>JAHLEZ010000002.1:0-2820505 GCA_020726505.1 Leptodontidium sp. MPI-SDFR-AT-0119 | reverse complement strand
GCTTGACCTAGTTGACTAAGTAGTCAAATTCTTGACTAACCCCTATAAGTAACAGACAGCGCGTAACCTCTACTCCGCGTTAAAGATAAAAGCCGCAGGACAAACCTTTTGGGACTTCTACTAATAGTTCAGAATTCTTACTAGCTAAGGCGGCGTAACTGACAAGTCAATCCTTAAAATAAACTTACAGGACAAGCTCCCATCCCGCCTACACAAATAACTGTTCTATGAGTATTAGAGAGCTAGAACTCTAGAAGAGTATGTAGAAGTAGTCTAAGCTGAGGACTAAGGACAGATCGTGGAGAATACTATCTACGCTAGTCGCTTTAGCCCCTCAGCGACAAGTATAAATTCCTACCCCCGGTCCTAAGTTAATATCTCCTCAGGGACTACAGGAAAGTCACTCCAAGCTTCCACTACTTCTTCGTCCTAGAGACGAGAGACTAGTCAGCCCCTAGGTCAACAAATCTCTACACGAGCCGACACACCTCGTGCCCAAACACTAACGAATGCCCCACGGCATTTCGCCTAACGGCCCCCTAGTCGTGGTTATGCCTCCCGTATTAACGAGATAGAGGTAGGCGCCGACGACGGCGGTCTTATGTCTAACAGCCAAGCTATAAACGACGACAACTTGCCAGTAAAGGAACCTACCCCACGAGCAAAAGACTTAGCCTAAGAAAAGGCTCCTTCTTAGGTATAGTACGAGATATACAACATCTTAACCTTACGAAGCTTCTTAGCGGACTAGCGCTCACTACCCGCATCGCTCTCTCTAAGAATAGACTTACGTATAAGTTACCCGCACTTCTTAATTCCAGAGCTAATAGTTATTATTTCATTAATTACTCTCTTTTAAAGTCTCTTTCTTTCTTCTTAAAACCTTTAATTCACCCACTACCTTCACTTGTCCCCGTCAAAGGATTTAATAGTCGAACTGGCCGGACTATTAGCCACTACACTACATTGAATTTGACAGTCGATAAACGTCTACAGTTATTCACTCCTTTCTTAATCACTCACTTGGGAAACCATGGAGTAATTATTAGAAGATCATGGCTAGAGCATCACGAAGTGCTCTTGGATGCCACTAAACGACGGCTTATTTAGCCATCAGACTACCCCCTAATAATAAGCTATAGCAAACTAATTAAGGTCCGAGACCTACGTGTACATAAGATTCACTAACGCCACTAGCGCGACGCCGAGCGTAGAGACGCTAAGTTACGTGAATTTTGGAGCTACCATGATACCCAATTTGCGGAGTCGACTTCGACAGCCAACTCACCTCTACCTCCCGCGCTAGGTATAAATACCTTGGAAACTCTATTAGAATCGGTAACCGCCGAAGCAAGGACTTGTAGAATATTTAGACCTGCTGTTTGCTCGGAGTCTACGACTTCGTGTTACAGCAACTATGGTAGCCCGCTATAAGACGATTCCATGGCTAATTCTAGCCGGCGCGCCAAGTCAAATTTCGACATACACGCCAGTTACTCCCCTACTTTCTTAACAACCTCGGAACCTATTGCTGTCAATCCCTCGACTGTTGCCAAGTCCAGAAAACCAGCGATTATGTCAATAGAAAATCAAACCCGGCATCTCGCGCAGTATAGTCGAATTATGTCGGATACCGAAGATGCTAATTCTACAGATATACAGTTATCGAGCCTACACTTACAGCCAATCTCCAACCACGGAACCACCGTAAGTCGTAGAAAGAAAGATCAGGGAAACCTGCTGTGGTCGTGCCAGAAGTGTGGAGTCGAGAATTTATACCCCCCCGGAATCGAGCCCACGGCGCTAGTGGAGGAAATTCACCCCCCTATCTCTCTTATACTTAGCACTTCGTCCACTTCTTCTTTCCTTCCTGTTTTGGGTATAAAACCCCCTACGCATTCCTTACTTTCTTCTCTTACTATACCTTCTAATGGATACTTCGTTTCGAAACATGTGGTAGCCTCTGGAAGTGGCCGCGCCGCTGTGTTAATTGGAGAAGCTGCGCTAATAATGAATTCTATGTCAATCTCTGAGAGTCAGAAATGCTCAGATCCGCGCCTTTCAGGTGTATAGTATCGCCCCTAGTTAATCCCCGATACTAGTACTGCTGTTAAACCTACTTCTGTTGCTAACCCTCCGTGTACCGCAGAGCTCTCGCATTAATAAGTGCGACATATAACAAAGCCTAAAGAGGGCGCGCACTCTGCTACTAACGGTTCTCCACTTTAGCTAGGAAGTATATTAAATAACTAGCCTAGTCAATATATGTCGGTGCAGTACCGGTTCATGTACCACGCCGCATGTGTGAATATATTCCAATGCGAGTATGGCGACAGAGTAATAAATGTATGGTTCAAAATCTGTGTATCTTCTAAGAGAGTGCGAGGAGAGCCAGACTATATAATACGGAACCCCACCGAATCTCCACCGAAACTAGTCCGGCTAGGCTCTGACCCTTGAATTTGACCCGCACCCACTTTTCTAAACCGAAGTATGCTCATGCAGGGACCTGTGGACTAACACAGGCAAAACTTCTTTTGGAAAAACCATTTCCAACACACGTAGAAGCAAACAACGAGTAATATAAGAAATAACAAATAAAATGACAGAGTATCTGACAGCGTCTGACCCCGATCTGACAGTGTCCCGAAAGTGCCCCGAAAGGGGCCCGAATCTGGCAAGACGCAGTAGCGAAGCTAAGCGAGAACCAATAACAATAGGAACCCTTAGTATTGTACAACATGATGGATATATATATGTCGCTTTCCCCCAAAGATTTGGAGTCTCCTTTAGCCAACACACATACAACCACCGTACGTATACTGCTTTCCGATCTCTCTAATTCGCCTAATATGGCTCAAAAACTGACATTTCTGAGAAGACCATATCAAATCAAATAGACAACCCAAAAGTAAATATACTCTTCGGAGATGGTTCGGTGGGGAAACGGTGTGCTAACTGAAAACAGTGCCTGCACCAATACCCACAGGAGCGCTCGACCTCGCCTACCGCAAATGCTGCATTCGGTGTGTCCGCCTCACTGCAAAGAACCCATCCCACGATTGCTCCTTCAACAATCCCAAGAGCAAGAAGTGCGCATATTGCGCAGAGAAGAAGTCCCGGTGCAACCCAGTAAGTACTCCCATTTTCTTTTCCATTCTGAATTGTATCCGAATCCTCGCCGAAAGTACTCCGGATGTACGGTTACTGACATATAATAGATTCCGTGGTTTGTTGCCGAAGAGTACCTTCGTCTAGTTGCCGCCCTCGAGGCGAAAGATGAAGAAGCCATCGTTGCTGCCGCTGAATCAATTGATTCGGCATTGTTAGTCGCCGCTGCCAGCGCACCAAAGACTGCTGGGGAGTTGTCGCTGGCGTTGTTGGAGGAAACGCGCGCCATGCGCCGGGAAATCGCTGGCTTGGCCAGCTCGCAAGTAGTAAGTTAACCCCCTCATTCCTTTTTGATACTAAGGCTCCCAAGTATTAACGCTTTGTACTACAGGAGACGGTGCTAGTCTTGAACCAGCTCCTCACCGTCGTCTCCTCTGCCGCCACCAAGCGTGGTAGAGAGGACGGCGGTGAGGACGATGCTCCCACCAAGCGTCTCCGCCGAAGTCGCCGCCATGGCGCGGGGGAGGAGGAGGGGGAAGAGGAAGAACCTCTCCCTGATATATATGCGTAGGGGATTCGGCCCTGTTTCGGATTGGCTTCGTGGTAGGTCCTTCGTGGCGGCACTTTCTTCATACTACTGTACGGGAGTAGCCCCCTGTGGTGAAACCGGCAGTTTGTCCCTGTTGGAGTGTCGTCGCAAGGCCGCCCGTTAGTGCTTTGAATCAGAGGGTGTTTAGAACCAAATCGAGTGTGTTTCTGACTCTGCAAATTGATTAAATATGAAAATAATCGCAAGTGATAAATCAACAAAAAATGAGAGTTACAAGGAAATGTATAAACAACAAAAAAATCAACGAGTGTAAGAAACCTCTCCGTTACTAGTCCGAATCGACTCCGGTTGACCGTTGAACCCAACCCTCCATTTTGACAGTGAGGATGTTAGTGTCAATAAAATCCCGAAGAGCCTTATTCGGAGCACTCTTCGTCATGGCGTCAGCAGGATTATTGGCGCCATTGATCCATCGAACCTCCGTTAGCTCTCTGCGCTCGTATGATTGACGAATAGCCATAATATCGATCATTAGACGCTTTTCTTTCGTCGTACCGAGCTTGACAATACACTCATAAAGGGACAAAGAATCCGTGCAAACAACAGTAGGAAGACGTGAGATGCCAAGCTTGTCAGTTACCATATTAATGGTAGTACTAAGGGAGATCAACATATCGATGCCAGCTACCATAGCATACAACTCCGATGCGAGCACTGCACGAGTTACTCTCTTGCATTTCGTTGAGCTCGTATGTACGATGTTACCGGTCAAGGTAAATTGCGCATCCCCCACCGTTTCGGCACCGATTGCCAATACGAAACCTATCTGTGAACTCAGGTCTTTGTTGTTAGCAAAAGAACTGTCTACAAAAACGTAGACCTTCGCAGACCGTAAGTCAACTAGTACGTATCGGAGTCCTCTCTCCAGGTTGTCCATCTGCCATTTAAGGCGTAGGTTCAAGGCCTTGACGTCGTCTTCCGTTAGATCCTGATGTTGTGCTGCGACTGAGAGATCAAATGTTGCTTCCGGCTGACAAATAGTGGCAAGGTAGGCCGCACGAGCTCGTTGCTCTCTGTAGGTCTTCTTATAGTCCTCTTCTCCTGCGTCAACTAGTTCTAGCCTTGCTCCCTGACCCTTCTGAGACATGTAAAGGTTGTCTCCGTCCATAGTGATAGTGCACCCATTAAACGTAATGGTTTCGGTAGGGAGTAGTACCCGTATCGGCTTCGTCATAAAACCGGCCTTGGTAATCTCATTCTGCTCTCTTGCCAAGAAGTCCTCATTTCCTAGAATCAAGGTATCGTCTGTCTGCATCCCTACGACTCCAAAGTCCTGGCTTTCCTTGGTGCTAATTAGTAAGCATGGGTCGTATGTTGATGTCTCCATCTGCAGGTTCTCCACATGATGTTTGTGGTATGTATTAAACCAATGGTTTCCGGACTCAGGTATGCCGTATAACGGTAGTACTACCATAAATACTGTGCCAGGAGGGAAATCCCCAGCGATCTCTTCCGGTGGCCATGCAAAAATGTCCCGGAGAAGCCTTGTCTCTGCCTGGACGTAAGCTTAAGTGATGTCCCTGATAGCCAGATGGGATTCGGACTGGTTTCGGAGGCGATTCAGGTGCTTGACGGCAGCGGCCAAAAATATAAGTAACCGTTGGCTAGATCGTTGGATTGTCGGAGACTGAGTCAAAATCTCTCTCTTCCCTTTGTCGTTGAAGTATTGAATTACTAGCCTTGACTTTTCATATGGAGCTAACGTCTCCTTGCCTTTGACCTCGTCTACCATTCTTGACTTAAAGATGCGGTGGCCTCTTACTCTGGGGTCGTCCTTATGGATAGGCACAAAAACACCTCTTTTGATGAGTGCTTCGTATTCTGTCCTTCGGGACTGCTGGAATGGTGGTCCAAGCGCTGTAATCTTCCCTTCAGCGCGAAGTCTAATGGATAGCTCCCGGTCCCTCGTCTCTTTCTTAGTTAAAAACACTTCAGCATCGTAATCGTCATCGATAGTTGGCAAATCTGGTAGGTGTTTCGTAAATGGAATTTGGACAGCGATTCGGGGTGGATTCGGTGCTATTTCGGTGGTGTTTCTGATCGGGGATCCTGGATGTTGCTCATGGATATCCTCTGGCAAGTTTTCTTTTTGTCGTTCAATGCCAAAGGTGTCTGTCTTAAAGGGACGAACTGTAGTCGATCGGAACGTACGTATTCTCCCATTTCCCATGTCGATCCTACATGATTCTCCCTTAATGCCCAAGAAATCGTAAGGTCCTGTCCATCCTTTACCTTCCCGGTACACTAGAACCTGATCATTGAGGTGGAGATCGTGAATATGAGTGGTTCCGGGGCCGTTTCGCATGGCTAACGCATCGTTGACTTTGCGCGTAGCATGAATTTTCCGTACTTCCTTCATGGCTTTCCTGATCGTAGCCGCACGTTGTTCGACTGACGGATTTGGGGGATCTAGCTCCGTCATTCTAGGGTATGCCCCAAAAACAAGCAGTGTAGGGATCAGCCCATTAGGACCAGCTGTATCGTTCACTGCTTTTACTGCCATTTGCAGTCGGTCTTCGTCGCTCAACTCAGGGTGCTCTTCAGAGATGATTTCGTAGGCACGGCGTAGTGGGCGGTGATATCGCTCAACTTTGCCAATTGAATGGTGTGCCTCAACAGGTACTAGCTTAGGGGTGCTACCCACAGATCTGAGTGCACTCCGAAACTCCTCAGAATTGAAATTAGTGCCATAGTCGTACACGACGAAATCCGGAGGTCCTAGGTAGGTGTCAATCCATGCTGACTTGAATGCGTTGAAAGTGGCCCGAGCCGTAGCAGAACCGGGGGCCTTTCGGAGTAGTTTCGCCGCACCAAAACCTGTTGCCTCATCTACCATGTGGAGGGCATATCGTTCTCCAAACATCGCGATGTCTACGTAGACTGTATGATTAAAGTCGACGTCGTCTTGCAGCTTGAAACGGAACCTATGTGGAGCGTCTGCATGCCTCTGGCAATGCTCACACATTTCCTTGACCCTCAGCATGATTTCCGAATCATGCTCATGGCCAGCTTGATCTAGCAGGTGCTGAAGACGTCTTACCGTAGGGTGTCCGAAACGCCTATGAAGCCGACGTATTTCTTGTTCGGTCAGGTGGCATGTATTAATCGTTCCGGTAGAAGTGTCCAGCAATTGACGATGTTGATCCAAAAGTAGCCATGGATGCCCATGCTTCCGTACAATCAAGTGCTTCTTGTCGCCCTGAATCAAGACGTTGCGCAGGTTGTCATACTGCGCATTCAGCGCATCTAGCTGTTGTAAACAAACCAGAAATGGGATATCTGCGTCCACGATTTGGAAGTCCATTTCTCCAGCCGGAGTGTTGACTGTGGCAACCCCCAGGGACGGTCGCGAACCGGCACCGAATGTGATCCGGCTCTGGCCCGCCTGGCTGGTGTCAAACTTGACATCTTGAATTCGCTGCAATGCTCGTAACTGGTTGATTCCTCCCGTGTTTTTGTTAGATGCCCCTATGTCAATCAATAGACCTTAAAAGAATCTGTCTGTCCATTGCGTTGTGTAGGCCTCACTTGGAGTGGGTCTCTTGATTTTGCTTTCTAAGATGTGAGTAGCTTTCCTCTCCTCAAGTTGCCCCATGACTTCTCGTGCATCATACTGTGCCTCACTTACTGTAAATACAGTCGTGAAGTTTGCGGTGCCATTGCCATCATCGTCGTCGGAACTCTCCAAAGAATCGTCAATATCTGTTGAAGTGTCTGAATCCGCATCCTGGTGACTTCCTGAATGGTGTCCGGATGTGGTCCGGTTCTGGTCCGAATTGGGGTCGATCCCCTCAACATAAGCTAGGTAGCTCCTAAAGGTCTTGTCTGTGGCCTTCACTCCTTCGGCCTTACGCGCCGCGAAGTATCTTGCCTTGGACGCTGCCTACTCGTCGTCTGAGTGGCGACTACTATGGCAATCCATCTTCTTGCAGATAATACAGCCTGTGTAGCCTGGCATAGGCCGGAATTTGTCTCCGCGTTTGTTTCCACTTGAAAATTTCATCCTGCGGTCAGAGTAATGAGCCGCCCCATCTGCGACATAGGATCGGTGGCGATTCGTATGTGATCCGTAGTACTTGCCTACCCTCGATCCCGAGTCATGAGTCACCTCAACGCCGACGGCGGAGCGAAGACTATCCATCAATGTAGGGAAGGTAAGAGGTGCCTGAAACAAGGCCATCTTGAAGAGGGGGTTCCCTGATACTCCCTGTACGAGCTTATCGCGGAGCGTCTTGTCGTTCCGCATATTGTCGTCTTTTAGGCCAAGCTAAATACTCTGCAATTCCTTGGCGAAGTTCTCCAATTGGGTTAGCACTGGTTTTCCCGTCTGGTGAGGCTCCTCCTGAAATAACGAGAAAGTCAGACTAAACCACCGGCTAAGGAACTTGTTGGCTCTCTCCTCCGTCTCAAAGTGTTCGCGAGTCGTCCTGACAAGCTCATCAAATGAGTACCCCTTATTCTGGAGGTACCGGTAGTAGTACGAACTGGCTCCGTCTCGCAGCATCGACGGAAAAGCTCGGTTCCAGACCTTGGTCTCAACTGATGCTCTCTGACACAAGTCGGCGAAGATGTGGAGTTTCTCATCCAAGTAGTCCTTGTCTCCGCTGTATTGGAGCTCCTTGGTGTACATCTTGGTAAGGTTTACCAACGATTTTGCCTGGTCCGGGGTCAATGGATCCATGACATACCATGATGGCCGAATCGGCTCCGTATGTGGTCCGGTAGTCCTAGGAACCTCAAATGGTGGTAATGACCCGTCCCGTGGGTGTATTGCTGGCGTTAGTGTAGGATTCGGCAACGCGTGGTCATTTAATCTCCACGGGTGGAGATTACTCAGGGGATCCCTTCCAGGAGTAAATGAGAACTCCTTCTTTGGGACTATAGGTGGGGGGGTTGCACCATATAGATCCTCGACCTCATCTCCTTTGGTAAGGGAGATCCTAGGTGATCCCAATGGCTGAATCGTCTCCGTAAGCTTCACTCCTGACCCTTCCGAAGGAGTGTCTTCCTCCACGGAATGGATGACCACCTCTGGTTAGTGTTGTGGAGACATCGGGGATTGATTTTGTTGAAGTGTTGTTGGAAATGGCGGTGGTGGGCGAGAGACTGATTCCCGGATATGATTCGGTACTGATTCGGGGTAGTTCCGAATTTGCATTTCCACTTGGTCTCCTGGCCACACATTCTCCTTAGCTTGCACTACTTCTGCTAAAGCGTGTGCCGTCCTCGTCCCCTTCCCTCGTCGTACAAACACACCAAAGGCTCGTAGGTCGTCCCTGAGGTATGTGCGTTCTGTAACCTCAATTAATTTGAACTCGTTTGCCGTCCAATCCTCAAAATACTCCCAAAAGTCTTGGAAAAGGAATTCTCCCTTGAGATGGCCATCGCAGTAGGCCTCACGGAACCTTCGCGAGTATGCTGTTGCGTCTCCCGTGAAGATTGGACTAGGATCTGGTGTTGCCGTATCATTGAATGTTTCTAGAGTCAACTCTGGCTCCGCCGAAGTATCCGCCATTGTGTCGGATTCGATTCGTAGGTGATCCGGTGGGTTCCCGGATAGGTTTCTTGAAGGTCCAAAGTTCTGGATTCAAGGATGTTGAATTGACAGTCTTCGTAGAGTAACTGTCGTGTTGTTATAGCTCTTCTCCGGCGTGCAATCGTCCTAATCGAGTCTCAAGAGAGAAGTTGCCTTCCCTCCACGATCTGGAAAAGGTAAACTGCCCTTTAAGGAAAATACAGTGAAGTACTCCTTAAGTTGAAGCCTAGAATCCGCTCTACAGCCTGAGACCTTTTCTGTCTGTGGTAAGGTTGACGATACAAGCTTGCCACTGATCAGTGTCGGTGCAGTACCGGTTCATGTACCACGCCGCATGTGTGAATATATTCCAATGCGAGTATGGCGACAGAGTAATAAATGTATGGTTCAAAATCTGTGTATCTTCTAAGAGAGTGCGAGGAGAGCCAGACTATATAATACGGAACCCCACCGAATCTCCACCGAAAATAGTCCGGCTAGGCTCTGACCCTTGAATTTGACCCGCACCCACTTTTCTAAACCGAAGTATGCTCATGCAGGGACCTGTGGACCAACAATATATATAACGGTTCCCACGACTAGACAACACATATATCCCAACTAAACTGGCCCGAATAGAAGTTGCTGAGCCAGAGAGCGGAACCGCCGAGCTTTTATACCCTCGAGACTAGACTGACTCCCCCCAATTCGCTCCTTCCACGCGTAGAACACATACTAAAGACTACGCCAATTCACTTCAGAAGATACAAATATAGCTCTCTCTCGTACACGACTCAACTACAAAAGCTTCTCCTTCCCTAACTTCTTCTCCTTAACTACGAGATGAGTTACCGATTACAAAGCGACGTAAGAAAGCTCGTCGACGTCTAATCGTTGAGATCTTCTCGATTAGCGCCGTAGCGTTCTACATATTAATAAAACAGAAGTCTAGAGATAAGATATTCGTAGTAACTCTTTAAGAGATTAATGCTTTGATTAATTAAAGAAACTAAGAGCGAGAGAAAGCCGCTACTATATTAGCCCTGACTGTCGAACTCACTTACCGTCGCTAGTCAGCCATACAGTTTGCACTCTCTATTCAAGAGCTAGACGCTAAGCCAATGATTCCCCCAGAATACGCTGATTGGACTCACGTATTCTCTAAGGCAGAAAGTGATATTTTCCCCCCCCCCACCGCTCATACAATCACAAAATTGAGCTAGAAGGAGAGGGTGAGAAAGCACTCAAGTATTCGCTATTGTATAAGATGTCGACCGAAGAACTTGAGGCTGTTAAGGAATATATCACGGATAACTTAGACAAAGGATTTATTAAGCCGTCTCAAGCACTATTCGTTGCCCCTATTCTCTTTGTCAAGAAGCCGAATAGCTCCCTGTAGTTATATATCGACTTTCGGGTGCTAAATTCCCTCACTCAGAAGGACTAATACCCCTTACCTCTAATTAATAAGACCTTAGCTCGCATAGCTAACGCTCGTATCTTTACTAAATTAAACATTCGTTAAGCTTTCTACCGAATCCGAATAGACCTAACATCAGAGGAGTACACTACCTTCCGCACGAGGTACGGCGTATACAAGTGCAAAGTTCTTTTATTTGGCCTAACTAATAGCCCTACCACTTACTAGCGTTATATAAACGATATTCTCTTCGATTACCTTAATGATTTCTATATAACGTACTTAGACGATATTCTCATATACTCTAAGGACCCCTTGTAACACTAGCTTCACGTCAAAAAAGTGCTTTAACGCCTTAACGACGCTAGGCTATAAGCCGACCTAAAGAAGTGTGAGTTTAAAGTAACATAAACTAAGTACTTAAGATTTATTATATTAACTTCTGGCCTAGAAGTTAATCCCAAGAAGGTCTCTGTCGTTCGTAAGTAGGCTTACTTTAGCTCTATTAAAGGTATATAGTCCTTCCTTGGTTTTTGTAACTTCTACTAGAGATTTATCCGCGACTACAGTATTATAGCGAAACCTCTTGTTTAGTTAACTAAGAATAACGTTCCCTTCTACTTTACCGCAGAGTACGAAGACGCCTTCGACCTCCTAAAACATACTCTCACGTCCGCGCCTCTCTTGAGACACTACTAACAGGATTTACCCTGCCTCCTAGAGACGGATACTAGTAATAGTGTTATAGCCAGAGTCCTTTCTTAATAACACGGCGACGACTAGTTCTCCGTTGCTTTCTTTTCAAAGACTATGTTACCTATTAAGCTCAATTACGTAGTACACGACAAAGAGATATTAGCTATTATTAAATCCTTTGGGCACTAGCGTGCTAAGTTGGCAAAAGCCCCCCACTAAGTCCGTGTCGTGACAGACCACAAGGCCTTAGAATACTTTATAACCTCTAAGTAATTAAATATTAAACAAGCACGATAGGCAGAGCTTCTAGCGGACTATAATTTCATAATCACGTACCGCCCTAGAATCTATAACCCCCTAGCAGACGCACTTTCCCGCAAGCTAGACGAGTTAGATCAATAGAACTCTACGAAGAAGACTCAACGCCTTTAACAACTCCTACGCTAAGACTAAGTTGACCCTAACTTACTATCTATAGAGTTGCGGCCGCCTAACGACGCTGACGCGCTAGTGGCCGACGTTGAGCTCGCTGCCCTCACACTAACATTCTCCGTCGTACAGTAAATCTTAGAAGCTAACCGCACTGCTCCTTCCCTATAAGCTCTGCGTAAACAAGCTATATCAGACTCTCTAGGTAAACTCAGCCTAGAGGGTAACCTCTTACTCTACGACGGCCGCCTCTTAGTCCCCGATGTCGATCACCTCTGAACCCTCCTTATACGAGAGGTCCATAATCGAGTCACCACAGCGTACCCTAGTGCTAAGAAGACGATCCAAATACTCTCCTCTCAGTACTAGTGGCATAAGATCACGTCCACAGTTCAGCAGTACTACCGTAACTGTCATACCTGCCGACGAATTCAAGTACCCTAAAATAAAAAGCATGGACTCCTCTATCCTCTCCCCGTTCCGTCTAAACCATGAGAACATATCACCGTGGACTACTACTCCTTCACTAAAGACAAGTATAGATTCGATAACGTCCTCGTCTTTATTAATAGATTCAGTAAACAAGCGATCAGTATCCCTTGCCAGAAGACGACAGATGCTCGGAAGCTAGCTATTATATATATATACTATATATATCGCTACTTTAGAGCCTCATTGACTATCACTTCTAACAGAGGTCCCCAGTTTGTATCTAGGTTTTAGACCGCCCTGGGCAAGATCCTCGGAACTAAGAGACAACTATCCGCTACTAACCACCCGCAGACAGATGGCTAGACCGAAGTGTACAACTAATACCTATAAAAACGACTCCGACCTTTCGTTGCGTACTACTAAGACGACTAGTCAGAGTATCTCCCTATCATAGACTACGCCTAGATGTCCCTCCCACACGATTCCCTAGGAGGACTCTCTCTATTTAAAGTAGTCTATAGATATGTACCACGCATAGATTAGGACTGGAAAATTGACTTGCTAGACTCAATTACCCCCGCTGACAAGTTAAACACTTAACAAGCCATTGACTATACTTAACGCCATAAGAAAGCATAGGACATAGCTCGGTCGAACCTCACTGTGGCCCAAGCCAAGATGGCCAGGTCCTATAACGCCTCTCGCCGCGATGTCGACTTTAATAAAGACAGCCTAGTCTGGCTCGATATGCGCTACTTCAAGACACTCCGTCCCTCTAAGAAGTTAGATATGCCAACTAATAGACCATTTAGGATACTCGAGAAGGTAGGACACTCATACCGCCTAGAGTTGCCAGCGAGTATAAAGGTCCACAACGTCTTTCCGGCTAGCAAGCTTCGCCGGGACCCCAACGATCCCCTACTAGGCCAAGTACAGGATGCCCCCCCGCCGATCAACATTACAGGTGACGACGAGTAGGAACTAGAAGAAGTACTTGCCTGCCGTAAGAAGGGCAAGACTCTATCTTACCGAGTTACTTGGCTTAATCAAGACGTTAATTTAAACTAATACGACGCTTCTGACCTCAAGTACGCTCCGCACAAAGTCAGGGACTTCCACCTCAGTCACCCCGAGCAGGCAGGACCCCCTGTTAAGCTACCTGAATAGATCAAAGCATGGGAAGATAGTGTTGACGACTACGACGACCTCGATAGTGACAAGGAGATAGACCAACGCTCGAGGACGAGCTTTTTCCGAAGGGGGGGGTAGTGTGACGACTGTCGCTGCCCAGAGCCTCATTTCCACCGGCTCCACTTAGTACTGCCCGATCGGGACGTACCGAGATTACTATAGTGCTAGGCATACCAACCCCTTGTATATAGACTTCTTCTTTCCTTACCTTCTTTCCTCTGTAGTTGTAGATTCTAAGTTGATGCTTAGTATCGTCATATGTCCTGTGTTGATATGTGAGGCGTCAGTTACACGTGACTGCCGTCTTTCTAGGGCAAGCGTCACACGCACCATGTCACGAGACGAATCCATAGTTTTAGAATCACAATTTTATTCTTAGTAAGTCTATAAAGTTGTTATTTATATATTACTTTCTTTAATTGTTTCTCCCTAAGGAGACCAGTTAGCAACAAGAAAAAGAGTGCGGCTGATTATACTGTTGATTATTTTAATCACGCCACCGATCGCCACTTTTGCTGTCCCCCCTTGTTTAATCGCGAGTTTTAAAGTCTTTTAAAAATTCGGAGCTACTAAGGAAAGGTACTATCACAAAATAATATGGCTCTAAATTTTAAAGACACTTAGAGAGGAAAAGAATATAGTCCGGGAGTTACGCCGGTACAATGAGAGGGTCTGCATGTTTCAGTGCTTAGTAATATAGATTAGCCGAGATAAAATTTACTATGTTCACGCCCGGGCTCGCTATATCCTAGCCACGCCTCTCAGGCTTAGCCACGTGTGTGGCGTACACTGCTCACGCATGTGGCGAAAGAGCAAGTTTCTCGAATATTCTATCGGCGGGTAGCAGTACGTTGGTGCCTGGGCACTGGATCGCCGTCACCGGTCTCCTTCTACAAAGTACATCACCATCGCGACGGCGGGATAATATGGACAGAGATCGCGAGACCAATCGGTGAATGGACCACAGGCAGACACCTCAAAATGGTCGACGCAGCATTGCCGGGAAAGCATGTCAGGCTCCTTTACGACACACTCTCAAGAGCGGAATCTCAAGTACTATCACAATTGCGTACTGGACACTCTAAGCTTCGCGGCTTCCTGGCGAAGATTGGCGTAGCGGAGACTGATCAATGTGAATGCGGTCAGGGGAGGGAAGACACGCGGCATTTCCTCTTCCACTGTCGACAATATCAACACCTGCGGGGAGACATGATCACGGAAGGGAAGGGACGCTATGGTGATCTGTCATACATGTTAGGAGGGAGGTCTTCTCGCCTAAATCCTGATGGGTCGAGCCCTGATGGACCGATGGACAAGTGGAAACCAAATTTGACGGTGGTTAGAACGGTGATTAAATTTGCGTTAAAGACAGAGAGGCTAGGCCCGCATTCTCAGCTAGCATCACTTACACAAAACTCCCAGCGGTTTGGGGCATAAGGGTCGAACAGAGTAGAGGAGTCCGACAACGACTTGGGGGCTGTTGAATGAATCTTGGATCCGTGATAGAAGATTATGTAATTAGTTTAGTCTAGCTAGAAGTGGGGCTACATAGGGCCAGCGGCCCTGAACAGCCAACTGGAATTCATCACCATCATCATCATCATCATCGCGACGGCGGGATAATATGGACAGAGCCAGTCAAGTCCTAGCGCAAGGCGTACCTCCTGGCGTGCCTAAATCAGATCGTGCGCTTGCAGATCATCATGGCAATGTCTCCCACTCTACACTCCATCATCGTGCTCGCGGACGACCCTCGATAAAAGACAAGGCCCAAGGCCAACAGTACCTCAAACCGTACGAAGAAGAGATTATCGTTAAATATCTACTTCAAATGTCCGACCTTGGATATCCGATACGGATGAAGTTTATCCCTTCACTAGCCTATAGTGTCACCCGCCATCGACCTACCACTGAAAGGCCTCTCAAGGCTCCCGGCCGGAACTGGGCAAAGGCTCTATTCTGAAAAACGCCATCCAAAACTACTCTCGCGGAGAGTCAAGGCGCTAGACTGGAACCGTCACGAGAAAAACATTTATGGGAAGATCACACACGGGTTTGAGGTGATAAAAGAAGTATTACAAGATCCGGCTGTCCTGGCTGAGAATGTGTATAACATGGACGAGACTGAGTGATGCTGTCCATGCCAAGCTCTGTGAAAGTCCTTGTAAGTAAGTATGACAAGCGAGACTATAGAGGTGCGCGAGTCAAGCGCACATCTGTAACTGCAATCGAATGCATTAGTGGCGATGGTAGGTATTTGAACCCGATGATAATCTGGCCAGCGAATACCCATCGAAGCAACTGGACCACGTTTCCTACCCTGGATAGCAGTATGCGTGCTCCGACTCTGGATATACCGACTCTAAGATCAGCTTAGAGTGGCTTAAGCGTATATTTGATCCCGAAACCAAAGAACGAGCTAACAAAAGACGACGCGTCTTGATCTACGATGACTTTGGAACGCACAAAACCCTCGAAATCTTAGAGTTCTGTTTCGAGAACAATATTCTTCTATGTCGTCTCCCTTCTCATACCTCCCACAAGCTCCAGCCTTGTGATGTAGCACCGTTTGCTCCACTCAAGGCAGCTTATCGCGACCAGGTTGATCGACTTGAGCAAGGAGGTGTAAATACGATTGGCAAAGAGCACTTCACCTCCCTATATAGCCCCGCAAGGAAAATAACGTTCACGCCAAAGAATATCAAGGCCGGCTTCGCTGTAAGCGGTCTATTCCCGTTTAATCTAGATAGGGTGCTCAGAAGTATGCCCGCCCCCCTAGCTGAACCAGCCATTCCAAGAGCCGATGAGGTGAAGGTAGAGTCTTGTCGGCAAAACGTAGAAGTGCAAACGCCTGTGACGCCAGTGTCAGTAGAGGCTTTTATGTCACTACAGAACCTGATTATTCAACGGGATGCTCATGCGCTTGATGAAACGAGTAAACAGAACCTAGCGAGGCACTTACAGAAATGTACTAAAGCTTTCCAGAAATCCTCTGCTTATAGCATCCTCCAAGAGGACCGAATTCAATTCCTGACCACAATTAACAACGAAGCCAAGGTCTGACGATCGACCAAGTCATTGGTACTAGGGAGGGCGAAGGTCATGAGCTATGAGGACCTCGAGGAAGCACGAGTGAAGCGTGTCGTAAAAGAAGCTACCCGAGCAGCAAAAGGTCAGGGGAAACGTGGCCGAAAGCCTAAAAGCAGTCCGCCTGAGGTAGGGGAAGATATCGCGGACACGGCGAGACGTGGTCGGAAGCGCAAGAGTGGTACGCTAGAGGCAGATGAAGGGGACGCAGACACGGCGAGGTGTAGTCGGAAACGCAAGAGCGCTGCGCAAGATTCGCCTGAGCCGAGCAATAAGGTGGCGCGAGCACCAGTGAGAGCCTCAAGTAGTGCAGATAAGTGGGACACCGATTGCGGAAGATGAGATTGTGCCAGAACCATGGAGAGCCCCAGTGGCGCGGATGTATTAGCGGAAGAGGAGACTGCCGCCTGTTATTTTGTTAGAGTCGATAGACTGATCCTCGGTTGAAGTAAGTTCGGGCTGGCTTCGAGACTTGTTGCTATAAAGCAGAGTTAATGTTAATTAATCTGCGTCTGTTTCTGATACATGGGTTGTACCAGCCTTTGGTGTCCCTGCCGTGCTTGCTCTACAATGCTTCTCCCGTTATGCCCTGCGATGGCCGTTGCCCGCCATCATTGTGCCCGCCATTGTTGTGCCCTTGTTTTGTATCTTGGGTAGTGTTGCCTCTTGTCGCCGTGTATGCCGCCGTCTTGCCACGTTGTCATCATCTGAGCTGCTCTCAACGTCTTTGGTAGGTCATCGCACTCTGGCGCGCTGATACCGTGCTCCTTTCGGCACTCTTGCGACCCTTACAGACTCTGTCATCGACGAGGTCATTATAGAGTTCGTTAGTAGTCTATCCTCCTCTGTAAAAGCGGATTCCCCTCGGTTCTAGGGCTGAATATCGAAGAGGCTTATCGTTCTATAGTAAAGTGATGAGCTGCGAGGACACTATTGAGACATAGCGAGAGGATAATGCAAAAGATGCTGTCCTTGTAGAAGCGAAATCGGTGTCCTCTTTTCGCCAAATTCGGCTGATAGCTCAGTAAGCTTCTACTATTCAGCGCTAGTGGGGGAAAAAATGGCTGTGCGGGTTATTACAACGGCGGTCGATTCTGGACCAGAAGTTAAAGGAGATGTCTGATCTATTGTCTAGTTATATCAATAGGTGTGAGTTAATGGCAGAGTCGTGAGAAAGAAGCCCTCATGGCTTATCCAATATTCAGACGCCTTCCCAGCTTAGGAGTTTCCGCTTCAAAGACCTCGACTCTGCTGCTCCAGGCTCTGTAAACTCATTTTGGCCTACCTTCGACTTAGTAGACGCAACTTGCAACGCTTGAAGCCGATCTTCAAGTTGCTTACACCAGTTCGAAGAGGGCCCTTGGACGGTTGTGTATCCAGACAATGCTCGATTATATATTGTCTTTGCCATGTCTTTCCGGTCGGTTTGCGAGAAGAAGTCTCTAAAGGCGAACATAGTATTCAACGCCGGCAAATAAGACGACGCAAGTTCAAGGCCAAGGGCGTCCTCATAGCCTTATAGTGCCCGAATGTACATCTTCTCCGCCTCTGCCAGCTTGCCTTGGTCGATATAGAGCAAGCCTAGGTTGTGAACCGTTAAGAGTGTTGACGTATGCTTTAGTCCAATTGCATCCTCGAATCCCTTTAGCGCTCGTCTAGTCATTATCTCTGCCTCCGCTAGCTTGTACTGGATCCGGTATAGATTGCCAAGATGACACACCGTATATAGTGTAGATGTATAATTTAGACCAAGTGCCTTCTCCTTGCCTTGCAGCGCCCGAGTGTACATCGCTTCTACCTCGCCTAGCTTGCCTTGGTCTTGGTATAGGCTGCCTAGACAATGGACCGCTGAGAGTGTCGATGTATAGTTCGGTCCAAGTGCATTCTCCATGCCTTGCAGCGCCCGCGTATACATCGCCTCCGCCTCGGCCAGCTTGCCTTGGTCTCGGTAGAGGCTGCTTAAGCTTTGGACTGTTACGAGTGTCGATATGTAGTCCGGCCCAAGTGCTTTCTCTATGCCTTGCAGCGCCCGAGTGTACATCGCCTCTGCCTTTGCTAGCTTGCCTTAGTCTTTGTAGAGATTGCCTAGACAGTGGACTGTTGTGAGTGTCGATATATAGTTCGGTCCAAGTGCCTTCTCACAGCCTTTTAGCGCTCGAAGATACATCGCCTCCGCCTCGGCTAGCTTGTCTTGGTCTTGGTAGAGGCTGCCTAGGTTGTGGACTATATCGAGTGTCGATGTGTGGTCCGGTCCAAGTGCTTTCTCCTTGCCTTCCAACGCCCGCGTGTACATCGCCTCGGCCTCAGCTAGCCTGCCTTGGTCTTGGTAGAGGGTGCCTAGGCGGTGGATCGTTACGAGTGTCGATGTATGGTCCGGTCCAAGTGCCTTCTCCTCGCCTTGCAGCGCCCGAGTGTACATCGCTTCTGCCTCGGCCAGCCTGCCTTGGTCTTGGTAGAGGCTGCCTAAGCTTTGGACCGTTACGAGTGTCGATGTGTAATCCGGTCTAAGTGCCTTCTCTTTGCCTTGTAGCGCCCGCGTATACATCGCCTCCGCCTCGGCCAGCTTGTCTTGGTCTCGGTAGAGGCTGCTTAAGCTTTAGACTGTTGCGAGTGTCGATATGTGGTCTGGTTCAAGTGCCTTCTCTTTGCCTTACAGCGCCCGAGTGTACATCGCCTCTGCCTTTGCTAACTTGCCTTAGTTTTTGTAAAGGGTACTTAGACAGTGGACTGTTGTGAGTGTCAATATGTGGTTCAGTCCAAGTGCCTTCTCACAGCCTTTCAGCGCTCGAAGATACATCGCCTCCGCCTCGGCTAGCTTGTCTTGGTCTTTATAAAGGGTGCCTAGGTTGTGGACTACATCGAGTGTCGATGTGTGGTCCGGTCCAAGTGCCTTCTCCTTGCCTTCTAACGCCCGAGTGTACATCGCCTCTGCCTTTGCTAGCTTGCCTTGGTCTTTATAGAGATTGCCTAGGTTGTGGACTGTATGGAGTGTCGATGTGTGGTCCGGTCCAAGTGCCTTCTCCTTGCCTTGCAGCGCCCGAGTGTACATCGCCTCCGCCTCTGCTAGCTTGTCTTGGTCGGTGAAAAGGTCGCCGAGATTGTGAAAAGCCAAATCTAGTCCGTCTATATTTAACTTACTATTTACTACAAAGACGTTCTGTCGTGTCGCATGCTGAAGAAGTCGCCGTTGTAAGAGCCACCAGTCCTTTGCATCTGTCCTAGGAACCTGTGAGGCAACACAAGTCAAGGCCAGACGTGCAAGGCTCCTGTCCCACTCCTTGTTAAGTACAAACACTATCTATGAGTGGACATAACTATGCACACTATACCCTCTAGCCCCGACATGCTGCTGAGGAGACCTGTCAGGATTAACCAGTCCGAAAGTATATAGTAGAGTGATGGCCTCATTAAAGTTCAGTTCGTCCGTGAGCTTCTGTATCCATTTATCGTCTACAGAGTTTATATGCCGGAGGAGGTCAAACCACAGGTCTTGTCGATGAAAATATGCCTATAGCTTGAGTAGTTTTGCTGATGCTATATTCTACTGTTGGATCCGATCGAAAGTGATCTGCCATGTCGTGTGTAGTGTACGATCTTTATAGGAATCTAACAGGGGACTTGTCGTCTGAAGCTTTAACTATGATGTCTTATAGAGCTGAAGATAATCCGAGAAGCGCGTCGTTACGTGTTCGAGATATACCCCTGCCGTAGATAGAGCAAGTGGTAGGCCGTCGAGTTCCTTGACAAGTGCTATAGCATTAGGATCTGCCTTATTAGTATTTTCTTTGCTCCCACTATAAATAATACCGACATACCCTTTTCAATGCCCTTACGTCCTGACATATTAGACACAATCTCAAGACCTTCCTTAATATCTAGCAATTTCTGAACATGGATTCGTATACCTTGCCTGACTTGCGACGACCGTGTCGTGATAATAATCGAGCCGTGATCAGACCGAGGGAGAAATTGACGTATGTCGACTGCCGAGTTGTCGGGATTACTAGGTGTCTTGGGATTATCGAGGTTATTATAGATCATTAGCCACCTTGTGTTCTGCGGAAATTCAAGCCAGCCCTTGACTATACTAACAACTTGATCGAGGTCTTTATCTTAGTCTACGCTTGATACTATACTAGTTGAAGGGTGATACGTTAGCACCTGCTGAGCGACGTCCCGAAAACTCAGCTTAAGAGAGTTCTCGTCATTCGCGTTTAACCAGAAGATCGCCGTATATTTCTCCTTGTGTCGCCTAGCATATGTGTTCGCTAGTTAAGTCTTTCCCATGCCCCCAAGACCATGTAGGACGACACAGGATCGGCTACTGTAATCTTGAAGCAGCTCGTGCATCTTCGACAGCTCCTTCTCTCTCGCAACAAACTGTGTAGCTTCAGGAAATGACGCGAGGTTGAGCCCGACGGCAAATTGTTCGAAATCGATCCCTGTGCTGGGTCAGCGTCGTTGCTTCGGTTAACAATACATCTATGTAAACAACTTACCCTTGTACAACCTGTGGATCTCATCCTCCAGTCGCCTGAATGCCTAGTCCTTTCTCTCCCCATAATTTGGCACTATAGACATATCAAAGATCCCGATTAAGTAGTACGCTGCATCTTCTTCAATAGTAGTATTTCGGCGCTCTGCCTAGGATCTGCGCTCTTTAATACTAAAATTCGACAATGCATCACCTCAGAGAGCTTTGTTTGCGATGCTAGTAATTTCGTATATCTGAGACTCAAGCGACAACTTGCTCCCTAGTCGCTTACCCTCCGAGCTAAAAAAATCAACTAGCCTGGGTGCGATGAGCTCCTGAAGCGTCCAGCCTCGAGTAAACCAACGACTCTTCCTAAAGGCTTCTTCCCATGCCCTCTAGTCATCCACCCCAGTGTCGGGCTTCGATACATCCGAAAGGTAGACGTAGCAGCGCGCAGCGTTCTAATACCACCGGAATATAGAGTTAATCGCCGCGCTAAGCTCGACTAAATTCTTTTTGTCAATGCAGCAAGTGTCGACCCAGAAGTATTCCAGTCTATCGACTGCAGCCTGATTCGCGCAAAACTGTATTTTCCTCCACCCAACTTTGTTCACAGTCTTGCTTTTGTCCTTGCCCTTCTTTAAGTCTTAATAGATGACCTCCTCTTTTCCCTAGGTATGAGAGAGTATTGCGAAGGCAGGGACTTCGCCGCTAGTAGGTTCGCGAAAGGCGATCTCGCCGTTTGGTTTTCGTTGCAAGAGGCGTATAAAAGACATGTTAGAGGTTTGCGAGCGATCTCGTAGCAGTCGCGACTCGTATTACTCGTTCGGCATATTGCGCAAGCACTGCGATTCAAGGTCGACAGGATGTGAAGCAGTCGTCGAAGGACTGATAGTGAGAAGGATGTGCAGTCGTTGTTGTCGGCGACCGCCACGAGGCTGTATCGTGGCGTAGCCTGGCTAGCCACTTGCATGGCGAAAGCAGACAGAACGCAAAGGACGCTTCATTGTATAGGAAAACTTACATGCTAACTTACAGACTGGATTCTAGGACAAGTTGTTTGCTGTTCTTAAGATACCGGCTTCTACAAAGCCGAAGAGGAGTAAGATGCTGTAGGTGGGGGGGATCAAGGGGACGGGACGGTTTTGAAAGCATTCACAGTCGCTGAAAGAGGGACGGGACTGCTTCGCACGGATACTTTTTGCTCTCCTCGGAGGATGTCGGGAAGCGGGATTTTCCGGCAGATCCGCCACGCGCAGCCACAGATTTTATTACAATCTTACCGAGATTACTATAACCACACCGCCACTGACCAGGATCCTTAATCGCTTAATTAGAGGAGGTATCAGCCTATATAGCGACGGCGTATAACATAGCGCGCTCTGCCCGCCACAAAGACTAAGAATACTGTTTTAATATTATAATAAAACCTAGATATCTATATCTAATCGTTTTATGAGTTCAAAAAGTGGAAAAAGCTTAATGGTAGTATTATGAGTCGAGGGGTCTATTATAGTATTAAAGGAAGGCCCTCCGTAAATTCAAAGGAGCGGCGACGACACGATAATAATTTTCGGAATTAATAGGTTAGGAGTGTTCAGGGGAAGTATATAATACACTTAAATGAAAATGAATAGAAATTTTCACGCGTTCATAGATTTAAAGTCGCTTGAACTTAAAGTACCTATGATTTGTCTCGTTACCGGGTGCGTCTCGCTACGCAGGGACAGACATTAGTAAGCATTTTCTAGTAAGAAAATCAAATAATTGATTCCTAATTTTGCTCCTACGTCAATGCGGTATTTGTTTATACAGTTAATAATACATTATTGCAGGGCAATATTCTCAATTCATTTGCTGCGATTTTGGCGCTTTTCCATTACGTACGGGACATACTTTTTGTACATCGATCACAAATCCCAGTCCTTTCCCGAATATCTACCTTGATACAACCCTTGATATCTCTGTCTTTTTGACAATCGCCAATGTAGTGCGATCTGGGGTCATACACGCCGGATTTTTGCATCGCTGCATAGCAGATGAAGGGGATCTTCTCGCTATAGTGGCCACAATACCCTTTGTGGTAGTAGGAGATGTAGTAACACATGATGTCTCTCTTTTGTTTGTGTTTTGTGAGGAGGTTCTTTAGGAAGAATGACCTTCGTGGAATTTGCTTTGTTAAGCTGATGGACAACGCCAGAAGTAGCTGGGTAGATGATGAATTTCAGTCAGACTAGACAATGAAAAGGGTGTGACTTAAATACGGCATACGAGAAGCTGTTTTTCAGCAAGAACAAGAACGAGAACAAGAATGTACTATTTGCACCCTGCACATTCACCTATTATTAATTTATGACGCGAGATTCTTATGTCAAAGCTACGACTGGCTGTTTGAGGGACTCCTCGCTTTTATTCTACAAGGCTATCAATCATTGTTTACCTAACTAGAGGACTACTTCCGTACACCGTTCAGCACCTGTCGATGGCCTCGCAATGATTTGAGATGTAAAGGAGACTTCTTTCACAAGGAAGAAATGCTTTGTTAGTAATGCTTGGACCTCAAGTAGTTTGGTGCTTGTGCGGGGACGGAGTCGACGGAGGGGGGGGAGGGTATTATATTATTTTTTCAAAAGCATGATTACGATACTAAATGAACCACTTCGTAATAAAATCTCCTTGATTTCACATCAGGATTTATTTGCACGAAGCGCTGATTGACGCAGACCTTTAAGGCAATCATTTATTGCGCTCTTAGATACGATAAAGAGTAACAGCCTTGAAACAAAGACTAAAGGAACTCCTGCCGGAACGTGAACGTGCTCTTTTGATCTTTTCCTCTCTGGGACTGATTGTTACAGTATCCCAACGTAATCCATTAATTAAATGATGGAAAACAAAGAGCCTACAAAGTCGAGCTCTCGCCTGCTATAAACGCTTAACGGCTTTATAATTCAAATAAACTCTTACTTGTCGACTAGAGTTTTCTAGGAAATACTACTTCACATATATATTAATCTCGTTGTTTTTATAATTATCACCCTTCGCTTTATTTAATTTCGAGTTCTCTCGAATTCCTACAGACTTCGTTTATAGTTCTCGCTTCAGTTGCTGCCTCAAAAATATTGAAGTCGCTGAGGACTGATCATTCAAAAGGAAGCCAGTATCAGGCAATAAAACCACGGGACTGAAAATGGTGTTATAAGAGCATTCATTAATATGTGGAGGGATAGTTGCCTTTCTTATATCTTTCTCATCCTTACCCTCATGTTGTTTTTCATTGAATTGAAAAGTCGCCAGCTAGGGTGAGATCCACCAGAAACAAATGCTCTTTTCCTAACCCAAATGTATCATTTTGAAGTAGTTAAGTTTGAGAACCCAGAGATGCCGGAATCTACAACATGTATTTCTCTGTAGCATCTAGCACAAGTCAGCAGTCATCCAACCACTTGCCAATCACACTATCCCTGACATGCAGTGATTTTGTGTATACCAGTACCTTCCTAAATAATTTACTGGCTGCGGTGAATCATAGTGTGCCCCTCCAGAGCTATAAATTCAATTTTAATCTCTTCAATGTGATGTTTTTTCTTCTCTGTCAGAATCAAGCTAACACCGAGCCTCCAGCCTGCAACCTGTATACACATGCAACCTCCCTGTCAGCAACTAAAAGTTTTGCTAGCTATCAATAACCAACGTTATTCATTTCAGAAAACGTTAAGGCACCTCAAAAACCCTTCGTATCATGCCCCCCAAAATTGGTACGGCTACGACTTCAGCATGAATGAACACCCCAACCTAGATAGTGAGACGAGCTCCCTTAGGCTCGACATGAAGAATGGCATGTCACCCCGGACGTGGGACGATTACGCCAAGGACTTCAAGAAGAATTTTGGTTGGCAACCTCACCCACTTGCTATCGCCTCCTGCAACCAAGAATGGACTCACAATTGGTGCTTTTGGGTTAACGATAAGCCTGGCGAGCACATAGATGTCATTCATCCACGAAAGCAATACTGAGATGGTGAAGGAGATAAATGATATAGCTTCAGGAACGCAAATCACCGAGTCTCTTCTTTAGGATAGAAGCAAAGTGTGAATCTAAGTTAGCAATGTTTTCTACACCGAGGTTCTTCCAGCTTTGTGATAAGTGCAAGCCAGATAAATTACCTCGTAGGTATGTAAAGAAAAATCAGAGTGAGCAAGGATCAGAAGCTTACTTCAGTGGGCTCAGTAATTCTCCACTCTGAAACAACCCACCTAGATAGTCGTATGGGTGAGTTATGAGTTAACGGGTGAGGAGGAGTTGTGATGAGTGAATTTATTGTTTTTCAATTGGTGTCAAGACAAGGGGGACCTGGGCTAGGGGACCCTTTTTTTTTGCGGCTACACTCTAAGAGCGGCTTAAAGTCACAGTCATATGGTAGACTTCAAAGCCCAAACCTTAACGCAGCCATGGGACTCGGCACTAGCCCTCATTTAAAGCAAATTCGGCAAGCACTACATAATTACGTGATGTCTGTTTAGCGAGAATGTCAACAACCAAATATGCTGTCTAGCATATTATATTATCCATGTTCATGAGAACTATTACATTTATTCATTAATTTGGAGATAAGCGCATTAGGCGGAGTTTCATTTTAATTCCAAGTTCCCTGGGTTAGGTAACCTCACCAAAATTTACCCCTGAGGCCCATTTTACAGTAGTCAAACCACACTTCGCCTTAGACTAGGTTTAGGGCGAGACGCCACACTTCAATTTGCTAGGTGGAAAACCCCATTTCTTTTTTTCCCAAATACAAACCTGCGATCCTACTTCCAGCACTTTCATGTTAATATTTGAAACGCATATGCATTTTCTAAAGCACATCTCAAAACCACCCGCAGTATAACAAACATCCAAATTTTCCAACACGAATACGAAAGCCAATTTGTCCGAAGTCAATTACAACCATGCAACAACATCCTCATCTTCAAGGAAATCAGGTGGCATACTCCGTACCTTTCACCCCTCGTCACCACGGGTTCCACATGACAGAACACAGTTTCCTGGACATGGAGATGAACGAGCGAGCGAGAGCCATCCGAAACAAGGAAGCATACATGACCTTCGACGGGTACGCCAACAATTTCAAGTTCGAATTTGGGTGGAGACCAGACCCAGCACTGATAGAGGAGTGGAACCGAGAATGGGAGGGGGATCAAGGATTTTGGTGGAATCTGAAACCGGATGAGCAAATTGAACTTCTTCACCCGCGACGTCGGTATAGGTGATGGCATCAGCTACCATTCTCAAGCTACTGCGGAATCACTTGGTTATAAGAGCAAGCTTTTCGAATTTAATAATTTGGACCGAGAATGTCCCGCGTCGCCCCGACATAATGCCTGTCCTGCCCGTAAACTCCAATGCTACTGAACAAGGACGTAATAATCATACAGCTTCGTTTCCCCACCATTCTCAAGGGCTTCTATCCACAACCAAATTGAGCCCTTACTCGCATATTCCATCTCGAACCAAACAGACTTGCTCACTTAAACCCATGCGAGCAGGTCTTTTCTCCCTGCTCCACATTTACAGTTCTAGTCATTCTGATCCCTTCATGTCCGAGTATGTCCTCCTCACTATCCGATGTGGGCATTTTCTTGGAGCTTATTCTAGACTTGTGATGGTATTCGGGCCAACCGCGGGCTGGATCGGTTTGGGAAATGTAGCCGCGTTTCGAGGTATTGACACCAGTGCGGTCGGACGATTCGCGTGTGCTGAATCCACGGGTCTTGCGGAGGATGCGAGAGAGGAGCTGTTTGGTTGGTGGCACGCAGCCTACTATTAGGACTACCCACAGTTCGGTCCTGGAGGCAGAAATTAGAAGGGGATTTGGGAGGTTGCGATGGGGTGTGAACGTACAAGGAGTATACGGCGAGCGTGGCAAGTTGATCTAATGAAGTAATAAGCCCGTCAGCTAGAGTACTCAAGGTACGTTACACAGGAGACGAGCGTGACATGATCTAAAGGAAGGCTGTTCTTACACGTTGTGTCTGTGGCATCCAAAAGACTAATACCAACGGTCTTTAGGATTGCACAAGCCACAGTCCTGGGAAAGTCTATTAGCATTAGATTTTGAAACAAGACACATGAGATCTTACAGAAGACCAAGGCTAAAGAGTACGCAGAGGCCGACCTTGACGGTTCGGTCCATCTGCAATTTCCAGAACATGACCATCGGATAGACCACCAGAAATATATCAATGGCAGCACCAATACCTAATCAAATCAGCGTTCGTCTGCAAGAGTAAACACTATTCCTACTAACTTCCTTGTATATACCCTCCTTGTGTGTTCCTTTGCCGCCCAACGCACACTCCGGCAATATCGTCATCCCAAGTTTTCGCAACGGGTTTACATTGCTGCCACTGCAGACTACTTGTGCCCATGTTCACCGCAACATTGATGAATGCTACCACATACAAAAGCCATTTCCTGGCCGCTGGGACATTGCGCTCAAATTCAAGAAGGAAGGCGATGATGGATAACTTTCCGAACATCTGGGACACGACATAGGTCTGAAAGAGGATCCATGTCCACATAATTGCGGTTTTGACAGCTTCCTTGTCAAGGTCAGCCGTGTGCTGTCCGGCGCCATAGTGAACAGAGATGGTGCAAAAGATGTTAGCTGCAAAGCCAACCACCTAGAGTTGAGTTAGCCAATTGTTTGTTTGCGGTTTCAACTTTCAAGGCGCAAGAGAGTTGCACATAGAGGGAGCCAAAAGAGAAACCAAGTTGAAAGAGAAGAATCATGCACCAGAGAAATCCAAGCAAGCCAAAAGTCCAACCTGTAGCCTTTTGAAATATAAGCTGAGGCTGTTCGTATTCCCATCAACAGCGCCGCAACCGAAAATTCGGTCCATATCGAACCTAATACAGCTGCGGGGAGAGTCATTTGTAGGCAAAATGTATTATGGTATTGCCAAACTTTGGTCAACAATTGAAACGTAAAGAATGATGGTGCAGAGCAGACAAGACCAACAAACTATGGAGGTACCCTCATACCCATAAGCAAACATTTAGATCCTTCATCCCCTGATCTAAAGATTTTATGGCGAAGTGCTGAAGATGCCTGCGCTGCCAAGTGATTCAAAAAAGTGAAAAACGCCTCCCTCCCACTGTGCCGCTCTTTCGGACTTTCCGACCCAGAACAAGTAGCAATTCCAGGTTCGTCAAAAATGCTCCCCCTGCCAAGCGCTTCAAGCATTCAAAAGAAGCCAAGTAAATTATTTTGCAGCGACCTGTTGCCCGTGGGTCCTCCTCTCCCTCAGCTCAGCCCCTGACAATCAATGTTAGTAGGCTCGGTTGGAAGAAATCCTGCAACATCCTGGTATGCTTTGAATTCAGGGATTCTGGACGGCTGGCTTGTGGCAATCTTACGAACTACTTCGTATCCGGGGATAGAAGTAAATCGTCTGAGGGGTAAGATTAATTTTCATAGCACGCACCGGACATGGTGCAATGCGCTCATTTGCCCACTAATAAAGCTTATTGAAGCTTCTTAAATCCAAGTCGGGGAACTTTGCTGCCTTGCTCGGCCTCTACGGAGTACACTCTCCTTGGAGGGGACCTAACGAGCCCATCACCACGGGTCTGTAGTCTACAAACGATTAAGCGAGGCATTTCCAGGTACATCTACATCGAAATATCTACCGCTTGATAGACGGAGAGACCGAACGTATCTTCCAATTCCCATGTTCCATGTATTGTGTGTGAGTTGCCCAGATGTCATCTTTGTTAAAATATTGGAATCATTTAATCATTTTTGGAAGCGCTACAGTAATGATTTTAGACTGAGACGAGCTTCTCAGCCATCTTATCTCCGTTGAATTCTTGTTCCGGCTCCATACTGTACTTACCCCCCGATCCCCCCTAGTCGAGAATGTGGGCTGTGGGCTGCAGGCTGGCGAACCGCCGCTAGGGACGGGTTCGCTTACGAGCCTATCACCACGGGTCTGTGCGCTTTCCACAGCTAAATGAAAAGTTGGACTTTTTACGCAAAAGAATAATCTCAAATGTTGGTTAGGGAAAGTATTAACCAGCTTCTTTTTTAAGACTTGCATGAATTAAAAGGTTATTAATTAAGCTACTGTTTTATTACTTTAAGGTAAAGACGCCGACTTCGCGTATTCGGAGCCTCCGTAGATAGCGTGCCATTTCCCACTTAGACTTTCAACTCATCTCACCTCTCTAGTAATCTCTCGGGAAGATAAGAACCTAGCTAGTACACCTGTCTAGCTGCAGCTCAAGCTCAAACTGTAATGGCACGTGCTCTTAGTGCTTACACCACGTATATGTGGGCAAAGCGGGGAAGAGATAATCTTCCCTCCTTAGTAATTAGCTTCTGTATTAAATAGTATTACCAGTTACTATTCAGCGTCTCTCCAGCTATTCTATTGTGTTGCAGTTACCTCAGCGTGCTAGTGATCATTACACAAACGTACTTCTACTCCAATTCTGTTTTACTTAATTCTTCTCGGTGCCGCCTGTCTTCCTCGTGATTCTTCCTAGACTCACAGTTAAGTGACCGACGGCCAATCAATCAATCAATCAATCGCTATGCATGCTCCTGGGTTTGTCCTTCTGGGACTCCTTTCCCTCGCAGACTGGGCTGCCGCTGCTCCTCAGATCACTGTAGAAGCTTCCCACCAGGCTCGCGACACCAACGCCGCCACCACCTTTGCTCCCAAGGGAAAATGGACGTCACTTGCACCACTTACGCCGTTCAAGCGCCAAGAGCATAGGACTGTCGCTCTCAACTCAACCCACCTGTATGTCCTCGGGGGCGTCGTCCCAGAGCTTGACGGCGTCATATTTCCCACCGTCACTTTGATGCAAGTCTATTCCATCCCAAAGAACAAATGGACCACCGTCGCTCCTGTTCCCATTGCTTTTAACCACCCTAACGCCGCCGTCGTTGATGGAAAGATCTACTTGCTCGGCGGACTTACTCCTGGTGAAGGTCTACTCTGGGTATCATCGCCAAAATGTTTCGTCTATGATCCCGTCAAGGACAAGTGGACTGCGCTCCCCGATATGCCGGATGGGCGTGGTAGTGCCGCCGTTGAGGTCAAAGACAAGACTATCTATCTCGCTGGAGGTCTCACTCCAATCGTCAGCATCGGACCTGACGACAGAGAAGACACAGTCAACATCACATCGTCCTATAACACCGTGACCAAGAAATGGACAGCACTTCCAGCCCTCCCTGCACCAAGAGACCACGCTGGTGTTGCATTGATCGACAGTATCCTTTACATTCTTGGTGGCCGAGCATTTGGACACGATAACGTCGTGAATGATGTGTTCGCGCTTGATCTTTCCGCCAAAAAACCGGTGTGGACTACCAACCGAGCAAAGATGCCGACTCCAAGGGGTGGTTTATCTTCCGCGACTTTGGACGGTATTGTCTACACCTTCGGAGGGGAGGGCGACTTCTCAAACCCTTCTGGTGTCTTCAACGAGACTGAAGCTTATGACCCGTGTACCGACAAGTGGACCAAGTTAGGACCGATGGCATTCCCAAGACACGGCACTTGCGCTGTCGCCATCGGCCGCAAGATTTACATTGCGGGGGGAGGCAATCTGAAGGGTGGTGCACCGGTTGATACATTTGACTATTTCTCTCTATGAGATCATGGTTGGTTTCGTGCGCATATATTTCGAGGGCTTGACGGTGGAGATGGTAGATCTCACAGGTGAAAGGGCTTATGATATGTACATAGATTCAAATTCAAGATGTGAGGGGGACTCTTACAATAATTACACATAAGCCTGCAGCATGTATTCACGGATTCCTGGGTAAAGATTTTGAGGGACAGCAGATCAAGGATTTGACCTAGCTTTGAATTGACACGGAGGGATCACCGTACACAAAGAAATCAAAGAGCCTTCCGCAGCCCCCTTTTCTCAGTGCCCGCAATCTCTCTTCTCCAGATCTTCAAACACACTGAACCGCATATGATGTTGAATGCTCCATGTCTCTGCAATGTCAATTCTGGGTTAGGCAGACCAAACCCATGCTCATAAACCAAAAGAAACTATACCCATGACTTCAACGGCTCGCTCCGTGCCACTCCTTGAAGCCAAAATGCTAAAAAAATATTGTGCTAGGCCACACTCAGCTAGCGTTCCGGACGCCCCACCTGCCATCCAACCTCTTGGGCCGAAGCTTCCACACCCCCGGAATCGTATCCAAGAAGGGAAATCTCGACAACCCCACTCCAAATGACAGGGGCTAAAATGATTTAAGGTTTCGATCGACGAAATAAGTCGCTCTTGCAGGTGGGCATAGTATTCGCGTGGCTTGGCGAGGAACGACTCCGACACCTACTTCTAGAAATATGGCCTCGCTCTTCGGGATTCTTTACTTGCGAAGAGTATCCCAATATCGGGTGCGGCACAAACCTAGTCTACTTGGCTTGGCAGGGGGCCCTGCTAGGTTCAATTCCGACCCTGCATACGTTCCATTGTTCGAAGCAAGTCTTCTTGTGGCTGATTGATATCTCGAACAAGCTCCAATATTGTGTTTAGTCCTAGGAATATATTATACAAGGACTTCAATCAGGTGGTGTACATGAAATTCTTGCATATTAGCCAGGGAGCAGTAGTAGTGGGTTTAGATTCGGCGTTAACTGTAAGTGGTGAGAGTTGAGATGGCCATGTTTAGCCTGTTACTTAGTCTTCTAGGAGGCCGCACCCTATTGACACCTTGCATTGCCTCCACTGCACACCACTTTCACACCTGAAGCCACCTCAATTCCATTCCATACTCAGAAGGTGCAACAACCGAGAAATCATAGTACTGATATGTTGGCCTTCCCCCTTCATACTTAACACCATTCTTCTCTAGTGTCAAATCCCATCGTGTCAGGAACTTCGCCAGCATAAGCTTTATTTGATTAACGGCAAAGAAGCGACCCGGGCAAGCTTGACTCCCAAGCCCGAAGCCGAGAGAGTCTTCAGTCGCCATTCCCATCTTAAACGCGCTTTGTCCCGCATCGTTGGCTTCTCGTAGCCGAGCAAATCGGTGTCCGTCAAAGGAATTGGAATCGACACCAAAGGTGTCCGGGTCCGTAGCAATAGCGGCGGTGGCAGCGGTAGTCATCGTCCCAACGGGGAGATGCAGCCCCGAGACTTTGAAAGTGTAAGGTTGTGTGACAATTCTGTTCATCGTGACTAGCGAGCCGTTAGTTGTCAAAACATAACCAGCTCGCTCTCTCATTCACTTACTCAGAAACACAGGCGTGAGCCTTTGACTCTCCTTTAGGAAACAATCCATTTCAAAGAGCCTGTCGATATCAATTGAACCATCTGGACGCGCAGCTTGTCTTGCCTCTTCGCGAAGGGCAGGGAGATACTGAGGTTGGCTGAGCAAATCGACAAGGGCAATACTGATCGTCTTTGCCGTCGTATGGATAGATGCGATCAACGTTCGCATCATTGTGTCAGAGAAATCGTCCAGTGTGACGACTTCTGGAGTGCCACTCCAGAGCCACTCGTAACCATATGAACCCTTGCGATATTTGGCCTTGCTATCGACACCCAATTCTTCGCGTCTCTTTAGTTCCTCATACATTGGGGTCAATTGCTTCTTCACATAAGCCCTGCTTTGCCGGAGCCGCCTCACACTTGGTATGAAAGGAGCGACAAAGTAGGCGAGGGCCGGTGGCCAAGCTCGCACATCATCGGCAGATGTGTATCGATTGACTGCGAAGTCACATGTTTGGCGAATCCATTCTGGGTCTGCAGCAAGCTCTTCCCCAACAAGCATCGAGTTGGTGATTTTGGCTATCGCGGGGACAAAGAATTCCATGAAGTTGATAGACTTGGGCGTATGCGGGTCTTGCGGTAGAACAGCGGCGAAATATTGGTTGATCTTGTCGTCTAGCTGTTTGGTGATATTTCCTAAATTCTGGTGGATCCCAACTCGAAGGGCTTTGCCAGACCAGGGACCTCGATCTGGGGCGCCAGTGTAATCTCCCGCAAATATGACTGCGGACGCGAGCGCCCAGCTGAACACGTTGTTCGACAGGTGCTTCATCTCTTCCAAATGGTCTTTAGGGAGGACGACTCGGTGCTTTACCGAGTATCCCCCAATCGGAACGGGCACCTTGAATGCATCCCCGGCCTTGTTGTGCTTGCGGTAGCCAGATTCTAGCAAATCCTTCAATTCGCTGATATATCTCGCCCTGGAGCGGTCTCCTGCGAATTCTTGGGTCGGGATGTGATTTAAGACGTTCGAATCGCGCCACGCTAAATAAAGACGGTACATGAGGGTGACCAGCACAGCTGGCACAGCGGCGATGAGGATGATGTGTGGCATTGTGCTCGTATGGTCTGTGTGGTTATGTCGTCTGTATGTCTGTCGGTCTGTCTATCGGTCTGACTGAATTGATAAGCGTCAACTGTGAACTACCTACCTCCCTGCCTACCCTCGCTTTTAAAGCCTCGCATTTATATCTGGTGATATCACAACTAGAGTTACCCAATGCAGATCTTCCGTTCCTCGGAGCGGTACAGCCAGTCGGTACAGCCAATGAGGAAATTTGGAGTAGGCGGAGCAAGGTACGAAGTGCAGTGTGTGCAGCCGGGTCAGCTGAATGAAAGTGTAGTTCCGTTCCGCGGGACGGACGGATTAACTGAACTGAGCATGATGAGGATAACGATGAGGATGAAGATGAAGATGAGCAATCGCCTCCGAGGCGACTCCGCTGCTGCTGCTGCTACTGGAATGCAACCCCCCCCCCCCCTTTTTTTTTTACAGTACTGTACAGAACCTACCCTACCTCCTGCCTTACAGTACCTTGATCATCTATCTATCTATCTACTTCGTACTCGTATCTGCTGCGAGCCAGTTACAGCTACAGCTACAGTATCTCTGCCTTGACGGAACGTATCTCCACCCCCACCTTCCCCTCCACCAAGTTGCGATCATATATAACATGGCCGATGGACCTGGACACGTGAAGCGACGGAAGTTGCCTGCGCGGCATGCTTGCAATGGCTGCAAGAAGCGGAAACAGCGGTGTGATGGTGAGCGACCCGCCTGCGCGGGTTGTCGTTGTCGATGGCTTCCTTGTGAATATCCCTTGGACGCAACAAGGTATGTAGGTGCAACATGATACTGCACCGATCAATTGGATTGCTGGAGGCTTAATGACACCATGTAGAACTATCCCCGATAACCCTACGGTGGCACCGGGACGACCACCGCCATCAACATCATTAACTCCGTCGAGTTCGAATCAGCTGGCTGACCTTGGCGGCGAGAACCTCAAACCACTCGACAATGGTATCGTTATACCGCACACAGGAGCTGAATCAAAAAGCGGCGCTGAGAGTGATTTGCCATCGAACGACCCTGACGGAGCTGAAGATTTTTATGGAGAGTCTTCGTCATTCTCATTCGTTTCGAAAGTGCAGCCCGAATCCCGAAGTACCTCTGGGATACATTTTCAAGAAATGGAACTTCGCGACTCATCCCTTTCACGGAGCCCAAAACTTCTCGTCAACTCCGATCAAGATATTGGTGGTCTCGAGGCGGCCTACGGACTTCCGGAGCGGCAGCTTGCTGATGGCTTGGTTGACAGATACTTCAATCGAGCTCATCCACTATATCCCTTCGTTCATGAAACCACTTTTAGAGCGGATTATGAAAATGTCTGGATAAATCTGTCCGTTTCGTCAATCAGACCATCCTGGTATGCACTTCTCAACATCATATTCGCTTTAGGATGTGAATTCAACTACGAAATTCCAGTTGAAAAGCTCACCAATACCGTATCACGTTTCGTGGCTAACTCGCGGTGCATTATCCTGTCTCATATCTACAAGAAGGGAAACTTGGAATTCGTCCAAGCCCTTCTATTATTGTGTCACTACCTTCAAGGTACCTTGAGGCTCAACGAATGCTGGAATCTTGTTGGCTTGATGATTCGAACCGCGTTCAGTATCGGCCTACAGTTGGATCCAAAAGATTTGCCTCTCCCAACCGTAGTTAGAGAAATGAGAAAAAGGGTTTGGTGGGGATGCTTCATAATTGATCAAACTGTGAGCATGAAGTTCGGAAGGCCGCCATCAATTCAAGCAAGTGATGCCGAGGCTGTGCCGTTGCCCTTGGCTGTGGATGATCAATATATCAATAACCAAACAACAATCTCCCGGCAACCTACCGGCCGCCCAAGCATCACAGCATTCTTCGTGCACACAATCAAGCTCTCCAGGGTTATTGAGAGCGTTCTAAAAAGCCTGTACAACAATAAACGGAGGTTCCCTCAGCCAACCGATTCGGGCATGGCGCTTTCAAAGACTGAGGAATCCAATATCCTCAGCAATGTCATACTCCATGACGGTCACCTTCAGTCTTGGTGGAGAGAGGCACCCGCACATCTTTCCCAGGAATCCGTTATTACAGACGGAGATATAGTTCAACGTCAACGAAATGTACTTCACATCAGGTAAGTCGTGTTGAGATTCAAGGATATGATCCAACGCTGACATTTGCTAGATATCTGCAAATCCGTATTTTGATACAGCGGCCACTCCTCTTAATGGTTAGCCGGCAGCCTATCGAGGACGACTTTTACCGCGCAATTGCAATCGCAGGCGCACAGACGTGCATGCTCGCTGCTCAGCAAACGGTGCGGATGATCTGTGATCTGTACCATCGTGGCTTACTCAACTCCTCTTGGTACAACCTATATTGTAAGGCGGTTTCGTAGGCATCGAGCGAAACAGCTGCTTACATATATTCAGATATGTTCACCTCAATTGGGGTGCTTCTTCACATTCAAACCATGGACAGATCTGCGTTGGCATTACTCGGTAACCCACAAGACCAAAAATCAATAGAATGCGGTATGGAGTTTCTCAAGGATGCCGCCAAATCGAACTGCTTGGCGTCTCGATACACTGCGATGCTAAGTAGGGTTCTCGATAAATCGAGCCAAAGCCACAGACAAGGGCAACAAGTAAGGAGAAATGGGCCAAGTTCTAGGCAGAGTTCGAAGGATCGACAGGCTACGGGGAAATCACCGACACCCGGTATGCCAGCGCCAGAGGGAGATCTTGACATCAACGCTGAGATGGAGCTAGATGCCTTTGTCTTTGATGATCTCCTTTTCGAAACAGGGTATGCCGTATGATATACCGTCCTTCGATTATTTCACCAGAGCAGTATATTCTAAGCAGAGTAAAAGGATATAGTCCATACCCTCATTATGCGTCCTTGTACAACGAATGCTACAGGCAATTGAATGATACACGCTTAAGGCACATCCTCCATAAACATTACAATATTCCCACCACAAGGCCTATAGTTAACTACAACTACTCAGGCTATTTTCCCCCACATGCTTCTTTTCCAACCCTACTGGTGCATCGTGCATCATGTCTAGTCCCTCTGCTACTACAGCGCCTAGCGCTCTTTGGGTTGACTACTTATGTCGTGGTAGAAGCTGGGAAGTTGGGGATCACGTGGATAAGATTATTCAATATGGCAAGCGGTGATGGCATGAGTCTCTGATGATGGGTCAAAAGAGGCAATAGCATTAAAAAGCACTAGAATAGTCACCAATTCAAGATTATGAAGCCAATAGAAGGTAATAGTATCCAAAGTCAGTGAAATAGTTTCACATTTCAGATGATCTAACCAACAGGCGACTACTCGGACCCCAAAAACAAACACACCGAATAGCAGTAGAGACTTTACGAACTGATCATCACTTTGTCGCAACCACTTCTTCATCTCTGCCAGGCTTCAGATATCCTTTCTCTTCGTAATATCGACGTGCTGCTGGATGCAAGGGAAGAGACGTCTGGGCCATTTTGAAAGGGTCAAAGGGATAGCCCAGGGGGGTTTTGTTCGGATTGATATGGTGGTACTGGCTTTCGATCATTGCCTTTGTCTCGACCAGACACCACGTCAGTAAATATGCAATATCATCCGGCAAGTCTTCCCGACAGAAGAGTAGGAAGTCGTTGAACTCCAAGGCTGGCAGCTCTTCCTTCAGTGAATCCCAGTAGCCAGCCGGTAGGCTCGAGGGTGGCAGTAGAGTCGTCTTGCGTAACTTCTCTAGCGCTTCCGGCTCCGCAGGAATAGGGATGAACTTGCGTGGCCCGTCAACCAATAGTGTCCACCAAGGTGTCATGATAGCTTCATGGATAACAGCCGTGATATCACTATTGGGGTCCTGTGCTGGAATCATGCACTGGTCGGGCCGCCAAAAGGTGTCGATGATTTCGCCGCCCCACGAGCGAATGAGGTCTGGAGTGATGCCGTGCGCCTCGAGGTAGCGGTTTGACACCCATGCCGTCGGCGCGTCAGGTGTATCGGGTCCTATGACAAGCTTGAGGGGCGGCTTCTTCTCTCGAATATCGGCGAATGTCCGACAGCCGAATTTAGGATCGATACCCAGAACCATACGATCGTCCTGCGGCAACACGGCGAGAGCGCGCAGAGAAGGGAACTTCTCTCCACCGAAGATCGCCTCACCAGTTGTGGCGCCACCCATCAGAGCCACTGGGGTGCCCAAGGCGAGGTGTGCTTCCCCGTCGTTGACGAGCTGCACACCCTCGCTACCACCACCTCGCATACTGAGGATTGAGGTGCGGCTACGTGGCCCGCAACGATCACAGAGTTCCTGCGTCAACCAACATAGGATGCGGTGGAAGTTCGCTTGGCCCCAGTCTCCTTGAAAGGTTAGGTTGACGGAGCGCGAGATCGTGGGACCTCTCGTGAGGACTTTGTTCCCAGGTTCACCCATAGTTCTAACATCATATATATATTAGTAACTTTCAACTGTGAAGGGATAAGGCAAATGATCAGGGCTACAGCTCAGGTCGTGAGGAAGCAGACTTACAAAACTGTTTAGACGACAATAATGTCCGTGGCGTGGCTAGATCTGAGAGAGGGGTGGAGAAAGTTGAGAAGTCGAAGTGCTTAGACAGGAAAAGGTGGCTGAAATAGTGGCTGAAATAGTGTTGTTTCTAGTTTTCCTTGATACAATCAATGGCTTAAGTACAGGCTGTTTGTTCTCATATTCTAAACACGATATCCTATAAGTGATAATTTACTTCGAGAAATCGGATCTCTCGGGGGGACCCCAATTTACTTGTTTAAGTTAGATATAGTGGCCTGGTGATACGCGTCTACCCCCCCCCCCCCCCCCCCCCCCAAAAGGTAATTTCTTAGCCATTATCCCCCCCTTCTGGCCTGAATGTTGAATGCGAAGAAAACTGGACTTCGTGTGGGTATCTTCTAGGAGTGTTTATCCAATAAATTCGTCGATTCCCGGCCTCGAACAGGCTCTCGAACCTGCTATAGTCACCATTGCCTTTACAACAGGCCTGATTGTAGCTCATGCTTCAAGCTCTGACAGGGCATCTGACCATTCAGAAACTCAGTGCCAGGCCTCTGGCCCGCAAAAGTTCACATTTATCATTCAAGTCGGGGGGAGGGGGGTGGAGGGGAATAGTATGACCGATTTCTCCTAATTTAGGTTCGGACCATATTCCTTACCTCTTACCCCGTACCCCATTTAGTACCCCATACTATAGAGTACCCCACTGAGGAGTCTTAGACTGTAAGTAGAAATCAATGTCATGGTCTTGGACTAATTTGAAACTGGGGAAGCGGAGAACTGGGGAAAGAGACTCTACGCTACCTCATTGACGAACAACCTACCTTAAAAGGATTCGCTTGAAATCATGGTAGCATCCACCTCTCTGATCGCCAGTGGTAAGATCGCCAATATTTTCTATCTTCAACAAGAAAGTCAAAACAACCATGACCACGGTTTCCATACCACCTTTCGCTGCTACCTTGGCAGAGCACACCCTAACAAAGTCAAAGTCAACACATTCCCTCACCGATGGCATTCCAGAGCTGATCAATGGAGCAGCGCCATCAGCACACAAAGTCATTGTCATCGGCGCGGGGCCAGTTGGTTTATTTCTGACGTACTTGCTTGCCAAGCAAGGCATCCACGTTGACGTGGTCGAGCGCTTCGATGGAATCAGCAAGGAGCATCGAGCAGCAGGCTACTACGGCGGCGGGGTGTTTGCCCTCAAGGATGCCGGACTTCTGCATCTTGCAGCAAAACGAGGCCATGTCGCAGAGGCACTCGGTTGGCGGGCTCCCGCGGTAGATGACGGTAAAGGAGGAAAGACTTTCGGACGACTCCTCTGTGCGATACCTTTCGCGGGCACCGAAGAACATCCTGAGTTGGGCATGCTGCTATTCCCACAGACGAAGCTATGTGAGCTACTTGAAGAGCAGATCATTGCCCTCGGCCAAAATCGTGTTGCGTTCCATTTCGGTGCCGAGATTTGCGGAATCGATCAACTAGGCAATGGTGATGCAGTGACGGCTACTATCCGCGACATGAAGACTGGAGTAACACGCGACCTGACAGGCAACATTCTCGTTGGCGCCGATGGTGGCAAGTCAGCGACGCGTAGCCTGCTCGGCATCTCCTTGCAGGGTCACACCTGGCCGGAGCGGCTGATTGCTGTGGATGTTAATTATGCGATCGAGGAGGAGCTGCCCAAAGTACTACCACATCATGTCGTGGATCCTATTTGGTGGGCGACAATGATTCCACTCGAGCGGCCCGTTCAAGGAAAGTCATCAATATGGCGCTTCTGTATGGCGATAGATCCTCTAGATCAGAGTCCGGTCGAGGTTCTGCTGTCTGAAAAGTACCTGGCGAACATGATCGAGAGGCACATGGTGGGGAAACGGCCCTTGAAATATGAGGTGACACACAAAGCAGCCTACAAAATCCATCAGCGGTTGGCAAACAAGATGGCAGTGGGCCGGTGTGTGCTAATTGGAGACGCGGCGCACCTGAACAATGTATGTTCCCCCAACACCTCTTTCCTTTTTCTTGAATGCCAGCCATGCTGTGCGAGGGAGCATTCCAATCTGCAAACCTAGCCTGCATCATTTCCCAGTACCAATAGTGCATCTGCTGAAGCTGTCTGCCTAGCCCATGGGAGCCCTCGGTCTGTGCACTGGTTTACTCGACGCCGAAGCCCTGGCAGAAACGCTCCAGATGATCTTCCACGACAAAAAACCAATCTCTATTCTTGAGGCGTACTCTCATGAGCGTCGCAGAGTGTTTCAAATGTTCGTCGACCCGACAAGTAAGGCAAACAAGCTGCGTCTCCAGCAGAGCCCGGAGTACGCTGATGATGACTGGATGGTGCGTACGCTGCAAAATCCGACGCCTGAGGTGATGAAGGAATTCTTTTCGCCGTACATGGCCTCGTGGAGGTCGGATATGCGAGCAGTAGTGGCCAAGAAGGAGAAGGTCGACGCAGACAAGGCAAGACAGTAAGGTGGTCAGGACGAAGCATGCCTCTGGTGTGTACGGAGGGAACTCTTACAGCGGATAAGAATTGTAGCATGTTTTTGCTTGTAAATAACTAGCTGTACTGCAATGTGGTGAAGTAAGCCGCATCCAAGCGCCGAATCCATCTTTCCGATTTTCATCGACTTTGCTCACTCGGTCACCTCGGCCGTCGTGTACTTTTTGATGTAATTTGACAAATTCTGGATCGCACCCCAAGTGCCCACCCCCTCGAACGCAATTGTCGAGGTATAGGCAACTTTAATACTTAAAGGTTGTCGCTGTATGCTCTTGGGGAGGTCAATTTCGCACATGGTATATTCGATCGATGCTACTACTCGCTTTTCGTCCTCAGTCCATCCACTATGAAGTGCTGATTCCAGAGTGCGCAACCACCTCCTTAAATAGAAAGCTGTAGGTACGATTAGTTTGTACTAACCGCCATGAGTGCTGGAAGGTAGATTGCTTGGTAAGCAAGGCGAGCATGCTTACCACATTGTAGGGATGAGAAAAAGTAAGATAAACTTCCACAGCCGCTGTTTGATGTGCATCTGCATCCGAATTTCAACACAATCTGTAACGCATCCGCGGCAGTAGATGCGGCTCTTGTGCTGGCCGGTGAGCGATCAATGAGATCCGAAGTGCCAGACAAGGGTGTGTTTTCGTCAACAGTACTAAACGCGAGGCGGAGGTGTTCGATGTCCGAGCACAGGTACACCCTGGCCAACCGGACAAGTGCATTCAGGCTATAAGCTTGAGACGCTCCTTCGCTGTGGAGGGATAATACTGATTCTGCCTTTGGCATAGAAGCAAGCTCCAGCTTGTCGAGCGCGTACGAGAGTATGGGGAACTCGATCGAGTTGCAATTATTCCATCGGTCTTGCCGCAGGTGCCATATTCGCTGCAGAAGGGCGTGAATGATAACGAGACTTGCAAATGTGTTCCTTGGTGGTGTCCAGGAGCTGTCGGGAGAAAGCAACGCATCGAGGGTGGCTGTAAGGGACACTCGTGGTGCTTGTTGCTTGTAGACCCTGAGCCACTCTTGACTCCCGGCAGCCTTCCATTCTAATTCGCTTGACGGGAGTGGTTCGTTGATCTCCGAGATAACGATGGCTGGCGGAATATCCATTGTCCAAGAGAGCATATTGAGAAATTGAAATACGGTATATCGTGTTCTGGCCGAATGTCAGAAACACGAATATGCTTGTACTGGCCAGGACTCACCGGACTGCAGTCTCCGCTTTGATCCAATTCTTCCATGATACTGACGGCCTGCTAAGGTCATCCATGCTTGGGGAACTCCGTTGTCGTTGACTACACCGAAATACCTACTTGGAAGTTTATCAACCATCCTGTCGACGTAAAGCGCTTTGACATACCTCAACAAGCATTGATTGAAGGAGCAATGCGTCTTGCACCATGTTGCTCTTGCCGCTCCATGCACCATATGATACGATAAGAAATAGAGCCTGGAGTACCGAGTCGCCACAAATACTACTGCTACCCTGTGACAAAAATATTCTGGCCTAAGTAGGGAGTGAGATGCGAAATCGGGATAGGGTTTACAGCTTTAACATACCTGCTTCAGAGTTGTCACGCGCGCGGCTTGATGTAGTCTATCGCCATGAAGGTGGTTCTTACAGTAGATAGCGCCAGATGAGGCCATAGCAAGCAGAACGTAGGGAGCAGTGTCCTCTGCACGCCAAGTTGGAATATGTACAAATGGTAGAATCGGTAGCATCGAATCAAAGAATGCAATGATGTAGCGTTCCAGCTGAAGACGGCCTAGAAGGCTGACTTCTGAATGAAGTGTACTCTAGGCAGCATGACATTTCAGCTTGAGACGGTGGCAATTAAGGGCAGTTGACGTACCTCGTCCAGTTCGGATATCATTTCCTTGCGTTTAGCGAAAGATATTTCAAAATTGCCAAAGGATGACGAGTCCAAATCGTCGGACTCGTTCGAGAAAAAGTCAAGAAACAAGTCCTCCTTCGGCATAAACAAGTCCGTTGCTGAGGTGGCAAAATTTCCTAAATCAAGCCCGTAACCTATGTTGACATGTTCAGCACCAGTACTTGTGGCAGTGGGCTCCTCCTCCAAGTTCCTCCCCTCCTCCACTCCCGTGTTCGCTGTGAAGAAATCGAAAGTACTATTGGATACCAGTTGAGCCGTCTGAGTTGGAAAGCCCAGGCTGTCCGGCAACAGACCATCCCAAAACTTGGTTGTATAATCTTCGTACCCCTCGCCAACAAACACAGGAGGGCCATCGGCGTTCGGTGGGTCTGGCCACTGGAAGCCGGGAACTGGTGATTGGATAATACCTTCGACGAAGGCCGGCGACAGGTCCTGATGCTGCTTTCCCACATGCCGAGTGACCAATTCTTTGCGGGTGAAGTGCATGCCACAGATGTGGCAACTGAATGGCTTTTCGCCCCGATCTAGAGGACCTTGAGCATGTATGTCCACTTTCCTCGCGCAGCGCCAGGACTTACGAGATCTTTCATGGCGGACAAGGTGCTCAGTACGCGCGAATTCTCTCGAGCAGACACTGCAACGACGGGTCGAAGACTTGGGACGACGACCGGGTCCATTTAATCGAAAGGTAGCGGTTAGTCCCTCCATCCTCAGTGTATTGATGTGTATTGGTGACTGTTCATCTGATATGATACGATGTGATATGATGTGATAAGGGATGCTCAAGCAGATAGGTGTTGCTGTACTCATGGGAGCAATATTCTACAGATTTGGTGGGCATTTGCTTCTCTTAATGCCTATTTCCTGTAAACCCGCGATCCCGCGACCCCGCGGTCCCAGAAGCCCGGACCCCGGACACACACAGTAGCTGCTGGTACCTTACAAATGGAACTTACGAAGCAGTACACCCCGCACTCCACAACCCTACACATTACTCGAGTAGCGTAAGACAAATAACCCCTCCCCAGTATTAAGCAGGTTCTTTTCGCCCTCGGTGAATGGAGGAAGCTTCTTCGAAGGAAACAAGTACCTGGCACACATAGAAGCTGGAGCTCTCGACACAATTACAGGCACGATTTATGGTATAATAACATGATGTAACATGATTTAAATCTTGTTTGTTCTCGGCCTCTGCCTCTGCACGCTTGCGGAGTACAGCTGAAGAATGGAAGCCTATATATTGAGCCAATACACCAAACCAAATGCTCCTGCTTGCCCCCAGAGACTGCCTATTTATTGAGATACTGGTCAAACCACTGCAGAGCGAACAGGAAGGCTGACTCCTTGGCCAGTCTCTGGCGCTTGACACTAAGATCGCATCTGATAGCAAATCCGTGGTTGACGCCCGAGTACAGATTGATCTGATACGGAATGTCCAGCTTCTGCAACAGCGCCTCGGACTCATGCCTAAGCGGAGTCGGGAAAATGTTATCCGACTCAGCAGCTGCCAGAGCCAGAGGGCCTTTCACCGCACTCAACTCCTCAGGTGTAATCATGGCTGGATGAGCAATGTAGGCTGCATCGACACCGCCGAATCCTAGAGCACGCACTGCATATTTTGCACCGAAGCAATATCCGACGGCCGCAATTCCCTGCTCTTATATTTAGCCTCCTCTTTTAACGTAGTTGGTTATGGAGGAAACCCCCACCTGAACTCTGTATTTTTCCCGCAGCAATTTGAGACTTGCGGCGACGATAGGATCCACTGTCTCGGGAACGTGTGCGATTCCCTTCGGATGCAGCTTTCCCTGCATCCACTCAGGAAGATTAAAGCTTGCCATATCCGCATTGAGTGGCACCGGGTCACCAAAGAAGAGATCCGGCATAATCACCGTGTACCTGGAACGAGTTAGAAAGACACTCTAGGCTACATACATCCTCGTGCTGCACATACCCGTTCGTTGCGAATTGATCCGCAACTAACTGAGCGTTGATGAACTTGTGTCCAATGATATCGGTGAGGCAAGAAGTTCGTTAGCTATAAAACTGAGGCACGAGTGGTGATGGTGATGCATTTACAATATAATCCCAAAGCCGTTGGGTTTCTCAGGCTCGATAATATAGGCCTGAAAATCGGCGACTGTTTCGTGTCGACCACGGGGATCACCCTCGTGTTTTACGCCTGTGTAACAGCAGCTGCTGAGGTTGTTGGAAGTCATATTTGCGTTTTGTACAAGTTCAGATGGGTGAAAAGATAATGAAAATTTCATGCAAGCACATTAAGTAGATGGATAGACAGCAATCTACCAGAGTTTTAACCACAATACCTGCAATTCGAACCAAGCAAGAAAGTTTCAATTTTCTGCGCCATCAACAGGGCAGTACTGTTATCGGCTCCTTAGTTTGTCCAAAAGGGGTAACTTGGAGCTACCCCACCAGGTGTTGCTCGCTTCGGCCCGTTCGGTTGCTCGAAAAGGGAAGCGTAATTGGGGGTTCCACATTCTACATTCGTGGTACCTGATCTCCAAGATGGTCGGGTCCGAGGCAAATGGCTTCATGGAAAATGATCGGAAGGTTCAGGCACAGCCTCTAATAAAGGGACGCATGTGCCACGTCGTGATGGTGAATGACTGATTGGCAGATTCAGCTGCCAATTCTGGTGGGCACCGAAAGCAGCACATATCAACAACGACTTCTCTGTTTATATCCGCAGAGTTGGATTTTATGTCAAAGATCATGTTAATATACTCTGTGTTACGAAATGTCCCCTTTTTTGTTTCTCATCCCCCGCAGACTCCTCTGCTCCTTTCTCAGGCGGCGACCTACGTGATCTTAGCTCTTTGTAAGCCTAGTGAAGGCAATTCATCTGGGAACGTTAATTGGACAGGTGGTCAGTAGTATTATCTGATAGGGACATGGTGGGCGATGATAGCGACTTGTGGTGAATATCTGTAAAATCTACGGTTGGAAAGCAATAGGAAACCGCTGGTGAGGAGAAAAGTGGGTATGACAGGGGCCTGTAACTTGTCTTTTCTTATTGTTTAATACACCAGATGAGCAAAAGACACCATCCAATAACACTTGACGAAAGATTGTGAAAGAGGACGAAGGTCAAGAGGAAGTGAAATCAAACCCTTAAGGTCGAATTAGGTCTCATATCCTCCAATAACTTACACTTTGCTCTCACTTCTTTTGCTATGCTCAGTACAGAGTAGCTCTGCTTATTTCCCTCGACAGAACTTGAATTGTTGCTGGAGTCTTAATTATCTGCTGAAATAGCCAATTTCATTTTTTTTTAATCATATATATCCTTTCAAACGACAAAAGTTTCTAGTGTACTTGGCGCAAAGAGTTCTTGCGGCTGAAACCTCCGTTTCGAGAGACCTTGTCGAAAATGGTAGTCAAGGAACTTATCTAACACATGCTTATTCTCCTCAAAACCGTCTTTCCACCATCTTGTACTCCCACCCATGAGTTTCTTCGTTTCTTCAACATGACTCTCTAACCAAGGCAGCATGTATCTCAAAGCAGCACGCTCTTCTAGGGGCTCATAAGCCAACTCCATTGATTTGACAAACGCTTGAGTTAGCTCTTTTGCAATCCACGGGTTGGCGTCGTAAACCGACCGCTTTAATGCCACAACGTGCATGATTGGGAATATGCCAAACCGTTGATAGTAATTAGCTTCGACTTCTTTGAAGTTTGGAAAGAGATATCCGACTTTAATCGAGGTGTGCATAGAGGAAGGTTTCGTCGCGCTAAAGATAGCATCTATCTCGCCGTCCGCTAACATTTGGCTTAGGTTTTGCCCCTTCTTAATCTCAATCACTTTGACTCCGGGAGGCAATGTATGTGGGATTTTGCTGTGCCTTTCGGTGTTTGACGGCTCGATTGCTCCAGTGAAGAATTCGACGCTCTCGATCGGGACACCAAACTCTTCCTCCATAATGCCTCTCTGCCACACTGCTGCAGTCACTAGTGGAAAATAAACGTTATTCACTGGCTTTATAACAGCCTGTCGATTGGAATGACTTACTTTGATATTCCGGGATGCCTATCTTTTTCCCCTTGAGATCTTGAGGCTTTTTGATGTTGGCATCTAAGTTGATGTACATGGATTGGTGTCGAAAGAAACGCGACGGGAATACTGGTAAAGCGATGAACCTTGGGTTCTCCTCATTTAGAGTCATGACATAAGAGGACAAGGAGAGCTCCGAAATATCGAACTCTTGAAAGCGCAGCTGGCGAAAGAAGCTACGTAGAGCTAATCAGTAACATTCAATGTGTCGTTATCGGGATTGTCCTACGTCTCTTCCACACGTAAATTAAGGTATATCAACTCAATCCCTCTCGCGCGGACCCTTCCATCCTCAATAGCCTTGGTGCGATCATAATCCCAACAGGCAAATGTCAGCTGTAGTACCATCGTGGACGCGTTCCGTTCCGTTCTGTTTGTTTTGTTTGGTGATTGGTAGATTCAGTCCACCAAGTGAAGTGCGATACAGTATTGATGAATCGGCAAGGTCTTGCTGAACTGTTGACTTTGAGAAAGCACGAGAAAATGTTCGACAATTCTATATGAGTAGAGAGATGGGGACCTGCCTACCAGGTACGGAAGGTACCTATTTAGGTAATGTTAGTTCCCCACCATTAGCGGCACGACCACCTTCTACCCCACAGATCGACCACACACTGTGTTCTTCACGGTACGTACTGTTGCGGAGTTAGTACCCCTCCGACTTCCGACACTGCCACAGGTACCGTGAGACTTGCACTGCAGTCGGTAGGCAATGATAATGGCCTCACGCCTCTAGACCTGGCGGTTGGAAAATCAATTCCTTGAGGGCCAACTGGCATGTGTGCGGGCAAGGAGTTCAGGTGGTTCGAATTTTTAAGACATTCGACGACCTCCAGAGATAGAAAGACTTCTGCCGAGGAAAAGAATGACCGGGCGAGGATATTGCAAAAACTGAGCGTTCAAAGGGTGCACTGGCATATGTCAAATTGTATGCAGGTGAGTGGTGATACGTGAAATCGGCACAAATTGGTATTGAACAGAATACAGGATGTTATCAAAAATCCCCATTAAGAAATATTGAGCCTCGTACATCCTACGCATCCGCCACCTTCAGGGGAGCTTTTGTTCTTATTCACACGCCGCCAACTTTCGCGCCAGGCTTTCGTTCCCGCTTCCGAGGCTGCCCTCCTTGCTTCTTCCTTCAGTGACTGCAGTGTGTGCCCTGTGAAATGCAGTCCGACTTTCGACGCGACGGTCTTCAGTGTTAAGCATCCGTGGAACGGTAACTCTTCGCTTTGCTGCTTCCTGCTAGACGAGGCTGCAGCACCATCTTCATCACACTGGTGTGACCAGCAACCTCCTCCACTGAGCGGTCTGGCTTCTATTTACATTGACAGAAGTTCTTTGTTTGTGGCTTTTGTACAGGGCTCTGACTCGGAGACCAATTGTCCTCCTATGTCTACAGTCCCTAGATATTTGTTTGGCTACGGCTACAGTGAAGCAGGCCATGTTGCAACTCCGCTGGCCTCAGCAACCGTGATTCCACGACATTCTCACAGGGGAAAACCTTCCCAACAACGTTCTTTCCATACCCCCGCAACTCCAAAATCCCGTAGACCCTGACTCTCCAAATCATGTGATTGTGTGCCCTGTGTATCTACTAGGTGCTCTGTAAGTTGTCTTAAGAAACGTATTATTATTTTCTGTTTACTATCAAAATAATCAAACGCTTTCTTAAAATATTTATAATAAGTCTACAATCGCAAAAATGGAATATATATATCATTAGTTATTGTAAATCACAAATCCAAGTGCACGAAATAATATATATAAAATAAAGAGAGCGCAGTAAAATTCAAAGAAATATACTTTCTCCAGGAAGGAAGACACAAGTACAAGTCCAGCTGATATCCAAATCCCCGTAAATATTCAAGTACAATGTGTATGCAAAACTTTCGTAAACAAAAAATGTAAACCGCAGGAGTATTTCAGCTCAACTAATTACCTGATGACATTCTTGCAACGTGGACATCTTAAGTGACCAATTCCATTGCCGGGTTCAGAACAAAAAAGATCATCACAGCGGGTTCGTATGTGGGAATCGTACGCTATTTCCGGATTGCGACATGCACAGCAGGACCAATACCGGGTGGGACGATTTCTACTGGTTCGTCTTGTTTCTTCCTAGTATTGGCTCCCCGGCTGGTATTGTTAGACCTGACGCTAGTTGTATACGTTTGTGAATGCTCTCTTCTGAGGTTCTTTATACTCAAGTTTATAAGAGAGAAGAAACTCCTTTCATATAAGTCCCCCCCCCTTTCCGGCCACCTCGCTTAATTTCAGTACCTTTTATTCTTTACTTAATAACTCTACATTACATTAACTTCTATAACTGACTCTGTAGAATCTGAATCTCCTTCTAATTCTGATTCTATAGCTCTAATTTCACGATCTTTAGCTGTAATTTAAGCCTCCTAAATAATACGTGTTATAATAAACTTAGAATTTGGACTTGTCTGAACCTTCTTATGTTTCCTTGGCTTTAACTGCTCTAATTTAGCCTCTAGCTCTTGAATTTGCATATTAGCCTACTCTAAATCAAAATCCTTTTAGTTAAACCCCTTAGTAATCTTCTTAAAGAGTACATGTTGAGTTAGAAGGTGGTTATGTGACGAATACGCTAAAGTACGTAATCTTAAGTAAAGATCTCTTCGGCCTTTTGGAGTAAAGAAGGGTAAAGGTGTTTTTGGAGGCTTTAAAAGTAAGGTAGGTATCTCTTAAAAAGTCGGTTTGATTAGTTTATTACTATTCTCTAGTAATAATCGACTCATTAGAGGCTTAGCAGCAGAGACTGGCCATAACCCACTAGTGTTACGACCTACGATGCGCCTCGTATTCTAACCGACACGGGCTCGTAGCATCGCTGGCTATGCGACGGCGCTAAGCCCAATAGGGAAGACTGGGTGGCGGGCCCGCGATGTTACGGCTGGCCAGAGGTTGATACGGCGAGTTGACCCTAGCTTTATATTTGGGCCTCTAGCTACGCTCAGAATCGAGAAGAAAAGACAAGGAGGAAAGGAGACCTCTCTATAAGGGAGGGCTCGAGTATAAATATATAAAGGACCCTCCTAATAAGGCCTAGCGTAGTCAAGTGCCATTCACGTCAACATGTCGTAGGCTCGCCACTTAGTCTTCCCTATTAGGCCTAGCGCCGTCGTATAACTAGTAATGTTACAAGCTAGTATTAGTTAAAATACGAGGTGTATTATAAGTCGTAATATTACCCCCCCTTCTAAAAAAACTACGTCCGCGCAGTTATAGTTATAACTATGTCGTCCTCGAGGTCGTTATAGTCGTCGATACTAGCGTTATAGGCCTCTAGCCACTTAGGGAGAGCTCTTAGCAAGCCTTTAGTATTCGGATATTTTAAGTAAAACCTCTTAATTATATACGGAGCTATTATAATATCCGAGTATAAGTACTACTCTAAGTCTTCGTCAGCGCCTAGCCACTTAATACGATAAATTAACTTGTTTCGTATAACCTTAGAGCCAAAAATACCTTTAATTTCCTATTTATTCTACTTAAGTAATAGTTAAATAAGTGCCGGCGTAGCTCTAGCTTGTCTTAGTAAGGGGTTGTCAACGTATTTATAGAGCGAGTGCGAGTAGAAAACGAGGTAAATTAACTAGTCCTCTAATAGCTCAACTCTCTAGCTCTTTTCTTCTTTAGTAATTACCTTAATTGGGCCGTATTACTTATTAAACAACTTCTTTAAAGGTCGGTCAATGTTTTAGTTCTAAGTATCGACTAGTACTAAGTCGCTAACGTCTTAATTAATAGCGCGTCGCCTACGGTTCGCTAGTCGTTTTATTTTCTCTTATTAGTCCTTTAAAGACAATTATACGACTTTTATAACTTCTTTTATTCGTAAGGCTACTTATAAAGCTTCCTCACGATTAAACTTCTCTATTATTATAGCCGGCGGCTTTAAGTTAACTAAGTCTTAAGAAGTCCTTAGTTTAACGCTATTAAGTAACTAGAAAAGAGATAGGCGGCCTAAGGACTCGTGTAATAACGTAAATTAAGCGATGTTTATAATTAATAAGAAGTCTGTGGTATAGAAGTGGAGTAGAGCCTTGCGATTAACGTAGGGAGAATTGAAGTGGTTAATTGTTCTCTAGAATACATAAGGAAATTAGGGGAACACGTTGTTCTCTTAAAAGCGGTATAACGTGGCAGAAACTATATTTAGCGTAGCGCGTAGCTAACCGAGTATTAGCCCGTGCCTGTACGACACACCCCCTAGCTAAGTAACAGTAGTAAGCCACTAGTATTGTGGTTGGCTACGCTAAGCGAGAGTAAATACTAAACTAAATACTTAGGCCACAACTATTCTTGTACTACTAAGTTAGGCAAATAACCCTTTTATTTAAAGTGGCGCAGCCCCTACTTGATTTTTAGTCCTGTAACCTCTTTATAACATATATAGATCGACCTTTCGATTTACTAATTAATTAACTGTAGTACAGAAGTGGAGTAGAGCCTTGCGATTAACGTAAGGAGAATTAAAGTAGTTAATTGTTCTCTAGAATATATAAGGAAATCAAGGGAACACGTTATTCTCTTAAAAGCGGTATAACGTAGCAGAAACTATATTTAGTATAGCGCGTAGCTAACTAAGTATTAGCCTGTGCCTGTACGACACACCCCCTAGCTAAGTGATAATAGTAAGCCACTAATATTGTGGTTAGCTACGCTAAGCGAGAGTAAACACTAAACTAAATACTTAGGCCACAACTATTCTTGTATTACTAAGTTAAGCAAACAACCCTCTTATTTAAAGTGGCGTAGCCCTTACTTAATTCTTAGTCTTATAACCTCTTTATAACACATATAAATTAACCTTTTAATCTACTAATTAATTAACTAATTAAACAAATAATTAATTAATCGATTAACTAATTAATTACTCTTATTTTTAAAATAAGTGTCTCTAATCGATTTGCCAAGGCCGTTAAGGCTAAGCGTGTTACTACCGCTATAAGTTATTAAGTTAAAGTTTATTAATCGTTAATTATTAATTTAAAGAATTTGCCGATTTAAGTATAACTTACTAATTATAATAAGTTAAGGCCAAAAAGAAGACCGCTTCTAAGAAGGCTACTAAGGCTATTAAAGCTACTCCCGCGGCTGCTCCTCGTGTTACCTGTGCCCCTCGTGTCAAGGGAGCTAAGCGTGTAGTTATTTACTTAAGTTATATTAATAGCGCCCTTTAAACTAAAAGTATTAATAAGTACTTTAATGTCGTTAGTCGAGGTACTTGCTATTTCGCTTACTCGTTAAGCCACTTATATAAGGCTACTCCTTTTACTACTTAGGCCCCCTTTCTCCTCTATTATATTACGCTCTTAAATAACATAAGTAATAAAGTAAATTCCCTTAGTTATTCCTTTTTTAATATATAATTACTAATTTCCTTAGGAGCTTAAATAATTAAGAGCTTTAGTTTTTGCGGCCCTTAAGGGTTAAGTTATTACTAGTAGAGCTACTAGTAAAGCTAGTCGTGCTTTAAGTACAGCTACGGCTGCTCTCTACGTTAAGACCTCTTTAGAGTTAAAAGGTAATAAGGAGACTCCTCGGGGAGTAACTCCGGCTTCTCTTGTTACTCTTACGGCTACTACTCTTACTATAGTTATAAGTGGAGCTAGTGGAGTTACTATTGCGGCCGTTAGTATTAGTACTAGTCTTATTATTTTCTAGGCCTTAATAGTTAATAAGCCTCTTAGAGTTACTCTTATATTAAAGTAAGAAGCTTAAGTTACTTAGGTTAAAGAGCTTATTAAGGTGATTATTAGTGCGTTAAGTGACTTAGTTTAGGAGGTTTTAGGCCTTTTAATTATATAAGTTACTCGTTTTTTGTGTTTAGCGAGGCTTAGGAACCTCTAAACAACTAAGTGTCCCCTTATAACTACTTTCTTGCGCTGCTTTTTACTGTGGAATCGAATAACTATTAAGAGTAATTAAGTCTTTTAAATGCCGTGTATTTTACCCTTAAGCTCAGTTACTCTCTAAGTAAATAAAACAGTAAGAGAATTTACAAAGGAATAATAAATATATAAGAAAATACCCTTATAACAAAGGAAAAAGTAAAGAACGTATATAAAGACTTACTTTAAAGCGAGGGATTTATAGTAAGTTACTCTAATTAAGCACGAAAATTTACTAAGTTAATAAGAGTAACAAAATTCTTAAATTTCTGTCGAGAGAGGTTCTTTATAAGTCCATTAGCGGGTATATAACTCGTAGGCAAATATTCGACTGAAAAAGTGCCCTTTTAAAACTCTTAGTGTAACTATATATTTTAAATATTAACGTGGCGTAGCTTAGTAAAGATATGCTAAGTTTCCCTAATAATTAACTATATTATTTATTAATTGTCGTAGAAGATTTTTTAAATTTCCTTTAACTTAAGACGTAGCTCCCGAAAAAAACGTTATAAAGCTATAATCTCCTTAGCCGTGCGCTTAACGCTTAAAAGCTTAGCTTATATAGTCGAAGTAATAACTGTATTTTATAAGGCCGCTCTCTATAAAATTAAACCTTTAAAAAGTATTATAATATAACTATTAAAGGAGCGCCTAGTATTAAGATTGTTTATAAATAAAGTATCTAAAGTTATAATAAGCTAGAAGTCGCGTAACTTATAACTATAAGTGATCGCTAAAAATCGGGTTCTAAAAAAGTAACGAATAGTCTAGTTAATTGCTGTAAGGTGCTTAAAGAGAGGTTAGTTAAGAAGTAAGAAAGTCTTAAAGCTATAAACGTAACGTTTACGCGTAATATAATTGCCGTATAAAGTACTAAGTCAACCTTCTCTTAATACTCCTTAATTTAAACTAGGGTTACTTGCCTTTAATTCTTTAGTAGCTTAACTTAAAGTAATGGAGTACTTGGGTAATCTCTATTTATTAAGTCAAATCGTAGAGTAACCTTTTAAATATAAGTGTTATATATTAAAGAAATAGTCTTTACTTGACGATTTTTAATAACACGAACACTTAAAAACTACTTTATTAGTTCTCCTCTAGTAAGCTCGTATATTATATTTAAGCCGTTAATAATAAGTTAAGTGTCTCTAAGGGCTAAAGCGTAATATAACACTTAAATATCGTTAATATAAAAGATAACAAAGACTAAACGTTACTCGTTTATAAAGATATAAGGCTCCTCCTTATAAGAAATTAACCTTAACTTTAATAAAGTCTTAATAAAGTCTCTATACTATAGTACTAGTAAGTCTCTAAGTCCGTAGAGCGTATAATTAACCTCTACTACTATACCGTCTTATTTAAATCTGTCTAGTAAGTAATAGCGTACGCGAGCACTCGATTTGCTCCGTTTAGCGTTAATAAAGGCGTTAATAATATTAAATTAGATTATCTCTAAATTAAATTAAGCCGCTATTATTATAACAGTCTTAAAAAAACGAGTAATTAAGGTAGTTGTATATATTAAGAGAATTAACGTTTCAGGTTATAAGTCCCCTCTAATAATAACTCGTGAGTAATACCTAATTAAATACCTTAACGAATCGACTTTGGCGTGAAATACTTATTTTAATAATATTAGTTATTTAGTAGTAAAGCTTTATTTAACGATTCTCTAGTAGTTACGCGACTCTAAGTTAGTGATTTCCTTAATTACGTCGGCTTAAAAGTGCTCTTTTAAAAGGTAATCTTTGAGGTCTCTTTAATTTAATAGGTCCTTTAGTAATTAAGATTAATATATTCGTGGGAGATTAACTAGTTATCGAATTTTAATATTTTTGAGAATAAACGCTAAGATTATAGCGTAGACTACGCTTAAGTCTTTCTCGTCTCTTTATACTAGTTCTTAATTAGACTAAAAGGTCCTTAAAAAGTCCTCTAAATACTTACAGTTACTTAATAGGTTTAATAATTCTATAATTAGCTCTTTAATAGTTATTATATAAACACTTTAATTCGGTTTTATAATCTTATTACTAACTCGGGTCTTTCGACCGTCGTTAGTTACTTAATCTTTTACCCTTTTCTTTTATAGAAGTTTAAGTAGGTTATTATTAGTTAAGGCCGGAAATAATAAGTATTACTTTATACTTAATTCTTCTTTTAAGTCTAACGAATTAAGATACTCCTTATACTCTATTACTTAAGGCGGAGCTTTTAATTACTTAGGGCCGGCACTTTAAGTAAGTGCTCCTCGACGCTTAAGACCGCGCTCTCGGTCGTATAGCCCTTAAGAGTATATAATAACTTATAATATTAATTAGCGCTTAGTTCTTATATCTCTTTTAAAGTTTAATACGCCACGTAAGATATCTTTTTTAGTTATACTCTAAGACACTAACTATTTTAATTTGTTGACTTGTTTTAAGACTTAATTAAGGTACTTATAAATAAGAAGTCTAGTATTCTTCCTTAGTTATTTTACTCTCGAGTTTTTATTAACGAGTTTTGTTAATTTTAACTTTTTTAAGGATAATATTAGTTATTTTACTCTTATAGTTAAAAGCTTAATGTGGCGGGGACAGCCGCTAATTTCTTTTGTCACATGACTAGGTTAGTCCTTCGTATATATAAGGAGTTAATACTTAATTATAAAACGTTAAGAACATAACACTAAATATATTTTATTTATAAAAACTCTTTTCCCTCCTCTCCTTTACTGATTTGTACTCTTTAGATATATAATATCTTTAGATTTAATTAATTTGTTATTTATAAAGCCTAGAATCTCCTCCGGTGGCTCGTTATATGTTACCCTCTTATTATATAAATTAGGGTTTGTCCCTCCCATATATATTTAGTGACCTACGTAGGGAGTAAGTTATTATTAGAGGAGGAACTAAGTAAGTATAATAGTAAGGCCTTTGTATATTAACTTATATAAGAAAAGTCAGGAAAAACGACAATTGTTTAAACTAAGGGAGCTATTTAGTTAGTTATTTCTTAGCTCTTAAGGCAAAACGACGAACATAAAAAATGTAGACCTTTAACCTAAGAAGAACAAAGACTACTAAGGAACTAGGGAAAGCTACAAAGTAAGAGTACTTATAGTACTAGAAAATCTGTTTCCTTTAGGCCACTATTTTAATTCTATTGTTTTAAGACATAATACCTAGCTACTTCGTATTAACTTTTATTTTTAACAAAGGTTCTAGTGTTTTTAGACGTAACTAGTATTCTTTAAGCGCTAGGAAAAGTCAAGACTTTATAACAGAATTAAAATTAATATATTAAAGGCTTAAGCGGAGTACTAACGAGCTTATATTTCGGAGTATTTAGCGAGACATAGAACTTCTAGGCTAGTCTAAAGCCTAAGTAGCTTACGCTAAGTGTTAATCTCCTTACTTTGTTTTCTTATTATATTTGCTTTTATTGTTTTTATAATTTCTGTATACGAGCCCTAAGCTTTAGGGCGTGTTTGTTTTAGTTTAGTAGTTATTAGCGTTCGCTAAGGGCTAACTAAGGAGTACGGCCTTAAACCTTCGCTAAGAGTTATTAATATTTATTTCGCTTTAGGGTAAGCGAGAGCCTATATACTTTTTATTTTAGGGGAGGGGGTTTCCTTTATATTTTTTTGGTAATTAATATACCGCATTTTTAGTTACTTTCTTATATTTTAATCGACGACACTATTAACTTACTTTACTACGACCTTTTTATAATAACGCACGATGTCGAATAACGGAAACATCGACTACGGCTATAGTAACCCTAGGATAAGTGGGTTCGGTAATATTATAATGCCCCCTAGCTTTATTTTAATAAGAGTAACTCCTTTATTTAGACTTAGAATTACTACTAGGCCAAGCCTTAACACCTTTACACTCTTTAAGGACACCACTTCTTAAACCTCGGAGACTTCTTAGAAAAAGAATAAGGGAAAGAAAGAAAAGCAAGGGACTAGTGGCTCTAATTTTACTAATTTTATAGGGCCACACTAATACTCCGGCCTTACCTTTATTATAAACGACTTAAAGAACCTAAAAATCCATCTCAGTCAGCCTATACCTATCGCCGGAACCCTAAATGCCCTTATTTTTAATAGAATCGATGTTAGCAACTACTTCCGGATTCTCGATCGATACTTTACAGCGTATATAGTCACTAGTAATTAAGTCAAGAAAGAATAAGTTACTAAGTACGTTACTTAAGCTCATATATAGACCATTCGGAAGCTTTTAGGCTTTAAAGAGAGTAGTTATACTAGCTTTAAAGATGCCGTAATCTAGGAATACCAGCGTAATAATACAGAGCGTTGCCTATATACTAATAGTTATTTTAACCGACTTGAGTATAACTTTAAGACTCTTATAGAAGACGGCGAGCCTACTCCCGAATAGTGCCGCGACTTCCTCTAAGTATTTAAAGAGGTTACTATTAACTATATTAACCGTAACAACCTTATTAATAAGCAAGCCTTTATAAAATTTATTTTCTCCCTTCCTTAGAATCTATAAACTAAAGCTATACGGGCTACTTCTAAAAATAGTAAAACCTTAAACATTAATAACATAAACCTATTTAAAAAGGTCTACTTTACTATAAAGGCCCACCTTAACTCCGAGAAGGAGCTAAGCGCTATTATTAAAGAGTAAGGCATTACTGACCGAGTATAAGGCAACACTAATAGCACTAACCTATTCGCTAAGCGCTTTATACCTTAGCTAACGACTTATACTATTCCGCCTCGTAACAGTAGACTAACACCCCGGCACTAGTTTAACTTTACTAACTATAGAGACAACTTTATACAAGACGAGATTTTTAAAGTACTAAAATAATAAGACGAGGAGCTATTTATACCTAATTTCTTTTTTACTTTAAAGAAAGTTATTAAGAACTTAAGCAAGGTTAACACAAGAGATTTAGATTTTATTACTAAAAGATTAAAACACATAAGGATTCTCGAAGTAATAGTTTAAAGAGCCTTTAATACTAATTTCACCGCTAAGGTTAATATATTTATATTCTTTAAAAAAGCCTAAGAGTAAGCTGTCGTCGACTACGGTGTAGCAAATTCGAGTTCCTTGGGGTACAACAAGCGCGCTAGGGATAATTATAGTTGTCGCTGGTGTATAAATTAATACTAACTAAGTATAAGACCTTAAGAGTATTATAGTTACATAAACTAATACTATAATTACAAGAAATAAATTACTCTTAATATTATCTACAAAGCCGACGATACTAACTATATTTATATTAGCCTATAACAAGAGGGGAAGAAGTTATACCCTGTTTAGTTTCCTTTAAACGGAAGGTCTAAAAGACATTATATTTTAACGCGAGTCTTAAATACCTCGTACGACCTTAACCCTAAACGTTAAGCCAAAGTAGTTAAAGAACTCCTTAATATAAAAAAAGAAGCTGCGCTTACTAAGGAGAAGGGGGATAAGGAAACACAATCTTCGACTGTTCTTACTATAAGTTATATTAAGCTTATTAAAGAACCTACGGGGGACCTTAACTCGGATATTATTAATTAATAGAACTACACTAAATATTAATTAGTATAGATTTAAAATTTGCTAGCGTATGGCACTAATAGTACTAATTCTAAAGCTATAATAGCTCCGGTCGAGACCAGGCAACGAAAGGGAGCACTTAAACAAAAACCGTATAAGACTTTAGATAAGCTCTAAGAGAAAATTAAGTCTTAATTTACTTATAGTAAACTAAAAGTACCCCGCGATATTAAAGAACTAGTTAAGTTCGTTAATACTATAGACGTCGACAGCCTAGCAAAGACTAAAATAACACCGTAATAAATTTTAGCCCGTAATAAGTCTAAAGTCTTTAACATAAACACGAAAACGACATTTACTATAACACTGAAAATATCTTTTAAAACATCACTTGTTAGTAGTATAATAAAAAAGAGAGCTTTAAAGTCTAAGGCACTAGTAATACTATCGGCTATCCCTAAGCTTATATTTTATATAGCGTCATCCCGAAGTCCTCGTGTACAAAAGGCGTTAACTCGAAATAGTTACAGGCTTAATAATATCTTAAATAAATTGCTCGTATAAAAGGAGCTTCCCGGAAACTTTACTGTCGTGCAGGTTATGGTAGGCCGGCTAAGCGAGCCCAATCAAAGGCACCATAGCCAAAGCGCCCGCGACCTCCATATTCAGGGAGCTTGAATAGACTATATATAGAAAATACAACAATCAATTACAATACTGCGCATACCTTAATAATACGTCAAATACGCCTTTGTGGAGCCTTTAGGCGTGCTCTTACACGACAGTTATAAGCCCCGTAAGCTATTAAAGCTTCTTAGTCGCATACACGCGCCGACGTGGCTCCATAGAGGCATATAAAGGCTTTCTTACTACTACCTCTTACACGTACTAATAGTATTTAAAAGCCCGTTAATAACCCTTAAATCACTAAAACCTCTTCGAAATCATTATTTATATACCTAAAACCGATAATGTCACTTCTAAAGTTACTTGCGGACTACAATTTAAAGGCGCGAAAGGATTAGGCGACATAGCACTTGCGCTTAATATTCCATGTTAGCTTTATAGGTGCACTAAATATAATAAACCCCAGCGCTCCTGCGACAAGCCATATCCCAAACCACCGACTTAAGGCTCTAACACTTGAAAGTACTATATAAAAGGTTACAAAAACTTAGTTAAGCCAGTATTACGCTAATGTTACAACTTAAAAAGTAGTAAACCCACAACTGTCTTTAACGCCTGAGTCGTCCGATAACGCGTGGGCTACACTTACCCCAGCTATATCGACAGATGCCCTAATAGGAGGGACAAGTCCAGAAGAAGCTAGTCCACCTCTATACCTAACGATTACAAAGATATAATAGATCTACGTAGCACAAGCCAAGGAGTACTAGTACACGCTTGCTAAATAAACGAGCCAAAACAATAAGTACATAGCTTTATATAACTAACTCTTTAAAACAGTAAACGATTCACTTTTAGACTTTACGATTAGGGAACTAGTCGGTAAGAGCGACTTAAGCTTATAAACGTTAGTTAGTACACTTTAGCGTAATATAATACTATTAGAATCGTCAGTCCTTACAACAGTAGTCACGAAATACGACAAAGTTTTAAAAGAGGCACATAAAGAAAAAGTCAACGTTAACTAGTAAATAAAGGACTTCTTAAAGGCTTATAAGAATATTAAAGCGTACGATATACTTAAAGTCAAGGGTACTATAGCTCTAAAGAAGTAGTTACGTGCTATGGGAGCTTATATATACCTTAATTAGGCAAATCCTATCCTTAATATAATTATACGCGACAATTAACTTAAAAAAGAGTATAGTTTTACTTTTAACAATTATATTCAAGTGCTCCCTAGTATAGACTAAGAGCATATTATGTTTAGGAAGCCCAGGCGTTAAGGAGGGGGTAGTAGTCAATACTTAACCCTTAAAGGAATAAACGATAATACGTCGGGCGCAAGCTCCAGCAGATCTCGCTCTCGCGGCCAAGGTAACTTATACCTATACGGCATAAACAATAAGCACTTCTTTAAGCCGCTTAAGTATTAAAGACTACGTTATATAATTAATAAAACGACTACTAAAGGCATAAAGTATATACCAAACACTAACAAGGTAACTATAACTCACAAGAAGTTAAAGATTATAAACTTTAAGGAACTCAAGGCCGCCATAGCTAAAGAAGATTAGAAGTACGTTACAATAGCCAAAATTACTAAAGTCAATAGTACTAACACCTCTAAACTTACTACTAACGCTAAAACAACTAATACTACTATACTTGCAAGAAACAAAGACAAAGGCAAAGTTACGTGGGAAGGGACAAGGAGTATTAACGCAATTATACTTGACTTAAACCTTCTTAACGACATAATTTAAGACGACACTCTTAACGCTAATATCTATAGTACTATAAAGTTCTAACGCCACCCTCTATTAGACAGTACTTTAGTTAATAACTGCGGCGCAACTCACTTAGTCAACAGTATTAATAAACTAGTCCTTAGTAGCTTTAAACGCACTACAAGAGAATCAGTTGACGCGGGCACTTTAAACTTACTAATTATTAGAAGAGGTACACGCATCTTTAAAAACGTTATACATAGACTTACCGGACTGTATACTAAGGACCTAACACTATTTAATGTGGCTGTTATAGAGGGGTTTAATGTTAATATTATCTTAGAAAGCCTCCTTACATAGTCGGGGGTGTAGTATAATAGTATTAATACGTTTTTACGTGTAGGTAATACTAAAGAGAGTTATATAGTGAGAAACTTATAGCGCAAGTGGAACCTTATAGTATTTAAATATAAGCTAGTTAATAACTACTCGCGCTTTTCACAACTGCGTGCATTTATAAAGACTCGTAAATCTCCTATTATAATAATATACTCGATAATTAATAGACGACTACACCTTCTTAAAAAGTATACCTTTTAATTATCTCGCCGGTTCTTACGACCCCAGAGCGACATAGTACAGATGTGGCACTTACGGGCTAGTCACCTCGGCAAAATGGCCTTAGAAGCTCTTGTGAAGTATGCCCGCAATGTCCAAATCGATGGAATTACTGGCATATAATGCGAAAGCTATATTGCGACACACTTAAATTAACGACTATTACGCAAAGAATTAGATAATAAGTCCCTAAAACCTTTTTTTAAAGTCGTATAGGACTTGTTTAATTACCTTGTAGGCTATAATGACACATGCTGGCTATTATTAATTAAGGACGAATATAGTAGAAAGCTTTTCGCATTTACACTCACGAGTAAAGCCAACGAGTTAATTATAGAAGTACTTGAAGTATTTAAGGCATAGACTAGACGCTAATACGGTCTGGCTATATACAAAGTCAGGTCCGACAACGACACGTCTATAATTAACACAAGATACTAGACCTAGTACGACTAATAGGCGTTAGACAATAACATTGACCTAGAGCTTACTCTTATTTACACACATGAGCTAAATAGAGGTATAGAAAGAGCTAGTAGGGAGCTAATTGCTAAGGCCTTGAAAATAATAATAAGCGCTAATTTACTATTTAAGCTATAACCGAAGGTTGTTTTAATAACTGCACACCTTTATAATATATTGCCATTAGCCAAGAGAGTTATACAATCACCAAACGAAGTACTAAAGGTATAGTTTAGGCAATATTTTCGGTAGTACGATTTACGTATAATAAAGAGGTTATTAGTCGATTTGAGACTTAATTAGAGCAACATTTTTACGTATGGCGCCAAAGCCTACGCGATAATTAAAGACCGACAAGCTCTTCGTAATAAGAGAGGCTTTAAAGTTAACCCAAGGGGGCACGTTAATTACCTAGTTAGCTACTATATAACTAATATATACAGGATCTGGATACCTCTACTGAAGCGTGTAATACGTACCCGAAACGTTATTTTAATAAGGCACAGTTCTATAGTAAGTAAGCAGTAGTCGGCTAACTACTACTAATACTTAAATAAGTCGTTAATATACTTACGGAGCTTGAGGCCGCTTAGGACGCCGAGTTAGCCATCGAACACGTAAGGGACAAGTATATAAAGGCGAAAAATAATACTAAATTAAATAAGCTACTATTTAACCTAATAAAAGTCGACGAAGTTTCTACGAAGGTAGTCTTGTACGTAATTATTAAGGCGGGATTACTTATTCCACGAGAGTACTAAAATAAGATAATACTGTTAAATTCACGAATTAACACGTTAAGGGACAATATAAAGTTTAATAAGGACAATATAAAAGTTCTAGTAATAATAAAAAGCTTAAGTATACTAAGACAGACTCGAAGCCAGACACAACGAAACGAATATATCAAGCTTAGGAAGGGTGCCCCACGTGTGAAACTACTACGCCAGATTAAGGGTGCGCGCAAATTAATACCTTAAGTTGTAATTTAAAGTAAAGTACAAGATAACTAAAGTCAACTATTACGCTAAACTAAAGTAACTAGTGTAGGCCTAAGAAGTGCACTATAGTACGAAAACACCTCGTTTGAGGAGGATTATAACGACGAGTTAAAGGAAGAATAATAACTACTCTTAAAAAATACACTATTAAAAACAATAATATAATTCTTATTAAAAGAAACTATATCTTAAGAGACCTTAAACGAAATGTTATAGGCACTTAACTAAAGTCAACTGCACTTTGTCACTCGAGCTCAGCGGAAAAGGCGAGTTAGAGAAATAATATAATTAAATAAATAGTTAAAGATTAAGCCGGGAGTATACTCCTTCACGACAAGAGAACTCTTAAGCGCCGAGTTTATAAACTAAAAAGACAAGAACTATACGTAAATCGCATCCTTTACTACGACGTTTTAAAATAAAAACGTAACGCGAGAAGATAATAAAGACTATAAAATTATATATATTATCTTTATAATTATAATTAGTGGCGAAACAATTAAAGTACAGGAAATTATAAGCTCTAAAATAACATAACTACATTAGGCAAAGCTTTTAATAGTACTAAAGTACTAGTAGAACCTAGACTAGTACTTGTAGGGAAAACGCTTCTGAGAGGACGCACGTAAGGAGATAAAGAACCTTTAGGCTAGGAAATACTAGTATATTGTGCCTAGGGCAAACGCTAAAACGACGCTTATATTACTAAAATAAGTGTTTACTTACAAAGTTAACTTAGCTAGACAGCTTATATACACTAAATCGCGTATTGTTATTAAGGGTGACTTACAAGAGGATGCTATTATATTCTCCACGTACGCCTTTATACTAGCGGCGAGGTCTTTTCGTATTACGATGGCCCTAGTAGCCTAATTTAATTTGGAAGTTAAGTAATACGACGTCGTAAACGCTTTTGTTAATACAAAACGAGACGAACGAAGTGTACCTGTCTACTATTACCTTCCTAACGGTTTTAAGTAGCCCGGCATAGTTGTAAAGATCAATAAAGCCCTATATAGCCTACGCGACTCCCTAGCCCTATAATATAGCGACTTCTCAGCTACACTTAAAAGCCTTAGTCTAAAGCCACTTACAAAAGAGCCTTATATATTTACAAACAACAAGCGTATAGTGTTTGTGGCCTTTTACGTAGACAATATACAAGTATTGTATTATAAGTCAAACCTCACTATAGCGGCTAAAATCATTAATGGCCTTAATAAAGCCTACGAGCTAATTGTAATAAGTAACGTAAAGTAGTTTCTAGGGGTGCGAATTATACGGGACAGATATACGAGAATAGTCACGTTAATCCACGACACGTATATAAAGAAGGTGGCCCGGAAATTCAGCTTAGTAAATAGTAATTACCCAAGTACCCCTCTGCCGTATTACGACTTAGTTAAAAACACGGGCAAAGCGACGAAGGCATAAATTAAGGAGTACTAAGAAAAGGTCGGATTTGTCTTATACACGGCTGTTATAATTAAACTAGACGTAGCTTTTATAGCTTCACAGTTATCGCAATTCTTAACGAACCTAAGCCAGAAGTACTTATAGGCTATTGATTAAACAATACGTTACTTGTTTAATACACGCTTCTTAGGGATTGTTTATAGTTATTAATAGCGCGAAACGTAACTTATAATAGCGTCTAATACCTCTTTCGTAGATAATTTGGAAACTAAGCGTTCTTTACAAGGGCTCGTTATTCTTTTATTCGAGGGTGCTATACTATAGAAAGTATCTAAATAAGACATAGTTATTACCTCGACTACAGAAGCTAAGCTTTTGGGGGTGGAGTAAACTATAAAGGAGGTTATAATACTATAAAGGCTTTTTAAAGAAATACACCTTAATGTGGGGTGCCCCTAGAATATCTTTTGTAACAACTAATAAACGATTAGGCTTATAATTAAAGAGAATCAGCGTATATCGACTAAGCTTAGACACGTTAATATTTAGAATATATAACTACGCCAAAAGTACTAAAAAGGCAGTTTCGAGGTTATATACTTACCCACAAGTGAGATATACGCTAATGGCTTTACTAAAAACCTCTCACGTTAAAAGTTTAAGACTTTTGTCGTATTACTTAACTTACAAGATACTAAGGCGTTAGTAAAAGAGCTTAATTAAAGCTTACACCTTATTACAAAATATACTCTTTTATTTTCCTTTATATTTTTCAAGGTGACATAGTCACGTTAAGTACGTTCTTTTTAAGTTATTAAAGGGCAAGAATTTCATTTTAGTTAAAGCTATAATTAAACTAATATAAAGTAAGTACATAAGGGCCTATTCCCAAGTTACTTATAAGGTAACAAACTATAACTTTAAAGGGGCACGTTCCTAAGCCACTATTAAGTCGCGAACTAAACTACTAATAAGTCTATTAACTCTACTAGTAACTCCTTAATACGGCGGCGGCGGGCGGCCACACCACTAGTACTATTAGCAGCAGCAGCAGCACTAGCACCAACAGCACCAGCACTAGCACTAACCTGAATAAGTGGGAGGATTAGGCGGGGGGCGGGAGTAGGGGCAGCGACGAGGGCGAGGGCGGCAGCGGCTAGACAACTAAAGTCAGTCTCTTTAAAGTTATTACAAAAACGGAATAAACATATTAGGAGTAGTAAGAGCCTTACGGACCGCGGCCTAGAAGGATTTTAACTGCTACTTAGAGTTAGCCAAATTCAAAACTACAAGAACTAAAGTCAAACTTACGCGGGTACGCGAGGCACCACGCTTCTTCTCCAAAAAGGCGGCAAAAGCTACTGTAATAGTAGGCCTAATAGGACCGGCGTAACTATAATTTTAACTGTGGCACCGAAGGCACCGAGCCGAGTCAGCGGCATTTTAACAAATATTAATAGGGAGGTTACCTTTTAAGGCAGCTTTAACGCATGCCGAGCAAGGGACCTCCTTATTAGCACCTGCCTTAGCGCGGCGGCGAGAGGGGGTGGCAGGGGCGGCAAGAGGGGGCGCAGGAGAGGGGGTGCGGCGGCGAGGAGCGGCGGCAGACTATTATAGCTAGTTAGTATACTTTAACCTACTTAACTTCTTAACTTTTTGACTTAGACAACGTCGAAACTAATCTCAAATTAATAAAATATAAGGGAAACGTACCTTCTTTATTACGTAAGTAGCGGCGAGGTTAGAGCGCCGAGAGGCGTGGGCGGCTAACTTAGCGGCGGAGACACGACCCATTTTGAATTTAGTATACTTATAGAAGGAAGTTATAATAAGGGAGTAATTGTTTATATACTCTCGTTTAAACGTTTAGTATATTTACTTTGGCTACTGCTTATCATTTTCCCTTACTATTTATCGCTTTTATATTATTAGTTATATATTATATGTCGATTTCCTATTATCTATTATATTTATTAAGCACTTATTTACTTCACTAAAGCTTAGTATTGTCCTTGGCGAGGGGGTGTGTCCTGCAGGTTATAGTAAGCCGGCTAAGTGAGCCTAATCAAAGGCACTATAGCCAAAGCGCCCGCGACCTCTATATTTAGGGAGCTTGAATAGACTATACGTAGAAAATACAACAATCAATTACAGTACTGCGCATACCTCAATAATACGTCAAATACGCCTCTGTGGAGCCTCTAGGCGTGCTCTTGCACGACATTTACGCTAAGAGAAATCATAATCCTTATAGACTCGCCTAAAATATCTCGTCTCTTTACTAGAACAATTGACTGACGTATACAAAAGGAATCAATCGCTAATATTAGTACCTTAGAGTTTAAAGAACTAGAGTTAATAACTAAGGAAGATATTATTATGTGTCAAAACTACTTCACAGCACTTTATATACTCTTCCGAACCTCTATACTACTAATGTTTTTATAACTACGAACTATAAATAACGACTTAAGGAAATTAAATAAGAAGGCCTTAAGCTAAAGTATAAGTATTAAAAAGAGCGTATTACAACTTATAGCTTTATTTTAAGAAATCTATTAACGGCAAAGTTTAAAACATAACAAAGACGCTAGCGACTTTAATTGTTTGTATAACAAGAAGCTCTTATTAATAACTTAGTACTATAGCTTATAGTCAGCGCTATCTTAGTCTTTAGTTTGATCTTTATAATATTACTTAAAACTATAATACTATTTAATAAGTACATCTTTAAGAACCTTTTAACAAAACGCACTCGCGCTTAAGAACCACTATATACTAAAGTAGCCTTACTAAGGACAATAACTAACACAGGAAACTCATACTTCTCGCTAATACTAAAGGTTATTGTCACTATGCCTAGCCGAACTAAGGTCACTAATATTAAAGTTACCCTTAACACAAGAGCTAAAGTTAATTATATAACACTTAAAGCAGTTACTCTCTTAGAGCTCCTTATTATTAAAAGTTAAACTATGGCCTTAAAAACAATCACCGGAGTTAAGTCCCGATTTATTAGTTTTATTAATAATGTTATAGTTATTATAGGCAACTACGTTATTAATAATAGATTTTATATTATAGACGCCCTTAATATAAAGGTTATTTTAGGCTTTTTATTCTTCTGTAAAGCTAGAGTATTGTTTTGTTATTCTAGAGACTATAATAAAGGTATTGTGCTGGCTTAGTTTTAAGATTAGTAATTAAGAGACATTATTATAATTAAAACTAACAATATTATAGAAGATACTAAGGACGCTAAAGCTTTTCGAGAAAAAAACAAGATAAGTATAATCTTTTTAAAACAAATAGACTCTAAAAATAACTATAAAGAAAAAAACTTCTCAGGAAAAAAGTAATTAACTATATATTAAGCGCTGCTGTCGGTGCCTTAAAATACTTAATTAACCCCTTATAATATAACCCTCAACTACTAAAGCTTAAAGGCAAGCTTTATAAAAGGGGGGGCGAAGCGATACTAAGTAATAATAATAAAGGCGATACTATTCTTATTAAGTACTTAAAAAAAGAGTTTTACGTCCCGGAATTAGTACTTAATAATTTTTAATAAAAGGCAATCTTAAATATATTCCCGGAGGAAAAGTTAACTATAGAACTATTCTTTCTTAAAGCTTTTAGAGCTAATTCTTTAACTAAAGCCACGCCTACCTTCAAATAGACAAAGAACTATAACGATCTCCTAATTAAGAACCCTTTTTAGAGTACTTAAAACACTACTACTTAGATTAACACTATATATAAATCGAAAGCTAAAAAAGTCCAGCTAGTTAACGAAGCCGACCTTATAAGCAACCTCTCGAGAAAGAGAGACGATTAATATAAAAGATTAAAAAACAAAGGGACTAAGCAAGAACAGTTAGGGAGATATTAAGATTTATTGCTACCACGTTTTATTAATATACCTCGTAACTCTCGACTTACGCCGGAGAGACTAGCTAAACTTAATATTAGAAAGCTATTATAACCTAAAGAGAGAGCTCTCTTCGACGAAATAATAACTAATAAAAAAGGAGTTATAGCGTTTGACTAGCCCGAATATAGTAAATTCCACGAAAATGTCTTTCCCTTAGTCGTTATTAAGACTATTAAACACAAAGCTTAATAAGCCCTTAATTTTCCGTTACCACGAGCTTTAGTCCTAGAAATTATAAAGATAATATAAAAGCGTCTTAATAAAAGTGTTTTTAAGCTTTTTAAAGGCCTGTACTAAAATACTTGGTTTTTAATAAAAAAAAAAGAACTTAGAAAATATAGACTTATTAACTTAACTATTATACTAAATGCCGTTACTTAAAGGGATACTAATCTTTTACTTTTAATAAATAAGTTCTCTAAAGAATTCGCCGGTTATTACGTCGCTAGCCTCGTTAACTTATATTCCGGTTATAATTAATAAACTCTTTATAAGTCTAGCCAAGACATAACTACCTTTTATGTTTTAAACGTAGGCCTAATTAAAAACACAACTCTTTTTTAAAGTACTATAAACTTTATTACTTAGTTTATTAAAACGATTACTCGTATATTAAAGCTACTAATTCCTAGCGTGTTTATACCATTCTTAAATAATATAAGAGTTAAAAGACTATACACGGACTATAACTAAGAAAAAGCTTGTCCCGGAATTTAAAGATTTATTTTAGAGTATATTTAGAATTTTAATAAGACGCTAGAACGCTTAGAGAGAGTAAGTATTATTATTAGACTAAAGTCTTAGTTTTGTTTAAATAGTATAAATATTATAAGATACGCCTGTAACTTTAAGGGGAGAGAACCTTCGGCAAGATACTTAGTTAAGATTAAAAACTAGAACTTACTAAGTAACTTAATAAAAGTTAAGGCATTTTTAGGCCTTATTATTTACTTTCGAATTTAAATTAAAAACTTTTAACTAATCGCTAAGCTATTATACGTACTGTCTAAAAAAGGAGTCAAATTCTTCTAAGACTTAGAGATTCACGACAAAGTAATACAAACTCTTAAAGATATATTATGCTCGTTTTTAGTTTTATGTCGAATTAATTATAGTAAGGGTATTAAAGAAATAGTTATTAGTGTTAATTCTAGTGGCATAAGTTAAGGCGGTTTTTTTAGCTAAAAAGACCTTTTAACGAATAAAATACGACTTACGAGGTATAAGAGTGGTTTTTAAAGTAAGACCGAAGCTAAGTATAATATTACTAAGCAAGAGTATAAAGGCATACTTTATATTTTAAAAAAGCTTAAAATCTAGCTTGTTAGCGTGTACTTTATTATTAAAATAGACGCTAACACTTTAATTACTTAACTAAATAGAGCCGCCTACGATTATCTTAGCGCCTTACTTACTAAATAGCTTGCTTAGATACGCCTGTTTGATTTCGAAGTTCGGCATGTTAAAGGCTTAATACACGTCGTTACTAATTAACTTTTTAGGAAGCTAAGGCATACTAACGACACGTTAAAAGAGAGTAATGTGGACAAGGATTAAATACTTTCCGAGTTAAGAGCTTATAAGATTTACCTTATAAAAGCATTTAACGCCAAAGAACTTACTAATTTAAAATTTAAAAAAATAATAATAGACCTTAAACTACGCGAACGAAACGACATTTTGTTAGATATAAAAGTAAAAGTATAATACCTAAGAAACAAAAGGGAACTTAGCTCCTCCGATAGTTTAAGCTTTATTAAAGGAGAATTACTTATTTTAGCTAATAAGTACAGCGAAAAGTACTAGCAAATTACTTAATACTTAACGACACTTAAGACTCTTAAGGACATAATTAAAAAGCAGTTTCGAGTCTTCAAACGGGAAGCTTTAAATTACGGTGTATACAGTCGCCGGATTTAGAGGCTCCTTGTAAAAGGTTTTATTATTAAGTTTGTTATTAACACTAATAAAAAAAAGGAAATTATACTTCGGAGTTACTATAATAATTCTAGTTATAAAGGGAGAGAAAACACTTACTACCGCATTATTACACGGTACTTTTAAAAGGGACTGTTTACTAACTATATAAAATACGTTTAAACGTATAAGAATTATTAACTTTAATTAATAAAACGTCTTAAGGAGCCTCTTTACCTTACAGTATTAAATAGACTTATAGAAAAGTGGGCATTAGATATTACTTACATACTATTACACAGGGGAAAAGGCTACCTTGTTATTACAAGAGACGATATAAGTGGATAGACTAAAGCTAGAACTCTCTTTACTAAAGAGGCTAAACACATCGCTGCTTTTATTTAAGAAGATATTATTTGCCGTTATAAGTTATTTTAGAGACTTATTATAAATAAAGGAACTAAAAATATAAGGGAAGTATTAGAGTTACTTAATAGAATAGAGGTCGAGCGAATTAAGATCTCGGCGTATAACGCTAGAGCTAACGGAATAATTAAACGAGGCTATAGACTTATTAAGAATACCTTATTAAAAATAAAAGGACGTTAAACTAATAACCTTTTTGTAGTGTTATTTACTAATAAAACTACTGTGTATAGTTTAACTAGTTACACACTATTTTATATAATGTATAGCAAGGAGGCGATCTTATTTATTAAGACAAAAAACCTAATATAAAAAACGTTATTTACTAAAGAGGTTCGTGACTAATTGAAGTTACTATAGCTTAAGGCTATATAGTTTTAAATAAGACAAGAACACATTAATAAGGTTATTTTTAAGAAAACTCGGCGTCGTTAAAAAGGTAAGGAAGCTTTTAATCTTAAACACAATATATAAAAGAGACTATTTAAAAAGAAAGACTTAGTCTTTCGTTAGGACTTAGTATAAGAAAATAATATGTCTTTAAACCGAGCATTTGACTTTAAGTGGCTAGGTCCCTACGAAATCGCTAGAACTTATACTAATAAAGGTTATTATAGACTCAAGGAACTCGGCAATAATAGCCCCTAACTACGACAAACTTTCGCCGGCAATAAGCTTAAGCTCTTCCACAAGAGGAATAACTTCATTTATAACGATAGTAATAAAGTGAGAGAGGCCTTTAGCAAAGACAATAACTTAACTCCTCTAAATCTTAAACCGGATATTAATTTATAACACCTTAACGACCCCGAATTCTTAAAGAACCTTACGATTTTGACAATATAGCGTGTTAAGGATAATAGGATAGTAATCAAAGTCCCTAAATTATTAGCACAGTAGCGTAGTAAGTACCGAGTAGTGTTTGACTCGGAATAAACATACACGCTCTACACGCTAGCGTCGCCGATAACATTTCTTTAGCTAAATAAACTGGGCCTTAATAACTGTCACTTACTTCCACGACTAACCGTCGCTATACGAAACTTAAAGCTAACACGTCGGTATTAAGGCTTTAGCGTTAAGGAGCTAGTACGAGGACGTACCTTTAGTCTTTAAAGGGGGAGACGATATATTACCGTATATTAAAATTATTAAAATAATCACTAAACCGACTTTGTATTATTAAAGAACTACGATTTAAGACACCTTAGTATTACAATAAATATAAAGAAGAGCCTATATAGCCCTAAGTAAGTTAGAGAAAATATTAGCCCTGCGCTATAAGAACACTTATCTCTTAGAATAAAACTCAATAAAAAACTAGCGCCCTTATAGACTACCTGCTATATGCGAATATATAATAGGTTTAAAACGAGACTGTTATTATTAAGCCGGCGATATTCTAGGCGGCAAAAAGTAGCTTCGTTTAAATAGGCTAGTTGTCGGGCTCGATCTGTAAGATTAGATTCTAAAACGGTAGGTTAAACCTGTGGCCTAGGCTAGAAATTCGAGTTTAACGTGTTAAATACTCTAAAGAATATAGACGTAATATACCTAGGCGCTAACTCTTAGTAATTAATAAAAAGAGAGGAAATAACGAAGTAAGTTTATTGTTCTTAAGGATAAAGTTAATACTTATAGAGCTATTAACTTAACCGTAGCGTATAACGATTTATAAAGGATAATACTAAAAGTATTATTAATAAATTAGCCTTAAACTAGTAAATAAATTACACGATTTATATAAGGTAGGTAAAAGTCTAAGAAATCTCTTAGTAAAAGAGCTAATAACACGCTTAGAATTAGAGCCGTGCTTTCTAAAACCTTAAGGACTATCTATAATAGCCTTAGATTTAGGAATTTGCCGGTTAGTACTCTTGTTAATAAGCCTAAGTAAGTCTTAGGGAGGTTCGCGATTTATTTAAGAAGATCTTTTATTATAGGCGATAGAATATAGCTAACGCTAACCTTACCTTACGTGCTAGAGATTTAAGTATGCTATTGGCCGACGACCCTTAGTTAGTAAACCTTTTAGGGATCGAGTGTTAGTTGATTACCTTTAATTAGCTCTGTTTAAAGTCTCTCGCCTACTAAGTCAGGGCCCCTTTTATATATACGTTAATACCTCTTAGTCCCTTCCTATTAAAAAGTCTAAAAAAATAAAGACTTCTTTTGCTGTTTACTAGTACTAGTAAATAAAAGGTAGTATACTTTGTACTTAGAGTGTTAGTAGGAGATTGTAAGTTATAAACAACTTTTAAATATAATATAATAGTTTTACGACTATAATAGACTTATAAGTAAGAGTGCCGCTATTTTAGGCTTATATTAATATTACTAAAGTAATAAAGACTTTATACCCTCGACCTCTAGCTAAGTTTAGTAATAAGTACTAATAACTAATTAAGGCTAAGGGAGCGACCTTAGGTGTTCTTATAAATGTTTTGTTACCGCTTACTATATTATTCCGAGAAGTATTATTAAGTAGAATAAACAAGAACAAAGCCAATAACTTATAAAGTAACTAGTTAAGAGTTAAGTTTAGCTTTGACCTCGAGATTAATAATAAGTTCTTTAACCTCTATTAAAGAACTAAAGTAATTAAGAGACCTTAACTAAGACCGAACCACTATTCTAAGAAGACCTCTAGCTAATAGGACCTTATAGTATATTATCCTATACTTAACTACTGCCAGCTTAATAGTGTTTAAGTTAACTAAACTCTTTTGCCCCTAGAAAGCTTAATTGTTTTAAAGACCCTTTATTAGCTTTAATAACGGGAGGTGACTTACCTATTAAGGGGAAAAGGGGCTATTTCTACCACACTAAAAACCAAGAACTTATTATAGCCTCCCAACCTTACTTGGCGTATTACGACCGTTAGTTTGCCTATTCCTCCCGGCTTTTTACTATAAACCTTCGAAATTAGCGGATCCAGCCTTTACCCCATCTAACTAACCAATTAATAAGAGACTAACAGAATAATGCCACTTATCTTCAGTAGTGTGACTTACGTAAGTATAATAAAAGCGTATTTATAAAAAGACCCGAAAACTACTTAGTGACCTATTACTAAAGGAAGATTAATACGACGCGACACGCACGTTTTAAACCTAAGGGGTAGAGTTTAATATAAGTAGTTGCACGAGGTAGCCTTAATTCCTATTAGTTTACGAACCTAAAAAAGACAAATAATATCGTTTCCTTAACTTATAAAGAGAATATAAGCACTGGCGTTACGAAAAGGTTAAATAGTTTAATACTTAGCTAAATAACGTTAAGGTAAAGTTTTAGAGTTTACTTTAGTTACTTCTTAAAACACAAGTTAAAGACTAAAGACAATAGTCGTACTACGATTAGTATAAGAAAAGTGTTAGTATAATCTATAAATGGCTAGTTAAGTATAAGAGAAGAAATAAGAGTATAACTCACGAAATTAAGGCGCGTTAAGACTTCTATAATATTAACCTTTAGTATTTGTGAAAATAGGTGAGCCAATCAGAAGAGAGGAAGCGCAGTAGGTGAACACGTGATTAGAGACAAAGTAGATTGCTTGCTTGCTTGAGAGAAGAGCCATAAGGGCTCTTCGGTAGTTATATACATAATATTAGCTTCTCTAGAAGCTTCGACGACTACGTAATCGATTACGTGGCTCTTACGGACTACGTAATCGAATACGAGAGTAATTTCCGGTCCGCGTAAGCAGTGGAGATTACTCCGGCTATTCTCGCGTAGAATCGGCACGAGTTACCGAAGTCAAAATCTAACAGTATTAAAGCTAAGAGCGTTTAGGCTAAAATAAAGCGAACCGATTTTAATAGCACCTCCAAAGTAGCTAACAACAAAGGACTCTTCTCGAAGGTCTACGACGAGTTAATAGAGCTTAAATAGTAGTGTGGAAGGTCAACTCACTATATTAAGGTAACTTGACTTTATACTAAAGTTGTTATTTAGAGATCGAGGTACAGAAAGCTAAAGAGAGACTGCGCACAGGTTAACGCAGGTGTTATAAAGGGAAGTTGTCGGCTAGCAAGAAGAAAAGCAATAAAGGCCAAGGTTATTGCCCTAAAAGTACTGAATAGCGTGAAGTTAGCGGTAGAGAGACCTCTAAGGATACCTGGAGTTATAGTAGCTAAAGTCATCGTTAAATAAAAGGAGATCTTGCCTTAGTAGTGTAAAGAAAAGTAATAGTGAAGTCAATCTTAACATAAGCTTAGTAGGGAAGTTTGCTTTCTTTAAAGGTGTTATAACGAGAAAAGGTGTAAGAGGTATTGTTTAATTAATAAAAAGAAAAAGGAAAGCGATCGAGACGCGTTAAGGTGCTTTATAGAGAGAATAGTATTAAAGAGAGATTATTATATTTAAAGAATTAAAGTTAGAAGGTTAATAGGGGAGAGCCAGCCTTATATAAGGGGGCAAAAAGGTACTAAGCGAGACGATTATTTACTTTAAAGGTAACAAGTCAACTATCACGGGACTTTATATACACTAGTTATATAACATCTTACTAACGATTTAAGACGCTCTAATTAGTTGTTTATTTCTTTTTAGTATATATTACTCGAGGACGAGTAGAGTCTTTAAAGGGGGGGACATATGTGGCGGGGACAGCCGCTAATTTCTTTTGTTATATAACTAGGCTAGTCCTTCGCATATATAAGGAGCTAACACTTGACTATAAAACGTTAAGAACGTAACACTAAATATATTTTATTTATTAGAACTCTTTTCCCTCCCCTCCTTTGCCGATTCGTACTCTCTAAATATGTAATATCTTTAGATTTAATTAATCTATTATTTATAGAGCCTAGAATCTCCTCCGGTGGCTCGTTACATACTACCCTCTTATTGTATGGATTGGGGTTCGTCCCTCCCACATTAATTAAAGGCTATGGCACCCTCGAGGTTATAAACTCAGTAGTTTTTATAGAACTTATTACTTAGCTTAATTATTCCCTTTCTAAGATAGTACTTATTATTAATTTTAATATATTAAGTACGCTTAGTCGATTAATTATATCGGTTTTAGTATCTTAAGGTCCCTCCTCTTTTTTTAGTATTTTAATAAGATCTCTTAATATTAAGCGCGGCTAACCGACCGCTTTCTTTACGTTTAAAGAGCTTAAATAAAAGAGGGATTCGTTAAAAGTAACGTTTCGAGTCACTATTACACACTATAATTAAAGTACCTAGACCTTATATATATTAGACAAGACGTATTTTACTAAGTATTTAAGGTGCGCTTTTAAGTTGACTTTAAATACTCTCTTTTATTAAAAAGCCTCTCGGTCCTTAATTATAAGGTAGGCTCTATAGCCGTATACCTATATATTGCTCTAGTTAAGTCGTATATTAGTAGTAAGCTTCTAAATAAGCTTAGGGTCGTAATATTAAAAATATTGCCTAAACTAGGCATAAAAGATCTTATTTAGACTCTTAAAGCCTTTCCGAGTAGCCGGACTTATATTATAAAGAGTAATTACCGCTATAGTCGCTTTTATTTAAAGTTCTTTTAGTAAGTTTATTAAAAGGCGTATTTTAATAGACTTTTTAATAATTTCCTTGTTTACACGCTTAGCTCCCTTATTAGGTTAGTGTATATATAAAGGGGTACCCTTAATATTAATACTATTCTCTGTATACTACGTTTTATACTTAGTTAATTTATTAATTCCTATAACCGAGGTATTATTATCTTAGCGTATTTTATAAATCAAGAGTTTAAATTAACGTCTCGTCCACGCCTTAAACAGTTTAAGAACTCTTAAGACGGCAATTAACCCTTTGTTTTTTAAGAGTTATTTATAGAATTTCCCGTCGTATTAGTCTTTAATTAATAAGAGCTAACTATTCTTATTAAATCTAATAAGGAAGTCGAATAAGTCCTAAGAAATGTAATAAAAAGGCCGAGTAACTATTTTCTCTAAAGGTCTTCGACTAATAACTTATTATATAATAATTAAAGAGTACTCTTTACACTTAATTTAAGTAATGCCTATAATCTCGACGTTACGCGCATTTTTAATTAAATTCTTTAACGCTTCCTTCTTTAAGTGCCTTACTCGTAAGTACTATAACCTAGCGTTATTTAGCCGCGGTCTTAAATATCGTCGACTTAATTAAAAGCCTTACTAAATACTCCTTTAAAGCGTAGAAAATATTAAAAAGGTATAAGTTAGGCGAATTAAAGAGTTATAAGTAGTTAAGGAGGCTAAAGAGTAATTAAAAGGCTTATATTTAAAGAAAGCTAAGTTAAACTATCGCTTTAATTACTTTAATATAATACTCTTTTTAATTAATCTCACGTGTAACGTATAGTCTAACTTATTATATTAAAGTCTAGCCTTTATTAAACGAGCTTCTAAAATAATATTAATATTAAATCCTTTAACGACAGCGACGTCAGAGAGCCTCAAGTCTTTAGTATTTAGTCCATTAGGGCTATTAAGAGCACCCTTAAAAACACAAGTACTTTGACCTTTAACTATAAGGCTCGACGTTCCGGCTTTAACATTATTATCGTTAGTTAATTTAATAAAGGTTCTAGGCTTTAATAGAGTAGTCGAATTAACTAAATAAGTGGCAGCGCCGTTATTAAGTAAAGTGCTCTCTAAGAGCGGGTGTCGATTTATATTAATAGTGGCGTAGATTCCTAAGGTGACGAGAGCTTTATCAAGTAACTCTAGACTAATTATATATATATTAATATTACCGGGATACCTCAATAACTTTAAGGCTTTTGCCGAGGTTATTAAAAAAGACAAGGAGTTTTTAAAGGTTATTCCTTTAATAATTTCTTTTATTATTACTTGTCTTTACCCTTTCTTGCCGATTATTTACTTAAGGTTAAGAAACTCCTTTTTAAACTTAATCTAGGTTTCCTTAATTTCTTTTATAAATAGTAAGTTACGTAGTTTGTCCTTAATTAAGCCGTCATAGTAATATCGAAGTCTATAACACTCGATCGCTTTGTGTTAGTGAGAGCTTACTTTATAAGAGTAAGTATTAAGCGTAGTATTTAGTAAAAGAGTTCTTAGTACTAGTAGTACTCTTAAAACATTTAATCTCCCTCTAAGTATAGCGTATAATCTAACTATTTTATTTCTTTTAGTAGCTGTAAGAGACTCTTTATTAAGCACTAATAACTAATTAACGTATTAAAGTAATATGTACTTATAAATAACTCTAAGAGTATTATCTTTAAAGACCTTAGATAGTTATTCGCGAGCTTATTTAAGTACGAGCTTTTCTTATATTACTTTAATAAAGTTGATGATCACTAAGGGGCCCTTAACGTCTAAAATGTCGTATAATAGAGTATCTTAGTAAGCTAATTACTACTCTTAAATCTATACCTTAGGATTAACTCGTCTTATTTTGACGATTTCGAGTTTCTCTTTATATTTAGCTTAAGCTTTAGTAAAGTTACTTACTTCTAAAGGGGCGTAGTCTCTCTTTAATACCTTAAAGAGTATTTATAAAGTCTAAGATCGTGAGTCGTTCGGTTCGTTTATTATCTTATTAAGTTACTCTTTCGCTCTCTATTCCTTTTTAATCTCGTACTCCCGAATAACACTTTAGTAAATCAAAGGATTAACCGTCTCTTAAATCTACTTATATATTGCCTTATAAGCCCGAGCCTTTTCTAACTATTATGTGTGTTTTATAATATACTCCCTTATTAGGGCAGTATATATTAAAGTAATTATAATAACGTTAAATAATATAAGAAGTATTACACTTAATTTAAGTCCTTTAAGTTCGAGTGCTTATTAATCTTTATTTCACTTTACTTACTCCCTAAAGTTAAAATCGAGAGCCTCCTTGTCTTATTATGCCTTTACTTAGTTAATTATTTGTGCTTAAGGCTCGTTTTCGAGGATATTTAGAGTGACTAATAATTCTAAATTAACTGACGTCTATACCTTATAAAAGATATAAAAGGATTTAAAGGCTTAGTATTATAGAGTCTAAGTTTACTTGTTATAGTTAAGCGGCGTTTAATTATTAAAAGAAGAGACTAAAGTTAAGTCTATTATAGCGAAAAGAGGGTTATTCTCTCGAGGGTTTAATAGATTTATTAAAGAGGAAAAGAAAATATTGAGTATAAGTGCTCGATTTACCCTTTTCTAGAGAGGTTAAAGGTAAATAGCAGTGTGAACTATACTTATTAATAAGTAAAAAGCGCCGACGTTATTCGTTACTTATTAATCTTACGTTAATAGCTTTACTTAAATCTATAAAGTATAAAAGGAAGAATACTAACTTAATAACTTTGTCACGGGGCTTATAACTATAGTATAAAAGTAAAGTAGAGCCTTATAATTAACGTAAGGAAAATTAAAGTAATTAATTGTTCTCTAAAATATATAAGGAAATCAGGGGAACACGTTGTTCTCCTGAAAGCGGTATAACGTGGCAGAAACCATATCTAGTATAGCGCGCAGCTAACCGAGCATCAGCCCGTGCCTGTACGACAAAGTCGCTTTAATTGTCTTAGTAATAATAATAAAAAAGACAAAGCCGCTATTTAATATATTAGTTTATTACCTCTATTTAGTCGTTAACGTTCGGGTTATACGCCGTAATTAGCTTTACCTTAGTCCCGAGAATATAATAGTACTCCTTTTAAAAGGAGGAGACGAACTAAGGACCTTAGTCCGAGACAATAAAGTCTGGCATATTAAAGTGTCGGGTTTAAATAGACAAGTGTCGTGCAAAGCTCTAATCGACGGTAGGCATGGCTCTTCCAGTGGCTGCAACGTGGTGGCAAAAGTGTCTGATTTCTAGGAGGGCTCCTGTCTACAACTGCCCCTATAACTAACTGGCCTGCTTACGTAGGCTAGGCACGTGCGCATACCTGTGTTGCACGACAGTCGATTTCCTAGCTAGTCGTTAGTAAAGAACTAGAGACTAACGAGCTCTTAAAAAACTCTTAAGCCGTGGCAAAGACTTATACTTTAGTATAAGTTATAACTTATAAAAGGACTTAGTATTTAATTTCTATACTCTTATTAAAGGACGACAATTCTTAATTAGTATTAAACTAAGAAGGAATAGATTCTTTACTAAGACACTTATATATATTAATAATAGAACTAATATTTTTAATATAATTAAAACCTCTTTCGCGTATTAACTCGTTAAGTAATTTAATATTTCCTTTATATCCCTCCCTTAACTAATTGTCTTAACTAATTATAATAGTAGAAAAAGAAAGCCAATTAATATAGTCGTCTTACTTACTTTAATAATTAACTACTAGCGAATTAACTTCCCTTTTCTAATAACTAACTTAAAAAACACTAACGTCTTAATTAGTTAGAAGTTCTTAGAATATTACGACTTAAAGTAGTCGTATACTAAGAACTATAATTGGCTAGAGTAGCCACTAGATATACTAGTCTAGCTATACTTTAATTAGCGAGTCTTCGTTGACATTAACTATTTTAATAAGCCAATTATTAAGTCTTACTAGCTCAATATAAAACGAAGGGATGCCCTTATAAACGTGGATAATTACCGTTAGAGGCAAACTAAGATTACGGCACTTGACGACTCCTCTAAGTCAAAAGTCTTTATACGACTTACCGCTAGCGTCTCGCCGACTCGACCCTCGAGCTTTATTAGAGAGGTTAAGGAGCGCCTACGTATTATAAAAGATTAATTAAACCCTTTAATATCTCGTGATTTAAGATTACTACTTAAAGATAAGAGAGCCCGTAAAGCCTCCCTAGCAAATTACTAACTAAAGGCACTTATTACGGGGATTTTCCTTATATTAATAGTAATAATATTTATTACGTACCTCTAACTTAAGAGAGTTAAAAAAAATAAGGTAAAAACCCTTATAGCGTTAGTATATAAGATTAATTAAGAACTAACTCGTCGCCGGCGAGAGGCCCTAAACTAGTTAAGTATTAAGCTTATATTAATAAATAAAGACTTAACCTTAAGGAAAGCCTTAGAGGCTAAATACACGTAAAATAACAAATTAGTAAGTAAAAAGCTCTTTATAAAGTATTAAGAGTATATTCCTCTCTTCTCCCGGTAAGCTTCTAACGAGTTACTAGCGTATTACTAAGGCGTAAACTACTAAATCGAGCTTACTAAGAAGAACGACTTGTCTTTTAAACCTCTTTAAAGTATAATTAAAAAACAATTATTAAAGACTAAGTAATATATTATTAATAACTTATATAAAGGTTTTATTAAACCCTTTAACGTATTATATATAGCCTTTATTCTTTTCGCTAAGAAAACCAATAGTAATCTCTAGTTATACGTCGACTACTGGAAGCTAAATGTCTTATTAAAAAAAGATTTATACTTAATCTCTTTAATTAATGAGATAATAGTACGTATTTATAAGGCAAAGGTCTTTATAAAGCTTAATATTTAATAAGCTTTTTACTATATTTGTATGTCCCTCGAAAGCAAAGACTATACGACTTTTTATACTTAGTATAGTACGTATAAGTATAAGATCCTTCCCTTTAGCTTTATAAATAGCCCGGTGACCTTTTAGTAATTTATTAATAATATCCTTATAAAGTACTTTGACGACTTTTACGCGGCTTATATAAATAATATCCTTATATATTTGTCCACTTTAAAAGAATATAAGGTCTATATTAAGAAAGTTATAGTAATATTATAAGTATATAGACTTTAGGCCGATATTAAAAAGTCTGAGTTTAACGTATAAAAAACGAGGTTCTTAAGATTTATTATTAGCGTTAATAGCGTAGAAGTAAACTTAGAGAAAATTAATGTAATTAAAGACTAGCGGTACGCCGACAATATATAAGGTATATAAAGCTACTTTAGTTTTTATAACTTTTATCGCCGGTTTATTAAGGACTATAGTCGCATTACGCGACCCCTTTTAATACTTACTAGAAAAGACGTTCCTTTTAAATTCGATAGCGCCTATAAGGACACTTAAGAAACTCTCCGGGAAGCCCTTTAATTTACGCCGGTTCTTTACTACTACGACCTTACTAAATAAACACGGCTAAAGACTGACTCTTTTAACAGAGTCGTTACTAAGATTTTATCCTAACTATAAAAAGACAGCACTTTTTACCTCGTAAGATACTTCTTTAAGACTATAATAGACTTTAAGCTTAACTACTTAATCCACGACAAAGAGATACTAGCGATTTTTTAGTTATTTAAGTAATATCGCCTAGAGCTCTTAAGTGCCTAAAGAAATATCCTTGTTTATATAGACTATTAAGCCTTAAAGTACTTTATAACTACTAAGGACCTTATAGCTAAGTAGGCTTAATAAGCTAAGTTTTTTATAGATTTCTATTTTACGATTATATATTATACCGGGACAACTAATATATTAGCTAATACCTTGTCTCGACGGGATTAAGACCTCACAGTTATAAAGGCACGTAAGCGGGCTATCCGCAATTAATAGTTAATTCCGACTAATAAAATCGACTTACAAGTCGCTAGCGACCTTTAGCTCTCTGCTGTTAATCTTATAAACGCCTATATTAAAGTCGTAGAGACAATACCCCTAGCACTTATAGAGGCTATAATCCCGGACTATAACGCTAAGTCACGTGACGAGCTAGAACTAGAACCTAAGCCTAATACAAGAGTACTAGTCGACTTAGAAATCCTTACGCTAGAAGAATTAGACCTTAACTTTATAATAACTTATAATATCGCAAGATATAATATTATTAATTAAGTACTCTTAACTAATAAGTCTTCGCCTTTATTAAAGCCTCTTTAATAAAAAGCTAGGGAATAGTTATTAAATTACGAGCTAATAAACGACAAGTTACTTTTTTAAGGACACTTAAAAGTACCTTTAAAACTACTAGAGCTTTATATAACACTTATTCGTTATATATATTTTTAACTTTTAATAATATACACAGGGATTAGAAAAATAAAGGCATTACTAAGTTATAAATATTATTAAAACGGCCTTATTACGGACATAGCTTAATACGTAGTAAACTATAATTACTCTTAACAAAAAGCCTGTAGGAATAAGACTCTTAGTTTCTTATACCCCCTACTAATACTTACTCGGCCGTATTAATACCTTATAATAGACTTTATAAAGTTACTACTCGATAAGCACGGCTATAACTTTGTTATAGTTATTATTAACCGCTAATTTAAGAAACTAGTCTTAATACTTTATAATAATATAATTATAATTAAAGGCATAGCTATTCTCTTTCTTATTTATTAGACTTAATACTTTAATATATTAAACTTTATTATTTTAGACTAAAGACCTTAGTTTGTTTCCTTCTTTTAGAAAGAGTACTATTATATCCTCGGGACTAAAGTAAAGCTAACGACGGCGTATAACCTAAACATTAACAATTAAATAAAAGTAATAAACTAATATATTAAGTAGCGGCTCTATCCCTTTTATTATTACTATTAAAACAACTAAAGCGACCTTTTATTAATTATAAATATCGCTTAATTAACGTTATTACACAAGTCCTTAAGCCGCTTGTCTCCTTTTTAACTACTTAATAGCGTTAAGCCAAGGACTTCCTAAGACTTAATTAACTTAAAGCCGCCGGCTATAATAATAAAAAAACTCAACTATAAGAAGGCTTTATAAGTAGCTTTACGAATAAAGGAGGTTATAAAAGTCGTATAATCGTCTCTAAAGGATTAACAAAAGAAAATAAAACGACTAATAAACCGTAGGCGACGCGCCGTTAATTAAAACGTTAGCGACTTAATATTAGTTAATACTCGGAACTAGAACGTTAATTAACTTTTAAAGAAGTTGTCTAATAAGTAATACGGCCTTATTAAAATAATCACTAAGGAAGGAGAGAGTTAAAAAGTTAAGCTCTTAAAAGACTAATTAATTCATCCCGTCTTTTACTTGTACTCGCTTTATAAGTACGTTAATAACCCCTTACTAAGACAAACTAAAGCTACGCCGGCACTTATTTAGTTATTATTTAAGTAAGATAAGTAAGAAATTAAAGGCATCTTTAGCTTTAAAGTTATATAGAATAAGCTATTTTATTATATTAAGTGGCTAGGCGCTAACGAAGACTTAAAGTAGTACTTATATTTAGACGCTATAATAACTTTATATATAATTAAGAGGTTTTATTTAAAGTATCTTAATATTAAAGGCCTACTAAGAGCTCTCTTAAAGTGGCTAAAGGCTTATAACGCTAATATTAATAACTATAACGACTTAGAAGACGATATAGTTATAATTATAACTACGTAGACGTAGTTTTTTAAGAGGGGGGGGGTAATATTATAACTTACGATACGCCTCGTATTTTAACTAACACGGGCTCGTAATATCGCTAGTTATACGACGGCGCTAAGTTTAATAGAGAAGACTAAGTAGCGAGCCTGTAATATATTAACGTAAATAGCACTCGACTACGCTAGGCCCTATTAGGAGGGTCTTTTATATATATATACTCGAGCCCTCCCTTATAGAGAGCTCTCTTTTCCTCCTTGTCTTTTCTTCTCGATTCTGAGCGTAACTAGAGGCCTAAATACAAAGCTAGAGTCTACTCGCCGTATCAACCTCTTGCCAGCCGTAACACGTTAAAGCTCTCCGGCTCTTCCGAAAGAGTCTCGACTAAAGGGATAGGGGTAGTGTCGGTAAAGCCTAGCCGTACAGGGGCGCTCCTTTCTTTAGAGCTTCGCCGACGAGGGGGAGAAACCGGTAAAGGTAGTAGGGTAGGGTTAAGGGGTGTTCGTGTTTGAGGTCGTTAATTGATTTATTAATTAGACATTCGTTCGAAATAAGGGCGCGCGTCAAGTTGCGGCAAGATAAGTTAATCGCGAGAAAATATCTAGCTTTCTTTAGGACAATCTACTACGAGGGCAGAGAGGTACTTATCTGTCGAATAAGCTAAGGTGTTGAGGCTCGTTATTAACTTATTATAAGGGCAAGTCGATAAGGCGTAAGACTAAGTAAAATATAACGCTTTATAATAAAGGGGTATTAGTCTTTTCTTATATTACGGCTAACTAAAGGTTAATACGGCGAGTTAACCCTAACTTTATATTTAGGCCTCTAGTTACGCTTAAAATCGAGAAGAAAAGACAAGGAGGAAAGGAAAGCTTTTTATAAAGGAGGGCTTAAGTATAAATATATAAAGGACCCTTCTAATAAGGCCTAGCGTAGTCAAGTGCCATTCACGTCAACATGTCGTAGGCTCGCCACTTAGTCTTCCCTATTAGTCCTAGCGCCGTCGTATAACTAGTAATATTACAAGCTAGTATCAGTTAGAATACGAGGCGTATTATAAGTCGTAACACGCGACATGTTAACGTAAATGGCACTCGACTACGCTAGGCCCCATTAGGAGGGTCCTTTATATATATATACTCGAGCCTTCCCTTACGAAGAGCTCTCCTTTCCTTTTTGTCTTTTCTTCTCGATTTTAAACGTAATTAGAAGCCTAAATATAAAACTAAAGTTAACTTACTATACTAACCTCTTACTAACTATAATATAAGAAAAGACTAATACCCCTTTGTTATAAAGTGTTATATTTTACTTAGTCTTGCGCCTTATCGACTTACCCTTATAATAAGTTAATAACGAGCCTTAACACCTTAGCCTATTTAATAAATAAATACCTCTTTGCCATAGTAATAAATTATCTTAGAGAAAGCTAAATATTCTCTCGCGATTAACTTGCCTTATTATAACTTAATATACGCCGTTATTTTAGAACGTATATTTAATTAATAAATTAATTAATAACCTTAAACACCCCTCTACTTTACCTTACTACTACTACCGACTTCTCCCCCTCGTCGGCGAAGCTCTAGAGAAAGGAGCGCCCCTGTACGACTAGGCTTCACTAATACCCTTATCCCTTCGGTCGAAACTCTTTTAAAAGAGCTAGAGAGCTTTAACAGATTCGACTTAGACTCGGAAGACAAACCCTAGAGCTTCTTCGACGCATCGCCAAAGCCTACTAATATAAAAGGCCTTACCCCTACTTAATAAACTAAGGTAGATTAGTTAATTAAGGACTTTATTAACTCTATTATCGCCGTTATTATTATATAAGCCCTCACTTAATATACTATTAATAACCCTCGCCAAGGGACTAACACCCCCTCCTCTTCTAACTAATTTGTACGTGCTCTTACGGCGGACCTTTAGCCTACCGCCGATTATTACCTCCTTAAGTTAAACCTTACTATCCCTACTATTAAGCCTAATAAGGTCAAGTACCCCCGTACCCCTTTTAACGATTATAAGGGCGAAATTAAATATAACGCTTAAAAAATAAATATAAAGCTCTTTATTTAAAAGTACTTAAGTAACTTCTTTACTAGTGAATTATAAGTTTATGCCTACTTTAAGTGTATAAAGGGAGAGGCTAAGACTATTATCTTTTAATAAATAAACCCTGACTTCGCTAAAGACTTTAATAAAGCCGCTAACGTCTTAAAGGCCTTAAACTAGTGTTTTTTTAATTATAACCGAGTATAAGTAGTTAAGTTTAAGTATAATTAATTATAAATAAGTAATATAACTTATAACGAATTTTATATAAAGTTCACGACGTACGCGGCTACTAAGAAAATCTTACTTAACTACTAATTTAACGACGTATATAAGAAAGTCTTAGATAAGCTTAAGTATAATATTTAAACTAAAAAGTATAAATTCACTAGAAATTATACGGCTCTTAATAAGTTCTTAGTTGTCTTAAATTACAGGCTATAGAATATTATTACTAGACGAGCTAATAAACGTGTTACCCCTACTATTCGCAAAGCCCCTTAAGTCTCCTTTAATAATACTAGTACTAGCGACTCGCGTAGTATCTTAAAAAAGGACAACTAATGTTTAACTTCACTTACTCTTGTTACTTACGTATAAAGACTATTAACTCTAAAATAGTCGTTAAATGTCCGCTAGCGTACGCCCTCTCCTTCGCCTGTCTTGCGCCGACTTAAGTCTCTTATACCTCCCCTTATACTTAAGGACGTCTCTTCCGACACTTGTTTTTATTATAGTAAGACTAGCTATTAGGCTAACGAGTGCCCTAAGCGCCGTAGAGACTAAGCTCTTAATAAGTCGATTTCTTAATTAGTCGTCGGCGAGGATTTAGAAACTAACGAGCTATTAAAAAACTCTTAGGCCGTGACAAAGACTTATACTTTAATATAAGTTATAACTTATAAAAGGACTTAGTATTTAATTTCTATACTCTTATTAGAAGGCGATAATTCTTAATTAGTATTAAACTAAGAAGGAATAAATTCTTTACTAAGACACTTATATATATTAATAGTAGAGCTAATATTTTTAATATTATTAAAACCTCTTTCGCGTATTAACTCGTTAAGTAATTTAATATTTCCTTTATATCCCTCCCTTAACTAATTGTCTTTATTAACTATAATAGTAAGAAAGGCAAGCTAATTAATACGGCCGTCTTATTTACTTTAATAATTAACCGCCGGCGAATTAACTTCCCCTTTTTAGTGACTAACCTAAGAAACATTAATGTCTTAATTAGTCAGAAGTTCCTTGAGTATTACGACTTAAAGTAGTCGTATATAAAGAACCGTAATTAACTAAAATAGCCATTAAATATATTAGTTTAGTCATACTTTAACTAGCGAGTCTTTATTAATATTAACTGTTCTAATAAGTTAATTATTAAGTCTTATTAACTTAATACGAAATAAAGGGATGCCCTTATAAACGTAAATAACTACTGTCAGAGGTAAGTTAAGATTACGATACTTAACGACTCCTTTAAGTCAAAGGTCTCTATATAACTTATTACTAACGTCTTGCCGACTTAACCCTTAAGCTTTATTAAAAAGGTTAAGGAGCGCTTACGTATTATAAAGGATTAATTAAACCCTTTAATATCCTGTGATCTAAGATTATTACTTAAAGACAAGAGAGCCCGTGGAGCCTCCCTAGCTAATTATTAACTAAAGGCGCTTACTATAGAAATCTTCTTTATATTAGTAGTAATAATGTTTACTACGTACCTCTAACTTAAAAGAGCTAAGAAGAATAAGGTAGAAACCTTTGTGGCGTTAATATATAAGATTAGTTAAGAGTTAACTCGTCGCCGGCAAGAGGCCCTAAACTAATTAAGTGTCGAGCTCGTATTAATAAATAGAAACTTGACCTTAAAAGAAGCCCTAAAGGCTAAATACACGCAAGATAATAAACTAATAAGTAAGAAGCTCTTTATAAAGTATTAAGAGTATATTCTTCTCTTCTCCCGACGGGCCTTTAATAAGTTACTAATATATTATTAAGGCGTAAACTACTAAATCAAGCTTATTAAGGAGAACGACTTATCCTTTAAACCTCTCTAGCGTATAACTAAAGAATAACTATTAGAGACTAAGTAATATATTATTAATAACTTATATAAAAGTTTTATTAAACCCTCTAGCGTATTATATATAGCCCTTACTCTTTTTATTAAGAAAGCTAATAATAGTCTTCGGTTATACGTTAACTACTAGAAGCTAAATACCTTATTAAAAAAGGATTTATACTTAATCCCTTTAATTAATAAGATAATAGTACGTATTTATAAGGCAAAAGTCTTTATAAAGCTTAATATTTAATAAGCTTTTTATTATATTCGCATGTCCCTCGAGAGCGAGAATTATATAATTTTTTATATTTAGTATAATACGTATAAGTATAAGATCTTTCCCTTTAGCCTTACGAATAGCCTAGCGACCTTTTAGTGATTTATTAATAATATCTTTATAAAGTACCTTAACGACTTCTACGCGGCTTATATAAATAATATCTTTATATATTCGTTTACTTTAGAGAAATATAAGGTTTATATTAAGGAAGTTATAATAATATTATAAATACACGGACTTTAGGCTAATATTAAGAAGTCTGAGTTTAACATATAAAAGACGAGGTTCTTAGGATTTATTATTAATATTAGTGGCGTAGAAGTAAACCTAGAGAAGATTAGTGTAATTAAGGACTAGCGGTACGCTAATAATATATAGGGTATATAAAGTTACTTTGGTTTTTGTAACTTTTATTACTAATTTATTAAAGACTATAATTGTATTACGCGACCCCTCTTAATATTTACTAGAAAGGACGTTTCCTTTAAATTCGATAGCGCCTATAAGGACGCTTAAGAAACTCTCTAGGAAGCCCTTTAATCTATACCGGTTCTTTATTATTACGACTTTATTAAATAAATATAACTAGAGACTAACTTTTTTAATAGAGTCGTCGCTAAGATTTTATCCTAACTATAAGAAGACAGTACTTTTCACCCCGTGGGATATTTCTTTAAGATTATAATAAACCTTAAGCTTAATTACTTAATTTATAATAAAGAGATACTAGCGATTTTCTGGTTATTTAAGTAATATTACTTAGAGCTCTTAAGTGCCTAAAGAAATATTCTTATTTACACAGACTACTGTGGGAGGGACGAACCCCAATCCACATAATAAGAGGGTAGTATGTAGCGAGCCACTAGAGGAGATTCTAGGCTCTATAAATAATAGATTAATTAAATCTAAAGATATTATATATTTAAAGAGTACGAATCGGCGAAGGAGGGGAGGGAAAAGAGTTCTAATAAATAGAATATATTTAGTGTTACGTTCTTAACGTTCTATAGTTAAGTGTTAGCTCCTTATATATGTAAAGGACTAACGTAATTATATAATAAAAGAAATCAAGGGCTATCCCTACCACATACGTCTCCCCCTTTAAAGACTCTACTCGCCCTCGAGCAATATATACTAAAAAGAAGTAAACAACTAATTAGAGCGTCTTAAATTGTTAGTAAGATACTATATAGCCAGTGTATATAAAGTCCCGTAATAGTTAACCTATCACCTTTAAAGCAAATAATCGTCTCGCTTAGCACCTTCCTACCCCCCTATATAAGGCTAGCTCTCCCCTACTAACCTTTTAACTTCAATTCTCTAAGTATAACAATCTCTCCTTAATACTATTCTCTTTATAAAGTACCTCAATATATGTCTCGATCTCTTTCCTCCTTCTTTCTATTAATTAAATAACACCTCTTACACCTTCTCTCGTTATAATACTTCTAAAGAAAGTAAACTTCCCCTATTAAGCTTATATTAAAATTAACTTCATTATCACTTCTCTTACACTACTAAGGCAAGATCTTCTTCCACTTAACGATAACTTTAGCCACCATGACTCTAAGTATCCTTAAAGGTCTCTCTACGGCTAATTCTTCGCCATTTAGTACCTTTAGAGTAATAACCTTGGCCTTTACTATTAACTTCAGCGCGCCATTAGAACTTAATACCTTTAACTTCGCTATTGCCTAGTCGTAAAGGTAACGTAGTAAAGAGCTTTCCTTGTTTACTTTCTTCTTGCTAAGTAATAACTTTAATATAACACTTGCGTTAATCTGTGTATAGTTTCTCCTCCGCTTTCCGCACCTTAATCTCTAAATAACAACTTTAATATAAAGTCAAGTCGCCTTAACGCGGTGAGTTAACCTTTTATAATACTATTTAAGCTCTATTAACTCGTCGTAGACTTTTAAGAAGAGTCCTTCGTTATTAACTACTTTAGAGGTACTACTAAGATTAGTTCGCTCCATCTTAGCCCAAGCGCTCTTAACTTTAACACCAAAGGTTAATACTATAGAGGTCTTAACGCGTCTTAACTTCGTGAGTTATACTCTTATCTCTTCCTCTTATACTTGACTAGCTATTTATAGATTATGCTAACACCTTTCTTGCGGCAATTTAAAGTACCGCCACGGTTTTTAATCCTTAACTCGTATTTTAAGAACTAAAGTAAACTCCAAAACTTTACCTTAACGTCATTTAGCTAAGTATTAAACTATTTAACCTCTTTATAACGCTAGTACTTATATTCTCTTTATAAGTCAAGGAAACGATACTATTTATCTTCTTTAAGTTCGTAAACTAATAGAAATTAAGGCCACCTCGTACGACTACTTATATTAAACTCTACCTCTTAGGCTAAAAACGTGCGTGTCGCGCCGTATTAATCTTCCCTTAATAATAAGTTACTAAGTAGTTTTTGGGTTCCTTTATAAATACACTCTTATTATACTTGTATAAGTTACACTGTTAAAGATAGGTGGTATTATTCCGCTAGTCTCTTATTAATTAGTTAGTTAGATAAAGTAGAGGCTAGATCCGCCAACTTCGAAAGTTTATAGTAAAAAGCCGGGAGAAGTAAGTAGACTAACGGTCGTAATACGTCGAGTAAGGTTAGGAGGCTATAATAAGTTCTTAGTTCTTAGTGTGGTAGAAATGGCCCTTTCTCTCTATAAAAGTAAGTCGCCTCTTGTTATTAAAGCTAATAGAGGGTCTTCGAAACAGTTGAGCTTTCTAGGGATAAACAAAAGAGTTTAATTAACTCAAGCACTATTAGGCTAGTAATAGCTAAGTATAAGATAGTATATTATAGGGTCCCGTTAGCTAGAAATCTTCTTGAAATAGTGGTTCGATTATAGTTAAGGTCTCTTAATTACTTTAGTTCTTTAATAGGGGTTAAAGAACTTATTATTAATCTTAAAGTCGAAGTTAGACTTAACTCTTAACTAGTTACTTTATGAGTTATTAGCTTTATCCCTATCCGTTTTACTTAACGACACCTCTTAAAATAATATAATAAGCGGTAACGAAACATTTATAAGAACACTTAAGGTCGCTCCCTTAGCCTTAATTAGTTGCTAGTACTTATTATTACTAAACTTAACTAAAAGTTAAGGGTATAGAGTCTTTATTACTTTAGCGATATTAATGTGAGCCTAAAATAGCGGCACTCTTACTTATAAGTCTATTATAGTCGTAAAACTATTATATTATATTTAAAAGTTATTTATAACTTATAGTCTCTTATTAACACTTTAAGTACAAAGTATATTACTTCTTATTTACTAGTACTAATAAACGGTAAGAGAAGTCTTTATTCTTTTAGACTTTCTAACGAGAAGGGACTAGGAGGTATTAACGTATATATAGAAGGGGCCTTAACTTAATAGGCGAGAGACTTTAAATAGAGCTAATTAAGGGTAGTTAACTAACACTCGATCTCTAAAAGGTTCACTAATTAAGGGTCGTCGGCTAATAATATACTTAAATCTCTAGCACGTAAGGTAGGGTTAGCGTTAATTATATTCTATCGCCTATAATAAGAGATCTTCTTAAATAAATCGCGAACTTCCCTAAGACTTATTTAGGCTTATTAATGAGAGTGTTAACTAGTAAATTCCTAAATTTAAAGCTATTATAAATAGTCCTTAAGGTTTTAAAGAGCACGGCTCTAATTCTAAGCGTATTATTAGCTCTTTTACTAGGAGATTTCCTAGACTTCTGCCTGCCTTATATAAATCGTGTGATCTACTTACTAGTTTAAGGTTAGTTTATTAATAATGCTCTTGGTATTGTCTTTTATAAATTACTGTGTACTATAGTTAGGTTAATAGCTCTATAAGTGTTGACTTTGTCTTTAAGAATAATAGACTTACTTTATTATTTCCTTTTTTTTTATTAGTTACTAAGAGTTAGCGCCTAAGTATATTACGTTTATATTCTTCGAGGTGTCTAACACGTTAGACTCGAATTTCTGGCTTAGGCTATAGGTTTAACTTGCCGTTTTAAAATCTAGTCCTGCGGATCGAGCCTAATAACTAGCCTATTTAAACGAAGTTACTTTCTGTCGCCTAAAATATCGTTAGTTTAATAATAGCAGTCTTGTTTTAAACTTATTGTATATTCGTATGTAGTAAGTAGTTTATAAAGGCGCTGGTTTTTTGTTGAGCTTTGCTTTAAGAGATAGGTGTTCTTATAGCGCGGGGCTAATATTCTCTTTAACTTACTTAAGACTATATAGGCTCTTCTTCGTGTTTATTATAGTACTAAAGTGTCCTAAATCGTGGTTCTTAGTAATATAAAGTCAGTTTAGCGATCATTTTAATGATTTTAATGTGCGGTAGTATGTTATCTCCCCCTTTAAAGACTAGGGGTACGTCCTCGTACTAGCTCCTTAACACTAAAGCCTCAATACTAAAGTATTAACTTTAAGTTTTATATCGCGACGGTTACTCGTGAAAGTGAGTAATAGTTATTGGGGCTGGGTTTATTTAGCTAAAGAAATGTTATTAGCGACGCTAATATATAGAGCGTGTATATTTATTCCGAGTTAGACATTACTTAATACTTACTACGCTACTATACTAATAATTCAGGGACTTTAATCACTATCTTATCGTCCTTAACACGTTATATTATTAGAATCGTAAAGTTCTCTAAGAATTCAGAGTCGTTAAAGTATTATAAATTAATATTTAGTTTAAGATTTAAAGGGGTTAAGTTGTCGTCTTCGCTAAAGGCCTCTCTTACTTTATTACTATTATTATAAATAAAGTTATTCCTCTTATAAAAGAGCTTAAGTTTATTACTAGCGAAGGTTTATTGTAGCCAAGGGCTATTATCGCCGAGTTCCTTAAGTCTATAATAGCCTTTATTAATATAAGTTTTAGTAATCTCGTAAAGACTTAGCCACTTAAAGTCGAGTGCTCGGTTTAAGGATATATTATTCTTTTGTACTAAGTCTTAGCGAAGGACTAAGTCTTTTTTTTAAATAGTCTCTTTTATATATTGTGTTTAAGATTAAAGGCTTCCTTACCTTTTTAACGACGCCGAGTCTTCCTAAAGATAGCCTTATTAATATGTTCTTGTCTTATTTAAAACTATATAGCCCTAAGCTATAGTAACTTTGATTAGTCACGAACCTCCTTAGTAAATAACGTTCTCTATATTAGGTTTCTTGTCTCGATAAGTAAAATCGCCTCCCTACTATATACTATATAAAATAGTATATAACTAATTAGACTATATATAATAGTTTTATTAATAAATAACACTATAGAAAGGTTATTAGTTTAACGTCCTTTTATTTTTAACAAGGTATTCTTAATAAGTCTATAGTTTCGTTTAATTATTTTATTAGCTCTAGCGTTATATACTGAGATCTTGATTCGCTCGACCTCTATTTTATTGAGTAGTTTTAGTACTTCCCTTATATTCTTAGTTCCTCTATTTATAATAAGTCTCTAAAATAACTTATAACGGCAAATAATATCTTCTTAAATAAAAGCAGCGATATATTTGGCCTCTTTAATAAGGAGAGCTTTAGCTTTAGCCTATTTACTTATGTCGTCTTTTATAACAACAAGGTAGCCTTTTCCCTTATGTAGTAGTATATAAGTAACATTTAATGCCCACTTTTCTATAAGTCCATTTAATGTTATAAGGTAAAGAGGCTCCTTAAGACGTTTCGTTAATCAGAGTTAATAATTTTTATACGTTTAGACGTATTTTATATAATTAATAAACAGTCCCTTCCAAAAGTACTATATAATAATACGGTAGTAAGTACTTTCTCTCCCTTTATAACTAGAATTATTATAGTAGCTCTAAAGTATAATTTCCTTCTCCTTATTAGTATTAATAATAAGCTTAATAATAAAACCTTTTATAAGAAGCCTTTAAATCCGGCGACTATACACACTATAGTTTAAGGCTTCTTGTTTAAAAACACGGAACTACTTTCTAGTTATATTTTTAGAAGTTTTAAGTGTCGTTAAGTATCAGGCAATTTATTAGTATCCTTCGCTATATTTATTAGTTAAGACAAGTAGCCCTTTTCTATTAGAACTTAAACTATTAGAGGAGCTAAGTTCCCCTTTGTCTCTTAAGTATTATACTTTTACTTTTATATTTAGTAAAATGTCGCTTCGTTTGTGTAATTTAAGGTTTATTATTACTTCTTCGGATTCTAAATTAGTAAGTTTTTTGGCGTTAGATACTTTTATAAAGTAAATCTCGTAAGCTCTTAACTTAAAAAGTATTTAATCTTCGTTTATATTACTTTTTTTTGGCGTGTCGTTAGTATACCTTAGCCTCCTAAAGAGCTAATTAGTAACGACGTATATTAAGCTTTTAATATACTGAATTTCGAAATTAAACAAGCGTATTTAAGCAAGCTATTTAGTGAGTAGTGTTAGATTTTGACTTCGGTAACTCGTGCCGATTCTACGCGAGAATAGCCGGAGTAATCTCCACTGCTTACGCGGACCGGAAATTACTCTCGTATTCGATTACGTAGTCCGTAAGAGCCACGTAATCGATTACGTAGTCGTCGAAGCTTCTAGAGAAGCTAATATTATGTATATAACTACCGAAGAGCCCTTATGGCTCTTCTCTCAAGCAAGCAAGCAATCTACTTTGTCTCTAATCACGTGTTCACCTACTGCGCTTCCTCTCTTCTGATTGGCTCACCTATTTTCACAAGTAGGGCACTAAAATAATTATATATAGCTCTATTTAATTGAGTAACTAAGGTATTAGCGTTTATTTTAATAACAAAGTATACACTAATAAGCCAGATCTTGAGCTTCTTTAAAATATAGAGTATGCCTTTACACTCTCGCTTAGTAGTATTATACTTGGCTTTAGTCTTGCTTTAAAAACTACTTTTGTACTTCGTAGGTCGTATCTTGTTTGTTAGAGAGTCTCTTTAGCCAAGAAAACCGCCTTAACTAGTGTTACTAGAATCGATACTAATAACTATCTCTTTAGTACCTTCGCTATAATTAATTTAATATAAAACTAGGAATGAGTATAACGTATCTTTTAAAGTTTGTATTACTTTGTCGTGAATCTTTAGGTCTTAAAGAATTTGACTCCTTTTCTAGACAGTGCGTATAATAGCTTAGCGATTAGTCGGAAGTTTTTAATTTAAATTTAGAAGTAAATAATAAGGCCTAGGAATGCCTTGACTTTTATTAGGTTACTTAGCGGGTTTTAGTTCTTAATCTTAACTAAGTGTCTTGCCGAAGGTTCTCTCCCCTTAGAGTTATAGGCGTATTTTATAATATTTATACTATTTAAATAAAACTAAGACTTTGGTTTAATAGTAACACTTACTCTCTCTAAGCGTTCTAGCGTCTTATTAAGGTTTTAAATATACTTTAGAATAAATCTTTAGATTCTAGGACGAGCTTCTTTTTAGTTATAGTTTATATATAGTCCCTTAACTCTTATATTATTTAAGAATAGTATAAATATACTAGGAATTAGTAGCTTTAGTATACGAGTGATTGTTTTAATAAACTAAGTAATAGAGTTTGTGACACCTTAGGGAAGAGTTGTGTTCTTAATTAGGCTTACGTTTAGAATATAAAAAGTAGTTATGTCTCGGCTAGACTTGTAGAGAGTTTATTAATTATAGCCGGAGTATAAGTTAACGAGGCTAGCGACGTGGTAATTAGCGAATTCTTTGGAGAACTCATTTATTAAAGGTAGAAGATTAGTATCCTTTTGTGTAATAGTATTTAATATAATAGCTAAGTTAATAAGTTTGTATTTTCTAGATTCCTTCTTTTTTATTAAAAACTAAGTATTTTGATATAGGCCTTTAGAAAGCTTAAGAACACCTTTGTTAAGACGCTCTTATATTATTTTTATAACTTCTGGGACTAAAGCTCGTAGTAACGGAAAGTTAGGGGCTTACTAGGCTTTGTGCTTAATAGTCTTAATAACGACTAGGGGAGAGACATCTTCGTAAAATCTATTATATTCGGGCTAGTCGAACACTATAGCTCTTTTTCTATTAATTATTATTTTGTTAAAGAGAGCTCTCTCTTTAGGTTATAATAGCTTTTTAATATTGAGTTTAACTAGTCTCTCCGGCGTAAGTCAAGAGTTATAGGGTATACTAATAAAGCGTAATAATAACAAATCTTAATATCTCCCCAACTATTTTTACTTAGTCCCTCTATCTTTTAATCTCTTATACTAATCATTTCTCTCTCCCAAGGGGTCGCCTATAAGGTCGGCTTCGTTAACTAACTAGACCTTCTTAGCTTTTAATTTATATATAATGTTAATCCGAGTAATAATATTCTAAGTACTTTAAAAGGGGTTCTTAATTAAGAGATTGTTATAGTTCTTTGTTTATTTAAAGGTAGGCGTGGCTTTAGTTAAAGAACTAGTTTTAAAAGTTTTAAGAAAGAATAGTTCTATAGTTGACTTCTCTTTTAGGAATATATCTAAGATTACCTTTTACTAAAAATCATTAAGTACTAATTTCAGGACGCAAAACTCTCTTTCTAAGTACTTAATAAGAATAGTATCGCCTTTATTATTATTACTTAGTATTACTTTGTCCCCCCCTTTATAAAGCTTACCCCTAAGCTTTAATAATTAAGGGTTATATTATAAGGAGTTAATTGAGTATTCTAAGGCACTGACAATAGCACTCGATATATAATTAGTTACTCTTTTCCTAAGAAGTCTTCTTTTTTATAATTATTTTTAAAATCCGTTTATTTTAGAAAGATTATACTTATCTTGTTTTTTTTTAAAGAGTTTTAGCGTCCTTAGTATTATTTATAGTATCGTTAGTTTTAACTATAGTAATGTCTCTTAATCGCTAATCCTAAAACTAAGCTAGCATAATACCTCTATTATAATCTTTAGAATAATAGAATAATACTTTGGCTTTACGGAAGAATAAAAAGCTTAAAATAACCTTTATATTAAGGGCGTCTATAATATAAAATCTATTATTAATAACATAGTTACTTATAGTAACTATAATATTATTAATAAAACTAATAAATCGGGACTTAACTCTAGTAATTGTCTTTAAAGCTATAGTCTGGCTTCTAGTAATAAGGAGCTCCAGGAAAGTAGCTGCTTTAAGTGTCATATAACTAACTTTAGTTCCTATATTAAGGGTAACTCTAATATTAATAACCTTAGTTCGGCTAGATATAATAATAATAACCTTTAGTATTAGTAAAAAGTATAAGTTTCTTGTCTTAGATATTGTCCTTAGTAAGGTTACTTTAGTATATAGTAGTTCTTAAGCGCAAGTACGTTTTGTTAGAAGGTTCTTAAAGATATACTTGCTAAGTAATATTATAGTTTTAAGTAATATTATAAGAATTAAACTAAAGACCGAAATAGCGCTAACTATAAACTATAATATTAAGTTATTAATAAGAGCTTCTTATTATATAAACAGTTGAAGTCGCTAGCGTCTTTATTGAGTCCTAAACTTTACCGCTAGTAGGTTCCTTAGAATAAAGCTGTGAGTTATAATATACTTTTCTTAATGCTTAAACCTTATTTATAGGTTCTTTTATTTAATCCTTTTAAGGCGTTCCTTATACTTTGGTGTTATATAAGTATTAGTATTGTCGTGATAGGGAAGAGTGTAGGGAGCACTATTAAGTGGCCTCTAAGAGATAATAATAGTTTCCTTAGGTAACAATTCTGAGTTCTCAAAGTATAGAGCTCTAACATTAGTAATACTAGTAATCGATTCCCTTTATATTCGTTGATTAATTGTCTTAGTCAAAAGACGAGATACCTTAGGCGGGTTAATAAGGACTATAATTTCTCCTAGCGTAAGGTTTCCGGGAAGCTCCTTTTATACAAGTAATTTGTCCAAGATATTATTAAGTTTATAACTATTTTAAGTTAACGCCTCTTACACGCGAGGACTTTAGGGTAACGCTATACGGAATATAAGTCTAGGGATAGCCAATAATATTACTAGTACCTTAGACTTCAAAGCTCTCTTTCTTATTATATTACTAGTAAGTAATATTTTAGAAGGTATTTTCAGTGTCGTAGTAGATGTCGTTTTCGTGCTTAGGTTAAAGACTTTAGACTTATTACAGGCTAGAATCTATTATAGTGTTATTCTAGTCTCTACTAGGCTATTAACGTCTATAACATTAACGAACTTAACTAATTCTTTAATATTGCGGGGTACTTTTAGTTTACTATAAGTAAATTAAGACTTAATCTTTTTTTAGAGCTTGTCTGAAGTCTTATACGGCTCTTATCTAAGTACTCCCTTTCGCTGCTTAGTCTCGACTAGAGCTACTATAACTTCAGAATTAGTACCGTTAGTATTATACGTTAGTAAATTTTAGATTTATACTAATTAGTATTTAGTATAGTCCTATTAACTAATAATATCTGAGTTAAGGTCCCCTGTAAGTTCTTTGATAAGCTTAATATAACTTATAACAAGAACAGTCAGAGATTATGCCTCTTTATTTCCATTTTCCCTAGTAAGTATAACTTCTTTTCTTATATTAAGGAGTTCTTTAATTACTTTGGCTCGACGTTTAAGGTTAAGGTTATATAAGGTGTTTAAGACTCGCGTTAAGATATAATGTCTTTTAGACCTTTCGTCCGAGGGAAACTAGACGGGGTATAACTTCTTCCCCTCCTGCTATAGGCTAATACAAATATAATTAGTATTGTCGGCTTCGTAAATAATACTAAGACTAATCTATTTCTTATAGTTATAGTATTAGTTTATATAACTATAATACTCTTAAGGTCTTATACTTAGCTAGTGTTAATTCATATACTAGCGACAACTATAATCATCCCTAGCGCGCCTATTGTACCCTAAGGAACTCGAATTTACTATATTATAGTCAACGGCAGTTTACTCTTAAGCCTCTTTAAAAAATATAAATATATTAACTTTAGTAGTAAAGTTAGTATTAGAGGCTCTTTAAACCACTACTTTAAGAATCCTTATATGTTCTAACCCTTTAGTAATAAAATCTAAATCTCTTATATTAACCTTACTTAAGTTCTTAGTAACTTTCTTTAAGGTAAAGAGGAAATTAAATATAAATAACTCCTTGTCTTATTACTTTAATACTCTAGAAATCTCGTCTTATATAGAGTTATCCTTATAATTAATAAAGTTAAACTAGTGCCGGGGTGTTAGTTTACTATTACGAGGCAAAATAATATAAGTCGTTAGCTAAGGTATAAAGCGCTCAATAAATAGGTTAGTGCTATTAGTGTTGCCCTATACTCGGTCGGTAATGCCTTACTCTTTAGTAATAGCGCTTAGCTCCCTCTTAGAGTTAAGGTAAGCCTTTATAATAGAGTAGACCTTTTTAAATAAGTTTATATTGTTAATGTTTAAGGTTCTACTATTCTTGGAAGCAGCCCGTATAGCTTTAGTTCGTAGATTCTAAGGAAGGGAGAAGATAAATCTTACAGAGGCTTACTTGTTAATAAGGTTGCCGCGGTTAATATAATTAATAGTAACCTCTCTAAATACTCGGAGGAAGTCGCGGCACTATTTAAGAGTAGGCTCGCCGTCCCCTGTAAGAGTCTTAAAGTCATACTTAAGTCGGTTAAGATAACTATTAGTATGTAGGCGACGCTCTATATTATCACGCTAGTACTCCTAGATTACGGCATCCTTAAAGCTAGTATAGTTACCCTCTTTAAAGCCTAAAAGCTTCTGAATAGTCTATATATAAGCTTAAGTAGCGTACTTAATAACCTATTCTTTCTTGACTTAATTACTAGTGACTATATACGTTATAAAGTATTAATCGAGAATCTAGAAGTAGTTACTAACATTAATTCTATTAAAGATAAGGGTATTCAGGGTTCCGGCGATAAGTATAAGCTAACTAAGATAGATTTTTAGGTTCTTTAAGTCGTTTATAGTAAAGGTAAGGCTAGAGTATTAATATAACCTTATAAGATTAACAGAATTAGAGCTACTAGTCCCTTACTTTTCTTTCTTTCCCTTGTTCCTCTTTTAAAAAGTCTCTAAGGTTTAAAAAGTAATGTCCTTAGAGAATATAAAGGTGTTAAGGCTTAGCCTAATAGTAATTCTAGGTCTAAACGAAAGAGTTACTTCTATTAAAATAAAGTTAAGGGGCATTATAATGTTACCGAACCTACTTATCTTAAGGTTACTGTAGCCGTAGTTAATGTTTCCGTTATTTAATATCGTGCGTTATTATAAGAAGGTTATAGTAAGGTAAGTTAATAGTGTCGTCGATTAAAATATAAGAAAGTAACTAAAAATACAGTGTATTAATTACTAAAGAAATATAAAGGAAACCCCTTCCCTTAAAATAAAAAGTATATAGGCTCTCGCTTACCTTAAAGCGAGATAAATATTAATAACTCCTAGCGAAAGTTTAGGGCTATACTCCCTAGTTAGCCCTTAACGAACGCTAATAACTACTAAACTAAAACAAACACGCCCTAAAGCTTAAGGCTTGTATACGGAAATTACAAAAATAATAAAAGTAAATATAATAAGAAAACAAAGTAAGGAGATTAACACTCGGCGTAAGCTACTTAGGCTTTAGACTAGCCTAGAAGTTTTATGTCTCGCCGAACACTCTAAAATATAGGCTCGCCAGTACTTTACTTAAGCCTCTAATATATTAATTTTAGTTCCGTTGTGGAGTCTTGACTTTTCTTAGCGTTTAAAGAATACTAGTTACGTCTAAAAACACTAAAACCTTCGCTAAGAATAGAAGTTAGTACGAAGTGGCCAGGTACTGTGTCTCGGAATAATAGAATTAGAATAGTAGCCTAAAGGAGACAGATTTTCTAATACTATAGGTGCTCCCACTTTATAACTTTCCTTAGTTCCTTAGTAGTCTTTGTTTTCCTTAAGTTAAAGGTCCGCATTCTTTATGTTTGTTGTTTTGCCTTAAAGGCTAAAAGATAACTAACTAAATAGCTCCCTTAGTTTAAATAATTGTCGTTTTTTTTAACTCTCCTTATATAAGTTAGTACACAAGGGCCTCACTATTATACTTACTTAGTTCCTTTTCTAGTAGTAACTCACTCCTTACGTCGGTTACTAAAAATATATAAGAAAGACAAACCCTAATTTATATAATAAAAGGGTAATATATAGCGAGCCACTGGAAGAGATTTTAGGCTTTATAAATAATAGATTAATTAAATCTAAAAATATTATATATTTAAAGAGTATAAATCGGCGAAGGAGGGGAGGGAAAAGAGTTTTAATAAATAAAATATATTTAGTATTACGTTCTTAACGTTTTATAGTTAAGTGTTAGCTCCTTATATATACGAAGGACTAACGCAGTTATATAACAAAAGAAATCAGGGGCTATCCCCACCACACTACTAGGCCCTAAAGTACTTTATAACTACTAAGGACCTTATAGTTAAGTAGGCTTAATAGGCTAAGTTCTTTACAGATTTTTATTTTACGATTATATATTATACTAAGACGACTAATATATTAGCTAATACCTTGTCTTAATAAGATTAAGACCTTATAATTATAAAGGCACGTAAGCGGGCTATTTATAATTAATAGTTAATTCCGACTAATAAAATCGACTCGTGAGTCGCTAGTAACCTCTAGCTCTCCGCTGTTGATCTTATAAACGCCTATATCAAAGTCGTAGAGACAATACCCCTAGCACTTGTAGAGGCTATAATCCTAGACCACGACGCTGAGCTACGTGGCGAGTTAGAACTAGAACTTGAGCTTAATATAAGAGTACTAGTCGACTTAGAAATCCTTATACTAAAAGAGCTAGACCTTAACTCTATAGTAGCCTATAATATCGCAGGATACGATATTATTAATTAAGTACTCCTAGCTAATAAGTCTTTGCCTTTATTAGAGCCTCTCTAATAAAAAGCCAAGGAATAATTATTAAATTATAAGTTAATAAACGATAAGTTACTTTTTTAAGAACGCCTAGAAGTGCCCTTAAAACTGTTAAATCTTCGCACGACACTTATTTACTATATATATTCTTAACTTTTAATAACACACGCAGGGATTAAAAAGATAAAGGTATTACTAAGTCGTAAATATTATTAGAACGGCCTCACTATAGACATAGCTCGATACATAGTAAACTATAGTTACTCTCGATAAAAAGCCCGTAAAAATAAGACTCCTAGTTTCTTATACCCCCTACTAATACTTACTCGGCCGTATTAATACCTTATAATAGACTTTATAAAGCTACTACTTAATAAACACGGCTATAACTTCGCTATAGTTATTATTAACCGCTTGTCTAAGAAACCGGTCTTAATACTTTATAATAATATAATTACAGTTAAAGGCATAACTATTCTCTTCCTCGTTTATTAGACTTAACACTTTAATATACCGGACTTTATTATCTCAGACCGAGGACCTTAGTTCGTCTCCTCCTTTTGGAAGGAGTACTGTGGCGGGGACAGCCGCTAATTTCTTTTATCACATAACTAGGCTAGTCCTTCGCATATATAAGAAGCTAATACTTGACTATAAAACGTCAAGAACGTAACACTAAATATATTTTATTTATTAGAACCTTTTCCCTCCCCTCCTTTACTAATTTATACTCTTTAAATATGTGATATCTTTAGATTTAATTAATCTATTATTTATAGAACTTAGAATCTCCTCCGGTGGCTCGCTACATACTACCCTCTTATTATGTGGATTGGGGTTCGTCCCTCCCACAGTACTATCGTATCCTCGGGACTAAGGTAAAGCTAACGACAGCGTATAACTTGAACGTTAATAGTTAAACGGAAGTAACGAACTAATATATTAAGTAGCGGCTCTATCCCTTTTACTATTATTACTAAGATAACTAGAGTGACCTCTTATTAATTATAAACATCGCCTAATTAACGTTACTATATAAGTCCTTAGGCCGCTTATCTCCTTTCTAATTACTTAATAGCGTTAAGTTAAGGATTTCCTAAGACTTAATTAACTTAAAGCCGCCGGCTATAGTAATAGAGAAACTTAATTACAAAGAGGCTTTATAAGTAGCTTTACGAATAAAGGAGGTTATAAAAGTCGTATAATTAGTTTTAAAGGACTAATAAGAGAAAATAAAACGACTAGCAAACCGTAAGCGACGCGTCGTCGATTAGGATATTAACGACTTAGTACTAATTAATACTCGAAACTAGAACGTTAACTGACCTTTAAGGAAGTTGTCTAATAAGTAATACGGCCCTATTAAAATAATTACTAAGGAAGGAGAGAGTTAAAGAGTTAAGCTCTTAGAAGACTAGTTAATTTATCTCGTCTTTTACTCGCACTCGCTTTATAAGTACGTCGACAACCCCTTACTAAGACAAACTAGAGCTACGCCGGTACTTATCTAACTATTACTTAAGTAAAATAAGTAGGAAATTAAAGGCATCCTTAGCTCTAAGGTTATATGAAATAAGTTATTTTACTATATTAAGTAATTAAGCGCCGACGAAGACTTAAAGTAATACTTATACTTAAACGCTATAATAACTTTATGTCGTACAGGCACGGGATGATGCTCGGTTAGTTGTGCGCTATACTAGTTTCAGATTCTACTAGCGTATACCGCTTTTAAGGGAACAACGTATTCCCCTGATTTCCTTATATATTCTAGAGAATAATAAACCACTTTAGTTCTCCCTATATTAATTACAAGGCTCTACTCTACTTTTATACTATAGTTATAAGCCCTGTAATAAAACTATTAAGTTAATATTCTTCCTTTTATACTTTATAAATTTAAGTAGAGCTATTAACGTAAGATTAGTAAGTGACGAATAACGTTGGCGTTTTCTACCTATTAATAAGTGTAGTTTACACTGTTATTTTCCTTTTAACTTCTCTAGAAAAAGGTAAATCAAGCACTTATACTTAATATTCTCTTCTCCTCTTTAATAAATCCATTAAACCCTCGAGAGAGCAACCCTCTCTTTGTTATAATAGACTTAACTTTAGTCTCCTCTTTTAATAATTGAACGCCGCTTAACTATAATAAGTAAACCTAGACCCTATAGTATTAAGCCTTTAAATCCTTTTATATCTTTTATAAGGTATAGACTTTAGTTAATCTAGAGTTACCGGTCACTTTAAATATCCTCGAAAACGAGCCTTAAGCATAAACAATCGACTAAGTGAAAGCATAATAAGATAAGGAGGCTCTCGATTTTAACTTTAGGGAGCAAGTAAAATAAAATAGAAACTAACGAGTACCTAAACTTAAGGGACTTAAATTAAGTATAACACCTCTTATACTATTTAACGTTATTATAGTTACTTTAATATATACTGCCCTAATAAGGGAGTATACTATAAAACACATATAATAGTCGGAAAAGGCTTAGGCCTATAAAGTAATATATAAGTAAATTTAAGAGACGGTTAATCCTTCGATCTACTAAAGTGCTATTTAAGAGTATAAGATTAAGGAGGAATAAAAAGTAAAAAAGTAACCTAATAAAATAACAGACGAACCGAACGACCTACGATCTTAGACTTTATAAATACTCCTTAAAGTGTTAAAGAGAGACTACGCCCCTTCAGAAATAAATAACTTCACTAAAGCTCAAGCTAAATATAAAGAGAAGCTCGAAATCGTCAAAACAAAATAAGTTAATCCTAAGGTATAAATTTAAGAGTAGCGATTAGCCTATTAAGATACTTTATTATACGACATTCTAGACGTTAAGGGCCCCTTAGCGATTATTAACTTTATTAAGGCAATATAAGAGAAGCTCACATTTAAATAGACTCGCGAACGACTATTTAAGGTCCTTAAAAATAATACTCTTAAGGTTATTTATAAGTACACGTTATTTTAATACGTTAACTAGTTATCGGCGCTTAACGAAGAGTCTCTTACGGCTACCGGAAGAAACAAGACAGTTAGATTATACGCTATACTTAAAGGGAGATTAGATACTCCAGGAGCACTACTAATACTAAAAACTCCTTCGTTAAATACCTTAATTAATACTTACCCTTATAAGGTAAGCTCTTACTAATATAAAGCAATCGAGTGTTATAGACTTCGATATTACTATAACGGCTTAACCAGGGACAAACTACGTAATTTACTATTTACGAAAGAAATTAAAGAAACCTAAATTAAGCTTAAAAAGGAGTTTCCCGACTTTAAACGAGTAATTAATAAGAAAGGGTAAAGATAAGTAATAGTAAAGGAAATTACTAAGGGAATAACCTCCGAAAACTCCTTATCTTTTCTAATAACCTCGGCAAAAGCCTTAAAGCTACTAAAGTATCCCGGCAATATTAATATATATATAATTAGTCTGGAGTTACTTAATAAAGCTCTCGCCACCTTAGGAATTTACGCTACTATTAATATAAATCGATACTTACTCTTAAAGAGCACCTTACTTAATAACGGCGCTACTATTTATTTAGTTAATTTAGTTGCTCTATTAAAGCCCGGAACCTTTATTAAATTAACGAACGACGACAGTATTAAAGCCGGAACGTCGAGCCTTATAATTAAGGGCCGAGGTACTTGTCTTTTTAAGGGTGCTTTTTATGGCCCTGACGGACTAAACACTAAGGACTTAAGGCTTTTTAACGTCACTATCGTTAAAGGATTTAATATTAATATTATTTCAGAAGCTCGTTTATTATAAGCTAGAGTTTAATATAATAGGTTAGACTACACGTTACGCGTAGGATTAACTAAGAAGAGTATTGTGTTAAAGTAATTAGAGCGATAGTTTAACTTAGCTTTCTTTAAATATAAGCCTTTTAATTACTCTTTAGCTCCCGTAATAACTCTTAACTCTTTAATTCGCTTAACTTATACCTTTTTAATATTCCTTACGCTTTAAAGGAGCATCTAGCAAGGCTTTTAATTAAATCGACAATATTTAAAACCGCGACTAAACGACGCTAGGTTATAATACTTATAAGCAAGGCACTTAAGGAAAGAAGCGTTAGAGAATTTAATTAAAAATACGCGTAACGTCGAGATCTTAGGCACTACTTAAATTAAGTGTGAAGAGTGTTTTTTAATTATCGCGTAGCAAGTCGTTAGTTAAAGACTCTCAGAGAGAATAGCTACTCGGCCTTTTTATTATATTTCTTAAGACTTATTTAACTTCCCTGTCAGATTTAATAAAAACAGCTAGCTCTTGTTAGTTAAAGACTAATATAATAGGAAATTTTATAAATAGCTCTTGAAAAATAGAGGGTTAATCGCCGTCCTAAGAGCTCTTAAACTGTTTAAGGCGTAGACGAGACGTTAATTCGGACTCTCGATTTATAAAATACGCCAAGATAATAATACCTTAGTTATAGGAATTAATAGATTAACCAAGTACAAAAAGTAATATATAAAGAATAATATTAATATTAAGGGTACCCCTTTGTATACGTATTAACTTAATAAGGGAGTTAAGCGCGCAGGCAAGGAAATTATCGAAAAGTCTATTAAGATGCGCCTTTTATTAAACTTACTAGAGGAGCTTTAGATAGAAGTAACTATAGCGGCAATTACTCTTTATAATATAAGTCCGGCTACTCGAAAAGGCTTTAAGAGTCTAAATAAGATCTTCCACGCTTAGTTTAAGTAATATTTTCGGTATTACGACCCTAAGCTTATTTAGAAGCTTAACACTAATATACGACTTAACTAAAGCAATATATAAGCGTACGGCTATAAAGCCTACCTTATAATCAAGGACCGAGAGGCTCTTTAACAAAAGAGAACATTTAAAGTCAACCTAAGAGCGCACCTTAGATACCTAGTAAAATACGTCTCGTCTAATATATATAAGGTCTAAGTACCTCAATTATAGCGTGTAATAATAACTCAGAACGTTACTTTTAACGAATCCCTCTTTTATTTAAGCTTTTTAAACGTAGAGAGAGCGGTCGACTAGCCGCGCTTAATATTAAGAGATCTTACTAAAATACTAAAAGAAAAGGAGGGACCCCAGGACGTTAGAACTAATATAATTAATTGACTAAGCGCACTTAATATACTAAAATTAATAATAAGCACTACCTTAAAAACGAAACAATTAAGTTAAGTAATAAGTTTTATAAAAACTACTAAGTTTGTAACCTCGGGGGTACTATAGCCTTTAATTAAGCTTTTAATTACGGGGGTAAAGTAATTAATACTACCCCTAAAAAAGTTAAGATTAATAAAACTTGTTAGTAAAAACTCGGGGGTAAAATAATTAAAGAAGAGTACTAGACTTCTTATTCACAAGTACTCTAATTAAGTCTTAAAATAAGTCGACAAATCAAGACAATTAGTGTCTTAGAGTATAACTAAGAGAAATGTTTTACGTAGTGTATTAAACTTTAAGAGAAATATAGGAGTTAAGCGCTAATTAATACTATAAGTTATTATATACTCTTAAGGGCTATACGACCGAGAGCGCGGTCTTAAGCGTCAGGGAGCACTTACTTAAAGTGCCGGCCTTAAGTAATTAAAAGCTCTGCCTTAAATAATAAAGTATAAGGAGTATTTTAATTCGTTAAACTTAAAAGAAAAATTAAATATAAAGTAACACTTTGTCGGTGCAGTACCAGTTTATGTACCACGCCGCAAGTGTGAATATATTCAAAATGCGAGTATAGTGACAGAGTAATAAATAGTTAGTTCAAAAATCTATGTATTTCTAAAGAGAGTACAAGGAGAGCTAGCCTATATACTACGAGACGCCACCGAATCTCCACCGAAACCCCTCCAGTAGGCCTCTAACCCCTATATATTAACGAAAGTACGCCTATACTATCTAAGTAAGCTTTTACAGGGGCCTATAGACTAACACAGGCAAAACTTCTTTTAGAAAGACATATTCTAATATAGCTAAAGCTCTTAATAAATAAAAAATAACTAAAAAAAATAAGAAGTATAAAATATTAGAAATAACTAAGTATTAAGTAACACCTGACCCTAGTCTAAAAGTGCTCCGAAAGGTACCCGAATCAGGTATAGTAGTATAGTAGTGCTCCGTAATAGCCGTGTTACTATTAATAAAGGCGTTCCGGTATACGACAATATATAAAGTAACGAAGTCGACTAAGCGAGGTCGTCAACAACAACCCTTAGGCTTAGTATTATCTATAAGTTAAAGTATATATATACACTAGATTCCCCTAGAATTAAGGTTTTCTTTTCTTAGCCACACACACACATATACACACACATATAATATATATATAACTACTCTTAATATCGCCTTACCTATTTAATATAGTCTAAAACTAACATATTTAAATAGACTATATCAAATCAAATAAACTAGTCAAAAGTACGTATACACTTCAGTAGTAATTCAGTAGTGAAATAGTATATTAATTAAAAACAGTGCTAGTACTAATCCCCACTAAAGCCCTCGACGTCGTATATCGAAATACTATATTCGGTGTGTTTGTCTCCTCGCAAAGACCCCGTCCTACGACTATATCTTTAACAATCCCAAGAGTAAGAAGTGCGCATATTACGTAGAGAAGAAGTCCCGCTATAACTTAATAAGTATTCCCATTTTTCTTTTCCTTCTAAATTATATCTAAATTACCGTCAGAACTCCTCCGAATATATAATTACTAATATATAATAGATCCCTTAGTTTATAGCCGAGGAGTACGTCCGGTTAACTACTGCCCTCGAGGCAAAAGATAAAGAAGCTATTATTACTACTACTAAATCAATCGATTCGGCATTATTAGTCGCCGCTACTAGCGCACTAAAGACTACTAGGGAAGTTTCATTAGCGTTATTAGAGGAAACTCGTGCTATACGCTAAGATATTACTAGCCTAGCTAGTTCGTAAGTAGTAAGTTAACCTTTTATTTCCTTTTAGTGTCTTTTAAAGCCTTAATATATTTAACTATATATATTATAGGAGATAATATTAGTCTTAAATTAGCTCCTTACTGTTGTCTCTTTTACTGCCGCTAAGCGCGGTAGGGGAGATAATAGTAAAGAGGATCCTCCCACTAAGAGACTTCGCTGAAGTCACTGAAGTAACGCGAGGGAGGAGGAGAAGCTCTTAAACTTATATAATTAAGGGATTTAGCCTTGTTTTAGATTAACTTCGTAATAAGTTCTTTATAGCGGCACTTTCTTTATACTACTATATAAGAATAGCCCCCTATAGTAAAACTAATAATTTGTCCCTATTAGAGTGTCGTCGCAAGGCCACTTATTAGTACTTTAAATTAGAGGGTGTTTAGAACTAAATCGAGTATGTTTCTAACTTTATAAATTAACTGAATATAAAAATAATCACAAGTAATAAATTAATAAAAATAAGAGTTACAAGGAAATATATAAAAAAAATCAGTGAGTATAAAAAACCCCTCTATTACTAGTCCAAATCGACTCTGGTTGACCGTTGAACTCAACCCTCTATTTTAACAGTGAAGATATTAATGTTAATAAAATCTCGAAGAGCCCTATTTAGAGTACTCTTTGTTATAGTATCAATAAGGTTATTAATACTATTAATCCATCGAACCTCCGTCAGCTCTCTACGTTTATATAATTAACGAATGGCTATAATATTAATTATTAAGCGCTTCTCTTTTGTCGTACTAAGCTTAATAATACACTCATAAAGGGACAGAGAATCTATACAAACAATAGTAAAAAGACGTGAGATACTAAGCTTATTAGTTACTATATTAATAGTAATACTAAGAGAGATTAATATATTAATACCAGTTACTATAATATATAACTCTAATACAAGTACTATATAAGTTACTCTCTTATATTTTATTAAGTTAATATATATAATATTACTAGTTAAGGTAAATTATATATCCCCCACTATTTCGGCACTAATTACTAATACGAAACTTATTTATAAACTCAAGTCTTTATTATTAGTAAAAGAACTGTTTATAAAAACATAGACCTTCGCGGACTATAAGTTAATTAGTACGTATTAGAGTCCTCTCTCTAAGTTGTCTATTTGTTATTTAAGGCGTAAGTTTAGGGCCTTGACGTTATCTTCTATTAGATCTTAGTATTACACTATAACTAAGAGGTCAAATATTACTTCCGGCTGACATATAGTGGCAAGATAAGCCGCACGAGCTCGTTACTCTCTATAAGCCTTCTTATAATCCTCTTTTCCTACGTTAACTAGCTCTAGTCTTACTCCCTAACCCTTCTGAGACATATAAAAGTTATCCCTATCTATAATAATAATATACTTATTAAACGTAATAGTTTTAGTAAAAAGTAATACTTATATTAGATTCGTTAGAAAACTAGCCCTAGTAATCTCATTCTACTCTCTTAATAAGAAGTCCTTATCTCCCAGAATTAAAGTGTTATCTATTTATATTCTTATGACTCCAAAGTTATAACTTTCCTTAGTACTAATTAATAAGTATAAGTCGTATATTAATATCTTTATTTATAAGTTCTTTATATAATATTTATAGTATATATTAAACTAATAGTTTCTAGACTCAAGTATACTATATAACAGTAGTACTACTATAAATATTATACTAAGAGGGAAATCTCTTACAATCTCTTCCAGTAACTATACAAATATGTCTCGGAGAAGCCTTATCTTTACCTAGACGTAAGCTTAAGTAATATCCTTAATAGCTAGATGAGATTTAAACTAGTTTCAGAGGCGATTCAGATACTTAACAGTAGCGGCCAAAAATATAAGTAACTATTAACTAAATCATTAGATTATTAGAGACTAAGTTAAAATCTCTCTCTTCCCTTTATTATTAAAGTATTAAATTACTAGTCTTGACTTCTTATATAAAGCTGACGTCTCTTTACTTTTGACCTCGTCTACTATTCTTAACTTAAAAATATAATAGCCTTTTACTCTAAGGTCGTCCTTATAAATAAATATAAAAACACCCCTTTTAATAAGTACTTTATATTCTGTCCTTCGGGACTACTAAAATAGTAGTCTAAGCGCTATAATCTTCCCTTTAACGCGAAGTTTAATAAATAGCTCTTAATCCTTAGTCTCCTTCTTAATTAAAAACACTTTAGTATTATAATTATCGTCGATAATCAGCAAATCTAAAATGTGTTTCGTAAATGGGATTTCGATAGCGATTCGTGGTAGATTCAGTACTATTTCGGTGGCGTTTTTAACTAGAGGTCTTAAATATTACTCATAAATATCCTCTAATAAGTTTTCTTTTTATTATTTAATACTAAAGGTGTCTATCTTAAAGGGACAAATTATAATTAATTAAAACGTACGTATTCTCTTATTTCTTATATTAATCTTATATAATTCTCCCTTTATACCTAAGAAATCGTAAGGTCTTGTTTATCCTTTACCTTCCTAGTATACTAGAACTTAATTATTAAAGTAGAGACCGTAAATATAAGTGATTCTAAGGCTGTTTCGTATAGTTAACGTATCGTTAACTTTATACGTAATATAGATTTTCTGTACCTCCTTTATAACTTTCCTGATCGTAGTCGCACGTTACTCGACTAACGGATTTAGGGGGTCTAACTCTGTTATTCTAAGGTATACGTCAAAAACAAGTAATGTAAGGATAAGCCTGTTAAGTCTAGTTATATTATTTATTACTTTTACTGCCATTTATAGTCGGTCTTCGTCGCTTAACTCAGGGTACTCTTTTATAACGATTTCATAGGCATAGCGTAATAGGCGGTAGTATCACTTAACTTTACTAATTAAATAATATACCTTAATAAGTACTAACTTAGGGGTACTACTCATAAATCTAAGTACACTCTAAAACTCCTTAGAATTGAAATTAGTGTTATAGTTATATACGACAAAATCTAGAAGTCCAAGGTATGTGTTAATTTATATTAACTTAAATACGTTAAAAGTAGCCCGAGCCGTAGCCGAACCAGGGGCTTTTTAGAGTAGTTTCGCCGTACTAAAACTAGTTGCCTTATCTATTATATAAAGGGCATATTATTCTCTAAATATTGTGATATTAACATAAACTATATAATTAAAGTCGGCGTCGTCTTATAACTTAAAGCGGAACTTATATAGAGCATTTATATGTTTCTAGTAATACTCACACATCTCTTTAACCCTCAATATGACTTCTGAGTCATGCTCGTGGCCAACTTGATTTAATAAGTGCTAAAGACGTCTTATTAAAGGGTATCCGAAACGCCTATAAAGCCGACGTATTTCTAGTTCAATTAAGTAATATATATTTATCGTTCCAGTCGAAGTGTCTAGCAATTAACGATATTAGTCCAAAAGTAGCTATAAATACTTATACTTCTATATAATTAAGTGCTTCTTATTGCCCTAAATTAAGACATTACATAAGTTATTATATTACGCGTTAAGCACATCTAACTATTATAAGCAAACTAAAAATAAGATATCTACGTCTATAATTTAGAAGTCTATTTCTCTAGCCGGAGTATTAACTATAGCAACCCCTAAGGACGGTTATAAACCAGCACTGAATATAATCTAGCTTTAGCCCGCCTAGTTAGTATTAAACTTAACATCTTAAATTCACTATAATACTTATAGTTAATTAATTCCTCCCGTGTTTTTATTAAATACCCTTATATTAATCCAATAGACCTTAAAAGAATCTGTCTATCTATTACGTTATATAAACCTCACTTAGAGTAAGTCTCTTGACTTTACTTTCTAAGATGTAAGTAGCCTTCCTCTCCTCAAGTTACCTTATAACCTCTCGTGTATTATACTATACCTCACTTACTATAAATATAGTCGTGAAGTTTATAGTACTATCGCTATCGTCGTCGTTAGAACTCTCTAAAGAGTCGTTAATATCTATTAAAGTGTCTAAATCCGCATCTTAGTAGTTTCCTAAATAGTATCTAGATATAGCCTAGTTCTAGTCCGAATTAGAGTTGATTCCCTTAATATAAGCTAAGTAACTCCTAAAAGTCTTATTTATAGCCTTCACTCCTTTAGCCTTACGCGCCACGAAGTATCTTGCCTTAGACGCTGCCTGCTCTTCGTTAGAGTGACGACTACTATAGTAGTCTATCTTCTTATAAATAATATAGCCTATATAGCCTAATATAAGCTAGAATTTATCTCCGTGTTTATTTCTACTTGAAAATTTCATCCTACAATTAAAGTAATAAGCCGTCCCTTTTACGACGTGGGATCAGTGGCAATTCGGATTAAATCCGGAGTACTTACTCACCCTTAATCCTGAGCTATAAGTTACCTCAACGCCGACGGCGGAGCGAAGACTATCTATTAATATAAGGAATGTAAGAGGTGCCTTAAATAAGGCTATATTAAAGAGGGGGTTCCTTAATACTCCTTACACAAGCTTATCGTGGAGCGTCTTGTCGTTTTATATATTATCGTCCTTTAGGCCAAGTTAAATACTCTGCAATTCTTTAGCGAAGTTCTCTAATTAAGTTAGTACCGGCTTTCCCTTTTAGTGACGCTCCTCTTAAAATAACAAGAAAGTCAGACTAAACTACTAGCTAAGGAACTTATTAACTCTCTCCTCTATCTTAAAGTGTTCACGAGTTGTCCTAATAAGCTCATTAAATGAGTACCCTTTATTCTAAAAGTACCGGTAATAGTACGAATTAGCTCCGTCTCGTAATATCAACAGAAAAGCTCGATTTTAGACTTTAGTCTCAATTAATACTCTCTAATATAAGTCGACGAAAATGTGGAGCTTCTCATCTAAGTAGTCTTTATCTCCGCTATATTAGAGCTCCTTAGTATACATCTTAGTAAGGTTTACTAACGATTTTGCTTAGTCTGGGGTCAATAAATCTATAATATATTATAATAGCCAAATCGGCTCTATATATAGTTTAGCAGTCCTAAGAACCTCAAATAATAATAAAGACTTATCCCGTGAATATATTACTAGTATTAATATAAAATTTAATAACACGTAGTTATTTAATCTCTATAAGTAGAGATTACTTAGGAGATCCCTCTTAAAAGTAAATAAAAACTCTTTTTTTAAGACTATAAGTAGGGGAGTTATATTATATAAATCCTCGACCTTATCTCCTTTAATAAGGGAGATCTTAAGTAATCCTAATAACTAAATTGTCTCTATAAGCTTTACTCCTAACCCTTCCAAAGAAGTGTCTTCTTCCACAGAATAAATAACTACCTCTAATTAGTGTTATAAAAACATTAAAGGTTAATTTTATTAAAGTATTATTAGGAATAATAGTAGTAGTCGAGAGAGTAATTCCCGGATATGATTTAGTACTAATTCGGGGTAGTTCTAAATTTATATTTTTATTTAGTCCTTTAGCCACAGATTTTCTTTAACTTACACTGTTTCTACTAGAGCATTTGCCGTCCTCGTTCCCTTAACACGTTATACGAATACACTAAAGGCTTATAAGTCGTCCCTAAGACACGTACGTTCCGCTGTCTTAATTAACTTAAACTCATTTGCCGTCTAACCTTTAAAGTACTCCTAAAAGTCTTAAAAAAGGAACTCTCCCTTAAAGTGTCTATTATAGAAGTCCTCCTTAAACTTCTGTGAATATACTATTATATCTACTAGGAAATCTAAATCAAGATTTACTCTCTCCTTAAGTACAACTATAACATTAATGATTTCCGGAGTCAATTCTAGCTCTAGGGTATAGTCTAAAGTATCCGCTATTATATTAAATTGTCACGATCGACAGGATCACGTGTGTCTTAGCCCTAAGGCTCGGCAGCCTTGCTGCACAAAGAAGCCAAGACAAGGACGAAATCATAGGACCAGGGGTCACGTGATAACATAGAGCTTTTAGAGCTTTAAGATCCAGGGCTCCTGGAACCTCAGGGCCGTGGGCTCCTAAGGGGTCCAGTTAGAATCGAAGTTCTATATAAATAGAGTAGTTTCCTAGGTAATAGAGCTTCGTGCTCAAATCATCATAGCAAGTTTACCTTCAAGTTTACCACTACTTGTAACGTCTCAATCCCTATTAAGAACCCAACTCTTGTGACCTCACTTCATAGCTAATACCAACCGACGGAGCTAGTACGCCGCGTACCAGTCAGAACCCAGCAACGTTACATAAATACGATTCATAAGTGATCCAGTGAGTTCCCAGATAGGTTTCTCAAAGGTCCAAAGTTCTAGATTCAAGGATATTAACTTAATAATCTTCGTAAAGTAACTATCGTGTTATAATAACTCTTTTCTAACGTATAATAGTCTTAGTCGAGTCTTAAGAGAAAAGTTACCTTCCCTCCACGATCTAGAAAAGGTAAAATGCCCTTTAAGGAAAATATAATTAAGTACTCCTTAAGTTAAAGCCCAGAATTCACTCTATAGCCTAAGACCTTTTCTATTTATAATAAAGTTAATAATATAAGCTTGCCACTAATTAGTGTCAGTATAGTACCGGTTTATGTACTACGCCACAAGTATAAATATATTCAAAATGCGAGTATAGTAATAGAGTAATAAATAATTAGTTCAAAAATCTATATATTTCTAAAGAGAGTACGAGGAAAGCCAGCCTATATACTACGAGACGCCACCGAATCTCCACCGAAACCCCTCCGGTAGGCCTCTGACCCCTATGTATTAACGAAAGTACGCCTGTACCATCTAGGTAGGCTTCTGCAGGGGCCTGTGGACTAACACACTTATTACTTCCGGCCCTAATTAATAATAACTTACTTAAACCTCTATAAAGGAAGAGGGTAGAAGATCGAGTAACTGGCGACAGTCGAAAGACCTAAGTTAATAATAAAATTACGAAACCGAATCGAAGCGTCTATATAATAACTATTAAAGAGTTAATTATAAAATCGTTAAACCCGTTAAGTAACTATAAGTATTTAAAGGACTTTCTAAGGACCTTTTAGCTTAGTTAAGAACTAGTATAAAGAGACGGGAAAGACTTAAGTGTAGTCCACGTTATAATCTTAGCGTCTGTTCTTAAAAATATCGAAATTCGACAACTAATTAATCTCCCACGAATATATTAATCCTAATTACTAAAGGACCTATTAAATTAGAGAGACCTTAAAGATTACCCTTTAAGAGAGCACTTTTGAGCCGACGTAATTAAGGAAATCACTAACTTAAAGTCGCGTAATTACTAGAGAGTCGTTAAATAAAGCTTCGCTACTAAATAACTAATATTATTAAAATAAGTATTTTACGCTAAAGTCAATTTATTAGGGTATTTAACTAAGTGTCACTCGCGAGTTATTATTAAGGGAGACTTATAACCCGAAACGTTAATTCTCTTAATATATACGGCAACCTTAGTTACTCGTTCTTTTAAGACCGCTATAATAATAGTAGCTTAATTTAATTTAGAGATAATTTAATTTAATATTATTAACGCCTTTATTAACGCTAAACAAAGCGAATCAAGTGCTCGCGTACGTTATTACTTACTAGACGGATTCAAGTAAGACAGTATAATAGTAGAGGTTAATTGTGCGCTTTATAGACTTAGAGACTCGCTAGCACTATAGTACAGAGACTTTACTAAGACTTTATTAAAATTAAGGTTAATCCCTTATAAGAAAGAGCCTTATATTTTTATAAACAAATAACATTTAGTCTTTATTATCTTTTATGTCGACGATATTTAAGTGTTATATTACGCTTTAGCCCTTAGAGACGCTTAATTTATTATTAACGGCTTAAATACGGCATACGAGCTTACTAAAGGAGAACCGATAGAGTAATTTTTAGGTATTCGCGTTATTAAAGATTATTAAATAAAGACTACTTCTTTAATATATAACACTTATATTTAAAAGGTTACTTTGTAATTTGACTTAGTAAATAGAAATTGCCTAAGTACTCTACTACCTTAAGTTAAGCTATTAAAGAATTAAGGGCAAGTAACTCCGGTTTAAATTAAGGAGTATTAAGAAAAGGTTAGCTTAATACTTTACACAGTAATTATATTACGCGTAAACGTTACGTTTATAACTTTAAGACTTTTTCACTTCTTAACTAACCCCTCTTTAGAGCACCTTGCGGCAGTTAACTAGACTATTTATTACCTCTTTAGAACCCGATTTTTAGCGATTACTTATAATTATAAGCTACGCGACTCTCAGCTTATTATAGCTTTAAATGCTTTATTTGCAGACGATCTTAATACTAGGCGTTCTTTTAATAGTTATATTGTAATACTTTTTAGAGGTTTGATTTTGTAGAGAGCGGCCTTATAAGATATAGTTACTACTTTAACTATATAGGCTAAGCTTTTAAGTGTTAAGCGCACAACTAAGGAGATTATGGCTTTATAGCGTTTCTTTTAGGAGCTACGTCTTAAGTTAGGGGAAATTTAAAGGATCTTTTATAATAATTAATAAACGATATAATTAATTATTAGGGAAAATTAACGTATTTTTACTAAGCTTTGCCACGTTAATATTTAAAATATATAATTACGCCAGGAGTTTTAAAAGGGTACTTTTTTAGTCGAATATTTACTTACGAGTTATATGCCCGTTAATAGACTTATAAAGAACCTCTCTCGGCAAAAATTTAAGAATTTTATTACTCTTATTAACTTAGTAAATGTTCGTGCTTAACTAAAGTAACTCACTATAGAGCCCTCACTTTAAAGTAAGTCTTTATACACGTTCTTTACCTTTCCTTTATTATAAGGGTAGTCTAACTATTAGCTTACCTTATGAATACATAATGTATTTTCTTATGTATTTATTATTACTTTATAAATTCTCTTACTATTTAATTTACTTCGAAAGCAACTAAGCTCAGGGGTAAAATTCACGGCATTTAAAAGATTTAATTACTCTTAACGGTTATTCGTTTCTATAACAAAAATAACGTAATATAAGCAAATTATAAGGGGACACTTAATTATTTAGAGGTTCTTAAGCCTCGCCTCACAAAAAGAGAGCAGCCTAATTATCTCTAGGTAGTAAGCCCCGAACTTCCTTAGCTAAAGTAGCTAAGGCACTTCTAATTACACTATAAAGCTTGTTAATACGAGCGGCCGAAGCCTCTTCTTTAGGAGTAAAAGCCGGAGCTCTACTAACATTAGTAGGTCTACAAGTAGGCTCCGGAGAGAACAGAGCACTAGCAGTAGTAATAAGTTACTCGCTAACAACCCACGCGCGAGACTCTAGAGTACCAAAGTTCTCTTTATTTAAAAGAAATCAACCGATTTAGCCTTAATTTCGCGGGAAATTTAAGATAAAACAATATACTAGACTCCTTAATAGTAGTACTACCCTTATCTTCCTCCTCCTCGTTACCTCCTCCTAAGCCGGTTACTCTATTAGTAATAATAATAGTAACCTTACTCTAAAGGGTAACAAAAACGGGAGCTCTTAGACGCTCTAATTCCTAAAACAATTAGTAATTACACGTTAAAAAGAATAACCTAAGGAATTTACCTTCTCGCCTACGTCATTTAAGAGCGCAGCCTAGTAAACCAAGAAAGGAGCCAAAGTAACAAGGGGAGCAGCCTTATAAGAGTAACCTGACAAGTAGGCGAAACAACGAGTACCCCGATTAATAATATTAAAGTACTCGCTAGTACTTTTAGTTTAGAGGGCGCTATTAATATAACCTAAATAAATAACTAAACGCTTATCTCCCTTAACTCAGGGAGCACGAGCACAAGTAACCGGAGCAGCCGTAATAGCTCTCTTTAGAGCAGGAGCAGCCTTTGGAGCCTTCTTGGCATCCTTCTTCTTCTTCGCCTATTATAATTAGTAATATTTAAATTAACATATAGCCCTAAAATCAACGATTAGCTTAATAAAAATTAACTTAATAACTTATAATAGTAGCTAAACGATTAGCCTTAACGGCCTTAGTAGAGCGCACTAATATACCTATAGTATTAATTAATTAATTTATTAATTAGTTGATTAATTGTTAATTAGTTAATTAGTTAGTAGATCGAAAGGTCGATCTGTATGTGTTATAGAGAGGTTATAAGATTAAGAATCAAGTGGGGGATGTGCCACTTTAAATAGGACGGTTGTTTACTTAACTTAATAGTATAAGAATAGTTGTGGCTTAATTATTTAGTTTAGTGTTTGTTCTCGCTTAAAACAGCTAATCACAATATTAGTAGCTTATAATTGTCATTTGGCTAGGGAGTGTATTATATAAGCACGGGATAATACTCGGTTAGTTGTGCGCTATATTAGTTTCAGATTCTGCTAGCGTATACCGCTTTTAGGGGAACAACGTGTTCCCCTGATTTCCTTATATATTCTAAAGAATAATAAACTACTTCAGTTCTCCCTACGTTAATCGCAAGGCTCTACTCCACTTCTGTACCACACTTTATATATAATTAAGAGGTTTTATTTAGAGTATCTTAATACTAAAGGCCCGCTAAGAGCTCTCTTAAAGTAGTTAAAGGCTTATAACACTAGTATTAACAACTATAACGACCTAAAAGATAATATAGTTATAGTTATAATTACGTGAACGTAGTTTTTTAAGAGGGAGAAGTAATGTTACGACTTATAATCGCCTCGTATTCTAGCTGACACGGGCTTGTAACATCGCTAACTATGCGACGGCGCTAAGCCTAATAGGGAAGACTAAGTGGCGGGCCCGCGATATATTAACGTAAATGGCACTCGACTACGCTAGGCCCTATTAAGAGGGTCTTTTATATATATATACTCGAGCCCTCCCTTACGGAGAGCTCTCCTTTCCTCTTTGTCTTTTCTTCTCGATTCTAAGCGTAGCTAAAGGCCTAAATATAAAGCTAGAGTCAACTCGCCGTATTAACCTCTTGCCAGCCGTAACAACTAGCTTTCCAACCAGCCTTAATATTACTAGGTGTAATACTAGCTTTGCGTGCCTTTTGATAATATAGGAGAAAGTTGCGCTTTTTAATTAATATTGAATTAATTAAAGAACTCAATTTATATAGCTCTTTTCGGTAGGCAGCCTTTAGTGGAGAGAAAATCAACAAATCCAAAGGTTATAAGACATGTGACGTATGAGTAGGTAAAAATAGAAGGTATATATTGTGCTTATAGTACCTCTATAAGAATTTAGTAGTCTTATAACTACTATGGCTATTTAGAATAAGTAATCGAGCTGAATAATCACGTGGTTTGGTTTGCGGAATAAATATCTTCTTAAGCTATTTAAGAGTAGTAATATTAGTTGTCTATTTATTCTTTATTATAGTGAAGTGTTAAGACTTAAATAAGTCTAATTGAGCTGGAAACTATTGTTATTAAATAGTTTTGCCCTTGTAAATTATAAGAGATTTAGTTAACGCTCTTATAGCTAATACACACTCGATTAACGAGGTCTAGGCACGTGAACCAGGCTGTTTCCCTTAAACTCTTACTCGTTTAGTATGCCCTATAATATATCTATTGGCTCTATAACCTTCTATGATGTTAGCTTCGTCTATATTCTATCGTTGCGTAGCTAGAATTGCCTTGATTGCTAAGACCTCTAGTTTTTGAAACTATAGTTGAATAACTTTAGTTGTAGCGTAATTCACACGTACTAAATCGACGTTAAGTTGCCTTTTAGTCTTAAGAATAAGGTGGTGTGCCAAAAACTAGTATATTTACTTCTTTCTAAGTAGTAAATAGTCCCTTTAAAGACCCAGGAGTCGTTCTCCAAAAACCTTAATCTACGTATAAATAAGGCCACGGCTAAGGGCCTCCTGATTAAGAACCTATTTAGCTAATCGATCTTTAATTACTATAGGAAGCCTTTGAAGATAACTAGCGCCTTCCTAGTGCGATTCGGAAGTGGATTGTCGGCCTTGTAGGGTAAACCTAGGAACTCCCTACTCTAGGGTAGCCTTTTGTAAGGACTTTCTATTCTCTACTTCTCTGAGTATACAGCTAATGTCGTACTCGGTGTATTGAGGCTTTATTATGACAAGAATGCAAATTCTGAATTTCAGAAGAATTGATTAAAGAATAAAAAAGTTATTAATTATTAAAGTGGGAGGGTGTAAATGGCGGTGAGTTAAGCGAGGTGGCCGGAAACTAGGGGTGGCCGGAAAGGGGGGGGGGGGACTTAAATAGTCTCTTTGAATTGTTTCGTAACTGTTGTTATGTTGTTTTCTTCTTTCCTACGACCACTAATTAGATAAATTTTAAATTGTAAGCTAGCTAAATTAGGTTGTTTCTATAGCCTTTCTTTCTTAGTTTAAAATAATTCTTTCGTTAATATCTTCTTTATGAAAGACTTTTTTGTAACTTAAGTAGTTGAAAATAATTCTTTTGAAGTCTTTAACGGCAACTACAGCCTTTAATCAATTGCAATATTAATTAACTATAAAATAAAATAAAACTTTTCTAATAGTTATAAGGTAAATCAGTAAACCACGAGGTCGCTTATTTTCCGTATAATAAGAGAAGGAAAGGTAACGCCACACACTTTCGTATGCTAGAGGAATTAACGAGGCCCTTATTTGCCCTCTGTAGTCTATTATACAGTACGTCTGTTACACATTTGTTGTAGGTTTATTGTGCGTCTGTTATGCGTCTGTTCTGTGTTTGTTACAAGCCTATTTTTAGTACAATACATGTTTATTTTAGCATTAGCATATGGAGATCAAGAGCCTTTGAGATTACGAGGAAAAGGGAAATAATTCCGAGAAGTGAAAAGTGGTAATAAATGAATGGTAGGAGCTTTGAATAATTTCACCCCTATGTTTGTTTTGCTATAACGAGATTGAGAGCCTTTGGGATTACGAGGCAAAAGGAAATGAATTCTGAAAAAGAGAAATGTTATCTTAAATAAATGGTCGAGACTTCTTCCTTGAGGACCCACGTCAGATTAACATGTTAAGAATGCCACTTCTGAATCAAGGCCTACCCTATTAAATAAATCATAAATACTCTCGATTAAACTAGAAAATAAACACAATGAGAAGAACCGCAATAACATTCAAGCTAATTCACTATTCCTAGAAGTGAAACATGGAAATCCACCCCCCGTATCTATATTCCCAAAACTGACTCAAGTCTGGCTTGAAGCAAAGTCTCACAGTAAAAATCAAGGGAAAATATGGAAGGTAACCGCGGTACGTGTCTCCTTACACGCTCCAACGACCTATGTATTTCAGTGGCCTAGGCTCGGAAATGAGGCTTCTATACAAGTATTGCATCTACGGTGACCGTCAATGGCAGGACAACCGGGAGAGGGGCAAGAATTGGTCAAATCGGAGTCTATCCGGGATCTCCAAACATAAGGATCACGACGGTAGCGGCACTCACAACACCTCCAATACCGACTAGGAATTACCGCGACTGGTCCTGGCTGTTTCTGATGACTACCACTACCACCTTCGCTTCGTCTTCTGTATCCGCTCAAGATGACTGTTGATGGAGTTGTCTGAAATGAGGAACAAGCCAACAATTCTAGGTGGAATGAAGTCTTTTTATACAGATAGAAAAGTCATTCTCCATAGGTCATTTCCCTGCCGTTCTTTCATACATGTTTATCCATTACGCAGAACTGCTGTTTTCTCATACGCTTTTATTCATAAAACTGTTTCCGAACCACACTCTTTGTAAAAGCACTAAATGAAACATATTTTCTTTTAAGAATAATTTCAATCCTATGAATAAAACTTTACAACAAAGCGACCTAGAGTGGAGTCACAAGTCAAATAATAGCTCTTGTGCCCCAAAGTTGAAAGTTAAAAGTTTCAACAAATAAAGATTTCCCACAAACCGATGTATGGTTCAGCTTCACCTTTATTGCCTTCAATGTTGAAGTCTCCGATTTAAACTCATTTAAAAAAAAAAATCCTCCACCTCTCGACCTCAATGCTTTATTTATCGCATTATTACAACTCTCAAAAACGACAGAGCTAGCAATGAGTCCCTCTGTCCTCGCCCCCCTTTTCATTCTTATGATATACATCTCTGCTCACTTCCCACCCTCCGCTGGCGAACAAGTAATAAACATCAAACATCCATTCTCACTCGCAAACGGGCCATGCCTCATCCCCGGATTCCTATACGCATAGTGCCCCTTCAAGTACGTTTCCGCCTTCGGTACATCTATCAAGTCTCCCTCCACAATATATATCTCCTCGACATAATCATGAAGAGACTCCTTAGCGTTGAGTAATCCTGGCTCGTGCTTCTGGAGGAGTGTACGACGGCCAGAAGAACGATCACAGTTGAGTGTCATTTCGTGGATCTTGGGCTCGATTTGCACCCATTTGCGACTGGGATGCGATGTTGCGAGGTGGAATTCGAATTGTTCCATTTTTGAGATATGAGGAGGATTTCGTATTGAGGAATGTGAAGCTCTTACTCAAAGGCCCGGTCTGAAGTGGATGAGATTTGACTGATATAATTGAGATAAAAGACGAGGATTGCCAGAGTGGTGGCTGGTAATTTATATAAGAATAGAATGTGTCAAGAAGAGGTCAACTATCGGCTTTTGATTTATCATGTTTGGTTCGCACTAGATTCATTACTCGAAAGGTTATCGGCAAAATGTCCCCCCACTCCTGAATTTGCCGAGATCTTCCTCAAGGTTGGTAAGCGACAAATATAATAGTCGGTGCGCCTCCTGTAATTCTGCGGGCTCTCGCTTACAAAGCCCGCAGAATTACAGGAGGCGCACCGACTATTAGCGCTTACTGGTATATAAAGAGGGCAAGTCTTGGAAGTGGATCTTTGGCAAGTTCCCCAGCAGGACTCGGCCCGCAGTACCACGCGCTCGAACATGGTCCGGCCCAAAGGCGAATAGGCCTCCTCTAGTAGGTGGCCTGAGGAACAGCTCAAGCTCTCAGTACCTACTTGTCCTGTGGTATCTGCCGGGACTAGTGTCTCTAAGGGCTTATCCTTCTGTCGGCCAGCCTCGGTGTCTTTTCCTCCGTCACAATTCTGGGGACGAGGGTTATTATCCAGTGACTTCATGCCATGGGAAATTGAGCCGTAGCGGCTCGGCTGGAGTGGTTGATCGCCTTGCTTTTCGGAATTGTTTTCGCTCGGTATCGATTGGAATATGGTTTAAATCCCAGGTTGTATCCTACTGTATGTTGATATCGGAAGTAGACATAAATCGCAACGTCTTTATGGAAAAAATTAAGTGTATTATATAAGTTCAGTTATATAATTACTTATTCTTCATTCCCTAGACGGTCTATCGCTGTGCTGGATGTATTTGTCATCCTATCTGTGAAGAACAACCAATTAGGCCCTTTAGGTGTTCATTAGTCTCGTATTCCTTCAGCGCGCTCTCCTTCCACTGTGACTAACCTTCTACTACCCTAAACGCTTTTAATATTGCATTTGCTAACGGCAGGGCGTACGTCCATTCTCGCTCTAAGGCTAGGCCCCAAAAATATCTTCTAACTTTTTTATTAGTCATATTGCTGGCCAGATCAGATGAGCCTCTTCTCCGCAGTATATTAGCTAGTACAAGGTCGTTGGGGCTCAGTGAGAATTTCCCATTGTACAAGGCGTTTATATCTGCTGTAACAAGCGACGGTCCAAAAGCTTCCTCTCGTAGTACAATACGTGCCATTTACTAGTCAATAATGCCGGTGATGTTCAGTTGCTCGTTAACGAGTATGTGGTCGCCTTTGTCGTCGACATGCTTCAAGTAGAATCTCTCTGTCATTTGGTTTTCCTCTTGCGAGGCCAATTGGGTCGCATTATCTTTCAGAAAACGGTACACCAGATAAGCATTAATAGGATATTCGGTATAGAGCTGGCCATCCACGATGAGCTCTAAGTATTGCTCGGTAAAAGCTGAATAATAGGCGGTAGATGTAACAAACGGACCTGTGGGAGTGAGGACGAGAAATCTGTCGCTCGCAACGGCCGATACCTCGATTTCAGATGATTGCAAGCACAGCGAACCAGCCTTAGGAAAAGGGTGTTTTTCTAACTCGATTAAAATGTTCGTAAGACCGCTCTAGACCTTTGCCTTTTCGTTCTTAGTGGCTTCGCTGCTGGACACACCTTGGCCTGTCTATGGTGTCCCTCGTAGTTCTTCTATGAGGATGAAGCTGACGCCAGTACTATGGTTTGTTCTAGTGCCATATATACCGTAACTGAATGCTCGAGGTGCCGGTACTGCGGTAGTTTCAAGAAACTTTAGGGTTACATATTCGCTGAGTACAAGGTACTTAACTAGCGAAGACGGAAGGCCAATAGCGAAGCTAGTAACACGTGGAACCCTAAGTAACTATGAAGGAGATCTATCGTGGAAACGAATGCGGGCGTGGTAGTTGGCGCTCTCTATAAGAGCGCCGGGGCCAATCGTGGAAGAATATTCGATAGTGCAACTACGGCCACTATTTAGACTTGAAGCATGCTTGCAGACTGCCGCGTCGTTGATCCGAGAGCGAAGACGTTTAATTTCAGCGGTAGTCTGTAATACGTAAGTTACATCGTCTAAGACCTTTTTTTCTAGGAACGCTTAGTATCGGGTTTAGATAAGATATAAGAACGAGGTAAGGCAAATGACTATACCACTTACCTTGCTGCACTTGTGATAAACTGGGGACATGTGAATGAGACACAGATAAATGTTGTACACGTCGCATCTACTAATGGCTCTGACGCTTGGCCGTTCACATCCCAGCACTGAGCAAGAAAAGAACCTCGAGTTCATAGTGTGGTAATGTATCAAGACGAGATGTGATGGCTATGTGAAAAATATCGTAAATGATGGAAAAGGTTGCAGGAATCGCATGTAGCTAGACAAGATGGTGGTTGTTGAAGTAGTCCTTGTGTTGATGCAGGTTTTGTCACCGCCTTGGGATCCTTGTTTCAGGATCCGCCCTAGCGCGGTTGAGCTGAAAACTCGGCCCAATCTGCTCGCGAATTATGACTCGTTCGTCCAATCCGCGCCACCGGTGGTGCAGCAATGGGATTCGTCTCGTGCCGACCTCGCGACACCTGCCGAGATCTCCACTTTACAAGACCTCATGCTCTCACCCTCCCACGGTAAACACGACCATACCGCAGAAGCCAAGCTACTACTCATCAAAGGTATTGCGTCAAATGATGAAGCGAATATCCATCTCGTCTTACTCCCGGCAAGTGTAAATCTTGTAGAAGGGTACGATCAGACGAAGCTGTTTGCACAGCCGCCAGAGATGGTAGGCAAACAGGGTGTATTTTTCTAAACGCGAATGTTGCGCGTCCGCTATCTGTGGGGACCGTACATATCTCTTCCTCCGACCCTAAAGTCGACCCAGACATTGATCCGGCATACTTGTCTCATCCAGCCGATATTGAGATATTCTCCAAAGGCTTAGCAATGATCGATAAGATTGTGAACACGAGTCCATTCAAGGAGAAGATTAAGCGGAGATATCATCCCGATGGTCCTCTTGATTTGAGTGATAAGAAAGCAGTCGAGATATTTTTGAGGGGTAGTATTGGGACTCAGTATCATCCCCTGGGCTCGTGTGCAATGGGAAAAGAGGGAGTCGGGGCTGTAGATGATAGGTTTATGGTTTATGGGGGTAAGGGCGTGAGGGTTGTTGATGCGAGTGTGATTCCGCTTCATGTCAGTGGGAATATTGTTGCGACTGTTTATGCGCTTGCGGAGAAGGGGGCGGATTTAATTAAGGAGGATTGGAAGTTGTAGGACCTTTATTAGTCTGGTTCCCTCGTACTTTAAAGAAGTCAATTCTTCAAATTGGATTTCAAGCTTTTAAAGGAGCATGTCTTCGAGGGCTGTAGCGGTCGTGGTGGCTCGTCCATCCAGCATCGAACCTGCCCTTCATCGATAGGTGGTGTGATAGCTATTTCTAAGTCAAGTCGTATCGTTTCAATTCCTTTAGATTTATTATAAGCACAACCATCTGCTCCATAACGGTCTGAACTAGGATCGGATGACAAACTTCCAACGGATTGCTAGCAGAACTTGTACGGTCTCCGAGCCGCACCTACAGAATCAGAAAAAAAAAAGTCGGCGGCAATCTTGTTGTGAAAGAGATCCTGTCGCACGCTAAGTGAGGAGCCTGGAGTTGATTCATGCAGCGACTCACATCCCGACCATTGTAAAGAGCCTCTAGACCCCCAGATGAGGTGCTTCGACTGACATCCCTTTTGTCCGACTCGTCTCCCAATGTCACTTTGATCCCGATTGTTTCGAGTGACCTTACTATCCTCTTCACATCGTCTGTCGAGAAAGGCCGCAATCATTGGTAAGTTTTCCCACTAACCAGCAAACGGTCTTGTAGCACTATGAGTTCATGATGAGCACGATTGGCCTGTTCGAGGTCATCTTCTATCAAGCGATCCCTGGTAGATCTAGGCAGTTCTTTTTCATCCCTTAATTGGCTCAGAGAACCTACTTAAGTGTTTGTCGACGCCTTGAACAGCTCTGTAGAGTTCGTGAAAATATTTGTCAAGATATGTCCAGTCGTAGCAACGGCACCTTAACCCACGGCTGTGATGCGCTGGGTTGTCCGAGCCATCTCTTTGATGCAGTCATACGTGCTGCGCAACAGGTCCATATTATCGGCTCGCGTGGGATCTTCGAGTTGATTTACGAGCGCCTGGAATGCTTCATGCTTCTCTTGGTAAAGATTGACAAGACTGGGTGAATCTGATATCGAGGCTGAAGGCCCTTGGTGTGGGGCACTTGACATCTCGTCTACGTCCGTAGCATGACTTATGATGGCAATGCGTGGATTGAGTGCATACATGTGGTCGATCTGGCTGGAAAAGAGCAACCTAACTCTTCGGAATACCCGGATGTCATCGTCGTCCGGGATGGTTTCGCTTCTTTTCCTCTTCAAATGACTTTGTGTACTTCGTGGACGTTGTGGACTTGGTGACGATGATGCTTGGTTGGCGTTGTCTCTGATTGTGGCGGGTAATGGATCCCCGCTGTCCCGTTCATTTTCCTCGGAGGCTGGCACATCAACATCTGTTATGCGTTGATACCACATTCCGCACTTGAGGCTATGAAAACATCACTAATCAGTCTTCGGGTGGAGAGCACGTTCGAAAAAAGGGTAATACAGTACCATTTAATCTCCAAATCGAAATTCTCGTGGGACACCTTACGACAGCTTGGGCATGAATTCTCCTTGTTATCGTCAAAGGTCTTAAAACACATGCTCATGTCCAGACTGCATCCCGGTAAGAAAGCTGACTCGTATGGTTGAGAACGATCAATATCAAGCTTGCGGCTAGCTTCCTGAATAGCATATTCACGCCTTGCTATCTTTCTGTGACCCGGAAGGTGATTGAAACGCGCGATAAGAACGCTCTCGAATACATCCCAAGAATTGATCAGCTCGAGGTGGATTGGTGCGACTCGTCCGAGAGCGTCAGTCAGAATCAGTGGTTCTTGAATCCAACATGGTTTGAACTCTCGTGGAATCCGTGTTTGGAGATCCACTACAGCATTATAAGTCTTGAAGTTGATAGTCCAAATGCTACGCATGAATGTCTTCAGTTCAGCCCCGAGCTTGAAGAAGTAGTTCCTAGTCATTTTTGAGTAACGGCTTGAGTCTTTCGGACACAACAGATGCTCACATTCGCTCAACAAGTCTAGATGCATTTGTTCCATGCTCTTTGGAATTCCCATCATGCTGTTTTAACTTCTCCTGGATGGCAGCTAGTGATGCGCATTGCTGTTGCTGAATATTGTCCCGCTCCTCTTGAGCTTGGAGAAGACCTGCGTTATATTTCGTTCCGTGAGCTTGGTGAGGTTACTACCCATCTTCAGTCAGCACTGCTCATCGGATCTGGGTAAATGGTAGTTTCCATACATGTTCGCGGTGATCAATAACATATTAATCGTAGAACTGTGCCCATTGATCTCGGTCCGGAATCTAGCGATCTCCTCCTTCTGCGTCAAAGCCCACTTGATTTTCTTTCCTACATCACGAATCCTATCACCCGACCCGCTTGCCCTCAAACTAACACTGTACGTGTTCAGCTTTCGTAAGAATAATTCTATGCACTCTCTGCATTGATCAACCACCCTCCTAGTCGTCTGACTCAAAGCATTCAGCTCAATTGAAGTGTCGCACGTTCGTGACAGCATCTCAACCTCAAGAAGCGCCCGATCGAGGACCAGAGCTCCCGGGATAATTGCTGGAACTCAGCAGATGCTCCCTGGATGTCGTCGAGAGCCTTGATTACATCCTTGACGAGGATACAGACAGCGATCACGTCGACTGCCGAGAACCCGAATGGCACTGGGAGAGCCATCGGACCGGATTTCGTCTGGATTGTGTTCAACAGGATTGATTCTTGTGGAAAAGACAAGAATAAGTTCGGTGAGGCTGGCGGCAATCTGCCTGCATGAGGTCTCCCGTGACATGCCTCAGCCACCGCCCATTTCTCCAGCGAGTTTGCCTAGAGCTGCATCAACACAATTCGTTCGGCTGGTGGACCACTCAAACCAAGCTTCTTTCAGGGCGACCCAATTACCGTTCTGCCTAGCTGCACTTACAATGGTTCAGTGACCAAATAATTGTGCAAAACCTTCAGAGAGCTGACATGTGGTGGGTTTGAATCCCAAGAGGTGTCCTTCGATTCATCAAGATGGATAGAGTAAATTCCCAATTTCACCGTAGGCTTCACATCTCGGTCCTCGCTGTCCCCAATATACATCATCTCACTCGCCGCGATACCCAGATGTTCCAGGACTTTGGCAAAGAGTCCATCGATCTTCGACACACCGAAGCGATTCGTCGTAGCAAGGAAGTCGATATACCCAATGATTCCCAGAGCTTTAACCATTCTCTCTTGTGCATCTTGCGGACCTTCGGGAATGACGACGATTTTCTTGCCCATCCCCTTGAGTGTTGACAGCAATTCCATAGCTCCTTCCTTCAGCTTCAAAGATGGAATCAGAGTGGTCATAGAACTCGAGGAGCTCGCTCATGAAATGCTCATCTTGCGGGAGAGAGGACTCAGCCAGGAGAAGAGCGAACCTCTCTCGCCGGTAATCGAATGACGTCTTCCCATCGGAGAAAGCACTTGTCGTCCTTGCCTTGAGAATACGAGAGTAGGATTCTTTCAATGATGATACAGGAACCCCATATCGCTGGGAGATTGCCTCTAGTGATTTACTCGTGGCGAGTCCAGAGCTGCGACGGAACTCGTGAAGCGTGTCGTCGAGGTCGAAGCCGATCCATTTCTTCTCAGCGAAGGTGTTCTCCATCATGATGCAGCCTGAGGTGTTGTCATCAAACCCCATCACCTCCATCGTAGCTTTGGTGCCTCTGAAACTGAGCAGGTTATAGGAAAGTAAGAAGGATAGCGACAGGTTTTGAGGTGTCGAGTAAAGTTAGTGACGGAAGCTCAGGGAATGCTTTTGGATCTGACCCACTTTGCCGAGCCCGACTTCGCTTTTGCCCCCTTCCACCGCAGACATCACTTCAACAGAAATGTACCAAGATGGGTGACTTTGTCCTCAATTTTTCAAATTCTATCTTCGGAAACATCTGAAATTTGTATTTACTGGTCATATGACACGAATTCGAACTTGAGGTCTCGTCTGGGTGCTTAATTTGCTAGTGAAAACAGGCGAGCGGCATTCAAACGTCCACGTAAACACTACAACAGCGCGGCCTTCTTATTTCTCAGTGCCTTGTACCAATACGGACGATCGACATCTTTCAATCATCGCTTATCAGCAAGCACATCTTCAAATGAGCTCAAGAATCTCCAGCTCAACCCCCATTGCCATCAAGACATCGCCATCGAGCCTCGGATCATTGCCAGTTCTTCTCTCTGTTTCCTCATTGAAATACATGGGATATCCTCTATCTTCATCATACGGTAAAGACTTCCAGGGTACTGGGAAGGCCCCCAGTCTTGGATCCTCAGGAAGAAGTTGACCCGTCTCGCGATCCAGATATTTCGTCCTAAACCCTTTACCTCCTATCAAATGGTTTACCACGTCGAAACCTGCTGGAAGTGGGCCAAGGATTGCTTCGTTGTTCATGATACCATGGCAGTAAGATTCACCAACAACTTTGTATTGCTGCATGGAAGAAGATTGGGCGTCAGAAGTGACAGGTCGTAGGACCAAGGGACTGTCACAGCCCAACATCACTACAACGATATCTCCTGGCTGCGTAGCTTCTGGAGCAAGTCCCACATACCCATCTTCTGTGATATAGAGGGATCGGCCATATGCATGAGTTTGAACTTTGGCAAAGAATTTCTCGTTCCGATATGCCTCGCTCATGTAGTCTTTCGACTCCAGAATCGTTCGCAGCAGTTGTTCCGTTTGCAATTGATCCAGACTGGTATCTATTTTTGGGATCCTCCGACTGGTAAAATCGTTGGCGCAGATGACCTCGCAAAGTGCTGAGATATCTTCCTGACTTTTCTCGAGACCCAGCTTGTCCACGACGAGGCGCACTTTGGGAAGAACGGACAGCCCGGCCGTCTCAAATTCGGCGAAGTCGAACGGCTCCGATCGGGAGATCACGGAGACGCGAATGCCCAAAACATGTAGGATGCCACCGGGTCCAGAGGCGCGGTGAGCGGTCGACTGACCCGATGCATTGCAGAGCGAAAAAGGATTCGCTTTTCGACGTTTCGTCAGATCTGGTGCCCATGATGGCAAACCCTCTGTATCATGATATTCAATCCCACGAAGCACTTCAAAAGAAGCTGTGTATTCTATGTGCTTCCAAGCAGCATCTTGGTATACCCCACTGGTGGTTTTGGTGTAGTCAGGCTCGATACCCAGATTACCACTGGGGCCGAGCAGCCCCAAAATAGCAAAAACCCTGTCGCGTGGATCGGTGTATTTACAAAACCGCGTATCGTCGATGAGATTGGGAAAGCGGTATGCATCTTTTCGTAGGAACAAGCCCAGAATATGCCCAAGCCGTTCCGAGAACTCCTTGTAAATGTATGATGGATAAGGCTTTTTTCTTATGCAGAACATAGCCTCGCAGACGTTTTCCCAGAGAATGTTATCAGTGCCACAAACGACCAAAGCCTCTCTGTTCGCGAGATGAGCTTCTTGTAATATCCAAAGTCGTTCAAACCAGTCACGACTTATGAGATGGAGGATTGACCAATTCTGCTCGTCTGACAATGGTAGCATCTCTCCAGGTGTTGCCCACCAACTTCCGTCTTTCGTAACTGGTTCTATAGACCATGTCATCCAGTCAACATGGTACTTCGAAGAAATTCGTTTCAAGCAGTCAATCGCCATACGGCTATCATCTGATACAGGACCCAACCAAATGAGAACTCTGGTAGCTTTCGAGTAGATGTTTGCCATTCGTTTCACTTGGCTGCTGCGTTCTTCTATATTCTGTTGATTCACACAGATGGCATCGATCCAGAGGACTCGTGGTTTGTCTGGATATCTCAGATGTGGCAGCGCTTCTGCGAGATTCCGAGTTACAGGCAAGGTGTTGTAGCCGTGTTTTCCAATGAAGATGTCAACAGGATTCTCGGGCGAGCCCCAGGTATATGAGAGTGCTTCGAAAGAGATATCGGAATCCTCGGCGAATGTCACTGGCGTCACCGTTATCCTGATTTCCGAGTCGAATGGCCCGGGTAATAGGGTGAGGAGCCTGATCTCAAGTGCCTCGGGCTTCAAGGACTGGTACTGGTATGGACCTCGTAGACAGGTTATTTCTTGTCCGGGCGGAAATTCAGTGGGAGCGACAATTCTGTCCTGTTGCAGGCTCTCGTGTGGAAGCAGAACGTGGGGTTGCAGACCATTTCCAGGACGGAGGACATTGCTGTTTGCTCCCGGTCGATCGGAAGTAAGCTCTCCTTCCGGCGCCGGGGGAAGTCGAGCAGGGGCTGAATTACGTCTACTCATCTTGTTGGAATTGGAGATCTTCTCGTCCGTGAAAGTACGAAAACGTAACCTTTCACGGCGTCTCGGGCCCGGAGCTCGACTGCACAGTTCAGAGTATGTCCGTCTTTCGAAATCGTCTTAAGAGTCGCTCGTTGAATATGTACACGCTCAGGAAGTCGATTTTGGAGTCTGCATCGGCAAATTATGCTCAATCACTTGCCTCGACCTTTCGAGGTTGGAGAAACTCTTGCTCACATCTAAACAAGTCAACACCTGTCCAGAAAAAAAATGGCCAAATCGCGAGGAACGTACCTATGATAATCAGGCCGCTTGCACACACTTCTCCCAAGGCACCGTAACTCTCAGATCTGATTTCAAGAAGAAATTTCCGTTGTGCGAGTACGAGAAATTTCCTCATTATGACAAGAAGAACTAGGAAGACCTCCAGATGATGAAAAGTCGAGGTGGGGGCTGACTCAGCCTTGGCCCCCCAACTTCTCTGGCTGGTCCAAGTCTCTAGAGTCTGACAGCTGCTCCACCGTAACCACCCACAGGGTCCACATCGTAAGGGAAATCAACATCCATACGAGCAGAGAACGAGAACGCAGCAGTCGTTCACCAAACATCAGCAGTCTGCATTTGGAGGTGTCCCAGAGCTGGTTCGACATCTCTTACGAATCAATCATGGAGGCGAGACGAGTTGTGAAAATTCAGGTCTGCTGAATATGTATATTATTACTACACAATGTATACAAGACGAACACTTTTTTCGGGACTCTTGACCCCCCTGCCTTTGAACCACACCTGTTTCCATCTTATAAACTACCTCCTAACCAACCGATCTCCTTGCCCCTAGGCCTTGCAGTGGTATATTACCGCTGTAATAGCCGGGAGCTATGGAGCCCCTATTCGATCCCTTCGACTCCTCAGAGCCCCCCACACCTACGCCAACGCCTAGAGACCTAGGAGAGCTTCCTACTAGGCTATTAGGAGTAGTAGAATCGACCGAGACTACTCCTAGAGCCCTTAGAGACTTAGGGGGCTCTATTTCTAACTCCCGGGGGCAAAATACCCCTATTTGGCTCCTATCGACTAGTGCGGCTTAATTGGCCCTTATAAAGCGCGGACTATTAAACAACCCCACTAATAACTAACACATTAACAAGACGCCAAGAATTAATACAGACTTTAATGGAAAATATCACCAAAACCAAACCTACTTCTAAAGTAGTCAAACCGGTAATACTAGCCAAAAGCTAGTTCTTGAAGCTAGAGACCTGCTAGTAAGAGCATACTCAGCTACTAAGTCACGGGACGAGTAAGGGAAACTACTTGATTTACTTAAAATATTCAGGGAATATATAGAACATAATAAAATCAAGAATACGACTTTTATTCTAGCCTCTTAAGTAGCTAACTTAGAGAGAGTAATAAAGAAAATCGAAACACAAGTTATTAAGTTAACTACTTAGGCTAAAATAGCCGAAAAAGCTTACTTATAATAATTAATAACAATAACTCAGGTCAATAGTATAGTAACTAGTAGTACTAGTAATAGCGGTGCTAAGGGGAATAGGGCTAGGGCTCTGGGTAGCCCTAGGAACTCTACCGATAAGGGTAAAGGTAAGTTTGCTCTTATTAAGAGATATACCCTTTTATAGGCACGGAATGTTTAAGCAAATACCTTTTCTTTTATTACTACGCGTAATTTGTTTAATTCTGCTTTTAATAAGAAGGGAATACAAGGACTAGTTGTTTTTTTTGTTTCCCTTTCTTTAAGGGGTAATTTAGTATTTATTATTACCCTTAATTTTAATGTTAAGTTCTTGATTTTAAACGAGTTAATTATTAAGGGGGTGCTTCCTGATTTGATTTTAATTTAAAGAGGAGAGCTATAGTATAAGGTTATTATTTATAGTATTCTTATTAGGGAGTTTAATATAGAAGAGGGATTAAACTCTAAGTTAGTCGCTGAAGAGATTTAAACCTTTAATAAAGGTTTTACTTTTATAGGAAAATCTTTTTAGACTACTCTTAAAGAAAAACGCGACTTAGGCCTAGTATAAACAGGTACTATTGTAGTAGCTTTCCTAAGCTAAGAGCAAGCAAAAAGAGCTATATTAAATAGGCTTTATATTGCGGGTATTTTAGCTAAAGTAGTAAAATATATAACTACTCCTAGTACTTCTTAATGTATTAAATGCGTTGGTTTTGGGCACTCTAAAAGCCTTTGTAAAAGGAATAAGAAGTGTATTTTATATGTAGAAAACTATACAAGTAAACAATATAGTTATAATACTTGTAAAACAAATACTATGTTACGGCTGGCAAGAGGTTGATACGGCGAGTTGACTCTAGCTGTGTATTTGGGCCTCTAGCTACGCTCAGAATCGAGAAGAAAAGACAAGGAGGAAAGGAGAGCTCTCTATAAGGGAGAGCTCGAGTATAAATACACGAAGGACCCTCCTAATAGGGCCTAGCGTAGTCGGGGGCCATTCATCCACATGTCGCAGGCTCGCTACTAAGTCTTCCCTATTAGGCTTAGCGCCGTCGTATAGCCAGCGATGCTACGAGCCCGTGTCGGTTAGAATGCGAGGCGCATCGTAGGTCGTAATATTACCCCCCCCCCTCCCAAAAAACTATGTCCGCGTAGTTATAGCTATAATCGTGTCGTCCTCTAAGTCGTTATAGTCGTCGATACTGGCGTTATAAGCCTTTAGCTATTTTGGGAAAGCTCTTAGCGGCCCTTTAGTATTAGGATACTTTAAGTAGAACTATTTAATTATATACGGAGCTGTTATAACATCTGAGCATAAGTACTACTCTAGGTCTTCGTCGGCACCTAACTACTTAATATAGTAAAATAGCTTATTTCGTATGACCTTAGAGCCAAAGATGCCTTTAATTTCCTACTTATCTTGCTCAAGTAATAGCTAGATAGGTACTAACGTAGCTTTAGCTTGTTTAGGTAAGGGATTATCAATGTACTTACAGAGCGAGTGTAAGTAGAAGACGGGATAGATTTACTAGTCTTCTAAAAGCTTAACTCTCTAACTTTCTCCTTCTTTAGCGAGTACTTTAATTAAGCCATACCACTTGTCGGAGAGCTTTCTTAAAGGTCGGTCGATATTCTAGTTCCGAGTGTCGACTAATACTAAGTCGCTAACGTCCCAATCGATAGCACGTCGCCTACGGTTCGCTAGTCGTTTTATTTTCTCTTATTAATCCTTTAAGGACGATTATACGATTTCTGTAACCTCCTTTATTCGCAATACTACTTATAAAGCCTCCTCGCGATTGAGTTTCTTTATTACTGTAGCCGGAGGCTTTAGGTTAACTAAGTCCTAGGAAGTCCTTAGCTTAACGCTATTAAGTAGTTAGAAAGGGGACAGGCGGCTTAGGGACTCGTGCGGTAACGTTAGTTGAGTAATGTTTATGATTAATAAGAGGTTACTCTAATTGTCTTAGTAGTAGTAATAAAAGGGACGAAGCCGCTACTTAATATATTAGTTTATTACCTCCGTTTAACCGTCGACGTTTGGGTTATACGCCGTCGTTAACTTTACCTTAGTTCCGAGGATGTAATAATACTCCTTCTAAAAGGAGGAAACGAATTAAAGTCCGCGGTCCGAGATAATAGAGTCCGGTATACTAAAGTGTCGAGTCTAATAGACAAGGAAGAGAATAGTTATACCTTTAGCCGTAATTGTGTCGTTATAAGGTATCGAGACTAGTTTTTTAAATAAGTAGTTAATAATAACTATAGTGAAGTTATAGCCGTACTTGTTTAGTAGTAGCTTCGTAAAGTCTATCGTAAGGTGTTAATACGGCCGAGTAAGGATTAATAGGAGGTATAAGAAACTAGGAGTCTTATCTTTTTTAGCCTTTTACCGGGAGTAACTATAATTCGTTACGTATTAAGTTACGTCTATAGAGAGGCTATTCTAATAGTATTTACGGCTTAGTAGCGCCTTTATCTTCCTGATCCCCGCGTGTGTTACTAATAGCTAGGAGTGCACATAACAAATAAGTGTCGTGCGAAGCTTTAGCGGCTTTAAAGGCACTTTTAAGCGTCCTTAAAAAAGTAACTTATCGTTTATTAACTCATAATCTAATAACTATTCCCTGGCTTTTTATTAGAGAAGCTTTAGCGAAGGCGAAGACTTATTAACTACGAGCACTTAATCAATAATATCGTATTCTGTGACGTTATAAGTTACTATAGAGTTAAGGTCTAGCTCTTCCGGCATAGGGGTCTCCGAGTCGACTAGCACTTTTATATGAGGCTTAGGTTCTGGCTCTGGCTCTGGCTCTAGCCCGTCACGTGTCTTAATATCGTGGTCCGGGATTATAGCCTTTATAAGTGCTAGGGGTATCGTCTCTACAACATCGATATAAGCGTTCATGGAATCGACGGCGGAGAGCTAAAGGTCGCTGGCGACTCGCGAGTCAATTTTATCGGTCGGAATTAACTATTGGCTGCGGATGGCCCGCTTACGTACCTCCGTAGCCGTAAGGTCTTAATCCCGTCGGGACAAGGTATTAACTAAAGTATTAGTCGTCCCAGTATAGTATATAATCGTGAAATAGAAATTCATAAAGAACTTAGCTTATCGAGCCTGCCTAGCCGTAAGGTCCTTAGTAGTTATAAAGTACTCTAAGGCTTAGTAGTTTGTATAAACAAGGACATTTTTCTGGGCACTTAAGAGCTCCGGGCGATATTACTTAAATAACTAAAAAATCGCTAATATCTCTTTATTGTGGATTAAGTAATTAAGCTCAAGGTCTATTATAGTCTTAGAAAAGTATCTTATAAAATAAAAAGTGTCGTCCTCTTAAAGTTAGGATAAAACCCCAGTGACGACTCTATTCGAGGAATGTGGTACAGAAGTGGAGTAGAGCCTTGCGATTAACGTAGGGAGAATTGAAGTGGTTTTTTTTGTTCTTTAAAATACATAAGGAAATCAGGGGAACACGTTATTCTCCTAAAAGCGGTATAACGTGGCAAAAACTATATCTAGCGTAGCGCGCAACTAACCGAGTATTAGCCCGTGCCTGTACGACACACCCCCTAGCCAAGTGACAGTAGTAAGCTACTAGTATTGTAGTTAGCTGCGCTAAGCGAGAGCAAATACTAAACTGAATACTTAAGCCACAACTATTCTTATACTACTAAGTTAGGTAAACAACCCTCCTATTTAAAGTGGCGCAGCCCCCACTTAATTCTTAGTCCTGTAACCTCTCCATAATACATATAGATCGACCTTTCGATCTACTAATTAATTAACTAACTAAACAAACAATCAATCAATCGATCAACTAATTAATTGCTCTCATTTTTAAAATAAGTGTTTCTAATCGATCTACTAAGGCCATTAAGGCTAAGTGTGTTACTGCCGTTGTAAGTTATTGAGTTAAAGTTTATTAATCGTTAATTATTAATTTAAAGAATTTGCCGATCTAAGTGTAACTTACTAATTATAATAGGCTAAGGCCAAGAAAAAGACCGCCTCTAAGAAGGCTACTAAGGCTATTAAGGCTGCTCTCGCGGCTGTTCCTCGTGCTGCCCGTGCCCCTCGTGTTAAGGGAGCTAAGCGTGCGGTTGTTTACTTGGGTTACATTAATAGCGCCCTTTAAACTAAAAGCACCGGCGAGTGCTTCGATGTCGTTAGTCGGGGTACTCGCTATTTCGCTTACTTGTTAGGCCACTTATATAAGGCTGCTCCCTCCGCTGCCTAGGCCCCCTTCCTCTTTTATCACACTGCGCTCTTAAATGACGCGGGCAATAAAGTAAATTCCCTTAGTTGTTCCTTTTTTAACGTGTAATTAATGATTTCCCTAAGAGCTTAAGCGGTTAAGAGCTCCGGTTTTTGCGGCCCTTAAGGGTTAAGTTGTTGTTAGTGGAGCTACTAGTGGAGCTAGTCGTGCTTTAGGTGCAGCCACGGCTACTCTCTACGTTAAGACCTCTTCGGAGTTAGAGGGTAGTGAGGAGACTCCTCGGGGAGCAACTCCGGCTTCTCTTATTACTCCTGCGGCTGCTACTCTTACTATAGCTGTAGGTGAAGCTAGTGAAGCTACTGTTATGGCCGCTGGCATTAGTGTTAGTCTTATTACTTTCCGGGCCCTGATAGTTAATAAGCCTTTTAGAGTTACTCTTACACTAAAGCAGGAAGCTCAAGCTGCTCGGGTTAAGGAGCTTGTTAGGGTGATTGCTAGTATGTTAAGTAACTTAGTTCAGGAGGTTTTAGGCTTTTTAATTACATAAGTTACTCGTTTTTTTTTTTTTTTTTTTTTTTTTTAGGTTCGGCGAGGCTTGGGAACCTCTAAATAACTAAGTGTCCCCTTGTAACTACTTTCTTGCGCTACTTTTTGCCGTGGAATCGAATAACCGTTAAGAGCAATTGAGTCTTCCAAATGCCGTGTATTTCACCCCCGAGCTTAGTTGCTCTTTAAGTAAATGAAACAGTAAGAGAATTTACAAAAGAATAATAAATATATAAGAAAATACATTGTGTATTTATAAGGTGAGCTCATAGTTAAACTACCCTTGTAACAAAAGAAAGGTAAAGAACGTATATAAAAGCCGGCTTTAAAGCGAAGCTTCTAAAGTGAGTTACTTTAATTAAGTATAAACATTTACTAAGTTAATGAGAGTAATAAAACTCTTAAATTTCTGCCGAGAGAGGTTCTTTGTAAGTTCATTAGTAAGTATATAACTCGTAGGCAAATATTTAACTAAAAAAGTACCCTTTTGAAACTTCTGGCGTAATTATATATTTTGAATATTAACGTGGCGTAGCTTAGTAAAGATGTGCTAATTTTCCTTAACGATTAACTATATCGTTTACTAATTATCGTAAAAGATTCTCTAAATTTCCCCTAACTTAAGACGTAGCTTCCGAAAAAAACGCTATAAAGCTATAATCTCCTTAGCCGTGCGCTTAACGCCTAAAAGCTTAGCCTGTGTAGTCGAAGTGGTAACTGTATCTTATAAGGCCGCTCTTTATAAGATTAAACCTTTAAAAAGTATCATAATATAACTATTAAAAGAGCGCCTAGTATTAAGATCGTTTACAAATGAAGTATCTGAAGCTATAATAAGCTAAGAGTCGCGTAGCTTGTAATTGTAAGTGATTGTTAAAAATCGGGTTCTAAAGAGGTAACGAATAGTCTAATTGACTGCCGTAAGGTGCTCTAAAGAGGGGTTAGTTAAGAAGTGAGAAAGTCTTGAAGCTGTAAACGCAACGTTTGCGCGCAATATAATTGCCGTATAAAGTACTAAGTTAACCTTCTCTTAATACTCCTTAATTTGAACCAGAGTTACTTGCCCTTAATTCTTTAGTAGCTTAACTTAAAGTAGTAAAGTACTTAAGTAATTTCCATTTACTAAGTCAAATCACAAAGTAACCTTTTAGATATAAGTGTCGTGTACTAGAGAAATAGTTTTTACTTAACGATCTTTAATAACGCGAACACTTAAAAACTACTTTATTAGTTCTCTTTTAGTAAACTCGTATATTGTATTCAAGCCGTCGATAATAAGTTAAGCGTCTCTAAGGGCTAAAGCGTAGTGTAATACTTGAATATCGTCGATATAAAAGATAATAAAGACTGAACGTTACTTGTTTATAAAGATATAAGGCTCCTCCTTACAGAGGATCAACTTTAACTTTAACAAAGTTTTAGTAAAGTCTCTGTATTATAGTGCTAGCGAGTCTCTAAGTCTATAAAGTACACGATTAACCTCTACTATTATACCGTTTTATTTAAATCCGTCTAATAAGTAATAGTATACGCGAGCACTCGATTCGCTTCGTTTAGCGTTAATAAAGGCGTTAATAACATTAAATTAAATTATCTTTAAATTAAATTAAGCTGTTATTACTATAGCGGTCCTAAAAGAACGAGTAACTAAGGTTGCCGTATATGTTGAGAAAATTGACGTTTCGGGTTATAAGTCTCCCTTAATAATAACTCGCGAGTAATACTTAGTCAAATACCCTGACGAATCGACTTTGGCGTGAAATACCTATTTTAATAGTATTAGTTATTCGATGGCGAAGCTTTGTTTGACGACTCTTTAGTAGTTACGCGACTCTAAGTTAGTGATTTCTTTAATTACGTCGGCTCGGAAGTGCTCTCTTAGAGGGTGATCCTTGAGGTCTCTCTAATTTAATAAGTCCTTTGGTAATTGGGATTAGTATATTCGTAAGAGATTAACTGGTTATCGAATTTCGACATTTTTAAGAATAAACGCTAAGATTATAACGTGGACTGTGCTTAAGTCTTTCTCGTCTCTTTGTACTAGTTCTTGACTAGGCTAAAAGGTCCTTAGAAAGTCCTCTAAATGCTCACGGTTACTCGACGGGTTCAACGATTTCGTAATTAGCTTTCTAACAGTTATTGTGTAAACGCTTTAATTCAGTTTCGTAATCTTACTACTAACTCGGGTCTTTCGACCGTCGCTAATTGCTCGATCTTCTACCCTCTTCCTCCGTAGAGGTTTAAATAAGTTATTATTAATTAAGGCCGGAAGTAGTAAGTGTTACTTTATACTTGATTCTTTCCTTAAGTCTAACGAATTAAGATATTCTTTATACTTTATTACTTAAGGCGGAGCTTCCAATTACTTAGGGCCGGCACCTTAAGTAGGTGCTTCCCGACGCTTAAGATCGCGCTCTCGGTTATATAGCCCTTAAGAGTATATAATAACTTATAGTATCGATTGGCGCTTAGCTCCTATATCTTTCTTAAAGTTTAGTACGTTACGTAAGACATCTTTCTTAGTTGTGCTCTAAGACACTAATTATCTTGATTTGTCGACTTGTTTTAAGACTTAATTAAGGTACTTGTGAGTAAGAAATTTAATACTTTTCCTTAATTATTTCACCCCCGAGTTTTTACTAACGAGTTCTATTAATCCTGACTTTTCTAAGGATAGTATTAATTACTCTACCCCCGTAGTTAAAAGCTCAATCGAAGGCTGTGGCACCCCTAAGGTTACAAACTTAGTAGTTTTTATAAAACTTATTACTTAGCTTAGTTGTTCCCTTTCTAAGGTAGTGCTTATTATTAATTCCAGTATATCAAGTGCGCTTAGTCAATTAATTATATTAATTCCAGTGTCCTGGGGTTTCTCCTCTTTTTTTAGTATTTCAGTAAGATTTCTTAATATTAAGCGCGGCTGGCCGACCGCTCTCTCTACGTTTAGAGAGCCTAAATAAAAGAGGGATTCGTTGAAAGTAACGTTCCGAGTCACTATTACACGCTATAATTAAGGTACCTAGACCTTATATATGTTAGACGAGACGTATCTTACTAGGTATCTAAGGTGCGCTCTTGGGTTGACTTTAAATGTTCTCTTTTGTTAAAGAGCCTCTTGATCCTTAATTATAGGGTAGGCTCTATAATTGTATGCCTATATGTTACTCTAGTCAGGTTGTATATTAATAGTAAGCTTTTGAATAAGCTTAGGGTTATAGTACCGAAAATATTACTTAAACTAGGTATAAAAGATCTCATTTAGACTCTTAAAGCCTTTCCGAGCAGTCGGACTTATGTTATAAAGAGTAATTACCGCCATAGTTACTTCTATTTAAAGTTCTTCTAGTAGGTTTACTAAAAAGCGCATCTTAATAAACTTTTCGATGATTTCCTTGCCTACACGCTTAGCTCCCCTATTAGGTTAGTGTATATATAAAGGGGTACCCTTAATATTAATACTATTTTCCGTATACCACTTTTCGTACTCGGTTGATTTATTTATTCCTATAACTAAGGTGTCGTTATCTTAGCGTATTTTGCAAATCGAGAGTCCAAATTAACGTCTCGTTTACGCCTTAAACAGTTTAAGAGCTCTTAAGACGGCGATTAACCTTTTGTTTTTTAAGAGCTATTTATAAAATTTCTTATCGTATTAGTCTTTAACTAACAAGAGCTAGCTGTTCCTATTAAATCCGACAGGGAAGTCAAATAAGTCCTAAGAAATGCGATAAAAAGGCCGGGTAATTGTTCTCTCTGAAGGTCTTCGACTAACGACTTACTACGCGATAGTCAGAGAGTACTCTTCACACTCAATTTAAGTAGTGCCTAAGATCTCGACGTTGCGCGCATTTTTAACTAAATTCTTTAACGCTTCCTTCCCTAAGTGCCCTGCCCGTAAGTACTATAACTTAGTGTCGTCTAGCCGCGGTCTCAAATATCATCAACTTGATTAAAAACCTTACTGAATGCTCCTTTGAAGCGTGGGGAATATCAAAAAGGTATAAGTTAGGCGAATTAAAGAGTTGTAAGTAGTTAAGGAGGCTAAAGAGTAGTTAAAAGGCTTGTATTTAAAGAAAGCTAAGTTAAACTGTCGCTCTAATTACTTTAATATAATACTCTTCTTAGCTAATCCCACGCGTAACGTGTAGTCTAACCTATTATATTAAACTTTAGCCTATAATAAACGAGCTTCCGAAATAATATTAATATTAAATCCTTTAACGATAACGACGTTAAAAAGCCTTAAGTCCTTAGTGTTTAGTCTGTTAGGGCTATAAAAAGCACCCTTAAAAAGACGAGTACCTCGGCCCTTAATCATAAGGCTCGATATTCCGGCTTTAATATTGTCGTCGTTCGTCGATTTGATAAAGGTTTCGGGCTTTAATAAAGCAACCGAATTAACCAAATGAGTAGCAGCGCCGTTATTAAGTAAGGTGCTCTCTAAGAGCGAGTATCGATTTATATCAATAGTGGCGTAAATTCTTAAGGTAACGAGAGCCTTATCAAGTAACTTCGGACTGATTATATATATATTAATATTACCGGGATACCTCGGTAGTTCTAAGGCTTTTACTGAGGTTGTTAGAGAAGACGAGGAGTTTTTAGAGGTTATTCCCTTAGTAATTTCCTTTACTACTACTTGTCTCTACCCTTTCTTACCGATTGCTCGTTTGAGGTCGGGAAACTCCTTTTTAAGCTTAATTCGGGTTTCCTTAATTTCCTCTATAGACGGTAAGTTGCGTAGTTTATCCCCGGTTAAGCCGTCGTAGTAATATCGAAGTCTGTAACACTCGATTGCTTTGTGTTAGTAAGAGCTTACCTTATAAGGGCAAGTATTAAGCGAGGTATTTAGCGAAGGGGTCCTTAGTGTTAGTAGTACTCTTAGAGTATTTGATCTCCCTTTAAGTATAGTGTATAATCTAATTGTTTTATTCCTCTCGGTAGTCGTAAGAGACTCTTCGTTAAGCGCCAATAACTAATTAATATATTAAAGTAACGTATACTTGTGAACAACTCTAAGAGTATTATCTCTAAGGACCTTAGATAGTCGTTTGCGAGCCTATTTAGGTGCGAGCTTCTCTTATACTGCCTTAATAAAGTTAATAATCGCTAAAGGGCCCTTAACGTTCGGAATATCATATAATAAAGTATCTTAGTAAACTAATCGCCACTCTTAAATTTATACTTTAAGATTAACCCGTCTTATTTTAACGATTTTGAGCTTCTCTTTATATTTAGCTTAAGCTTTAGTAATATTACTTGTTTTCGAAGAAGCGTAGTTTCTCTTTAACACCTTAAGGAGTATCTATAGAGTCTAAGATCGTGGGTTATTCGGTTTGTTCATTATCTTGTCGGGTTACTCTTTCGCTCTTTATTTCTCCTTAATCTCACACTCTCGAATAGCACTCTAGTAGATCGAAGGATCAACTGTCTCTTGAATCCACTTATATACTGCCTTATAGGCCCGAGCCTTTTCCGACTATTATATGTGTTTTATAATATACTCCCTTATTAAGGCAGTATATATTAAAGTAACTATAATAACGTTAAATAATATAAGAGGTATTATACTTAGTTTAGGTCCCTTAAGTTCAGGTGCTCGTTAGTCTTTATCTCACTTTACTTACTCCCTAAAGTTGAAATCGAGAGCCTCCTTGTCTTATTATGCCTTTACTTAGTCGATCGTTTATGCTTAAGGCTCGTTTTCGAGGATATTTGGAGCGACCGGTAATTTTAGATTAATTAACGTCTATACTTTGTGGAAGATATAAAAGGATTTAAAGGCTTAGTACTATAGAGTTTAGGTTTGCCTATTGTAGTTAAGCGGCGTTCGATTATTAGAGAAGGAGACTAAAATTAAGTCTACTATAGCGAAGAAAGGGCTACTCTCTTGAGGGTTCGATGGATTTGTTAAAGAGAAGAAGAAAATATCAAGTATAAGTGCTCGATTTACCCTTTTCTAAAGAGGTTGAAGGGAAATGGCGGTGTAAACTGCACTTGTTAATAAGTAAGAAGCGCCGACGTTATTCGTCACCTACTAATCCTACGTTAATAGCTTTACCTAAATCTACAAAGCATAGAAGAAAGAATACTAACTTAATAGCTTTGTCACGGGGCTTATAACTATAATACAGAAGTAAAGTAAAGCCTTGCGATTAACGTAGGGAGAATTAAAGTAGTTTTTTTTGTTCTCTAGAATATATAAGGAAATCAGGGGAACACGTTGTTTTCCTGAAAGCGGTATAACGTGGCAGAAACCATATCCAGCGTAGCGCGCAGCTAACCGAGCATTAGCCCGTGCCTGTACGACAAGGAATCAGTCTTTAGCCGCGTTTACTTAGTAGGGTCGTAGTGGCGAAGAACTGGCGTAGATTGGAGGGCTTCCCGGAGAGTCTCTTATGTGTTTTTATAGGCGTTGTCAAAGACGAAGGGAACGTCCTTTCCGGTGAGTATTATAAGAGGACGTGTAATACGATTATAATCTTTAATAAACCGGCGGTAGAAGTTATAAAAGCTAAGGTAGTTTTATATACCCTATATATTATTAGCGTATTACTAGTCCTTAATTATACTAATCTTCTTTAGGTTTACTTCCACGCTATCGACTTTAATAACGAATCTTAAGAACTTAGTCTTTTATATATTAAACTTAGACTTTTTAATATTAGCCTAAAGTCCGTGTACTTATAATATTATTATAACCTTCTTAACGTAAACTTCATATTCCTCTAAAGTAGACAAATATATAAGGATATTATTTATGTAAGCCGCGCAGAAGTCGTCGAGGTGTTTTATAAGAATATTATTAACGAATCACTAGAAAGTCGCCGGACTATTAATAAGGCTAAAGGGAAGAACCTTATACTTGTACGTATTATATTAAGTGCGAAAGGTCGTATAATCTTTACTCTCGGGGGATATATAAATATAATAAAAAGCTTACTAAATATTAAGCTTTATAAAAACCTTTACCTTATAAATACGAGTTATTATCTCATTAATTAAGGGGATCAAGTACGAGTCCTTCTTTAACAGGGCATTTAGCTTTTAATAGTCGACGTATAACTAGAAACTGTTATTGACTTTCTTAGTAAAGAGAATAAAGGCCGCGTAAGATGTACTAAAAGGCTTAATAAAGCCTTTATATAAGTTGTCGATAATGTATCGCTTAGTCTCTAATAGCTGTTCTTTAGTTATACGCCGGAGAGGTTTAAAAGACAAGTTATTTTCTTTAGTAAGCTCGATCTAGTAGTTTACACCTTAGTAATACACTAGTAGCTCGTCGAAGGCTCGCCAGGAGAAGAGAGGAGTATACTCTTAGTACTTTACTAAGAGCTTCTTACTTACTAGCTTATTATCTTGCGCGTACTTGGCCTCTAAGGCCTCCTTTAGGGTCAGGTCTCTATTTATTAATACAAGTTCGACGCTTAGTTAGTCTTAGGCCTCTCGCCGGCGACGAGTTAGTTCTTAGTCGATCTTAAGCACTAATATTACGAAGGTTTACACTTTATTCTTCTTAGCCCTCTTAAGTTAGAAGTACGTCGTAAATATTACTATTACTAATATAAAGAAGATTTTTATAGTAAGTACTTTTATTTAGTAATTTATTAAAGAAGCTTTATAAGTTTTCTTGTCCTTAAGTAATAATCCCAAATCACAGGATGTCAAAGGGTTTAATTACTCTTTTATAATCCGTAAGCGCTCTTTAACTTCTCTAATAAAGCTCGAGGGTTAAGTTAGCGAGACACTAGTAGTAAGTCGGACGGGGGCCTTTGTCTTAAGGGAATCGTCGAGCGCCGTAAGCCTAGCTTGTCTCTAGCAGTAATTATTTATGTTTATAAAGGTATCCCTTCGTTCCGCGTTAAGTTAGTAAGACTTAACAATTAGCTTATTAAAATAGTTAATATTAACAAAAACTCACTAGTTAAAGTATAACTAGACGGGCATATCTAATAGCTATTTTAGTCGATTACGATTTTTTATATATAACTACTTTAGGTCGTAATACTCGAGGAACTTCCGACTAATCAGGACGTTAGTGTTTCCTAAGTTAGTTACTAAAAAAAGGAAGTTAATTCGCCGGCGGTTAATTGTTAAAGTAAGTAAGACGGCCGTGTTAATTAGCTTGCCTTTCTTACTATTATAACTAGTTAAGACGATTAGCTAAAGAAGGAATATAAAGGAAATATTAAATTACTTAACGAGTTAATATATAAAAGAGGTTTTAATAGTACTAAAAATATTCGCTTTACTATTAATATATATAAGTGTTTTAGTAAAGAATCCATTCTTTCTTAGTTTAATATTAACTAAGAACTATCGTCCTTTAATAAGAACACGGAAATTAAATACTAAGTCCTTTTATAAGTTATAGCCTATGTCGAGGTGTAAGTCTTTATTACGGCCTAAGAGTTTTTTAATAGCTCGTTAGTCTCTAGATCCTCGCCGACGACTAGCTAGGAAATCGATTTATCGAGAGCCTAGTTTTTACGGCGTTTAAGGCAATCGCTAGCCTAATAGTCGGTCTTACTATAGTAGAAACAAGTGTTAGAAGAGACGTCCTTAAGTGTAAGAGAAAGTACGGGGGACTTAAGTCGGCGCAGGACGGGCGAAGGAGAGGGCGTACGCTGGCGGACATCCGACGACTGTCTTGGAGTCGGTGGTCTTTATACGTAAGTAATAAGGGTAAGTGAAGTCGAACGCTAGTTGTCCTTCTTTAAGATGCCGCGCGAGTCACTAGTGCTAGTATTATTAAAGGAGACTCGAGGGGCTTCGCGGATAATAGTAGTAGCACGTCTATTAACTCGTCTAATAGTAATATTCCGTAGCTCGTAATCTGAGACAGCTAAGAACTTATTAAGAGTTATATAATCTTTAGCAAATTTATACTTCTTAGTTCGGATATTATACTTAAGCTTATTTAAGACCTTCTCGCATATATCGTTAAACTAATAGTTAAGTGAGATTTTTCTAATAGCCGCGTACGTCGTAAACTTCGTACGGAATTCGTTATAAGTTATACTACTTATTTGTAATTAATTATACTTAAGTTTAGCGGCCTATACTTAGTTATAATTAAAGAAACGCTAGTCTAAGGCCTTTAAGACGTTAGTGGCTCCGTTAAAGTCTCTAGCGAAGTCGGGGTCTATTTATTAAAGAATAATAGTCTTAGCCTCTCCCTTTATATATTTAAAGTAAGTATAGACTTACGATTCGCTAGTGAGGAAGTTACTTAAGTACTTTTAAATAAAAAGCTTTATGTTTATCTTTTAAGCGTCGTATTTAATTTCGCCCTTATAGTCGCTAAAAGGGGTATAGGGGTACTTAACCTTATTAAGCTTAACGACAAGAATGACAGGGTTTAACTTAAGGAAGTAATAGTCGGCAGTAAGCTGGAGGTCCGCCGTAAAAACACGTACAAATTAGTCAAAAGGGGAGGGAGTACTAGTCCCTTGGCGAGGGTTATTAATAATATATTAAGTGAGGGCTTATGTAATAACAGCGGCGATAATAGAGCTAATAGAGTCTTTAATTAGTTAATCTATCCTAACTTATTAAGCGGGGGTAAGGCCTTTTATATTAGTAAGCTCTAGCGATGCGTCAAAGAAGCGCTAGGGTTTATCCTCTAAGTCTGAGTCGAATCCGTTAAAGCTCTCCGGCTCCTTTAAGAGAGTCTCGACTGAAGGGATAAGGGTGTCGGTAAAGCCTAGCCGTACAGGGGCGCTCCTTTCTCTAGAGCTTCGCCGACGAGGGGGAGAAGTCAGTAGTAGTAGTAAGGTAAAGTAAAGAGGTGTTTAAGGTTATTAATTAGTATATTAATTAGACATACGTTCGAAACGGGGCGCGCGTCAAGTTATAGCAAGGCAAGTTAATCGCGAGAGAATATCTAGCTTTCTCTAAGACAGTCTACTACTAAGGCAGAGAGGTACTTATCTATCGAATAGGCCAAGGTGTTAAGGCTTGTTATTAGCTTGCTACAAGGGCAAGTCGATAAGGCGCAAGACCGGGTAAAATATAACGCTTTACAGCGAAGGGGTATTAGTCTTTTCTTATATTACGACTAATAAGAGGTTAATATAGCGAGTTAACTTTAGTTATATATTTAGGCCTCTAGCTACGCTCAGAATCGAGAAGAAAAGACAAGGAGGAAAAGAGAGCTCTCCGTAAGGGAAAGCTCGAGTATAAATACACGAAGGACCCTCCTAATAGGGCCTAGCGTAGTCGGGGGCCATTCATCCACATGTCGCAGGCTCGCCACTAAGTCTTCCCTATTAGGCTTAGCGCCGTCGCATAGCCAGCAATGCTACGAGCCCGTGTCGGTTAGAATGCGAGGCGCATCGTAGGTCGTAACATACTAAGTGCTTACACTTAAGTATAAGATGCGCAAATTATAATAGTATTATTTATACGGCTAATTCTAAGCTATATAAGGTATACTTAGTAATAAAAAATAAAGTAAATAATATTAGTAATACTAATAGGCCTATTATAATAGACGAACCAATTACAGTTAATAATAATTAGTCTTAAAATACTATAAATCAATGTGAATAAGAGTCTTTTTACTATAGAGCACGTTCTTTAGTCGGCTATAGAGCTAAATATATTAATATTAGCAATTTAGGAGCCTTAGACTATTAATAATAATATTGACGGCTTTCGTAGCGCCTTACACCTTAGTTTTAAATAAGTGCTCCCGAATTACGGTTCTCTTAGGCCTAGAGCTTTATTTTATATACTAGACTCAATTAGTACTACTTTAGCGCCTAGCTCACTACAAGACCCTAATTGTATTATTTTAGACTTAGTTGAGTATAAAACTTAATTAATTAATATTTATAATGCGACTTACCCTGAGTCGGAATCCCTTAGTAGTATTAAAACCCTATAAAGAATAGGTTTATTACCAGACTTATTTTTAAATAAAACGATATTACTAGGGGATTTTAATATATATTACCTGTGGTGGGACCTTATTACACCGCAAAGCGGTAATACAGGGGTATTATTAGACTTAATTAAAAAACACTCTTTGAGCTTATTAAATACTCCCGGGGAAGGAACGTTTTATAGACCACATATGGAGGCCCCTTTTATATTAGACCTTACATTTGCTACTCAAGGAATAGTAAATCAAGTCGAAGATTAGCAAATATTGCCTGATTTAAGTTCAGATCACTTTAGGGTACTATTTATTATTACATTTACTTGTAGTAGTATTAGTATTAGCCCCCTAAAGGTCCCTCGATTTAATATAAAGAAAATAGATTAGGTAAAGTTTAATAAAAGTCTTAATAATTATTTTTAGGACTTTAATTATAACCTTAATTTTAAGTATATAAATTAAGAGCTTGATGACTTAGGGGAGCTATTTACTAGGAATATAATTTAAGCGGCTAAAGATTCTATTCCTAGATTTTATAAGTCAATTACTAGTAAACCTTAGTGGAATGAGGATCTTAAAATACTACGGAAATTAATGTAAAGATATTACCGTTTAAATAAGGCCTTAGGGTATATCCTTTACTTTTAAGAACTAAAAAATACTAAAAACCTTTATTTTAATACTATTAAGGTTAAAAAAAGAAAGCATTAGAATAAGTTCTTAGAAAAAGAGGATTCCTAGTCGATTTTTAAAGCTATGTTATATACTAAAAATAATACTAGCTTTCTTATATTAAGTCTTTATAATTTAGAGACTAAGGAATTAGAGTCGACTTTTTAATAAAAGTGTAATATTTTTAGAAGTACTTTATTTCTAGAACCTCTTATTTTAGCGCCTATTAATTTAACGTTATATATAAGTAGTAATACTTGGAAATGGCCTCTTTTATTTAAAGTAGAGCTAAAGGATTTATGTACTTTAAAAATTAAGGGCAAAACCCCTGGACTTGACTTAATTACTTAAGAAATTATAATTAAAGCTTATTTAGCTATCCCAGAAGTCTTTTTTATAACTTATTTAATACTTATAAATTAAGGGTACTACTTTAAGTGTTAGAAAGAGGCTACGGGGTTTATTCTTAAGAAACTAGAAAAACCTGATTATTTTAAACCTAAGGTATATAAAGTTATATCACTACTTAATTGTCTAGGTAAGGTTTTTGAAAGAATTTTAGCTAAGCGCCTAAGTTACTTAGCGGAAACAATTACTTTATTACACGATAGTTAAATCGGTAGTAGAGTTAAAAAATCAGCTATTAACGTAGCTTTACTTTTATAAATAGAAGTAAAGATTAATAAGGCAAATAAGCTTAAAACTACTACTTTATTCCTTGACGTCAAGGGAGCTTTTAATCACGTTTCTAAGAATCGTCTTATTCAGGTTTTAACTCAATTAAAATTACTAATAAGTCTAATTTTGTGGATTTCGTTATTTTTAAAAAACCGTACTTTATAACTTGCCTTTAATAATAAATTAGAGGAATTCTAAATTGTAAGTACAAGTATCCCTCAAAGGAGCCCTATTTCACTTATTTTATTCCTTATATATATTCGAGACTTATTTAAGTCTAAGAATATTAAGCTAATATTATATATAAATGATTTAACATTAATAGCCTCTTTTAAAAGCTTTAAAAAAATATAAGTATTTTAGAAAGAGAAGCTAGCTTATTAGTTAAATTAGGGGAAGAATATTCTATTAGCTCTAATATTAAAAAAACAGAGCTTATTTACTTCTTTGGAAGTAAGAATACCCTTAATATTACACTTCTAAATAATACTATACTAGCTCCTAGTAAGCTAGTTAAATGGCTAGGAATATATTTTGATTTAAACCTTAAATTTAAGAATTATAGGTTAATTAGAGTTTCCCTTATAAAGCAAATGTTATATTATATAAATCGACTCTTAAATATTACTATTGGGCTCTCCCCGTTTGCAATTCGTTAATTATATATGGCTTGTGTTACTAGCGTAGCCGACTATGGTTCTATATTATAGTGGAAAATCAATTGCCTTAATAAGGCTATGATTAGACTATTTCAAGCTTTACAAAACCTAGCTACTAAGAAAATATTAGGGGTCTTTAAAACAGCACCTATAATTCCATCAAAGCTTAAAGCAGCTTTACCTCCACCTAATATTAAACTAAATCATACAAGTCGGCGTTATATTCTCCGCGCCTTAAAACTTAGTAAAAAACACCCTATTAAGCTCGAAGTTGAAAAGGTTATTATAAGAGCTAATAAGGAGTATGACTTACTAGGTATTTTACCTAAGTTAATTACTACTATTTCAAGCCTAATTTATTTAATATATTATATAATTGACTTTAATACTTTAGAAGTAATAAGGCACTTTTATTTCCCTCTATAGGAAAGAGAAGTACCTTATATTTTTAGAATATTTAAGTTATTTAAAAAAGACGAAGCTAAGGCTCACTTATAATACTTATTGTTGGTCCACAGGTCCCTACATAAGCATACTTCGGTCTGGAAAAGGGGGTGCGGGTCAAAGTCAGGGGTCAGAGCCTAGCCGGACTGGTTTCGGTGGAGATTCAGTGGGGTTTCGTAATATATAGTCTGGCTCTCCTCGCACTCTCTTAGAATATACACAGATTTTGAACCATACATTTATTACTCTGTCGCCATACTCGCATCGGAATATATTCACACATGCGGCGTGGTACATGAACCGGTACTGCACCGACACTTATAAAGTATTTGTAATAGTCGGAATACCTTTATTTATATAGACGGCTCTCAGACTCCTAAAGGGTGCGGAGTAGGCTATAGCGTAACTGTTTATACATATATATAAGGATATCCCCTTATACTTACATTTACAAAAATAAGTAATTTAGGGGAGGCCGAATTAGTATATAACGGCGAGCTAGAAGCTATTACATAAGCCATAGAATACGCTAGTAGTACGGCGAAAAAAGGGGATAATTTTACAGTCTTTTTAGATAATCAAGCCGCTCTCTTAAGACTAAAAACTCCCTCAGATAACCCGGGGCAAAGCCAATAAATTAAAGCCATATTAGCGTCTAAGGCTATTAATAGTCTAAATACTAGTATAACTTTAGCTTGGGTCCTAGGTCACTTTAATATAATTGGAAATAAAAAAGCAAACAAATTAACTAAAATAGCTACTATGTCGTCTATTAATTCTAATAATACTTCTTTTGCGTATTTAAGAGTTAAACTAAGTAGTTAAAAGAAGAATGAAATTAGAGCTAATATAACTCAAAATATCAATTCTCAAACCCTAAAAACGTACTCTAAAAAGTATATATATAAAATAGCTAAAAAGCTACTTTTACTTACTAGTATTCTAAGAGAAACAAGTAGCTCTTTTTACTAATTAAAACTAGGGCATAGATACTTAAAAGCCTACTTATATAAGCTAGGGCTAGCGTCTAATAACAAGTGTAAATGTGGTAGTATTAAAACTGCAGAACACTTATTACTTAGTTGTAAATACTATAAATTAGAGCGTAAAAAACTCTACTTTAGTATTAAAAGTAACTTAGAAATTAGGACTATTACTATTCCCGTTTTATTATACACGCAAATTGGAATTAAAGAAATACTAGTATTCTTAAAAGAGACTAGTATATGTACAAGGAAATGGCACCAAGAGAGGCTAGGGATTGAAGAAGAAGAAGAAGATTAGGCTATTAGGTCTTAATTTATACTTTCATTTAGTTATTTCCTTTGTTTTTGATTTTAATTTTCTTATAAGTTACAGGGAGAATGTTCCCAAATATATAGTCGCAGTCTAATTCGAACTGAATTTTGTATATAATAATTAGCCACGCTAGTAGACTAGCCGTGTTACATAGTTTCTAACTAATACAGCACGTTAAAAGGAAAAAAAAAAAAAAAAAAAAAATCATTACTACAGCATCATAATCTTCATTCAAGCCTGCAAGCTCGCGGCACCTCCCCAGAAGAGGTTAGTGATTCCAGAGCCGCTCATTCTCATTTTCGACAAAGGCGTACTTTGAGCCGCACGCATCGCATCTTGGTGACAAGCTGTGGTCAAGAACGGCGTCATTTCTCAATTTTTGTGTTAAACATGACATGAGGAATTGCACAAGTTTTAACAAAAACCAAATAACCCTATTACGATAGATCTGATGGTAATGAAAGCGCTCACGATCTTGCCCCTCACTTTCCTGTCTGAATATTGCCAAAAGAAAACAAAATCCAAAACTCTGTGTCCGCATCTTCTAACCTGAATCTACCTTCACACCTGACCGCTCTAGCTCAAATCCCTCCAACCGAATCTCGAACGTGCAACGAATTGAGAGCGCCGGCATGAGTCGGGACCGGTGAGTATAGATCTAACCTTGGTCTATGTAGACCTTAGCATACGTCTCTTCCTAATATTCTACAACGAAGGGTTAAATGGAAAAAGGACTCACGATCACTGTAGTAGCGAGAGTTTGCCACGCACTAATTGTCGCAGCCTTCTTTCGCACATCGGGTGCTGCCAGCAGCTTGGTTGACAAGCGTGGGAATGGCACAACGTGTAGTAGTTTCGGCCTCTATGTTGTTATTGCACATGGTGATGGAGATGGTTTTAAAAGTCTGGGAGGATATTCGATGATGATATGCTTTTATACTACTGGAGAATGAGAATTTGAAGACGATAGTGGCTGATTTGGGGTTTGGATGGTGGTAGAATAAAGGATTTCTAGGGGGATAAATGCCGTGTTAAGTAAATTTCATAATTACTGCCAACGGCATTGAGCGTTACGAGCCGGCGAGACGCTCATTTCTCTCTGAACCGCTACCCCGGTAGCTTTGCAGCTTATGAATGACTCACAGGACAATACGAGTAAAGCAGCTCTGCTCATCTTTCCGAACCGAAATAATTTTTCTTTATGTCAGGCTTGGCATCTGATAATAACCTGTTATTACTCTTGTCTCGTGGCGGTGTTCTCAGGCATTCTCGTCAACTTCTTCCTAGTACAGCGAGTCCGAAAAAGTGATAGCGACCTCTCAGGGACTGCTCTGGCTGAGCCGAGGGTGAGCCTGGGAAACGAACGGTCCCTGAGCCAGGAGATGCCACCAGTCGGTGCAGGAATTCGCTGCGCACGCTAAAATTAGCGGGAAACACGAAATCGCGCTCTCAACACAACAACAACTTCAATAAACCACTATGCCAGTCAACACACATCAAACCAATCGATTCACACCTCCTCCAATACCTCCGAAGCATGGTGTTTCAGAGACAACGCGACGGCAGCACTCTTTTGACGCATTCGATCGAGATCGTGAAGTGAAGTCTCTACGACAAATTTGCCGTGATGAAAAGTTCGCCGAGAGCACTGGCCGATTATGGAACCAACAGAGGGCGAACTTAGGCCATTTAGCTATTCGGAGGACACGTAGGTTATCAAAGAACCTTGGACGATGTTCGAAAGTTACTCCTGCGATGTGGTACATGCTCGTCGATCCAAAGCGCAACCTAGTCCGAAACCAGCTCTACGAAGCTTAAATCGCACACCATAATTTGCCTGTCAAGAAGCGTCAATTGCAGTACAAGTTGGAGAAACATACAAAAGGAGGTCGGAGGTACAAAATGGCCTTCGTAAAGAAGCAGGGTTCCCAAAGTAATTGGGATGCGCGTGTTGAGTACGGAATCGAGCATAAGGGCAAATAAATCGACGATTTCTGGAGCCATATTGTGTTTACGAACGAAATGCATGTTAACCCTTCTTCGCAAGCTGTCGGAGATATATTGCGAGAGGAAGAGACGCGATATGACGACGAGAATATTATAGAAAGGTTGCCAAAAGAAGGCTCAAAGTTTCACGTGGCAGGATGGGTCAGTTGGTATGCGAAGTGCGATAAATCGGAGTTTTATAACGACGAAGAAGATGAAATTGAGCAACCTCTGATGCCTCCTAAGCCTCGTCGTCGACTAAAGACCGAAACTGAAGCAGAATATCACCAAAGAGTGCTAGATTGGGAGGCTCAAAAGCCACATCAGGTCGAAAAAAGGGTAGCCGGTAATCATATAACCCAAAAGTACTACACCGAGAGACTCCTTCTCGTGTATATTGATGCGGTACAAAAGCTACGTTATACATATGGTGGTTCGTGGTATTTACAAGAGGATGAGGACCCGTCTCATGGAATGCGGAAGGAAGGCCTTGCTCGACAGTTAAAAGAGCTTAATTGGATCGAAAATCTCAAGCACCCAGTTCAACCACCTGATCTTAATCCTATTGAGGCATGCTGGAATATTGTAAAGAATCGATTACGGCGTCGAATCCTCTATGGGGACGAGGATATGAGAGCAGCAATTCAGGAGGAATGGGACAAGGTTACGATGCAAGAGATTCGCGCACGCATTTCAAACATGCCTGGCCGATGTGAGCGCCTTACAAAGAATGGGGGGAAAGCCATTAAGACTGCCCTTTGGTAATGCGTAGCTAGAATAATGAGATTTGTTACCCCCTTTGCAAAATCTCGCTTAATTAGCGTGCGCAGCGAATTCCTGCACCCACTGGTGATGCCTACTTGGCTATTCCGCCTCGCTGCACAGCCCGCAGGTCTTCGCGATGAGACAGCAGGACTTCAGGACTGTAGGCACCAACGACGTGCCTACACACACACTGAAAAGGACTTTGCTCTCATACCCTCTGCTTTTGTTGATCTTGACTCGATGACGGATAAATTCGCATCACAGCGAATGGAAAATGTAGCAGATTTTGGTAAGTAGAGCGAATTTTTATTGCTTTCATCTGAAAATTGGACTTGTCCATGATCCGGTTGACGGAGGGGGAGAAGTCGAAAAGGAAGCTGACCGTCCTCATTACAGGACCCAAAAACGCCGCCGAAGACCCAACTCCGTAATCATAGCAGACCCTGCGCTGCAGGAACGACAAACGCCAGGTGTCATGCAACGCCGCCAAACAACGAACAGAAATACATATAACAAAGTTCAAACTACCGGCAAAATTTCGTCGTCCAAAACTTCATTATCCCATTAATTAAAACGTAACACCAATCCTCGAGGTCCTTAACGACGACATACCCCCAGGGTACAGAATCATCTTCTCGTCATCGATTTGCAGCACAGCCGCCTCGCGGTCCTCTTCTGCTGTTTCCTCCTCTCTCGCAAAGGATGTCGTTGATTCATCATGCATTGATTTTCTTCCGAAGTGGCGCCAATCGATGCGCTCTCAAGTTCAAGCCGTCGATAAATATCCTTTGGGTGGATGAAAGGAAGTGCTTTCATTGATTTGTTGGCTTGGAGTTCAGGTTGGAGTGCAGATGGAGCTGCGGCGTCCTCCTTCGTCGCAACAGTTTCAGGCATGGGCTGCCTAGATCTGAGCCTAAGTTCCAACTTGTTAAAAGGCGACAGAGGTTCAGCTGATCTTCTTTTGCTTTTCCGATCATGAATGTTCGCGGAAAGCTGCGCCAAGACATCATCCAGGTTCTGAGTCTCCGGTAGCGAAGAAGTAGAGTCGTTGGAAATAATGATCAAGTCCTTTTCAATACGGTCGTACTTGAGCATCGGTCCTGGCGAGGTGGACGTCGCCGATGAAGCAAGGGATGGCGAGGAGCTGGATGAAGTGGACGAACTCGATGTCAGAACCAAGTCTGGTGTGGTGACTTGCTGGCTGTCTTCGCTACACCAGCTGAACTTACGAGTAACGACCTCAAGTTGAGCGGGCACAGATGAAGCACATGACTGTTCTGTTTCCGTAGATACCGTGGAGTTGATATCATCTTCGAACACGGTCTCCCAGCTGAATTTGCGACCGAGCTGCTGCGGCGGAAGGCAAGGAGAAATGGATCCCCCGTCCACTGGCATCCGAACAGCATTGATCTGCTCACTCAACGGATCTTCGTCGACTTCCATCAGCTTGAGCAACGATAGGCTGTTTTGTGTCCTTTCCAACTTCGGGAGCTCATTGCCCACCGAAACCTCCGGGACCGCTCGTTCAGTAATATTTTGACCAAGATCCCTCGTCTCCTCTTTTACAATCGCACTTCGCAAATCCTGCAGGGCAATATCCCTCATCTGCGCATTACTAATCCCTTCCTCCACTTCCAGATTTATTTTACTCTCCCCCCGTTCGGGAATATCGCCAAGTCCTTGCCCTGTGCCAACATATGCCGTATTAGTCTTCCAAGTAGAGTTTTCAGTTCGGCTAGGACTACTAGGCAACGCAGGTAGATCGCCACGTCGTCGGAACGACATCATGCGCGACATGCCTACGCCGAGTTCTTGGGGGGCTTTGGTAAGGGACGACGATCCTGAGGAGCGTCTATCGCCGTCTAGCTCTGCTAGAGTAGAGGCGTTGGAAACTCGGCTCACTTGACCGATATCGGATGTGTTACTCCAATGTGCTGAACCTGCGGACCCTCGTTGGCGTGCTGATTGGGGAGGAATGTCGAAATACCCTGCCTTGGGATTGTGCTGCTGATTAGGGGTTGGGAGTTTAACGGAATCCTGTCGTGCTGAGCGTGAGTGGTTGGATGCGAAAGTGGGGAACACGGGAGGCGCCACAGTCCTGGCAGCAGCTTTATCAACAAGTTGATATCTGGTTTTGGGCGCATCGCATTGAACCTTTTTGTCCACCTTCCTCTCACCGTTCATAACGCTTGGAGAAATCGCCGTGCGAAAAGCGCGAGAAAATTCATCGATCTCGCTGCTTTCCGATGGGATCTGACCCAGGGCCCGACTTTGCTTCTGCAAATCCTTACGGCCGCTATCGAGAGGAACTCCCACGGTATCTGAACTCGGAGACAGATCCTTGAAATAAGATGCAGGAACCCAACCCTGCCGCTTACCACTTTGACGAATCGACGATTCTGCAAAAGTCACTTTAGTTGTTCTTGGACGATGGTCTTCTTTCCGCATCAACTCATCAAAGTCGGTATCTAGTCTCTCCTCGACCACTAGTTTGCCCCAGCCCTCGCCTTGGATGCCATTGAATACCTTGGCTATTACTTCTTCCTTAGGGAGGCCTGCCGAACCGAAGAGCGAGCTGTTTGTCACCCCCGGAGCCAGCAACGATTCGCCGCCTTTGTCGGTCTCAATCGCCGATGCTGAAGACCTTTCTGCGGGGTAATGGGCCACCAGTGGAATCCCTCCCGGCCTTGCGACAAGCTTTGGAATGGCGACTGGCAGCGACTGTTTTCTGGGTGTAGTCTTCGGTAGACCAAATTTTTCCGTCGTCCGGATCGATGGCAGCCTAAGCGAACTGATACCTTGACCCTCACCGTCGTCGTCGATCGTCATGGAGACCCTGCTTATTGTGGAGGCTCTACTTATTATGGAGGCACTTCTCGGACTCTGTTGGAGAGCTATCTCTGGAGGTGTAGCTGGCAACGAGGTATCCATAAGTTCACTTGGCCTTGAGGTATCCATAAGTTCATGTACTTCTCCACCTCCAATCTCGTGGGCGAGGAGTATTCGAGAAGCTGGCACCCATGCTACTGGTGCAGGCTCAACGTAATCCGTCTTTTCGTCATTTGGCCATGAGAAAGTGGTATTTGGGGGAGATGGCTGATATACTTGCGGAGTTCCCCGACTGAAACCATGTTGAGGATTCGTGCGAAGCCAAGCATCAACGCCGTAACGCCACGGGCGAGGATCACGATCGCCAGGTTCCTCATAAGCAGGTGGATTGCTGGAGGCTGCCTGAGCCAGAAGAAGTCGGCATTGGCGCCGCACACCAGGCAAGAATGGAAACGAGTTGTTATCACCCTCGTCACTAGCTCTCTTCTGAAATCTCGCCTTTGACTTCTTTGGCTTGAAGAATTGGCCTTCGCTCTTCGGCCAAAATCCATTGCCAAATCTGGGTCGTGAGGGTGACTCTGTATCTTCGGTGTCTCGAGGCGTGACGGGCCTTTCTCGCAGAGTGCCTAAGAACCGAACCACTCTCCGTGTGAACGAACGCTTTGGTGTAATCCTAGGACGGGATGGCGAGGAACTGATGCGGTCGTCCCCATACAAAGACCCTGCCTCGTCGTTGCTATCAAGGTTAGTGAGGGACGAAGCAACGACTTCCTTCCCAGAGTCCAAGTTGACTCTTTGATACAGGCTTAGCTTGGCCTGAAAAGTCTGTAGTGGCTTTTTGGTAGTTGTGTTGCCTTTGGAGGTGTCTTCCTTGATCGTGGGGAGGTTAGTAGGGAGTTCGGTATCCTCACCAGAACTCGCAGCAGGTATCTGTGGCCTTCTCCAGTCCACAGAAATTTTCCCTCCAAATACCTCCGGACACAATTTTGGGTGCTTCACAATGAACTCTACCTCATTCTCCGGGTGGTAATATGAGAATCCCTTGGAAATTTTCCGACGCATCGCCTCAGCATCAAGACGATTACTATAAGCATCGTAAATAGTAGCCAGAAGCCCAAGAGTCTCATTGCACTCTGTTTCGGACGTCCTTGGAAAGTCCCGCTTTAGCCTTCTCTTCCCGTAAAGTGCCTGCGTGCACACAACGATAGCTTTCTCAAAGCGTCTCTCTACGAGATTTGCGATTGCTAATGCGTGGAGAAGATTACAGACGATTGGATCAAAGTTGATTTTAGACTTGGCAATGCTGTTGACCAAGGGTTCTGCAAGCTGCCATTTATGCTGGAAGAAATAGCAAATTGCTAGTTGGATCTGGAATTGCTTGAATTCGGAATCTTCTGAGGTTGATCCCGTGCGCCTTTGGATCGCCAGCTCAAGCATGGATTGTGCTTTGGCAAATTCTAGATTGAGCATGCTGTCCTGTGCTACTTCTCCGTGTCCGCTCAATAAGTACGACTGGAACTCGGCCTCATGAGCTCGCTCCTCATTATCATCTGCCGTCTCTGACATGTTTGACTCAATCTCATGACTTTCTTCGGATGGGTCCGCCAATACTGGATCTGGGGTGGCAGGCCGGACTATCGATGCTGCTGCGGAGCTGGGGATGCGTTGAAGGGGCTGGCGCTGTCGCCGCAGGGTCAGACGCCGCTGTTGCTTGACCCACGGATCAATTTGCTGTCTTTTATTAGGACTGAAGTTCAATTCGCCTCTGATGCTTATGGCTGCATCCGACTGAAGATTCCCGAATGATGTTCCATTGAAGATTGTACTAGCAGTCGAGCTGGCACTGGAGTGGAAACTCTGTGCTACTCGAGTCAAGTTCTTCAGATTGTAAGCGATACGACGGTCAGATGGATCTTCCAGCATCCGAGAAAACCCGTCGCTGTGATACATAGCCGCTTGACGAGACTGATTAATGGAGATCTTTAGCATTTCCAGTTCATACAGGATCTTCTCTTGGGTCTCATTTCCTCGTAGTGAAAGTGTGCTGCTCAGCTGTCAGAAAATCAGGATGTCGTGATGCAATTTAGAAGAAAGTAACTGACACTTGTATAGCAGAGAGCATGGTTTGAAGAGCCCAATTGGACTTGTGAATTTTCTCCTCGAAGCCCGTAATGTCTCCCGCGTACATAGTCAAGTCCATTGTGACTTTCATTCTTCTGAATCTACCTGAGGATTTAGCTACCGCCTTAATCTGGTTGATAAACTTAGCAAGCTCGTCCAGGGTAAGCTTGCAATCCTCCAGCGAGAGCTGACTTTGCTGCCACAGGTCCACGTCCATGGAGGCGAGAGAGAGAGGTCCACGGCATTTTTTAAGAGTTCCTTCTACTGCTTCAAGAAATTTGATCAGTCTTGACAATTGGGTTGATAGAGCTGCGACTCTCGAATCGGCATTGCGAAAGGTTGCGACGAATTCGTGGAGAGCCGCAGACACCGTAGCAGCTGCTTGTATCAACGTGATCGTCGAGGTCGCGATGGAGAGGGGATCCATGGTGGGCTGATGCGTGGACGAGGTTCAAAGCATCAATGCAGTCAACTTCGAATCAATCCTTCCATTGAGCATTCACGATGTGAAGAGGCTTCTTGCTCCCCAAGGCTTCCACATTCGAACCTCATGTGGTCAACTACCGGCGCGCACAAAATTCGTATGCCTGGGTGCGACACTTTCTACATTGCTGCAGGCCATCCAAGGTCTCAGGCCCTGGAGAGCCATACTGGCCCTGTGTGGGAAGGGGAAGCGGTCATGATTGGGCCTCGGTGAGCAGATTCAGCCTTGGGGTCGACGAGCCAGTGGTCTCTTGCATCGCTGACCGAATTGTGCCCATCAGAACAGCCCGATAGTGCTTGCTGCGCCTCGTTCTTCCCTCGTTAACAGCTTGGCTTATGAGGGGGTTCTCAACGTCGCTGGCCAGGTGGACGGAAGAACAGATTTCCCATCACGAACATGGGCAATTGTGAGTCGTGCCTGGGCATGGGATGGTGGTGCCTGTGGATTGTCGATGCATTGCCGAAAGCAAGGAGGTACGGAAGGGGGTAAAAGGTGGGTCTCGTCCGCCCATGTCAGGCGGGGAGGTTATTCTCCCAATTAACAGTCTGGAGTTCTAGAATTTTCTCCATAAACTTCCTCAAATGGTAAGGCAGAGTACTTGGGTTGACGAGACCCATCTTCTACCCCCTTCCGTACGACTGAAGAGAGGGCTTAACGGTACCGCGAAGCGGCACACCAAAATTAGTATGTGATTACCGAAAGCAAGGAGGTACGACTAAAGAGAGGGCTTAGCACTGCGGCGCGAAGCATATACACTAAAAAATATATGCGTTTCCATAATCTTATTATTGGGCCCCTTTTAGCGCTAGCGTATGATTAGCTTAAAAAAGAAGTAGTTTAATTAGCCCAAAAATATCACCTGACTCTACATATGCAGGGCTTTTTGAAATAAATATTACTAGTACGAATTCAAATATGGCCCCATGACGGGGATGTATTAAAGCTCTTACCCTCTGATAAAGCCTTATTACGAACCTAACTCCACTTATAATTAGAGAGGTTCGAATTGACCGGGCTGTTGACTTCGATTTGATAAGGACTAATTAAAGTTCTTATATCTTTGTACCTCCTAGCTCTCTTTAACCCCCTGTGACGGTCTTGGTGCTGACGTCACGTGTTTAGGGGCTAGTGTTTCAGCTTTGAGGATATAGGGGTCAGCTCTTGTCAGCTACAGCTGTCCTTCTTCTGTATCTATTGTTCTAAGTACGAAGTGTATTGTCTTGAATCTGTCTGTCTTGAGTGCCTCCGTCACACCCCCGAAGGGGTGTGAGAAGGGAGTCTAAGGAGTAGGACTAAGGCACCTATTAACAAGGCACTTATATGCCTTATATAATAAATATATTATAAGTACTTCACCTACTTAGTTTTAGATAAAGCCAGTTATGTTACTATTACATCAATCCGCATTATAATAATATATAACTAATTTATACTTTATTATTTTACGTAATTTATTTATGTTTGATGCTATATTAATTAAACTTAACTTTTTTTTATTAGTCAAATTAACTATTAAGGCACTAACAAATTTACATTATCCCGAAGTTTTAGATAAAGAAGTATTAATACTAAAGAGAAAGCTTTCGGGGTCGTGCTAGCTGTTACGACCTACGATGCGCTTCGTATTCTAACCGACACGGGCTCGTAGCATCGCTGGCTATGCGACGGCGCTAAGCCTAATGGGAAAGACTAGGTGGCGAGTATGCGACATGTTAATGTGAATGGCGTTTGACTACGCTAGGCCCTATTAGGAGGGTTCTTTATGTATTTATGCTCGAGCTCTCTCTTATAGAGAGCTCTCCTTTCCTCCTTGTCTTTTCTTCTCGATTCTAAGCGTAGCATTAGGCCCAAATACAAAGCTAGAGCCTACTCGCCGTATCAACCTCTTGCCAGCTGTAACAAAATTTGTATAGTAAACGAAAAATCAAGTTTTAAAAACTTAATATGCAATATCACGTAATACAAACCAATTTATAATTCGCATTCTTAATTATATATATATTATTATTCCAGATTTAAAGTTTTATAAAATTCTATTAATTTTTGATATAATTAGAGAGGGTCGAAAATTGTTGTTTTTGGTGTACAAGGTGTCCGGAATGGTGGGGTGGGGACTTACTGTGTCAATTCCGTAGCTTCTAAGAACATAGGCTCCTGGAACGAGGTCAGCTAAGATATTGGTGCCCTAGTTGCTGTTCGAGTCAAGATAAGTTAGACCTACGCATTGAGGGGCAAACTCCATAATAACGCAATCTTTATGACTGGTGGGTATGTCATCCCTCATAGCTCCGTGTGCTATTGCACGACCCTTGGGAAACGAACGGTCCCTGAGCCGCAATGAAGACTCGGCTTTCACCTTTGAATGTTCTTTTGATTGCTGAGATTGACTGTTGAACAGTGCTAATCGATGCCGAGGGGTTTTATTACTGTTTTTTTCTGGGTCTTGCATGGCTACTTTCAATCGGACACCGCATCAAAAGGTTGTTTGCTTTGTCGTGAGGAAACAACTATAGAAGTTGATAGAAAAGCATGTAGAATTCTATCTGAGAGAGCGTACAGAGTAATAGGGGAAATAGGGGTGGCGTGATCATAAGTACGCAGGTACTAAGATCTACGCTGTACAGCCCATATTTCTAACAGAAGTGCTGATCAAATTTGCCCCAACCGGTCAGGTGAAATGTGGCTTGCAAATAGGCTTACCACCGCCTGACAGGATCTGATCTAGCTCGTCTAGCTGAACATGCCAAGCCTGGTGCTGTTGCACAGCATGAAGCAAACAATTGCGGCCACCTAGTTGAGTGAAGATTCAATATGCTCCTTTGTTAAGTAGCCTATGTCAAATTAATCACTCTGAAATGATAACATAACTGTATTTGATTACTCTCGGAGCTGGCTGGCGTTTTTGCCAAAAAGCTGCTGACTCAGCTCACTGAAACAACATCCTCGTCATCACTCTTGGTTCAACCTCCACAACAGAACACATGAAAAGCCCACCGTTGAATTCATCAAAATTCATATCGAGATGAGAAATTTCATAAATAGCATTCGGAGCAAGGCCGAAGAGCACGTTTCACAACAGCATCTCGGACAAAACACGAATTCGTCAAATCCCAACCACACTGCCGCCGAACTCACGGCAAACACATATTACTACTTCCACTCCTCGAAAAACAACCAATTCCAAGCCAAAGCCAAATCAGAGAGCACATTGGGTGAAAATGATCACTTTGGATATGTTGTCTGGCCCGTAATAATCATGGTCCAAGCCGTGGCCGAAACCCTCCCTGCTCCCAAAACGCACGAGGCGATATCATGCTTGCAAGCATACTGGAATCCCCAGAGACATGGTTTCTGTGCATGGAAGATGTTTCCAGGAAACGAAGACATCTACTACGATGACAATGCCCATGCAGCTCAAGCGCTGATCAGTGCGTATGAAGCAACTCATGAGCGGAAATACCTGCAGCAGGCGAAGTCCATCTTGACGGATCTGATCATGCCATCTGCTCAAAAGGATGGTGGCGTACCGTGGCACACGAATAATCGGAATTGTCAGAATGCTTGCTCAACTGGTCCAGCTGCTGTTGCTGCTCTGAGAATTTGTGCAATCGAGAAAGATGACAGACTGGCGGCGTTTGCGGAGAGGGCTCTGAAGTGGCTGATCGCTACGTTCAGAGATCCTCAGGATGGGTTGATTTGGGATAGTTTGGTGTTCAATGCCGATGGATCACCGAACATCAACAAGATGAAGTGGACGTACAACACTGGATTCGCTATTCATGGCTTCACCCTACTTTACGAGCGAACCAAGAACCCTGATGATTTGAAAATGGCTGTCAGTCTTGCAGAGGCCGCTTTGAACCCTCAGAATCCAATGTTCGATCACACTCTTCAGAACCCACAGGAACGTATGTACTCGGACAGCTCATTCTTCTTGCACCACTTGGTTGATGGGTACCGAGTCCTTTCGAAACATGGTTTGACGAATCGACTCAAGAACGAGATTCGCCAGATTTCCGCGTGGGGACGAGAATTCATGTTCGATCCTAGTGATGGGTTATATTTCAGGGGCAGCTGTCCTTATTCCATTTCCGAGGAGCTGAGAGCAAGATTCAATCAGAAGTTTGGCGTGAACAGGGAGTTGGCTGTCAATGGCCAAGAGAGAGATGAGCACGGGAATTTGTGTAAAACTTTGATTGGCTGTGCGGCTTGGGCGAGGATTCTCCACGCTGCTGAGAGAACCAAGTGAACTTATGAGTCTCCGGCAAGCATGTCTTAAGAGATAGCCGCCAGTATGCAGCTTTTTTACCAACACTGAGATGAATTTGGATGGAATTCATTCCTTAGTGACGTTTTTGGATGGGCTTCAGGCAACATCTTGCTTTGGCCGAGGGGAAATTGCAGTCTAGCAGTCAAGCAGCCTAAATGATAAATATCCTTTTAACAGCCTCATAAACGCTTGTAAGTCACTTCAAAGTGGCTAGTCTCTGAGCCCCAGCGCACATAAGGCATACAATTTACGAAGTTGAGAACTATTTTAAAGCCGTGACTAGTATGTACAGATAGGCAATGATAGCTATTCTTTTCCTCCCTGTTCTAAAAACCACCTTCTCCTTCCTACCCTGCTTCCCTTTTCCCCAATCCTTCCCACACTCCCATCCTCATTTCTCCATCTATTCAGTACATCCATGAGGCCCAAAATCTCGAATAGAAACAATGCACGAAGCGCCCGTATAGGCGAAGTCATGATGTGTCCCAGGGCACGAGCAGACAGTTTCGAACTAAGGGCAGACACCTGCGGCGCCTCCACAGGTATCATTGCAGAAATTGGCGCGGAGACCTTCATTTCCGTAGTCACCTTTAGTATTATTGTGTTAGTTTGGTACTCTTTTTCAACGGGCGGAGGCGAAAGTCGTGATGTAACTGAACGGCTGTGACTTGTGACTTAGGATGAAGGGAAAAGGAAAAGGGGATATATACAAGAGATGGCTCCACCAGCACAGAAACGTGCACTCTTTGGTCCTTTGATTTGAGCTGAGGCAATAAGTGCGAGGATCGAAATTAAGATGATGGTGGTGAACTGAATTTTCGTGGTTGTGCGAGAGATGATTTCGCGTATGGGTGGATATAATTATAAATGAATGAAGGTCTTCAAACGAATGTGTAGAACCGAGTGTGCAGAAATAAGTGTGTTTACGATGAGTATGAGAGAGAATAACTGGAAGTCGATGACTACATACTTTCTTTAATATCATCGTAATAGAAGAGGGTTGTCCAGAGGGTATGACAACCTTGATGGTGCACATTTTTAAAGTTGAGGTGTGAGCGAGACGTTGCAGCGATCCTATTCCTCTGAAGCTCATCCGTACGAACGACGAACAACCATATCGGGATGGGTTATTATGAGGGTAATTGAGGTTTGGGGGATCCGCTTGAACTTTGCATAAGATTCACAGTGCTTTGTCAAGGCGAGATTGATTCATAGTAGAGAAATCTCCTGTCCATCAAAGAACGCTCAAAATAGCCGTAGCAGCATCACCAGACCTATGGCAATTTGTTTCCTCACTTTATTGTTCTAATAATTGGCGCTTAAAAGTTACAGGCCATCTTGCCACTCTCGCTCAATAGACTTTTTAGTTGAACACAGAGATAATTTGAAGTAACCATTGCTCTAACGCTATTTTGGAAGTATTTAGGAGATAAGCCTTAATCAGATACACCGCTATCTAATAGTATTCTAAAAAAATATCCATGCTTGTAAAAATATCAAAACTCAAATCCAAAAAGCAGAGCCCATTGTTATCCACCTCATCGAAACCATGAACTCATTTCTCCAGGCAGCATTATCCATCTCATCACCACCACCAAATCAATTCTCCACTATCCTTAACTTCAACCCAGCATACGCCTCTCTCCCCCCCTCAAGCGGACCAGGTCCAAACACATCCCCAGAAATCCCATCCAAGACGACCTCAAAGCCCTCCCCAACACCCCCCATCAACGCCCCAACCAAAACACCAATCATCATCGGCCCAAACTTATTTTTAGCCGGACACTCAAAACTCCCCATCCCGAACGGTATATACCCATCTTTTGTCAATCTATTCATCGACCATCGAGCGGGAAGGAATCGTAACGTGTCTATACCCCAGGTGTTGGCGTCGCGGTGGAGGTACTCGATGTCGATAGCGACTTCTTCCAGTGGAAGTTGGCGGTTGATGCGGCGTGTGGGAGGGTAGAGATGGAGGGATTCGTCGACTATGTTCTTGACGGTGACTCCAGCAGGAGATAGCGGGGTGTCGACTGTGAGTTGACATGGCTGAGCAAAGAAATGCTCGATGGTTGTTCGGTAGATGTGAGAATTCGGTGGTGTTGCTCGGAAGCGAACTTCGAGGAAACAGTGCAGTACCACTCGCCAAAGTGTCTCATATGCGGGCAAGATCCAGTTGAGTGGATTGTCCTCGCCTGGAGCTTGAGTTGATCTCCGTACTTGGGTGTGGGGATGGATGGATGAAGGAGTGAAGTTTTCGAAGTAGCTCTTCCTTGTCGTTGAGAAGCTTCAGGGGACCTTCACCACTGCAAGTCTTGGATGCTAGCCAGAGGGAATTGATCTTGCTGGTGATGAAGTCGACGTCTTCAGCTGAGGGTATGCCGCTCCCAGGGAAGAACTTGACGATGACAATTCGGAAGACGAGACTTTGCACGAAATTGGCGAGCAGAAGTGCTTCAATATTGGGGTCATATCTTAATGACGTGAGATCATGGTCCACAATGTTGGCTGCTGTCATAGCAAGTGTGGCCCATTCATCGTCGTTGATGCAGATCAACTCCTTAGCTTGCTTAACAAAGCCTTTGTGGTATTCGGGGTGGGTGGTGGTGAAAGCATTGTTGATCCCGAATGCAGTGACAAGGCGTCCATTTGGTTCTGCTCGAGACTTGAGATCTGAGTTACGGAGTATGATGCGAGATTCTTGAATGCCGCGGACTAGGCGAGAGCCATGGCGTCCCGGAATGAGATAGATACAGATGCTGATGATGGACCCCAGCACTAGCATGATTCCATGGACGAGGAAGTCCATGCTGGAATGTTCTTGAATGGGGATTCTCTTCCGAGCTCGTGGTGGTGAGGTGTGCAGTGAGTATTGGTGTAGCAGGGGGTTTGATGTGGCTTTTACTCCCGTGCTGTACTCCGTTGAACATGGCGGATTGTGGAAGACTATATGTACATTGTACCATCGCAAGTCCCGTATTTCTGAATCCATCTTTCTAATTCCATGGATGAGTGACGGGAGGTTTCCGAGTCAGAAAGTGATCGAAATTTCTTGTTCCGATCCGAGGTCGTGGGTCCACGCATATGCAGGGTTCCGTAAGGGTCTTTGTTTATTGTTTGAGGAGAGGGACGGTAGCCCATGAAGCGCCACATTTACGGGTGGAAAGGATGGCTTTTGTTGGCGGCCGTATTATATGAAGAGCGTTTGCTGTCCGAACAACGAGAGGTAGTCCTTTGTTCATCGGATGACGGGAGCTCGGCTACTGTAGCGGGATCATCAAGATCTGGATAGATAGATTGCGGGAAGGGGATGATAACGATTCGTTTATAGAAGTCGGCAGATTGAAGAAAATTCCAAGCTTCCTCATAATAGCAATCATGCTGAAGTACTATTCAACAACACAAACGGATTTCTTGATTGAGCTGTTTTCATGACTTTTCAAGCAGCCTAGACGTAGTCAGTTAGTATTCTAAGAAAGGGAGGGTAAACCCACCGACCTGTTCGTTCTCGTCAACCGCAACCGCTCGAACATTTGAACTAGCTGAAAGTCCCCATCTACTGATACTTCGACAAATCGAGCCCTGTTTCCATCGGCGTATCCTTGTCGGACAGCGAAGTACAATATTTGCCCCCCGTGAAGAACAATGGAGCTGCGATCGCAAGATGCAAGTTGCCCGCGTCGTGGCAACGTCCAATTTCCAGCTTTAAGTTGATTGAAATCCTCGAGTCCCATGTCAGCTTGGATATGGTGGGAGAATGTTTCAAGGTGGGAGAGTGTTTCAAGGTAGGAGAATGTTTCAAGGTGGGAGAATGTTTCAAGGTATACATTAAAGTATACAGCGCAGGCGGACTGCCCCTTATTGTACTTGAACAATAGGACGTGATGTGCCTCATGATTGCGTCCTTGAGCTTCGAATTTCAGCTTGACTTCATCATTACCCAACTTCCAAGGCACGAAATTGTGATTACCAGGATCTGAAGTGCGGATATCGGACAAGGGGGACAACCTTCTCTGGAACACATAAAGCCAGTGGCGGGTTGGCTGCCGTGGAGGGAAGTGCGGACCAAGCACTTGAGGGACATAGATTGCGTGGTTGGAAGCAGATCTAACAAGATTTACACCGACGAGTTTAATCTGATCTGGATCCGTTCTTGTGTACATCCCACCAACCAAATTGAGATAGATCCCATAAAATTTAAGTCTTGGAAAATCTTTGACCCTAAGACCCTGGTACATTCTTACGCAGCCAAGAATAGCAATGAAGGTCGTCACAGGCCCAACGAGCACCTCACTCTCTTTCGAATCGAGGAGGGGCAACGTGATTTTCAATCCAACGTTCGTCATTGAGAACTCAGACAGGGGGTGGCCGGTGTTTTCACGTACGATGTCATGGCCATCTCTGAACTCTGCCGGATGATATGCGAGCAAACCTCGTCTAAAGCCGTTGGCTGTTGGAATTTGAGCCCTCCACGCGAAGATAGATTGATCGACGGATTCCTTCAGGAGCTCCAATTGCAGCCTTTTGAATGCGTTCTGGCCTTCACCGTATATCAAGGGCATATTGACACCAAACAAACCCATCAGGCAATACGCCATATCCTCTATCCGTTCCGTCTGCCTATTTGAAGCCCATGCCATCTTTTGCGCGACGCTGAATTTGCTGCTGAGTCCTCCATATCCGTTCAGGGCATAAGGGGAGATAAGCGTGATTTCCGCAATCAGCTTTTCGAGACTCGACTTAGTCCCAATGTCCCTCCAATCACCCCCATAGAAAACCACGTTCTCCGGCGCAATAAGTTCCTGCAAAGTCCATCCCCTCGTAAACCACGAGCTCCTTCTAAACCCGGACCCCTCAGCACTAGCATCATCATCACTCGGAACATCCGCCAGATACGCATAGCAGACATCCGCATCGCGGTAGTAATTGAACATGGAGTTTATCGCTTCGGTAAGCTCCACATTGTTGGTCTTGTCGATGCAGCACGTGTCGATCCAGATATACTCGAACCCGAATGAGGCTGCGACCGCGCTACACTTGACTACTTTCTGGTAGCCTAGCTTGGAGGTGAGTGAGGGGGTGGGTGTTTGCATTTCTTGGAGGGAGATCTCGTCGGCGCCCCAACGGTGGGAGAGGATTGCGTAGGGCGGGATTTGGGGACGGTCGAATCGCGGGAAGGACTCGAGTTGGAGGGTTGCTGTGTTGATTAGGCGCATGATTGTGGGTCGGAGCTAAGAGGCTCAACTATGTTGAGTACTGGGCAAGATAGACGCTGTGTTTGGGGACAATGGTGATGACGCAGAGGAAGGTGATGTTGATTTTGATGAGTGAAGGAGCTGAGGTTGAGAATCTCTAGATGTTTAGCCCCTAGCCTGATCGTTCGACTAGGTGGGATCCTATGATTGGTGGGCAAAGCCGCATGTACGCCACCTTATCCACCCATTGTATCATCTCAACCTGCACCTCGCAGTTGCAGTTTTGGAATTGCCATAAAGTTTGTTGATTCTCAAGACCGATCCTATCCTCAACGATGTGTCCAGATGCCTCTGTACCAAGATTTAAACCGGTAAGTTTACCCAGTCCCATGGCACAACCGGGACTTTCTACAATTCCTCCAAGCTTTCCTAATAAGCAACAAGTTGCTGAGTATACGCAATATAAAAAGAAGTTAGAGATGTGACGAGAACGTGGCTGTTCAAGTGTTTCCCTTTGGTCGATCTCGCTTAGCAGTCAACAAGCAACCCCCATCGACCTTGCCAGATTTTGCACTTGCTTGCCTTGCAAAACACCGGAAAGGATAAAATAAAGGTCTGAATACCGCTTCCCGTTCGTCGCTTAACGCCTTGGGTATAACATACTGTTCATCGTGGGCTTGAAGTCACTGGATAAAAAAGTGCAAGTAGCGAGGAAAGGTAAATGGAGAAAGTAAGATTGATATGATATTAAATAAAAACGCCACCCAATGCAATGTAACGCAAAGACGCAATTCCTGGGTCGATACAGGTAGATAGCAAGGAAAACACCAACAATTTTGAAATCCCCCACTCCATCGCTTGTACGCAAGCAAGCAAACATAGCACAGCCCAACCCATAGAGAGCGTATCCAGCCCCTCATTCTCTCCGGAAGAAATCAAGCTGAATTACGCCAGTCTGACCACATCTGATTTAATTCAGAATCAAACCGTCACCGTACTCCCATCCGAAGTCGACAACTTCCCACCAGCAATAACCTTACTCTTCAACGCATTCCTAATATCCCTCACACTCCTCCCATTCCAATCATCAAATCCGCCCTCACTCAATGGCCAGAGGACTTTATTCTCGCTCTTGCCCCCATACCCCCTCACCACATCACTGAACTTCGGCGCAGGCACACTCGTAAGGGTATCCAATTCCGAGCTCAGTTCTCGACAGTAATCGTCCAAGGGTAGATCGTTCACATCGTTTCCAAAGGGATTCTCGAGTTCGTTTCCGATGGCTGCGAGGCCCAGGATGATATACGCTGCTGCGATGGTGCCAGGGATAGTAATCCACTGGAGAGCGTCGAAGAGCTGGAAGGGCAGGAGGTAGACGTAAAGGAGTACGATTTGCGAGATTAGGATGTTATACCCTACCGGCAGTGGAGTTGTCAGGACCCGTTCCGCGGATGATTGAGTGTCTGTTAATGCGGCGACGGCGCTCATGATCTGGCCTGTTATAACGGGGTTCTTCAACGTCCCGTTAACAGTCGTTTCCTCGATGTATGATGCTATGTAGGTCAAGATCTCCAAGGGCAGGTTTCCGAGCGGTCGGTCTGCCCGCTTGAGGACTTTCCGGGGATTGGATTCGGCGAAGGGGATTCCGAGGTAGATACCGACTGCTTTCCAGGGAGAGTGTTTCTGCTCGATTGTATTCTCCTCCTTGTGTGCGGCGAGGGCGAACGTGTCGAGATGGGATACGAGGGAGTTGATGTCGGGGTAGTGTGCGTATGGCTCGAAGCGGAGTTTGTGTTTTAGGGATACGGCGAAGGCGAGGATCATGTTGATGGCGGTTATTTTTGATAGGAGGTCTTCTTTGGCGAATTCGGGCCGCTCGTCAATGTGTACCCAGATGTTCCTTGCTAGATTGCGGGATTGCACGGAGAGTGTGGCCCAGGATTTTCGTCCGTCCGAGTATCGCTCGTAGGCGGTTGTGCTGCGGAAGGAGAGCGCGAGGCCAACTACGAAACCGAGGACTGTGAGGAGGAGAGTGTTGACTGCGACTGTTGGGGATGGGGTTAGCATGGACTTTTTGGGGGGAGGTGGCTGAGAAGTGAGGGGATAGGAATTGGGACGTACGTTTGTACACGAACATGGAAATACAGGTTATGCATGTTGCCCAGCCTCCGATCATTGCTAAGGGGAGGATCATTCGAGGTGTCACACTGCCGTGCATACGCATGAAATAAGGAAGTTTGGAATGGCCATCCATATTTCGGGGGCCAACCTGTTGCGTCAATTAGCTTGTGGAAAATCAATCGAGGCATCCGGATTGCTCGTACAAAGTAGTCCTCGAGACCCGGCTCAAGACGACTCATTCTGTTCATCCCACTCATAGGTGTCTGCGTGCCACTGACGTGCACGTCCGTCATGTCTTTCGTCCATGTCGATCGCCTCGATGCGTTTACTGCTGGTTGTGGTATGTCGTAGTGGTGGATTGCATCGGTGTGTGCTGTTGCGTTTCCTCCTCCTGCTCCGCCAGCTGGAGCGGTATCGTCGGACATGGTTGTGATGGTTGACAGAAGATGGAAGGATAGAAAGATTGATGGGAAGCAAGCAAACAAAGAGAGTCAGTTAATAAGAAGCAATTGAAAAGGAAACACGGAGACAGCGAAGGAGACTTCCAACGACAACGTCCTTGAAGATGACAAGGTGGAGAAACGATTCACAAGAAAAAGGGAAAAAATGCGGAGAAGAAGGAGAGGCTGTGGTTATGTACAAAGAAACATCAGAGGGACAAGATCCAGAAGAAGGAAAAGTCTGGGCCTCACATCCCAGGAGGTTTAGTTAGTGTTTTTTTGCCATCCAATCCAGGGGATGCCATTCCGGCCCCGTCAGCTTATGGGTTCACAGTGGGGTCTTGGCCGTTTTAGAAACGTCTGATGGGTACATTGCAGTTGTGCTAATGCTGTTTCTGGAATGCTTGCCGGCGGTTTCTGGAGCACCGATCTCCTTGCCCTGGAGCGTCTTTGAAGATTCATCCCGAGGTACGGATGGTTATTGGTGGATGCAAGGTACGGAGTAGGGATGCTGGCGCAATGAATATAAAAATACATGGGAGGATGGTAATATGCCGGGTCCCCTGAACGCGGCTGAAGTTTGGAAACGGCTCGGACCATTGGGAGACTTCCACGTTCAGATTGGGGCAGAGGAGGGAGTATTAGATGCAGTGAGATCTGAATGTGATGAGGTGAGATGAGGAGGGGGAGGGTAGGCCGAGTACCATTTGCATACCTCAATAAGTGAATAAGAGTTGAAGCTGATATAGCCGAACTGAGGGATCTTGGGATGAAAGAATTATGAAAAGTTTTCATGAGATTAGACGGTTTGACTTCCTTGTGTCGTAAGCCCAAGCCCCCAAGCCCGAAAGCCCCTGCGGGAGGCGCTCAGTGGCGGCGGGAACACTGACTAGCCTGCAGTAACCCAACCACAGAGCCTTGACTGGACAGGAATGAAGGCTGGCCGCAACATTCAGGGGGAGAGAGGAGAGGGAAGAAGCGAGCGACGAGGAGTCTCGAACATGTTTCAACCCACTGACCAGCCCCCCTGCAGCATCGTAACGCAACGGGATCAAGGCTCAAAGGCTCAAGCGGTACGGGAATATTCCGAGGACCAGTCGAAACAACCGTCAAATCAAAACACATAAAAAGGAAGAGCTGATCCAGATGCAGTCAGATGCATAGATGGGGAAAAGGAGGGAGAAGCTTCATGCCCTGAAGAGATCTACGCGAGTGATGGATGATCTTAGAGCGTTGTGTATCATATCTGAAGGAGGTTACGAATAAGACTAACTGTGTGGGGATTGGATGCATCGCTTGAAGAGGACAGTGGACGAGGAAGGAATTACTCTACTGAGCTGAACTGAATTGAGTTGAACTGAATTGATCTGAACTGTGCTGCATCCCTCAAACGAGTGACAGAGAAGATGCTGACTCCTGCAGAGCCAAGAAAATGGATTGGATAAATCCTACCTACTGCACAATACATAAAAACCAAACAGCCAAGACAACGCGGGAAATGGAAGCGACAAATACGAGACGAACTGTGGACGAGTCATTTGGCAACTTTGATTGAGGGGGAAGAAGAGGCTTGTTTTTGTTGCCCCCTATTACGCAACCGAATTTGATGGTTGGATGAAGAGACTTGCTGATGGTGAAGAGCGAAAGGGAGATGGCTGGTAGCTGACAGCTACATGTTGATAAGGCTGAGCTTTGGTGGTCGGGGTGACAGTGGACGGGGGATGATTGGATGTCAAGAGAGAGACGAGGCCGAGAGATACTGGAGATCTGATTGTCACCTGATCAGCACATCGTTTGCATCAATTGTCTGTGAGAAGTGCTGATATGGTACAATGTACTTGGGGACAACTGCAGCATATTTTCATACTCAGTACTTCAGAATATTTCCCTCCACCTCTGGTATTAGATTTCAGAGTTACATGTTGATTTTGTTTGTTTACATTCCCCCCCCCCCCCGAACCGAGGCTGCGCAACGCAACATCAATCTTGAACATTAGTCTGAATTTACTTCATTTCGCTTCAAGCCTTGACTCTAAAAATCTACCGTCTTCTCATATCATTCATTAGTATAGATTATGTAGATGTCTACCCTGAATAATTTGATCAATTCAACTCATATTGTACCAGCTAAATCACGTTTCAATCGCTTAGTCAGTCTTCACATGCGAGATCTTGTCTTGTCCCTCCTTCACATTCCAAGCATCATCCCATGCCTGTCCTGTCCCCGCCACCACTTCTCCCAAACCCAACCATATCCTCCCCCATCTTCCCCCATGATCCAATTCGCCCTATCAGCCGCTTCTCTGCGCTTCCCATTCGATGAACCGTCGATTACCGCCGCAGGAACATAGGCCGAGGTCGAAGTAGCTGCATATTGCTGGTCATACGCACCACAAGCTCTTTCCTGGTAGCTTCTGTTCGCTGTCGATACAACGATACTTTTGTACCTACCATACATACCATGACCTGAGTGTCACCGGCTTATGGCTTTCCACATACTATTTCTATTACTCATTTTGCATGTGCATTGGGATACTGGATATTGGGTAGAATCAATTGTTTTGGTTTAGCATGGTTCTCGTCCGGTGAAGCTTGTTTTCTTTCTTGGGTTCACATGTGAATCGAATCGCATCGCATGGTCTTTGTTCTCCGCGAAACATCTCCCTCGGTTTCTCTTCTGTACAAAACATATCCTATGTCAAGATGATAGGTGAGGCATGCGCAGGTCGCTGGTAGTACTGTCTGCACCTGCTAATTAACGCTCTAGATCATGTTTTGGGTCGGCCCTCGGTGCAGTTCAGGAAGATACAAGTCCTTGCCGTTGTTTCATTCTGGTCATTCTACCTCTTCCGGTACATCCTAAGTCTGCCACGCTCTGTACCGTGTACTAATTGTGTCACAGAGGTCATAAACATGGCCCGCCAACACTACGAAAGATCTCACGACGACTCTCAACCATCCTCACACCATGGCAGACCCTGGTGTTGACCCTCCTCTACCTCTACATTGCGCGAAACCTTGGGAAGCTACTTGGTCTCGAATGCCCCGAACCGCTCGCAAACCTCTATACTCGATCCTACTTCCGAGCAACATGGGTAACAACTGCGATGGATGCGGGGTTCTGGTCTGCGATGCGCATACGGCGGAAGTGGTTAAGAGATCTTGCTAGTATTGTCTTCACAGGGTACTATCTCATTGCGGCAGAGCAAGCAGACGAAAAGGTTCGCAAGATCAGAGGGATGTTAACGGTCGATCATCTGCGGGTCAGTTGGAATAAGGGGACAACACCCTACCTCAGCTTCCTCACAAACTTGTTGCGACCAAGATTCATGAGATACCCTCCTCGACAAATTAGGATACCCAGGCCGCCGAACTCGGATTACAAGGAACCTGTCAGTGGATGGTTGTATTTCGATGGGCCTCTTTCCGCTCTAAAGAAGCATACAAAAGTCGTACTAGATATTCCCGGAGGTGGATTTATTGCCATGGATCCCCGAACGAACGATGACAAACTATTTGCATGGGCTGGGAAGACTGGATTGCCAGTATTGAGTCTGGATTACAAGAAGGCACCAGAGTTCCCATACCCGTATGCATTGAACGAATGCTTCGATGTTTACAGCACAATCATGGCTAGTCGAGGAAGATGTCTGGGGCTTTCAGGAGAAGTTGTTCCAAAAATTGTGATCACAGGAGACAGTGCTGGTGGAAATCTAGCTACTGGTCTTACCATCATGATTATCGAGGCTGGATCTACCCATACACGACAATTCCTTGGGCAGCAACCACTGCCAATTCCAGACGGTCTGGTGCTGATATATCCAGGGTTAGACATGAACATTGGCAATTGGATGTCAGACGAGCAGATGTCGTTGATTAAAGACAGGAGGATGAGGAAGACCAATCGAACTTTCATCCGCCAGAAGAGTATGCAATACACAATGGCAGCGGGAACCCCTCATCATTCCGAAGACGAAGATCAGACACCTCCCACACTTACCTCGCCAGCTCTGGCTACAAGTCCCGCTCCTCTCTCAATTACTTTACCATCTCCTCAATACTCAACCGCAGCTCCCAGCCTTCTCTCGCCGCCTGTAACTCGAAAACAGCCTGGCCCGGAACAATCACCTTCCCATCATCCCGAACCACTCAAGACACGACTTGCTATGTCAAGTATGATCTCCTACTTTAACGATCGAATTCTCTCACCAGAAATGATGAGAGCAATGATCATCTTATACATCGGACCTCACAACCGACCAGACTTCTCACAAGACTATCTCCTCTCACCCATCCTGGCACCCGACTCAGTGCTCTCCCAATTCCCCAAAACATATTTCCTCACCGGTGAGCGCGACCCACTCGTAGACGACACAGTCATCTTCGCAGGCCGTATCCGGCGCGCCAAAGCCGCAAAATACCTCTTAGACCAAGCCTCCGACACCCGCCTACACAAAGAATTCGACGACCGCGACGTCGTCGAAGTAGTTCTCATCCCCGGCATCTCCCATGGCTTCCTACAATTCGTAGGCGTCTTCCCCGAAGGTTGGAAATACATCCACCGATGCTCCCGCTGGATAGAACACATCTTCGCTGCGGCCGAGGAGCGCGAACTCCGCGGTGGCGCCGTCACGCCGGGTGGGTACCGCAGTTCCGGGAGCTTGCATCACCAGCGACGGAAGACTGCTGAGAGTTCTGGTGATGAGGACATGGGGCTGGAGATGAGTATGAGTTCGTCCAAGGGGAAAGGCAAGGCGGTCATAAGTAAAGAGGAAGAAAGGAAGAAGAAAGAGAAATTACTGAGGGAGCAATTGAGAGAGAGGGGTGAAAGAAGGAAGAGGGAGAGGAGTGGCGGGATGGAGAGGAGGAAGAGTATGGTTAGTTTGGCTAGTGAGGATGATTTACTGGGCAGACGGATGTTGGGTCTTGCGGGACCGTTGACTGGGAGGGGGGATGTGCTGGATGATTGATTGAGTGATTGGTACTGCGAGCAGGCAAGCACAGTACGGCAGAATTCGAATGCAATACGAAACTTGGAAATCTTCCATCTCTTCTTCATCTCTTCATGACTTCCCTCCCGAGACGAAAGTATCCGTAAGATTACCATAGTACAACATGGCCGGCTGCGCTTGTTCTTTTGGCCGGCGAGCAAGGCATCATGTCGTACGGAATAGGATGTAGCTAGGCAGGTATGCAGGCAGGTAGGGAAAGCAGGTACCCAAAATCTCCGTGTAACTGACTAACTAACTGTGTCCCAGGCTCGTATGTATACAAAGTAAGCTTTGGTATAACGGTGTTGCATGTCGAGATTAGGGGGACAATACTCTTCGTAAGATTACTGTTCCCAGGCATATCCCCTAGTTATGCTTTGGACGGGATCAACTTAACTCAGCTCACGCACTGTCGTTTTCGGAGCTTTGATGGCCAGAAGGTTGGCAGGCGGGTAGGCGAGCCAAAATATCTTGTTAAGATACAGATAGAAGATGGGATGAGATTCTGCATCGCTGCTGTGGTGAAGCGTACCTGTAGATCGCCTGCTGTGGTCGTTGCACTGCATTATTATCGAGCTTGAGACGAGGTGGGATGGAGTGAGATGAGATGTGAGGAAATTAAATGAAAATCGTCTCTTCCACTAAGGAAATCAATCCTTACCTTTATTAACTCGTCCTATCTACCCTGTACAACAGTGAGATGTTTCTGCTTCACAAGCTCAGGTCGCCAGGATTTGTACATTATTTTCTCGTACTTCTCTGTACATCTGTCCGGAAATTTTTGAGATGGTCGATCGGTTTCATAAGGTGGTTTTGGGGTGAAGGGAAGTCTAGATTTTGGTGGAGGAGGTCACTACTTTCGACATTTCATTCCGCGATATTGTTAGTTTCGTTCCAACTCTTGGATTTCATATAAGACTTAACCCATGCTCCTTCTTCCTTCGCACTTCACTATCTTGAATTTTCATTTCTATTCCAATCTACTCCTTCTAGGTTATTTCATCTCATTCACGCCCTCCAGAAGTACCTTCCCTTCTATCCTGCACTAAGCCTCACCACACTACACCACACTAAACAAACTCCCAAACCTCAAAACAAACAACCATGCACCTCCCCCTCTCCCTCCCGCTCCTCACCGCCATCCTCTCACTCTCCACCACGATAACAGCATGGCACTGCGCCAAAACAGACCATACGCTGTACAGACCTACATGCTGCGATGAAGTGAAGCCTCCTCGACGCGGGAAGTTTGCGGGTGTTGATTTTGCGTTGGCTTTTCTCTTTCCCCATCTTTTTCTTCTCTATCCTCCCCCCACACCTTGTTTTTTCTGCAAAAGAGATACTCTTCTTTGGGATTCAAGGTATTGGTTATTTTTGCCACGATGTAAGAGGGGTAGTCGATTACTTGTTCCGGTATAATCAGATAATTGAATAAATTCCTGGGCAGATGCACAGATGGATGGGTGACTTAGTATTAGTGTTATTACTAAGTTTGTCACTGTTTGTATTACATCATGCTAACAAAATTGCTACAGGCTACCAACCCTTCCCCGTTCTAGCAGGAAACAGCACAGTCAAGAATGAATATACATGTGTCTTCCAAGGAACGACGTTTGGTTTCCCGGGGTGTTGTAAGAGTGATGATGTATGTACCTCCCTTTCCCCGACGCAGCCTACCCTACGTTGCGGTGCTTTGCTTTGATTTCGTCTGGTGCCGAGGGGGTGAGAGGGGGAGAAAGAATGAGGGAGTTGGAGTTGGAGTAGAGATGCAGTTGAGAGGTGTCTGGTTTTGAAAAAATTGATGCTGATAAGTTGTGTTTGATGGTGTAGAAGAAGGAGGATACGTATTCATGTAAGCCGGTGGTGGTTTAAACAGCAGTGGATCTTGAGACGGGTGAGAATTGGAGATGGGTGGGTTGTTTGGGTTGTTCTGGTAGAGGGGCAAGGTGGTGAGTGGACCGAATTTGGTTGATTTGATTTGATCTGGTTGTTACGCTCTGGGAGATATTAATAAGAAGAGGAAAAGGGAAAGGAAGCCCAGTGATGCATGCTGAACATGTTTGCTATCTTGGCACCTATGCAACGAGATACAGGCAACACCTTCCGGCCAATGCCACTCCCGTCCAGTTGATTGCTCAGTGTTGTTCTTCTTCGTGTCTTCCATGCACTTGATTACATTGCTTGTTCCCGAACCTTTTTGGGGGTGACATATTTGCGGATGGGTTCGATGCTTCTACTTCTATTGTTGCAGTTTCTGTGTAGATTGTTGTTGTGGCTTCCGGTTTTTTGTTTTGTTCTGCTTGGGGAGGGTTATGGGATATATTAAATAGGTGTATCTTCCTTTTAGACCTTTCTCAAACTTTAATTTTTCTACTACTTTCAAGTTCAGGACTTACTCCACTCTCTGTTTATTCTTCTCTCCTCTCTATCTATATCTTTATCCTAATCTCCATCTCCTTTCACATCATACAATATTTCAATCAGACGGTTTACACCAAACTTTAGAGCTTCAAGACCTCTCCCCTCTCTAATCTAGGGCGAGGCGAAAATGCAGGTCGTCGCAACTACCTATATTTTCCTATTCCACCTTTTGCACACCAGCCGAGCCCTGGCATTCCCGACATCATACCCACCAGCCGCTACATCGCAGCCCCTGCCCCCAGATGAGGAGCTGCTAACGCTGACATACTACCAACCCATCAACACCAATCCCGCACCTACCCTTTCACTCTACAGTCCTCCTCAATCATACGGCAACTACCCACCCTCTTCTCCACCAGAACTTCCTCAATACGGTCCCCTCCCAACATCTATACCCGCATCAACACCAATACCAACATACTCAGATTGTTCCACGACAACTGATCTCGACGCATACACCTCTTCCGTACCCACATCCACTTCACCACCAAACCTAAACACAAACCCTCACCCCTCATCAACACTAACTCTAACCTCCCCCCTCCTCATCCTCCCTGGCACCGCTTCCCCGTCTCCCTCCTCCCAACCAGCCAAACTCTGCAACAAATGCTGTCCACAGCCTCTTTCCCCCGACATCCACCACCGTCCAGACGACTGGCTACACACACTCGGAAAACGACTCGCAGGCGAACTAGAAGCACCTGTACAGGGGGCGGTGAGTAAACTGGAAGCGCAATGTGGATATTTGGGTGGACATAAGGGTGATGGGACGAGGATTGTGGGGTGTAGTGTTTTTGGTGGGGGAGTGGTTTGTGGGTGGGCTTGGGAAGGGGGTGGGGTTGGGGGGTGGAATGAGACGGAGGTGAGTTGCATATTTTTCTTCTTCTTCCTTTTTTTTGTGTTTGTGCGGATTGTGGACGTTGTGTTGCGAGATATGAGGTACTGACGATTTGTATAGGATGCGAAGGGATGGGAGGAGAAACGTGCTATGCTTGTGTGATTTGAATCTTCATTTAGATGCATTTACAATTATTAAAGAATATTCAAATTAGGGTGTGAAACATATGCTGCAAACTTTTGCAACATCTCTCTCTAATCTCACTCATCCCAAGGTCTAATAACAACCTTTGCACCACTTACCCCCTTGCGATTCAAAGCCATCGCCTCCTCCACAGCTCCCAACCCACCCTCCACAATCTTAACATTCATCGGTCTAAACAACCCCTTTGCAATCCACCCCTCTTCCCCACCGAGATACTTCATAAGCGGCTCACTCAAATATCTCAACTCCTTCTTACTCCCAATCCCCAACACCTGCTTGATCTCAACCTTCACCTCACCCTTCTGCCCCAACACCACAGCCTCCGCATCCACCTCAAGAGGATGCACCGTATTCACCGTAACCAACTCTGCATTCTCTCCTCTCGCCTTAACAGCCTGCAAAATCTGCACCCCAAGAACCTGCGTCGCACTCGCAGAAATAGCATCAAACACCACTTCCAACGGCACATCCCCAATCACACTCGCGAAATCCTCACCAGAAGAATGATTCCTATCCAACACCGCACTCGCACCCAACTCTTTCAATAGCTCGTGATTAGCTTGGCTCGCATTCGTGACGATCTTCTCGAATCCCGAGAGGCGCGCAAGCTGGATCGCATATTGTCCTACACTCGACGCGCCGCCAATGATGGCAATCGCTTTGCCCTTCCCGACTTGAGATCCGTTAGGTGTCCATGGGGCGTCGAGACCGTGCCCGGAGACTGTGTCGTAGAAAGCTGTCACGACGGCCATGGTTGCGAGAGAGATGCCGGCGGCTTGGATGTCTGTTGTTGAGGAGGGGGTTCTGCCGAGCAGGGCAGACGGCATGATGCCGTATTGTTGGAAGGTTGAGGAGAAGGGGGCGCCGATTATACCTTGGAAGAAGACGCGGTCGCCAGGGGTGTAGTCACTCACTGAGGAGCCGGTTGAGACTACGGTTCCTGCTGCGTCGGAACCGAGGACGTTGGGCTGTTTTGTTTTGTTCAGTCTTTTGTTTGTTTTATGTCTGCTTTTTTGAGGGGGTAGGGAAGAGACGTACGTATGAGCTTAGGAATTCGTCGTAGGCTTGCATTTTCCAGTCTACGGGGTTGATGGCTGAGGCGTTGATTTTTATGGCCACTTCATCTAGTTTGAGGGGTGGGAGGGATCTGGTCTCGATGATTGTGGTTGCCTTTGCTTTGGGGATGATGGACGCCTTGAAATTAGTGGGCGTAGATGAAGACATCTTGAAATTTGATGGAACTGTTCTTCGAGAGTGATTGGGAGGCTGATAATATTTAGTCTGAGAGGTGGTAGCTGCGAAGTTGTGAGTAGTAGATTTCAGATCAGGTGTAATGCTGAAGATTGAAGATGAGAGTTCGAGGTAGATATTGCTGATTCAAAGATACTTATCTCTAGTTCTAATACCATCGAACGACGCATCTTGGCTTACCAATTGACTTCTCATCATACACAAAGTCCAAGTCAAAAGCAGGTTTCGTTCTCACGTTTCGGTGATAACAGGACTATACGATGCTGCTATCTTGCATATCGGTGATGTGCACTGAAGCGCGCACCCCAAAACCAAACCACAAGCGAGAACGGAATGACGTCGGTTCCTTTATAAGGTCACTTAGGGGTATACAAGTACAAGAAAGGCGTAAAAAAGATCTCGGTCCGAGAAAATCGCTCGCTTCTGGAGCGGATAGGCGTAAAGAAACGTACTTGCATCAACCAAGATGTACATCGTAAGCACGGCGCGTTTGGGAAGAGACCTGCAAATCCAGAGTCTTACGAATCAAGGTGCAGATCTCTTAGCCGCATAGTGGGATTCACATGCATAAGGCGTGTGGCAGCGAGGCGAGCGAAGCGAGCTACGCGAAGGTCAATATTTCCATTCATACGAAAAGCCTAACTCTTCTTTCTGAAGGCAGGTATCATGAGCAGGGAACGTCACTGCCAATATTCACGCTGCGAGTGTGCCTTATTCTTTGATGACTTACTTGCAAGAAATGTGAAGTTGGATTGGCTTACTCGCATTTTCTGCACAGTCGGAGTAAGCCCTGCGATTTAACTTCCGCTGTCTCTGGCGTTTGTAATCACTCTACCTGATACCGAATAAAAAAGCTGCAGGACGTCATGCTAATTCGGTGTAACAATCCCTGTGCCCACTGTTAAGCCGAAGTCCGAAAAGCCATATATAAGGGATGTACCTGATCTGCGTCTTGAACGCTTCTGAGTTCATACACAACATCTCAAACCAAAACTTGGAACCACATACCACTATATTTCCTCCTCCAATCTCAATCATAATTATAACCATAATTACCACTACAATTAATTTTACCAACAGCGCTTACAGCATTACAATTCCTTCTCGCCCATCATGCCATCCCAAGCAGTCGTCCAATTCATCTACCCCAAATCAGCAGCATCCACATTCAACATGGAGTACTACCTCAACACGCACTGGCCACTAGTTGAGAAACTCTGGGGACCACAAGGGCTACTCAGCTGGTCTGTCACGACTGGTGGTGACGAGGCGGATTATCATGTTCAGGCTGTTGTGTTCTGGGAGAGTTTGGATGTGGTGAAGAATTTGACCAGTGTGGAGGAGGTTATGGATGATGTGAGGAATTTTACGGATGCGACTCCCACGAGGTGGGTGGGTACTGTTGTTGGACAGAGTAAGAAGTAGGAGGATATGGTGATGATGAGGAGTTTTTGAGAGTGGAAGTATTGTTTTGGCTTGGTTGAGACTTGGTAGTGTTGCGGACGATCGCGAGGGTGGCGAGGATGCGTGGAAATCCGTATCTTACTGGTGTGAAGGGATGCTGCAGATCAAGACATCGGAGCTCTCCAAGGCGTAGCTGACGTACTGAATATCTCATCGTTTTTGTGAAATATCAAACAAGAGATTTCTATTTAGACAGACAGCGTGGGGAGGGTGTCCAGTAACAAGTTACATTTCTAAATTGAAAGACTTCTTTCCTAAGTGGGATGACGACCTGATTATGAGACGCAGAGGAACAATCAGTTAAATTCAGTCTGAAATAGGTTGATGCTATTCAGTGTGTAACTAGTATGATGTCAAGAAGATCTGAGGCATCTATTGTTGACTGATTGCTTCCTTGGCATGGTATTTTCGTTATTCGAGGGGCATCAAGCGATGTTGTCTCGGTTCTAGCAAATTTTCTGCCCTCTGTTATCACTCTTTTACTCGCCTAACTATAGTTCAAAATTCAACTCTGGAATTCCTAGCAGGCAATTCGTGAGCAGTAAATCAGATCATCGAATGAACTTCCATCTCCATGTTCGGATTGTGGCGTTATTTACTTTCGATGATTGGCCTCTGCAAGCAGGGGTGAGTTGCGTGTTGCAACACTTGGTTCAGCTTTCTGAATGAGTTTTGGACATTGATTTGAACAGAAGTATTACGGTTTGGAAGCAAACAAACTTGCTGAAACTGAAGCGCTTCTAGAATTTCGAGGTAATTTTAGTTCTGGGTTGAGGTTCGATCGGTTAACTGGCTCGTTGCGCCACTGAAGTTAGTAAGTCCGAAGGATTCAGACCTCGTGACTGTATGCGGATGATCCGAGGCTGCGTCGCCAAGCATACTTACAGCCCTTTGTCCTGAGTAGAATTCAGTAGTGATCTTTGTCCTTGAACGGCGCAACTTGTGTGTGTGCCTATCACATAATTAAACCCCCAATCCGGCTCGCAGCGGCAGCAGACTTCGAATTTGGCTGGGTATCACGTACGAGAACAGAAGGCTGGAGACAAAGCTCTTGGTGATCTGCCCTTAACCCCGCACTTCGACCTCCCAGGACTCGCTCGAGCACCAATTCCTTCAGGGCATCATGTCCCTCGAAGATCTGTACAAGGATCTCGCCATCAGCAATGAGGACGGCTTACTCAACAATGTTCCCCTTCCGAAATTCAGCTTCCCAGAACTTCCTGATGCCTTCACCGCGGAGCATGACAAGGAGAACTGGAACACGTTGGGCGATACTCTCAACAAAAGCAACGGATATGTGGCTATTCTGGATGACATAGTGAAAAATCTTGTGTCTGCAGATGAACGATTCCGATACATTGGTGAATCGGTGACGTGGTTGAAGCTTGAGTTGGAACGCATGTGCGAAATGCCACCACTGGCAGCTGAGGATAGTGACACTTCTTCCCAGTCAGAGGAATCAGAAGGAGACGAACCCTCCTCCACGTCTGCTATTGATCTCGAGCCGGGAATCAATGATGACTCCAAGATATTTGAAGATGATGCACCTGAAGCAGATGAGAGGTCGATCTCGGATGAATCACTCATTGCCGAAGGCATGTTCCAATATTCGGACATGTATGATTGGTCTGAAATCGAGGACGACGTTCACTTGTTACAAGAAGTTATCCTTATGAATCCTTTGATGGCGATATATGAAATTCTTGATACCAAAACAATCTCCGAAACCGATCTGGATAACTTGTTTTCTCAACCGATGTTAGCAGACTGGGATGGGACAATGCAAGAGACTCTGCTGGACGTCTTAAAATTTCTGTCTCAGCTGTTCTTGGAACGGCATAACTTGAAATCTCTGGTCCCGTCGGAAATGTATGAGAAGGAGGGGAAAGGAGAGGAAGACATTTCTGTCAGGCAACCGGTATACCCAAACCCATACCCAAGCCCAAGAATGACCGACGCGCATGAGATCCGGGTTCTGGAGCTACTTCCTGGTTCCGAGGAACAGCCTATTCATTGTCTACTTACCATCGAGCACTTGTGGGACGACCCACGGTATGAAGCCTTGTCTTACGCATGGGGGAGTTCTGCCGAGACGAAGCCCATGCAGTTGAACAAAACCAGTTTCGAGATAACCTCAAATCTGGAGATAGCACTTAGACATCTCAGACACGAACAGGAGTCTCGAAGACTCTGGGTGGATGCCTTGTGCATCAACCAAAACGACCCAATTGAGAAGCAAACCCAGGTGAAGTTGATGAGTGAGATCTATCCCGCGGCTGAGAACGTCTTGTGTTGGCTTGGCCCTGAAGAGGATGACAGTGCTTTTGTTATGCAGCAACTTCAGGAATTAGCAGATGCAAAGGCTCGAAGACGTGGTTCTTCTTCTAGCGAGGATTCCGATTTGGACATTGACTCGGGCGCCGATCCTCACTACGAAGACAAAGAGAGGTTCTACCAGGGCCTATTCAAGCTCTTATCTAGGCAGTGGTGGTCGCGCCTTTGGACCTGTCAGGAGTTTGCTCTTACGTTGAAAGATCCTCAAATGGTCTGCGGAAAACAGTGTATGAGGTGTAGGTATTTTAACTTAGCAGCGCTCCACTATCCCAATATGTCTCTTGCCGTTCATGAGTACTGATTGCAACACCCAGGGTCCAAATTGCGTTCCCCCGCCAGTAATGCTCTTAGCCGTTGGAACCTTGCTCTACCACCCGGAGGAACCGATTTAACAGTAACTGTACCGACTACCTACTGGGAGACAATCGAAACGGTGCATGGATTTATGATGGCCTGCACACTGCGGAACAAACGAGGATTCGTCGGTCTACACAGAACCACTGATGCCCATCCTATCTCCGTCATGTCTATCTTCATACGGCGATATCGGTGTGCTGACCCTCGCGATAAACTTTTCGGAATTTTGAGTTTTCTATTGGAACCCCACAGGTCAGTATTTCCCGACTGAATCTCAATAGCCGAAACCCTAGGCCTCTTTTCCGATGATCGAAATTTTTGTTTCAGCGGCTACATCATGAAACATCGGCCAGGAGTAGTACTAATGTGTCGAGTAGGGCTTTGCTTCCTCCGAATTATATGCTTCCCAGAGAAGTAGTCTACGTGAAATATAGCGCTGCAATACTGATGGTCTCCGGGAGTGGTCACGTTTACAACCGCCTGTCGGTCAGAAGTTCTTCTGAGGATAGCATTCCTTCTTGGGCAATCGATTTCTCTGACCAGGTTGTTGATGGAGAATCCGACCCAGGGATGCTATCGATGGGCAGCAAAAACAAGAAGTTCATCAGCGCATCCAAAGGCCGCAAGGCGGAATGCATTGCTGTTGGCCCCAGGTTGATTATACGAGGCGTTATCTTAGACGAAATCCAAACCGCTGTCCCAGTCCAGACCGGAGAGCTTCTCAAACCTGATCAGATGTATGCCAATTTGACAGCCTTTCACCGAAATGCTATGGAAAGAAGGGAAGGAAACATCAATGATGACAACCCGGCTAGCAAATTTCAGCATCTCAGAACCGTAAACAGTGTCTACAAGATCATCACCTGCGGGACTTGGAATGACAACGAATTCCATCAAGTATTTGAAAGATGGATCCCGGTGGAAGATCGGGAGGCATCCGAGACAGAGGACACTACAGTATCTGATCAAGTCGCCACGAGTTCCGAAACATCCTCCTCTTCGTCTTCCTCTACATCAGATTCCGGTGATGTTGGGGAAGCAGTGGTTCAATTAGTTCTTTATTCCATCGCAGGCAGGAAACTAATCGTGACCCGTTCGGGCTTTTTCGGCATTGGTGTGAATGGAATTCAGGAAGGAGATTTGGTAGTTATACTGTTTGGCTTCGATGTTCCAATGATATTGCGAAGGCACGGCGAGCATTTCACACTTGTTGGAGCGGCCCGTGTCGGTGGGATTATGGAAGGAGAGCTTATGGAGTTTGTGGATGATGGGACTTTGGAAGAGAGATCTTTCATTATTAGGTGATAACTGAATGCTCATGTTATTTTTTTTATTAGCGGATTTGGGATTCCGTTGTGTCACGAAGCCTTCACTCTCGAGATAGCTGCACTTTCAACTTTTGGTTGCCAGGATGACATGGCCAACCACTAATAAACTCTAACCTTCCTACCGCACACTCTCCCTTCTCGGCCCTTAGCAGTGTATCCAAACACTGGGGAGACCTGGAATTAGTCCAGATCACAGATACATGGAATTTAAAATGACCACCCCCGGAGCTTCAATTGTGTCAACATTACAAGTGCCGTTGACCTCACTTGACCCCATGCCAGGGCTAAAGAATTTTCTTAAATGAAGCTACTTTTACATTCCATACCATTATGTGCAGCACAAGGAGTCAAACATACAGGCCATTGACGTAATAATGCTTGAGTCAAATGTTTATTTCGGTGAAGGTGCCTTTGAGACGAGGCAGTGATGTTAACAAGGACCACAAGTCCAGGTCTAGAAGAGCTAACACAGTCAATCTCCCATTTGAACTTTGTAGCAGCGAATTCTGGATTGTTCTATGCCTGCTAGAAACTAAAGTCAACGACATGAAAGCGGCTAAGGCGATAAAAGTGAATGTACGCCACCCCATAGGAGAAAACATTTTCCCCCAAGCGAGCGCGCGCGCACATATAATATTTCGAGGATGACAGATCAGTCCCAGCAACACCACTTTCGCCCTCAACCACACAGACTAATTCCATAACCTCGATTCGCTCGCGCATACGTTCAAGAGACCTGCAATCCTCCATCACCATGAAGCTCCCCTGGGATGATAGCGTCACCATTTTCCTCGTCAACTACGTCGACTTCCTACTCCTCTTCCCATTCGTCCTGCTCATGGAATTCATCTTCGACGACCTCCCCTGGCTATCACTATACGTCCTCAAGCACTACTACAACATCCTATACATGGTCGCTTTCCTCACCTATGGCCTTTTCCGGATGCTCAGCATCGCTACTCTATCGTTCTTCGTCAACACAGTCGTTTGGCTTTACATCTCTTGTCGCCTCTGTCTCATGGCATATACCGTCTACCTCCTCGGCTGTGCCATCGAGAAAATCTTCCTCATCGCCCTACAGAAGCCGATGTACTTTGTGTTGATATCTGTGGCGGCTCTGGGCTACCCTTGGCTCCGCGGCGCTGTGATCTCTCCTGTCGTGGAGATCTTGTTTGCGCTTAATGGGTCTATTCAGATGGCTCTTCTGCGCTTCAACATGTGGCTCACTGGGCGAAAGCGAGGAAAGGTGTCGCACGCTAAGAGGAGACCTTTTGTCGATCGGGGTACACAGACTGATGACACATTAGAGACGGCCCAGGCGATGAAGTCTGCGAATCGGGGTACGAAGACTGCTGGTGGAAAGAAGAAAGCTAGGGTTGCCAACCAAGGTACGAAAACCGGTAGCGATTCCGCGAAGTGTGACAAGCTGCGAAAGGAGATCTCAGATCTGAAGGAAGAAATAAGAAGGGCGAGAGACGAGGCGGGGGATATATATCTTGCGAAACTGGACGCGGAGATTGCCGAAGATCCTATTTTTCAGCTTGGTGATTTTAATATTGCTTCGGACGATGTGGGTGGAGAATTATACGAGAATGCTGGAGAAGCAATTGTATGAAAAATAACTGATTCTGAGAGGAGTGTGTGGCGGGGAGGACGGTGGCTGGGAGAGAAGCAATCGGAGGGCTGCTGAGTGGGACAGTGTGAATGAGGGTCAGACTGAGATTAGATGGTAATAGTGGTATTGTGACGTTGAGCTGGCCTGGAAAGGGTATGCAGGTTGGCGGAGACATGTTGTCAAGTTAATGTACAAGATCATGGAACCTTGGCAGAGAGGAGCCGGAGCAAACGGGAGGAGCAAATATGTCCTGTGTAAAATAAATTCCCATTCCATTTCTCTCAATCAACCGTGACCTTCACCATAGTTTGAGTGCCTCAGATCATCGTCTGCACGTGCTTCACTACGTCTGATCTTGAATTAGCCCCACGTCATTTTTTGTTTTGTTCTCGCTTAGCCATTCCCTTCCAGCATAGACTCTGGATGTAACGCGTCGAAACACGTCCTCCCATATCTTCCAGATTAGAAGAAATCGAAATAACACACTGGCAACATCTTTGCTGTACCTTAATTTCTACGGTCGCGCACCATGGACCATTCCTTCTCAGCCAACACGATTGAGATCGGAATCCCATCCTTCCTCACGAGCGTCTACAACCTCACGATCTACATCCTGTCGCTCATCTTCCTATTCTGCTACCAATACCCAAAGACCACCTTCTTCTCCGGAATGTCGCTGTCTTACATTATCCTTTCCAAAGTCCTCGACGCCATCGTCCGCGCTTTCTTCACTACGCCTGTCCATCGTCTCCCATTGGCTATCGCGCTCATATTGGTTGCTATTGCGTGGTATCTACACCGTTTGATCAAAGAATACGACGAGAGCGCATTAAGAGAAGCTGTTAGAGCTGCGGAGTTGGCCGCTGTTGAACAGTCGAAGTTGGATGCTGCGGATGAAAGTGGGATCGAGAGTGAGAGCAGCAGTGAAGGGGAGGAGGATGGATATACTGGCTCATCGAGAGGACGTGCAAGAACTGGAGGACTGGATCTTGATGTTTGGCAGGGTGGTGAGAGGTTGAAACGGAGAGGATGGACTCCGAAGAAGGCTTAGAGAGGATGAGCTGCGGTGGAAGCGGAAGGGGGAAGGGCACGTGAGCTTTTGTCGCTGTACGGACATAGGACATTTCCCCTGGGTACTACTTCAACATTTGCTTGAGAAGGGACTCCCAATAAGAATGTACGGCACTTTGCAGACTGGATTTCTTCGCAAGAATCTAGTTCACGCTGTTTTTGTTGCATCACGTGAGGTTTCCCAAAATAGCCTAACTTCAGGGGCTGCTGCGCCACAAGCGATTTCCGACTTTTTTCGACCTCATCTGCAGGCACCAACTTAACTTCCAAGACATCTTGTCAACATCCAGCACAACTTCTAAGTTTGCATTACATCCACTTTCCTTGGAGATATATCCTCAAAATGTCTAGACAACTGGATACATACATCCCCCCTGAGCCCTCGCCACCCCACCCAGGCTACCCAGCTCTCTCACCCCAAATACTTTATCAAGGTCTGCGATTCGACATAATGCTCCTCTTCGGACGCTTCACATCTCATCTCTTCTTCCGCTTCATGCTCTTCGTCATGCTCTACGTCTTCTCGGTGCCTCATCTCCTCCTGGATGCCGACTGCATTCGTCTAGTCAAACTTCTCCCCGTGTATTTCGGACTCAATATCTTTGTTCGGCAGGCACTGCGGATGGTCGTTCTGGTCAGTTACAGCTCACGTGTTCTTGGAATCGCGTTGCTTGTTGGATTGGTGGTTGGTGGTGCGGCATTTGCGAGGTCGTTTGTCTTGAGGAAGAGGTTGCATTTGAGGTATACCTGGCCGCAGTGGATTGCTATGTTTGGACTGTCTTGGTTGCTGGTGGGTGTGGATCTTGGTGGTGGCAGCGCGTAAGTTTTTCCATTTTCTTTCAGAGATCGTTTCAATGCGAATCTTGACTTATGAATAAATTATAGGGGTGGAAGCGGAGATTCTGGGTTTGAATTCATGTTTTTGGGGCCTATGTTGAGGCCGTTTGGAGCATAAGTATTGTGTGCTCGACCTCTCTTAAAGAAGGCGAATGCTTCCACAAGTCATTGTACTGTACGCTGAAGGCTGTAATGTATTATTGAATCATCGGCTAGAACGTGAGGATCTCGCTCTGACTGGTAAGTCTTGTTGCGATTGCGAGGTTTAGATTGGGTTGGTGAATTCCATTTTTGCTAGCAAGTGGCACGACATTACCCCTGTGAATTCGTGAATACCAGTGCCATTTCATGTTAGCACAGAACTTGCCGTCCTAGGAGCTCTCGACCTGACAGCCAGATCGAATTCATCTTCGAACATTCGTCACGGCATCTTTTCGAAATCAACATCAAACATGGATCCATTCATCACCCGTCTCCTAAAAGTCTTTGCACAATACCTGTGTCTCTACTATTATATTGATGCCATTGCCTGGACTATTGGACCTACGGACAACTTGATATACCCCGCTAACCCAACTCTCTTCAGAGACTTCGCCGCGATCATCTTGTTCTGCGCAGTCATGCTTCAATTCAGCATTGCGCGACATTACTTCGAACAGATCAGCTTAATTGCTGAAACAGATAGCATCGGAATCCGAGAAGCGTTGGGCCTGAAAGTTCTTCTAACCTCCATTGCAGAGGTCTCCAGCTTCAGTCTCTTTGTGGGGTTGCTTGGGGTGATGATACGATTTTGTTTACTTTTTGTTCCCTTCCAGCGAATATGGCTTGTCTATAAATGGTGGAACTTTGCTATACCTCTGGCTGTAGTCTTTCATAAACGCCTTCATGACCAGTTGAAAAGATGTGGGAGTTCGTCGTGTACTTGTGGTGCCTAGGCCGCCATGGCACATCTCATATGGAGGGCCCTTTTCGACGACGACGACGATTACTAAGGTATCCTGTCTCAAGAATATAAGTCAAGACGACCGAAAGGGGCTCTGGTATGAATTGATAGGGAAAAGTCGAGCAGAGGCATTTCGATACCAAGTTTTCTGTTCACTTGTCAGACAATATCTATATTAGGAGGATTACACAACATATACTATAATTTTAAGTCTAAGGAATGTAAAGAAGTAGTCTCCTGCGACGCAACAGCTCTACTCAATCGTCGTGTTAAGGTTTCCCCATAACTTGTGCGCAAGGTTCCGTTGAAGCAACAACCAGAAAACCACGAGAGTTTGGCGCTTTGACCAAACAAGCAAAGCAAACAAGATCATGTACCTTTGAATTCAAGGGAATCTCCTTCCTCTTAAATTAAGTTTGTGGAAGTCTGGGTCTGTTTTTCATCTTGAAACGTTACAGCCGAGCCGCTGTTTTGGATTTATCTCTTGAAATGGAGAGAGACATGAAAGAGAATGGAGCTTTGATACTGCATGTGGATTTGATATGAAGAAGTAGGTGGCTGCTCCGCGGCCTAGCCAACCTTGGAGTCTGTTTTGCAACCTCAAGCGAACTTCAACCAGCCTCTGCTGTTCCTCTCAACCTCGCTTTGCTGCACCTGCAACAAAACTCCCCCAGAAGATCGTCCAAACTCATCTACAGCTTTCTACGTCAACTCGGGCCATTGAGCGCCATGCTGACCATCATCAAGAGAACCCTTGATCTTCTGGGAGAGTTTCTGTCACTCATCTCCCAGTCCCTGACCGACTTCATCTTCGGAAACCGGATATTTATCTACAGCACGGTCTCAGAGATTTACATCTCCATTATTCACGAATGGGTGTGCCTTCTCCTTCCTCGCACATTCATGGTTCTTGTCGTGCTGCTCGTCCTCAAATGGACGCCTGAGTGGTTTATGTCTATGGTGGTGCGACATAACGAGGCTTTTTTCACTCCTTTCTGAACAAAGCTGTTCACTTTCGAAAGAAAGTCGACGAAGGAATTGGTCGCAAAGCTGGGAATACCTGGGTAGAAAAACTCTTGGTACGTTCTAGAGATGAATGGACAGATTCACCATGAAGTTTATCTGATTACAAATGCTGTAGACAGCAGACTCTCTCTCTGACACACAACAGACCTGGAGCACCAGAATCGCATTGCGAACAGCAACTTTTCGAACCCAGCACCACGCACGAAAATGTCGACCTCTCCAGTCTCTCCCATAGCACGATCCCGACCTAAACGCCGCAACAGAAATCAACCTCCTATCTCTCTCGTTCCTGCCACTGATGCAACCACCGATCCAGCTCCTACTTTCCGTTCTATCGTATCAGATTGTCTTTCCAGAGTCCTGCAACTCGCTCTCTACTGGATAACATCAACCCCCCTCTACAAATCCGCCGCCAGCTATTATTTCGCAGTCACAACCGTCCTCATCTCCATCACCACCAGAACTTGGATCCCAGCTTGCATCATCCTCGCGCTCGTTGCTTTCTACTTCGGACTCGCAAGTTTTCAGGTCCTTCCGGTTGCTATACTCTGCTTTGCTCTCATCAACGTCGTCCTTGCTTTCGTGCATGCACTCTTCGCCGTTCCGAGAGTTGTACAATACTTGTCGGCGCGCCCTTCTCGGATCTTGTACACTGTTTGTTGCGGCGTGCTTGGAATCATTGTGCATTTGTGCTGGCGGAAGATGATGGAGCAGTGGTATCTCACGAAGGAACCCCCTTTGGTATTCTTGGAATGCGGTCTAGGGATGAGATGTTTGGAGTAATGGGAGATAGAGCACCGTTGTGTGGGAAGGTCTGGCTCTGTCGCGGTGAAGTATAAGAAGGGATGGATGAGGAATGACCTTCACCACAGATATCCTGTTAAGGGAGGTGGTTTTCCACTTTGCTTCTGTATTTCCCATCAACGTCTTTCTGCCAAGCATCTTTTGATCCGCCTTGATACCGCAAATGGTTCCAAACAGCTCTGCTTTTGAAATAATCTGATTCACAATTTATAAATCCACACATGTCCCCCTTCGTAACAGTCTGGTCATTGGTTGAACCCGTTGTCCTTGGCACAAAAGTATGTTACCCCCCTTGACTTCTGTTGCGACCACTAGGATGAATTAATGTATATACCAGTTTTTAATCATCATCTTAAGCCTTTCTCTGCGCGTTTTCAAGACCTTACTAATGTGGGTAAAGGTGCAAGACTGAATAAAGGGCAAGTTCAGTGAACCTGTGTCAGAATCAGGCCTCCGGTCTCGGACATCAACAAACCCACGCTTACCAACTCCATACTCTTCTCACCAAATCCCTGCCCCCTCGAAACAGAAAATCTTCACCCTCAACAACCTTCTGAGGGTCCCATCACATCTTCCTCAAGCCACAAGCGAACCCAGAACTTACTGCAACGACATCAAGATGGCCTTCTTCAAGCTCGTTGACTACATGGTACCGATCCTTACATTCCACTTTGGCGTCCTCTTCTACAACTTGTATCACCTTCACACCAACGACCAAGCCATCACCAAAGAGGCCTTCAATTCGCAAAAAAAACTCACATCCCGGCTGGTGCACCGGTTCCTACCCTTGTTCCTTAGCCTGCCTCCAGGTCAAAGTCAAACACTGAACACGCAAACGCTCAATCATCAACCCCACTTCGAACTTCGCTTTCAGTCACAGAGACGGTGGACGTGCTTGGCAAATGGATTGAGGAGTTGGAGAATGAGGGAGAGCCTGTGCAGAAGAAGAAGAAGAAGAAGAAGAAGAAGAAGAAGAAGAAGAAGAAGAGGAAGTTCTTGGGAGGATTGTTTGGTGAGAGACAGGTTGTGGAGGGTTTCAAGGTCAAGGATAAGACGGTCAAGTTTTTGTGAGGAGGGCGGAGATGGATTGGACTGCACTAGATTGGATTGGATTAGACTAGGCTGCAGTCGACAGGAAGGGAGCGATGGATAGAAAAGCTTGTGGAAAAGAGACATTGTGGGACATGTTTAGTGTATTTTGGGAGGAAAAACATGCGATACAGATCTTTGAAGGGTATCTGGGGGAGTAGTGTTTACTTCATTGCGTACTTCATTGTGCTCTGGCAGGACATCCAACAGTTGAAGCGAAATACAGGGGAAAAAACAGAACAACGCAATAACCCAAAAGCTTGAAATCAGGAACACTTCTCATGCAGCACTAAATGAAACTGGATTCAACCCGTGGTCTGTTGATTTTGACAGATCCTTTGTTCAATCCTACTAACATGAAAGCTGAGCGAATGACGCTAGTCAAATAAATAAATATCGCACATTCGAGTTCTAAACTCTAGGTCCTCTCGAACCCTCCAACCCTATCACAAAGAATAAACCCTGTAACATCTCGTGGCACGACGACTATTGTGCCACATTTACCGATAATTGCTCTTGCGATCCTTGCCACCAACCTCGCAGAAATGGCTGGCCGACGCTGCTCTTACGCACTCCTCCCCTCAATATCGTTTTCGGCCTCCTGCTTACCAGCAAACATCTTAAGGAGTCTTTCAGTACTATAGCCAGAACTGGTGACTTCTCCCACAGCAGCGGTACCCTCGATCACCTCCGGAAGAAAAGAATCAATGCTCCGTCGTTCGACTTCTCTGCAAAGGGCCATTTTGCCATTAGCAGATCTCCGGAGTCCCCAAGCGCAATGCTGCCCACTCTGTCGCCTCGATTGATATCCTGGGTAGCAAAACGTGCTCACGTTGATGGTATACTTCGTCCTTCCTTCCTTTCTTCCGTTCCTCCAATCTCCCAGATCAAGAATCGTTCAGCTAACCCCGCACCATAGAATTCCCCTTCTACGACAACGAAGTCGCCAACCTCGCCGACGCCACTTTCATGAAGCTGCAAAACTTCGACGACTGCATCCGCAAATCCGTCGGCTACAAAGAGCTCGGCCGCAGCAAGCTTCGTTACGCCAATCAACGCTGTATCTTGGAAGCTTTTTCTGGATTGGAGAAGCTGCTGGACCAGAGAGGCGTAGATGAGGTAGGGTATGGTGGTGTTGGATTTGGAGAGAATGTCTTGGAGGAGAACAATGTTCATTGGGTCAGAGCTGGACGGGTTCATGGTGGCGGTTGGTTCTTCTTCCGTAGGGGATGGACGGAGGATGATCAGCAGTATCGAATCGATCGATATACGCAGCAACCGCCAGGTTCGTATCCTGTCTCAACTGTCTGATGGAGGTGGCCGGGTCCGTATATACATGAGGGAGAGGATCCGTCTTGTTTGTCCAAAAAGCTTGTCTTGAGCAACTTTTGAGTTCCTTTTACGTGTCTGGGTGTGGCGTTTTCAGGTTGAAGTTCGGCTTTCGCGCGATGGGTCTCGCATGGCTTAGCCTTACTCGCCTCAAGTGAGGTAAATACTCGCATTTCCATCTTCCCTTTTCTCTCTGGTCAACGTCACCGTCATCAGCAACCTCGCTACCACTCAAACAGCACACATTGCACAACCAAATCTCTGTACCACCACCAAACAACACCAAACAACACCAAACAACACCAAACAACACCAAACAACACCAAACAACACCAAGCAACAACCGTCCTCCATATTCAGCCTCTAGCAATGACTTCCATCCAAAAGATCGGTGTCGTCCTCGTCCTCCTCCTCGTTCTCTCTTAAGTCCTGTCCAACTCACCCAGGCCAAGGCAACCACCATCACATTGGCAGCTTGCTTCTACCGCAACACCACCTCGATCTCTGCCGAGCAGACCACCGCCACCACAACCATAACCACACCCCTCCTCACAACCACCCACGGCCCAACACCAATCGTCACTTTCGCCCCTCCTCACACCACCATCCCCATTGGAAGTGGAAACCGGTTCCAAGGCTGGATCGAGCACAAGTGCCGAGGGCTGTAAAGACTGTTGGAGGATCATGGCACAGCACACAAGAAGCAAGGGAGGTATGGTGTGGTGTGGATTGAAGATCTGCTATTTCCGTGGTGGTATTGGTAGGACAGGGTTTGGATGTAGAATCCGGGGTGCATTCTCGGGCTCTTCCTTAACGGATGTACGACCTTCGTGCTGCCTTTTGATCTTTGTGTGATAGTGATATAACTTGATTGTGAGGTACTTTGTGTCATGAAGCCGTGCCAAGATTGGTGATCGTCCACTCCGACTGAATCTTTGCGCTGGACTGTGTCGTGTATATGATCTTCGCTTTCCCAACTCTCAATTTCTTTTCCCCGTTCTCTTTGCTATCATCTTTTTCAAGCATCAACCTTCAAGATGAAGCTTTCTCCACTTCTCTGGCTCACGCTGGCCGCTGGGCCTGCTATTGCAAAAGTCCAATGTCCAGATGCTATTGAGACGCTCAAGATATGCTGTCCAAAAGGGTTCATCGGTATTTTGAGCCAAGGTACTGCTGGATTTCTGTGTAAGGCCCAATTTCGGAGTTGCCCCTCGTACAGTGCTCTCTGCGCTCACTCGGACTAATGCTGTCTCCCCAACAGGTGATATCATCACCGGAGGTTGTGTGGGGAAGTACCTGGCTTGCTGCTCGGTATGTTGTTTCTATACTTGATCGAAAGTTGAGCTTTTGGCTCGTGAGAATGACACACAGGGAGTTAGAGACAGAAGCTAAGTTATACCATGGTAGGGAGCAAAACCTGCGGACTGTGAAGGCCTGGCTGGTGTTACTGTTGTCGAGGATCCCACGCCCGCCACAACGTTCTGAAGGCATCAACGGACATGGTTTGGGCGCTTAGGTATTGTATTGCAAAGTTCATGGTCAATCTCTGGAATCAGAACTGGTTTTGCACCTTGCTTGCGGCTGCATCAATTCGATTGATTGAGTTTCTGGTTTTGTAGTACGAATTGGACGACATGAATTTCAGAAAGGTATTGCCTCGAAGCTCGATATTCCTTTCTCCAGAACAGTTCATCGTCTGCTGCATTCGAGCAGTTGAGTAGTCGAATCCTTGTTTCTCAACTCTCTTCCTCTTTGAAGTCAGCTAGCACTTGTATCGCGCCTTCCTTCCCGCTCCTTAAAGCACCTTCCATATATCCTCGCCATTCATCCGCAAACTCTGTTCCTACAAAATACAATCCATCATGCTTCTTGCTAGCCATTTCAACGCTAACTTCAAGACCTGGGGGCCGAGTGGCAAATGGACACCCCCATCCTGCCCAAGCGTCTTCTGTCCACTCCGAAGTGATCGAGTCGATGAAATCAACCTTCACCACATCATATCCCACACCAAACAACGAACATAGTTGTCTGAGTACCACTTCTGTCCTTTCATTATTATCGAGGGCCAACCATTTTCGACCTGGTTCGGCACAAAGGAAGCAAGTCAATGCAAAGTTCTCCAGGTCTGGCACAGAAGTATCTCTGCAGTGATTCATTGGTCCACGAAAACTCTGTGCTAATCCACAAGCTCCTCGTTGTTTCCAGAAAGGTGTCTTGAATAGACAAATAAATTTGACAAATGTTCCATAATGTACGGAGGTGGTGTAAATAAATTTTGGTGTGGGGAGAGGAGGATCAAATGTGATGTTTTTGTAGGCCGGCGAGGGGATGCTGATGATGACTTTTCGGGAGCTGAATATTTCGCCTTGAGAGGTGGTGGCGGTGTATAATTTTGAGCGCTTCTTAATGATGGAGCTTACTGCTGTGTTGAGTTTTATTGCGTCTTTTGGGAGTAATGTTGAAATGCCGATGGCGATGGATTGGGTGCCTTCTTGGAGTCGAAGGTATTGAGCTCCGTCTTTGCCGTCGTACCGTAGATTCACAAGCCCAAGTCCCTACAATAACATTACATGAGTCAATAAGGCAAACACTGCTGACTTTAACTCATTAAAAATTTTCAAGTGTAGACTGAGTTTTATTTTCTTGGAGAAGGGCGCTCAAGCGATAGAGCCACTCTACCTACCCACCAGCGGATTTGTCTTCATGGACATGGAATGGGGAAAAAATCTCTGAATGGAGCAAAATAAAGAAGCGGAATGACTTACACCACGACAGATCTCCAAGTACGCAAGTGCCGAAACGTCACAAGGATCCTGACCAAGTGTCCCTCTGGACCAAACCCTGGCAGTCAACAACGCTTCAGGACCCGCACCCAAATCTTTGCAATACTGCTCAAGCGAAATCGTGTTAAGCTCGTCACACTTCGGCTTTTCAAAAGTCTCTGGATCCAACGAAGCCCTCTCAACCTCATCTCTCAACATCGCAATATCCCTCGTCACATCCTCCCCAAACCTCGGGAATTCGCCAAAAGGAAACAAATGACACTTCCCTTTCACATCCTCAGCAGCTACCAGACCCTCGATATTCTGCACCACAGGCGTCAAGCCAAACTTCTGGACATACTCCCAGACATGGGACTGGTTCGTGTCGTTGAGCCATGCGGCGCCGAGTTCTTGGATGCCTCTCCCGTCGGGTCGTTCGATAGAGTTGGTTTTACCGCCGATTCGAGAGCGGGCTTCAAAGATGAGAATTGAGCGGTTAGCAGTGTGAAGGGAGAGGGCTGCTTGGAGACCACTTAGGCCGGCGCCGATGATGATTGTGTCGTAAATGTCAGACATCGCAACGAGATAGCCCTCGTCAGGATCCGATGAATCAAAAAGGTCAGTGTTTGCTGAAGTCTGTCCTAGTACCAAACTTCACTCCGTCTTTGTGCTTTGAATTTCACACGATAAATTGATTACGACTTATATACGGCAAGAATGGTTAATGTATCCTGGTAATTCATGTTATGGGGAGGTGCTGTGAACAAGAGTGGGATGGCGGGAACCCCTTCCCCTCCTCTAGACACAAACCCTAGATGAGTAAGCCACTCAAACAACAATACTTCAAACTCCCTCTTGCAGATTATAGGACAAATCACATTCTATTAATTCATTAAGTACAAATAGCAGAGAGCGAACAGGAAGCGCAATAATCCGATCCATCACCATTTTTATACTGCCAGCATCAATCCACCAAGTTTTGTGCGTGAACACGACTCGAGATCCATTGACTTGAATAGCCAGGAGGTCCTGTGTCCCAAGAAACGCTCATACACACTGCTCTCAATAGTCAGTCATCAGAAGAGAAACACAATAAAAGTCTCATATGCGCTGTGGAAGTCCGCCAGTCCCAGCATGCCATAGTCGAAGAAGAAGTCAGACACTCCATCCACTGCCACCAGCTGCAGCGGCATCGCGCCTTATGCCGAAGCAGCCTTTCTCTAGACAGAAGAGGTACTTGCAGTGTTGGTGGCAGTTTTATCGACATCGTCAATGATTCTGGTGACTTCTTGGACAGGGACGACCGACCGAGCAGGACAATTGAGTTCCTCCTGGACCAAATCAGTGCTTATTCTTCCTCGCTAAGCATAAGATACTTACCACCTTGTTTCTGAGCTGCCTATAAGTCATACAACAAACCATCTTCGGAGGTACGATTGATGTTCCAGATCGAGTTCTCGCCGCAACATGCTCAAGACCCTCGAGAATCTCCTTAGCAGCATCTCGGTCCATCCTACCCGCCGAAGCAGTTGGACGTGCAAGAATGATATTTTGAGGTTGACCAAGATGCTTGAAGGCATCTATAGGAATGCCCAATTCCCATGCATTATTGATTGCCAGGAATAGCGGTGCCTCGATAGCCTTGGATTTGTCGATGACATGTTTGGGTAGCCCCGCTCTATCCCGTCCTTGAACATCGCCGGTATTCAAGGAAGTGCCGAAGAAGTTCTCGCACAAGTGGATGTTCTCGAAGAGGAGTGAGTCGCGGTGAGGATCGTAGTAGATGGTCTGTCCGTTCAGATTATTTCTGAAAGACTTTTGGTAGTTGAATCTACGTTCGGCCCATTCGCGTGCCTCACCCGAGATGTAGAACACGGCTGGGAAGTCGTAGGAGAGCAGGAAGACACCCATTTCCTTATTTTCTTCGGTATTCTTGCGATTCTTGACCTCGATGATTCGTCGGTCTGGAATCATGAGGGCGTAGATCATGCAACGCAACTCGTATGGTAGTTTTGGGAAGAGATGGAAGTTTACAAGCTTCTCTGCCTTCAAGGCTGCTAGCTTTGATTTGCTCAGCTTCTAAATTCTTTTCGTTAGCATTGATATATGGCCACACGAGAAAGACTTCTGAATGAAGAGCTGCACATGGGGAGGGAATGGAGCTCTTACATTGATTTGGCCCTGGGTGAGCTTGGCTCTCTGATGACACGACTTGACCATCGGTCCCTTGGTGAACACAGGGAAAGGTCGGTTGCCAGATCCATTGGTGTTGGCGGAACGAGAAATAGGGATGCGATGGGCGGAACCAAAAGCTGCAATGGCATCAACTGAGGAAGTCTGCAAAACTAGACTCTTCTGGATTCGGCCTTTGGTAATTGTTCGAGGAGCAGGTAAGTTGCCGTTCGTAGGTAAGGTATAACACTTGGGGGCATGAATGACAGAATTTGTTTGGCCATCATTCAAGATAAGGAATCTGGTACCCGCGACGATAGATTGAGTTGCCATTGATGTTCTGAAGAGCCCCGGGACGACTGGGGGAATAGATGGCGCCACCATTGGATTGGCCTTGAGGATGTCCATTAGAGGAAACCTTAGAAGTCAGTAAGATGCTGGAATGTTCGGCGAGGTGGAACATGTCCTTCAGGTTTCCAGATGCTACAGGGTAACCATTGAGTGGGGAAGATCCACAGCCTATTGCTTGCCAATGGTTATCCTCCACAGTTCCCGGACCCTCACCATAGCCATTGATGCTTGGTGCCATGAGACGAGCGCCATACATTGCCCCAGCTGTGCTGTACTGAGTTGGATTGTCTTGCGCGGAAGAGGTTCGACTGCGGTTACTCGTCGCAGAAGACATCGATGACAGAAGTGAGAGCTGTGAGTAACTCGGAGTTGGTTGGCTTTGGGCAGAGTAAGCGTGGTGTCGTGGACCACCATCATTTTGTTGATAGTTCCAGCCCATGTTAGAGGAATTGGGGAGGAGGCAGGTCGAGGAAAAGGAAGCAGGATGAAGGCCGGCATTGATGTCGAAGGCATGCTCGGACTTTTGGTGGGGTAGTTGGAATTGAGGACTGCCATTGGCAGTTCCCTTGGTTGGTCAGTATTCTTCTGCAAAGCTCCAGGGAGTGGTAGACAATGGTAGAAGAAGTTTATGACTTACACGCTTGGGGGGAGGACGAGTCATTATAAAGTGGCTCTTGGTTGACTTGGTGTGAGATGATCCTTGGTACAAAGTCGTAGACACTTTCGAGGACTTGACGGAAGTGGGGTGCAGTCAAATCCGAGGGGAAATCTTCAAGGCTTTATAGGAATTATGGTGGGCGGAGTCACAACAGTGCATCCGCTCTCCAGTCATTATCGAAATCCTGCTTATGGAGTGAACTGAGCGATCCGGGTAATGAATGGGCTTTTGCAGCTCCGAGGATGACTGAGTGGGTAATTGCTGCACTCGAACACTTGAATGTTGCTCATTTAGGCTTACTTTGAATCACTTATTGGATTTGGAGCAGGGTAAGGGCCAGAAACTCACAGTTTCCTTACATTGAATTGTTAATTCCTGCTTGAAGGAGGGATTTTTGTGAACCATTCACTGGTCACGTGCCGTTAAGTCATCGTTTCCATTCCCCAGCTTGTCGTGAAAGACATTGATTTGGCTGCACAGCAACATGACCAGGGTCTGTAAGATGAGTTGGTTGTGATCATTCTCCTGGAATGTTGTTTGAAGTGCATTGAATTATGAAGCTGTCCCTCTAGCTCTGGACTAGTTTACACTCATCTTTTGCTTCTGATAGAATAGACGTCTTGGCTAGAGATTTGCATTTAAGAACTGTGCTCTATGGGACTCAACGGTCATGTTTTGGGGGGAAGGCCTCCTTGGACTATCTTCCAAGACACTGCCCAGATCATCTAGGTATACCAGCTGCGGGTCCTGACAACAAATCATTGAGTGCAATGGCTCATTGTAACTTCAATTTTGAACTCTATGTGCCTTCTGGGGGCTTGTTTCTCCATGATTGGTACCCCCGCGTGGTTTGCACCTCAAATTATGAAACAAACGGTGGCGGTAGCTGCAGCAGTGCGGAGACACCTTAATGGGTCTCTGTATGACTAAATATATAACCTTTATATACTGGCTTGTGTTAAGACAACAATAGCCTATATCGTCAAAGAAATGACTCCCAATCGTTCAAGTAGATTCCCGCAAGCCAGAGCTGGGTGGACGGACCTCACTTTTGCACGAAGAAACGAGAAAGGAACTCCGTGGGACAAGTTCAGCAGGCCAGATCGCAAATGAGTTTCTCCTTCCTCTTTAATGTATTCGGAAGTTGTTAGAAAAGCTCAATACCCCCGTGAAACCTATCAAAACAAAGTTTGAGCCTCCCAGCAGAAGTGTCGCATGCTGGACCAACCAAATCGAATTTCACTAGGCGAGCTCTCGAAAAGGGGTATTTTGACCGACTGAGCGCATAAGCAGGACCATGACTAGCAATAATTAATTTACATCTCAACAGGAATATACTCGAGCAAGCAGAAGTTTAAGGTGGCTGCATGCATGCTGTGGGGTCAAATCTTCAAAATGTGCAAAGCGGGGTGAAATATCCCCAAGTGTTGGTAGGGTACTCGGAGCTTGCTCTCAAAGACCCTTGACCATTTTACAGCTTACGCCTCTTGCTACCAATCAAATCAAAGAAGCCATAGATATCAGGTGCCTTCTGCCTGAAAGGAGCCTTGCGCGTGGTTATACTGTAGTCCCCCACCTCGCTGCTCCAAATTTGAAGCGAAGTCAAAGCCCTTTCTTCCAGCCTTTGCTCTTGCGACTTGATCTCAACAACAACGCCGCTCTTCCTCCAAAGCAGGACAATCGCTATGACCCCTGTTTCACTGCAGGAGTACCTTGGTGCATGGAAGGATGTAAGTCCTCCCCTGTCTAACACAAAGTCTTGTTTTCTCATTCCGCTGATTCTACCATGCTGACAATTTTCCTGTGAGTAGGTGTCAGGCTCAGCTGCGGCAGATAACATCCTCTCCTCCACTCCCTCTAGTGATTCCTCCTCTACCTCCAATTGCAAGAAGAATGGTCACTGGGTTCCTCTCATGGAATTCAAGCTCTTCCCCAAGCTTCCACTTGAGCTCCGCATGGCTGTTTGGAGGCTCTAATTGAACATGATTGCGGGTCAAAGTGTCTTGATATCTGCTAGTCCTTCAGGTCTCAGAGTCAATTACAACACACCGACCTTGCTTCCTACTTGCCACGATTCTCGAATTGAGGCCCTCGCCAGCATGAGCGCCGAGTTTGGGAACAACTTGGGTGGCGGAAAGAAAGTCTACCTCAATTTTGATAAGGATGGACTGGCGTTTCCTGATACCGACGCGGCCAGCATGTTCTTTGGGCAGAGTATCGCGGAGAACAGTTTCTGCCAATCATCGACAAATCGATGGCACTGAAGCACAAGCTCAAGTACTTGATTGTTGGGACGTCTGGCTGGTATGGTCCAATCTCTCTGACTCAAGATACCTTTAACCCCTGTGGACAGCCAAAGCACATCATGATCACTCGAAAAGGAGGTCATCTTCCATAATCTGATGAGCACGCCGTTTTCAGAATCTTCCTGAATCTCACAGGTACTCCAGCCAACTCTGTCACACAAGGCAGCATCAATGGTAGCAAAGGTGCCGGAAATATTGCTCCTGCTCCGGCTAAGACTTTCACTCCCGTCGTTGAAGCTCTCACATGGAAGGCTGCAAAGGAGAGATTGGTAAGTCTTTACAGAAAAGCTAAGACATATCAAGAAACTTGACTGACGTAACATAGTTTGTCCTGGAGAATGGCCCCCGCCCACCCAAGCGAACCTACAAGCCTCGTGCGCCAAAGAAGACTACCGAAGATGCTGCTGCCGTTGCTGCAGGAATTTCAGAACTCTCTTCAAACATCGATGAGCTTGCCCAGAGCGACGATGAGACCGAAGAAGAGATCTGAGGGGATGATATTTTGGGAATTTGAAGTCTATGGGGACAATTAAAAGCTTAGGCAACGCCTTCGGGTTCCTACTCCCGGCATTTTGGGGAAACACTACATTGGGTGAGCAATGGAGGAGCTCTTGATACCTTGGAAGGTCTACGTCACTTCAGATAGTTTACTTTACTGCCCGACACAAAAGCAATGCATTTGAATTTTTGCGTACTCCTCCCATTCGTGACTTAGTTTTCCAGAATAAGTGATGAGTGGTTTGAGTCAAGGTGTTTTTTCTTGACTAATATAAAGCCTTTTCACTAAATGCCAGGAACGCGAGACTAATTACTTACGTCCAAAGGTTCTTTTTAGATAAACTTGAGGCCGGTAAGGAAGAAGGATCTCGTACTGGCGTTTAATATGCAGGGAGGGATACCCAGCGCTTGAGATACCAGAAAGCGTTAGTAGAGAATTTGAATGTCTAAGGCATGATTTATCATTATAGAGGTAAAGTTCGAAATTTGCTCCCAAAATTGCTTGCTGATTGTCTTAATCTTTCGTCGATTCTCTTACTTTTAACCCACCAACATTGCGGATGTATATCTATGCTTCGTCCACCCCCAAACTTGGTGTTGAGGTTTCAAAATCAGACACTGATGCTCCACTGATTTGAAGAAGTGAGTCACAGATCGCACACATACCTACCTTGGGCTCAAAAATTCCGTTTCGCTGCCATCTAAAGCGACCCCAACACTCGGACCCAGATTTTTCGAGACAGATCAACGAGCACCAGCACACCTAATAGTTAGGATACCATCAGTCTTCATCCACAGATTCTAATGACCAGATAACTTTCAAACAAGAAGTCTACCGTCTTCTTTGTTAGATAGCATCATCCCTCTAGGTCAACAGCATTTCACCAAGTCCTGCTTTGCTATTCGAAATCGAAATTTGCTTACTGGGGTCATTGGTTCTAGAACTTTCAGGTACATGAAAACGTGAGGTAGTGTTTTGTTTTATATGAGTTGAGGATAAGAGTAGACAATACTTTACTACAAGACCATTCAAATGAGGCTGTACTGTTCATGGAAATGATGTGGATTTTGTGACTCTCCCTGCCAAGAATTGGAAAATACGGAGTCACAATCGAGAATGAATGCTTCACAGAAAGGCTTGGGCTTATGTAAAGACAGATTTTTCCATTTTGTCAGCTACCAACTCGCAAAGAAACTCAAATAGACCCCTACTGACGGTTATCCGTCTAGTACCCGCGCTTCCGGAAGATAGCTCAATTGATCCGACTATTGCCCTCCCTAAATGATCAGTAGGAAAATTTGGAGGCTGAGAGTAAATCTCAGTAGAAGAAAGGCAATTCAGAGTCCCTACTTTCATCATCCCTCCGTCCGCAATGAATGTACCCCAAAGAAAACATCTTCATGAAGCCCATGTCTCGCAACATACGCAATAACTTTTGAAAAGAAAGAATAACTCAAACAACCCCTCCACTTTCCCATCGAAAGCAGAATTCGGCAAAGGGGGGAACCATCCTCGATCACTATCCTCAAGATTTCCACAGCGATGTGTCTCAACCCACTTCTACCAATTCCACCAACCCCGTCGACCATGTGTTCTTTAGGACAACAGTTCCTCAATTTCCTCAATTTCCTCGGCTTGGAGACGGGCTGAACGGCGATCGCCTTGTCTGAACTTCTTGGCGGCCACTTCCTCACTATTTCTTTCTTCAACTCTCTTGCCAACTGCCTCTCCTTCTTCTTCAAGGCCAGTGTGGGATCATCAAGGTCGACCTACAGAGTTAGCTTTAAATTGAACAACTAAAGAGGGGTTTCAGGAAAAGGGACAAACCAGCTTTGCTTGGAGTTGGATGAAAGTCAAGGAGGCGATACTCGGGAATTGATAGTCTTTGTTAAGACCAACGTCCAGTGAGTCAACATCGACCAGAGCATCTGTCCACATTCTTTCTGCCGCCACAGTGTCTATCCGTAGGGATATTCCACTACGTCGTGTAAGCACTATTTGCTTGGGCTCCCCAAGCCTCTCCATTGCCTTCGGAGTGAACTGCAGCTCTTTCCAATACCCCTCGCTATATTTCCAATCCCAATGTTGGGAAAATCCAAACACCAGGGTGCTCCTAGGAGTCTCTTGCCCATGAAAATCATCAAACTCAATGGCAATATCCGCTGCATCATAGGAATGGTATGCAAGGCTTATTTCCATCCCCAAACATGTACACAGCTCCATCAAACTCGATTGCTACTAGCCTGCAGTTGCAGACTTTCTGATGTTCCCTTCTCAGCCTAATACGACGAAGTCGAGGAGGGCTTGAAGATGATCGACCCCCTGGAGATCATCTGGCAAGTGCACCTCGATTACGGGCGAGGATATACATGTGACACTGTGTCCTCGTTGCGCAGGCGCATGTGCTTACCCTTTGTCACCCCAAATTCTTACTTGCACGATGGAATTCACGGACAATCAACTTGTTCAAGCCCAGCAAGCTATGGTCTTGTTCTAAAGAGGACATGAAATTGGATTGCTATTACACTGATGATCGGAATGACGAGGAGGGGCTTTCATTACCAATCATTGCTTTTGAAGGATCCCTTGCCCGAGCCAGACTTACAGACATCTCGGCATAGTCTAATAAAGACTGTAACCTAGCTACTATAGCTTAGGGAAAGGCGCATCGCTCTGTGAGAACCACTGAGGAACTCCCCAGCCCGCATCTTCATATCTCATGAAACCTCCCCCCTCCCTCCGAGCTCCATTTCAACCCAAAATCCACCATTCTACGCATGCTAAACATGTGCGTCTGAGTCTAAAATCCAGATGACCTGGCTTGGATACGTGCTGATCGGCGAATTGGCAGGAGGGCTCTTTTCGGCTTTAAAAGTATCGGCGGATTATGAAGAACATTCTGCAGACGTTCGTTAGACTCGACAGACCCCATGCAAAGAATGAAAATAATATGACTTACAAGCATGGTCTGAAACTCCTTGACGGAAGAAAGCTCCGCCTTGGGGCCACCGTAGCCACCCTGGCCATGGAATTCTGGAGAGGCCAATCTTTGTCCATCCAGATAGAACGCGGTAGTTCCAGGCTGCCGTATTCCGACGGGGATGACGGGGATTTCCAAAGAGAGGTAAGATGATGAGGTGTTCAGGGCTTCCTAGAGCCTTCAAAATTGGGATCGCGAGCAGTTGATCTTGCACCCTCATGTTCTTGATACCATTAGCCAAAGTCTTCTGTAGATCTGGGCGTCTGGGTCCAAGGCTTTCCTCGTCCTCAGTCCATCCTAAATCCACGAATTGATAGATAACATCGCAGCCATCGAAAACGACGGCATCTATAGCAGAATTGAAGTACACCGGGATGTTCTTCTTCAATCGCTCTGCAAAGACAGCGTCGTAGAACTCCTTGGCACAAGCTCGACTTTCCTGGCTGATCTTGAGTTGAAAGGGAATTTTGTAGGATGCTGTCAGCTTGTAGTTGCGTAGAGGCTCTGCGAATGTTATTTGGATCATTCGTGGTTTGTTGTCAACGCAGCTTGCCCGCCAGATCATCCTCCGGAGCTCGAGGGGTAGCTTTGGGAAGAGCGAGAAGGCTCCTCTTTCTGGAGATGGAGTGATCGCAGTCTCCATCGCAGTGCCAGAGAGCTTGTCGGACATAGCCGCAAGAGTGCTTAGGCGAAGATTTGTGGATTGTTTAGGTAGGTGCCTGTAGTTGATGACTCGAGGAAGATGGGCGCGTCGAAGTTAGTTGACGAAGTTCTGGTGGAAAGCTGAGCACGTCGCGAGCCCTCGGAATCGAAGAAAGATCTTGGCGCTTCTTTGGAGGGGTATTTTTAGTTGGGAGCGTTGAAGGTGCGGGGTATAGATTTATTCGTATGTTTGGCCGTGTGGTATGAAGCTGGAGGGGGATGTTGCTCTACCAGAACAAATCGAGTTTGGAGCTTCCGGTTATTCTTGCACTAGCGCCTTTCTTTTGCCACTCTTTGCAGCAAGATAAGGATGAATAGATGTTGGTACAAGGTCTGGAAATCCACTGAATTCACCATCGTACAATGTTCGCTGAGTAAGCTTTCAAATCAGCCATGTTATGTCACCCAAATTAAAGGTTTGCTGGCACCAGTGCACTTTTGGTTCTTCACAAAACACAAGCACGAAGAAGCCATTGGAGTGTGCAACTCAAACATACTGTCTCATGACATTTTCCTGTCAAATAACCCTAGGTTGACCATGTCTATCATGGTAACTCGGATAACCTCTGCCTAGCAAATGTGACCTTGATATGGAAGCAAGAAGTCCTCAGAAACTACCATCAAAATCTCTTTTGCACGTTACCCGACTCCCTTTTGTTGACTCCCTAGCCCGATCATTCCCAATCATCCTCCAAGTGCAAGTTATACCCATCTTCCGTCTGTATCTCATCCAGGTTACAGCAGCGGTCTGTCGGTCAAAAGATCAAGTACTAAGCTTGTCCTAAGTTTGTCAGCAATAAGTCTATGAGATAACTAGGCACAAGGGTGACTTACAAGCTTGGTCTGCAGCTCATCGTAAGTCAGAGCTGACACCTAAGGGCACGGATAGACGTCGCTTGGTCGTCAATGTGACTATTACTACAGGTCCAGAACTCCTCAATCCAGGCAGCGTTCTGCGCATCTACACCGACCTCCTTATCGTTGTCGCGGACAAGAATAAAGTGTGAGGGTTTAGCCAGAAGTCTCAGAACCCGGGCGTTAAATCAGCGGTCGGAGGGCATATTACGGATTGCGATTGCGAGTATCATCTTGCTTGGTGGAAAAACAAGGCGGGAGTAGGAGTTGTAGCCATTTGGAGAACGGATAGTGTCAGAAGGTCATAGTAGTCGTTAAAATCAAAGGACAGTGCGTCACGATCGAAGTTGAAGTAGATACCACATCCGGGAGCTGCGCTATTTTCGAAAGTGACCTCGAAGTCTTGCAGAGCAACACGACGTGACTCGTGACTGGCGTGAAGTACTGCTGGGGGCTTTGTTTTGTTGACCACTCTCATAATGAAGCCTGGATTTGGACTCCTGCGATATCCAATCACGATAATTTGTGGAACTATCGCAGCCTCGTTCCAAACCATGTTTCGCAGCTCCAAGGGAAGCTTTGGAAACAACTCAAATTCCCTTCCCTCAGCTAGGGGAGTGACTGTATCGCCCATGGTAGCACTTGACGTCGCCGCAGAGTATTGCTACTTCGACGCCTTTCCCTTCAAGACCGCGCTGCTAGCCTGGTTGCTAGGCTTTAGCACAGCCCATGGAGGACTTGCTTGCGTCCATGGCTGCGTATTCGCGCTTCGCAGACTGAGGATGGAGGAGTGAGTGTGGTTGAAGAGGTACTGGAAGAAGTTTCTCGATGTTGTTGTCTGGTGTTGTTGTTCGAGATTGGGAGGTTGTTGCTGAGGAGAAGTTGAAGGGGATGATGTTGGTCGTCGATGAATTTGGAAGGTAAATGGGCGAAGGCGGCGAAGAGCGGCAGAACCTCGCTTAGGATTCCCGATCAAGTGTAGAAAGTCAACATCGAACCTGAAGCCGCGTTCTGGAAACGGGCATTTACACTTAAGACATTCAAACAGACTCAAAGGACTAAGAAATATGAGAAGATAAACTGAATTTAAGTCGTGGAATCTATTACGATGGGATGTCACAGAGTAACGCTCAAGAGGAGAGCCACTAGTAGTTTGGAGAAACCGATTTTAACTAAAGACTTGATTCTTTGCGAAATGCCGCCTTGTACTGTACGAAACAGATTGCGCGCTGTGTTTGATGATTTAGCAAATTATTCCCCAGAACGGTTGCTAAATTTATACCTCTGCACCAATTTCTTTTTTGCAAGACTGTCTGTAGCCGTCGATGCTTCTCCCCAAGGCCGCCCCGCGGATGATTCAGTGAGACTTGGCGCGCGTCGGAAGGCTTCTCAGCAGTCACATATACAATTCAATGTCATTCCTTCCTTGTAACCGTCCGATTATTTTTATTTTTATTTTTTTCCACACTCAACGTACCATATTTCGATTCGGTGTGCTGCCTTCGACGCTCCGCTGCTAATGGGGGATATTGATCAATCCAAATTGTATTTCATCTGGTTTCTTCAATCGTGTTTAGCGTAGGAAGATAGTAAAGATCGTTCTGCGTATGTTAGCCGCTTGAATCTGACCAGCATTGAATTATCACAACCTAGAAGTACTCACCGGTTTCTGTTGCAAGCCAGCGAAAGTCAAACTTTCAAACAAAGGGAGCTTTGTCAGCAGTCTTGTTGGAAACCCATATAGCTGCGTTACTAAGCCTCTCATAATCTAGTTACATGATGCGCAAGGCAGTCATCCAGAAAGCTTAAACCACCTTGCCAGTTTATCAAGCAAACGTGTTGCAGAGATTCCCAGCGTCAGGATCCAACTCCTCAAGTCGCGGTTCAGTGGAAACTTACGGAAAGCAACTGCTAGGATCTTCATGTTGGGGTGGAGAGGGATATTAAGGGATTGATTGCTTCTGGAGGGAGTGCAGGGGTCAATGGAGAATTGCTGAAAGCTTGGTAGGCCATCAAAACCCAGAGCTTCGGACTCGTAGTTGAAATAGACCGGATTTCTACCTCCGAGATTGAGCTCAAACGACAACTCATATTGACCTTGAGGAAGTTCTCGCGATTCATTACAAACGCGAAGAAGAGATGGGACTTTGTAACGTGCTTCTACTTCATTGCGATATGTATGAAAGCGGCCTCGTGCTTGTATGGGAACGCAGACGGAGATGATGGTGATAATCAAGGGCTCAGGTTGTGCCAAATTCTAAACCTTGTTTATGAGCTCGCCTGGCATTTTAAGGAAGATTATGAAGAATCCATCATACGAGAGTGTGTAGGGTGATGTAGTGACTATTTCAGTGGAGGGATCTGCGGTAGCTGCTGGTTCAGATATCTTGTCTAAAAATGTTCACCTAGAAGGTTGTGTGGTGATGATTGAGGCAGCTCCTTGAAGTGTGGGGAGAGGTGATCGTTTCTTGGTTTTGAGGTCGCTCTGCTCGTTGGCAGTATGGTGCAATGACACAGGAGAGAGTGTTGCGTCACGCAAGAACAAGCATATTTGGCTCCTCTTGCTGACTTTGGCAGGCCAGAATGAGGTATTTCTATTATATAAACATTGATTAGCTATAGTCGTTTCCTTAGAGATTGAACCCTGATGGTAGACTTTGAAGCAGAGGGTTCTTTGAAGAGAGCGTGGTCTGGCCTTCTTCTAATAATCTTCCTTTCACTCAATTTGATTAGCTAATGGCCATAAAATACTAAAGCCATGGCCCTAAACCTCCAGGGCGACTTTAGATAGGTACCTGTGCCTTGTTTGCATGCTAGCCCAAGCAAGACTAGCGGCTCTAGGTGTCAACACACGCTAGTCTCGACATCGTCTCGAGGCCCGCACCACAGCACCTTCGAATTCTCCCTGTCCTAGATTGGACTCGACATCACCACCCAGCCACAACGCGATCTTGTGCTAGGTTCCAGTTGCTCGCATACTCAAATTCACAGCTCTGTGACTGAGCAAACAATAACCTCAAACCTCAAGGAGGTACAGAAAAAAGCACGTTGTTGTAAGTCGAACTTGAACTCCAACTCTAATTCAACTTCTTATTTTGGTTGTTCGACGCGTTCTAACATCTTCCAATAGACCTAGCCTCTCCCGCCATGCCGGTCCTTTCTAGCAAATTCCAGCTGGTGCCTATGTACCGTCCCCCAACCAGTCTAAAGAACTCTAAGGTCCATCTGAAGCTTCCACAACATGTTCATATCTCCGCCAAACAGACGAAGAAATTCAAAATGTTTCCAAAGCTTCCGATGGAATTAAGAAATATGATCGTCAAGCTGTCTACCAAAACTACCCCAAAGATTGTCACTATCAGCTACGAAGAAATCATTCTTCCCAACGGAGGTGTTGAACGCCGGGCTACTGCTTACTACGAGAAACCAGCTTTCCTCGAGGTCAATAAGGAATGTCGAGAGGTCGTCCGCAAGATGTTCACTGCCGCATTCTCAATCAACCTTGGTGGAGCGCCGGTCTACTTCAACTTCAATACAGATGCACTTCTCTTCCACGGCTGGAACTCTATGAATGTTTTCTACGGTTATGATGGTCACCAAATGATAGCAGGCGTCGGTCCTTCTTCTAACAAACACCCGCTTCTCATGGTCGGAATTACCTGGCCATACAAACTCACTCTGTCACCACTAGTACTCCAACAACTCGGCAAGCCGAAGCATGTCACCTTCGTGTCCCCCTCTGGTGGTAAAACCCTCCTATGTAAGTATTTGCGTGCTGTATTTACAACTCATTGCGGACCAGTCACTTGACCTGTCCCGAGATCAGAATAATGGGCTCCTCCCTCGCATACAGGAACAACAAATACAAATCGCTCATGCTAACGTATCAAACAGGCAACAGGAACACTGCAACACAGACGAGTCTCTGGTGGGGCAAAGCATACACAGATCAGTCAAATTCGCTGATCCCCTATTGGCAGAAGAATATGGAGGTCACTAAAACATACGCTGAGCCTACCGTCACGCACAAATCCCGCTTGCGGATGGGAAAGTTGCTGGTAAGTACAATAAACACCAAGCTCGTTCATGCACTTACCTTCTTCCAGGACGAGATCGATAGAAAGAATACTGAAGAAAAAGCTCAGCGCGTCAAGGATGCCCGAGATGCTAGAAAACCTCGAGCCTTTAGCTCATCCTAGATCGAAGACAATGCCCAGTACTGCGATACGAGGACCGGACTTGATACTATCAACAGACTGCACATACACTATTGTTCCTCAAGACTCTTTCGCAGCCGGAGAAACCATGGTGGAAGGCACAGGATATTGGGTTGGCAGAGATGGTTTTTTTTTTTTTTTTTTTTTTTTTTTTTTTTGGTACGGACTTTGGGACCGCGAGGAACTTTCATATGGAATTGGACATGGATGCTAGGTGAGAGATTCATCATGGTGGAGCCTCTATGTCCTCTAGTTATTGCGCGCGACTTTCTGCATGACGGCGTGGGTGGCTTGTTGCTTTATTCTTGACTTTTCTACCGTTTTCTGCGATGGGATATGGAAACTGGGAGGAGAAATCCTTTGGGTGGCGCTTTTGTATTCACTCGGTACTGCGCGCGACTTGCAGCGTTACACTATGGGTGTCTGTCTCCTTTTCCCTTGCGAATTTTTCTGCTTTATTCCGAGTCTCTCGATCTCGGAAGAAGGGATGTGTGTCAGGAGATGAGATTGACACAGGTTCTCGAGAACTACATACTGCACCAGCGATCACACAAGGCTTTGAACTGAAGATGTTAAACACACATGAATCTGCCTACTTTGAGGTGACCATCAAACTGCGATCTTTTCCACAAATGCGAGAACCAAAACTGGGATACCCAGTAGCAGTCATTCTCCAAGAATTTCATCAGCTATAATAATTGCACGTGACGAGCAAGGATCTGCCTTCGCCAAATGAGGTTTCGGTGTAAACAAAGTGCGGCCGTTGTCCCGACGAATTCACCTTTCGCGAGCCTCCTCGACAATAGGAAGGGTTCGCCCCGCCTCCCAGCTGTCAACAATAGGAAGAATTCCCCACGGGAATACATCTTCCTTCCTCTTTCCACTCACCCTACCACTCACGGCTTCCATCACAACTCTTCGTTTGCAAATCTCGTCTTCGCAAAGGTATGCACGGCCCAACAAAACATCTCAGGCTCAGATTCGACGACGACTTTGACGTATGCTAACTATCTCCATCTTATTTGATACCGTACTAACAGATCCCAGGACTACCCCGAATCAATCAACAACTGCAAGAACACATCAACTGCCTCAAACCCTGCTCCGCGCCCTTTCGCAAACATGTCAAGACGATCAAAGAGAAGACAACGCCAACGCACACGCCAAGAGCGTGCCGCTGCCGCCTCTCTTGCTGCGATGGGCATGGCTGATCAAGGCGGAGACCTTGTCGGCCCCATTGGTCTCCAATACGGCGAAGATGATCCCATCGGCTTCAGAACCATCGAAGACGGCTACATCCCCATGGAAGTCTTCCCTCGCTTTCCCAAGCTTCCTCTCGAGTTACGCCGCGAGGTCTGGCGCCGCGTCCTCCCCGAGCCTCAAAGCATCTTCATTACCGCCAACGGCCATGCGCAATACATTATTATTGGCAACATCCGAACCCAAACCTGGGTGTACCGCCCTGAGGCCTCCTACAAAGTCCCTCGTCTCCTCGGCGTCTGCCACGAAACCCGCCAGGAAGTCATGATCTACCACCGTCCATGCTTCGCACACCAGTTCGGAGGCGTCCCCGTCTACTACAACCCCAAGACCGATTTGCTCCACTTCGACAACCCCGAGGCTCTCCTCCACTTTTATGGTGGCTCGGCTCCCAACTACCTCCCTCGCAGTCTCACAAACGGCTATCGGTGGAATATGCGCGAGTTTCATACTAATGTTACACAGATTGCTGTTGGCAATGTCGAAGCGAGTGAGGGTATGCTTGGTGCTATGTTCAACCAGATGAAGGGTCTCAAAGTTGTCTTGATCGAGAATCAGCTCATGCGTCCTGAAGGCGAGACTATCATGAAAGAGGTCTGCGATGGTATCAGAGAATTGCAGTTGGGCTGGGAGGAGTACACTGTTGAGCGCACGGATGAGAATAGGGTCAAGTTCAAGCTTGTTCGCTCGCCCCAGTTCAAGGAGAAAATTCAGGGCTGGACGGTAAGCGCCATATAGATCTGTTGGGAAGATTGAAGACTAATTACTGGATAGGGGCGTATCATTTCGGAGGAAGAAGAGGCTGCTGAACGGGCTGAGGAAGCTGAAGCCAGGTTGATCGGAGAAAATGCTGCTACACAGCAACAAGGACAACAATCCGCTCCAGCAAACTCGTCAATCGCTTAATGCAATGGTTGGACTCGCAATCACCAAGCTGCTTGAGGATATTGAGGTTGCTAAGTTCTGGTAACACAATATTCCTGGTCGTTTTGATAGCCAATATCTGGTGGATGGTTGGTTGGTCTTGTGGAAGAGTGAACTTTGATACTTTTGTTTTCGCTGGGGGGTTTGGTGGTAATCCGAGTAGATATTCAGGGGAATGAAGATGGAGACGATGTCTCTCACTACTTTCATTAATGTCCTACGTCTTTGTAGTGGTTGAGTTGAATGGGCCTTGAGATAATGCGTACCCCTACTGCTGCACTTCAAGTTGCCGATAGTGAGAGAGAAATACAAAAGTCTTTGACATCACACCTTTCTTAATGAAATAAACGGTTGTGAAGAAGCATTTGCAATATCTACTCCCTATGGCCAAGCTAACTACCTTCTGCACTGATTGAGCGCTATTTGTCAAGATCTTTTCCAAATCCTCGGAGGCAATGGAGATTGCCAAATCACGTGACTACACCAAGTCCAACATCACACATACGGAAAAACACCCTTGCATTGAAAATCCTGAGAACCATGATAGATTACAGTAGATTTTACTTCAAATGCATTGAAGTCATGATCCGTCGCTAAATCCTAAGGTATTGAAAGGGGTTTGCGCGTCCGTTTTTCGATAGTCCTTTCCCTATCCACCTTCTTCCTCCTAGCTGGAAGGCGCGCACTGATGTCCTCATTAATCCTGTCTTCTCTCTCCTTGCACCCCAACTACTTCATATTTCCATCATTCCAATTATGATATTAATCATGGCCATCCAGTCCTCGGTTCTCGGTTCTCGGTGTCTAATTTACCGTCCTAACTTCAGGAATTCCGCTCTTTGGTCTACTCACCGGGACAAAGCTTGACTCTGGACCTATCTAACATCTCCAAGCATCACAAAAAGCCCAGATTTATCACACCTATGGAAGTCTTCTTTCAAAACTCTCGGACCTGTCAATTTACCCTTGCTAAAACACTGTGCTCGAAGGCTGTTGTGGAGGAGGGTGGCCTTTTTCTCCCCTTCACCAAGCAAACGCCACCATGCCATCCACAACACGATCAATCTCATGGCATCCGAAGCACCTATTGGCCAACCATACCAAAATAATTTCCGTTTCCATTACATGCTTTTCAGCAACCGAATTTTGTAGGCCCTCGGCTGGCTGCCCGTCGAAACATGATTGATCCCGCCCTCTCAGCTGGAACCATCCCCCGCCACGCTGCCCCCAAAGGTCCAACACAAAAGCATGTAAATCAATAGGCCGAATTCTTCTAATTCCTTCTTACGCGAGACTCCAAACGAAGCCTCACCTTTTTGATTGAGCACATGAGCTGGCAAACCGAAGAACGCCGATAAACAGACAGGATTTAGTCTAGAACGCCCCTTGAAAAACCTGACGACTCGGGAATGAATACCCAACAAAGAACGAAAGGGCCAGGTTCTCGGTGGGACATCTCACAACTGCTTCCTCTAGCAGGAGAGGGTGACTCTGCATGAAGTGATAATTGCAATTGGTGAGGATACGGTCAACATTCGCCTTATCGCTGGTGCGAGGATTGCTCAACCGGGATCATTTTTAAATGCTTGCAGACATTTGACCTCTTCGCTGTGTATGTTCTCCGTATTCTTCGAATATCCCTCGCCGACACTTTCATTTGATCTGTAAGTGGCCCTTCTTCGTTTAGAAGTGCCCAAGATCCCAAATCCTAGAGATACTGATTTGCCTAAGCGACCTCGCGGTTCCTAGATCGGAGACCAGAACGAACGAAAGCAGCAACAAAAAAAATGAAGTTGAACTCGTCCAGAGCAGTGCTCTCCGCTATCTGCCACTTCACTTCAGATATCGTCAGATCTTCAGACCCTTTTCTAAAGATCAACGACAACAGCTTCCACAACCACAATGAAGATGGCAGCAACCGCAGATATCCCGATCTCGGAGACTAAAGTACTATACACCTTCACCAAGTTCCCGAAGCTCTCCTTGGAACTCAGGGATGAGATCTGGGGCTATCACCAGAGTCCGAGACTCGTTGAGATTGTTCAGAGACACCTCCCAGAAATGGGTAGCCAGCCTGTAGCCAATGCAATGGGACAGCTTCAAGCCTCAATTGGAAGTTTCGCCGCTCCTCCGATGCTCCTCTCAATCAATGGAGAGTCTCGAGCCGTTGCCCTGAGGAAGTACCATTTAGCTTTTGAAAACGTCCTCGCACACCCAGGTAAAGATTGGCCCTTTTTGTTTTCTCCTGCGCTGCTGGCCGAGTCCTGAAAACGCAAGACTCCAAATCGATATATTTCTTGGCTTCTGCGGTGTAAGACAGCACAATTCTGACGTTTTGATAGTGTACATCGACTTCCCCATCGACGTTCTGACATGCTTCAGTATTCCGATCTGGCTGTCCTTCGCAGCTATTGTGCAGTTGACGGGGGACGACCAGATTGAGCTCGATCGAGTCAAGAACCTGGCCCTCCCAGCTCCAATACCCATCTACAACTCGAGAGCACTGGTCAACATGGCAATTGAGGCAAACATTGCCTTCCCTGGCTTGAAGAAGCTGTTTGTTGTCGAGCCTTGGATGTACTGGGCACAGGTTACCTCTGTACCAGTCATTCCTCTGGACCAGCAGGAGCTTAAAGACTTGATAACTCTGCTTCGGCAGATCGTCTTTCGTGGTGTCGACCCGGGAGAGAAGTGGGAGGCGAGTGAGGTAGAAATCGTTTCCGAGGGAGCGTTGAGAATGATGTACCCAAAGGACTGAGTAAGCTCCTTCTTCTACTGCCCTCGAAGATGTATGTTCTAACCGTCACCAAGTACATCGATGATCCAAGCAGGTGTGGCTTCGGCCCACTGTAAGTCGTTGGAGAGATACCATTTTCAGAACGACCAGGTATCAGAGAGAGGATGGAACAAGGAAGAAGACTTTGTGGCAGCCAGAGACCGAGATGTCTGAGGCAGATACGTGCAACAGCAGGTGCCAGACAAAAAGTGACGAGAGAGACGGCAGACTTCCGTAGGATAATGCAGAGATTTTCTAACCCCACGGTCATTGGAAATTTCATTCTGTGACAACTAGATGATACCTTCCAACGTAACGAAGATAGACTCATTTTAGGTGCTGCCGATTGTGCTGGTGTTTTCCCGAGTGTTGAAAGAGCTACCGGATAGCCAGGAGCGCCTAGTGAGTCCATGAAAGCTACCAGGGCATGCAGACGGCCTTGTTGTGGCTCAAGGTTCCCCGAGGAGTCCTTGGTCGATGCCACGAAGCCACAGGAATTCTGCGACTAATAGAGCAGTAATCCAGGTTTGATTCTTGGGGGCATAGTCGTGGTGTTTAAGTTTGAAGAAGTAAGAAATGAGAGGTGACACTCTCTTCAGAGATGAGATTTGACTTAACTGGAAACCAAAATGGAAGGAACGCTCACTTCTTGTCTCTGTTTTGTTTATTCCAACCTTAAAGCAACGGCAGCACGGTAAAACGCAACCTGGAATATCGCTCTTGAAGTGTGGAAAGGGGTTTGCCGATAACGATGAGAAAATAGACCGACGGAAGAGTAAAAATGGAAAGTAAGAGAAGGAAATCCACAACTGGGTCTTTCTGTCATGGTTCAGAGACTTTCCGCTTGGGCATTGAGCGGCATCGTGAACTTTGTCGCCAATGCTGTTATCAAGTGGTAGTAAATAGCTCTTGAAAGTGGCCTCTGGGCTACCTTGGTAGGAGGAGAATATATAAGGACTTTCGCTGCTTGTCATACTCCAAGAGGGCAATGCCGTTTTGCACTAGAGGTCGGTCAGGGGAGGACAAGAGGAATCTCGAGAGGAGGAACAAAATCACAAAGCTCTGAAAACTAGTGAAGACTTCCTTGATCTCTAGCTAGTCTACTCCATTTCAAAACTCCACCTGAAGGACTCGCCTTAATCTAACATCACGGTAACATCCCAAGAAAGAAAGGTCAATTTGAGAAAGTGCCAAAACCAAGAGCAAGTCCAAACACTTCAGTCTTCCACGAGACGCTGAACTTCTTCTCAGTCACCCACATCCAACGACGGCCATCCTCCTCATATTTATCCACGCGCGCTCGTCTCGCCACTCCCCCAGAACCCCACTTACTGCTACGAATATACTTCTCTGTGAGTTTCGCGCAACAGTCCAGCGTAGCGGCCTCCGGATCCTTAATTATGGAAAGTGCGTTCGGTCGAACGAGCGCCTTGACCATGTAGATCTTCTTGATGTTGAGGAACTGTCCGGTGGCGAGTTGCTTGCAAAGATTTGGGGAGAGGGGAGTAATCCCCTAGATATTTGTCATAAGATACTGCGAGGAATGGCAGTTTCTTCTTGAGTTGTTCCGGGTCACTATCAAGAGGTCAGCATAATGAATTTTCAAAGTAGGCGCCAGGGTCAGAACAGAGAATCGGATCCTGTGTCCTTGGTCATCGAGGATTTAAGGAATTTTGACAAGAAGGAACTTACCAACCCATCCAGACGGATCCCGCAAAAAATTTGTCCATGACCTTGAGAGATTCGAAACAAAGGACATCCAGCTCAATGTCAAAGTAAACCTTGTTCTGGAGTTGTTCTTCAAAACATCCCTTCTGGAGGACGCATCGACGAGACTCTCGGCTGACATGTTGAATTGGATGAATGGTAGTGATTGCCTTGAGGCAATTGTCGAGCCGGTCTTCGTGGATGAAATCGCGAGTATAGATGGGGGTTTTGTCCTCACAGATCCTGACGATTCGTCCCTCTTCTATTGAAGCTAGGTAGATTATCTCTCGGGTCTCGAAGGGTAGATCGGAGAATTCGAGGGGTTTTGTGACTGGGGGCTGTAGTGCCAAGGATTGTAAGGCCCAGGAAGATATTGTAGAGGATGGCGAAGTCAAGGAAGGTAGGGTCAAGGAGGGTGAGGTTGAGGGCATGAGGGCCGGAGTCTTTGGGCGGGATGGCAGCGTCAACATCATAAAAATCGGTAGCGTTGGTATCTGAAGTCTTGTAATGCTGGGATAGGCTTATTTGAAGTTCGAAGGAAGGCTCTTTCAAGTCGTTGTTTCTGTTCAAAAGAAAGTGGCTCGAGGCTGGGTGTTTATATAGTGAGGCGCACTAGTTCGAAAACAGACTTCATGCGGTATGGCCGAACAACATGGGGCGTCTATCTAATAAGAATGTCATCTTCAATGGGAAAACAAGAGGTTGATCACTTGTTGAATGAATGAATATCACCTCATACCACCCAATCCCAACAGGAAGATATTATGAAAGATAGTTTCCTAGAGTTGGGCCTGGTCGCCTAGTCAAGCGCGAACTAAGCTTCGTTGAGCGGTGCCTTCATATACTGTAGTATTGTGTTTCTTTCAACCGCCATGTTATATTCCTTGAGCAACTGCTCTATTCAATGCTTCTATTCTCTCCTAAAATAATTCATTGTGTTACTTTGGAGAAACTTTCGTCCTCCGCTAACTCGATTTGAAATTAACATGCCGCATACTCGCCTACAACGCTTGTACTAAGTACACCGATTGCGGCTAAATAAATTTTGAGCCTCCCCCAGTTTGAAAAATGATTTGATTTTGATTAGGGGGTCCTAATCAAAATCAAATCGAGGCTGAAACATACGTAATGAAATCATTGATTATGATTATAATTGATCATTTACATGCAAATCATTGATTATCATACAATTATAATCTGATTATCAATAGTAGCAAATCAAATCAAATCAGATTATGATCAATTATAATTGATTGGCTTGATTTTTCTTTCTCACGCTGGCCTCCCCAACCTGAACCCTGTTGTGCAAGCAATGGTAGTACTGCTACGACTGCAGAGACCAGCCACAAGTCCAAACGATTGTATATTAGCACACATGTTTGGATATCGAACACTCGCGTCTCTGTTTGCTATTTCTGTCCCACACGTCAACCAAATTACAGTAGTGCTACAAACTGTGATAAATTCCCGTCTTAGGATCACTAGCAATTGGCACTACGCAGCGGAAACAACATCATTGTACTTGTCACAAAGAAGGGGTCAGACAACAACTGTCACTACAATTATTCTTCTCAAGTCTGCGCTGAAACTCTGCTATAGCATGTTGAGCAGTGTCTCCGGATAAATGCTGTTCACATGAATTGATTTGTGTATATTTTGGCTCCGTCACTTGGTCAGACGGAAATTGATCGATAACTGAGAAAGCACAAAGATAGAATCACTTTATAAGATAAACAGTTACTTTGTATTCAAGCACTCGCAGAACGAAGTCCTTTGACAAAAATTTCAGTATAGCTTAGGACTCATTCACTGCTCCTTTAAACGTTTCCTTATAGGAGCTGTCAAATGTGATCATGTCTTGAAAGGGTTTAGCGACACACACTAGCTTCAACTATGGCCTTTATTATCTTTCGTCTTTCGTCTTCGAAATCATCACCGACCCTCGACTTTGAGCTGCACAAACAGATACAAAGGCAAGAACAACTATTGTGAGTCAATTGCCCGTTATACCTAATAAGGAAGATGTGCCTTTACGGTTCATAAATCTTCTCTTGATTCCAATCATACTTCCAATGCACCCTGCTGGTCTTGCAACCCTGGCACCACAGATCCACCACTGGTGCTGGACTTCCCTCGGTCCTAGAGTGAAACTGGAACAAGAGGGAGGAGTATGAAGAGCTTGTAGCTGCTAACATCGGGAGGCCAGCTTGATTCCGGAGCCCGCTTTGAAAGAGTTTTACGAGCTACCTAAGATTGAGGCTTTGGAATCCCATGAAGTTTATGCCATTGCCAACAGACTTTTAATGGGAAATGGGGCCTAGAGATGCATTTGGAGTTGCACAGAACAAAGGCTTGAGATGTAGCACGTGGCTTGAGGGTATTGAAGGACTCAAAATGAGTAGCTTTCAATACATGTTGCTTTTTCATAGGTAGCTAGAGCCACAATCAAACAATGAGCATGCCTTCGAGATGGTGATAAAACCCAGTGCCATGTAGAATTATCCAGTGCTGTGAATATTATGCTGTGAATATTATGTGAGTCTGATCTAATATCTGATATCCCCTGTAAGATTTGGTATTTGCCAAACCCTTTGGATCTGAACTCAGAGGACACGAGCTTGTTCTAGATAAATAGGCCAATCTACCCCTTTTGTTGCTCTTCCAGTGCCTTCAGCTTCATTGACCCTGGTACCCTGGTACCCTTTCTTTATCTTTTTTCCCCCTTCTCTCACCTATAATAGTAAACACAGGATCAGAGTGAATAACTTGGAGCAGCAGAATGAGTTTCCATGTTGCAGGTGATTCATCTCACGGACCCGTGAATATTTGTTTTGATTGAAATCCCTTCACCAGAAAGAAGTCTGTCATTGGCTCTCGAAGCGATCACGCTAGTGGCTGCCTTCTCACACTCCATCGCACCCTCCTCATTCAACGGACTCGAAAGCTCAACATCAAACAATTTTCTACCCAATTTCTTGACGCGGCACAGGCATCAATACCCAGCGCACTCTTTTATATTCTTTCGGAGTCGGGGATTCCACAACTACCAGTAAGCCGCAAATACCGACGTGAAATACCACAGCTGACACAGAACAGACCTGACGCGTCGCTTGACATAATACCCCCGCAGCTTCGAACACGCTCTACCAACATGGTTGCCCTCGACACACCAAAGCTGACGGACCTCGAGCTCGCACAACAAGGTGCAATCAATGCTGCTCTCAGGGTTGCCCAAGTTGCCGCCGAACAAGCCTCTCGACCGGTCGCACCACCCGCAGTCCCCATTGTCACCTCCCAACTGTCGTCGACAGACGCCGCCGTTGACCGAACCTTGAAGATCTTCCACCTATTCCCACGACTACCTATGGAGCTCCGCACCCTCATCTGCCGCCACGCACTCCCCGCCAACCGCCTAATCAAGATCTCCTCCGACGACTTCACCTTCTCCACCATGAACGAGATCACCAACGACATCACACACGAAGAAATCCTTCGTGCCAAAGCTAACCTGTGGATCTCACCCTTGGTTGAAGCCAGCCGCGATACACTCCGTGTTGCAAGACCTTCCACCTACATTACCGGCGTCCGTCTCCGCTACATCCGATTGTACTTCAACTTCACCAAGGATACCCTATTCTTCCAAGACGCTGCCGCCTTGGTCTCGCTCTTGGGAGCCCCAGGTCCTTTCGAGCCTAGAGACCGACGTGAGGAGGAGAATATTGTGGCTGTCTTTAACCGCAACGGTCCCAAGAACGTAGTGTTGGCTGGACCTGTTACGGATTACGAGGAGCTCCCCACGCTTATTCGCCACTTCGCCTGGTTGGATACCTTGATCATAGAGGAGCCTCGCCGAATCCGCGGAACCCGCCTGGACGCCGTTGCGGTAAGAGAGGGGTCGATCAGAAGTGATTTTGAAGAGTGCTGGAAGGAAATCCGGGGTAAGGACGCCAACTTGCCACTCATTCGATTCTTGCCTCGTCAAAACATCGAGCTCATGGCATCTTCCTGGCTCGAGCACCGATACTAGGGAGGATACATTGTTCGTTGGAGTGTATGGTATTTGTGGATTTGTGTATGTTCGTTCGGGTTCCGCGCATAGTTGGATGAGTATAGTTGAATATTAGAGAGAGTCACAGAGCCGGTCGCTGTTTTGAGTAACAATCAATGGATCACAATGAAGGAGTACGTTTGGATGTTGGGGAGGGTGGTAGTGTCAACTGTTGTCTTGAGTAGAAATCAATGGAACACGATGAACGATTTGAGTACCTTGTACACATAAAATAGCTTTGTTTTTCTCGCGAAATCAAATACATTGCAATAGGCCACCTATCTCCGCAAGTCCTTCAATTTTGTATGCAACCGCAACCGTAACGGCGCAGTGAGTGAAGATTCTTGTGGCCCGTCCTGTATCTGGGGAAAAGAGCCCATTGAGGTGAAAGGAAGACCAAGACGTCCTATCCTCATGCCACCCTGCTTATGCGGCAGGTCGACTCTCGCCCAACTCGAATGTACTCATCGTGTATGCAGGGGTTCCAAAGAAACAGAGTAACACCGAGACAAAGACCTCAGGTCTAATTACCACTCTCCCCGTACTCGTTCCTCAGCGATCCAGTATCATTAGAAGAATCCGCAAAGAAGTTAGAAGAAATAATAGAGTGGCTTAACTTCTTCTTCATGAGAGTCTTGAATTGGATTTTTGTCAAGCGGTGGATGGCTGGCTCGGTTGATGTATCTTCATTTAAATCGCAACGGAATCACTCCGATAGGATGTGTCGTAGTGACTCATGACATCGCAAAAGATGCTGAAGTCATAATTCCAGCGGCCTTGGAAGTACTTATCGCACCCTGGACCGAATGCAAGCGTTTGTAACATCTCCAGGCGACTGTAGATGAAAACCATTGGGAAGGGATCTTGTTCATGATGAGGGTTTGGAGTTTGACAAACACTTCTTGAGCATCCTGAGAGATCCTATACTTTGGCAAACCAGGATTGGGATTCTCACTCAGGGCAAAGAAAGTCTCGAAGTTGAACTCGTTGAGGAACACCAGTGAATCCTTGTCCCAGTCGAAATAAATTGGACCTCGTACAGGTCTTCCTGCAAAGGCCAACTTGTATGTCTTCTTTGCAACATCTCTAGCTTCCCTGCATGTATGAAGAAGTCCAGGTATAGATGCTGAGGATGCTAGGCAGAAGGATGAAGGCCGGCCGTTCTCGCTCTTGAATATCTCAATGTTCCGCGGCTCAACTCCAGCAACGGCGGCAGCGAAGATGAGGAGGCGAAGTTCCAGAGGAAGCTTTGGAAACAGTTTGAATTCGTTAAAGGCGGCAATAATGCCCGTGGCTTCCTGAGCCTCGAGAGCAGTATTATTGGCGCAAGTGGGTTCCATCTTGTGGATTGCCTTGGGCTGGGTGTCGCTGTTCATATTATCGTGGGCTCGGTGTAGGTGGTGAAGGTTGGTTTGTCAGAATTGACGACAAAGTCAGTTATCTTCTGAGATCAAATATAAATTCAATTCCATAATTGACTCCAAACAGGGGCAGGCGAAAGTGACTTACGAGTTCTGGTTGCTTTGTTGTTTTGGTGACAACTGCCTGCTGACTGTGTCTTCAACAGGTCGTCAAAGGAGAGGCAATCCACGAAATTGGCCCCAGTCGCAGTCAACGACCCTGAAAGGCAACGCATGGCGCAGGTGCTGACCAAATTCAGGAACGTATTCTTTCTCTAAGCCGAGTAGTTTCGTCTACTTTTCTGGGAGTTTTGTCCTGTTGATCTAATGTCGCATCAAATGTAGCGAAAGTTTGGGTGTTGAAGAGGGTTCCTCTAGCAGGCGGCGAGAGGATCGGAGACAAGCAAGCGGATGAGAGAGAGCTAGAATTCCCGGGTTCTACTGACTAGTGAATTAAACAAGGCAGCAAAGTGGAAAGTGATTCCGCTGTCGGGACCTCTTACGTTCAAATCAATGTGAAATTGGGTGCGGTGTTGCTCACAGAGATTCTGCCGGTGGTACGATTCACGGCTTCAAATAAATTATCAATTTATGGACAAGTTTTCACTTCTCAAAATAAGCCTTCTACTCAAATGGAATTCAACTGGTGGTCCTCCCAGGCACAGATAGGCAAGAAGGGTAGAAATATAAAGTGCTCTTTCCTTTTATTGACATTCACCTCTAGCGTTAATTTAAGCGAGCCTTGGCAGCAACTTCATTTTAAGCCAAAGATCTCCGCACAGGAACCTTCAAACCCCGACAGTCGCAAGAAACTCTAACCTAAGCACCCCAACACACAAAGAGGACTGTCTACAGCAGTACCACCATCCGCAGCATCTGCGAAACTATCACGATGTCAGCAGCAGCTCTCCATGTCGACCAAAGATGATGATTTCCCTCCCTAATCCCATATTGCAACTTTAGTAGCTACCTTTTAGAGCCCATCTAACATTAGTCAGAAGTACTCACATCTCTGAGACCTCAAGCCTCACCATGAACAGTAACTCCTCCCTCCAACCCGCGCCGACCGAGACCACATCTGCGATCGCCGATTCTCTTACCTCCGATTCATTCACCCTCTTCCCAAAACTTCCATTGGAGCACCGACTGGCCATATGGGAGTTTGCGATTGCTTCTTCGAGATCGGGTGTGATAGGCTACAAGAAGGATCGCACAAAATTCAACATCGGTCGGCGATATATAGTTTCTGCCAAAGTCCCTGCGATCATGCAGAGTTGTCGAGAGTCCAGAGCAGTTGGCTCGAAACTCTACCAGCTTTCTTTGCAACAGGAACTAGAGAATCGGCCAGTTTACATGAACTGGGAAGACGATATGCTTATCTGTTCTTCCTCGGAGGCGCACGACTTCTCCATACGCGCTAGGATAAAGCGACGTTCCGCGGACACCTCGGGGCCGTGGATTCTCGATTGCATAGCAACCTCCGAACTTTAATTCCGACTGTCGGAAGCCGCCGTGATTCCCAACCAATCAAAAGGGCCTTGGTTGATTGTATCAATCCGAAAAGGGTCACAATTTGCATTTCATCTTCCCAAGACGCGTTTCTAGCCGGGACAAAGAAACATTTCATAGTGTTCTTAAACAAATTATTCAAAGGAAACAATCCTACCAGAAGAGTACCAATCATTGAGTATATCAACGAGGAAGAAGTGGCAAAATTGTTGGAGAGTGGCGTATGGACCCTAGATCGGACGAACTGCAAAGATGTCCGACAAAGCTAACAAATGAATAGTCTATATAGTGGTAGTAAAAGGGACTTGCAGGGGGGACTCAGACGTGAAGAATAGTAGGCGGCAGAGGCAAAACTAATGATGCAGGAGCAACAAATAATGAACAATGGTTCTGTTTCTGGGCTCAGCGGCTTTCTATCCCGATAAATCCAGACAAATGACAGTGCGCAGAATTGTTTGGGAATGGAATAAATGTCCCAAGTTTTGTTTTTTAGTGTCCGGGACTTGAAGGTGAACTGATGAATTTTGCATTCACTGATCCGCTAGTGAGAATCCCACAGCCTCCCCAAATTCCCAAATTCCCTCCCTTCCTTTTCTCTCCACCAAGCAACCTCCAATCCCACAACCAAATCTCAATTCAAATTCAACACCGAGGCCAAACAACCATCCAATCGACCAACCAACCATCGCAATGTCTTCCCCAACCACACCAACTCTCCTCTCCCTCCTCATCAACGACGCTGCCATCATCGGCTCCCCCATCATCTCATCCGTAAGTCTCGTCTCGTCTCCTCCCTCCCTCCTCCGTCAATCCTCCCAACTAACAGACCATAGTCTCCCGTCTCGGAGATCCTCTCTCCTCGTCCAGTCAGACGAGTGAGCTTCGACGCTCTCATCCGTCTTGCCACTACCTTCGAGCCGGCCCCTACCAACACCACCACCACCGCCATCACCAGCAGCAGCATCATAGACCTCCTCTCTGGTTCAACACCGGAGTATGGATGGGGAGGACAGAGGGGACGATTCGGAGTTATTGGTGGGGAGAGAAAGGGGAAGGGATTCGGGGTTATCGGGGGTGAGAGACGGTTGAAGAAGTAGGGGACGAGGGATAGGATGGGAAGGGATTGGAGGAGAGGGCTTGGAGCGAATGGATACCAGATGGTGATGATGATGATGATGCTGAATGAGATGATTTTGTGCGACTCAAGGACTCCTCTGTTTGCTTGCGTGACTGCGGTGTTGTCAGGTGTGAGGTTTCGTTGTGTTGTCGCGATCTCCTCTAGTCCCACGATTGCGACCGTATCACCTTTTTGCGCCATCCCAATTCCTACGTCTTCACCGTCATAGCCGCAGAATATCTAATCAGATGGGAACCTCGGAGCACTGTATTGGGACCGTACAGGAGCAGCAGTTGTGGATATCACTCTGTGTAGGGAGATATGCTGGTCGAGGGCTCGAGGATCGCTGCGCCATTTGGTGTGTCCACCGAGAGGCAGACAGCAGAAATTTCTCTGGAGATATCCAGGCGTCTCGCAGACTCTGGAAAGATGTAGCTTAAGTTGTCTCTTCTCTCCTCCTGTGTTCTGTGTATTTGGTGGTGCTCGCAAGACATCCCATGAGGCAAGGAGGCGCGACGCAAAGGTGAACTCGAAGCTCACCGATCGATATTTCCTTCCTTTGAAAGGGAGGGAAAGACATGAGTACAAAGGGTGACTGTTGTAGATCGAAGATGGTAAAGCCAGACTAGAGATCTTGTAGTTCAGTTAAGAATGATGCGAGCGTGCATGGCTGGTGCTGGCGAAGATGGGATAATGGCCCCAGATGATAGTGCCACGAGAATTGTCCTCATCAAGATATAGAATTAAATGACAGTGTGTCTTTTAAATGTCATATAAATAGTCCAAGAGTTTAAATGGAGGATATAACAATTATCCAGGACGAAAGGGGACCATGAAAGCCTGGACGGTAGCCCTGGGGGTGCGCTGACTAAACTTAGGCGATAGCTCGCTATGGTGGCTATGTAGCCAAATAAGCATTTATCTTACATCAATCAGCAAGTCAAACTACGGCAGTAACTTCGTATTTAAGGAATATACATGCGAGCCCGAAAAGCGACGAACAACCAAACTAAGAGGTAAAACTCCGAAAAGCGGTTGGCTGAGGATAAACAAGGTTCGCCTTGTACTAAGCACCTACCTGGACCTGTCCCACCCGGGTAGGTGTGAATGTTTTACAATATTTTCCGATTTTTTGTAATCGCCGCTGAAGCCAAAACGTTGTTCTGGTTTCCCCCCCTTTTTTTTCCCCCGTATTGTTTTCTTCGGGCCACGGGCTGCGTGATGTTTTGAAAGATTAGTGGTCAGCAATGTTAAGCGAGATGTGGATAGCAGCTGCAGAAAAAAAAAAAAAAGTTAAAGAGTCTACGAAAATAAACCAGGGGAGAGATCTTGTGTAAGTGGATGATGCCAAAAAAAATTTCTTTGTCAATAGCAAGGTCTACCTTTACAAAGGAAAATACAGGTCCAGCATTACTTGGCATTTTGCGCTGTTCGCGCCGCCTTCTTCTTCTCCCGACGAGAAACCATCAACCCCTTCCTCCCCTCCTTCGTCGCAACTTTCTTGGCCTTCTTGGCCTTCTTTATTTCCTTAATAGTTCGATTAGCATAGACCCATTGTTCAAAACCGTTGAGGGCATTGCCATACCGGCTTTGCATCCTCAGATTAACATGGTGCAGCCTCATCCTCATCATCCTCCAATCCAGCTTCCCGAGCAGCCTTCTCCAAATCCTCCAAATCCTCGCCCGTGATCTCCATTCCCGGAGGTCTTTCACCTTCCCTGTGCCGTCTAACATCCTGCGAGCTGTCAGTCCCATTATCTTGGTTGCTGTCGATACATTGAAAATACGTGCCTCCTTCAATGTCTCCTCCTCGATGCCCCCTGCTCTCACCTTGTTCCCAACGTACAGAATTTCCATCGTAATTGTTGTAATGTCCATAAAGTCTGTGTGCTTGATGTTGTTGAGTGAATTGGTGACATTCAGGAAGGTGACCTTGACGCGACTAAGGCCGTAAAATTCTCCAGACCACGTGCCAAGCCAAAACATAAACAACTTCAACGCCGCCTTGATAGTCAGCCTCGCCATCTTTCAAGCCCCAACCACCAATCGCCACCTAAAAACTCACACTAAAACACCATGGAGTCTACACTTGAGCTCTTAACCTTGCTCGATAAGTTCACAATCTTTCGTAAGCTCCCACTCGAGATCCGCCGCAAGATCTGGCGCCACTCCACTGAAGGTCGAATTGTCACCATCAAAGATGCCAGCACCTGGGTCACCTTCAACGGCGCCCAAGAATGGGTTTACCGTGTCAAGGCAGTCTACGCTCTCCCAGCCATCCTCTCAACCTGCCGAGAATCTCGCAATGAAGCCAAGAAAATGTACCACTGGACCTTCGGCCACCGTCTCCCCCACCCAATCCCCTTTAGCTTCTGCATTGACACCCTCCTGATCGACGGTCCAGACGGCGCCTGCACTTTCAACACCTTCGTTGATCCCCCAGAGGTTAAGGACCAGTTCCTCGCTCACCAAGAGCTACTGTTCATGCATGCCAACCTCCAGACCCTGATCATCGCTGGCGACGACATGTATCTCTACACCTCCGAAGACGTTGCCGGTTTCTACAACCTGCGACTTCTCCTCCTACCATGGAAGACCGACGGTAATGACAACCAACTCCGAGCCTGGATGCAGGGAATTTGGCAGTGCAAGTTGATGGAGGCCAAAGTTGAGCTTACGGCTAAGTTGGAACTCAAGCAAGCTGCTTTGAAGGCTGCTGCGGAGAAGGAGAGAGCTAAGTTGGAGGCTCAGATGGTCCATATGAGCGAGGAGGAGAGAGAGGAGGCTTTGCGAAAAGCGGATACGAAGAAGCATGTCATGGCTATTGAGGAGGGCCTAGAGCTGCAGCGCTTGAGGAAGACGAAGACGGAGGTCATGTTTACGAATGGGCTTGGTGTTGAGGCCTGGCTTGGCGAGGGTGTTGAGGTAAGACCTCTTCTTGACCGATTGTTCTGCTGAGATAGTTGCTGATATTACCGCAGATCACGAAAGCTACGCCCAAGACTTTCCAAGCTTCGAAGACATCTCAGGCTTGATTCCATTTCTACACAACTTCTGCAAGCAAATTGGAGCATGGGAGATATTGAGAGGGTACATTGCAAAGCATGATTGACAGATTCGTAGAGAATAAATTCATGAGAGATTGCAAAAGAGCTTTGAATCCATACATTTGCTGGTCATTTGTCATTCGGGACTTCTAGATTCTGCGGGAAGGGGAGGGGCGTTGATGATTGCGGGGCACTGAATAGTATGGCTCTGCACAATAAAACTATACTTGTCATTCGCCATTTGCCTACCCCACTAAGACAAAATTGGGGTGTAGAGGTGCTCAGGTTTTTGGCATGGCTGATCATTGCTTGACACACACAACCACATATCAGTTGCCCTTATGGCCATCCTTGCTGTGTCGCTGTGGAGTGGACCCAGCTCGCCAGATGTCTTCCAACCCAAGCTCCGGTATGGGCTGTCATCTCTTGGTGTCTTGTAACTCTGTATTTTAGTCTTACATCCATGGGAAGTCCTGTCCTGTTCAAATCCTATCACTCTTTTCTTTCTTAATAAGCGAGGCTTGGCAGATAAAACCAGCAAATACATATGCTCAAGGAGAATCGTTACAACTGTCTTGTATTGAGTATCAACCAAGATTCCATTGCCTCTACTGATGGTGTTAGAAGCATTCGATGATACAGTGAGGCCGATAAAAGTTGGGTATAGTGAAATTATGTCCCATGAGGTAAGAGCGCCGCGGAGGGAAACCTCACAACCCTCTATGGAGGGGTTGAAATTAGAATAGTATTAAAATAATCAGCAGCTAGTAAACTTACATTTAACATAAATTTAGTGATCTGAGATATCCATCTTGTTCTGCCATAAAAACTTGATCTATTGTCAAAGACGGTGGAAAAACATCAATCGTGGAGCTGCGAGTCACGTGACAGGGAAGACTTCTTCCATTCTCCTCCTGCCTAACAAACCACCATGAGCCTTTAGAACTAAACTGCGGCCTGATAGTTCTTTGGGAATTAAATTCTCATTCGTTCGTCAGCTAAGTATTCACTGTTGTGGGTGCCTCAAAATCAATCACGGAGTTAGCTGATCGGGGCGCGAATCGAGTGTTGCTGCCTCACCTCCCGACATCATAGGTATTTTCACCAATCTCGCACGAGGCTGCGACTTTCACCCACCAGATCGATTCTTCTTTTCAGCTACATAGATTCTTGGTTGCATCGCCTTGAGAAATTCGCGCTGTTTTCGAAAACTATTTGGGACAGGCAAGGCAATACAGAGAACAAGCTGTGGATCGGATAATTTGTCTCGTTAACAGAACCCGCCAAAAGTAAACAAACGAGGGACGCGACAAATATCAACAATGCTAAACAATCTCACAGAACCTCGATTACAACCGCTTTTCGAATTGTTCGAACTGAGACAGGAGGCAGGCATATTTTTAATCATGCAGCGCCCGCATATATTCGATCCACCATGGATCGACTTCTTCACCAGCCCTTGCCCCTGGTTCACAAAGCAGTTGACAACCTTCCCTCAATTTCCCCGATTGTAAGTCGGCTCTCAAATTTAAAAGATTCTTCTTAATGACTTGGTCAGAGTACCTGCTAACATACCGACTTCACAGACCCAGAGAGCTCACACTGATGATCTGGGAGCGCGCGATCCCATGCCCACAAGTCGTTTCACTGACCCGCCCTACCGCTGAGCGACCTGATGTTGGTCTCCAGCCTTCAGATGCAGCTTCAGATAGACACCTACAATACCGTCGACCTAGCATGCTCCAAGCCTGTTACGATGTTAGAGTTGCCGCTCTCAAACACTTTACCCCAGCTTTCAAACCGTACCTTCCATCCCCGATTCGATTCAACTTCGACCGCGACTATCTTGAGCTGGATATGCATATGCTGGAGTGGATTGCCACCATTCATGAAGAGAAGGGTGTCGCTCTCGTGGAGCCCCCAAAAATTAAACACTTGGCGGTTTCTCACTATCGTCAGTTCAGAGCGGAGGAGGATATCGTGTTCATCTGCCAATACTTCTCTGGCTTGGATATCTTGATGTTGAACGAGCCAGAGGTGGGCGACTCAATATCTACTAGCGGATTCATACACGTATTCAAGCCCCAGGATGCCGGATTCATCGCTCGCCACCGCTGGAAAGTGCTTCGGCGGCCAATCATGAAGAAAATCAGAGGCGTTCGACCCAAGCTCAATAAGTGGCATCCTCCAACCCTGTTCGTTGGAACGCATACTCAGTGGGCTCAGCATACACTGATACCTCTAAGTGTGAACATTCGTCGCAAATCCGTCAGCAATTCAAATTTGATGGATTGGCAACCAACAAGGTGGTCGATAAGTCAGTCTAGTTAAGTTGAATTAAGTCAGTTAGCCTAAATTCGTAATCAGTCAGTTACTAGCCCTAACCTTAATAAGTCAGTGGTCATATGCTCAACTAATTTAGACTGTCAGTTAAGAGGTAGGAAAATCCTCATAATAGGGTCAGTTTAGGTAGTGGCAGCGAGGCCAAATTTTAGTTAATGCCCCTCATAAATTAAGTTCGCTTAGGGTCAAATAAAGGCCTCTAATTGGCCAAAATGGCCAAAATAGCCACTTTTAGATTATATAATCTTGTTTAGCGTTGCCTAAACTTATAATTTGGCTACACTTCGTCTTAATTAATCTATTTAATATAGCACTATAACTTCTTTACACGCCTCCCCTATAGTTATCAAAGACGACGAATTAAGGGCTTCTCTTGTACCTTCTATAACGTCTAATAATACGTTGATTAACCCCTTTTAGGTTATAATAGTCCCTGAATTGTCAAGGAAAAAGCCTATTCTTCGTGACCGCTGTTTTCGTCTAACGCCTATATATATCACTTCTTACGACCCTAATAAGCCTCTAACCCTTAATAATTATGAAAAATACTCTCCGTACGACTTTAGAGAGCCTTTATTTAATAATCGCAAAGTTTAAATAGCTAGGTTACTTACTAGTTTTGTTATAGTAGGTGCGACAAAGCGGAAGCTTCGTTAATAAGTATAGAAAGTTAAGTATAACCTTAAAGACACGACGAAAGCATTAAATAACTTTATATAGTATTGTAAGCTTTATATGTATTTCCCTATTAAATCTACAAACTAAGTACTAATTATTAAAGGTTATTACGATATTAAATTTTTTAAGAATCGCGAATTTCACTTTAACGCTAATACTTTGAATAACGCCGAGCACTATATGTTAGATATATATATGTTAGACGTAAGAGGAGATATATAAAGAGTGAAATTAATAAAACCTACACGCGCTTAAGCCTTAAGAGTCGTAAGTAAAAACTATAGCGAAGTAATCCCCTTCTATTAATAAGAGTTCGTTAACGCGTTTTTGAAATAGATTATCTGCGATAATATTAAGCATTATAAAGTTACCTCTATACGCTTGAAACGTTACTTTAAGATTACGAATATTAAGGCTGTTAATACTTTTCTAGATATACACTTTATTATAGAGTTGTAGATTTATAATCTTTTCCGACATATAGAGCCTTAAATTATTAAAGAGATTCGTAACGTTAAGTCAAAGATAACTCTCACTTTTAATAGTTAGGGGTTAAAGAGAGAGAAGATCAGTGTACTTAGTGTTATAGTTTATTTTATTAATAATTAATACGAATCTTGCACGCGTCTTATAAGCCTACCAGAGCTCTTAGGGCATAAAAAGACAGGAGTTAGTATATAATTTATTATTTAATTTCCTACTATATCCTTTAATAAAAAATTACAGATTAATACTTAATACTCCTCTCACTTCTTACTCGATTCGGAATTACTACTGACAATTTGGGCTACTTTGTACTTGACAACGTAACGAATAATAATATAACTCTTATAGAGCTTATAAAGGTGTGGGGATTTAATTATAAAGAGAAGAGATTACGTTATATAGGCCACGTTATTAATTTGATTACTAAGGCTTACTTATTTAGTTAAGATAAGAGCTCTTAGGACGACGAATATAAGTTAGTAGGGCTAGTTAATCGTCGAAAGCTTTGGCGGCGTAAAGGAAAGGTTAGAAAGTTATATAACTTAGTGGCATATATTATAGCCTTTAGTAAAAGAACCACATTATTTTTAGCCCTTTAATTAGGGCTTAATATTAGTGTGGCAACAGGGAAGGAATGGAAGTTGGTTTTTAATAGAGGAGTACGTTGGAATGTCACGTATTTAATAGTACGTAGAGGCCTCGAGTTACGCTAGGCTCTCACAGAATATGCCGTTATATTACACGTCTTTATAAAACTAAATGATCGAGAGATATTCGATAACGACTACTTATCCTTAAAGAAGTGGGACACCTTGGAAATCATTAGGGATTAGCTTTAGTTACTATTTTTACTTATTAAAGGTCTAAAAGGAAATATAAAGATAACCGAAGGGGCTTTAAAACTATTATATAGTACTTTATAGGAATCTCTAATTATATTAGAGTATATTATAACGCACTTTAAGGCTTTAAAAACTTAATTAAAATAATACTAATTTAACGATTACGCAAGTATATAATAATTAATTACTCTCGCCTAGTAAGTATACTTAAAGTAGTATAAAAAGACCGACGATTCTTTAGCGTGGCAAGTATTAATGGTTTTTTATCTTTTATATAAGTGGTCCTTTTTTAAGAAGAACTAGAAAGGGAATTTGACTCTATTCCTTGTCTTTGCGAAATTTAAGTTTAAAAAACTATAGGAAGATTAATACAAAGGCGTAATAGTTGTTTTTTATATTACTTTATCTTTAGAACTAGTTCTTACTATACCTTCTATAGAAAAGGATTACTTAAAGAGTATCCTTAACGCCGCGGCGTTAATTACTAGGCCACGTACTATAGTTGTTTTTAGTAAGAGAGATTAATATTTCTATTATCTTTAAGAGCCACTTATTGAGCATATAGGAGTTATAGAGTATTAGAAGTTACGAGAGGCCGAGTAGCTATAACTAGCTTAAATGGCCTTTGATTTTTTAACTATACTTGTTATAAGCTTAGAGTACGAACGAGTCTTTTTTTCTTGCTCTAAATAAACTACTTTAGAAAGCTTTAATTTGTTAGGAGAGATGTTGTGGCACTAGGAATGTTTAAAGAATTGGCAAAATCGTGGAGCTATTGAAATTGCTGGGGCCTTTAAAGCTATACTACTAGATATCTGATTTATATAAAATATCGTCAGTTTAAATTAGTACTAATTAATTTAATCAGTTAAGTTTATTAGTTGCTCTAATTTACGTTAGTCAGTCAGTCGTAGTAATTTAGTCGACTGATACTGACTTAACTGACTTATCGACCACCTTGCAAGCACAAGTGAGCAGGCTATTATCGACTCGTATTCTAAATATCCCTTTGCCCTAAAAAGGGGCTGTAGATACAGAGAAATCGACAAAGAAGAATAATTAAGCGATTCCGTATTAACTCTCCTGAAAAAGAACAAATCTACAAACCAGAGTACACAAACGAAGGTGTTTTATTGCCTCCAAGCTCTAGACCGGACCTTCGAATGAAATACCATAATTAGTGATTGGTGTCTTGAATACAATGAAATGATCAAGAGCAACACTGTGTCCAAAAAAATACACGACTACGGTTGCTCACTACCGATACTACAACTTGACCACGATCTTGGACCCCGACACCTTCCCTGCACGAAGCCTATCCAATCCTTCATTGATATCATCGAATCCGCCATTCAGCACCGTAAGAGGGGGGCTCTTCAAATCGACCGCGAGGGTGTTTAGACTCTTGTAAAAGCGGACCAGAGCTGCTCGGTCTGTAGAAGAGACGGGGAACTTGGGACCAATAGGGGGTAGCCAGGCAAAAGCACGACCGAGCAGCTGGAAAGACATTATCATCTGAGTAGTGACGCCCGCCACCTTGGTCTTGAGTGGAAGCAAGGTGATAACCTTGTCGCCGTTACTTTTGATGACCTCCGCACAGAACTTGGACGAATTGCCCTCAGAATAACAGTCAAAAGCCCGCGAGATGTTGGGGAAGGCTTTCCGGATGTCGTTGGCTGAGCTAGAGGAATGATAGTCAAAAACATGGTCTGCGCCGTAGTTCTTGACGAGGTCGAAGGAGTGTGGCGATGCCGTCGTCACAACAGTGCAGCCAGCCATCTTAGCAATCTGAATAGCGAACAGACCGACAGCTGTTGAGCCAGCGTAGATAAATATCGGGGAACCTTTCTCGTGCTTGCCTTCCTTCTCTACCTCCTCCGCCCAGGGGACACCTAGATGCATATTCAAGGCTTGCATTGCCGTGACTGCAGGAACACCGTAGGTCGATGCAGCCTCATCACTCACTCCATCTGGGATTCTCCAAACCAGGTCCTCCTCAGCTTTGACATACTCTGCAAAGGCGCCGTGTTCTTTGGTGATGCCGCCTTGTACGAATCCAGCCACGCGATCGCCGACCTTCCAAGCAGCCGATGTACTACTCCCAGCCTCTGCTACCACACCAGCGAAGTCGCAGCCAAGAAGGCTTCCTGATGCAGCGATGAAGTCGAAAAACTTGAAGTCGATTGGGTTCAGGGCTGTGGCGTGCACCTTGATGAGGATCTCCTTGTCTGAGATTGTCGGCTTGGGGATTTCCTTTATGCTAGGGCCGGTTCCGATTGACTTTCCCGCCAAAAGGTTGATGATCCGAGCGAAAATGCCACGGTTAGCAACAAGCGCCTTCATCGTGATTCAGTAGGTGTTCTGGGACGTGTGTTCCACGTTGTTGTCCGTCGCCGTAAACCTTCAGTCTTATATTTTATCGGCGATGGCCGGAACGACAGACGTGCCGTCGGAGGGACCGATGTAATTTTAGTTTCTTGTTGAACAAGAACTACTTCGTCCCTGCTGACATAATCGGATATTTAGTGATTTTGTGGAGTCCTTCGGACGTATAGCGGGTATGTGTTGTAACCCTTGCTAGCAGGGGGTGGTGTCTTGTTGTGCTTCTGAACTGATTGATGTGTTTGAATTATCCTGCAGAGAGATGTTCTCATATTCGCATTGCCTGGACCCTGAAATAAAAGTCTGGCCACTCATCAGAGTCGCCTTTTGCTACCTGACTTCTTCACATCAAGTTCAATATTTGTGTACTACTCAAATAATTAATGAAGAGAGAAAAGTTTTACTTCACAAAGTATATCGTCCAATGATCGAACCCACATCTGTCTTTGTTGTCGGGCATTTGACATTACCCCCAAAACCTATGATTAGTTATGCCCAGTTCTGATATATTAAGCGAGAAATGTGCTTCGGCCGCGGCACAATCAGGTTTCCATCCGTGGCTGCACGAGCCGAGACGCTCGGCAGCGGGCTAACTCACAGGTGTACTTCGGCTTAATTCGTATTTCAAGAACACGGACAATCGATTCAAACTCTGCTGAACGTAATGCACTGACTCGGCATTTAGAATACCTCTTCTTATCATAGTAATAAACGGGAAACTTGTCATGTGCCGCAACACAAACAAGCATAAACTGTTACCATTGGTAAAGCCTGTTTTTGTTTTTGGCGAGGCGACCAGGCAAGGGGTATTCAGTCAACGAAGTGAGATCAGAATCAATCATTTGAGGAAAAATTTCACATTTGCGGTTTTACCAAGTGATTATAAAATCAAGCTTTTACAAACATTTCTTTCTTTTAGTCCAAGGCTCCTGTAGAGTTTATCTAGTACTTGATTCGACGTCTCAAGGGTGTCATGCTTTTCCACTCCATTAATATTTAAAGCATGTCAATCTAGATTAAATATCAATAAACAAAACTTCGAATGAGATGAAGAGAGTGTTACGAAGTCCTGTTTATCTCCACTACCTGGCCTCTCTTCCCCCCCGTAGGCAATATTAATCCGCTTGTTTAATTCCCACAAGAGCGCGACCAGGCATTAATATCCGAACCTTGCGGTCAAGATTTCCACTTTGTCTCCCGTGTTCCTTCACACACCATAAGAGTCAGACATAAAAACGCTGGTCGGTTGCAGCACTCATACCCAATTCCTCTAATGTAGCCATACAGCTTTAGGTTTAAGACTTATTTCTTCCCTTGAATTTTTCTTGGCCATTTAGAGCCACAGATGCTTATATCCATCTCTCCCACCTTTTTCGACATTCTGTTTAGAAAATATGTTCAACGGCAGAGCTTAGAATTATATATCCAGACGGAGTCTCCAGAGTTCAGGCAGATCCATAGGACTACATAGAGTACGAATAGGGAATTCGTTTTGCACATAAGGTCACTGAAATTCTTTCACGTCACTGCCGTTGTAGCGGAATAACTTGAGAACAAAACATGCTTAGTAAATCTATTGATATACTTGCAGTCGAATCTTTCATAAGCTTGCATTCCGCCACAGGGAACCTCTTCAAGAGCTGGATAAACTTCCTGACTCGCTGTTATCCGCGAATACTTTTCCACCCCGCTGACTCGGCGCCGAGTGATGACCCTGCTAAACCTTTGAGTGTAATACCCCTCAAGATACGCTTACCTAACTCAAGCACCTCGACAGCTGGCACTTGTTGTAATAGCTGCGAGGACAGACTCGAATAAAAGTCATGTTAGGCCCATGCCAACGGATACGGCACAATATTTAGCGCGCAACTCTGTTCCGGAAGGTTCCAACCCTCCGAAATGCGGACCCCGACCGGCAGACTAAAACTATTGACGCATGCTAAACTAGCTGATCTCTAAGCATTCAGTAACATTGCTTACGATACTTCAGTTGGAAGAAATGTACAGTACATATAGAAGTGCCTAGGCCACTTTGCAACTATTCATTTGACTTCATCAAGATCACAAGACCTCCATCTCAATTGCTTTCTTCTCATAACAAGTTCCACAGCTTCAGTTGTCAAAATGTCGCTCAAAAGCATTGCCCTTATTGGAGTACGTCAAATATTTCTTTTGCTTCATCTTTCACGTACTGGGTCGTTGCAGCTTAGATCCGACTAACTCATCATCAAAGGCCAGCGGAAACTTTGGCGGGCTACTCGTTCCAGAACTTGTCAAAACCGACCTCAATATCACGGCCGTGATCCGGGAATCCTCGAAGGCCACTTTCCCTAGCAGCGTCCAAGTCACCAAGAGCGACTTCTCGCTTAAATCGCTCACAGAAGCATTCGAAGGGAAGGATGCCGTAGTTAGCATGCTGCCTATTGACGCTGCTGCGGATCAAGCCGTGCTTATCGAAGCCGCCATCGCAGCAGGCGTGAAGAGGTTCCTTCCGAGCGAGTATGGGTCCGATTCCGCGGTACGTAATTGTTCAGTTGAAGCTTGTTCTGCTTAAAATACTAATTGATATATAGAATCCTGCTGTGATTGCTGCGGTGCCTTTTTTTGAAAGCAAGAAGAAGTCCCTGGATCTCTTGGTTTCGAAGGAAAACGTCATCAGCTGGACAGCACTGGTCACTGGACCATTCTTCGACTGGGTTCGTGCATGATCCGCTGCTAGACCTTGTGGGGCCTATCGATTCTAACTTTCTTACACTAGACATTCTTTATGGGTCTCACTGGATTCAATGCTAGTTCTAAGACTGTGACTCTCATTGATGGTGGAAAAACTCGATTCACCGCTTCCACCAGTGCTCAGATCAGCCGAGCTCTCATTTCAGTACTTGAGCATGCGGATGAGACTGCTAACAAGATGGTCTTTGTGGAATCGTTCACTACCACGCAACTGGACACCCTCGCCGCCGTTGAGAAAGTCACTGGTCAGAAATGGAATGTCGCGGAGACCACCGCCGAGGATGTCAGGGCTGCTGGATTCCAAAAAATCGGCGAGGGCAATTACAAGGAGGGGGGTGGCCTCCTCATCCAGGCTCTCGTACTTGGGAAGGAGGGCTTGGAAGACCACGCCCATGTGGAGGGCGGGCTTTGGAATGATCGCCTTGGCTTGAAGGGGGAGAGCTTAGAGGCAGTTGTGGAAGCAATCTTCCAAAATGCGCCTGCCAATTCGTAGAAATAGTTGTTCATAAATAGCAACTTTGGTTTTTGATTGCAAATATAGTGTTGTGAACAGTGCTTTGTTTCAAAAATTACTGATTATATTCATCAGCCCTCTTCCACTACAGAATCAATAGAACATGGCATTGACTGGTGGTGGCGAAGATGAAGAGGTGTTCGTGTGTCGTGTTTGATTTGACAGATACGGATGGTTTTTGCCATAATGAGATGAACGACAAAAACATGGTATGACATGGAGGAGGCTTACTTTCTTCATAAATTTGATGATAGTATCTCATATAAAGTGGAAGAGGGGACATTAGGAAGGCATTTCTTTCTTCTTTTTCACCATCCTCAGCCCAATTCCAACAACAGTAGGCCTGGCTGATGCTCGTTCTGACATGACAGGTCGAGGGTCTCTTTACCTCCACGGTGAAGTTTGAGTAAATTTGAAACATAAAGCATTGCATCATAAATCCACTATGGCGAAGAAACATGAAATTACGTTGTACATGACATTAATTACACCTGCATCGGCATGGGGGAACATGCCCCGGCCCGGATCCGAGGGCAATCCGAGCCGCTCGGAAACAACGACTTGTTCCTACAGACACTTGGGATCTCCGCCGAGCCGCGGAAAAGATAAGAGTTTTCCAAGGAGAGTATAAATCATCGAGAGTAATACCAGCCCTTTATCTGCTTAGATATCAACAACGTTGGTAGGCATGATCCAGTAGTTTGTAGATGAACACCTGAGCACGAAGTATTTTGGTTAACATCGCTGGCACTGCAGTTGGCAACATCAGGGCATGAAATGGGCGGGATAACCCAGCCTTTTCCTCGTCTTGGCTTATATACTTCTGTCTGTTTGTCCTATACAGCGACAGTAGCGCATTACATTATTGACTCGAAGCACCATGTCAATAGTCACCACCACCATCATCATCTAAGCACTACCCGCAGAGGTTAGGAAGAAGGTTACTTCACACGCGGTCCTTGCTGTTTAGTAGCTGGTTAATAATGGCACAGTTTTAAGACTTCACCTCAATCTCAGTTTACAAGCGAACTCTTTTACTCATCATTGAATCCCAGAATGACATGCCTCCCTACGATCTTCAGCCTGGAGACGGCGTACGATTCACGTCTGAGCTCAAAGGAAAAGTCAGTACAATTGAAGCAACTGTCGTTAGTAATAGCCCCGAAGAGTGCAGCTGGCAAGGAGGTCTTCCATTAGGGTTGTTGAAAGGCGTTCACACATGTCGCTCCTTGAGTCAAGATGGCTGGACGACAACAAAATTTGTCCATGATGATGTCAAGCCTAGCAAGCATTACCTATACCCGACTTTGATATAAGCAACATTCATCACTACGAATTGGGAGAGTTCGACCTCAGTCAACGCATGAGTGCTCCTCCCATCGGCGGGAGACAAAATGCATCGTCAACTGTCAAAACGGACGAAAACTCTTTGAAAAGTCGGCTTGGCAGGATAGCCAAAGATTCTTATTCAAGGAGACACCGTCACCGAAAATCCATGAAATACCTGTCGAGAATGTTCCGAAACTTGGTAATGATGGGCGACAAAGCGCCCTCGTCCCCAATGTGGCAATTTCACTGGTAGATTCCCGAGGCAAACTCCATATTTAAGGCTATGTTCCCATCATCTTTGCAGTATGTGGTACTTATCTGAGAAACAAAGGTGAGAAGAATATTCTGAAGGCCATTCCATACGATTTTTAACATTGCTATGGGGATAGAATCTAAGAATATCTTGTTTCTGAGCGGCTCTGCGAAGAAAATTGTCGAGCTTCAGAAGATGTTCAATTCCGGGGCTTATTTTGGAAAGAGTGTCAACTGGGATGAATATACTGTTTACGACGCAGCCAGCCTAGTTCTTTGGTATCTGAAAACTTTACCAGAGCCTGTCATACCATACGATCAGTACGAGCTACGAAGAACGCGGCACCAAGTGGCTGGAATACAGGGGACTCTCACTGTAGCTCCACTATAACTACCTGTAAGAGCCTATAAGGCCTTTGCCATCGAATGCACCCTGTAACCAAGTGAACCGCCCTGTAGACTCCCTGTAATATTGACCGATTCAGGAGGCTCATGTCCCTTTATCCCCTAAGCTGCCGTTCAAAACACACTTTTACAGGGGGGTGGACAGCCTGTAAGGCCCCCTGTAATTTAGCGAGGAACACCAAAAATTGCACTCTACACACCAAAAGTATCGTTTTTACCACCTATATTTAAGCTATTCTATAATACAATGCAAAGCAATCTGTTTTCTTACAAAGTGTAACCTCGTATTGCTTACACCTATACATTGTAGCCTTTCTTTTAGTAGTTCGGCCAAGATTACGTGCAATATTCCCTAAAGCGACTCTTTTTAGTGGAGGTCCATTACTAAACCTCACTCCTTTACACGTAACGTAGTTTACTCTCCTTTGTGCTATAGTCATTTTAATAAGCTCATGTGAATAAAGCGGAACCTCCACCGTAACTCTAGATAGTTATAAAATACGCCTCTTCCGTAAGTCCAGTACATTGCGTCCCATAGTAATTAATACGGTTACCACTTGTAACCGGAAATCGTCTTGTGAACGGACGGAAACGTTTTTCAGCTCATAACCACTATATCGAGTAATCAAGTAACAGTTAGAAAGAACGACTAATAACATATATTAGTAGAGAGCTTAAATTAGCCCACGCCGAATACGTCTGAGGCCTCCATTATGCCCCTGAAGTTGATCTCCCAAATCGACGGCTCCCATATAGTAATTATAGGCGTTATACAGCTCTAGGATATTAAGTGCCTTAGTAGGTTGATTTCTAAATAGAGCCCAAGAGATCTTTACATTACTAGCTGTCTCTTTTAGTCGTTTTCGCACCCGTAAAACCGTGCTTTTACTATCCCAGAATGTTAACATAACGAGAGCAAAAGCCGAATCTTAGAAGCCGATATATAGTACGTTTTCCGACTCAGTAGGGATAATAACTGTTGTCCCCTATGGCATCGCATTAGCACCTTTTTCCCGCGTTTTCTTAAGTTTTACAATGTCTTCATAGACACCTAAAGATGTCCTACACGTACCGGTAGCTACAAAACCTTAAGACCTTAAATATTCAAGTAATTGAGTAGAGGTAAAGAGGTTGTTAAGGTAGACGTAATATGAGGCCTTTAGTAACTATACAAGAAGAGTTAGTACTACCGATTAAGTCGTATTAAGTCCTTGAATCTTTGAAACTCCAAAAGCACCACCTTTTTTCCTTGGTTAGTAGTAAAGCCACCAGAGAAAGAAGCCACGTTATATAGCAACCCAAATCTTGATTCCGATAAGCGTTGGCTTATTTAGAATCGTCGTAATAGCCTTAGACTTTCCTGTATATCGAGCCATAGCTTCGTCCACAACTAATTCCTAGTTAGGTTTCCACAGTTTTAGGTTAACTATTTAAATATAACTATTTAGAGGTTCCGTCTATTAAGATATTAGTATTATATACTTAAAATAAGTAGGGGAATTACTCTTTAAAATAAATAAATACTCTTTTCATTACACACTCGGAAGCGCCGGCGTAAAGCTTAGAATCGATTTCGTCCAAGGACCTTAGAAATAGGGTGAAAAGGAGCTAATAGGCTTGTATTCCAGTAGTCCTCGATCTAATTTAAGGGGTAAACCGTCATATAAATACACACAGCGAGGTACAGGTAAATTTCCGATCGACAAGTCTCATACTAGTCCTTTATACGAGAGTACAGCTTTAACTCATGAGGCTATAAAGCCGGCTAGTAAGAGTTTGTAGCCAAAACGATTGCGTCAATTATGTCTTTATTATAATACTAAGTAAAAAGGGTAATAGGATCATCTAGAGAGCAGTCCTCTAGCAAGTGAATCTCAAAGTCAAAATCATCGATTTCCATTGGCTTAAATTGAGCCCCTCTTATATATAAAGGCTCTACAAGTGGTCGCAAGGTACCCAAATCAGTGGGGTCTAGAAACGCAGTCTCAGGCATTGTGTTTACATTAAAAATAGGTTTTTTCTAGTAGTAAAGAGGGGTTGTTAATGTTATTTATTGATCCAGGCCCGCTGGCGCACGGCCCGTAACGTAGGCAACCTTAGCGCCCCGCTTCAGCGCTGCACCTTGGAAAAGTGTGTTAACGGCAGCTTAGGGGATAGGCATGATTCCCCTGTAACTACAGGGGTGCGCTCCGCTAACGGCGAGGGGTTATTTAGAGGGGTAACGTCCCTCCCCCTCTTTTAACTCCTCTATTATCTCCACACATTACTTGATTTACTACACGAATATTCTGAAGCTATATTACAGTGGGAATCGTTATGGACACTGAAAGAGTCTATGACTACGCAGACTATAGGCTGTCAGATGACCAATCAGAGCTCTCTGATCCCCCTGATTCGATAGTCTCTAGAGAGACGGATGATGAGGATGCTGAAGAAGCCGCCGAATGGTACGAGTTATCGTCTGATTCCGAAGATGAGGACGAAGATGTAGATCCTCCAGAAGAGCCTATTCTGGCCCAAATCGCTAGCAAATCCAAGGGCAAGGGCAAATCCAACGCTTTAGTACTATCTAGAGCATCAGCAACTTCCTCAGTCAAGAAGGAATTCTCTATCGGAACTAGAATTCGGGCTGTAATAATGCTTAACGACCGCGCACCTGTTTTAAAGATTACTATTATTACCGGAATAAGAAAGTCCCGTGTTTACTCACTTGCCGCAACAGCTAGAGAGCGTGGATAGAAAGAAAATTACAACATAATCGTTGAGACGTGGCATGTTACAAATGCCCCGAGATCAGGGAGACCTCAGGTCTCAATTAAAGCTATTAGAGCTGTTTTGAAGGTCGTTACGAAGAACTCAACAACTAGAGGTTATTCGACAGCGCAGATTAGTAGGGAAGTAAAGAAAGCCGGCTTTAAGGTTACACCGAGAACTGTATAGAAGATATTAAAGGCCCGGGGTTACAATCAATGTAAACTCACGCTAAAACCTGGCTTGAATACCACTAACAAGTAAACCCGGTACGAGTAGTATATAAAAAGAAAGGATTAGACTTTGGAGGATTAGAAAAACGTGATCTTCTTAGACGAAACTTCAGTTCCATTGGGAGGGACTAGAGGCCGCCGGCGTGTGTGGAGACTCCCGGGGGAGGCTTTTTATAAGCATGTTATTAAAAGACAGTGGAAAGGCTTCTCTGAGTTTATGTTCTGGGGATGCTTCTCGTACGACAAGAAGGGCCCATGTCACGTGTGGGAACCGGAAAATGCTCAAGAAAAGAGAGACCGCAAAGCCGATTTATATGCTAAGAATGCTCGCACAGAGAAGGCCGATAAAGCTCGATGAGTAAAGCAACAAAGAGAATGGCTGCGATCTTATATCAAACAACACGGCCGCAAGCCCGGAGGGGTACGCAAAAAGTAGGTATATTCTGAAGAGAATAGTGCTATTGTTTGTAAGCCTAGCAGAGGCGGCATTAACTAGTACAGATACTAACAGAGGATTTTGCGAGAGAAACTACTCCCATTCGCTGTAGAATGCCAAAAGGATAGGCCAGATACTTTGGTCCAAGAAGATAACGCTCCTACGCATACCTCTAAATATTAACAAGAAGTATACAACCTGTGGGAGATCATGAGGCTCATATGGCTAAGCAACTCTCCTGACCTTAACGCTATCGAGCCAACGTGGTTTTAGATGAAAAAGGAGACTACTAAACACGGCGCAACAAGTAGTCGTCTAAAGCTCAAGGCTAAGTAGGAGGGTTGTTAGGAAAAGATGCCACAGTATAAGATTCAGGAATGGATTAAACGAATACCTCACCACATTACAGAGGTTATTCGACTAAGAGGTGGCAACGAGTACAAAGAAGGACGGAAGAAAGGAGAAGAGAAAGTAACTGTATATTAGGTAGAGAAATACTCTTTGGTACTTGTGGCGCACTTCCCTAACGACGATCAAAATAAGCGAATTACCTCAAATTACTCTTCAGGGGCTATATGAGACCTACAGGGAGCTTTAATGGAGTTACAGTGAGAGTCCCCTGTATTCCAGCCACTTGGTGCCGCGATCTCCGTATATGTTTCATGTCTCGACAGTAAGGACGACAAAAATGAGAGCCACCTAGCCAAGATATCTGCGTTCTAGGGCGCTGTAAACGTTCTACCTCCGTTGCATCGATCGCTTCTCTTGTACCTACTTGATCTTCTCGCTGCTTTCGCCAGGAACTGCCGCCGAAATCTCATGACGACAGCACGTCCCGTGGCCGTTTTCTCAGCCTAGCTCATTAAGAAAACCACAATGTATGACAGCGAAAGATTATGAGCGTGCGGCACTGGCTACGGCGTTCATGGTAGATAATCAAGATCGCTTCCCGATTGGAATTGGACGCCGACGTATTAGGAGGAAACTACTAAACGAAGAGCGGCATCCGCAGCGAAGCTAACCGAAATGCCTCAGAACTCTGACGATGCTGAAGACGATTATCGCAATCGCCAGTCCAGGTACTTGTAGCCAAAATCCAGTGTTGCTTTTTGATTGGATATGTCACAACCTAGACCTTTTTATTTGGTCTGCGTTGGATATACTTTAGTTTGGTCGTACCAAACAAGGCTAGGTTTCTGAGAAATTGATTAATTGGATGGAGCTGAAAACATAACATACTTGAGCAAGGGGGGGGGGGGGGAGGTTTAATGCAATATCTGCTTTAATTACTATCATTTTTGTTGGTACCTAGGTAGGTAGGTAGTATCTCCTACCACACAGCATCAATATTAAAATTTCACAAGCCATTGCAGACTCAGCGTATGCGAGCCTGTAGTTTAGGCGCGATTACCCCGCTATTACCCCGCACTTGCCTGAACAGTTGTCCCTGGAGATTAAGCGAGAAGACAACAAAAAGAACTCGCATCACTTGATCGATTCTCATCGAGAAGATGCCGGACATGAATTTTAAAGGCGACTTGGCTTAATAAAATTTGGTTGTTATACTCAGAAGTGCTTCTTTAATTCGAGCGAGGAATACAAGAGAGAGAAAGTGGTGAAATTTTACTTGGAAGCTTTGCACCATGGCATGGGATGGTTTGAACGAAGTCGGTAAAAGTACTCAAATTCCACTTGGAGGAGTCGGGGCAGTGTTTTTAGTTTGAATAGGTTTAACTTAATATTCCAACGCTTTACCCTGTTCTAATAGGAATTTATCTAGCCCGGATGACCACAACAATGTCACCTCCCATACACTTCCCACTTTTCAACACACCTAACCGTAGTCCAGCTTCCAACACTCACTCTAAAGATTTTCGGAGAGACCACGATAACGGCAGGAATGCTCCACTCATTGAGGCCCAATCGAGACCATCCAGTCCCCCATTGCCAATTTCTGAGTTCATCATACAAATCCATCGCGAGCTGAGCTGCTTGCGCTCTCGAGTCCGCCTTCCTTACGACATATAGGACTTTCAAAGTAGGAAACACCTTAGTTAGCTCAATCAAAGACTCCAAAGAAGATTTGGGACGACATGCGACAGCCACAGCTTCCACATTCATTGGTCTGGCAGCCCCAACTTCAGGGATCGCTCTGATGAACAATTCGACCATTGATAGGTGAGAGAACAACATCGTCCGTCGCAGCCCATGCTGGTATTGTTGAGTGTCGAAGACATGTATTGGAGAATCTGTTAAATTAGGAATGGCCCTTTCAAATTCTTCTTGTAGCTCGTGGTTGACATGCCGTAGGTTTGGATTGCGAGGTAGAGCCGGTATACAGGTGAAAGCTGCTTGGTTACGGCTACTCTCAGTGCTGCCGTGTGGAAGACGTATTTTGATACTGATGGTGTTTATGGGAGTTTGTAAGATGTGTTGTTGCCATATCATTGTCCTCAATTCGCTGGGGAGTTCTGTAAACCGGTGGAATGTTTGGGGTGGTGGGATTGCAGTGATCGTGGGTTGAAATTGAGGATGATTTGCAAAAGTTATTGATAGCTGTGGAATTGGAGCGGCAAAAATCTGAGTTGCTGCATTGTCTGCTTGTTGACTCGTTGGATTGTCGTCGGATACTGGAGCTATGCTGGTACTGTCTGTAGAAGCCATTGAGTTGGATATGATTGAGCTGATTTCGACATAATGTAAGATATAACCTGAAGCTGAAGAGAATGCTTTTAATATATACCTAATTTCATGAGGAGTCATTCTTCCCCATGCGTTAGAAGTAAAGATGACTCTCCATCCGTTGACGATTGCATTGCCCTGTATGTGTGAGTCCGGTTGAGATTTTGAGGATTGAGTAATATTGTCTCTGCATCTCCAATGAATGGATATACACATACCCTGCTACGAAGCTGTTTGCCAAAGTAATTATCAATTTGTCTGAGACATTGAGTATCTGTCGAAACCTGTCACTTATCCACAATATATGAGTTTTGACATGACATTGAGTCAACAATTCTTTGGAACACACTCCGCGGCAAACAATCGCACAGCCGAAGCACAGTCATGACATCCAAGAAGCACATGCATGCTGTCCAGGACTTCTTGAATTCAATGAGCACGTCGTCTCGTCAGCGCTAACCATATCACGATGAGATTGTCTCATTGCTCGAGAAGAGGAACACAGGTCTAGCTTGGTTTCAGACAACACCACCGGATTTAATACATTGGAAGAAAGAATGGTCGTATACATTATGTTTCCTTAGGTTTCTGACCGCACACGGCGTAGCTGTTTCCTTAGTTAGCTATCAAATAACTTCACGCGTACGAGGCATGCTTACATAGGGGCATATGCATGGATCTTCGTGTCCTTCAGCTCCTTCCTGACCTCAGCAAGAAGCACATCCAATCGCTCTTTACTCCAGCCCAGACCTCTCGTGAAGATAGCCAAACTACTTGCCTCCAAACTGCTCAAGAGATTCTCTAAAGCCCACATTCCTACCGCATTCATCAGTCTCCAGAACAACTCCAGTCAAAGGGATAGCTCGGAGTTTCTTCCTACCGATTTCCTTCATCTTCTTATCTTTGGGCCAACGGTTCGTCGGCCACTGGTAAATGACTTCAGTGACATTCTCAAAACCCGCTGCAATCATCCGCTCTTTATATGTGTGCGCGGTGTGGATCTCTCGGCCGAGAGCTGTCACTCCTTGGATGCCGGTTTTAATCCAGTGTTCGATTGCCGAGTCGGGCTTGAGTGTGCCGTCTTGAGACTCGTAGGGGAGGCGGATATCTACAAGCTCGATCCATCCACCTGGGTTGAGATTTCTGTGCAGGCGAATTGTCTCAGCAAGGCTGTGCTTTAGAAAGCGGAGAGGGTATGGGGAATATGTTGCGAGACCGGAGGCTTACTCGAAAGACTGCGAGAAGAACTTCGGCCAGTTTACTATCGAGCCAGTCATCATGCGGCTGTAGATGAAGTCGAATTTGCTGGTGAATGTCCATTCTTCTTCTATATCGTCGACTTGGAAGACTAAATTAGGAGGAATACTTGATTTATTAGTGTGATAGATGTTAGTTCAGGAGGAAGGCACTTACAAAGATGGCTGGATGGGGCTGAGATCAATTCCCATGACCTGTTTGGGTTAAAACTGAGATCTTCTGGCGTTTTATTCTTACCTGTGATTCTGGATGTTCATCCGCTAAAAGTCCATTAGCATGACCCTGAGAGATCAGATGGCCTAGAACTGCATACCAAAATCGATGGCCCAGATACCGGTACCGGTGCCAACGTCAAGGACACGGTGTAGTTGTTGATCCTTGGGTATTGGTGCGGTAAACAGCTTCCCACGGAAGGTCAGGTAGAGCAGGTGATGTTGAAGGTCTGTGGAAGCATGAGTGAGAGAGAACATATATTGCTTGAAATAGCCTCCTACCAAGGCGATCATTCTCTTGCTCATCGTTCGGGAACAAATATTCTGAGTCGCATCAGACATGTATCGCTGGGAGTTCTGGGACTCTTACGCCCATCCTTGTATGCATGATATCGTCGTCCATTCTCTTTCCTGTAATTCACAATGCTAGAACTAATCGACGTTGTAGAACTACCTACTGCGCTCTAATAAAAGATGAACCTTAGTAAAAGTATGGCTTGGTGGAGGCAGTCATACGTACCCCGAGCGAAGAATCTGCATCGTCCCAGGTATCTGCCTTGAAGTTGTTAGTCTCTGTCCCGAATCATTTCAAATCATTGCGCACCTCGGGCTCGATCTGTGGTGCTTGTACTACTGCAGCTGCGACAGTAGTAGCTGGGGCTGAATCTGACGGGTTGCACATCGTGGATAGACTTCTAGAAGAATCAAAGACGCGTCACAGTCTCGTAAACAAAAAATCTGAGGCTTTGTTCTGCTGAAAAGAGGGGTAAGCAGAACAGAAGAAAGGGAAATACTATTCGCCATGCACCCATGTCTCAATTACGAAGGATCCGAGATCCTATCGGAGGTTGTCCGCTCACGGAACCCATGGCTCTGCATCATGCACGGGATTATGCCACCTTGCACACCTCTGCCGAATGAGCTTGCATTGCGGCCGGGGAATTGCACCAATGGGTATTTTAACCGCGGGATCATGCGAATGTAAACAAATGCGTGCCTGTCTCCGGGCTTTGAGCTAGTGATGCTCTGCCCCAAACTGTCGGGACACCCGGCCGGGTCTCGTCTCACTTGGGCATGGAGACCGAGTGGAGGAAACGATCGAACGATTCTGCACTTGGCAGCCTCTTTTTGCTGAAACTATCAACTGCCGCATTGCAAAGTGCAAGGAAAGCGAAGTGTAGAAGCAGTGGCTGAGAGATTTATATACGGCTGAGTGATTGTAGCAAAGTCCAGTATTAAAGTCTAAATAAAGTGAGGTGGATCCCTCCCAGCCCCCCTATAGTCACGTGTCGTAGAACAGCTCAAGACTCCCGTTCCTGAGGAGATTCTGTTTGGACGACACTCCGTTCTCTCCCAACCACCCCCTCTCATCTCATCAACAGCACAGAACCACCACAAATTCAATATATCTCCGAAACAGATCAAGCCAGTAGACAGCGAGACAGATATCACCGATTCCGCTTTGCAACGACATCCAACGCCCCCGACTGTCGACTTGGGACTTTTAGCTCTAGGCTCATCCAGCGCTGGACTCATCCCTTGACTCAGGAACAGAAGTCTACACAACATGCAATACGGAGGCTACAAGTCCCGCTACCTATTATAGCGATAGCTTTACTTTATATCCCGAGCTACCCAAAGAGCTTCAGCTCCACATCTGGGAGCTGGACGTATTCCCACGCGGCCTCCTGGACTCATCGTTGTAACTCTGCTCTTCGAAATCTGCCACGAATCGCGTACGATTGCCCTGAATGCCAACTACTTCAAAGTGCTTCCAAATCTGGAGTTGAACTATTTGTACTCCCGGCCTAGGCATAACACAATTTTGTAGCTTGAGCACGTGGAGTACAGAGCTGTCATAGGGGGGGAACAATCCATCACTCTAGCAGCGAGGGGAATGCAGCAGACAGAGAGGAGCAAGATCATATAATTTACTATGGGTGGCGTGCCACTGTAGCATGCGACGCCTGATAAGCTGAGTTGCAACAGGTCAAAGGCTCCCAGGTCAATCCGTAGGTGTTGTGGGCTGGACCAGAACTTCGCACTGTTTCCCGCTCTTCAAGAAGTCATCTTCTTCAACGTTACTATTGATCCGTTTGTGGACCTCGACGTTGGTCCTGTTGTTAGTGGCCGTGGGACTGCTCGTGTCCCTACTCTTCTTCCTGATGTGGTGTTGAGAACTGAGGCTGAGAAGGTGCAGTATTTTATCCTGGGACTCAAAGGTGCCTTGACGTAAGTAACTTGCCGGCAGCGAAATTTCAGATTCTTCTGATCGTGGCTGAACCCCACGATCACTCATATGACGGATGCGAAGTTTAAGACGAGGTTTGTTTGATACCGTGGAAGATGATTCTTTGGCACCTTGAAGGCGTTGACTTTGAGCCGCGGCTGTTGTGGAACTCTACTTATCGACCTTGGGCAGAGACATGGACTTGAATTCACTCATTGCGCGACATTCACTGGTCTCGAATCAATTTCCTATTGGAGAGCTTAGCGACCATATCTTTTTTTCAACACATATACGGACGGCTGCCCAACGACGAAATCTTCTCTGGCGAATAACTGCTACGTTTTTGATCACAGTAATCAGCTCCCTCTGCATCATTTCCCTCAGCAGCCTGCCAGACGCCAGAAGACCTGAAAATGCCTTCAAACGGTCAAACGCGTCCTCTTGTCTTGAAGGAATTCAAGGTTGCTCTCAAGACTTCGTCATCAATAGCCAAGAATCTTCTACAGTATGTCAAGCCCCCATGTAGGTCATCATAAACATAGGCTAACAAACAGGACCAAGGTCAAGAGGGAAGAACGGCTACCAAGCCGCAGCCTTGCCTCGATTACCTGCCTCCGAGCAGCGCGCTGCCGAAACTGAGGGAGAATTCAAACGATTCACCAAACTTCCGAAGGAGATCCAAATCATCATCTGGAAGATCATCATCGCCGATTCGCGCCTCATCACCCAGTTCCTCGAGAGAGCGTCACGTCACTGGCTTACCGGGAAATGCGTATTCCGAAAGCATTCCTGGCGGAAATTCTTTTTTACCGTCCCGAACTACCCCCCTGTACTTCACGTCTGTTCTCTGTCTCGAGACCTCGCCAGGAGTGCTTGGGGACATGGCCGCCGCTCTGGAACCCCATTTCCGCGTCGCCCTGGCTATGATGGCAGTTCAGAGATCGTCGAAATCTGCTTGATCGATTGTGTATCGCATGTACCTCAAAGTCCAAGCTACGGTTTCTACCAGGGTGAGTCCCAGGAGTTCACACTACTCTGCAAGGGTCTGAACTTCGTCCGTCAAATCGGAGCAAAAACCATTGCCATGGATCTCGACAAGTGGGCGACTGTCGAATCCGAGAACAACTGGCCCGATCAACTAGCCAGTTTCCTCCAATTCCCGGACCTTTATACACTGGAGAAAATCATCCTCTTCTACTCGGACGTCTGTCCCGGCAAGCTCGCGATCACAAAGTCGACTATCACTGATTTCTCAACCGGTCTGATAGTCCTTTGTCTGCCACTCGAGATGATCTCATTAGAGAGCCGATCAATGATGACGAAAGATTCGCGGACTGTAGGTTTGAAGACTTGAAATTGCCTACCTTTGAGCTGGTTGATAGGAAAGAATGGAAGCAGTGGTCGGGCGTCTGGGCGGATACACATGATACATGTCTTCACGATGTGCCAGCCGTACGAGATCTGCGGTACAAGATACGCAGTTTTCAATGTAGCCTCGAGCACGCAGACGATTGCTTGAGGAGGCTTTTTCGTCTACCGCGGCGTTGAGATATGGATGAAGATGTGCCGGGTTTCAATTGAGGGATGGCCTATAGAGACTGGCAAGCCTGCTCATTCCAGTCGAAAAGTTCGGTGTTGACTGGAAATAAGAAGAGAAAGGATAAGAAAAGAAATGATTTCATACCACACGTCCCTTTTGCATTATCTTATAGTGTTGTACAATATAATAAACATACACAGGTACATCGGACCTCGCCCATCGCTCTAGTCCCTACACCTCCCTCACTTGCATATAATATTCCCACGGTTCCTTCTCAAAAATCCGTAACCCTCCCATTATAACTCCAATCCCCTCTCTCCCCCGTACTCCCCCACCTCAGCGGCTCATTCTTCGGCCCTCCCACCTCGCCCGTCTTCGGATTCCTCTCCCCCTCAAACTCAGGCTTCGCACCCCTCCTGATATCAGGATGTAACTCCTCTCCCTTCCCCGTGGACGCTATTCTCGCATCTACATTTGCATCCGCAGTCCTGACTTCTGTAGCAGAGGCGGGCGATTGGTTGATCTGCGGACGAGGACGAGAGGGAGTTGTTGGTGTTGATGTTGAGGGAGGGGCGGTGGTTCGCGGTGTGCTAAACGCTCCAGTGGATGCTTTTTGTAGACGCTCGAATTCTTCTTGTTCTTTCTGGGGGAGACGTGGTGGTGCTGGGCCGGTGGAGAAGGCTGGTCTGATGGAAGTGGTGGTGAAGAAGCGGCGGGAAGGGAGGAGGAATTTCGGTGGGAGGAGTCGTAACATTGTGTTGTAGTAGTTGGATGGTGGATTTCGATTTTGTGGTTATTCCGACAATTCAATTGCTTCGATGTTGTACTTGTAGGTATCTTTAGTGGTACGGTCGGGTTTCTTGAATGAGCTGTGGCGAGCTCGGAGTGAGGTCCATATCAACAATCCACTCCCATCGATGTTCCACATTACATAATCTTGCCCAAGGCGGTGACCGCATTCAGCCGCGGGGCGAAAGTTGCCCTGGTGCGATGGACGGCTATTGCATTGACTCATTCAAATATTTCTACACCCGCCCGCTATTGCTCTTCTCTTGCCATTGATTCTCTACACATATTTCTCAACACTCGCAATCATGGAAGGTCTCAAGAATAAGTTTGCAGAATGCAAGGAGGAGGGAAGAGTATGCTATATCTGCCACCAGAAACCCCTCTATACCGCCACTTCACAGCTAACCGTCAACTTTCTTCTGTTTATAGCCCGCTCTAGTGACTTATGTTACAGCTGGATATCCTACGCCCGAGGAGACTGTGGATGTTATGTTGGGCATGGAAGCTGGTGGTGCCGGTGAGAATATCAATTGGCTATTGAGGGATTGCTGCTAATGTTCTGGACAGATGTAATTGAACTTGGTATTCCCTTCACGGATCCAATTGCCGATGGTGTCACAATCCAGAAAGCCAACACAGTACGAGCACAACACTCAATTGGATTACCATATACTTACAACTTCAACAGCAAGCTCTCAAAAATGGAGTGTCTGTTACATCAGTCCTCCAAATGGTCCGCGATGCACGAAAGAGAGGGTTGACAGTACCAGTCTTGTTCATGGGATACTACAACCCTATGTTGAGCTATGGCGAGGAGAGATTATTGAAGGACTGCAGAGAGGCAGGAGTCAATGGCTTTATTGTCGTTGATCTGCCACCCGAGGAGGCTGTTACATTCAGGAATTTCTGTACCAGAGGAGGGTGAGTCAGACCCAACTTACCTCAACAGAGGCGGACTACAATTATGGGAATATATACTAACAACTTCTCCTACAGACTATCATACGTCCCTCTGATTGCCCCAGCTACCTCTGAATCACGAATGAAGCTTCTCTGCAAACTCGCCGACTCCTTCATATATGTTGTCTCGCGGATGGGTGTCACCGGTGCAACTGGAACTCTGAGTACCGGTCTTCCTGACCTACTGAAAAGAGTCAAGGAATACTCGGGAAATGTCCCAGCTGCTGTTGGATTCGGTGTTAGTACAAGAGAGCACTTCTTGAGTGTTGCTGAGATCGCAGATGGTGTCGTCATTGGAAGTCAAATCATTATTACTTTGGCTGAGTCGAAGCCTGGCGAGGGAGCAAAGAATGTCGAGGAATACTGTGCGAAGGTTTGCGGACGGAGAAAAGCCGTCAACGGAAGTCAGACTCGGAAAGTTGGCATTGTTGAAGCTGTGAATGGAGCAAAGGAGCCAAGTGGAGATAACGTCCATGTTGATGCTGTCATCAAGGAAGCCAGTGGACCAAATCTGGTTGACCAGATTGAAGCCCTTAACACTGATGGCCCAGTCGACCCAGCATTACTTCCCCAAAGATTTGGAGAATTCGGTGGACAATACGTCCCAGAGTCTCTCATGGACTGTCTGCGCGAAGTGGAAGAGGGATTTAATAAGATCAAGGATGACCCCAGTTTCTGGGAGGAGTACAGATCATACTACCCCTGGATGGGACGTCCAGGCCATTTACACATGGCCGAAAGACTTACCGAACATGCTGGTGGTGCCAATATTTGGTTGAAGAGAGAGGATCTCAACCATACTGGAAGCCACAAGATCAATAATGCTTTGGGTCAAATTCTCTTGGCTAGACGATTGGGCAAGACAGAGATTATTTGTGAGACTGGTGCTGGACAACACGGTGTAGCTACTGCAACAGTCTGCGCCAAGTTCAACATGAAGTGTACAGTTTATATGGGAGCTGTAAGTAACTCTTACCCGCTTGCCTTGATCAATGCTAACGATCCTTTAGGAAGATGTAAGACGTCAAGCCTTGAACGTTTTCCGTATCAAGCTGCTCGGTGCTCAAGTCGTCGCCGTTGAAGCTGGCTCTCGCACACTCCGCGATGCAGTCAATGAAGCCATGCGCGCCTGGGTTGTCAAGCTGGACACCACCCACTACATTCTCGGCTCAGCCATCGGCCCCCATCCCTTCCCAACCATCGTCCGCACTTTCCAATCAGTCATCGGCAACGAGACTAAATCTCAAATGCAAGAAAAGCGCGGCAAGCTCCCAGACGCAGTCGTCGCCTGTGTAGGGGGTGGCTCCAACGCCGTCGGAATGTTCTACCCCTTCTCCAACGACCCATCCGTCAAACTCCTCGGTGTCGAGGCTGGTGGAGATGGCATCGACACAGACCGTCACAGTGCAACACTCAGCGGCGGTTCAATCGGTGTCCTCCATGGTGTCCGCACCTACGTGCTCCAAGACAAAAACGGCCAAATCTCAGACACACACTCCGTATCTGCCGGTCTCGACTACCCCGGAGTAGGACCCGAACTCGCATCCTGGAAAGACAATGAGCGCGCGAAGTTCATCGCAGCCACTGACGCCGAAGCCTTCATCGGTTTCCGCCTCATTTCCCAACTCGAAGGTATCATTCCCGCACTCGAGACTGCGCATGCTATCTATGCTGCTATCGAGCTTGCGAAGACAATGGAGAAAGGTCAAGATATTGTTATTTGTTTGAGTGGAAGAGGTGATAAGGATGTGCAGAGCGTCGCTGATGAATTGCCTACTTTGGGACCGAAGATTGGTTGGGATTTGAGATTTTAGTTGGGGTGACTTGGGTTTGACGAAAGAAAATCTTGTTGGGTTGTGTTATAGAATATCGTGAGCTGATGAATTATAAAAGCCTTTTTCTGGTTGCATTAGCACAATATTTTCCCCCTATATTATCTTGAAGTATGAGAGAAAGTGCACGCTGCGAACAGCTACATACATCACTTTATCAAGCTTTCTCTCTCCCTCCCATCTGCGATATCTTAAACCATCTCTATGGTCCCAGACAGTCAACACGCGTCTTGCTTAGCACTTTGATTTCACATTTTCTCCGTCGGACTGAACCCACCTATAGTGGGATAACACCGGCGTTTCAATCCGCTATCTCTATGTCTTCCCCATGGTAGGGTCGATGCAGGGGGGAGTCAGTACTGGAACTGGATAGAGATACTTCTATTGTTCCAGTTCGCCACTTGATATCAACAGTCCTAGCCAAGTCTGGGCAATGTGTTCCCTCTAATCTGTAATATTACTCGCAAGTGTCTATGACTCGACTTGGGAATCGGTGGGTGGATTTGTGAACAGTAGGAAAGTTTGAAAGACCTAAATGGTAACAACATTAGGTTAGTTCCAAGAGATAATCAGCTTCGTCCTCACGACTTAACGAGATGAGATGGTTATCGCTTGCGATTATCTCGGCTTTGAGATGTTTATTTCTAGTGCCCCTACCCTCATTTTACTATTTCAACAGATGGTCTTGTCATCTCAGGACTAGACCTAATATCCCTTTCGGCCAACACCTTCATCAGCCGATCTTCCCTTGACGTCTTTGCTGCAGGTATTGGATTCCGAGAACTGTTCGTCCCGTCTTTTAAGGTTAAAGATAGATTGAGTTAGAATATTACCGAAAATGGGTTGAAACAATCGAAAAGCCCTTTGCGTCTCCAGGTTGTCGGTATTGCCGTTTTGGCTAGTCATGCAGGTTGAGCTTAGATGGATAATAAGCTCTTGGGAATGCTTGGAAGTCTGAGCGTGAACAACTGTCATTATCTGTTTTCTTGGCAGTGGAGGGCAATCATACTCGGTTTATGCAGTGGGTTTGAGAATGGGTTGCCGACCTGCACAATTATCGTTGTCTAGAGAGGTTGTGAATTCAGTTCTTGGAGTTAAGCGAGTGGTCCCCAAGCCGGGTGCTTCTTCGAACTCTGAGGTTAACCCGGAATTAGCCTCAGGTCTTGAGCACATATCTCAATGCCCTCAGTCTGCACTCAATCTATGGGACAACCTCGCGCCAATGCTTATTGGTCTACCTGGTGGATGTACATGCCAGCCACGAAATTTCTAACAGTGCCACCAGACAAGTCCAGTCGATTTGGACCGCTCCAAGTTCGTCGTTCGTGATGATAATAATGCATCTGCCAAACGAGAAACTTGCGCCCGTAACGGAGCCGGCATCGCAATTCGCGCCGCTGTAAAGATTGGCGTTCAGTTAGCTAATGAACTTGGAAACTGGGATTCTGTAAGTTGTCTCAGTCTCTTCTTCTTCTTCTTCTTCTTCTTCTTCTTCTTCTTCTTCTTCTTCTTCTTCTTCTTCTTCTTCTTCCTTGTGCCTTCTTTTCGATTGCTGTTGATTCTATACCGAGTACAGTACTGATTGAGCGCAAAAGGCCCGCCGCAAGTTCACCCAGGAGACCACTAACCAGATGTGGATCGAAAACCCAGACCGCCCCTACTTCGCAGCAGCTATCTGCTACAACAAGGGCTATTGCGTCCATGACTGGAACAGAATCTCGGAGAGAGTCAGCCAGAAACTTTCTACTGGTCTTTTAAATACCGAGTAAGTGTAAATTGGGGATTTCAAGCTATTTTGGAACTTGGAAATGGAGATATGCTGAGTTTTCCACAGTTATGATTGCATGTACATATCTGACAATAATGCTTTCTGGACTGGTGAGAATGGAGGGTATGAGAATGTGAGTTTAATACTTGACGTGGAGTATTGGATGGATATGGTGCTGACTGAGAACCGATAGCTTGCTTATGTTTATGATGGGAATCGATGCAGCTTCGATGGACAGATTGGAAACCTTACCTGTTAAGTGGAGAGGCATAGCTGTACTTCCAGGGTGTTTTTCAACATCAGTATATCAGTTCCCCAGTGCTTGCTTTGAGTAAATTTTAATGCTTATCATTAACATCATCGGAATGGGCTGCCTTCTCCTTTTCAGAATGAATTGGGCAGCTTCTTTTCATTTGACTTCAAAGTCAATTCTGTATATATTTTCTAGTTGCCGAGATTTCTCTCGAGACTTTACTTCTGATAAATCGCTTTCGCTTTCGGGAACCCTTTGCGATTTGCTTTTGGGTGTTATGCAACATCGCCTGGGTTTTGAAAATTTCTGTGTATTCAAAACATCGTTTCACTCCCTCCCACGGACGGTTCTTATTTTCGTTTCAATTGACATTTAGCTGGGAGAAAATCACATCCACATTCATAGCACGTAATCAAAGATTTTTCACCCAACACCGGAACATTGGCAGGATTCAAAGGGTAAGGTCTCATTTCCCCAACTTCTAGCTAAAAACTCGTGTCTTTTCAGCTGGGGGGATAAACGTAGCTCGAAAAATCTAGCTCGGATATATTATTTTCGATTCTAAGTCGTCTTGTTGTGCTTAACATCGACTGCTGTCAAGAGCAAAAATAGTCAATATTGTGTTGGTTGATGAGTTATCCTAACGTTAAGCTCGGCCGATATGATACTTAGAACCATGTATTAAAAGTTAATTGATGTTTATATATTATTGCGTTTGCGGTCTCAAAAAAAGCCGAAAGTAAAGGGAAAAGAGAAAACAAAATACTTTGCAAGAACAAATACCCCGCTGTTCTCGCTTATATTGTTTTCTTGGCAAAAGCGGGTCATATCAATCAATTAACATGTGAAGGAGAGACCACTTTTTGGGCGCTAGTCACAATGTAATGCCAAATATACTTTTTGTGAACGCCATGCTGATTATTGATTGAGTCTTATGGGTATTTAAATGTCTAGAACCTAGCCTTAAACTCTTCTTCTGCCATCAGAGTTGTAACCGGGTTTTCCCACCATTTCGAGACCACAATGGGCACTTCTCTGCACCCATAACTCACATCAAGAGCAGATAAAAGAGTTCAAAGGGCACAAATTAGTAACTGGAAGAGTTCAGAACAGTGTGATCACGGGTACATTGCCGCTTTGGACTCTGCGGGAGCTTTCGGAGGCTTTTAGGCACTCCGCATAAAGTGAATCACGGGGCAGGAACTTATCACCGTTTAAAATCGCTTGGGAATGATTTCACGATAGTTATGTCCGTTTATGAGATTCCATTCCTCTAATCGCTAGAGAGGCTTCAAGTGATTCCTACAAGTCAGTATTTTGCAAGGACCTTCCTGACGTGCGTCGTCATGACTGTGAAAGAAAAACCGTAAACTCCACCCAACGCGAAACCATCCAGGAGGCAGAGAAACAGATATAGTCCGCCTAGAATAGACCAGTAAGCACAAAGCCATCGGGTATCTCCACTAGGTATCTATCTCCAAATCGTCTCTCAAGGTATCGTGGAATTCTGGGACCCACCATGCGCTCATTATCATCCACTTATAGTCTGGCATGCTGTCGAGAGACTTTACCCACTCAACGTGCTCTTCCCGACCGTTGATAAACAATGGTACGTATGTTTTGTTGATGATAGTAGCCGGGGTGGGGTTTCCATCTGTCGCAGGGAGGTCTGACTGTCTGAGAACCGTCAGTTCCTTCGATTTGTGGACCAACCAAATGGATGTAACACCGCCCAATTGAACCACAATTTCGAGGAGATGAACAAGTTCAGTAGGAAAGCCTGTGTAGTAGTCGTAGGGTTATGTAACTGGATTCCAAGAATCGCGGCCTGGCTTCGAGGGGAGATCTGGAGCAATTGCCTTCGGGGTAGGTTCAGGGGTCCAGCCAACGTAGATGGTGCGGAGATCAATCGACGAGAAGCGGGCGGGGAATGTATATGGCTTAATTTCCATGAGGGAACCACTGGTAGTCATGTAAGCTTGACCAAAAGCTGAGAGAGTATCGACGTCCTCGAACATGACGAAATCTCCCAACTTCTGGTTAATGTACGGTACTAGCCAACTGCTGTTAATCAAAAGGCCTTTTTACACCAAAACTCGTACTATTAGGTCTTTTATAATAGCATAACCTCTTTACGCATTCGTTATTGCTTTTGTAAAATGGCCTATATTCTATTAATAAACCATAAAGATTAGTTACTTTATTTAAGCGAGATATTAGGCATGAAAGTATCAGATGTACATTTTGTGCTAGATTTAGTAGGGAAAAGCGTGTTTTATTTTGACACGTGATCTTGTTTACTCTTAACTCAGCGAAACCTCTTTTAATTTTAAATCGGAGTACTACGGATTAAGTGTAATATTATAATAAAGAATTAATCTCAAGGAACTGCTTATAAGTAATCGTGAATATAATAAAATAGTTAAGTGTAAAGTGTGACTTTTGGTAGGGAATCGCGTTTCGTTTAACAGCAGTTGGCGCTGACTGTAGCAGTTTGCGTCGACAAGTCCACCAAATCCTGTCCCAGCAACACCGTATTGTTGAATATTGTATGCTCGAGCCTCCTTGTTGGTAGCCAAGAGCTTGATGAATTGACCAGTGGCGCGGAAGTCTGTCAATTTGAGTGTGGGATCCTCGCGTTGTGCCTTGGTGTATCTGCGGTAGCATTTATGGATGGTGATCGAGCGCTTTCCTGGTAGGCTTAACTTCCAGATCTCCATTTGTACAGAGAAAGGGAGCTTTGAGAAGAGTTCGAATGTGAGTTCTGCGTTGCTATCAAAGGGGCGGTAGGCGCCAGAGAGAGACGAGGCGTCGAGGGTCCGCGACCATGAGCCCATTGTTGCTACCCAAAGAGGATGGTAGGAGGGAGCAGAGCTCGAGCATGTAAGGACTGGTCGAGGAGAACGGAAAGAGGAGAACAGTCTGCTAATAACTGGGCTCGAATCGGTTGAGGAATCGATCTCTGGGAGGATCTGACGGAGACGAGAGGAGGGCAGTGGGGCTCTGGTAGCTGAAACGGGACCCATTCTAATGACGGTTGTTTGAGTTTCACGAACAGGACTAGATGAAGTCAATGGAGTTGTTGAGACTGAAGCAGCGGCGCTTGAAGCCGAGGCTGTCGGAGCTGCACGAGTAGGACCAGAGGAAGACAACGGAGTTGTTGAGACCGGAGCTCATGTATCTGAAGTCGTAGTTGTCTCAGCTGCAGGGGCAGGACGAGAGGTAGGCAAAGGGACTCTGGAGATCAGCATCGTAGCAGGTAAGCTTGTGGGGGGCATCTCAATGGGAATGAAGGGCGACGACAGCGGTAAACGGTGTGCAGGAGGAACTGAGGAGAAGTCCGAGAGCTCCTCCTCTCCTCCGTTGCCGCCTCCGCAGTCTGCGTGAGTGGACAAGCAGCAACCCATGGTGCCTTTGGACGAAATGAGTGTAGAGGAGAGATTGACGCTGCAAATGAAAGAAGAGGAAGCTCTTGGGGGAAAGGTTGAGGCCTTGGGAAGCGAGGCGATTGTGGGAGGAAAACGCCGCGCTAGCGTAGGACCTATACCTAATTGGGCCAATTACCTGCGACCATGATCTGCGGGTGTATATAAGTGACGGAGGGAGCCTCGGAGCTGGCAATTAAATGATCTGTGGACATCTGAGCTTGTTGTTGTGAAATTCGGCGCTGCAGACACCATATTCGCTTAATTCGAGACTCAACCAGTTACACCGCTCGAACAGGCAATTTTGCCGAACATGCTCACATATTGAGACTTCAGCCAAGGACGAATAGAAACAATTTGGTGGGAAAAAAGCTGTGCTATGAGTGCGAAGACAAAGGCTCACGAGAGGGAACAATCACTGTTAAGTAAATGACCAAGAGGAAGTAGTTCGGCTGTGGAGGCTGTGGAGGATAATATCAAGAGCCTTCAAGCATGATCCCCAAGTTGCACATCTTTGATATTTGGATGTTTCTGTTTGAGAATATCAACTGCAACCGCTGCACCATCGACATTAACAGAGCAAGCAGGTGCAGCAAATTTCAAGCAGAACAAGGTCCTACGGGTTCCTAGCCATCAAATTTACAACACCTGAAAATGGTCATCGACCCTCCAGCAAGGAAAAATATTTTCTGACTTAAGACCTTCTGCCGCAGCATTGAAACATTTCAATTAGAGTAACAGAAGCCAAAATGACCGCGGGATATTTCAGGGTTTCTATCCTCAACCTCAACCAGCCCTTCTCCAAAATTCTTCAAAATCCTCAGTCGTGATGTTAACTTTTTCAGCCTCATCCGCATCCAGATTCCCAGTGATTTGTCTCCTCATAACAACAAAGCGATCTCTGGATCGAGAAAACCTTGCCATGGTGTTCTGCATCTTCGTCTGCCCTTTCCTCAAACTCTTCACCGTCTGGAGGTATTTCTCGTTGCTGAACGACGGCTGCAGCATGACGATCTCCTTCAACCCCCCAAACCGCATCCACGCCATTGGTATTACATTCTCAGGCTTGAAGTAGCGTGCCCACGTATCATTTGGCTGTCTCATTGACGGAGGAGTGCCGACTGCCACGGTGCGAACAGTCGTAATATCTGCTCGGATTGTTTCCTTGCTACCGGTAAAGAACTCATCCATCGACTGCAGTGTGTGAAAAAGCAGGATATCTTTATTGCCAGAGAACCAGATTGGTCGACCGATATTCGCTACGAAGCATCGTTGGTAGAATCCCAAGACCATGGCTCTGGACTCTTGGCAAGTCTGGAGCAGAGTCTCGAGTGTTGCATCAACAGGATTCAACGGGATGCACCAGGGAATGTTGATGACATGATGACCGTTTCTAAAGGCGACGATACGAGGACCAGGTAAACTGTATTCCCATATAGGAGCTCTCAATTCGGGCGGCAGATTTGAGAAGTGAGGGAAGCCTGGTGAGGCATCCGAGGAATTTCCGGAAAGAGAAAGCCTCTCGGCCATGTCGGCTGCTATTCAAATGCACAGCCAACTGGCGAAGCTGTGTCGCCTGGAAAGTGGTAGGATATATTATTTGGAGTTGTGTTGGTAAAGAAGATGAGTTGAGCTGAAGACTAGTATCCTGATGAGCTGACGTTTAAATAGACTTCAGCTGAAGTGAGATGTGGCGCGAAGCTAAGCCACCAGAGGAATAGTGGCTTTTGTTTAGCCACGCAGAATCCAGATCTACTAGGAGATAGAAACAACGTGAAATAAGTGTAGAATACCATCAAAGTAGGAGTGGAAGTGACGTTGAGAGAAGCTCCTATTATGAATTGCAAGGTTTAAGAATCCACTTCAAAACTAGGTCACTTGATCCAATCACGTTGTCACAATCAAAAACCACACTCAGCGGTCAATGGACGGTGAACATTGATTTTTTTGGTCAATAGTCTAAGACTGAACATGATTTCAAGTGGTGCATCTAAATCTGTTAAAGTTCCATAAGGTTTCCATACCAAACAAGTACAACATTTCTTGGGAGCAGACAACTTCCGGCGACCAAACAAAGATTTCCGTGGGAATTTACTATATCAGTAAAACATTCAGTTGAATTCTCTCAATCTATCTCGCGAATGACACGTACGTCATTTTCGGGCTTATGATTACAAGATGCAGAAAGGAAAGGTCTTGGATAACTGAAAAAGCTACGCTAGGGATAAACAACAACAATAACTTGTCCTTCAATATTTAATAAAATAAATATTGAATTAATTGGGTTAATTTCAAGAAAGACTTTAAAATGTTCACTTGAAGCGAAATTTACTTTTAATGGTAAAAACGTTCAACGACTAAAAAAGAATCCAACATTTTTCTTCTCTTTTATAAAAATGTTATGTTATCTTAAATTAGCTATTTAGTTTAAAAATAATTTAACAAAATAATAATTAATATAATAATATTAATGAAATAGACTTAACGAACGAGTCCCAGCTTCGGATTCCTCCGGTGTCAAGCAAACGAAACGAGGAGGCACCCAACCAAGATCTCTTCTCAAATGCACAAGGATGGTGACTAGACCGCGGCTTTGTCGCAACTCTCCACAGATCAGCCGTTGAGTCTCATCCGACTTGCCCATGTTCCACTTGTCGACTTGATACGCTTCAACAAATGGTGGATTCATTGAGACGACATAAAGAGTCTCCAGTTTGCAGAAACATCTACACCACAAGAGCGACCATGTGGTGGCGGCATCAAGACCAGAAGACGTGTAAAATGCGACCTGCTTTACAGATTCATGTCGTGGGTAGACTCAATCGTTCCGGTAAAAGGTGTAGAAGGTCGAGTTTGCGAAGTCGAACACCAGGAGGTCTTCCAAGTTTCAAGTGAAATGCAGACTTGTAGATCTTCAAAACTTCAATTAGAGGGGCGTGGCAGACATGAAGGACTGACAGAGTGTTGTACTTAAATATGGTAGATAGACCATCGGTGGTCTCAGAGATTTGTGACGCTCTGCTCCGAGAAGCGAAATGGCGAATGTTTGCGGTTAAGTGGAATGCAATATTCCCAATTTATGATTCTTAGCTCAGGAGTAAGCAATTGAAGGTAGAAAAGGGGAAGTGGTCGATAAACTCGCATCTGTAGAGGTCGCTAGCGTTGGGTGAAGCAAAGCGAGACTGAGGGCTTAAGGGAAATATTCGATATCTCAAGCTCAAACTCTGTTGATGTCTCAAGTTCAGACTTAGACGATGCGGGGTATGTATCATCCGGGGGGGTTTTTTTTGGTTTTTCTTTTTTTTTTTTTGCTTTTTGCAAGCTTAAGATCCTGTGATGGATATAGAATTAATAGATTTCTGTTCACTGTAGACTCTATAGGATATAGAGTCATATTTGCTCCAAGTCAGAAGTGCGTAGTGGTCATAAACATGCAGCTATAAACAACAAAGGACGCTAACTTACCTAAATCATGTTGATTGAGGCTCAGATTAGACAATTTTTGCAGCAGTATTGCTGCTTCACTTGAAGATCGACTTTGAGACGTTTTGTTCTGATGCCGTAAATTTGTTTGGATGTTAGATTTAGAAGGGATCGAGAGGAAGAAGTATAATTAGGTTCCTTTCCAATAAGTAGAGAACGTTCTAGGTCTAGTAGGGAGTCATGCACGGCATATGCAGGTAGGTAGCTAGCTCAGCCTTCTACATTCGCTCGAACTTGAGGCTGAGTCTTTGTCGCTGTTTTGTGAAATCTAGTAAGTCATATATATATATTAGAAACTGTTGCAGGTTTAAGTCATGAGTATGCCAGGTAGCCGGATAACTAAATCTCTGCGAGGTAGTAGTTGCCAAGACTACTTGTAATCTCCCTGATCGTCTGTCCATAGCTTTTAATACTACAAGCTGATCAACCCAATTGACAATCTCCTGCTTCCTCTCTATACGTGATTATCCTAGCAATATAAATGAGGGCGGCAAAGACCAATCTCAAACTCAATATTAGCATAGAGAGTTCAAAACGTCTTTGCAGTTGTCTAACAAACACAGAGCTAGAGCGGTAAATAGAAATGAAAGAACATCAAGGGAGTTTAAAGAGTGATGGGACTCCCGGTTCAAGAGACACTTGTTGTGCTGAAAACTGCCCTGCAAGAATCTCAAAATGGCTTTGGCGAGCAAGTACTGTTTCTTTTGAGGATGATTAATATAAGTTCTAAGTGTAGGTTAAATTAAACGTCTTAAAACTATGTGCAAAAGCAGCAGGAATGTTCAGTTGACGAAAATGGATAGGGGACCTACTTTAAAGATCTTCCGAACGAGCTGCTTGTAGGAAAACTACAATCAGCCTTGATACACAAGCTCAGCTTGCTAAGAAAGCCTACTGTACCTAAGAGTGTAAGATAAGATTTCTTATAGATTGTTTAAACTCAAGATGAACGGCCGTATTTGTTTTTGTCGGAGCTATTACTGAAGAAGAATGCTCGTTAGACAATCAAAGCCGAACCGTCACGTTTGTCTTGTTGGGCTAAACCTGGAGAGGCTCGTATTTGTAGAGTTTTAGATCAGAAAAGGTTAAAAACGAAGAAAGGACTGGTACGTGGCTCTCTGAGCTTTGAATAAGTCGTTCTTGACTTGGTGTGAATCACCAGGTAGAAACCCGAGCCCGGGCGAGGCCATGGATGCGGCCAATCTAGAAGTTTTCAGAAGCGGGGATCATACCATTAATACTAGCTCAGTACAATCTTATTTAGTTAATAGTATTGATTTGTGTCAAAGAATTGTTCTTTGAGCTGCAAACCGCTGGGATGTTGCCCATGTCTTCTCGGCCGAAGCTACGGACCGGACCGGACATACCATTAATCTGACAACACAATGAACACTTGACCGTCCTGCCTGCGCACAACATATTTAAGATAGACATCCAGATCCCATAACTTTAACCAGATCAATGAGCGAACCATTTTCAGACTTTACAGTCAAGAGATCATGGTCCTCAAAGTCCTCATCGTCGGTGGCGGGGTTGCCGGGCCGTCTCTCGCTTACTGGCTCTCTCGCCTCAATACCGAAGTAACATTGATTGAGCGCTTTCCCAGAATTCGTGCACACGGCCAACAAGTCGATATTCGCGGCCAAGGCGTACCAATGATGAAGAAGATGGGGTTGGAAGCGGCAGTTCGGGCTGCTGCTGTCCATGAGCCTGGCATGCAACTCGTTGACGAGAGAGGGAAATCAATGGCGTATTTCCCTGCCACGGAGACCAATTCCACGGAGCAGAACTTTAGTTCAGAGTTCGAGGTGATGCGTGGAGATCTTGTGGAGTTGTTGGTATGTCATTTTTCTCGGTTGTGAGATGAAGCTCGTGCTAACAGAAATCCAGTACAATCTCACCAAAAATAAGAAGAACGTCCACCACATCTTCAACACCTCGATCAGATCCTTCACTCAGGACGACCATCACAAAGCCAATGGGAAGGTACATGTCGACTTCTTAGATGGTCGGAAAGAAGACTTCGATCTCGTTGTAGGCGCAGACGGAAGTGGTTCTCAAACTCGAAAGATCATGCTCGGCCCTGACGCACCAGACCCGCGCCATTCACTCAATGCACACACCGGCTTCTTCACCATTCCCTCCCAGCCAGGCGATTCAAAAGCATGGACATTGTGCCACCTTCCTGGACGTCGAGTGATCGGTACGAGACAAGATCGGCCGGATCTTCTGCGAATATACATGATCATACATGGACAGCAGCCAACTCTTGAAGAGGCATACAAATCTGGAAGCTTGGCAGAGTTGAAGAAAGCTTGGGCGGGGTTGTATGAAGATTGTGGATGGAAAACAGATCGTTTTATGCGTGGTCTCCAGCATTCGCCGTTGGCTGATGATTTGTATGCGACTCGGTTGGATTAGATCAGACTTCCGAAAGGTGACTGGTCTAAGGGGCGTGTTGTTTTACTTGGCGATGCAGCACATTGCCAAACGGTTAATGGCCAAGGTGTTACTCTTGGGATGGTTGGAGCTTACATCTTGGCTGGAGAATTTGCAACTTTGGCTAAGAGAGATGCATCTTCGTTGGCTGAAGATGTTGTACAAGGAGCAAAAAATTATGAGGCGAAGTTCCGGCCCATGGTTTGTCAGACACAAGGGAGTAGTTTCGGTTTGGGTCTTTTTCTTCCTCAGTCAAAGTTTGGTATTGGGATTCTGCATACACTCGCAGGATGGGCTGCATCCCTTGGGTACGGTCAGTCGGGTGGTGTAGGTATGGATAAAAGGGTGACTTGGTCAGTACCTGAGTACCCCGAGCTGGATGAATACAGGGAAAATTAATCTCTTTAACAAAGAAAGTTTGGACGCCCACAATCTCCTCTGTCTCCTCTGTCAATTCGTAGCTTGTAAAATCAAGACCTATCAAAGACCTTAATTCGGGTTGGACCGTCGAGGTATTGCTGTGAGTTAGATGACAGAACCTGATGCAGTTTGTTAGTGGAAGCGCGATCTCATTAACCTATATTTCCCCACTCTCGCAAATAAGAATGTAATTTCTCTAAAATTTGCGACGGTAAATTTGATGCAAAACCTTTGCTAAGTAAGTTCACTCTCGTAATTGAAAATTAAAGCACAAGTCGCCAGCTTGGCGAGGGAGTGAGAAATCAGACGAACAAACAAGGATTCAAGTAGATTGGTCGGTCTCGGAACTTCCCAAGGTCCAAGGAGCATGCTTGTCAAAGCATCTTTCTTGAAAGTCTTTCTGCACATCATTACTTTTTCATATTAGCTACTTGTAATTTCACTGGACATTCAAGCGCGAGTATTTATTTAGCCTCATTTTCCATTTATGCTATTGGAACAGCCAACGGACACAGTCCAAGATCAGGCAAAACACATCAAGAGTCTGCAATTTTATCACTTGACATAACTTGAACATGGAGACTACTTGGGGCAGGCAGAGAATTGATGAGACGTGGTAAGAGTTAAGGCCGAAACCTACCTCCATTTGCGACCTCGCTCCGATGCCTCGCGGAGGGGAACGGGGGCATTTCCGAATGAGCAAAGCTTAAATAAATCAGAAACCGCATTGGATAATTAACAGACTTTGGCCTAAAATAAATCCAAACTTACTGGTACGTCAATACTGACTCGTTCTTCCATTCGCTCGTAATTTCCAGGACCAGGGGTTCCAGACAATTGCTCGCCTCAGCTCATGGTAGTGTACATTGCTTTCGGTAAAACGTATTGTATGATGCTGAATATCATTTTTGTTTTTAAATTTCATTTAGTAGATATTGTCGGCAAATGCGAGTTTAGCGGTTTCTGTTCTGGGTTGAGATTGTCGCAAGCATTCCGCGGAACGGGCGGACGGGACCTTAGGGCAGAAATCTAACGCAGGAAGTTTATCTTCGATATCTGCTAGGGCAATGCATGGAAGGCATGCTAAACGTTTGCCTGTATTTTTTCAATGGCTCCAGAGAGTTCCTTATGGCACGCTACACTGTGTGCGCCAAAAGTATAATCCGAAGTCAAAACACAAGTGTCTGTGCGGATGAAAGCAAACAAACTCGCGTCTGGAATCCCATCAAAAGCCCGGAGGCCCGCCACAATGAGTGTGAGTGTGGGTTGCCAAGTTGTTGGATTTTGACCTTTCACTCGATCACCACTCTTTTTCTACTCCAGCATCTGACATCTGCCGCTTGGTGACTTACTTACAGTACTCCACTTGGCGGCTCCCATGCTGCTGCATATGTGGGACTTCCATTGAACCTCATCATGAGAACGACTGACGTCCAACCAGCAATACGTCCTGCGTATGATGTCGACTCGCCAGGGAGCATTGCCACCACCCCCTGGCGTCGTCGCGAACCTTGACAATCCTCAGGATGTGTTGAGAACGGTCAACTTCGTAGTTCAAGGTATGTGTCTGGCGATTGCCAGCGCCTTCGTTTTCTTGCGCATGTATACGAGATGGTTCATCCAGAAGTCAATGTTTAAAGAGGATTGTGAGTTATACAACTCTGCCCATATCTCGGCCAATTTAAGTCCCTGACAATCAAAGGGGTCTGTCTCTCTGCTTGGATATTCTTCGTCGGATATATGGTCGACAATATCATGTGTAGGTGACTGCATCTGTTTGATCTTCGATTCGAATAGCTGATTGCGGTCGGCTTGTAGATGGTTTCTATGGCGGTGGGTACAACGTTTGGGAAGTGACCATGGAAGACGTCAAGAAATACCTCGAGGTGAGCCTCGAATTGCCTGGAATTGCTTGGAATCTTGGACAACTCCCAGAATGTTAAAGTGACTATCGGGGAGACAAGAACTTACGAGAAATCAGGTCAACTACCCGGGACTTCTCCTCTACGGACCCACGGCATGCCTAATAAAGCTGACCTTAATTCTCTTCTCCGCTCGACTCTTCGCCACAGCCCACAAATCCACCATCGCAATCAAGATCTTCGTCGCCGTGATGCTGGGCTACTATATACCTATTCAGTTCGCCAGGGTGTTTATCTGCAACCCGATAGCAGCCTACTGGGATCGTGCGTCTTATCCTCATTCGACCTGTTTGGACATGCGGGCCATCTATCTCGCAGATACCGTCATGAGTACTACCACCGATCTGGCAGTCTTGATAATACCAATACCGTTAGTATGGGGGGCAAAACTCTCGAAGGGGAAGAAAATGAGGGTAGTGGGAATACTTGCAGCAGGAGGTCTGGCCAACGTTGCAAGTATCGCAAGATTGGTCTTTGTCAGACATATCTGGGCGACTCATAATGGGACGCTGTATGGTGTTGCGTTCAATATTCTTGGGTAATTTCACCAACTAGCATTTTATCCCTATTCTAGGTTTGATCCAAAAATGCTGACCAGACCACAGTGCAGCAGAGACTTCAATTGGGTTGATTTGTGCCTGTTTGCCCTCACTGAGCATATTTCTTGACCATAATTCTGAAAAGATGTCCAGAAGGTCGAAATCATCCGAGCCGGATGTGGATGTAGGAAAGGGTGGATCCAGTCCTAGGAAGCCATCAAATACAGATAACAGTACAAGACAATGGGAAATCAGACAGGTTATAGAATAAAATCTAAAACAAGCGATCACCACCACTGGACTCTCAGTTTTGTGGTGACTGGCTCTAGGTGTTTGATGCAACTTGCAAGAAGGGCTAGGTGAACAGAGACCAGCTCCGCAACAATGATTTGGGATACTTCTCAAGCTAGTTCTCTACATGAGTAGTGAAAGCGCGGGTGGGTAACAAAGAACGATCTTTGATGTGCCATTGGCCCCAGCTTCTGTTTTCCCGCAGGTTAGGAAAGCCACCGATCCCGTGTTATTACGCAAAGAATTGACCTAGAAATTAGTACAAAATAGATGGTTTTTGCATACAATGATCAAGTTAATTTAATCTTCCAGCACCATCTCTGGTCCAGCGGACACATACCCGGGATATAGTTCACGGAATTTGTTGTCGCATTGATGGCTATCTGACGGCCAACAACTACCAACAATACCCGTGTTCTATAGAACTCTCTCAGTAAACCAACAACTTCCAATTCTTGTACATGACTTCTTCATATAGAACACGCCTCCCTATCAATAACGTCCAGGCTAAACCCAATTCTTGTAGTCCTTCCCCTTGTTCGAGTTCATAACTTGGAACCTAAGAGCAGTATCCTCGAACACCCAGGGCAACATCTTGAAAGGCTCCACCGCTTTCCTTTCGTAAGCAGTCTCCGTATTCTTGTTGACCTGAATAGCCAACGCCGACATTTGCCAACTCACAGCCTCTAACCTTGGCACGTACTGAAGACTAGGGATGTTGACGGTTGGTTGCTAAGGTGGTCGATAAGTCAGTTAAGTCAGTATCAGTCGACTAAATTACCACGACTAACTAACTGACGTAAATTAGAGCAACTAATGAACTTAACTAATTAAATTAATCAGTACTGATTTGAACTGACGATATTTTATATAAATTAGACATTTAGTAATATAGCTTTAAAGGCCCTAGCAATTTTAATAGCTCCACAATTTTACTAATTCTTTAAACATTCCTAGTGCTATAACATCTCTCCTAACAAATTAAAGCTTTCTGAAGTAGTTTGTTTAAAGCAAGAAAAAAAGACTTGTTTACACTTTAAGCTCATAGCAGGTATAACTAAAAAATTAAAGGCCATTTAAGCTAGTTATAGCCACTCGGCCTCTCGTAACTTCTAATACTTTATAACTCCTATATACTTAATAGGTGGCTTTTAAAGATAATAGAAATATTAATCTCTTTTACTAGAAACAACTGTAGTACGTGGCCTAGTGATTAGCGCCGCGGCGTTAAGGATACTCTTTAAGTAATCCTTTTCTACAAAAGATATAGTAAGAACTAGTTCTAGAGATAAAGTAACACGAGAAATAACTATTGCGCCTTTATATTAATCTTCTTATAGTTTCTTAAACTTAGATTTCGTAGAGACAAGGAATAGAGCCAAATTCCCTTTTTAGTTCTTCTTAAAAAAGGACCACTTATATAAAGGATAAAGAACTATTAATACTTGCCACGCTAGAGAATTATTAGTCTTTTTATACTACTTTAAGTATACTTACTAGGCGAGAGTAATTAATTATTATATACTTACGTAATCGTTAAATTAGTATTGTTTTAATTGAGTTTCTAAAGCCTTAAAGTGCGTTATAATATATTCTAATATAATTAGAGATTCTTATAAAGCACTATACGATAGTTTTAAAGCCCCTTCAGTCATTTTTATATTTTCTTTTAGACCTTTAGTAAGTAAAAATAGTGGCTAAAGCTAATCCCTAATAATTTCTAAGGTGTCTTACTCCTTTAAGGATAAGTAGTCGTTGTCGAATATTTCTCGATTATCTAGTTTTATAAAGACGTGTAACATAACAACATATTTTGTGAGAGCCTAGCGTAACTCGAGGCCTTTGCGTACTATTAAATACGTGGTATTCTAACGTACCCCTCTATTAAGAATTAACTTCTATTCCTTCTTTATTGCCACACTAATATTAAGCCCTAATTAAAGGGCTAAAAATAATATAGTTCTTTTACTAGAGGCCATAACATGTGTTACTAAGTTGTATAACTTTTTAACCTCTCCTTTACGCCGCTAAAGCTTTTGACGATTAACTGGCCTTATTAACTTATATTCGTCGTCCTAAGAGCTCTTATTTTGACTAAATAAGTAAGCCTCAGTAATTAAATTAATAACGTGGCCTATATAACGTAGTCTCTTCTCTTTATAATTAAATCCCCACACCTTTACAAGCTCTATAAGAGTTATATTATTATTTGTTACGTTGTCAAGCACAAAGTAGCCTAAATTATCAGTAGTAATTCCGAATCGAGTAAGAAGTGGGAGGAGTATTAAGTATTAATTTGTAATTTTTTATTAAAGGATACGGTAGGAAATTAAATGATAAATTATATACTAACTCTTGTCTTTTTATGCCTTAGGAGCTCTAGTAGGCCTATAAGACGCGTGTAAGATTCGTATTAATCGTTAATAAAATGAATTATAATACTAAGTACACTAATCTTCTTTCTCTTTAACCCTTAACTATTAAAAGTAAGAGTTATCTTTAACCTAGTGTTGCGAATCTCTTTAATAATTTAAGGCTCTATATATCAGAAAAGATTATAAATTTACAACTTTATAATAAAGTATATATTTAGAAAAGTATTAATAGCCTTAATATTCGTAATCTTAAAGTAACGTTTTAAGCGTATAAAGGTAGCTTTGCGATGTTTAATATTATCGTAGATAATTTATTTTAAAAACGCGTTAACGAACTCTTACTAATAGAAGGGGATTACTTTGTTATAGTTTTTACCTACGACTCTTAAGGCTTAAGCGCGTGTAGGTTTTATTAATTTCACTCTTTATGTATCTCCTCTTACGTCTAATATATATATATTTAGTATATGGCGCTTGGCGTTATTTAAAGTATTAGCGTTAAAGTGAAATTCGCGATTCTTAGAAAATTTAGTATCGTGATAACCTTTAACAATTAGTACTTAGTCTACAGATTTAATAGGGAAATATATATAAAGCTTATAATACTATATAAAGTTATTTAATGCTTTCGTCGTGTCTTTAAGGTTATACCTAACTTTTTATACTCATTAATAAAGCTTCCGCTTTATCGCACTTACTATAACAAAACTAGTAAGTAACTTAGCTATTTGAACTTTGTAATTATTAAATAAAGGCTCTCTAAAGTCGTATAGAGAGTATTCTTTATAATTATTAAGGGTTAAAGGCTTATTAGGGTCGTAAGAAGTAGTATATATAGGCGTTAGACGAAAACAGCGGTCACGAAGAATAGGCTTTTTCCTTAACGATTTAAGGACTATTATAACCTAAAAGGGGTTAATTAACGTATTATTAAACGCTATAGAAGGTACAGGAGAAGCCCTTAATTCGTCGTCTTTGATAACTATAGGGGAGGCGTGTAAAGAAGTTATAGTGCTATATTAAATAGATTAATTAAGACGAAGTGTAGCCAAATTATAAGTTTAGGCAACGCTAAACAAGATTATATAATCTAAAAGTGGCTATTTTGGCCATTTTGGCCAATTAGAGGCCTTTATTTGACCCTAAGCGAACTTAATTTATGAGGGGCATTAACTAAAATTTGGCCTCGCTGCCACTACCTAAACTGACCCTATTATGAGGATTTTCCTACCTCTTAACTGACAGTCTAAATTAGTTGAGCATATGACCACTGACTTATTAAGGTTAGGGCTAGTAACTGACTGATTACGAATTTAGGCTAACTGACTTAATTCAACTTAACTAGACTGACTTATCGACCACCTTGTGTGCTTGGGATTCACTAGGCGAAGTGGCATCTAGTTACAACTTCCCGAAACCTTAATGAGCTTCATGACTAGCGACCCTTCCGTAGTTGCATTTTTGATTAGTGATTGAGCTTCCCCGGAATGTTCTATCGGACGAGCTGACCCCAGGTTAAGTTATCGGATAGGCTTGATGCGAGCGTCCATCTAATCCTAAGAAAGTACATACAATAATGCTCTTACTACAGCACTCGTCAGGAAGTAGGTTAGATTTTTCTACAGATTCTGTACCTCGACAGCAGTTCTGCTACTCTAAAGGATGAACTAAGAATATTTTCAGGTCTGGGTATAATCGATATGCTGCAACCTTCGCTCCCAGTCATCAAGTCTATTCAAAACTTCTAACCGTGAAGTGTTTTGTTGAGTAGAACTGGTTTTTGTGTCCTTAGAAGTAGTTTCAGTAATAGAAAGTAGCACTCCATCATTTCTCCGCAGTTTTTGACATTGCTAACCGCGTACAAAATGGTCCTAGATTTCCTCTCTTGAGTCTCTTGAGAATCCTAGAAACCCATTTTCGTATAATCAATAACACTGATAGACTTGAGAAAACCCCTGTTGGAACTCGTTCCTTACTACAAAGCTCGCTGCATCCTCGGTAGACGGCTGTTGGAGGCCACTATGGAGCGGTCAGTTAGTGAGTTCTTTTACGACCTCTTACAAGGTATCTAATCAGAAGGTAGAATCCCACCGTTCTGGTTTATCTGACTCCCAGATGTGAGTACGCTCATATCCGTGGCTAATGACCTTTTCGTGCACGAGATGTACTTGAACTCTGGAGGCATTAGTGCATGGTTGTCAATACTTTCTTGGAGTGTGGGGTAGATCTCCGACATCGAACTTGGAAATTCAAAGACCATCCTAGTTACTCGGACATCCAAATAGAGCATAAATTCACGGATATATATTCTGATACAAATGCAGACTAGATCATCACTGTTATAACGGTTGAATCGATCAACTTTCACCAAAATCGGATCAATGATCCCCCATTAGCGGACAAATATATGACCCGTGACCCGAAGCCAAGAAGTAGTAGACCACACAAGCAGTTCTTCTAAGTTTCATCGGCCATGGTTCTTTCTCTCTCGTTGACTAATCACAGCGAATCCCACTGTTCTCAAGAGTATTCGTCAAGACGCCATCAAACCTAGAAACCAACGAGAAGAGCAAACACACATATCTTTAAAGGACACCTCACTCAGTACCCATATTTCGAGACCAATCAAGCCAAAGTTAATTTGTGCCAGCGACAACGAAAAAGCGAACTCGGCATACATATGCACGGCCGGAGAATGACGAAAAAAACCATCGCAGTAGTGGGTATCACAGGAAATCAAGTATGTTCGTCCATATTTCTTTCTTGCTTGGCAATGGTCATACACCTGCCACTAATAGCATAACAGGGCTCCTCGGTTGCAGAAACATTCGTGCAAGAACATGGCTGGTCCGTCAGAGGCATTTCACAAGATCCATCGAAACCCTCAGCCAAGGGATCGCTCGTAGCATTGACGTGGTAGCCACCGATTTGGACCTCCCTGGTTCCATGGGAAAGGCTTTTAGTGGTGCAAATGTCATCTTCGGGGCCACGGGCTTCGTGCAACATTTGCTAGACTCAGGAACAACGCCGATCCGTTAACGAATTGGCGACGGAGCACGAGTTCAAGCAAGCAAAAAGTTTGATCGACGCCGTGACTACGAACATATCTACCCTTGACTTTTTTTGTTCTTAGCACGCTGAGTGACACGAAAGGGCTAAGCCACGGAAAGATTCAATATAACTTGCATTTTGATTGCAAGTGGGCGGCGGTCGAGTACCTGAAGGAGAATTCTCCAGAACTGTGGAAGAAGACGAGTTTATTGCAGTTGGGTATCTTTGCGAGCAATTGGAAGATCCCCTATTATACGCCCAGGAAACAAGAAGATGGGACATACAAATTGAGCTTTCCTATGGACGGTGAGGAGGAATTCTCCATCATAGATCCAAACGCAGACACTGGTGGGCTGATCCTTACTTATACGGAAGGTCCCATGGTAATAAATGAAATGTGCTCACTGAAGCAGGAAACTTGGTAAAAGGTCTGTTTCAGATTGCACCAAGCACGCATCTTGTCGGGGCGACGTCAATGATCACTTGGGATGAGTGGTGTAAAATTTGGAGCCGGGTTAATGAAGTGAATTGTACATTCGAGAGGTTGGATCGTAGCCTGCTGGAGGATGCTATGGGCCCTCTAGGAAGAGAAATCGCAGATATGTTCCAGGTAATTCTATGTCCTACTGTCCTACTGTCCTACTGTCCTACCGCTAATGGACATGCATTAACAACTTCGCTTAGTATATGGATGAATTAGGGTATGACGGAAGCGATCCAACTGTAGTCTATCCTTGGGATTTAGGGGTAAAAGTGAAGACTACACCCATCGATGTCTATCTTGCAGATCAAGACTGGTCCTCCGTTCTGTAGTTTTTGTCGTTGATAGCTGATGGCGCTACTTATGATAGGGAGTGTATCCACATAAAAATCTCTCGGTAGTTAGCATGGGGGGCTAAAATATAATATGTGCTTGAAGAAAAGTTCAGGAAAGTGTATCCAAGTATCCCAAAAGGCCAGAACGTGTTATGGTAAAAGCTATAACAGCTTCTTGATGTATAGTCAGGTTGCCTCTGCCAGCTACTAGGGGAACTATGACCAAGATTCAATTACTGTCGGGAGTGATATCATGGCTATTGAGCTGTTCGGCTCAAGATATGTTTAAGGTAGCATCTCATTGAGAAGCACTACCCATTAACTATAGATAATTCTTCGAGAGGCCAGTAAGAGGGAGTGTGTGTCAAACAGAGTGACCAGTCGTGAAACCAGAACTGGATGCGGAGTGTGAAAGTGAATTTGTTTACTTATGAACCAAATGGTGCATGGAGATAGCAGGTTTAGAATCATCATATTTCAGAAGGCTGAAAATATGCTAGTTACAGCCATACAGTACATTACCAGCATTGAAGTAAATCAAGGGCCCTATGACAGCATCGTCTTGAAGTACTCTGCTGGAGTGACCTCAGGCGCCGCCAATTCAAGAACCGCCTTGCTAGTCGTAGAAGCAGTACAGAGTCCAGCCCATGCCGACTCCACAGCGTACCTCATAGATAGAATGATGCTCTTGCTCTCCGAAGTCGGCTGGTTTACCAACCACTCAAGGAAAGACATATCCTTGAAGTGAACCTCCTCGACCTTGGTACCAATCTCCTTTTCAATCAGCTCCACTATCTGTCGTCCAGTGATATCTTCCGGGCCATTCAAGACATACTTTGCCTTATCATGCTTGGTAATGTCGTCCTCAACGAGGAGGTGGGCGGCAAAAACAGCGACGTCGTTCGCATCAACAATGCCCACAGGTGCATCTTCTGAAGAAACTAGTCTCAAAGGACCCTGCTTTCCGGTCTTGCGAAACTCCTTGACAAAAGTTGAGGCAGGGTCCAAGATGAATGACGTAAAGACGTTGGGCTGCAGCGAAGTCCATCGCAATCTGTTGAATTCGGGCGAACTCAACAAGGCCTCAATTGCCCAGTGGGATCTCGGGTAGAAAGCCTTGCAGTCTGGACGGACATTTGGGGCGGTGGTAGAGATGCGTACAACATACTCAACGCCTCCGTGAAGAGCAGCCACATGAAAGGCCGATTCCTCAGAGAACTGATTGGGCTGGGCGTGTGGCGCAATGAAGACTCTCACAATGTTTCGTTCCTGGAGCCACTCAGCAGTGATATCGACCCAGTTGTACTCGACGACTTCGACATGAGGCAAGGTAGCGAGCTTCTGGGCTTCAGCACCGCTCGAGTATCGGGTAAGAGCGATGATCTTGTGGCCGGAGAAGGAGGCGATGGATGGCAACAGCTTGGATAGGGTGGTAACGACCCCTCGTCCAGTATTGCCTGTGGCACCAACTACAAGGATAGTAGGAGCCATGCCTTTGGGATTGATTTGAAGGAAAGGAGGAGGGTTTGAAGATTGTGGATTAAGGAGGAGAGGTAGTTATCTTTGAGGGGGGTGTCGAGACTGGATGAAGACGGGGACGTGGATTTCGTGCCTACTTATAGGCAGTTAGGAAACATATTCGCATCAAGCTGGTTAATAATTCAACTGTCATGAAGTATTTAGTGTTCCTGAATTGTATACAAACGATGGAGCCGCACTTGCTTCTGGACCAATCTAGCGAGCCTGATCTTCCCAAGAGGCGAGAGTCAAGGCTGGTGGGTCAGCAAATTTTGACGGGCCGATTCGCCGAGCGGCAGTCCGTTCCCGTTCCCGACTTTCAGCCGGCGACCTACCTTGGTCCTTGTCGCGTCCAGTAGTTTAATTCCATGGGGCCAAGACAATAAGTGCGAAATTATTCTGATGGCTTTTGAGATCTCATTCTGTAGCCGTTAAGGTTCACTTATTTCTAAAGTAGAAACAAACCTCTACTATGGCGATGGTTTAGAGAAGTAAATATCATCATTGGACGCCGCTTCGTATCACGTTTAAGACCTTGACAATAGCTTTCCTACTTTGTTTCATACCCGTCGCAGGAGGCATTGTCGTTTGTAAGCGAACGTAATTTCGCAACTGCGGAATTGAGTCAGGACAAGCAATCTATTTCATTTGAATAGGACGACTGGGAGGGATCGCAGATCTGCCGGTGTCCCTGGCCGATCCTCGAGGGCAAACTAGCCTACCCGCTTTTATGCAAAATCTCCTACCGCATTACAGTAGCGTACTGTGTCTTGAAACCAGCAAAGACGATGAAGTGAGACGACTGATATTTGAGCCTCGGACTCGCATGTACGGCCATTTTATTCCAGTAATCAGGATGCTGATTATTCCCACGAGCTCTGATTATAATTTTAATTGTTGAGCTAGGTTTTAAGATATAACAAATGCCCTCGAGGCCTATGGATTAGCTCACTCACCAACTACCAGGGTCGAGCTCTTCGGCAATCGCACAAGTTGCGACCGGATACATGTAATGATGCAAGGCTTCCCAGAACCAAGCCTGTACACTTCTCGACTCCGACAAACATCGAAAATCATTGACCGGTTGTTCAAGCACTGATCAATTCAACCTCGCCCACCGATTGACTCTAATTTTACGGGCGCCAGGGACTCGCATCTCATACCTTTCGTCTTCACGCTCCTTCTCCTCAGTCTTTAATCACCCCCCAAGTCGTGGACCTTGCTACAGCCACGAGTAATTGCTGTCGGCAATTCTACACTCGGCGCCTTGTCCGCTTAAGGTACAAAATTTGTTTATATTTGTGCCTTCAGAATAGCAATTTGTTCGACACAGTTGGGGGTGGAAGGGCAGGGCTGGCTCAGGCTTCTTTGATGACCAGCAACGTGTGCAAGTAAACGAGCAGGCAAGTGCAATAATAGAAATAGGTTGGCGAGAGATTACAAAATGAGAGCTTTGATTTGATATACTTAGGGAACATTTAGAAGCTTGCGTTGTAAAGTCATACTAGTGTTAGGAAATGGCATGAGTGGTCACCAGAGGGGTCGCTTAAATCGGCTGACTAAGCAAGGTGTGCAAACAGCTGTCCCTTCTCGGATAGCGGCTGACAAAGCCACTTCGTGAGGCACGTGCACCAGCACACGGAAGCCAAAACGTCTCTAAGACATGTATAGACCTCAAATAATCATGAATCAAACTCTAGGGAAGGCTATTCTACAATCGAGCTTCACTTTAATTACATATATGACTTGAAACGGCATGTGCCAGGAACCTAGGACTGGACAAGGTTGCATTCTACCCCATCATGGCTGAAGCTAATACCCCGCCTGGGGGTCAAACAACACCAATGACGAAGCATAAACGACTCGAACGATCTTGTGTCCTTTGCCATCAACGGAAGATTCGTTGTGACAAGAAGTCACCGTGTAGGAACTGTACCCGAGCTGATGTGTTGTGTTACTACCCAGAGCCAGAGCAGAGTGTGCGTCGGGCCCCAAAGACTACAATTGCTGATGTTTCGGCACGTCTCGCCCGCCTAGAGAGGACTATCAGTGCCCTTTTCAATGATCCTACCACCAATCAAGGCGCTATTCCGCCTGCTGGACGGTCTGTCATCGAGAATTTCAATTCATTGGACATTAGTACTCCTTCTGTGGAGAGTGCGGCGAGTGAAGAAAAGCTGGTTCAGGGGGGGTACTTCAAGTCGCTATTACAACGAGGCACTCATTTCTCGAGTCTTAGAAGAGGTTTATTTATATCACCTTCATTTCAAAACTCGGTTTTTAACGTCACTCACAGGAACAAGAAATCAGGAACTTGATAGAGAATCAGCCTGATACAAATCATTCTCACGACTCGCCTTTCTTAGATATCGATCCTCTTCTCTCTGCCTTCCACAAACCAACTACAGAAAGTAGGCCCAATCATCTAGATCAACAGTGCGCTATACAGCTATGGCAAGCTTTTGTCAATAATGTTGATCCGCTATTCAAGATCTTCCACATCCCAACAACACAAAGTGTCATCTACGGCGCTATTAGTAACCCCGAAAATGCCGATTCTGGAACGAATGCTCTTCTATTTGCTGTATACTTCGCTGGAGTAACTAGTTTGAGTTCAGACCAAGTAATAAACCTTCTGGGACTTCCAAAGAATACTGCCCTTAACACCTTCAAGCAAGGCTTGGAGCAATCGCTTGCTGCTGCAGATTTCTTGGACACCCCGAATATAATAACTTTGCAAGCAATAACCCTGTTTATAGTAAGTAAAGTGCTTTTACAATAATCCCAGGCTAATTCATTGTAGTTCTGTTTCCGCGGCTCTAATACAGGTCGAGCTGTTTGGACTTTGAATGGTCTCGTTACCCGGTCTGCTCAATCCATTGGCCTCCACCGCGATGGTACGAACTTCAAACTTTCGCACTTCGAGTGCGAGATGCGCCGGCGCCTATGGTGGTTGATAGTCGCCAACGACTTTCGCGTCACGGAGGATCACGGCCTAAAAATATACACATCTGACAGCGCCATCGACGTTGCGCTCCCCTCGAACGTCAACGACAGCGAGCTCTATCCAGCCATGAAAGGTCCTCCTCCAGCATCAGAGCCGAAATGGTCCGATATGTCCTTCAGCCTAATGGTCATAGAAGCATACAATGTCCTCCGTAAACTATCGCCACCCGCTCTACCAAACAGCACTCCTTCCACGGAAGCAGCTCGACAACAAGCATTCGACACACTCAAAGCCCACTTCGAAACTGTGTACCTGCAACACTGCGACCAGAACATCCCAATCCAACGCATGGCTTATTTTATCGGCAAGCTCCTCCCCAGTAAACTCGATTTCGTCACCCGCCAACAATGGCTCCGACACCACACCCCAACCACGCTTGTCGCGACCCCCGGCTCTCCCGCACAGTCGCAGACGAGCGATAACTGGCAGGGAACGGAGACAGATCTCCTCCACGCAATCAAGATCCTAGAGATCAGCGACCACTTCCGAACCGATGCTATGCTCCAGGGATTTCAATGGAACATACGAACATACCCACAGTATCACGTGCTCATGTTTGTCTTCCGGCATTTGTGCGTTGCGCCTGAGGGTCCTATGATAGATAGGGCGTGGGCGCTGGCAAATACCTGCTTTGAGAACGATGCCTCCTTCGAACAGGGGTGGAACTGGACGGTATTGAGCAGATTGAGGGGGAAGGCAATGAAGATTAGAGAGTCCATATCAGCGGCGAGAGCAGGAAGCAAGATCTACGGGAGAGGAGGAGGAGGGGTTAGTGAAAAGGATATCATTGAAGGTGAGACACCGAAGCAGCGGAGCTTTGATGTGGAGGCTGCCACAGCGACGGGAGCGACCAATTACGAAGGCGGAGGAGTACGTGATGGCCTGCTATCGAGCATGGATTGGAGTTCAGACGCCTTTCTTTATTGGGGCGAGACGAGCGGCATTGACGATTTGGAGAACTTTTAGCCCTAGGAACTTGCTTTGCTTTGCCTTTCTAGAGTTTTAAAATAGGAGGCGAATAAGTTAATAAAACAATTAATTGTGGAGATAAGTGTTGTTGGGGTTTGGGGTGTGGGAGTTCCTTCCTTTTTTTAAAAAAAAAAAAGAATTTAAAGAAAAAGAAATCTGTTTGCTAATTATCTAGTTATATCTTTATATATACCAAACATCTATTTTAGACATAAGAAAAATTAGTATGTAATTATGTATAAGGACTATCCCAGATATTTCTATCACCGTGATCTTCGGGCGTGTCCCTGGCGGCGTCAATGACCACCTCCTGTTTTGTTTTGTTACCCCTCCCCCAACTCAAAAGAAAACATTCCACTTCCATCCAACCTTATACACCCTCGCAGCAAACACAAACGCTGTACCGGCAATACAAAAGACCCCAGAAAAGACCTTCACTCCCGTCCATCCGCCATTTTCCTTCTCCAGAATCGCACCTGCGATAGGCGATGTAGTCAAAGCCCCAATACTATTAACGAAGAACACAATTCCGGTCCTGAAACCTATTTCCTTCATAGGAGAAACTTGCGCAACAAGCCCTGCAATCAAAGAGACGTATGCCCCGGAGAAAAATCCGTATAGAATTGCGTATGCAATATGTGCGCCGTCGTTTCGCCCGGATGGGAGCCATAGGGCTAGAGTGGTTGTTCCTGTTGCTAGGGCGGCTACGGTGAAGACGTTGTATTTTCCAATTTTGTCGGCGAGGAAGCCGGTGAGGAGACGGCCGAAAAGACTGTTTGACCAAATATCCCGTTATTCATATGCTTGTTTACGTATGGAATATATTATAGAATGATAGAGTGGAGGGGTGGATGGATGCACAAACCTAGCAGCGTTAAACATGGCAACGAGGTAATGTGCCAGATCCTGGCTCATGCCGCGCGAAATCGCTTCGACCACGAAGAAATTAATCGGGACAAACATCCCGAATGTGAAGAGACATAATCCTGCGTTGAGAGCTACGAATACAGGCTCGCTGAAGGGCACCACCATTTGTTTCCGGGTGACGTGTTGTTTGTTGGGAGGGAATCTAGACTTGACTGTCACGATAGCGAGGATGAGTAGGAAGAGGATTAGAAAGGCGGCAATACGCATTGCCCATCCGAATCCAACTTTGGGGATAAGCCGACTGATCATGATGGGGTAGATTACACCGCCAATGCTGGATCCGGTGGAGAGGATGCCGTATGCCATGCCACGTTTCTTGTCGAACCAGCCAACGACGACATTTAGCGCTGCAGAAGGTTAGATATTATCAAAAATGGGCGGTAGATTCTTTTAGAGATGCACCTGGCTGGAAGATCAGCGAGACGCCAATGGCACTGCAGATTCCTTGAGACAGCATGATTTGATAATACTCCGTTGAGATGGAAGCCATCATTAATCCGAAAACATGGAGGAAGGTCCCAGCAATAATGAGGTATCGTGGCCCGTAACGATCGTATAAACTTCCGACAATCGGGCCCTAAGAAACAATCAAAACTCTGCAGGTATTAATATACAATATATGGGTAAATTATAATTTACCATGGCGAACATGAAAAAAAGCTGTAAGGAGGGGATCCATGATATTTTCCCAGCCGAATATTGCGAAAGTAGGTCTACTGAGTAGTACTCCTGAAAAGTGCCGATGCCTACGATAAACACATGTTAGTTAGAGGTCAGAGTTCTCAAGTGGTTTCGCGGGCCAAGAAACTGTCGACGATAAGAATGGACAAGAGTAAACATACTGTTGAGCCACCCAAAACTGCAGAAAGATGTGCACCAGGCCCCAAATACCACTAGCCACGCAGTAACTCCTCCGTCGGGAGCATCACTCGAGTTCCATGCCGAAGCCGTTGAGGCAGGAGCCGTTCCTGGTTTCTCATGGGGTTTGTCTTCTGTATCTGTGAATGGTGTTGGTTGAGTATTGACGATCTCTGGGTCTCCAGCGACCGCTGCTTTCTCGAAGTCGGGGATGCTCGCCGTGGTGGCAGAGTCCCGAGTGGACATGCTGAAAGAAATGTGAGATGCTGGCTTGACGGAGATTTCTCGATTCGAACAGGATAGGATAGGAGGAAAAATAGAAGAAGGAAGACAGCGACAAGAGCCAATCCGCCGACGGGTTTCGACGAGATTGATTGATTGACAGAATGGAATATCAATGCTATAGTACTTAACAAGAAATTAATGGAAGGTCTTTTCCGAAGTGCTTGTTAATCCTCCTGGAGCTTGCCCGTCACCGAAAAGAGAAAATCGAGTAATGACCCATCTCGGCGCGGGCAGAGTGTAGGAAGCGAAATCAACAATACATCTGGAGGTAGTCAATGGGGTGCTGCCAAGCTCGCGAGCGGGCCCGTCTCCGTTTCGGCGCGGCGATTGTTGCATCGCCAGGCGAGAATGTGTTGTCTCGTCTCGCTTGTTGTCGGCGCCAGACTCGCCGAGCAGCTGCCGATTTCTAATTGCGCAGCTCACGTGCCAGCCGTACACAAGCCACTCCTGGTCTCACGCAAGTACTGTAAAATAATGTTCTTTTCTCATTGGCAGTTGATGACATAGAATGGTCTTGTAGCTGGATATTGACGCCTTGGCGCGAACTTCAACAGATTAATATGGAGACGGACAAGGACATGCCTTTATTCATAAGCTGCATAAGCGAGGGAAGATGGGCTTGAGGCAACTAAACAAGTGGCGTCAACATTTAAGTATAAGATACCCTACATACCATGAGAAGGAGGCCTACTTCAATCAGCATCAATCCATCAACTCATTCATTTCTCCAGTCTTAGAAAAGAAAAGAAAAGATAACGGGAAGCCCCTAACCCCCGAATCTCAGCAACAAGTTCAACAACAGCACCGTAACAGCACAACGACGAAGAAAGCATCATGTCAGCCCCAGAGATAGAGACAAGATTGTTCATCAATGGCAAAGTAAATCTCCAGTTCAAGAATTTTCCCTTTCTTTTCTTTTCTTTTTGGGTGATTAACTGACAGATCGGTGTGCTTCCAGTTCCAGAAGGCTTCCTCGGGTGAAACTTTCCCGCTAAAGTCCCCCGCAACTCTCACCATCGTTGCTGAAGGTCAGTCCTGAATCCAGTCCTACAACTATATCTAATCTCGTGCAGCCAAGCTGATGACCTTCGTATAGTGGCCGAAGCCAGCGTCGAGGACACCAATGCTGCAGTTGCTGCTGCAAAAGTAGCGCAGCCCGCATGGGCCGCTCTCTCCCCTGAAGAGCGTGGCTCCTACATGAAGAAGCTAGCCGGCTTGATCCGTGAAAACTTCCAAGATCTTGCCTATCTCGAGGCCATCTCCATGGGGAGACCGATTAGCACTTACTGGGACGCATGGGTCGCTGCGTCGAACTTTGACCACTTTGCCGAGGCTGGTTACAGTATCCAGGGCTCTTCTAGCTTGAACACACCTGGGTTTGTGAACATGTCCCTCAAGCAGCCATTTGGTGTTGTTGCTGCCATCATTCCCTGGAATATCCCTCTTTTCTTCTTTTCTTCCAAAGTCGCCCCTGCTATTGCAGGAGGCAATACGGTTGTGTTGAAGAGCAGTGAGAAAGCGCCTCTGACCGTAAGTGCCACCTAAACAATTTTTGAATCTCCTTTTCTCCAGGCCTTCATTAATGTCTATATATTAGTCTGCAAAGTTGGCAACCTTAATCGAGAAGGCGGGCTTTCCTCCAGGAGTCATCAACGTGCTCTCTGGTCACGGTCAGATTTCAGGATCTACTCTCTCATCCCACAACGACGTTCGTGCCCTCTCATTTACCGGATCCACTCGTACTGGTCGTATGATCCAGAAAGCCGCTGCCGACTCCAATTTGAAGAATGTCCTGCTTGAACTTGGAGGGAAATCTCCTGCTATTATCTTCAGTGATGCAGATATTGAACTTGCTGCCGCCGAGACCAAAAACAGCATCCAGTGGAACAGTGGGCAGTCATGCATGGGCAATTCCCGAGTGTACGTTCAAGAAAGCATTGCGGAGCCTTTCATCGCTCTCTTCAAGAAGCACTTCGAGTCAGTCAGCTTCGGTGACCCAACAGACCCAAAAACCAACCACGGCCCCGTCGCCGACGAGCTGCAGTTCAAAATCGTCAACAGTTACATAGAAGCGGGGAAAAAATCAGGGACTCTTGTCACAGGAGGCGAAAGCCCCGCCAATGCCCAAGGTTACGTAATCAAGCCCACGATTTTCAGCAACGTCCCCGAGGACGCGAAGATCACCAAGGAAGAAATCTTCGGCCCTGTCGTGGTCATCAATACGTTCAAGACGGAAGAGGAGATCCTGAAGAAGGCGAACGATACAGATTACGGATTGTACGCTGCCGTTTACACGAAGGATATCAACCGCGCTATGCGCTTCGCCAAGGGCCTGGAGGCAGGCACGGTTGGAGTCAATTGCACATCTCCAACAGTACCTCATGACTTGCCTTTTGGTGGTTGGAAGACTAGTGGTGTAGGTAGAGAGGGCTATCTTACTAGCATTGATAATTTCCTCGAGACCAAGACGGTCTTGATTAAGGTTGCTGCATAAGTTGTGGGAAGTTTTTGGACATAGAATAGAGCCGCTAGCTGTCAAGAAAATCATTTATTCGCGTTTGACATTGTCTAACGCCATTAAGACACAAGTGATCATTTTTCAAAGTGGATTATGTTGCATTAATTCGGGCGGCACATAGAGTTTGTCTAATCACTTAGCTCTGTTGTTTGTCACTCGCTTAATTTGTTTACATTTGGGTGACGCCTCGCTTAGCCTTGAAGACTCATTTACTAGTAACTCGGTATCCCAAGTGAGACGGTAGTCTAGGATGTATGTTTTCATGCACGTCAATTTCAACTAAGAGCCACCTAAATCCACATTTTATCGTTGTCTTAATCATCTTAATCATCGGACACAGCCCGGAATCAAATGAGTTTGCTTGTACTGGACAACATGTGTCTTTGGTTAGTAAAGTCCACTAGATATTACTAAGAATTAGAAAGTGACGACAAAGGCGAAATTATATGAAAGTGAAAGTGAAAAGAAAAGGGAAAAGTTATCACAAGAAGTTTAAGAAGGAAAGCAAGTGAATACTAGAAGAGCCGTGAGTAGTATAAAACAAGGGAGCTGTGTTTAATCCATATCTTACTGACCTTATAACTGAACAAATCTATATCGTCAACAGTAATACCCCGCCCCCCCTTTTCAGCCTCAGGACATTCACTTCACGCACTGATTCAAGAACGGACTAGTTGACCATGGACTTGTCATTCTTATTATACACCTGCTACATACTGCTACGTACCCCTCCAAAGCTCCATGGCTCTTGGCAATCCTGTCCGTCTACAACAATCCAATTTGCAAACAGCTGCAGTGCAGTTACAATTCAAGCTATTGGGCGATTCCCTTTCTACCACCCCTCAAGATATCGAAAGCCTTGCCCCATTATCTAGCTAGGTCGCGCGCCCAACATCCAGGCAAACGCGCCCTCAACGTCGACGTCAACCTCGACTTGCACCGAGAACCTACATCTACGACTTCATGTACCCACGGTATTGCGCCTCCCCTTCCCTACGCGACACATCAACCCGCAAGACTTAGCAAAATGGACGCCGAGACGGGCCATGCTGTTTACTTGAGTAGCCATGGCGATGTCGAATCCGCTGCCACTGCCAACAATGCTGATCTAGAAGCTGGTCATCTTCTCGCCCCTCGTAACGCGCTTGCATTTTAGTGCTGGCCATGACGGAGGTTTGGACAACTAGTACAAATTCGTACGCAGAATCTTAAATCACTTCTATCAGTTCATAATTAGTATCCTCGACGACTTCTACATGTTCGTGAGCAACATCCTCGGCGACTTCTGCGAGTTCGCTCTCAACATCCTAGACACCGTTCTCGAATTTCTCAAGACGAATAGAAAATTAGCTTCGGTCATTGTCATCATCGTCTTGCTCCTTTTCACCTTCTTTCCTCCATTTTGTTCGATTTTTCTCGATTAAGCTCGTCAATGGTCCAATGGCCCGAATTATACAGTACGTGTTGACTCTAGACGGCCTCGACACGACTAACAGAAGTTCAGCTACGCTCTTGAGTTGCCCTCGAGCTTTTTCCAACCCCTCAACCAGCCGTTTTCACATTTCGTGAACACAGCTAGCAAGCTGCGTAACTAGAGCGTTATTGGGTTACAGTCTGGATATTGGGAGATGAGCCATTGGGTACGCCATCCAGTGCGCTCGGGCGCAGCACTACACCTCAACAAAAGTTTCTTCTTGCTTGTGAATCTCTTGACCAGAGCGATACGGATTTCATGAAATTGGATGTTCATGTGCGATCTCAAGAATCTGAGATTTTGCATGCAAGTCTTCAGCAGGAGATGCAGATCGTTGTGCATTTGGATGATGTTTGGGAGGCTTGGGCATAGAGAGTTTTGTCATATCAGCAGGAAATGAAAAGCCAGTCAAATTAAGTCAAGCATATCACGATACTGAGCTCTAAGATAAAGGTAATTCTTATTTACTGTACTGTCTAAGCATCTTCTTTCAATTCTCGGTTGGGATTGCGGCTTCCAAGCTATTCGCACAGCATTCAAAAAAGAAGGATACGCTCGCCGAATCGCACGTCGTAAACCAGCCCTTTCGTACACGAATCAAGTTCAACGACTTCAATGGGCTATCGAGCACGAAGATTGGACTAAAGAGCAATGGTTTTCTATCGTTTGGAGCGACGAAACGTGGGTACAACTCGGAAGGCATACCAAGGATTGGATTATACGTAAAATTGGGCTGGAAGAAGTGCTTCACCCTGATTGTCTAGAAGAACGATATCAAAGGAAGATCGGGTGGATGTTCTGGGGTACGATTTCAGGGAAATACGGTCTGAATAAGGGATTGTTTTGGGGAAAGGATTGGGAAACAATAAACGTAGGCTCTGATTCGGGTATTATTATACCGAGAGTTCAAGAGATCTTATAGCAGTTTCCAAACCTTCAATTTCAACAAGATAACGCAAAAGGTCATGCTGCTGCGTTCACACATCTCTCACTTAAGCGAGGTGTGGTCGATGGGCCAGCAATAGCTACAGCGGGAAGACTAAAAGGAGTGACCTGGAATCTTCATAATTCTTGTAGATTTTATGTACAACGCGCAGTTTTCTCATCTTAGCTCCATAATTCTCATCGTCAAGCTGAAATGCGCACAATGTTTTATGGAGCTTGAACAATGCTAGACTGCCACACGCTTCCCAAGACAAAGTTGATGTGGGGATGTGTGGAGAAGGCGGCAGCAGCCGAGCCAGACAACTTACACAAATCGCCGCTCGTGTTTATGAGAACTCATACAACACATCTCTTAGATGGCATGGAGATCATCGACGCCTTTGCTGTCGCCCCATGGCAACAGTCTCTGAGACAAGTGGTTCATATCTCTCGGGAAAGAGAGGAGACTGTAAAGCGTTGCCAAAACGCAGAAGGAACAGAAATCCAAATATTCACAGACGCATCCATGAAGAACGGCAAAGTGGGCTACAGCATTCTGGCATGGATCGACAGCTCCGCTAAGACTGAAATACTACGTACCATCGGCACAAGCGATATGGTAAACGTCTACATAGCGGAGCTAGGGGCAATAATGAAAGCAGTAGAGTGGGCGGACAGGATGCTCGCTGCCTCTCCAGGCACATGGGGAACCACGGTCTACTCAGACAGCATGTCAGTGCTGGAAGCAATAGCGAACCCAAGACATCAAAGCGGGTTAGCCTTGATTCGACGGGTTGCCAGAATACTATGGGACAATCAAGCAAAGGGAAAGTGCCTCCAACTAGCATGGGCCCAAGTCATGCGGGAATTCCAGGCAGTGAAGCAGCAGACACGTTAGCAGCGACAACCACCACATCTCCAGAGTATGGTATCGACCCCGCCGTGGCTCAAGAGCAAGTTCAAGTCGGTGATATTAGGAAGTCTCGATCAAGTTGTACAAACCGCGAGGTCGAGTAGCGAGTGGACCACAGGGTGACGCCTCAAGGAGGTTGACTCCAGGGCATCACGGCGATCATTCACGAGATTCATGTGATTCACGGGGACAAGGGTTCTATATAAGTTTTAGCTAGGTAGATAGAAGCTTCGTGCTTAATTCCAACAAGTATTTCCATCCATTTACTTAGTAACGGTTCAACTGTTACCAACCTTAGTTTTTGCCTTGCCTTACCCAACACAGTTACTAGTGAGCCAACACTAGAATCAGTACGAGCATATCACGTACCGTTATAACGAGCTTACTCTGATAGATCTAAGCAAGATAATCAAAGAGCCGAGAATATGTAAATCTAGCATGGGTGTTTGAATCGTTGTTATGTAAAGTCTCGTCGTCCAACTAAATGGAGATGTGTATTACTGGAACTTTTTACTGGTCTGGTGTCCAGCTTCCACACTCCTTTTTGCCAGCATGGACTATCATCAGGCAACCCTTCTCGTCCTGCAAGTTCACTGAAAGGTGATCTTCTCGGCCATTTTTGGCAGACCTCCAATGCCCCACCGCAGCCTTGCCAAACCATCCTCTCTCACTTGCACAATAGGTCCAAGATACTGCTCCCTGCCTCGCAACTTGATCAGCGGCCATCCGCTCGCGGAATTGCTCATCACAATCTCGTTATTCAAAGCAAGCGCCACACTGGCGTTGAGAGAAGTTGGCTTTGCTGCAGGAAGAATGAGCCACAATCTCAATATGCCTTGTCTTCCTTTCTGCGCAAGCATCACCATAATCATCTCTACAATCCAGCTCGAACATGCAAGTATCAGCAAGACCAGCAGAAGGACAAGATCCTTTATTGGGATTGATATAACTCCTGCCCGAGCTTCTCTCACCGCGTTGCAGAGATCTACAAGATCTTGATTTGAGTGTTCGATTGCGAGGGCCGAGCTGTTCAGAGTTTCGCCACGGGTATAGTATCCACTCGCTATGCGCGTTGCTTTGCTTGCGATGTCGAGGATCCCGACATGACCCCAACGATGCATCTCTGCGCCGAAGGCAACGGGCGGCGCATCGCTAGCTACATATTCACCAAATGTGTCTCCTGAGACAGACTGCAAGAGGGTATTCAAGCGCAGGAAGCGAGCTGGCTTGTTGACAAATTCGTTATTTACGAAGAAAAGGAGAGGACTGAGGAGAGCTGGAAGACCATTTTCCTTTAGTATTGAGGTGAAGTTTCCGATCTGGCGTGAGGATGTGAGGCGAGATCGGTTGCTAGGCGTTGAGAGAAAAGTGTTCTCCCAACAGAGGATGTGTGCCAATTGATTTGGAGCATATTTGAAGTCATTGTATCCGACTGGAGGCAGGTATAGCTCGTCACCTGGTTGCTGATTCACAACTAGAGCTGAAGGTAAAACCGTGAGAACGGTGAAAGACGCGATGTCTAATGCACGAATTGAAGGTGGGAGAACATCTCGAGCCCAGTTGAAGTCCAAATCTCCGTCATCATCCACAAACCACGAGTCGGTGATCACATTCTTCCTCTTATCGAATCTCTCAAGGTCAGACTGACCGAACACATACTGTGGTCTCCGAGCAGTCAGATTGGTGGCATCTGGTACAGCATAAAAGGCATAATACCAAGCGCGGTCGGTAGTCGAATTCGTTTCGCTCCACGTGTACGCCAGTGCTGTTGAGTTCATTTTGATACAAGCTGCTTCCATGGAGATATTGTAGTCCCCTCCCGCCCAAAGTCCGAGTTGAGCCGATGTCAAATTAGCTGTGACGATGTGTGTTCTGTTGAAATTGGAGTCACACAACACATCATCCTTCAACAGACAATAATCAAGCTGTGAGTAGCGTGCTCCCGAGATCGGATCAACAATACTTGTCTTGGCCGAGTTGTACTTGTCGACCGTGGAGTTTGACCAGTAATACGAGAAGCTTCCTAGCCATGGCAGCAGCTCAATCGCTCGTCCATGATGGTCCACTCCGGTGGAAACAGCATTAAATGCACCAAGCGAAAAGTTCAAAGGAGTCACACATATACCCCCAATAGTGCTGCCAAATCCAGTCTCGACGTGATGGGACAGCACAAATGCCGTCGCTGGTCCAGTCAAAAGGCCGAAGACACACAGTACTACCAAGCCTAGGTAAATGAGTGTCGTGTTGATATTTTTATGTTTCCAGCCTTGCCAGGAGAGACTTGCTGCCATCCAGATGTCGGTGGTCCACAGCCCGCAATTGGCAAGAACGACTGGCAGGTGAAAAGCAGTATCTGGACGTTCATACTGTCCTTCGATGCTGCCATATGACGATTTGTTGTGCCACGCACACCAAATCACTGCCAATGCTTTTGTAATTCGTCCGAAAAGTATTGGGATAACGATTGTAACTATCAACGTGATCAGAACTACTGCAACTGGTGCGAGTTTGGATTCGATAATGAGAACACTGCCGGCTCCTACAGACTTATGGATTACCAGAGAGCGCGGATGGTATTTTGTCCTTGTGTTTTCGATGAGAAGTGTTTGAGTGGCTGTTTCTGCAATATACTTTGCGTACCAATTGTATCCTTGAGAAAGACCCATAATGAGTTGTATCGTAGGAAGGAGAAGAAGACTTAAGTGAAAAGACTTCTTCTCTTTAAGCACACTTGGAAATTGGCTTCTCATATCTTTCATCGAGTTAATTGCGCCATAGCTGAAAAATGCCAAGAATTTTGAAGCCATTGCGATAGGTTATGCCTCGTGAGGCTTTCTTGTGGTTACTCAATCAGCCAGAAAGAGGAAAGTTTTTGTGAAAAGTGCCTCAAGGTGGCCCATATCCTGTCTTACTACGGGTTAAACTGATTGGAAAAGCAGAAGTGGGAGGCAGAGCGAACAGTGGGAGGTTTGGATAGCTCGACGCGGCTGGATGACGAGCTCAACAACTGATGCTTTGATTTACGCCAAGACAAGGCGTCACTATTCTCAGAGTCCCGCCCGGCGCCACCCAGCTCTAGTGGAGCGCAGGCTAAGGCGGCGGCGATCACCAGCTCACCCCGCTCGCGCAACGGGTGGATCAGGGGAGAGGGCGGAGAGGAGATTGCGCAAAAAGTGAATTCGGCTAGAAGCTGATGACAGCGAATCCCATGGGAGTCGGGCATCACAGCAGTAGCAGACTTGCGACCCATCAGCAGGACCGACCATCCGAACCAGAGGGAAAATAGTGAGCCTTTGGGCATGGCTCAAGTCGATGTCTACAGCCTCATTTTTCATTCCAGTCACCGGGCTCCATGAGAGGCGTTTCAAGAATCGCTTCGGTAAGCCAACCCGGCTCGCAGGCTGCAGCTATTTTGCTTTTTGTGTTGAACGAGCCAGCTTTTCGGGTTTCAAAGTGCACTGTTCCCGGGTCCTTGCATGCACCCTCGAGTGGCAGTGTTCTAGGCCCTCTCTCCGAAGAGGACATGACTTTTATGTGGCCGTATCCCTCTTGCTTGCTGCATTAACCGCCATGTTGTAAGACCTGGCTTAAATTGAACCTCAATATCAAGGGCAAAGTGGTAACACAGAGCGCTTGTCTGACACTTCATTAGAAAAGCGGCTGAGCTTGGCCCCATTTCAGCAAGAGAGACGTCGCAGTTCTACCGCCGTTGTCAATGCCGTAAATCCAAGTACGAAATTGACATATCCTTTTCTCAGGAGCCTCAATTTGGCACGAATAGCGCAACATCTGTCATCGATAAAACCAAGGAGGATGAAAAGCACCGTGAAGTATGCTCGTAAGGCAAGGCGAAGGTGACCACTGTCGACCTTCAAATGTACTACGGCCTGGTCCAGCTTCATAATGGGCTCAGCTCGAACTTTTCGAGTAGACTTTTCGTAGGAGCGTATAGTGCACGTAAATAATAGAAAGAACTTCAAGAAACGTTGAAGACTTTGAAAGAGAAACTTCCCTCGATCTGTCTTGAGCCATGTTCATTATGTTCCAATTCAACTCTTTTGGTTGGTCTAAGTTGCTTTTTCCCAGCCGCAATATTTACACCAAGTAGTCCGTGTGCTGCCACAGCAAGTGGCTGAGACACATCGAGTTTTTTGAGTTCTTTCTCAGCCAGGGTTATGTGAAGTTCCCTAAATGGACTTATATCGCTAATTCTATCCTCTTTGGTACTGTACTGCGCAATTGGATGTCTATTAAAAGCACATCTGATATGGGCTGGATCAAGCGACACAGTACCTTTCGTACCATGCGCCCACATAGTCAGTCAGGGCGAGGTAAATTCCCCGCAGCTCACACAAAAGGGAGCCGGCTCTACAAGCAACTCGTACAACAACGACGACGATGACGATTGTACATCGGGAATACTGGGCCTGGCGTCGGCGTCTGATGACGGTTAATTATCAGGCAGATCTTACTCATCTTCTCCGACCCCTAGCTCGCACTCGCATCACATCAATCACCCGCTGTCCTCACGAACTTCCCCTCCCTCTGATTTCCACGCCCCAATCGGCCCCTCAGAAGCGCCAGTCGTCATTTTAAAGGGAGATAAAAGGCCAACTTCGCGTTCTCAATATCAAAAGGAGGTTCTCTTATTGTGCTATGGTGTTTTTTCTGCTATGCGACGAAAAAACACACCTCCGATTCAATACTTTGCGACTCAAACTCTGCTTTAGTGATTGATGACCTCAAATTCTGGCAGAAGCCACCTTTTGCAGCTTCCTTTAGCCATACTGTTGGCCTTCTCTAAAGCATTCCAGATAGCATCCCACTTCTCTATCTCGTCTTCAATTGCTCCAAGGCAACGATTTTCGATGCCTTTCCTCTCCATCTTACCTTCCTCTTCAAATTCATCCTCATTCACCTCATCCCCTTCCCGCTTCAAAGAATAGCCACCCACCACCTTATCGGCCGCCTTATAAACATTACAATCAGCCAACACCACACTATCTAAGCTTGCAAACCAAGAAATCGCTTTCACGATATTCTCATGGAAGCCAAAGCCAGAATCCCAACGCAAAAAGTATAAGATTTTGTGACATACCCCACAGCCAGCCTCCTCAACCCCAGTGCACTAACATCCTTCCTCTTATTGGGCCCGTCTGCCTCCAGAAACCTCCTTAAGATCTTCCAGTCCTCAAAACATAACACGACCGTCTTGGGGCAGATCAAGATCCTGATCTTCAGACGCATGAAGGCCCCAAAGGCAAACCTGTACTTTTTCTTCTCTAACAAGAACTCTCTCGTGGCGTAGGAGCCAAGGATGAGACCTCTGAACGGAGGATTGGAAGATTTGAACTTCTTGGTGATTAGCACGTATCCGCGGCTGGATCACATCCTCCAGGACCATTAACTGTAGTTGCTGTGGCAGGAGTGCGAAACTGTGGAATTCGGCAGCCGACGGGCGGATGTATTTGTTTCTTCTTGGTTTGGCTTTTCTGCGGTTACTTCTTTTCTGGCTTCTTTGGCGTGAGGTTTGGGCCGCTGAGCTTTGCGTTGTCTCCCCAGGTAGATCGCTCTCTCGACTTGTTGCATCTTTCCTTGTGCTGTAACTTGTCTCCTGGACAATTCCATTGTTACGAAACTTACGAGGTTGGACTTGACGGTTCTCTTTCTTTGAGATAAAAAGCCTGGGTTGTTTTGTATTATCACAGATTTGTGTGTTGGTTTTATATATAGAAGGCCGGAATTAGTTCCCTAGCTACTCCCGGGCCTTCACTGTTAGTTTGGGACCTCAGAGAAAGGACTCCACTTCCAAAAACAGCGCTAGGAGTAAGTGAACCCACAACAATCCCATATTCATGACCTTTATTCCTCAAATTCTGGAAGCTGAGAGAGTTTCTGTGAGACCACGAAGTGAAATATTTTGCCACATGGTGACAATAATTCAATGCGGTTCATGTATTCTAAATGAATAGCCTTCCATCATTTGTGACGCCCTGACGAGGAAGTAGAAGGAGAATATTGCCTCCTTTCTGTACATATCCCAAGCCAATTCCGGAACCGGAGATAAAAATGGAATGAAATTGACAGTCTCTTAAACCAGTCATTTGCAAGTGGCAATTTAGAGCTGCACCGGAGATCTGCTGGCAATCGACACAGCCGGCAAGCAATGAATTGTAGATTTGAACGTTCGTGCGCCCGAGTCGCTGGTCTTGGGTTTCTTGCAGAACTATCTGTGGAAGAATGGACAGCCTGGTGGATTCGAATTCGCGAAGTTGATCTCTCTGCTGAGAACGGGGAAGACAAAGGATCAATTCTTGGAGACGTTCAAGCTCCCCATTATCCATGGTTCAATGATCTTGACTACTTGGTGGTCCGAGAATGAGAATGGCGTGAGTAACAACTTCGCTAGTCTCATATTGGCAGGAAGCAAGCTAGAGGGTATCCAATATTTGGAGCATTGTCTAAAGAATCATGGCTAGAGAATCCTGGGTTTTGTTTTGAGGATGATTTGGGGATGTCTTGGCAAGATGTTATTCCTTTGGAGGCTTTTGGGATGCATAATTGGCGGTTGGTATATTCTGGTGGCATATTGGTTAATTTAGGATATAATTTCGTTTTAGGGGCTCGTTGGGCATAAAAAACACTCCTCCGGGATTAGGATACTGGATCGATGAAAAAGAAAATCCCTAACGACAAACATTAATGTGTGTTGAGAAGAACTGTAATAGTAGGGTTTGATTTCTCTCTGTCCAACCAAACGCTATCTAGCAGCCACTCCTACTAAGCACTCACCTTGCTAGTCTTTCCCTTAACAGACTCTTCTCTTCAATGATATTCTGGTGCTGATAAATGTAAACAGAACTGTGATTGGATCACACCAATGATCAACTTCATCGCCGGTCTAGATCCAATCCCTCCCACTGCCTTCGACACCTCGCCTACCAAAAGCCCAACACCAAGAAGTCGCAAATCCCGCCTCCGCTCAACTCGAACATTCAGACCACAATTTAAATTCAGAGCAAACAAATTCGCACGTGCAAGAGGAGCTCAACCTATCACTTTCCAACAAAAGGAGCCTCCCCCATCGTATAGCCCCGAGGTCATCACCGAATTTAAATACTTCCCGAAGTTGGTTGGTGAGCTCCGGGCTCGAATCTGGGGATTCTGCGGTCCTGATCAAGATTCATTGAACCGATAAAGTAGGTCGCTATCATAGGCAGTAACAGGTCACTGTGCATTCCTGCGCTTCTTCATGCGTGCAGGGAGTCAAGATATGAGTTTCTCGCTCGGGCCGGTGTTATCAAAGACCATGCGACATACACGTAGGTCAATGAAAATGCCTCTTTGTGCAAGACCTTGTTTCTGTTACTGGCGAATAAGATAGACAAAACGATAAGTCTCTAGTATCGTAAGCTCCAGGTTATTTGCGTCTTTCCTCTGTCCAAGCCATTTTTTCCTCTTTTGGATCCCGCATGGAGGAAATTCTATGCAAAGCCTTCTCCGGGCACAAGGCACATCTTAGATCACCTTAATGTGACCAATTCTATCCCTTAAGGATAGATACCGCCATTTTATTCCATCTCCTGTTTAATTCAATCCCGGATTTGCCAAAGTAAATAAACAATTTCGCTTATGACATGGGTTTAATAAGTGGAGAGTCACTTCTGCCACGAATCTACAAAGTCTTAGTCAAGTCCTTTGAAATCTTGAGAGGGTTATTTGTTGCTATTTGTGTTTGATGGATACAATCTGCTCAGTTTCAAGGCAACAAAAACCGAGGCTGGTGTAGGTATGTGTCACGTGATGAATTGGCTCTGCTTAGAGGGGCTGCACATCAGAGGGATTCTTAAATCTAGGAAGAGCGAGGAACTGCGAGGTGAAGATCTAGAGCCACCAGTGTGACTTTGAATAAACTAGTGTTCATATTCGAATCGAGGCATTTTCCAAGTCCGGATCTTGTGTTTCCTCTTTCAAGACTTGGCGTGGCGAAGATGTGCATACCTTGGATCATTCCTCACAATCAAGTAATTCTCAAAAAACGAGTCCGCCACAAATACACCTGTGCAAAGTTGCAAATTTCCTTTATTTATTTTAAGTTTCTAACTTTTTCCCAGCGCTATTTCACCCTTTCTTCTATTGGGGGAGTGTATTTCGCCGTGTGTCTTACATGGGTGGTCAATACCAATGCTTGGCCTCGCTTGGGACACGTACATTTGCACATTGTCTCCATCGTAAATTACCTCTTTCGTCCCCTATAAATCGTCCCCCAATTTTCTCTTACTACATAACTCACTCAATCCTCTCTACAGCTTCCAAACCTCAGAGAAACTCTCTGATCTTCGCCAAGTTGCTGATAGCACTCACGCCATACCTCGCTGCTTCATTTGTGGTTATCCACTTGGCCTCTTCATCTCCATTCGCAGTCTTCTCTATACTCCAGTCGTGATCAACACCATACCCGTCACTGCCAAATTCCTTCCACGCTCTTCGTGCAAGCTCAGCACTGTTCTCTTCGATGGCGACTACAGCTGTGAGGGTGGAATGACTCTGTCTCCATGCATCGTCCAGTCCGCAATCAAAGATAAATCCAAACTCCTTCATCTGTATCTCAGGACCGCCGTTATATGCTCTACAGTAAGGCAGCCAAGTCTTCGTCTTGAATTCCTGGACAATAGTCTTGCACCTCTCATCCTGCCCGGCGTAGTCCAACATCTCCCCTACGATCTCCGGGAATCCAAAGAGCATACTAAGATGCGAGATTGCGTGGTCTGGTGTGGGTGGTGGACAGGGCCTCACCTCACCCGTACTTGGATTCAATAACATTGCGTTATTCCCAATGCCGTGAGGTAAAGCGGTGATGCCTTGGAGCAACTTTATCAGCAGATCTCTACATCTTTCCCAACCTTCCGCTCGTCTCTCCCAGACTGTCAGCCAACTAGACATTAGCGGCCCGCAATCCAGACCGATATTCGCCATCGCGAATCCAGACGGTATGTTATCTTTAGCTTGAACCTTCCGATGGGCGTCAAGTGTCAACAACGCATCTTGACAGGTTGAAAGTTCAGAGATGAGATCCCCAATTCGTTCATCTCCAGTCAGGAAGTAGTAAATACGACGGAACAGCACCGAAGAGATGCGGAGTTGTTTCGAGGAATCGCTCCAGTGCTGCACGCCATGCCTCGTACCGAAGCCTTTGAATCTCTTAGAGTGGTAGATATCTACTTCTGAAGTATGCTGTGTCATAGTTTCAGAGATCTTGAAGACATCTGCTCTACCGGTATGGAGGAAGTACAGCCACAGCCACAGATCGGTTGATAATTCCGAGTTGTCCCACGCGAAACCGCCGACATCGTATCGCCAGGCGTGGCGGAGAGGATCGTAGGTATGTTGCACGTCCCCGTGGTCCCAGAATCCGTACCAGCGATGTTGCTCGATCTGACCTGCGTAGAAGTCGAAAAGAGTTGAGAGACTCCTTTCGATTTTCTTTTCTCCCTTTGTTGGTTCGTAGCCCTGGATACGGTGATCTGGCGACCAGCAGCCGTGGAATACACCTGTTGAGTGCATGTACCCAGAGTATGGTACCAGACGCGGGGGGTCTCTCACCAAAGACGAGAAAGCAGCCTGTTCTTCTCTCGAAGGTGTTGCCGTATACGGCTTCAAGAACAGAGAATTAGTCCTCGCGATCCCGTTCGCAGTACTGAATCCTGGTTCATGGTCTTCATAGGTCACATCCAGTCCTTCCAACTGTTTGGGATAAGTATCCATACCCAACCCATCATGGAAAGGCCTGGTATCCAACGGTTCAGCGAGTGGCGAGTACAACCACACTGTCATTTCTACCACATCTTTCGTCAGCCCACTCAGATCCAGCTGTGTAGGATATCGTTCCCAGAAATTCGACATCCCAACACTGAGTCCTCCGTTGGTGGCAGATCCAACATACGCCGTTCCATCTGCTCTGCCTCCACCAGTCACTTTCACCCAAGAACAGCCTTCTTTCGTCCTCTTCTTCACGCTGAATCCATCGCTCGATAACTGAGTGAGGCTATACGCATCCCATGTCGGTACGAAACCGAGTGCGCTGTGCATATCCGCTCCTGTTTTGAACTTCACCCATTCGTCTTCCCGCAGCTTGACAGGCTTACCAGCCGTTTGGTCAATTCTATTCCGTGCCGTTGGACCATATCGCAGACCCGACAGTCCAAGAACCTCTTCTGAGATAACGCTGCCATTCGAACAGCCAAGCCGTACATGTCGATTATACATCTCCGCCCCTTTCAACGGGACACGGAAACGCAATCCCAAACTCGTCAAGGGCTGTTCGGCTTCAAGATCGTGTATGAATGAGTGTACGATCTTGATGGTGGATGAGTTCTGGTAGATGTACAATCGGACGTCGAACGGGAGATGTTCCTCTCCTTCAGCTGAGACAGTTACGCCGGAAACTTTCACCACGATCCGAGAGAATGTTGCGTTTTCCACCTCTACGCTGCTAACGTTGGCTGAATAGGGGGTTTTGTTGATCGAAGCGATTATGGCGGCGCCTGTGGACACCACTTTCCCCTCGAATGTCAATTTCTCGAATAAAGAGGAACTTCGTGGTCTTGACAGCTCCAACTCCAATCCCGAATGAGTAGTGATTCTGTTGTCGATAACAGCCATCATCTCAGGTCTTTTCTCCTCATCCTCTTTGCTCTCGGGGCTCGCCTCGACAGTGTAAGAGTCAGAATACCCAACGTCTCCAGCAACTGAATGGGCAGTCCATTGCAGCGACCCATCTGGCCAATACGCCGTTTCTCGACTGTCGACAGGATATGTTTTCCCATCATCTCCAGTAATCGAGAAGCACTGTCCGGAGTGGTAGAGTCCACGAGCCCATGACATACCAAAGGAAGTCCCATGAGAGAAGCCATCTTTTCTTGGCGGAGGCTGAAGCCACTTGAGATTTCTCTGTGCCATGGTCTCAGCAATACCACGGAACTACCCCTTCTTTCAGAACACTGCCAGGAGACTCAAGTCTCGTTCTGATTTGCAACGAGAAAACTTTGTTGTTGAAGGGATATCCTCGTCTTCGGTTACGACCTCGTCATCCGTTTCGGCAATTCCAATGGAAATTTCAACACTTTCCTACCTAGGTATCAATATACCTTCAATAGCTTGACAACAAATCCAAGAACTCGGCCTTTGTGTAAAGTACATCCGATCTATCCAAGCAAAATCCCTACACAGCATCATCCACCCAGGACATCAAAAGTCAAATACCAACCCCAAGAATGGGGAAGGACGTATCACCACACGTGACATCGCTATTCAACCAGCCGAATGTTCGGTGCATCTTTCCCCGGCTTCACAATCCCCCCAGCTCTGATACTTTCGTATGTTTTTGTCCCCGCAATGGAGAAAAGGCTGTTCTGTCTCGGCAAGCCGGAAGACAGGGAATGGAAAGGATGTGGAGCTTAATTTACGCCTTCCTCGTGGGATAGAATGGGGGTTTTAGAGAGAGTGGAAAGAGGAGGGGATTCGACTATGCCCATCTGTGCTAGGATTGATGCACGACTGAGTATCTTCAGTCTGATATTATGGACGTTAATTACTGAGAGCATTCGTTTCCAAAAGGTTCAAGATACCTTACCTACTCAAGCCGTGGCATCGCTAATCTCTTGTTTTGTCACAGGTCAGTCAATAAAATAAATCAAAGCTTCTCTTCCGTATTGCCCAACTGACAGACATGTCTCTTAGACCAACCTCCCTACTTATCGTCATCATTCAGCCAAGACAATCACCAACGCCTCATCCCTCCAAACCCACAGTTACCAAAAGCGCACGCAGCCAAGACCAGCCTAAAAGCTAAGTTTCGGTAGACTTTCGCCCAGGAAAACGAGGCTCCCGCAGATCCCGAAGCCACAACAGCCAGAGGCGCACCCAAACCAAACCCAGCTCAAGGGGGACAGCGGTGTATCATTCCCCCAGAAAAACGAAAACCTCCCCACAGCTGGTACATTTGGGGATTGGAGATTGACAAGAGGGACCCCGGATTGAGCACTTCAGCCCGGGGGTATTGCGGGGGTTTGGCCGTACGTGACAGGTCTTTTGATGGAGATGGATATGGATATGCTTGCTGTGGATGGCTGACACGAGGCGAGTTCAATTTATCCTCCAATGATTGGCAATACCTGTACTCCTTGGCGGGACTTTCAATGATAAGTTTTCTTTGCCGACTATCTGGCGCTGGATAAGTATATTATAGGTCCAGTCCCTTCTCCCGTTCTGAGAAAATAGTCAGGAACTTCTGGTGGACCCTGATCTACAGTACATTGCATACCTACTGACGGAAATTCGACGATACTTCGACAATTGCCTTTCATTCTTTTCCCCACTTGCTCTTCACATTCAAATAGAGAAAGTTGTGTTGTTAGAAGCAAATCGGCAAGATGGTCGACGTGAAGGAGAAGTCCGATCTGGACCAAGACCAGGACCGCCAATCTGTCACCAAGATCCAGACAGCAGATGAGGACCGCCATATCGAGCAAGCAGCTGATATGCTGAAAGGTGCTCAACAAGCGACCGATAACGAGCATACTATGAGTATAGCTGAAGGTCTGCGAAAATAGTAAGTATTTCTTTCCCAACCCCCCTTCATCCATTCATCCATTCATCTATCCCACTTTCATAATCCCAATACTGACGCCTCCCAAAGTCCCGCAGCATGTGGCTGGTCCCTCCTCTTCTCCGCGGCCCTCATAATGGAAGGTTTCGACAAAGCCTTCCTCACAGCCTTCTTCGCCTTCCCCGAGTTCCAAAAACGCTACGGGAAACTCACCGCAGACGGCACGCACCAGATCCCAGCCTCGGTCCAAGCCGGCGTCACGAACGGCGTGAACGCAGGCCAGATCATCGGACTCCTCATCAACGGCTACCTCGCCGATCGCTTCGGCTACCGCTATGTCATGCTGGGCTGCCTGTTCCTGATGTGCTGCTTTATCTTCCTGCAGTTCTTCGCCTCGAGCATTTACATGTATATGGGTGCGGGAGTGCTGCTGGGTGTGCCGTGGGGTGTGTTCCAGACTATCACTACAACGTACGCTTCCGAGGTGACGCCTAATGTGTTAAGACCATACCTCACATCCCTCGTGTCTATGTGCTGGAGTATCGGGTATCTCACCGGAACGGGATGTCTCCGCGGCTTTCTCCAGATGAAAGGACAATGGGCATACCGGATCCCATTCGCACTCCAATGGGCGCTCCCCGTCCCCCTCGCAATCGGGATCTTCCTCGCTCCCGAATCGCCATGGTGGTTATACCGCAAAGGACGGATCGCCGAGGCGGAGAAATCGCTACGCAGATTACAGACGAAAGTGCCCGAGGAGGAACTCGCCAACACGTTGTCAATGATGGCATACACGATCAACATCGAGAACGAGATGCACACAACAAGTTCCTACCTCGACCTCTTCAAAGGCACCAACCTGCGGCGCACAGAGATCACCGTCCTCACCTACGTCGTGCAAGAACTCTGCGTGCCCCTCGTATCCTACATAGTGTATTTCCTGCAACAAGCCGGCCTAGCAACAAGCATGGCCTTCAACTTCGCCATAATCCAATACAGCCTCGCCATCATCGGCGTCGTGATAGCCTGGTTCCTGGTGCGCAAGTTCGGGCGTCGCACGCTCATCCTCAGCGGCGTGACGTTCATGATGTCAACATCCATGCTAATCGGCTTCATCGGGATCCCGGACACGCACAAACACACCAACCTCGCGTACGGCATCGGGGTAATCCTACTGGTCGAATACTTCGTCTTCTTCATGACGTGCGGGCCCATCATCTACACGGTTGTGACTGAGATCCCGTCGAATTTCCTGCGGCAGAAATCAGTCGCCCTCGCGAGAGCAGCGTATAATGTTAATGTGCTTGTGTATGGGCAGCTGGTCCCGCGTATGGTGCAGCGCGCGGCGTGGGATTGGGGTGCGAAATCGGGCTTCTTTTATGGTGGGTGTATGCTCTTTGGACTGGTTTGGGCGTTCTTTAGATTACCTGAGACGAAGGGGAGGACGTTTGCGGAGATCGATATCCTGTTTAAGAATGGGGTTAGTGCGAGGAAGTTTAGTAGTACGAAGGTTGATCTGGCGAGTCAGACTGTTAGTAAGGAGGGAGAGGAGGTTGGTGTTTGATTGTGGCTTTTAGGGCTATGGGGGTGGTTGTATTGTAATTTTTTGGTGTTGATGGGCATGGGCACGTGGAAGATGTTAGTAAGAGAGGGGGATGAAGGAAGAACTTGTTTGAATATGGTGATGCAATAGATGGTATGAGAAACGAGCAAACGAGAGAACGAGAATCACATAATGAAAGACAAATCACAATCATCAACTCCCGCTCTCTCCCTTTCATCAAGCCTGTCTTTTCTGTATGCTGTCCGTCCTATGCTCGCGCTGTCCTCCCTTATCCATCCCATATATCACCGTAGCCCAGTCATCCTTTCCCCCCGTCTAGACTCCAGAACCAGCACTTTACCAACTTAAGAGGGAAGTTGAGGACATCCTTCTTTTCATTTCGAGGAGCTGGAGCCGAGTTCAAAATCGAGGAGAGAGCAAGAGAGCAAGAGAGCAAGAGAGCAAGAGAGCAAGAGAGCAAGAGAGCAAGAGAGCGCGCGCGCGAGCCTGTATGTGTGTGCGTGTGAGTGAGAGAGAGCGAGTCGCAAAAGAACAGTTGAGCAGACATCTTCAGCATAGAAATCACAAGGCAGGCATTGGGAAATTTTATGGCGATGATGATGAGGTTTCAAGCTTTTTTGATTTATTCATTCGCAAAATTCTGAGCGGAAATTCAAGTCAAGTCAAGGCAAGACTGGATTGGATGGATGGAAGAAGAGGTTAAGGAACGCTCCTCCATATCCAGTACCTCCTTCACCAAAAAAATGCAGACGCTAAAAATGCATGCAATACACCAATCCACCAACCCATCCGTCCGCACTCAGTACACAAAAGTCGAGGCCGCTTTATCCAAATCCAAGGTCCAGGCAGGTCCAATTCGCATCGATATAGTCCAGCCCAGCCCACAGCACCCATCCACATCCAAAGAACGAATAAAACCAAGAATTCCCTTTCCCTTCCTCCCATAAAGGCCCAAGCCCCCGGATCTCGCCCAGATGTTAAGTCAAGAACCACACCACGACTCATTCAAATAGGAATACTCCCCACGCTCCCTCCCTTCCCATCAAGTCCAAACGCCAGGATAGCAGCAGCCGTACTACCCCTCGGACCTGCCCTCCTCGCTTCCGCCGCCTCATCTCTACCTTGATCTCTATCTTTATCCGTACCCGGGAAGCTCGGCACATCAGGTGTTGCTGGAGCCGATGCCGTATTGGCATTCGCTACCATGCGCTCGGTTATGCGATCGATTTGCTGTTGTTGCTGATCGACATCATCTGCTGGCGGGACACTGGACTCGGGCCCATGATGGGGTTTGGGTTCAGCGCTGGGTGTTTGCTTCGATGTGATAGGAGGGGATATTTTCGAGGCAGGTTCCTTCCCCTTCTTCGAATTCGCCGTCCCATTCGACTCCTTCCACCAACTTTTCGTGCCAATCCCCGTAAACCCAGACCTGAGATAACTCTCCTCAAATCGCCCATTGCCATTCTGTGTACTCAGCAAGTAATCCGCCTCTGCTTGCTCATCCTCGAGTTCCTGGTCGTTGAGTTGCTGGCTGAAGATTATGGATCTGGCTGTCCCGCTTCGGGCTTCTTGTCCATCAACTCCTTTCACCCATTTCACGCTGGCGATCATGAAACTTAGGCCGTCATGGATTCCTTGATAGCCATCTCTTTTGACTCCCCATTCTCGACTCTTAATTCCGAATCGAGTGACACTGGCGTAGGCTTCTAGGGCTGGTAAGACGAGGATGGTTACGTGGCAGTCGCGGTCTTCAGGGACTTCCATTGGACCCGTGGCAGGCGGAAATGTGAGTGTTTCATCGATGTTCAAGGGTTTTTGTACTTCGCCTGTCTTATTAGGGACGTCAATTACCAGGTCGAGTAGTGATATGTCGATATCATCCGACCAAGCCCCTCGGAACCATCCCTGGTGGATACAAGCTGCGATTATGTCAGAATCATCGGTGTAGATATCTGTTCCCCAGACTGCTCTCCTTCTAGTTATCTCTTCCCGACTGATTTGACCTAGATGCACACGAGGTATCCTAACGGTGTAGAGACTGTTCTCGCTGCCTTCGAAATTCGGAAGAGCTTCAGGAGTGCTGGCAAACCCTCTACTGGGGGTCAAGTCACGTTTTACCGATGACCTTCCCGGCTTGATGCTAGACTTATAATATCCGTGTCCAAGGTTATTTCTAGAGAGATGAGCGACAGAATCAAGCACGGCCTGGCTACGAATTGTGGTCTTGGGTATGGGAATCACGGTGTTGGTCTGAGGTGACGGTTTGGCTGGAGTCACGTGGTGATGATGATGGCGTGGAACGTGATGGTGGTGGACGTTGGGATTCGCTTTATCAAGGCTTGGAGGGGAAGGAATTGCCGAGCCTTTGGCACTCTTGAAGGGTGTGAGGTTAGATTGAGATGGCGAGGATGCGTTGTCAGCTGGATCTGGGCGATGGTGATGGTGACTCAATCAAAGCTCCGTTAGCCGATATACATATGATATAGAATATGACTTACTGGTGATGATGATGATGATGTGTCTTAACACGTTTACCTCGTCCACTAGGTGTACGTCTTCCTGTGCTACTCTCATCATCGCCCTTGCTGTCCTCCTCTTTCAATTTCCGTCTTCGACCACCTCGAGATGCAGAACGTGCAATCTTGTGGCCTCCTGTCTCGATAGGTGACTCTTGTAGGCTGTCTAGATCCTCACGGCGTAGTTGGCCAGAATTCGAAAATGGCATGCCTTGAGGACCAGCAGAGACTGGACTCGGGACACCCATGGCAGCACCCACCCCGCTTCCAATACCCGAGAACATCTTTCCGAATTCATTCTTAATGCTAGGCTCACTACCAGGACCATTGAGCTGACCTTGGACACCTTGGACAGCCTGAGGAAGTGGGGATGCGCGGCCTCTTCGGTTCAATTCTTGCACGTTTAGGAAATTTCTCTGCTGTTGCAACTGCTGGGGGTCTTCGGCGGGTCGCCTTTGGGGAGACTCGTGAGGTTGATACTGGGCCGGAGGAGGTCCACCATATTGCAAGCGATGTTGCTGTTCTTGTTGTTGCTGCTGTTGTTGCTGCTGAGCGATTCGGAGCCTTTCCTGAAGCGAGGCTGTAGCCTCGTAATGGGTGGTTGGTGGGGTTTGATGAGGTGCCGATGTTGGTTGTGGAGCTGGTCCGTACCTTGGCTCGTTCGATGCATATGCGGGGGGTGGTCCAGAGTACTGAGCTCCAGAAGTCCCTGGGTATTCGTATCTTCTCTCGGCTGGTGGTGGCGGTTGATCATATTCAGGCCTTGGTGGTTCATGGTGGGCTCGATTCCATATGTGCTGCTCTCTTGCTGGTTCTGGAGGGGGTCGATTGTATGCTGCTTGTTGTGCGTTTCTACGTGCAACCTCATGAGCGTATTGCAAATTCTCCTGTTCGGCTCTGTCTCGTTGCTCTCTTTCCCTTTGAATAGCCATCTCCCTCTCCCTCTCCTGCTCTCTTGCGCGTTCCCTATCTCTTTCGAGCCTTTCCCTCTCCCGTTGCATTGCTGCCTCTCGTTCTTGTCGCTCCCTCTCTGCATATCCATATGCACCATGCCTTTCTTCGAAGCCAGGACGACCATATCCGGGCTCCTGCCTTGCATGCGGTTCTGGGGCTCGAGGCACATTATCTACTCTCCTCCCAAATAAGCTCTCTTGGTGTATCGGTCGAGGATTTTCGGGAACCCGCTGCGGTCCATGACTGAAAGCACTCGGTTGACTGTTTGGCCGTGGTGGGGGAACATTGGGGTTCTGAACACGGCCAGGTTCCCTTCTTTCCTCCACCGGCACTCTCTGGCCATAGCCCTGCTGTGGAGTCCCAAATTTCCTGCCTTCTGGTGTGTAATGGAGGTTCATATTCGGAGGAGAGCCAGCCGAAGCAGAATTTGCTCTGTTGTCTCGCGGGTCGTATGATCGTTGATGCTCGGGAGTTTGGGGTCTTCGAAACGGAGCATAGTCTGGTCCAGTCGTACTCATTCGAGGTGAAGCATGTGCTGGTCCATACATTGGATTTGGTGGTGCAGATGTAGCAACTGGAGAGGCGTATTGAGAAGGAGGTGCCTCTCGCGACGGCCCTCCTAACATCGACGAAATAGACATACTACTCCCTCCAGTGCTCTGCGGCCGATTCAAGGGCGGTAGCGAGGGAAGATCTCGATTCGAAGGAAAAGACGAAGGTGGTCCAACGGAAACAGGAGGTGCCCTAGGGGGAGGTGGTCCATAGCTGTGATGGGGAGGAGCTTGAGGGGCCTGCTGCTGAGGCGAAGAGGGAGGTGGCATACTTCGATTCACTGGAGTTCCATGTCCTATTGACGAAGTGCTCTGATGTCTCGTATGTCCAGGTCCTGCCATCGGGGGTCCATCCTGACCATAATTTCGCTGCGGATTGTAATATGGCGGATCGGAAGGTCGTCGCTGATGTTCTGCGTAAGACGGCGCAGCTGGTGGAGGATGCGATGATGGAGGGAAGGGTGCTTGGTTCGAGGAGGGAGGGAAGGGGGTTCGTCCGTATGGTGATGCAGTATTCCGTGAGAAAGGGTGTTGGGGTTGTCTTGGATCCATGATGTCTTCGAATTCTCCAGCGGTGTAGTGTGGTTTGTTGTGTTTCGGGAGCGAGCGAGAGCTCAGTAACTCCAACGGAAGCAGTGCCCCAATCAGTGCAGCGATGAATATATATCTCCTCTATCCTGCAACTGCAATGCCAGCCCTCCGCATGTCGGTGTATATATCTCCTCAGTTCGATGTATGTGGGTGCGTGGGTGCGATCAGGTAGATGGAATGAGACCTCGATGACGGGGGCGGCAAAGTAGAGGCAGAGGCAGAGGCTGATGGATGTCTTGTCTCACGAAGTTGGCCACGATGCCCTGTCGATTTAGGATGGGTATCAACAGAAGAAGCAAACAGGGTCTGTGTTTAGCCGCGGAGGCGGAGAGAGCTGCAGCATGCAAGTATCCAAGATGAGGGAGGCTGTTTGTTGATGAGGATATGATAGTGTAGTGTAGGATAGGATAGGATAGGGGGATATGCGATGGTAGTCGAAGGGTGGTGGTGGGTTTGGTGTATGGGAGAAGAGAGGATGTGATGAAAATGTGTTTACCTACCTACTTCACCTCACTTTACCAGGCCCAACGAACGAACGAACGAACTTTACACCAGTCAGTCAGTCAGTCAGCCTGCTTGCTTGCTGGGTTGGTGTGCTGTGCTTCTCCATGCATGCAAGAGTCAAAGTTCTGCTTGCTGGCTCGCCTGCCCTGCCCTTGCCCTTGCTTTTGCTTCTGCTTCTGCTTTGCCCGGCCCGCGCTTGCTTCTGTGCACACCCACCACTGACTGCGGGATCCCTGCACTCGTCCTGCACATCCTGACATATCCATGCATGTTTCTCTGCGCATCCCTGTGCTCCTACCAGGATTGGCAGCGGCTAAATCTAAAAAGGGCCGCTATGTGATGCAGCAGCAGGGATTGGGGGCCACTAGATCTCGAAAGCATCCACTCTTGAGCGGATGGGGTTTAAGGCTGTCTGGGGTTGTGTCCAGCCATGGACAGGGACTGCATGTTAGGGGCGTCCAGGGGTTCGCAGGCTTGGTGCGAGAAACGTCACTTTACCTTGAAGTGCTTGCCGACGGAATTGGAGCTGGAGCTGCAGCTGCAGCTGCATGGAGAAACAATAATGCGGTGTGATCAACCAACCAACCCTGATAAGCAGAACTTATCGTTGGTGCGTTTGGCGGGGCGGTTACGCGAAATCGTATGCGATTACCTAAGTCCTGTTGATAAGTGCGCCGCGCCTTCGAGGGGCCGCATCTCGAGCACCGCCGGCTTAAATTTTATAATAACGGCACCGTTAGAACCGCGCGCGCGCGGCCGTCAAAATGGGCCTGTAGGCGAGCGATTTGGACAGGTAGTTGCCGAGATATTAAGAGGCAAAAGTCACGTGATATCAAGAGAGGTACAAGACCGAGGGCACTCGCGACACGCAATATAAGGGTCTATAAAAGAGGTAGATTTTAAGTAGAAGGAAGTCCTAGCTAGCTACTATAGCCCTTTCGTTAACTGCTTACCGCGCGAAGCGCCGCCCCGCCGCCCCCAGAGCCCCCCGCGGCCTCGCCTACTCTGTTTACCCTGCCCCCTCCCCTTCCCTCGCAGGCTCGGGCCCTCCTGGCCCTCCTGGCGGCGCTGGCGGCGCTGGCGTAACTCGTCCACGAGCTGGTTCAGGCTCCGGCCGGCGCGCAGCTGCTCGAGCTCGTCGACGGCCTCTTCCTCGGTCCTCCCCCGCGCTATACGGGCGCGGACCGCGTCCCAGATAACCTTGCGCCGACAGAACTGGACCTTGATTGTATTCCCTGGCCGCCAGCGGCTCCCCCAGCGCTCTTCGAGCTCCCTGATCGCCACCTGGCCCGGTAGCCCGTCTCGCCACTCTCGCCAGGCGTCCTTGACTGTAAAGACTCGAGCCAGGGCTGTGACGGCTGGCAAGCCTGGCTCGATGAGAGGCGCGAGAGGGAGAGGCGTAGGCGTAGGCGTCGAGACGGGCGCTGTTACCGTGTCCGCTGTTAGTATCCCCGGCCCTGTACCTAAGTAGCTCGTGACTGAGGTTATCGTCGTAGTAATTGGGACTTGGCCTTGTACGAGGGCATCGAGGCTGCTTTGCAGAGCCTGCAGTCGGTCCTCGAGCCGGCCCTCGAGCCGGCCGACGAGCCGCTGCGTGCTCTGGAGGATCGCCTCGCGCGCGCTCTCGAGGACACTACTCAGCTCGGGCAGCGCGCGCTCGAGGAGTAGGCTCCGTGGCTCGCTCGGCCCTGTAGCGTCGGCCTGGACGAGTAAGGCGAACTCGTCCCAATCTGGCCCGTAGAAAGGGGCGTAAGCGAAAAACGGCAGCGCGGGGTAGCGAGGCTGTAAGACAGCGAGGTCTTGTAAGAGGACGACGCGGAGGCGCCGTAGGAGCTTGAGGAACCCGTCGCCAGCGAGGTCATCTTCGTCGAGGCCGCCCTGCGCCCAGGTACACCGGCGCGCGCGCGCCTCAAAGCGGGCCTCCCACTCCTCGAGCCAGGGCCAGAGCTGCTTCTGGAGGGCGTACGGCGGCTCGTGGGCAGCACGCGCGAGGAAGTAGTCGCCAGTAGACGTTGAAAAGCCGGCGACGATACGCATAAACTGCCGCGGTAAGTGTGTAAGGTAAGCCTGGCAAAGGACGCTCTGGTTCCAGCGGCCAGCTTGCGAGATCTGCGCGAGCGAGCTGCCGTGCGTTTCTGCGCTCTGCGCGCCTACACGCCGCGGCAGGTGCGTCTTCTTCGTCGAGACGACCCCGGCTGCGCCAAAGACACGCCACGTCTCTTGAAGCTGCGTCGGGTACGAGAGCTCTTGCTCACGGTCCTGGCCAACGAGCACTTTGATTCGGTACCAGTCGCTCCGCTGGCGGAAAGACGGCGGCGCCTCGCCAGCGATATGCCAGCGCCAGAAAAGGAGCTGTGCGAGGGCGCCCTGTGTACAGAATAACGGGTCCTTATGTCGAAGGGAGCCCATGAACTCCTTCTTCGCTGTCTTATTTAGCTTGCCGTCTCGCAAGAGAGTGACGAGGCAGCTACACGGCGTCGGGCCCTCTGTTAGCGGGTAATCGAGCAGAGAGAGGTCTGCTAGCTCCATCTTCCGCCGGTTTTCGCCACGCAAGAGGTAGTAGTGCCCGAGGAGCAAGTCGAGCCTCGTTCGCAAGTTCTGCGGCATAAGCGCGGCTCCAGAGAGCAAGACGTCTTGAATCCGCAGCCACTCTTCGGGCGAGTAGCCAGCCTGGATCCCGTCATTGCCTCGGTCCTTAAAGGTCTCCCGATCAAGCTTGCCACGCTGGCGCGCCCGCTGCTCGAGGAAGCCCCGGACAGCCGCACCGCGAGGGTTCTCGGTATTGTGGCTACCGTGAGCGACCTGTAATCGCCAGAGCTCGATTACAGCAGCAATATAAGCGTCAACTGTCCCTTTCGTAAGTAACGAGCCCTCGCCGCTACTACTGCTGCCGCCTCTACTACTGCTGTCGCCAGTCGTACCCGGCTCTCGAGCGAAGGCCTCCGGGAGCACGTAGCCCTCGCGGTCCTCCGCCAACAGCTCTGCGATCTCCGCGAGCGGGACCTCGAGGGTCTGGGCGAGGCTCTTGGCCTCGAGCAGCGCTGCCGCCTCTTGGTCATAGTCACCCGCCCCCTTCCTCTTCTGCTGCTGCTTCTTCGTCGACGGCTTGCCGGCTGGCTTGACGCGCCGGAGGAGGACGTCCTCCTTTAGCCAGGCGGCTAGTTTGTCTGGGGTCACGAGCTCGCCGTCTGGCCAAGTATAGAACGAGCCGTCCTGCGCGAGCCGCGGCTTGCTGCACCAGTTCTAAAGAGCGGCTCTGTTAGCTAGCTAGCTACATATATACACACGAGGGGGAGGGAGGGGGACGTGCCTTCCACTCCTGCTGCTTCGACCGGTAGCTGCGTGCCGTATTGTCCGGCTGCTCGTCCTTCTTCGCCTTCAGGCCAGCGCGGCGGGCCTCCTGCGCGCGCGTCGTCGCGGCGGCGTACGAATCGTCCATGGCTGTCGTCCGTCTCTGTCTCGGGGTTGCGGTGGTTTGGCAGTTTGTTGACACACGGGGACGCGAGGGGGAGAGGTGATAAGTAGCACGCGCAGTCCCCGCGCCGCTTATCATAAGGCGCGCACGCGATTTCACGGCGCGCCGCCCGCGGCCGGTAAGCAGGTCACGGGACCCAAGCGAGGGGGGCGCGCGGTGTCGCGGGTTGCGGCGCAACTGCGCGGGCCCCCGATAAGCCGACCGACCACACAACACTGCGCATGCCCAGGAAGCGACAGTGAGGTAGTGACGACAACCTCAGGATATCGGAATAGCTTCATATTCTTCCACTTCGGGAGGGCAGGTAGTGGAGGAAAGGGAGCACATCTGCGGACGCCTCAATCTTGTTGTTCAACAGCCAGAACTCGGCCAGCCAAACTATCATGCTGGTGCTCGTGTGATAGAGTTCCACTTCTGACCGCCCGCGACTCTCTCATCTTCCTTATCGCCATCCATCCTTCACTCGTCACTGTCCCCTCTCCCCACCTCAACACTCCATGGCATACGGAACAACAATGTCGAGGTCACCGTCCTCCTCGGGTCTACTCCCTATGCCTGGATCTCCCGGTTCATCATGGGCAATGTACAAAGCCAGGCTCGGGGCATTATTCCAAGGCGCAGATACATCAGTCGTTGTCGCATTCTGGCTATTCGGTACGGAAATCCTTTCCCCTCCTCCTGGCCACCACTAACCCCTCTGCAGGACTCATCAACAACGTCTCCTACGTGATAATCCTCTCGGCAGCACTCGACCTTGTCGGACCCTCCGTCCCCAAAGGAGTGGTCCTGCTCGCCGATGTCCTCCCATCTTTCCTCACCAAACTCATAGCCCCATACTTCATCCACGCCGTGCCCTACTCCATGCGAATAATAGTCATGTGTGGTCTCTCCGCCGCTGGAATGTTCCTCATAGCTCTCACGCCCTCCGTCCTGACTGGTGGATCCATAAGCATAAAGCTATTCGGGGTAGGAATGGCATCTCTATCCAGTGGCGTAGGAGAACTAAGCATGCTGGGCTTAACGCATTACTACGGTCCATTCTCGCTCGCAGCTTGGGGATCAGGTACAGGAGGAGCAGGATTGATAGGAGCAGGTCTCTACGTCCTCCTCACCAACACGATTGGGTTGAGTGTTCGAAACAGTCTCTTAGCATGTGCCTTCCTACCCTTCATCATGCCCTTAGCATTCTTCCTCATCCTCCCCCAAGCACCGCTCCGCCGCACCTCTTCAAACAAAGACTACACGCCTATCCCCCGGATCTCCATAGATGACTCCGATATAACCTCCCTCCCCACCTCTTCTGCAGCCGACGCACTCCTCACCCCGGGCCCATCCACAGTCTCAGAAGCATACACCTCACACTCCCGACCCGCCAGTCCACCCCAAGGACAAGCCACCTCCCACCCCTCACAAAAACCAACATTCTTACAGAACCTCTCCCGAACCCGCGCCCTCTTCATCCCCTACATGCTTCCCCTCCTACTAGTCTACATAGCCGAATACAGCATCAACCAAGGCGTCTCCCCAACCCTCCTCTTCCCCCTTCAGCAAACCCCCTTCTCAGCCTACCGCTCCTTCTACCCACTCTACGCCTTCCTCTACCAACTCGGAGTATTCATCTCGCGCTCCAGCACGCCCTTCTTCCGACTGCACAACCTCTACACACCCTCCTTCCTACAGATAGCGAACTTCATCCTCCTCGCCCTGCACTCCGTCTACTTCTTCCTGCCGTCCGTATACCTCGTCTTCCTAGTCGTGTTCTGGGAGGGCCTATTAGGCGGCGCGGTGTACGTCAATACGTTTGCAGAGATCATGGAGAAAGTCCCCGTGGGCGATAGGGAGTTCAGTCTCGGTGCCACGAGCGTGAGTGATAGTGCGGGGATATGTATCGCTAGTTTGATCGGGATGGTTATTGAGGGGAGGTTGTGTGAGGCGAATGTTCAGAGGGGGAGGCCGTGGTGTAGGGATTTAGATTTGTGATTTTTTATGAGTGTTTTGGAAATGAAATGTCGGGCTATGAAAAATGATACTATGTGATGTGAAATAGTGTGAATTTAGATGAGGAATCTCGGGATATATAGATGAATAACATATGATAAATTAACTCTTGAGTCATTCTCGAAAGCTGATTTGACATTTTCCCAGCAGCACCTCGAACGTATATACACCAAATCCTATATTTCAAGCACACCCACGCAAAACTAAAAGTCGACCTTTTTTCGCAGCAGCACAAATCGAGGTAACGACATATATATAACCTAATAACGCAAAAATACCGTCATGTGTTTTTATACCCACCCACTCACCAACATCACGTTAAAAGCCAAGCAAAAACTCACGAGCCTACAAACCCAAATAAGATTCCATAAGTTCCATGAATCTAGAATTCCAGAATTCTGAAAAACTCTACCCATCCCCAAGATCTGAAATATCCTCACTTACTCACTCACTCACTCACTCAACACCTGAATTTCTTCGCTTTCCCTTCCATTCCACCTTTTCGGACACGATTTCCACCAGCAGCAAGCCTTTTGAGGATGAGTCGTTCAGAGTAGACAATTATTCGAGGTCATTGCATACACAATGATGATACACTATTCGAGATGCAATCATTTCTGGGCGGGGTTTGGACGGGGACAAGGCGAGGGGCAGGGGGGGTCTCGATGCTGCCACTCTACTCTAGACCAAGGGAGCGATCCATACCCGTCAATCATTACGTACCAAATGTTGTGCCACCAGACACAAACTTCAGTTGTCATATAACACACAGTAATAGAGATAATATAACTGCATTTTTGGGTACCAATCAGTCTAATCCCGAAGCAACATCGCTGCCCAGCCAGAAGCTGCTTAATCCATGACTGTTTCGAGCACAACACTCAGCATCAACTAGACCGAGAACCTACCTGATGACATCTCCCTCCTTATCAATGCCTTCTAGTCCCTCAAGAATGTCACTTCCACCCAGTAACCCTTCACCACCCACAGTAGTCTTCTGTCCAGCCGCCCATACCTCATGAAACTTGACGCTTTCATCACTTGAAGCTACCACAATGCAGCCTTCTGTGGCGGTACGGCTCAACCCTCGAACTCCTTCTCTGCTGGTTTGACTCTGACTTTCGTTGGGACCTCCAGGGTACGAAATAGCGTATAGTGCACGATGCTCACCCTCCCAAGGGATCGCTGCAACTTGTTTACACTCCGGCCATGAGAAAACCGCAATTCGATAAGGGTGTTCCGGTTGAGCATAGCCAAATGTAGCTACTATTTCCCGTCGGGTGGTTGACCAGATAAGCGATGTGACTTGAGCTGCGACGCTGATCGTGGCAAGGCATGTACCAGATGTAGTGTGGAAGAAGTGAATGCATTTGTCGTTGCTTCCACCTCCTGTTGCAACTAGCCCATCACGCCAAGGACAGAATGCAATTGCCTTGACAGCAGCACCGTGAACCCATCGATGCTTCTCGGCACCAGGTTTGACTTCTTTTACGCCACCTCGCCCTGCAAGAGTGTGAACACGGCGGGTGCCATCAGCCCCTATGAAAACTTCTTCAAGAGCCTGGGCCTCCTCGCGAGTTTTTTGCAGTACATCACTCGTCCGGAACAGGCAACAAAGGTTGTCATTTCCTCCAGTAGCGAGCAGACTGCCATCGCAAGAGAATGAAAGCCCGCATATTTGCTGAGAATGAACCGAGATTCGAACAAGAAGAGTCATGGACCCGGACCAGCCATTGCGAGAGACTTCCCAACTCTGCGGCCACTCCACAGAATAGTAATAAACATTCCCAATCTCGTCGCCAACAAGAAGGTCTTCAGTTGAAACAGAGACTGCCGGGGTTAGTGGGCATCGTGACGGGCGCATCGTCATCTGTGGTCTCCATGTGAGGCATGCAATAGGAGATGGTTGCTGGACTTCGAATCGAGGCAGCATGCTGTCGTAAAGGGAGACCAGGTTCAACGATCCATCAGATTTACCAAACGCAAGAATGCTTTTCTTTCCCTGCGTGGATGAAAATGCGAGGGATGTGAGCCAAGAACCATTCGTTGTTCCACCATTAAGAAGATGGACACCTTGCATTTCTGACCAAGCATACAACATAGACCCAAGCCCAACAGCCAATGTATGGCATGTTTTTGAATACGCTAGCACTGAGCAGTAGAAATCGTCTCGAAGATTAGGGGCATCCAAAACTGTGCATCATATGAGCGGGTGTCAAGCTGATCAAGGACACAGGTGACTTATTTGAAGGGGGCCATTGGCAGAGTTCGGATTTCCTCGGCGATTGGTGCTTCTGCGCTATTGTTAGCACATGGTTGCATAAGGCCAAAAAAAATCGCGGAGGCGGGCACATACTGCGATCAGGACCCCCAAGCACCCATTCGGTCCCTAGCCAAGAGGTTTTGAAGTCTTTCCCAGACGGGGTCTGACTTTCTTCCGCAGATGACTTCAGTGGTGATGTCGACGGATCCCGGAATTCAAATACTCTCCCAACTCGATCGAGTTCCAGCGCCTCAGCAAGGCGACTCTCATGCCTTTCCTTATCTTCTTGAGCTTTGGGCTTTGCGGTGAATGAAGTTGTGTAAAGAGGAGCATTCGTCCCACTTCCAACGAGTCCACCTCTACCATTCGGCACGCCACTAACAGGAGCAAGGCCACCTACTCTCCAGATCGTACCTACACTCACCTGAGCAATTAGCTTGAGCCATGGCAAAAAATAAGAAATAAAATCAGCAAAATTATCTCTTGCTGGAGACTAGGTAGACTCGGCCAGAACATTTCCGTCCATTCGATGTGAGTTGGGCAGTTATTCATCGGTCCATGGTAGGCACTTACTTGTCGTTCTCCGTTCACAGCAGTTGGATCTCGTTGGAATGTCAAGACACTTGCACCTAAGTGAAAACAGTCAGCATCGAGCTTTGGCACACCTCACCAGACAGCTGACCTCCACTTCCACTGCGATTTCCTGAGAAATTCCGCCTCGGAACTGGACGATTTGAGCTTGGTATCGGGGACGTTGCTCTTCTACGTGGGTTGAAAGCATCCTGGCTTGCATCTTTATGTCTAAGTAGCTTCTCATCCATTGTCAATGTCCGATGATCCTTGCTGGTACGGAAGCTCTCAACAGCAGAATCGAGAGTTGGTCTTATAGGTAAGAATCTATCTGGGGATCGGAAGGAACCTGATGATGTTGAGCTTGCAAAAGTTTTCAACGACGGGCGACGACGAAAATTGCTTGTCCGAGGATTGATCCGAGGCAGAGTTGAGATTGATAGAACTCGTTTCTCTGTATCGGAGGGTCCGTCATACTGATTTGCGATGGTTGGAGACTTTCGAAGAACGTCGTTCGTGGTCGTGTGTTTCCTTTTCGGTATCTCTAACTTGATGGATGAAGGTCTGCGGTAGGGTATATTAAAGGAGTCGAGGACTGTAGTGTCGTAGATGAGTTTTCTACTACAATACGCATATGGCAGCTTGCTTACCTGCATCATAGAAAGGCCGGGTTCCAAAGTCGTCTTCGCGTTCTGTCTTGGACCAGTGAAAGGGGCCATTGTCTGATAGGTCAGTCTTATAGTAACGCTTCCTGCAAGTGATGCTGCCTCTCTGGGCCGCCATGATGATACAGAGAAAGAATGGATCGAGGAGGCTGACGATAGACCACGACTGAACTGCAGACTATCGACTCTTCTCTCTCGGAAAACGAAGGGACATCAAAAGAATGAAGCTTGAATGTATACTTCTGAAAAGAGACAAAGAACTGGTCCAGGTCCAGATATGGGAGGGAGTCTTCTGGTGATCCTGGAGTCAATGAGTGTCTGCCGGTCTAGGGCGCCAGCGATAGCCCCGGTAAAGCTGAGAAGTAAATGATGATACTTCAGGATAATGCAGCGTTACCGTGCTATCGAATGTTAACAATAGTGGAATGGTTAGCATCTCATTGTGGTTGTGCGGCAGGTTACAAAATATAAAAGGAAGAGAGGGGAGCAGAAAGACAGTGAAGTCTGAGTTGAGGCAGAAGTAGAAAGGACGTTGCAGTCGCTAGGACTCGAGTCAAGGGAACTTCGCTTATCCGATTGCTGACTCGCAGCACCCAACCTTCAACTCCAAGCAGGCATCGCCAATCCACCCCTCCACATTCACCTTGGCAACTAACCACCACTCGCAGTCCTGAACATGGCAAGCGTATGATACCTACGACTCCGAAGATGAAGCTGAAGCTGGACTGATCTCTGCGGCAGCATGGTGTCTCGCGAACAGCGACGACTGGTCAACGAACGGACGAGCAGCGGATAGCGGAGCAGAAGGAGATCCTCAAATACCAGGAGCTCGAAGAGCTGATCAGAGTAAAGGTAGGACCTGAGACCATGATCGATGCAGCTGCTAAGTATTAACACAGGTCGCAGAGCGGCAATATACCCTCGAAGTCCTCGAACTTACCGCGAAGCTCCTCAAGAAGAACCCCGAATACTACACAATATGGAACGTCCGCAGACGTTTGCTAATCTATGGATTATTCTCCAAACCATCGGATTCATCATCGCCCTCGATGGAGTCGCCGAGTACTTCACTGAACGACACTACCAAAGCCTCTTCCGAAATCTCATCGTCCTCTATATCCGAGCCGTCCGCGGTGTCGGCCACGACCCCGCAGAGCCCAAGCTCCCAGAGTCTTGGGAGGAATGGTACAACTCTTGACCTGATAAAGGCAGATCTGGAGTTCCTGTTTCCTATCATGGTGGAATACCCCAAGTGCTACTGGCTGTGGAATTATCGGCTGTGGCTATTGAAGCAAGCGAACGAGCGATTGGGGCCCGATATTGCGAAGGAGCTGTGGAAACGAGAACTTATACTGGTGGGCAAGATGCTCGTGAGAGATAGTCGCAATTTCCATGGATGGGGGTATCGACGGACGGTTGTGGCCGAGCTCGAGAGCGCAAAGCTGGGTGGGAAGAGCATGGTGGAATCTGAGTTCGAATACACAACCAAAATGATCCATGCGCCAAAGGGGCTTTCCAATTTCTCGGCATGGCACAGACGAAGTAAATTGATCCCGCGACTTCTGGACGAGCGTAAGGCCGATGCTACTGCCAGAAAGCAGTTTTTGGATGATGGTAGGTTTATGGATTTCGATGCGCAGTTCACTACTGATGCCTTCCAGAATTCGATCTTATCGTTTCAGCTATGTATACGGACTCCTATCCATATGCCCAATCAGCCTGGTTCTATTACCAATTTCTAATGACAACTCTTACGGACTATGTCGGCCATGCAACCATCACGCCCAACTTTACCAACGACGACCGAGTCGAGTATGTCGAACGGCAGCTATCTATCCTGCGCGACATGTTGGATGGCGCCGAGGACTGCAAGTGGATCTACGATGCCTTGATTGAATACACGATGGCATTATGCCTCATGGAAGAACGTGAACCTCAAGTCGATGAGCGGGCAGATTGCAAGGCGTGGCTAGAGGAGCTTCGAAAGTTAGATCCATTTAGGAGCGGCAGATGGGATGATTTGGAGAAGTCTTCAAGGGTTTAAATGGATCCGAAATATGAGTAAGATCAACAGTAACACCGACACCTTTCTGCGCTTTCTGTCTTTTACACATGTAAGTTCTATGAGTCTTCCAAACTTCCGCATGCCAGCCGAGCTGAAAGTGCTGCGAAGTTGTTCACATGGGCGCAAGCATTTTTCAATTTCATTTAATGCGGGCCTAGCTAAACGCACAGAATACCACGAAAGAAATACGGAACAACGAATGTGGTACTGGGGACACACACCCCCAACAGAAGAAAATTATCTTGATCGAGTGATCCTTGGGGAAAAGTCAAACCAGCGCTTCTTGCTCCCTCAAGACTGTTTCAAAAGCCCTCGTACATGATCTCAGGTAAACGAAACAATGGAGTAATTGAGCGAAGCCGCCATGGTGAAAAGGGGTGATGAAGCAACCAAGCCGCCAAGAAATGAATGATCAAAGAGGCAAGGAAGCAACGACGCAATTGCGTGGTGGTGCTTGGGATATCTCCTGCGAGCCAGTCTGACCTGGCATCGTTTCCGCAGAAGAGCGCCCATCGTTTGCCGGAAATTCGGGACAAGAAGAACACTTTCAATCAATCTTGCTGAGAAGCTCACACCTCCAAAACCAACCCTCGCTTCTCCTCCTTCCATTCTTTCTGTTCACCAGTCCGGTATCTCACTGCACAGCTTGCCAGGATGCCCAGGGAGAAGCTGAATGGCATCCCCACGAGCACAATCTCCTCCGCTCCAAACCCAGCAAGCACGCAAGCTACTATCCCAATCATCGCGATCATACAAGCTATTTCTTTCGCAATCGGCTTCTGCACTCTGTTGCTGCCCCACAGGAAAGTTGTGCCTGTGAAGGTGACGGTGCAAGCTGCGAAGAGGATGAAGATTGCCCAGTCTGGGGGGTTGGGGAGGCCTTGGAGGATGGATGGTATGAGGTTGTTGGTTTTGTCGAGAACCTTTTGTTTCTTGTCAATTATTTTGTCTGCTTGTATGGAACCTGGAAACCTTACCCATTTCATGCCCTCTGTTGGTGGGTTGAGTCCCATGGTTTTGTTCAGCCATAGATAGGTTCCTCCCATCCCAAGTGCGCAGCCCATATTGGCGATCCCGTGTGTCTTTGGCGACCAGTTCAACTTATGAGGTCGGCGCAAGTATGAATCATCTTCATTGGTGTGCAGAAAGCCATTGCACTCTTTGCACACCTTCCCACGACTGTACTGAGACTTCCCCTTGGTCTCTATATCGGGATCCGTATCTGCATTCTGCTCTGAAATTGCTGTAACTTGGTTTACAGAATGATCGTGCACTTTGACATCTCCGACGACTTTCACTTTCACATTGTGCTTGACTGTGTGAAGATTGTGGTGTTGCTCTCGCTTATTAGACTGATCTGCATTTAGCAAGTCGCTGTAGTTGTCGAAGCCATGCTTGGACATGTTGTTGTGCTTGATATTCTCCCTCAGATGGGAAGGAGGGGTAGAGTGGTATATCAGTGCATGGCCATCCAGGTGTACTCCATTCTTCGCTATGCCTTGTCTTGTGTACGTATTTATAGGCCTATTTGGCGTTAGTACATCAGGAGCCTCTTCAATCGTTTAGGGATTTAGTACAAGCAGATGCAATGTTCTTTCACATTTAGTACGATGACAAATCGACGAACTTTCGAGTAGATTGTTTGGTGAACTTTCTGAACTCCAGTATCGATTGGATCATTCCCACTGCTCATCGGTTCAGGCCAGAGAACCTTGAAAACTCGACCCAGTTTGATTTTCCAACTTTTATGGACATTATAGCCTACGTCTGATCAGCAAAGAAGCCATTTTCTTTTTCAACATGGAAGTTCTTACGGGGATCAAACTCTTCGCGGGTTTCTGTCAATGGATCCCGTGTAATAATGTGAGGGTCACTTTGTCCTCCCAAGTTCTTGTCTCGAATAGCTTGGTCTCCGTCCTTAGGTTGCTTGTACCTCTTCGTCCTGTCGATACCCTCCTGGGCGGCGCATTGCAGATGCAGATGCTCTTCATGAGCATCTCCTTGATCATGACTTTTTGGATCCTTCATACTGAAGTTGTTCATGTGAATCTCGACACTCACAATTTCTGACATTCTGGAGACATGCCTTACCCTATTTTTCCTTTGCAACTGCCAGTTTGGCAGGTGTCCAACTTCCGGGGCGTAAGGCTGTGCGGCCTAATTTGCGAACCATATCCATGCGTTGGCAGTGCAGCTGCACCGTTCTTTTCAGAAGCGCCCGGCGTGGCAGAGTAAGTTTACTCAAATCAAGCTAATCACAGCCCATTCCTCTAGACTGGGTGCCGAAACCGCGAGGGGCAGCGAGGTTCAGCTGTCAATCCGCCCGAGACTTCCAAAATCTAACTCTGCTCTAATATCTCTTCCACTATTCATACTTTATAACTTTCAGTGGTACATTATCTTCTCTTACTACACTTCATCCACCCCTAATTCCTCATCGCGGACATTTATGAGGTGCAAATACAATGGTCTCGCCAGACATCGTGGACCGACAAGGTTACAGCGCACCAAATTCCATCAACCAGCTTGAGGTCAGAGACGGGCTGAGGAATGAACAGAGACACATAGAACAGATGGAAACCATTGACTACCCACATCAAACTCCTAAGCACCCCAGAAGAAGCTGTTTTCTATCATACATGGCGTGGGTTGCGATGGTTCTTGCTCCTGTAACATATCTGGCCGGAGTGATTGCCAATGAAGATGTAAACTGGAAGATAGCTTTCTTCATGTATGTTTCCTGTCGCCAGTTACTCACATCTCTGACAAAGATCTAGGCTATTCTCGACATGGTTACTCGTGATTGGGATTGGGGTGCTGATCGACCTTTCCAGTCGCGAGAAGATGGAATTGATCAAGTCTGCTCCCCGTCTTACTTCCAGCATATCTTCTGAGCTAACCGGTGGTATAGACGCCCACTTTGGCATGTTGGCTGTTGTCTGTTCATCATGTACATCATTCTTTCTACAGTCGAACCACCAACGGATCACTTGCCTCAATGGATACCAGGTATCATCGACATCGGACTGGGTGTGAGCATTGGAATTCAGGAGCTTCCATCAGATACGAGGAGGCGGGCGTTCCAGCATTTGACCGATCTTCTAGGCAGTATCTATAGGTGCATTTGCCCAAACGCACGCTCCCGCAGTGCTGGGCCGTAACTCAGGAAATACCGAATGGCGGCTAGGGGAATCTATTTTACCTTTTCATTTCTCGCCAATTCAAGCAGAGATTCGTCGGGCTTTCCACGGACTTTACAGGTGGAAGGCGATTGTCAGGCCCGTTAACGAGCGGTTTGAGAAAATTTGTTCACTACTTTGTATATAACTAAAAGCCTTCCAGTGGTCTCTCCTCTGTCGCGGGTCAGAAGACTTTCCACCTATAGAGGAGACTAGTCGATTGCAGCCGCGAATGCAGACAGAATACCCAAAGCAGCCAAAATACCAGCACCCAACCCGATCTTCTTAGAATCCTCCCGAGAAGCACCTAGTCCACTCGCAATTCCACATGCAATTCCACCAACAACAATTCCACCTACAGCTGCAGCAAGAAATTGCCACCAGGCGAGTCCCTTCAGCAAAGTTCCCATAGCCGATACTGCATACGAGACTCCGAGTCGAACATTGCGGACCACCTCTGAGAAGTTCTGAATGAGTAATACTGCCAACTTCTGCGCAATCATCATCTCGATCCCGGTACCGCTCAATTCTCGACGTATGGCAGTGTAGAGGTCCCCGCCATTCGAAATTGACCCCGAGTTAATTTCCTCGGCGACTCTTTGGGGAGCTCTTTGGCTCGCATTTCGGATATGTTCTCTTTGGAATGAGTCTGTATCACATACAGTCAGGCTTATTCGTTTGAAAAGCTAAACCTTGAAGGTTGGCATACCAAGTGGGACTCTCCTCATTTGTTCTTCGAACTCGGCATCACTTGGTGCGGAAAACGCAAAGTAGGATGGAGTGGCCATTGTGTGATTTAATAGGCCAATGAAGAAATTGTACTTCGGTCTCAGGAGATCTTAATGAAGAGGATGAATTTAACAGATACGAGATGCGGCTGTTGGTGGGGATCGAGATGACAGTCCTTTGGTCGGATTTCCAGCTCCTTTATGCTATCGGCGATATTCCGGTTGGAACCCTCGATACACCGCAGAAATATTTAGGCAGGCTGTTAGGATTGACAAACTTTGAGAGAATGCCTAATCCGATACAGATGTGGCGTGCAGTAGGCATTCCCTCTGTTAGGGGCACCGTATTAGTCCCCAGGCTTTCTCTCCCAAGATGCCAACGAGGCCGCACACATACAGAAGTTCTACCAATACGACCTACAGCAAAAGCTAGAAAAAAATAGACTTGAGCCATAAATGAAACGCAGTAAAGGGAGGATATGAAAAATGTTACTGCTCATAAGTCATAAATGGGGTCCTGGCTTTTAAGTTAGCCACAGACTCCAATGTAGCCTCACAGTCTTGGTCTCAAGCATACCAGTTAAAGTTTTCCAAGCCTTCTCTTCATTACATTCAGCATAAGGCCCAAATTCCTTCGTCAAAATGGCTCCAAAACATTAAGCCAGATCATATCGAAGTACCAGCAGCCACAGAGCTAGATTGACCAACAGTTTATCACCACGGCTCAGCTGCTCCATGCCCGACTTCCATTCATGCATGCACTTCGTTGGAATCTTCATTTGAGGCAGATTTTCATGTTAAAATAACGAACAGTTTCAGAGCCTTGCCACGTCATCCTCATTGCCTTTTCTTGGCTTGGGCGAGGCTCTTGAGCAGGCAGATTTCGTGGCGGGGCTGGCGAATGAGACGACATAGAAACCCCGACCTGAACTTTCGAGATCTCATCTCCAAAATGTATTTCCTTCCAGCCCCGATGCCATGAAAGTAAGATAATGTGTTCAGTTTGACGATTTGAAATATAGCTTGCAAATACTCTCAGCGTTGCTCTCAAGCGCAACTTTCTTGGCATTCCTTTCAGATTCAAGCCCAGATGTATAAAGGAGCGCCAATTTATTTGTTCTTCTTCTTCGGTAATAGGCTCTTCCAGTCACTGCACATAAAAATGGAAGCTATTTAGTTGAATCTCAATGGGGGTTTATCATGACATCAGACATCGATACAATCTTCGCCGGATCGAGATTTACAATTCTCAATATTAGCCTCGTTACCCTCGTTATCAAGGCTGGAGTGCACACCCGGAGACTACTGCTCGGACAGCTGTAACCCTCGGTCTCGCTATGAGCTTCCATAAGGCTTCCACGAGTGACCCCGCTTCGTCGTCATTGCCATGCCTCACGAGTCCATCATCAGGTTGAAGATTGGCTGGGGAACAGGCTTCAGAGAAAGATTCTACTGTCGCTGCTACCATAAAAAATAATCAAGTTGCTATAGTATTGCATATTATCAACCAGCTCGTGAAGAAACTTACAGTGCATCGTAAATCCAAGCGCCGGGTACTTTGGATGACGCTGCAGTCTAGCTTGCGGACGTATTCCCGACCCGACTGACCAAGAATTAGGAGCGTTAGAAACATTTTAAGGGGTTTGGAAGCACGAATATGCTGAAATAGAGTCATTTAGGGGGTATCGTGAATCTTCAGAGCGCGGTGTGTTAAGCAGGTATGTTCATGCCTTGTAGCAGTAGCGGGCAAATCAACTTCGTCTGTCGACAACGAATTAAAGTTAAGAAGTAGTTTCTAGAGATAGACCCAGAGAAGGTGGGATCAAAATACGGTAATGGCATAGTTTGGAGTACCGTTTGTGCAGTACCTCTAGAGCTAAGGTGCAGATTGGGTGTCTTGTGGCTTAAGGTGTGTTCTCTGGGCTAAGGTACTATCATTGAATCCAATGCACTTGGTGAGGACTCAGCCTGCGGGAACCCGCCCCCGAAAAAGAGGTCTCTACCTAGGAACAGATTATCGAAAACTTCTCAAATTTAGAAAATCATCCAAATCAGGCTTGACGGTCTTGTATAAAGAGAAAACAATTGGCAAACGGTAAGGTGTATCCTCGCGACCTCGCTTCTGCACAGTCCCTGTGCTTATATGAAATGGCATGCGCGATGCGCGTGGAGACTCAACCATTATAACTCTGAAAAATTTGTCTAGCTACCTTTCTTGTTTTGGGACATCGCTCTGACAATGCATTCAGACGTTCTTGTCAAAATTTGGCTACGCTTTATCCCTCGCTTACCGTAGTTTCCATCTCCGGCAACCCCACTGAAAACGGTCATAGCAGAGTCGCCAACACTTTGTTCATTTTATATATCCAAGTCACTCTAGCCTCTATTAAATATCTTGTGCCCTAATTGTACCATTCTCCTCAATAACTCAACGACTTCATCATAGGCACCACATACCTCCGTAAAAGTCTTTATCCCAAGGAACGTCGAGATCTAGAGCGCCAACAATTTAACAAACTCGATTCGGACGACCAAAAAGATTATGATAAAACCTATTCAATCATAGCGGATATGAAGAAAAATATGGCCGAACTAGAAAGGAACAAGTATAAAAAAGGCACCATGTCGTTTAAGGATATCAAGAGGCTTCTTGACTATTACAAGAATCCAAGCAAAAGGCGTAAGATCCGCAAGCGCTTCCCAATCCTATATCAAGAAATAACTGCAGACACACTAGTACAATATATGTAAGTGCTGGTCAGGGTTCATGCTTTTTTTCTCAATATACCTGAGGTTCTGCGTCCTAAACAGAGCTCATTGCGAGCTTCCGAGCAAGTTCTAAAACTAATTCAGTATCATACCCCAGGGAATGTCTTTGTCAATATTTGAATAAAACGCGTCGCGAGAACTCTGTCAGAAGACTGAGGTCGGGCAGGATAATCAACCCTGCCCCTCCTCCCCAAAGACACAGCTATCAATGCCGATCAAGGATCGCACCTATTTTCACCGAGTTCTCGAGCTGCATGTTAATCAGCAATGATGATTTTGAGCAGATCAATCCCAACTCAGAGAACAGAATAGACGCCATCGATCTTCTGGAGAACATGGGATGTGTGCGTGAGAAGTTTATGAATTTAGATTACCTATTTATACCATTTCACGATACGAGCATTGGCCATTACTCTCTTCTAGGTCTCGCGCCGAAACAGAAATATGCGTTTGTAATCGATAGCTTGACTCAAACAGAGTGGCATGAGAAGGAGTGGCCATTGTCAGGCCTTTTGGAATTGCTCTTATCCCAAACCGATCAAACGGAGGAAGAGCATTGGCCAATCTATGATCAATAAGCACAGAAAGAAGAAGAAACACAAGACAACAGTCAAAACTGCGCTCGGCAAGGAGACATATATAATTGTGGGGTGTTCACGTTGACTAACGCAATGTGTCTGGGATTCGGCTTCGATTTGCTTTGTTACAGATCGAGGGATATAGATACTTTGAAAAGACCGAGGGTTTTTGCAGAACTGGCAAACGCGAGAAGAAATGGCGACGATATCATTACGGGATTCGTGGGAAAGTATGCTTACGATCTGTTAGCCATACCACCTAAGCCGCTGCATAATAGTCGCGATGGGATCCCGCTCGAAGATTGGCAAGAACCAGAGGAGGAACCAATAATTCCTGGGGAGGAAGTGGAGGTTCCGCAAAACGATTCAGGTGCACTCAATGATCTGCATGAAGCGCGTGGTATGGCCGAAGATGAGCAAGCATCAAGCCAGGCAAGTGATACCGAAAGTTGCATCATCTCGGAAGAAGTGGACCACAGATTCAGCAGTGATATGGTAGCAGCCATAGAAACAGCTTTGGTGACCGACTTCATGCAACACTTGCCGAAAAGATACGCATCGTGGAAGGCGAAAACGAGATATATCCGTCAAAGTGGTCTCATCACGCGTGCCTTTCCTCCTCAATTCAGTGCCCCAAATTTCCGAAAAACGGGCTTCTTCTATCCAAGAATCATAATTCCCGGTGCGGAACCCGATCCTCCTTTCACTACAGCCTCGAAGGACAGAGAAATTGCTTTCGCCCACAGAAAGACACAAAATGATATTGCTGCGTGCGTGGAGACTTTCTGGAATGATGAGGTGAAGCCAATGGATGGCATGATCAGAGGTTTTGATAGGTGGCTCGCCGAAAATCCTCGTGTGGGCGTAGAGAAGATTAGACGTCTCTTAGAATGGTGGATGATTGGAGGAGATGAGTCTGCTCCCCTCACCGGAGACGAAATCATGTCGCGCTCTACATTCGTGCAATACATCAAGCTCAAGATGGGAAGGAGTTTAGTGAACTTGAAGTGAAAGATTAGTCTCGAGATAAGCAACCTTACTACAGTACATTGAAGCTTTGCTTAGTCTTTAAAAGCCATGTTAAGATAAAACCAGCTGAACTTGCAACAACAACACGTCTGGAACAGGCGAAGGTCATTTGTCGGCGGGATTCAGAAAGGGGTTTTTGGAGCTCCAGGAGCAGTGGGGAGTGTGTAGCAATTGATGACTGATTATATATTACTGAGTACCGATTCGCTTGAATCTCTCTCATTTCTAAACCGGGATCGACCCATTGCATTTGCCCTTCACAAGACTAGCACCAACGCCGACCAAGCCATCAAAGTAGGCCAGCACAGTCTCAAGTGGGACCATATCCATCAAACCCAGACTCGGATTGGAACTTCTCAGTGGCTGTCCCTTCCATAGTACACGGATGTAGTACCCACTTCCACTAGCGGGAGCTGTTGGCGTGGAAGTCGGTGCTGTGGATGAAGAAGTTGGTGTGACGAGGCATGAGCAAGCTGACGAAACTCTTGATGCTAGACCACCGCAGTTGGAGACGAACGTTGGGAGAGCGGCCGTGGCTGAGGACGCGGTGTAAGTTGGGCAGAAGGCGGAGACTTTGGCGGATTCTTGGAGGAATTGCCGGAAACAGTTATCGCGGTTGCAGTTGGGAGCGGCAGTGGGAGTAGCTGTGACGGATGTTGGAGTTGCAGATTCTTCCCTCTTATAAAGCTCGAAGACGACCTCAGAACCCATGCCTGGCCATACCATGACATCAAGCTGCAGAAGAGATAGCACTCTTGACATTGATCCGTCGTGAGCAACGTTATGTCGGTAGATCACGTTGCTGGTGCCACTGATGAAATCTCGGATGTGAGCTGTCAGCTCGCCCACCCAAACGCCTTGGCTGGTGTAGCTGGCTGCCAGACTTCTTGGATCGTCACGGTAGATGTATGAATACTCGTAGTTGCCCAAGCGATAGACATCATCTGCTAGATCTTGATCGACGCATGTTGTGGAGTTAACTCCGTTCACAAGCTTACATGGAAGCGGCTTGGCGTGGCATTGACGTGCAGACAGGTTGTCATAGTAATGGTCGAAGCTGGCATGGAAACCAGAGTCTGTGGTTGATACTCCAGAGATGTTGTCAAGGGTGGAGTAAATACCGGATGCAGCAGTCAGATGATTCGTCCAGTTTGAGCCCGATCTGATTGCACTGAAGAGGCTCGAAGCTGTAGGACAGGAATAAGTTGGTTCTAAAGAATCGTAACCACTGGGATTGACAAGCAGCGGATGGTCCTCCTCGACACCAAACATTCCGTTGAGCACCATACCAGCAACTTCACTTGTGATGACATTCTGCGTGACTCTGAATGTGACCTTCTCGTTCGCAGTGTCCGGCAAGAAGCCTAGCAGATCATGATACACTCCGTACAGATCCTTTCCATGCTGCCAGGAATCATCAAGCCCTTCCTTGGTGATCTGTGGGAATTGACAGCTTCCCAGAAATCCAGTTGGGACGAACGGATTCTGCGCTGAAAGGAAGCCCTGCCAGTATGTATGCGCCGCTTTCTTCCCAGCCTTGGGTTCTCCGTAGTAGAAAAGGCCTTCATCGTCACAGTTCCAACCGTATGATTCCACCGGGAATGAGTTCGAGGCATAGACCGTTCGCTTGTGATGCCTCTGGATCTGCAGTCTTCCGTTAGTCAATGAAGCGTATCCAATTGAAGCGATTGCAACTCACCACTTCGACGTATTGTAGCTTGTACTCTGAAGCAGGTGTCTTATATTCCGTTGCCCTCACATGTGGCATGTTGCACCAATTGTACGTTCCATACTCGCTCGCCGGAGTCGCAGAGCTGTTGTAGATAAATCCATACACGCCCTGGCCACCAATGACCTTCGTCAAGTCATTGATCTCGGTAGCATTCGGCGCATACCATCCCAAGTCCACCGCTCCATCTGCCTTTCCATGTAGTGAAAGCGACGCGGCAATGGCCGCAATAAAGCTCGTTCGAGGGTTGGTGCGCATGGTGTAGTATTCCTGGCTGACGAAACGATAGAATATGATAACTCCAAGAACAGGGACCAATCTAATGAACCAGCTGGCGCCAGGCACCAACGTCTGCGACCGACGGGGTCCCATCCATATTTATATTCCTTGAAGCTCTGTCGAGCTTCCCACGTGGGATTGGCGTCGGTGGAAGGCGCGGAAGGGGGGAGGAGAGTGGGATGGATGGGACGAGATGGCACAAATGGAACGTTGCGGAGGAAAAGCTAGATAGAGGATAGTTGCAGCTTGATCATAGCTGTGCCGTTCGATACGAGGGATAATCCCATCTTCAATTGCCTGCCACGGTTGTGGAATCGTGGAATGAATGGGAAGCTTGGTATGCGCGGCTATGGATGTTGTTGTTGGGATGGGATGAACTCTGGGCATTCATTTGGAGCTTCGGTCTGCACGTGCTGAAGCTTCAATCCCGAGTGGTTGATTTGTTGGCGAGCAGCGCCGCTTTACAGTAATTACACAACCCTAGGTAGGGTGCTAGTCCCAGGGACTAAAGAAAAGATTCCGGTAATCTATTGCATCAAGACGAAGTGGGGAAGAGAGTAAGTAAGTAGCCTTAAGAGGTGTTTCGATTATACAGCAGCAAGTAACTTCTGAGGTAATCAAATCACTACTTCGCTCGCGATGGCAAACTTGCTCTTTGACTGCCAAGAATACCAACAAGCGATGGGTCTGTTTATTTACATCCTTGCGAGAATACAAATACCAGAAGCATAGACAGAAGTAAACGCAATCTAGAGGTGCTAGAGATCACCTGAGTCCATTTCGGTCCTCTCATTCATCGACCTGATCAGAAGACTGTCTATATCAAAGAACCCACGCAGACAGCTAGGAAATTATCGTTGCCAAATTCCAGTGATGTTTGACGTATGTAGATCTTCATTCACTTGATCGATGTCACGTCGCCACCATTAATAGTTCTCGAAGAAAGCGTAATTCATCAACTACCGTACGCATTGAAGTTCTCATAAACTACCACTCTTCTCAATCCATCGTATTCATTCAGACCTCCATCCCGCATTGCAGGCATCATCTCAAAAGAAACGACCCGCAAAACCTCTCAATCAAAACGGAATACTCAGCCTAGACCACGCCCTTCAAATCCCGCCACTTGTGAAGTTCCGCGTATCGTTGCTGAGTTTACGACTCTGATTTGGATCCTGATGATGATGGGTACACTCTCTCCTTCAGATATTCAGTCATTTCTGGGGTTGGGGTGGCAGTATACTCGCGCTTCCAGACACGTCTTCGGGCAAAGCGCAGATGGGATCCACACCAGAAGGTTGGTGGAGTGGTATTAACCGGGTTCAGGTACATATTAGTGGCCGTGTTGACCATTGCAAGGGTATTTTCGACGAGCGTAGGGGCTTTGGCCTTCTGGAACCTAGAGGAGAAGTCTCAAAGTCAGCATATATTCTCATTAGAACGTGTACGTTGGCATGAAGAGAATGTGAGATTCGAAGGAAGAGCAGACCAAGGGGTCGATGTGACATACGAAGGCAGCTAAATATCAAAGAGAAAAAACTTGGATAAAGAAAATAGACTTACCACTCTTGACCAATAGCAGCAGCTGCCTTCAAAGCCAAATCTTCGTAAAGAATTCTCTTGCCAGTATTGTCCGCACGACGAAAGTTGCCAAGGTGGTACCAAGCTGGGCGATACGTGACTCCGTCGACTTGCCAAATCTCTTCCAAAATGATCAAATTATCCTTGATTGCAAGTAGTTCAAAGAGAGCCTTCAGATCGTCAAGCTTCACGCCATTGATACCAGCAGAGATGTGTAGAGTCTTGCGCTGAACGAAGTCATTGATAACGGTGTTGACAACGGCTGTCAGGTTTCTTCTTCCGGCCTTCTCTTGTGGGATATTTTGGTTTGGCGAGAGGGAGCTGACGTGCTGGATAGATCACAGAAGTCAGCATAGCACAAACGGGCCTTGGAGGAAGGTTGATGCTATTCCCGGGGAAGACTTACTACAAGTGCAACGTTGAGAAACTTAACTCCAACTTTCTGGACACCAACCTTCATAGCGGGAGGGATATTGTTGAGCATTTTGGGGATGAAACCAAACGCACGAGCATCGTGGGTGACCTCAGCATAGAGTACGACAGAGGAGTGTTTGTACAGGACAGCGATGGACTCAAAATGAATCTGCTTGTTGACGAACATCAAGTTGAAAGACTCCATGGAATGGCATCTGACTCCAAAGGCGTTAACGCTGAAATCGTATTTCTGCGGAGCGGTGGCATCATCGACGGCGGTGGCACGATCTCCTTTCTCAAGACGGACGACTTCGAGGATTATCTTCTCGCGGATCTCGCCGGGGACTCCAAGGAAGGTTGGAGTAGCTGTAAGACAATATGTTAGCTCCAAGAAGATCTTTGATTCAGATCGAGGCCACAGAAAGGAGAAGTCAAGGCCTTTGATCCATTTCAAAGTCAGAGGGAATGTAAACAACGCGTTGGATCACGTACCCTTGATCGCTACAGCTGTAGTAACTGCCATCTTGTGGGTACTGATGGGTGGTGTTACTGTATAAGAGGCTGTGGTTGTTCCTTGATGTTGGTGACGCTCGAAGACTGTTCAGAAATTCTTGATTTGGTTTGTGGGGAATTCGAAAGGTGAAGTCAACATTCGCGTAGCGACGCGAGGCTAAGCAAGGCAGGCTGAACAAAGCAGTGATGACAACCATGCGCTGAGACTTTGTCAACCTAACCATGCAATATGTGCAGTAGAATCTTTTCTTCCTCGGTAGCCCTACCTTTTGAGCTTCCAGGCTGCTCTCCCCTCAAGCCCTTCTTCATAGTGAGACTTTTAAAATCCTCAAAACCAAAAGTAAACGCCGAAATATTCTCAATTACCTCCGCGTGCAGTCGCGATGCCGAATATTTCCATTCGCTGAAGGCTGGTAGCCGACTGAACCATATACGGTCCTTTCCAGCAAGCTCCATTCTGACTTTTCTCAACGAAATCGTCTGTTATCCAGACGTGACGCACCCACAACCCAAGCCCACCGCAAATTAAAGACATGACGGTGGCCGTGAGTGTATGATGTCGCTCCAGGAGTTCATAAGGGACAATCTGATCATTTTTCGTTTAAGTTTGTTTGCTTACGTTCACTTGTACTCGAATACATTAGTATCGTCATCATCACTGAACTGGACTGCTAATGTCCTGTTCTTTTTCCTGTCACGTTCTTGTCACATATGACAAGAAGAGAGCTCTTATATGTAGGTACCTGGAGGCACTCGGCACATCGGATTCTAGAGGTTCGGGAATTGAGTTGGGCTTAAAACCTTGGGTGTAGTAAATCGTAACTGTAAATAATAAAAGAACAAAAACGAATACCAGAAGTGTAAACAACAACCTCGGTCAGTCAAACGATCTCATACCCCCTCTTCTGGCATTAAAAAGCTCCTGCATAAAAGCATCCAATTATAATGTCGATCAAACCTTCTTTCCTCCGCGTTATTCACAAGTTAAACATTGAAACTTTAAGTATGAACTCCCCACATTCCGAAACACTCATCAAAAATACCGTTCCCACAAAGAAAACCCCCTAACAAACTGCAAGAGATAATCAGCATACTCGTTCAGACGTCACCACTGAATATCCATTTTGGGATGAACTTACTTCCAATAACACCGTTAACTGGGATATCAATCGACGTGGTATAACTTGCGGCATCACTCAAAAGATATACATACGCACCGCCCAACTCCTGGACCTCCGCCAATCTCGGAAAACCCCCATAATACTTCAACTGCTGTTCCCAATCTGGCTGTTGAGGAACCCAGTACGTCATGGCTGTGTTGACGAGACCGGGGGAGACGCTGTTGACTCTGATGCCGTATTGTGCCCATTCCATGGCGAGCGTGTGTGTCATGTTTCGAACACCGGCTTTGGATGCGCCGTATGGTGTTGAGGGGACGCGCTGGGAGTGTTAGCGAGACTGTTTGGAGGGGCTGGGTAAGAGAGGAAGGGGGAGAAGCTTACTTTGTTGGGTCGGTATGATGCCATGGATGCCGTGAAGACAATGGCACCCTTGATATCAAGCTTAATGAAGGCCCTCGCAGCGACTCTCGCGCAGTAAAAAGCACCGAACAGCTGTCTCTCATCAGCACAACCCTTCCGAAACCCCCGTCTCAACAGCCAAAGCTCAAATCTCAACACCACAAAGGACAAAACAAAAAACTCACATTGACATTAAACAGCGCCTCAACCTCCTCCTTCGTGAAATCCAGCGCCGACTTGTGGTTCGTCCTCCCGGCGTTAACAACCATGCCATGCAACGCACCCGCCTCCTCGATAATCTTATCCACGGCCTCAGTCACACTCTCTTCTTTCGTGACATCGGCTTGCACAGCTGCTATCCTGCCTGGGAAGCGTTTTGCCAGAACGTTGAACTCTTCGCCTGGAGCTGTGATGTCGATAGAGTAGATCTTGGAAGCACCGTTGCTGAGACAGCATTCGGCAACCCCGAGACCGATGCCACGGTTGGCTCCGGTTACTAGGTGGGGTGTTAGTTTATGATTTTGTGTGTGTTGTGGATTTTGGGTGGGTGATTGAGGAGGACAGAAGGGAAGGGGGAAGGGGGAAGGGGGAAGAGGGAGGAAAGGGAGATACGTACTGGCTATTACTTTCCCAGCGAGGGAAACTTGGGTTTGGATGGCTGCTGGCGTTTCGGTGCCGGAAGACATGGTAGGTATAGTTGCGGGTGGGGTTGTGGATTCGACTGCTGATGGAGCCATTGTAAAGAAAGACTAGGTGAGCACTTCCAACTTGATCTTATTTCTTTCTCAAAGAAAATAGAACTATGGTAGCAGCGAGAGAAGAAGTAATAGAAGTAAGAGGAGGAGTAGATGAAGACGATGAAGACGATGTAGGTAAATATGAAGATGAGAAAGGAAGTACTTCCTCAGCGGAGACATCTCCCTTTATGTCATTTCTCCCCCTCCCCCCCCGCGCTCTCGTGGCGAGAACCCCTCCATCCAGACCAACAGATAGATCCTTGAAGCACACCCAAACCCCACGACACGGATAGCACGGAGTCCCGGCTGGTCAAAGCAACAAACATCCATACGAAAATCCGCGAAATAACCTTTCGGGCACAGTACCAAAGTACCCAAAGTACCCCTCCACAACGTCATTATCGGCCATCACCAGCGGGGTAGAAAGTCTTATCCTGCCCTCAAACACTCCATTGTCTACAAAAGTGGCGTGTTACACCCCCGTTACTACTGGCCTAGTATGATATGGTATCGCAAGATGAGCACGGCAGTTCCTATTCGAGGCACCCGCTTCTCCCGAGTTGTCGTCTCGAGGGTCTCCGATGGCTGATGTCGGATTTTGAGTTATGGACTTTGAATTATGAGCCATGAGCTATATGCTGTGACGGGGAGCTGCAATACGATACGAGAGGCAGAGGCTGATGTATGGTGAAACAAAATGCAGGATGAGGGATGAGCACCGCGGGGTTGTGTCTCGAGCCGACCCCGTCCTAGACTGTGATGTGGATATGAAGGGGGCTCGCTCGCTTATGTCACCTCGTCTCGAGGCACCATAACGTGGCGCTAAGATTTCGGTACACTGCACAACCTGAACCGTTGGACCTTGCATTCGATCGAAGGTGGAGATGTGGATGTGGAGAGCCGGGGTTGTGGGTCGGTGGGTAGCAGGGCTGAAGACTGACCACCTATTAAACTCGAGGCTGAGACATCAGTTAAGATGGGAGCCGAGATGTGGAAATCCAGCTAGAAGCTTTGTGACGATACTTCGAGGAGAACCAGAACCAAAAACGTTTCATTACATTCAATGCACTCAGCCTCTACTTGATGTATTATTGAGAAATGTTCATGAATAATGTAATTTAAATCCAGCAGAAATTCAAACCTAAAAAAGAATAGTCGTCAAGTTAAATCGACACAAATATCCAAGCAAAGTCACCAGTACCTGCAAAAACCCTAAAAAGTGCTGTAAACCTACCGATGAATTCTAAATACCTAACAAAGCACCCCGGACGTCTTTCGACAGCTGCGCCTTCCAAAGCCTCGTCTCGTTCAAAATATACATCGCCCCCTCTCTGCCAAAGCAAAAGTTAGCAGCTCCACCCTCGACTTTGATGATCCCCAACAAGACACCTCCCGGACTCCAGACTTCGACGCCATCTCCACAGCCACTGTACACATTACCTTCCATATCGCACTTGATACCGTCCGGGATCCCGTCAACAGCATGAGCGAATAATCGTCTGTTGGTCAGGAATGGCTGGCCCGAATAGTACTTGATATCGAATGCATAGCTATTCTTGTCAGTAAAAACTTTCAACGTGCTTTGCTCTAGGAAAGGAAATAAGGGGAGGTGGAAAAAAGCAATACTCACATACTCGCCCTCCCCGCGCCATCAACCCCCCCATCCCCCCTAACCTTCTCCGTATCCGTAACATACACCACCTCCGGTTCCTTCCCGGGCCCAAAACAAATCCCATTCGGCATCCCAAACCCATCCGCCACAGCCCTAACACCCTTCGTAGCTGGATCAAACCTATAAACCTGATTCGGCAGTTCCGGTTTACTCTTAAAGCCCTGCATAAATCCATACGTCGGATCCGTGAACCAGATACTCCCATCGGTAGGGTGCACCACGACGTCATTCACGGAATTGAATGGTCGGCTGTAGAAAGATGTCAGGATGGGCGTGACGGTATACGGTGCTTCCCGAGCCATGTGGTATAATCCGCTTGGGATGGTTGGGGAGCCTTGAGAGCAGAATAGGATCCCGTCTTTGTAGTTCACGCCCCCGTTTGCCATGGGGATGTCGTGTGAAGGGATTTCTTCCCATGTTGGACTGTTCTCGCTTTCGTTTGAGGAGGAGCCGAGAGAGATTTTGTTGATTTGAACGCACCGCTCGTTGTTCTGCAGGGGCTCGCGGTAGATGTTACTGGTTATGAAGAGAGTGTTGTTGTCTGGGAAGAAGACGCCTGCTTCGTGGGCGAAGGGGTGGGGTTTGCGTGAGAGGAGGAGCTGGAGAGTGGGGATTGGTCCGATGATGGACGAGAAGCCGGGGTCGTGGGTTGTGAATCCTGAAGCCATTTTGGGAGGGCGTTTACTCGTTTTTTTTTGGTTTGGGTTTGGACGCCTCGCTAGCTAGTTAATTCGAGTGTCGTGGTCGTTGGGGGAGAGGGGATGGGAAGGTTGTGGGAATTCTTTTCTAGCGGGGGGCGGGGTAGCTTCACTGTAAGCGAATTTTGATAGGTGGGGCGATTTGGTGTGTACCAGATATTGTTCGCCATGGTCTTTATGGTGGACTCGAAGACTACTTATTCTATGTTTTTACTCGAGATGAGGTAACCTAATTGCACATTCCATGGAAGGAAGAAACCCGACTGCGAGGCACTGGCACACTGCTGAAGTCAACAGGCTAAGCGAGGTACCCCGGAATTATCTCATGATTTGCGTCTTCTAGGGAATGGGAAGAGAGCAGATTGTAAAATAAAGAAGTAATTTAGGAAATCTAGTACGCTCTAAGTAACCCAAAACAAAGTAAAGCAAAGGAAAGTTCCGTATCCTATTTCTCAACCGTGGCGACTGCGTCCTCTCAGTTAGACTTTACTAAAATGAGCAACAACGCCATCCTTCGTAAGCGACTCCTCATCACTACTCCCCACCAGGGCAGCCGGACCTCCTCTAATAAGAGCAGTCAAACCCACTCTCTCCTGCACCCTCGCAAACTCCTCCAATTCTTCAGCAGCGGTATGACTTCCAAACACCTGATCCATCTCCTCCAAGGTTTTACCTTTCGTCTCAGGTATGCAAAACCAGATAAACACACCACCCGCCGCGCTCCAGAAAGCAAAGAAGAGATATGTCCCATATCCTATACCGGAGAGCATAGGAGGCGTCACAAAGGCGATGATGAAGTTGTTCATCCAGTTAGCAGACGCGCCAATCGATGTCCCCTTCGCGCGTATGGAGATCGGGAAGATTTCTGCGATGAGGATCCAGGATCCAGGACCCCAGGAATAGGCGAAGTTGATGATGTAGAGCCATACGAAGACTGGGAGTGCGAGTGTTAAAGTGGTTTAATTTGGTTTGGGGGGAAAGGGAGGACGACTCACCGACTGCTACCCATCCTGCAGCAACGTGTTTGCTCCAATCACTAGCGCATGTTGCGACGATGGCACCGATGACGGTCTCGCAGATACACATCCCAACTGAACCTGTCATCATCAATGGTTTGCGGCCGATGCGATCGATGTAGTAGATAGCTGGGACTGTAGTCGCGACATTAATGACACCAACGACTCCCGAAGCGAGAAGCGAGATGGTGCTCCCGGTGAGGCCTAGAGACTGGAAGATAATAGGAGCGTAGTAAATGACTAGTAAATTATCAGCACCGTATCAAGGTAGTAGGAAGAGGGAAAAGATATGCTACGTACTCGAATCAATCCCCGTCCACTGCTGAAAGAACATGACCAAACTCGCCAGCGCAACCCTTTTAAAGTTATCCTTACTCCGAAAGATATTGCTATACTGCGCAAACTCCCTCCTCCACACGCTATTGCCGACATCTCTGCTCAGTTTCGGGAAGCGCTTATCGAAAATGGCCTTTTCGAACTCGTAGTCCGATTTGATCTCCAGGTACTCGACTTGTACCAAATAGTGGTCTTCCGGAAGGTTTCGGAGATAGGCGAGTGTCTTGAGCGCTTCTGCATCTTTACCTTTGTTGACGAGGAGACGGGGCGAGAAGGGCATGAAGAAGAGCCCAATGCAGAGGATTACTGCTGGGAGACCCTGAATTATCATGGGTAGACGCCATGCCATGTCAGATTGGCCGTCCCCTGTTCCGCCGATATAATTACTCCCGAATGCAGCCCAATACGCTAGCATAATCCCTATGGTTGTAGTGAGTTGTTGGAGGGCGATAAGGAAGCCTCTCATCTCAGGGGGTGCTAATTCCGCATTGTAAAGAGGCCTGCAGAGTACCATCAGCATTACTACCCTCACTAAAACCCAAGAGCTATTCCCAGAAATATTCTCAACTTACCCAATAGCAGACAGCGTCCCAACTCCAAGCCCAGTACACAACCTCCCGGCATAAAGATAACTTGTGTTTCTCGCCCCAGCCGCCAAAAAGCTCCCCAGGACAACCCACAGGGATCCGGCAAACATAGTATGCTTCCTCGAAAACACCTCACCAAACACACCTGAGGAAAGCGAACCAACCCACCCTCCCAGCTGCAACACCGACGTCAACCACCCGAGTTTTGACGGGCTATTATGCACCTCTGGGAAATCCCGGATGAACGAATTCATCACAACAGCTTGCCCTAGCACGCCTTGCTGGTAGCCGTACAGCAGACCGCCGAAGCTGGGCGCGGACATGTGTCAGATTTTGAGTTTTAAAGTTTTAGTTTTTTTTCGATTTGTGTGTGGAAAAGCTTGATGGGGAAATTGCGGAAGTTTGATCTGGAATGGGAAGGCGGACGATAAGGGGAGTTGTAAAGTGGTCTGTGACGGATGGATGGGTGGGATGATGCTTACGATGCGAACATGGATATGAAGAAGACTTTCTTGTTCTTCATGAGTCCTTTCACCCCAGTGTGGCCCATCTCAGCACGCATGGCTGCCGTCACGCCTTGTAGGTTTTCGGTATTTGCCATGGTTGAAGAAGGTTTGAGCACGCAATTAAGTCGAATAAACTCAGTGAGTGAGATGATCTGGATGAGGTAAAGTGAAGTCCAGAAGAGTATGAAAGTTAAGATATAGAAGTACTGCACTTCAGATATTAAATGAAGTGAAGTGGTTGGATGAGCTGAGATGGGATGAGAAGGTTTTGAAGCTGTTCTTCTAGAAGGACTGAAGAACAAAAGATCAGACCTTCGAGAACGTCTGTGGTCTTATATACATCCCACACGAGAAGAAAAAAAAACACAACACATCTCATACCTACCCAAGAAATAGAAGCTCACATACCTCTTCTCTAACCCCCCTTAAGACTTAAAAATATATGCAGAGATCGAGCGGTGTTGGGAACGCCTGTCCGCGGGAAGATTAGCCCCATCCGACCCCACAAATCAAAGCACAGCGAAGCTTTGCCAATGACTCGTATGGAACACACTCCAAGAAATTCCACATTCGAACCATCGTCTTGACTTGTTTTGAATGATGATGTAGGATCAAGTTCAGAAGAAGGAGAGATATCTCCAGATCAAGTGGGATTTGATGGGGTAGTGGCGTTTCCCCAGACTTTCTCACTCACAAGCGCCGTGGTCTCGAGACGAGGGAAGCTTGCTTCTTGGTCTCTTTTCTTAGGGGATTTCCTTGAAAGCTCGTCTCGTGAGTTGAAATGCGAAGGTACCTAGGTACCTTGGTCTGGATCTCGGTCAGCTATCTATCAGCGGAATTGAGTTCCGAAAGGGAGGGTCATGGCGGCGAAGGTTTCCAACTTTGCTGCAGAGACGACGTGGCGTTCACATGCAGTGTGCAGAAGCGCAAAGTCAAAAATTCAGTTACTTGCTTACGAGAGTGGGGGATTGGTTGATTTGTATTGGTGTTTTGAATCAACTATTGTAAACTCACCTGTAGCTCACGGTCTCCTTACAATATAGTATCCCTATCATATGATCTCAGTCAGTCAGTCAAACAGCATAACTTAACTTAAATTAACTTCTGCGCAAACCGAATAAATCAGAAACCAAACTCCAAATTGTAACTCAATTCTCACTTCGTTTCATCTTCCACCTCACACACCATCCCCCCCCCCCCCCCCCCCAAAAAAAAGAAAAATGTCACCCAATCCAAATCCAAATCCCAACCCAAATTGGCGCACAACCAACAGAACCCTCCAAATTCTCCACGCCGCCGAAGCAGGCCAATACGGCGTCCTCGCCACCGTAGCCTACAATATCGAACACATCCTCGGCATGATCCGCGCCGCCGAACTCTCCCACTCACCCCTAATAATCCAATTCTTCCCCTGGGCCATAACATTCTCCTCGGGGCATCTAATCCGGGTTGCATCCGAGTGCGCAAAATGCGCAAAAGTCCTAGTAGCGATCCATCTCGACCATGCGCAGGATGAAGAGATGATTAGATTTGCGGCGGAGACGTTGCCGTTTGATAGTATTATGGTTGATATGTCGCATTTTGAGCGGGGGGAGAATCTGAGGAGGACGGAGGAGCTGGTGAGGTTTTGTCATGAGAGGGGGGTTGCGGCTGAGGCTGAGCCGGGGAGGATCGAGGGTGGTGAGGATGGGGTGTTGGACACGAGTACGGAGGGTTTAGAGGGAAGCTTGACTACGATGGAGGAGGTGAGGGATTTTGTGGGAACGGGTGTAGAGATTTTGGCACCTGCTATTGGGAATATGCATGGTGAGAATCCGTATGGGGATAGAGATCCTGATCTGGATTTTGAGAGGTATGTGTTTGAAATTTAAACTCTCGCAGCCTTTTTTTTAGGTCAGAATTTGCTGATGCAAAATACTTGCAGATTAAGAAAAATACGAGAAAAGCTGGGCGGAAAAGTCCACATTGCACTGCATGGAACGAATGGCTTCAAGCCGGAATTGATGAAGAAATGTATTGCAGAGGGAGTGTCGAAAGTGAATGTCAATAGACTTGTTCTAGATGACTACTCGGAACATCTGAAAACAAATGCAGGGAAAGTCCCTCTTACGAGACTAATGGACGAGGGGGTAGAAAAGGTAGTTCGGCAGACAATGGAGTGGATGGAAATATGCGGATCTGCGGGAAAGGCATGAACAAACTAGCAGACAAATTGAAGAAGTAATGATAAATGTAAGCCTTCTGGACAATATCTCATATGCTCGCCAATTGGCGATTACTATTACAGGTTCCAAATTTCTCTCGCTGGCAGAAACGTCGTCGTCTCGTGAAGTGGTGTGGCTCGAAGCACTTGCCACTGATGTACTCGATATCTTGACATCGTACCGCCTTAAAAAGGCCTGCTCGACAAGGCGATTCAACTCGATTCCACATTTCTCTACACCCTCAACTCTAATAAATAGCAGCGACACCTCTTGTTCGAGATCGAAGAAGCCGACAAGCGGTCCTGACCACACCGTCTTCTCTTCTCTTGAATCGAAATTTGATACCACATATCTGCTGCTCAGTGACAGTGATAGAGGTACTCTTGGGTGGTGGCATTACTTGTTTCCGTACACGAATCAGCCTCCTGGAGTTGCCGCCGAATTGTCCCAGAAGGCTTGCAATTCATCGCCGAGGGAAATAACTGGCCAGCCAGATCGCCGTCGACAAGCATCAATCATCTGGAGGACAGCTTGCCGTTGTCGTGAATCTTGAATACACATCCCCGCTGGTACTTATCAACAAATGAGCAATGAACACGGAGGTAATGGATAAATACCTATATACAGACACTGAGAACACATGACGCTAGAAGCGCTGTCGCTCAATGTCATCGCAATGCCACAAATGTTGTTCACGTATCTGGAAATCATGCGGCTTTGTTCGAGATAGCCTCCAAACCCGCCTTTCGAGGGCTTGTTGAGTAGTAAGAGGAGACGAGCTGAGTAGTGTAGCTGCATCGCAACACCTAGGACTGTGAGTTTATCTTTAGACTAACTTCATTTAATCCACTCACCGAATGCCGGGGTATGGATCCAAATAGGCTGGAAGGCCTCATGCTCACTCTCGCTCTTGTAAGGTAGCGGAGTGAACTCCGTCGTCAAGAACCTCTCCCATTCATCCAACATGTCCTGCAATTTACCGCCATTTTCTATTCGAAGCGCCAGGTCACCCCCCTCACTTTCTTCCCTGGAGCAATAATTGACAACTTTTGCGATGATATAAACAGCCCTTGAAGCAAGCTCATACGGGCTCATATCAGCAAAAGTTCGAGCCGGCTTCCAAAATGTGAAAGTTTTGCGCTTCTCTTGAAAGGCAGCCCAGACGTCTTGACAGAGCCATGCCCACCAGACCGCCTGTTTCAGGCCTTTGGAATCGCCATGAATTACTTGAGAGCGTTGGATCCAGAAGACACCCTGCAGGTGGCGTTCCCAGTCTTTGCCGGAGCCGTCGAGCATTTCGTAGGTTGAGACGATTAGAGCTGTAGCTAGCAATTCGAGGCTAGTCTTGTAGCTCTCATACTGCATCGCCTTTGACAGGTAGTGGAGAGTCTCGTTATAGTATTGAAGAGCATCATTCCGGTCATTGGGTCGTTCCGCGGCAATGCCGGGATTTAGGGAAATGTGCCGTGCGGAAAGAGCTAGGATTGCCTTCATTAGGCCAACATTGCGTAGCTACCCAAATTATCAGCCCCGTATTGGCAAATATAAAGTAAAGAAACCAGATACTTACAGCGAGATGGGGAACAAATGTGGAGAAACTTTGTGTAGGGTCGAACAGGTCAATCTATACCATGTCAGAAAACTCCAAGAGAAATCACCCGCCCCTCGTGCACTAACCCAAAGACTGATCCGCTGTACAAAATTTCGAAAAATGAACAGTTCATACTGCGATAACTCAATTGGTGCTGGAGCCTGCCATCTAACCTTCTCCGCAATAGAATTCATGGAGAAATTCCTCTCGAGAAGCTGTGGACTGCTGGAAGAGCATGGCGAAGCGCCCTGAATAGAATTTCCATCGGCAGGAGAGCCCTGGAATGAGCCTATGTAGGAGAAGCTGGTTCGATTCTGCTCTCGTGACGTCCCCATGTTGTACCCATCATCCATTCCAGGATCGATATCCGGGATGCCATTTTCAAAGACCGAGTCCCCCACCAGCATATCGAACCACCTAGAAATGGCAACATTGAAAGTTGGCTGAGAAGAGCCTGGTCTCGCGACTGCATTCTGCTCGCCACTTTTCAGCGAGAATGAAGCGCCGTTGTGGCTAGATAACTCGGGCGACATAATCTGCTGCTGGGGAGTGTCAGGTGGCAATGATGGTGCGTTCAATAGATAATCAATCTGAGATGGCGCTCTCTGTCCCAAAGAACTTTGGCTATTGTGACGATCTGAGGGCACAGAGGTAATGCTTGCTCGTCCCGCTTCCGACGGAGCTGGCTGGCCTGCTTGAAATACCATTGCCTGCTCCGGCGAATTTGGCCACGGCGGAACAGAAGGAGTTCGTTGCTGTAGATCTGATAGCCGGCCCAGATGGGCTTCTGATAAAGGGGCTGAAGGCTGCCTGTTTACTGACGGAGGACTTGGAGGAGGCTTGGCGCCATGTGGATCTGCGTATATACAAGTCTGATTTCCCTTCCGGCATCGATCGCAATGAGGCCGGTTCTCGTCGCATTTGACATGACGCCTTCGACATGTAATACTGCAAACACTCAGTAAATTTCCTCGCTAGCTAGTAGTAAGAGTCGTCTCTGGATTCCTATCAAACCCCAGCTGACCGGACTCACTCACCATCCTGTCGTCTTCCTCAGGCCCTTGCCACGTGACTGTCTGTTCCTGGGCTTCTTTGGCGGCGCCGGCCGCTCCTCGTCGGCCATACTGTGAGTCGAAGAGAACGGCGATACAGACTGACTCCTCCGATCAAAGGCATCGAGTTTCTGTGGATGTTCGTACCTGGCATCGTGAGCAGTGATTGTTGGCAGAGGCTGATGGGCGGGCCATAGGAAGTTTAAAGAAGGTTTGCCCTTTCCCCACTTCGGACTAGCCGCGCTTGGGGCGGGGAATGGGGGTTGGGTGGGTAAAACGTACTGTGGGGGTGGAGATATATTATTAGAAGATGAGAAGCTGCGTTTGGAGCTGGACGGAGTAGGATAACTAGTCATTGTTGGAACATAGAGAGTGTGTGGGTGTGGGTGTGGGTGTGTCTTGAGATTTCATGAGACTGGAAGTTTTGGTCCTTGTTTTTATTCGTAAGCTTGGATTTAGACTTTCGCTCTGCCCTTCCAGAAGAGTTGGAATGCCGGCGGGGGGCGTCAAAGCAAAAGTTTCAAGGCGAACCGCAACAGTTTGAACGGGCCCAAAGAAGTAGCGATGACCTTTGTTCTGAATGTCTATTGGAGATGCACGAACATCCCACCATCAGAGAGAAGTTGTGTCCCGTTACAATACGGACTAAGTTCCTCGCTAGCAAGAAAAAGCGCTGGTCCTGCGATATCTTTGGTGTCCCCGACTCGACCCATGGGAATTCTGGCTTCCAGATAATTCCTCTTCACATCGTTCTTCATATCCTCCTCACTTAGCTGTGTTTTGATGGTACCGGGTAGTATTGCGTTGCACCTGATGTTGTCCTTACCCAACGAAATGGCCATCGATTGTATCAGAGACAACACTCCAGCTTTGGTCGGTGTGTAATGTGTTTGTAGTCCTCCGCCCACAAGTGCACTGATAGACGATATGCCAATGATTGACCCACCATGGCCTTGCTTGACCATTTGTCTGGCAGCAGCCTGGCATGTATAGAATGCACCGTTCAAGTTGATTTTCACAGTTCGATCGAAAAGCTCGGGGTCAAGTCTAATGGCAAGTTAGCAGTGCTCTGGGCAAGATAATAAAGAACCCTCCTACGTGAGGAACTCAGCTGGCTCAAACACACCAGCGTTGGCGACAAATATATCCAGCTTCCCCCACTTCTCCACTGCTTTCTCGACCAATATTGTTCCTGTCTCAGGCTTTGTGACATCGCCTGCAATCTCACATAGATCCCCAGCCTTAGAAGTCGTCTCGCCCTCCACCTTCTCGGCTTTTATTGCAGCAGCCTCTTCAAACAGGCTGATCTTGTGCACTTCGTCGCGTTCCAGTCCCAGATGGTTTATAGCAACATTGCAGCCTTGACGAAGGTATTCCAATGCAATAGCTCGACCAATGCCCGTTGTGCCACCAGTGATTGCTGCCACTTTACCCTCTAGAATCCGCCAGCGCGACGGGGCCATCGCGTGCGAGTTGCTGGTGCTGAAGGACGCGGAGGAAGGAGAAAAAGCCGGATTGGTTTGTGGTTGAAGGTCTAAGATCCCTAGATGTAAGTCTTCCTTCCTGGAAATAAGTGAGTGTAGAGCAATTTGTTGCAGCTTTGAAGAAGGTAGGAGCTGGCTGAATTGGTCAAAGCGGGCAATTAGACTTTCCCCCGTCGTTGAGCGGGCGTCCGACCACCCAACCATCCATACTTCGCTGCTCTGGATGCTCTGGAGGACGAGGATTTGAGTATCCGCGAGCATCTGCCTGCATGAGGTGAGGTTGTTAGATAGAGAGGGGGATATGGGAAGATGGGAGAGGGAGAGGGGACCTCGTCTCGAGGACAGCGAAGACAAGCTTGGTGGAGACCAAAGTTTAAAAAGGGGTCCAGAGATATCCACTAAGCGAGCTAGCATGAAAGGAGCAAGTGTCTTTTCGCTTCTCAGCAGCTCAGCTGGACAACAACAACAACAACAAAAATTCTCTCCCATGCGTTGTCCGTCTGTCCGATGCGGGCCATCATAACCCCAGAGAAGATCGATCGTTAAGGTTGTGATAAAGACTATCGAAATTCGGAGCGCTAATCTCTGGAAATTTACAGTTCAACCACTTCTTCTCGATACGAGCCCACTCTCCGCGCCTCTCAAAAGTCCAGAAAGGTTACCCGTGTCGAGCGAGGAGACTAGGTATGATGCATAGTTACTGTCGCCCTGTATAGCTTCACCCCCGATACGGTTCTCTATTACTCATATTTCGATATTGTTTCTTGGTTTTAGCTACTTCCAAGAATCCAAGAGTGCAGCGAGAAGCTGGGGTAGCCGAAATCTTATAGCAGGAGGATTTCTCACAGAGTGGATAAAGGGCAGGCCCAGAGGTCTCGTGGGCATTTAGAGTGTGAGACTTGACCTGGTGGGAATTGTAGGAAACTATACGGACGAATGCTCGAGAATATAACCGAATTCGAATATACCTGTATAAAATTTCAATGAAAAGTACACAAGGGGGATGTCGAAATCAAAATTTGGAGTTTTATGAGTGTCCTTAGTCCTTAAGAAGATAATACTCCATATCCGTTCATATCTAATTAATCCACTTAAAAATATCACTCAACACCCCAGCCGTTGAGTTTCGCTTGCTTGTAAAGCATTGGGACGAACGGATCCTCCATTGACTGTACCTGCTAAGAAGTCAGATTCTACCTTGTACCCAAAGTTAAAAATTTGGAGTTCTTTTTTCAGTGACTGTTCGAGGTTGGTGGTAGATAATAAGAACAATATACCTTACCAGAAAAGCCACGAAAACTTCTTCCCCCATCATGATTCCTCGTCCTCTCGAAGGAAAGCTCGCGCTCATGACTGGGGCCTCTAGAGATGTGTTAATCCCATCTCTATCCTCATGCAAGCCGCTCTTCCGTTCTTCTCAGAAGACCGAAGCGGTCGGGTTATCAACGTTTCATCCATTTCTTCCATGGAAGGATTCGTCGCGCAATCTATCTACAGCAGCACGAAAGCAGCTCTCGAGGCCATGATGTGGACGTGGGCTAGCAAGCTAGCTGAGAGATTTACCTTCAATGCGATGAATCCTAAGCCCAGCGAAGACAGATATGTAGAATCGTGTGCCGATGGAGTTTCGTGGGGGTTTGAAGCCTTGGACATCGCATACGCCGTTGGCAGCGTTGAGAGAGGGTGTGGATGATGAGGAGTTGGTAAGAAATGCGGATGTTGTTGGTGGGAGAACGGTTTATCCTGATGAATTTGGGGGTTTATTGGCATGCTTTGTTTGGGGGATGCGGCTTGGTGTACGGGTCAGGTTGTTTGTGCGAATGGTGGGATGCGGATGGCGATGTGAAGGTTAGTACTGATGGAGCATTACTGCTGACACGTTTGCAAGCCTATAAACAGTCCACTTCTTTTCAGAAGCTCCTACGCCGAACTAAGCCTCGAGCTTGCAACTTTCAAGTCTAGAAGATTAGGAAATACATTGTTTACATTCGGGACGAGGAAACTGAAAGTTAGCCGAAGCCTGTCCCGCCAAGAGCGTGTATTCTCCCACTACACCACATGCCGATGTTTAATACCAACTCTGGCGGTGGGCAGGAACAGAATTTGAATTTGGAAACTCTTTGCTAATTCTATCCCTTGATGAGAGAAAATTCTTCATGTACGACCATTTGTCATTCCCGTGGAATTGCACCATCCCACACAGCTCTGTCATCGACTTTCGGACATAAGGATGACAAATATAAAAGCCGACGACCACCCCTCAATCATATAAAACCACCCGATCGAACCTCCAACCCGAAATTCTCCTCCCAAAAATCCCAGCAAACCTCACAATGACGACCGGCGCATTCAGATACATCGACCCAGCATCCTACACGTCCAGCAGCGGCGAGCACATCAAACCCTGGGGCAAAGTCGACGGGCCAGGAACCTCCTTCCGACTAACCCCTCACTCCCGGCCCGTCCAAAACATCCGCGGCCGCGAAGCAGAGTTCTCAACAGATATCTCTGGTTTTGCGGTCTACAAGTCGCCATCTGCCGGTTTTGATTTCGATAACGACGTGGATGTGCGAGAGGGCTATTATACTGAGGTGGAGAATCTGCTGAGGGAGAAGTTGCCCGGTATAAAAAAAGTGGTTATCTTCGACCACACGATCAGGAAGAGGGATAAACTTGCTCCAAGACAGCCAGTACAACAAGTCCATGTAGACCAGACGGTTGGGGCTGCAGAAACACGAGTGAGGAGACATTTACCTGCTGAAGAAGCGGACGAGCTCCTGGAAGGCCGATATCAAATCATCAATGTCTGGCGACCAATCGCACACCCTGCAACGGATTTCCCTCTCGCGGTCATAGATTGGCGTACCACCTCCCCAGACGACTTCATCGCGGTCGATCTACTGTATCCCAAGCGGGCGCCTCTCGGCGATGGCAGTGGCAACGTCGGGCGGAATGAAGACGATGATCGTGGCAAGGAAGTCGTGCCAGATCCGAACTCCATTGAGTCGACGGAGAACTACGAAGTCAAGGGCGAGACTTTCGCGGTGCGCCCGAATGAGAAACATGAGTTCTTCTATATGAAGGATATGACGCCTGAAGAGGCCATGTTCATTAAGTGTTTTGATTCGAGGGGTCAGGGATTGCCGAAGGGTGTGCAGGGCCTGGCGAGATGTACCCCGCATACTGCTTTTGAGGACCCTGCTACGCCGGAGAGCGCGCCAGGACGACAGAGCATCGAGGTGCGATGTTTGATTTTTTATGAGTAGGTGCATTGCATGCGGATCTGTTGTTCTATAGAATGGACAAGTGTACACTACTCTTCACATATTTGCAAATTGCATGGCCGTCTTCTCGTCGCTCACAGATTATTATCCTTCTTGCTTGTAAAATTCAAGTTCCCGGGCGCTTTAAAAGGTTGCCAGCGTGACCGCCGGATGCGTTGTCCGTAATTGGTCAGAAGTGAAGCTGAACCAGCTGCGCAGTGGGAGGTATTTCGGGACCAATGCTTCGACGGCGAGACTGAACTAGGCTCAATGACTCAAGACTTCCAAGCCTATTTGTATTCATCAAGAGTGAAGCGAGATGTCCTAGCGGGAGTTAAGTCTACCATGGTCCATGGAAGATTATACTATAAGCGCCTACTAGGAGAACTTCTCGAATACTGGCAACCCCAACACTGGTGGCGCATCCACTAACGGAACACTGCCAACATGGGGATGTTGTATCTACTGACCCAAAGCTCGCCCCCGAGATCGACTCCGACTTTATGGCGACGATGAGACCTCGCATTCATGCACGAACACATATGGCAATCGAGTTTGAACTTTGCTAAACTGGAAATTGACATTATCATTACACGTTGATCTTCTCAGAGACCAGCCCAAGCCTTCTGCAAGCTTTCTACGGCAAGTCTATATGCCTCATCTCTTTTCGCATCTCCTCTCCTAAAAGTCGGTTTCTTATCCCAGCCATGGCCCACACCTTCCACAACACAACCATCAACCTTCTTCCCCAACTCAAGAAGTCTTATCCTGAACCTCTCACTCTCAGCCAACAACTGATCACCTGAGCAGTTAACCAACGCCATCCTTCCAGGCAACGCATCTCTCAACAAACTCGCTTCAGCAAGTCCAGGACTCAAGAACGGCGATTTCATATCCGGCTTCGAAGAAAGATACGCCTCATCGAACAACCTAAAAATCCTAGGTGGAATAGTCCGAATCAGATCCGGATTCGAAGCTTCCCTCTCAGCTCGTGTCTGTGTCCGATCTGTACTCCCATAGAACACCGCTAAGCTGACAACATTGCCTCGCGGTGCTCCCAACCCTCCAAGTCCGTCTTCTCGCTTAAAGATCGTCGATACTTCGTACAGCCTGATGGAGACGGCATAGGTGAGATTCCCACCAGCACTGAATCCAGATAGCGCTGTACGAGATATATCGATGCCGAACTCATCGGCATGTCTCCATAGCCAGAGGATGGCAGACACGCAATCGTCTATCGCAACTGGGAATGGGTATTCGGGCGCTAGCCTGTAGTTGACACTTACGACCACGGCGTCGGTCTGGGAAGTTACTGCCGTTGCCCATCGTGCATCGTCTCGGGCGTGACCGATTGTAAATCCTCCACCGTGGAAGTTGACGAGTAGTGGTCTTTTCTTGTCCTTCAACGGTAAGGAGTGGCGATTTGCGAGATTCCATCTATATGACGGAGATGTGTAAAATAAGAGACTAATTGTCCCAGGAATGGTTGATTCAGTCGAGTTTATTTTGCGCGTGAAGGATGCCCTTTGTGGAAGTGGATGGGACAAATATAGGTCGAAGAAAGTGAGTATAGAGAGGATCGCGCGCAAGAAAATTGCTCTGAGTTGAAGAAGCAGTGGGGAGGACATCTTCGAAAAATATTTGAATGACCCATAATTGCAGTGAGGAACTTCTCTTGTCTTTAAATGGAATTGTCCTGGTTGTTCGCATTAGGACTTGACGGATGCCCTCGCAAGGAACTAGTCTGTGGGTAATTGATACCGGTAGTGCGGCACAGTTCACCCCTGGAAACAAGGTTAGCGTGGCCAATCGTATCGATATTACCACCCGATGCTACCTGAAACGATCGGAGGAAACCAGTCTGATCTTTGCGAAGCTAGTCTTTGCGAGTTTACTTGCTGACCCGTCCTTTCGGTATGCGTCGTCGATCACTGTTAATTTATTGTCACGTGCTGTCGAGCAAACTGCAGGTGATACCAACAAAGATCATGAAATCTTGAGACTTGGCCACAAAGCGACCAATCAGTATCCAATAGAAAGCTTTCAATAATTCATCTACTGAAATAACGGGTATCATTACTGACATCTTCTGAAAATACGGCGATCTACTAGGGTGGCGTTCCTGGTTCCAGCATACTACCAACAGCACTGGAAGCATTCATATTCGGATATATTAAATAAATCGTCTGTCGTTAATTACTAAGTACTCTGAAATGCCTATCAGGATATTTTCTGAATTAATTGGGCTATTAAGACTTCTATGACTTATTATCCTAGAAGTGTTTACAGGGTACTCATTCATCGTACTGCTGAACATTAGAAATGACAGAACGTGCGGCTGTCTGCCATTAGGGCTAGTAATTATCACAAAGGACAAAACGAAGTTCAAAGACCTGTGACTAGTAGCTATCATGTTCATAGGATGGGGAGACAGACGTGAGCCTTCACAGAATTCTCAAAGAAAGTAACGTTCTCCTTTTGTCATGACTAGAAAGGCAGATCTCGCTTACGCTCGAAGAGTTTGTTGGCCTTCAAGCACCTCTCAAGCGCCTTACCCAGCACGAAAACAAAGCATAGTGAACGAACAAAACAAAATACAGTGAACAAACAAAAGAAAAATTGATATCTGCTGGACAAGCTCAATCTCTGTCCATAGCCGCTCCGATGCGCATATCTTTCCAACATCGACTACCACCCAGAACACAATCTTTTCCGCATCAACTTACGATCTACAACCGAACTCTCATAAACCGGACTGTAATCAAAAATCAATCCTATCAACATGCCCGATCAATACGGTCGCGATATGCGCGAAGTTCGCCAGATCTCCGTCCCTCGACAAGGACTCCCCTCCTTCACGAGGCAGAAGCTGGATTTTACCACGAGGGGAAAGAAAGGAGAGGAGCAAATGGCGGCTGAGAGAGAGGCCAAATATCAGGAGAGTCTGCGACATATTGCTGAAAAGGAGAGAAAAGAGAAAGAGTGGAGAGAGGATAAGAGATTAAGGGCTGAGAGTGCGAGATTTGAGCAGGAGCAAGACAGAGAAGTAGAACTTGATGAAGACAACCTGCCATAAGCTGTAGACTTTCCAAGAACATGGTTTCAAGTTGTGTACCAACAACTCATTAAAAATCTCTTGAGTAGGGAACTTTGCCAATTGATCTAGACCTACCTATCGTGTTTAAGCCCTGCAAGTAAGAAGTCTGATGCTGAAAGCTAACCCTCCGGGCTTACAGGAATGAATGCCCATTTTTTCCTTTTAAATGCCCTGTTGTGTGTCGCAAGGACCACGCCCGTTCTGTGTCTTGAGTGTTGCTTCCCAATTCTCTGGATCTCTTTTTTCCTTTTTGGCTAAGTATTTCGGTTTTTTTGCGTCTCGCTTAGATGTCAATATTTTCGAGATTGACCGCCCGCCCGCCAAGCGAGTCGTTGCCACGACGCAGCCCTTAGCTTACTGCGGGCACGTACCATGAGATATGCTTTGACTCGCTTGATACTTCTGTTTGGGATTCTGTAGGATGCGAAGCAATTATAATACAGTTACAATCCTTCAAGTTCAGTCATCAAAGCCATGTTCCACCCTTCGGTTTATTCGTCAAATCTCCCGCAATCTCAAACTCCCCTTCTCCCGGCAAATTCTTTCATACCCACAATGCTAGCTAACATACGCTGCATATCCATATTAGCAAATGACTGCCCAACACAACTTCTTGGCCAATATATGAACGTCATTATTTCCTGTCCCCTCTGGCCAAGACTCAGCCGGAGAAGATTTGGGCACTGAGTTTTCATTGTGATAACGATTTGAGCCATTTAGCTTGAGAAATCACATAAGAAACCTTCAGATGCTCATCCCCCAGCGATGATAACAATGAACGAGTCCATGAGCAATGGGGGTTAACTCATTATCGGAGCCCGCCTTCACAGTCAAAATCAATAGCACAACCATTTGTACCCCCATAACTGTAAAATATGCCCATCATGATGTATCATAACCCCAATATCAGCAAAAATAACCAGAGAAGATCCATTCACTGTAAATTTAAAGTAGAGAGTTGAAATATTTAGTCATGAGAACCAACGCAGCGCTAAGAGAATATAGTACACAATATAACAAGACTCACACCCTAGTACAAACGAAACATCCCCCTTGAGGCTCTATCCTCACCCTCCTCTTTCTCAACTAAACAACCATAACTCCTAAAAGAAAAATTCCACTAATCGCCTACTCTCTACTGGTCTACAAAATACCAGCAGCAACAACACCAAACAAAGCAGCCAATCCCATCGCGCCCTCCACACGTCCTGCAGCAGCCGTACTCGTGCTAGCGCTAGGCGCGGTGGTGGTAGGCGTGATCCCGCTCGTGAAAGGGATAATGCTCGCAGAGGTGACGCCCGTGAACGCTACGGTTTGGGTTGTAGCTGTTGGGTTGGGCGTTGCGGTTGAGTTTGCTGGGTTGAGTACACTGTTGTTCATTGCATTAGAACGAACCTTTCATCGGAACGAGAGAGGAAGGCAAAGGTTAAAGTTTAGAAGAGAGGGAATAAGAGAGGGAGGAGAGGCAGGAGGAACATACTTATCAAGCACATGCACCACCCCATTTGCCACAATAACATCACTAATAATAACCATCGCACTATTCACAAACACCTTCTTGCCCACGACCTCCACTCTAACCATGCCTCCTTGCGCGGTCGTCAAACTCATGTTGCCAAGCATGCCAGCGTACCCCACTGTGCCGTTCACGATGTGGTATTCTAGCACGTTACGGAACATGGTCTGGTCTGCTTGGAGGGCTGGGAGGGCAGATCCAATTCTTTCGAATGCGGCGTTGGAGGGTGCGAAGATTGTAATGTCCTTGAGGCTGTCGACTGTTGAGACGAGGGAGGTGGTCGTTAGAGCGCCAGCAAGGCCAGTTAAGCCGCTGTCGACGGCGGCGAGGGAGGGCATCTTGTTTGAATATTAGCTTTTTCCATCTCTTTCCTTAATGCATTTTGAATTTAGGGTTGCCGGGACAGGATGTGTGAGAGTGAGAAAGAAGAAAGACACAAGCTTACCATAGGCATCGTAAGCACTTTATCAATAACATGCACCACACCCCCAGTGAACATCACATCCATCGTAGTCGACATACTCATCTCCTTCAGCCCGCTCATGGCCATGACTTTATTTCCCATCTTTGAAAGCTGCACCACCTGCCCATTCGTCACGTTCGTGTACGTCGTGTTCGTCAACATGCTATGTGCGTACAGCGATGTGTTAAGCCCGCTGGAGGGGTGTGCACCGACTAGGACGTGGTATTGGAGCAGTGCGGTTAGCATGCCTGGGTCGTTGGATGCTGCTTGCCCGGTGGGAGTGGAGAGGAATTTGGTGAAGGCGTCGTTGGAGGGGGCGAGGATTGTTATGTTGCGTGCGTTGGTTAGGCTGGTGGTTAGGGCTTGCTGGTTTTGGAGGAGGCCTGGTTGGGAGTAAGGTTGATGTTGTAATTCTGTGGAGGCAAGTAGATTTCTGAAGAGGAAGAAGAAAAGTGAATTTAAGGAAAGATGGTGTGGAGGAATGGAAGGAGACATACCGGTCAATGTGCCCAACGTCTTATTATTAGCAGTTAGAAGCTCCAGAAGAGACATCTGCGCAGCTGCCGAAGCCGCAAGAGCAGAAGTGAAGAACAGAGTCGAGAGATGCATTTTGCCGACTTGATCGAAATGTTCCCAGTGATAACAACAATATCCCTAGAATAAGAAACGAAGAAAATAGGCCCGAATCAACAGGCAAGAAACGAAGACTAAAGGACTGCTAGAAAGTACAAAAAGCAGAGAAGAGGAGAGATATACACGAACGCCAAACAAGAACTGTAGAAGAAGTGAAGTTTGGAGGGAAAAGGGAGGGTGAGGTAAGGTTTATACTTCTGCTTCTGCTTCTGCTTCAACTCCCCCTCTCGATCATACCTCACCTCGTGTCTCACATGAGAAAGGCAAAGCTCGAAGTGGACAAGGTAAAGAGCAGTGTAAAAGCTTCACAGCTTCACCCCTCCATACTCAAGATTCCCCCTACCAAGCTCCAAGGCAAAGCTCCAAGGTCTAAGCCAAGCATCGCAAAGGCCTCAAAGCGCCTTCGCACCAACCGGAGATCAAGCTTTCGTCTCTGACACTCACTCACTACACCTCCCATACCATACCATGCTACAACAAACCATAGCACCAGCAGGAAGTGAACGAACCTTCTCCCACAGCGCACTCGGCAATCTTAGCACAGACACAGACGATCACCTGCTCCCATCCACAAGCTTATTCGCCTGTATCGCCTGTATCGCCTGCATCCGAAACGGGTCTTCAGGAACGTTATTCGTGTGGGGAGATGTGAAACAGAGATGTCATTGGTCAGTTATCCTGGAACTGGATGAGTGGTGGGGTGGGTGTGCTGTGTCTGTCTGTGCAGAACTTCAAACAGTACGGAAACGAAACAGATATTGTAGCTAACCGACTGGTGCTGGTGCTGGTGCGTGTCGAGAAGCCAGGAGGAGTTCGGGAGGCTATTTTTTCGTGGGGAAGGGAGAGCAAATTCCAGGGCTTGGAAGGAGTTACTTGTGTCTTGGTGTTGAGTGTTAGAAATAACGTTGAAAAAAAATAAGGCGATTTGAATGATGTGAGATTACAATGAATATGGGAATAAGCAAAACAAGGCAGTGAAGGAAAGTAAGAATTCTGAATAAGTAGGGAGTAGGAAGTACAGAATACCAAAATCTGCACTTGCAGCACGCAAGTGAAATTATTCCGCAGCCAGGTGGGCTCACTCGCGATGCAGGAATTCGATGGCTCCTGGTCTTCCTGCCAATGAATGAATGGTCTTGATGTCATTGAATTTCTTCATTTCGTGCCGCTCCGCCCTCTGTTCTGCTCTCCTCTCCAACTCGGACAGGTTTAGTATATACAATCTCCCTCTCACAATATCACAGCTTCACCCCCGACGCTTCCATCCAGGATTTGCATTTCTCCCGTGATTCTCGATCGTACCCATCAGACACCATCACAATGCCACATCATACCATGCAATACCAGCCCCCGTCATCGCATCGGGTACCACTTTCTAGCTGCCTCAACTCGCTCACAATCAACACATCATAACATACATTACGCAGAGCCCAAGCGCAGCAGCATCTAGCACAGCAGAACCGAGTCCAGCCGAGTCGCTCAACTCATCTCGGCTCTCACAACACAGGGAATGAAAAAAAGACAATGAAAAGAAACGAAGTCGAATATGGAAAGGGGATATCACAGGGGGTTTGTATTTGTTCGTTCGTAATACTCGCGGGACTCGCTAAGCCAAATCGTGACGGATGTTGATGGCGCTGGAGCCTGGGTTCTTCTGCTTTTGTGACGTAACGGAATTGGAAGGGAATAGAGGAGACTGTACAGGTCGTGAGGGTTGGGTGTTGGCCGCTTTTCGTGACTGGGGACTGGGGAGGAGCTGTAGAGGCTAATCGCCGAGTGCTTTGCGGAGATCGGTCCATTTTCTCGTGAGGGTTTCGTGAGCGGCGTTAATCTAGAAAGTGTCAGTCTTATTCAGTATTGGGATGTTCTGCTCGTTTGCAGGTTCTGGGGAAACATACCTCAGCGTATTGCATCTTAGTAGCAACAAGCGTTTGTTCCATCTCACCCATCTCGTCCTCCAATCTCGTATTTTCCTCATGAACCTCCTGATTCCTCTTCATCAGTCGGTCCATCTCGCTCTGTAGCCTAGCCTCAACCTCCTCAGGCTGCTTTTCGATCACAAGTCTCAGCTCTCGGACCTGGCCTTTTAGAGACTCGTTCTCGTCGTTGAGCTCCTCATTCTCCACTTTAGTCTTTACAAGATCGGTTGCGAGGGCTGCGTGTTCGGAATCGTGCTCTTCAACACGCTCTTCTAGGCGTCGGACTTTTTGCTGGAGCGAGTGATTTGTTGTTTTGAGGAGTTCCATCTCGGCTTCGCGTTCCTTCTCCAGACGAGTCTTCTCTTCCCATTCTAATCTGTAGGTCTTCAGAAGCTCGGGTGTGATCTTGACTGCACATGCATCTTGAATAAGCTGATCTGCTCGATAAACTTCCTTGTCAATGCTAGCGCCAGAACTGCCAAAGAAGCCGGATTCAAGAATGGAGCCTGCAGAAGGTGATTGGTCGATGTAGACATCAAAGACTCGATCCTTGAGGAAATTCGTTAAGGCTACCATGTCTGTCATTCCAAGGAGGGTGGCAGCATTCTTTTGCATGAGAACGATTCCAAACTTGATGATGGCCTCTAAACCTTCGCTAAGAATGAGATCGTAGATTCGAAGGACGAGTTGGAGAGGGAAGCGGTAGGCAAAAAGTGTGAGGAACCATTGAGTGGCGTAGAGATGTGGTGTAACTTGGCGACGGTGAAGATGGCAGTAGAGAGCTGGCTCGAAGTCTTCTAGTAATCGCTCAAATTGGTAGAGGTGCATGTGCAGTCCTGGCATATCCTGTTTGAACAGGTCTCTGAGGTGATATTGGTTCATCAATCGTACAAGTAAACAAAACGCTTCTTCCTCGGGCATCTAGAAATGATTAGAGGGTTCCTCAAAACTGGTGGTATGACTTACGTTGAAAAGCAAAGGCATAGCCAGGAAATTCATGCCTTGGGCATATCCTACACCCTCATCGAAAAGAGCATACGCCCTACAAACACCAAATAGTCCTTCCTGGAGTCCGGAACTGGCAGCGAACTTGGAAAAGCTGGTTCGAGCACCAAGATCCCGCTTGATAGCCTTGTCTAACTTCAATAAAGCCGCTGCATCTTCCTTGGCTTTCTTCTTCTTGACTGCCAGAGTGACAGCCTGTGCTTTAGCCAACACATCTGGATCCTTGGGTGGGGATGGTGATCGCATTCCGTTTCCGTTTGTGATAGTCGTGGCTGGAGTAGAATTGTCTGAGTGGATTGAGGAGGCTGACGAAAGCACAGTCTCATCCTTCTCTCTCCCATTCACACTGGTAGCTCCACTCGATCCACTCAATCGATCCTTGTCCTTTTCTGTTCCTCGATTGACAAGATCTCGGTATACACTCTCAAGCTCCTCATTCTTGCTCTGGGCCAGAATTTGCCATACCACCCCGCGAATAGCATTCGGAATACCGGTCGTGATGGCTCGATTCAGCTCCTCTGGACTCGTTCTCGCAACTGCTGTTGGACCTTCGTCTACAACTGCCTGCCACAGATCCCAATCAACTGGCTCAGCTGTGGCTGATGGACCTGCCGAAACACCTGCAGCTGTACCCGGAGCTAATGCAGGATTGAATGTAGATGGATTCGGACTCGTAGGAGGATGTGGGGAGGACGGGGAGTGTGCATGAAGAGTATCCTCTGCTGCAGGGCTGGTAAGACCACCAATGCTGAAAGTCGCACTTCGCGAAAGCATACCTGTAAATCCACCACCAGATTTATCATCGTCAGGCAACGTAGTAATGCCAGCCTCTTCTCTCATCCGCAGCAGCTTGAATCTATCTCTCAGACTGTTTCTTGCTGGTCGCCCATTAGCACCCATCGCAGTTCCCTCATCGCCCTCCTCTAATTTGCTCAACATCATCTCCGGGTTACTGCTGATCGTGGCAATCGAGGATGCGGTGTTTCTCCTCGCATCCTTGTCTGGAGATGGCAAAGGAACTGGTGTCTCTTTTTGTTGTGAAGTATTCCGCGAGAGCCAGGAGAAGGGACTTGTCAACTTTCTTGTAGGCGGCGCAGGAGCTGGCAGGTTATTCGATGGAGGGGGCGCAGGAGGAGGCGCCCATGGGACAGATGGCAGAGCACCAGATAGTCCTTGGAGGGCAGATTTGGCATTCTTCGGTGGCAGAGGTGGGGGGGATTTCGAGGCTTCTATAATTGCATCTCAATCAGTAACCTGCTTGCAGTAAAGATCTGCCTTTGCACAAGTACCTTGTGATGCAACTAATTTTACGGGAGTCAAATCCTCGTCCAGACTGACATTGTCCAAATTGACGTTGTCAAGAGATGAATTTGACACACGATGTGAAGTCAACAGAGGGGAATTTGGCTGCTTGACATCTTCTCCCTCCTTTGGTGTATCCTCCTTGGTTTCCATGACTGGGACTGCTGGGACGGGCGGTTGATCGGTGTCCAGGACCTCTTCTGTATTGCTCTTCGAGGAGGATGGCCTTTTTGTTAAAGACCGAGTCCTCTCCATTGATGGCCGCTTGGGGGTTTCAACTTCGGCGGTGTCATTTGCATCTTCAAAGGTGTCCTACACAAACGTGGGAATTAGCATAGATCCTTCCGCAGTATAACTCGAAAGCTGAATTCCATCCAAGCTGGCAGATGTTTGGGGGTGGATTGCATATTCAACGTACAGTCTCCCGATCTGAGTTGTCCGCATTTGATTCCCTCCGCGTCTGCTCTTTCACAGAGGCAGAGTCCTCTTTCTCCTTATTCTCGTGTTCCGACATCCTAGCTGCTTGCTTTATGGTGTAGACGGTGTGGTGCAGAGGTATTTCTAGGGGGCCGATGGGGAGGTCAGGAGGTGGTTGAGGCCATCAAAGGATGCAGCTGTTGCTGAGACAAAAAAGGCGTCAATGGTGGTGAATGTGCAGCAATTGCAAGGCAGCAGGCGTGACTGACTGGAACCTGCGTCCGACAAAAGAGTGTAGGGAGTTGGAGGCGTGGTTGTGACTGGAAATGAGGATTCGAAGGTGATCGTGCCTCAATTATTTGGATATGGATTCGAACTTGGAGATCAGGGTTGCGTGGGGCGGGCGGGCATGGGCTTGGACTTGGGCTTGACTTGGGCTTGCAAGCTGTTCAGATCAGATCAGATGGCTTCAAAATCAACAACGTTGAATGTCAAGTCCAGAATACAGTAATGCAGATAAGAAAGGAAGGAAATTGAATGTGTACAAAATGGAGATATCCCCCTTATGACGAGTGGCATTTATGGCCAATTTGCATATTCATTAAAGACACATGGCCGGGTCATCTCAAGTTCATCAGCCAGCTCAGGGTCTCCCTTCCTTTGTCCTCCGCTCCAATCTATTTTGATGTCCCAGGACTGGGCTTCAGCCACACTTCTGTGCATGCCAGCCAGGGATAGGAGTTTGCAAACATTCCTGGCCAATCAAAGTGCATGAAAGAGGCCAGACGGGATCCTGAAACAAGCGATCTGATAATCCGACCATCCGTTTGTCAAAGAGGGAGTGAGTGGAGTTGAGTTGTTGGCTTGCAGTGGGATGGAGGTGTTTTCACTTCTCAAAGGAAGTTGTGAGATGTGTTGAGAACGGTATGGGAGGGAGTTGTACAGCTAGATTAGTTGGTTGTTTTCTCCAACATAAATTTACCTATGCGAGAGCGAATGCGACACTTTCCCAAAAGAAGGGGTAGCTTGGCATTATGAGACCCTCAGCCTCAAGAGCGTAATCCACCAGCAAGGCAATGATGACACGCTTAGTAGAATGCCTTCCTCATAGCATGACCATAGTGATTTGGAGAAAGGAGGAGGCCGAGGATGGACGAAGGATAACTTCTTCTGTGTGGTAGTCACAATAGTGCTAAAATCGTAGCCTCGAGGCTCAACGGCTTCAAGGGGATGGGTTTGAGCAATGATTGGCTGTGAGCACCTGCCTCACACGATAGTGCTCAGCCTCGTACGCAAGGCTAGATGATCCGAATGAGTATGAGGCTGAGAGGACAGGACTAGCTGTTACCAAATCAACAAATCAGCAAAGTCAGCCCGCTGTGCGGGAAGCCCATATTGTTGGTTAGTAGAGCCTTTAGAGAATGTCTTCACTGGTGGGGTTTAATCATTCTTGAAAATGACTTCACAATTAGCAAAATAATAGAGCTTTTTTCAAATATTAAATCTGACATGAGTGTGTGGATTCAAGATCTGTGGTGCTTGTGATAATCATGCCGTGAATTTGATGGGTAGGCAAAATCGATGAGCTGTCCGATGCCTTGCCGTTGGATGAAACATATATAAATGTATTCCAGTTCCATTTTCTGAAATATCATCGTTCAGACGCATGCTGTTTCCGTAAGCATGAAACATCGCAGTGGTTTTGTGGATATCCAGAAGTAACTCTTCCAAGGTATATTCTTCTCATTCTGGAGTACCTTAAAATTTCTTTTGCGTCTAATTGTCCAAATTGTTATTGACTGAATGAATGAAAGTATCAGTTCGAGATCGAGTGAAATTTCTTGAGACCCAACCAAGCACTGACTTAGAGGACTTCTCGGGAAATGGAGGCTTCTTCTCGAAAGGCGATTATTATAGTGTCGTTAGAAGAAGGAAATACGCTAGATGGAGAGTTGGAAATCTGTGTATGAGAGCAGCTGGTTTGTGTTTGCTAGATCTATCTGAAAAGTGCGGAGTATTGTCTTCTCGAGTCCCATCGTCCCTTCACGGGAACCGAATTTGAGTTCAAATCCTTTCTTTCTTTCATGCGTGTCAACATATGTAGGGACTAGCGTAATAACTTCCCCAGACTCTCGTGTTCGTCCAATAGGGTTAACGAGAAGTTGGCAGTCATGCAATTGCCCACGGGAAGATGCATTTCACCTGCTGATGAAGGCGGGATTGGAGATATGCAGCGGACTACCCTCGAGAACACAATGTCATGAAGCTACCTCGGTACATTAGAAGAGGATCTTGTGGCATATGAGACTGGGTGATTTATAATCTCACCTACCGCAGGTACGCTGTGTCTGCCTCTGCCTTGGAGAAAGCTCTGACATTTATTATGCGGCTCAAAAAGGTTCTTCGAGAAGACCGAGTCCTTCACAGTTCAGAGAGAGGTGCATAAAAACAAAATGCGCTTATTGTATCTAGAATAAGACAAGCCTTTGTGAATGTCATGAGTTAAAAGAAAGTAACTATTCCCCATGATAAGAGAATAATAATAATAGGTGAAATGGTGAAAGAAAGAAACGCATGGTATGTGCTGGCAGCCTGACTGGACTGACGTCGCTAAGATCCCGTTAAGTGGCTGCAACGCGACATCTTCCAGCAGCTACTGTACCTCACCTTGACCTACCTACCATGCCAAAATCTCTCCATTCTTTCCTCCACTCCCTCCCCCACCACAACACCAGACAACAACCCAACTAAACACCACAAATCCCTCATATCGAGAGTGCTGGTCCCTCATACCAGCTACTGCTCCATTCATTTCCATCGATAGAGATTCCGAAGGGCGCCTGCACCGTTCCCTCCGTCACGCTCTTTTCGATTTCTCCCAATCCGCGACCCCATCAGCGCCTTCACCTTCCTCCCACACGCGCACATCAACAGTGACTGTGCCAGACGACAATCTATCGGGGCTGCTACTCTCGGAAGCTTCGTACTGCGAGCAGGTAATTATCGTCTCCGTGATAGCTAATCTGCAGATCTCGCGCGGCTACCTCTGCAAGCTCCCATCCCAACCTGCCCTCGTACAAACCCACATCAAAAGCTCGACTACACCTGGAGCTGTCCACTGTGGATGCTCCTTTGACCGTCTGCCAAGCTGTCGACAGCTAGGATAGGCACGGAGGCAGTGGAGGGGGTCGAAACCTATCTCTCAGCGGTCTTTCCGCTCCCGCCATCACCATGGTCAGAGTAACGAAGACTATGCAGGCGAGGCATGCCGAATCTCTGGTGAGCTCAAGATCATTCCAATTTGACTACTACCCTACTGACTGAACCTGCAGTCCCCGTTCGTCAAGGAGTTCCGCAACGCAGCGTGTACTGTTCCTCTACCCCTCCTCCCACAACATATCGCAACTTTCCCATCAAGATGGCCATTTCCCCGGGGCGACCTCTATCACTGGATTCCCCTCCTTAACCGCTTCGATGATATCCTCGACATGTTTTGTTCTGAATACAAGTTGGAGGATCCTCAGACCAGAGACTTCACCTGCAACGTTCTCCAGTCTGGCTTGGGCCAGAAAGATGAAGCCCCCCCGACCAGACAGGATCTCGAAGGACTTGGATTTTCCGTCGATGGAGATAGGGAATTGGTGGAGTCACTGTTGAACTTTTCGAAGTTGCTCCTGCAGAACTGCGGAAATCGAAGCGTCTACGCAAGCAGTTCACACCTCAACAAATTGTTGAACAGCACGTCTCTGTCTCTCCTCCAATGTACACTAGAGCTAGGTTCGGAATTGGCCCAGCGATACCAAGCGGCTCTGAAGCGCATGAATCTCCCAGGTCGCACTGCCAGCAATGCCCTTCTAGCCAACCACTACAATATCAACCTAGACCGTGTCTTGCAGCTGGCCTCTCCATTCTCGAAGAGCGTCACGAGCCCGGTGGAGTCTGTACAACCCACAACTCCGGCTACCCCGGGTGTCAAGGGCAAGGAGAAGGCAGCTTTCAGTACCTCAACAGCACAAAAGAGCGCCACAAGTACAGTGTATGCTAGCGAGCTGGCTACGATTGTCAAGGGTGGATCTGGTATTAGTAGTAGCCCAAAGAGCGTTCGGAATGGTGCACCATCTCTACTAAACTCCGAGACAGACTGGGACCAGTGGGGAGATGTGAAGCTCACGTTCTACCCAAAGACGAATGCTGAACCAGACACCAATGGAACCACCAACACACCAGCTCCGGCACTTTACACTCCTCCCCCAGGCATGCCCACAACTCCAACGCCTTCACGGAGATCCAATCTCGGACCGGGCTCAACACGCGCTGATAGACATACTGCCAGCGACGAGTCCCCATCCACCTTACCACGTGCTTCTACGTTTCCTACTGTTAATACTGAAGATACCCCACGTCCTAATTTCAAAATCATTCAGATCTCCTCTTCGAAGATCAAGTCTACTGGCCTGCATGCACTCCTGGCTGAACATATGTCGGATCTGCCAGTTGACCAGAAATACGAGCTGTTGACAAAGCTTCGTGTTGCGGATGCCTTGACAACCTCTGTAGAGACGAGACGCCAAATTTTATCTGTCAGATTGTTGGCTATCGCAAATCTGGCATACATCCAAGCCGAACCCGTATTTCTGGAGAGTGTTTTGAAGCAGGACAGCGAAGAGCCGCGCCGCTTACAGCTTATATATCAACTTGCAGAGTTGATCCATCCACCTGCTGACGGCGATGTTGCAGTGCCTCGAGCGATCCAGACTTTAGCATTCACGGTACTGGATGCAATGGCAAATCTACAGAGCAAATTTCCGGATGTCTGTGCCGCTCTCAACACCAATGTCAACCATGGAGTACTCCTTTACGTAGTCCGCAAGGCCGTTGCGGAAATGGGCAAGGATGAGCAGGAATCACAGCTCACAGAAGACGATGTTTGGCGTGATGCCCTGTTCTCACTCCTCGCCAACATGTCCGTCAATCCTCGTACTGGAAGCGATCTTGTTACCGCTGGACTCATTCCTATCTTGGTTGAAGTCCTTGCCCTTCGGACTAGCATCGCTGAGCGCTACCAGCCCTCGGTTCTCACCTTTCTCGACACAATTATGTACAGCGCACGAGAGGCCTTTACCGCTCTTGTTGGCGCTGATGGACTTGATGCTGTCTCCAGCTTGATCGTCTTTGAGGTTGGCGCTGCTTCGGACAATGCGGCAGCTGGCAATGGAATGCCAACCCAGTATCGATCATCAATGGTGGATTACGATATTCCCTTTGCCCAGCAGCAAACCTTGAAATGGCTTTTCAAGTTTATCCATCATATGATGTCAACTGCAGGCGGCTATGGTGGAAATTTCGACCGCCTCTTGAGAAATTTGATCGATTCGTCCCAGCTTCTTGGCAGCCTCCGTCAGATCATTGGAAATGCGCGTCTTTATGGTTCAAATGTATGGACCAATGCAGTCAGCATTCTCAATGACTTCATCAACAACGAGCCGACCAGTTTTGCAGTTATTGCCGAAGCGGGACTTAGCAGAGGTCTGCTCGAAGCTGTCACTGGCACAACCATCATCATGCCGGTGGAACCAAAGACTTCACAGCCTGAGGCACCCGCTCCGAGCGATGAAGTGGCAGATGCAACTGCGACCGATGATTCTCCATCTCCGCCTTCAGACGAGGATGAGGATGAAGTTAACGACGAGACATACAAAGTCACTCCAATCACACCAGGTATGCTCCAGACTCAACGTGAGGGACAATTGGCAAGTGGCATCTTGCCAAACTCGGAGACCATCAATATTGTGCCACAAGCCTTCAGTGCCATATGTCTGAACAACGCTGGTATGAAGATGTTCCAAGCGTCCAAGGCACTTGAAATATTCTTCGAGATCTTCGAGAGCCCTGAACACGTCAAGTGTATGGATTTGAATAAGGATCTACCTAGTAGCCTTGGCAGCAGTTTTGATGAGCTTGTTCGCCACCATCCTCCTTTGAAGGACGCGATCATGACATCGATCGTCAACATGGTTGCCCGAGTCGACTATATGTGCAAGAAGAAGGCCGACAACAATAAGATTGGTGCCAAGTTATGGACAACTGATCTGTCGGGACAACCCGTGGTTGCCAATGACCAAATTAGCCTCTCTCTAGTAGACCGTTCGATTAAGGGTAAAGGGAAAGCTATTGATGATAGCGGCGATGTGGAAATGCTTGATGCAGACTCCAGTTCTCTTGCACCTGCGCCTGTCAAGCCCAGCCCAGCTGATATCAACTCGTCCGAATCGATGACTCCTTACATCACTGCTGTTGCGACATTTCTCTCTTCCATGTTTGGCAACAGCGCTGCTCGAGCTGAGTTCTGCCACAAAGGTGGTCTCGAATTCATCCTCAATCTTGCCAACTCGCCATGTCTCGCGTACGACTTTGGGGAATCTGCTGCATGCCGCACATTTCACCACGTAATTGCCCAGCTTGCAGACTCGAAGCCGCATCTCGTAATGCCATCCCTATTGAAGAGAGCCCAGAACGCTGCTGATGACCTGCAACCATTCATCGCCCATGATGGAGAGAATTTCTTCTTTGCCCCTTTCGTCAATGCAGATGCTCGGCAATCAGTTGACATTGGAACTCTTTCGAAGGGTACGAAGTTTGCAAAGGCCTTGGTCAACCTGCATTCCTTGATTCCCACGATCAATATGTGCTTCCAGGCGTCGGTTCTCAATCACAGCAGAAGCAGTACCAATGCCTTCACCCAGGTCAATGCTGCCGATTATTATGCACGATTGGTTAAGACCCTTGGTCCCCTGCTAGGCGCTTCTCTCAGAGAAGATATGCAATTGCGGAAATCTGTTCCAGACTCGTGGCAGCATTCAAGTCGTGTCAAGGACTCTGGGTTTGGTGAGTCAAGTGCTGACTCCCCTGTGCCATCTGAACCGCCCGTCGAGCCAGCCGTCGAGGTTTCTCCCCCAACAGCCAGTGCTACGAACGGAGACTTGCCAGAACCAACCGAAAGCAAGCCAGCCTCTACCTCGGAAAAGTTATCGAAGACAGTATCAAAAGGCGAGCAGGCAACTCCATCCTTCAAGAACTATCAGACGCTCAGATACCTTCTTGGAAAGATGACCAGAGTTATCACTCCATTCTTCCAGACTCTAGGCAAGTCACTAGTAACCAAGCGAACCCCCGACAGTTTCCAGAAGCAGGGCTATCTAGCCGTGGCGGATGCATTGGTGGAGTCGATCTTGAGCCAGCTCACTCCATCTGAGGAAGAGTACTCCCCAGAGAATTTCTCGTACTGGATCGGAATACTGCATTGTCTGAAGGACATGTTGATTGAGAGTAAGCACCCTTGCCTGATTATGTTATGCACCGAACAGAACCGCACTGACCATACCCTAGATTCGCGCCACAATGAACGTCCGATTCAGACTATCACCATTGTCTTGCAAGCTTTCAAGGATCATGGTGGTTTGGACACTCTCAACCACATGTTGAAGGTTTTCACCTCGGAGATCCGAAAGGTCACCCTTCCTCTGCCTGAGTTCCATGAAAAGAAACACGAGGAGTTTGTACTGTATGAGCTGGCGACTGCAGGAGCCACGAGTATCCTCTCCCTCTACAGCCAAATCGTGAATGGCAGAAATTTGACCGAGGCGATCCAAACCATGACGTTGCTGAGTAGAGCTGAACGAGAGAAACGATTGGAGATTCCAGATGTGTTCTCGCCGCCTCAATTACTCGTGGAATTACGAATGGCCATTCTCCCTGTTGTTCGCTCTCTATGGGGATCCGATCTCATTGAGAAGGGACTAAGTCAGATATCCGAAAAGCTCATTGAGGTTATTCGAACCATCGCGGCAGCCGACAATGAGCTTGGTGCGCATAAGAAAGGTGATGCCCCGACGGTTCCCAACAAGCAAGTCCGCCGGGCCTTCAAGCCGAACCCTGAATCCCAATCTGCATTGACTGCCTCAAACGACAACGATGCTGGTGATAGCGATTTCGCAGACGAGGCTCTCTACCGTTGCAATAACAACCTTGCAGCTGCCATGGAGTACTACAGACTGTTTGGTGCAGATCCGTCACTGCGACACCCAGTTCCAGTCGGCGACATCGCACCTCGTACTCCGGAGGCGAATCCAACTTCCCGCCCTCAGACTACCGCCTCGACTGGTACCGCAACTCCTGAAGATCACGCGATGGCAGGTAGCGTGATGGACATTGTTGGTCGTCTCAATGACATCGTACCTCCCGCCGCTGCTACACCATCTAGCGATGCCGGTAGCCTTGACCAGGCATTGGCCCAAGTTGCCAACAACTATGCGAACAGAGGAGTCGATGGTCAAGATGTGTCCCTAGATCCAACTCCGACAGACTCATCGGCTCCGAACCCACCTTCAAAGGTTGAGACCCCGCTGAAACGCGTTACAGTTGATGACCTGAACGACGAACGAGCGCTCATTCGAGATAACCTCATCGATAAATGTCTTGACGTAATCAATGCTCATGGGGACGTGACCTTCGAAGTTTCGGATTTGATCTCTACTGTAGTCAACAAGTCGGATGATCCACCAACACAACGAAAAGTCGTAAGCGAGACCTTGGTCATTGCTCTGATGTCCTTTGCTGGTGAAGAGGATCTTCGGGCAACCGGCAAGAAGGTTGCTGCTTACGCCCATCTTCTTGCTCTCATGTTGAGAGACAAGTTGTTCTACGCTGCTGCTGTAGATGAGTTGAAGGAGAACCTGAGCACCCTGCTCACATTCATCAAGTTGTCTCCAAACCATGCCGTTGATGAACGTTCGCCGTGGGTTGCACAAATTCTACTCATCGTTGAGATGCTTTTGAGCGATGATGCTCGACCACAAAAGACCAAATGGGTGTTGCCAAAGGACGAGAACGATACTCCAGAGCCGCCCGTACTGGAGATAGTTGAGCCCTCTGTGGGACCAGAAGAGCGGATCCAACTTTTGGAAGCAATTCTTGACATTCTGATTCGCATCGGCAAGGATGAAAGCCTAGCGCTTGCTGTGTTGCGAATTCTCGTTATCTTAACCCGAACTCGATCTATCGCACAAAGCATTGGGGAGAAGAAGAATATCCAGAGACTTTTCGTCATGGCCAAGCAACTTGCTGGTTCGAGCTCCCCCTTGATTCAGGGCCCATTGATGATCATTCTTCGCCACATCATCGAGGATGACGAAACTGTGAAGCAAATCATGCGAGCAGAGATCAAGACATTCCTGGAAACCAATCGCCAAGCACGCAGCATTGACGAAAAGGTCTATCTTCGTGGCTTATCACATATCGCTTTGCGAAACCCTGAGCTGTTCGTCGAAGTGACAAATGAGATGGTCAAATTTAATCGTTGGACATATCAAGCCCATGATGGCCGCGGTCACTCTTTGGTATTGAAGGATCTTACGCCCGAGCCTGGTACCAAGGATGATGGTGTACAGCCAACTGTTCAGGCCACCGAGGACTTGACCCTGTCAGACGTTAAGGCATCTACAGAAGCCGCTGACACAGAGATGCCAGATGTCTCCAAGCCAACAACGCATGAGCAGAAGTTGCCAGTGGTTGAGAATCCTGACGGTGTCATTCACTTCTTGCTCTGCGAGCTTCTTAATTACCGAGATGTCGAGGACAAAGACCCCACACCAACTGTTACCACTGCCGAGACTAGCTCACCTGCCAACGCTGATATCCTCAATTCAGTTCCATCATCCGATCCGGAACCGATCGCGGCCAAGGACAAGTCCAAGTCAACTTCAAAGCCAGAGTTCAAGGCCGAAGAGCACCCAATATACATCTACAGATGTTTCATTCTTCAATGTCTTACGGAGTTGTTATCATCATACAACCGTACCAAGATTGAGTTTATCAATTTCAAGCGCAGCGCTCCACCTCAGTCCATGACCCCGTCCAAGCCTCGATCAAGTGTGGTCAACTACCTTCTCTTTGACCTCATTCCTCTTGGCACATTGGACCATGCGGAAAACACGACTTTACGCAAGAAGCTTGTCACTTCAAACTGGGCAGATTCTGTGCTTACGGCACTTCTGTGCAAGACTGGTGAACAACCTGTTGACAAGGGTCGTGAGCCGTATGATAGCGAAAATGAGCCAGACTTACTGTTTGTTCGTCGATTTGTCCTGGAAAACGTTCTGAAGGCGTACACCCAAGCAAGCACATCCACTGAACCTCTAGATGTCAAGTATGCCCGAATGCTAGCCCTCGCAGACCTCATGAATCACGTCATGAGCGGAAAGGAGAACGTTGGCCCCACAGACACTTCGCTTGCCAACATATCTCAAAAGCAACTTCGCCGTATCATGTTCGAGAAGGGCTACGTTGCAGCTCTGACTGCTTCCATTGCGGATGTTGATCTCAACTTCCCTGGCGCCAAGCGCGCTGTGAAGTACATATTGCGTCCTCTCAAAATTTTGACCACCGCTGCAGTCAACCTCAGCGATCTATCTTTGATCTCTGGCACAGCCGGTCAAGGCGACGAGGATGAGATTGAATCCGCAACTTCGATGTCCGAACCCGAAGACGATCGTGAAGAAACCCCTGATTTATTCCGAAACTCGACTCTTGGTATGCTCGAATACGGCAGAGAGGGGGACTCTTCGTCAGAATCCGATGATGAAGACGAGGAGATGTACGAGGGCGAATACGAAGATGAAATGGACTATGATGAGGACGGCCCTGGAGATGATGAAGACAACATCAGCGATGAAGACGAGGAAATCGAAGGCATGGAAGGCATGGGTCCTATCGAGGGCGTGGATGGGGACCACGGCCTTGACGTCGAAGTCATCATGGCTGACGATGATGAAGATGATGAAGACGGCTCAAGTAGCGGCGATGATGAGGAAGATTCGGAAGACGATGATGGTCGGGTTGAAATCATCGATGAGGCCGGAAACATCCAAGAAATCGCTGAAGAGGATTTAGGCGAGTGGGAGAGTGATGACGAGGATGATGATGATGGAGAGGAGGAAGAGTACGAGGGCCAAGCCGCTGATGCCGAAGAACAACAAATGCATGATATGGAAATGGGTGGTCCAATTGGCCACCTTGTTCGCGCTCTTGGTGGAGATGTTGATGCCGCTGAGATCATCGAACGCATGGAGGCTGAAGCTATGGACCCTGATGATGACGAAGATGAGGAGCGTGTTCCTGGAGAGTATGTTGAGGATGACGATGATGAAGGTATGTTTTCGACTCGGTAGAAAGACGACACTTCGTGCTAACTCGTTATAGGAGACGAGGAGGATGAGGATGAGATGGATGAGGAGATGTTCTTTGATCACCATGCACGTAAGTTTACTTTGTCCCTAGAGCCGATTTCCCCACTGACAAGAATATTTGTAGTTGATGGCCCTGGAGGTAACTTTGGTTGGCAAGATGAGGTTGAGCCGGCAATGGTTGTTCATCGCCGTCCTCGTGGTGGCTTCTCACCATTCCCACCAGGATTCACTGGCGGTCCTCGTGATCCGCTGGGTGGTACGTTAGCCCGATCGCTTCAGTCTACGCGAGATTTTCTGCAGCGCTTGTTGGATTCTCAAGACAGCCTGGAAGCCCTCCTCCCACACAGAGACAGAACTAATCCAAATGCAGTTCCAGACTATCGATCGTCATACAGATCGCATCGACCTGGTGCACCCCTTTCTCGTGGCGCAGGAGACGATGGGGTCAACCCCTTACTTCAGCGAACACATCCTGGTGGACCAAGCCGAGATGGCTCCGGCCGCATGCCTTCTATGGGAAGTTGGATCCAAGCTATGGGTGGCCCAGGTGGCGAGATATTAGATATTGGTGGCCGACACTTCGGTGAGAGCCCTGCAGCAGCTGCTCTGTTGGATGAAGTCATTAGATCCTTACCGCCTATGCCAGGTCACATTGCACGACATGGCCAAGCGCTTCAATTCCACATCACCGCTGCCCCAGGTCAGCCATTCCCACCCGATCTTCAAGCCATGTTCAGCATGCGCCCATCTCGATACGATAGACATCGCGAGCCCGCCGAGCCTGGAAATGCCACTCTCTTCACACCTCAATCCACCTTTTCTAGATGGTTGGACGAGTCTCGGATTATATTTGGCGCGACTGCAGTGGAGAGATCCAACGACCTTGCCGCTGCCATCCTGTCACATCTTGTTCCCCCTGCCATCGAGCTCGACAAGGCGGCCAAGGCAGCCGAGGCTGAGAAGGCTGAGAAGGCTCGCAAGGATGAGGAGGAGAGATTGAAGCGACTTGAGGACGAGCGAATTGCAAAGGCCGAAGAGGAGAGAATTGCGAAGGAGAAGAAAGAAGCCGAAGAGCGAGAGGAGGCCGAGCGAGTCGCTGCTGAGGCACTTGCTGCTCGAGGCCCCGAGCAAGAGGCAAATGATGTTCAAGGTGCTGCTGAGAACCCAGATCTGGATGCCATGGATGGTGTTGAATCAGAAGCTCCGGCGCAACCAGAAGCCGCCGACCAAGCTGAAGAGGCTCCTGCTGCTGATCGTCCTAGAATCACAACTATGATTCGTGGTGCTCCGTTGGACATTACGGACTTGGGTGTTGATGCTGATTTCCTAGCTGAGCTGCCAGATGACATTCGAGAAGAAGTCATCATGTCGGCAGTTGCCGAGCGACGGTCCACGGCTGCCGCAACCGGAGCTCAACCTACAGATATCGATCAAGAATTCCTTGATGCCCTGCCAGATGACATTCGTGACGAGATCATTCAGCAAGAGAGACAAGATAGGCGACGTCGCGAACGTGAAGAGCGCAACCGTGCAGCTGCAGCCGCTAATGGTGGAGCTGTTGTTGCTGGTGAGATGGACGCTGCCACCATTCTGGCTACTCTGCCTACAGCATTGAGAAATCAAGTGCTCATGGAGCAGGATGACGAGACCCTGGCACAACTTCCACCCGAACTCGCCGCCCAGGCTCGCGCTATTCTACGAGAGCAAGCTGGTCATGGTAGAATGCCAGCTCAATATGCACGCAGAGTCCCAGCAGCCGGCGAGCCTCGTCAACCCAACGCCGAGAGACCTCAACGCCGCGCCATTGTTCAGATGCTCGACAAGTCTGGTATTGCAACACTTTTGCGCCTGATGTTCATATTCCAGCATGGAAGCCTTCGAAGCACACTCAACTCTGTTCTCCAAAATATCTCGTTGAACCGACACAACAGAAACGAGGTTATCAGCACTCTTCTGCACATCCTCCAAGATGGCAGTGTCGATATGACTGCTGTTGAGAGAAGCTTTGCCCATCTCTCGTTGAGAGCCAAGCAGCCAAAGGACGCACAACCAAAGACTCCTCAGCCACAATCCCTGAAGAGAGCTCTTACTACCTTAGGACCCGTTACGCAGACCACCTTTGAAGCCTCCCCTCTCATGGTCGTGCAACAATGCTTGGCCGCTCTTGTTTCGCTCAACCAAGTCAACCCTCACATTCCCGCATACTTCTTGACCGAGCACAATACTGTTGAAGGTCTTAAGCGTAGCGTTAGCCGCAAAGGCAAGGGTAAGGAGAACAAGGCCGCCAAGTACGCTCTCAATTCATTGTTAAGTCTCTTGGGTCGTGATCTCATCATGGAGAGCTCGTCCGTCATGGAGTCTCTCTCCACACTCCTAAATATGATCACCTCTCCACTTCAAAGCCTTCAACGCAAGCAAAAGGAGGCTGAGGAGGCAAAGAAAAAAGCTGCCGAAGCCGCTGCTGCCGTTGAGGCCGCTCCTTCTGTTGCATCACCGGAGACTACGACAACTACGACTGATCGACCCAACGAGCCCCAAGCAGATGCTCCTGTCTCTGAGGCATCTCCTGCCGTTGAAGTTGCGCAAGTTCAACCTGAAGCTGGCGAGGCATCAACATCTCCAGCTGCTCAAGACCCAAAGCCAGAAGCTGCCAAAGAGGGGGAAAAGGCAAAGGAGAAGAAGGTCACCGTATTCACGCCACCAGTCATTCCAGAGCACAACCTGAAGCTTGTCATCAACATCTTCGTTGCTCGCGAATGCTCTTCAAAGACATTCCGAGAAACCCTCTCAACCATCAAAAATCTTTCCACCATCCCAAATACCAAGGCTGTCTTTGGACGCGAGCTTATTTCCAAGGCACAAGGACTTGGTGAGATTATCCTGGTTGATCTTGAGGAACTTCTTCCACAGATTGAGAAGGCTACAACTGGTACTGAGATTCAAGGCGTGGCACTCGCCAAGTTCTCTCCTGGTGGCTCGGATCAAAACAAGCTTCTCAGAGTCTTGACTGCTCTTGATCATCTATTCGATCCAAAGCGTGAGAAGAAGGACAAGCCAACCGAGGCCGAGGTTGAGGGTGAATCGTCGCAGCTGGTTGAGAAACAGGATCTCTTGTCTTCACTTTACGAGAATCCTACTTTTGGCCGCATGTGGGACCGACTAAGCGCTTGTCTAAGTGCGATCAGACAACGAGAGCATATGCTCAATGTCGCCACCATTCTGCTTCCTCTCATTGAGGCATTGATGGTTGTGTGCAAGAACACCACACTGAAGGACACTCCGATTTCTCGAACTCAACTCGGAAAGGATATGCTACTGACGAGCCCTCCTCCCGAAAGCCAAATGGAGAGCTTGTTCTATACCTTCACTGAGGAGCACCGCAAGATTCTGAATGATCTGGTCCGACACACTCCAAAGCTGATGTCGGGTACTTTCTCTCTCCTAGTCAAGAATCCCAAGGTCTTGGAGTTCGACAACAAGCGCAACTACTTTTCTCGGAGCATTCACGCCAAGGCACCAAATTCCCGCCAATCCTTCGCTCCTCTACAACTTTCTGTTCGCCGAGACCAGGTCTTCCACGATTCCTTCAAGTCTCTCTACTTCCAAACTGGCGATCAAATGAAGTATGGCAAGCTCAGCATCCGATTCCATGGCGAGGAAGGTGTTGATGCTGGCGGTGTTACCCGTGAATGGTTCCAAGTACTTTCACGACAGATGTTCGATCCGGGATACGCTCTCTTCGTTCCTGTTTCTTCTGACAGAACTACATTCCATCCCAATCATTCCAGTGGTATCAACGAGGAGCATCTTATGTTCTTTAAGTTCATTGGTCGTATCATTGGCAAGGCTCTTTACGAGGGTCGTGTCTTGGATTGCCATTTCAGTCGAGCTGTGTACAAGCGCATTCTTGGAAAGTCTGTTTCCGTCAAGGACATGGAGTCTCTCGATTTGGACTACTACAAGTCACTCATCTGGATGCTTGAGAACGACATCACGGACATCATTACAGAGACCTTCTCTACTGAGCAAGAGCGCTTTGGTGTCACCGAGACAGTTGACTTCATTGAAGATGGCCGAAACGTCCCCGTCACCGATGCGAACAAGCATGAGTATGTCCGTTTGATGACCGAATTCAGACTCACTGGATCTGTTAAGGAGCAGTTGGACGAGTTCCTGAAGGGTAAGTTTCCCCTCGTCCGGCTTAATAGTGTATGCTAATAATGGACAGGCTTCCACGATATCATTCCCGCTGAACTGGTTGCCATCTTCAACGAGCAAGAACTTGAGCTGTTGATTTCAGGTCTTCCTGAGATCGATGTCGACGACTGGAAGAGTAACACGGAGTACCACAACTACACAGCTTCTTCCCCCCAGATCCAATGGTTCTGGCGAGCTGTCCGTTCATACGACAAGGAAGAGCGCGCCAAGCTTCTACAATTCGTCACCGGAACTAGCAAGGTGCCTCTGAATGGCTTCAAGGAACTGGAGGGCATGAATGGCTTCAGCAGATTCAACATCCACCGTGATTACGGTAACAAGGATAGGCTTCCAAGTTCTCATACTTGCTTCAACCGTAAACTTTTCTGCCCCCATCTGTAGCTCAAACATGGCTAACAATATCACAGAACTCGATCTCCCAGAGTACGAAAGCTATGAGACTCTTCGCAAGCAAGTCCTCACTGCCATTACCGCCGGAAGCGAGTACTTTGGTTTCGCATGAGCAAGTTCGCGCAGATTGATGACTTTTTTCCTCCTTTTATTCATTTGCAAGTTCGTTACGACATGACATCATGCATTGCAGGCTTTGATCAGCATTTCAACGGCGTCAGTACCATTCCTTCCTCGAACTCTCGAAACCTATCTCCAGGATGCTCGAGGGCATTTACGTCTGCGTGTTTGGTTGGCATGAGATGGATGTGCCATACAGTGTGAATAAAGCTTTGCTCTGATGATGAGATTTTCCTTTCCTTTCCAATTCTACTTTCCACACTCTATCCATACTCGACTTACATTCTCTGGGGTTCCGCAACGAAGTGCAGGTCGTTTGTGGATTTTTCCTCTGGAGCTTTGCTGGGTTAGGAGGTTGGTTGGTTTGAGGATGAATGGATGAATGGATGAATGGATGGACGAATGGATTGACATTATGGTTTTATTTTCCTGGGTGGGTGGATGGATGGATGGGGAGGTATGAGAGTTTGTTTTGTGGGTATGTAAAATAGATAGCTGGGTGGCGTGAGATTACTACATCAGTTTTTTGATGTGGTGGAAATAGCAATAGAGCGTCTATATTATGAATTGTTACGGCTCTTGTGAGTTGTGAATGTGACACTAAAGTAAGGTTGCTGTCAATCAATACCAGGTAGGTCCACAGTAGAATCACCGCCCAACTCTGCAAAGTCCAACTGAACTGCTTTGATATTCTCTGCAGCCATTACTTACTCCACCACTTACTCTCGAACACAAATGTCCACCAGTACCGCGCGCTTCCGGAAACACAATAGACTTTGTTCTGACGTTTTCTAGTCATTCGCTAATTGGGGCGAGAGAAAAATTTCCAAATAAAAGAAAGGAAAGTTTGGAAGCGAAAGATAAAGTATTGAGTTGAGAGGGGAGGTGTACTAGGATTTTTTTTTTTCCTTCTTTTTCCTTCTCTCTCTTAACTTTTCTTCTCGCTGGTTGTCGCTGGTTGTCGGCTTTATTAGAAGGGTATCGTCGAAGTACGATTGCAACAGGTAAGTATGATAGGATAGCTATGTATTTAGACATGCATTAGATTAGATCAGAGGTGTTTTATTTCTTGTTGTGTTGTACATAGAATTCTGTATTTTCTGCTTCGATGTGATCTTTATTTAGGTGTGCAAAAGGGGAGGGGGGAATGTGAGATGCTAATAAACATGAGATTGTTTGGACGGGTGGATTGTGTTTTAAGAAAATGGATATCCTTGTTAGTGAGTGACATGTAATGTACATATCTCGAGTACAAGGTGGTAGAAGGGGTTGGAGAAAATACCGAGAAAGATGGAGCAGGGAAGTAGCTATGTTTGTTGATTGGAGGTGTGCTGTGGTCTGTCTGGTTGGATGGATGGACTTTTGGGTATTTTGGATTTCTGGATGGTTTTATATATAGATTTCTGGTGCTGAGAGATGCATCATACGATGAGTTTCTTGAGAAGGGGAAGTTCGTAATTGTAATAGCAATGCGTAGCCTTTGTGTGCATGGTAGGTAAAATTACAGCGCGTACATGTCTAGGTATCTATTTGTTTCTCTTTTGTCTTGTGGAAATGCGTTGTGGGGATGATGGAGGGATTGAGGTTGCGGATGTTCAGAAAGATATTGTATCTGCAGGGATGCTGGGCTGGGGTTGAGTCTGGATCTGAGGCGGGGGGTAGAAGGTTGGGTATTGAAAAAAATGTCCGGAGGGATTCAGATGGGGATGAGATTGAGTATAAGCCTTTATTTGTGGAGTACTAAGTCCCCCAAAAAATTTAGCTAGGGAGAAGGAGGAAGTCCAAAACATGTCCAGATACTATTGAGAATGGGCGTGGTATTGACAACTTTTTCTTCACTTTGTATTGGCGGCGGTCGAGAACTCATGCCGGCATTTAGCTCCCGCTCACACTGCAGAGTTTTAATGTCAAAATCACAATGTGACAAGTCAAACTAGAGTCATAACGTCGTAGTCAAATGAGCTTTTGAAGAACGCCTAGCTACATGCCACATGCACTGCAGAGTATCTTTGCCCATAAACCCGTAGAAAGAAGCCGAGAAGAAAAAGAGGGACATCATCAAGCCTGTTCGTGTCTAGACAGACTGGCAGACTATCCATCCCATTGCATCTCCTCATCTCATGCTACCCGAAAACAATTCCCATGCCCCATTATGCTGCTGCGATCGAAGTACAAGAGAAGGAAGGGTATTCTTTCTTTACTTGCGCATCGACGAGGCTCTGCGCTTGCGGAGATCAGCTCGGGAGGCCTTGGCTTCGGTGACACGCTTGGCGAGAACTTGAGCGTACTCGTTCTAGGGGAATGTCAGTGTTTGTACTCGTGGAAGGGGGGTATTGGTGTAGGCAAACGTACAGCAGCATCCTTGGTTCGCTCAGCGTTACGGCGCTTGAGTGCGATACGGTGGCGCTTGTGTTGGAGACGTTGAGGGGTGACCAGACGTTGGATCTTTGGGGCCTTGGTGTATGGCTTCTTGCCCTCACCCTTTGGCTGAACCTCGCGACGGATGACAAACTTGCGGACCTAAATTCAACAGCACTTCGTTAGCAAAATCATTCATCTCACACTCTGGACACTGCTGGCTCCGTCTGCCACCGTGGGAACAGTGACAGGCAGAAGCAGCAGGCCAGGCGAAGTAGATATACGGGATACGTACATCATCTTCCTTGGTGAGGCCGAAGAACTTGCGGATCTTCGTGGCACGCTTGGGACCGAGACGCTTGGGGTGGACGGTATCGGTGATACCTGGGATGTCGTTCTCTCCTTGCTTGACGATGGAGAGGGCAAGGACAGAGAGATCCATGGCGACGATGCATCCACGGACAGACTTGCGCTTGCGCTCACCAGTTCGGCGTGGGCGGTAGCAGGAGTGGCCATCAGAGAGCAAGAGACGGACACGGGTTGGGTGCATGACTCCCTGCTTCATTGGGAAACCCTGCTTGTCGTTGCCACCGGTGATCTTGAAGATATATCCCTTGAACTCGTCTCCGACGCTGTCACCGGGAACCTCCTGGCCCATTCTGTATATCCTGTTAGGAAATTTCCTTCTCGAATCGCTCGGAGCGTGCTGAGTTTGTGGATTCCGTACCTCTTGTCCATGAATACACGGAGCTTGCGGTCATCTTCAACCTCGATGAGCTTTTGGCTGCCATTGGCAGGCTATTGTATTGTCAGTTGGTGTTCCTCTTCTAACTCTCTCTCCGTCTCTGCGACCTCGAACAGGATGAATTTGCGCGCGCGGATGAGAAGGTGGAACGTACGAAGGAGATGTTCTAGAAACGGTAGATATTAGCATACGATCGCAATTGAGGATAAACTCCTCTGCGCGAGATATTTGAAGAGTGGAAGAGACTTACAAGCTTCATCGTGGCTGTTGTCGTTGGTTGTCGTTGATTCTTTCGAGAGCTCGCTGTTCAAAGAATTCCTGTGAACCGGGAAATTCGTTAGCGTGTGCGCAGAGATTGGACGCTAGTGCGAAGCGAGCACATGACCTAAGGGGAACTTGCAGGGGTGGGGAAGTAGATTAGGTAATACAAAACAAAGTAAAGCGACAGGAACAACAAACCTCAAGATCAATTGTGAAGTCGTCTCGGTCAGGAATTGCAGACCGGCGTGGAACGTACTTGCGATGCCCTCGTCCGGTAAGAAAAGCTGACGGTGGAGCAAAAGAGTTAGCAGGGCCAAAACAACACAAATACGAAGGTGTGGTGGCTCAGGACGTACCAGGGAATCGGAGGATACTGAAGAAAACAAGAAGAAGAAATGCAGCAATGACACAAACAACAAAGACCAAAAAACCGAAATCAACCGAGTCGTTGGAAGTTTCAATATACTGGTTGAGGTTGATCTTGTTTGTTTGTCTGGTGCTGAAATGTTAGCTCGGAGCAGATAATCTCACAATTACAGCCACACCTAATTCTCCGAAGAAATTCCGTTAATCGATGTAAACAATCCTCTTCTCCCTTCCCCTTCCCTTCTTTTTGAACTTGCAAAGTCTTAGGCTCGTTAAAGGGATGGGTACTTACGGTCTGTGTGTTGTTTGATTGAAGGTATAAGTGTGATTCCGATTGTGGCTTTTGACGTCAAACGCGAGGTGCATGTTTGATGTTGGTGATGTTGAGGGACGCGGTCTCTGCTGGCGAGGAGAGGAAAAGAAGTTTGGTGCTGCCGAAGAAAGGGACTAGCTTGGATTAACATTCGAGTTTAGATCATGAACAAAGGAGAGGATTACTCCGAGATGAACTGCTGGGTCTAGGCAGTCCTGCTCTTACCGAGGATCTGTATCCAAATCCCGTTCATGAGCAGTGTCGCGGACCCAACTCCTAGAGCTCCGGATGTGAGAAGGACACATTTTCTTAGAAATTCAACCCCTGGCGGCGTTTGGATTGAAGTAGACACGCATGTCTGCCATTTTAAGGTTAAAGATGGAAAGTTGGGATTCAGGTCAGGGTTCTTTGGCTGTAGTCTGTTACTTTATCCCTAATGGAGGAGATTGCTAAGATTTTACGGCGGTTGTTTGTCAAATTAAGGATACAAGAAAGCTTTGAAAGGATTGTTATTGTCCTGAGGTACTGCTTGGTAAGTTTCTGAGAGAAAGAACTGGTAGTTATTCTGCAGGACTTTTAGAGAGAAGAAATTCATGGCCTGATTTAAACACTGTTCTCAGTTGTGATTGTATTCCCTTCGAAGGATGTAATGAGCCTAGTGGTTATTTGAGACAACTAAACACTGAAGATTTTGGGCATGTTATCATGATCGAAAGACTTGTGATGTAGTAGGTAACAGCTTCAGTTGTGATTGAACATCATTCTGCTCGTAAATACTTTGTCCATAATTCACTCACTCCTATACAATCAGCGACATAAAGCTATAATCAGTGTTTCGAGTTGCTCATCTTGACTTATATGCCATTCAAATACATCAACTTCTTCATGCCCTTCGCCCATCTCTGATAAAAGATAAAGTATAAAAGCCAAAGTCTTCTCCCAACACAAAAACGACAACGCTGCATCCCATAACTAGAACAAGAGCTAAACTAAAACAACACAACCTACTAGCTACTTTACTAACAAGTGTCTACACAGTCTTACCTACACCCGCCGCCCACAATGACAATGGGAGGCACAATGTACCTCAACTTCACCACCAATGCCATGATAGCAGCCAGTGGGATCCTCGTTCTAGCGGCGGTCATAACGTTGGTTATCAATGAGATGTAGATACATCTCCTTTGTAAGTCCTCTCCCTCTCCCTTCATCTGTTTTTAGCTCGGTCCTTCCGAACTTTTACGTTAAGGAACAGGAGATAATCAAGTGAAATAAGATATAATCGTTGTAGGCTTAGTATCAGCTACAGGCCTCCGGATAGATGATAGAATGAAGGGGATGCGATTCCGGGCGAGATGAGAACGGGAGGAAGCGATGAGAATCTTGAGACGGGAAGTGGAGGGTGAGAGTGAGAATGAGGGTGGGGATAGTGACGTGTGGTAGTTAGTTTGTGGTAAAGGTCTGGATATCTTGGAGGAGTGAGAAGGGTCATGGATGTATAGTGTGGAGTGGGTGGAGTGGTTGTATGTAGATAGTTCTGCGAGTGTTTGGCGGGAATGGTATGTAACTCCTTCGACGTGGACAAGAGGAAGACTTTGCCTGGTGGGAGGCGCAGGTGCTAGTGCTACCGTGCTTATTTTTGCAGTCCATATAAAGCGTAGAAATAAAATATCTTAGGTACGTGATGCTGAAGGGCAAATCCATAAGTTACAGGCTAATTATCATGTTGATCCTTGTGTCAATCTGGATAGGTAATTGTATTGAGAGGTAGTGACTGCAAAATGCATGCAATAAATACTTGGTTCCGTCTAACAACTCATGAATAGGAAGAGATTATTGTCAGGTTTCATATAATATCTGGTAGTCTAATGAAGGGAAATTCAAAGTCCAAGAGTGAGGAAAGGTGGGCCATAGTCAGCTTAGTGAACACGCATTTGGATGTCGAATTTGATCAAGTTGGTTCATCGGTACTGAGCGTACCATTAATCACCCTTCCCAGCAGTTATTTGCACCCAGGATCTACAGTCGGTTCCAACATATGTTCCGCTATGATAAAATAGTTCATTTAGCTACCCGTTGATGCCTTCCTCCAGATATCTACGAGTGGTCCACCGATCCCGAAGATGGGATCGGATTCTGGGAGGGGCACTGCTCGGGCATTTGATGCTTTCTGTTTCGTCTCGGTCTCATCCGCTTTGCAGAAGTTATTGTCCCAGTGGGGACTGCCTTCTGGATAAAGGCCGACATATTCGTAGTCTCTGCTGCTTTCTAGGCCTGGAAGCTTGCTGCATCAGCCTTGAATTTCGGTGGCCAGCCATGCAATATTCCCAAAGCAGGAGGCATGAGGAAGCCAGAGATGAAGAAGGTTCACGTACTGCAATGCGCCACACCAGCCGGCAGAACAATCGCATCTCCCACCCTTAACTCTACCAACAGATCATCTTCCGTCTCCGGGTCCAGAGGTCCCCGTCCCAACAACAGCCGACTATGCCCCTTAAACACAGCATAGCATTCATGCGTAACACTGTGAAAGTGATGTGCACTATAATGTTTGAATACCCCGCCCTTCAACCACTTATTTGGTTCGATCCGAGCGCATGTTGATTCGGGAGTGGGGTTGACTGGAAGGGCTGCTCGGTAGACGAGAACTGGGAGGGGGGAGTTGGGGACGTGAGGCGTGGAGTTTTTGATGAAGTATTGCTCTGGCGACGATGTTTCGGATGGCATTTTCTGTGTCTTTGTGTATGCTTGTTGAGAAAAAGATGTGAAGTTCGTCCGAGGGGAGTTTTAGTCTTTGGCGGGGTAAGTGGCTTGGCCGATCAGTGGTCGTAAGCCCTCAGAACGGAATTCTCCAGCAATACTATACTTGCCCTCAAATGCCATCTCCAGCATCCCAAGTACCAACAGGTTCCGGTCGAATAGAGAATATAATCTTATACTTCACAATCTCCACCACTTCCAACTGCTCAACCCTCTCTTCCCCCTCCCCTTCATCTCCATCAACATCCATCGTGCTCTCCTCCCTATCACCCCTCCTTCTAATAACAGCCAACGCTTTCGGCAACTTCTTCACTTCTCCCGTAAGTCTCTGATGCTTTCCCACATACAGATATACACGCTTCATCCAGCCCGTCTTGCTGTTGTCCGCTGGATCGTAATCCGGGAAAATCAACCGCCCAACTGGCGTTTCTTGTGAGGAGACTCTGGTCTGCGATTCCGTCAATATCGAGTCTTCGTCGTCGTGAGAGGGAAGGTTGATTGTGCCTTGCATCTCTAGCAGGGCGAGGCCGGAGGGCGTTTGGAGGAGCTGGGGGAGGGGGTTTTGGACTTTCTCGTAGGGTAGGAGGGGTCGAGGATGGACTTGGACTTTGGACATTTTGCTGTATCTGATTTGCTGGAGAAAACTAGTACTTGGAAGTATCTAGCTGGTTGACGTGGAGGATTGTAATTGAGCCTTCTTGTCTATTGAAGTTGAATTAGATTGTATATATAGAAGAGTTCGCGTCGACGCGACTTGATAAGCCAAGCCGGTTCATCCTCGGCTCGCTGAACACGATGCTGACTAATCCATCCATTCGACTTCTTCAAGTTTTCTTCTCTCCCACATCAAGGATCAACCTCACACGCTCAGGCCAACAGGCTTCAAAGTCACATCTCCACCAGCTCTTTGCCTGTTATAAATTACATGTTCAAGCCGTCAGAGTCAATAGTGCACTCGCTTTATTCTTCAATTCGGCCTCAAGACGCCCTGCTCCCCATGTCCCTGAGGGGTTTCCCAAGTGGAGAAATCTGACATCTTCTAGAGTTGCACTCTAGCCGCATCTGGACTCTCTCCGATCATTATGCTATTGACCGGAGCCGTAATCTTATCAGATTTTCCCATTCCCCGCTTGAGTGGGATCTGGCTTTTCGAGTCTGTGTTCAAGTCGAGTTGTCATCTTGCTGCCTTGCTCGAAAATCGAGGCGAAGGAGAGATTAGCTGAGTATCTTAGCTCTATTTGTCTGTTTCAGAGCTGTTCTCAAGACTACAGTATGGACGGAGAAGCAGTTGTTTCCATTCACAACACTTCACTTGCTCACTTTAACCTGCCATTGTAGAGCTTCTTGAAGCTTTACTGCGACCCCATTTTGAAAGAACATGCCAGGGACACAGAAAGAGAATGACTTACTCCGTCGCTGACAATATAAACATGCCATAAGCAATTGCCATGTTGCAGCCAAGCCTGGTCAAGCTTCACTTACCTTTGGTTGTCTAGTGTTCGAAGTACAACAGGCGAAGCCCATGCTATCTTCAGAATACTATTCAGGTAGTCGTGAGAGGAGGTTTCAGTTGCCTCTATTTAATTTCTCCGTCCCACAATTCTTTGCAATGGACCTTCGGATTGCAGCTGTGTGGCCCTGTGTTCTTACACCGGTAGGTTCAATCCCACTGAAACTTCAAACAGAGAGAGCAATTAGACTCGCCAGCCATCGCTGCATCCTTTGGTTCTGGGACTCCGCCGGTCGAATATCATGAAAGCAACTTCTCTAGGTCTAAGGTAAATCAAGGCCCAACGAGCAGGTTTGGTCGACATTTCTTCCTTACATCTTTCCCCCTTCTCAACTGGTTTGGGGTCATCAGATGTGAACGAACTCCATAGCCTCATCAGATTCGGCTTGGCAACGAGATATGGACCCAAGTTTGATATGGAGCCCCGAGCTTCAAATTCAACTTCTAATTGGCAATATGCTCTAGACACCAAATCTACGAGCAGCTTCACGTGCTGATAGCTAAGATATCACATCGTCGATTTTCGCCTTCGCTCCCACTCTTGTGGACGGCCAACCAGGGGACTGCGAGTTTCACACTTCCCTGGACCGATGACCCACCGGGCCAATCTGATAATTTATCTTGGCAGAGGTTAGTTCTCTCCAGACGGGGCTCTTAAGAGTGTAGACCATGGGCCGTCCCACTCTAGCACCGCCGACGTCGCGTTTACGCGTGTAGAAAAGTTTGCATGGCAATCAGTCCAAGGACGGCAGCCATGGATATGGGACCAGGGGCGAAAATGCATACTACTTAAGTATCGCCAAGTACCCAGCTGCAGTTGAAAGCTTGTCCCTCCAGTATCTCTTGGTCTGTACTTGGCATCTTGAGCAAGACAATTGACTTCTAATTCCAACATGAAGGCCTTTCCAACTTTTGCCCGGGCGACACCAGATGCTGTTCCTGCCGAAGAGAGGACTCCTAGCGAGTCCGACAAGGAGGCTGGTGTCCAGGTCAATAGCAACAATGCCAACTTTGAGGGTCTTACGCCGGAGTTTCAACGTGGTATCCAGAAGATGCAAGCAACAACACAAGTTTGGAGTACTACTCATCTGGTTCTGGCATACATCAAGTGAGTCTTAACATTCCGTGGGCTGATGCAAGCTGGTCATCACAAGCCTCATGTTCAAATTTACTGACATTTCTGCTAGTATTTGGGTCATCTACTTCGTCACGGCGTTGCAAGGGACCATGTCTGGAGCTCTCACTCCATACGTGACCAGCTCATTCCAAGAGCACTCCTTGACCGCTACAGTCAGCATCGTATCCAGTCTCATGTCTGGCCTTTGCATTCTTCCACTTGCCAAGATCGTCGATATTTGGGGCCGACCTAATGGGTTCATCTGCTCCGTTGTCCTCTCTATCGTTGGCTTGGTGATGATGGCTGGTTGCAATAATGTAGAGACTTATGCTGCTGCCCAAGTCTTCTACGGAATTGGGTGGGTGTCCTAGCTTGATATTGTCACTTCTTTTGCTAATGATCAAACAGTCAAACTGGTGTCAACTTTGCTCTCACACTTTTCATCGCAGACACTTCTCAGTTGAAGAACCGAGGACTGATGTTCGCTTTCGTCTCCTCCCCCTACATTGCCACTGTCTGGTGTAGTGGCCCAGCTGCACAAAGCTTCCCCAAACATGGGGGATTCCGCTGGGGCTTTGGGACATTCTCCATCGTCCTCCCTGCTGTGTGCCTCCCGCTCTGGGGACTATTCGCATGGAACTACCGCAAAGCCAAGAAGGCTGGTCTCATCCCTGAAGAGAAGAGTGGCCGCACCTTTGCTGAATCTCTCAAATACTATGCGATAGAATTGGACATCGTTGGGATCTTCCTCATTGCCGCAGGAATGGCACTCTTCCTCCTCCCATTCAGTCTCTACTCATACCAAAAGGACCAATGGCGCTCCCCTATGATCATCGCAATGATCATTGTTGGCGGTCTCCTCGTCGTCGCTTTTGCTATGTGGGAACGTTACGGTGCACCCAAGAAATATATGCCTTTTGAACTCCTCGCTGACCGCACCGTGCTCGGCGCGTGCATTTTAGCCGCCGTACTCTTCGTGGAGTTCTACATTGGGACAGCTACTTCTCGTCCTTCCTCCAAGTCGTTAACAACCTCACCGTCACAGAAGCCTCATACGTAGTCAACATCTACAGTATTGGCTCTTGCTTCTAGGCCCTCGTTGTCGGTGCTCTCATCCGCGTCAATGGCCGCTTCAAATGGATCGCCCTGTGCTTCGGCGTCCCCCTCACGATCCTCGGTGTTGGTCTGATGCTCAAGTTCCGCCAGCCAGACTCCCCTCTCGGATATATAATCATGTGCCAAATATTCATCGCGTTTTCAGGCGGCTCACTTGTCATTTGTGAACAGGTGGCCGTCATGGCCGCCACGACACAGCAATATATTGCCGTCGTCATCGCCGTGGAGAACGTCTTCACTTACACAGGTGGAGCTATCGGATCGACCATCGCCGGAGCGATCTGGACGGGTGTCTTCCCCAAGAAGCTAGTTGAATACCTCCCAGCTGAGTCGCAGGGTAACTTCACCTCCATCTATGGGGATCTGACTATCCAACTGTCATACCCTGTTGGGAGCCCGACGAGAATTGCTATCCAGGATGCGTATGGTGAGGCGCAGAAAATGATGATTATTGCCGCTACGGCCGTGCTTGCTATTGCGGTTGTTTGTGTCGCTTTCTGGAGAGATATCAAGGTTAAGGATTTCAGACAGGTTACGGGTAATGTGATCTGATGGGACGTTTTGGTGCAGGGGTAGATAGCGGTTAAGCGAGTGTGCGGTTGATAGACGAAAGACTTGTTTTGATTGATTGGAAAGAGGTGCGTGAATTAGTACTGTAATTTAGTGGTAGTATTTCACACTGCTCTTGTCGAGGAGAAGTCTCTAATAATTCTTCAGTTCTGTCATTTTTTCAAAGTTCTGAATCTTTGTCGCCATTGAAGGCTGTGGCGACTCTGTTTTCCTTGGGATTTCCTCGACTCTGGCTCTGATGGCCGAGCTCGCATCTATCTCGAAAGCGATATGAGCTCCAAACCAGCCAATGGGGCTCACTGCTTGAGCCTTTTACCCTTTTCTCGGTCTGGAGGTGCTCCGCCAACTCAGACCTTCACGCCTTGGAGCCAGTTGGTGCTCTAACCCGCTCGGTATGACACCTCTCTCTCTTCATCGTCTTACTGGTATCTCCGTAGCACAAAAAACAATCTCAGATCTCTATCCCCGCTAATACCCTCCCCCGACAGTAATCTTAACTGTCTTCGCAACACTCGGCACGCCATTCCCATTAATCGCAAAAAGCATCCAGTACCCCGGAAGCGCGACGCCAGGATCCCCCGGTACAGTGATAGTATTCACCGTCCCCGCCGCCGAATCAAACGCCAACCGCCTCTGATCCGTATCAACAGTATGCGTCGCACTGCCATACCGAATCAGCGAAAACTTCACCACGGGCGAATCCGTCACGATATTCAACGTCCCTCCAACACCCACCATGCTACTTGACAGGTAGGTTATAACAGGCCGAGTGGCAGCCGTACCGTCGGCGTTGAATAAGTACCCGGGACTATATATCTCAGCGTTAAGATGGTTCGTGGCGCAGTTCCCGCATAGTCCTCCGCCGGCTGTGAAGACTGTGCCGTCGAGGAGGAGGAGTGCTGTGCTGTGGTAACATCTAGGGATTTTATGGGCTGGTAATACGGTGAATGTGTTGCTCACTGTATCCCATAGCTCAGGCTGCATGACTGCGTTCGTGTCTGTGAATGTCACGGGGTATGGTTGGCCACCTATGATGAAGATTTTCCCATCTGGTAACACGACGCCGTTGGCGAATGAGCGCGCGTATGTCATTGATGGTAGTGTGGCTACTGTTGGTGGAGTTGAGGGGGAGGTGATGGTGATTAGATGTGCAGAGTTCGTCGCGGGTGCGTTCTCATAGCTGGGTGCGCCGCCTGCGGTAAATATCTTGCCCGCTGCTGCGTCGTAGAGAACGGCTACGCCACACATGGAGTCACTGGATGCTCGGGTCCCGGCTGGTGTAACTGAGCCTGATCCGAGAGCAGAGTACCAGTTCATGGCTGCGCTGGGACCGGCTTGGAAGATGCTGCTGTTGCTCCAGGCGAAGATCCAGCCCTGCGTGAGGTAGGTTGGTTAGCGAGTGTTGTTGTTTGGAGTTGTAGGCATGTGATTGAGAGTTGAATTACTTACGTGGTTGTCTGCTCGGTAAATACCTGCGTTGTCGTTTGTCAGCATGGGAGCAACTGGACATCCCGGGAGGAGTGTCCATGTATTTGTGGTTTCATCGAAGATCTCTGCATTCTTCCCGCCGCGGTCTGCTGGGTTATTAAGCCATGAGCCTCCAATGATGAAAGCTAATAATTTGTTAGCGATGTCTTGCGTTCCGGGCGATCACAACACAGAGAAAACAAGGGGACAAAGTACATACTACGCCCATCAGAAATCGTAGTCGAAGCCTGATACCCCCTAAGTAGATTCATCTGCGGCGCCACAACCCAACTATCCGTATCCGGCTCATAAATACTCACTCGACTCGCATCGTCACCACCAGACAAGAACGTCCTGCCGTTGAAATCCCTCGACTGCCCTGGACAGAACATATCATGTTTTGTCTCCATGACATTCCTCAATGTGACATTCCCTGTAGCGAAATTGTACGTGGATGTATATGGGTTACCTGTCCCAACATTCCCGTCTTTCGTCCCGCTTCGGGAGAAGGTTATCACGTTCCCGCTCGTGGGAACTAGGAAGGCGCCTGCTGCTACAAGAGGGAGTTGGATTATGGAACCCCATTTGCCGAGAGGTGGTTTTGTGGGCGTTGAGCTGTTGTAGAGGACTTGGATCCCAAATTCTGCAGCACTAGTCCAGGGTCCGCGATTTCCTGCTTCAGTTAATGCGGTGATGCGGACGTAGCGTGCGAGCGTGGAGGGGAATGTCGAGGTCTTGAGAGTCTGATCATCTTTGTACGTTCCGTTTGTTGCGAAGATCCAGGTTGTGCTGTCGATGCTGGTCTCAATTACGTATTGGCCGATGTTGCCGTTGAGGACTGGTTTGCCGGATGCGCTGTCTTGACGGGGGAGGTATGTGAAGCCGCTAGAGTATGGGGATTAGTTTACACTTCTTCGAAGTAATGCAACGATAGAAAAGGGGGATTGAAAAACTGCGACCAAACAGGGGTACGCGATGACACATAGGCGAGTGTTACTGACGTGACTTGCAAAGCTGTATTCCCAAGATTCAAAACTGCATTGTGTGGCAATGAAACAGGATTCGGTTTGTAATTGCTATGCCAAATAGTACTTCGAATACCATCAATGGCTTTGGCACCTTCATTACCTGGTTGGAAGCTGTCGACGGTGATCGAGGCGATTGTAGCTGAAACTGTAGGGAGGCTACTGGCTGTGTTGTATGTTGAACTTGTTGACGCCGTCATGCGTGTAGTGCTTGTAGATGAACTCGTACTTGTTGTACTTATAGAGGTACTTGAGCTTGAACTGCTCAATGTGCTCGAGCTACTCGACGTACTTAAACCGCTCGGCATATAGGTATTCGACGGACTGAAAACAACACCCAATTCCGCCGCACTCGTCCAAGGTCCACGATTCCCAGCTTCCGTGTATGCAATCAGTTTTACATATCTCGCCTGTACATCAGCAAAGGAATCTGTCTTGAAATCCCTATTATCGGCAAACACGGCTTTGGAAACTACGGTTGTCCATGTTGAACCATCTGTGCTTCTGAATTTAGGCAGGGGAGTTAGCCAGGCACTATGTCAGAACTATGAAGGGGATTATGAGAACATGTCTCAGTATCACGTCCCAAGCTGAAACGAGACTAAAGGAAGAACAACAAGTTTCACCAAGACTTACATCAGAATATCATGCTGTCCAATATTGCCATTTAGCGAATTCGTCGCATCTTGCCGTGGCAGATACGTGAACCCTCTAACCGAAGTCACACTTTCCAAGTCCAACGTAGCGGTATGCGGAAGTGGTATTGTGGTCGGTTTGTACTGACTGTGCCAGAACGTCAAATTGTTATGATCGATGGCACTAGTCCCAACATTTCCCATACTCGTCTGCGCATCACTGACCGTGATGGAAACCGCAGCAGCGAGCGGCCAAAAGAAAGGTACAACGAACGCTACCCAGAGCAGAAACATTATGAATACTGTACAAGAAAAATGAAAGAAAGAAAGTTTTTTTTTCCTTTTCCTTTCAGAGAATGAACCGTTTGTGGCTTTGCATCGTATGTATCTCTCTACCAACCTACCTTTCTATATTTTCTACGTAGGAGCATGACACATACACATGTGACATGCTCGCATGTGCGAAAGAAATTCCGTAACACAAAGACCCCTGTTCTCCCCGTATTGCGTTACGGAGTATTATCTCAAAGTCAGCTCTCGCGCACTCATTCCTCATCAAGGCAAACTAATAGCTTGACACTTAGCCACATCAATCCCTTGCAGCGGTCATCAAAATGCTGTCAGCCCCGATTTCTCGATTGAGCTTTTCCACTCGGGCTTTAGTCCCCATATACTGGTGCACAGAGTGGCCTTCTTGGAAACGGTTACTAGCTAGCTGAGTCTACTAGAGGAGCTACTTAAGTCACTTAACCGAAAGAGGGGAAGAGCAAGCCCCTTTTTGGAGGGGCTTGGGCTCGTATTATTGGATTGGATACTTGGTGGGTGGGATCGTTTGCATTCTGGGAAAATTAGGGAAGCTGAGCCTGTCATTCTCCCACTACTTTACTGCTCTGCTATCTCACGAGTCAATGAGGCTAGTATCCGATTACCCGGAATTTCGATTTGCATATCGCGGGCTTAGGTCTCGATAGTTCTATTTTCTCTGACTAGTCTTGAGCCGGAGAACGAAGAAAAGACACAGTCCCCGAATTTCGAGTGCTCGGTGTGTCGTGTTCTAAATATACATTTGCAATTCTCCGGAGCTGGCTCGGTTTGCGGGGTTGAGGGGCTTCAGTACTTCGATCGCGTCAACGCCTGTTGCTCTTTCTCGTCCTTGATTTACAGAATCAAACTTTGCTATTTGCTGTGTAAGAGTGCTTAGTACTTCAAGGTGGGTTTTACATTAAATAAAATGCATCAATTAACCATCATGTCTGCCAAGAAGCCTGCCGGGACCAACAGCTGCCAGATTTGCATTTCTGCTCAACTAAGGGATCCCAAGACGCTTGAAAAATGCTCTAGTACTATAACGCGTGTCACGGTTTGTGGCCTGCTCAAGTGCGATGTGTTGTGTAGCTGCGGTGAAGTCTAGACTCTGAGCTATGGCTCTGAGCTGAACAACCTAAACTTTGGAGTGCAAATCCTGACTGGGCGCATCCGAGAATTGGAAAAGCCGAAAACGGTTCGGAATTTCTTCTCAAGTTTGGTAGCACCATCTGGTTTATAGTCTTGCAGAGCACAGATGGTTTTCTTGCTACGCAGTGTTACACCTGGAATTTGCCGGCTTTTACTACTGGCAATAGTACAGTGGGTGTTAGCCTACTTCGTTCTCGCTAATCTCGTGGGCGAGATTTTCATGTGTCCTACGAGGCTAGCCAAATTCGTCTCCGAAGAACCGAGCTGCTTTCCTACCTATACAATTCACTTTAAAGATCAAAACTAAGGCTTACTTAAACCCGAGCTCGACTTTTTTAAAAGTCAATGTTCTGAAATGATTTAGCGACTTCGAATGGGCTCTCATTCATGGAGCAAAGGCCACCCACCTACCTGAAGAGTTATCGCTTCACTGGAGAAGAACTTGGCTAGCCTCGTTTGTACGGTCTGGGATTTTGACATTTGTAGAGCATGGGCTTACGATCAGAATCAAACAGACACACTAGAGCAGCACACAAGATAGAATGTGAGATCCATAATCTGAGAGGGGTATACTGATATTATAAATCTCGCCATACATCAGGAAAGGTGCATAAATTCCAAGTCCAAGTTATCAAAGTGCGAAAATGGGTATGAAACGAAAACAATCAAGACAACCCCAATGCACCCCTCACAGCCATTTCTTGAACCAATCCAAAACCTGCGTCACCGAGTCCTCTAGACACTTCCTCTCCTTTGGGTCATCCGGGTTACCTCTGACCGAGAATCCATGCCTTCCAGGCTCATAACTCCTATGTTCCATCTCAGGCACCTTCTTCCCCTCCTTCTTCTCCTTCTCATGAATACCCTCAACTTGCGCCTTCAGCTTATAACTAACCGCAATATCCTCCACACCCCAGCCATAACTCACCGGAACAACCAGTCCATCAAAATCCTTCGCCATGACCAGATTACTCGGATGCAGCGCCACAGCCGCATCAATCAGCGGGATCTTAACTCCATCCTTCTCGATCTGTTTCGACCCCAGCCCGGCACGGATCGCATACCGTCCTCCCCAACACATGCCCACCATCCCAATCTTCCTCTCCCTCGGCGTCTCCCTCCTCACCTTCTCCAAGAACTCCATACATACCCTATCCGTCTCGGCAGCTTTATGGCGCATCATCCACATCACAAAAGCCGGCGCGCTAGCAAGCAGACCCGTGTATTTCGAGAACGTGCCCAACTTCTTCTCGTCGACTGGGATCATCAAGTCGGCTACTTTGAGAGGCACGGCGTCCCCTTTGAAGAAATCCGGGAGGTAGACGAGGTACTCTCCGCTCTTTGCGTATGAGTCGGCGATGAGTTTGTTGTTGGGGAGGCCGAGACCGAAGATGTCGGAGTAGACTACTATGATGGCCCGGGGGTTGGTGCGGTTCCCGATTATGTAGGTGTTGAGTCCGTGGATGGTCTCTTCGGTGCCCAGGGGAAGCCCGGAGTGAATGCTGCCCTGACATGGAGTTAGTGAGTGAGGCCCTTGGGTTGGAAGAAAGCGGAGTTTGTACCTTGATGCATTCATTGCAGGAGGAATCCATCGTTGTTTGTTTTTCGAAGGGGTCTTAACGGGGCTGGAAAGATGGACGGATCTAGGCAAGTACGATTGTAAAAGGGTGAGCGGCTTGTGGGTATGTTTGGGTATTGTACTTGCGGTACGAGTAGGTAAAGTTTGATTGATTGATGAAATAGACAGTAGAGGAGGAAGAAGTGTATTGTTTGATACAGAACAGCACTTCAATATATGGGGGCCAGCCCTCTTTATATCCTCTCTCCTGCCATCTCCTCACGGCATTGCGGCAATAAAACTCACAATCGGATACCGAGCTGCATATTCTCCCGTTCTCTCAGTCCACGTCTACTTACGGAGCACCACAGCCTCACATGAAAGGAATGTCCCTAGGAAATCGGCGTCCATTTCCCCCGCGCGGACCCCACCAGGCGTAATTCCTCTCCTGCAACTGGCTCGCCTCACCAATCTGACCTCCACTCTGGCGAGAAACTGTGGAATTTGGCTTCTCACGTGCTGGCGCACCAGCGGGAGACAAGCTCTTCTGCGCATTTCGGCGCTTAGATGGCGTTTGATGGCGTTTTTGACGTTCCGTCGTTGGTTGAGAGGAGATGGTGGGCCCCCGGCTAATTAAGGTTTGTCCCATTGGCCTTGTCAGGGAGCATAAGTAATGTGGTCATCCTAGGTATGGCGCATACTTCGAGTACTGTGCGATTGAAAAGACCGAGTAGGGAGTTGCTTTGTTTTGCCCTGCTGGCATGAACATTGCAGTATCTCGTCCAGCTTGATTGGTAGTAAGTGGATAATTCTGTGGGCGGCCATTTATCTTCTTGACATCAGCATGAGTGGCATATGCTCATGCATTCTATGTCTGACCTCAAGGTAGTGTTGCGTGAAAATGGAAAGGAACAATAGTGAAACTAATTGCCCTGGTTGAAGTGTGAGGCGGGTTGGGCCAGAATTATACTTGAGAAGTATCGTATATAGTGTGGAAGGGAATGGAAAGTCTGAGGGAGGATGGATGGAATCTTTTTAATACCATATTGATCAGAGTCTGAGCTGTTCCCTCTTGTCATAATCAAGCGTGAGTCTCAGCCCGTCTATACTGTTTCCTTCCTTCTCTTCTTCATGCCGCGTTGATTGTTGTGAAGTAATTTGCAAATGTGACGTTGTTTGGCTGGTACACCATTTTGAGCCGAGGCCTTGAGAAAACTGGCAAAGCGCTCAGGTCTCGTTCGTCGACCAGCGTTTTACTTCGCCCAGCCTAGCCTAGCCTACGAGGTACTACAGTTATCGTTCTAATACGGGTAGGCTCTCACTTTGCTTAATTGGGTAATGACTCCTTATTGGGGTGGGGGGGATCACAAGTCATTAATTTATCAATCCCAAAGCTTTTGCTATTCAATTCAGCGGCAATCCGGTCTCATGGCCATTTTTCTCATCATGAACTCCCAAAGGCACCCAATTCGTAGCGCTCTCGCAGCTACGATGCTCATATTGTTCACGATTCTTCTCATTTTCCAACAACGCTCTAATATAGCATCTCAAATATGTGCACATACGAATAATGATCTCAGCAACCCTACTGAAGGCAACGGGAAAAGAAAATTCCACCCCTTTCACCTCTGTAGACAGTTTTTGCCGAGATACCAACCTTCGAGAACATGTCTCACGGCAACGACAATGCGTGGTCAGAGATTCTGATGCCACCTAACAGTGGCTTTATCAGAGTGAAACACAATGAGACATATGTTATGGGCTGGGGAATCTCCGTGTTCCATGCCCTCCACTGCTTGTCGCTTTTACGAACAATGCTACAAGACAATTTAGCTGAGGCAGTGTCGGCTTGGCATCCCCAGCATAGCTCCCATAGCCAAGTTGAGTCGGCACAATTCTTGCACGAGGCACACATACCACATTGTATCGGCTATCTTACTCAGGTATGTTTGGCCAGCGCGGCGTTTATGATATTGGGCTGATACTCGTGTTTTCTGTGTTATCAGTCTATAATCTGCTCTGCAGACAGCAGCATTGAATCGCCGTGGACCAAGAAAGATGCGACCGGAAAAATTGTCACCAGTGGTGTAGATGGGGTCGGTTCTGAACATCAATGCAAGGACACTGACCTGTTGTGGAGGACGGTTCGAAGTTCGCTGGGACCGTGGACAGCATATTTGGGTAGTATTCTAGTCAAGACTTCCATGAAAGTGACAACATGAATGAAATCTTGGTAGAATGGTACAGGACAAATGATACCACTTGCGTCGCAAAGAGAGAACGACACAGCCAGGAAGAGCAATTAGAAATTGAAGAAAATAAGCAAATGAACATGGAAGTGATAATATTGTCTGTCAAATAACAGCGAGGGGTGTGGAGTGCAGTAAGCAATTGTGGTTGATTTCCAAGCGGTGAGGTGATCGCTGCAAGTGCAAGGATGTGCCCACCACGGAAATCCGCCGGCCAAAAGGCCAACTTTTGCAACTTCCATAGAACTCATAAATCACATACCAAGTCACTCTCTACCAGAAACACCCGAAGCGCGACTCCGGTCCTATCGATCCGTCAGCATAAGAAGCGAAGATTCGAAAGCATCCGAAAGGACAGCTACTTTTCTTGTGTTGATCCTACGGCGATGACTCATGTCACTGTTTCCAAGTTTTCGCCAAGCAGAGGAAGGGACCATTCGTATCTGTCGACGGCACCTCCTAGCGACGCGACGACTAGCGCATATCAAGACGATGATGGTTCAGCGAGCGACTCAACAGAAATGGCATTTGCGAGCAAAGTCCATGCTTCCAGGATTGCTCTGTGCGTCGGAACAGCGCTGGGTCTGATTATCACAATTTTGGAACTCAAAGTTGTGAATGCCTCGCGATTGGGAACGGCATCTGCCCTTTTCCTCTCGAAATACTGGTTGAAACCTATGGTTTGGGTTGTCAATAGCTTCTCCATATTGGGCAGCAGCTTACTGATTGATCATAGGTGCTAATTGCCATGCAGGTGATTGGTATTCACTATCATGAACAACCAGCTAAGAAGTTTTACTGCGCAATCGTTGGTGCTACAACTGTCCTGATTTCGATCTTGTTGAGCCTTATGGTCGGCTCCTTCGTGGAAGGTCCTCATCTGGAATTTGGCAGTCTCTCTAGCCTTAAATGGTATTGGCCGCAACTGCAGCTACTTTCAGCCGTCACCGCAGCTATAGGATTCATTTCAATTCCTCAGCGACCTCATGTATTTTCCCATGGAAGACCAGTTGATCAACAAAGGACCGTTTCCCTTTCGCAGAAATACAGTTTCGGTTGGGCGAGAACAATTATTCAAGCCGCGAAATGCAAGACACTGCATTTATCTGATCTGCCTGCTCTGGACTACGAGAAGCGATCGCGAAACCTGAATTCCAGGTTCTCAAATAGCATTAAATTCGGCAGACTCTGGCGCCGTCTGATCTATGCATATGCCCATCCGCTTTTGGTGCAGTCGTCCCTTACGCTACTGAAGTCACTGCTCGCATTTGCATCTCCTTACATTGTTTACCGCTTCCTCCAAGCACTTGAGAATCGGGCAATTGAATCAGCGACTGATTCAAGCTTATATTTATGGGTGGCAGGGCTTGGAAGTAATCTCTTACTCGAGGTTTTAATCGACAACTGGCTCCAGTGGTGGACTTCGAGTCAATTAGAGCTTCCTGTACGAGGGCTTCTCTCCTCGATGGTGTTTGAGAAGACCATGAAACTACCAGATGCTCATGATCCACCAAATTTAACACCTAAGAAAAGACAGCCTGATAGAGACGACCAGCCACCTCCTCGTCAGTCTGTGATCAACCACATGAAGCTTGATAGGTATGTTTCGAAGCATATAGTATCTTTGCGCGCTGAGGGCTTCACTTCTGACGATAAGATAGCGGCCGAGTAACCATGTTCTGTCTTTACAATTCCAAATTTCCTCTGGCTTTTACTCAGCTCGTATTGGCCTCAGTGTTTTTGAACACGTTAATTGGATGGAAAAGCCTGTTCGTAGGACTTTTCGCTTCATTTGCAATTGCTCCATTTACAAGGAAGCTTTCTAAAAAATCAGGAGCTATGCAATTTGGGCTCAGTAAATATCGTGATTTGAAGACGAGTCTCCTTTCCGAAACTTTGCGAAACATTCGACAAATCAGGTTCTTGGCCGCAGAGAAAACATGGGAAGACAAAATTCTACGTTTGCGTGATCAAGAACTGAACCATGTTTGGAAGGGCAACATAATTATGTTCTTTCTAGTTCTCTTTGTAGATCTGGGTCCTGTGTTTCTTGCCGTAGTTTCTTTGTCGGTTTTCGCATTGCAAAATGGTCGACTCACGCCTTCAGTGGCATTTACGGCTCTTGGCCTGATCGAGCGTCTGAAGGACGCTTTGGGTAGTCTACCATTAATGGGAACCTATCTGTGGGAGGCTTGGATAAGCTGTACTCGGCTGGAGAAATTTCTCTCCCAACCAGAAAGAGAGAACAAAGCTCTACCAGCAGACGAAGTCAGGTTCGAGAATGCAGAGTTCTCCTGGCCCTTGGACGAAGGAAATCGATCGAGGTGCTTTTCGATGAAGGACATCGACTTGAATTTTCCTTCAGGCAAATTAAGCATCATCACTGGGAAGACAGGGTCCGGTAAGAGCTTGTTGCTGGCATCCATCATTGGCGAGGCAAACATATCTGCGGGTCAGATTAGGGCTCCAATCTGTTCTTCATCTGAAATTCACCAAGGAATGCATTCGGATGAAAGTAACTGGATCTTGCCGTCCTCAATAGCATTCGTCTCGCAGCCTCCTTGGATAGAAAATGGCAGCATTAAGGAGAATATACTGTTCGGTTTGCCCCTTGAACGATCTCGATATAACCTTGCCATATCGTCTTGCGCCCTTGGAGAAGATTTGAAAGTCCTCCCCGACGGCGATGAGACTGAAGTTGGACCAAGAGGAATCTCGCTCAGCGGAGGCCAGCGTTGGCGTGTTGCGCTTGCCAGAGCACTTTATTCCCGTGCTGAAACGCTGGTTCTAGACGATGTGTTGAGCGCTGTCGATAGTGGTGTTAGCCGCTGGATCATTGAGAACTCGCTTTGCGGAGAACTATGTAGGAATCGAACTCGAATATTGGCGACCTACAATCCTGTTGACTGCCGTTCGAAGATTGAATATCGTGTCTGTCTCGCCAATGGCACTGTAGCCAGCGCTGAGATCATAGAAAATAACGTTGCAAATGGAGAGATGGAAAAGACCTCAGTCACCAAAGCAGACAATGAAATCACAAAGAAACTCAAGCCTAATGGTCAGGTGTCACCCGCAGGTCCTGGGGGTTCAGCTCTAGAAGCGAGGAAGAAGAGCGATGAAAACGACAAGCCAGGCAGGGCTCAGGCGACAAGTACTGGATGGAAGGTGTATCTCACTTATCTGAAAGCAAGTGGAGGATGGTCCTTCTGGAGTCTGGCAATTGGTGCGATCTTGGGTTACCAACTCCTCTCGGCCAGCGGAGCATGGTGGCTGAAATTATGGGCCAGCAACTATACTACCGGTGCGGCGGGAGCCCAGCTAAACAGCGGTTCGGTCATATTTTATGTTGCAGCATATGTTTCAATCTCCGTAACGGCATGTATCGCGTCGGCAGTACAAGCACTTGTGCTCTACAGTGGAGGCATGAACGCATCTCGGACACTATACAAGAAAATGACATACGCAGTACTCCGAGCACCACTTCGATGGGTTGATACTGTCCCAACTGGCCAGATACTCAATGGCTTTATTTCAGATTTCAACACCATTGACCAACGGCTCGCACTTGACTTTGGGTTTCTTCTCGAGTTCTTCTTTCGTCTAGTAATAATTTCAGCTGCTAGGTAATCTGTTCCCAGAGTTCTGGGACTATTCAGGTTGCTAATTCATGTTTCAACAGCCTCTCGGTCTCTCCTCATGTCATGATGTTCGCTCTCAGTCTTCTGGCCATCTACTACTCCATCGCTGAGCAATATTGGCCAGCTGCACGAGATTTGAGAAAACTAAACGCAGCCTCAAACTCAAGTATACTCGATCAATTCATTTCCGTCACTTCAGGCCTGTCCACTATCAGGGCCTTCGGTAGGACTCAATTCTACACCGAGAAAATGCATGCTCTCATGGATGACAATTTGAGGTCTAGATGGTATCTGGCCCTCGTCTCACGATGGATGGACTTTCGACTGGGAGCATTGGGAGCAATGTTTGTCACTGCAGTTGCTATTATGATTCTATTAGAGGAGAGCATTGATCCAGCAGCTGCAGGATTTGCACTTACCTTCGCCCTACAGTACACAAAAGCTGTGACCGGACTTCTACGTAAAGCAGCGGCAACTGAAGCTGGTTTCGACGCGGTAGGGAGGGTCACACAATACCTGGAGCTTCCGACAGAATCAGAGTTGGGTGATTCAGCACCTGCCTCTTGGCCAACTGAGGGCCGGATTGAGGTACGAAATCTAGTAGCTACGTATGATGAGAGCTTGCCACCAGTCCTAAGAGGTTTAAGCTTGTCCATTGCTCCACGCCAGAGGACAGGTATTGTTGGACGTACTGGGGCGGGCAAATCTTCTTTAGCAAGCGCAGTCTTCCGTTTCATTGAACCTTTGGAGGGCAGCATTAACATAGATGGCCTCGACATCTCCGGACTGAAACTGCATGATCTGCGCAGTAGACTCTGTATCATCCCTCAGGATCCCTTCTTGTTCTCCGGAACACTTCGAGACAACCTCGATCTCGACGGATCGAGAACTGACGACGAGGTTCATAGTGCTCTAGCACAGGTCCAGCTCACCCTATCAACACCTGCTGCTTCTAAAAGATCGCCCGAGCCATATATTCCTAGGGAGATAGGTTCTGACCAGTGGCCGCGTAATTCGTCAACAAACATATTCCAGGACTTATCCTCGCCTATAAGCGATGGGGGTTTGAGCCTCTCTCAGGGTCAACGACAACTCATATGCCTAGCGCGTGCTATTCTCACCAAGCCAAAGATTATTCTGCTTGATGAAGCAACTAGCTCAATCGACCTCGAGACTGACATGGCAATTCAACGTACTTTACGGACAGAGCTCCCCAACTCAACTCGCGTGGTCATAGCTCATCGCCTGTCCACTATTGCTGATTTCGATAATATCCTTGTGATGGATCAAGGAAAGATTTGTGAGTCTGGAAGCCCGGCCGCACTGTTCAAAGCGCGTGGGTTATTTTGGGAATTGATTCGTCAGAGTTCGGATAGGGAGTCGCTAGAGGCTGTGATGATGAAAGATTGGGAATACTAGAGGGCATAGTATAGCACGGGGACTATTGGCAGCTCTTCCAAAGGAGGTGGTTGAGTCTGAGAAGTCTAGAAGAAGAAGGTGGACAGATGGAGAGATGGAGGAGGAGAAGGGAGGGTAGGTCGGAGGTTGCGAGCCATTTGTTTTGCTTCTCGAACTGTAGTGCAAATTCCGCAACGATGTCTTCACATCCATTAATTGGCATTAGACGATACATCTCAATATCAGCAAACACTAACTTACACGTGAAACATCCGTTGGCCGTATATAGTTATATATAATAAAGTTGAATTTGCGAAATTCGATAAGGCTCCGCTGGTCGTTTAGCACGGCTCTTTGGACTAGGGATCTAAAACTTGCCTTATCCCCTAAGCTGCCGTTAACACACTTTTCCAAGGTGCAGCGCTAAAGCGGGGCGCTAAGGTTGCCTACGTTACGGGCCGTGCGCCAGCGGGCCTAGATTAATAAACAACATCAACAACCCCTCTTTACTACTAAAAAAAACCTATTTTCAATACAAACATAATGCCTAAGACTGCGTTTCTAGACCCCACTAATTTAAGTACCTTGCGACCACTTATAGAGCCTTTACATACAAGAGGGGCTCAATTTAAGCTAATGGAAATCGATGATTTTGACTTTGAGATTCACTTGCTAGAGGACTACTCTCTAGATAATCCTATTACCCTTTTCACTTAGTATTATAATAAAGACATAATTAACGCAATCGTTTTGGCTACAAACTCTTACTAGCCGGCTTTATAGCCTTATGAGTTAAAGACGTACTCTCGTGTAAAGGACTAGTATAAGACTTGTCGATCGGAAATCTACTTGTACCTCGCTATGTGTATTTATATAACGGTTTACCCCTTAAATCAGATCGAGGACTACTAGAATACAAGCCTATTAGCTCCTTTTTACCCTATTTCTAAGGTCCTTAGACGAAATCGATTCTAAGCTTTACGCCGGCGCTTCTAAGTATATAATAAAAAGAGTATTCATCTATTTTAAAGAGTAATTCCCCTACTTATTTTAAGTATATAATACTAATATCTTAATAGACGGAACCTCTAAATAACTATATTTAAACAGTTAACCTAAAACTATAGAAACTTAGCCAGGAATTAACTATAGACGAAGCTATGGCTCAATATACAAGAAAGTCCAAGGCTATTACGACGATTCTAAATAAGCCAACGCCTACCGGAATCAAGATTTAAGTTGTTACACAACGTGGCTTCTTTCTCCGGTGGCTTTACTACTAACTAAGGAAGAAAGGTAGTGCTTTTGGAGTTTTAAAGATTTAAGGACTTAATACGACTTAATCGGTAGTATTAACTTTTCTTGCACAGTTACTAAAGGCCTTATATCACGTCTACCTTGACAACCTCTTTACCTCTACTTAATTACTTGAATATTTAAGGTCTTAAGGTTTTATAGCTACTAGTACGTGTAAGATATCTTTAGGTGTTTATAAAGACATTGTAAAGCTTAAGAAAACGCGAGAAAAAGGTGCCAATGTAATACTATAGGGGACAACAGTTACTATCCTTACTAAGTCGGAAAACGTACTACATATCGGCTTCTAAGATTCGGCTTTTGCTCTCGCTATGTTAACATTCTAGGATAGTAAAAGCACGGTTTTACGGGTACAAAAACGACTAAAAGAAACAGCCGGTAATACAAAGATCTCTCGGGCTCTATTCGGAAATCAACCTACTAAGGCACTTAATATCCTAGAGTTATATGACGCCTATAATCACTATATAGGAGCCGTCGATTTAGGAGATCAACTTCAGGGGCATAATAGAGGCCTCAGACGTATTCGGCGTAAGCCAATTTAAGCTCTCTACTAATATATATTATTAGTCGTTCTTTCTAACTGTTACTTAATTACTCGATACAGTAGTTATAAGCTAAAAAACGTTTCCCTCCGTTTATAAGACGATTTCCGGTTACAAGTAGTAAACGTATTAATTACTATGAGACGCGATGTACCGGACTTACAGAAGAGGCGTATTTCACAGCTATCTAGAGTTACAGTGGACGTTCCGCTTTATTCACATGAGCTTATTAAAATAACTATAGCACAAAGGAGAGTAGACTGCGTTACGTGTAAAGGAGTGAGGTTTAGTAATAGACCTCTACTAAAAAGAGTCGCTTTAGGGAATATTACACGTAATCTTGGCCGAACTACTAAAAGAAAGGCTACAATGTATAGGTGTAAGCAATGCGAGGTTGCGCTTTGTAAGAAAACAGATTACTGTTACGACTTACGATGCGCCTCGTATTCTAACCGACACGGGCTCGTAGCATCGCTGGCTATGCGACGGCGCTAAGCCCAATAGGGAAGACTAGGTGGCGAGCCTGCGACATGTTGACGTGAATGGCACTCGACTACGCTAGGCCCTATTAGGAGGGTTCTTCATGTATTTATACTCGAGCCCTCCCTTACGGAGAGCTTTCCTTTTCTCCTTGTCTTTTCTTCTCGATTCTGAGCGTAGCCTTAGGTCTAAATACAAAGCTTAAGTTAACTCGCCGTATTAACCTTTAGCCAGCCGTAATATAAGAAAAGACTAACACCCCTTTATTGTGAAGCGTTATATCTCACCCGGTTTTACGCCTTGTCGACTTGCCCTTGTAACAAGTTAATAACGAGCTTTAATACCTTAGCCTATTCGATAGATAAGTACTTCTTTGTCCTCGTAGTAGACTATCCCAGAGAAAGCTAAATATTTTCCCGCGGTTAACTTACTTTGCCGTAACTTGACGCGCGCCCCTGTTTCGAACGTATGTTTGATTAATAAACCGATCGACAATCTTAAACACCCCTTAACCCCACCTTACTACCTTTACTGACTTCTCCCCCTCGTCGGCGAAGCTTTAGAGAAAGAAGCGCCCCCGTACGGCTAGGCTTTACCGATACCCTTATCTCGTTAGTCGAGACTCTTTCGGAAGAGCCGGAGAGCTTTAACGAATTCAACTCAAACTCGGAGGACAAACCCTAGAGCTTTTTCGACGCATCGCCGGAGCTTACTGATATAAAAGGCCTCACCCTCGCTTAATAAGTTAGGGTAGATTAGCTAATTAAAGACTTCGTGAGCTCTACTGTCGCCGCCGCTGTCACGTAGGCCCTTACTTAATATGCCATCGATAACCCTCGCTAAGAGACTAGCACTCCCTCTTCTTCTGACTGATTAGTGTGAGCTCTTACGGCGGACCTCTAGCCTACCGCCGACTATTACCTCCTTAAGCTAAACCCTGTTATCCCTGCCGTTAAGCCTAATAAGGTCAAGTACCCCCGTACCCCCTTTAGCGATTATAAGGGCGAAATTAAATACGACGCCTAGAAGATAAATATAAAGCTTTTTATCTAAAAGTACTTAGGTAACTTCTTCACCGGCGAATCGTAGGTTTATACTTACTTTAAGTGTACGAAGGGAGAGGCTAAGACTATTATCTTTTAACAAATAAACCCCGACTTCGCTAGAGACTTTAATAAAGCCGCTGACGTCTTAAAGGCTTTAGACTAGCGTTTCTTTAATTATAATCGAGTACAAGTAGCTAAGCTTAAGTATAACTAATTATAAATAAGTAATATAACGTATAATAAGTTTCGTATAAAGTTCACGATATATACGGTTACTAAGAAGATCTCGCCTGCCCGTTAGTTTAATAATATGTGTGAGAAAGTCTCAGATAAGCTTAAGTACGACATCCGTACTAAGAAGTATAACTTCGCCAGAGATTATACGACTCTTAACGAGTTCTTAGCCGTCTTAAACCGCGAGTCTCGAAATATCGCTGCCGCGCGAGCTAATGCGCGGGCCCTTACTACTACCCGCGAAGCCCCTCGAGTTTCTTTTAATAATACTAACGACTTAAGCGACATCTTAAAAAAGGAAAACTGGCGCGTTACTTTCCTTATGCCGGCTACTACGGTATAGAGACCCCCGACCCCGATTCTAAGATAGTCATCGGATGTCCGCTAGCGTACGCCCTCTTCTTCGCCTGTTTTGCGCCGATTTAAGTCCCCTATACCTCCTCCTGCACTTAGGGACGTCTCTTCTAACACTTATTTCTACTGTAGTAAGACCGGCTATTGGGCTAGCGACTATTCTAAGCGCCGTAGAGACTAGGCTCTCGATAAGTTAATCTTTAAGCTAGTCGTTGGCGAAGATTTAGAGACTAACGAGCTATTAAAAAACTCCTAGGTTATAGCAAAGACTTACACCTCGGCATAAGCTACAACTTATAAAAGGACTTGGCATTTAATTTCCGCGCTTTTATTAAAGGGCGATAATTCTTAATTAATATTAAATTAAGAAGGAATAAATTCTTTATTAAGATACTTATATATATTAATAGCGAAGTTAATATCTTTAGTGTTATTAAAACCTTCTTTGTATACTAACTTATTAAGTAATTTGATATTTCCTTTATGTCCCTCCCTTAGTTAATCGTCCTAACTAGTTACAATAGTAAAAAAGGCAAGCCAATTAATACGGCCATCTTACTTACTTTAACAATCGACCGCCGGCGAATCAACTTCCCTTTTTTAGTGACTAACCTAAGAAACACCGACGTCTTAATTAGCCGGAAGTTCCTGGAGTATTACGACTTAAAGTAGTCGTATACTAAGAACCGCAACTAATTAAAATAGTTATTAGATATGCCCGTTTAGCCGTACTTTAATTAGCGAGTCTTCGTCGACATTAACTGTTTCGATAAGCTAATCGTTAAGTCTTATTAGCTCGACGTAAAACGAAGGGATGCCCTTATAGACATAGATAACTACCGCCGGAGGCAAGCTAGGCTCGCGGCGCTCGACGATTCCCCTAAGACAAAGGTCTTTATACGACTTACCGCTAGCGTCTCGCTGACTCGACCCTCGAGCTTCGCTAGAGAGGTTAAGGAACGCTTACGTGTTATAAAGGATTAATTAAACCCTCTGATATCCCGTGATCCGGGATTACTACTTAAGGACGGGAGAGCCCGTGGAGTTTCTTTAGCGAATTATTAACTAAAGTCGCTTACTATAGGGATCTTCCTTATATCGGTAGTAGCGATGTTTACGACGTACTTCCGACTAAGGAAATTTAAAAGAAATAAGGTAAAAACCTTTATAATATTAGTGTATAAGATTAATTAAGAACTAATTCATCGCTAGCGAGAGGCCTTAAACTAATTAAGTGTCGAGCTCGCATTAATAAACTGTAAAGGTAGTGGTTCCCACTCCATTTACTATGCCTAAATAGGATTAGTCTAAGACGTACGAGAGACGTAATAGCCTCGGTAGAGCTCGGTAGAGCTCGGTAACGCTCGGGAGCTCGGCAGGGCTCGAGCTGAGCGCTTTACGCCATATACCCACTTAGTATTTGACTAAGTGAGGCTATGTAGCGCTAATACGTAATACGTATGTAACGTTACAACGCTACTACGTAATACGTACGCAACGTATACGTTATGTAATTAAGTCTAATTAAGAATAGCCTAGACGATGTCGAAGATATAAGGAGAGCTACCTTCCCTCGGGGAAAGGGCTCTTCACTTCGATATTCGCGTTAATAGAGAGTATTATCACCTGATCCCGGTACTGCTCGCTTACGGAAATCCGTGCTATTACATTATATCGAAGTCAAATCACAACGCCGGAGACGGCCTACATAATATCCCGACGATTTATACCCGTCAGGGCCTAGTTTGTTATAAACACCTTCGACTATCGTCGTCGCCCTCACACCACGACTACGACTCGTTGCTTAATAAGCTACGCTCGGTCTAGCGTTATACAAGAGTCAACTCTAGCTTTATAACTAGTTATAAGCGAGGCTTTTACTAGCTATATATAAGCAGTTCCCTTTTGAGGGCTCTTATACTATCACTAAACGACTAACTAAACTACGGAACCCGGCAAATTACGCACTAGCCAATATAATATATATTATGGCGGTCGGACCATTCCAACTCGGACTAGCGCCTTTCTTCGCTATTAGTGCTCTAAATAGAGACTAATATCCCTCATTAACACGTCGTTACGTTACGACGGCGAAAAACGCTCTACTCAAAGAGCTCTCAGCCAATTAGAGGCTTATAAGCTACCCGAACGATTATCGGTCTACGGTCTCTATTCTTTAGTAGAGGGCCCCCTGGAGAACCAATCAAAACGCTTGATTTCGATCAATTACAGTGCAAATTAGCGGCACAACTTACCCAACAAACTACCTTATCACTTAACGATATCTCCACTAAACCTTCATTAAATTCAACGATTTTTGCAGCAAAAGAAGCGTCTTTACAATGTCTACTCGATCTAATCGCGGTAGGGGCCGTGGCAACCGCTTCTATGGCTCCCCTAGCCAAAATACACAAAATACGCCTATTCAAGAGTCCACGGAACCTCCTTCCTCCCCGGTACCTAATAAAGGCAAACAAAAAGCTCTTAGCGAAGCGAGCCAATCAAACGCCGGAGAAGGACCCGCATATCCTGAAGTGGCCAATCAAACGATAGAAGATTAGTTATTAGAGCTACGAAGCTTAATAAGAGAGCAATCGGAAGAAAATCAACTATTACGTCAACAAATCAACGAGCTAGCTAGCTCCCGCTCTAATTCAAAGAGACCTACGGAAAGACGTAGTATAGAAACTACACTAAATACGAATATTACGGAACGAGTACGGAGTAGAGGTCAAGAACGCCAAGACAAAGAAAATACGCCTATTACTAGGTTAACCTCTATATCGCCAAATCGGCCAATCAGAGACCCCGACGCTAGCGCTCGCTTTACAAGCCACTTACAGCAAGGGTTACCAAGAGTGTATAACGGAATACGCTTTACCGATTACGTAGCTCCAAACGTCTCAAATAGTCCTATTTCTACTATAATAAGCAAAACGGCTGCTTTAGCGGCTCCGGACCGATTTCCAAGCTCTAACGACGAGCGTAGGAAGACCGGAAAAATCGATAATCCGCCCCGACTTACAGACGGAGTTGATCCTACCTTTGAACAATGGGAGCTACAAATAGTCTCTAAATTAAGAGTTAATTAGGACTATTTCGACGACGAATTTGCTAGGATTACGTACATATATTCTATAACTAGCGGAATAGCTCAAGAAACGCTCTTTATTAGGCACGACCCTTATAGTGGGGACCCCTATAACCACCATTTAGAGCTTATATCGAATTTACGTAAATCCTTTGTTAAAAAGCAAATATCGACGTACAAGTCCAAATACGACGAGCTTCATATGCTTCCAAGCAACGATTTCGCTGATTTTAAGGCTCGTTTCTTGAAGTTAGCCAATAAGGCCAAAAAGCCTAGAAATCGACTCAAAGATCACCTATGGCTTAAGTTGTACGACAGCCTACGGAATACAATAGAGCCTACGGTTAATTTAATTAACGGATTCGACGAGTTTTGCCTAGCAACCTCTCTATTACACGAGAAAAAGAGGCTAGTAGCTACGCAAAGGCGAAAAGAGAGCAACTCTACTAGTAATAGTAGTAATAACTCCTCTAAAGCCTCTAAGAATCAATTTCCTAGGAATACAACTACTCCAAAGGTCGACTATAACAAGAAAACCGAACCGAAAAGCCACGCTAGGCCTAATTCAGACGATATTACTTGTTATCGTTATAATAAGAAAGGCCATATAGCTCCAAATTGCCCGGAACCAAAAACGAGCGACCTAAAGGAGCTAGATCAAGAAGAAGAAGAGGAAATCGACCAATTAAAGGACGGCGATTTAAAAGAGGACGCCTAAATAAAGTCCCTCTTTTAGGCAAATATAACGGAGTTATAAATCTAACTAACTTGGATTTATCTCGCCTTATAGGCGAACCACACTTCACCTACCCTTGTCGCCTCGCAAAACACGGAATTTCGATCTAATTACGTTCTTTAATCAACACAGGCGCTAATGACTTCGCCTTCTTAAATAAGCCTTTTGTCGTGTAAGAGCACACCTAGAGGCTCCACAGAGGCGTATTTGACGTATTATTGAGGTATGCGCAGTACTGTAATTGATTGTTATATTATTTACGTATAGTCTATTTAAGCTCCCTAAATATAGAGGTCGCGGGCGCTTTGGCTATAGTGCCTTTAATTAGACTCGCTTAGCCGGCCTACTATAACTTACACGATACACCCCCTCGCTAAGGACAATACTAAGCTTTGGCGAAGTAAATAAGTGCTTAATAAATATAATAGACAATAGGAAATCGACATATAATATATAACTAATAATATAAAAGCGACAAACAGTAAAGGAAAATGATAAGTAGTAGCTAAAGTAAATATGTTAAACGTCTAAACGAGAGTATATAGACAACTACTCCCCTATTGTAACTTCTTTTTGTAAGTATACTAAATTTAAAATAGGTCGTGTCTCCGCCGCTAAGTTAGCCGCCCGCGCCTCTCGGCGCTTCAACCTCGCCGCTACTCGCGTAGTAAAGAAGGTACGTTTCCCTTGTACTCTTTGTTCTTTTGAGAATGGTTTTAATATATTATAATAGCTTGCGGCTCGCCCCCGCACCCCCTCGCCCGCCCCCGCCCCCGCCCCAGCCACCCCTCGCCGTCGCGCTAAGGCAGGTGTTAATAGGGAGGTCCCTTGCTCAGTATACGTCAAAGCTGCCTTGAAGGGTGACCTCCTTGTTAGTATCTGTCAAGATACTACTAGCTCGGCCCGGTGCCTTCAGTGCCACGGTCAGAATTATAGTTACGCCGGTCTTATTAGGCCTGTTATTGCGGTGGCTTTTGTTGCCTTTTTAGAGGAGAAGCGTGGTACCTCGCGCACTCGCGTAAGTTTGACTTTAGTTCTTGTGTCTTTGAGTTTGGCTAACTCTAAGTAGTAGTTAAGAACCCTCTAGGCCGCGGTCCGCGAGGCTTTTACTGCCCCCAGTATATTTATTCCGTCTTTATAATAGCTTTAAAGAGACTAACTTTAGTTGTCTAGCCGCTGCCGCCCCCGCCGCTTCCCCTGCCCCCGCCCTCTACCTAATCCTCTTACCCGTTCGGGTTAGTGCTAGTGCTAGTGCTATTAGTGCTAGTGCTAGTGCTGCTATTGCTGTTGATAGTGCTAGTGGTGTGGCCGCCCGCCGCCGCCGTATTAAGGAGCTCTTTAGTAAGCTAGTGGACTTGTTAGTAGTTTAGTTCGCGACTTAATAGCGGCTTAGGAACGTGCCCTTTTAGAGTTATAATTTATTACTTTATAAGTAGCTTAGGAACGGGCCCTTATATACTTACTTTACGTTAGTTTAGTTGTGGCTTCGGCTAAAATGGAATTCCTGCCCTCTAATAACTTAAAAAGAACGTACTTAACGTAACTGTACTACTTTCAAAAATATAAAGGAAAATAAAAGAGTGTGTTTTGTAATAAGTTACAAGCTTGTATAGTGGTTTCATACTTCAATTAAGCTCTTTTACCGACGCCCTAGCGTCTTGTAAATTGAGTAATGTGACAAAAGTCTCAAACTTCTGGCGTGGGAGGTTTTTAATAAGGCTATTAGCGTATATCTCACTTGTAGGCAAATATATAACCTTAAAACTGCCTTTTTAGTACTCTTGGCGTAGTTATATATTCTGAATATTAACGTGCTTAAGCTTAGTCGATATGTGCTAGTTCTCTTTAACTATAAGCTTAATCGTCTATTAGTTGTCGTAGAAGATATTCTAGGGGCACCCCACATTAAGGTGCATTTCTTTAAAGAGCCTTTATAGTGTTATAACTTCCTTTGTAGTTCGCTTTACCCCTAAGAGCTTAGCTTCTGTAGTCGAGGTAGTGACTGTGTCTTGCCTCGATGCTTTCTAGAGTATAGTACCCCTAAATAAAAGAATAATGAGCCCTTATAAAGAACGCTTAGTTTCTAAATCATTTACGAAAGAAGTATTAGACGCTATTATAAGCTATGTTTCACGCTATTAATAGTTGTAAACGATCCCTAAGAAGCGTGTACTAAATAAGTAATGTATTGTTTAATCGACAGCCTATAGGTGCTTTTAGCTTAGGTTTGTTAAGAATTGCGACAGTTGTGAAGCTGCAAAAGTTACGTCTAGTTTAATTATAACAGCCGTGTATAGGACGGATTTGACCTTTTCTTAGTACTTCTTAATTTGTGCTTTCGTCGCTTTGCTAGTGTTTTTGACTAAGTCGTAGTACGGGAGAGGGGTGCTCGGGCAGTTGTTATTTACTAAGCTAAATTTCCGGGCCACTTTCTTTATGTACGTGTCGTGGACTAACGTGACTGTTTTTGTATATTTGTCTCGTATAATTCGCACCCTTAGAAACTACTTTATATTACTTATTACAGTTAACTCGTAGGCTTTATTAAGGCCGTTAGTGATTTTGGCCGCTATAGCGAGGTTTGACTTGTGGTATAGTACTTGTATGTCGTCTACGTAAAAGGCTATAAATATTGTGCGCTTATTGTTTATAAATATATAGGGCTCTTTTATAAGTGGCTCTAGACTAAGGCTTTTGAGTGTAGTTAAGAAGTCGCTATACTATAGGGCTAGGGAGTCGCGTAGGCTATATAGGGCTCTGTTAATCTTTATAATTATGCCGGGCTACTTAAAACTGTTAAGAAGGTAACAGTAAACGAGTGCACTTCGTTTGTCTCGTTCTATATTAATAAAAGCGTTTACGACGTCGTATTACTTAACTTCTAGGTCAAATTAGGCTGTTAGGGCTATTGTAACACAAAAAGACCTCGCCGCTAGTGTAAAGGCGTACGTAGAGAATATAGTAGTATCCTCTTGTAAGTCACCCTTAATAACGATACGCGATTTAGTATATATAAGTTATCTAGTTAAGTTAACTTTGTAAGTAAACACTTATTTTAGTAATATAAGCGTCGTTTTAGCGTCTGCCCTAAGTATAATATACTAGTATTTCTTAGCCTAAAGGTTCTTTATTTCCTTACGTGTGTCCTCTTAGAAGCGTTCTCCCTACGGGTGTTAGTTTAAGTTCTACTAGTACTTTAGTACTATTAAAAGCTTTGCCTAATGTAGTTGTGTTAGTTTAGAGCTTATAGTTTCCTGTGCTCTAATTGTTTCGCTATTAATTATAGTTATAAAGACAATATATATAGTTTTATAGTCTTTATTATTTTCTCGTGTCACGTCTTTATTTTAGAACGTTGTAATAAAAGATACGATTTGTGTATAGTTCTTATCTTTTTAGTTTATAGACTTGGCGCTTAAGAGCTCCCTTGTCGTAAAAGAGTATACTCCCGGCTTAATCTTTAACTGTCTATTTAATTATATTATTTCTCTAGCTCGCTTTCTTTACTAAGCTCGAGTAATAGGGTGTAGTTGACTTTAGTTAGGTGCTTGTAACACTTCGTTTAAGGTCTCTTAAGATATAGTTCCTTTTAATAAGGGTTGTGTTATTGTCTCTAATAGTGTGTTTTCTAAGAGTAGTTATTGTTTTCCCTTTGGCTTGTCGTCGTAATCTTCCTCGGACGAGGTGTTTTCGTGCTGTAATACACTTCTTGGGCCTATACTAGTTACTTTAGTTTAGCGTAGTAGTTAACTTTGGTTATCTCGTGTTTTACTCTAAATTACAACTTAAGGTATTAATTTACGCGCACCCTTAATTTAGTGTAGTGGTTTCGTACTTAGGGCACTCCTCCTAGGCTTAATATGTTCGTTTTATTGTGTCTGACTTTGAGTCTATCTTAATATACTTAGGCTTTTTGTTATTACTAGAATTACTATGTCGTCCTCGTCAAGCTTTATGTCGTCCTTTAACGTGTTAATTCGTGAATTTAATAGTATTATCTTATTTTGGTGCTCTCGTGGAATAAGCAGTCCCGCCTTAGTAATTACGTGTAGGACTACCTTTATAAAAACTTTGTCGACTTTTATTAAGTTAAATAGTAACTTGTTTAATTTAGTACTATTTTTCGCCTCTATATATTTGTCCCTTACGTGTTTAATGGTTAACTCGGCGTCTTAAGCGGCCTTAGGCTTTATAAGTATATTAACGACCTATTTAAGTATCGGTAGTAGTTAGCCGACTATTGCCTGCTTATTATAGAATTGTGCCTTATTAAAAATAACGTTTCGGGTACGTATTATACGCTTTAGTAGGGGTATCTAGATCTTGTATATATTAGTTATATAGTAGCTAACTAAGTAACTGACGTGCCCTCTTAGGTTAACTTTAAAGCCTCTCTTATTATAGAGAGCTTGTCGGTCTTTAATTATCGCGTAGGCTTTGGCGCTATACGTAAAAGTATTACTCTAATTAAGTCTCAAATTAACTAGTAACCTCTTTACTATATGTAGATTGTACTACCGAAAATACTGCCTAAACTATGCCTCTAGTACTTCGTTTGGCGATTGTATAACTCTCCTGGCTAGTAACGACATATTATAAAGGTGTGTAGTTATTAAAACAGCCTCTGGCTATAGCTTAAATAGTAGATTAGCGCCTGTTATTATTTTTAAGGCCTTAGTAATTAACTCTTTACTAACTCTTTTTGCACCTCCGTTTAGCTTATATATATAGACAGGAGTAGGCTCTAAGTCGATGCCATTGTCTAACGCCTATTAGTCGTACTAGGTCTAGTATCTTGTGTTAATTATAAACGTGTCGTTGTTAGACTTGACTTTGTATATGACTAGACTGTATTAGCGTCTAGTTTATGCCTCAAATGCTTTAAGTACTCCTATAATTAACTCGTTAGCTTTGCTCGTGAGTGTGAATGTGAAAAGCTTTCTACTGTATTCGTCCTTAATTAATAATAGCTAATATGTGTTATTGTAGCCTACAGAGTAGTCAAACAAGTCTTATGTGACTCTAAAGAAAGGTCTCAGGGACTTGTTGTCTAACTCTTTACGCGATAGTCGTTAATTTAAGTGTGTCGTAGCATAGTTTTCGCATTATATGCCAGTGATTCCATCGATTTAGACATTGTGAGTATACTTCACAAGAGCTTCTAGGGCTATTTTGCCGAGGTGACTAGCCCGTAAATGCTATATCTGTGCTGTGTTACTCTGGGGTCGTAAGAACCGGCGAGATAATTGAAAGGTATACTTTTTAAGAGGGTGTAGTCGTCTACTAATTATCGAGTACATTATTATAGCAGGAGATTTACGAGTCTTTATAAATACACGTAGTTATAGAGAGTGCGAGTAGTTGTCAACTGGCTTGTATTTAAATACTATAAGGTTCCACTTGTGTTGTAGGTTTCTCACTATATGGCTCTCTTTAGTATTACTTACGCGTAAAGTCGTGTTAATATTATTATATTATACCCCTGACTATACGAGGAGGCTCTTTGAGATAATGTTAATATTAAACCCCTTTATAATAGTTATATTAGATAGTGTCAGGTCCTTAGTGTATAGTCTAGTAAGTCTATATATAGCGTTTTTAAAGATGCGTGTACTTCTCTTAATAATTAGTAAGTTTAAGGTGCCTGCGTTAACTGATTCTCTTATAGTGCGTTTAAAGCTATTAGGGACTAGTTTATTAATGTTATTGACTAAGTGAGTTACGCCGCAGTTGTTAACTAGAGTGTTATTTAATAGAGGGTGGCGTTAGAACTCTATAGTACTATAGATACTAGCGTTAAGAGTGTCGTCTTAGATTATGTCGTTAAGAAGGTTTAAGTCAAGTATAGTTACGTTAATGTTCCCTGTCCCTTCTCACGTAGCTTTGCCTTTGTCTTTGTTTCCTATAAGTGTAGTGGCATTAGTTGTTTTGGCGTTAGTAGTAGGTTTAGAGGTGCTAGTACTATTAGCTTTAGTAATTTTAGCTATTATAACGTACTTCTAACTTTCTTTGGCTATGGCGGCCTTGAGCTCCCTGAAGTCTATAGTCTCTAACTTCTTGCGGGTTATAGTTACCTTGTTAGCGTTTAATATATACTTTATGTCTTTAGTAGTCGTTTTATTAATTATATAACGTAGTCTTTAGTACTTGAGCGGCTTAAAGAAGTGCTTGTTATTTATATTATATAGGCATAAGTTACTTTGGCCGCGAGAGCGAGATTTACTAGAGCTTGCGCTTGACGCACTATCGTCTATTTCTCTAAGGGTTAAGTATTAACTACTACCCCCTCCTTAACGCTTAGGCTTCTTAAATATAGTGTGCTCTTAGTCTATATTAGGGAGCACTTAAATATAGTCGTTAAGAGTAAAACTATGCTCTTTTCTAAGTTAGTCGTCGCGTATAACTATACTGAGGATAAGATTTGCTTAATTAGGGTGTATATAAGCTCCTATAGTACGTAACTACTTCTTTAGAGCTATAGTACCTTTGACTTTAAGTATGTCGTACGCTTTAGTATTCCTGTAAGCCTTTAAGAAGTCCTTTATTTACTAATTAACGTTGACTTTTCCCTTATGTGCCTCCTTTAAAACCTTGTCGTATTTTGTGACTACCGTTATAAGGACTAACGATTTTAATAGTATTATGTCGCGCTAAAGTGTATTAACTAACGTTTGTAAGCTTAAGTCGCTCTTACCGGCTAGTTCCTTAATCGCAGAGTCTAAAAGCGAATCGTCCACTGTTTTAGAGAGCTAGTTATATAGAGCTATGTATTTGTTGTTTTAGCTCGTTTATTTAGTAAGCGTGTACTAGTACTCCCTGGCTTGTGCTGCGTAGATCTACTGTACTTCTGTAATTATCGGGTATAGAGGTAGACTAGCTTCTTCTGGACTTGTCTCTCTTATTAGGGCATCTGTTAATATAGTTAGGGTAGCTGTAGCCCACGCGTTATCGGACGACTCAGGCGTTAAAGACAGTTGTAAGTTTGTTACTTTCTAAGTTGTAACATTAGCGTAATACTAGCTTAATTGAGTCTTTGTAACCTCTTGCGTAGTGCTTTTAAGTGTTAGAGCCTTAGGTCGGTGGTTTAAGATATAGCCTGTCGTAGGAGTGCTGGGGTCTATTATATTTAGTACACTTATAAAGCTAGTATAGAATGTCAAGCGTAAGTGCTATGTTACTTAATCTTTTCGCGCCTTTAAATTATAGTCTATAAGTAGCCTAAGAAGTGACATTGTCGGTTTTGGGTATATATATAATGATTTCGAAGAGGTTTTAGTGATTTGAGGGTTATTGACGGGCTTTTGAATACTACTAGTACGTGTGAGAGGCAGCGGTGAGAAAGCCTTTATATGCCTTTATGGAGCCACGTCGGCGCGTGTATGCGACTAGGAAGCTTTAATAGCTTACGGGGCTTATAACTGTCGTGTAAGAGCACGCCTAGAGGCTCTATAGAGGCGTATTTGACGTATTATTAAGGTATACGCAGTACTGTAATTGATTGTTGTATTATCTACGTATAGTCTATTTAAGCTCCCTAAATATAGAGGTCGCGGGCGCTTTAGCCATGGTGCCTTTGATTGGACTCGCCTAGCCGGCCTACCATAACCTGCACGACACCTTTTACTAAGAAATTACAAAATTTCCTTAGTATTACACCTCAACGGTTACTACAGCCTATTACGATTAAAGGCTACGACGGAAAGGCGAATAATCAAATTACGACTTATTTATCCCTCTCTTTTATGATAAATAAGCGTAGGATAATTAATATGCCTTTTTTCCTACTAGAATTAGGAAACCATAACCTTATATTAGGCCGCATTTGGTTAGAATACTTTAAAGTATTACCCGATGTGGCTAATAAGTCATTAATATGGCCTAAAGAGCTCCCGAAGAGTTCTAAACTATATTACAAAGAGGTCACCCTCAAAAAAGATCAACTAGTTGAAAAAAGACCTAATCGACGTCACCAAAAACAAACTTTAGAACGCGATCAAGCTATGTTACGCCACGAAGAGTCAAATACAATTAATACAATTAGTATTAAGACTCCTACCAAGGAACAGAAGAATATTCAGCCGAAATTACAAGTCAATAAGACTTACAAGTCCGATTATCGTCAAAATATCGTTACTATAGAAAGAGAGTTATTAGGAATCCCTAATTCTAGCTCTAATACTAGTAGTCGGTCTACTCTACGTCATAGACAGCCTATAAAGCCGAATTCAGCGATTTCTACTAGCTCTTCTATAAATATTTACGCTATTTCGTCTAAATCTTTTGATCTATTAATAAATAAAGATAAAAAGAAAGGCAAATTAGAAGTATTTACTACTAGCTTATACGAAATCGATTATATAATCGCCAAATTATCTCTTGAAGATAAGGAAGAAATTGAAGCAAAAGTACCCGAGTACTTACTGCCTTATTCAAAAGCTTTTAGCAAAGAGGAGTCTAATAAGCTACCCCCGCACCAGAGTTATGACCACCGAATCGTTCTCGATAAGCCACATGACTTAAAATACAGCCCATTATATAATATGTCACGGGAAAAGCTTATATTAACGAAGGAGTATATTAATAATAACCTTCATAAAGGTTTTATTAAACCTTCGAAAGCTTCATACGCTTCTCCTGTATTATTTGTCAAAAAAGCCGACGGTAGCTTACGCTTTTGTATCGACTTCAGGAAGCTCAACGATATTACACGAAAAGACCGCTATCCAATACCGTTAATAGACGAAACGCTAGCCCGAATCGGGAAGGCAAAGGTCTTTACAAAGCTCGATATTCGCCAAGCTTTCCACCGTATTAGAATGGACCCCGATAGCGAAGAGCTCACTACATTTAGAACGCGTTACGGAGCGTATAAGTATAAAGTTTTACCTTTCGGATTAACAAACGGCCCGGCTACTTTCCAAAGGCATATAAATAACGTTTTAATAGATTATTTAGACGTTTTTTGTACAGCCTATTTAGACGATATTATTATATATTCGGAAGATCCAAAAGAGCACTATAACCACGTTACGAAGATTATACGCCGACTATTAGACACAGGATTACAAGTCGACGTTAAAAAGAGCGAATTCTCGGTTACACGTACTAAATACCTCGGATTTGTTATTACAACCGATGGTATTGAAGTCGATCAAGACAAAATATCAGTTATCCGTGACTAGAAATACCCTACAACGGTACGAGGAATACAGTCGTTCTTAGACTTCTGTAACTTTTATCGGAGGTTTATTAATAAGTTCGGAAAGCTCTCTAAACCTCTAATAAACCTCGTACGTAAAAGAGTCAATTTCAACTTTAATAAGGAATGCCAAGAAGCCTTTGATACTATTAAAGGTAGCCTTATTAAAGCTCCTATTCTACGCCACTACGATCCTAAATTAGAGACTATGATCGAAACCGACGCTAGCGATGGTGTAATAGCAGGGATTTTATCTCAACAACACCTAAACGGCGAATACTACCCCGTGGCCTATTTCTCTAAGACGATAGCCCCCGCGAAGTGCAATTACGAAATACACAACAAAGAAATGCTCGCAATAGTACATTCTTTGAAAAATTGGCGTTCCGACCTAAAAAGAACTCATAAACGTATAAAGATTTATACCGACCATAAATCTTTAAAGTACTTTATAACTACAAAGGCTCTTACTAGTCGTCAAGCACGTTAGGCCGAAGCTTTAGCCGATTATTACTTTATAATAATATACCGGAAAGGCACTAATAACGCTAAAGCCGATATTCTTACAAAAGGAGAGGAAGATATTAAGAATCAAAACGCCGAGAAAGCCAAATATCGTCTTAAATCGCTATTACAAACCGATCAACTCGATACGGCTGTAAAAGCGGATTTATCGATACACGAGTTAAACGATATAAACGGCGAAAATCCTCTTCTAATCGACCGGTTATTACAAAGTAATAAAGCCAAAAAATCCTTTAAGCCCCTACGAAAAGCCGCTAGCCGAAAAGAAGGCTATTACGAGCTAATAAACGGACTTTTATTATATAAAGGCCGACTATTAGTTCCCGATACGCTTTCTTTACGCCAAGACCTTATTAAGGAAGCTCATAATCAAATATCGACAACTCACCCTAGCCGCGATAAGACGTATCAACTTCTAAGGAGTCGATATTATTAGCCTAATATGCTTAACGATATTAGCACTTATATAAGTGTTTGTTACGATTGCCAAAGGACTAAGAAATCGACGGATAAACCTCCTGGTTTATTACAGCCCCTACCTATTCCGAAAAGGCCTTAGAAAGATATTACTATAGATTTTACGCAATTACCGAACGACAAAAAGGGATATAACTACGTCTTCGTCGTAGTCGATCGCCTAACTAAGCAATCAATATCGATTCCTTATAAAAAAGATATAAACGCCCAAGAAATAACTCGATTATATATTAAATATATATATCGATATTACGGCGCTCCCGATTCGATTATAAGCGATAGAGGCTCCTAATTCGTCTCTAAATACTGGCAACACTTTTGTAGTATATTAGGCGTAAAATTGAAGTATTCTACGGCTTACCACCCTCAAACCAACGGTCAAACGGAAATCTACAATAAATATTTAAAACAAAGACTTAAAGCTTTTATTAATAAATATCAAGACAATTAGTCTGACCTCCTTCCTCTTATGGACTACGCGCAGTTGATATTACCGCACGCTAGCCTAGGCTAGCTTAGCCCTTTTAAAGTACTTAATGGTTATAAACCAAAGACTTCTTTTAATTAGGATCAAATTACGAAGAAAACGACTAAGAATATCACTTCAAACGATATATACGCTGTTACTAGGTCTAAAACCCTATTAGAGTCTAAAAGGTTAGACGCTAAACCCAATATGGAAGCTCAATATCGTCAAGTGTTGGCAAGGACTCCAAAAGACGACTCAGAATCGACTCCTGCCGCATCCGGTACTCAGAATACGCCGCCTGTACCAGAGAATCCTACCAACGCGGGAACCAAGGGTAGGCGGGTTGTGAAGAGTGGTAACCTACCACTTAGTACGGCTACTAATACTAGCTTACCGGATATGCCTGGATCCAGGTTTCCACCTAATTCTGGCCCTACGGAGTTATCCGAACCATATCCGACTGCCGAAGTCGAGACCCGATTAGCTTCTAACGCAACCACGATAGCCCCTAGCGCTAATACGACTTCGGAAGAGAATACGCCGTATATACGTCAACAACGTAGGAAGGCTCAACAACTCGCTACGCGTATAGTTGACGTCATAGAGCATGCAAAGGTTTATATTAAGAGAGCGCAAGCCTCTCAAATACAAACTGCAAACCGATATCGACGACCTATTAATTTCAAGCCAAACGACTACGTATAGTTATATACGAAAGATCTAGCTACGTCACGACCCTCAAAGAAGCTTGATTTTGTTAAGCAAGGCCCTTATAAGGTACTAGCTCAAAGAAGACTAGCTTACCTTCTAGATTTACCTCCGTCTATGAAAATCCACCCTATTATCAATCCCTCTCGATTACGTAAGGCCTTTATAAGGCCTGCCGACCAATCAAACGTCACTAACGCTATGGCCGATACGGAATACGATGATCACGAGTACACCGTACTACGTATACTTAATCATAAAGTTAAGGATAACACTTTACAATATAAAGTGGACTAGGACGGTTATCCACCCGACGATAAGTGGTACAACGCTATTGGCTTCAGTAACTCGCCAAGGCTTATATACGAATATCACGCTAGCAAAGGCGGTAAACCTTTGAGCCAATCAAGAGACGCCTTATTAACACAACTAGACAGCGAAGACTACACCTTTACGAGTCAAAAACGCATGAGCCTTTCGGAAACGGAAGAATAGCTCTCCGATCCAATAGAAGTACACCAAAGCTCGCGTATAAGCGAGATCAACAAAACGCTTAACGAGCTCAACGTCAATTCAGTTGATTCCGAAGGCTCTTTAAAAAGCTCTTCTACGACTACGTCAAATTACAGTCAATTAGACGACGCAGAGGAGTTATCTAAGGCTCTACCTTCAAAATGGAAGTCATACGCTAGTCAATTAGCTACCGTATTAGGCCCTAACACCGAAGGTGTATCAAACGCTTTCTTACAAGTACTACAAGAGAGAGAGCAAGAGATATACGACTACGAACGAGCCAATCAAAGCACGCTTACGCCAGAGCTTATAAGCCACCGCCTACGACTCTTCGATACTGAATGGAGCTTGCAATTCGCCAAAATACTAAATATTATTAAGAATATTCCAACTACCAATCAAAACGCCCGCAACAAGCAAAAAGTCAATATAATCAACTTATTAATTCAATTACGGGATATTACACTACAAAATTAGTGTATTACACTCTTTTACCTTGTTCTTACGCTATACTTTTTGAATTATTATATTTAATATTTGAATTGCTTTTCAATTGCTTTTAAATAATGTTTAATAGTCACTTCTACTTTGTTTTTTTAATCGTTTTTACGTTGTAAAACTCGATTTTTTCAAAGGGGGGGGGGGGGTAATGTAAAGGTAATAGTTCCCACTCCATTTACTATGCCTAAATAGGATTAGTCTAAGACGTACGAGAGACGTAATAGCCTCGGTAGAGCTCGGTAGAGCTCGGTAACGCTCGGGAGCTCGGCAGGGCTCGAGCTGAGCGCTTTACGCTATATACCCACTTAGTATTTGACTAAGTGAGGCTATGTAGCGCTAATACGTAATACGTATATAACGTTACAACGCTACTACGTAATACGTACGCAACGTATACGTTATGTAATTAAGTCTAATTAGGAATAGCCTAGACGATATCGAAGATATAAGGAGAGCTACCTTCCCTCGGGGAAAGGGCTCTTCACTTCGATATTCGCGTTAATAGAGAGTATTATCACCTGATCCCGGTACTGCTCGCTTACGGAAATCCGTGCTATTACATAAACGGAGACTTAACCTTAGAGGAGGCCCTAAAGGCTAAGTACGCGTAAGATAATAAGTTAGTAAATAAGAAGCTCCCGGTAGAGTATTAAAAGTATACTCTTCTCTTTTCCCGGCGAGCCTCTGACGAGTTACTAGCGCACTACTAAGGCGTAGACCACTAGATCGAGCTTACTAAGGAGAACGACTTATCCTTTAAACCTCTTCGGCATATAATTAAAGAATAGTTATTAGAGATTAAGTAGTATATTATCGACAACTTATACAAAGGTTTTATTAAGCCCTTTAGCGCATTATATACGGCCCCTATTCTCTTCGCTAAGAAAGCCGATAGTAGTCTCTAGCTATGCGTCGACTACTAGAAGCTAAATGCCCTATTAAAAAAGGATCTGTACCTGATCCCTTTAATCGATAAGATAATAGCACGTATTTATAAAGTAAAGGTCTTCACGAAACTTAATATTTAATAAGCTTTTTATTATATCCGCATGTCCCCCGAGAGTGAAGATTATACGACCTTTCGCACCTAATATAGTACTTATAAATACAAAGTCCTTCCTTTTAGTCTTATAAATAGTCCGGCGATTTTCTAGCGATTTATTAACGATATTCTTATAAAACACCTTAACGACTTTTACGCGGCTTATATAGACGACATCCTAATATATTCGTTTACCCCTAAGGAGTATAAGATCTACGTTAAAAGAGTCATAGTAATATTATAAGTACACGGACTTTAGGCCGACATTAAAAAGTCGGAGTTTAATATATAAAAGATAAGGTTTCTGGGATTTATTATTAGAGTTAATGGCGTGGAAGTAAACCTAAAAAAGATTAATGTAATTAAGGACTAGCGATACGCTAATAATTTACGGGGTATATAAAGCTACTTTAGCTTTTATAATTTCTACTGCCGGTTTATTAAAGACTATAGTCGTATTACACGACCTCTTACGATACTTATTAGAAAAGACGTTCCCTTTAAATTTAATAGCGCTTGTAAAAACGCTTAAGAAACTCTTTAGGAAGCCCTTTAATCTACGCTAGTTCTTTGTTACTACGACTCTACTAAATAAACACGGCTAAAGATTAACTCTTTTGACAAAGTCGTCACTGGGATTCTATTTTAACTTTAAGAGGACGACACCTTTTATCCCGTAAGATACTTCTCGAAGACTATAATAGACCCCGAGCTTAACTACCCGATCCACGATAAAGAAATACTAGCGATTTTTTAGTTATTTAAGTAATATCGCCCGGAGCTCTTAGGTGCCTAGAAAAATGTCCTTGTTTATATTGACTACCAAGCCCTAGAGTATTTTATGACTACTAAGGACCTCACGGCTAAGTAGGCTCGATAAGCTAAGTTCTTTACGGACTTTTACTTCACGATTATGTATTATATTAGGACGACTAATACGTTAGCTGACACTCTATTTCGACGGGATTAAGACCTTATAATTACGAAGGCACGTAAGCGGGTTATCCGTAGTTAATAGTTAATTCCCACTAATAAGATTAACCCACGAGTCGCTAGCGACCTTTAGTTCTCCGCTGTCGATCCTATAGACGCTTATATTAAAGTCGTAGAGACAATACCCTTAGTACTTGTAGACGCTATAACCCTAGGTCGCGATACTAAGACACGTGACGAGCTAAAGCCAGAGCTAGAGTCGAATACGGAAGTACTAATCGACTCGGAGACACTTACCGCGGAGGAGCTGGACTTTAACTCTATAATAATATATAACATCGTAGAATACGACGTTATCGACTAAGTGCTCCTAGCTAATAAGACCTCGCCTTCGCTAGAGCCTCTCCGACAAAAAGCTAAGGAGCAGTCATTAAATTACAAGCTAGCAAGCAATAAGTTGCTTTTTTAAGGCCGCCTAGAAGTGCCTTTAGAATCGCCGGAGTTTCGTATAATACTTATTCGCTATGTGTATTCCTAACCTTCAGTAACACATGCGGGGATCGGAAAGATAAAGGCATTACTAAGTCGCAAATATCACTAGAACGGCCTCCCCACGGACATAGCTTAATACGTAATAAATTGTAGTTACTCTTAACAAAAGGCCCGTAGAGATAAGACCCTTAGCTTCTTACACCCCCTGCCAATCTCTACTCGGCCGTATTAATACCTCACGATAAACTTTACGAAGCTATTATTAAATAAGCACGGCTATAACTTCGCTATAATTATCGTTAACCGCTTGTCTAAGAAACTAGTCTCGATACTTTATAATAATACAATTACGGCTAAAGGTATAGTTATTCTCTTCCTCGTTTATTAGACTTGACACTTCGGTATACTAGACTTTATTATCTTAGACTAAGGACCTCAGTTCGTCTCCTTTTTTTAGAAGAAGTATTGTCGTATCCTCGAGACTAAAGTAAAGCTAACGACGGCGTATAACCCGAACGTCGATAACTAGATAAAGGTAACGAACCGATATATTAAGTAGCGGCTTCGTCCCTTTTACTACTACTACTAAGATAATTAGAGTAACCTCTTACCAATTATAAACATCGCTTAATTAACGTTATTGTACGAGTCTTTAGGTCGCTTGTCCCCTTTTTAGTTACTTAACGGCGTTAAACTAAGGACTTCCTAGGACCTAGTTAACTTAAAGCCGCCGGCTATAGTAACAGAGAAACTCAATCGCGAAGAAGCTTTATAAGTAGCCTTACGAATAAAGGAGGTTACAGAAGTCGCTTAGTTGTCCCTAAAAGACTAACAAGAGAAAATGAAACGATTGGCGAACTGTGGGCGACGCGCCGTCGATTAGGACGTTAGCGACTTAGTACTAGTCGACACTCGGAACTAGAACGTCGACTAACCCTTAAAGAAGTTATTTAATAAGTGGTACGGCCTAGTCAAGGTAATCGCCAAAGAAGGAGAGAGCTAGAGAGTTAAGTTATTAGGGGACTAGTTAATTTACCCTGTCTTCCACTCGCACTCGCTCCACAAGTACGTCGACAACCCCCTACCGGGATAGGCCAGAGCTACGCCGGCACTTATCTAGCTATTACTAAAGCAAGATAAGTGGGAAATTGAAGGCATCCTTGGCTCTAAGGTTATGCGAAATAAGCTATTTTATCGCATTAAGTAGCTAAGCGCCGACAAAGACCTAGAGTAGTACTTATGCTCGGACGCTATAACGGCTTCGTATATAATTAAGAGGTTCCACCTAAAGTATCCTAATACTAAAGGACCGCTAAGAGCTCTCCTAAAGTGGCTAAAGGCTTATAACGCTAGTATCGACGACTATAATGACTTAGAAGATAATACGGTTATGGCTATAACTACGTGAACGTAGTTTTTTGGGAGGGGGGGGTAATGTTACGACCTACGATGCGCCTCGTATTTTAACCGACACGGGCTCGTAATATCGCTGGCTATGCGATAGCGTTAAGCCCAATAGGGAAGACTAGGTGGCGAGCCTGCGACATGTTGACGTGAATGGCACTCAACTACGCTAGGCCCCATTAGGAGGGTCCTTCATGTATTTATACTCAAGCCCTCCCTTATAGAGAGCTCTCCTTTCCTCCTTGTCTTTTCTTCTCGATTCTGAACGTAGCCTTAGGTCCAAATACAAAGCTTAAGTCAACTCGCTATATCAACCTTTGGCCAGCCGTAACAATTACTTTGTATTGTATTATAGAATAGCTTAAATATAAGTAGTAAAAACGATACTTTTGGTGTAGAGTGTAATTTTTGGTGTTCCTCGCTAAATTACAGGGGGCCTTACAGGCTGTCCACCCCCCTGTAAAAGTGTGTTTTGAACGGCAGCTTAGGGGATAAGTGTCTCTAATACTGTCGAAAGCAAGTGGCGGCTACTCGCGGGCACTGCCGGACGAAAAGCCGAGGATTTTGGTGTTCCTGCCCGTGCACACCACCCCAAGCCCCAACCAATCAAAAGCTACTAATCCCCTGGCTGCAGCTAATGGGAGAGCCGTATTTGAACAATAATATCCACATTTACTGCAATGTAAGATAGAGCAGAGAGGTTGAAAGCTGTGACTCGTGAATGGCATTCTTCTGCCAAGCGCCTGAGTCAGCAACGCGTTCCCCTTTTGAAGCTCAAACGCGACACATCAATATCAAGCCCACGATTGCGACAGCAACAACAACGGCCAGTATCAGATTAAAGAACCGCAGGTATTGCAAAAGCTGGAATTCCGATGATTCTGCAAAATGTCTGAGCTCGCAGGTCCGTAAAACCCGTCTCTGTGCTAATGGGCGTGCGGAGGCCAGGGACCCCCAGGAAGGCTCCATACTAACATGTTGAACAGTCGGCCAGACAGTCCAGCTCGCAGACGGCCGTATTGGAATAGTTCGATATGTTGGGCAGACTGAATTCGCAGATGGAGATTGGGTTGGGGTGGAGTTGGACAGTTTCGATGGCAAAAACGATGGCAGCGTCCAAGGACAACGGTATTTCGACTGCGAGCCTTCGAGAGGCATGTTCCTCCGACCATCAGCAGCTGTGGTGATTCAACAGGCACCTGCACCGGTAGCGAAAGCTAATGGAACTGCTGCGGCAAAGAAACCTGCGAGGCCTAGCAGTGTGGGAGGACCTGGGGTTGGAAGAAGGTTGAGCACTGTACCAGATGCAGCGGCAGGCAAACGGATGAGTATAAATGCTGCAAGTCCTAGTCCGGCTACAAGGTCTCGGCCTTCCAGCATGCTACGGGTAGGTCAATTTGCGGATGATTCTGGATATTTCTTAACATTGCGACAGTCTCCCACCAAGTCTCCTACCAAACAGCTATCTGCAGCTACATCAACTACGTCCACACCCCGAACGGGAACTCCCTCGAATGCTAGAAATCCATCCATAACAATGTCGAAGCCACGACCGAGTGTTGGAGCAAATCGAACATCTATGGGGCCGCCAGCAAGGCCTACTTCACAGACAAGGCCATCGGTAACAGGTGCTGGGAACAGGTCAAGCGTTCCACCGTCAAGGACTACAAGCGGTCGACTGTCTCTAGCGCCAAAAGCAAGGATACAATCTGGAGAAAGAGTCAGGTCGATTGGTAGCCAATTGAGCAGTGCTCAGGCGAGTGAGGGAAGTGGGCAGGATGCGGGAGATGAGGACAGAGGGGCATCACCCGTCAAGAGCGATGATACCATGTCCCCTAAGGCTATGAGTCCAGTTCTTTCGAGGACAGCCGCGGCAGACAGATCCCACGCGTCACCTACCTCAAGTAGAAGTACTACATCGCCTGTGGCCCAAAGAGGCACCGGAGGAAGCACAGCAGCCAGCCGGGAAATCGAAGACTTGAAGACTAAACTTCGTCTTATGGACAAGAAACGGATGGAAGACCGAGACAAATTGAAGGCCTTGGAAAAGATACAGACTGAACGAGATAAGTTCGAAGGCATCATCCAAAAGCTACAGACCAAATACCAGCCACAGCAACAGGAAATCACAGATCTGCGAAAACAGTTGAAAGAAGCTCAGACACGATTCGAAGAGATTGAGAACATACAGGCCGAACATGACCTTATCGTTGAGATGGCGACTCTAGACAGAGAGATGGCTGAGGAGACTGCGGAAGTATTGAAAACCGAGCTAGAGGCTCTAAAGCAGAAAACCGAAGAGTTGGAGTTGGAAGTCGAAGTGCTTCGAGAGGAGAATGCCGAACTTGGTGGCGAAATGAGCCCAGAGGAGAAGAGCAGTCAAGGATGGTTGCAGATGGAACGAAATAACGAACGACTGAGGGAAGCTCTGATTCGATTGCGTGACATGACCCAGCAAACGGAATCCGAACTCCGAGACGAAATCAAGAGCTTGGAGGAGGATGTTCGAGAGCTGGGATCAGTAAAGGAACATTATGAGGTGGCCAGGGAAAAGCTGGCATCATCTGAAGCGGCCATTGAGGACCTTCGGCAGCAACTCGACAACGCCCTAGGAGCCGAAGATATGATTGAAGAGCTCACAGAGAGGAACATGAGCATGAACGAGCAAATTGATGAGCTCAAGGCGACAATTGAGGATCTCGAAAGTCTCAAGGAGCTGAACGACGAGCTGGAAATCAATCATGTTGAGACCGAGAAGGAGATGCAAGAAGATATCGACTTTAAGGACAGCATCATTGGCGAGCAAGCGAGACGAGCTGCACAGCAAGAAGAGGCAATGGAGGACATGGAATACACCTTGTCGCGGTTCAGAGAACTGGTCACCAATCTTCAGAGTGATTTGGAAGACATGAGAGCATCGCACGCTATGACTGAGACGGAATCAGAACAACTCAACAGCCGTTCCCGTGCCATGATGGATTTGAACATGAAGCTACAAGTTTCCGCTGCCAAGACACAAGTCAAGACGATCGACCTCGAACTTCGACGTCTAGATGCCCAAGAAGCATCTGAGCATCTTGCCATCGTCCAATTATTCTTGCCTGAAGCATTCCAGGCTGACAGGGATTCTGTTCTGGCCTTGCTTCGCTTCAAACGGGTTGGTTTCAAGGCCAATTTGCTCCACGGCTTCGTCAAAGAAAGGGTCAACGGACATCCCCCAACAGGCCACGAGGATGACTTGTTTGCTGGATGCGATGTTCTCGACAAACTTTCCTGGGTCTCTGCTATGTGCGATCGTTTCGTCAATGCTATCAGCCACTGCTCCATCGAACAGTTCGCCAAATATGAAGGAGCTCTGTACGAACTGGAACCAGTTGAGAGGGCACTTAATGGATGGATCGATGGCCTACGACGAGACGAACTTAATGAGAAGAAGTGTGCAAGCGAGCTTCAACGTACGATCGCACTCATGTCACATCTGGCGGAGGTGCATATCTCACCAGGTTTAGCAAGTTATGCCGATGAAGTACACATGCGAACCCTGGTCATGCAAAGTCACCTTGAGAATGCCGCTGCTGCGATGGTAGCTGCAAGAACGATGGTGCAAACTATTATTCCAAGTCAAGGTGACGAGGATGAATTGGCCCAACACTTCTCTCGTAAGACCGATTCGGTCATCAGTCACACAAGAAGTGCAAAGGTGGTCATTGGAAAGGCCGTTAGAGCTCTGGAAGATCTCAAGACTCGGTCACTGTCTCTCACTCCAGACACCCTTCAGACTTTTGAGCAATGCGAATCCGCTACTGAAGAGCTAGCTAAGTTCTCTCGCCACACTGGTGATGATCTTTTCACTCTTCTCCACGAGGAGGGTAGAAGTGAGCCATTCACCTACATTGAAGTTCAAAGTACCGTTCATCGCACGACTTCACGTTTATTCTCATCAAGCGAGTCCGATTTATTCTCTGCATACTCGAACAAATTACGGACTTTGACAGCCTCGTTGATGGATTTAGCCGCCCTGGCATCTGATCTTGAGATGACTCAAGAATTCGAGCGGGCAGCAGCTCCGTGGGTGCTCAGATCTGGAGAACTCAAATTATCAAAGACTGTACCCGTTGACGCAGAAGAAGAGATGCGCCGGCTAAAGGACGACAATCACGAACGCGCTAGGCTGATCGCAATGAAAGACCAAACGCTTGAGGAAGCCTCAGTGAAGATTGAACTTCTGGAGAGCCGTATGAGAGATGCAACGAAGAAGAACGAGAAGATTACGGAACTCGAGAAGAGGATTGAAGACGCCAAGAAACGGGAGGCTGAACTGACAGAGTCAATTGAATCACAAAACAAGGAACTTACCTCCCTTGAAGCTGATAGAGAGAACTGGAAGAAGGTTGCCGAAGACGCGAAAGCTCTTGGCGTTGCCGCCCCAGGTTCCAAAGCTGGTCAGGAACAAGCGGTTGCAACTGCCCGCGAAATGGAGGCCCTGAAGACCGAGATCACAAGTCTCCAAGCTGCTGTCCGATACCTGAGAGAAGACAATAGACGTGCACGTCTCACCGAGTCCCAAAACATGGATTGGCTGGATGCACCATTGATCAAGTCTAAGAGCAAGGAAGAGCAGCGGAAAGCTCTCATTTTGGCCGAAGGACAAGATGTTCTCAATGAGCTCCTCAACCTTACGTCCAATGCCAAGGTCTACGACCTTAGCACAATGCCTAAGAACCGACTCGCTTGGCGACCAGCAAAAGCCACGCCACAATACCACATTGCCAAACAAAGGGAGAACTACGAAGCATGGAGCAGCTGGAAGGACAGTGTCGTCAAGAAGGCTCGTGTCTTGGAGGAGCGAGATATCAATCGGGGACTAGAGAAGAGGTCGCGAGGGGCTTTGGCTGCGCGGGTTATGCTCAATCTGCCAGATCTGGAAAGTAAAGGCGTTCGCCCAGGGGGCGAGGTTGAAATTGTTGATCCGGATGATTTCGAAGGCTTCAGGGGTAGGCTTGGATTCGTTTGAAGGAAGCAATATACCCAGGAGAGCATGTTTTGGCTTATGGCCTCTAAAGAAAAGAATGACACAATGTTCGAGAACGATGTATCGCAGACTTCAATGTGCAATATTTTCAAGTGACATGGATATTTCATAATTTATACAACAATGACACAGCTACAGTTTCATTTTGAGCATAGTCAACAAACATTGACAAACAACATTTGCCAAGCAAGTGGGGAATTGGCAAGGCTAGCCTCAGCCGAGGCTGAACGTGCTGATTGGACTCTCACTTCAGGACTCGGACGAGGCTCTGAAACAACATCATGTCCTTCTCACGGCTGCACGCGAAACGTCTTGAGAAATCCACCATGAGGAGGGAACCAACCCATATGCCCTCCCTACCTTCTAATCTCTCGTATCTTTCTGCCAATCGTCCATAATGCGCATTCTCCTGCTCCTCGTTGGCGCGATAGCTTCTGCTGCAACCTTCGTCCCTGGTAAGGCGTTCGATAGATTCATCACGATATGGCTCGAGAACCAGGTAATCACTGCCCCGATCGTATTCTCACAACCCCAATATCCACTAACATACTTTCTCCAGGACTTCTCGAAAGTGAGCGGGAATGGGGACATTGTCAACCTACGCAAAGAGGGTATCCTTCTCACAGATTATTACGGCCTCACACATCCCTCGCAACCGAACTACATCGCCTCTATCTGCGGAGATTACTTCGGATTAAATCACGATGAGCTGGTTAAGATACCGTCAAATGTGTCGACTGTGGTGGATCTGTTCGATGCGAAGAATATTGAGTGGAAGGGCTATTTCGAAGGGTTACCTGGCCCAGGGTATATGGGAGAGGGGAGCACGAGTGGTGATGGGAAGGGCTGGGATTATGTGCGGAAACATAAGTGAGGGCTTTATTCATTGGCTAGGCTCATTATTATTGGGATTTCTAGCTGACATGCCAGAATAGTCCATTCGTATCCTTCGACCGTATCAGACAGAATGGCACTCGCTTGGCTCAAATCCAGGACTTCTCATCATTCCAACGCGATGTCGCCGCCAATACACTCCCTCAATACTCCCATCTCTCACCGAACATGTTAAACGACGGACACAATACATCCCTCTCCTTCGCAACAGCATGGGTCCAATCATTCCTCACGCCCCTCCTCTCCAACCCCAAATTCATGGAGAAAACTCTCATCCTCCTTACCTATGATGAGTCCGAAACCTATCCCATCCCAAACCGCATAGTATCTCTCCTCCTCGGCGGCGCCGTCCCCGACAACCTAAAGGGCACGAACGATTCCACAGTCTACAGCCATTACTCGATCCTCTCAACCCTTGAAAACAACTTCGGCCTCCCAACACTTGGCCGCTACGACGCCGGCGCAAACGTCTTTGATTTCGTCGCTCAGAAAACGGGATATATCAACCACCCACCTCCTCAAAGCCCCTTCCCAATCAACAACTCCCTCTCCTACTCCGGTTTCTTGAACAACGACCTTGCGAAATTCAAACCTCTCCCGCCGCCTAACCTGCAGTTGGCGGGCGCGGGGGAAATGGGTCCTGAGCGCATGGTTAAGATCCTCTGGGTTACGAGAGAGGCGGAACTCACACCGTATGATGGCAGTGGTGCTTTCTTCGATGGTGGGAATGGTACGGTGGGGTCGGAGAATGAGCCTGTTTATAAGGTACAAGCTCCTGCGCCGGTGTATACGGCTCCGCCTGTTGCGAGTCCGACGAAGGCGAGCGCTGGATCAAGGAGCAGTGGTACGTGGATGGGAGTTGGGCTTGGTGGTGTTTTATTCTGGGCGATGGTTCTGGAGTGAGCGAGAATAGGGGCGCATTGATCTGGTTGAGGTTTGGCATGGCGTTTCGGTGGGTGCATTGGGCATAAATGGGCTGGGGACGGGCTGGGGACGGGCGTTGGATCTGCGCTATTTGTAGTATTTTTGCACTTGTTTCAAGTAGTCGACCTTTGGGGGACATTACAACAGCCGCGACGCATACCGCTAGTCCCTGGTTTGATCGGACAGATCACGCGACTAAACACGCTCCTTACAGAAAACCATTTACTCCCCCTTTCCCGATGACATCCGTTTCTGGAAAATACTACAAGAAGGACGTGGTAGGCAATTTACAGCCAGTTGCTACGTAGCCTTGCGAGTATCTTGTAATGTTACAGCCGGGCATGCGATCTTCGGAAGCACAGCCTCGGTTTGATGATTCTGGCCCGATCAACTTCTTACTCAAACTGTCAATCTTCAGAAGCTATTTCGAGCTATGATAAATAGTTGTCGGGGGACAATACATCTGCGGTTAACAAGTGCTGCCTTTACATCTGAGTAAGATAGTTTCAATTGATAGTATTACATTAGGCGCCACCGAGTTGCAATCGCAGGCGATGGAGAAGGACCTTCTCCGAAGGGGCTTTTGTAAGTATATGACAAAGTGGAAAAATGATCACACACTTAGGAGCGCATGGTCGAAGCGGTATCAATGAACAAATTAAAACGTATGTGCGGTCATTGCCGACGCATTGCATCGAGGATCGGATGAACATCAAATAATACAGTTTTCATTTAGGTTGTAAGGCACCTGGGAGACATAGTACCCGAACCATATACTGAACTATTTGGCTAAGGAATGAATTTAATTCATTTACACGACTGATTTGTCAAACGGGAGCGACCTTCCACGATTGAGACCCCTCGTCGGCGATGACGTTCGTCGATACGAAGGATTGAGACAGCCATATCTGGTAATCGTTGGGTCAGATGTTAAGTTTAAGAAAGAGAGCTGCTATCCCCGGTAGCAGCCTGCTTAGGAGTCAGTATCTGAACTACATACCCTGCTAGCTGCTATAATCACAAACCTCTTTCTCCCCCCCTCTCTCTTCTTCTTCTCCTTCTTGATCTCGTCCCCCTTCTTCTGAGATGATCTGCTAGCGTCCATTATACGGCTCATGTCGCTGCTTCTGGTATCTGCGATACGACCATTGATAGCCTCGCGTGCCTTGCGTATTTTCTCCGTCTCGGGCATCTTGATCTCGGTTGGTCGGTAGATAGGATGAACGGGGTTCTCGGCGAAGCAATGGGTGCAGGGTATGGTATGTGGACGTGGACAAGTCAAGATGCTGATTAGAAGCATGTTTCTAGGTGGGTTGTGGCCATTACTATTGATGTGCATCATATCTTGTAGATTAGCAAATGCTCCAGCCTTACTCTGTGATGTGTATGAAATACAGCAATGTATTCGCCCTGCTCCGCTGGTTGGCTTTCTTCCTACATTTTCACTTCGAACACGTTACCGCCACCCAAGATATAGGCAAGTCCTCTGCTGCTGCTGCCTGACACTCGACCAGCCAGACCCTTCGTCCCCTATCTCCCGCAAGAGCCAGCGAATGATGGGCTGGAGATTGGCATAGGCAATGTTGACCCATGTATGTACGGAGTGATTCACCTACGGCACCTGGAAAAGGCTGCAGCAAGAGCAATGTTTGTGCAAAGAAATCGACCTGCATAGAATCGGTCTGCAAAGAAACCAAACAGTCTTTCACGCATGTCATCAACCGACGCCCAACCCCATTTGCTTAAGACTTGAAGTTCCCTGCCTTCTCCCTCTCTTTCCCCCACCTGTTATGCAGAACTCACGCGCTTCTCTGGTGCACGAGTCTGCCATTCTCGTCCGGAGCAGGCCGATGAGCCTTATATGCGTGACATCCCAACCCCATATTGCATCAACGTGGCATAGACCCAGCATGCCACCGCACTAAACCGGCGTTCGGTCTAGTTGTTCGATTTGGGGCATTATTTAGATAGTGTTGAAAGGTTTTTCTTCAAGCGCAGCTTTAATCGTGTGCAGTTGGCGATTACTAGGCACTCGAGTCAGCGATTGGGGATTTGCTTAAGGATTCTCATATACGATATGTCATCGTCTTCAATCAGGACTTTGTATAACAAGAATCATCCTGATATTCCTCGTCCCATTTTTGTAGAGCTTCCTTACACTCCCTTCTCCTAAAATCATCTGGCCATCCATGCGCTCTAATAATCCTCTGCAACTGCTCACACTGCACCGTATCACGATCCCTCGGAAAATCTTCATCATTCCAGATTTTCTCCCTTCCCGTCGGATCCGAAAACGCAATCCAATGCAGACTCTCGAACTTCTCTCTCCATTCCATCAGGAGCTCTTCAAGCAACCGAGTCTCACCGCATGTGTTGCGCCATGCACGTGGATCTGAGGATGCGTAGTCGGAGTCAGGCGAGGTGGTGTCATTGTGTGCCCATTCCGTTACTGTGCCTGTCACTGTCATTAATGGTATACAGAATCTCGGCTTCGAAGGAAAATTCACCATCGGTAGTATCAAGCAACCACCAGCTCCCCCACACATTATCCTCACTCACAGTAAGTGGTACAACCCAGCTCTTAATTTTCTCTTCCTCCCAATACAGATCTGGACTCAGGGACTCTGCCTTACTGATATCCAGGGGGTCGGTAAACGGTGCTGCCGAGTAATCGATCGCGAAAGTTCCAAAGGAAATAGCGTAGCCTTTTTCCTTGCCCGGATTTCGTAGATAGGGTAGGTACTTGAGAAGCTCGAGTACAGACTCGCTTTTTCCTAGCGATTCGAAGTTTAAAGAGGTTATGTTGGGCCAGCCGTCTTTTGGGGGATAGCTGATATCGGAGGCTTCGATGTAGGGAAGTTTGCTGAGGGATTGGTAGTAGCTCGATAGCGCTACTTTGATGGCTTCAGGGTCGTATGTTAATAACTTTCCGTTGAAACGGGGATCTGGAGAATTAGAGGGTGTCATTTTTGAGTTAAATGTATGGGGTATCATGTGGATGTAGAGGTAGGTATTGAAGTAAAGTAGGGTGGGTTATTTCTCGCTAAATGCTACATTGCTGCATGAGGTGAGGTCGCCAGAGAGACCTTCGAAACTGTGGTCTTCTTTCATTCCACACTCAACACCATCATCATCAGAGGCTCAACAGTGCTTGACCTGCCACCGGTGTCTCTTCTTTCTGCACATCACTGTCTTTGAGCAGGTGCTCTGACTTTCAGGACTTAAGATAAGAACGACGGTGAGTCAGACTTCCGGTATATCTCAGTGGTGGGGAGGCTGGCTTTCGTCCTCTTTAAACTTCCACTGACTTGTGCCAGATTCTGCGACCAGTCTCATAGAAAAAGGCATTGCCTTTTCTTACGGGTTCAACCCAATGCCGGTCTCTCCGCCAGACTCAATGTCATGACCATGTAAGGGCACTGAGTGCATGCCACGCCCCCATACATCAGCGGGGTAAGCGAGAGGATGTGGAGGACTCGAGCATGCTTGAAGAACCAGAACCTTGCAGACAAAGAAGGCAGACATCAAAATCCTTATCCGATTTCAGCATTCAGCATATCCTCAAAAGCCAAATCTCCAGCAGTCTAGCCTATCCCCATCTCTTGGCACTGCACATCCGACCTCCCCATCCAAATCTGGCTGGGCTGCGCTCGTCTAAAGTGTCTAGAATCAACAAGCGCCCGCCGTCAGCTAACCATCCCGACGCCACGACTAAAAATCGGAGCCGTGAAAGGCCATCGAGGCAGCTTCAGATGGGAATCGCATCTTTTAGCCCTCAGCCGCGGGCGAGCGCCACGACTATCTTTGCCTAAGTCGTCGCCTCATCTTTCACATTCGATCTCTAGTAATGCGCTGCGTTTTCGGCTGGGCACAATGCTTTGTGCAATTGGATCGTGGGGAGGAGGTAATACACGGAGCTCCCTCCTTGAACGCTCGACCCTTGAGATGTGCTTGCGTTAGGGTGCTTTGCGATTTTAGGGGTCGAGTTCCCTAGGCTTTGAGGAAGATGCGGTTGAGATGCAGATATAGGACGGCATGCCCTCTGTATGACCTCCTCACCTGCTTTCTCCGTCCCCCCATTCTCTCCCTCACTTAAAGTTACAAGCACCAAAATCTGGTGCGTTTCAAAATTTCGACCACGTCCGAGGAAGCAAACAAAGCTACGCGAGCTCCAGTCGTAGAAGCCGTCGAGCTCCACGATCCAGCCCCTTCAAATGATAATAGGAACTCCATGCGGGAGTCCGAGAATTAGGAACCCGATTTCTAGAAACGATTCCCATAGATGGGATTCGGATATCTCTTCGTTGCCATTCTGATCACTGTCGCTGAGATTATTGTCCTAGTCATATCTTATGGCAAATCTGTGTCGCAGTGGACTGTCAAAGACAAGACTGTGGCTCCTAACGTCATACTTTCGGTTCTCAATAGCGTATGTAAAATCCTCGCTTCTTGTCCCAGGGAAGTGGAGCTGACTGGAGCTGGTGTGTGCTTTGCCATTGCAGTGGCTCAAGGAATCGCCAGCTCGTGGTAGAGGAAGGAAATGCGAGGAGCTTCGATCAAGGATCTGCACAACATATAGTTATTCGGCAGCAACATCTCTACTATCGTCCTTAACCTCAAATACTTCAACCTCGCTACTTTAGCGGCTATAGTTACGAAACTCACCATCGTTAATAGTGTCTTGCTTCAACGATCGACGACCACATACGTTACGTTGGGAATACCGCATGACCACAACATCATTAGGACAAAGGGAAAAAAAGTTGTGTTTAACTGCTAATGCTAATATGACTTCGGTACAAATCTATTGCACTGCCCGGAACTTGATGCTACTTGCATCGGAAGGAAAGTTGACTTTGAATACCGTGATTTCCTGCGAAATAAGAAGTGAGTTACATTTGGCGATTTTCGGAAACTTACAGAAAGCATGTAGTTCACAAAAGCTTGCGTGTTGCAGAAGTTAACAGATGAGGAAATTAGCCGAGGGGGATCCCCTTACTGGCACAAAATGTTGTCCAAGCTGTTGTAGACCACTGAGATACTATCAGCAGCAAATCACGAAAACGCTATGCTCCAAGTTCGGGTGAAACAAATGGCTTCGGTCGTTCTCTCTGGGGTTGGGTTTAGACGAAACTCACCCACGCAACAATGAAACCCGTGAGTCGTCCATATTTCGGCCCACCTGCTTCCGCTGCCCATAGATAAATCGATCCAGCTGAAGGTAATGATGAACAGGTCTCTGCAATGACAGCGGCAGTGATGAATGTAAAACCGCACGTGATGATATAACTCGTCTAGTACGCTAAATTACCTCCAGCGGCAATGCCGGTGCGAAAGTCACTCTCACCCCGTCAACAAAATAAAGCGCAGCTGACACTCTGTTAGAAACACACCACAATGTATGGAAATGATGCATGGCTCACCAAAAGTAGTTGAGAAATTCCAACAGCCCATATGTTCGGTGGAGGATCTGATAGAATTAGTACAGAAGAAGTGGTCGCACTGTGGTATCATACAGGTTTGTAACCAATATTTCTCTATGTTAATCATGTTAGAACTTCGAACAAATGAAGACCCTGATGCATGATCATCTTACCAATAATGCATCACCAGCTTGCCCCATGGGTTTTGGTAATATTTTAATTGGCTAAAAGGGATGGCTGGCATTACTTGATAGAGTTAGTAGGAGTATGTGCGACAGTTGCTTATTGAAGCTCGACCTTGGTCTTCCTGTTCTTTTTGCTTGATACCCGCCACTCAATCATCACAAAAAACACGCACAATCTTGTCTTTGAATTTGCGCTTTCCTGGGATACGAGAATTTAAATACCAAATCTGGGAGGAGATTTATCACGATTTAAGAGACAATTTGATTTAGTGGGGGTGTGTCAGCGAGGTTGAAAATGTTGTTTATTGTGATGCGCGAGATACTCAATGCTAAGCGAGGAGGGCGAGCGAGTGCCAAAAACAACAAGCGACAAGAAGCAAAGGAGCAGATGCAAGCTCACGACTGTCCATATTCCTCATTCTGTTGCTAATTCTGTTTTTGTCTCTGTTTTTTTCCCTGTTCCTGTTCCTTTTCCTTTTCCAATTCCTTCTGCCCAGGCATACCAAATCTTTCACCTAAGTGATTGTAGTTGCATTTGTTACCAGGGAAGTCCACAGAGTATCTATTGAAGAGCCTGAGCTCCTCCTGCTCGCAGTAGCCACAGAGCGTGTAAATGAATACTCTCGTACCTTCTTCTGATTTTGGACAGTCCGGGCCTTCGATTGCTTTCGCTTTGGCTTTGTCACAGCGGCTTTTTGTGATCCACTCTGAGTGGTTGCACTTCTTGTGGTTTAGTTTTGAGATTTCACACATGTTGCTGGTTAATAGTGGTTTTTGGTGGAGTGTAGGGTATGGAGTGTGGAGTGTGGTCTGTAATATGAAGAGTAGGGTATGCTGACTGTTGATCTGGAGAATCTGTCTCCGAAATCAAGCGTTCTTATGCTCAAACTCCGACTGTCCTGAGACAATGTGCTGACGAGAAAAATTATTCTGACAATGCCATGAAAGAGTAAACATTGGCCTTTCGCAACTGCCTTATTTCAACCAACAATGCAAACCTCTATATCCAGGGGCAAAGTGAGCGTTTCATTGAAGATCGTGTGAAAACATGAAAGCCGACAATAAAGAAAATCGAATAATGTACTCAAAGAATCTCACTGCGAAACGATGATCCTTTCAACCTACCCCTGAAACGAGTTCTCTGATGGACAATGTCCCTTTGTCCCGCACGCACCGTTTTCTGCTCACCCAAGCTAGAGTGCTGAAAGTAGACCAGAACGAGCAAGGCTCAACAGCTCAAAATATCACACCCTCTACTTATGCTATAGTATATTCAAGCAACCTCCGAGATCTTCTCTTCACCCTCACTCCCATCCGCAAATTCCCTCCTCCTCCTCAATCCAAAACAGCTTCCCATGACATTAAACGACAATTTCGACGCCGCTTCATCCCCATTTCTTACATCAGACGACCTATCTGTCTTATCACTCTTACCAGGTCGTCCCCATTTCTCTCGCCTGAAACGTTCAAACTGATCAATGATATTTTCCAAACTCAACGCCAACGCGTATGTACCCAAGAAAAACACAACTGTCAAGATAGCGAAGCCGTTGTTGCCTACTTTATTCATGAAAGTGGCGTGTTCTATTGAAAAGAGACCCTGGGACATGTTAGCGTAGCGCGTTGAACATGGAGTTCGGAGGAGAGACTTACGGTGATAAATCCAAGTGGCAAATATGCGATTGTGATATATGTTAGTATCCTGATATTGTTTCCTTGCTTGATCGTAGTTTTGCTGTCTCGAAGTGCCGTTTGGCTATCTTCGACATTGGTCACTGTAGATATCTATCGATCATCAATATTTTAGTGCCGAGAGATTCCTAGGGAAGAGCTTACACCATCGCGAAGTCCAGTGACTTGACTTATTTTCAGCTGCGTTCTGATCTGGACATCAGATAGCATGCCATATCGCTTCTCGAACTCTTCAATCACGTTGTTGTATTCTTGTAATACATCGACGTGCTGTTGTCCAGCTTTCTGTTTCCGGGAATGAATATCATATCCTCAACGTGTGGGGAGTCTTCGTACCTGCTTCACAGTCCGTTCCATGGCCTCCTGCGCTTTCTGTATCTGCGATAACGATGCAGATAACCTATCATTGAAGACACGAAGAGCTTCGAGCCCCCACAGCATTTTCTTCAGTCGGTTCACGGCTTCGCTTGTGCCCCACTCCAGGCCCTCGAGCAGGACTTTCTCCTATTTAAACATGTCAGCGATAACCCAATCCCCAGCTGGAGCCGTTTGAGCTCATACACCTAATCCAACAATAATATCTAATCTCGAAAGAATCATCTCATACTCCCCAGCCAATTTCTCACACAAATGTCCCAGCAGAATCAAGAACACCAAACATCTCCCACAAGCTTGCTGATGTATGAATCTCTGCAAGATACTGGGCAGTACGTGAATCGGTGGCGTGATAGACTCTGCGTCTGTGAGGGACGACCAGATCGAACATATCCATAGATGCCCGGCTGGGTCTCCAGTGATGACCAGAGAGGAGCATCGCTCCTCCACAATGTCACTCGGCTCTGGCGATCCAAGGTTCTTGCGAGGTGCGGTCCCGAAACCGAGTCTGGCGATACTAACGGGTGGGAAGTCACCGTTGTTTCTGTTCTCCTTGAACATTTGCACATGGGCCTGTGAAATGCTGACGGGTCGAATGCTCCAACTGGAAGGGTTAGGATTAGCTTTGAGGCTTCCACATGATAAAAAGAGAGACTGATCAAAACCCATGGCTGCCAGGGAGTCAAGAATGACAGAACACCTACTGAGAAATCGTGATGCTTGTTGTCCACATAGTCGCTTCTCGACTCTCTGTGAACCTAGATATGGCCCCAAAGTAACTGTCAAACGCATCAAGTCCGTCAGGATGGAACATGTATATAAACGATCCAACCAGAGCGGGTGTACATTTCTCTGCGAATCTGCATAGTTAGTCGTTAGCCAAAGCTAGCTATGGCAGTGGCTGGGCTACTCACAGAATGCGATGTTTGGCCCCAACATCAACCAACTGTTCTTCGGTCAGCAAGTCTTTCAAACTGGGTGTGGGGAAACGCTTGCGCTGTCGTTCAGTCGACCAAAGAGAGTCTTGCGATACGAGTCTAACTGATCATAGGTATATGAATCAGTATCCTGCTTAACAGCAACACGTGGACTCCGCTGTCCTTCCCCAGCGCTATGTCTACCGGTTCCAAGCATGTGAGGTCGTTCTGAAGCTGCGACACTCTGCAGAGTAATGTCCCTAGACTTGAAGGTAAAATTCTTCGTGAGATGCAGATCGAAGACGCTCAAGAACTGCAGTTCTGCAGCGGGAATTTTGCTCTCGATGTTCTCGGGCGTGTAGCTAGGTTCGTTGATGATATCCATGCGTTCGCGACTGGCTAGATATCTCCTGACGTCTTTGCGGAGGGGGACGTCTTTTGTTTGTTTCGCTTGATACATATCGGGTGTGTCTTGGAGGGATTGCACCCACCAATCCTACTCTTGGTCAGTTTCTCAGACTTTGTTGAACATACTTGACAGATCCTGACCGGATGATACAACCTCCCTGGCTTACATGATACCCAATCAAAAGCTTTCGCTGGGAAGTCGCCCGTGGTATCTTCTTGAACCAGCAGCTGCCTCATTTGTAGCAGGTGTTCTCTACTAGAGTTTTCTTGCAGTTTCTTCATCTGCAGAAGAATATCGCGTACAGAATCCTCCTGCGTTAGCTCCGGCATGGGGTCCGAACTCCTCCTTTGGATGGTTGGCAATTCCTCGATATTATGCAGAGAATGGCCCATTTCATCGGCCGCTGCTTCAGACATGGCAGATTTCAATTTACCTAAATGCTGTTAGTATCGGAATTTATCTAAATTTAATCAGAGTTGTGCATGTAGATTACCTTCAAACCTCAGGTCGAGCAACGTAGCACAAATCACACTGACGGATTCCACATCCCACCATTTCCCAACCATATTACTATCGGCACGATCCCACGAAGTCATGAAAGAGTAATCCGACACGAGGAACTCAAACAGTCTATCCCTGGCAGCCTTGATACTGGCATCGTCTGCGACTTTCAAAAATCCTTGATGGTTCGTGCAGAGAAGCTCCCAGGGACCGTTCGATGTCACTCTTGAACCCTTCCACGTCCTCGGTCCTGGATTGAACCTCGTCGTGCGCTTTCTTTGCGCAATTCTCTTACGAGTCTGTAACGCGCGAGAAGAGGCCAGACTTGAAGTAAATGGTGTGGGGATGGCATCCAGACCGAGCTCCTCACCTAGGAGTAATACACGATCCACTTCCTCGTGCTCGATTGAATAGGACTCAACTTGGGCTGTCTTCAAACGAGAGACGTACTTCTCGAACTTTTGTTGGGTTCTGACAACTTCCTGGTGGTCAAGATCTGATAGCGTGAAGCCGTCAACAGGGTTTCCATGATTGTCTACCTCGAACTTCTCATTGCAAATCAAGAACAGGCAGCTCAGATGAAGCCATTGCAAGACGTCGTTCTTCGGAGTGGGCTCTTTATCTCGTGATGCGCGTTTCTGCACCGCTTCGTAGGCTCGGCGCAGTTTCGGTAGGAGGACTTTCGACTTGAAGTCGTCTGGAGCTGCTTGCGGACAATGCTTCATCACATACCAGACTGCAAGTGTTGCATAGCAGGCCTGGTTGTATGATTGGTCTATGTGCATACGGACACGGTTTTGTTCGCATCTTTCAAGTCGTCTCGATGGATGTGTCTCCAAATCAGGCGGTGGTTCGTCACTCCTAAGGGCAAGCAAAAGTCGCCGAGGTTTCATATCCGTGTTGATCAGCCAGACCAAGCATGATCGGATGAATTGGAGGAGTTTGCCGAGGTAAGCAGCACGTATATCATTCAGAGGTTGGTGTCGCTCGAACAGATCCGGTTCCATATGGCGACTGCGGATGAAATTATAAGCCTTCACAAGTAGGCGAATTTGGAAACTAGAGTCGTGTCAGCAATTTTCTCTTTCAAGCAGGAGGCCTTTCTTACAAGCTGCTCTGAACATCGATATATTGTGGGGTCATGATATTACAAAGAAGCGCAACTTCGTCATCTGTATCTTGGGAGCTGGCTGCTCGTGGCAGAGGTACAGAACAAACTCCGAGGATTTGCTCCACGCCTCGCCCAATGACACAAAAGTCAACAGCCTCGCTAGCTTCATAATTAGCTGAACACAACGCTGTCCATAAACGGTCCGTCATGTTGACCGAAGTATTGCATGTCCCAAGATGGTCTTCGAGATCCGTGAAAGTTGCTATACTGAGTCCCGTGGATTCTGTATCTATTTCTCGCAGGGCGTAAGTCGAGACGATGATGGCGGGTTCACCATCTCGAAGTTCAATCTCATGGATCGACGAAGTGTCGACCTCTGTGCCACTAATCTCATCATGATCCAACCCACGCAAAGGAGCACTGATATCCCGTCGGACACCGTCGATGAAAAGATGCATGTCCAGTCTCTTCTGATATCTGTCACTGACGCAGTCTAGTCCATTGCCTGTGCTCAAATGAAAAGTATCGGCATCAGGTGGTCCTCTATTCGAGCAAGGACAGCCAAACTGCACCACACCTCCAACCTTCACTCTGGCAGTCTTCCTCTCCGACCCATCCGCAGAGTCATAATCACTCAACGAGCTCTCATGACCCCACTTCAACCGGATAACCTGAACGAGAACTCCATCTCTCACAAAAGAGATTTGCTCATAACTCCCACTTCCCAAATCCGATTCATTGTTCCTCTCTCTCAGCTCATACTTCGTATAAGGCCATCTAAGATTGACCCACCCCTGGGCTAGACGCTCTCCCAGTTCCAGATCCGAGTCGTTTTCAGCTTTGTGCAGTCTAGTTCCGAAAGTGCCTTTGTTGCCCGAATCATCTCGTCGCTGGCATCTGGATAAGATCGCATCGGGTGTATTAGGGAACTGGCCTCTTACGAACACGATTCCGCATGTATCGTCAGGGGCTGTGAGTTGCAAAAGCTCGTGCCAGTCAGTGACAGACGCTGTGTGTCCCTCTGACCCGAAGTCGCTTGACTTGGCTGGGCTGGAAACTTCACAGGTCGTGAAGCATTGCGCTAGATGAAGTAGTTAGAGAGAGCCTCTCAGCGTGGGCATGGAAGGGAGGCTCACATTTCTGGAGGTCAGCAAGCCACTCGAAGTCGATGGGGCGGAGATCCATTTCAGTGACTGAAATGTGCTGTAGGATTAGTAATGCATGGGAGTTTCAAGAAGCCAATATCCATTCCTAGCAATGTTTAAAAGTACCAAAACATTTATGAGACAAAACGCCTTTGTAATGTGTGCCAAAACACGGAGCCTCAGACGAAGTTGTAAGCAAGATGATGGTGAGATGAAGATCGCACGACCAGCAAATGAGTGGCCGCCGAGCCTTCAGGGATCTTTCAGCTTGTCAGCCGGTTTCTCAAGTCTGATAGGCTGCGCTGCCTTGTGGGCCGTGCCGCAGGGCATTTGCGGCGCGGGGCGCTCTAGGACGGATGGATAAGTCGGGTCTGATCCACGAAGTCGATGCTTTGCAAACTTGGTTATTTGATCGTTCTCCAGCCATTGACAGACCCGCGAGAGGGATTGAGTTGTTGAGATCTAGCGAAAGCATGGTCAAGATGTGTCAACAAATACCGAACCAGAACCATGGAGTGCACTTGTACTGTATCCTGAACGAAGGTCGTCTGGGAAGAATCCGTATCAAGAAAGATATACAATGAAGAGCTCCAAAATGGCAAATAAATGGTGATATATTCACAACGTAAGCTGGGTATATAGAATTGTCCCCGATATCCATTTTGATAACATTTCCTCCAAGCCAAGCCAAGTGAGACTAGCAACCCAACCTCACCCAATGTAAATGGAAAGGAATTCCCAGCATCGCTCTCATAGGCATTGGTAATAGTACGGAGGAGATACTCCTTTGCACGTAAAACCCGACTACGTAATGAGAATCAGTAAATGTTCAGAGAAGACAGGAAAGAGACTGGACTCACCTCGCAAACAGTACATCCCTTCCAATCATTCCCGCCACATTGGTCCCAATGCTTAGCCCTACACCCACTTGGACCGCCAGGCGCAGCGGAACTCGTCGTCCTGACCGTACTTGATGTCCTCGTCGTACTTGATGTCCTCGTCGTACTTGATATTCTCGTCGATGTTCTACTCGTACTCGGCGGTCTAGTTGTCGTCGGCCTCGCAGTCGTCCTCACTGTGGTCGTCGGTTTCGGTTTCCCCGGCGCCCACGGATTCGTCCCTCCACCAGGCTTCGTGACTGTCGTCGCAGAACTTCCATCGCAATATCCCACCCAGCCACTCAAGCTCATATTCTTAAACACCGTGCTCATGCCACTCATGCCATTATTTTGACAGCCCTTCATCCGATCTGCAGGCTGGACATTAGGGACAGAAGGTGGGTATTCGATGTGGAAGACCGGTTTCCCAGCTGCGAGGAAGGCGCTGTAGGAATTGCATTCTCCGAAGGCGGCACATTGCTCGTTGACTGCGAATTGCATTATGGGTGTCAGGTCGGGGAGGATATCCATGCTGTTTTTAAGACCGATGGCTAGGTTTTGAGAGGAGGCTTGGGAAGCCATCCACCGCATGTATTCAACGAGAGCGCCGCGGGTAAGGTTGATGGTGTTATTTGGATTTTGCTAGGATTTTGTCAGTTATTTTCTGCCATATCCAGGGCAGAAAAATTGTAGTTAGAATCGTTGCGATCGGGTTTCGGACGAAAAGGCCTCGTACATAACCATCTGCGAATCAAAATTAGCTAGATTCTTGGAGTTGAGGCTCATAAGACTCCTACAAATCATAAAATAAAATAAAAAACAACTCCATACCTGTATTATCTGGATCCACACCATCGCAGCCTTTTGACGCCGCAAGCTGTATTCTGTTCGTCATAATCCTCCTCACATTCGAATTGTTGACTCTTAACCAGTACTCATCGGGCCATTCTGGTGCTAGAGATTGGCCCATATCCTCGCCCGTGAAATTCCCCGCATCAGGTCTCCACGGCTCATAAGTACCCGCGCTGAAATAACATATCACAATCTTTCCTTGGCTCTGCAACCCTGAGATTGTAGCTGCATCTGTATCGAAAAGGTCGATGTCAAAGACTGCTGCATCGCCGGGTACGACTTTCGGTGACGCCGTGAGATTCGGTATGCTATCTAGGATGATCTGGAATTTCTGCCCGACTTTGAATACTACTCCAAGAGAAACGGTGCTGTAGATACATGCCCAGAGGAGTGTTGACGGGAGCATCTTGGCGGTAAAGCTTCAGCGTGCGAGATGAATCCAAGGCTCGGCGGGGGAAACAAGGTGGAAGGAGAGGCAAGGCCGCGCAGCAGCCAGCGAGTGATTTAAATGTAAATATGGGAGTTGGAGGCGAAACATTCGAGGCGAGACTCCCCAGAGAGTCTAGTCCCAGTAGCCATCCATTCTACATATAACAAAAGTTTCCCATTGAGCAGACGGATGGACACGTAAGGAAATAGCATGGCATAGCATTCGGTTGAAGTATAGCTGTAAGAATCTGCATTGACAAGACATCAGCCGTTGGGTGGTCCACTAAGATGTCTTCACGATATTGTGTGAACAGGGTCCAGACTCGATCACGCAAGCAGCAGATGTGGAAGACACATCGACAGGGATTTTCTCCGCTTCGGTACCACTTCCAGATCAGCCCTTTGGCCTACCTGGTAATTCGTAGGGAAGACATTTACAAAAGCTGGACAGCATGTTTTTCATCAGGGGAAGAGGAAGATTGGAGGTTTTGCGGGGTGCTGGGAGCGATCGACTGGGAAACCTCCAAATCTCGTCTGTATGGTACCTGAAGATCTCAACATCTGCCAAGACATTTTAAAAACCCATTGTTTGCATTGACGGCAGAGATGAGTTTGAGACTCATAGGGAGAGGCGTACCACTTTGCACCAGACTTGCGCCATGAGGTGCTGACCTTGACCAAGTGAAGGTTCTCGAAGAGATATAGCTAGGATTGCGGAATATTAATAACAGGTCGCGTAGATTAAAAACGCGGGGAAGACTAAGCAACAAGTCTCCATGCTATGATCTCCTAGGATCTCATCAGGCGAATTCAGGGGTCCGGTTAAACAAGAACAGGCACCTGCTCAAGTCGCTAGACTTAACTGGTTCTTCATAGAGCCGGTAGATTGGCATGTGCAATTTTGAGCAAAATTTTCCACACCTTATAAGTATCAATAACAGGCAACGGTGTAATATGCCTGTACATTCATTCTCGGTGGCAGGAGTGACCTAGCACCTGGGTTACCACTCAAGGACAATTCGATCAAATACCAGAGCACTCTCGTGGAGGGAAGTTAGGGCTGTCAACGTCTCGTCTTGGCGGCAATATACCGATCGGGCATATCCCAGTGTGCGCAGTTGATCGATCTGATCTGGATCAAGGCCGGTCCTTTCAACTCGAGGAGGAGATTTCGATGAGTAGAGAATCATATAAGACCGATGTGTCTTGAAGTGGATAATGGTGTATATTGTATATGCAACACTAATCAATGTGCCTCCGCATTAGTAACATTCGACCATGAGCGTGATTTGAACAACGTGATACGTACACCATATTTCAATGGATGTTGCTCCACGTCTTGCCACGATTGGGCTTCATTGGCAGTTCGGCGTGCTCTCTCGGACATGTCCATAATTGTGAAGATGGAAATAGGGGCCTTTACAAACTCGAGAGATGCTCTGGGCCAGAGACTAGGGTGAGCATGAGGTCGAAAAAAAGTCATCATCGAGTACCTCACACCGGATGTCCAACTTTCAATACTCTTGCAATGAAATTCCAATATTGGAATCCACAACACACCCTTTTAAACTCGGAAAAGGACTCAATCGCAGACTCTCCTGGTTGAGGTGGCGGTGCTCCTGAATCCAAGCTCCCAACAAGATGAAGCAGGCTCCATATTTTGCCCTCAGAGAATTGAGCTAGATCCTCAGCGTTAGCATGAGAGTCTATAGGAAAAGCGATTCCTGCAATGACGATGATGTGCGGGTCCTAGTCTCATACTCTGCTGAACAATTGCCTCGAGAAAGAATCAGAGCGTCCTGTTCGTACTCAGCTAGCCGCCGATGCAGCAGTATGCACAGAGCTCGAAGAAGGATCGGACGTAGAACCAGTTGTAGTTGTAGCTGTTGATGATCCTCCTGCAGGAGGAGCGGCTTGTTCAGCATTCACAGTATCTGCGAGAGCTTCAATATCTTTTCCTTTCCCCTTATCTTTGACCTCGGTCTCGGTGTCGCCCATCTGCGTATCTCCATCTGCGTCAATAATCCTTTGCTCTGATACGCCGGCAGCTGGTAAATCATCCATGATCTGATCCAGCTCCAATTTCTTCCCATCCGCCTCCCTATCAAGAGCACTCGTAGGCTCCTTAACTCCGTCTTCCCCTCTGCTCCCTTCACTGCTAGTCTCCCACTCACTCCCCTCCTCACTCCCAGTATAACTCCCACTCCCCTCGCTCCCCCTTTCCACCAACCTCAGCGTCTCCCCGAGGACCAAGAAATCCCTCTCCAGCATCTCCGCCCAATTCTGCACATTTCCCAACTCCTTGACCCTCCTCATCCCCTCATCAGCAACCTTCTTCAACTTATCGCCTTCCTTCCGCAGCCCCTCCGTAGCTTTCACGACATCCTTCTGCTGTTTCTCCAGTTGTTTAGAGTTCGAGTGCAGGTCTTGCGCGCGAGAGCGAAGAGTGATGTCCAGGGAGGATCCGATGTTTGTCATGGATGCTTCGAGGGCGCGGCGCGCTTCGGCGATCTGCCGTGCGGTTTCGGGGGAGTGGAGGGAGGGAGATGTCATGCTCATGCTGGGAGAGTGTGTGGAGGAAGATGAGGAGGGAAGGGTTGGAGAGATGGATGTTGATGGGTGGGCAAGAGGGTTGGTTAGAGGATGGGTTGGTGGGGGAAGAGGAGGGGGCACCGAAGAGCTTGAAGCGTGGGCGGACATTGTGGATAGAGATATCGTTATTTATAGAATCATAGGCTATAGATTGTTCCAGCTGGTTTCTGTGTCGTTGGCAGATGATGGGTGTTGGGTGGTTGGGGAAGCTGAGTTGTGGAGTGAGGATGGGGAAATTGAAGCTTGTGATGCGGGGTGCTTGAAAGCCATGCAGGGGTTGGTTCGGGGCGCGAAAGTCACAAAATATCAACAGAACTTCAAGAATCACGGAAAGTTGTACATAGGAAGGAAAATAGAGGCATTGCATGATTTTAGTATTCCCCTTGAATTGCTGATGACCCTTTGTCGTAAAAGTTCTCAAAGAACGGTCCGCAAATGCAACTCCAAGCCATGTCTCCACAGAAATACAAATCCCAAACCAGCAGAAAACCCTCTACTTTCTCAGTTGGCGCTGGTAGAAAGCAAGCTCCTCACCCTCCAAGATGTATCCATCACAACGTCCACTCTGTCCTGGGCGGGAGGAGATGACGGCGAACAGACGACCAGCCTCAAATTGCTTCTCCAAAGCGGCCTCAACCTTTCCTTGGGCAGCGAAGCGCTCATGGTGCTTCTTCTCGACGGACTTGCTCTTCTTGGTGTCCGGCTCGGCGACCTCAGCACCGGCCTGCTTTTGACGTCTGCGACCGAGTTGTTGTCCGTAGTGGGCCTCGTACCATTGACGGAAAGGAGCGGCATCGACTTGGACGACGGCGGAGCGGGTGAGGGTGTTGGTTCGGACCAACTCGTTGTTGGAAGGATGGAAAGCGACAACGATCACACGGACCTTGCGGGCGATACCCTCAGAAGCCCAGGAGAAGTTGCCGGATTCGAGACGAAGGGCACGGAACTTGCGGTTGCCACCACGGGTACGGACAAGATGGATTCTCTTTGCTCCGATACGGGTGTTGGACTCCTGTCGGCCGGCTTCGAAAGCGCGCTTCTTCCCTGTAAAAAGTCTTAGCTTTCAGATCAGGTTGGAACATATGTCAAATGGCATATGGGCTTTCTACTACGCACGGTAATATGCTCTCTTTGCACCAGAAGCAGAGCGCTTGTGTCGGGAGTCTCGAGAAATACCCATGATTGCGGTTTCTGGATCATGAGAGAAGTTAGCAGATGTCTTGCATATGTTGAAGTTGTGAAGTTGAAATTGAGGATTGGGACAAGCCAGGGCATTGTAGACACGCAGAACCAAGCCAACAGCCAGAGTATCTCGCAGAAGAAGTGTAGAAGATGCGCGGAGCGATTTGAGGTGCGAGAGGGTGATTCCTTCGAGATCAAATTGTGTGCGCGCTCTCCACCTTGCGACCAAGGTGACCGCCCTCCATCTCCCATCATTCTTCTCCGCAGACTCTGGATGCGATTGATTCCGAATGCATTCGATGCTGGCAATGGTGCAGAAGCGTTCGCAAGTACTGACCTGGTGATTCCGAGTGTCAAGGGTGGTTGTCGTTGGGTTGTCGTGGTTCAGAAAGTTTGTGATCGTGATCCTGAAAATACCTGTGGGATTTCTCACTAGCGGCTCGCTTAGAAGGCGCCACAGCCACAGCTGCCTGTGCCACTACACGTGACTCGTTAGAGTCTTGGGGGATGCAAAATTCTCCCGACAATTCCATATTATGAAAATTGCACATCATCTACATTCATCTTTAAGTATATTGTCTTATCCTCTCTTTGCTCGAAGCTCCCATTTTAATAATCTCTACTCTCGGAATACTTGAAATTTGGCTCTTGCAGCTAGGCTGATGCAGCAACAAACCAAGCCAAGCGTCACAGTTAGATACCAGACCTGGGAGTGTACCCCAGCTAATACAACTAAAATCATACAATAAGGATCTTGATATCGTCTCGTTACATTGCTTTAGCCAAAGACAAATCCATGTGACCCCACCTCTATTTCTCAAACTCAGCGAGGCTAGTCATGGAGAAGCAGCCCAGCACTACAGACATGCGAGAACCTAGGTCCTCTAAGGCTCTCTCGCATCTTGACCTACATTCCATACGAAAGATTGCTGATGTGGAAATATGCAGAGAAACAAACAGCCAAACAGAAAGTGCAGCGTCATATCCCTTTCCTCCCACTATCCTCCACTGCTCCACATGTCAACCTGAACAACATTTGGCTACTCAGAATCCAATCTCTGCACGCTAGTAAAGCTCCAGTCCTCAAACTAAACATTAGTTGCTTGGCGAAAGCTGTCTCAAAGTGTACTCCGTGCTTAGGCTGCTTCATTGAGCTGCTGAGTCCTCATTTCGCATCTTTGGATTCCTGTTATGCAGAAAAATGGTGGCATTCATCCTCAGAACATTGAATTGTAATGCTTACTTGGTCTTCGTCCCTGCTCAATTGTCTGATTTATGCTCAAAAAATGTCACAACTGGCAGCTTAGCTTTTGGCCCCAGCCAGTGCTTAGACAGCCTTGCAAGTATGTCGGCTGCTACATGCTTGTCTTTCACCGATCGCCCACGTCTCCAACGATTTCTTGTTGGTCGCTTCTCGATAGCAAGTGTCTCCAGTGATTTCATCCACTTTAACCTTTGTGTATCAAGACCCCATCCATATGGATCAACCAGTTCGAGATGACGGAGTTGGACTTGCCACTCGCGGACGTCTACTGGGGAAATAACACGCTCTGGACCGAAGCCGTTGCCTCCATTGCGAGCTTCGCAAAGCGCAGGCATAGCTTGCCCTACAAGTCTCAAGATATCCTTCCCGCAGTCAAAGTAGATCAGCCTTCCCCATCGAGCGGCAAATGGCACATACCGTTTCAGAAGAAGCACTCGTGCTTCGAAGCAGGCGTGAAGGGTGGCTGGAACCGCAACGGCTCGAGATTTTGCATCGAGACGGGCGTGAATTTGATCGCGAGGCACTTTGACGATGAAAATTCGGGGCTCGGATACAGAGACTTCCCAGACCATTTCACGCAGCTCGGTGGGAAGACGTGGGAAGGGTGTAAATGTCATGAAGTCATCCATTGAGACCTCAGGTCTGAATTCGATGACGGTAGTTGTCTCAACCTGGGTAACAACAGACTCAGCTAAAGCCAGCTCGCCATGATCACTACCCATCTGTTCGGCCATGTCGAAGTGACTGTTGTGCTAAGAGGTTGTCAGCCACAATCTTCTGCGGCAATTCGCATAACGTCCCACTTTTGAGACTTGAGGCGTAAAAGATAGCAACACTGCTCTGGTTGTTGCAAATTTCTTATTCGCGAGAATGATAATAAAGATGTCGAAGAATAATATGCTTTTACTCGACGTTGGTGAGAAGGTGAATTGTTATCCCAATGCTGAAAATGCGATGTTTCTCATAAGTCTCCCCAGTCTTTTATCGCTCCTGCTGTATCTGTGCGTAGACTACCTAGGTAGAGCGGTAGGTGACTGCCTCTCGTGATATTCACTAGCCGAAATCAACATCAATCAACCAGCGAGGCTCGACAAAACATTTCATTCCTCCGAACCTTGATCCTACAACAACATTACACAAAGCAATATCGCGTCTCAGCATCGACGGTCTCTCTTCGCACGAAATGAACACCAACTTCATTTCTGCGAGTATATCCCTCGCCTAGAGACAACACTAGCCGTAACACAACTGACAAACTTTAGCACAACGAGATCAAGATGAACGAATCAATTGAGACCAAGCTTGAAGCGTCAGTATCTCTCGGTCCTGACTCCTCACAACCTTGTTGATGGCCACAGCGACCACCAATCGGGCCGTCACTATGGAAATTAGAACCCGTCGAAGACTTCACGCTGTTTCCCAAACTCCCGCTCGAGCTTCGCACCGAAATCTGGAAGTACGCGCTACCAGGATCTCGCGATATCTTGGTCACGGGTAGTAACGAGAGCTTTGATATTCACCTGAGCCGTGATGACAGAGCAACAGTGATCCCAACCGCATTGCTGCACACAAACCGAGAGGCGAGATCTACCGCTCTCAAGATATACAAGCCATGTTCAGGTCCTTGGGGAGGAAATCCCATCTACTTTGATTTCAAGGAAAATGTCCTTTTTACACGTCGTCTTTCTGGCTTCTATGCTCTATGTGGGGTTTGTCCCTTGACCAATGAATTCCACATCATTCTTGACTGGCAGCTCAGGCTTCAGCATCTTCGAATCACCCGCTCCTACAATTGTCGATTGAACTACACTCCTTTCGGAGCAATGGTGTCTCTGAAGACTATTGCATTTGGACCGGGAGAGTTAGGGCCTACTGTAGCTATCACGTTTTGATGATCAAAGCGTAAAGGTGGGGTTAACAAGTAGGAGCTGTGCTTGTTTTTGCCAGAATAGTCACGAGCAAGGCGAAGTAAACTTGGAAATAAGTCGACAGAAATTTAAGAACTTGCAGGCAAGAGAATTGTTTTATGCGCTGTCCCTGGCAATACACAAACCCTCAAAGCCTCAGTTCCGTGTGTTTCCCTTTGCAGTAGTCGTGGCATAGATGGTCATCAAAATCACCAATAAATCGAGTTCAAAAGACAAAGTAGAATCTTCATGTTTCAATTCACTGTATTTCTTCGATTTGATCGATAGATTGTGTCTTTCTTGCGACAAGTCACTAAGGACAGCTGCCTTATGTACATGCATCCGTGCTCAAATGCTCGCGACTAGTTTGTGCAAGCCCAAGATGTTTCCAAGTTAGGATCGCCCTGCCCATCATAAACATTTCTTGTAGGATATCTGCAATGATTTCTCACGAACTGGGTCCCCAAGGATGCCGTGTCGTTGACATACTTATGGCCTCTAACGGTTTCTGGGGCTGCACCATTCTCGACCCAATCTACTATTCGCATCAGAATATTATCTTGGCTCGTTTGTTCCGATGACCCAAGGATACTTTGACCAATCTTCCAAGCGCCCGGTCCACTGCTACAATGGCCAGTGCCAGAGATTCTGAAATAACGATAGAATTCATCCAGTTCTGCGGGTGACTTGCCCATGGTTTGGCTGACAAAATCGTAGTATCTAGCGCTATTGTCGGAACTTATAATTGGGTCTTGCATGCCATGCCAGTGCAGAAGTTTGCCACCCGCAGCTTGGAATTCTGAAAGATCGCCCTTCCAAGTCTCGATATTAGATGGGTTTTGCTGGAGTGCCAGCGTAATATCTGCTGGAGTCAAGGTTGCTGGGTCCCAATTTGGGTCTTTCTTGACAGAGTACCTGTACCAATCCTGTTACAAGTTTGTCAGTCAAACGGTTCGGGGTGTGTGGACGCTTGAGTGGCTGTGTCGGGGAACTTACGGCGAATGGAGATGGGAGCCCGGTATAATACAAACGCACTGCTTGCAGCTCACTTCCCGGTTGCATGCGAGGATAAATCAAAGATCCATCTTCCCCGAACAAGCCAGTGAAGACTTGAGTCACCGTGTTTACTTGTGCACCAGTCAAACAGCCATCGGTAACTCCAGGTGCACATAGCAAAGGTTTTGCGTCGAAATTGCACAGACTTGGGTCTTCGATAATGCCGTCCTTCAGGCCATCCAGGGAATCACATTGGTTCAGGATCTCCGTGTTTACTGTCGTCCATAGGGGAGCGGGTAGGAAATTTTCCGAGGTGTTTTTCCCAGTGAGGATATAGAAATGGTTTGCCCATGAGTTCAAGCTGTTGAAGGCGACGGCAGGCGCTCCAACTACCACGCCGTCGAAGTCATTAGGAAAGTCTTGGGCGGACTTGAATCCTTGGCGGCCACCAGTTGAACAACCAAGATAGTAGGATTTCTTGTGCTCGGAACCATAGAACGATTTCGAGATTTGCTTTCCAACTACTACGCCAGTATGTGTGCTATTAAGACAGAGCGGATTAGTTATACTTCTCATCTAAAACAATAATCCCTTCAAGCATATAAAGAGAATGGGACTCTTACGCTCTGAATGCAAAATCCGCAACGACTTCAGGACTGTTCAAGAAAGCTTTTCCTCCATTGCCGGTGTGACCATTATCTGTGCCGACAACTGCAAAACCCTGTTGAGCTGTATATGCCATGTCTTCGTATTGAACACCTATCCATCAAGAACATATCAGCTTTGTCAGGTACGTTTTTCGTATCCAGATCAGACAAGCAGGACTTACATCCTCCTAATCCTCCATTTCCTGTGCTTAAAAAGCGTCCCGTCCAGTTCTTTGGAAGCCAGGCTTCCATAACGAAACCGCTTGAGTTCGATGTCAACACATTCATGTTGACCCGACATAGATCAGCGGAGACAACCTGGAAAGGGCGAGTGCAAGATGGATCACTATTGGGGAATGTGAGGTTCGTGCCGGAAGAAACGAAGTCTGCGAAGTTGACTGTGACATTTTCAATGCTGATTGACTTTGCCAGGGCCGCGCATGAGGCATTGAAGTTGCCATTAGTGAGGTTGCCTTGGTCCCAGCGAGGGACTAGAGCTGCAGTGCTGGCTCCATTGAATACGCCGAAAATGATTGAAAGAGTGGAAAGGGTGGAAAGAGTGGAAAGAGTTGGGACACCCATTTTTTTGATTGTCAACAAAGTTGATGGCGAGATAAATGCAAGAGGGGATTGCTCACTCTTTATGCATCGACAAGACCATCAGGCGATGGGGGCCATATGGTTAAAGAAACATCCGGATTGACAAGTATACGCCTGGCTTTGAAGCATAGACAACACAAGGTACTGTGGCCAATAACAAACCTGCTTCAATTGGCCTGTCCGTAGAAAGTGCCACGTGCAGACCCTTTAGGGTTGTACCTGATAATCCTCGCGATCAATGACACCGCCAAGGCAGAAGAGCCTGGATCAGGGTTTCGGTCCGTCCGATCCGTCACGTCTGGGGCGAAAGGTTTATCTTCGGTTGACGCGGGGGACAAAAGCTTATGTTGATTAGAAATAATTGCCATAGCCTGCATAGCTTGCACTAAACAACGTGTTCAATACGGAGGAGGTACAGCGGTTATCTTTTAGCCCCTGTCTTTCTTGGCACTTTTCCCCCAATGCAACGACAACAATAACAATAGGGGAAAATACAAAAATTAGACCGTTGTATTCCCTCTTATTTAGGAAGTACAGAGGAGCTGTTTTTTATTCAATTTAGACTTATATTATAGAAGTTATATAGTATTAAAGTTAGGTATTCTGGGGGAGCCCTTGTCGACAGGGACCAAAAGATGACCGCTGTACCTCCGTATATTTGACTTCGAAAGTCCTTCAGTTTGTCCACAAGATCAGCGGTTTGGAAAATATTTCTGCCGCTTACATGACTCGAGCTAAAAGCTATCGCAGGACTGTAGCAACCATAAGCTGGTCGCATGTTCCTTTCTCCGGAAATCACGAAGTCTTTAAATCTGAATCGCGACTAAGTGGGCCGCCAAGCACAAGCTGTTGTTTCAGCCCTGTGATTAGTGATCGATTGCTTGAACCATGCATAGACTAATCCTACGGGTCAATGATCGTTTACGGAATGCCGCATGATTTCTGTGCTTGATCGTCTATCTATTAATACCTATCCCTATCGACATGCCCCTTATATCCTCTTGTCTCTCTGTCATAGCTGAACTGTAGCATCTCATCTCATCTCGCTTGCTCGTTTCATCCGATTTCAAACTCTTCTTTCTTAGTGCATGTCCTGCACTGGTGGTGCTGGTGGAATCGCATCGGATTGCCCGAGATGCCCAGTGTTTCGCAGAAATTTTGCTGCTTTTGATGCCAGGGCGGGTATTTCCGAAAAGATTCCTCAGATTCTGATGTTCCATTGTTCCATTGTTCCATTGTTCTCTCTTCACGTTTCCTGCCGTTGATCTCACCGGCGAAGTACCTTAGACTCCCCGGGGCTACTACGTGCATGCTCAAAGTATTTTGGATTTCTCGACCATGCACCTATCGAATGTTCTATCAAACCGGGGGGCTTACACTACGCGCACGTCAGAAATTCTACTACTTCTATGACTTCTAGGTTTTGAGTTAGTGTTGGAAGCAGAATTGTCAACAAGTGGCCAGAAAATTCGAGAATTTGCAGGCAAGGAGTTTTGTCTTGTTCAGCTGTGCCACGAAAGCATTTTATTTCCCTTGTCATCTTCATTCCCATCGAAATCAGTCAGCATATGCACCACGCAAATTATAAACTCATGCTAGAATCACCAGATGCAGAAATTTCAGTTCCGACCTATCACCTCGCTACCAAAGACCACAACTTATGGACCAGCATTTGAGCCTGAGAGCTGTTCGGGGTCTAGTAGTATACACACACAACTTCCAGTCGTCTTGGATGTTTTGTAGAGGCGCCGGGACCCAGCCTCCACGGCAGTGGCCCACGGAAGGCCCAGTAGCCTTTGATGCCGTTCAGATATTTGATTCCATCTTCGATGAAGAACTGCAAGGCACCGTACCAGTCTGTGTTGGCAATGGGACAGCAGATGATGCCGATCTATTGTGTAATGGAGCTGAGGTTAGGCTCACACCAACTACGTTTCTGGACCAAAAGATCACAATATTCAGCGCAAGCCGAATACGCTTAACACCGTAGATATATATTACCAGGCTTTTGTAATGTGCCCTTACAAAAGACCTCCAATGCCTTCATGTTCTTGACCCATTGAAAGTCCAACTGAGACGTGGAACCAACAAGAGACAAATTTCGAATCATCCGCTGCCAAGCGGGAACCTCCCTGTCGGTTACTTCGCGATGCCAAGGCTGGTAACCATAAAGTGTCTTCAAAGCCCAGTCATGACTGACTCGGAGGGTGTTTTCTTTGAATCTAAAGCAGAATGGGAAGTTAGACGGGACATCGAAGCGCTGGAAGGTCTTCAAGGCAAACTCTCTGCTTTCACGACATGTGTGGAGGAGTGGGGTTGGTACAGCATTGGCGCGGGTTTCGGGATCGATCTTGAGGATCAAGCGGGGGCCGTTGCTTGGTTCGTAGACGGTGACGCTTCGAGGAGGGGGTAAAGAGTATTTGAAGATCATGAACTTGATTTCCAATGGGAGCTTGAGGAAGGCAGTGGAGGTGGGGTTTTCGTCGCGATATGCCTTGCAGGCTGCGTGACACACAGAGCCAAGCAGTTGACTTCGGTCGCATTAACTGGAAATTGGCGCTGCAAGGAAAAAGATGGTCAGCGATTGTTCTTCGAATCGGGGATTGATTCTTTCTTCAAGGGTGGGACACTACTGTGATCTGACTTACATCGAGGAGCTTAGCCAAACCTTCGAAACCATCCGAACGTGGGACGTTGCCACCTGACCGACGCGACTTTTCTCCCCAGAGACGCATGGCGCTGAGATTAAACGTCGCTCCCCCCGGAATAGCGTATAAATGCCATATATTTGGTGGTCGAGTTTAAGTATGTGCCGTGTGTAAATTGCTGTTTGCTGTTTACTATTTACTGGTGCAGAAGTTAAAATATCTTCTAGGCTAAAAAATCGGGGAGTTAACCTTAGGAGTCATACTTCGGCTTCCTATTATTTCTTAAAATTAGTAAATGGAAAGTCAACTCCAGCTTATCATGACTTCTTGAATTCACCTTCAAACAATGTTGGTGGGTAGCCCTTGTTAAGCGAGGCTTGGCATGTTGATTCCCCTGGATTCCGGAACAAGAGCGGAGGGTGGAGGACAGTGGATTGTAAGTGTCCTTCCCTGTGGGATGCAACCATAGAATATCAAATACTCTGTCAATATCGCGGGGTACAGTCACTCGATCGATATATTTTATCTTTTACTCAGCTGTCAAGGATCCCCGCAGGCGCTGTAAGACTTGAAGTCTCTTAATCAAGTTCTTGATGTAGCCATCACCTGCCCAATTTTCCCATCCGGGGATCGATGTACTCGCTACTAGAAATCCAAGATCCGCCCACTTCTCTCCTCAACCTCCATAAATATCAGATCTCAGAACTATCTGAAAATGGGGACAGCGTTTGCCCTGGTCATGTTTCTGGTCTGGTTGGTGGGATCGGCTGGCCCGGGTCCGATAATCATAGTAATTAGAGTCCAAGTCTAGCTAATAAATACTGATGCTGCTTGAAAGCACCTTTGGAATGAATCTGGGGATGTAAAGGAAGTGAGCAAAGCTTGCTGAATGTATTGTATTGACTGTGCAAGGATATGAAAAGGACTTCGGAAAACCAAGTTGAGATCCTTGAACCCAACCCCAACCCCCCCCCAAATAGGCTTTCGCCAGGAAGCAAAACACAAGCCCCGTAAGAAACGCATTGCACCGAGCTCCAAAGACATGAAAATGTAGACCAAGAAGTCATGTGCTCCGCCATTCCTCTACTTTTCTTCAAAGTTCAGGTCTAATTCCGCCCCTGTCATTCTCAGCCATCCTAGGCAACGCCACTGATTTGGTGGGGATAAAACAAAGAGAAACCTGCCCTCCGGCTCTACACTAGCTGCTGAAGCTGCAAGAAGGGGAGGAGAGTGGTCATCGGCCTGAGACGGCATGAGATACAAGCCTCGTTGTGTTGAAGAATTAGAAAGGAGTTAATTCATTGCGAAGGAAGCGCGACCGCAGGACATTTGTTGGTTGTTTTCATTGTTCGTAAAACGACTGGCGCCATTGGCAGCCCACTAGTCCCCAACTCTTTCTTTTCGCGGCTTTCAAACACTCGCATTGGGCGCGTTCTTTGACAGCATCAAATTCTGCTCACTTGCTATCGCTACTTAGCAGCAGCTTCCGTCCACGCAAAATGGCCGATATGACCGCTACCACTCACAGTCTCTTTCCTTCAGCAGAGGCTGCTACCTCATCCCTGAGAACCGTCGCAGTCAACTTCTCGAGATTCCCTAAGCTACCTCTAGAGCTGCGTCTCATCATGTAAGTCATACTCTGGGGACTGCCCAAACTCGCTCCGCGATGGCCCAACCTCGTCACGTTACTGATTCAATGATATTCGGATGGCACTTTGGACTACCTGGTCCGCGCGTTATTGAAGCTAAATATCCAGGAGCGGCAGAGTCAAAAAGAATCCGTACCAAAAAGCCAAAAATTTCACGTCGATCGTTACTCGAATGCCATGCCCATGTACCAAGCATATTGCATGTCTGTCGAGAGTCGAGAGAAGTTGCCTTGAAGGTCTACCGAGTAGCATTTGGAGGCGCGTTCCGCCGCAGAGGACTATTGTATTTCTATTTCAGCCGGGACACGATCTATACATCACATACCAACTCTCTGGTCGTATTCGAGAAGAACTACCGCAGCACACCCTTTTGTGATGATCGCCAAGATGTGGCCACGAGACTTCAACATGTCGTCCTTGGAGGTCTTCAGGAAGCTTGTGCTGGTGAGGCTTTAGCAAATCTTGAAGGGCTGAAGACCGTCACGATAGAATTAAAAGAGAAGGAGAATCTCCCATCGGTAGTACATCCAACGTTGGCATTTGAGCAGGAGTACCGAAGAAGAACTCAGGACCGGGCATGGGACAAGCTGAAGATCAAGTGCTGTTCTGGAAAAACGATCATGAAACTCATTTCGGCCAACAAGGTATGTCTGATTTGTATTTTATTTACGAACAGCCTTTGCTAATTACATAATTACTATCTGCAGGACAGATTTCCCCCAAAGCCATCCTTCCCTTCTGGTTGCAAATCGAAAACCCATATTCCGCCCATTTCGACAACGTTCGCTCCTCCCCATTTCGAAAGGGATATCTAGCAGAAGTCGGCTTCTGATGGAGGATTGATCAGATGCCATGGTACTTGATTGGGCGGATGGAATGGCGAGGGACAAGTTTTGTAAGGCGCGACTGGGAAATATGGCGTTGCATTGAGGACGATTTGCAAGAAGCTCATTGGGCACGGATGGTGAATTGGGGAAATATCACTTGTGCCTGAGCACAAAATGTACTGTACAAATCAAGACTATCGCTCCCTCACTCAGATACTGTGGGAGGGAAAAAGCCCAATAAACCACACAACAAGAGAGGTAGCATGTAGCGAGCTACGGGAGAGACTCTAGGTGTAGGAAATCGCGGATCGATCAAATCTAAAGATAATACATATCTGAAGAGCATAAAAAGTTGAGGGAGGGGAGGAGAAAAAAGTGTATTAGATAATATCTATGAAAAGTTCTTGGTTGTTGAGTTGTTTTCAAGTGTTGAGCCCTTTTATGTGGATAGAGCCTATCCGGTCAGGTGACAAAGAAGCTACTGAGAGCCTTCCCCACCACAATACTTCTACAGTGAGAATTTTATTAACGCAATGATGACTCAAAGTAAAAAATAAAATAAATTACCAAGCCATCCCTGACCTTTCAGTTTTGCATGTCAAGAATTACCCTCTTTGCCACGTAATGGAAGTCGAACCTGTAGCCCCAAGTCATCCTAAATTGAAATAAGAGCTTAGATATGTGAAGTAAAGAAACTTCATTTCTTAGCAAAGGTAAGTGTTGTGTAGTCATAATTCAGACCCAGCTTGCTAAAATCTAATTCTCGTCAGGGGATGTCCACGCCAACAACAGAACTTGATACACTATGAAATTCCAACAGAGCCTTTGCCTCTTGAGCTCCAAAGGCAAAATACCACTCGTGTTCTGTTTCCTCCTTGTCTCTTTGTCCTATGACAACGATCCATTCCAGAATACAGGACAGATTCTCACTGGTAAATCGAAGGCCAAAGAATTCTTTCATCTGCCCAAACAAAACCATTGTCTCATCACCCACGCGTATATAATTAAGAAATCTTTCAATACAGTAGAAGGCGAAATTAGTGTCGCCAATTTGTTTAGTTAATTATTTTTTAGCGAGGTCCGCTTCTGGACACCTGTGGCTGTGCACCCCTGCCCGGCTGTACCCGGCAGAATTGGCTCTACCATTATTTGCTGTCAGCACTTTCTTGTTAGTAACCATGTCGCCACAACTGAATGACGCACAGCATATTTTCATCAACCTCGAACGCATTACGACAGTATGTTTGCTACCACTTATTCGATACTGCACATGCCAGCGACAACAAATTATAGTTCAACCACGTATGAGAGTGGAGTGCCGAACACAGCCAACATTGGGTTCTGCGGTACATCCCTAGCGCTTAGCTGCTGTTGTGCGTACGCCTCCGGCGACGAACAGCGACGAACAACGATGCCTGCCACCATTCCCGCGAGGCTGCGTTCAGCTGAATCGGTTTAATCGGCAGCTTTCCATCCAACATCCTGTCCTAACCCGACAACAATATCCCTATTCTGCGACGTAAAACTCTTCTCTTTCGACGCCCGCCGAGCGACGCCGCCATCAATGGACCCTCTGACGGCACTGGGCGTTGCGAGCAACGTCATAGCATTTGTCGACTTTGCTTGGACGCTCATCAAAGATGCGCGCGAGATTTCCACGTCGGGCGCGAGCGAGAGTGTCGCCTCGATCAAATCTCTATTCCAAAATGCCAGCACCGTCAACGACAAGCTCGCCTCTCTGCCGCCTGCACCGCCCGAGCTGCAGCTTATGATTACCGAGAGCAAGAAGATCGCGACCGAAATCATAGACGCATTGAAGACACTCGCGGGGCCGCAGGACCAGTCCAAGTGGAGCAGCTTCCTTGTCGCGCTGCGGGGCATTTGGACGAAGCCTAAGGTCCAAGACCTGCTGGATCGGCTCGATAAGTTACAGACACAAATTACCAGGTATATTCAATTCTCGACCAGGTACCGTCCCCACCTGCCACTCCCGCGAGCAATCGTAATATGCTGACAGCCGGCAAGAGACGAAGTCACGAACCTCTCCGCAACGATCGCGCGGCTCGAAGCCACCAACAAACTACTCGAAATACAGAGACAGGAAGATTTACAAAGGCTCAAGAAGGATTTGATAGCGGCTGTGAGCCGATGTCACAACAATGAGCTCGACTCTGCCCTGGTGACCTCGGGCGACTTGCAACAGCTCGAACTCGCCGCGAAGCGCCTGAGCGAGGCTGGACAGACGACGTCCAAGAACCAAGAATTGTTGGAAGCGCTATACTTCAGGACTCTACAGTCTCGAAGCTATCAAATCGAACCAGCACATGCAAAAACCTTTAAGTGGGCGTATTCAAACGATCCAAAGCGCCGTCTGAAGTTCCGAGAATGGCTCGAGACTCGAAAGGATGTCTTCTGGATATATGGCAAACCGGGCTCGGGCAAGTCCACTCTCATGAAGTATTTATACTACAGCGAGGAGACCAAAACTATTCTTCGGAGTCACTGGGCAGGGCAAAAACGGCTCGTCCTGGCCAAGTTTTTCTTCTGGAATACCGGAGAACCGCTGCAAAAGTCGCAGGCCGGCATGCTGCGATCTCTACTCTTTGAGATCCTACGGCAATGCCCGGAACTCATACCTGCTGCGCGGTCGGCAATGCGAAGCTGGCCGCTTCACGATAGTGAGGGAATTAGTGACCTTGAAGAGCTTCTCTCCATATACAACGCCGTCATCAGCCAAAGCACTGGGATCCGCTTCTGCTTTTTTATCGACGGCCTCGACGAGTTCCAGGAGTCACGGCGCGATCCAGTTGACCTCATCAAGACGCTGCACGCACTGGACTGCTCACCAGACATCAAGCTATGCGTCTCGAGCCGACCGTGGACGGTCTTTGACGATGAGTTTGGCGGCGATTGTATCTGGACGCTCAAGCTAGAGGACCTAACGCGTGATGATATCTACCGTTACGTCAACGACAAGTTTCACACGCATCCGCAGTTCCGCAAGCTTGTCACCAGAGACCCGAATTATTCCAAGCTTGTGGACGAAGTCACGGACCGTGCGCAAGGTGTGTTCCTTTGGGTCTATCTAGTCATCCGGACTCTGCTGCAAGGGTTAACCTACCACGACTCGCTATTGACTATGCAGCGGCGCCTCAAGACCTTCCCGCCCGACCTGGAGGCCTTCTTTCATCATCTCATCGAATCCGTCGACACCATATATCGGCGTCAGACCGCCAGATACTTCTCCGTGGCGGTGCTCGCGGACGGGCCCATATCGGCCATGCTGTTCTCGTTCTTGGACGATATCGAATGCAACGAGGCCGACTGCCTTGAGCGACCCATTGCTGCCATGAAATATCCGGAAATTGAAGACAGGCTGGACCAGCTGCGACGAAGGCTAGACGGGACCACCAAAGGCCTGCTCGAACTGACCGACCGCCGGTTTGCCCCTGATCCGTATGTTCGGTTCCAGGTGGACTTTCTCCACCGCACGGTCCGAGACTTTCTCTACGGCTCGGTCCTCATGGATGTGTCTTTTCGCGAAAGCCTCGGCGGCGAAAATGCGGCGCTCACGGCCTTACACGCAGCGCTCGGCGAGATGAAGGCATCGCCGGACGATGTGAAATTGCTGCCCCGCCAGTTCATCTTATTCCTCAAGGATGCGTTAGCAGAAGCCATGGCAGAGGGCTCCTTTATCGAGTTCCTCGACGTCGAAGGGCCTCGCCTTGCCAGGAAGTCGGTGTTTTCGGCCCTGGATTTCACATTATATATCAGAAGCAGGCTCTACACCCCTTCCCGCCGGATGTCGAGATCACATCCAGATAAACAGCTTGACGTGTCACTGCTCCGGGTCGTCAAGAGCGTGGATGATGTACTGCTGGAAACTACCCGGCTCCTGCTCTGCCAGGGCTGTGACGTGAACAGGATTATGCGCTCTGGAGCTTTAAGATACTCCATCTGGTCGCATTTCTTGATGGAGTATGTGGGCTGGGCAAATGCGCAAGAACCCGAGACCATTGCGATCCAGCTGGGTAGCCTCTGCCGGTTGCTTAGGATCCTGCTATCACACAGCGCCGACCCGGAGGCCACAGTCTACCTAGTCGAGAAGGGTACATTCCCGGCCTCGGAAGTACTCGTAATGATGTTAGGGCCCGATACCACAGACCAGCTGCTCTCTGAAACTGAAGCACCTGATAGTGAGGGGCGTGGCTCGCCGATGAGACAAAGCAAAGGCGCCGAACCTTCAGCTTCGAAGGAGAGATCCTGGCCCAAAGTCTCTCAAAGATATCCCGTAGAGCCGGCGACGCCGAAGGCAGAGCGCTCATCAATTGTGCAACCAACAAAAAGAGCCGATACATTAGCCGCGGGCGGGAGATTTTTAAATCGCCAAAATTACCCAGAGCCATGGGATAGGCAGGCCTGGCCAAAGGCCCCTCTAAGATATCCCGTGCAGCGACCGACCCCGAACTCAGTGTATTTATCAACGGTACAACGAACAAAAAGACCCGATACACCAGTCCCTGGAGAAGATCCCGGTGACGAGCCAGAGCCATGGGATAGGCAGGACCGGTCAACTTTCCCTCTAATGGGAAGAGCCGATACACCAGTCGCGGGCAGGAAAGATTTAAATTCCGATGACGATTACTGGACAATGGAGCCCCCGGCTCTGAAGGCAGAGTGTTCATCAATGGCGCAACTAATAGAAAGAGCCGATGTATCAGTCGCGGGCGGGAGACATTTCCAAGGGTACCCAGTGCCATGGTATAGTCAGGAATACTCCGCCAAGTTTAGAGCACCGGAAGGGCCCGAGCCCTTTGTCAAGGATAAGAGGCACTCACCGGTGTCCCAACTGCAGGATACATCCGGTCCACCAACAAAGAATAAGAAATTGTCCCTAATAGCCAAGCTTACAAGGGGGTTAAGGCGAATTTTAAAGAGAATCTAGGTATAGGCTAGTTAACCATAGGCGCAAATTTGTAAATATGATACTAGATATATTGAATCCTATCTGGAGGGAGGCACTTGGGCGCCTTATCTATCTTCGCACTTCCGCGACCTGTCTACCCAACTGCTGCGGTTGCTACCACGAACTGGCCCACGCAGCCCATTCTTTAGGTTGGCGGTTCATTTATGTACCGTTCGAGGATTCCGCTCTACCATCTTGTATCTCCTGGCTCATCATAACGTCCCACCCCACCCTTTCGCCCACCTTTTATACCAAAACTCGTTACTTTAAAGTATAAATATCTTTATTATTCATTAATAAAATTATTTAAAACTGAATATTTGAAATATTTATATATAGATAATTAATAGTAATAATTATAAGCTAGTTTTAATTACGTAATATTATAAACTAAGTATTTAAAGTCTAAGAATTTTTCTACATACAAATTTGGTGTAAAAAGGATTTTTCAATCTTTTTTAATAACTTTTGTAATTATTAAAGAATAAAGCTAAAACTTTTAATAATAGTAGGTTATATAAGTTACTCTTATAATTATAAATTTTTAAGTATTCATATTAGTTATTCTTGATATAATAAGTAAAATATAAAACCCCATATGTTACGGCTGGCAAAAGGTTGATACGGCGAGTAGACTCTAGCTTTGTATTTGGACCTAAAGCTACGCTCAGAATCGAGAAGAAAAGACAAGGAGGAAAGGAGAGCTCTCCGTAAGGGAGGGCTCGAGTATATATACATGAAGGACCCTCCTAATAGGGCCTAGCGTAGTCGAGTGCCATTCACGTCAACATGTCGCAGGCTCGCCACCTAGTCTTCCCTATTGGGCTTAGCGCCGTCGCATAGCCAGCGATGCTACGAGCCCGTGTCGGTTAGAATACGAGGCGCATCGTAGGTCGTAACACCATATAAAAATTTGTATGAGAAAACTTTATTTCTTAATAAAATAATAATTACTAATATAAGTTCTAAGTCCTTTCTTTTATAAATACTAAAGTTATAAAAAGAAAATAAAAAACGCTTTTACACCAAATTTGTATGAGAGAAATTTCTTAGACTTTAAATACTTAGTTTATAATATTACGTAATATAAAATAAGTACTATTAAAGAATATAAAAGACCTTATTAAAAATATTATAAATCTTTAGTTTTAGCTTATTTTATTAACGAATAACAAAAATATTTATATCTTAAAATGATGTATTTTGGTTGTAAAAGGAAAGGTAGGGGTTGGCGAAAGGGTGGGGTGGGACGTTACCCTACGCCTCTGGACTAAGGTCCCATTTGTAACATGATCCGTCGCATCTGGGAACACAGAAACAGGTCGTTTCGTTTAGGTCTTCGAAGTTTAAAGGATATAGGTAAGGTTGTTCGATTACTTTACCACGGAGCGCTTTTAGCATGGTTAAGGTAATACGGTCACGGCGGCCGATTCGTATTCTCGGGGTGGGCATTTCGAATTGTCGCGTCTTAAGACGGATTCTCTGGATAGCGCGCACGCTGCAAGAGACTGCTGAGGCTATTAGCTTGGTTTCAAACCCCCTCATCAGTAATGTCTTGATCAAAAGATGCTATGCAGCATCCATATGCGGCGCCATGATCGTGCCTGACATGAACCCGCTGGCTCAGGCTGGGTGGGAAAGAAAGGAGAGGGGCCACGGGCAGTAGCGGCGGGTACCTTACTATGCAGGGTACATCAGGCGAGGGTGCACAGCCACAAGCGTCAGGAAATGGCTCCCGCTTAAAACAATTAACTAAAGTTTTAGCGACACTCAATTCGCCTTTTACTGTAACAAGCACCCATAATTTCAACTGTTGTTACTACATACACGGCACGGGATCATGTGTTTCAGGATCACAACATATTTCTCATGCGGACATCTAGATCTGACGAACACCATCTGTCATGATCACCGAGGCGATTACCTGAAAGGAGCCAGGATACCTGAATGTGATGAATTCATCGACAATAAATGGCAAGAATACTTCGTCTGCGACGACTGTCGTAGAGAGAAGCCGGTCGTCATTAGCAAGGGTCGAGAGCTACCTCGGCTCAAGTGGGGCGAGGGAGAAGAAGAAGAAGTAGGAGAAGCGGAAGGGGAAGGGGAAGACCATAATAAGTAGAAAGCATGTGAATTTCAATTCCCTTACTGAGAATTCAAATAAACATCATTTTCCACCAGAACATCGGCTCATCAATGATCTGATACAAGTGAAGTGGTAGAAGCAAAATAATAAGTCTGGGGAGATACCAGTGGTAGTGGCCATACATACCGTTCGGCTGCATAGAAGCCAGCATTTAAATTTGGAGTAAATTATGTACACCCTTCACCGCTCCGTGCTGTAAATACAAAATGTCGACCATATTCACATTTCCTGCAGCTACTCGGAATCTGCTTGCAAGACTGAATAGCGGTGATTCTTTCACAACTTGACGGTGAAAGAAAATACACCAGTGCCTCCACCAACATAGATGACATCTTTATCCTTCTCAGTCCTTCCAAACCCACAAGACGTCGAGCCCGACACCGTAGCAATAGCAGTCGGCTTACCCACAGCCGGATCCACCTCCACAATCGAGTTCTTTCCATTTGTTGCGATGTAGATCTTGCCATTCGGACCAAAACACAGATCATCACCCATCAAATTCGTCCAGAGTGTTGTCACGGCACCAGTGGCCTTGCCAGTCGCATCAACCGGGACCTTGTGGAAGCTATTCTTGAAGATATTCGTGTACCAGACCAAGCCATCGTTGTACCTGATTCCATCGATACCGAATGGAATTGAACCTGAAGGTGCCATTGTAGCGTCCGTGATCGCGACCGAGTATGCCCCAGTAGAAATGCTGAATCGGAAAACGGAACCTTTCCCAGCGTCGGCCACCAGGACAGTGTCGTTGTTGAATGCTGTCAAGCCATTCAAGTTATTGGCTTCGATGATTGTTTTGATCAATGTCGCTACTGGTGCCGCTCCCGTGAAGTCTACCTTGTAGATGCCTTTCCCGCCAATTACAGCAAATACATCGGGAGTGACCTCTGCAATTCCGCTCAATCCAGACGCTCCAGTGATTACAACGGCGGTTTTGGAAGTCTTTGCAACAGGGTCTACGATGTAGAGGTTTGCACTGTTCATGTTGGTAGCGAGAACTTGTCCATTTGGCCGGACAGCGAGATTCTCGGTCGATGCGAGTTTGACGACCTGGGCTGCCGCCGCTTGTCGATTCTTTATAATTGATGCGGATGCAGAAAAGCAGAGACTGAGCACCAGGGACAATGCCCACAACGATGTAAATCTGAGCATGGTGGGACAAAAGATCGAGAGGAGTGAGTGGCTAAATGGTTTGCCCTCCGGCGATGGAATTGGAAACGGCAAACCATTTAAGGAATAACCATTACCTCAAGGTAAGCCATTAGCCTTTTTGGATCAATCTGGGGTAGCGGGAAGGCTGAATGTGGAAACAAGGCTGTAAATATGTTTCCTCATCTGCAATCTGGGTAAAACCATACGCGAGGGAATTCGGTGCCCAACCTGCATTTAATTGGACGTCAACTAATATGTGTCTATACCAAGGCCGTCGGCATTGGAAAATGCGTGAGAAGTCATAAGTACATAGGCATCTGAATTATCCATTTCTTGTCGTATCGACGTACTGCTACACCGGAAAGGTGCGTAAAGCACATCTCGTCTCAGGGTGTGCCCCTTCTGCTGTTTTGACATATCAGGAAATCACTACCTCACATGATCCCCAAATTCGGAATCTTCCTCTTTAATCTTTTGTGACGTTTGTTTCTAATTCTGCGGGTGTGTTTCTCAGCCTCGGGAGTACCAGTTGACACGTGACGATTATTCACAGTGCTGTATAGGTGGAACAATGACTCACAGCCGTTTGTTGATAATTCTTTGGTGTTTTGAAGTGAAACAATGCCATTTGTCCTATTATTTAACACTCTTTGTGGAAATATCCTTCCCAATGCTGGCTGGGTACTCACTCGTTCTTGAACTTTCCAGATTGCACACACACATCCATCATCCATCATAACTCAAGCCAAACTCTTATGGGTCAACAAAATACTAGTGGTCGGCCTAGTCGCGGCTCAGGCACCGCCCCAGCAGCTACGTATATGTACGTGGTAACAATAAAGTTTGCCTGCGGCCACCAGCACACAGTTCACCACTACAGTCACTTCCCCAGAGGAGATGAGACTGTACATGCCAACAAACCTTGCACAAGAACTGTCTGTCAGTAATCGGCAAATGTCAGGGAAAATTAGACTCCAGGAGTTGTCACTGAACGCACTGGAAACCCCGCGTGAAAATATCAGACAAAGAATCCATTTTAGATCCTCGGGGAAGCCCACGCTGTCTGAAATGGAGGAGCATTTGCGAGACTGCTTGCTTCCTAGTAATGAATTACTTCTCATCATGCAAAATTGGTGCCAAAATTTGAAAAATCAACTGTGATTCCCAGACTAGACTCTTGAAAGTCCAATTTCGGGCTTCGCTCAACGCCTGGGGAGACCCTAGTATTCACTTCCATAAAGCATCTCATCACAAACGTACTCGGGTTGATACGAGACGAGCCCAAAATGATGTAGTCTGGACACAATCTTTGATAACTATCACCTTCCTTGGCCTTGTCAAAACAAAGATTGCCTTCGACCTCTTTCCACCTCTTTCCACCTCAGCTGCATTGCGTCTTATGTGCCAAAACATCGTCTTCCACAATCGTGGCTTAATTTCTTTTCCTTTTCATCGGTCTCTCGCATTTATATAGCACGAGATACACGGAACCAGCCGAGGCCAAGAAGACCAACTGCATGGCATTTTTAGGCTCGGGGTCTGTACTGGTCTGCCGGCTGCGCCAAGTGACCGGATCCTCCAAATGACCGCTGCAACCCCAGAACCAGCTGGGCGGGATTTCATTTTGCTATTGAAAATGAAAAGAGAAACCGGAAATCATTTGAACAGTTATTGGTCTTTCTTAATGCACAGTCGTATCTGTATCTATTCAGTGGGCCTATTCGGGTAGCCTTGACGGTGCTTTGTCCGTCGCTCACTAACATCAACGATCGGAAAATACCCAGTTGCTCTAGCACTACACTCCACCACACTTTAGCACGCACCACATCATAATGAAATTCATCTTTTGAAATAATCGTCCTACCGCATCTGTTTTCAGTACTTACTATAATTCCCGCATGCCAAGATAACCGCAAGCCTGTCATCATTCAGTGCCTAGGCCTGCCCAGAGTCTTCGACACAACCCGCGCTAAGAAAACTCGCCAAAAACTCGCTTTCCAAGATCGACCCAAGATACTGGGCATGCAAGCCGCCGCTGAATAGTGTTGAACAACCTTTCTTCCAAGATACCTATCAACGCGAACATATACTTTGGCCACAGATTGCGTGCTAAAGCCAAGACATGTCATCATCTTGCCCAGACACCACAAAGAAGTAATCTATGATTCCAACAAGAGATATCTCGCAAAGAGCGAGAACTTTATAAGAACGGATCACTGTCCATCATTTAGCCTCCACAAACCTTTTCAAATTGAACTCGGAAAAACTCAAACAGCAATCATGTCGGGTTTAGATTTGAAATCGTCGAATCCGGACGACTATTCTCGTCCGAGAGAGGATGAGGAAGTCCTCAATTTGGAACAAGATTGGACGAAAGAGGAGGAGGCAAAGGCGAAGAGAAAGTCTGTTCACCAGTACACAATTTCATGAAATCAAAGACTGACAATGTACTTACTGAACAGATTAGACTTCATTATCATGCCACTCCTCACTCTCGGATTCTTTTGCTTGCGTAAGTGCCTATACATTGACATGATCTTCATCAAAGGGAGTGAGTCTGACCTGTGACATCATAGAACTCGACCGAGGCAACATCGCAAACGCTCTCACGGACAACTTTTTCAAGGATGTGAACATCACCCAGGATCAATTCAATGTCGGTCAGCAGATGCTCTCACTCGGGATCGTCCTTTTCGAAATCCCCTCCAACATGATTCTGTACCGAGTCGGCCCCGGAAAGTGGCTCACTCTCCAACTCTTCCTCTTCGGCACAGTCAGCACTTTCCAGGCTTTCCAAAACAGCTACGACTCGTTCATTGCTAGTAGATTCCTCCTTGGAGTGACCGAATCTGGCTTCATCCCAGGTGGACTTTGGACTCTTTCCACTTGGTACACACGGAAAGAAACTGCGAAGCGAGTCATGTTCTTCTACTTCGGGAATCAATTCGGGCAAGCATCCTCGAAGTTGCTCGCATATGGTATCCTTCACATGCGAGGTGTGGGGGACAGACCCGGATGGTTTTGGCTGTTTGTTCTCATGGGAGCTTTCACCTGCTTCAGCGGATGCATCCTTGGACTTTTCCTTCCCGACTCTTTCAAGAGACCGCGCAGTACCTTCCTACCCAATGTGTCTTTCTTCACCGAGAGAGAGCTGCACATCCTTCAGAACCGTGTTCTCCTTGATGACCCAATGAAGGGCAAGAAAAAGAAGCGCATTGGTAGTGCTGCATTCAAGAAAGCGGTACGTAACATCCATTTCTTTCTGGGCCAGTAGAAATACTAATAGTCGATTTCAATCAGTTCTCCAACTGGCGTTTATGGGTTCATTTCCTGATCACCTTATCCAACAATGGTCCTCAGCGCGCCTTCGACACATACTCCCCCTCCATCGTCAGAGATTTTGGGTTCGCTGCTCTTACCAGTAACGCTTTGGCATCTGTCGGTCTCTTCCTCCAAATTCCGGTATCCTTCTCCTTCAGTTGGGTATCAGATCGCTAGTAAGTTTAACCTCCCAAGCAAGTACAAATCAACGACCCTAACATGCGATAGTAACAAGCGTGGTGAAACTGTAATGGGTGGTCTGAGCATGCACCTTCTCGGTTACGTCTTCAACCGTATTTTCACCGAAATCAACAGCCGCGGCGTACGATACTTTGGAGTTGTCTGGACTCAAACTTTCGGGACTTTCTCCCATCCTCTCAATATCGCATGGATGTCACTTGCATGCACAGATTCAGAAGAGCGAGCACTTGCTATGGCGATGTAAGCATAGACTCTCGCCTCTTGCAGACTTGTCTAACCTCCTCTTAGGGTCATCATGGGTGCGAACATCGCTGGAATCTACGGCGCACAGATCTTCAGAGAAGATGATAAGCCACGTTACCGCCGCGGATTCAGTATCGATATCGCTATCGTTACCTTCGGTCTGGCTTTGGCAGTTGTCCGTTTCCTTGATGATTTGCGACGACGCCGTCGCAATGGCGGCCAGCTTGTGGTTGAGACTGCAAGCGAGGACAACAACTCCAACGATGACATTAAAGCAGCTCGAGTAAGCGATGTTCAGGCTCCGCCCGTTATTGTTGGAGGGGACTTCAAGCCTGTTACCTCAAACTTGGTGAGGTAGATGACGGTCAATATATTGGCCATTTGGGGGCATGGGTCAATCATGGTAGGGTCGTCTACTTCCATCGCTGGCACAGTTGTCTCATTCAATCCATGACACTGTCGTTCGCAGTCTTTGTTTGGGACAGGTGATGATGAAACGAGTTATTATAGTATAGCTAAGGGAATATAATGGTTATGGAAAGAAGGGACTTTGAATTTTCGCATAAAGAACAATCAATAACCGAGTTCCCGAGACCAGCGATGACACAAGAAATCATCAAGAAATGAAACTCGTTGCCCATCATCTTATTTCTAGTCGTCAACCAATGAACCAGAGCTCGAAGAGCTATCACTGCCATAATCAGAGTCATCCTCAGTAGGCAACACAATAGCTTTCAAAGCTGCACCCCTTTCCTCAACCGGAACGCCATCATAGAGAACGGAGAATGAGGCAAGGTAATCATTGATGACATTCTCAGTCTCCTGCTGCGAGAGTTCAAATTTAGCAGCTGGCTTGGAGCGCTTACGAGACACAATCGAGGACGATATTGAACTCTGAGGTGGTCGAGGCATGATTGGTGGACCTCGGAATCCAGGTGGTGGGCCAGGACGTGGTGGTCCGGGTGGACCACCCCATGGACGGAAAATTGATTCGCCTCTGAGCACAATCACATGAGTGGTGGCCATCTTCTCTTTCTTGGACCAGAATCGACGTGGTTTTGGTTTCTCCATTGACGAAGCGAGAACGCATTCAACAGTCCAGGTGTGGGATTGATAGTTGCGTGGATCGGCTTTGGTGCCGAGGTAGGCATAGACAGCTGTACTGGTAGGTGCAGGAACGCCCATGAGATTCTCGATTGCTGGACGCTTAGATTTGGTGTCCTTGTTTCGTTCCAAGAAAGCTTTGATGTCGTCTTGAGACATGGGAACTTTGTCGAAGGTGGAGACGACATCCGTCTCTGTGCGGTTGACTTTCAGTGGGATGCCGAGGAAGCGGAAGATCGTCTGCTTGGATCTCTTCTCTCGTGGGTCGATACTTGCTCTGTGCATCTCGTAGATATCAGGTGCCTTGAAAGGAGGGGGTGGACTGGAAATTGGGGCGGGAGGAGGCGGTGGTCCTGGCCCTGGTCTGGAAGGTTATCAGTATTGATCTAGTTTATAGTGGCACGATTGACTTACCCTTTCTTCAACGGAGTGGGCACACTAGTTTCCGTTGGGTTGCGAATAGTGAGCGAGGCAATGCTTGCTGTCTCGTCGTTTTTCTTCTCATCATCGGCGACGGCTCGCGCAACCTGTGTTATATTTGCCGGGTAGTTGGGCTCGTTCAAGCTGAACAACATAACGCTGCCGACTCCAGTCTCGTGGAGAAGCTCCAAGAATTCGCCCATGGATTTCTTCGCTGAACGAAGAAGATGTTGTTCATATGGAGAGAGTTCTCGTCTGCAATTTGGGGTTAGAAGAGATATCTTGGCAGGGGTCTGTTCTTGCTCATCTTACTTCTGTGCGTTGACCTGGAGAATGATGAGCTGAACAATGACTTGGGCCATCATCGCAATCTCATACGACTCATCCAGCTCATCTTCAAAGTCGCTCAGCTCGTCATCAGTCATCCCCAGCCCCCAAGCCAGTTTCTTCCATGGTCTCTTGGGCGGTCCCTTGGGCGGTCCCTTGGCACTTTCATCAGTGTCATCCTTCTTCCAAGAATGGACCTTCTCGACAGCTGCAACAATCTGCTCGTACTCTTTCTTACATTTTGCCAAAGCTCCTTGGAACTTTGCGGCAAAATTGTCTTTGAAGAATGCTTCATTCTTGTTGACATCCCTTGCGACTTCAGTCAGTAGACCAGCGGAAAGGGAAAGGCTGTTGGCGATATTTTTGATTCTGTAACCGGAGCTAAAGCGAGATACCAAGGCTGCGGCCCCCAGTCCTGTACTCGCTATGTCCAGAATGAAGTTTCCGGGGCAGCGCTTTTGGTCCATGATGTTGGCCATTGTAACCGACTCGCGGGTCGTCGGAACAGCAATGACGTGATGAAACCTTCGAGGAAGGTTAGATTCTTGTCTGAGAATTGACGACTGGTATCTCACCAGATATATCTTTATCCTCTTCTCTTCAGTCCTCCTTCGATTTCGTCTTTTCAATGGAGGATGAGGTGCGGATGATCGAGCACTGTCGATGTCAAATCAAGCGGGGTAAGGCGACTCGATATACCCGATTTCCAAAGCAAGGCTGACGGGTTGACCATCCCGTCCGCTTCAACACATGCAAGTGGTATGTGATTGATACGTGTGAAAGGTCGATAGGTCGCATGCTGCATGCATGGTGGCTACACGGCGTCGGCGTAGATCCAGACCCCAACTTGCTCACACCCTATTCGGTGGATGAAATCGAGCGATAACGGGTTAAGGAATCTTACTTCTACAGCTCGGAACGAGCGTCAATGGGAATGACTCGGTAAGGTAATCAATCAATTTTGTGGCTTTTCTGGAGGATGAAAGACGGTGGGAGGATTGTGGATGGGTGAGCCACGTGATCAGGGTGTATCCATCCTGTAGGTATTCACCATTACCAACCAATGTATCCCATGCCATGACCAATACCAGAGACCATAGAAGCTCTCTCGGCTTCAATTCCGTTCTCTGGATGTGATCATGCATGATTATGTTGACTGTAGTAGATAAGTGATGGAATTGCATCACAACCCGTACTCGGTCTTGGTCATGGCTCTTCAGGGGCCTCTCGCTTATGTGCAGCCCACAACACTTTACGAAGTTAGAACGGTCATGGTGGGATGCTTCGTGCGGGGTGCTCCTCACCACTATGGAAACATTGATAAGCAGAACTTATGCATGCACCGATGATCTGATTCCTGCGCCAACCAAGTACCTTCGGTCAGAAATAATTGGACACCACAGTGCTTTTCTGCGTATCCGAGTTGCGGTAAGAAGTTGTGCAGGACGAGTAAGGTAAATGTAGGCTTTAATCTGCACGGATCAAGGTAACCAAAGACGGGTACTGAAAATGTTGGTATTATGAATCATTGAGTGCTTGCTGCCAGAATAGATTACGGTGCACGAAGAAAGCATATAAATCCATTGAATTCCTCTTGAGATATGATTGGTATCGTCGCATACCACCAGAAGACAATGATGCTCAAATTTCAAAAATAAGCTTCTGAATTTATTATTTGTTCCGGCATCTATCATCTACTGCATCGGAAAGTCTTACTAAGGAGACTTTACTGCCACCAGGGTTACTTTATCCCATATGAGACATTCCATTGCGCCTTTAGCTAATTATCTCTCAGCAAGTCTTCCTTAGTTCTGTCCATCGCTATAATAACCATCCACCGAACATCAGCCGCCACCGCACTTCACGCAGCTATCATAAACCGTGTCGGGTAGCACAGGCGGTTCTAGCTCTTCTGGCGGTGGCAAAGAGTACGATCCTTACACCGACCCCGGAGAAAGACAAGAAGACCTCGCCGATTTATCGTATAGAGCCGCGGCCGATAGCCAGGAGCGACGCAAGAAGGGCAGGGAGGAAAAGGAAAGGAAGGAAGAGGAGCAAAAGCAATATGACTCAGAAGATATCGCTTTTAGAGCCGCGGAAGAAGAAGTAGGCGGAAGATGGAAAAACTAAACTCCAGAACGTTATTAAACCAACTCGTGTCACTCATTTCTTGGTGCGTCTCTTTTTATATAGCACGCTTGTTCAAATATAACATATTCTTTCTACGAACTGATTTTAAATCGCTAAAAGTACAGGAACTGCTAATAGACCACGTAACTAGAAAGCATATGAGCCAGTCGTAATCGTCAGTTATTTTTAGTAAGTTTTAAGGAGGTACGGAAACCAGTACATGTCATGGCGCGTTTCGTGAAGCGCCAGATGACTAGATTTGACGACAAATTCCATGCTCATCCTATCATCCTCAATCACATTCAAGCCATAGTCTCCCATACTACATCTTGTCTTTTTTAATTCCATTACTACCACCATTAGTCTCATCATTAATTCTAACAGCCCAAATCTATTTTCTCAAGCATACCTCCTCCAAACTTGACACAGCGTCTGGCCCGTCTCACATTCGGCATGGATGACGATCAACAGGATTTTGATAACGTTGCGTGGGATAGAAATGATGAGGCCTGGCAAAAGACGCTGAAAAGGCTTCGAACTAGCGCTACCTGTCTCGCTGTGGAATCTCTCGCTGGGGAGAAGTGTGGGAAGCGTGCAACTCTGGTAACCCCATTAATGGCTGGTGGCTACAACATGCTATACAGGATGCGGCTCGAAGAAACCTCTATCGATGACGTGCTTCTCAGAATTTCTTGTCCCGGCCGGACCCAGTTCCCACATGAAAAAACCCTCGCCGAAGTAGGGACGATGAAGTGCGTTAAAGACAAGACTAGTGTCCCAATTCCTTGTGTGTACGAGTATGGTTTATCAAATGAAAACCCTGACATTGGTCCATTCATTATTATGCCATACATCAAGAACGTTAGGAGCTTGTCGGAAGCACTAAATGATCCCAAAAACTCCCCGGACGAGCCTGACACCTTGGACCCTGACATACGCGAAGAGAAGCTCGAGTATCTCTACGGTCAAATGGCGGGCTATCTATTGCAGCTCTCACAACAACGCTTTTCCCGTATTGGATCTATAGTCCCTACCAAACAGGACTCCTACTCTGTGGTAGGACGTCCTATATCCGTGAATATGAACAATATGATCCGACTCGCCAACATCCCACCGGCAGTCCTTCCACCAGAAGGAAAGACCTTCAAGTCTGCTGACGAATGGTACATCGCGTTAGCGGAGATGCATATGGCACAACTTGTTTTTCAACACAACGATCTAATTTCCACGCCCGACGATTGCCGAAACAAATACGTAGCGCGCCAACTCTTCTGGAGATTGGCTAAAGAGGGCCGACTCTCGATTTTTGGCTTTGCGGATGATGACTGGTCTGCCCAGTCTACAAGCCAACGCTCAGGGCTTTCCCCAGCTCCTAGCGAACCTAACTCATTTCGACTCTGGTGCGACGATCTTCGGGCTGGTAATATCTTATTGAATGAGAACGATAGCATAGTTGCAATTATCGATTGGGAGTTTTCTTATGCAGGACCTGCACAGTTCGCGCTCGATCCACCATGGTGGTTATTATTAGAACAGCCTGAGCGCTGGCCTAATGGGATTGATAAGTGGAGAGAGATCTACGATAGGCGCCTAAAGACCTGGCTACTGGTTATGGAGATGGCCGAGGAGAGGGTAGGAATGACGACCGCGCCATCTGGATTGTCTATATATATGCGGGAGAGTTGGGAAACTGGCCGATTCTGGCTTAACTACGCTGCAAGAAAAAGTTGGGCGTTTGATAGTATCTACTGGAAGTACTTAGATGAGAGATTTTTCGGTAACAAGGAAAGGAACGTCTAGAACAATGACCTATGGAAGACGAGAGTAAGTCTCTTGACTAGCAAGGAAAGAAAAGCTATGAAACTTTTTGTGGAGAGAAAGATGGTGGAGTCGAAAGATCGGATTCTATATAACTGGGATGCGAAGGAGGCAGAAAGTCGCTTGGCCGAGGTGTTGTTTGAAGATGATCCTGGTATTCTGGAGGATGCTGGGGTTTGTGTAGATTAGTGTTGACTTTATTTCACGACAATCCCTTAAGCCCTCACTCAGGCCCTTACTAGAGGCGTCGAAATGTATGACAAAAAGGTAGAGTCTCAGATCGGATACAACTTGTGACCGAGATCTGCCTCTGACAAGTCTATACTTGTGATACGCATGACATAATATGATTTCACGTGTGAGATTCTCGGTCAAAGCAAGTGGCGAAATAAATCTTGTCATCTTGAAATACAGATCGCCATAAGGTGTTCTCAAGTGGAACCAGGGTTAGGATTGCTTCTATAGTACGAACGTACTACTTCTCGATCGATTGACTTTGGATGTAATTAGTCCGGGAGAAGAGTTCGCTGAACAGTCGATGCTTACAAAGTTGATGTAACATGAGTCCTCATCAGCGGAATGAGGATGCTTAAGGATCACTTCATTATTCGATGACCCACCAAGCGTAAACTTTTCTGCATTCTCTGATTGCTCGAGCAGGATGACAGCTTGGCTTTGGTTGCGCCTTCGCCTGATGGTGTGGGTCTGGGTTTTCGACGTATCCTCATTTAGCGCAGGGCTGCCTTCGCCTTCGGAAAAGCTGGCGTCGGGTGATGGTAAACAGATGTTCTTTTTGGCTAAAATGGGCACACTATCGTTCTATTGAAGGCGGGTAAAGTAGAGTGCTGATTCTGATTTCGGGAAAAGGATTGCTCGGAGGTTGGGGTTATCGGGGAGGGTCAAATCTACAGCATCGCCGGTTTCTACCGCTTTTGATGTATTGAAGGTGCTAACGCCGAGAGACATGGTTAGATCAATTGCCGCGAACAAAGGAGATTGGCTTACGAACTGTGAAGAGGGCACGCAGAGGCAGCCTTAAACATACTCCAACCACCAGTCCATCAACATGAATACTAAGCAGAGCAGGCTCTTGAGCCCTTCATTATCAACAATATCAACACCGTGTTCAACTCAGGCACCTATCTCGATCAAATATAGCCTGCCTAGCTACGGAATCTCCATCGAGAATGCTGAGAAGTGGAATCGCGAATACAACTGCGAAAGCATCCCACGCATACATGAAGACAAGTTTTGGGGGCTTTTGATCGAAGTAGCTGGTGGTGTTACTCCAGCGGATGTTGAGTTCAAAGTGAGGAGTGTTATGGAGCAGAGAAACACCTGGTCTCGCTAGAAATTCCTGGAGCAAGCGTACGAGATCATGCTGCCCCGCGCCAATATTTTTCAAGACCAATCCCAGAAGTCGGTCTTCTTATCAGCCCTTGATGAGCAACACACTCTCCACAGTTATGAGGCCTTCGTTTCGAACTGTCTCCCAGTGCTAGCCAACGCACTTCAGCAGCGTAAACCACATCATCGACAGCGCAGTATTGGCCATACGCGGAAGAAGCCTGTGAGGGTGTCAAAGGCATCTTCAGAATCGAGTGGACCAACTGGCACACGGCGGAGTTTGCGCAACAAGAAACCAGATACCCCACCCTCCGAGTAAGTACAACTCAGAATCCAATGGGCTGATGGTATGTTAGCGACCACTTGTGTTGACGCAGATCAAATTAATCAGATTCATCACAATGTCAACAATGCATCCCCGTGCGAAGTCCACCAGCGGACCCTTTTCTCCGTCTTGATACCGCACGAAGACTTCCCCACATTGGCTGCTCCAGTTAATTAAGACCCTACAACACTAGAAATATCGAACATTGTTCATTACCTTGAGTAGCATTTGTCGGAAAGGGAGGGGGTCTTGCTCAGTTCAGCATACAATACATACACTACAGAGGGATGTACCCAATGTTCTACAGGCTGTACTTTATTGTGTAATACAGCAATTATTTCTGCCTTTCCCCTCTTGTCTTTCCGATATCAACGCCTTGATTTATTTTATGATGTTTTACTAAGTATCTGATTTCGTGCTTTGATTGCCGCTGCCTTCGACCCTGCGTGCTCCCGCATTGGGACTGGCCGAGAGTTCAGCTAGAGGGAGCCTATTCGCCCCGTGACTTGATAATTTCAGCGCGTGCGTGTTATCATGACTGCTAGGGTTTCTCTCCCCTACCGATCTGATCCTTCATCCCTTTTTGCTACCACAGTTTTGGCGTCAACGCCGATATAATTCTGCCTTGCTAGGATCTACATGAATCTCCCAAAGCCAATGGACCTTGCTGATTCCTCGTTGACACGGCATCGCCACTACATGGAACACACAACGGTGAGTAGGCACGGTAGAGTCTGCCCTATCTTCCCACGGCGATCATAAAGTCTTGAGGGCCGAACCCTAGTATAAACCATGCTTCTTGTGCAATTTCACTCTGCATATATCTCATAATGCTCACTTGCTCTTGCAGCTGCAGAGTCGTGCCGATATTACCTAATCCTGCACGATACCTTGTCAAACGGAAGCACCGGGACGTTGTATTCCCCTTGATTAGTGCAACGTCGCTCCTAGCAAGACTGTGCCTCGTCTTGTATGAATAGAAGGAGCCGGGAGCCCGGACGTTAACTGACGCTAGGATTCGTAGTGCCGGCTTTTGCACCTTTTTAGATAACTATGTAAAATCATCTGTCGCGCGCGAATCTTTGTAGTATCTAAGTTAAATAAGCTCTTGAAAAAAATTGAAATCGTACACTCGTATGCGAGTTGGGTTTGTTTGGGGAGAATTGAGGAGGTCTGTACGGGGTGATATTAAGTGGCTGATTTTAGCGACACACCCCAATACAGTAAAACTGCGGTTTTGAACAGCGCATTCTAATAAAAACAAATCGATAAAACGTATAAAGCTCCAATAGGTATTTCTAATGACTTTGCAAAGACGAAATGAAATTCATATCGTGTTGTGTTAAAGAGATTGACTTTTAAAACTCGGGGTTTGGTGTTCGGGTGTGCCTCGATCGGCCACTTAATATCACCCCGTACAGGTCTCAAGGGTCATTTAAGCGAGGCTTCTTCGATTCGCGAATTTTCGGCTAAAAAGGGGACCCAAGTTAGCTCCGGCAAGGACCCTTGATAAGTGTGACAGGGGAGCGAGAACAGATACAGTCGCGACATCTTGATAGGCTCAAAGGAGGCTGTGTTACAGGCACTAGGATTTGCAAGGTTCTATATATGGACAATATGGAAACTGTAACCGATTCTCGAGGGAGCCAGAAAGGGACCCCTGAGCATGATCCAGCTGACTCATTAGTGTGCTCAGGATTCGGGGCTCTGCTCAGGTCCAAAGACGGGAATGGACCTTAGTGGGCTCAATTGTCGTTTGAGATTATATGGGAAGTCAGAAGACGTTGAGGATCATGTTGGATTAGGGCTAATCGTACCGAACCCACGCCACTTTCGTGACCAGGAGATAGTTGTTAAGAAGACCCTAACCTGGTGCCATAGCCAGCTCGGCCATCTGTCCGTGGAGATGAACCGCTTATTTGTATTCTATCGCAGGGCAGTGAAGGGAAGAAAATTGGAGGCTACGTGGGTTGCCCTGCTGTTGCCAGGGTCCAGATGGCCCACCGAGAAGGTAAACTTCACTTGGATACCCAGAAAAATCTCTCAAGAACATACATTTCCGTGCTGCATCAAAGGTTACAGATACTTGTGCTTCATTTATCGCAATCCATCCAGGTAAGCACCGCTAGTCAGAAATAGCTAGGCTCGGTAGAAGGCGCGATCATTACCAACTTGCGAATAGCCTCACCGAGCTCGCTTGCTGAAAGGGGCTAAGCGAGGGGATGATCATCATTCTAGCACTGGAAAGATGCAGGGTCTCCTGGCCAGTTTGTTTCTGCAGCACGCTTTGAACCAAGATGAAGAAAGCTTTGAGTTTTGAAGTCATCAGCAGTGAATATCACTAAGTCGATTCTATCTCCAAATATTTCTCAAGTGCAATGCGGAATCGCTGCACAAGGAACCGGGGATGTTTCGTGACCGCCGAAAATGAGGGAAAGAGGATATCCCCAGAGAATTTGACGGAGACGGCGGCAGATACGATAGCGGGATGACGACGTTGATGTCGGGCAGGTTGTTCCTCGGCTATCTTAATTCGAGTGCGATCTGTACCTCACTATCTTCACTAGTCGCAGCCCCAATAGCGAGGTTTGGATAAAAGCAACGCCATCTCCCTTGTATTATCAAGGCGAGAGTACTTATAAATTCAATCTCGGAATTATTCCCAAGCCACCTCAATCATGTTACCGCAAGTAATATTTCAGGACATCTACTTGACTTCCTTTATTTCAACTTTAATAATCTTCTTTGTTGTCAGCTGGGTTTTCTTCTTCTATTTCAGTGGCAAACCAGAACCGGATATTCCATTATACGCCGACCGTGATAATGCATTTTTCTCCTTTAACAAGCGGTGGATGTTTGACAGTGCTAACTTACTTCGCGAAGGATACTACAAGGTTAGAAAATTCACACATCCGTGTCATCGACATGTTCAGATTTTTAATTTTGTAGTTCTACGACAAACCGTTCGGAGTCTGGACTTCGCAAGGGGAGCAGGTTTCTCTGCCGCCAAAGTACGTCGATGGACTGAAAATGCTGCCAGACCATACTCTTACTTCTCAGTTGAGAGACGTTAGTACCAAATGCTTTGTCTGGTGTTACTTATTCAGAGGTTCTAATAATTGGTCTCAGTTCATGCAGGTCGCCTACACCATGGCGCCCGTCGGGCCTGAGATGCTTGATTATGTTGACGCTGTCATATCCTCCGACCTGAATAGAAACTTGGGTATGTGAAGGCGACTCAGATATTGAGGAATTCAAATGGTCAGTCCTTCAGCCAAAAACTCAAGCTGACGACGATTCAACTAGCGAAGGTATTTCCGAACATTCAAGGGGAGATTGATGCCGCGTTTCCGGCAGAGTTACCAGTCTGCCAAGGTCCTCTCACAAATATCGTTCTCAAAATTTACTTACTGATCACTTCTAGACTGGACTCCTATTACTGCATATGGCACCGTTCTAAGGTTGATTTGCAGAATTTCGGGAAGAATGTCCGTCGGCCCAAGCCTGAACCGTAATGAAGAATGGATCGATATCAGCTCAGAGGTGAACTATGAATCCGCATTGAGGATTGGCATTGCTAATTAGCCCAACAGTGGACACGAAATGTTTTTCTCTCAGCCGTGAAACTGAAAATGCTCCCAGCTTTCCTTCGACCTATTGGCAGCTACTTCATTCCCGAGATCAAAAAGTGCCGTCACCAGAATATTCGAGCGCGAGAGCTTTTACAGCCGATCATCCAGAAAAGAGAGCAGGAAGAACTTCTTCCTGGTTATGAAAAACCGAACGATGCCATTGAATGGCTGAGGGATGTGGTTCCCGACGAAGATAGAAAAAACTACACTTTCTTCGGTATCGGTCAGCTTGCCATAGGAGCTCTGTCTATTCATACTGTCTCTCACTTGACAACCAATGTCGTACTGAATCTTGCCGCCTACCCTGAATACGTTTCAATATTGAGAGAAGAGTATGAGAGTGTCAAGAAAGAATACGGTGAGGAGTTTATGCTGGAGAGTATGGAGAAGTTGAAGAAGATGGATAGTTTCTTGAATGAAACCCTTCGATGTAACAATTTGTCTTTAGGTAAGATCACAAAGTACCTTTTCTCTCAAACACCCCCATGCTAAGAATATCTTTCTCTGCCAGTTTCTTTCCAACGCAAAGCTCTCCGCCCTGTAACACTTTACGATGGGACCATCCTACCCGCCGGAACGCTCATATTTGCACCCGCGAACGCCATCTCAACAGACAATTCCATATTCCCTGATGGCGACACATTCGACGGTCTACGTTTCTACAAACTCCGAGAATCTTCACCCCAAGCAAAGAATAAACATCAGCTCACGAGCATCAACAGTACTCAACTCCATTTCGGTGCTGGTCGGCATGCGTGTCCTGGGAGATGGTACGCGAGCGCTGAAATAAAATTGATTATTGTTTCTCTTTTGAGTAAATACGATATCAAATTGAAGGAAGGAGAAAAGCGGCCAGAGAGTATCAAGTTCCAGCATAGGAATGCACCAGACCCGAAAGCACAGGTTTTGATTCGGGAGAGGCCTTTGTGAAATGCTTTCTGACCCCGCATTTGGGGGCCAAAATAGAGGGGTAGATTGGGATTGGATGCCCATATATATTTCCATCACCTTACATCTGTATCATAAGTTGCTGATTTTTTAGTGGTAGGTTGAAGTATTCATGTGCCATATAGAATACCATGAGTATATCGAGGATGTGATGTCTGAATTCGCAACCAGAATGTGCTATCCAAGCCGTGGCAATGGCCACCCCAGATCAAGGATTTCAATATATATTGTGGCGTGCATGCATGATGCAAGTTCTCGGATCTATTTGTTTCAACTAACCCTGCTATCTATTTGGCTTTCTCTGTCGTCCCCGCCCCGCTGGCTACCTCTGAACTTTAAGCTGCTTACTTCCGTTCCAGAAGCTAAAAGATTGCACCCACACGATGGAAGAAATATCTACCCGAGATGAGCTCATAGAGCCTACCACTGGATTCCAGTACGAAAAGCTTGAATCTAGGTCATCTATTCGACTTCTTATACTCCAGCCTGGTGCCTAAGAAGACTCGATTTCCTGCCACATCAAACATGTGAATCTCGAGAGCAAACCCCAGTACGAAGCTCTATCGTATGTCTGGGGCGATTCGTCTCAGACTAAGGAAATCTTGTGCGAGTGATGTCTTATGACTGTGACTATCAGTAAGCACTTCATAACAAAATCTTTGACGATTTAAGGATCAGAGCTAAGCCAAGAACTAAGGCCTTCATGGTGCTCTCCGCCATCTGCGATTGGAGACTGTAGAACGAGTTATCTGGGCAGACGCCATCTGTATAAATCAGCAAGACAACGATGAAAAGTCCCTTCAGGTAGCTCTCATGGGTGAGATATATTCACGCTGCTACCAAGTACTCGTCTGGATTGGCGAAGACATCGACGACCTAAGCGGCACCTTCAAGACGGTAGAAGAGCTTCATGAAGTATTCTTGAAAACCAAAGAGGATTACCCCTACGAGGAACTGTCTTTTGAGAATACCTTTCTCCCGGATTCGTCTGCATTCTCAAACCTCCTACGCACGCGGGACATGTGGACGAAGGCTTTCGTTCGCTTGATCTGGTAGCCTTGGTTTCTACGATGATGGTTTCTGCAAGAGATCGCTAATGCTCCAGCAGCTACTGTCTTATGTGGTTTCAAGACCATTTCGTGGTCTGTGCTGTCAGATGTCTACTGGTGTATATATAAGAGTGATGTCTTCAGCTACATCATTGACCCCGGTGAGGGAGCCGCTGGATCCCATGCCGGAATTGTGATTATGGGTCTCATACGAAGGGACTCTCGAAAGAACGACCATGCACCGCTTTTAGAGTCCGTGGTGTCAACTAGATTTTTCAAGTGTACGGACCCACGAGATGCAATATACGCGTTGCTGGGACTCGGAGACGTGAAGCTGTACGGGGATTCACTTATTTCAAACTACTCCCTTTCAGTCGAGGATATATTCAAGAAGTTTGTCATTGGTTGCCTCGTTCAGAAGGGATCCATGTATCCACTCAGCGTTAATTATACCCCTCCTTAATCTGGTGTGCGGAATCTACCGAGCTGGGTACCCGACTTCACTCGCCTGGAGTTGACCAACCCATTGATTCGTATGCGAATGGGGGATGGATTGCCCTACCATGCAAATGGTGACTCAAGCCCAAGAGTCCGCGTATCTAAAGATGGGAACTTGCTGTTTTCATGGGGGAAAATAGTGGACACAATCAAAGACACGGCGCCACCACTCGACGAAGTGTACTGCATTGACATGGAAGGATTATCACCCGCTGAAATTTGGGTTCAACGGTTGAAAAAGTGGCTCGCATTTCGCAAGGAGATTGTTGGCTACGAAACCTCGACGAAGAACAGCGTGACAATCTTTTCGAATCCTTCTGGCGGATGTTGGTATTCAACCTCACAGCCGGCGCGGATAAACCACCTCCAGAGTACTCAGAAAACTTCAAGATTTACTTACATAACTTCTTTCGACCCGGTGTCGTTGTTCCAGAGACACAGGAGCCTTTACGGACCCATTTACTCCAAATTGAGTCTGCTGTCAACTCTCGTGCGGAGGGCTGGAGTATGTTCACGACGGAGAATTCGCGGCTTGGTCAAGGAATGAGGTCGATTAGAAGGGGAGATATTGTTTGCATTTTGGATGGCAGAGAGCTCCCGTATGTTGTAAGACCAGTAGATAATGTGCGGTATCAGTTCCTTAGCTCTTGTTATGTTCATGGCCTGATGGATGGTGAGGCTTACAGCAAGGATGGTGTGGATTCTACGGAGTTCTGTTTTTGTTAAACTCTTCGGTTTCTTAGATAATTTTTAAGGAGAACGGTTAATATATATGAGAGACACTCCAGAAGAACTTTGGAGTTGTGGGAGTAATGGACTGGAGTACTGGGAGGTTTCGGTTTTGATTGGACCTATGTGGGGGACCCAAAGTACTACCCTCCTTTGAGACTCGGTTTGCTTGTTAATGTTTGTGCTCTGTCTTTCTATATTTTTACATGATTCGCTCTCAGAGGTATAGCCGATAAAGGGAAATCCAACAAGTAAGATTAGATGATGGTTTTTGGGGTGGGGGGGGCTGGGGGGGGGGGGGGGGGGGGGGGGGGGGCGCTGCAAAGAACTCTTATTGATCAACTGCGATGGCTTTCATATCTGACAGAGGGCCATGGAAGGTTTTTATCGCTCACTTCTGGCTTCTTCAGCAATCGAATTCCATGGTATAGTTTCTATTCTGATGTTATCAGATGCCGGAAACTACCTCCCATGAATTTCCCGCCAAAGGATCCGCCTTTTAAAGCATGAAAGTTTGTTTAGTCTAATGTCCCCACGTTCTGTGTGCAAATGCTGAGGAATTCTAAATTTTGAGCGAATATTTAGGACAAATGCAATCAGGAGCATCAAATTACTTATTAAATAAGCCATTTGGCGGGGGCTGTCGCCACGGCTGCTCGTCGAAATAGTGGTTCTTAGCTTGCTGCCAGCGGCAATGTAACCAGACTTAACCCCTGAGGTTCGCTTGGATTAAACTAGGGTACAAAGGCCGAAAAATAGGTACAATGGCCAATAATCTCGTTTGAGGGGATTCAGAGCTTCTTTCATGCTCTGCTGCAAATTCAAAGGAAGGTCGCACTCATTCCAAAGAAGGCCAGAAGGCTCATTGGCCGCCTAGTCCAGGACCTCGCTTAGCTCACTTGATAAGGCAACGACATCTTTATCATGAATGCCCCATCTTCACCTTCAAAGACTCACAAAGACAACAAAATCCTACAATAATTTAGATTTACCAGAAGGATATCACGTGTTATATTAAGTTTAATCTCACATATCTTTTCTTGAGTCGCCCTCGAAATTCTTTTCTGTTTCCACAACGCAACTCTCCCAACGAAACAAGCTCCCACTCACAACGCCAAAACCAGCACGTCCCATCGGTTGTTCATTGTTCAGTGTTTGGTTCTAACAGCGATAGCCTTCAGCAAACCACGAGATCTGCTCGTGTCAAGATGTTGAACGCCGATGGAACCTCGACCGCCTTTGGGCTCAGCTTTCGAGAGCACGACAACCGCAAGATGCAACATATCTTGCGCGCCTACAATCGACTTCCTGAGAACCCTAACATTCGCTCTACCCTTTACTTGGCACTTACCAGCCTCGAGAACTCCCTCCTTGATGAAGATTCGCAGCCCATTCGTGATTGGCTCCGAGACGGTGGTAGCTTGAGCGACTTCCCAGGTCCCTCTGCTGCTCAAGGTCCCCCAATCAACGGTGATGAAAGATCGAACACCGCTGAGAATGCTTTCGTCCCACAAAATCCATATGCTAGTTACCCAGGTGGCTTCCAACCCCATGGCTGGGGCACTGCTGCTGGTATAGGCGAGGCCAACGGAACCGAGGATCAAGAGGACAATTCAGATGACAGCATTGATGATAATGAGGAAGACGAGGAGCAAGATGCCTCTCAGGGTCAGGATGAGGATAATAGCGATGAGCAAGATGAGAGTGAAGAGGGGGAGGATGATGAGGCAACTGATGAGAGCGACTCTTCAGACTACATTGGCCCGGGCCAAAGTATAGAGATTCCCGAGGGTTACAAGGAGTGCTGCATTTGTTGTGAACAATTCGCCCCCGACAACTTCCCAGAGTCAACGAAGATCACCGCCACCTGCAATCACGACCACGAGGAAGTCGTCTGCATTCCTTGCATCCGCAAAACTATTCAAACTGGGCTCGACAATGGCGAAACTCGTCGGATTTACTGTGTTCTTTGCCCCGAGTTCTTCAAGCTGGAGGATGTCAAGAAGTATGGAACTGTAGCAATCATCTCTCGGTATTTGTTCTCTATCCCCACCGATCTGCCTCCATCCTGAAATGACCAGTTGCTAACCACTTCATAGCTATGAGTACCTGGTGTTGATGGCAACCCCTGGTCTTATCATGTGCCTTGGTCCTAACTGCGGATCCGGCCAAGCCCACCCTGGTAATCACAAGGAGAACCCCGTCATGATCTGCGACTCTTGTGGCTTCAAGACCTGTACTGTTCACAAGCTGCCATGGCACGAGGGCTTTTCCTGTGAGGAATTCGACTGTGACGAGTCTCAGATCGAGCGTCTTGAGGCTGATGAAGCTACCGCCAAGTTGCTTTCCCTGAACTCCAAGGTCTGCCCTGCTTGCAACCAAGGTGTTACAAAGACTGATGGCTGTGACCACTTACAATGTAAGTCTCTCCAACACTCGTACAGCCGCTCTTGGCAGATGTACTAACTCAAAAATCAGGTCGTTGCGGTCAACAATGGTGCTTCGAGTGCCTCGCCTCCTGGGAGAACATCATGCGCATCGGTGAGACAGCTCATGCCCGCCACTGCAGCTACCACCCTGACAAAGTCCGTCTCCGTGCCGACCAGAGGGACGCCAGCGCTCGTAACATGGCTGAACTCGTCCACGGTGGACCTGTCAGTGAGGCTCTAGCACAAGCTCGACTTCAACACAATGCCAAGCGTCGTGAGAAGTTGAGACCATTGGCTTTGGAGGCTGCCGAAAAGAGAGCTCAGGCCATGAAGGAGGAGGCTGATGCTAAGGCGAAGGAAAAGGCGAATGCAGGTGGCAGCGGAAGGAATATGGGACTTGCGCCACGCAAGAAGCCAAAACTTATCGCGCCCTGGGAGGAGAAGTGAGAGCCTGGACATGGCATCTTACGGCTTGATGGATATTCTGAGCGATACTTTGGATTTGGCGTTTTGCATCAGCGAGCGTGATGATGTTTTGCATTTTGATGCTCGCGACCTGCTTGCCACCTGTTTGCCTTCGGTGGAGGATATTTCTCATACATTTTTATTTCTTTCGGCCAGCGGTACGATTCAGTACTTGCCCGTCGCCGTCACATATGTAGATGGACGATACGTTTCGGCAAATTGGGAGGCCATAACAAGACCATGTTCAGGGGATAGAGAATAAGATTCACTTTCTGTGGCATGATCAGGCTTCTACTGCTGCTTCTTCTACCTAGGTAGAAATTCTGCGTAGCGCCGAAATAATTCTTTACCTAGCAATTCAACCGAGAGATAAAAATACACATTTTCTTGAAAGAAAAGTACATATTTAGATTTTCGTTGTTGCTGCGTTGAAGACTTGGTGCTAAAGGAGCAAGTCCCGACTTACAGGCATGAGTCCCTGAGGCAACAGTGTTCAAAGCCTAGCTTGCCGCCTGGACACAGTGAACTTTAGCGAAGGCGCCTGAAACAACCCCGCTGAGTCCTTCCGAGCTCGCTTACAAAACAATATCAACAACAGAGCGACGAGAAAACCCCCCTCAAACCAATATTCAACCCAACAGATTTGTACATCGCGCTTTGGGGTATTATTCGATTCATTGGGCGGCAAGCCAGCACCTTGTTAATCTTTACTCCAAAGCTGACATCCAGTACGGTGTCATCCCCACATAGCAGTAAGCAGAGATGGCCCGATTTGAGACGCCGTGGCTTACCTCAAATCTCGAGTCAACATGAACATCATCATCTCCTGTCGAGGAAAGACCCTGCTATTGTGTTTATCAAGGTCGATAAGGTTCGGATATCATAATCCTTGCTTATCCGACCCGTTCCGACGAGCATACCCGCTAGACACGTCAAAGTCTAAATAGACTTTCTCGGCATTTGCGTTTTCATCTCCAGGGCTCAAGCCCAGCCATATTTACAACACCAACCCTTAACTCGAAACAGTGCAATCTAATCTGTTTACGAGTACTCCGTACAATCAAAATACTTCTCCAACATGGAAATCATTATAGTCGGCGCCGGCATAGGCGGCCTCTCAACAGCTCTCTCCCTTGCCCTCGCAGGGCACGCCGTAACCGTTCTCGAAGCCTCCCCCACGCTTGCTGAAATCGGCGCCGGCGTTCAATTGACACCCAACGCCACGCGGTCGTTCTGGAAATGGGGTCTTGGACCTGATATCCTCTCTCACGCCGTCTTACCGTCTTCCTTTAATATTCGTCGAGATACGGATGATTCACTGCTTGCTTCAGTGTCGTTCCGGGAGTTCCAGGATAGATATGGAGCCCCGTATTTGGTTATCCATCGAGCGGATATCCATCGCATTTTACATGAGCATGGTGTTAAAGCCGGTGTGAAGGTTAGGCTGGGCTGTAAAGTCGTAGGATATGATTTTGAAGGTGGAGGGGTGACGTTGGAAAGTGGGGAGGTGTTGAAAGCCGATCTTGTCATTGCAGTAGATGGCATCAAGTCGTTCGCAAGAGGAGCTTTCTTAGGGAACGCGGATGAAAAATGGGAAGAGAAAACTGGATGGGCTGCATATCGACTCATGGCTCCCGTGGAAGCCCTGAAAGCAAATCCCCTCACAGCACATCTTGGACAAGATTACAACTGCAACTGCTGGACTGGAGACGATAGATCCGTGATGACCTATCTCGTGAAGAATGCTCAAATGCTCAACATTGTGCTTTCACATCCCGATGATGTCGATACCACGGGTTGGACATCCGAGGAGTATAAAACGGAAATCAGCAAGACGTTCAAGGATGTCTCGCCTACTTTGCAAGCTTTACTGGTGGCTACAAAGCCGGAGGTGCAGAATTGGCCGGTTTATCAAGTCAAGTCGTTAGCGAAATGGGTTTCGGATTCGGGGAAGTTCGTTCTGGTGGGTGATGCGGCGCATGCTATGGCCTTTTACTTGTCGATGGGCGTCTCATTGGCAGTGGAGGATGCGGAGACGTTGACGGAATGTGTGGCTTTGATGGAGAGCAGGGGAGGTGGATTGGCGCATGCGATGGGCGTTTTTGAGAGAGTTAGGAAGAGGAGATCTGAGGCTGTGAGGGATGCTAGTTTACATGCTGGAAATATGTTGCATGTGAAGGAAGGAGAGGGAAAGGATGCTAGAGATCGGGCTTTGGCCTGTGAAGGAGTAGTTGAGGGAGGAAGTAAGGGGGAGAGGTTTTATGTTGAGAAGTTATCTTATGGTATTGCTGATCAGGAGATCAGGGACTGGAGTTATGGATATGATGTCAGGAAGGAAGTTGGGGACGAGTGGCAGAAGTAACCCAATTGTTCAAGAAATCCCAATCGTCAGACTTCTCCCGTCGCTGGGGTTTGATAGATCCCATATTTTAACAATGTCGCTATAGTTAATCATGACTGCCTGCCTTGATAGATAGGCAGATGGTGATATCGGACGAGATTATAAGAAAATACAGGTGGAATCCTGAGCAGCAAGAAAGCAGGTTGGAGTTAAAAGAAAGAACCATCAGCGACCTCACGCGAGATCCAATAAGAACATTAGCGGATCGATAACCTTCGCTTGAAGTTTCCCAACCACTTAAATATGCCGCCCAAAAGAACCACGGTGTCAAATTTGTCGAATCCAGTGCGAAGGTAGGAGACGGAAGATCTTCGAGCTGATGAGAGAGGGTGACGGTGAGCAGGAGAAGTCCCGTTCCAGGTAGGTGTTTTGCTGGGTATTTTTCCGAGAGCCACGTGATCTTGCTCGATTTTGGAAGTGATTGCCCCATCCAGGAGAAATTTCCCAGTGCTGCTTGCTGTATAAAATCTTCGACGCATTGGACGAACTCTCTGGTATTAGTATAGTATTGCAGTAACAATAGGCAAGCAGGATCTTATGATATTCTGCGATTCAATTTTTTGAAGTCATGCGGCGAACAAATTTTGGTGGCATGTGAAATTCCATGGCCAGGCACACGATCCTTGCAAGCCGAGGAGAACATGGATATCAACAATCCATTCCATCCTCGACGACTGCTAAACCTTCCTTCTACCACAACCACCACAACACTACAGAATAGCTTCAAGTCAGTCCAACCAGCTACAATCTATACCTCGACGTCTGCGATATGATCCCAATCTCGGGTACCCTCTCATGATCCCGGATTCAAGAGCTGCGCATCGCAGCATTGATTAACTTCCCCAGATTTTCCCCACAGTCCACAACCTCTCTCCCTTCGATCATCCACCATGGCAGCGCAATCCAAACTCCTCCCTCCTGATCGCACTATCAAGAGCATCATCTCGAAGTTCACTGACCTCTATCTCAAACACCGCACGAAGATCTCTCGAACCGTCTACCTAACCCTCTTTTTCGCCCTCCTCAATCGCATACGATCCGCCATCTCGGAACAGAAAGCTGCGGCTATCAGACAAGCAGAGAAGAGACAGCGGGGATCTACTGCGCTGGGCCATGGCGAGGCGACAAAGAGGCAGAAGGTGGAATTGAATAGGGAGTTCTTCAAGAACCTATTTAGGTTGCTGAGGATATGTATACCAGGATGGAGGAGTAAAGAGTTCCGGCTGTTGATTAGCCACAGCATTTTCCTGATTATCAGGACTCTGATCAGCTTGAAGGTTGCGGCTATGGATGGTGCTCTTGTTTCCAGTCTGGTTAGAGGGAAGGGGAAAGACTTTTTGATTGGGATTGTATGGTGGATGGTGATTGCTGTGCCGGCAACATTTACCAATTCCATGGTATGTCTGTGTCACTTCTCGCAGAAACTATGCTAACTCTGCTGTAGCTTTCCTACCATCAGTGTAAACTTTCACTTCAGTACCGGACACGGTTAACGAATTACATCCACGACAAATACCTCTCGAATATGACATTTTACTCTCTCTCTGCGCTCGACGATCGGATAAAGAACGCAGATCAGTTGATCACTGTGGATGTTTCCAAGTTCTCCAACAGTCTGGCAGAGCTCTATGGGAACTTGGCGAAGCCAACATTGGATATGTTGATATACAATTATTCTCTGTCGAAAAGTGTTGGTGGTGAGGGTAAGACTCGGTCAGAAGTGGTTGAAGAGCCCAGCTAACATCTCCAGGCCTGTTCTTTATGTCGCTATTGGTCCAGCTGTCCGCGAATGTTATGCGGGCATTGACACCCCCATTCGGAAAATACGTTGCGGATGAAGCAAGATTAGAAGGCGAATTTCGGTTCGAGCATTCTAGGTTAATAGACTACAGTGAAGAAATCGCATTGTACAATGGCCACGAGGCAGAGAAAGATACATTAGACAAGGGATACTTTACTTTGATCAAGCATGTCAACTGTAAGTCTAACTCTCACTCCGATAATTTCTGGCTAACGTGTCAAGATATATTACGGCGGCGATTTACCCACGGCATAATGGAGGTGGGCTTTCTTCTTTGATCTTTTGTTGATTTGGTGCTAATTGTGGGCAGGACTTCATCATCAAATATGTATGGGGAGCTCTTGGGCTCGTTCTTTGCAGTGTCCCAGTATTTTTCAAAATCCCAGGGGCATCTGCTCAAACTATGGGTGACAGAACAGAAAGTTTCGTCACCAACAGACGACTTTTGCTCTCCAGCTCCGATGCATTTGGTCGAGTCATGTTCTCGTACAAGGAAGTGACTGAACTTGCGGGATATACATCCCGTGTTGCGACCCTTTTGGATGTCATGGATGATATCAAAGCCGGCCGCTTCGAGAAGACACTTGTCTCTGATGACAATGGCGGCGAGCAGCTGGAATTGATGCGAGGTCGTGGCAAAGTGATCGAGAGTGAAGACATTGAATTTATCGATGTGTAAGTTTGAAGCTCCTTGAATATCGGTTTTTTGACTGACATTTTAGACCTATCATCACACCTGGTGGTAGTGTTCTAGTGAAAGCGTTGTCTTTCTCCATGAACCGTGGTGACCACGTTCTAGTTGTTGGACCAAACGGTTGCGGAAAGTCATCGCTATTCCGCATCCTAGGTGGGCTATGGCCTGTCTACGGTGGCACCGTCCGCAAACCTCCTCTTTCACAAGTCTTCTATGTCCCTCAAAGACCGTACCTCAGCGCGGGTTCCCTACGCCAACAAATCATTTACCCAGATTCCCTCCGCATCATGCGCAGCAAAGGAATCACCGATGCAGACCTCCTCTCCATCCTCCGTATCCTCGATCTCGACCATCTAGTCGACTCTTTTCCCAACGGCTGGGACGCCGAAGCAGAATGGCGGGACGTTTTATCCGGCGGCTTGCAACAACGAGTCGCAATGGCACGCCTTTTCTACAACCGTCCCAAATATGCCATCCTAGACGAATGTACATCATCCGTGACTCTTGAGATGGAGAAAGTCATGTACGACCATGCGAAAGCCCTGGGAATCACACTCATGACGGTCAGCCATCGGAGGAGTTTGTGGAAATACCACAGCAAGATCTTGCAGTTTGATGGGCAGGGTAAATACATCTTTACGCAATTGGATGCCGAGAAGAGGTTGAAGCTCGAGGATGAGAGGGAAGACTTGGAGATGCATCTTAGACAGGTGCCGGAGATTGAGAGGAGGATTGCTGAGTTGAGCGCTGCTTAAGTATGGGTGTGTTGCACAAGTCTGGCAGGGACGTATAAGATATAAGATATAAATCGAAACTATCTATTCTAAGATCTCCCATTACGCCATCTGTCTATCATCTATTCACCTTGGCGCCCGAACACAAACAGACGCTGATTCGACACTATTACATTACGAAGTTATCCATGCAGCTCGTCCCTACTCCACCGACCTCATCACAACTCCTCCCTCCCTCAAGCCACACACCCACCTTCCAGTACTGGACTAATAACAAACCTCACCACAAACTCCACATCCCCACTAACACCCTCCAACACACCCCTCCTCTCCTCCCCCTCAACCTCCGCCCCCTCCCCTCCAAACTCCAATCCCGCACCCCCAATCCTCTCCAACAAACTAACGAAATGCCCCTTCTTCATCCCATGCACATCCCTCCCCACTGGAGCAAGCGAAAGCTTGAGTTTCGCATTAAACCCCGTCTCCGCGATCTCCGTCCGCGTCGTCAACTCCACGCCCGCAGAACAGTGCGTGTTTGCGGAGTAGGGGAATGCGATGCCGTTGCGATGTAGGGACAGCATATCTGCCGTTAAGACGCTCATCCATCTCTTCGTCTCCTTTTTGGATAGTTGTGGTGGCTTGCAAACCTCTCCTGCTATATCTTTTCCCTCAGTTGAAGATGGACTTGACGGTAGAGCGAGGGAGAGGGGGATCTGTGGTTCTAAATCTGCGTTCAACCCTCGTCGTGTGTTGGCGTGGGCGTTGAATGAGACGGGTAGTGCGTTTGAGGGGATTGTGGCGTGGGTTACTGCTAGGCCTGGGGAGGAGGAGGAGGATTGAGAGAGGTCTCGGTTGAAATCTAGGTAGGCATCTAAGAGGGAGGGTGTGTTTCCTGATGCTGGTGCTGGGAAGGCGAGGGTTTGCGTGAGGAGGACTAGGAGGGGGAGGGGGAGGGTGAAGAGTGTGGTGCGCATCTTGAAGTGATGTTATTTGTTCGCCAGTCCTAGATCTGTGACGAATTGATCGAAATAACAAGAGCCGACCTCAGACTGAAGCTTTTTCAAATGTGAGCACGAGGAGAATTTTATGGGATGTACTTGAATGGACAATACTATTTTATTGCGACAGACCAGCAATATATACATCTTCTCTCCGACCTTATCTCTTGTCTTTGCGAACATCCAGTGTCTCAGCCTTGTTGGAGGTTCTCAGGCTGGGGCGGCTAGGAGGTGTACCTGCGTCACTTGAAACGGGGCCAGGGGCTCGCTTCGCGAAGCTTTTTTGTTTGGCTCACCAGCGGTTGTTTGATGTTTGATGTTTGGACGCCTGAATGTTTCGAGCTTGGGGCTTAAGGCTCGGGAGATCGGAGGATGGGTGAGAGCGGTTAAGCTTTGATGGGTGCTAGGATGAGTTTGAGGTCGTGGAAGGGTTGGTGGTCGCGAGCTCGTGATCATGGTCTGACCGTTTGGGTCTGAGAGAACTCGCTTAAGTTCTTATCACAATTGAACCACTTCTCATGGGTTTTGGTTGCATCATTTAAATGAAAGGTAATTGCAATGAATTTTCTTCTCCAAATATTTCGCTGCTTTTTCAAACTGCTCTCGTCCCATCTGAAAGTATCCACCACATAATTGAAAACATACTCAATTTCGTCATTTGTTTACAACTGTCACTGACAGCCTTGTATAGGTGCTACAAACTGCTTGAGATGTTGTGGTGCAACTCAACCTTGATCGAACGATGCTCTAATCGCAGCTCCTCGGACTCAATTAGTTAGAGACTAATCACTTGTCTTTATCGACCTAAGACTTGCTGCGTGCCTAGAGTAAGCCAGAACAAGTATTGGTCACGTGCAATCGACGCGTCAACGCGTCTCCCGATCTCGATCTCCACAGACCCGCAGCAATCAACGTCATCAGTAAATAAACGTTACGGGCAACACAAAACCACGGCACAATTCCTGTTCTCCTTTTGCTTCTGTCTAAAGAATTCAAATCATTCCTTGCATTCCTGCTCTACAGCACAATCAAAATGGTCTCACTCCCCAGTGGCGAACCTGTCGTGGCCGAAAGCAATGGCCAGGCCGCGTCGGCTTCCAACACTAAAGACTTTGGTTCCACGGGGACGAAGAGGAAGGCGGAGGATGAAACTCCAGTTGAGAAGGATAAGGAGAATGTCTGCCCTCCACCGGCATACAAATCTAGGAAATTGGGTGTCGGTGAGAAGCTGATGGCAGAAGAAGCAATCCCCGCTGGAGACGATAAAGAGAACATCCAGGATTCGAAGGCAGTTGCCGAAGAAGCCACTGAAGAGAACCGAGAGCATACTCCAGGACGCGATGGACCTATCAAAGAAGAACGACGCTCTGTCACACCGGATATCAAGCCTTTCAAAGGAGAGCCTGGAAAGAAAGTCCGAAAGACGGCCTACGAGAAGAATGAAGAGTATAAGAAATTCATTCGGGAGAACGAAGACCATACATTTCACGAGTATGATTCCGTGTGCTTTAGACCCCTTGATCAGCGTCATATGTTCCGCTATTGACCTTCCTGTTCCATAGACTGTATGTATGCTTCGACAAAGGCCCCAACGGCTCCCCCACATACGACAAATCCGGGTTCCAGCTCGACTACCACAAAGTAGCCGACTGGATGAAGCCAAAAGGGTACAACAAAAGCAGGATAGTAAATGGGATGGAGAAAGCGATTGCCAGAGCACAGTCCGAGAGCCAGCAGATGGCGGAAATATTCTTTGAGAAAGGAGAGGCTCCTGCGGACACGAAGAATTGTAGAGGAACGGATTACTGGAAGGATCGCGTGTCGAAGGACTTGAATGTGCCGTGGCATAAGATTACAGTGGAGCACTTCAAGGAGTGGGAGAGGAAGGGGTTTAAGAAGGCGAGGAAGGGGGAATATGAGGATTTTACGGAGGAGGAGAGGAAGAGGATGTTGAGATTGATGAGTGGTGCATCTCTGAGGAAGTAGGCGGGCCTCGGTGGAGGGGGACGATTCGTCAATTCGGTGCCCTTTACGTCACTTCCAGTAGTGGAGTTAGTGGTCATTGCTGAGGGCGAGAGCCATGGCTTGTGGATGTTGCTTGCTTCTGCATATCAGCCTCGGAGGCTTGCAAGCTGAATCTTTCAAAAATCTTCTGCAAGTCCCCGCCTTTCTTAAACTTGGCAAAATGTATCCCCGCTTAGCAAGATCCACTTAATACAACAATGTTATTATACAGAAGTGGTCGAGCGCTGCGAGCAGTTGAGATAGGTAGAATTAAAAGTGATTAATTATTATCTAAATTACGGAAGGAAATCAGGAGAAGTTGTTCTCCTGAGAGCGGTATACAGTGGTAGAACCCAATTAGGTGAGGTGCAGTGCTAAGCGAGCAGCTACCTGTGACAGGACAGATAGATGTGACAGTCCCCTCAGCCTACAACTGCCCTGGGCAATAACTTCAAAAAATCATAATAATTTAATAATACTATTTAATTTCCTAACGCAGTGCTAGATAAAGAAGGCTTAGAGTCAAGCTAAAGTTAGTTCTATATTGAAAATTCCACTTTATTTTCAATGAGCTATTTTGGAGAAAAAAAAGCACCTGATACTTGCCATCACCTGTTCGGCAACCTCCCCGCGAAATAACACCACTTCACGGAATAGCACTTCAGATCTCCATTTAGGTCACCATGACATGAGGTGAGGTGACAGTGTGTCATGGCGCATGTAAAGTGTACGGCTCATCAGCCGATTGAAGCAAGGAGCCAGAAATATCACGCATGTGTCGGCAACGAATGTTGAGGGAAATCGTTCGAGGTCGGGCGGTATATATAGTATTAGGTCCCGCGAAATATGAGCCTCCTGTATTTCAATTACAGCATAGTTACAGCTTTCAAAGCAAACAATTACATCGAACATCGGTATTCAGAGACTGCATCATTTCAGTCACGTTCACCATCCAAAGTACAGAAGCACACTTCGAATTTGAAAGACGGAAATCGTTTCATACCGAAACACAAGGTCGAGGAAAAATCCAATGACTCTCTCTCGCAAATCTACAATCATCCTCCAGTTCGCACTTATCATCTGCATCAGCGCCATCATTGCGGGTCTAGCAGGTGGTCTGACGAGTCGAGTCTCGAAATGGAGCGCGGAAGTCAAGCAGGATAGTAAAACGTTGGGAAACGCGACGATCATGGTAGAAGATGGCAATTTGAGGTTGGAGAGAGATGGTAGAGGGACTATGGAGCATGATGGGGGGTTCGAGGGTGTGGGGCGCGAGAGATGTAGGAGGAGGGAGAGGAGGAGGATTGTTAGTGGCAGGAGGTACGAGCTATGACCATGAAGGAAGATGGATGGAAATCATCGAGTTTGAGAAGATTGTGTAGATCCGATGTTGATTGAATTGTAACAGACGAATGGATTGTGGAGATGGTGGTTGTGAAAGCAGACGGGGATCCAGAACCCGAGATCAGCCCTCTGGATCTGGACATGAAAAGACAGGACACAAAGTTGAGAAGGCAGGCGAGGCCATTCGCCGAATAGACAGATGACATAACAAATATTACAAAAAACAATAATTCTTGACATTGAGAGCTGCCTGAAATATCACTCTGTGTAACAAACAGAAATTTAGCTGATTTGAGAGAGGCGCAGATTGAAGGCTGAGAGCTGTAGAACTGCAGTCTGATAGGGTAAAACGGAAAATGTCAGCCGTGTTCGGCTGCATAGAAAAGGAAAAAGTAATCAGAGAAGGTTCAACGAAAATTCCAGGGTTCCAGACAATTCCCGCTGCTACCAAATACCAGAGATTGGAGACCTAGCCAACCTGGAATTCGTCGGCAATGCTAGAGGACCGTACTTGTTCTGGTCAATGTGACAAACACAAAGAGTCCCGAATTTATTGAATCTCTTACCCACTCAGGAAAGCGTTACGCTGGGAAGATTTTGTTGGATCCCAAATATCCTATGTTGATTGGGAGAAGAGACCGAGGAGCAGCACTGAAATAGATGCTGAGTAGTCAGCAAACGCTAGCTTCATGCTAAAAATAACATCCTCTTTTCCTTCCCAACACAAGTCCAACATCGTCCCAGTTTCTCCCATCTTGCTCAATTGTATATCTTCAACATCAACATTGATAAATACAACTACACCTTAATCACAACTATCAATCGCTTAGACTTTCACGGACTTTTAGGGCATTGGTATTTGGCCAGACTGGAGTTGGGGGCCGAACTTCAGGGCCACCTCGAACCACGCAAGCGTCAGTGACGTGCTCCGATACCCTCGCGACCTTCCAGATCCAGCTCTCCAGTTCATTGGCCTTGGACACTTCAATGGAGGGTATCCTTCATTCCTACACTGCCCAATTGTCAGCCGGGCCAACCAATGCAAATGATTTAACAGACGTTTTCCTACTCCAATTCGCGGGACAGGGAGCTTAGACGACAGTTCTTCTTCTCTCCCTATTCCCATGTCCATCTGGTGTCAGGAGAGTTTGATACGCAATCTTCATGGCCTTCAAATCTTCGCCCAAAGTCGCTTCCATGCCACCTACTCCCGTAGGAGGTGTGCTATTCGACGTCCCTGGCTCGTTTAGCTCCGTTGCCTGGGAACATCTCATTGTTTGACCCATGAACAGACTATCCGATATCCCTTCGCGCCGTGGCCATCTCATGAGCAAATCAACAGCCTCTATCCGAGAACTTCTTGTCGGCTGTTCGAACAATTCTGTCAATCTTGATGGGTCGATTGTGCCTAGGAGGACTGTGAAATGAGAATTTGACCTTGCTCGGAGACAATCGACAACAGCTTTTGAGAGATAGACGATATCTGCCATATTCATTCTATCATCTTCTAGCGAGAAGTTCGCATGTCTAGCAACAGTGTTCAGAAGTAGAATGCAAGCTTTGAAGCCTAGTCGGAGCACAGTTGCGGCCAAATCTCCTTCTAGAAATGGCGATTGCTGAAGAAGGAACTCAAAAGAGGAATTCCACCTATCCAGCTGAGAGCGACAGTGGATATACTCGAACTGGAAGTTCGAGGAATGCATGACACTGTCGGGGTTCAGACCGTAAAGGAAATCCTCCCCCACGTATACTTCCTCGAAATGAATATTACTGTTCGCCTGGGCTTCGTCTTCGATTTCTGGGTTTTGTAACAGGTCTATGCTATGCATCCAATGCACGAGGCGTCTGATGATGAGATCAAGATATTGCCGAGCGGTATCATAGTCCTCGAAGCAGGCTGGCATGCTCTGGACAATCTCCTCTCCTTCGTACATTATCGTGCGGTGCTGTTCGGCGGTATTTTTACACCCAAACATGTTGCTTTGGATCTCCAGTCCACCAAATATTCGAATCAGAATATCGTCGACAACATCCGGAGCCGGAGGTGGGAAGCTGGATGGGTGATAGCCTGCGGACGGATGAGACTTTCGCCAGTTCTCTATCAATGTTAGGCCACTCTCAATTTGCGCATCCGCCAAAGTGTAGTTTCCATGGACTCCTTCGAAGCAGGCAATGAGCAAGGAGGTGATCAACGTCGTTCGTAGGTCTTGGCGGCCTTGACTACATGCTTCCCTCATGAGTCCAAGGGCTTTGGAATACTGCTGGATCGCGGCTCTATGGTGCGTCCTATGATCAATCTTGAAATATCCGGGCACCGCGCTCTTTTGTTCATGAAAGGTTATGCATGATTTCGCAAGAGCTCCAATCGCGATTACTACATGTCGAATCGACGGCACACTGCATGCTTGCAGAATGAATATGCGAAATGGATCCGAGTCAAAAAATGGTGTTATCTGGAAAGCTGTCTGGTCTCGGAACACGTTGAAGTACAGCGCCTCGTCGTCTCCCCCGAATATTGGTGTTGTTGATGCATGCGAGATCGATGGTAGAGAGGGTGTTCTTGTTCGTTGAACCATTGTTGATCCTTGAGAGCGTGCTCGTGGACTCGGCGTCCTGGATTGACGATCGTAGCCATCGCATGCGATGCCGAACCTCACGCAACGGTTGCAGATCTGAAAGTCGGTGAGAAAACTCGACATTGGATGGAGCCGACTTACTGGTTTGCCTTCGTCGCACTTCACTCGACCTAAAGGAAATAATCAGTACATGTCCGAGAATTTTTTTCCCAACTGTCTTTCCTATTTGATCGAGCTCATCGCCGCGACTCCTCCTGCTTCGATTCCAGACACCCAGACGTTAAGAAGTGGAGTCAGTTGAACTACTCACGTATTCTGGGAAAGAGTCAGTACTTCCACGAATCCAAGATCCAATATGCTGGTACTCACTTGCAGGTCCCACAGCCGGTGCGAGAATGTTTCCCCGACGATCTATTCTTCTTGACTGTTGGTCTGACTGGCTTTTCCATCCTGACTCTTTGTTGGACGTCTGGCCTGGAGAATTTCTGGCAGTGAAAGTGCCAACACTCTGCACTACAAGCATTAATGAGGACCGAGAAACTCCAGGGATCTTCGGGCTCGCCGATGATACTTGAGGGCTTCGCACAACACGTCTTCGATGTGCATTCATAGCACCCTCAACACAGCCGGACTTGTGCCACATCAGGAAATGTACACTGTCGTATGGTTTCTCAGCCCACACTTCAACTTCGAGCAAAATTGGCGAGCCTCTTCAAACATACGGTAAAGCTCTAGGCTAGCCATTGAATCGCGCCCAAAGATATCTGGAGTTTCAAGCACCATACACACCGATCATGCAGTCAGCATTGATTGCCTAGCAGCTACCTTGCCATCTCTGCCCTGCGGCCCCTGAAATCCCGCTTTTTGGATGGCGGTGATAAGTGGGCAGTAAGCACCTTAAGCGCGGAGAAGCCCGTTGGGACCTTTTACTCGTCCGCAACACGAGAAGCGAGGTCACCGAATCTTGACAAACCGTCGCGACGGCTTGCTACGTGTATTGGGCATTTCAACATTTGCTCCAAGATCGACAAGGAACTTCGCGTGCATCTGCAACGTCTCTTGGATCTAGTGGCTCGTCCATGATGGATAGCTGTTCCATCCTTGATGCCTGTCTATTCAAGAGACTCTCAACCTGTTCTTAGCACCCGCTCCTGGGGTTGTGCTAGCCGTTGAATAGGGCTGCATGGGTACACACACACAGTTTACTCGGCGATTTCCAGAGAGATCTTTGTGGGATGATTCTCAGGAGGCGCTGTTGGCGTTCAAGCCCACGCCAATCATTTTGTGGACCACCTCAACCCGGCGGTTATCTCGACTATGGTAAGGCTGAAGCTTTATTTCATTCGCTCCCAAGGCGGCAAAACTTCAAGAGGATCCCCTGCAGATGATGCGGCGCTGCATTTGGTAGGTCAGGTGACGACCATTTCCCCCTTCGTGGTCCAGGAAGCAGAACTCCTTCCAGAGCTGCAAATTCATCCACAACACACTTTCTCATTTGCATCAGCCTACATTCTCTTCATGCATCGAGCTAAATCAGCTTGCAGCTACGAGCTAACGAATCAGGTTTTGTTTCTTGTAGGACTGTCCCATTAGTGGTGCGGAAAAGTTGGGGGCCACGGCCAAGACTTCCATCTCAGGCCTAAGGCGCGGCTTTCTGGTTCGACCATCATTTCTTCAGCGGTTAGGATTTCCATGTGAAAGTGTTGTACTGCTTGGTATCACCGAAATATCAAGCCGTTCTTTGCAACTCACCAGCCGTCGCAAACGCGGTTTTGAATGAAGCTGAGAGCGGGATATTGACACAAGCGAGCATCAGTGAGCGTCCCAACCAAAAGTCTCCAGACATTCGGTCCGCAGCTTTAGCCCCACAAATATCCTGGGGGTCTTTCGGAGCCCCGCATATCGCGGTCTAAGCGGATATCAACTCCCGAAGCCAAAGTTCTCACCGAGTACTTGGGCTTACAGATGAAGAAGGGGCATGTCTTCTGGCTGGATGACTCGCACAGCCTCCTCGTCGTTATTCTGCACGACAAACCACCCCGCCCGTCCATGTTCTGGTGGCATTGTTCTACTTATGGTCAAAGCTTTCATGATATTGATGGACTTGTGCGAAAGCGAGCATGCTGGTATGCTCGGCTCGTAGGGCTGGGCATTGGTTACAGCTGCTCCGGTTGAAGACGATTGCGAGCCAGGAGCAGCCACGCAGCTGGAGTTATTACTCTCTCATTCCGTCGCCACCATACAAGGTAGGCAAGCTGTGATCAGTCAACTCAATGGGAGAGCGAATGTTTTGAATGACATTAGACCTACCTGCGTTGATGTTCTTCGAAACGAGACTCGGCTCCCAGGTATGCTGAGGTTGACAGCCATGGCCCTCAAAATGACAGCCCGTCCCTCGTCAACAAGCCCATATTACGGGCTGGCGAATCAGCTGGATTACTCGGTTTCTTTCAGCTTGGACGGGATGCGATTCTCCCGGGGGACATTCGACGTCCAAGACTTTCTCGGACTCGCTTCTTTTACAATGAACACTTGCATAACTACCAGCCTTCCTCGTACTGCACTCTAATCAACTCGTTCTTTCATTGACAGCCCTAGTATCGCTTTTCCAAGAGAGAGTATCTGTCGTGAACCAGGGATGGTTCCAGATTCGGTTTCTCATTCGGGACACCCGATTCGCACAATGCTTCCTTCTCAACCCCGCCTACCGGTGCCAACCTATCCATCGATCTCCACAGATCGACTTTTATTCATGCAAGTCTCTCTTCTATTATTGGCTCACTTATGCTTAATTCCCTTTACTTCTTGTTCCACCGCAATACGGCCGTTATTTAGCTCCCCATGGCGTCAGTATAGGTTGTGTGTTACGATGAGACGTCCTGGTCAGCGAGTGAGCTGCGGCCACACACTGAACAGACGAACTTCTTTCTTCTAGTCTAGTTCTCATATGTACAACAGCTACCAGGAGCTTCAGCTGTACAGGGACATCTGCGTAGAAGCTACAACTTCCTGACGTGTATGCCAGGTAGTCGGTAGCTTCAACCGTTCCCGAGCTGGAGTTCGGCATTGGATATCAGGATTTCGCAAGTGCTGAGTGTACTTGGTACCTAGGCCAGCAGTCGCTTCAAGGTCAAACTCCGTGAGCTCATAGTGAGTCGCGATAGCCCGAAATTTTCCTGGGAGACAGTTACCTACTTCTCGACAGAGACATGTTGATGTGGGTCACAACGAGAGCTTTGCTGAGCCATCTGGAGCGGTTCCATCCCGTCCGAAATAAAGCAGTTCAACAGAGACACCAAATCTCATTACAAGATTCATGGGTAACTAACGGATATGTATGTCACATTGTAAGTTCCTACGACATCAACGAGCTCCAAAGTTTATATACAGAGAATTGGTCGGGTATAATTTGCTACATATCAATGGTATCTCACAACAAGATATTGTGGTTTTCGCGATGCTCTTCCCAGCATGGCATACTTCTTCCAAAATCCAGAGGTGGCAAGCTGGGGTTCTAGGATTTCTTCCTCGCCCGCCGCTGTCCAAGACAGTCTTGACCTCTACAGCGAAAAGGGGTGACCAACCAGTCTTCGCTTGACCGTCAGCCTTACAGTGAAACTCATGGAGACATCTCTGCAAAAATCATTCCCACTATACACGCAGGAACTTCTCTGCTGGCTCTCTTGGCCCGCAATTTGTCAGTAGCTGGATGAGAGTCTTGTTGCCCCTTTTTGTTGCATATTCCAGCATTGTGTCGCCGCTGAACATTTTCGATTCTGGATCTGCGCCTCGACTCAACAGGAGGGATACAATCGCTGTGCTGTTGACGTAGATGGCGCGGCTCATCGGTAGCTCTCCGTTCAGACTTCGTGCTTCGGGGTTAGCACTATGCGCCAGGAGGATGGATACGATCGAGGTGCTGTTTCGTGATACAGCTGGAAGTTGTCAGTTGGAAAAAACAAGGCAAGTATCTGCCATTCAGCAGTTCGGGAATGAGCCAACAGTATCACTTACCCATGTAAAGCGGTGTCTCCCCACTGACAACCTGGAGATCTGGATTCGCTCCTTTACCCAACAATAAAGACACAGCCGAAGTATCAGAACGATAAACTGCTCTCTGCAAAGCTGTCTCTCCAGCCGGATTGCGAGTATCTGGACTAGCACCCTTCCCAAGCAAGAGCGACAGCACAGCAGCATCTCCACGACAGACAGCCTGAAATACAGGCGACTCATTCGACCGGCTCTTCTCTTCAGGATCCGCCCCTTTCTCCAACAGCAAGTGTGTGAGCGAGGTACTTCCCCTAACGACAGCTAGATTCAGCAAAGTTTCCTCTCCCGCCGGACTCTTTCCTGCACGCGCGCCTTTCCTTAGCAGCAGCTCGGCGATGGTCGTATGTCCTCGATACACGGCTGTCCAGAGTGGAGTTCGGTGTTTCTCGTCTTCAGTCTCAAGATCGATGTTGTTTTGGTCCAGGAGGACGGATACGATACCTTTGTCGCCGCGGGTTACAGCAATGGACAGGGCCGTTTCGCCTTTGGCTGTTCGGGGCGAGGTCGAAGCACCGTATTCTAGGAGGAGCTTCACCATTGCGGTTTGACCTCTATTAATGGCTGGAGGATCGAGGGTTAGCATGGTTCCGAATTGACAGGTCCCTGTGTGTTGAAGAGGAATGCTTACATCTGCAGAGAGGCGATTCGCCGCCCTTCATCTCCTCCACGTTCACACCCCTTTGCAGCAGCATCTTCGCGATACTCTTGGCATCGTTCGATACTGCTATATGTAGCATAGTATCCTTTCCGATTGGTGTCGCATTTGGATTTCCCCCAGCATCCAGGAGGCATTCGATGCAGTCTTTCTGCCGGCGTCCAACTGCAACATACAGCGGAGTCTCCCCTTTCCCATTCAGTTCGTCTATCCTCGCTCTCCCCGTCTTGACAATCGATCTCACAGCAGCTTTCGCATCATTTGCAACGGCAATGCTCAGCATACTGTCCTGTCCAAGCGGTCTCGTGTTGGGGTTAGCACCTGCGTCTAGCATGACATCAATGCAGTCCTTCTGTCGTCTGAGTACAGCTGCATATAGTGGAGTTTCTCCTCTAGCATTCGGTTCATCTATATCAACTCTCTTCGTATCAACCAGATATTTCACAATCGTTTTCTTGTCGTTCGAGCAGGCGATGTGTAGTGGAGATTCCGCACCAGGCGGTCTCGCCATCGGATCTGCGCCATATTCCAGTAACAGCTGCACGATATCTTTGTCCCCCTTAGCCACTGCTCTGAATAGACAAGTTTCAATCTTCTTGTTCAGCGCCTCGAGATCCTCGCCACCCTTATCAAGTAATTGCTTGACCTGTGACTTTTTACTCTTCCCAACAAGTTGATGCAGAAGTGTCTCCTCCGCTTCTGGAGGCGGTCGTTTCTGAAGTACATTACTGACAGTGCGTCTCGGTGCTATCGGATCTGTCGGACCAGTTGTCGTCGACCCATTGACGTTGATAATAATTTGCAAACCGCGAGGAGCGAAGAATCCTTCATTCCACTGTGACGAGACAGCCTCAATACGCACTCTCCTCAGCCGTTCCATCTCTCTACTCTGACGATCTTGCAACGGTGACAATCCAGCCGAGTTCTCTCCCAGCAAAGGACGATTCTGATCTCTCGATCTAGACGTAGAAATAGAATTCCCCAGCCCCAGAGCGGCAAAATCAACACCAACATCCGCTTCCAGTTCCACCAACCCCTCCACAGCGCCCCTATTCTCCTCCCAATAAGGCGTCAGTAGGAAACTCACGAACGTCGACCAATCCTGCGCATCGACCCCGCGACTCGTCCACGTCTCTACTGGCTGTGGAAAAGGCAAGTTCTTCGCCTGTACGTCTGAGGGCATGGTCATGTGATGGTAGAATACATTTCGTGGCTTTGCTTGCGGTGGGGTCCGGAGCTCGAAATAGGATGATGCGGAGATGAAGCCTGCGCGTTGGAGTTCTTCGATAGGGATTGTGGTTGTTCCGGGGTAGTTTGGTGGGAGATTGTTTGGGCTTGGGTTTGGGCTTGGGTTGGAGTTAGAGGGGGTGTTGGAACTGAAAGATAGGTTCGTGAGGTAGTTCTGTCGGTGGGGGAGATGTTGGTTTGGTCCTGATGTGTGGGGATCGTTGGCGGAGTAGGGGGGTGGTGCATCCCCCATCTTGAGTGGCCGTAATTGGGCAGTAGATACGGATTATCGAGAATCAAATATATCTCACTCTGAAATATTTGAGACTCAATATTTGGTGGTTTGCGAGGCGAGATTCTTGGAGTCGAGGTTCGCGAGCGCCGCTTTAGGTTTGCTTGATGGTTTATTGAGGCTGTGTTCTTGATGACGCGGGTTTAGGCAGCAGCTTTTGGTACCTTCTTCAGATGGCTCTATGAGGTTGAATATCAGGGTTCGAAGTAGATGAATTGAACGAGGTTGAGATCAATGTATGATGATTTATCTGAGGAGGAGGAATGGTGACAGAAAGGGGTGTCAAAGATTGGGTGTGGCCTGGTGTGGTGGTGGTGTTTGTTTGACACTTAATCGGGATGCAGGGCGGGTTGAACCGCGGCTGCCAAGCACAGGGTATGATTTAAATAACAGTGTTGACAGGAGTACTCCTTTGGTTGCTCTGGAGTAATCGTGATCCATCCAACTTGGGCGTTCAAGTTGAAATTTTTCGTCCTCGTTTGGCATTTATGAAATTGATTAATCAACAACAAGGATGTTCGTTCAAAGTCGAAGTGGCTAAGTGGGTTGGTGTCTCGGGTGCCGGGGCTAGCCTGTTTGAAGTAATCGCTAAGATAGGGGTGAATCTAAAAACAACATGTTTACATGTTAAAGGTTACAGTAAATGTAGTATTCATTTTTCAGTATGTCCGGATTATCTCCAAGGGTCGGACAATCAAGGTTCTTCGCGATATAAATTAAGCATAGCCCGTCAACGAAGGCGCAACTAAACAAAGTAGACCATTTTTATCAACAGAGTGCGTGGAGCCAGGCTTTGAGAAAGTATTGTTGAAGAAGGATTGCAATGAACTTGTAAAGTGTTGTCCCAACGGGTGTGGTTTTTTTGCTCGGTGAGGAATGGATCTGGTTTCCCCATTACTAGGCAGTTGTTTGATTTCACTCCGGTTACTGCATTGGAAGTATTAAACGGCAACAACATTATATGTCGCAGCGACACAATAGTTGACACTAAGTCTTGATTCTAACATGCCTTAAAATATTAAGGATTCGGAAAGTCTCAAGGTCAAGTCTTCGACTACGTAACTAATGCTCGTCATTCATCAATGTTCTCTCCCCTTTCAAGTAGTTGAGATGCTCCGCAACCACATTCTTGTCTTTTTCGGTCTTCTTCTGCTCTGGAGTTTTCAGTGTCCCAAACAAATTTAGTTTTAGTTTTGTACTTCCAGAGTGGCGAACCTTGGGAAAGCCGACAGAATTGATTAATTACAGCCAACCCCAAATTTATTCTAACAAGACAGTTGTCATTGATAATGAGTTCGCCCCGGAAGGACAGAACGCAAAAGTGAGTCCCGAGATGATATTTAAATTCTAGCTATAAGATGACGAAGCTAGTTCCTCCTTGGCCCTACTAGAGTCCTCTAGAAGTGGAACTGGTTTTAGAAAACATGCGTCCGTATTACCTCACTATCGAATCCAGAAACTTCGCAGAACTGCCCACCCTCCTCACGAAACACCTTTTGCGTAGATTCATTCAGCACAATATCTAGATGTTTCTCGTGTTCCCTTCGTTTTTGAAATTTCGTTGTCAATTGTACACTTGTTATTAGAGATCAAGTTCTGGAATTTATATCAGTCTAACTAGCTGGTGGAGATACCAAGAACGAGAAAAGGATATTACAACACCCGTCACAAGTCATACATTTGGGTTCGGCATAAATGATAATGTTACTGCAGTTGGCCGCAAAACTAGCTATTCACAACGGCATTTTCAAGATTTCCAGTTCTAGTTCCTTCCAATTAACATATGTCTGCACAAATCTGTCATACCCATGCCCACGTACATTTATCTACAATCAATGGGGAAGTGTTCCGCACAGGGTTTTCGGCGGAAATTTCCCCAACATATCTCCAATATTCACTACGGTGTCTGTGTGCTTTCTTAATTAATTAGATATCTGTGTATATATAAAATGTTGGTGTTTGTAGAGCGGAGTGCTCAGTGTGATAGGTGGGTAGGCTGGGTTGTTGTTGATGGTGAGCGAATTGGGTAGGGTTTGGACGTGGACTGTGAATAGAGATCATCCACAGTCTTGGGATTGAGCATTGAAAGTTTAGTTGATAATTTGTTACGTTCCGAAATTTCTCACGCACTTGATTCAATGCATGTTTAGAGAGAGGTTACGAATTCTTTTAATCTTTATATTAGTCGTTTTAGTTCTTTGATTGTTATATACTCTCTCCTATCAGCAACTTTAGCGTGTATTTCTCTCACCCATCTCACATTACCCCTCTCATCCAACACCAAGCCCCTCTCAGAAACTTACGGCCACAACGGTCTCACTGCGCTGCACTAGTTCACCAACAAATATCCATCTCCCTCCATCTCCAACCTATCCTCCCATCATGCTCCAGATAGTTCTGCCTACACTTCACCATAGCTCTCCTCCTTTGCAAATCTAACGTCACACACTCGCCCCACGCCCGCCCACTTTCAAGAATACATCCATACTCATCCATGGCCTCCTCCTCGATACCCATCATCCACTCACCGATCTTACCAGCGAGCAAGGAGTCGTACATCCATTCGCGGCGGTGGGTGGAGAGAAGGAGGGAGATTGCTTCTCGCCGGAGGGTGGGTGACCGGCATTTTGTGGCGACGAGGAAGAGGGGCGCGATGGTGCGGACTTCGTGTGTGAATGTTTCCGAGTCTGGGTTATGTTAGCTGAGACTCGTGGCCAAAATTTGACGTCTGGGAAAAGGGTGTGCGGAACAGGAAGGGTATCGCAGTGGCGTAGTTGAAAGTGGGATTATGCTGGCCCCCAAATCCCAGAGGAATAGGTTACACAACAGCGAATGTACAGTACGTACCAAATATGCTAGGATTGCCAGCCGCTTCGTACTCCAAAGCCTCTCTGGAGATATCCAGCAGGAACTCGAAGTAGGGCAGAAGGTCGTCGCATGCTGTTTCCGGCGCCCCGAGACTGGATGTCAGTCTGACGAGTAGGACGGTGGAATACAGTTTCAGGGACTCTGGCCTTGAAAGTGGATGGCAGATTAGGTCGGGCTCAACATCTAGCAGCAATATATCTAACAGATTATGGAGTAGATGTATTTGTTCGATCATGTAATCTCGTACGCGTAAAATGGAATCAGGAATCTGCTCAGGAGTCGAGTACTCGTACTTGGATGCTCGGTAGAAAAAGTTGTAACCTTCCCACACAACGAGATTTCTGGTATTACGCGCTTCTTCTACGCTGCTGAATCGTGCTGGGAGGGTAAAGTCAGGGGTGTGGGCTTCGAGTGTGACGTATGTCCTGTTCTCCTCTATGCCCATTGCGCATAGCGCTTGCATATCCAGACGGAGAAACATGCTCCCGATGTGATCTTCCTCGCGGTTTTTGGAAGTGACCACGGCTGGAACCACGATGTCAGCAGCAAGAAGAATATCTCTCGCATGCCGGATGTGTTGAAGAGCGAAGCCGCCATTACCGATAAAATTGTCGAAGAAGGCAAGGACGAGACAGGAGATGACTGATGCCCGTATGCATTTCCCATGTTCGATGGTGTTCATAGACTCTCGAAGTCCTTGGATGGCCTTCTCGTACTGTTGAAGTGCAAATTCTCGATGTGGGCCATGGGAGGAGTCCATCCTATGGCTACCACATAAAGATCGGTCGGTGCTTCTGGCGAGGGCTCCGATGGCAACGATTCCATGGCGGACGGAAAAGTTGGTTTGTGATTCTTGTAGTGCGACGCCCCGCCAGAAGAAAGTGTCATGACCCTGTAGATGGATTGAGACATCGTTGATGAAGCTTTGGAAGTATCGTTGCTCTTCATCGTACAAGTCAAGAGCTAATGACGACGTATAAAGCGATAAAGTCGGCGATGAAGAGGGGGACGAAGACGATGATATTGACCTTGGCCGGATGGGAGTTAATGTCAGGGGAGCTGCAGTGGGTAGGTTGACAACATGATCGTAACCGTCACAATGCCATCCTGATTTCAAGCAACGGAAGCAACTGGGCTTCTCCTCTCCACATTTAAGTCTTCTGATCCTGTTTTCCAAGTATTAACACCGAGAGATCCGTTGCGGCACGGTGGAAAAGTCATACTTGCATGTGACGCAGCCAGTCTTGCTTCTGGGTGTCGAGGCTCTCTTCCTAGCCCGATGAGGAGGTTTAAGATTCAAACTATCCATCTTGCTTGAGAAAAGAACTTTATGTTGTTGGGAAAGTCTCTGACTATATTCCCGACTTTGTCAAGCGAGGAGTTGGTGAGGATAACTTATATAATGATGTCCAGCATAAAAGGAAAGTTATTAGCTTGCGGTAGTCGTAACTCATGTGCCGTCCAGCGGCGTCGGGTAGACCGTCCCCTGTGTGTACAGATGAGCCATGCAACATATGCAGAACACCGCCTGATCTGCTACATCAACGGAGAGTCACTTGTGCTCGCCTTGACCGAGAATGAAACACACTTGACAGCGGGATGACCTTGGCACATGAATTGGGGGCTACAGGCTGTGCAAACAATATACGTTGGGTGCTCATCTTGCAGCTCCTCTGTGGACACCCATGTCCTCACTCCCGAAAGGGGCTTCAATCCGATGCACTCGAAGACGGAGATAGTGGTCGGATAGTGACGAATGGAACAGGGACAACAGCAACACAAGCAAGGACAAGTACAGGGGTGAGAGGAGGAGTCGGGATCTTATAGGGCTGAGTCAAAAATGGAGGACATTGACTAATAGGCTCCCACACTTCTCCTGGACTGACCAAGCATGCAGGCTTGAAGAGCAACTCTAACCAGATTGAGAAACAATTGACAATTCCGTACGGCGCCTGTCAGCGCTTGCTGGGCTTTTAAACGCAAATAAACGAATCGGAACAATTGAATTGCTCACTAGAGATGAAGATATACGTTGAAATAGAGTTGGAGGAGGATGTTATGGGTTTTAGAGGGAGGAAATGGGATGAGATCCGAAAATAGACGAAGAAAACAACACAGCGCTATATTTAGCGACGAGGCATTTGCAATTTGACTAAGCGAAGCGGTGAGCACTGGCAGAAAATATATTTCTACCCCCGCCAAAACATTCAGGAGCTGCTCTCACCAAACATCCATCCACAGCACAGCATCCCATCCTGCACCACGACACCCCATCTGCACCTCCGCGCACGCAGCCGCCCTCCCCTGCTCTGCAAGCCTGTCTCAATATGGCCGAGAACATCTACGACGAGATCGAAATCGAGGACATGACGTACGATCCGGCCTTGGAGATCTATCACTACCCTTGCCCCTGTGGCGATAGGTTTGAAATCGCCATTGCGGATTTACGGGATAACGAGGATATCGCTGTCTGCCCTAGCTGCAGCCTGATGATTCGGGTCATATTCGAAGTGGTGAGTGATCTCAAATCATACACAAGCCGGGCAAGAGATCTGAGTTGAGTACTCTGCATCGGAGTCTTAGTACTCTCCGAAAAATGAGATCCCCGGAGATATCAGATGGCACGTACTCTACCGGAAAACTGGCTGCGGAGTGTCCTACACGTACTTCTGGCGCGCCGGGGATAATCCATCTGCTGCTCCGCCAGGGATACTTGAATCATGGAGCTGATGAGTTGGTGTGGCAATAGGACGATCTACCAAAGCCTGAGGAGGAAGGGTTGACTGCCATCAGCGACAGCACGCAAGTCTCAGTCACGGCCTGATTGATTCCGGCGGAAACATATGTTGACCGGCCTGCCACGCAGCTACATGTCATTATGAAGCAGTCGTATTTCCGGACGAATTAGAAGAACACATCGACGCCATGCATTCTGTCTAGCAGGCCCCCTGGACAAGGTTACAGCCCTACAGACATAGAAGAAACCAAGCACCAGCAAGCTGGCGCCTAAAGGACCGCCAACGATAAGCTGCCCAGACGGACAAGGAGAGGTGGCGCAATGTTCTGCAAATCATGGGCACAGCGCTTCCGGCGCGAAAGTCATAATTTGTGACTGGGTTGACGGCGCATCAAACTGCAAATGCAGCCCTGCCTGCCGCGAGGGCTGCGAAGACCACGGTTTAGGTACGCGAAGCGGAACTGAGTCTATCTTGACATTCATCTGGGAGGCGACACAAAAGTACCCGCAGAGTACCATGAATCAACGACACTGTTGTTTGTCATTTGTTTTGCAAAAGTTTTTGATTGAGCTACCGTGATCTCACGCCGTGCTACCAAACCCTCTTCCTCGAATTAACCTTATGATAAACTATCCGCACTGCTGTCTTCGAGACCTCTACACAAATGCCACATCCGCTTCTGCTTTCCCAACCCCAATTTGCATTTTCGTTCTCACATAAGCCGCGCTTCAATATGCATTACGCGCTTCTGCTTCAGCCATTTGACAACGCATAGCGCATATCACAAAGTTCCATCCTTAGTGTCTGTGATCACAAGGTATGCTGTGCGCCAAATAGAATCCCGAATGGGATACTTCTGATTCGAGCACCTACCGCAGAACCGCCGAAACCAGTCTGTGGTACCGAAGCATCTGGGATGTTCTTCCAATCGACTTTTTCCGTCGTACTGAAATCCTATCACATCTCACGAACTGGCGCGATCCAATCAACCCCCCGCGACCTCATATGCAAGCCATATGCAAGCCATATGCAAGCCAGAGGCAGAGTTGTGGAACCGGCGTGGACAATCCAAACTCCCGGGCTCGCTTGTCGTACAAACTGATCAATCACTGAAGGGCAAAATCCAGGAAAGGCATTCGATATTTCAAAGCAGCAGTCGAGCGTGGCCTAACTTGGATGCCCAGAATTCCAGCCGCACCCTCAGAACCTCCTTCAAAGTTTCTTTGATTATAGCGTCGGAGACTTTTTGCAATAGGAAGGCGGACAGGCGAATGCGAACTTTAACTTCCACCAGTTCGGCGGCAAAGCCTCTCTCACACTGGGTGGAATCGGTAAGATACTGGATTTACGGGACAACTTTCTGGCTCCGATACTTGCATTCAGTAGAAGGCTGAGCCTTACAGACACAGGAATGGGAGGGGGGAAACCCCCCCCACCCCCCCCCCCCCAATTCTTTTTAAATTTTTTTTTTGAAGCCGATGGACATACGTAGTTCAAGAACCTGGGGTAACACAAGCATCACGAGAAGGATTCACACAACGAGTTCAACCAACCCCCCTTGTACCATCTGAACACTCAAAACAATGTTTGAAAATTATCCCGAGCACTTTCTAGAAACCGAATCGAAGTACACGAGACTCATCAGCCTTACCGTCGCACATATCCATAGAGATTACACCAGTGGTCAGACCGGAGGATGTTAGACCTAAATGAGCCAACTATCGCCCAATCAAACCGCTGTACCTATCATCCTACCAGTATCAGCTTATTCGGATATCAACAGGGGGCCCGGAAACTTTCATGTCTCGTCCCTCCGGAGGGGAGCACAGGGGGCTGAAAGAAAGTGAGGCTGCCGTCGATCATGCGGGGTGACATGACAAGTGGGATGGCATTTCGAAAGGACGCAACTCGTCTTACTGATTTCGCATCATCGGCTTACCTAAACTTCCCATTGTGGATCAAAATCTAGATTTGGAAATGTTTGAGCGGCGGAGGATCCAGAAATTGATCAGGTACAGCTCAGAAAGTACGATGGAGCCAGTAGTATGCCGTCCTGAAGATTTGGTAAGCCGGTGGGAGGTAACAAGGTCACATTAGGTCGGCAACATACGGTACTGGAATACGTCAAATCCGCGGGATGGCAGGGTCCATACTCGATTTCTCGCGATAGGTTGCAATAGAATATCAACATCTTGGTAATCTTACCACTGTTCTTTGCAAGGCAGCCAAGGTGCGCACCACTCAATTTTACTTTGTTGAAAACGGGGATTGTCCAACACTTGCCAATATCGGGACGACTTTCAGGATTTTACGAGATAACAGTAATACACACCCAACAAATGCGACTCGAAGAAGGTGTACCCGAGGTTGGGAACCCTGCCAGCCGCTGACCTGCATCCGCTCGTGCATGCAGCGACCGTCTGATCTCGACCCATTTTGCCTCATCGATGCCAAATACGCACATGGATTCGGATTTCGCTCTCAGGAACGAGAAGCGAATGCCCGAGAACAACTTGAGCAGACAGCTGGACGGTGTATGGCAAAGCGACAGGGTTGTTGAGGCACACTTAGAACACGATGGGTGACTAGGTGTTACATACTTGGATCAAATTGAACCCAGAATTAACCTTCTTGACATGCCTGGAGAAGATGGAAAGTACCTTTTCACGGCTTCCAGCCTCACATACCAACAGTCTCTAGCTGCTGGCGACGGACTTTCGTTACTCAGGGTTCGAACAGGCACTAAGAGGAAAGATACCAGGCGTTGGACGACTTCCACCATACTTACAATAGCTGCTCGTTTTTGACCTCGTCAACGGCGAGATAGTCTTGTCAGATGTGTGCCTTGAGCTCGGGAGAAGATACAAAGCATCACGCTCTGCGCTTTGCCTCGAACTCGATCTACTGGGAGTATATTCTCCGATTTGCAACTGTTGTTTTGGGGACGAAGGGCCCAGTCAAGACAGTATCATCCATTCCCTCTTCGACCCACGGCTGGCGACTGCAAGTATCTCCCAATCATTTTCTTTTTAAAAGTGGCCGACTATTCTGTATTTAATTCTCTCGCTAGAATAACAGGCATGAGCTCAGAAGCCTATCATATGTTCTTATTCAGCGATCAAGAAACGTCGAATTTGATGGGACGAGATATACGAGACGCTCGTTTGATTTAACATCGAGCCTCTAAATGACTACAGAGAGCGGAGGCAAAATGAAGTCTGAAGAGCGTCTTACGACAGCGCTTCACAGAGATTCTCGACGGCATTTAGCTGCCAGCCGGCAAATTGCACTGGTTGCAGACAAAATGATATGATGACTCACTTACGAGATATAGGACGGCGGCGGCCCGGAAGACAGAAGCTGAAGCCCGTGAGTTGTCGACTTGGGGTTCGATATTCGGTACCATTCGCAGCTTGCTAACATCTCGTTGCCTCTATGATACCCTCAGATGTTTCCCGTCAGTTGCAAGTCCTCCCTTGTTCTGTGCCAGAAACGACAAGAGAGGTAAACTACGATATGGTTACCTCTGAGTGACAAACTCAAAACAAACCAAAGTAGCAGTACAGGATGTGGGAAGGAATATCTCTAACATGATGTTTGGATATTGACTACATTCTCTGCGCTAGATGTCAATATGAGTCAACCCAGAATATCAGTTAGTAGAAAAATCATTACTCAGTCAAGGATTTCACAAACTACACCTCGTTTACCTTGTACTAGAAATAGTAACCTCTGCCTAAATTCTCCTGATAATGACAGCAACTGCTAACGTATGTTATCCGCTGCAAATTAGAAATCTGCCAGTGGTAACTGAAAACGAACGGTTTGGCTAGTTGTATGAAATGAGAGGAAACTCTAGATCTGAATCTTGATATAAATAGTTGGGTGTTATAAGCCTCCAGCTGCCCACGGAGCTGTAAAAACAGAGAAGAATTAGGGTGAAGTGAAGCGTTGTTGGAGTCTTTCTTGGAAGTGCAGAGTCGCTCTGGGGATTTGCTGCCGTAGACACAGTGTGTTTCTCTAATGGGAGTTTGATTTACGGCATGGTCTTTTACGATGCCAGTAAGTTACTACACACCTCGAAAGGTTTCGCGACTCTCCAGAGGCTTTCTTTTAGGGAGGAGGGTGGAGTAGAAGTGTGGTGGGATTTGAGACTCAGCATCAGCATGAGGAGCACGACCAGAAGCTGAATGTTGTGAATTCATTTGGTATTAGTCAAGGGACAACTAGTTTCCAACACTATCCCCGTGATATTGAGAAGAAGACAAGCAGAGAGACGATAGGAAGATACACCGCCGTGGCCCTCATGAACTCCACCCACCCATCCATCCTACTATCCGAGTTCCGAAATCCCAAGCCTCCCCTCCGGTTTCTAAATCCTACACCCCTCTCTCCACTGAATGGGCCACTGCCTACTTATCTTCCCTCACGTCCACACATATTATCCCCTCATGGCTCAATTCAAGCACTTCCAATTCCCTCTTCAATCGTAATACCAATCTCCTTCTCCAGCAACTCAGTCAACGTACTCCCATCTCTCAAATACACCCACTCCCCGCGTCCAGTTCCCTCCTTCGCATCCTGTCCTTCGCTTAACATGACGTAGTCGTAGCGTTTTGGGCCGGTCAGGGGAGAAGAGAGCCATATCTGCTTGTTGGGCGGTTGTTTGTTGATAACGTAAGTGCCGTTTGGTGGGAATGCTAGGGTGAGGACACCGGCCTGAGGTAGTGTTAACATGGATGGTCTAATGAACGGTAGCATCTCAGTTGAAATATCGCATCAAGGCTGAGTCCAAATCCCGAGGATTAAAACTTCGAAAGGGAATGGGGTGTGCCCCCGAACTTGATGCAATTGTGTTGCACGAATGCGAGGTAAGTATGGAAGAGGTACTGACACTATATTCCACATCAACCTCCTCACTCTCCTCCTGCAACTGCTCCAGCTTCTCAATGACAGCATTCAAATACGCATCCGACAGCTCATGGTAATCTTCAGTCGATATATCAGCCGGTGCAGAAGAAGACGTCGGCTCGTAAGCTTCCGGTTCCGATTCCTTTGGAGCTGGATCTGCGGATTCAGGGGAGAGGCCCTTGAATGCTGGGGGAGAGGTGGAGAAAGCTCTGGCTGATGATATGGAAGACCTTGTTAGGGCTTTATAGCAGGTTTGGAGAATAGAGGGCGTTGTGAGAGTTGTTGAGCGAAGGGGGTGGGCTGTTGCTGCTCGGAGAGCTGCAGGGCGGGAGGGACGGACGAGCTTGGAGAGCTTGAGCATGGTGTTTGGACGGGCCATTGTTGATGGTGTCGTGGAGGACGAGCTTTGGTGGTTTGGTATTTGGTGGAAGAGAGGGCGATTGATTGATTGTTTGGAAGGGTTGTAGGATGGGTGGTGCAGACGGATGAAGTGGTTAAAGGTTCTGGATAAAATGAAGAGGTAAGTTGGGTTGAAGTTGACCTGGAGCTACCCCACAGTTCGCTTGTAGAGGTCTTTGCGGGAGGCGGGCTCCTCAGCCTTCTCGATCGCCAGCCAGCCTCACTGATTGATCAACCTCCACTTTGTCAACAAACGAAGAATCCGCACCCTCACTCCAGCTCTTCACATCTGCTTTCTACAATATCCGCAAACTATACCGGCCCAGACTATCCGCAGCCATGATAAACGCTGTCCTAGTATTTAACAACGCAGGCCAACCGCGCCTCACGAAATTCTACACCCAGCTCGTAAACCCCCCCTCCTCCCCTCCACTCTACCTCCAAGCTCGAAAATCTAACACAACCAGGAAACATCCGTCCAACAACGCCTCATCTCCGAGATCTTCACGCTGGTCTCGCACCGCCCCTCAGGCTCCTGTAATTTTCTGCCTCTCCCCCCTCTCCTCGCCAGCTCAGGGACATCACACACGCCCTCCCACTCCAGCACACCGCACAACGACGTGCCTTCACTCGTAACCTACCGCCACTACGCTACGCTGTACTTCATCATAATATCCACCTCGACCGAATCTCCACTCGCTTTGATCGACCTGATACAGGTATACGTCGAGGCGCTGGATCGCCTGTTCGAGAATGTGTGCGAGTTGGATCTGATATTTAATTTCGAGACGCTGCATGCTACGTTGAGCGAGATGGTTGTTGGTGGTGTGGTTGTCGAGACGCAGCTGGAGAAGGTTGTGGAGGGCGTTAAGTTGCAGGGAAGGGTTGCGAAGAGGCCTGTTAATGAGAGGAGTGGTGGCATGGGCTTGGGCGGGAGTGGGTTTGGATGGGCGGGGAGGTGAGGGGTGCATGGGAAAAGGGCTATTATCATTTGGAAGGAGGGGTGGGGAGGCATGAGATGCTGCTCATGATGGCATACTGGAAGCTTTGGTGGGGGAAGAGCTCTGCGGGGGAGGCCTGCTTCGAGGACGACAGTGGGCTAGGAGGAAGACTGGAAGTGAAGCAGACACAGCAGGCTGGGGGAAGGGGATGGCTTATTTGGAGGTATAAGAATGGCAAAGGGAACTGCAAGGACTTGAAGAGCGGCCAACACAAGACAAAGGTCGTCGACGTACGAAGCCAAGTACATTCTTGGACACGGACTGAGAACGTGAAATCGCCGAATGGGACTTTGTTGAAGTTCAAAATTCCTCCTTGTTGGAGTGGTGTTTTGGTTTCTGGTTATACACTTGTGACAAGTCGTCTATCAGATATCCGACTATGGGATTCTGTTCCTCCGTCAAGTCCAAAGTCCCATCTGTCACAGGACCACTTGCTTCCCTAGACACTTCCAAACATCGCCCAGACAGGAGAAATCCTTTGAGAGGATCTAGTCTCGTCTAACCATAGAGCACTGAAATCTTCAGAGGGGTGTCCTAATGCTCTGTTGTAAAGCCGATGCGTTCCACTCTGACACAAGCTTCCATCCGTATTCGTACAAGAACTCCTTTCCGTAGCCTTACTCAACCGGCAGTACTGGTTGGAGTCGTGTCGTCCGAGTTTGGTTTTCTCCGCACTTGGTCCTTCGTCCATATAGATCCCGTCAATCCAAAGAACCAAGACCGAATCTACAGATATCAGTACAAGTCCCCTTCGGCTCCATAGTAAGTCCAGAGTAACATACCCCCTCAAACGGCCGATGTTCCGGATTACTCTGTTGATTCCAATCCAAAAACAACACTCCATAAACCGCAATAACTAGATCCCATATCAGCATCGCTCCTCCCCTCTCCTCCAAGCACGAATCTGCACGTACAAACAATCGAGCTCATCTGCGCAATCTTCACAAACTTCGTCCACCTCGGTCTTGCCCACTTTAGCTTCGCCCTCCGCTTGTATTTCCGTTCCAGTCTGAATTGATGCTTCCTGTCTATCTTGGAGAAATCGGGTGGCCATAACCTCGTTGCTTTGTAGGGATTTGTGTAGATGTCGAAGGGGATCTTGGGCTGGGCTGCCCGTCGAATTGCTGTGGAAAACATGGTGTGATGTTGTGAAGCTGTTGATGTTCCTCCAAGAAACTCCAAGCATCCATTTCATGGAAGCTGTTGTCGCCTCGCATCTAAGGCAACAAAGCGAACCCTGCAAGAGCCCCACTAACTCTTTGATGTTTTGGCTGTGAGTCGAGTCGAGAAATGAAGAGTCAACAGACAGGAGGCAAAGGGTGACTCAACAACACCACAAAACTCAACACTCCACGCCTGGGAGAGCTTCAATACATCTGCAATCATGGCGGCCACGGTCGAGAGTACGGCGAAAGCCTTGGAGACAGCGACAATCTCCAAGACAAAAGAATTAAAAGGTGTAAGTACCCCGCCATTTGGTCCAGAGCAGAGTATTTTGCTACGAGAACATATCTGACGCATGAAATTACCACAGACCGAGAAACGAGATACCCTTATTGCGATCGAGAAGAAATACCAGAAGAAATGGGAAGAAGATGGTGTCTTTCAACCCAATGCTCCCTCCACCGACGAAATACCCCTCCACTCGATTTCCGCCGCGGAAGTACGAGCCCAACACCCCAAGTTCTTCGGTACAATGGCATATCCGTACATGAATGGAACTCTTCATGCAGGCCACAGTTTTACGGTCAGCAAAATCGAGTTCACCGCCGGGTTTGCGCGTATGCAGGGAAAGCGGGCATTGTTCCCACTCGGATTCCATTGCACGGGTATGCCAATCAAGGCATGTGCCGACAAGCTCATCAACGAGGTCAAGCTATTTGGGAAGAACTTCGAGGGATACACAGAGGAGGATGCGGCGGAGGATAAGGCAAATGCATCGGCCACACCTGCGCCGAGCACACACCACGAGGATGTCACTAAGTTCACCGCGAAGAAGGGAAAGGCTGCGTCGAAAGTCGTCAAGATGAAATACCAGTTCCAGATCATGCGAGCTTTGGGCATTCCAATGGAGGAAATCCACTTGTTTGCTGATACGAACCATTGGTTGGATTTCTTCCCTCCGTTGTGCAGACGGGATCTTACGAATTTCGGATGCAGAATCGACTGGAGACGATCATTTGTTACTACAGACGCCAACCCCTACTATGATTCATTTGTTCGGTGGCAAATGAACCGCCTTAAGCAGTTGGAGAAGATCAAGTTCGGTAAGAGATATACCATCTACTCGCCCAAGGATGGCCAGCCTTGTATGGATCACGACCGAAGCGAGGGAGAGGGTGTTGGACCTCAAGAATACACGGCGTTGAAGTTGAAAGTCAAGGAGTGGGCACCGGAGGCCGAAAAGGTGCTCAAGGGCAAGGTTCCTGAAGATGCTAGTGTATTTTTTGTTCCTGCGACTCTTAGAGCTGAGACGATGTATGGCCAGACTTGCTGCTTCGTTGGACCCAAGATCACATATGGCGTTTTCAAGGTTTCCGAAAAGGAGTTCTACATCATCACCGATCGAGCTGCGCGGAATATGGCATACCAAGGAGTCTTCCCCCAAAATGGAGTTTTTGAAAAGGTTGCGGAGATTGTCGGTTCGGCTTGTGTTGGAACCCTAGTCAATGCGCCACTTTCAGTCTACAAGGAGGTTAGAATCCTTCCTATGGAGAATGTCCTCCCTACGAAGGGTACTGGAGTTGTCACTTGCGTTCCATCGGACAGTCCTGATGATTTTGCAACTGTCACGGAGCTTGCTAAGAAGGCAGACTATTATGGGATCAAGAAGGAGTGGGTAGACTTAGAGATCCTTCCCATCATCGAGACTCCATCTTATGGTAACTTGACCGCGCCATTCTTGGTCAAGAAGCTTAAGATCTCATCACCAAAGGATACCAAGCAACTTGAGGAGGCCAAGGAACTCGCTTACAAGGAGGGTTTCTATCAGGGCATTATGTGCTACGGAGAGTTCAAGGGCGACAAGGTAGAGGTTGCCAAGCCAAAGGTTAGACAACAACTTTTGGATGCTGGTGATGGATTCGCATATTCGGAGCCAGAGAAGAAGGTTGTGAGCAGATCTGGAGATGATTGCTGTGTTGCGCTTATGGATCAGTGGTATCTTGATTATGGAGAGGCTTCCTGGAGAACTACCGCCTTGGAATATGTGGACAACAAAGATGGCAAGGGTCTTAACACATATTCGCAAGAAACCAAGAACGGATTCGAGGGTGTTCTCAACTGGCTCAACCAATGGGCATGCGCTCGGACTTACGGTCTCGGTTCAAAGCTTCCTTGGGATCCTCAGTTCTTGGTGGAGAGTTTGAGTGACAGTACCATTTACATGGCTTACTACACCATCGCTCATTATCTTCATGCTGACATCTTTGGCAAGACCCCTGGATTAGGTGGTGTTAAGCCAGAGCAGATGACCGACGAAGTTTGGGATTATGTCTTCGCACGCCGGGATCTTAGCGACGAAATCCTCGACAGCAAGATTTCGAAGGATATCCTTGCGTCTATGCGTAGAGAATTTGAATACTGGTACCCATTGGATCTCCGAGTATCAGGAAAGGATCTCATCCCCAATCATCTCACATTCTTCCTCTACATCCACATTGCGATTTTCCCGCCTGAGTACTGGCCATCGAGCATTCGTGCCAACGGTCATTTGCTCCTTAATGGAGAGAAGATGAGTAAATCGACCGGAAACTTCATGACTCTCGACGATTTGACCAAGAAGTACGGTGCTGATGCAAGTCGAATTGCCTTAGCAGATGCTGGTGATGGGGTTGCTGATGCCAACTTTGAAGAGGATGTCGCTGATACCAGTGTTCTCCGTCTTTTCAACTTGCGCGAATGGTGCGAAGAGCAAGTCAAGGATCAAGACAAGCTCCGAACAGGGCCGAAGAACGATTTCTTGGATGCCCTCTTTGAGAACGAGATGAATGGTCTCGTCCACGAAGCGAAGAAGCATTATGAGGAGACCAACTACAAGCTCGCACTCAAGTCAGCATTCTACGACTTCACCACAGCCCGTGACTTCTACCGCGAAGCCAGTGTCGCAGCCGGTATCAAGATGCACAAAGATCTCGTCCTACAGTTCATCGAATTGCAAGCCCTCCTTCTCACAGTTGTCGCACCACATTGGTCAGAATACATCTGGCTCGAACTTCTCAACAAGCCTACCACTATCCAAAACGCGCTCTACCCTACCGTTCCAGCTCCCATCGCGTCCCTCACCGCAGCACGCGAATACGTCCGGGCCACCTCCTCAAACATCACATCCGCGGAAGCCGCACAACAGAAGAAAAAAGCAAAGGGCAAAGACATCGGATACGATCTCAAGAAGCCCAAGAAGCTCACCATCTTCGCAGCGGCCGAGTTCCCATCCTGGCAGGAGAAATATATTGATCTCGTGCGCGACGCTTGGAACCCTGAGACGAAATCAGCGAATGACAAGGAGCTCAATGGCAAGATCGCTAAGATGGGCGAGATGAAGAAGGCGATGCCTTTTGTTCAAGCACTCAAGAAGAGACTCGTTGCAGGCGAGAAGCCGGATGTGGTATTCTCCCGCCAATTGGCATTCGATGAGGTGACTACCCTCTTGAACATGGTGCCTGGTCTTAAGAAGGCGGCTGGTTTGACGGTTGTGGATGTTATTCGTGTCGACGAGGGTGGGAAGGCTGGTGTCCTTGCTGGGGAGGAGAAGAAACTCGACACCTTGCCGCAGAGCGCGGAGAGTGCTGTTCCTGGGGTGCCCACATTCAACTTTGTGAATGTTGAGGTTTGAGGGATTGCTGCGATTTGATGTGTTTTGGAGATGGCTGGGATAATGCGAATCATGAATGATAGAGAGAAATTCCCGGGATTACTAAGTAAGAATTAAAAAGTGTGCATGAGGTTTTGTTGGTTTTACTGCTTTCTGTGCGTTGATTCGTCCAGCCCCAGTTTTCATCTTCCCTGCTCTGAGCCTCAACACAACCCATGCCCGGTTTCCATTCCGAGCCGCAAAAGAATACGGCTTATGCCACGTCTTTCCAGTATTACAGTGCTGCTCCACATTGTTCAATTCGTCCAGCCTCGAATTACAATCCCCAATCATGCATCTATCTCTCCTACATCAACGCAAGTTTTCATCAGCTATCCACCACACCCAACCTCGAACCAATTATCCCCCTACCCTCATTCGCAAATTGCGAGTACTCAGTTAATCATTTTCACCCACTGACCACCTTTCCCTTGCGCCTTTCCAATTAATTATTCGCTCATTGCATCTCCTACAAAAAATCAAGCGGTGGGTGGGATGTTCACCCTCTCCTGTCTTCCTCTCATTCGTCTAATTCCTCGCAATGTTTTGTTTCTCGAAACCAAGGAACATCCCCTGTCCACACCTCGCTTAACGTCTCTCTCCATCACCTCCTGCATCGTGACGCACCCTTTCCCCTCACCAGCCACCTCAATATTTCCTTGTTCACCAGCCTCAATATATTTTGCCATATCTCACTGGCTGGAATTAGTGAAAGGGAAGTCTGAGAGGGGTGGTGACCAATCAGCGGAAGAGGCAAGATGGGTGATGTGGCGTATGTATGTTTTTGTGGCAGGGATGGGAACCAAGATTTCAAGGTTGGCTTTGGATGTGGATGTGGCTCGACGTCGATGTTTTTCTCTGCCTTGGCTTGGCTTCCAACAGCTCGACAGCCCCATGAGCTTGGGGATAGTTCCCGCCATCACTGGTTCTTTACGGTGGTAGTATCAACGGTCGGTCACGGCTGAGCATGCCGTCTCGTCTTGCTGGGCTGATGGTGAGCGCCACTCGCTGTTGGAGAAGAAACGTGCTTTTATTCTGGCCAGTGCCTTGCTTCAAATCCAGTCCAGTGTGAAGGAGGCAGGTGGAAGCTCAAGCTTTCGCGGTGAGGGAGCAGAGCTGCATAGCTTGGAAGCTACCCTGCCTTTCCCTGCTATGCCCTGCATATTGCTCTGGCGGGGTACCTATGATAGCATTTTGCACTCTGCATATCCCAGTCCCGTCTGGATATCCGGTTCGAACCAGGGAATGGGATAGTTCTCTCTCTCCCTCCCTCACGATGCGATGTCTGCCCAGTTGGTAGTGATGCCATCTTTTCTGTCCTGCTGATGTTCTGCTTTTGGAGCTTGAGACCTTGGTTGGTAGAGCAGGATGGAGGGAAAGAATAAGTATGTGATGTGCCCCAACCTCCCTTCCATTCTCTTTTATTTCGAATATCACCAAAGCATATATACTCTCTGGACATAAGTATCTCCATCGATATCTGCCATCCCTCCTCTTAATCCTCCACATCCTCCACTATCCACCACTATCAACCCCACACTCTAGGATCACTCCACCCACATCAAAAATGGCACGATTCACAAACACCCTCCTCCTCCTCGCAGCAAGCGCAGTCTACACGCAAGCTCAAGATAGCACAACCATCTCCGTGGAAGGGATGTCGACATCCCTCGTCCTCCCCGCCTGGCCATACCCTACCACCACAATCTCAAGCACAACAACAGTCTACTCAGGCATGACAACGACAACAACTACAATTCTGCCCTCCACATCATCCAACAGCACCACAGAAACCTCAACAATCACCGCCCTCCCCACAGACGCAACGAGCATCAGCACAGCCATCCTCAGCTCAGCAGTGTCCTCGTACCTCTCCTCTATTATATCCGCTGAACATTCTATCGCGAGTAACGTCTCCGTGTCCGCTTCTGCGACGGCGTCGTCGATCGCTTCTGCTGTTTCGAGCGCTACTTCTGAGATCATCACTAGTATCCCTACGGCTACAGCTACGACTTTGGTTGTTGTTGGGGGATCGGCGACTCCTTCGACGGGTTTTGGTGGCAATGCTACGAGTACGGCTGGTGGGCCGGCGTTCACTGGTGCTGCTACGAAGGAGGGACTGGAGATGAGTGTTTTGGGCTTGGTGGTTTTTGTGGTTGGAGGGTTGGTTTTGTAAAGGGGATGTTGAGTGAGGAAGGGAAAAGAATGACTGCATGAGTGATGAGTTATGGGTTGATGTTTATGAATGCAGCTTGGAGTTTGGTTTGGGAGCATGTTATGGAGTGAAGTGGATTGATTGTAAATTCATTCTTCTAATTACTTAATTGTCTAATTGAAAATTATAAACCAACCTATTCAATGCCTTGCTTGCTTGCTACCCTGAATAAGGAGTGCCTGGATCTTGGCTAGGTCGATTTCTGGGGGGAAATCTAAATCTTGTGACATGTTAGCAATCTACTCAAAGGGAGAGATGAAACGTCAATGTGAGAAATGGAGTAGTGATCAGACAGCAGTTGGTACTAATTTTGATCGGCACTATTACATACGCTCAGGTCTGTGAATAAGTTTCTTCATCATGTCACTGTGGGGAGAACGAAATGAAAAGCATATCCTGACATACCCCTGTGCTTGCCCTGATAGATCGTTGTTGACCGACTGAGGTCAGGGCGGCCTCACTCTGTTCTCCTCTTCTTGAAGAAGGAATCAACCGTCTTCTGGCTTGCGTCATGTTGTAGACTTCCTATCCCGCCTCGTGTCTTCTTCAGACCGATGAGGTGTTCCTTGCTGTTCACTGCTCTTACCACAAGTGACATATCAAGAAACTGGGTAGAAGGTTGAGCCATTGCGGATAGGGTGGGCGGAGGGATGGAAGGATTCTGTGGCAGATCCGACTTGTCTTCCGATGGCCTGGATTTTTCAGCGAGCTCCGCAGTACCCGTTGACTCAGCAGTCGTAGCTGTGTCTTTCGCAGGCACAGACTTGACCTCTAAGTCCAAGTACCCTGTATTAGACCATCCGCCGAGGTGCTCCAAGCTGAAACCATTCCCAGGTGTATCTATACCCTGACCGACCGAGACCTTTGAAGGATGGAATCGCTTCAGAAAAGTCCGCCAGAGATGGCTCAAAATAATACCGTGTGCAACAACCGCAACGGTACCATCTTCCGGAACTTGCTTTAATAGTGGAGAAAGGTGCATATCGATGAAGGTGTCCGACCGAGTCTTCATCGAGTCCTTGCTCTCCACGGCCGTGAAGCCAGGGTCATTTCGATGCTCATCCTGATGCGCTGCCTTGCCCGACTTGTTCCCATCTCTAGGTCGCTCAATGAACGACTTCCCCTCATAGAAACCGAAGTCTTGCTCTCGAAGGACTTCCAACTTGGTCGTTTCGGTAGGGGCGGTCGATTGAGCAACGCGGATGGCTTCGGCCGTCTTGAAAGCTCGTTGCAGATCCGATGAAAAGATATGGGAGATCTTGACATTGGTCGCAGCTAGATGCGCTGCCAGGCGGTTGGCCTGCAGGACGCCATGGTTCGTGAGGGCAGAGTCTGTGACCCCAGCGCTGAACCTGTTAGCTAGATCGACCTGATAGAGCTGTGGTGCGTCCTTACTAGACCGATGCCACATTGTGGACAGTCTCTCCGTGTCGTATAAGAAGAAGCCTCATCCTGCCACCGGGGTAGGATGGGTTTAGTTGTGTTCAACTGCGAATCATGCTTGGTGTTGGAAGGAAGGAAGAAAGAATTGGAACGGCGAAAAAGAAAATTCTACTTGGGCTTCTAGCGAGACGCTAAAGATTTCGCGCTAGTCCCTTCGTGACTTCCAACCTTCAATCATCGAGACGACATCTCATCAACACCACAAAAACATCACCATTCTTTGCTCTTAACAGAAACCGCTGACACATCTTCATTCATAGCTAGCTATTGCAAAAAGTATATCTACCGTACTTCAAATCTCCTCAATCAAGGATCATACACAACAGACATCAGTGCCTCGCTAGATTCTGTGCTACACAGAAGTAGGTCTGGCCAATGAATAAATGAACGTGAAAATTCGCTGAATTTTCATCCATTCAGCTGAATTAGGGGTGGCTGAATTGAACGCTGAACTTGGGGGTGGCGAACAATGAAAAGAGGGTCTAGTTCATTGAAAATAAGTCTATTTATATGTGATTTTGGGGGGGTATTTATGCCTCGGATCCTTGGATATTTATCCACTTTCCCACCCGAAATTACATGATTTCCATAACTTAATGAAAACTCTGACTTACTAATCAAGCTCAATTCTGAGGCTCCTAATTAGCTCTTTAGTTGATCTTTTTCACTTTATGCGTACGTTGCTTCTCTTCCAATTGAGCTCTAGCTCGCCCCCTGAACTCGTGGAGGATTAACATTTGACAATAAGCTCATCGACTCTCGTTACTTTATACGCTAACAGACCAGCTTATCGTCGTCGGGGAGAGGCTCTCTTAATTAAAGTTAGTAGTGGTATTAATCTTTTAATGGGGGATCTGCTTTGTCGACTGTTATGGGCACGTTACATAATGAGAATCGACGTTAATATAATATTAATATATCTTTATAATAAATAACAGGAATAATATCGGAATAGGTGCATTCGATCCGGCGTACCTTAATTGACAAATTTGTACCTTGAATTCGTTGATTTCATAAAAATATGTCCCGTATAGTCTTATAAGCGGTCTGATCCGTCACGGGAAAATCACGGGATTTTAGGTATATTTTCATTTAAATTCAATGAAAATTCATTGAATTATTCAGATTAGAATGAATTGAACGCTGAACTTTATACGTTAGGATGAAATGAACGATGAAAGTCAAGATGTGTTTTCATTTATTCATTGGCCACACCTACACAGAAGGGAGCAACTCTAAATGGTCAAGTATTCATATCGCCCAGCTAGCGACGGCAATTCAAATTAGTCGACCCCTCGGCACATCTGTTGGATTCCTCGTACCAAAATGGATGCCCCTCTTCTTTCCATAGGATTGGCAACTCTCAACTGGGCCCTTCCACCGGTCACCCTCCTATGGACTGATATCGCCTTCGTCGTCGGTCTCATATACCTCTACGGTCGAATTTTATGCTGGATGCAAAGAGATGACGAATTCCTTCATATCGACGAGATTCTTGCCCACGCTTACCTAGTCTACTTGGTACTCCTCTGTTGCTTTGCCTGGGTTTGGCGTGGTATGCTGGCGGACATGGGACTGGATGCCGCTCCGTATTTGAAATATGGCATTCTCATGATACCGGCTATGGGGCATCAAGCTGTTACGAGATGGACCCTTCTGGACTGGGTGGAGCGCCCCGATGAAATGACCGAACATCTCAAGGTACAGTGTGCCGTCTCCATGATCTTCATTGCTTCTGTTGGGCATACCTCACACACCTGGAGTGAGACCTGGAGACCTGTTGAGACCTGCTTGGCTGTTTTCTGTCGTCGATTGCCATTGGAGAGCTTTTGAGAAGCCTGGTTAATCCGAACTCTGGACCACTCGGCGGCTAAACTACTCGGTTCCCCAGATTGGCGCAGGGTATAGCACGAAGTCGGTCATCTTTGTTTGCCTGAGACTATTGTGTTCATTAAGTCCCATTATCCTCCTCTATTGCATCTATGGATCCTTTGCATTCGGTCGTTCGAGGGGATAAGGTATCGATTCCTCGAAGCTTCTCTTTCATTGTCTCTCCCTTCTCTTGATCGGGTCAATGGCAACGGGAAATATTGGAGAGATAAGGGTGACCGTTTCTCGTCTCTTAAAAGTAGCTGCCTATCCATACCCTTGGTTTTCAATGTCGTTTTTGTGTACTTCTTGGGGTCTTCTAGTCCAAGCCAGGCTGTTTTGGGGTGCCACTCGAAGCTTTGATGCTATTTGGGATGCTAAGGGGTCAAGGCCTTTGATATCGGTCTGTATGTCGACTTTCGAACGACGAGTACTAAGCTGTGAAGCGGCTGCGGTATACTTTCAGGAAGCCTAGAGTATCGTCGTTGAAATAAGCTGCGTAACTCTTCTCTTTCTGTGAACTACTCTGCTTCTTGTGTCTCGTGTTGAGCATGATGCAAAGTTGTGTTATGCATGTTTTCTGCACATGTTTTGTTAGGTCAGGCACACCGCCGCAAGTGGCCCAAAGACTCCTTCTAGGCTTTTCATCACCCGATGAATTTTTTTTTCTGCAGCAGCTTTTATTTCGCGGGTCCATTGAGAGCTTTCGATATTTGCAGTTATCATGCATGCCCTTCTTCTAGAATGCCATCAAAGTTTCCGTGGCTGGTTGGGAAGTGCGCCAGATTACTACCTATGGCATTGACTCGAGTAACGTTGGTCGTATCCGCATTTGAGTTTTGGTATCAAGCTTCAAGTGATGCTTGGACTTCGATTCGTTCTTGAGTGTTGTTGTTGCTACTTCAATCGCTGTCACTCCTGGCCTTTCCTCATGCCTACCTTCCACCCTCAATACTTCCTGCGCACAACGTATCATGCAAAAAGTACCCGGCATCTACTTTGCATGTCAGAGTCCACGCAAAAGCATCCCTAGACATTGCCCTGGCATTGCGACGTGGTATTTGGGACCAAGTTCACTCTTGGTTGTTGGTTCACTGGAGTAGCCTACTTAACCAACTTTGGCGAGCCTCAACCACACATCACCACAACACCAACAACCTACTTTCTGCAACACCACTACCAGGACTTACTACACATCAATAGTCTATTGCACCATCATCAGGAAGGTCCAAAGTATCATTCCCCGGATTCTTATGTCCAAATTCCAATGTAAGTTGGCTGTACTCTCACTTTGCCGTGTTGGGAATTGCCTTTGGCTCAGAGGTCCAGGAAGTTCGCCTCGCCTGTGCAGACCCTTCCAAGCCCGCTCACATTTCTTGCATCCGCTCCAGTTCATCTTCAGGTCCGGATTCCTTTCTTTTTCTCGACTTCCATTTCTGATCATCACACCCACCCCTTCACTTTTCCGTTGAGGCATACATCACTTAACCCAATTCACACCACACCACTTACCCTCTACATGGAGGAACTTTATAAACAAACATGTGCTGGATGCAAGTTGATGTCCATATCCATGATATTCTGCATCGTCACCCACATCCATAACGAGTTTGGGCTACCATCTCATCCTGCCTCCCAACACGTTACTGTATACTGACCTGAATAGAATCTCCTCTCAAGGTAGATCAATCCACCCAACGCAGCCATGAACGAAGACAAAAACCCTCCAAATACCCTTCTCATCACTCCTCCCGCCGAAGACAGTGATGATGAGGGAAACAATGATTCCGAGCCAATGATATTCAATTTTGGACCCCAATCAAACGAAGAAGTCCGAGACCAAGCCCTACAAGAAGCAACATCCTTCAACTTCGGCCCACAGCCAATGGAAGCACCAGAAGTTGAGTTCGTTTCTTCGTTAACAACAGGATCAAGGAAGAACCAGATGCCACTTTATACCAAGGAGCTTGGTGCCTTTATCAACAACAAAAGACGTGCAGCCACCAACAGAGAATTACGAGGAGGAGCCACAGCATATATAGACGAGGACGAAAGCGGTACTTACGACCCCAAGAAAGCACGTAGGACCCCGCCATCCCCATCAAGGCCGGCAAAACGTGTCAAGACTTCCAATGCAATTGATGAAGATGGAAACCCTCGACCAAAGAAGCCTACTAAACTGATTGGCTTCCGATACAGTCTCGTTGTTAAGCTGGATTTCAAAAGCGAGAAGGCTTTGAACTACCTTCGTTCCCTCCCAGCTGGTACATCTGGTCCCCAACCTGGGTTTGTTGAGGAAGAGGTCGACTCTGATGGTTCTGGATGCGTCGTCCCATCGAAAAGGAAGAGACAAGTCAAACGCCCAAGAAGACTTGGTGCTACGGCGTCCAGGTGAGTCCTCTCTTGCCTTGAATCTGCACTTCCTAATTATCCAGGTCCGACGGCTTAACAATCGATCGCCTTACCACTGGACATCCTCAACGCCGTGGCTGCAGATGCTGCTTTGAGCAAGGCAATGATGACTGCAGTCTGATTAAATATGCACATGAGTATCCGTGCGAAGCATGTGAGGATGCTGGAGTCGACTGTGTCTTGATCGTCCCGCCAAAATTCAAGAAAGTATGCTTGAGATGTAAAGAGAAACGACGGAACTGCTCGTATATTCTCGATGGCGGTAAAGGGGTTGAAGCGTGCGATGCTTGCGAGGAAGAAGGCGTCACTTGCTGTGCAGAAGCTCTCACAGAACCCAGTTTCCTCAGAAGATTCGTCAACCGCCCAGCTCGTATCAAGCCCATTCCAACCCCCACCAAAACAGCAAAGGAGCCAGCTAAAGAGCGCATGTTCGTCGCCTGCAATCAATGCCGTGCCACAGGAAAACGATGCACCAATCGAGGAAAAGCCGATCCAGGTCCTTGCTCCAACTGTCGCAAAGCGAACCAAGCATGCAAATTCGTCATTCCAACAACTCGAACTCCGCAATTACAAGCTCCTCCCTCCTCGTCCAAGTCCAAGAGAACCTTCGCATCCTCGTCAAGACATCACTCCAAATCTGCCTCGTCAACACCAGCCCGAGCTCGCTCAGGCACGCCACACTCGCCAAACACACTAACAGAGACCATCTATTCGGAGCTCGAGAAGAAGAACATCCGCAAGGCAGAAAAGTTAATCGCCAAAGGCAAGCTCTTCTCACCCTCTCACCCACTCTACTATGGCAGCCGTGACAATAAATCCAAAATCCCTCAAACCTCACCAAAACTAATTGGCTGTACCCTAGGCATCTCGCATATCTATATCATAACCTCTTTCTGTCACCCTATAACATTCAACTACGTCCCCGACCCGCTCCTCCGCAACCCCTGTTCCTGGTGCGATAATCCGTTCTTCGGTCTCTGGGGATTGGCATCCACCTCCGACCCTCGCAAAGTCGAAGGCTTCTACCACGCTGACGGACAGGGCTTCGAAGAAGTCTACGGCGGCTTTTCCGAGATTGGATACTCTAAGAGCGTCATGTGCATAGCATGCACGTACGCCCGGGTCCGCATCACGCAATGTCCGTCCCATCGCATCCGCGCCCTTGATCCTAACAGAGCAGAGATCGACATGCGTGTTTTCGACGATAGGAAATGGGGCGAAGCCGTTGACGCTTACAAGGCTGGTGATGAGAAGGGTGCCGAGCTTGTTAGGAGCGCGAAGTGGTGTAGTGTTTGTCCGGCCGCGGCGGCGTTGAAGTGTTGCTCCCCGCAGCTTTTCGATGAGAATGGTGAGCCTGTTTCACAGCATGGCCATGGTCATGGTGGGGGAGGATGTGAAGGATGTGGTCTACTCCTGTGTGAAGACTGCGCTGAGCTGATGGGTAAACTCATTAAAGGCGGTGCGCGAACCGGTGCTAAACAACTCGACGCCATCGTCAGGGAAGTCAAGGGGAATAAATGGCGGTACGCGGAGGGTGTGAGGGCTGATGCTGAGTTCTTGACGAGTGCGGGTGAGCTATTGAGACGCATTGGGCAGGGTATGGGTGCTAGTGAAGGCAGGTTGGACGATGAAGGTGAGGTTCAGGTTTTGAAGGTTGAGGGCGAGGGAGGGTGGATTGGTGGGGGCTTTGACACGAAGGAAAGGGGGAGGGAGAAGGAGAAGGGGAGGAGTGGTTGGATGAATGAGGATATGAAAGTAGGTGGTGTGAATGGGAAGGTAATCGGGAAGGGGAAGGAGAAAGCTGATATTGCTGAGAAAGCCTGGGCCCAGTATCAGGCGAGAGAGAAGGAAGCTGAACGTTCGTCGGTGGGCGCTGGCTTTAAGGGTAAGGGTAAGGTTCAATCTAATGGCCCCGGCGGTGGAGGCAGAGCCAATGGAGCGGTGTGTGTTGGTGGTCGTGGTACGAATGGTCAGCTCAGACAGAGAACTTCAACGGCTTCATCTGGATCTGCTAGCAGTGGAGCCCGTAATGGTCTTCAGACAAACGATAGGAGATTCAGCAGCGGATCTGAATCTACTTCCGGAGCCGGCCAAACCGTCAACGGATTTCACAGCACTCAGAACTCCACAGATAACAGATCCATGGGCCCGCCCAGCGGTACCGGATTCAACAACAGCCAGAGAGCCGGGAGTGGCCGGAATGGTGGTGGGAATGGGAATATGCAGCTGGGTGTGAAGCGAGAGAGAGAGGAGAGGGGCGAATTCCAATTTGGAGGGTTATTGAAGGAGAGGAAGAGGGATGTTGAGAGAGATTTTGGGGGGCGGATGGGAGATGTCATTGATTTGACTGACGACTGAACCGCCACCGAAATCTTCTTTTCACTTCGCCTTGTTGGAGTACTAACGCCAAAGTCATTCATTCATTTTTCTTATCTCTTCATCAGACAACAACAAATCTAAGCGGGAAATAGAGCTGGTTATTTAACTGGATGGATGGATGGATGTCTGGCTGATGAGCAGCCAAAGACATTCCTACCACGCATGCAAAATCAACGAAAAGGAGAACTGGGAGGCATTATTTAATAGACCGGATCTGTAGTGTAGCTGTAGCAATTGCTAACAGCTCACGAAAGGGAAACAAAAAAAACCAATCTTTCTTATCCATGTTCTTTCTTGCTAGCTTCATTCCGCGATATCGTGTGACCAGATGTTAGTGGGTTTTCATGTCGATTAAGGGAATAATTTTAAGCCAGTCCCAGTCTTATTTTAAGCAATCAAATTTGTGACGTAGATGTGGTGTGAGTTCCTTGATTTGAAACCGAATATTCTCCAACTTAAAGAAGTATATCTCAATTTCGTCAGCGTTTGTTTCCCTTGCCAAAAAAAAAAAATTTAAATTTAAATTTTTTTTTTAACAAATTAACAAAAAGAGCGTAGAACTCAGCCGTCCATAATCTGATCTGATGTACAAACTTTCATCAGATTCCTCGAGTGAGTTAGTTCTCTTCTTCCCCAACCTGGGAGGTGTTTGCGAGTCTACCACTCCCTACACCTTACAATACGTACTCTATAAATAAGCAAACCAGACCGGGATAGAAGAGCTAAACTAACTTGTCTTGTCTTGTTTTGTCTTATCTTACAATTCGGCTAGTTGGAACAGAGAAAAGCGAGTGTTTTGTGTAAGATTTCTCAATTCAATTCCACGTTTTATCTCATGCCATGTCCAGCCAGTATCTAGCTAGGTATCTAACCCCCCGCCCTAGTCTAATATGATATGCACAAATCCAGCCAGCCAGCCATCCATCCAGCCTCCCAGCCTTGCCTTGCAACATGAGAGGAGGTAGTGAAAATCCAGACCAAACCCAAACCCAGACCCAAACGCCAACCAACCAACCAGCCTCTCGCTATGCAATGTCATGTCGTGCAATGTAACGAAAAATCAACTCAACTCAACGTAATGCCTGCAAGCCTGCCGGATAGCCGTGTATGATGCATCATTTCTCGTAATTTCGCTTCCACCACCCACTCCATACCATCCATCCGATCAGATACCAGGAAGGCCCAGCCAACCAGTCATCCATATGAATGAAGCTCCCATGCTTCAAAAACCCACTGCATGGTATGATCTGAGAAAGCAAGAATGAAGAAGAGAAGAGAAGCAATCAAACCGATCCATATCTCCTGGAAAATGTACAAAGCCTCCACACATCCCTCGTCCACTCATATATTTCCGAAAGAAGAATAAGTAAGCACCACCAGCCTACTTATCCAAACTCGTCGTATCCTCCAGCGGATCCTCATGTTTTGCCACACTGCCCTTGCCACGCCATGTACTAACCGCAGGGATCATAGCCTTGTAGACCTGTCTATCGGTACCGTAGGCGCGAGGAGTGAGTTTGATGAGGGTGTGGAGTGGGACGTTGAGCCAGGGTGATTTCTCCTGGTCTTCATTCATGAAGTAGGCGTAGATGCAGCGGAGGATGGCTTGGTGCGTTACGATGAGGATGTTTTCGCTACGCTCGAGTTCCATGATGATGGGTTCTAGGCGGATCACGACGTCTCGGTAGCTGTGGGGGTGTTAGTCTTGAGATGTGTGGGGGCCAGGAACAAAATGGGGATGCAGGGGAATGTGGGGGTGTGGGGGATCTAGACTTACGATTCTCCACCCCGGTAGCGATAATTGTATTTATCTTGATCTCTGGCTTCGAAATCCTCGGGGTATTCTTCCTTGATCTCCGCGTAGGTCATGTTATCACAGACGCCGGAGTCAAGTTCGTCAAGGGCCTTCCATTGGAGTTGGTTCCATTCTTGGGGGAGGTGTCGGGCTGTGGCTATGGTTCGTTGGAGGGTTGATGTCCAGACCGTGAGGGGGTGGTCGTTACCCTGGAGGTATTAGCGTTGAAGAAATGCGCTTGAGAGTCCAGACTTACATCGAAAGATTCCTTGACTAGCTGCGGAAGCTTCAAGGCATATGCTTCACCACGTTCCGAGAGCTTGGCATCACCACCAATCTTCCCATAGACATTCCACATAGACTCTCCATGCTAGGGAAATTAGCTGGATCCTTACAAACCGTGGTTCGAACTTACGCGAGACAACCAGATAGATCTCTGCTTGATGTGCAAATTCATCAAGTAGTAAACCACCCTACTCTGCAGATAGTCTTGAATAGCATTGATGATGACTCTCTTTCCCACATTCATGATCTTGAGATATGTCAAATCACTCTCATCCTCATCAATCGTCTGATAGACCTTCTCGTAATTGCGAATTCTGTTGCGGAAATCCTGCGCGGCCTCCTCTGGATCCTGGCCAACATAATCAGGGGATGTGGTCTTGACTTCCAGGATATTGCTCATGATCAGCTCCTCGTCATCACATTTGCTCTCGACGAATAATGTCTCGACACCCTCCTTGTCGCAGCGCTCCTTAATCCAACGTCGTCGTTTCTTGGTGCTGTTTGTGGCGTCTAGAATGGCGATAATTCCTCCATCTTTGAACCATTTCAGCATATCTGTGACGGCGGCTTCGGCTGCTGCGCGGCGCATACGCTCGCCTTCCAGGTTGTTGACGTCGAAGAAGTCGGCGGAGGGTTGGGCGGCATCTTTACGGCGGTAGTTGCCTACGTTGAAGACTCGGGCGTCAATTGAGAGCCATCTAAGGTAGCGTTGAGCTGGGAGAGTTAGCTGGGGTTCGAAAATAAGGGATTTGGATGCAATTGAAGGGGAAGATGTGCTGCTGGCAATGAGAAAACTGAAAAAGCGAGAAATGGTCTCCTGCTGGCAACAAGGTGTCTGCAAATGCTGGGGGAGCTCTCTGGTCGAAGGTAGACCCGCCACCAGTAGACCTGAGTTTGCAGCTCCCCTTGCCAGCTCTGTATCTGCCATTCGCACTCTCTTGCTAAGAACAGGGCGTCTGCGAAAGCCGTGGCAGCTCTCCTATCGAAGATAGACCTGCCACCAGCATACCTAAACTTGCAGCTCTCCTTGCCAGCTCTTCATCTGCCAGTCGCGCCACCATTCCTCTACACACATAATAGAAAAACCACATACCCTTCTGCGCAATCAAACTCTTTCCCCTCGCGGGCAAGCCCACCATCACGACACAGATCTGGGTATCTTCGACCTGGACACCCTTGCCATTAGTCTTCCTGCTGGGACGTGCCAACTCCATCTTGTATGCAGCTTTCTCTTCTTTTCCAATCTGCGGTCTGGTATGGTATGGTATTTGACGGAAGGGAATGTGAGGATATCGATCGAAGGGATTGTAGAGGATTGAAGAGGGAGACGGGGAGAGGGAGGTGATCGCGTGAGGTTTTGGTCGGGAGACGGGATTTCACGGCTGGCACCGGACAAAACAGGCGATGCTTGCAGACTAGAGAGGGGGGGATTGTATGCAGAGTATATCTTCATGCGACAATTGATTGGGGGGGTGATTGAAGTGTAGAGAGTTGTGGTTGTAGAGGTGAAGAGAGGTGAAGAGATGGTTGAAGTTGAAGGACGAGGGTTAGGTCGGGAATGGATAGGTGAAGGGAAGAAGGACGGGGACTTTTTGAAGGTTGGCAGGGATTGGGTAGACCCCTGCAATGACCCTTCCCTTCCCTTCGGCTTCAGCTTCAGCTTCCAATGTGCTTCTTCTGTTCCCTTCTCGTACAATTCTTTGCCGAGCAAACCCCGCACCCGCATTTTGGGAGCCGAGGGGAAAGAAGATGGGTCAATGGAGAGTGGGATGATCTTATTATTATGGTCAAGCCACCGTCCTATTAGATTGGACTTAAAGATGGAATTGTAGTAAGATTCCAAGATATCCACTTAGACATCAATCAACCTCTCTCTCCATCCGCACATTTCAAGCTCTGAATAGTTACATTTTCACTCGAAGACATCTCCCCACTCCCTCGAGCGAAAAAGAAGAAAAAATATTCGATCGTCAGGTGTATTTTGGGTTTGCTGTCACCAGTGATTAATTGCATTGAAGACAAGACATGCATGCATGCAGCTTCCCTCCTTTGGAGTTTAGGGGTCTTTTACTCCGAGACATGAGCTTGCCAGCCAGCCCTGCAAGAAGATCGTGACACGGCGCACTACACCACACTGCACTGCAGCAGCTAGACGAACAACAACAACACATGGTATCGTGGTATCGTGGTACTGGAAACGAGGCTGATAAATCATGCGCCCAGATCAGAAGACTTGAAAAGGAGAAGAGGATCTAGGTAGGTCATGGGATAGAATATCTCTGCATGGCAGACCCAATCTTTCAATATTCTCCGAGACAGAAAGCTAATTCCGGATCTAGGAATCGAAAACAATCCATCTCCGTAACTTCGGAGACCATATCATATCAAATCAAGTCTGCCTGGCTCCCAAATCCACCTTTCGAGCGCAGCGAGCCTCGGGGGTTTGGGGGCTTGCCCCCATGAAAGAAAGAAACAAATAGCTTCCCGCCTGTCGATATCTTATTCATGGGGGCAAGCGCCCAAACCCCCAGGCTCGCTGCGCTCGAAAGAGTAGGGACTTTGAATCATCGATCGTACTTCAGGGTTGGAATGGAACCACACTATAAAGATGGATGGTTCATGATGGTCCATTTCGCCGAACTGTCGGGTCGGGTCGACGGGGACTGCAGCAGACCAACTAACTACCTTACGGTAAACCGGAAGCATCCCGACTGTGATGCATCCCACTTGGAAGAAAGAGGATTGGTCTTGCTTGCATGTGAAATCTGGGTCTAGATCATTTTCTTTCTTTTCTTTTCTGATTTTCTTCTCTTCCCGAACAATGTAATGCAATGCGCTTTAGTGGAAACGGAATCCCTCTCCTCTCACCGCTTCAGCCTTCATACCATCCATGCATGGACTTTCATGCACGTGTTCGGCTGGGCTGGCTTTGGATGCAGATGAGGTTCACGATACCGTACTATATTGCGGATTATTGATGGAGAGGAGAGATAGAGCAAGACCGCAATGCAAGCATGCACAAACAGATACAGCTGAAAGCAAGACAAGCAAGCAAAAAAGGGAAGAAGTAATAGTACGTACATTCCCCATACTATAAGTCATCCCCCTCTTCCTCCCGACCATGGCATTCCCATTGCCTCCAGCTGGTATTCCTGCCATTCTGCCTGTCTGTCTTCCTCTCGGATATCGATTTCTTCTCTGTCTTTCAAGCCGATCACAGTACAGTATCCACGAGCCAGGTACGGTGCCCAAGGTAAGGTCCAGGCGAATTCGAGGTATTATCGGATCGAATTGGATTGGTGCAAGAGCCCGAACAAAACGGAACGGTGGAACGGCGATAAGCAGGATGTCGTGTCTCGTCACACCGCTTGTCTTCGCAATATAGATAGATAGGTAGAGGTAGAGGTAGAGATATAATTGATGAAGGAAGAATAAGATGGCGATTGATAGATCAGAGAACGTACTCCGTGGCAGTAAGATAAGTGGATATGTTCCGTGCTGAGACGAGACTGACTGAGATCTGGCTCTGTCCGATGAATCTGTTGGTTCTGGTCTGAGTCTGATCTGACTCCAGACTCGCGCTCTTGCAGTGATAGCGATGCACTGCTTATCGCTGATGATAACTGGACCGGATTGTGTTTAAAGCGGCCTTGGAAATGAGGGGTTCCCTTCGAGCTTAGAGTAGGATAGACTTCGGCGATTACCCAGTCTGAGACATCATTCCTCGTAATTCTCCTCTTAAATTTCAAGAAGTAAACCAATTAATCAAGTATCCTTAAGAAAATAGTAGAAGAGATATGCATTGAAAAAAAAATGGGGTTCGAGTTGAAATTCTATGTTATGACATTACTCTATCAACCCACGCAACGCATCCCACGTTCTACTGCAGTTCGATCGATTAGGATGAGAGTGGGGAGGGTTAGATGTCGGAGGTTGCGGCCGCCTGGCCTAGTACTAGTACTGGCCGTAAGCGAGAGGATATTCTTAGACCAGACTTCACTGACTTCAAACTTCACTCCAACTTCAAAACATCCCATCCAACTTTCCATCAGCATCAGCATCAGCGCTCTAGCTATCTGTCTCACTAGCGCTAGCTACATTTCTTCCTAAATCCCTTACGGTCGGTGGCTTACTGTTGAAATATCCAGCAATGCTACATCCATCTAAGTTGAATCCTCTTCCACCCTCCTTCTCCTTCCTCCTTCCTTTGCTTCTCGTTGTACCCTTCTATCTTCTTTCCCTGCTGCTTTTACCCATTCACCCACTTCCTTACTATCCAAGGGTCCCTACCCCTGTCTCCCAAGTCCATTTGAGGCTCTTCCCAAACTCGGGAAGACCCGCTCTGCTTGGCTTTGTTTGGATAGGATGTGTCAGGGTTTCTCTTATCTCTTGGCTTGATTTCACATGTTGTTTGTGTTTTCGCATGTGCTTCTTTTGCTATATTTGGACTTTACTTCAATATAGTGAGCGGGTCGTGAAAATGGGTTTGTGTTTGCCGTGTCGATTACTTCGTATGTAGTGTTGTGGATCCTTGGATGTCTGTAGTAGCGGGAATGGCATGTATTGAAAGTGTACTGCTGTCATGAATGTTGCTACCACTGCCGCTGCACATCCTCTCTGCCTACATGAGACGGAATACCTTGCTAGACTTCCTTTTAATTTCTCCTTTTTCAGGTTTGCCACGGTTGTCCTCGTGGAAGTTCGGCATATGATGATTGGTATCCTTTGAGGAAACGCACACTGTGTTGCCCAAATCTGGTAGATCTGCTAATGCAAAGGGGGGGGAGTGCCCCAATGAAGTCACATACTCAAGTATCACTCCAAGTCATAGAATCATTAAGCCATCAGCCATTGTCTCGGTATCGAATTCTAATTTTACACATGCCAACATCTCGTTGGGTTGCGAAGTATCGTCATCTTTCATCCCATCATACCTCAAAGGCCATGAAAATCCACCCAGTCGGAGTGAAACCAGAAATGACATCGTCAAAGAAACCATCGACTGGGAAAAGGTACACCCAGCTCAAGATCAACGACGAAGCAGAACCATCCCCCACCATATCCCATCATGAAACGCATGTAATCGAAACAAAGACAGAGTCAAGATTCACCAACTTCAAGGGAATCGAGTCGAAATGGAAGAGCAGACTGCTTGGCTCATCCCATCAAAACGAAAGCAGGTGGTATCCACCACTCTATTGAGAGCCCAATCATGATTCAAGAGTTGATATTCTAAGCATCAGTATCAGTATCAGCCGCGCAATCAAGCTCATCAAGAAGATCTGCCCAATCCCTGTTCTGCTTCAACTCATCTTCATCGAACATCCATCCACCGGGAGGAGGACGCTTTCCAGTACCAGGACCATCAGCTCCGTTAGAATAGCTAGCAGGCAGACCACGACCATCATACAGACCCGGCATACCGCCGACAGCATGTTGTTGACCGTATGCACCGAAGCCACTGTAGCCCGGAATAGGATGGCCATGTTCATCAAATCCAAATACCGGCTCGCTCCATGGGGGACCTTCGTTGATCTGATCGCCTTGAGCCCAAGCCTGTCCTCTAGCTTCGGTATGTGCTTCATCACTATCGCCAGCAGCTTGGTTGTGGTCTGCAGTGCCGTTATATCCATAACTACCCTCAAATACTTCTCCATCAGCGGAAGAAAATGAAGAGAATCCATCACCAGCACTATACTCCTCCACTGCCGCAGGTCCAGCACCAACAGCAAACTCCTCCGCGCCGCCAACAGCTTCAACCTCAGTCTCTGATGGGGGAGGTGTGTAGTACGGTCTGCCATTATCGGTTTTCTCATTCTGAGCCCACAGCTTCGATAGGGTAGGAAGTCGATCTAACTTATGCTTGAAAGGGACGACTTGACGTTCGTGCCACGCGATATCATCTGCTCCTTTCTTGGCGACGATTTGGTTGATCAAAGTCGTTTTCTCTGCAGGCGTGAGGTTGGCGGATGGAGGAATGAAATGCTTGATCATGCCTGAGCTGTAAAGATCGACGCGCGGGAGAGGGAATCGACGTTGATCTACACAAGGGTATCAGCACCTCATCCCCAGAACCAAAGTCAAAATCTGAATCATGGAGTGTACTTACGAGTCTTTCTAGCTCTAGTCTCACCCTCCATCTTCAACTCACTCGAATCCGGCCAGAACGCTCTCATGCCACCCACCTCATCGACCTTCCCTTCTCTCAAGGTCTCTTCACCCCCAGCCCAGAAACACGTCTTCTCTCCAAGCACCCCACTGTGCGCCACATACCAACCCACCTCCCGCATCTTCTCCTCCTCGTCCACAATTCTCTCACCCTTGAATTCAAACGCCAGTTCACAAACATTGACCTTCACCTCCTCGACTTTATTCCCTCCGCCACGTTTCTCCTGCTTCTTCCTAACCTCCAACATCCTAATCCGCTCTTCCAACACTCTTCTCTGCTTCCGCGCCAAATCACCAGCATAAGCCGCGTTGTGCGCGTTATACTCCGTAGCCGTTCTGGGGAAGAATGGCGATTTCGATAGGTGTAGATGGCTTGCTACGGTCTGAAGACGCATGAATCTTGCGGCGTTGGACGCGGCGGGCGAGATCCAGGATTGAGATAGCCCAGCGTTATGAGGTGTTGAGGAGGCCATATCTGTGATTATCTTCGTTGTGAAGATCGAGGTGATGGGCTTGTTGTAGGATATTTCGGTGACTGCAGAGACGATGAGGTCGTTCGAGTTGAAGTCTGAAGTTGAGGTTTGGCAGGCGGGAAGAGGGAGCGAGAGCGGAGGAATTGACGCGAGGTTCCAAGCACGTGGTTCCAAATTCACCTTTGGTGCAGCAGGTGAATCTGGATCTTGAAGTCAGTTCTGGATGTGGATTCTATGCTCCGTATTCACTCAAGGACACTCAATGTGAAAGTATGGAAGGACATACTCAGAGCAGGAACGGAGGCCGGGAGAACTGGATATCGGAGTCAGCAACGCCATCCCAGGTACCTTACATTTTCGAAGTCCTCAGGAGTACCGGGGACATTCGATCCCAAGGGATTGACTTACCAGGAGCAGGAGTGGCGACTCTGGATGGTCCTATATCATAGCGCCAAAGTCAGCACCTCTTTCCAAACCACCAACCCGCCTAACTCTCTGAAGCACATCCCAATGTCCTCAGATCAACCCAGGACATTCAAAAGTCCAAACTCCAACGCCAAAGATAGAGCTTACCAGGAGTACCCGCCCTCGAATGCGGGATCCACGCTCCCGACTTCTCCAAAGTAGCCAGCACCGGCTGGAACTTATGCGCCGGTGGGATATGTATGTCCGGGATCCCAACCCGGGAGGGTGCCTCTTCGCGGGGGCGGAACCCGAAGCAAGCCAACAATACTGCTAATAATCAGCTTCTATGTCCTCAAAAGAATACGGGACATTGAATACCTTCTAAGCACTCCATTGTGCTGGTTTCTACTGGTGGTGGTGCAGGAAAACTTTGTTTACATCACGCACCACCTCCATTGTGGGGTGCCGCACTAGCGCCTCTCTTAGCTCCCTACCCAGAGCCCTAGCTTTCGAATATACATGTCTTGAACATCTCCTGGACATTCGAAGATGTCTATGTTTTGCGTCGAACGTCTTGTTCTTTCTTTGTGCTGGTTTTAGAGGGTGGAATGGCATCATGTGAGGGGTTTGACTAGAGCGGCTCGCTACCCCTTTTCGAACAAGCGAGATTTTGTCTAAACCCCAAAGTGGGCGGGTGGTGTGAACAGTGATGACTTTTTATGTTTTGAGCGTTAAACATGACAATGGATTTTGCGGAGTATTAAACTCCTGACTTTGTACGTCGTTGAGGAAATGTAAGGATGTTGGTAGATGGATGCCATCTGGAGTAAGGATTTCTTGTAGTGGGGCCATGAAAGCAAAGTCACAAAAGCAGCACAGAATTTCACTTCCAAGTATCTCGAAATCCTACCCATCATACTTAGCCAACCGCAAATTTTACCTGTTGAGTAGTAAGACGGCAGACAAAAGTGTTTTGTGAGCGCGCACAGCCAAGTTTCTTCACTATCACTCCTTTCGCTTAACATCTATACCTCCAAGGAACAGGAATTCATGTAAATACCCGCAGCACGCCCCTTCAATCTCTTTCCCGTATTAACCACGACCCCAGACATTGAAGATGGACAAGCGGAGTGATGCTTTTTGTTTGAAAGTATAATTCGTGGCATTCCAATGTTTGATTTATGTCCAAGTAAGAAAAAGCAACGAAATTATTTGCTATTCTGCCTTTTTGTGCTTCCATTTCCAAATTCCAACGGAAGCACCCGACCCCTCTCTTCGTGAATATATTTGCCGCTTTGACAATATTATCATGCTCGGCAACAAGAACCAGCTTAGCAGTTTCAACTCGGTTTTAGAAGGTAGAGGTGGGTGAAGCCTTGAAGGTCTCACGATATGTTTTTGCTTCACTTCACTACTACTACTGAGGCACGAACTCGTGAGCCCAAGACATAAGATGGGTACATGTAGCTTTGAATATAGCTCCAGGTTCCATATATTCTCTTGATTAAGCTTTCCTTTTACCATGATGCCCGAGGAGAAGTCCGCTGATCTCTTTTTATATCAAATTTATTGCAGAGCAAAACTCAAGAGCTCCCTCATGGGAGATATTCTGGGAAGGATGCCTCATGCGACAAATTCACGCCACATCAATGTCATATGCGTAACAGTTGAAATATTTCTTGCCAACCTCATAAGATATTCAATCCAATCTGTTTCTTTCAAGAAAAAGCACCAATCTCACAAGCCTGGTCAAGTGAATCATCAAAAGCAAGTCACCACCATCTCCACATCACCATCTTTACGTCACCGCCTCCCTTCCCATAGTATAAGAACCCCCTTACTGACCATTCGTAGGAACCCAACGACCCAATTCCGCAGCGTTTCACAACTCGATGGGGACTTTGCGTTGGACTTCTTTTCATGCTTGTGTCCCTCTTCTTCTGAACTCCGTCTTAGATGATGACGAAGCTGCTGCTGGCGATCCAAGATGACGTCGAGGATATTTATGATATTGCCTCGTATTCGTTGTGTAGACTTGTGGTGAAAATTAACTTTGACAATGGTTGATTTTTGTGGCAGCAGATGTGTTGAATTGTTTTGTTGACAGTGAAAAATAGAATATTCTCATCTCAATGCTAGGTAATATTCTGTGTCTGCTGTGCCCACTGCCCACTGCCCACAAGAAGAAAGAAATTTATGAGGCGAGGCAACTAAGTTTAAAGTATGAGGGGATTGAAGACGGTCCAATTTTCATCACTCCACACTTTTGGACGGGTGTTTTGGTATTTGATTGAACAGAGTTCGGATCGATTTATAAGTAACCTAAATAAGGAATTCGATTCACTTTAGCTTCACTTTGCTGGCCTACACTTGCCCGCTGGTAAATTTATGGTACTCAAATTTCCGATTCTGTTGTCACTCGATTGAACCTTCTCGTGATATCTATTCTACTCTATTTAGCAGCCTCGCTAGAGAAGCTCGAGCAAGTAAAAGTATATATCGATTTTTGGCCGAGTGAGCACATAAAAAATTAATAGATCTTGAAATCCTGAAAACACAGCTCACCATCTTCAGTCATTTCCAAAGCTTCTCCTTCCATCACACCTTGAAGGTACCCTTCACCCAGGACAAGAAGTCCGTCTCGATGAGGCCGCATAACAATCGGCGTACTGCAGCCAAATATAGCGCAGAACAGATCACCCTTCTGCACCTGCTCCTCAGCACCACCAGCATTATTATCCGGCACCCACCCGATGCGCCCATTCTCTGTAACGACTAACCTCTCAGCCTGACTCGACAGCCGAGCCGCATTATAAGCCGCACGATAATCATCGTGCACGCCATCCAACAATACGCTCCCGGTAAAGAAATCATCAAGTCTCTGTCCATAGATCATGAATTCAGCATGTGCTCTCCTCCACAGTGACCACCGCTGGTAGTAACTCCTCTGCGAAGCTAGCCACTCCCAGCCTTGACCGCGCGCGGCAAAGGCCTTCAAGGCTGCGTCTTCATCTGCAGGCAGATTTAAGACTGTTAAGTGCCATGTTGATTCATTGGCCGGTGCTTCCCACGCCCGGTCTCGCGTGAGAGCGTGGCATAGATCCGACCTCAGTTGGGAGAAGTTGATCTCGTTGCTTGGAGGAGCTTGCGCCTGCACCATTGTGCCGGGTATAAATGTCCACACCGCAGCAGCATTCTCCATATCCTCCGAGGCCAATCGATGGCGTGGCCCCAGCCCGTCGATCTTGTCGATTATCACACCTCTACAAGTCAAAATCTTGTCTTGACCTGAGAATCGAGGTTTCGCAATAGCAGTGCCACTTGTATTATAAGGCATAGGGTGCATCATGGATCGATTCATTCCATTCCATGTCCAGTCCGGAGCCCAAGTCGCAGAATTGTTACCTCCCCACGGATTCGCCTCTCTCAAAATCTCCAAAGACTTATACGTCAGGATGTGCGCCATTGCAGCCATATTAAAAACCGCACCAGCATCTATGCCATAGGAAATTTTAATCTTGCGTGCGAATGCCGGCTCCATAAGAGCGAGTAGTCCGTAGAATTTGTCCCTCGCATCAGATGCTAATGATTGCTTTGAGATTACCAGTAGGCGTTGAATATCCCAAGGATTGCCGCGAAACGTGTTTTGCGGATTGTTATCTACCTCCATACTCGGGAGAAAACCCCCGTGTCCTACTTTCTTCAGTTCTTGACCAAGAAGCCACAGATCTTTCATTACCCGATGAAAGTTCTTTGTATCCCACGGCGTGGAATAGACCTTCCCGCAGACTTTCTGATCGTGCTCGAGAAGTTCGTTTTTCATGACAAACAGAACGTTGTGAATGGTTCCTAGCCCGCAGCAAAGGGTATCCCAGTCAATAGCTTGATTTCCACAAAGAACCGTCTTCGAAGCACTAATTACTACTTCCTGTATAATCCACAGACGGTCCCAATAAGGCCTTGCCAGGAATTCACGCAAAGCGACCCAGGCTCCTCGACCAAGAAATTCGGGATCACTTCTCAATGACGACCGCAATACCTCAATTTCCAGGTCGAGATTGGGGATATAGTCTCTGTGCTGCTTCCCGTGATCGAAATATCTTGATAGAGTATCCAAGAGTTTGATAGCTTTCCCACTGTCTTCGCTCTCCTCACCAAGCCAAATGACCACGGACCAGGCGACGGTATAGAGTTCTCGCATCTTGGCTACTTGGAGCCCGCGCTCCACGATATCGCGTTGATTGATAGAGATAGCATCAATCCATACTTTAAAGCCGGCCCTGAACATGGATAGTTTTTGCATTGCTTGGAGACAGGCTTCCAGATTGGTGGTTACAGGCATTGGGGTGCCGTTCACGATGATAGGGCGCGTCTGGGTTGGATCCCCCCAGCTGTAGGATAGTCAGGCGTAGTCCCCCCATTTGAAACGGTGTTGCGAGGGAGAAGGAGCTTTGGCGGTTGATGGCTCTTCCTGAGTTGCTACATGGCTCCGAGTATCGAGCTCTGGGATTTGAGATTCGCTTTGCTGTGTAGGTGTGGAGTGCTTTGTATCCCTACGTATTCGATCTTTAAGGGAGACATTCTCGATGGTACAGTGAACCAGCCCATCAGAAGAGGCTGGCAGGATTGTGATGACTCGAATCTCGTCGAGATCCTCTTTCAAAGGAATGTACTCCATAAATATGGCCGCTTTGGAGTATCGGTTGTAGTCACAATAGAAACAAGACAATATAAGAGACTGAGAAAGAGAAAGATAAAACAAGTCGAGAAGAGCTGCAGTCTATTCACAAGGCTGGCGAAGCATCATTTGCTTCTGCCTGGTAGATCAGGTTCTCAATTATGATTGGACGACTTGCCAGCTGTATCCGTGTATGACATAATCAATCAATCAATCAACCCCCCTGGAGTCTTTTTCTTTTGTTCTTCTCTTCTCGTTATTCTAAGTGATAGTATATCGACGCCTCCTTTTTCATTGACTTGTTCGTGCCGTCACAAGGGGTTTGGGGGAGCTGATGTTTATATATTATGCTTGAAAATTCGAGATAGGCCAATCTAGAGTGTTCGAGAGACTCGTGACAGTGCTAATGCGGAAGGGCTGCGAGGTTACATGGTAAGAGTCATCTGGTGTATCTACTTGAAAACGTTTGCCAAGGAATATAGAACGTTTCTAGAAGTCAGCAGAAGATTTATTTCAGAATCCTTATATTGACTGATTTTGGTAAGCCAGATTCAAGATCCTTGATGACAGGGACAAAAGAAAATTCCAAGTCCGAGCCAGCCTCGAACAGAATGTAGGAGAGCCAGTGGTTCAACTTAGGAGAACCCTTTTGGTCTGTTCCAGGCCATGGACGTGCCATACAGCGATACGCCAATCACATGATATTTCCTTGGACGGTTTTGCTCGAAGCACGCTCGAGTTTGCTTTGAGACTGACTGTTAGATCTTCGTGAACCTACATGACGATGCCAACATGCACGATCTGGCCACTCCAATGTGGCCCATACCACACCCATTGCGCCTGGTAGCATCGATGGTGCAGCTTTCAGCCACCAGTTCAGCGCCGCCAAACATCTTGTTTGGGGAGGAGCCCGCCAGTGTCTTGCGCGTGAGTTGCCCTCTTTCGCTTACCTCTTAAATCACCCCCTTTAATTTAAGCGAGCTGATGTTTGGTTGTCAACAGAACAATTTGCCCTCGTGGAGGCGAGTTATTCGATTCTCGGGTCCCTACAGCAGTTTGATAAGTGCGAGAATATGGAAGGTCCTGGTGAGATCAAGATGCATACTGCGATTGAGAATAGAAGTGGGACCGGGGTGCAAGTGAGGCTCCACAAGGCGGTATGAAAAGTGGTATTAAATGATAGCGAGGTAATGATGTTCTGGAATCAGACCCCAATAACCCATGCGCCGTTAACCGTCTGTGGTCTTCTCACGGCTGTGTTAGTCTCGTGGTATAAATCTCGTAAACGACCCCGGGAATCCACCCGCGTCCATGGCCCTGTTTCGTGAGCAGATGATGGAAATTCTCACTTTTTCTTCTTATAATCACTGTCATGTCCTTTTGATGTTGTCATCTACAAACTTCTTTTCCTGTCTAGAAACTTGCACTGTTTACCTAGCAACTCAGAGAGATCGAACAGTGAGACACCCACGCAGAAGAGCAACTTGACGGGGATGCGGCTGCCTCCAAAGGGAGTTTCAGCACACAACAGTTGCCACAGTATCCAACTCTTTCCACAAGGTGCTGTCGGCATGAATTTTAAGTCGCCATTGAATTGTTTCTTTTATACAAAGCGACTCTCCCTGACATGTACCTTGCTCACTCTTTTCTGTTCATCTCACCCCGATCACCACACTACAGGTGAAGGCCTTCACAATTCACAACATATTCTTATCGATTACAAGAGAACTCAGCTTCCACCGACTGCCCATTCACGACAATATCCCCTGTTACCCAAGCTAGCTAGCAAATTACCTCAACAGGCGTCCAAATCAGAACATCATCCCGTCGTCAGCGAGATTCCATCTCACGATATTGTCCGAGTCAAGCTTTGCCAAATTCCAAAAACCGGAGATATTCTCTTACGCCACCAGTCAAAATCACTGACAAGTGACAATATTACTTCAAGAGAACCCATTGAGTTTCACCTGAGGAAATTTTTATTTTATTGAGGATTTTCTTGCTGTCAGTGTGATATTTGTTGTCACTGACCATAACTCATTTCAACATCCACCCACTTCGTGTTCCTCCTCACCACAATCTTTCCCGTCTTCTACCCGACGATCTCATAATGACAAAATATCAGTAAAAGGGGCACATTCGCACAATAAGAAGTACTAATTTCAGCACCCAAAACAAATGTAATCGGAGGAACAGGGATGTCTTTTTCTCATAATGCTGGAACTGAAGTGGCTACGACAATGCAGGTTTATATAACCCCCAAATACGCAGGTGGCAGAGATGAATTTTATTATTATTATCAAAACTCTTGAGGCTCGGCACATTTCATCATTCAAGGTCTATCCAGCAAGGTGAAATATAACCCAGCCCATTCCCCTCTCCACCTTTGCACTATATATACACTCTTGTCAACACAAGAATCTCATCATGACAGTACCGCTCACATGATATGGAGCTAGCACATTCTCCATCGTGTTTCAGCGAGCGAGTTGAAGGTTACCAAGCCAACCGTAAACAACAATCGTCAACTCTCTTACTATCTTTCACAACTCTGACCTCTCCAAACATTACAAAATAGGATTGCCCAGAACAATCTTACATCACTGCTGTCATATCCCCTCAAACGCCATCACTCATCCACTCGCCATCAAGTCTCCCCTTTCTTTCGTATTCTCAAACTCCAATCCCAATATCCCTGCTCTCCCACATCTACTGAAAACACGATTTTTAAACATCCTGTTAATAGAAGAATTGCTTAGTGACTCCTGACTACTAAATATAAAAGTGGAAAGGATTATCTTTCATCCAGTGATGGAGGTAGCTAATCTCAATCGCTGCCCACCGATCTGGTCCAGCTCTGTCTATGAAATGTCGATTTATATGATAAATGAAGCCAGATATTACCGACAAGTGCGGCGGCCGGGTGAATTCAATGGATGGAGTGAGGTGGTAGAAAGTGAGTAGCACGAATGATCACTCCACTTGTCAAGCCGGGAAGATGTGCCTAAGAATGAGAAAATTCATCGCGAAGGAGTAGTCAAAGGCATTAATTAATTTACCATGTGTCTTAGAATCGTGGAACACATCTCCATGTGATGCACTCACTCACTTAGTCCAGGCAGTACATCAACGAAATAGTTGGGAAGATCAGCTCATCTCATCTCATCCACTTTCATTTATACACACCCCCTCTCCCCATCTTCCCTCTCCATCACACAACTATCTACTCTACTCAACATGATTCCAACCCCCACCAGACTTTTGTATTATACATTTACTTCTCTCTCCACACCCCTCGAACAAATCCTCCTCCAGAACCCTCAACCCCTTCATCCCCCTCATCCCCGCACTCAAAACTTGAACAAGAATCCCCAAAGCGAACATATTACAAAAAAAGATCCACGTACAAAGAAAACAAATATCTGGGTATCCGTCCGTCCTTCCGTCCTTCCATCCAGCCTTTGCACCCTTTACATCCATCCCTCTCTGCATCCTTCCTTCCAAGAAGATCCAGATCGCACACACAAGTAAAGTAAAGTAGAGTTCCTGCAGCCCAGCTCCACGCTCGCTCGATCGCTTGCTTGCCCGAAAAAAAAAGAAGAACAGAACACAAAACACACAGAAATGAGATAGAGAAAAGCGACGATGTGTCCCACATCGTATGTACGGCGCTCGCGGTATATCCAGCTCCCCGAGAGAACATATCCCAAATCTCCTGCCAAACTGCTAATTCCAAGCAAAGTCTAGCATCCGCATTGACAAGCCACGAAGAGACTTAATCCTCCTCAGCTACACTCCCCACGAGCACACTCGCCTTACTACTCTTCTTCCCCAACGTCAAGCGACTCAAACGCTTTCTCACACTCCCAACTTTACTGCCCACGCTCCCATCGCGACTCAAACTCATCCCACCACCAGAACTCTTCGCCGTAGTCGGACGATTGCTGCTCGAGCTCCTGCGTCCCCCTCCTTTCCCATTCACCCCACCATTAGCGTTCCCATTCCCATTGCCAGTATCAAACTGACTCGCAAGATCACTCTGCGTAATCCACTCGCTCTCCTCCTGTTTCTCCGTACGACCGCGTCCACGACCGATTGAACCCAGCGTTGACGAGCCGCCAAAGAAGGAGTGTCGGTTGTCTTTACTCTGGCTCTTCGATCTTGATTGCGATTTTGTGAGTGAGTGCGTGGATGTCGATACAGCGTCATCATGATCACCAGCAAGTCCTCTCGGCGCGACAGGGAAATCTTTATGAGAGACTCCATTCAGCGAGAGGCCGTTCAGCATTGGCTCTGGAGCCTGTGACTGCAGTTGGGACTGAGGTTGTTGTCGTTTCAAGAATGACAGGCGGTTACGACCTGCTCGTGCGCCAGGTGTATCGAGAATCCCGTTTTCTGTTGAGACAATAGTGCCGTTTGTTGCGCTGTTTGGAATTCGAATGCCCATTCCGTGACCCATCATTGATTCACGCCGAGAGCCGTCGCTGAGGACTGGGCTTGCGATGGCCCAGCTTGGTGTGGGAGTTGGGGATTTGGCTTGCTGGGGGAAGGCGAAAGATGCGAGTTCTGGAGCGAAGGTTGCCTCGAAGTCTGTATCTTGTGTTAGTATGATGATGAGGACTGCACTGGGAACAACTTACTGCGCACGACGGCTTCCCGCTCCACAGAACCAATGGCGGGAGTCTTGGAAAGCATCGCCAGACAGCGTCTAATCATAACGGCATGGTCGATGAGTGCAATCTTGAGTGCGCTCTGCAAAGGACTCAACTCGATTTCTTGAATTTCGTCTTCCTCATCTGCGATCGGCAGCAACTCGCGGTAGTGGGCCACAGTTGTGTCCGAGTTAGGATTGACGGAGATCTGCAAGGCGTCGATGAGAAGAGGAGCCATATCGTCTTCCCCATCAACGACTCGTTTCTCAACAATTGTCATCTCGGCTGTCTTCCGAATGATGCGTTCGACAGCCGTTTGTAGAGGATTGAGTCTCACGCGATCAATAGCAACAATTTCGCTACGCCGTAGGATCGTCGGGAACTCCTCAGCAGTTCTGTACAAGATCTTCTCGGCAGAATGTTCCTGGACAGGACCTGCCGTGTTTCTCTTGCTAGTGACCGAGAACACCTGTGGATGTGCAGAGAGAAAGTAATCTCGCACCACCTGTGGAACGCGAGCACGTTGGAAGACGTGGTGTTCGAGATCACGATGAGGTGTCAAGGCCGAAATTTGCAGGAACTGGCCCTCGACATCATCCACATCACCAGAAGTAACGATCTGTGCAGAAGGATGTTGCTCTTGCATGCGATCGGTGAAACCACTCGTGCGCTCAGTAGGCGAGCCTTCAAACACAAACTCCTTGTCTCGCAAACTAGGTGGGAAGCCCATCCCTCTGTATGTGACGCGGAAGTACTTGGGGATAAGTTTGTCGGCCTTGGCAATGGTTTCGTAAATCGTAGCAATAGCACGTTGAGTTCGAGCCAGTTTAGGAAAGTCGTACACATTGTCTTGGTATTGAGTCTGGAGTTCCTGGTAGGCGGACAATGCACAGCTCCACGCTTCACCTTCTTCAAAGTATTTGATGATTTCAAAGTAGATGCGCTCCTTGCGGTCGAATTGGGACTGAGCAGGGAACTCTGGATCCGTCAGAGGTGGTACAACCTTTGTCGGGTCCCATTCGTAGATATCGGCGTGGAGACGGAGAGCAAGACCTGCTTCGGTGGGGTTTCGTGCATCTGCTTGGAGTTGAGCAAGTTGGTGGACATATCGAATGAAGATCTCCTCCTTCTGCATATCTCGCAAGAATTCCATCAGCCTTAATCGGTGGATCATGTGGGATGCTTCGCCGGTGACATCTGTGCTGTGAACGGCAACAAGGAGATCCAAGAACTCGTCGATGGTTGCAATGAGCTCCCTAATAGCAGCGTACAGTGAATCATCTTCAACTTGAGCAAGGGGGTCAAAAAGACCGAGCAACTCATTGATGAAGAGCTTCTGGAGGATACTTTCGGTCAATGGCTTGGACTTGAAAAGTCGGTCTAGACAATCAATCATTTCCGTCTGGATAACAGAGAGGTCCTCACTGAGTGTCCATTCACTGACAATCATTGTCTGGAGAACTTCAACAGCAACTCGTCTAAGACCTTCATGAACACTGAGGCAGAGCTCAACAATAGGCCCAACAAGAACGGGGACGTATTGAACTTGGTATCCACCCATCTTCGCCAAACTGTATCGCTGTCGTTCATCTGAGCTTGTTTCCCAGCCGATGGCCTCCCATGTACGTCGAAGTAGATCAGCGCCATGTTCGCGGACATCACCAGCAATCTTCCACACAGCTCGGCGTTTCTGCTCGGGAAAAGTCTCGAGTGCAAGAGCATCACTCCCAACCAACTTCAGGAGAACAGTGAAGAAAGCTTTCCAAACTTCCGTGTTGTAGGACTCGGCATCATCCGGATGAGGTAGGAATGTTTCAAGTAAGATCCCAGCCAGATATTCCAAGGTCTTCATTGTCGATTTGTGGTGGTAGATGTGGACACTCAGCCAACTTGCTGGGAAAGCCTCGCACTCCAAGATGCTCAGATGAACATGCAAGATATCCTCCAGAAGAGAAGCCATTTCATCATCAGCGAGGTCCAATTGCATCCCGGCAGGTAATGTGGATATCGAAGAGAGAATAGCAGACAACTCGATGAGCACTTCATCGAATTGAACTTTGCCGGTGATTGGTTTCGCGGGGAACGGATATGCCATCGGGAAGAGTAAGGAGAGGCGGGTTTTATCGGTCTTGGGAACTGCGCGAATTGAGAGGTAAGACTCAATAATCTTCGGGATGTAATCTGGAATTTCAGGACCAAGATTATCGATTTGTGTGGAGAGGATGGAGCAACATAACCGCATCTGTTCTCTCCATTGCTCCGTGACCTCAGCTGTCTTGCCCCAATGCGGCGCAATCCAACGAACAGTATTGGCGCTGAGGGCTGCTCTCTGTTCCGGATTTGCGAAAAGTTCCAGTCGGGAGTAATTGATGATCAGAACGAGCTTGTAGAGCACCAATTTTCCCTTGACCAAAGAGCAAGAGTCCATAAAGTCAATCGCAATGTGAAGTATCTCTTCAGTGCTCAGCAGGCCTGTGAGTTCAGGTAACCAGGTATGGAAATGCTGCACAGCAAGCGTTTGACTTCCAACGAGAATCGGGGCATTGCTTCGCATAAGTCCATCCAGAGCTTTGAAGATGCTTCTCAAGTGTCGGGTGAACCCAGGAGATGTGCTCGTGATCCCAATACCGGCCTCCTTTGCTTTCTGTTGTCCCCTGGCATGTGTAATGAACTTGAGAATGTGCCGGACAACTTTGAAAGTAGCGCGCAATTTCCTGGAGGTATCTGGATCCGCGGGGTTGGAGAGGAGTCTTGTGAATGATCTGACCAGACATGGCGTAACAAAAGGATAATTGAACTGGTTCTCCGCGTAGTGGTCAACCAGAGGGCCGAGATTGAATCTCCGATCGTGTACAATGCCAAGAACTGTAACCAAGGCGCTGAAAATCAGATCCTCGTAATCATCATTTCCGGTATGCTCGACCAGAATGCTGAATATGGCATCAAAGACATCATTAAGCAACTTGACGATCTCAATCTCAGGGACAAAGACTAATCGCTTCAGGAGCTCCTGTACGTCTCCTGGCGGCTGCTCTTTCCACTTCAACAGTCCAAGCAAGACTTTGTCCTGGGAGAATCGAGTACTGCAAAGGAAAGTCTGTACTCTGAGTGTTGCAATCGGTCCAGTCACAGCTTCATCCTTGCTCACGTCGTCTTTCCCTCTTGCATTCCAGGGTATGTTGAGATATCCCGTCCTACCTTCCCGGCCTTTGGCAGTGTTAGTCTGATCATCATACCGATACAAGAGCAACGAATGATGGCCATCCCTCATGAATGCTGATTGATCCCAGAGTGGTAGATGGCATATCGCAAAAGGAGAATTAGGAGCGTCAGAAAGAGTCATAACAAGGTGGCATCCGGGCACATCAGTTGGAGGGATAGCGAGCCGGAGAGTCTGGTTCCAAGCATCGCCTTTCTCAGCAGCGGTAGATTCCCAAGATGATTCCGGCGTTTCGGAGTTTGAAGATGGGAATATGCAATTTTCAAGGCGTTCGCCACTCGCACCGCATACTTCCAGGGTGATTTGGAGATTAGAGCCCACAACGCTAGAAGAGAGAGGTGTAGCACTGCCAATCGCGCGTGAGATTAGTGCGTGTCGAGGGAGGAAAGCTTCGTCGATCGTAACGTAAATATCGGATCTCGCCTTTGTCGGAGCCCCTGAGAAGCCCATCTTGCTGGTCTTGGCAATTCCAGAAAGTAAAGTTGGGGTAGCTTTGATCAGACCATCTGCATCTGGGCTCTGAAACGCTTTCAGGTGGACCTGCAGCCGTTCTGCACGTCGCGACTTCGCGTAGTTCCCGGATTTGCTTGACATCAGATCTTTGATAACTTCTTCCCAACCTTCTCCTTCTTCTTGCTCTTGGCCAAAACCAGTAGCTGGAGCCCAAATCGGAACGACTTGTTCAATTTCCTCGTCTTGTTTCATGAGGGAGTTGATTCTCAACGCTCCGATGCCGAACGTTCTGTTGACAATCCGACTCACGGACCCGGATTTTCGTTCTGATGTTCCTTTCGATTCGGCTGTACTAGGTGGTCCATCTCTACTCTCTTGACCTTCGGTCAGAGAATTGAGTTTTGAAGATATGGGGGCATTTCGCGAGAAAGCACTTCTTTGAGCCTTTTGACCCCACATCAAGCTTCTTCTTCCAGACTTGCTTCCCCCAGTTGATGGTGGCTTATCGCTCCTATGTGTCTGTGAACCATCTCGGGAGCTCAGTCCACTTCTAGATGCAGGCTTTCCTCCAATGACCTGCTGTGTTGATTGGATCTTGACCACGAGATAAAGCTCACTATCCGCAGCTGTCGCATCGCCAATATCAGACGAAGCCATATCCGTGAACAAAGTCCGCATCTGCCCTGCCTTGGCCAGACTAGTCATTGCTCCACTCGGCGGAACCTCCACGATATAACTCTCACTCAACGCAACCGCTGTCTGTCCAGGTAATTTCAAAGCAAGGAAGAAGACCAACGTCGTAGATTCCGTGCTCGCACCAACGAAAGCGCGTACGTCGATCAGCAAGTGGTGTAAAGTCAGGCTCTCATTTGCAACTGGTTGTGGTCGTTCCTCTAGCAGACTCATCATGGACTGCAGCTTTGTGATTTCCACTGCCGAGTCGTCACCCGTCAGGACTCTGCCTCGCTCAGCAGGATCCCGTACTATGACCTCGTTATTGAACACTTTATTCCCTTTGACCAGATCCCAGACTGTCTTTTCTCGGAGGGCGCCCATCTCGTGCGTGGTCAGTACATTGTGTAAGAACTGCCTCCTGGAAAGATCCAGTGTTTGTACCAACGTCGTCATCTTGTCCAGCAGAGGGTACTGTCTCGAGAGTAGCAGCTCGTGCAGATTTGTGGAGTGCCATTCTCGCAAACAGGAAGCAATCTCATCGACCAGCGGTTCAGAAGCAGACGTCGGTGTCTCGTCTCCAATCTTTAACATGGGAACGGGAGCAGGCGGTTTTGGTGCATTAGGATCTCGAGGGACAGCTAGGGACAGTGCAGATCCATTCGTGAGGCGTTTCTTCTTGTTCTTGCTTGTTGTCCTACTAGGTCTGCCATTGCTCTTGACTTGTAGCTTCTTTCCAAGTTGTATGCTCCTGGGGCTGGCCAGAGGACTTCCATCCGCATCAACGCTCACATGTGCACTCCCCTTGCCATTGGCAGTCGACACCTCACCCTCCTCCTCAACATCTGAGTCCTCCTCGTCTTCTCCTAGGACCTCTCTGACTTCTACACAGCTGCGTGGGAATATGCCAGAGAAGACGCGCGCCTCGAGCGTCTGGCCCTTGACACTGGTGAGACCTGCGAGCAAACTAGGCGGCGCAACAAGGTATCCGCGGAACCAATCTCCATTTCTGCCACCTTGTTCAATGATGTACAGCTCGTCGCCCAGTTCGAGAGGGAGGTCTGCGGCATCTTGGGCTGTGAATGGGTAGGTTGCGACGGCGAAGGCAATGCGTGGGAGGGGTTGCCAGGGCATAGCTCGAAGTTGGGGGCCGTGATAGCAGACGCAGATGGACGCGAGGTTAGCTATTGGAATGGAGGGTGATTCATGGAGAGGAATGCCGTTCTCCGGTGGTTGAGGTTTGTTCGAGTGAGGAGTAGGGTCTGCAATTGAGGTTCTGTTGCTTTGTAGATGTTGCTTTTGGTGTTGGTTAAGCTACCGGTAGGTACTGTAAGGTGAATTCGAGAACCACGGCGGAAGATGGCCGCCAGAAGACAGAGGAAATTCACAACTACCAATGCAAAAGACGGATGAAGTTGTAGATTTCCTAGGACTGCCGATTCCTGATAGCAAATGACTGGATGCAGTGCAGTGAGTGTGGTGGTGGTGGTTGCCAGTCTCTGTCGTGCGCACAGATTATTTCTTTGGTCTCGAAAGTATTTCGAGCCCCTGAAGGTTGGTCTGGTCTGGTCTCGTCTGTTCTGTTCTGTATCCGTGATGCTGGCTCGCTCCCGCTCTCGCTTTGATTCCGCCCACCGACTTTGGATAACGATTATCCCAGCAGCAGAACTTCAACAAAAACTAGACCACCCATGTATAGACATTGGAATGTGTAGCGAGACTATAAACTAACAACTTCAATAGTTCTTTCTTTTACTGGTTTTCTTACCGCCTCGTTGGAATTACAATACGGAGCCCTTTATCCCCTGACACGGCCCCAGGAGCGCCCTGTCCTGTCCTGTTTTGTTCTGTACTGCACTGCCGTGCCCTGTCACTCTCCTCTCACCCTCCCTATCAGAATGCGTTATCAGCGCCCAATCTTAGCGGGACACTAGAAGACTTCAGTTCAGGATGGATAGATCAGGGGCACCGACAGACAGGCACAGGAACAACAGGTACCGACACTACACGTGGTAAGGGGGTACAGCATCTTGACATGAAGCTACCCATGCAGCCATCGTTCCAGATATACAAATTTCCTCCTCAAGCTCGCATGGAAGAAGCTCTAACAGCATCGCAACAATTCTGGCGGGAGTTATTTCAATAAATGTCACTGCATCACCACGGGGGGCAGCCAGCTCAGCCACTCATAAGCGATAATGGTTTCGAAGAGGGGCTCGGACCTCTCATTGCAGATCAGCTTTATTGGACGTGTTAAGGTGATGTGGTACAGGGGGATGAGTGGCTTGCAGTGCAAACATTCTTGGATTGTTTGTTTGCAAAGGCAAGCCAGAAATGTATTTCAATTGATTGTAGTAAGTTCTACAATACCGTTCAAAGCCCCTATCTCGCCTATCGACATGGAAAGTCAACAAATCCTTTACACCGTGACCTGCTGTCTGTCTGCAGGCCAATAATGAAAGAAGAACTGACAACTGTCGGCATAGATGCCAACCCACTGTCAGACCAAAAAAATCTCAGTTCAACTGATGAGCTGGAGAAAGAAAGACCGACCCACGCTAGAGATCGAATACGGGAGAGTCCTGTCTAGTATGGCAGAGATCAGATGAAGTCAATCCAAATACCGCTATCATGCATCATGCATCGCCCGTATGGAAGACAAGGAATCCTTTCCATGAATACAGACAGACAGAAATTAGACGAACTCCGCCATATCGGACTGGATGGACTCCAACAATCCGTCTCCCTTGACCTCCCAGTGAAAAGAAAATTATCGCCAAATCAAGGTAGATTACACTTCAACCGACTCAAATCGACCAACAACTCAAATCATATCCGTTCCGCCCTTGGAGTCAATGGCCCTCACAATCCCATAACTCGTTCCCGCAGCCAAGACACCAATAAACAACGTCTGCGCCGCTCCATAGAAACCCGCTCTCGTGGTCTTCATGACGATGTAATTCTTCACGAAGCCGAAGACGATGAGGACTAGCACTGTGACAGCGATCGAGACGAAGAGGGCGTGCGTCACGTTTGACATGATGAAGTATGGTATCATGGGGATGAGACCACCTAGAGATGTTAGAGACGAGGAATGAGAAAAATTGGATGGGAAGAGAGGGGAGACCAACCAACAAAATACGACAACCCCATCGTAGCACCCGAAATCCACGCCCGAGAAATGTTCGGCTTCTCAAGCTTCAACTCAAAATCCATCATGAACTACACCACCACCAGTATCCAGTCAGCCAACACCTTTAAATCATTCAATAAAACCCTCCATCTCCCATCCACCACAAGCAACAAAGGCAAACAGACAAACATACCTCAACCCATCGTCCAGCATCGCTCGCCAACGCATCAATAACTGGAACTAGCGTCGCTCTCGGCACACCATACTTCTCCAGTACGACATAACACTCCTCTCTCTCCTCATCCGGCTTATCGCGCACCTCATCCTTCTCCCGCTGTTCCTCGCACAGATAATGATCGCGCTCAGTCACAGCAGCCAGGTAAGCACCCAATCCCATACTGATAGCTCCGCTGAAGAGTTCCGCCAGACCGCCTATGATGACGAGTTTCGTTGAGCCGAGACTGTGCGGTCTTGTTAGTCGGAGCTTCTGATTCCCATACCAAGTCAAGAGCTTGGGACTGAAATATCTCCCCGTGTGGATTGATATCAAGATAGGGGAGGGAAAGTCCACCAAAACACGAAAACGAAAACCAAAAAAAAAAAAAAAACTCACGAACTTAACCCAGCAGTCAACGCAAACGGGACCGTAAGTCCATCCGCCCCTCCAATAATGATATCCCTAACCACCGGTCCGTAATTCGTATGTTTCTCCTCATGACCCCCATCTCCCACCACTCCATTCCCATTCTCGCCCCCTTCCTCCTCATCACTGCCTTTACTCTTCCGTCCCATCTTCCCACATACAGTTGCGCTTGTAGTAGAAAGTCCCGTCGTGCCCGAATTCCGAGTAGGGGTTGTGTGTTGACCCAACAGTGTCGAAGCCGACGATACTCTAGGCAAGGCTTTCGAATCGACCTCTTTCGAAGGAGAGTGTGATCCAGTGCCAGGGGTATTTGCCATTTTGGCTTCTGTATGAATCAAACCTAGTGGAATAGCCTGTACATCCAGACCGCGACCTCCAAGATCCAGTGGCGGCGGAATAGCCGGGGGGAGGTCGTACTTGAACTTGTGTCCCTGGTTTTGTGTTTGAGACATTTCCCTGTCAAGGAAGCTAGATCAAACGAGATCTTTCTCTCTTCTTTGTTGTGCTACGGAATCGTTTGCAGGTAGATTGCCGTCTGTTTCGATCAATCAATCAATCAATTCAATATCGATTGCTTTTGCGGCATGGAAAGAAAATATGTTGCACATGACGGCTTGCCCAGCAAAGGGTATGCACCGCATCTTAAGAGACGTGGAGAGCCGTTCGGCGACGCAGCGGAAACCTGCAGGATGTCTGCGGTGACATATCTTTCACAAGTTAGTCTCTCGGATACTTCAAAGAGCCAATGTCTGGGGTAGACTGACATACCAAAATGACATTTCTTTGTCGTCTTTGAACATCGGCTTGTGGTGTGTTGTTTGGACATTGGCCAATCAAAGGAGGCGTAATTGTCAGCTGTCGTTTGGCATGCGGTTGAGTGACGGGATAGGAGATCGTAGCTCTTTGTGTTGAGGCGGTGACGTGAGCTGTCATCTCTGTCTGGGGAAATGGAGAGTAGGGCCGATGCAGTGGAGTGCTTAGAGGGGGAAAGGAGGGGAACGATGGGGAAGTAGATTGAGCGGACGGGGGCGATAGATTGATTAGATTAGATGGGAAGAGATGCAGGTAAGCGAGGAAGGACAAAGAAACACAAACGGGACTTAATATATTAACGGGCGTGAGGTATGCGAGCAAAGAAGCAATCCCATAAGAGCAGACGGGCGATGGAATGGAGTGTCAGCTGTAGGTGACATGCATCAGCCTGCTTCCATTTTAGGTCCAGAAGTCTTTGACGGCTAGAATGACTTTCTTCATTAGGGAGAGAAGAAAGAGGAGATAAAGCAGGAACGAACAGGATATTCAGTAGAGGGAAAAGCGCAAAATGAAACTTCTGGTTTACTGGAGTGATGTTTTGAGTTGGGAGTTGGTTGAAAATAAGAAAGGCCTGGTCTTCTGAGATCCTTCAAATGCTAGAGCAATTTCTGATCACTTTTCCATATCAAAAGAATCAAAGCAAGGCGAAGGGCTGTGGGATAGAATGGAATAGGGTTCAAAGGAACAGCAACTTCCTGGAATTTCCATATTCGCTCATTTAATGCGTTGGGCAAACAAAACCAACAAGGCCGATGATAGAATGTAGAAGTTCACAGTCATTGAATCGGCGGCCAGCCTCTTTTTTGTCGCATACTTGATAAAATTCATGGATCGAAAAGGGAAACGTAAGAACATAGGAATTTTCTAACAATCAATAATGAATCGAAGAAAAAAAAGAGCTACGCAGTAAAAGTAGAAATGAACACTGAATTACAGATGCACGCATGGGGAGTCGCGTCCATCATCCCGTCCACATTCCCTCTCCTCTCTTAAAACAACAAACGCAACGCCGTGTAGCAGCATCGCCATTGAAAACCTCCATCAAAATCTTGCTTCTCATGACATCTCGACTTCTCAGACAGCTAGTCCCTGTGGCCCCGTAATGAAGGTTCAAAAGTGAACGTCGTCGACTACCACCAACTTCGTGATTCCATCTGAGCTTCTTCTAATTCAAACTGCCATATCCCAGACTGCTTGGGAGGCGAAAAAAACATTCTTAAAGTGTGTGTGTGGGTTGGTTATTCTCTGCAGAAGACGCGTTCAGTGTTAGAGTTAGCTCCAGGGATCCAGGGCTTCTCAGACTGTGACAGTAGGTGCTTGAAGTTATCAAAGCTTGAACGTGGGGGTGTTGCTTCGAGCTGGGAGACGAAATTTCATGCACAGAGTTGACGGCATGTGGTCTAGAGCTGCCAATTTCCCGGGCGAGTGGCATAAAGTAAAATATGGACCTATTTTGTCGTGTTTTTATAGATTTCCCCAATATCCCGTCTCCGAATGGGAATGTGGCCAAGAGACAATTAAGCCCGATAGATTGGAAGACAAAGTATAGGAAACAGGAACAAGTTCAGCACCGAATTAGATGCATCCGCGAATGAGGTTCAAATCACTGTTTCGATTGTATATACTCTCAATACGCATGACTTCGTCCATATCAGTGGCGCGCTAAGAGGAGCTTAGTGTCGATGCAAAGCTATTGCCACTGTTCAGCTGTGGCAATATCATCCGTCAAAGTCACCTCTGAAATAGATGTTCGTGCCTGAATTTCAGCTCCAGCACTGGAGCTTCCTCAGCCCAGCAAATGTTTGACAACCGCTCCTGGGCTTGGCAACAACACGTACTTCTTCTTCTTGTACTTATCCGGGAATTCCGCTCTCAGTGCCTTCTCCTTCTTGATAGCCCATTGATGCATCTGTGCCCAGGCGATACCATTGAAGATAACCGTCGCAGCACTCTTGCTCACGAGCGCGATACCAGTCCAAGCAATCAGCTCAAACAGGTAATTAGGGCAAGTGACCAGTCCGAATCCATAGCCCTTCGGTATCCCCCTCTCAGTTCCTCCCCTCGAACGTAGGTTGGACAGTGTTTGATGTGCGATGAAGTTCGAGACCTCGCCGTAGACATATAGAACCAACCCAGCGTAGTTGATGTAGTCAATTGTAGGGGAAGATTTTGCAGTATAGGAAGATGGGGCATAGATCCAGTATGCAATGTTAAGCCCCGACAACACCCAGTAGTGGAAAGAGTTCTTGAAAATATTGAGTAAAGGCATCGTGGCAAGTGAGAACTTGTGTACAAAGACCGTTTCGTATTCGCGTTTGAGGAAATGTAGGACAATCATAGCCATTGATAGGTATTGGGAGGAGGAAAGGGGAGGTGCTGAAGAGTAGAGGTATGGTCGAAGCAGGAGGGGGAAGGCGAGGTGGATGAGGATGGGTCCGAGGTATTCGATGATGAACACGGTGGTCCAGGACAATTGAGGGCCTGTGTATCTATTAGCATTGTTTGTGTGGTTGCAGATTTAGTGCATACCCAGATCCTTCACCAATATCTCCTTTCCTGACATCACATCCTGGCTGCTGGTGAGAAGCGCCTTGCGGTCCTTCAAGAGCTTCTTCTTCTCGGCGTCATAAATGCCCAATCGCTCTGGATCCATCCCACCAGCCTTCTTCGCAAGCTGTTCCTTGACATCCTGTACTGTGGTCTTGTCGGTGATTTCGATGCTGGTAGGAAGCTTCTTAATCGGCTTCTTCGCAACTGTGGGCAGGTCAGCGACGGACGAAGCAATTGGCTCGACCTACGTACTACGATTGCTCACTTTGATAGTGAGAGGGCCGGCCATTATGTCGGTATTTCACGATCACACTGCGAGTATCGACGTCTTGAATGCTAGAGTTGTGCTCGAGTTAGTGTTGAGGACTCAACGATATAAAAACATGTGTCCCGCGCTAAGTTTTGTTGATGAAGCGGAAAAGGGCAAAGCAGCCCTGCACGTGAGACTGGTGCCTCGGTTCCTGAAGTCCGACGTTCAACCCCCCTTTCCTCGCCAGATGCACCGCCTTTGTTGACAACCCGAATATTTGCCTCCTGCTTTTCAGAACGCCCTGAAACTTTCATCCGAGACGAACAATGCCAATAAGCAAAGGTTGGAACTCGTCTTGACGTGGCGTTGACTCGTTCAACTGGCCGCACGCCAACATTTCACATCGACTGATGTGAGATTGATAAAGTATAAGAATCTTCGGACTTCTGGATTCACAAAGCAAATAATGGCGGATCTTTCACCTATTTCCTTAGGCACCTTATATAGACGATTGGTGGATTCGTCCCACGTCCCATGTTCCTTCAAGGTCGCAGTCAACACACGGGTTCTGCAAGTTAAGTGGGTCGCCTCGATATCTCTCTCTTAGAGGCATGGTGAATTCACAGCCAATAATTGTCAACTGGAACCTAGTATCATCCGAAGACACCTCTCGTAGTGAAAAGACCAGTTGAATTACCCTTTCGTCTCAATCACCAGGAGATTGTTTCTAGAAGATTTGCAGCGGGTAAAGAAATCCGAATCTTTCTCTTGCGTCGTGGAAGAAATGCGGACTTCCAGAACCCGGAACGGTCAAGATCAGGGAGACTATGAATGGTGCAGTTATTGGCACAGATCCCTCGGGCCAGAAACTAAAAGCGGGTTGAATTAGTGGTCGTTTTAGTCGCTTTGAATCGGTTACAACGATCTTTTGGTTGGGTATTGATTGTATGCATGCTTCTGCAAACTTCACGCTTCTGCTTTCGCCTTTATTCGATGTTATCAATGTTATCTTTGTATTGTCAATAAGAGAAATTCGAGTCGGGAATCTCGAGATAATGCTGGAACAATCAATCTGGCTCTCCAAAGGCGACAGAAGCTTAATGCGGAAGCATCCCCTCGACTTCTTAGTAAGCCAGAAACTTCCCATACATTGCTTGTTCACGTATATAAGTGAGCCTAGAAGTGTGTTGGTATCAGTAGGTTTCCGAAATCTGATCAACTTACAATGGCTCCATCAGCACCCAGCCACTACGACCCAAACGCTCACGATCCTGCCCGAAAGCGACTTCAATGCTTTCTCTGGAACTGGGTCAACTCTCCTGCCCTTCTGGAGCTTAACATATACCGCGATCAACTCTTCACCGGTGCTGGAACGACGGCTCACTGCACAGACATCATAAGCATCGCCGATCCCACGACGACAAATATCTTCCGCCTGTACGGATTTCAAAATCTGCGAGACCTTGATCATATCAAGGTGCAGATCTCCACGTCTCTCAGCAACCCCGTCAAAGGCATTCACTATTGGCAAGTGCACGCAACCGCCCACGCTGAGACAGCCGATGACACTCAAATCTACGTCAACAATGGCCTGACCGAAGGTGACGATGGCCCCATTTTTGCAGTCAGCCTCTCTGTTGGTGTTAATGTCGTAGGGGGTAGCTCTGCCGATCCTTTGCCCATGCTTCGAGAGTTCTTTAATTGGAAAGCACTGGTTGAGTACTTGAAGTATGACATCAGGAGGAGGGCAACTGGTGTTGAAGATCCCAATCCGCTCGCTCATATGGGAATATTAGGGAAGACGGCATTCACTAGGGTCTATGGACATGGGTTTTCAGACATTCCAGCCAAGCAAACAATAGGTTCAAGCGGCTAAAGACACCCGCTGGCTTCTATGATAGCGTTGAATTTTTCTGGTATCATTTCCTCCCTGCCATCTGCTCTCCTTCATTTCTCGCAACAATTCACGGGTGATTCTTTGCAAACTTCCTCCTCTCAAATACTTAAATGAAAGTGTTAATTTTTCGCAGTGTGCGAATTATCTTTCTAGTATGCGGATTCTTGCCTAACTTGCACCTCCTTGATCTACATTGATGGGTAGTCCACAGCTTACCACCAGCCCAGTTTCGTTTTCTCGGCAACAAATTCTCCAAGAGAATTAGACGGACGACGTTTCAATTCCCAACTCGTTTTCTCAATCCCGAGGGCGATCAATCAACACGACAGTCCTTCACCTACCTACTTCACAGCTACCTCAACAGCTCCGGTCTCCACCACAGGTCACTTCTCTCCAACCACTTCTTCGGCAACACACAGCAAAACCCTCTCTTTCAACACACTTCACCATACTGTAGAGGAGGCACGATCCACTTCTAAGAAACCTGGTCCATGGAAAGTCCGGAGTTCGTAGAAGACATGAGACAAGCCGAGCTCTTGAATTTCCAAAAATTAACAGGTGTGACGTTCGCGATCTATACTTTGGATGAGAAAGGATAGACGATGTGTTTTGGGGTGCGCTCGCCACACTTGCAACGCATGATTCCAACGGGCCGCCCCATAATGATATAGGAGGATGGTCAGTTGGTACCGCTTCACGTTGAAGTCTACTGTGGCGGGTTTGGAGGAGCGTCGAAATTCGGGCAACTGTTTGATTGGGAATTGTGCGGTAGATTATCTTAAAGCAGAATCGTTTTCCGTGCGGCGAGGAGTAAATATCTAAGAGCCTCTGTGCCATTGTGGAACTTCTTGGCAAAGACCAGTACATGTTCAGAGGTCCAAGACTTATGGTTCAAGCTTGTGGGAAATTTGAAGGCCTTGACTCTTGATGTTCCGATACTAGTGATTGGGGGAATTTGGATGTTTGGTTCCGGGTTAGGAATATGCGAATTGGAAGATTTGTTTTGAGACCGATAGCCGATTGCTTTCAAGGCCCATTCCTAGGCGTCTGCTGGCTTTGAAACTGAATGAACTTCTTGTCTCTTTCAGCATTTTCGCCCCAGCTGATGAGATGAGATGCCAAGCCTCACAACGACGAAGAGCATAGAAGAAATCAAGTCGCTCTTCAAAACTAGCATCCTAACGCAGGTGGTGGCTGTTTCGCTGTTTCCTTCCCAAGCGAATCTAAATCGGGCTAGCTGGCCTGCTGCTTTCCCGCAGCGCTAATGTATATCAACCTCATTCTGGTTCAGCAAGATATCAAAATCTCACTCCATCAGCCTCCAAAGCTCACTCGCCGTGGTTCAGTTTCCTATAGTATCAAATCAAGTCCTACCGATGCTCCTGTGTGGCAGCACGATCGGATTAAGACTGATGCAGACTTATCGTCTTCAGCCATGACACCTTCTCCAGCATGCCACAACTGCCGGCGCCAACGTTTGAAGTGCGACAAATCCCTTCCAGAATGCTTAAAATGTCGAAAAAGGGGGGTTGAATGCCTAGGTTACAAGCTTCTCTTACGCTGGGAGCCGGGCATTGCAAGTCGTGGGAAGATGATGGGACAGACATTCGAATTGGCGAGAAAAGATCCCGATCAGGTGGGAGAAAAAAGGAGTCCCGAACTGTCCCTTATTTGCCCTCTGAAAGATCCCTTGATCCAAGGTATGGACTCGGCTTCAACTACATATCTGTTCTACTGTGAGTTAATCCTGTGTAGTTGTTGAGACTTGCTGTTTGAATACAAGTTAATATTGGGACAATAGATGCAAGTGATGTCTGCAAAGATCTGGTCCTCTATGACAATGCGCAGAGTAACGCCTTTCGGCAACTCATTCCTTTGAGCCACAAGTATCCCGTCCTACTCCAAGTTATTATCGCCAATTCAGCACTGCACTTGTCAAATGCATACCAGAAATCCTGTGTCCCAAGCAAGACCGCTCGAATACCTCTCACCCTGTCTGGGACCGAGGGCCTGAAAAGCGCAGATTTGGTTGGGCCAGGGACTCAGCAATTTCGAGCATATAAAGATTATCTCCTTGCTAAGCAACGATCCCTTCATCTACTGCGGTCCGCCCTTAGCGACATAGCCACGGCAAATGTCGACGTGACTCTGGCTGTGGTGCTTCTTCTCATTGAGTGTGAACTCATTGACTCTGGACGGAACAATTGGAAGTTTCACGTGAACGGCGCAAAAGCAATTATGAAGAAATTGTGTCCATCAGGCCTATCAACAGAAGCTCCATTAAGTCCGCTCCGGAGAAGTTTGATATCAAATTGTTTGGTGTAAGTTACTTCTCTGATATCTGTCAGGTGTAGCTGGCTTATACTACCAGGTTCGACATTCTCGGCTCGACCCTCACATCTACAACTGATCTCATTTCTGACCATGCCATGTCAGCGGAGACTTTCTCGCTACTTCAAGACGCAGAAGGAAACCACTGCTCTTCAATGCCTGCCATTCTTTTGCAGGTGATCCAAGCTGGATCTCGAGTATTTCAACAACATTACGCGAATCATCACCCACGCCTATGCAACGCTTCCGAGATCCATGAGCAGCTGCTCTTGCTACTAAGCACTGCGAGATCATTTGATGCCTCTGTCTGGGCAACGATCCTTCAAGTTCGATCACCTGTATCCGATATCCACCATCGAAAACTTGTCGCATCAGCACACCGCACAGCAGTATGCGTGTATCTCTACCGTATTCACTTGTCTCTCTGCCCTGACGTTGAGCTTGCTTACGATCTGGAGTTACTTGCGGCAGAAATAATAGGCCATCTCTCAATAATTCAACCAAGTGATGCCCTTTTCACGGCAACAACATGGCCTGCCTTCATTGCGGGAGCAGAAACAAATGACTCCTCGAGACAGGCATGGGCGATGAGACGATTCCAAGAACTATGGGAAGTCGAACCGTGGGGCTTGATGAGAGGGGCAATAGACGTGTTGGATCAAATTTGGGCAGAAAAGAGGGATGCGGCAGTCGTTGGAAAGCGGCAGAATGAGAATTGGCTCGTGAACCTGAAAGCAAGGGGCGATGACTGGCTTATTATATGAGATGAGAGGGAATGAAAATTTCACGCTTCAACTGTCCCGGTATGTCTGCGTACCAATAAGATTCGGAGTCTTTAATTGTTAATGAAGTTTAGCTTCGACAATAATCACCCCCCAGTCGCAGCACCAGCTCCACTGGGTGTTGATTCTAGTCTCGCCTCCCGCATCAACTCCTCTTTCTCATCTGCCGTCAAGTCGCTCGTAGCTTTGGGGACATTACCCCAAATCGCCATGAGTACCAAGCTCACAGCTCCAGCTGCAACCCCAAACCAAAAAGTGTTTTTATAGCTCTTCCCCAACCCTACCTCGTCGACCGTGTCCGACTGAATGATATCCGCCAGTCCAAGACAAAGCGCTACACCCAGTTGCAGTGCAGAATTGATAACGCCACCCGCCAGCCCCTGTTGAGGGGTGGGATATGTAGTCGTTATAAAAACCGTCATGAGAATCGTGGAGAGGTCGATACCGATAGTACTCAGGATTGTCGCGGGGAAAACCCATGCCCAATAACTCCCTTCAAGTGGGATGAGAGCGAGCAGGAGTTGAGATCCAACCGCGCCCAGACCAGAGATAATCAGCAGAACTCTCCCAGGCACCAAGTGGAGAATGAAGCCCTCGAGCACACTAAACAGTAATCCGGCTACACCCAAAGGAACATACCATGCAACGACTTGGAGTGGGCTTGCAGACATGATGTTTTGGAAGTAGAGTGTACCATATACAGAGAAAATACCCCAAGTACCATAGAGCAAAAAGAGCGCAAGGAGCAGAGGTGTCATGCCGGGAGTTGTAAAAATCGAGGCTGGTAGTAGTGGCTGGGACGAAATCCGTGTTTCGATGTACGCCCCGGCGAGGAGGGAGAGGATCCCAAGTGAGAAGCACACCGGGATATATGCGGTTCTCCAGCCTTCGGGAGCATGTGCGGATTGAGTGATGGAAGAGGCTGTGAGGGTGAGACCGCAGATGATTGCTATGGTACCAGGATAGTCCATCTCAATCTTGCTCGAGGACGTCTTGGTCGGTCGAGAACTCGGAACTGCAGAAATCGAGGTCACCAAGGTGATAGCTGTGAGAATTGCTCCGATCCAGAAATAGAAGCCCCAGCGTATGAACTGACCAACGATTCCAGCAACGAAGATCCCGCCAAAGAATCCAAACACTGCCGAAGTGCCATAAATAGCAAACACGAGATTCTTCCTCGGTCCGGGTCGATACAGAGAGCCCATAAGCATAACACCAGTAGGCAAGAACGCAGCTGCTCCCAGTCCTTGAAGCGCTCGGCAGAAATCCAACATCACTGCATTGGTGCTGAATCCAGCGATGACACTCCAGACGAGCAACCACGCGAGACCCGCCATGAATATCGGATACCCGCCCCACATATCGCCCAACCGTCCAAAGACCAACAACGTACTTGCAATTACGAGCGAGAATGCCGTCGCGGGCCACACACTAGACGCCTGTGGTATATCGAGTTCTCGGATCAACGTTGGGAGGATGACCGTGAAGCCCGAGACGAAGAATTCAGTCAGGAATTGTGACATGATGATGCTGAAAACGAAAGATATCTCGCTCCAGCGTGTGGTAAATATCGGTGGGCGTTCACGGCCCAGACGCTCGATTTTGGATTGTAGGGATTCTTCTTGGGCAGAGGCCTCGGGCATTGCAACATTTTCGGAGTTTGTTCTTTCGTTGGCGTGGCATTTCGAGGATGTCTTGCTCGAGCTGCGCATCGTTGTGATTTCGGGAGATATTCTCAGGATATCACTTCGATTTATCGGCAGCATTGGGGAAGACGAGTTTCTTGACATCGTAAATTGGATATCATGAGTGGCTGTGGGGATGGAGATATGAATATTCAATGCTTTCGTCTGGGAGGGAACAGACTTATGCCTGCGTTGAAGGAAAGGAAATATCTACATTCCTTTAAGCTTTGTAACATGGCATTGGGTGGATAGTTGAACAAGTTGAAGGGCGTGGGAAATTTTCAAGAGTCTTTTGCCATAGTGTACGATATTCTCCGGGCCCTGAATGCGCTGCAAACTATGCGGCTTGGCTACCGATTTGGGAATTCCCAGCAACTATTTCACAGAGCAGTATGTCAGCATCAGTTGTTTGCTATTTTTGTAAGGAAACGAAGAAGGTTGAGGTGTTTAGCGTTCGTCATTGACATGTGTCTTGGCTTCCTATTGGGGAACAGTGTCTCCTCGCTAGTGTAAGCGAGGCTCGCGAGCTAAAAGGGGGGCTGAAGTGAAGGCAATCACTCAGTCGAGGCTCACGCCCTTCGTCAAGCTAATGAGCATCCAAGGATAAGAAAACCGGAGTATCTTGCTATAGCATAGTCTGGAAAAAGAAAAAAAAATGTGACTGCTGCTGCCAGTTCAGTTGATTTCAAATCTCTCCCTCACCCCTGGTCTATGATCCACCTAAATAAAGTCCACGAAATATATTTATACGGCAGAGCAACCACTCTCATTCACCAAAAAAACTACTCTGCTTGTGCCATAAAATTACTTTACACAGTCCCAAATGTCGCCCATCATACACTGCATCCGTCACGGACAAGGTTTCCATAACGCCGGAGCCGGATCATACACTCTTCGTGATCCCCATCTAACACCCCTCGGCGAACAGCAAAGCGAAACTCTACGCGTAAACTCCTTTCTCAATCAATCCCAAATCTCCCTCGTCATAGCTTCGCCCCTCTGTCGAACACTCCACACGGCATCTCTGATATTCAAACCAGCCCTCACATCCAGTGACAAATGCCAACCACGCATCCTCGCCCTGCCAGACATCCAAGAAACCTCGGACGATCTATGCGATATAGGATCTGAGCCATCACAACTCCAATCCACCGTAACTGAGAGAAACTGGCCCATCGACCTCTCCCTCGTCAAAGAAGGCTGGAACGTCAAGACCTCGAAAAGTCGGTACAGCCCTCATAGCGATGCCATCGCCTTGCGGACTCGCGATGCTCGACTAACCTTGCGTCAAATCGTCCGAGATCTTGTCAAAAATGGTGATGTAGATGCGCAACTAGCCGTCGTCACACATGGAAGTTTCCTGCATTTCCTGACTGGCGATTGGGAGGACTCGTGGCTGTATCCTGCTACTGGCTGGCGGAACTGTGAGACTAGGTCTTATGTTTTCGAGCGGGGTTTTTGGGATGATGGAGATAAAGAGGCGAGGTTGATTGAGACGAAGGAGAGTCGGTTGGAGAGGAGAAAGAAGGGCCCGATGATGGGGAGAGAGGAACAATCTGCGCTGTTTGAGTTCGCGATGCAGGAGTGGGAGAATCAGGGCTTGCAGCGTCCTGATAAGATAGAGGATAACTTGGTGTAGAAGTATATTAGAAATAAAGCTGCTATTGATTCGCTTCAAATATGGTGATGGGGAAATGTAAAGATTTATTGACTATATACTGTGGGGGTAAATGTGGGGTATAACTAAATCTGGGAGAGGGAAAGACATCTCAAAAGTATAACTAAAAGTCCTCCCACCAACACCACAGCTGAAGTCCAAAAAAAAAAAAAAAAAAACGCTTAACAGGTGACTAAAAATAAGTCCTACAATATCCTTTTAGTTCTTCATCCCCTTCAACCATCTAGCAGTCTTCTTCCCCGGCCCAGCTCTCCCATAATCATCGACATAATCCTGCTGCTGCGAAATGCTATTCGTGCTCGGCGCTCTAACGGGCGCTTCAGGGTATGAACTCGTCGTGCGATGACCATTCCCATTGCTGGTCACATCCTCGCTGGCGAAGTTCCTCCGACTGCCCGAATCGGGCGGCGAGACGGGGTAAAAGGGATCGTCGATTCGCTGCTTGTCGGGACGGCGTGGAGGAGGCGGCGGGTACTGCGGCTCATTGGGAGCGGAGAAGTGGTCAGCCGGTCCGTCATGCCAGCTTCCTGGGGTGCGCGAGAAATCGCCAGTCGTGTGTGTTGGTGTAGATGTTGATGCGTATTCGCGGGGCTCACGAGCGGGGATGTAGTTCGTAACTGGGGTGCTGACATCAACTACCGTGGGCGTGGCGCGGATAGGAGCTTGTTGCGCTTGCTGCGAGGGCTCTGGCACAGGCTTGTGAGCTCGTCGCTGAGTACGGCTTTGCTCTGAGGAGCTGGGTGTAGGGACATCTTCGTCGTCTGAGCTGGGGCTGTCGATGTCGTCTTCTTCGTACGATCGAAGTTCCTTCCGCATGGATAGCTTGGCGCAGATGTCTCCTGCTTCTTCGATGGCTACTTTCTTGGCTTTCAGGGCTATTCGCTTGTCCCTTGTAGCTTTGTTTTCGGCCGCGATCTTCTCGATTTGGGCGTCTTTGAGGTTGTAGATCTTGACTGATCCGAAGATGCCGTAGAGACCTTGGAGGAGGTGACGCTCTATGACTTGGGTGATCACGTTTGTGATGAAGATTCTGGATGAAAGCTAGAAACGGTTAGAAATGTTCAATTCGCAACAGGTGTTAAACATACCTCATAATGAATGAGCATCTTTTCCAACACTTCTTCAGCCTCGGTGTAAGGGTTGTCCGGTGGAGCAGCAGAACGCCACTGCTTGATTCGCTCGGTATATTCTAGATCGTAAGGTTGAACCTCAAGATGTTGATCGTTCTCCAGATTGACAACTTCTGCCCTAGACTTGTCCAACATATCCTTCATCTGCTGATCCAAAAACTCTGTGCGGAGAGGTTCTCGCATCCGTTGAGGCCAGACATCATCAATAACTTCAGCCAAGAACTCACTGCAGATAACTCCCAGATTATCCTTGTGCTGCTGAGCAAGTCGAGGCCAGTTCTCGGAATATTCCTGGAAGAGAGAGTAAACGAGGCGAGGGTTGTAGTCGAGAGGAAACTCCGTTCCGGTGTTTTGCTGGATGAGTGGTTCGACTTCCTTCTTGGCGAATTGTGCTTTGGTCATCGTCCCCTTCATCGCTCTCGTGACCGGATTCTGGGTTTCTGGTCCAGGCGTGAAGTTATGCTTATGACCGATCAATCTCACGCGAGCCGCAAATCGTCGATTTTCATCGACAACTCGAGCGCGAAGCTTCTGAGCAGGCGTTCCGCGAGCATCGACTCCCCTTGGGAAGAACGATTTGCCAGGTGGATTCTTGAAAGTACCATCAACGGCGGGTTTTACCAGGTCACTCGAATCAGAACAGAGGGCGATAAGTTCCCCGCGCATCTCCTCGATGGTGTCCTTGCCGGTACCCATGCTCTTGAGTTCTGCCTCACATTCCTGAAGTGCTTTCGAAATCTCATCTCGCAGTGTTCTGACATGCTTGCCGATATGTCTTTGCAGCTGCTGGCTGAGTTTCTGCTTCAAAGCTGCCACACCGCACATGTTTGGCGAAAGTGATGCCCATTTGCCGCTGTTGAAGAATTGATCCTCCTTCGCCTTCCTCTCCTCAGCCGTAGGCCACTCCTGTCCCACATCGCGGGGTCCAGGGTTGAGCAGGACGTACCAGCCCAGCTTGAAGTCGTTGTGTTTGTCTTGATTGTTGACCAGAGCAATGAATTTATCTTCGAGACCGATCGATTCCGTCAAATCCGGCTTGGTGAGAACGCCGATTGTTCGAGAACCAGAAGGGTCGAATTTGCGAGCCTTGTTCAAGACTGGGGCTTGTACATAATCTCCATTTCCACCAACAACTGCGAGGATGATCGTCCGAGAACTCTTCATATACTTGTCTGTGAGATCGTTGATAGCTTTGATGTCATCCTCGGATTGATCGTTGTTTGCGTTTCGAACCAGACCAGGTAAATCAACAAGAGTCAAAAGCGGCTCAGTTGGTCCAGACTTTTCAACAACCAGTACATCCCTCGTGGCAAATCTTCCAGGTATCCTCTTTGGTGCGATCTGCTCGACAGCGTGGCTCATAAGAACATCAAAAGGAACAGTCTGATCCACGTGATTTCCGAAATCCAGAAGTCGCTTCTGCTCTGCCATCGGACGAGTGCGATCCGGTATGATTTTGATCACAAACTTCTCTTCCTTGGCTCTCCTTAGTCGAATCTCAGTTGCGAATCTAGTACATGCTCCAGCCTCTCGTGGAAATGGCGTTCCAGTTATCGCCTCTAGAACTGAGCTTTTGCCAGCCGATTGGTCTCCCACCACCACAATCTGGGGAAGTTTGACATTATCGAGTTGGGCGAATTGAAGCTTGTCGATAAGATCCAGAAGACCTTGTTGCTCGCCGGCGAAATCTTGAGCGTCTACGGCTGCGCCGACAGACATTGGGCTGCATCACGTGTTAGCAGTGGGATATCAGGTTTTTGGATTTTTGAGGTCTGCTTACTGTTTCGTCATTTTCACGACTACGAATTAGAGTCCTTTTTGCTATGCAACACAACAGTACTCTTCAAAACAGGTGAGATTGTAACAAAAAAGAGGGAATGTCAGGAATGTTTTGCGTGGCCTTGTCTCTTAAATACCTACCAGACACAAAGTCCCAGCCTCGCCACCTGTCTGGATACACACATATGCACATGCTGAAAGCCACATGGCTTGCTAGGCTTCCTTGCATCAATCCCTACAGTACCTAGGTATCGAAAAGCAGACAAGCTACAGTAGTTGCTGGGATTGCAATATGACGACGAACTGTCGAGTCTGTCCATACAATCCACAGCTGTGGCGTACAGAGACGTAACCAGGTTGCGTTTCCCCCACTACTAGACAAGCTACCTAGCTGGTGATCTACAAATGAGGCTTCCCGAGTGCCGGTGGCAATATTTGTAGGGCTGGTATGCAGGGTAGTGCTGGTGCAGTATTGGTGGTAGGCTGCTGCTGCTGGGAGATGCAAACATGTTCTGGAGTTTGCCAAGAACCACTTGGTGGGCAGTGCAAAAGCCGTGACGACGAACACTCATCCTGAGGCGATATAAACAACGCAGCCTGCTCTGAGTTGTTTGTGTCTGCATCTGCCAAAAAGCCTCTCAATATTTGGCTTTGCGCCAACCCCTCAGCTGGAGATGGCTGCTGCACTTGCAACCAGCCCAGGCTTCCAGCTGCCAGATGCCAGAGCCTCGTCCTCGATCAGAAACAAGAGCAATGGCATGCGGGATGAAATGCTGCCTTTCGATCCAATTGAGGGCATCTTACTGTGCAAATGACGTGGACTCTGGCGATCGATGTTGAGTTCTACGGCGAAGCACAGCCGCATTCGCGAAATATGGTAGATGCACGTGACATGATCTTCAGTCGGACTAAAGTCTGGGCCGGGATGGAGAGAGAGGGATTGAGATCAGAGAAGTAGTTAGAAAGAGGGAAGTACATTGCTCCGAGCCGGAGGTCAATCTGCAGATTTTCTTCTTGCAGATTTTCTTAGGAAACACTGCAATTTTAGCCCCATGGAATGAATGGCCTTGGCCTCCTATTCCTGGGGCTAAAATTGCAGTGTTGGAATCGCTACCCAACGCCCCCACATCGAACACTTCACGATGACTCAGCCACAATTTCTCTACCAAATTAACAATCCTAAGGCCGAGTACAGAAAAGAGCATCACCGTAAATATGGCAGAACACGAGGCTTACGAACCCACAGTCCTGGTAACCGGCTTTGGCGTACCTCACCCACCCCACTATCCACCCCCGCAGAAAACTAACAGCCCCAGCAATTCCTCGACATTAGAATCAACCCATCCTGGGAAATCGCCTCTCTCCTCCCTTCTACTATCAACGGCGTCCGTATCATCGTCCATCCTGAACCTCTCAAAGCGGAATATCACTCCCTTCTCGAAGTTCACAAGATCCTCGAGAAGCACCGACCAGATGTTGTCATCCACATGGGTCTCGCAGCCGACCGAGAGTATTTCGCTATTGAGAAAGGTGCTGAGAGAGATGGCTATCATGAGATCCCTGATGAGAAGAGGAAGGTCTTCACGAGGGCTGAGACGAAGAAAGTTTGGGGGAAAAGTCCAGCGAGGTTAGAGTCTACGTTGGATCTTGAAGATATTTTGAGGATGTGGAAGACAAATTTGAACTCGAGTGCTGGAAAGTTCAAGGGGAAGGATAAAGCAATCGCTGATGTTAGGACGAGTGATGATGTTGGGAATTATGTGTGTGGTTTTGTTTACTATGCGAGCTTGGAGTGGTTCTGGAGGAAGTATGGACCGCAGGGGCGGAGGAGGGTGCTGTTTTTCCACGTGCCTAATATGCAGGGAAAAGATGACTTTGAGAGAGGCAAAGATGTTACAACGGCCTTGATCAAAGCAGTTTCCGATAGCTGGGGAATGTAGACAACAAGCTACAGCCTTGAACCTGTGATCATCGCTGCCAGCCCCCTTTTTCTCCTTAATGTAAACACGGACCTATAATTTACAATATCTCCACATCCACTAAACAAATCCATGAGATGCTGTCCAACCACCATCCAAATGCTCCAAACCCATCTCTTGCATAGGCCACTCAACCAAACCTCTCCATTCCGGTCCCAAGAACTTCCAAACCCCAGACATGATGTGTTCCGGCCACCCCTCCACCACCCACCCCGTCTCAAGCTTCTTCAGAATCAAAGCAAAACACGCAAATATTGCGAGCGCAAGTGTCTCCTTCTCTTGCAGCCGGTTGATGAACCCGCTTGAAACCCGGTATAGCCAGGCGAAAGCCACACGGCTGTGGGGATCCACACTTTTACCCTGGGTTGGGCATGTTTCTGGTTGGAAGTCGTAGATTTCTTTGAAGAATGGCTCGAGTTGGTTGATTGCCGTGAGGTATATGGAGGTATCTTTTGAAGTTGAGTTCAGGAGATCGTTGCGACATGCTCGGGCGAGGCATCGGAGTTGCTCAATATGTGTTCCATAGCCAGTACTTGAGCCTGAAATGTTGTCCTGAGCACACACCTCCATATCACAGCTCTGTATCTCAGGGTTTGGCGTATCGGGGGCTTCAGGCGCTGTAGATTTTGTCTTTCCTTCCTTGTTCTCGCCGATGATTTGTATGCCACGCAAGTAGACCAGAAAACTCACCCCGCCATTGTGGTCGCTGAAACCGATGTACTCCCCTGGCTGTGGTCCCAGAGCGAGGTTGTAGACCCCAATCAGGATAGCACTCCTGTATACAAGTGCCATGTCCTCCTGAGTTTCCTGCCGCGCACCGCCGATCAATTCAGTCGCGCCTCGCATCCCAATGGTATAGTGTCTGTCGGCTTGTGCCACCAGATCATCTCTTCGGTCCAACTCTAGGCGTGACCAATGTAGAGCAGAGAAGCCTAATATCAAATGCAAGAGGTGCGGGTGGTGTAAACTAGCTTGGAGTAGCTCCTCGTCGCCGGGAGTCTTGTCGGGCATGTTGAAGTAATGATGCATCAAGGCCATATCATCATATGTCAGAACACTAATCGGCTCGTCGAGTTTAGGCTTCTGATTGTTCAAGCTGCTCTCCAGGAAACTGACTCTTTCAGACAGTTCTTGGAAGTTCTGCTCAGTAAGTGCTCGCGAACTGTCGCTTGGATTGAAATCAATCCCAGATTCATCGACCGCCGTACGAGCTTCAGACTCGCCGCCATGGCGCTTCATATAAGGTTTGAACCGGAAAGTTGTATGAACTGTGCTCTCAGTATGCACAGAGGTGAGCCGCGCACCAACATGGTGGGACTGTAGAGTAGCTTGGCCGGTGCTTGTAGACGGAGACTCTCCAGCATGTTTTGTGGAATCATGCTTTGGGAATTTGCAATCGATCTCCCTTCGGACGCAATTGAGACAGATCGGTCTGCTCTCATCGCATTTGACTTTCCTCTGCTTGCATGCTAAACACCCGAGACGAGATTTCCGATGCGGTCGTCGCTCCCTTTTCGATTCTGCTGCAGACTCCATGACATGCAGTGGAAAAGACTGGCCGAAAAAGGTAATGATGCAGTAAATGCGAATCCGCGGATTCGCAAAGGTAGGCGCAACTAAACTTCGGGGCTTCAGCAAAGACGTTTTGTATTGTACTTGCAAGTAGGCCCCCAGACTTTCCAGCAACAGAAGGATGACTTGACTCGTCAATGGTTGGAGATGGCCAATGAGCGAAGATGCTAAGCCACCACTACTTCGTATTTTCAGATATGAAATTTCCTTTTTGAGACTGGATCTCGTATTTCGTATTTTGCAACACCGGAAATGGAATATTTGTGGAGACTTCGAACAAGCATTGTTTCGCATGTTTCAGCCCTGCTCAGTGCAGGACATGGAAATCTCCGACGCGAAACCTGAAGTGCCGATCATCTTGAAGAAGGTCCCGTTCTATTCTGAATAATTTCGAGTTCAATTTCAAGGCTCAATATTCTTCAACCGCTTATCATCAAGTATCTGACAGGCATGTCTAAATTTAAACCATAAATACAATTATATTCAAACATCAATTTCAAAATCTAAGCTAAAACATTCTCTATTCTCCCACCCCTCCACGAATCAGCATCCAAGCCTCTTCCTATGAGCCACTCAGCAAAAAGTTCCCATCCTGATCACTTTTCATCTTGCGAGCATCCTGAACAAGCCGCCCCGGGTAAATCACCAGAAAGATCAACATAACAATCGCCATCAACGCCGCATCAAAGGCATACAAAAAGATCTCATGGGTGATGATGTATCCTCCCTCTCCTTGAAGATACTCAATCGCCCTGACCAGACTCCGCACAATCATCAGCACCGTAACGCACTCGATAGCTCTAAAGTGATTCTGCCATCTCAATCGAGAGCCTTTCAACAAAACTTCAGGAGGGTCCCTCCTGATGCGAACATGGGCGTGCCAAGATGTGAAAATGAAGAGTGACAAGGCCACCAGTTGAGTAATTAAGCCTCCTAAGAGAATAATTCTAGACTTCTTGATAGCGTCTGGATCGCCTGAAGCCGGTAGGGTCGCGCCTATGAACTGGCTGACTATGCACCCAAAGTCGACGAGGACATAAATCTTCGTCATCCACCGAATATTGATAATAGAATGGCGGTGGGCATCGAGGGCAGTGATGACTCTTCCAAGACTCATGTAGACGCTAGCGGCGAGGAAAGGCGTGGCTACGAGAATGAGAAGGTTCTGAAGGATAAACGGTCCGACTTTGTCGGGCTCGTCTGAGGCGAGTGCGCGGCCATAGTAGCCAAAGGTTTCCGCTACACAAATCAGATATCGTTCCTCAGTAGAGGAGGTCTTGAGTATGATAACGTACCTATACCACCAAGGAAAAAAGGGATGAAAAACCAAGCACGCCGCCAGAAAATATATATCAGATGTGCCAAACTGAGAAGTCCGAAGAGCGCGGTAAAACTGTAGCCTGCGGCTTTGTTGGGGCGGTATTCGAAGAACACAATCATTGTGCCATTAACAACGGGACCAAAAGGTCCATCTCCGGTAACCATAATGTCTCTAGCAGGAAATTGTTCGTGAGTGGAAGACTCAAGTGTGGGAGCCGTTTGCTTGCTCCGGTGGATGTGCCGTCCTCTAAAGAAACAAAGTACTTGGGGTAATTGAGAGCTGGAGAAAATCAGAAGAAATTGAAAAAGAACAAGAAATAGAAGATTAGCATAGTAGAATGTTGGAAATTTGGGCACTTGATGGTCTTTATCTGAACAGCCTCGGGTTGTCCTTGGCTGGTACTCGTATTTCCATTTCCAAAAGGGGAAATATCTGTTCGGGTTCGCGTCTTATTTTTGGAGACAGGCCGCGCTAATCTGTCAGGGGCGGACCCGCCGGTTTGGACTTGGCCGATTGGAACCACATAGCTGTAGATGCCCGGTGATAATACTCTGTTATTCGTCGATCTACGGGTGGGGCTATCTACTCCCTAGGAAAGGCGGTTAATATTTGCATTAGATAATTTCGTGGTTGAGGGATCCCCCACGGACTGATGTAACAAGCATATGCGTCCCCCATTTCAGAATCCACCCACAAGATAGAGTTAAATGTCGTTTGGAGCTTAATATTCGACTAATCCTTCCATTCTTCTAGTATAAGTTGATTTGCCATCTTTTCGTTCGATTTCACAACTATACAGTGGGGTCTATTTAAGGTCCCTAGACTCTTTCGGTGAATCTCAGGATAAGTTACAAGCCTAGGGGTTGTCTCGTCGAGTCATCTCCATTTCCCTGGGCTTCTGTCTTCCCTACGTTGCTATACATATCGAGCTTCCGTTAGTTTAATAGTAATTCATGATCTATACTGATTCCACAGGCTCTCTCTGGTCATCACTTCCACACTCGACGCAAAGAGCTGAAAGTTTGCGTATGTGTTGGCGTGTAAATCTACCTTGGGGTCAAATTGATGGTCGGGGATCATCTTTTTAACTATTAAAGCTATCAACAGTCTTATGATATCTTGCAAAGTTGAAATGCATCCAAATATACACTCGCTAGCCGTCCGACATCTCTAATAACTCCACAATTTTACGAAGCTTCACCGATTTGAGACAATTCAACACTCGACTTGTAAACTCTCCTATAAGTACTCACATTGAGGCTGAAATATGAGCCAACTCACTATTCAAAGTCGGAGCTATTCAACAGCTTGGAGAGACACAACGCCGGACGACCGTATCATGTGACATCCGGGCCAATAAGTACTGGTGTAGGTTCTCTCCTTGAAGGAAAATGGAGGTAATTATTTGAGACATCTGAGAGGTTCGTGAGTCTCATGATCTACCTTAACAAGGCTAAGTACCTACCTTGCAATACACCCTGCAAGGGGCCGATGGGTAAATGCAGCTCCCAAAAACTCTGAACATCAAGTCCTTACTCCAACCTCTACGCAGCTTGAAATCAAATCATCTGACGTCTCAACGTGCCGCCGTTTTTGTGCAACCATGTACAGTACTCCTCTCAGACCGTTCGATCCCGCTGCATGATTCCTCGTCACCTTACGGAAACGTGCAGCGAGATACTCCAGCGAAGCTGCGAAGCACAACATCAAAAAAACCAGAAATGAGGCTTCCTAGCTTTGATAAGACCATGCCCAAGTCCGAAACATGTCTTAAACTGCCGTCACCCTCGCATTCTTTCAACCGTTTCTTGTGTACCTCTCTCTATGTGACGCTGCCCACTCAACCACTCCCGAGTCCTAGAAGTCTCGATGACTGCAGAAATTATCACGATCCCAGCAATTGCCACACGTATGCCGATTACGTCAACTCTTTCAACCGTCACGAGCACCACTGGCTTGCTGATTTCCTCGGCCTACCCGAAGATCGATCGCTTTGAAACGAAAGCGCCAGTTCAACGACGATGTGGTGGGATTATATGAACGTATATTGTTTCTTGGAAATACGAAGGATTCGAACCAGCGTTCGCCGTGCGTTCACTTCCCCTCCGAAATCACGCTTCCTGCAAAATAAACAAAAAAGTCGGACGGTTTTTCAGTCCGCAGATCATCATCATGCTGAAATAGTAAGTATCGCGATTTGAGGAAGCTAAGCGAAGACTCACGGCAGGCTGATTCAATCTCTTAAGAGGTACAGTACAGTACAACACACCCTAAGAAAAAATCCCAGAATTAAGAAATATACAAAGCAAATCCACTCACCATGTGCAAACAGATTCACCGTCCGTCGTTGTATTAATCTTCATACTTCTCACAGCTTCGCAAGCTCCTCCTTCCTACTGTAGGCATGAAACATGACTAGCAAAGAATCTAACACCGAGAGAAATCTGTAAAGTGTAAAGTACCTCTTCATCGTCGCGGCAGCGCAGCTTAGTCGGCTTTTCTAGCCTCCCCAATCCCTACAGTAGTTTCCGCCCGCATCGCTCGCGCTTGTAAGTAGTTCCACACTGAAAGAGTGCGCTACGCTATATCACGCCATACTGTAGATTCGATAAAAGAATCACAGGTTTCTTCCTCATGTATTAATTCCCGTTGTGCTTGTGCTTGATCTTTCTCCCAAACGGGCATCCATCTACTGTACCTACGAACAACCACGCACGCCACGGGCTTCAAGAATTCCTTGATTAACGAATATGTGATGCACTATTCATAACCAGGATATATGTATCTACACTCCCTACCTTGTAGCCTACTTATTACTGGACGCTTTCGAAAAGCGAAGTAAGTCCTCTTGAACCAACTCAAGAGAGAGAGAGAGAGAGGTGCACGGATTTAGTGATGGCCAATAGTAGTTTTATTTTCTAATTCATTTTTTAAGCTCCATAATACGGGACCTATCAGTCTCATCGCCAAACTCTCCTTCACCTGGCCCCCTCCCTCCCTTACGGGCTGTCTTCATAACTATAACCAGAACCAGAACGAGAATCAGATTTCCCAAGAAGATATCTTGCCTTCCAAAATTATTCAACAGAGAGTATGAAACTCATATCGCGATCGTAGACACCGAAATCGCCTCTCCAAATCACTGAACCTGCTCCCAATACTCTCTCTCCTTTCAACCCCATACCACAACCCCTTCTCTCATCCCATCCCATCTCACCCGCACTCGTAAAAAATCATAAGATCATCAAATTCATCATCCAGTCTCCAGTCTCTATCCATCCATCACCCCCACATCTCCATCTCCCTCAACAAACCCCACAATGCAAGAGATAGTCAGGAAATCTCAAACATGCGACCCAGCAGTCTTCTTTGAGCTCAAACCCAACATACGCTTGAATCCCCACCATGGCGTGTTGATTGGCGAATCACCTATTCGGGAGAAACGGATGCATTAGTAAAGCTGCACAAGATTCATACACCATCTCCTCCGCCAGGGTACAGGAGAGAAAACATACCAGTAAAGATAAACACATCATACAACCAACCACCAAACAGGCAGCCGAAGAACGGCGCTACCATCGGAATCCAGAAGTAGTAGTTCCCTGCGGACCAGACTTCGTGGCCGTAGCCTAGGGCGTAGGACATCAGACGGGGGCCTGTGGTTAGCGTTATGTTAGCATATATACAGTACAGTAACTTCAAATCTTCTCTAGCTTTTAACTTCTACCATTCAATACCCCCGAGGCTCAATGCTAGAGGAATAAATACCCCGTCCAAACCCCCACAGATAAAGAGCAAAGTAGGAATAGAAGAAGTAGAAAAGTGGAACGGAAATAGGAAGGTACATACCAAAATCCCTAGCAAGATTAATAGCATACCCAGTCTCCCACCCAAAACAAGCACCAATCCCGAAGATGACAAAGAACAGGCCCAACGGAGTCAGGTTGCCCGCGCCCAGATTCCCATTATCCTGCAGCGAGTAGATGCAGAACATCAGTATTGTTGAAGCGATGAACTCTGAGAAAAACATGCCCGTCCGCGTCATGAATGCGGCGGGGTATGTGCAGAAGATCCCAGCTGTGCTGTTCTCAAGCCCGACCGTCCGGATGTCAGGCCCGCCTTCGTATTGTGTGATGGCCGATTTGTAGTTTGCTGTTAGAGGAGGGGAGGAGTTAGCTTTGCTGACTCGTGTTTGTGTTCTTGGTACATTTTGTCTTTGTCTTTTGTCTTGACTTGACTTGTGTAGGGGTGGAAATGGGATGTGGGGGAGGGTGTTTTGGTCAAGGGTCCGCATAAGCGAGAAACTGTTGAACAAAGACAAAGACAAGGCAGGGGTGAGGAAAGAGGGGTACAACGTAGCTAAGCAAATCAGCTTACTTACCATACACGACGCCCGAGGCGCAGAAAGCTCCGAGGATTTGCGCGACCATGTAGATGGGGAACTTGCGCCATGGGAACTTGCGGTAGACGCTGGTATCTCGGTGTTAGCTCGGTCTGCGCAATGCTTACTTCTTGGCGTGCTCTCTTTTGTTCCACTCTTGACTCTTGACTTGTGGGGAAGATGGTGGTTGTGCTTTATAAGACAGGAGGGGTACATGAGAGTTTCAAGAGACAAGATGGACTAACCAGTTTGCGAATGTTACTGCGGGGTTGATGTGCGCGCCACTGACCTATATAGCTGTTAGCGGAGGGATATAAGGGAATGCCGAGTTTTGCGGGGAACCCGGAGGAGACAAAGAACGAAGGGTTACTAACCCCTGATGCGTAGACCCCCAACATGACACCGATACTGTGATATTGTTAGCGTGTCCATTTATATCAATGAGAATTCAGAGCAACGTACCCCCATCCCCAGGAGATTGATTGGTAGGCTCCCTTTGTGCCTCGACTGAGAACGACTTGAGCAACAACTCTATTTTGGGGTTAGCCGAGAATGCTTTGACCGAGAATCCCTTTGAGGACTTGCCCATCACCAAACAAGATCAAGATGAAAACACCAAAGAACTCAGAAAAAGGTTCGCGGAAGTTGTGACGCATGCGACTCCACCACAGATCAGGACGAGCTGGAACAGCATCTTTCTGAGGGATGTTATGATCGATTCCAGGACCGTGTTCTCCATATGCCTCCTGAATCTCCTTCTCACTTAGAGCGTCTTTGTGTGCGGAGTGGGAGGATTCGGCATGGTCGTTGAGATGAGCTGCAAACTCATCATGGGAGACCGCTGGACTCGGCTGTGAGGTTGCTTTCGTATCTGCCATTTTGGCTTGCTGTTTGAAATATCGAAAAGTCGCAAGAGGAATGTCAAACGTTTAACAAAGGTTTGTGGGAGACAATATAGGGAAGGGCTGTTGATATTGATTGCTTTGAACGGTGATCGACAGTTTGACAGGTGAAGAAGATGGATGATCCCGAACTAGATATAGAGACAGTCGATTGTGTCAGACGTTGGCAGCTGCCGTGGCATGTTAGGCATTCCCACTTGACAAAGAAAGACGTTGCCTCAAAGGGAAATACACCGACCCCGAGCTTCCTTTGTATCAGCTAACAAGATTCAACAAAGAGTCTCGTTCGATGGTAGCGTGCAATGGGGTGAGGAGAAGCGCGAGGGCCATGATAGCGAAGAAAAGCGCTCCCGAGAGCATGATTGAGACCAGACGGATCTAGCCTCCCAGCTTAGCATGGCGGGAACGATGTCTGCTGGCTCCCTTCCTTCTCGTCGGGGAGATTCTGCAGGCAGCCAGGATATCCTGTTTGAAGCATCGAATCGAACAAGTGAGCAACGTGACATGGGGTCAATCTTGACTCGATACGGGGGTCCATCGAGGCCATCGTCGGCGCCATTCCGCCCAACCACACGGCGTACCAACGACTTAGTGGTACGAGTCCGTTGTGAACCTTGCTCGAAACCTGGGAAAAGACTAGCTAGCGACTGGGGAAAGATAAGATGGCTTCGAGTAAACCTTCTCTGTATGATTAGGTATGATAGTTTGAGACCGAGGTAAGTCGAGTCTCGTACGACAAAGTCTCAAGCCGAAATGAACTCCACTATGCGAGCTACAAAGCTGCAACGAAAAGAGAAAAAAAGTCAGACCGTGATAGACTAGAGTTTCTGCATCAACGCCCAACCCGAAAAGGAAGTTGAAAATTCAGCGGCAGGAAGTCCAAGTTCCAACAGGAGAAAGTCACATACCATACCTCCTGAGACTATCACAGGGTTCCCGAGCCCCCTTAAAGCCGCTTGAGACCAAGGGAGCACGTAGAATGGGTAATGGTTCTAGAGAGAAACTTTCGCCCCTCCGATTGGCAAATAGCAAGACTCCGTTGGTCTGGTCCCTCTTAGCTACTGGCTCTAGGGTATCATTGAATGCTACTTGGCGTGAAAATCACGCCGTCATCCATGGCAATTTGCTAGTGTCTTCTTTTTACGTCTTTGCCATCGACCCCGCGATCTTGTGCCCGTGTTTAGTGGTCTTCCTTTTCGCCTCTCATGGCCTCTCCCATGAATCCGAGAGGCACAGTCAGCGCTATACTCGGTCACTCGACCGAGATGATGATAAGATGCTGAGGTGTGCTTTGCTTACTGCTGCTGGCAAGCGGGGTTGTACGAGGGACGGGTATGGTGCAGTGCAGTACAGTATGGTACAAGACATTTCGGTAACAGACAGAAGTGATGAATTTGAGCAGAGAAGAGACAAGGAAGGCCGTGGTACTTGATCTGATCAGCCATTTGATGCCCGGATAGGTACCCAGGGACCGGGCGAGTGCACCGTAATCGAAATAGGAGATAGGGAATAGCCGAGTAGGCAGTGTGTGATAAAAGAGGCAAGGGCAAGGGAAAGGGAAAGGGGGTTGTCCACGGGCGTATGCCGGCTTGCCAAGGAAGTTACGTAGGGCATAGGATCGGTAGTAAGAAGCATGAGAAAGGCAGGGCAGGGCAGGGCAGGCTGGAAAGCAAAGCTCGAAGAAAAGTACTTAGTACCTTATTAGCCAATTGCGTGAGGTTCCCCGCTCCCTCGCATCCCCCTTCCACTTCTTCCCTCCTACGCACGCACACAGAAGCCGTTGGATTTTCAGCCGAGCTAAGTCACTTACTTACTGCCTTGTCCCGAACGAACTACCCGATGCCGTACTAAGGCAATGGAAGCTGTCTTGTGCTGCCCTGTCCAATAGCGGAACAGACCAAGGGAGGCTGCAGCTAGAGAATTCAACCCAATCCAATCCAGCTGTTGGTTCGTCCATAGAAGGAAGGCCGGGGTTCCCGAAGGATCAGGATGGGCGTAGCTAGAGCAGGGAGCGGGGAGGAGATCGGGAATAACTAAGTCGCAGACAATGCATGCATGCAAGCAATTGCATGCATACGGAGGTAGGGGATCTAGACTGACAAACAGAGAGACTGCAGTGTAGTACGTCCTCGGTAGACACATGTCTGCTAGGTCTGCTGGCGCTGGCCAGAGTGCGGCGAATAGCCACCACAGTAAGTGACTAGAGGTCCGTACATCCTGCACTGTCTTTCGAGACCACAACCTTCAGCCTCGTGTATGCCGTGAGTGAGTGAGTGAGCGAGTGAGTGAGTCTTTGGCCGAGGCGGTTTGAATTGATGGAAGTGAAGAGAAGAGAAAGAGGCTTACAGCGTGGCGCGATGTGGCTGCTTAGCGAGGAGAACCCCTCACCTGGGGGAGGCACTTGGTGTGGGGCATCGAACTTAGTCTCCGGCTTTTCAGGCCCAATAAGGGCATCCCAGGGGCAGTTCGTGGCAGTTAGTGGCAGTTAGTGGCGAAGATTTTCCCCCGCTGTGCCGATCCGGGGTTGGGGTGGGTCTGGTTTTCGGAGGACCTAGCCTCTCTGGGTACCAAGGTAGATTTAGGTGCCGTAAGGTGTAAGTAAAAGAAAGGCGTAAATTCCTCACATGGCATTATCACCAGGAGTGGAATACAGGGAGGAAGGATGGGCAGTCAATTGTTGCAATTGCAGGGCGCTGACCGACTAACAGACACTCCAGTGTGTTGATGCCGACGAACGCCGTACTTGTGCCCCGCCGGTACTTTCAACGTCCGTCCACCGTCTCACTCAGAGCAGACCCTCGAACCTCGACTTTTTCATCTCAACTCTCTCTTGTACTGTACCTGGGTACCTCCCGACTAAAGTTTACAGCAACTTTCGACTGTCTCGTCCCTCTTGAGATGACTAGCTTGCTAGGTAGGGAGCACTGCAATTGTGACCGCAACAGCAACAGCATCCTCTTCTCCAACCTCCTCTTCCCGACCCTTTCCTCTCCAGGCTTCTCTCCATTGGCTATCCACCTACCTCCGTAGGTATTATTACCTAAATATGCCCCTTCCTTGTCATCCCATTTGATACAAACAAATCCCTCTTCTAGCTCCTATCTTATCCTATCACCTTCCAGCCTCTCCTCGCTCTTTTCCTCTCCTTCCACCCCTCCTTCTCACTTCTCATCCCTCGGCAACTCCAGTCCTATCCCAAGCCCTCGGTCCGGAGGCACAGCACTACCTTATCCAACCATTCTCACCAACAAACAAGATCCAGTAATTCTTACCGTCTGACCCGGACACGTCAAAACCAGACATGTGCATCCTATAAGTGGAGATGCCTACGAATAATCATGGAGACTCCAAGATATGTTGGCAGACCCGACAAGAGAAGTAGTAAATTTCTACTCCATGCCATTGGCTTTTGTCTCCCATCAAGTCCTCTCCGATGTTATGCGGGTACACTACTTACTGTACACATACACACGCTACGGACAATGGGACAAAAATGTTGGGTTTCTCACTGTCATACGATAATACGAAGAGTATCACTTGATTCCCTTTTATCCTCCTCCTTCTCCCCGACTGGAGTCCCGGAAATCTCTGCTTTTGCGGCTGCACAGGTACGCGGGCAGGTAAAGAGATAGGGAGGAATTGAGGTGCAGTACATGTGACACCTGCGGGTAGTTGTCAGAGATGCACTACATGTTGTACTCTGTACTCTGTAGGGTATCGACAAGGTTTCAAGGAGCAGCAGCACATGTACTTGGCTATCAAAACAACACTCAATTGGCTCCAATTGCAGCCAGAATACATAATGCACATACATAAAACACATGGAACACAGAAACACAGAAACACATCAAACAAGACAACAATGCCAAGATATCAAGAACCCTCCAGCCTCCTGACTGTAAAGGGAGACATTCCGAAGAACCAACCGACCAGTCCAAAAAAAAAAACGAATCAATAAAAATAAAATAAAAAATCCTTTTATTTAACAAGGATACCAAGCCTCCACCTCCTCCGACCCGAGCTAACAGCGGACGGCGTTCCGTCCTGTTGGATCCTTGAACCTGACAAGGTGGGCGTGGCGTCTAGTATCGCCGAGAACTACGCCCGCCAACCCATACCCAGGCCATGCCATGCCATGCCGTACCAATCCATGCCCATGCCACACCGTTCAACTTCCACCTCTACTCTCACTTCCACTTCCCCTGCCAATTGCATCCGCTCCAGATGCACTACTATTTCACCACCGCCCTACTGTACCACTGCTGCATACGTCTAACGCACATCAATCCGCCACCACTTCCTTGCCTCTGGAACCCCTCATCTGAACGAACCTGATACCTTACCGTGCCATGTGCCAGACTCCTTCTAGCTGACAGCCGTAGTGCCACATCTAGAGTAGAGATCTTCTACTCGGGGTAACTCCCCATATAGCAACCGCTTCGGTCTATCTCTCTGCTCTCTTTTGGTAATTAGATCAATCACATGCACCCCTCCCCCAGGGCTCCTGTCAGGAATGCGGGGTCTTAGGTAGATAAAGAAGCTGGAGGTACAATAGCTACCCCAGCTCCAGCTCCAGTTCCAGCTCCATCTCCAGCTTCCCCTCCTCCAGATTCTTTATATCCCTCCTCCACACAAAATTCCCTTTCTTTGTTCCTCAACATCGTTCCTCAACATCATAGTTCTCTCATACCATACGTACTTCATATCCACGTTCGTATTGACACTCACATCCACACTCACAATGACTGGAGACTCCCCCGTTCTCGTCTCTCCGCATGAAGCATATGTCGGATCTATCGATCAGGGTACCACAAGTACTCGATTCTTGATCTTCAACAGAGAAGGAGAACCAGTTGCTTCACACCAAGTTGAATTCAAGCAGTATTATCCTCAACCAGGGTGAGCTTCCTCCACATAACACTGCCCCTCATTCAAATTCGTCATTCACTCCCCTCCCAAACCTGTCACCTACTCTTCTCTCAAAACTCGTCACTCACTGACAACTCATAGATGGCACGAACACGACCCCCTTGAGATCATCACCTCAATCGAGACCTGCATTGAAGGAGCCGTCAAATCATTCGAGGACAACGGCCACTCCGCCCGCTCCATCAAAGCAGTAGGTATAACCAACCAGCGCGAGACAACCGTAGTCTGGGACAACCAGACCGGCGAACCCCTCTACAACGCCATCGTCTGGACAGACACACGCACGCAAGCACTCGTCCGAAAACTCAAACAGCGTCTCGGCTCCGACAAGCTCCAAGACATCTGCGGCCTCCCCCTATCCACCTACCCCTCCGTTGGCAAACTCCTCTGGCTCATCGAGAACGAGCCCAAAGTAGCAGATGCCTACGCACGTGGAACCCTCGCATTCGGCACCATCGACGCTTGGGTTGTATACCGTCTCAATGGCGGACCCAAGAAGAACGTCTTCGTGACAGATCCGACCAATGCCTCGCGTAGCATGTTCATGAACATCCACACGCTGAAGTACGACGAGCAGCTCCTCGATTTCTTCCGCTTCGACATGAAGAAGCTCAACCTCCCCAAGATCGTCCGGTCATCTGACCCAGAAGCCTACGGTACTCTCACTACAGGGATCCTATCCGGCGTGCCAATCACAGGCTGTCTAGGCGATCAATCAGCCGCTCTTGTAGGCCAGAAGGGGTTCTCTCCCGGCAGAGCGAAGAATACTTACGGCACGGGCTGTTTTTTACTCTACCACGTCGGTGACAAGCCCGTGATCTCCACTCACGGTCTACTCAGTACCGTAGCGTATGACTTCGACGGCAAGCCTCAGTACGCACTCGAAGGAAGTATTGCCGTCGCGGGATCCAGTATCAAGTTCCTCCAGAACAACTTCGGCTTCATCAATGAGTCGAAGCAGATCAGTACCCTAGCCGAGACGGTCGAGGATAACGGTGGGTGTGTTTTCGTTACTGCGTTCAGCGGGTTGTTCGCACCCTACTGGATCGATGATGCTAGAGGGACAATATGTAAGTCTTCTTTCTTCATTCACTCCCAGCTTTATATTTTTTTATTGAGGGGGGTCCTTTTTTGGTGGGAAATATAACCTACTAACGATCATTTTCGCAGTTGGCATCACGGCCTACACGCAGAAGGGCCACGTCGCACGTGCAACCCTAGAAGCGACTTGTTTCCAAACAAAAGCCATCCTCGACGCAATGGAGAAAGACAGCGGTCACGCCCTGGCAGAATTAGCTGTTGACGGCGGGATGACAAACTCAGATCTCTGCATGCAGGTACGTTCCACCCCCCCAAAGAACAACCCTCATCCAAAAACCCAAGACTCCAAATCCAACACCCGAAAAGCCTTTTTTTTTTTTTTTTTTTTTTTTTTCAGAAAAAGGAGAAAAAAGGAGAAAAAAACACTAACGCATATACCCCAAACAGACCCAAGCAGATCTAATAGGCATCCCCGTCGAGCGACCACGCATGCTGGAAACCACCGCCCTCGGCGCCGCCATCGCAGCCGGTTTCGCAGTCGGCGTCTGGTCCTCCTTCGAAGAACTCAAGAATGTGAATACGGCCGGGACGACGATCTTCAAGCCGAAGATCTCGGCCCAGGAGAAGGATCGGAAGTTTAGACGCTGGGAGAAGGCTGTGCAGATGTGTAGGGGCTGGGAGGGGAATGCGGATGTTAATGGGGATGTGGAGTGAGTATATCCTTTACCTTTACTCCTGTAGGGTTTTTGGCAGGGGTGGTGGGGAGATAGAAGGGTATTGAGTGAGTGGGAGGTGGTGAAGTGGGAGGGGCGGAGAGGAGAGAAATAGTGTTGTTGATGTCCATATACCAATTCGTTTTTGTACTTAGTGGCGAGTCGTATTCTTCCGAACGGAGTCCTATCAGCAAAAACAGCGACGCAATTTAAGAGCAAACTTTGAACCTACTTCGCCTACTCACTCACTCACCATATTCCAACCTCTGCTCTACCCCAGACAGTGCATACGCGCACAACAACTACAACTTCCTCATTCCCACTCCACACCCTCCGCCCACGCATTCCCCGTCTTACTCCTAACCCACTCCCTAAACCCCTCGGAATCAGCATCCTCATCAAACCTCACCTCTCCCTTTCCCCCTTCCACCCCCTTCTCCTCCCCATTACCTCCTCTAAACCAAAGATACCTCCTCCCAACACTAACCGCCACCTTCCCCCCAACCTTAACGCCCCAACTCTTCGCCGCGCCCTTAAACCTAATCTCGACATCAAACGGCAACCCATCCGTCTGCATCAACACCGCGACTCTCAGCCTCGCCGGAATGCCACTCCGCAACACCTCGTTCTCGGTCAGATTCAACTTCACGCCCTGCGAGCCCGCTGTGCTGGACGTGTAGGTCGCCCAGTGCGGCTCGACGTGTGCGGATGATCGGCTGATTCCGACTGTGCCTGCTGAGAAGCCGTTGGCGGATGGGTTGAGCTCGGCGGAGAAGGTGGTGCTTTTGTTGAGTTCGGTGAGGGAGCCGGTTAAGCTCCGGGGGTAGATGGCTTTGATTGCTAGGTCTGGGGAGGGGACTGGGTGGATGGGGGTGATGGTGGTGGGTTGAGATGGAGTATTCTAGTATTGAGATGTTAGCTTGGATTCTGTCCTGTCGTGTCTTATTTCATCTCATCTCATCCCATCTCGTCTCATCTTATCCTATCCCCAACTTGATTTTTCAAACCCAAATGAGAGAAAAAGAAAGAGAGAGAAATTTTTCTTTTTATGAGATGAGAAGTGCAATGTATGCTCTTATGCGAAAAAGAAAAAGAAAGAAGAGCATTTCATCCACATACCGTCCCACCACCCTCCTCCTCATCAACCTCCTCCACCAAAACCCAAACCCCCATCTCCGTAATCCTCTGCCCACTCCCTCTGATCTGATCACCAAACTCCAGCTCAAAAACAATCACACACGCTTCTCTCTTTCCCTCCCCTCCCACCCTTCCATCCCTAAACCAACACCGCCTCAAATCAGTAATCTTCGTACTGATGCTGCATTTCCGGAACGGTTGGGTGGAGATATGTTCTGTGTCTCCGTGGCTGAGTTGGTGCGGGTCGTCGAGGACTGAGAGGGAGATTTCTTGAGTTGTGAAGGGTAAGAGGGAGGAGTCTGATATATCCATGCCCGGGCTGGAGATATCTGTGCTGGTTGATGGAGATGTGTCGTTGTTTTTAGATTCTGGATTTAGGTCGGCCATATTGTGGGTTGTGGATTCTCCCTTTTGTGGACTTGAGGTGGATCTTGGCAGGGTACAATAGTTGGACGATCAACGGGAGGGATGATCGTCCACGGTGATGTGCGATGTGGAGTTCTGAGATTAGATTAGATGAGAGATGAAGAAGGTGATGATCGTCGCGAAACCTTGGCGGTGGTTGATTTAACCTCACCTCCTCCAGAGGTGGAACGGACAATGTGGGAGGCGGTGGGAAGTATATCTTCACTGACTCGTGTGAGTGAGTGAGTGAGTGAAGAAATGGAATGTAAAGGGCGGCTAAAATCGGTGCGGGCCGGAGACAGATTGGCCTCGGCTGGACTTGTCATTCATTGCAAGAGGTGGCTCAGCCGCAGCTGAGTGTCAACTCATCTCCTTCTTCACTCAAGATGGACCAAAACTCCAAGGCACTACAGTGAACGGCTTTATATCTACTAAATTATCTTCCTGCATTCAGGAAAGGCTGTGATCAGATCCTTTGTATCACTGACAGGTAAGGCAGCGGAGCTTTGAGGGTCACGTTTCGACGACTTTCCGCCCCACGCTCGATGTTCAGATAATCAGAGGTCATTAAAATAGTACTGATACATGCAAGTCGACGGAGCTGAATGTGAGTATATCTTCAAGGCAGTAAAGAGCGTTCCAGAGATCGATCTCGGCTCTTCCTCGTCATCTATCCCTCGTTTGAAAATGGACACCTAGCTGAAGTTGCTCATCGTTGGTCAGGTCTCTCACAACCACAAATAACACCTCTATCATTTCGGGTTGACGTATCTTCTTTCTGTAAAGGTCAGAAACTACCTCGGGGATCTAAAATACATCCTCTTCCTTCGCTGTCCGAGTTTCAGCCATACAGCCATTTCACCTTTCTACAGTTTCAGCCCCCATATGCACCTTCTCTCCGCTGTCGCATCGCAACTGCTGAGATTTTAGAGAGATATCTCAAGTCCTCCGCCAGCTGCAGCCTCATTCAAACCTTGACTGACATAGCACCGACTCAAATTCCTTGAGAGTTAATAATTATCCATCATTCCAATACAATACAAGTCAACAATGCAGCGTTTCGAGTCTGACATCCCTCTCGGCGAAGGACCACAACTGAAGCCCCTCCAGCAGAATAAATACTGGGCAACAGGAGGATGGAGTAGGACTGACCTACGAGAGAATCTAGACGCAGACACCATCAATCTCGTCAAAGTCATTGAATCATGCAAACCATGGGAACAACTCAAGATTCCAATCGTCTGTAAGATATGCGAGGAAAACAAGGCCGGCCAGCCATACCTCGATCAGGTCCACTGGTGTTTCCAACATTGCGTCCAATGCGAGGACTTTTATATCTGCATCGACTGTCTACAGACAGAAGCATTCGCGAAGTTGAAGGAAGATCACAAAGATCACAAATTCGTTCAGATCACGACTCGACCACTGTCTGCACCAGTCTATGATGGTAGCGATTTCGATCACTTGGAATTGTTCCGCAACTCCAAAACCTCACAACAGTTCTTCTCGTATTTCCCATGGTTCTTTCACTGCTTTGCTGGATTTCAGGAAGTTCGCGAGTTCAATCGTGCCCAGACAATCACTGCATTGCAGTCCAGCCCTGATATTGGCTCGCCAGAATGGATGATGTTGATGGAAATGCAAGGCTATCCTGTTGATTGGTATACGCGGACCTTTGGAAGGGGGGAATGGGAACTCCTCCTCGTCAGCATGAAACCTCTCCTCGATGCACGGGTACAGAGTGCAAGTGCTTCGGTCCAGTTGAATGGTTTGTTGTTGCAACTTCAGAAGTTCAATGACCAGAGAGTGACCTTTTATGGTCCGGGAGATATCCCTCCCTTGAGGGAGGCAGAGGGGTGGAGATCTATCGCTGCTAGTCTGGCGCCGAATATGGTTGACTACATCACGTACACGATTCCCATACAGTTCATGACCGTCCTAGATCCTTACATCGACCAGGCTAAATTGAGTAGACTGCTATATGATGCTGTAGAAGAACGCGCCGACTCGTCAAGCTACGAGCTATCATCGAATTCAGGAACATCCACGAGTCTTGCACAAATGCTTCGCAGTTTGCACATCAACACGATAGAAGAAAATACCTCAGGTAGCCAGGGCCATGCCGATAGCGAACCACTTTCGCCAGATATCCCTAAACTGAAGCCAGACACAACACTTGACCCCTACCGAGAGATGGATAGGCTATGGCCGATGTTCTCCGTCATTTTTGGGAACCATCCGGGATATGATGACTTAGTTTCACCAGTCATGATGAGTGATCTCTCGAGTCATTTTGATAAGATGGTAAGCTGGCATTAGTTTCCTCAATGCAAGTGCTGACCTAGATAGAAACCTTCTTGGCACTCATTTCTGTCCAAGGATCATCTGATTCGAGAGAGGTTGTGGCAGGTCGGCTACAAGAATGTAAGAATGGCCGTGAAGACATGTCTCCTGCAGAATTGACTCTACAATAGGTGCCCGAAATGACAGCAGATAATCTGCTAACTTTGAGCTCGGCTACTGGAATCCCGTGGCCGCGAACTCACCCCAGTGCGAAATCTCTACACAAAGCTCAACAGCTCAGAGCCAGAGGTAACTATGAAGAAGCAATCGAAATACTCCGACCACTGCATGAGACAATCGATGACGATGTGCACATTGCACTCCAACTGCAGTGTGTCTACCTAGAGCAAGGCTACTTTCAACAGGCGATGGCATTTTCATCTGGTGTGGCTAAAATGGAATCAGTAGACATGGAGGCTCGAATAAGTGAAATGATAGCACAATTACGAGCTGGGAATTTTCCTCCTGCCATGCTACTAGCTAAGGATGATCGAATATCTAGTCCGATTGCTCGAGCTTTACTTCGTATGGTATTGAGCTATCTCCGATGCTTTGTGCGTGGAGGATGGGAGACTGCATTGGCTGAGGCTGCCGATTTGTTTGGGAAGCATTTGATCACTTGGGATCCTGCGGGGGAAGATGCTTCATTACTGGTGAGCATTGCCAGTTCCTTTTTTAACCGAGGTATTTATTGACAGATCAGGTCTATTTGGAGCTCTACTACCACAAAATTGTCCTTGCCACTTGTCGAGATCTCGAACATACGATGTCTCGAGACGCAGGTCTTGCCCGCTTGAAGTCAATTAGGCAAGGTCTCTCTAGCATGCCTTGCAGCAGTGGCCTTGCTCCGCTTGCATGGGAGGTGCTCCTGACCGAACTAGAGATGCTCAAAAGAACAGTCCGTGACCAGTATTTCGATACAGAGGATGCCTTCAGCATGGCAAAATATGCCCATACAGCATCAGTCGCATTACCAATGATTGCTGAGTTCACGTCATCAACTGTCATGATAGATGCAAAGACTTATGCTCCCGATACTTTGGCTGCAACCACCTTGCTTGAAGCCGAAATTCGTAGCGAGAACGGTGAAGTTCAATTGGCTTCTTTGATGGCCATTTTGGCAGCATCGGCTTATCAAAGACTCAGCGATCTGTCAGATCTCCCGCCCCACGCTGGACTGTTTGATGTCAAACTTCTGGAGATAAAGATGAGAGGAAGATCTATCCCTTTTGATGAAGTCGAAACGCTATATGACGCGTTGAGACAACGGAACGATCTCACACGACTACGCCAGCTTCGACGATACAATGTGACCTATGCCATTGATGGATCTCCAGCATATGACTGGGAACTATTCCAACGATCATCGCTCCGTGAACTTTCCAAAGAAGCCGGTGACAGTATCATGTATCAGAGGTGGAACCTCCGCAAGTATGCTGGCGACAGCCTTTCGGTCGCTTCAATTAATGATGCTGAACGAGTCATTACGAACGATGAATCAGTCGCTGTCCACAGCAGCCTTCTAGTTGTTCTCGCATCTTTCAACCTCAGTCGTGCATATCTCTCCGTAGGAAATTTCTTCGAGGCAGCACTCAACTCTCTCCTTCACCTATCGCTCACAGCCCAACGAGGAGATGTCGAAAGCCATCAGCGTGCGATGTTGAATGTGTTACATGTCTACTCAGAAGCAGTTTCAAATAATACCTCCAATCCTGAAGAGACGCTCAAAGGACTGGCAGTTCTGTGGCCTGGATGGCTAACGCCAAAATCATACGATAGATGGGAAGCAGCCCAAGCCCGATGCGACGAAATCGATCGGTTTATCGACGCTGCGCTTTTCATTCCCAACCTTGCTGGCCGGGTTGGTAGAGAAAATCAAGGAGCGAGCGAAATGATCCCAAAAAAGTACCCATCAAGTCTGATTGACTACATGATCGCCCATCTCCGCTTAGCATTTGCGCTTTACGAAGCCCTCCCAACTTACCTCGCACATACTGTCCTCCCCAAACTTGCCTTCGCCCTGGCAGCAGTCGCAACGTACGCCTGCAACAAAGAACTGGCGATTCGCATCTACGCGATCGGCCAATCAACCACACACTCACAAGACTTCCTAAGCTTAGCGACGTTCCGTCACAAAGCTGGAAAACTCATGACACTTCTAGGCGAAGAAGATCCCGAGCACTGGATGCACGTCGTTCCGGCTGGTCGAGCTCTCTTGAAGAGTGCAGCAAGCAAGTTCCTTGCTATTCGTAAATTGGCTGGGGCCCAGATGAGGGTTTGTGAAGCGAACGTTGACTTACTTCGGAGTGTAGTTGCGGAAGGGAGAGCGAGAAAGCTGCTCCTCGATGAAAGGTGGCAGAGCCTTGGTGGAAGAATTGAAGATCTTGATGATTATGTCTATCGAGAAATTGTTACTGTCATCAACTTGCAAGAAGATGCGATGGCACCTATGATGATGACCGATATTTTGGTGTAAGTCTTTTCATATCTACACCCTTCCGTTCGCCATAAGCTATTTTTCCAGCCTTCAATGTGGATCTGGAATTCGAAATATTATGAGTCTGCCAAAGTGCTGACCAAACACAGCATGAAGACAGCACAGCGCCTCGTCATGGCATCTCCATATGAAGCCAGCCAGAACTTGACGTACCTTGCCTCAAGTCCTATCCCACGCAAGAATCGTGAATTGGTAATCGAATTCTGCTATCTTCTCAGTGATCTGGAACCATTTCAACAGAAACCTGCTGGATCAGCGCTCTGCACCTTCATCCAGAGATACAAAGCCAATATTCTGTATCGTCAGTCTTTTTCGAGTCATGTGCCCGCTCGGTACCTCGAGGCAATTGAAGCGGATCCAAGTGCACTGAAACTCTATCAGGAGGAACAGCGACTCATCAAGGAGGGACCGCAAGCCATGGGAGATAACCGACTACAGGATCTGGAGGGAAAGATGTTAGATCATCCCACTCTGCAGCCCCTCCTTGATCATAGACACCGAACACTCAAAGTTGTTCCAGAGGATTTCCATTCCCTGGCCTCGGTATCCGAACTCACGCAAGGGTCAACATCAAATTTGATTCTGATTGACTGGATGAAATATCACCACTACTTCCTGATCACTGGATACAATGTCACGAAGCAGAAGATATGCATCTTGGAATTGATCCCCGACTGCGCGGTGTCCATGGTCGAAGAATGGGTCAGAAAACATCTACAAGTTGCTGGGAGGCTTCTTCCACAAACCTTGGCATCTTCAGAAATATTTAAGCCACTTTACCCTCTAGTCCGTGCTATCGCAGAATCGTGCACGAATGGGGATTTACTGGTCTTCTCACCTTCTCAAGAATTGCATTCGATTCCATTACATGCTCTACCATATGCAGACAGAGATGACAAGCCAATCATAGATTTTCATCCTATTGTTTACACTCCGAGCAACCTCATTTTGAAGGAGTGTATTCTGCGGGCTATAGAGTCTAACAACTCTCTACCATCCACTGCGGCCCTCTTTGGGCGATGGGGAGCCGAAAGCGCCGACGCCGAAAAAGAAGAACAGAATATCAAAGACTCACTTCACAACATCTCAACGCAACTCTCAACCGTTGATATAACATCAAGTATTATTTCCGGTGCATCACTTACACACTCGGCCTTCTCCTCCAACATGTCCCAGTCAGACATCCTCCACTTCCACGCCCACGTCAACGAAACAGGCATCAAGCAGCACCTTCAGCTTGAACCCGAAACCTCCACTTCCCCAACCTCCCCCATTCAACGAAGTATCAACCCTTTCGTCCATCTACGGCAAGACCGACCCACCAATACCTACAATCTCCAAGACGCATTCGCGACCCGAATCCGCGCCAAGCTCGTCGTCATGATGGGCTGCCGCTCCGGCCAGCAACACATCTCCCCCTCAGACGACGCACTCGGCCTCCTCTCCGCCTTCTTCGCAGCAGGCGCCTCTTCTATCGTCGCCACCCTCTGGCAATTCGAGACTTCTGACGCATCGCGCTTCTCAGCCCACTTCTACCACGGGACATTTGTTGAGCAGAAAAGCAAAGCGCTGATCGACGTCGCTGGTGCATTTCGAAAGTCAATCCTCGAGATGCGCGCTTGTCAGAGGAATGTCTGTAAGAGGAAGAGGAACTTGGAGGAGAGATTGGAGTGCCATGTTGAGGAGGAGCAGGCTAGTCCGTATCATTGGGCGAGTTTCGTTCTGTGGGGTAGTTGGGTTATGAGGGGTGTTGGCGAGGAGGGGGGGTTAAGTGAGGAACTTAGGGAGGATATACTTTCTGGGAAGGCGGTTGATGTTGTGGATATTGAGAGTGAGCATGAGGATGATAGTAAAGGGAAAGGACGTGCGGTTGAGGAGGAGGATGAGGGGAATGATGATGAGAGCTTGGAACAAGTATGTAAAACGCAGTAGGTTCGGCTGGTAGGGTGACTTTGCGTGGTCAATTGGCACATTTCTCTTGTTTTCTCGAGACCAAAGACGTGTATATGACGATGCAGCCTTTTATTGAGTGATTCGGCTCGGGTATCAATTACATAACATTGTGAATATACCGTTTATGTGACATTGATTGGTTCTGTTTCAAAGCTCAATCCTGAATTCCTCAGATATGAAGACATTCCGTCTAAAAACTTTCCCAAATCACAAATATGAAATTATTTGGAGCACAGGAGCTTTATGCGACACAGCTCTCTCGGCTTAGGTAATAGATGCTACAATCTCGTGACAACACTTCGTGCATTGCGGCACTGACAGGTAGATCTCTTAAGCTGGGAACAGGATTAGACGAGGGACCGTTGGACTACGTTCTGGCTGTGGGAGGACAAGGAGGCAAGAAAGCCCTTAATAATTCTCAGTCCACACACCAGCCTACTTTTTTGCCAACACTCGGCCTATCAGACGCAGATACGATCATGACTTCTGAGGTATATATGATGAGACTACATTTTGTATCCCTTCCATACGCTAAAATATGTCCTGTGATCTTTGTAGCTACTTGTTTCATCTATGACTACGGACTTCGAGGAAGGGCTGAGCAACAGGTGGAGCAAATGCCAGGGACTAGTTCTGAGCAGATGTTTCGGCGAAAGTTACTGTATTACGAAGGAATATGTGCATTTAATTACAACGCTATGCGGTTCGAGTTAAGTGAGGTGACATCGTGGGGTTTGCAAATTCCAGGGGTCATCTCGCTAAACTCCGACGGATCAATGGAAGGACCATGTCATGCAAGATATACGAGTATGGGGGCTCAAAGTCAGTTATGTCATCGCGAGCCTAGAGAAATAAACTGCTGAATAATTACAGAGGAGTGTTTCTAATAATGCTACGACGAATGAGCTTCTCTCATGCCAGCTGCAGTGCGATTATTCACGTTCCTGCAGGCTTGCCGAGTTGACCTGACGACCAAGGACAATATCTCTTGCTCAACCCCATTGCTTCATTCGCTTCGATCCTAAAATAAAAAGTAATCTCTTCTACATCGATTCTTATCCTTCATGTTTCCCTTGTTACTTCTAGATAAGGCCTTATCTCGTAATTTCCATTTGTCCGCATTGTTCACACCGCCAATGTGGCCGATTTTTTTACTCGTCACCGCCTGACCACGAGACGTCGGTTTTTTATCTTCTGAAAAGTAAATATTCAAACTGTTGCAAGCAAGAAATCGGAGAAGACGTCCGAAGTTTCACGCGATGATCAGAGAATCCACTATAAACTCTACGCGAGTCATCTTAGACCAACTCAAAGAATGGCCAAGCCACTAGAAGCCTGAAGAACAAACGTCTCCAAGCCCGAATCCTGAACTTTCTTCTCCTTGTCGGTGTCAAAATTGCTGAAGGTTTCTCTTGGTGACAGTCTTCCAGATCTCTATTGGCTCCGCCCCTCACCAACGTTCAGATCGGGACAAGGCTTCCTAGTCTGCATTTGGTTTCAACCGAGGGATCCCTCGCGCCCACCAAGAATACGAATTTCTCCATGTCCTCAACCCCCACGATGTACAACACCAGACCGATCCTATACTCACCGAACACGACGATCAACAGTGTCAAGAACGAGACGCTGACGCTGCAGTCAGCGGGAATCATATCCGTAATCAGCTCGCAGCGTTCAAGTTCACCGCTCGATATGGAGGCTTAGATTCAGGAGTCTTGGGGACGAGAGTTTCTGAAGAAGCCTATATGAAGGAAGGTTTAGACCAGGTTAACCACGTTTCAACAGCATCTTCCCCATCAAGAGTGCCTCCAGCTTGTTTTCAATTTTTCTCAAGCCCTTCTCAATCTCCTTTCAATCATCGAAACCTCTCAACATGGGCTTGTTCCAGCGACAGAAACAACAGAGCCAGTGTTCCGCTGTTGGGCCCGAACTGCTCGCAGTACGTGATCATCAAAACCATCAGAAAGATACCAGCTGATGATTCAGGTCTTGCCTACTAATCCGAAGCCATGGTACAAAACGCGTCACCTTATTCAGTTGAATCTGATCCTCCTCGTGCCCCTCTTTTCAGCAGCGACAATTGGCTTCGACAGTAAGTCTCTCACTGACCATCCCCATGTTTACAGCATTTGACAGATATCAGGTGCAATGATGAACGGTCTCCAGTCTCTCCCACAATGGAAAACATTCTTTGAATTTCCTAAACCAGCCTTACTTGGAACGATCAACGCTATTTACCCGGTTGGGAAACTCATTGGCCTCTATCCCGCCACTTGGATATCTGATCGATACGGGCGAAGAAAACCGATGCGTTTTGGATTCTTTATCCTGATTCTAGGAGCCGCGATTCAAGGAGGGGCTCAGAATCTGTCTATGTTTATTGTGGCCCGCGTACTTTTGGGTCTAGCTACTGCCTTCATCTCGTTGCCCTCTCCACTCCTCATCTGTGAGCTTGCATATCCGACGCAGCGGGGAAAGTTAACAGCACTGTACAATACATTTTTTGTAAGAATCTCAGCGCACAGGCCAGTGTTCAATCTAACATCAAGTAATAGTATCTCGGAAGCGTTTTTGCTGCTTGGTCGACATATGGAAGTTTCAGACTTCAATCTACTTTGGCTTGGAGGATTCCTTCAACTCTGCAAGGAGCATTCCCGCTCATACAGCTTTGTTGTTTCTACTGGGTCCCTGAGTCGCCTAGGTATGTAGCATCTCCTAGTATGTAACTCGTGACTGATTAATCCTAGATGGCTTATCGCTCACGGGAAGCATGACGAAGCTCGTGATATCTTCACTAAATATCACTCTGCCGGCGATAAGGACTCCCCCCTCGTTGACTTTGAACTAGCCGAGATTGAAACAGCCATTCGCGCAGAGAACACCGCAATTTCCCAGAGCTCATACATTGACTGCATTCGCACTTCCCCAAATCGCCGAAGAACGTTCATTGCTGTCTCCCTTGGCGTCTTTGCACAGTGGTCCGGGAATGGAGTTGTGTCATACTACCTCACGCTGGTCCTAGACACAATCGGCATCAAGGCAGCATCGTCCCAGACACTCATCAACGGCATGCTGCAACTGTTCAACTGGATCATCTCTATCCTTGCCGGAGCTCTCATGGTCGATCGCCTAGGTAGACGCACTCTTTTCCTGATCTCGACAGCCGGTATGCTCGTGTCATATATCTGCTGGACAGCACTCAACAGCGTGTTCGCTCGCGACAGTAACCAAACAGCTGGTTATGCAGTTCTAGCATTTATATTCATCTACTACTTTTTCTACGATATTGCCTGGACCCCATTGCTATGGGCATACCCTGCGGAAATCTTTCCATACACACTTCGCGCACGAGGCTTGACAATCACACTCTCCTCGGCCTACCTCGGCTTGATTCTTGGCCAAATCGTCAATCCGATCGCGATGACAGACATTGGCTGGAAGTATTACACCGTCTTTTGCTGCTTGCTTGCCATCCTCTTGGTGATCGTCTATCTTTGTTATCCAGAAACGAGAGGGCATTCATTGGAGGAAATTGCAGAGATCTTTGACGGGAAGAAGGTTGCTCGAAGGGGCGAGTCCACCGAAAATATTGCAACAGACAAGACTGTCACGAACCATCACGTTGCGGAAGGATAGAATGTATTCAGCAATGGAATTGAGATGTTGGCATTCGCTCCTGCCGGGTGTTATCGCGACTTTCTCCAATCTGCTTGGGCAATCCGCCATAATAATCATGACATTTAAAGTTCGAGCTGGAGAATTTAAGTTTGCTCACACCAACACGGACCCACACAACCTCCAGGCTCTGCCTGTCACAGCCCGGGGAACAGACGTCCACTTCTTGACAGCTTGATAGATTATTGATCAATAGCCGCTAACTGTTGAACGGCTCTAGTGCGTTTACTGCTTGAAGTTGCGATTCGCCAAAACACAAACTAATAAACTGCTAACACGAGCTTCAAACGGGGAAGATGCCGGTACACGCGGCATGGCGCACGACCAGAATCACCAACGGCTCGAGCCTTATGTGAGTAATGCCCGTCATCCTAGAAGGCTTGAGGTATATCAAAACGGAGCACCATTATTACAACTACAACTCTAACTCTGTTGACGTTTGTTGGCGATGGAGAAGAGAGAGCGAACCAATGTTACGCAAGCATGCGATGCATGTCGGAGACGGAAGATGAGATGTGAAAGAACGTCGCAGGCTGGCTTGGAGGCGATGTGCAAAGCTTGCCGTAGCAGTGGCTTTTACTGCACTTTCGACCTACCTGCAAATAGACGGGGTCCACGTCCAAAAACGTTTGAACCTCCCCAGTATTTGGAGGAAAACATCTAAATCTTTCCAGGCATATCCATGTGAACGGCCTCAGAACCCCATCCGGTGGACCGCAGATGCAAAACGAGAGAGCCAACTCAACCAGCACGGAATCCTCAGCTTCCAGCACTATCCCGTCAATAGATGCTGTCTGCCCTCCCGAGATTTTCAACCAGATAATACAAGATTACTTGGACTCAATGTATCCGATCCTCCCGTTCTTTCACATCCCAACCTTCAAGAAGAACCTAGCAGATGGCCTTCATTCGAGAGACTCGTCGTTCTTCTGCTTCATCATATCACTCTGCGCAGCTGTGTCTGGTATGCAGCCCAAACGGTTTCTCCACTACCGAAATATGTCCCCAGCCTTTGAATCGTCGTACCCTACGCTTCTAGATTTCATCAAGCGAGTCCATCTCGTGGTCCAAAAGACCCGTGAACCGGACATGCATGAAAACATGACGATGACTAGCTGGGCATTGGCTTATACGCTATTCATGTCCCACGCCTGTATTGGTCAGAGTAGCAGCTGTAGGATCTACAAAGCAGAGGCGACCGCTATCGTATTGGACATGGCATGTCACCGGCTGGGAGCTTACGCCGACATAAACCCAATCGAAACCCAAGTCAGAAAGAAAGCGTTCTGGATCACAGTAGCTTCCCATATGTGAGTAGTCTCTAATAACGTCCCATTTCACTACTAGATGCTGAACTATTGTTGTCAACAGCTGTCTCAGAATTACAGGAGAATCGTTGGATACGCTCAATGATCGGACGATTTTCGACCAGGCCGACACAGAAAACCTCCATGTGTTGCCTTTCGACGATGAGTACATCACAGCGGAGCATGTCACCATCCCACCACCAGGTGAACTCCAGGTTGCCTTCGCTTTCTGCAAGGCCACGGAAATGATCAGAACAATGGCTGCTATCTGGAAAGATCCCACACAGCCGAAAGTGACCACTTCGACTCAACATTCGCACCAATTTTCTGACACCATTGGATCGTGTAGCTGTGGGAAGCTCATAGAAACTGCTCCACCATTGCTGATTTTCCAGGACAGGCTCCGTAAGGTAAGAGCGTGCATTCTCAATCTTCCCAAGCAACTCGGTGCGATGTATAGACCTCCTTCGAGTCTCGGATTGCGCGATATGCAAATCGAGATCATGCGGGTGAATCTGCACATACAGCATATGTGGATGCAACATGTGTTGATCGACAGGCTCGAGTTGGCATCTATGATGATGACTGAATCCGAAGGTGGGCTGGGGCCCAAAAAGATATGGGAGATGAGAGATGATGTGTATCTGCAGTTATTGGCCATCCTGGATGGAGTTACTGAAGATTCTTTGGCGCCCAACGGACATGCGCTGGTGAGTTTTCACATTTTTTCTGCCTATCCCTAAATTTGGTATATCAGCGTCCGTTTAGTTTGGCTTGTGAGGTTGACTTACTGGCAAAATTCAGGTCCTCATGATCCGCCAAGTTGCTGCATCGCTCCTTGACTTTCCTCCCAACGGTGACGAAGTACAGATGGAGATTTCGCGGCAAGCTCAGACATATCTGAAGCATTTCACAGTTGCTCTATCGAGACTTGATAGCAACTATATACACGGCCAGGTAATCGACATGAACATTTTGAAACAGCAGCATATGGCTCCAATGACGTATGAGGGTGTGGATGGGCCGGCAACTTAATAAGGTGAAAGAAGGAATAGGAGGAGATGAGAAGCAATGCTACATCTTGTGTTAATAAATTAGATATTAATTTTAATGTACCAACCAACAAATAATACATTTGGTGCTAGGCTCTCCTCTGGTGTTGAAGTGATGGTATCGGCCACCGAGTTAGGATCTGCCTCAGGCCCCAAGCACTGACGATTTACCTATCTAAGCTTGTATCTGTTTCTTCAAGCAGGGAAAACTCTAATCAAGGGCGTCAAAAACTTCTGTAGTAGGTATGAGATACCTATCAATTATAAAGCACCATTCGTTACTAGGATGAGTCATATTGTTAAGTCTCTATTCTTATTTTTTTATTTACAATCTGAAAGATATATCAAACACACTTCGCTCTAAACATCATGCTCTTTCAAAATACACAGTCCGAAAATCGCGCTGCCAACTCGTTGCAGATCATCAAAGCCATACTAATACAAAGTTGAATGAACACCATGCCCGCACGGAACTATCACTAATCCCAACGGCCTCGATCAGCTTGCCGAGGTAAACCATCATAGCGGACTCGGTGTTTGTGACGAGGCCGTTTGTGTCACAGACATTCTTCCTCGATGTACATTCGTTAGACCCGAACCACCGCGTTCATTGAGGAGCACAGGCTTGAATGACGGTAAAGACATCGACACTCATGTCAATAGCGCCAACACTACAGCCTGGACCAATACTAAGTTGTGCTGAGCAAGCAACTCCAGCTGCCGTTTGACCAGTGGCTCCAATAGTTGAACCAGCCAAGACGATGGAAAGAAGTTGGCTCTACGTGTGGACGGGAAACGGCCGATTCTTGGCACAGGCCACCAGCAAAAAACCGACCTCTGCAGAACAATTAAATCGCAAAATCTCTACAACGGCAAATGCATTTTGCTCAAAAATAAAACTATAAGCTTACCCAAATTATAAGATAAATTTCCTAACTTAAAATGAAAATTATATGAATTTTCGTTGTAGAGATATTACAATTGAGGTGCTTCTGAGCGAGTGCCACAAATCGGCCACTTCCCGTAGAGGTTGGGTTGACTTACGGAGGTACCTCCGTACAGGCAATAAGTTTTATCTCACCGCCTTGGGCAGAACAAGGGAATCTGAGGGTTTGGTTGGTCCAACCCATGTTCTGCCCAAGGCGGTGAGACAAAACTTATTGCCTCTACCTCCGTATCGGCGAAGACTATTGTACGAAAGTGCACTGGCAGACTCCAGCTGGTGCAGGAACAGGGGCAGGGGCAAGGGCAGGGACCTGTTGATAAACAGTCTAGTAAACGTATGACTATGAGACATGGGAGTAATAGTCGTTTCAGCATAGCAATTACAGGTAGACGATAGAGGCAGGAGTAAACGATCACTTACTGGAACTAGCGCTAGGACTGGGACTAGAACCCGGACGGGATTAGGACTGGGACAGGCTTTGGTTTGTAGTAGAATGTGTCCGTCTCCTGAGTACCGCCAGCCTAGATATCAGCGCTATCAGACAGAGCAGGAGAGGGTGGGATCATCAACCGGGAGGGATGAGACTAGTGATCCGAAGAGCAAGAGGGCGAAGACGAAGTACGAGGAATGCATTTTTGACGTCTGAATTGGGTCCAGGGGGTAAATTGCTGACAGTGAGGATGGAGTTGCTAGCTGGTGTAGAACTGTGAATGATGCAAGAAAGGCTGGTGGAAAGAGATTGGAGAAAGACTTTATGCATTTCAGTCCTTCATGGAAAAACGGCATATCGTCATGTTCATCAACGTAGTAAAGAAATCTCAGATCTCGTCGTGACGCTCTACGGGGTTGCGAAGATGATCTTAGGACTCTCCCAGTCATTTTTCCGAAGTGTGTGTATTCCGATCTCAGTGAGCGATTCCAACAAAATACGAGATGAAGATGGACAATATTCAGACCACTAAGGCATGCTTTCTCCGATCTGCGGGCGATTGAACCGAACCCAAACGCTGAAGCTTGATAACCTTCAGATGAGAGATATGGCATGACGGCATGATTGAAAGATGGGAGGAAATGAAGGAAAGGCAATGCAGGAAGTCTTATTTTCCGCTTTTTGATAATCGGATGCCAGGTTGAAACGGCCGTCGATTGCGTATCTCGCTTCGCATGATTCTTCGTCTGTTGTTCAGCGCTTCTTTGGACGACAAAGAACCAGTACGGTTGTAGCCTTACAGCCCAAGCTCAAATTGGTGAGACTCAAAGTCGGTAGGTTGTACATTTATTGTTTCTCAAAGCTTGCGACTGGCTCGGATAATCGGCAAGTGCCATCATTGCAATGAAAGCTTAAATGCATGTTCAACTTGCATTCAATAGCCGGGTTTTCCCTGTGAGTGATAGACTTCGTCCCTCACAGAACTCGAAATCTGGCCAGAGTAAATGTAGAAGACATGAACGGAATTACACGAGGGTTGAGTAGTAATCTTGAGGTCTTGTTAAAGAGGCGAGCAGTGATTCGTCACGTTCTCGAGGATCGGCTTGGTGAGGTGCATTCGAACTATCGAACTTTCAAGTAACGCCACTCGAGACAAACCGTTCTCCCTCGGCGTCAATGATACTCATGTGATACTCATGATTTGTTATTCAATCTGATGACTTACTCGGGCTGTGAGAGAACAAAAACTTCATCTCAACTTTTTATGATCTCGGCCCTGATTATGCGAGGTGTCTGAGGACACTGTGTGTCGTGGACAAAAATGAGATTGATACACACAAGAAATGCAATTGCCAAGCAGAAATCGAATCCAAAAACATTGCATGTGAACCGTCTTCTTCGAGGCATCTCGCTGGCAGACCTCGGTGCATAGTCTAGCCGCTGCTGATGCGGCATACTTTCTGCAAGAGTGCTTGATTTGGACGACTTATTGGACGGAAATCTGATGCCGTTTGAGATGCTCTTTTGCAACAGCAGGGAACCAAAAATTGATCACATCATTCTTTCGAGGCCAGAACCCAGAGTCCGTCTCAGCCTCAATTAAGCCTTGGTTTGTGGGGCGGTACTTGGACTGTCCGAACCTCGAATCTGACTTCAAGCTGTAGCTGAGCGGACAAAGTCATGATGTATCAAATTCCTCCTACCATCTAACTGTTCCTTGAATACCTCTTTCAACTTCAAACCGTTCTTATCTCTCTCACCAGACTTCGAGGCCCTCATGTACTTGATCAGCGCGCCACCTCCGTCTTCCGCAAACTTGGGCTCAATAACACAAATCCGCTTCCAGAGTGGGATATCAGCTGCACACTTCACAACACCTAGTTCTCTCTCCTCGAGCATCAAGATGATATTACCAGTTCTAGTACAGATGCTACTGTCCCAAAACCCGTCCCTATAGGCTGCGCGCTCGAGAATGTTAATCGCTTTGCGCCGGAGGTGCGGAAACGGCACAAGGTTAAGACACAGAAGAACGGGTTGACGAAACCTGTTTCTGGCATGAATTTGGGAGCTGTCCGGCCTGGAACCGGGAAGGATATTCGTGCTTTGTCGACGATCGACTCGGCAATTGAGATAACAGACGCGAAGTCAACCCGTCTCGGTCCTACACCATCTCTCTCCATATTCTCTCACTTCAGCTGGCTCTACATCCAAGATGACTGCGATGATGATCTGAATAATTTTCAGCACTGGAACGCGCTCCAGTATCCGTGGGTCCATGCTTGTTCCCTGTCGATTCTGGAAATTTTGAAATTCTCGTGGCAAATTTCCTAATGCGGCTCGCAAGCTGTGTAGCTCTTGCAAATAAATGCCTTTGACGAAGCTCGTCGTACAGAGCTCCTACAGGACACATCCAAGAAATGCGAACGAGCTCGAATCCAGTGTTGAGAATCTCGCTCAGCATTGTATTTATCTCCTCGAAAGAAGGAGAGGCAGACTCGAACGATGGAGTGGCTTGGCAGCCATCGAGAAGTAGTGGCAGAGTTATAACTGTCTGACTTGAAGCCATGTCGAGACGGGTGAACATTTTGAGAAGCAGGGATGTAGGAACATATGCATCTTGATCGGTTGCTGGTGTTGACTGTTTCTTTGGCAGTAGCTGCGAGAGAATCCGAATTCCACCATCGATGTGACGAAGAGCAGCGCCGGTATATCCTCGAAGATTCTGCCCGTGGTTAGTCTCGTTTGTGTGATATAATGGGGCTGCCGCGAACGCACCTTAAAGCTGACAAAAAGTATACAGACAATCAAAGCTACCTTCGAAGCATGTTCCCTACCGTCATTGTGTAGTACGAAGAAAATCGCCTTGAGATAAAGCTTCAGGGCAGGATTGTCTTCCGAAAGTGCGAACTTCATGGTAAAAGCATCCCTGAATCTAAATTGCTCATACAGAGAGCCAACAGCTATCGCTGCATGTCTAATTGCCGGCTCATGATGACATCCCTGGAGAACGTATCAATTCCAGTACGTCGAATCGAAAACTGCTGACAAGTCCTGGGGGGCATAGGAACGAAAGAAGTCAAAGTACTGACTGTCTAATCCCTGGACATCTTGATTCGGCGATGGTAGTATTGAGCAGAGAGCAAATGGAGGCGAGAGCCGGCTTCGGTTGGATTTCGGCTTTGGAGGAGCGTACCCATCACATTTCCGGCCCGTACTTGTGCATCGTCGGCAACTTGGCTTCAATTCATCACATTTGACACGCCGTATTCTAGGGTACGGTTAGTTCTAATGAGGGGAAATAGTTTCCCTTTGATGTTGCCCTGAATCTGATCCAGATTCGTCAACTTACTTGCATGTTATGCAACCCGTCGTTGCTCTCCCCAAAGATCTCCTCTGCCGCACGGGTATTGATAGAGGTACATTCATGCCTTTCTCCCAAGTGTTGAAATGGCCGCGCTGCAATGACATGACAGGGTTGGGTAGGAGCTGCAACAAAGAGGTACAGGATGTATAGGAGGCCCAAGATGTAATTATGAATCGAGTCAACTGCGGGTGACAACCGTTGGAGGTCGAAGCTCTGGAGATGCGGGTAGATCATCGGACACTAGGAAGACTTAAGCTGAAAGTAGGAAAGTACTGTACTTGATCGAGAAACGAGAATGAGCAGAAATCTAAGCTAAACGCAACATGGTAACATACAAAGAATCATGGTTCGCTCGACTTGTGCTGCTGTGCTATTGGATGTCGTGAAGGAGATGGCCTTGGATATTCGCTCTCACAGTAAAATAAATCCAAAATCAGATGAGGTCCAGAATCACAGAAAATTAAAGGGAAGGCTGTTTCGAAATAAGATCCAAGCAAAAAGAGACGAGAAATGAGCCAGTACATGAGGTAGTTGTTGTAAGGATAATGGAAAAGACAGCATGTTGTCCTGCATCTCATCAGGGCACTTGGATAGAAATTTGACCATTGGACTTTGCTAAATAGCATTTTGCGGCTTCACTGGAAGGGCTTAAAATATAGTCGATCATTAGAGTGTCCATATAACACCATGCGATATTTGAGGGTCGGCTTGTTGTTGATGATACGACGTGGCTGCTAGACTTCTGTTGGACCAGGAATTCACATGGCTGGCGCTGACTCAGCTAATAATTGACTGAGGACGTACCTTCGTAAAGCTGTAATATCCTGACATCTTCCCTCCAGCAGAACACCACCAACCATTGTAAGTCAACATGTACTGACACCAGGCCCCAATCGCACCCGGAATGTTGCTACTGCTCTGATATTTGGCCACCGCTCGCTATAAACCAGTTCCTGCGACTCCTGATGTCTGCGAAGAGCACAACCTTCCTGCCAGGGATTGATGCCGTCCTGTCCGTCCTGTCCATGGCCCTCGATCATTTCAGCATTTTTCTCGTCAAATATATCTGTAACTGGCTGGCAACATTGGTTCAAGAGCTCAAGGTAGGTCGGAGATACTGGTTGAAGAAACCAACGGCGTCTGCCTTGCTGTGCCCCTGAGCTCGGCCACGAGACGGGTCTGCCTTCAAAGATTCATCATCTTGAAGGCTCCGAAGAATGTTCCTTAGTCTACATTTCTCCTATCAACACCATGATTTCAACAAAACACACTCTGCTACTCCTCTTTTCTCTCTACGCAAGTGCGAGATGCACATCTTGTGCACCCAGGGACTACTTTGCTGCCATGGATAACACACAGGATGACCTACACCCGCTGAGGAGCACCAACGACCCCCGCACCGACGGCATATCCTACGAAATTCACAAAGCATCGATATCACAGTACCTGAAGACTGCGTCACCCGGAAGAACATTGGAGGACCTCACGAAACCAGGGATACAGAAGCTCAAGGTGAATTGTTGGGATGCATGGTCGTGCAATAAGACTGATGCCTTCCTTCGAGCTCTTAGCGATACCGAAATGTCTGGACAGGGAATATGGGACATTGATGTGGGAGGAAATCCAAGCTGCCAGAGCAATATCACTCTCCTCGCAGATGTTGTTGGCAACCTTCCGAATGTTACACAATTATGTTGGAATACTGGATGGCCAATTCCTCCTGTGCTTCTCCAGTCCTTGGAGAGGAACCATCCTGCCTGCCGGCTCTACTACAACCTACCCTTCTCTCCCTATGGCGAGCACGAATTTGCCGATGACGGTAAACGCAATGCCTCTGAAACCAACCAGTACCTCGAAGAGTTCCATAAGAACAGGACCCTTGCCCGACAATCCATTCTGAACTCAACAAATCTTTACTCGCTCACGGCATCTATCGACTATACACACACGGATGGATCAGAGAAGATGGATCTCATACATCAAGCCCTATTGACGTGCCCTAATATTAGAGAGCTTGATTTGCAAGTTTGGAGATCTGGGTGCTACCAGCAAAGTGACAGGTCATTCGCATTCAACTTCGAGAAGTACAATACCACAATACCGCCGCTGGAGATTCTGAAGATAGGTGGCTATAGGTTCGATTATCCTGCCAACGGTATATGGAGGTGGCCTCTACGGAAGTACAAGAAAGTTCTCTTGTGGCCCTGGACCAAACTCCCAGCATTCATGATCAAGCTCGCTGGCCGTCCACTCATTCACAATGCAGGTGGGTTCATGTATGAAGAAATACCGTCGCCGAGATTGGAAGATCTCAATAGAACCAATCTTGACGTGTGGCTAGAGTACATGGATTGGTCGAACCTCCACACTCTAGAGATAGACAGCCCCGATGAACAGACTCTACGAAATCTGAGAGGAGACAAACTGCATAACTTAAAGACCTTCAGCGTTCGTGGAGGTTGCCGGTCTTGTTCAACGTCTGATAAATCAATCCTCGAATTCCTAGCAACTCTTTCACCTCTGGAGTCTCTAGCACTCGTGGAAAGGAAGACGGCATCCTTGGATGCGGTGCTCGATGTTATCGCAAAACACCACTCGACCCTGAAATCTTTGGAATTCAGTCACTTCCGTGACACTTTCAGCAAGACGGCCTATGATACAGCTTATTCTGGTTGCGGTCAGAAAGAGCACGGCAATAATACATTTCTCAATAGCACTCAACTTACCCGGCTTTTTTCAACATGCCCTAACCTCCAAAGTCTAGGCATTGAAATCCAAACTAGTGCGGAGTGGAACTACGATGTCTTCGATATGTTGGCCTCGTTCCCAATCCTGAACAGTTTGACACTCAGTTTCGTGTCCGGAGAGAGGCCGAGTTCTCACGCCGAGTTCGGGTACAACGCACAAAGGCAGCACCGTGACGAGGAGTTGGGACTTGTGATGATTGGTATCAAGTCATACTTGAGGAAGAGTAAGACCGGAGTGCCATTTGAGCAGCTACGGACTTTTGTTGGGAGTAAGGAGTTTGGGAAGGTTTACGAGGTGGAGAATCTGGGGGAGAGTCCCGCGTTCACACCGGGGCTGTATGATCCCGAGCTCGCGGAACTTCTGCATGAAATGTCCATGTAGCTGTTCGATAGCGTTTTGCGTTTGCAAGTTTCCTTCCTCCGGGAGAAGAGTCAAAATCTGTAGATCGATGTACTGAAGACCGATTAGAGATTCACTGGCCTCTGTGCATCGTTGGAATCGAGTGTAGAGGAATGATCATCAGAACTACCGCGATTGCGGTTTGAGCGGTTAGGGGAGAGAAGGGTTGCTATTCGTATTGCAATGCATCGCTGTGTTCCAGCCTTCGAGACGGTGAAGGAACTACACTAGATTCATTGGACCTCTGTCTTCGCGAGAAGCGAGACTGTCGCGGAGTCCAATGCAACTCATTGGCGTGAAGCAGCTACTGGATGTTATATCCAATGAAGCGATCCAAGAAGCGAAACCCCACCTTTGGATAGCGGGGTTGTTTGCGGTGAAGGATGAAGCTTTCTGTTGCAGTTTCGTTTCATAGAGGCAGCGCAAAGTTTATCGGCACTGCTGGTGGCAGATGGGGCATTAGTTTGATGAGTTGGCAGGCAATATGCAGGGGACCCGAGAAGGCTTCGAGGAATTTTTGGCCAATGGAAGCGGAATACAAGCGATCTTGCATTCGTGTGTTACTGTGGTGCTAGTTCACTTCTAGTCATGTAGAACTACATTATCATTAGTCCTTTTAAGCAGCAGTAGTCAGTCAAGAGAGCAATGATTGGACTTATGACTGGTATGTTAGCAAAAGAAAATACATCTCGCTATTTTGGCCCAATCAGGAACAAAAAAAGCAATTCGAGATGCACGATGGCGGGGTCAATTGATGTATTGAAAAAACCTCGGGGTTCGAAAGAGAAGTTTGACTTTCAGGTGTGGTTATTGACAGAGCTTGATTGGGTTTCAACAGGTTGTACATTAGCGAAAGGATTTATTCGTCTACAAAAGGCCCAATGAGGACGAAAGAGAAGCGATTCCGAGATCCTGCATCCTCAAAATAAACATCCGCGCATAGCCTGGCTGGCTGGCTTGCTTTCACATCTTTCTTCAGCCTGCACAATGCTATATGTTTGTATGCATGCACAATCGGCTGTTTCTCACCAATAGCCACAACCCAGGCTCGTCTATATGGCGGTCTGCAACGGTAGCATCGCATTCTCCAGTCTGCAATCTGCAATCTGCGCTGCATCGGAAATATATTCTCAAAGCATGGTGTCCATTTATTTACCCGGATAGACAGACAGCCATACAGCCATCAAAGTCCCCTGAACTTCGTCTAAATCGACGAATCCGCAAGCACGCCCCAACCGCGGAACCCTCACGCTCGGGACAGACTACGATCCTAAGGGGCTTGGATCGCTGGATTCAAGCAGCCTTCTTGAAACGTTCTCGAAGCTGACTGGATGATGCCGCGGAACTGGGATGTTTCTCGGAGCCAACCATGCCCCAGTCTAGCTCCAGGTCTGTTCTCACTTCTCGCTACAGATCTCCCGTTTTTGACTGACAGCCCGCGAATAGCATCATCCTACTGGCTCTTACAATTGACGAGATCTCCACTCACGGCTTGACTGAATCCCAATCACGGCCGTGGCCCGTCTCGGGCCCACCCGTCCATGCAGCCATGCAGCCCAGGTCATGGGGAGCTTGCGAATTCCATGCCCTCGCTGTGCTTTGGGATGGTGGGCCGAGGAGAGTGAGATTACAAGTACAAGTATCAGTGTCTGGCCCGTGTTGTCTTGATGGCTGATATTTGAGACGACGTCAACGACGACGACGAGCTTCCTGGCTTCAACATCAGATATCATCATCAGTCCCGTACGAGGATTGTCAAGGGTATGCCCCAAGCGTGATGGGTGGCTGATCTATCCCTACATTGTGAAGCTGGAAGAGAAGGTCCTAGTCTACTCGGTCTAGCTGTCTCCTAGCCAATTGGTTGCCTACCCATCCCAGCAAGACAGAGCAGGTCCTCATCATGGAGCTCGAAAAAGATCCCAATGCTTCAGTCAGCAACGAAGTAGCTTCAGAGAAGTTGCCAACCAGCAACGATGAAGCACTCCAGAATGCAGAAGGCGGAGTTCGTCCATCGGGCCCTCCCAAGAACCCACATGAGGCCAATCTTCCAAAATGGAGGTTGATATCTCTACTCATATGGTAGCTCCCAATCCCCATCCCATCAGTCAAGCAGAGAGTGAAGCTAATCCTAAATTATAGTCTCTGCTTCGGTCTATTTCTGTCCCTCCTCGACACCACCATAGTTGCAACAGCCATCTACACAATTGGCGTCGATCTCTCATCCCTCACATCAGTCAATTGGGTCGCCCTAGCATACACCCTCAGTTATCTCGGTTGCGCAGTAATTTTCGCCCGCGTCGCTGATATCGTAGGCAGGAGAAATGCCTACATTGCCGCCTTTGTCATATTCTTCGCCTTCTCTATCGGATGTGGTTTCGCGAAGACGCTCGATCAACTCATTGCTTTGAGAGTCTTGCAGGGTATTGGAGGTTCGGGATTGTATTCCTTGACGTTTGTCATAATGCCAGAGATCAGTCCGATCAGGATGCAGCCTTTGACGGGAGCGTTGGCTGGCGCTGTGGTTGCAATGGCCGGTGTGCTTGGTCCAGTGCTGGGTGGTGTTATCACCAACTACACAACATGGCGATGGGTGTTTTGGATCAAGTATGTTTCCTTTTCAACAATTTCACACCAATTGACTGACTCTCCAGCGCACCTATCGGTATTATCCCCCTTCTAGTCTTCATCATTGCCTGGCCCTCCCCAGACATGCTCCCACCAGTCCGTCTCCGTCCTCTCAAAGAACTCGATTTCTTCGGCGCCATCCTCGTAATCGCTGCCTCCGTCCTTCTAGTCTTCTCCTTCCAACAAGCAGGTCTGAACTCCAACTCCTGGTCCCACGGCATCTTCATCGCACCACTGGTCGTAGGCACCCTTCTCTGGATCGTTCTCTTCGGATGGGAACTCCTCGTAGCGAAGAAATGGGAGGCCAGTATCGCAACCATGTTCCCTCTCAGACTTCTGAAAAGGAGGGTCTTCATGGGCCATTTCTTAACCACTCTCCTCGCGGGCTTCCCTTATTTCATGGTCATTTTCGCTCTGCCACTCAGACTACAAGTCGTGAATGGCAAGAGTCAATTAGTATCAGGCGTCGCACTCTTACCCATGCTTGCAGCAGTCGCAATCACAAGTTCCATCGGAGGGATGGTAAACAGCAAACGCGACCTCATCTGGAGCACGCTCCTAGCCGGCTCCCTATTCATGGTGATCGGCTGCGCATGTCTCTCGACTCTAGACGACGTCCCTCAGGTCCAAGCGAAGATGTACGGATTCCAGATATTCGTCGGTCTAGGATTCGGGTTCCTGGTGTCTACTGTTTCGCTAGGGGCTAGTTTGGAGTGCGAGCTCAGAGATCGAAGTAAATTCCCCATCTCTTTCTCCTTTTCTCTTTCTACTTGAATTGAATAAGGTCTAACACCCACTCAGCCGTCGCACAAGGTATCATAGCCCAAGCTCGCGTTTTAGGCGGTTCAATAGGCATCGCAGCCTCAACCGCTATTCTCAGTACAATGCAACATCGCTACCTCTCCGCCCTCCTCACCCCCTCCCAACTATCCACCCTCGAATTCTCATCCCACACCCTCACTGAGACTCAACTGCTCGCCGTCCGCAAAGCCTACTCCACCGCTTTCAGCGAGAGCATGAAAGTCTGCGCTGCTGTCTCAGGAGCCTGTGTCCTTGCGACTCTCATCACCTTCAGAAAGAAACCCATGGTGATTATGGAGAGGAGAGGCGAGCAGGTTAGAGAGTACACGGAGCTCATGATGAGGGAGGGGAGGGAGAGGGCTATGAAGCAGGCGCAGAAAGAAGCTAGATCTTCTGGATCCTCGAGAGAGTTATAAATTGGGTTTTTGAATTTGGCGGGTTATCATCAGCGTGGCGTTCGGGGAATTTCTGGGTTCATGGCATGCGATGGATGCATTTTGGAGACTTTGGTTCATGGTGCTGGATATATCCCTTTGGTTTGGAAGACATGACTGGTTTGGGCACGAAAATTAGGTTGATTGGTATACCTTCCAGATGCAAAATACATAACTTCATAACATCGGTTGATCACTTGCAGCTTGCGATGTGTTGAAATTCCGTCTAACGTTCGGCAAATCGGTCCCATAGGTTGATGTAGCGGTGCTTATCTATCACTTCAATGGCAGACTTGACGACCTAGTGAGTGATGCGGAATGTGGAACAGATACCTAGGTACTTCTCGAACAAGTTCGAAGCTCGTGCTGAAAGTCGCAGGTCTAGAACTCTTATTTCAAATTGTGGACCTACTTACTGTCAATGGCTGCCAATGCCAGGCCTAATCAGCCAGCAGGAGATCTTGTAGGCTGGCCTTCTACCCCAGATCCTTGTGCGTAGCTCCGGAGATACCCAATTTCCAAGTCCTGCCGCAGCACCTATACTATCTGCGTGCAATGTACCTCTCACAACCAAGACTGCAAGTTTATATGATATCACTTATGTCAAGACTAGACGGATTCGAATGATCGGAGGTTGGCTCTGGTATTGAGGCTTGATGTTGTAGCTTTCCCAAGGCGCATCGGCGATGCCAATCTGTACGAGCGACGCTTTTCCCTCCCCTTCTTGTCCACAGAGGACGTCCACCGCCCAAGTATCCATCCCTATAGGTATACCCTATTCGGTAGAATGGAGGTGGATGTCGTTACTGGGCAGTTGTTGAAGGTAGAGTAGGGTTGGGGAAGCTTCTGTCGCGGCCAGCTGGCTTTCTCTGCTGCGCATCACAAAGCTTCCATCGTTTGCAGCAGAGACGAAAGTCGTACTAGCAGACTTGCAGGGCTGCAGACCACAATGTGCAGGCCATTTAGAACAACTGTTAAGTAAAATGCAGAGTGAATGGAATTGGAGTCGTAGATGAGAGAGGGTTTAACCTTCGATAAGCCCCCGAGAGTAGGTAGGCTTGAGACCCGCAAGTGTTGGTCATTTCTTTACGAAGTTAGGGGCTCGGCTAGCAGGTTTTCTAGACTTTCTGCTTGAACCTCAACGACAACAAATCTTTGCCCTTTCAACCTCCTGCCCAAGCGAGCACTCGTTTAAATCCTCCGTGTGTACGGGTTCTCCCTGGGTCAGTGCTCATATTACGAATTATAATACAAGTCCCAAACTCCTCTTCTCGTCTTCCAATATCAACTCTCCTCAAGCTTTGCCCTACACCCACGGTTGGGCCCGTTTGGTCAGTCCGTCGCGAATGTTACACTGCTTTAGGGATCGTCACAATACTAGCCAATGACGGTCTCGTTGTCAAAGATACCATCCGCACTCCAATGACGCTATCTGTGATCATCGACGCATTCCAATTCAGTATGTCTGTCACGCAGTTTAATAACTCTCACATTTATGCATCTTCTCATCCTCACGTTCCCTGCTTCCACGCTCTCTTAAGATCTTCGCTTCCCCAGACTTCTCCTCCCCCCGGATTCTAGATCATCTACTCCACATGACAAGCTTTATTGTACACTCAAAATGGCATTGCCGGCGATAGATTCCAGCCCCCCGACTGCGGTCGAGGACTCTACTTTCAAATCCAAAGAACCAGACACGATCAGCAAGACTGTGGCTTCAGGCAGCGGGGAATACAAAGAGGATAGCTCACCACTCAGCGATATCGATGATACCGCCGTCCTTGAGAAAGGCTCGCTCGATCCAGTCTACGAAGCTAAGGCTCGAGTCTTGAATCATGCCGTTTGTGTGCCTTTCTACCCATTATTTCGATACTGATGCCGATATATAGATCCAAGAAATTGGAATGGGGTGGTACCAATGGCAACTTTTCATCGTTGTTGGTTTCGGTTGGGCAAATGACAATCTCTGGCCCATCGTCACATCTCTGATCCGTACGTTCTCCTTCTCCTTCCTCTTCGTGGCTTCAGCCCACGAAGCTAATATCTACAGTGCCGGCCATCGTCAACGAATTCCACCCAGCCCAAAAGGCATATCTCTCTCTGGCCCAAAACATCGGTCTCCTCATCGGAGCCATGTTCTGGGGATTTGGGTGCGATGTCTTCGGTCGGCGCTGGGCATTCAACGCTACCCTGGGCATCACAGCCATATTTGGCATGATCGCAGCTGGATCTCCGAACTTCGCAGCAATCGGCTGTTTTGTCGCTCTCTGGAGTTTTGGTGTGGGAGGTAATCTGCCAGTTGACTCGGCTATTTTCCTTGAGTTCCTCCCTGGCACCCACCAGTATCTCCTGACTATTCTGTCCGTGGACTGGGCGCTCGCTCAAGTTGTGGCTACACTCATCGCGTGGCCACTTCTGGGCAGTCTCACTTGCCAAGAGGATGAAGTCTGCAAAAGATCCAATAACATGGGTTGGCGATACTTCGTCATCACTATGGGTGGGATCTCACTGATCGAATTCCTCATTCGTTTCTTGTGCTTCACAGTCTTCGAATCTCCCAAATATCTTATGGGTAAAGGACTCGATGAAGAAGCTGTACGAGTGGTTCATGAAGTTGCTCGTCGAAATGGAAAGACATCAGACCGTATGTGGCATGGCTGCATTTCATCCCTCGAGGTCTTCCCACTAACACAAACAGTCACCGTTGCCGACCTCAGAGCCTGTGAAGAATCCACCGAGGCCGTTCAACAAACAGATGCCGCCGCAGCGCTAAAGCGCAAACTCGAGAAGCTTAACTTCACCCATGTCCGTGCTCTCTTTGCAACTAAGAAACTCGGCTTCTCAACTACTATCATCATGACCGTCTGGGGATTTATCGGTCTCGCTTACCCACTCTACAACGCCTTCCTACCCTACCTCCAAACCATCAAAGGCGCTGAATTCGGTGATGGCTCAACATACATCACGTACCGCAACTCCCTCATCATCGCAGCTATCGGTGTCCCAGGCGTTCTCCTCGGTGGTGTCCTCGTTCAGATTCCAAAGTTTGGCAGAAAAGGCGCTCTTGCACTCTCCACTATCTTGACAGGTGTATTTCTGTACGGCACAACAACAGCGTTATCGAGCAACGCACTGCTTGGCTGGAACTGCGGCTTTAATTTCTGTAGTAACATCATGTATGCAGTACTCTACGGCTACACTCCCGAGATCTTCCCGACTAAAGATCGAGGAACTGGGAATGCGTTGACTGCAACGGCCAATCGTATCTTTGGGATCATGGCTGTAAGTTATCCCTGGGTCGGGTTTTTGGATCTGAGCTGACTCTCGCTGTAGCCTATCATTGCTATTTTTGCAAACTTGCAAACTTCGGCTCCGGTCTACACCAGCGGTGCTCTTTTCCTTTTTGCTGGTGTTCTCGTCTTCTTCCTTCCTTTCGAGTCACAGGGCAAGGCGAGTTTGTGAGTAACGGAAGGAATTTCAAGTTTGCGGCAAAGAGTTCAAAGTGTCGCCTCATCCTATCTTTTCTGATCAGATAGGGCCTGAACCATTATTTCGCTTTTGGTTGGCCAATTCACATAAACTCTTAATTCCAGAATCGCTTGTATTACTAACTCAGCAATATTCTTATCGGACTGAAATTCTTCGTTCCTTCAAATGCTACGGAACTACTCAACCTCGACTGCCCTAGCAGAGCTAGCCTTACTATCCCCTGGCCCAAAAGCCATGCAATAACCATCCTGACTGGCCTCAATCACAGCCTCCACCAGCTCGGCCTCATCCCCCACTATCACACACGCCTCCTCCATACACTTATGAAGAATTATACAAACTCCCATAGGTCACATAAGCACTCGCTTCATGGCCATATCTATATGGATCAACTTTCCGGTCAATTTTCCATGCAGAGCGTGGTTGCGGTGGAGCACTTCTTACGGCAGATGAAGATGGAGGAGCAGAAACAACAGCGGGAGTTTGCATCCTCTGGATGGTGGTCAGGCTCAGGGCTGTTTCTATTGCTTTCGGTGTTGACTCTCCACTAGTAGCTCCCCGATTCGAATCAATGCCAGAGACCATGGCAGGATCAACCTCCCCGGTGCGTTTGGGGGCTGGCGATCCAGTTTTAAAGATATCATCTATCGTTTCTCGCTCAGTGACCGGTCTCGTTTCGCCACTCCGAGCAGTCGCTGGAATAGGTGGCCGGCCTAGCTCTAGAGCCGCAATGGGGACTCGAGCCCTCTCGTTGATTCGCCGAGCAAGACCCTGCGCTACCGATTTCTCGACCGCATTCGTCTTCACGTCTTGATCTTCTCCAGCCTTGCTTTCCTCCGAAGTAGCTGGTATCTCTCGCTTCTCCTCTGCTACGGACTGCCTTGGAATAGCATTCGACGCGGATGTCAAATTGACTGTCGGAGACGGAGGATTGAGAAAGTCATCGATATCAGTCTTGGCATTTGAAGGAGGATTCGGGTCATATTTCTGTCTTAACTTTGTCTTGAGTTTAGCAACTTGTCTCTTTGGCCAAGAGACTTTTGGTGTTGGTCCTGCTAGAGTTGTGGGGGAAGACATTGTGGGCTTTTATGCTGCTGTGATATTCTCGAGTGGTAAATCTAGTTAGTATGAACTATTCGTCTGCCCGTCGCTCTTAAGTATGCAAGCGCCGGGTTTCTTTGATGCTTTGGGAACTTACTTGTACTTCCTGGCCTTCTTCGCTGTGTTGAATGAGTGTGATTGCTCACATCCAGTCACAGTACCTACTAAGTTGTCCAGTCCTGTTAAACACATATTCAGACCTCAATAGATCCACAAGATCACTGATTCGAGGGACGTGATTCATGCTGTCCATTCCTATATAGAAAACCAACGCATCGAGAATAACCACCATGGCTGATCAGGCCGATCATGGGAGAAGCACCTCCCCAGATCCGATCCGCGGTCCTACAGTAGGAAATCGGAACCCTGAGAGTAGGCCCACCCAACGCCAGCTAAATAATGTGCAGTCGTAGAGACAGAAAGGGTTCCTCAGTATGCATCATCGAACCCCAGAGCACTTCCGGTGGTACGACGAAGGCTTGAAAAGACACCCTCAAAAACAGACCCCTCGCCGAACTCCTTGCAGAACCACCCCAGATCAATCTGATCAGCGAAACGATTCAGCAACCGGATGGGAGTTCAATGCCGTATGAGCTGTAACGTCACCCTCGATCCCACCAATGCCGCCTTGTTTTCCTGCGTCGCCATCATAGAGAACACGAGCATGGGTGCGAGCATGATCAACGGCGTCAGACCCAAAACCAGCGGCGGAGGTAGGCTCAGCAATCTTGATATTGGCTGGGACCTCCTCCACAGGCTTCGTAGCAACTTCCTCGCTGATTTTGGATGGGACCTCGACGACTCCAACCCGTGTCTCGTTCTCCTTGCCATCGACCTTCAAGTCCTGTCCACCATTATAGCCAGCGCCGAAGGCATTGAATCCAACCTCTCTGCCTGGAGCGTCGTTACCAGATGGCACACCAACTGAGTCCTCCTTGACTTTGTTCTTCTTGCCTTCTGGATGGATCTTGTGAAGCTTGCCACCAATCTTGTTGAGCTGTCTGTTGATCCAGGGGACCTTGGAGTTGGGGGGTACTTGGTGGAGACATGCTGGGCGAGTTGTTTTGAAGGTGAGATGGCTTGATTGGGTTGATAGACTGAGAGGTTGTGTTGTTAGGGACCGCGTACGCTTGTTGACCTTGAGATTGCGGATGGCCAGAGGAGTCTGCGAATGCGGTTGGTGGTAGCTCAATCTTCGTTATTCGTTTGATTGTGTGGTCAAAGCCGACGTTGTTGGAGAATGGGACTCAGATATTCTACAACACGAAGGTTTTGTAGGCCGTACTGACAACCAACAAAGCAAGAGCGAGGATATCAATCATAAAAGAGGCAAGAACAAAGGTGAATCTAAGTATTGAGGTTTGATTCACATTCGAGTTTCGGCATTCACTTCCACGATATTGGAGGCACAACCAGTTTGAATATCACCAGGGAGCAACACTTGGAATTTGCAACACAATGGCGGGATACACGACTTTGAGGTTCCTACATGGCCACTTGGATATAGTCCCTCAAATAATATAAATGGAAACTAAATCACAACCATTGACGTGAGAGCTCAAAATATTTTAAAAGAGAAAAGCCAGCTCCCAATCGAAAATGCAGGCAGTTGTGTCTCTTAAGCCAACACAACACTTCCAGGTTGCTTGCCTTCACCTAAGAAAATTATCAACATCTCTATTATTATGGATTATCTCACCCTGTAACCAGCAATTGCCATCTATATTCTAGCCATGCTAAACCATGCAAGCGTCCGGATATGTTCTTCGAGCATGATGAATCGCGCCTTTTTGTACAAGTTCTGCGCAACATCAAAATCATCACTCGTTATCAACACCACTCAATGCTCCGCTTTCTCTGCCTCTTTTGTCTTCCTGGCAATCGTTGCATCGATTCGTTGGAAACACGCAAACCCCTCAATGAGACAACTGGCAATCCACTTCCACCAAAGCGATGTTCCCCGCGTAACACCATGCTTCCTCAATTTCGTCCGGTCCAAGAAGAAAGACTCCACAGCGTGGATTCCAATAAATGGCCATGTCATCTTTCGTACCATCCACAAGAATAGCTCAGGTCCACCAGGGTAAAACGACAAAGCTACATCGTACATCCAAGTGCCAGGCACAATGAACCTTTGGAATATACACGCGAGCCATGTAGCAGAGAGGATCAGAAAGAGTACAACCTGGATGGGCTTTCTTGGAGGGTCGTATTCGGTGATTCGAATAGAGGAGATGTCGAGAGCGGTTCGTGCTTCGCGGTCCATGTCAACGGTTCTTGTTCGTGCCTCAGACCAGGACTTCATGGGAGGTTCGAAAGGGATGGTGTGTGATTTGCCGTCGGTCGTCTTGAGGGTCATGGAGGAGAGGGTGATCGAGGATATGATTGCTCCGTGGGCGGTTCGTGAGGAGAGTTTGCAAAAGTGCTGCAGGTAGTAGGAGAGGGAGTCGGCGTGGTCTGCGTTCATGTGTTTGATGATGCGCGCTTTGGCAGCTTCGTCTTGAGGGGTGTCTGCCATTGTGTAGACGGTATAGACGCCTAGGATTGTGCAGTCCCGTGGTCGTGGAACATATATCTTCAACAAGCAGAGGAGGCGAGGTGGAGGTGCAGTTGGCAAAGCTCCACCCATGTGCTGTGCTTGTGTTGTAACTTCCGACCTCGGCACGGAGCACATTCAGCACGGGCAGAGATTCGGCGTCGAGGCATGAACACCGTCGGCCCGTCCTTATCGCACTAACCAAAAGTGGGATGGCATTGATGATCAAAACACTTCAGTACATCTACTATTCCCTATTGTCTCTGATTTCAAACGACACGGAGCTGCTGTTTGCTGTCGTCTTTTCAAATCGCCATGTCCTCCACCACTGACACCATGAATGTTGACTCTGAGAGCCCTCAAACCGGGCTCGGTTCCTCAAATGGCGCAAGCTCTGCTGATGCTCTCATGACTTCCCTTGCAATTGCGCAGCAAGAATACTCTCTGTCAAATCCACAAAGTCTCAAAGCGCATGATGAGGCATGTTCGGACTTCCCTGGAGGAAACACCAGAACGGTTTTACATGCCAGTCCTTTCCCCATCACTTTTAGTTCGTCAAATTCCCTGCCCTCTAATTTACTCGTTGTTGACTTCGCTTAGGGACGGGAAAGGGGGCAGAACTGACCAGCATCGACGGCAAAGTTTACGTGGATTTCTTAGGCGAGTACACGGCTGGAATTTATGGTCATTCGAACGAGAAAATTGCTTCTGCTGTCGCGGAAGCAATGAGCAAGGGCTGGAATTACGGAGGGCCGAATCTGTATGAGAGGGAGCTTGCACGCAAGGTAAGCAGCCGAATCTGACATTTCCCTTCCGCAGAACCATCACATCACTTGCGTCCCTTCCCATTGAGGTGGAGGAGCATTTGTTTTTGAAGCTTTGCCTGCCAAATTCGTATTTACTGTTTGTCTTCTGAAGCGGCTTTCCATCTTTGATCTTCAGTCAGACTACTTCACTCGGACTTCTTGCTAAACTTTATAGGTAACTCAAAGGTTCTCTCCATCCGGAATCGAGCTCGTCAGATTCACAAACTCCGGCACAGAGTCAAACACTATGGCATTAGCAGCCGCCACAGCATTCACCAAACGGAAGAAGATTCTAGTCTTCAAGAATGGCTACCACGGCGGAACCTTATCTTTCCCCGATGCTCTCAGTCCCATCAACACAAACCTTCCTCATGACTTTGTTTTCGCCCCTTATAACGACATCGAGGGCACAAAGTCAGCCTTGTCTTTCCTGCCCCAGAATACACTTGCTGCCATTATCGTCGAAGGTATGCAAGGGAGCGGAGGATGTATTGTGGGAGATCCCAAGTTTCTGCAGTTCCTCAACACCACCGCACACCAACTTGGAGCTTTGTTCATCATGGATGAAGTGATGACTTCTCGGCTAGCGTATAATGGTCTCTCAGTCTCCCTTGGACTAAAGCCGGATCTCATCACACTTGGGAAATGGGTAGGAGGGGGAATGACATTCGGCGCTTTTGGGGGTAGGAAAGAAATCATGAGCATGTTTGATCCACGGAAGGGGATCCTAGGTCATTCCGGCACATTCAACAACAATGTTATCACGATGGCGGCTGGGTGTTGTGGAATGGATATTTATAACGAGCACGAAGTTAAGAGGTTGAACGCACTTGGCGATGATCTACGCCGAAGCATCGAGAAGCTTCTCGTCGAGTACGGGATCAGGACCTTCAAGAAGGTATCAAAAGTAAGCTCGTCAGCAACACAGGAAAACGAACTCGAATGCCCCTTTAGTGGCGTAGTTCCAAACGGCAAACGGGTGCCTTCAACTCAGCTCCAGAAAAACTCGATGGGGGTCACAGGCCAGGGCAGTATGTTAAACATCCACTTCTACGGCCCGAGCGAAAATACACTCAAAGCTCTGTTCTGGCATCATATGCTGGACTACGGTATCTACATGGCCCAAAGAGGATTCATTGCGCTCAATCTGGAGTTGACAGCTGAGCATGTGAGTCGATTTGAGGAATCGACGCGAGAGTTCATCATAAGATATGAAGATGCCCTGAGATGAAAATACAAACACCTTCTCGTTACGCTCAACTATTCCTCAGCTATCTTATCACCAATGCGGTATCTGCATACAGGCTGTCAACCTCATTCATACTTTTCAAACACTTCTGTCTCCGCCTTCCCAAACTCTCTCAAGATTGTTTCCTTCCTCGTGCCCCCTCTAACCTGGACTTCACATCCAAATGGATGCGCACAAGTTAGGAAGCCCTCACTGTATGCAGTGACGGGATCAACATCGATGTCCTCATTCTTAATCCTCAGTCCGTTCTCATCTTTGCCAGGCAAAATTTCAAACGCCCACAACAGCTTTGCGATCCCCAAGAACAGATTGCGCTCCGCGAGGTGAATACCAGGACACAATCGCCGTCCGGATCCATACCCATAGTGGTCCCGAGCGTCGTAGTCAGCCGATGCTGCAAGCTCCGGAGCAAGTTTCGTGACGCCGAGGTAGTGGTCGGGATCGAAGATATCTGGGTTGGGGAATCGTTTGGGGTCATGATGAAGACCCCACGCATTGATGAGGATCGTTGTCCCTTTCGGGATGAGCTTCCCATCAACCCAGTCATCTATCCTCATCAATTAACATTTTCATCTCAAATGGAAGAAGAGAAATTACCTTCAGCCACGCAATGTGGAAATGCCAGGGGCACAACTGGCCTCCATCTCATGGCTTCCTTCACCGTAGCAGCTACGTACGGCAATTTCTCATAATCATCCCAAACTGGGCTTCTATCCTCACCAACCACACTGTCAATTTCATTCTGCGCTTTCTTCATCACTTCCGGCCACCTGGTCATTGCGTGCATGAAAGCAATGATGATCGAGGAACTGGTATCACTCCCACCTTCCATCATCGTCCCGCCAAGAAAATACAACTGGTGCCGAGTAAAACCCAGCTTCTCATTCTGATCCAGCACTTTGTCCATGAAAGACCCCCTGTAGATGTTCTTGGACCGTCGAGTGTCGACAATATCCGTATATTGCTTGTACAGTTCATTCATCTCCTTGCTTACGTCCTTTGCCCTAGACTTCCAGTTCCCAAGGAAACGTTCGGGGATATAATGCAGCGCTGGAATGATGTCGACTGGAGGTGTGTTACCCGTCTCCATCACCTTGGACCAGTTCTCCATCAATGCATAAAGTTTCGTCATATGAGGTGTATCCGTTCGTGGTGTACGAATGCCAAACACTTTCGCGAATCAGCGAAAACCATTTCTTACAAAGTAAAGTGAGAGGTCGAGTACTCACGCAGACTCATAACAACCGAATTACTAAATCTCTTTGGATGTTCCATGTGTTTCCCCGGCATGGTCAAGAAATCTCTGCACATCTGCACAGCCTCCGCATCAACCAATTTGGTGTGCTCGTTTACTACCATGCTCTCCATGAAGTGTTGGTGGATAACTCGTCTATATGCTCGCCACGTATTGCCGTAATCCATTACGAGGACATGATCACCACCAGTGATGAGACTATTGCCTACGTACGATGGCGGCCGATTGCTGTAGATGTTTGATTTCTTGTCTATCAAGTTCTTGATCAGACGTCGGTCAGTCAGAACGACCATCGTGCCCGGTCCGAGTTTGAGGGAATATATCCCGCCGTATTTCTGTGCCCATTCGGTGAATCTGAGAGGTCAGATGGCGTATAGGAACCAAGATATAGAACTTACTTGAGATGCGCATTTTTCAAAGGCATCTGATGAAGATTCCCTAGGAGCGGAATAGTTGGTGGACCTGGACCTTGTAAGCTTTTGACTGATTGAGGAATTCTCTGGATCTACCTGGTGGTAAGGCACGACCTCTCCATCCTACTGTCAGGATCAAGTATGTGAGGCCAACGAGGGCAGCGAGACCAAGAAGAATGTAGACTGCCATTGGTTTTTTTTTTATTGTTTTTTTTTTTTTTTTAAAAAAAAAGGCTGGCAAAAGACTACCTACGCCCGCTTAGATGAGGATATTTCAAGACCCGGAGGCGTTTATCCTCTGTCTGTACAACATCCTTGAGTCCGTATCTCGGACATCCAGCACAGTTTCCGCCACAAAAAGCGGTCGAATGCTGATTGGAAGGAGGAATTGACCTGCGGGACGGGCACGGTGGGGATGCGGGGTAGTTTGGGGCTACAGAGGCAGACCAGGAGATCCTTACTAAAGTCATATGCCCAAGACTGGATTGTGGATTGCTAATTGAATACTAGATACTCAAAACCGATTTCAGAACATTACGGAGTTTCTCTTCGGGATTTGTTATGATCCCCTGAGAGCGCCAAGCGACAAATCTGTCCGGCCGCACAAGAACACATCCGTCTTCGGCTATCTCCCTTCTCCTTGCCCAGTCAAAGTACACATCCTCGTAATCCTGTCCCCAGCCGATCGAGTAGGCATTGATATCTACCCCTAGCTCCTTTGCTACCTTGCTGGCACTCTCTTTCCATGCTGCTCCACCAATTCCGGTCAAGACACAGAATACGCCGTGGCCAGCGAGATCAATCGTAGAGAGTTTCTTCCCGGGCATCTTGGTGTTCAGCCAGGCGTGTGGTAGTCTACTCCCAGGATATGTAGTGATTTGATGTTCGAGAACAGGATCGTCTGGTAGAGGTGGTCGTGGTCCTTCGTCTGCAAGACAAATTGCCGACGAGGAGTATCTTTGGTTCATCTCGACGCCCACTCCGTGGAACTCATGGGCAGTATTGTCAATGGCCTTTTGGAGTCTTTCACGTCGAGCTACACCTTCTGGTGTCGCTTCAGAAAGTTCCGCAAAGTGCCTTTGACGAACTTTCAAAGATGGGTCAAGCATTCCAAGTGCTTCCCAGATATGTGCATGATCTCGTAGGCCGTCATTGGCACGAGTGACAATGGTGGCCCCGACAGGCTGACGTTCAAGACTGAACGAATCAAGAAGTCCAGGACCCGACTTCTTTTTCAAGACATATGCAATTTTCCAGGCGAGATTGTACGCATCTTGAATACAGGTATTCGATCCGAGGCCGTTGATAGGAGGATGTCGATGAACGGCATCACCGAGACAAAAACTTGAAATGTTAGCTAGAAAGTTGCCTCTGATAAGTGTTGCCTACATGTTGCCCTCTGAATAGTATTCAGCTACAATCTCGTTGATGAACCATTTGGAAATTCCAAGTATTTCAACCGGGATCGATTGATCTCCTACAATCGTCTTGACGCATTTGACGTATTCTTCGTGGGAGGGATTGAAATCAACACCCGCCTCAGGGTGGGGAAATAAAATAAACATCCACCTGACAAGTCAGCGTCAGTCGATCTCTGGCAGTTTCCACTTACTCTTTCCAAGGCTTGACCATACGAACAATGCAAGTGTGATTGAACGAGAGGTTCTCTTCATCCGGTCTCATGACCCAATGCAAGTTGCCAACTCGATTCTCGACAATATGCGAGAGGTCGACTTTCACCAATACGTTTATCGCCAGACCTTGACCAGGTTTCTTGATAAGTGGAATCTTCAACTGTCTCAAAACTTGACTCCTGGCTCCATCACACCCAAAAAGGTATTTTGACCGAATCTGGTACACGCTCTTTGTAAGATTGTCTTGCAACTTGCTCAGAATTGTACCATTTGGTTCCTGCTCAAAGGAGAGGAAGGTGGTGTCGAATCGGCACGAGAAGCCATTGTGAGTTGCATGGCCGACAAGGATAGGTTCAAGGAGAGTCTGAGGAACATCGTAGTGATTGCAAGGACTTGCAGCATCATAGGCACCCTACTAATGTCAGAAGGTGTCCCTGATAATTTTCTTCTTTAAACTCACGGCTCGTGCAGGGTCGTTTCCCCAGGAATAAATCCTTGCAAACTCCTCACCAGCCATACTTCGGCCCCACCTCGTATGTTGCATGGAATTACGTGTCACTGCAACTTTCAGAAGTTCTTCTTGCAGCCCGATATCCCGCAAACATTCGAGGGCTGCCATATTTGTGATATGTGCTCTCGGGGTGTCAGCTGTGCTGGGAGTCGCTGCAACCATGATTCCCTTCAAGCCTGCAAGACGTTAGACACACACTCAAAACTTGTCATCCTCATTTGACATTTTGGCTTACCATGCTGTGTCAAAAAACATGCCAGTCCTGCTCCTGCTGGTCCTGCTCCTATGATGAGTAGATCGGTTTCGACGATTGCGGCTGTAGGGTTCTCCTTGGGAATGGATGCTCCATTGGTCTTGCCGTTGCTCATTTCTGCCGTCATGATTGCCGCAGAGTGTCTGTCTCACGAAGAGACTTTCGGAGACCCCGACGAAGAAAGTAATATATTGACATGGTCAAGCTATCTCGATGCTCATGTGAGATTTACCTCAGCGTTTGTCATGCTAGTGACGGCTAGTTGTTGATGGTATTGTCGTATTGTCCGAACTGGGCAAACTTTATTTCCTCACCCCTCCCCCGCAATTTCGGACACTTACCAAAGTATTTCCAGGATCACTGCAGTGCCGTCCGGTACTGTTCGTAAGTTTGACCGTCGCGGGGCATCTTCATCTGACCCGAGGCCCGGGGCAGCTGGACATAGATCATAATTGGGTATCAGAGCTGGTCCTGGCTCTGCTTGTCCGCAATATCCGCTCTGCTCTTACACCCCACACGGAAGTCCCACATGCACCTCCAAGCTACAGTCTTACAAGAGCGCGATGCTTTAGGCAAACGGTCGGAAAGGTGGAGGCTGATGGCGGCAATGGAGTTGGCTATATATCGCTGGTAGATGTATCCTTTCCCCTTCAAACTGCAAAGGACTGATCAACTGTCACTGGGACTCCTTGACCAAGTGTAGGAACACCACGACTAACACGCAACCAACCACCCAACCACCCAACCACCTGGATATTATCAGCCATCATGTCTCCATCAGTTTCGAAGCAGAAGATCAACCTCGTTCGAATCGCACACGTCTACTACACCCACAAGAATCTCGATGCTGCCCATCAATTCCTTCTTGACTTTGGCTTCAGTCCCTGCCGCACGTCCGACGACCGAATATACTATCGTGGCTATGGAACAGAACCCTTTGCAGTCTGCGCATCAAAGGGCACGGAGGACAAGTTCGGGGGAGCAGCATTTGTAGTCGAGTCAATGGAAGACTTGGAACTAGCAACTACTCTCCCAGGTGCCACCCCGATACACGATTCAGATGCTCCTGGAGGTGGGAAGAGAGTGACATTCTACGAACCAGTCGACAATTGCCCATGGCATCTAGTCTATGGCCAAACACCCGTCGAGATTGCAGAGACCTTCCCCGAGTTGGCATACAATTTCCCTACGAACAAGAACCGACCAGTGAACAAGACCCAGCGATTCAAGAAGGGACCTGCGCCAATCCACAAGATAGGCCATTTTGGATTTTGTGTGACCGATTACAAGAAGGCATTTGAATTCTACACCACCAACTTCAATTTCAAGCCTACTGAGTTGGTCTATGCCCCAGATACAAAGGAGGACATCATGACATTCCTGCATCTGGATCGGGGTTCGGAATGGGTAGACCATCACAGTTTCTTCTTCTTCCAGGGCCCGAAGTTCCACGTCCACCACTCTAGCTTCGAGATCTTTGACTTTGACATCCAGATGCTGGGCCACAACTGGTTGGTGGAGAAGAAGTACGAGAACTGCTGGGGCGTTGGCAGACATGTCATGGGAAGCCAGATCTTTGACTATTGGTTTGATCCCAGTCGATTCATCATGGAGCACTATGTGGATGGAGACTTGGTAAATGATGAAACGCCGATAAACAGAACTCAGGCTGCTCCGGATAATTTACATGTTTGGGGTAAGTGGTACGGCTCTGACATTGGAACCATGCTGACTATCCAGGCCCTGACGTCCCTGCCACCTTCTTGCAGTGATTAGGGGTTAATGAAGTGTGATGAAAACTGATTTGCTTTGCTTTTATTTGGAGCAGGAGTTGGGATTTTGGGGATTGCTAAAGCTTTCTGTTGACGTTGTTCGAAATGTATCAGGCTATTAATTGGCTTTGGGGCTGTGAAAAGCAAAGCCGGATAATATCTAGTCGCGAATACCGAAGCAAGGAAATTTCTTCTATGTCCTAAGAGCTCTGACGTGAGAATCGAATGGCATAATGATGACGAACTTGCTTAGAAGCTCCCTTTGTATCTTGTACTGTAGGTGATTTGCTGCAGGATCTGGTGGCAGGCTGACCACCCAGCGGGGTAATTTCTATTGGCTGCTGGGGTTTACTCTTTTTGTCCTGACCCGGAGAATTACCCCCTCAACCCAGTCCGTCCTTATATTGATGCGTCTCCCAGCAATTCGACCGCAATCTCATGCCCTAGCCCGTTCGGAAAAAAAAAAAAGAAAATGGACGCAGTGAACAGTTCTCCCACCCCGTCACGACCTACTCTTGCATGCGAGAGATGTAAAAGGTCAGTCACAAGTATAACCATTTGTCACTTGAGCTAATGGTTGGAAAGGAGAAAGATCAAGTGGCAAGCAAATAAACCGGATAAACAGTCCGGTCGCTAAAGCTTTCAAGTGATCGAACCCTACCAAAGTGCCAGACATGTCTCAAGACAGCCCGAGAATGCTCGTACCCGCTCATATCTAACAAACCTGGGCCAAAGCCTGGTCAGATTTTAGATACTGTCAGATATGTGACCGCGCTGACTTTAGCAGGTGTTCATCAAAGCCGGAAAGCAAGGCTTTATCGCCCAACTGATGGTACTGGAGCGTTATCATACCATCCTGATGGCCGCCACACTCCTCTATCTCTTTCCACCACGCCGGCTCCTCATGTCTCTGTAGAGCGGAGAACAGAGAGCTCACCCTCAAGAGGTCTTCCTTTGTCTCAGCTGTTGCAACTCTCCCATGAACCGTTGCCTCAACACACGACCGGAGTATCTCGACAAACATCTCGGAGTCAGAATCATGACTTGGCTATCGAGAACATTTGCAAAGCCTTCGATATCTCACCCGAAACGTACCATCTGCTGTAAGAACTATTCTTTGACCATATGAATAGAATAGCTGATGATCGCAGGATGAATGCGTATTTTGAGAACATGACTTCATTCTCGCTATTCCACCGACCTTCATTTGATGCCAAACTTACCAGCATATCATCTCCTGTTCAATTACAAGCTCTTGTAGCATCCATGTTTAGTTTCTCAGCTCGCTTCACGAATACGCAAAACTCTCCAAGTTCAAGGAGCACTTCTCCCCGCCATTTCTACCGTCTCGCCGAAAACCTCACAGACGCTGCAGTGAAAGACTGCGCAGACGAAGTATTTCCGTTGTGTCTTTTGCAATCCCTGATTCTTGTCAATTTCCAGCAACTCACAGAAGGCGTTCGGGGTCGTGCATGGAGATCTATCGGGACTTGTGTACGGATCGCATACGAACTGCAGCTGCACTTAGTTGACAAGCCGTCACCAAACACCCGAAACAGCCCAAATACTTCGTTGGATGAAGAAAAACGTCGTGCGTGGTGGACCATCTGGGAATTCGATGTGTTTGCCAGCACGATTCGCCGTCTCCCAACTGCAATCGATTGGAAGGAGAACGAAACTTGGCTTCCTATCGATGATGAACTATGGTTTGCAAATAGCTGTGTGCGAAGCTGCAAACTTGATCCCGATCCAGCTGCGGCGTGGAAGTTACTCCAGAACAGTGGCAATAAAAGCGCAAAAGCTTGGTTCGTGGTCGTTAATGCGCTCATGCGATGTGCACATCTTCTCTCGTACCCTCAAGCATACGCTGCAGCCTCATCGGTGGAGGCTGGTGAAGTTCCACCGGGCCTTGATGTCCTCGCCAATTCTCTTTATTGCTTGTCAGCTGCTCTTCCAACTGATTTGGTCTACCGGGGCGAGTTTCTCAAGTTCTCGCCTGGATCTCTTCACACAGACAGTTCAAAGCACGGCATCCATGTCATGACTCAACTCTCCCGCTTTATGATCAACCACTATCAAGTTTTCGACAGCACGGCCAGGAAACTCGGAGAAAAGGTGTCTCCCACCAATTCAGCGGTGTTGACGTCCCTCGACCAGGTAGCTTGGAACCACTACCTGAACGCGGCTTCTGAGATTGTCAGTCTAATCAGGAATTGTCCACCCAGCCATGTGCAATATGTGAATCCTTTCCTCGCAAGTACGATTTGGTTAGCCGCTGCTGCTCAAGTAGCCTCGAAAAGCTTTGGTTCTGCGCTCGTGGATAGTCGTGTCGCCGACTCGAATCTGGACGTCCTACAAACGAATTTAAATGGCTCTGTCTCGTTTTGGGGCGTTTCTGATACGCTCAAGATCAATCTAGGGATTCTAGAGAGTAGGCTGAAGAGCTTCACAGAGACTACCAGATCAGGAAATGTTTCTAGTTCTCAACGATTATCTCTAGGTCCAGTTTCCAACAGACCTGAAGAGGTTTCAGTTCAAGGCTCTCATACTCAAGCGCCAAATCCGAGGGTACCAAACACGTGGATGGACAGAAATGAAGGGTATGTTCATAACATGTGGGCGGATTCTCGATTGGATCTCAATTCGTCTTTCGTGCCGGATATGAATTTGAACCTATGGGGCTGGGGAATGGAGGAGCTTATGAACTATGGCGGCATTGAATGAAGTCAAGTTGGCAATTAACAAATCCAAGCTCTCCTTGATGACTTTCCCCATGTGATATTCACGGGTAGCCAATAACGTGACGGTGGAATAGCGGTGCATTTTCCGTCACCATGCATTCATTTGAAGAAGAAAGGCGGGCGAATTGCCATTCTTTAGTCAACTCTGCCTAGGTATGGGCGGGCGAATTCAATGATGTGGGGTAATCCCAAACTACCCCGCGCTCCGCTCCCCTCGTGTAATCACTTACCAATACCTAAGTCCACAACACCAGCTGCGGATATTGCGGACATTCCGAACCATGCTAGTTCTTACTTACGCTTCTTGCAGATATCAGCATTTTATTATTCTTTTGATTTGAAGAACTTGTGCACCTCCATTTTCAACATTCAAGCTTCTCTGAATCCAGAACCAACTCATCATGAGTGTCAAAAGATTCATCCGCTTTGAGGACGAGAGCAAGACTCTCCAATATGGAGAACCTTCCTCTTCTGACGTCAAGGGAAGTCTAGAAGGAAAGTCTGTGGATATACTGTCTGGAGATCCATATGGTGGTTTCACCAAAACGGGAAAGCAAGCAATCGTCAAAACAGTGAGCTTTTCTCTTTCTCTCCACAGAACTGTGCAATCCACATGACTGACTACTCTAGCTCCTGTCCCCCTTAGAATCAACACCAATATTTGAGTGCATCGGCCTGAACTATGCTCATCACGCCAAAGAAGCGAATGTAAGTCTAGGAAGGTTTATTTTCGACATCTAGCTAATCATTGCCAGCTCACACCCCCATCTTACCCAGTCGTCTTCACCAAACCTGCAGACGCTCTGGCAGGACCATACGAAGACATTCCCATCCACCCGGAAGCACAATCGCAGCTGGATTACGAAGGCGAACTGACCGTCATCATCTCCCGAGACGGCAAAAACATCCCCGAGTCAGAGACCCTCTCTTACGTCCTAGGCTACACAGCTGGAAACGACATCTCAGCTCGCAATTTCCAGATCCCAGCTTCCATCAGCGGGAATCAATTCGGCTATGCTAAATCATTTGACAAGTTCGCGCCAATTGGTCCCTGTGTATTGCTTGCCGAAGGTGTTGACCCACAGAGGTTGACATATACGACTAAAGTTAACGGAGAGGTTCGACAGCAGACTGATACAGATGACATGATTTGGACTATCAAGCAGATCATTGCGCATCTAAGCCGAGGAACGACGTTAAGGAAGGGAACGGCCATCATGACGGGCACGCCGAGTGGGGTGGGTCTATTCATGGAGCCGAAGGGGTTTTTGAAGGACGGTGATGTTGTTGAGGTTGATATTGAAGGTATTGGGGCCTTGAGGAATAAGATTATTTTTGAGAAGTGAAAAAATGCTTCTGAGTGGTAGATGGAAATCGTCAGTCAAGTCGGCTTGAATCAGCAAAATGGAATGTATTTCTTGGCATCGACTCCTTTCTGTTGACCCTTCTTTAGTATTCCTTGATAATTACCATTACTTAGCTTCTTCGAAACTTTTGATACCATCCTACCATGACTCCAAATGACCCTTTTCAAACAGCCCACTCAAGAATCTTCTTTACAGGCCCTCAACCACAGTTACAGTCTCTCAACCCAAACCCTCTTATCCTCCCAATGCTCTCTCCAACCGACAGCAGCACACAACCTAGGCAAAGCCTGAAAGTCCTCCCATGGAATATTCGCCAACTCGATGACCTCCAACGAACCCGTTTGTGAGCCAAGTAGTACAGATTGCTTGATCTGCCCCTGCTCTTCCGCCGATATCGAACTCAGATTCAGATACCGCAACGTAGATGCCCGTACCTGCCTCCCATCTTCTGACAACACTACGGAATCCAAGCGATGGCGTAGTCGACAGAGCGCAATAGCATTCCTCATCGGTTCCAAGATTGCTTCGTGTTTGGCTTCTTCCTTTGTGGTTTCCTGGAGGGGGAATGAACGATATTCGTCTTGAAACTCGTATGTAGGCTTTAGAAGCATGTGCTCGATATCGTACATCTCGAGATTTCGTCCAACGCTTAACTCTTCCAGCTGCCTACATATCTTCTGGAGATGTGGAAGGTTGCTTGGTCCCATGTTTGACATGCTGAGGTCAAGAGAGCGCAGAGTTCGCGGTGCTTGAGAGAGGAAGGTGTTGATCTGTCTTTCACTCAGTGGTGCTGCGTCGGCGACATAGCCTGCTTTGAGAACCGCTAGTGAGTCTTTCACTGCTGGGTGGGAAGTCAAGAAAGTGACAAGCTCGTCCAGATCCAGGTCTCGACACCCCCAGATGTTGAGATGTGTCAATTTCGCCGACGATGCAATCGATGAAAGAGCTTCCACCGTCACACAAGTCCGGCTCACATCCAAGACTCTCAATTTTCCCATCCGTGGGAGTAGATGTTCCAGGACTCCAGGGATGTGCAAACCACCAGCTCCAGAAGTATCAGTGAACTTCAAACTTCTGATCGAGCTTGACAGTTCATCCGGCAAGGAATCAAATGCACCTCTCAGCATCTGCGTCTTCTCGTTTAATTGGCTGACGTCCAGTGTGAGTGATTCCAGATCCGGCAGTCCAAACAACAACTTGTGCAACATTCTGGCGTCTTTGAAATGACTGAGTGATAAACGAAGATCTCGAAGTCGAGGAAGACGAGAAATCTTGTCATGGGTGAGATGGTACCCGCAAAGAGCAGATCGAGTGATGTCAAATGTCCGAACCAAAGGTCTCAACTCGGGATTTTGTTCTAGAGTGTCGAAAAATCGGGTGATTGACGAGACCTTTGGAGTTCGGATGTTGGGTTCCCTGTACATCATGAACAAGGCAATGTCGTGAAATCGGTGAGAGATTTGAAGGCATGACAGCAAACTGCTTGGTCGATTGGAGCTGTCACCTGAAAATTATTAGAAAGAATTTGGTATAGAATTGACTCTACGTACCTGGCAAAGCATGAGGGATATCCCAGCCCTTGTTTCTTGTAGGTGCGGCGACGTAGAGGAGGATTCTGTTTAAAAGTTCCGTAGGAAGACGTTCGAGGGGAGATGAGCCGGCAGCATGAGATGGTGCTCCCTTTACGCTGGATACCCAGTCCATGAAAGATAGAGAAGTCATTGTGAGAGTGGACTTGATGTCGAGGATGAGAAGTGCAGTTGAATAACAAGAGATCTTGCGTTAAAAACAGAGGACGATTGAAATCCACAACTCACAACAGTTTGAAGGGCTTTTGTTGACACTCGAAGTCAGTTCTGCTCCAGGACACCTCGTAATATATGGGAAAACTTCCCCTCACGATGCATCTAGAACACATACCTCACTGACTGACTGACTGGACTCGCCATCCTCGTCATCACGACATGATTGAAACAAATTTGCCTGGATCCGTGCCTGCAGCCTCGACACAGTTCTTGTTCCAAGCCCAGGGAACATCCAATCGCCTCACCCACTTCCCCAGCTATTATAAATCGTGCACCGAATTCACTCACATCTCAAAATACCCTCATCTCATCACGACATGCTCGCCAACGACGCCAAGTTCCCGGCCATCCAATCACCCCCCGCACTTTTATAAATCGTGCGTGTATTGACTAAACTTCACACCTCGTGCTGAGTTGCCCTGGCACTGTATTACCCCATAGTCCAAGGACTTTGGTCGGTATTACCCCATAGTATTGAACCTTTTCAAACCGTGTTCCGAGTTACGTAACGAGAGCCTATTGTTGGAGATGCCGGCCCAGCCGCCAAGATTGTCTGCGAGGCACGTGGAGGCAACTTGCTGGCAATGAAAATAGGGCCATGGAGGCGAGCCATGAATCGTCACGGCAAGGAATATTTGCAGAAAGATCCTTCGTACTGCGGAATTCATGCGTTACGAAGAACGCGACGTCGAAGAATAAATTAATTCTTTCGTCTAGGTAGATTGGACCCGAAACCAACAAAACACTCGATTACGAATAACAATATTAATCCGCCCATGTTGCGCACATGAGTCTGGACACATGAGTTGCAAATAATTGGGCTCATAGCCACGTATTGATTACAGTTCTATAAAATTACATTTTGGAACCCCTAGTACACTTCATCCCTTTCTTCGACGCTTCACAGTTCCTGTGTTTCCCACATGTGAATCTCCATCACCAGCTAATTCATCAGCATCGTCGTCTTCGGCTGCTTGTCTGACTGTGGAACTCTCCCTCATCTCTTCGCTTCTTCGTTCGGCACTCCTAAGGCTCCCAACAACCTTCTCGACATCCGCAAACATAGCTTTCGTAACCTTGACGATCCCATCTACATCAAATTCGTAGCCAATGACATCTCCCTTATCCTTCCCATTCTCGTGAAATCTTCTACCAAGTCCTCGGTCTGGGTCAGCATTGAACATGATGGCATTTGCAAACATCCGCATCAATTCCTTCTCGAGCTGAGCGTAGTTGATGATGCCCTTGGGTGGGATGAGATCTTCAGAAATGGGAAGCAAAACACTTGATGCAGTGGGGTTCGCATTGAGACTTGGATCTTCAGCAACGACTGCAGTTGCAGCGCGAGAACCAGCCAAAATTGCCGATCGAATAGACTTCAAATCCTGAGGTCGAAGAATGAGATTTTTATAACCAGGTGCATCTCGCTCCTTGACTGGAAACGAAAATGTGCTTGCATTTTTGTGTCCTGCAATAGATTCCAAGGCAGACGAGGAAATCTTGGGGAACGCCTTTGTCCAAAGAACAAGGGATGGTGGATTTGAGGGTCTGGCTTCGATCGGTGCAAATGGAATACTAGATGCCCGTTTCCTCTTCATCGATTTCGTAGGCGAAGGACCTGCTCGAGGCAGCTCGTCGGCAGTAGTATCACCAGCATCATCGATTCCAATGGGTGTCGCAACTTCTTGCTTCACATTACGGTTGATGTTATCGTTGTCTAAAGATAGTTCATCCGCGTGAGACATGACGGATTGACTTCTATGCGAGCCTGCAATAACAGACGATGCCGTACTGCCTGCTCGACCACGATAACTAGCCCGGGAAATTTTAGGTCTGGGCTGCTTCTTGGGTTGCTCCACTGACTGTAATGTTTTTGCAGGCTCGGGTTTCTTAGGCGTCTTCTTTTTGGGACTCTTCTTCTCGGGCAGCTTGGCTGTGTGTAAGATAGGACTCAGTGGCTCCATCTTTGGGGGGTCGAACGGCGCGAGGGTTTTGGGAGTGGAACCGGAAGGATTTGGTGTCCATACTGTTCCACTTCCAGTACTATGTCGAGGCAATCCCCGGGAGAACGGGGTCTGAGGAAGAATGGAAGGCTTGCGCTCAAGACCAGCATTATAAGGAGAGTTGTAAGTTTTGGGTTGCTGTTGAGCGATGTTGGGTTGCTGAAAGGGCGTACGATGGTTTTGCTGTGGTTGAAACTGCTGAGGACCCGGGAAGGGTACGTATTGCGGAGTGAACGGAACGGGTCCATTCGCGGAGGGGGATCTTTGGTGAGGTGTGTATTGGGCACCAGGCGGAGGAGCTTGCATGATTGGAGTTCCTGGATACATTTGGGGGGTTTGCTGCATCATAGGGGAGCCATGAGGGGCAGGATATTGCATCATGGGTGCTCCATGAGGAAGTCCTTGCTGCATCATTGGGGATCCGTGAGGGCCTTGTTGCATCAGAGGAGATCCAGAATGAGCACGGTGTTGACCAGCAGCATCTGCTAATGCATCAAGAGGCAAAGCAGGAGAGCTGGGTGGTCTGTGGATGCCGTTCGAAGGAGGCATACCAATTTGGTTAGGATGTTGACTGACTGGGGATGATGGTACATGTGGTTGAGGAGGAGGGACGCCATGAGGACTAGAGAATGGTCTCGATTGATGGGATTGCGGCAACGGTTGAGGTTGCGGGGGGTACTGGTTGTACTGTACGTTGTGAGGTGGTTGGAAACTGGACTGTGAAAGAGTCTCCCATTGTTTGTAGCTGGCTGGAGATTGGCCAGAGTGCGTGGCGGGTTGGACATGGTGAGGAGGCTGGCCTTGCCCAAATCCTGGTTGAACCTGTGGTCTTTGATCCGGTTGAAAGCCTTGAAGAGGAGAAGGTCCATGCGGTCCAATGCTCCCTGTTTTTGGAAGAGGGGGAGGGAAGCCCTGAGCTCGAGCTGGCTCTGGAAGTCTTGAAGAGACTGACGTTGAGTCTTTGCTGTTCGGGACATTACTGATAGCTAGTGCTTCGGGCTTTGGAGATGGCAGAGGGGAGTTCGGCCGGGATGGTAGCTTCATAGACTCTGGCTTACTTTGCTGAGGCAAAGTCACCTGTACCCCATTCGTCTTTGGTGTTTCCATAGCCATCTCATTCAAGACCTTGTCTTCCTCCAATATCTTGTCATCCCATTCTCCCCTCTCGATCTCCCGAATCTCTTCCTGGATTGTAGCATATCTCCTCTCGTCCTCTAGAATCGCCTTCACCATAAACTCTCGATATCGCGCGTAGAGGCGATCCACCAACGAAGGCAACTTCTCCTTGTATTCCTGAGCATCCTTAATTGATGGGAGCGGAGGTGTTGGAAGCTTTCGTTTCTTCGACGTCTGGTCATCCTGAACCTCCTCTTCTGCCCTTATTTCATCGCGCAGTAGCTGCAAATACAATTGTCGCAGAGCTTCGGCGCTCAATCTCTGCGCGTCGTACGTCTCCGCGTCCTTGATCAGGTTATTGTTCGTAAGAAGACTCGATATCCGTTCAAAATCTTGCTCTTCCGTGCCGTATGCGACCAACGTTTGGAATAGTAATAGACATTCTAGTGGCGTATAGGTCGCTACTGTGGAATTCATGCCCCACTGACCTCGCCAGCGCTCGAGGAAGTTGTCGCCGCTGGAAGACAAGAGATGGATGGGAGCCACGACGACGAGGACCTGTTACTGTGAGGATATGGAGGCGGCTAGGAGCGCAGAGAGCTTACCAAGAGGCAGAAATAGGGCCAGTAAGGAGTTCAGATCGCGATTTAATAGCTGTCATTGGGGTGGGTGATGGTGTTGAGTCGTTGTCGCAATCGATGATGCTATTCGGAACTGTTTTCGAAGAATCGACGGTGTCACGTGCCAATAGTTCTTCACATGGAGGCGAAGAAATCGGCGGAATGATCGACTTTCCACTTTCACCTCTAATGAACCTTATTTTACCAGCTGGAGATTCAGATCGATTGTGTCTATCTTGCTAAGGCTGTGACTCTTCATAGGGGTTGGTGTAAATCCTATTTGCAACCTTTTGGTATTGATGTTCAATCGCTACTTTATTGCGTGTCTTGATGTGGTGCTTCTCACGGAAGACTTTCCAAATTTTCCTTTGAAAATCTATATCAGGACATTCTACTTCATACATGGCTCTCGTATAATTTGATATAGCTCAAATTTTTTCGTTGATTTGATCTACAAGCTTGCTGTGCAATCAGGTGATATTGAAGAGCGACACGTGAAAACACAACTCCCTTAATTAAATTTAAGTTCACCATCACTTGCCCGTAGTGTAAACCTCCATGTTTTCTCGCCCTCGTATATTCTTGCAGCTGCGAGCACCAGTCTTGCATAGGTCTCATCTTATATCGTCTCACTTCTTGTATAGCGCAGGCCTCGTCACATCGCGCTCTATATCATCGTCGGCCACTCCATTTGAGGAAGAGCGAGAGGTAGGCTTCGAGAAATTCTACCCGATGACCTTGGGCGAAGTCATCAATAAAAAGTATAAGGTCGTGGCAAAACTTGGCTTTGGATCAGCAAGCACGATCTGGTACTGTCGTAACCTGGCGTGAGTGAAATTCGGCAGGCGTTTAGGTGGAGTCTAGCATTGACCAGATATATAGCACGAATAAATATGCAGCACTGAAACTTTACGTCTACGATTTAGTTGCAGAAGATGAGATTGACAATGAAGCTGCCATCTGCAAACATCTTAGCACCGGGAACCCCGACTATCCTGGGGCGATGTATGTCCGCACTATTTAGGATTCCTTTTTAATCACGAGCAGAGATAGGAATCTTCATCGATGTTTGGTTCATGACCTGCTTTCGAACGACATATTGAGCCTCCGGTGCGCTCACCCAGATCGCAAACTACCTGAGGCAATGCTTAAGCAGATTTTGATCCATTTGCTGCTCGCACTAGATTTCTTGTATAGCGAGTGCCGTATAAGTCACACAGGTCAGGCCGTTCCTGTCACGATGCCATGTGGAACGTTAACAGAGTGCTAGATATAAAAGAAGAGAATATCTTGCTGGGATTAGTCGATCCATCTATCGTGGAACAGCTTGATACAGAGGAAATAGCGACATCGAGCCTCTACAGAAGTGTTAACGGGTACAATCTCTATAGAAGCGCAAATTTCGGTACTCTAACAAAGTTTGGTCGTCCTATCCTGTGTGACTTCTCCCTTGCTCGGAATGGACAGGTTGAGCACTGCCATGACATCCAGCCGGATCCTTACCGGGCCCCCGAAGTTATTCTAGAGATGTCCTGGGGCTATGCTGTGGACATATGGAACGTCGGAGTCATGGTGCGATATCTCCTGTATGTGGTTAATAGCGCGACACTAATGAGAGCTTCTAGGTCTGGGACATGTTTGAAAACAGGCGCATGTTTGATGGGCTTGATCCTGAGACCAACAAGTATGGAAATCGCTTCCATCTTGCTAGTATAGTTGGTCTTTTGGGGCCTCCTCCCCTCGAGTTCCTCCAGCGAAGCGAGTACAGCTCCGTTTACTTCGATGACAAAGGTAAATGCTCGAGTCTAAACATGTGCATGCATCCGCTAACCTAATATGCATACGATAGGCAACTGGAAGTGTCTCAATCCTGTCCTATTAGTGTCTTGGGAAGAATCGGAGAGAAATCTCGAGTCTTCCAATAAGAAAGACTTCCTCGACTTTGTCCGCAAAATGGTTAGATGGACACCAGAATCGAGAGCGTCGCCATCTGAGCTATTAGAAGACCCTTGGCTTCTAGGAGATGTAGAGGAGTAGGAGTTGGTGCAAGGAAGACCAAAATATGTGTCCAAATGCGGGCTAATATACACCTATCCACGCCAGTCACGGGAGCTGCGGATGATATCTTCGTCGCTCATGGGATCGGCCCGCCACACGATGATTTCGATGAGACCTACTAGGCCACGCTGTTCTACAAATGAGATCTACTAGCCTTCACTTCACTTCACTTCACTTCACTTCACTTCATTTCATCTCATTTCACTCCACGCCCTTCCACTTCATTTCACTTCTTTTCACTTCACTTCACGTGGCATATCTAAAGTTCACCAGGAGGCAGCATCTATGACTCACAGTACATTTTACCACATCTGGAAGTGGTCGTGGCAGGACTTGGTTTTGATGGCGTGAAAAGGAGACGATTGAACCTGCTCTTCAGGCCCTCCCAGAGAGCATGCAAGTGCCAAAGGTGAGTTATGGTTGCGCGAGTCCTGCATCCTGGCTGTAAAGAGAGCAACGTAATGAATTGAGCTACATCGCATTTCTGTGAGAAAACTTGTCCACATGGCCGGAGAAAAGTGATCATCACTTTTGGAGACATTTCCGGAGCTGAATTGCAGTAGTGTAGACTACTTACAGACATAAAAAGGGTTGAAAAGACGCCTCAGGGCCAAAGTAGAAGTTCTTCCGCCTTTGTTTTGGCCACCCTGAAGAACTAACACCTGCTTCAAGATCTCCAATCGCTCAAAGTTCGCTAGCTCGTTCGGTGGCCGTACATCACGATCCTCCACTCCGCAACTTAACAGCTTTAAATTTAAATATTAAAGTAATAAATATTGTTAAAGCCGGTCGTATATTATTATTTTCCTATAAATTTATATTATTTTCAAGTTCTCGTTTAATTAAGGCATGTGCCACTCTTCAATCTGACCTGATTGTACAGGCGTTTCTTTTACTTGTGAGATTTTTCAACCAGTTTGTCCTTTCATGGCATATATCCCTCTACCCCTCCAAGTCATTTCCTTTTGGGGGCATTTCACACTAGACAGGCTTCATTTCAGCTCACTAGTATCTTTTATTCCATCTCCCTTTAATCATCTTTGCTTTTGGATTGTTGTTTTGGCTTGAATGGCCGCATTTATCTGCCTTCATTAACGCTCAAAGCTACAGCTCAGCAACCCGGGGATTGCTCGTTTCAAAAGAGCTATGATGGTATTCTCTCTTGTAATTACTTGCCCCCCCTCCTCACATGTTTTCAATGCTTAGATATGATTCAGTCAACCAAACATTTGATGTTATTCCCAGAACTTAGTCCTGCACAGTAAAATGACTCCTCTCGTGGTCAAAGAAAGCAGGTTCGCCCACGATTGCCACTCACAACGGCCACTCCTTGATTCTATAGAAATCGAGGTTCTCAGATCATGTAATTTGTTTTCAGATATATCTTTCTTTCCGATAATCTCATGTCGTTCCAGAGAGCTGAGAGCTGGACAATCTTGATCACCTGGGGCGCAGTCAACTGCTTTCCTGGCCAGCAACTATCATGATGTTTCAACGAGCGGATCACTTGTTACTTTTTCTCCTTCCCTACTCGCCCTCTTGGATACACCTGACATCATATGCTCTTCCATTTGTACCGTTAACGACCAGATCACTCATGGACGACTTCTAAATTTCTTCTCAGAGAAAAGTCGGGCTCATTCGTCAACTGCTTTTCGGGATACGTCCGCCGGCAGAACAACTCCAAGTTGGCTCAATGTCATTGATTTAAACTCAATAAGACGCTCATAGGACACTTCCTATGCCCCCAAACTAGTCTACCTCACAAGGACCTTGGGCTTTCAAAGCAACATTCAAAGACAATCACGTGTGTATATGCCGAGGCTAACTCTCCATGTGTTCCAGATTACAAAACGGGTAACTAGACACTACCTACCAACAGTACCTTACCAAACTAGGCTCCATATCAAGATAGATAAAATATATCTTCTCCATATCATGCCCGTCCCCCAATTTCCCCCCTCCAAACACAGCCTCGTCATGAACGATTCATGCCACTACTCGTGCCTCACTCATCAGGCCGGATGCGGATAGATCATCATGGATGCCCCATCCCAAGCCCAAGCCATTTCGCGTATCAGATTGCGGGCATGAGGTCGTCAAATTGCGGTCATGCCTGAACGCCTTGCCATGCCCGCCGACGCCCCTTTGTGCTGGAGTCTCCGCATGATATCCCTAATATCTTCTGACGTCCAGCTGCAAAACCACAGGCATCTCCCTTCATGATTCCTTCCAGATCTGGAACTTCAGCCTATTCAGCTCCAAGCAGAAGGGGAAAGAACGAGGAGGCCGCGACACGAAGCGGACACTAAGCAGCCGGAGACCGTCCCCTTTATTATTCTACCCAGTTAGGTGCTCTCGCCAGCCATTTAGCTTTGAAGATCCGCATACTTTATTTACAGCACCTGCCAACCTATATACCTACCTACCTATTGGACCTCCTCCCAAGAAATCCGACCTTCCTACGATCCTCACATCTTCATCAGATTCCTCTTTTACGCTCCTACTCCCACTCTCTTTTTACTCTATTTATCATGTCGGACGAAGAGTTGGATCGGGAGTGGAAGCCCAGCAACAGACCGCAGTCGTGAGTGCACACCCTCCTTGCCTGCATCTTGTTGGACTTGCGCAGTACTGATAGCTATAGAACTATGGCCAAGTCATTTTCCCTCGCCCTCAACGACCTCTTCAAGATAGACAATAGTATTGCGGACTTGGATGCAGCTGTGTCAGAGAAGTGCGACTCCTCCCACCCCTCTGCGGCAACTGTTCTGACCCGCCTAACAGGAAGAAAGCCGTCTCAACCCAAACCTCCGAACTCGAAGCCCTTGAAGCCAGATTGAAAGCAACCGAAGAGAGATTGAAACTTGCAGCCACAGGGAGCCCCCAGGGGAAATCGTCAGGAAGATCTAGTCCGCGACAGCGTGTGCCGTTGGGAGATACCTTCAAAGAACACCCTACAAGCCCTCTGTCCGCCGAGTTCAGACCGAAGGATGGCAGATATGCGCCAGGAGATCTACCCCCGACTCCAGGACCCAGCGAAGGTGAATCCGATTCCGAATATGTCCTTGTTGAAGGAAGGACCAGTGCTGACAAGAGGGAAGATGGAGATGTCCCGCAGCAGAAGTGATCGATTGCTGCATTATTTTCGGAGTACGGTGAATTTGGGCGGCCTTGCACACACTCGTTGGATAATGGGTTGCATTGTATATACCACTGATTGCAATAGATGCTTTCATTTTTGTCGAAGGGGGTTTGCGATTACCCCGCGTTGTGCGACTTATACCGCGAGTCGATTTCAATTCCACGAATATTCTCTTCTACAAGCGGTGATGCTGCGGACTGATGCCTCCGAGTGATCATGGCCTTGCTACTGCATTGTTATGAGCACTCGCCAACTCTTGGGCGAGATGGGGCAAGAGTTGCTGACAAGTTTGGAGAGGGGTGGCATACTTTGGTCGGGCTCTGACCTGGATGGTCGTCAGTGGATATATCAGGGCTATCTCCTGCGCCGGTTTCGTCAAATGCACTTCCGAATTCGTTGAATTCTTTTCTTGTGTTATGTTTGGCAGCAGTAAGACATTCGGCAGGTGATGTACAGAAGTCTGTACATCTAGAGGTGGTGTACCATCATCGAGCAAGCTTCACTCTCAATTATTGCTCTTGGTTGCGAATTTCAACTATCCTCCGACCTCTCAACTTCGCTTTCTAGCGAATGCCTATTTTCATTACTGCTCCGTTTATTTACTCGAGTCTGGTCTAGGATCTATCCCCCCCCCCCTGATTTTCCAATCAATATCAACAATCTCACCTTGGCAGATTCAACCTCCATCTAAGGATTTGGAGTAATTTCTCTCTTTCTAGGTATCCTACCCGCGCCACGCATGGCTCCTATCCCCTCATAATTGACCTCTGCAGTTTTTGGATTTGATTTCTTCCCCCTCGAGAGGGGAAAACAACAAACGTCTCTTGACTCGCTCCAAACCTCTCCCAACGAACTTCGAAATTCCCATCCTCAACTAACTTCCAATGCTCCAGCTTCAGCACGGGTAGTATTGCAGTCACTATACCCAACAACCAACAGCGCGGGATGCTACGTTCCTGGGCCTAGCCGTTTCCGTGAGCTCGAGGTGGCCGGCGGGTTGCAGAACAGTAACTCGAAAGCAAGTGGACGGACGGTTGATAGTTGAATCTTTTGATGGTAATGTTCAGTTCGTTACTGGCAGGCCGAAAAGGCGACCATAAATCATCCATCTGAGTGACCTCAAGAGGCATTTTCATTGGATAAATGTTGCTCTCGGCTCAGGAAGAGCATGTTCGTCGAATTTGAAGGCCCAGGCCTTGGCGGAGACTCGGAGGCATGTAAATTAAGTCAACTACCGCAAAAGGATGTTCTCTTGCGTATGTCTCCAGTTCATGTTGATGCTTTTTCTTATTTTCAGCCTCGTGGTACGCAAAATTGTGGAAGTGAGGGGTCATGAGACAGGTGACTGACTGCCTGTTGGCATGCACCTAGCCGAGCTCTGGACGACAACCACGCAATCATTCGAACCAACCTCTCTTCTTTTCTTTCTAACTAACACCTACCCGGCCACAAGGATCGCAGTCGTAACGTGAGTAACTCCCCGTTTAAATTTGCTCCTTTATATTGTAGTTATTTCGTTGCAGGCTGACAAAATCGTGTTGTGCATCTCAGCCTCGTAGGGGCTAGCCTTCATCCATCATCCTGATTTGGAGGGGCTTGGACATTTTGCTGATAGCGGCGATGGAATCTCTCTTGTCGATTCAATATGCGGAAAGCATTCCCCATGAGCGAACTTGCTCTATGCATCAAGATGAGAAGGCGAAAATCTGTTGGGGCAGGTTGAAGAGTGGCGAACCATGTGCCAACAAAGCTGTATCAACAGGCACCCTCAATGTAAGTCAGTTGTCTAGAAACAATCTTCCCCTAGACGATTCTCCTAGAAATCCGATCCAAACCTTTCTATGCAAGCACTGACTCGATTCAGGAGGTGCCTACATGTGGTGTGCATCGCCGACTGCCGAGGAAATCAGCATCGTGCGTTGCACAACTTCCATGTGGCTTTCAGTGCAGAAGAACCTGCGTTTTTCAAGTCCATGGATTTCAACTCTGCTCTCTCCACCCAGATACTTCGACTACTTGCTATTTCATGAAAATCCCGATCGAGTTGCGTCAACGTATTTACGGATATCTGCTCCCAACGAAGCCAATACCAGCCCGCAAGTCAAATAGTGGCCCAGTTCCCCTGGTGTGGCTGGAGATTCTCCGAGCCAATCGTCAAATTCACGAAGAAGGTATTCAACTTCTTTACGGCACAGGACCTTTCGTGGTCGAAATCTGCAAAGATGGTCTGAGCATGTGCCACTCTCCTGCTGTACGCCAGACCTACAAACCACCTCCCCGATTCGTGGGACCCCCGGGCGGAATCGGCCACCATGCATTGCAAGATTATCAAATGCAGCTGATGCTTCTCGAGCAGCAGAACAAAAAGCGTCTCATGATGGAGAGAGCGCAGCGTGAGGCGAATGGTGGCTCATCGCGACAAGTCAGGATTCAAGCACCATCTGTGAATGGTTTGATGTCCAGCCCTCCACCTCTCACCCCAGAAAACTTCAACAAGATTCGATCTTTCGTGGTTGAAATCATTTTTGACGACGCGCAACTGCGGGGGTCACAAATTGCCAATTACTACAACCCCAATGAGCCCTTGGCGCCGGACGTGTTGGAGAGAGCTATCTTCGATTACTGCGATCATTTGCACAAACTGGTTGGGAGACTTCAGTTACAGCAGCTCACTCGTCTCCATGTAAAGATCAGATTTGGCGGGATTTATGCCAAGTGGGACGATGCAGCCGTCGCGGCTCGATTCCTCCTCCAACCTTTGCGACGACTTCGAAACGTGTCACAAGCAGATGTCCTTTCCATCACCATGCAATCACTTGGGAAGGACGAGTTGGATATTGTCCCGAGTCTCTTAAAGTACATACACTTCTGGTCTCTCGACCTGCAAAGTACCAGACCGCCTGATCATTTCCCAGTCTTCGAAGCTTACTGGCAGCTTGAGGATATGGTGAATAATCTGAGGAGTCACTACAAACTAGACATGAGATCTGAACAGCTGCAAGATTACTTGCATGGTGCGAGAGTTGCGAGGGAAGCCAACGATCAGGCAACTTTTGGAGTGATCTGGAACCAGATTGTGAATATCCACATGGATTATTTGAACCACCAGAAAGAGTTTCAAACAAACATGGCGATGACCATTGACAGGATTAACGGCCTACTAATGAGGGAACAGGAGTAGGGACTTTCACTATATTTGGGGATTGGATCATGCCGTTAGGATGGAGTTAGTGCTTATTGTCGCAACTTTACTGAGTTTGACATGGATTGTTTTCAGAGAAACGTCAATTTGTCCGCAGATAGCTCGAGGTGGATAGAACCAGTCGGTTTAGTGGATCTGACCATGCATTGATAATGTTTGATACCCTTGGCCAGGGGCACGAGGAGAGAGTTGGATGTCGTAAAAGTATTCAATCGAGTCTTCATCTCAAACCAAGCAGATTTTGCTGGGCACTTAATGGAGCCACACCAGAACCAAGCGGAGTCAACGATGGGTGCGCCCGCTGTCACCTACGCCATCACACTCTCCATCCAAGGATAGACTGCCGAGTTTGCCATCGGATAGCCCATATGCAGAGCCTTGTCAAAGAATCTGTAAGAGTTAGATGCATTCTTAGTCTCGCGGTCGGGATCTCTCACCTCGCTTCTTTCGGAGTGCCGTGCTCAAATAACAACATTGAGTCTTCAATCGGCATCAACCCATCATGCGTCCCCTAGACATGTTAGCCAAATCCCCGAGGATCGGGACAAACGCACATTGATTAAAAGTAACCTCGTCGATGGTTTGTCCAGAAGTCCAGATTCGAGCAGGGAGAATTTCTTCTGAACACCATTCTTGTAATCATCCACATTTGTGTACCCGTGCTTCAAAGCCATAGCAGGACTAAGTCTGAGAAGAGTTAGAAATGCCCCTGAAGCGTCAGAAGTCTTACTTGAAAGGATATTCATGACCATCAGCCTTCTCAATCCAATCCTTGCCGAAGAATTCATGAACTCCAGCACCTTGAGCTATCACACCACGCAGTTGATCTTTATGTGTATGGGCAATTCGAACTGCATGGTAACCACCAGAACTCAGCCCCCAAACGAGAATCTTAGACATGTCGAATCTTCCGTCTTTCTCCATCCAGTCCAACACACTGCTCCAAAGCCTCTCGCTTCCAGCCGGATCCTTGGGGTCGGCTGGGCAGTCTGCAGTTCCTGGAATCTCAACAATCACGGAAGCCCATCCACGAGCAAGAAATTCGTCACTTCTTGTCGTGTTGTCTGGTCTATAGCCATCCAATCCAGTCATCAAAAGGACCGCTGGAGATTTTGATTTCGGCGTCCGCACATAAGCCGGGATTTCTGCTCGGTCTTCCCCAGATTTGTGGGTGTGTGGAATGCGAACTTCTGTAATTGGAATCTCCCATCTGGATGCAGCTTTCAGGTAGACGTTCTTCTGGAGAGTCCAGGCTTCCCATTTTGTTGAATCATTTACAAATGGAAATGCGGAGATGTAGGGGAATCGGGCAATGCGGTAGAGGCATGCTGCTCGGAGGTAGAGCTCACTGGCGACCTTGGGGTCTGTTGCTTCGTCACCCTTGGCTGTGAGCGTAGCTGCAATTGGAAAGAAGGCTCTCGTGTATTCTGGACTGGTCCCGTCATTGATATTTTTCTAGATGGTCAGCGATTTTCAACCAAAGGTTCTCAATTATTACCTTGATCAACTCGAGGAATACCGGTTCAAAGTCTTCCATCTTGCCATCGTGAAATGGGTAGACACTGATGGAGCACTACAGTCGTAAGTAATGGACGTCTTACAGGAGTTTGACTTACAGGAAACTTCCATTTCGACTCCCACAGTTGCTTTATTCCTTCGTGGTGTGGCATCCTCTTTTCGTAAGCATCTCCCATCCGCCAAACTCTCGGCTTTTCAGGCTCCTCGCTTTTCCCAAGGAAGCTGCTCTTGCCCAGACCCAAACCATTCCATAGGCCCATCATTTTGAATTGTTATATAAAGAAGTGGAAAAATCAAGTGGCTAAGGCACATTTGCATGCTGTAGTATTTATCTTGGTCGCGGACAGTTGTTCGAGCGCAGAGTCGGAGTCCGGATATTTTAACATGAGGCTGGAGGTCTCGTGCGACTGTCGGACTTCCCCAACCACACGGCCATTCGGTGTTTATTAGTTTAGAACTCATATTCGTCATGGGGGTTTTACGATTGATCGATGCGAGTATGAGGAATACTCGGATAGCTAGAATCGTATACAAAGGATTCTGTCTGAGCTGCGGGGTGATGACGTTTACATGCGGGGTCGTTTTGGTGGTTGTCAACATTGTGGTCAATCAACATCGCCTCGAAGCAACAACAAAAGGGGCAACTGGTATCAAGAACTGCCATTTAGCTGAATAAATTTGTATTCCTCAGTGCTACAGTCCAATGCCAATAATTTGGTAAGGATTCAGAAGGGGGCAGCTGGGTCTCGGCTATTTTTTTGAATCAGAATTGTCCTCCACACTTTTGGGACTGGTGGGAAATGCTACCTCGTGTCATGATGCGAGGGCCTGGGGGCTGAAACATCACTATTGTAAGTGATTTTACGTCACAATTAGGCGGAAGATAGGAGCGAGGAAGCCAAGGGCCGTTGTTCTCCGTTGTCATTAAAGAATAAGTGATTGCGTCAACTTGCTGAGTACTGCATGGGGTTCCAACATATCGGCACGAGAAATACTTGAAAGCGTCCAGTACATAACTGAAGTAGCGTTATATCTATGGTAATGGTGTTAGACTCCTTTAGGATATATCCTATCTTGGATATTGACCCTCCCTACAGATTCAACGTCATGAGACCGGCCCCGAAGAAGCTGCCCATAGCAAGAATCATCGTCACTTCCACTTCCAGGTCATCTGTGACCTGGTATATTGACTGATCCATGCCTCTCACAAAACGCGGAAAAGAATTGGTCTAATTCAGGACTTCGCGGTCGGCATGCATGGCACGAGCTAGACACAGGATTTCGTTGATCACCGACGGGTCCGCGTACTCTCTTTGTATCGTTAGAGTCCGCCTTGCTGCGTCTGTGTTGGCATAGGTTGTAATAGTGCCAACTGGCTGTGTGAGCCCGGTGAATATTGCACGGCGAAGAAATTCTACGCCATCGGTCGTTGACTCGGGTAATGGTGTGGCTAGCCTCTGTATTTGGTTGAACTCAGAAAAGGTCAGACATCCGATGGCGTCTGAAGGACCAAACCCTCCAATCAAGGGTGCTCCGTTGACTGGTATCGTAGGTTTTGCAAAATCAAAAAGTGCACGTAGAGACTGCATTTCTATGGAAGATGGTGTCGTACTGAGGGTTGAAACGTAATGAGGGAGTATCATGAAGCCGCGAACGTCCCGGATCAGAGCCCGCTGAATGGCAGAAAATGCAAGAAAATCAACAGAGAATAAGCGGATAAAATGATTTTGACGCAGCAGATCTTTGGACACACCTTAGCACAAAATTGCTACTGCCAATGGACCTGCAAAGCAGACATGGCCTTGCCTCGAAATCTAATGCCGACGCAAATCATCCGTGGTTCAACAAAGGTCCCGAAGATTGGGCTCTAGCATTGCAGATAGAGCCCATTGAACCACCGTTCTAGGCTTGAGAGCGAATTGACAGACTCGAATATATTTTTGATACTGAGGAAACGAGAGATAGGTGTGAGTTGTGGAGGATTTGCCAGTTTTGTGAACCCGTGACGCACCTAGCTTTGCTTGCTTGGGCCTAGGAAAATGCGGCATCTACATCAGTCTCAGACACTTGCCCGATCCCTTCCATGTATATGTGCAAGTGCAGTCTAGAATAAGCGCACTGATGTGGCTCATTATATCTTGTGTATGTCTTTCGGCAACTTCGCGTTCACCCCTCATTCAAGGCCTAGCTCGACAGCACCTTATCCAAACATCGGAAGATCGTGGAGGCTTCGCGGAAGAAATGTAGAGCTGGCGACGACCTTGAAGCAGGGGGAAGAGGCAATGTGAAGGGTTGGTTTGGAGAAGAGAGAGTCCGAGGTATCCATGGCTTCCTATCTCCAGGTCAGTCTTGACTGGAGATGAAGGACGATGATTGAAGGAGGCAAGCACCAAAGACGAGCACTGGACGAAGGTAAGAGGGAGACCTATCGAATGACAGAGGCAAGGGAGCCAATATCTATATCTACATGACTGTTATTCGTAGCGTTGAGTTGTGATTGTTACCTTTGCATACAGTCTGTTGTGAATGTGGTCCCCCGGGAATCAATCCAGCAATCCGAGAATTGCCCCTCCAAAGGAGAAACAGCCCGAACCAGCCTAGCGCCTTGGCAACTCACCTCAACGACTTCAGCTCATGCGTCGATTTCTTTGATAATCTTCAAGCTATTTGGACTGGACGAAGCAGAAATAAGTATCTCGAGAGACTCCTTGAACTGCTTCCAGCTTCGCATCAAATAAGCTACGGTAAGCATCGTGATTGTAAGAAATCCAGGGTCAAGTCTCCACGCGTCCGAAACATCGTGACAACGCATCCACTTCCTCCAACCAGCGCCTCATCAATCAGCTCACTTCAAATCAACCGACAAAACAACTTCAACATGTCAGGATATCCAGGACAAGGATATGGTGGTGGATATGAACAGCAAGTTCTCTTCTTTGCTATGATCCACCACGTACTCATATTCCTAGACAAGGCTATGGCTATCAGCAACAAGGTGGTTACGAGCAACAGGGTGGGTACGGACAACAAGGAGGATATGACCAGCGAGGCCAATACAACGATGGATACTCTCAGGTATGTCTTGCCATCTCTCGAATAACTATTTCTCACAAATCTAGCCTCAATACGATCGAGGCCAGCAGTATGGCGGACATGGTATGCCATGTGTGTGTCTTTCTGTGTTTACCCCGCTAATCATCAGCTCCCCCACCACCCCAAGGAATGGTCGGCTTTGGACATGGAGCTCCAGACTCCTATGCCTTCAAGTATTCCAACTGTACCGGTCGTCGCAAGGCACTCTTGATCGGGATCAACTACTTCGGCCAGAGCGGCGAACTTCGAGGCTGCATCAATGATGTTGGAAACGTCTCGAGGTACTTGAGCGAGAGCTTCGGATATGCCCGAGAGGACATGGTTATCCTTACCGACGACCAGCAGGATCAAATGGGTCAGCCTACGAAGGAAAACATCCTTCGTGCCATGAACTGGCTGGTCCGAGGCGTTCAACCGAACGATTCCTTATTCTTTCACTACTCCGGTCATGGTGGCCAGACCAAAGACACGAATGGCGACGAAGAGGATGGAAACGATGAGGTGATCTACCCGGTCGACTACAAGCAAGCTGGACACATTGTAGACGATGAGATGCACGCGATCATGGTCTCACCACTCCAGCCGGGTGTTCGATTGACTGCGATTTTTGATTCATGCCACTCAGGATCAGCCCTTGACTTGCCCTACATTTACTCGACTCAGGGAGTCTTGAAAGAGCCCAATCTTGCCAAGGAGGCTGGAATGGGCCTCCTCGGTGTCATTTCATCTGCTAGTCAGGGTGATTACGGAAAGGTTGCGGGTCATCTCATTGGATTCTTTAAAAAGGCAACGGATGGTGATGAGGCGTATGAGAAGACTGTTGCTACGAAGACATCGCCTGCTGATGTTGTGATGTGGTCGGGGAGCAAGGACGATCAAACATCGTATGTTGCTCTTCATCTATGGTACATTGACTAACATTTGTAGGGCTGATGCAACCATTGCTTCTCAGGCTACGGGCGCAATGTCATGGGCATTCATCAGTGCTATGAAGGCAAATCCGCAGCAGAGCTACGTTGAGTTGTTGAACAGCATTCGCGAGGTGCTTGCTACAAAGTATACTCAAAAGCCTCAATTGAGCTGCAGTCATCCTCTTGGTACGTTCATCAGTGGCAATTGGGCTTTGCTGACTCGACAGACACCAATTTGCTTTTCATTATGTAGGACTCGACTCTCAGAATGTATTTTCTGGAAGGGTGGCTGCTTGCTCTTGCTCCTCCGAAGCTTAGATGAATGCGAGATTTTCTCCGTGCTGTTTCAACTGCTCGTGTTTTCCCCACAGCTTGTGTGTCACAACCTGCCCTCCTACAACCGAAAGCTTACTACCATACATGCCCATACCCGCACGGAGCGATTTCCTTCCCTCGTAGGTGTACAGCAAGGCTCAACTCCAAGTGGATGTTCGCTTCTTTGTCAATTTGTTTTGATTTCCTTTGAGCTGTTGGGGGTTTTCCTCAGTCCTCCCAGCTGAACCTCTTATCTCTTCGTGCCTCAGCACCTCCAGTACTAGGTTGAATCCCTGCACCATCCATCTCGTGTATACTGTCGTCCTGCACGAGTTCGTGCCGTCCCCAAGGTCCTTCGTAAGCAGGGAGTTCTGGCGGAACATAGCGTTGCTCGTTCATTTCGTGGACGTCAGTTCTGTTCCCATCGAGCTCTGGTTTCGCCGCGTCTGGTGTTACATCCACGATAGTTTGGGTATGCTTATCCCCGGGCCTGGGTATACTGGTATCTGCCAACTCGTGGCGCCTTTTCCTTTTCTTATGCCAAAATAGAGCTGCAATAATCACCACAGCCAGACCCACTACACCTCCGACTGCAATTCCAGCAATCGCTCCTGCCTTTAATCCATCGTTTTTCTGTGGAGAGGTAACAGTGGTATTTGTCTGTGATCCGCCGTTGATATCAGGGGGATAAATGGCAACAAGGCTTGCTGATGCTGAAGTCGGAGGAAACGTTGCTTGCGAGACAGAAAAGTAGTGTCTTTCATAATCTGCTATGACATATGCCTCTTGCAGAAATGTCCTTCCCAGTGTGTATTGCGTGGAATTTTGTGCTTGTTTCAGTGGGAAATAGCGTGCGTCACCTCCAACGATTGGAGCAGTGAGGTTCAGATCGAATGCTGCGTAAGGGATGACTATATCAACAGTCTGACCACCCCCACCGCCCGCCTGACCTATTTTGAAAGCGAAGGTTGGGTTTTGCTTCACCAGAGCCGCATGGGCATCTTCGCCTACCAGGTACAGTTGGCCTTGCTCATTCCAGGTAAGATTGAACTGCTGTGCAAATGCTTCGCAAACAGAGGCAGGCAGCCAAATCTCCGTGATGAGGGAATCAATGAAAACGTCGATGCCGCTTGCAAGTAATGGGGAACTGCCAGCGGTATCGTAAGTCACAGACTGCAGGCTTACGAGCAAATCCCTTGAGAAATCTGCACCGAATGCAAAATTGACGTTGTTTGGATTCTGTCTCGTAGCATCATACCCACCTAGCGTCAAACTCCCAAATACTGGTGGGGACTTGTAATGTGCACCCGCAGTGTAAGCCCAGCTTCGACTCGGGATCAAAGATTGGTTGTATAGACTGCTCAACATACTTTGCTGAGGATCGTTCAGAGTTGTGAAGTTGAAAGGTACTGGGCTGAGCCCGAGATTTCCCAAAAAGAAGTCGTTTGTCCAGATGCCGGCAATCACCTGCTTCTGTAGACTTGGTAACCCAGCGCCCGGGACCCCTAGATTGACGGTATCGTAGCCATAGGACCCATTGCCAGAACGTCCAAGAAAGCTTTCCTCGTAAGTGTTCAAGGAGAAGATGGCTCCATCGATGCCGTTTTGGAGTCCCTGGGTAGACCAAGTTGTGGATAGGTTGCTTTGGAAGAGGTAACCACGCTCGTTTGCGCAGTTTTCAAGTGTAGGGTTGACATCGACGCAGCCTTCCGAGATAACCTCGTCACAGTCAGTACGTGTTTGGTTATCTGTGAAACGGGTACCGACCACCCAGATTGTTGAGCCTGCACTGGCTGATGTCCCTGGCAAGAGCCTCACAGTTTGCCCTGGAGTTCCGACTTGGATTTGGAAAGTTGACCACCAACCATCGTCTCCGTCCCTGTCAGGTATGCATGAGCGTCGCCATCGAAACGGTACCTGTCGACCTACCAGTAGAGGCTAGGGGGAATGCTCAATGGTGCGAGCGAGGCATCCACGGCGGCGTATGCGAGCTGTACACTAAATAATATGAGTAACAGCGACCGCTTCATCGCCACGATGAAAACCGTCCTCAGAATGGAAAAGAGAAAGGAGACGATAAAAGTGTATGAGAGGGAAGCCCAGCAAATCTCGAACTCAGCTCCCAAATCTTTACATCAGTTGTGCCACGTTCCACAGCGCTTACCATATGCAGGTCGAGAGTCTTCCTTGGTCTGGATCACGATCCGGCCAATTAACGTGGTGAGACAATCCGAAGGATTGCAGGCTGTCAGCCACGGTATATTAAAGTTTTCAGCTTGCCGATAATAGCATTCAGCCTTACATAGTCTAAATCACGGTAGCCTGATTGCAGCATCCTGTTTTCCTTCATGTATCGATGGTGCTCGCGACATTGTTCTTCTTCTCACTGTTGGATTTTCTCGCTCTTCGTTTCCGCTAGAAGCTATGGCTTGCCTCGGAACTTTCACTGTCGCTTCAATTACCAGCATTTGGCTACTCCTTGGAGTAGTAGCTGCTCAGCACTGTAAGTACCCGGTTTCAATTAGGAGTCGAAAGTTCACACCTTTTAGATCCTAGAAATACTGCCCTGAACGGGACTACTGCCAAGCCGAACCCAACTCCGACATCCTCCAGTTCTGAGCTAGTCACATCCTCCTTTTCCGATATCAAAGGGCCATTTCTAGCAGCAGTTTCCTCAACATGGACACAGGTCATAATACCCACAACCGTAGGAACTGTGATGGTGGTCGTAAACGAAGCTACAAACGAAACATCTTCAACCACAATCTATCATACAGACTACGAAAGAAATGGGTCGTCAACAATCTTGACCCGTACCGATACCGATGCTGCTGGAACAGTCACGCAGGTTGTGACGGATAAAAGGAATAGTCAGTTGATGACCATGTCAGTCCGCTCCTTTGCTCTTCTGGGTGATACTAAGTATTGGTAGAGCATATCCAACAAACTACTTCGTGGTAGAAGAGTCTCTAACATGGGACGCCATATTACCTACCGTACACATCAACAGCACATGTTGTTTCGAAACTCCTACATTATCAGCAACACCAACCCACACTCCATTCGTGCAGGTTGGACCTTTGGATGATGCAGACTCTCGTGGATGGTTATACTCACTGGTAGGTGTGAATTATGGAGAGGCATACACAGTTCTCGACTCAACAGAAGTTTCCTCGCTTTGGTCTGGTCAAACCCTCGGCATTGAGTATGATGGTTGTCCGTATACATATTGTCAACTGGCTGTTACCTCTGTTTCCCCTGCGAGTGCTGTGCAAGCCCAGCCAGGGGCGATACTGGCTACCAGTACGAGAACAATTTCGATTCCGCCTGCTGGTGGATCATCATCACCTAAGGCAGGAACTGGTTCATCGCCCGCGACATTAACTCCTCTTCCGGATCAAGTCTCGTCACCGATCGAGCAAAACACACCGAGTCCCGGGCATCCAGAAACTACCCCACGGGATAACGCACCAAGTCCAGGGCCTTCTCCTGAACCTACCCGACCGGCCAGCACACAGGTATCTGGTGCTCCTCCTCAAATCAATACAGGGAACCCGCAAGCATCCAACCCAAGTCCGCAGTCAGGAGTAGGGACTTCAATATCTGCGCCTGAGCCAGGTTCTATGGTTACGCCTCGTCCAATCCCAACATCCACTGCAGATAGTCTGGTAATCACAATAGGCTCCTCGGTAATATCCGCCAATTCGGCTTCTCAGTTCATTATCGGGGACCAAACACTTGGGCTAGGATCGACTATAACCATCGGGTCTGGATCATCGACGACCGTTGTAGCACTTCAAACGACGGGGTCAAACACAGTTCTAGTCGTAGGGGATTCGAGTTCCACTCTCAACAACGCAGCTCCAGTTGCGACAATTGGAGGCTCCGTTGTTACGGCGGATTCTGCATCGAATTACATTATTGGAGGGCAAACCTTGGCTCCGGGCTCAGAGATTGTGGTGGGTGGAACAACGATCAGTCTCGCGTCTGGAGGAACACAGTTGATTGAAGGGACGAAGACGATGGTCCAATCGACAGGAATTGGAGGGATCATTTGGAGTGTATTTGGCGGCACTACGGCAACAAGTGTTGGAGAAACTGGAGCAGCGTCGCCAACATACGTGCAAGCTTCAATAGCGGGAAGATTAAGTCCGCCGCTTGTGATGTTTTTGAGTTGTTTTTTGAGCATAGTTTTCATAATGAGAATTATATAAGAAGTATATATAATTAGAAATATAACACAAAGGTTCAACATGCTTTTATTCGATTTGAAATATTATAAATAATCTTTGAGGTTTACTTAATACAAATAAATGATTAAAGTTCGATAATTTAAATAAATTTATTTTGTGACGCTTGCTTTAGAAAAACGGCAATCACGTGTATGTACGGCCGCACATACTAACGACAGGAGTGTCCGCGCTTCGCTCGCCACTAACCGAGAGAAGTCTCTATTTAGTTCTAATACTTATACTCCTTATTTATTTTCCTTGCCTCGCTCTCGGTTAGGCCGAACGCGAGTCTCGAGCTTTATAAGTCTGATTTGTTATTTTGATTTTCAAGGGAGTAGAAGGATTCGAAACAAGAAAATTGTTTAAAAATATTTAAATAACTTGTACTTTTACGAAGGAAATACATTGTAGTAAATTCGTGCACCGACTTTTCCAACAACGAGTTTGAAAGCAGCCCAGCTACACCTCTGAGTCTTGACCGTAAAGTCCTATCATCTGTACCAGCATATGTTCATGAATGTCTCGAACCTCGGAGAAGGTTTCACTGAGTAAGAAGCGAGATATGCAGTTTCCACGACTTTGATGTTCAGAACACACGTTCACATTTTGTCACCCTGAACTTCCTTTTCAATGACTTTCTCCAGTGGCTGGGACCTGGCAGAAGCGGGAGCTGGAGTTCCCAGGATTCTCAATTCCGGCGATGCCCACTCGTCGAGCACGGTTGGGGCAGGAATAGCACCAGCACTTCCCACAAGACACATGCAAAGCGAGATCTGGGCATAAAGTACCGAATCATGTGCTGCTCTGTCACTATACCTCATTCCAAGAGCTAGCACCCCCAGCCCACCGCTGGTACGAGCGTGTAGATTAGCGCCATGAGCCAGCAAAATCTTGGTTGCAATACGACGACCCAGTTTGACAGCTATATGAAGTGCAGTCTCGCCTTGCCTGTTGCGACTGTTGATATCTGCTCCAGCTTCTAACAGACCTGCAATGAGCAAGTCCATGTCGTCTTCGCTCTCTTCTTCCCGTAAGTGGAGCACGAATGACATCAAGGGCGTAAACCCGTTTTTGTCGTAGCTGTTAGGGTTCACGCCATTGCTCAGGAGCCCATCCAGATAGCATTCTTGTTGAGTCTCGAATGGCTTGGTAGTGCCCTCCGATGTCCATTCATGCGGGCCGCATAAGTCCCGACGAACTTCTGCGAGGCAATGCAGGCCATTTCGCCCTTCAGTGTCCTCGTAGAGTGGATCGATTCCAGCCCCTACGATTGTCTTCAGCATTTTCGAATGACTTTCATACTCAACAGCTTCCAACATATTTTCGAAGGTGTCAAGGCTCGGATGTTTGATCATGATCTCGCGATTGTGAAGTGCCTGGATTTCCAACTGGTCTCCGTACCTCTCCCACTGGTCATGAGCAGGAGGCTGATTTATGGATCGCCGAGAATAACGGATAGGATCAGATGGCGTGAAGCCTTTCTCGAGAAGATGCTGGGAAATGGTGTTGCCAAGATTGTCGCGGCATACTGGAAACTCAACTTCATGTATAAAGAAACTATGAACGAGTAAATCGAGAGTCCTCCAAGGCAAGTATTTCTGGGTGATTGTATGGATTGCTGTCTGTCCGTTCTGATCCTGCTGTTGAAAGTCGAATTGAAATTGACCCAGTGTTCCAAGTAGAGAATCGAACCCCTTTTGGCCGCAAAAATCGTCAAACTCCATCAAGTGCAAGAAAGTCTGTCCTGCATTGTTGAGAGTGTTCACATCAGCTCCAAGAACAATGAGAGACGATATATAACTCGGCGGAGATCCCAATGTAGCAGCAATGTGAAGTACGGAATTTTGAAATGAATCCAATATCTCCAAATCGCTGGCGAGGATCGATTGCGTCTTGATTTTGCCAAATATATCCGAGGAGACTGACTGGTAACAACCACTTCCGACTGGCTTGAACATGGGTGTACGATTGCATGGCAGCCTGATGTCATCGCAATCTTGCAGTTTGTCCTGCACCATATGCTCCAGCAGTACTTCGAAAATATTCCTGGAAGATTGGTCGATGGTATCGATGAAGGACAAGGGTCGCGAACGTGAAGACCTGTTGGATCGATACCCTGCTTAATTGGGTTGGAAGTGACGGCCCTTACTATAGGAAGACCCATCTTTCCCTTTGACTTCAAACTAGATGCGTCTGAGAAAGATGATGTCGATAGTCGACCGATGATCGATTGTATATCGCCTAAAACCGGCGCGGAGAATTTGAATTGTAATCGTCTCTTCAAACTCGTCATACTTAGTGTCGAGCAAGTGGATTTCTTCCCCTCAGAGATCAGGCTCCCCCAGTTCCGGTGCATATTTAAGGCTCGATGACTTGTCCTCTGAGGTACTGATTGGCATTGTCGTTCTTGCGGTATTTGGCGGGATGTAGTCCTGGCCTGTGGTTGGAGCTTCCGACGCATGTACATCGGCAGTACTAAATAGTGCTGAGAATTGCCATGGGGCTTCCAATTTATGTGTTTGTAGAAGATTCATTGATGTTTCGTAGGCCAGTCCTAGAGCATCCGTTGAGATTATGAAACCGAGTCCAACTCCAGTGTCCAAACTGAGGTCTGGCATATGGCATTCGCTGGAAGATCCTGTCAGAGTCGGGAAGCGGTATGATGAGATCCAGGATGCATATGAGTTGTCATCGATGCCCAAGGGTTTATCAGGACTTTGTCTTGAATCAATGCTGGATCTTGCATTTGGCCGGTGCGACGTTCGCAGCTCCTTACATTTCCTAAGGAGTTGGAGTCGTTCTTTGGTGGCGTGTCCCTTCAAGCGAATCTGATTCGGACGAGATTGCAAAAGTGTTTTGAGTTGCTTCTGGATATCTCTCTTACTGACTACAAGTAAGTGAATGCCAGTGTGACTGTCCGAAAAGATCAAAATACCACGGCTGGAAATCTTTGCCACGTAACACCGCTGCAATATCGTCTACTTCAAGCTCTGTCATCATATACAATCTCACGAGTTTTCGTTGCCTTGATGTAGTCTAACTATTTTTCGGTCTGCTCATTCTCTTCGATCGCTTCTTGACTGATACGTCCACCAAAGTATGGGGCACACTGTTCCTTGGCCGTTTGCCTAAGCTTGTTGTCGACGAGCTTTCACAAGAAGTCGGGGCTGTGAATCCTCGAGTGTCGGACGTGAAAGTCGTGCCATCTGCACTAGCAAACTCCATGGTGCTCCGCTCGTCCCTTGCGCTCTTTTCTTACTTTCGAAAGAAAAACAATCCGATTCTAAAAGAATGGAAGACGGAGAAGTTTTCTATCAAGCGACTCGAGCAAGATATGGCACACTTTTGGGCAAAGTTCTTTTTGAGGATCGGACCCATTGTTAAGTGAAATGGAGACAGGAGAGAAGAACGGGACGGCCGCAGCACCGCGCTTCTGTGAAGCATGTTGAGGAAGGCGATGAGGCTGGATTATCTGACCGCCAGATACAGACGGGACAAATGCAAAAAAAGTCCAGGAAGTTTGGGTGTCTCGCGCCTGCCGTAGCTCTCTCGCTTACAGTAAACCCCTGTCTCGATCCAAATAAAAACGTGTGACATTCACGTGTGACCTAGGTCTCGAGGCGTTAGCGGTGCAGCAGGAACTTGGAACTCTCATTTCTTCCCCTCTCTCCAACTTCCACATAATCGGGCGCTCCTGATTCAAAATGCTGGCATTCTTCAATTTTCTATTATGAAATTCTCTGTTCAGCTCTTGCAGCTGAGTACTGTATCATGTCTTGTTCTCCTTTACTTCGCCTGCGTCGCGACACTTATTGATCGTGGGAACTAACACCAGTACTAGAGCGGAAGGCCACAACCTATTAGCATCGACCTATGACACAAAGCAGCGTAAGAATTTCCAAAGTCTACCAGAACTGTCTTCATGCTCAATGTGTTCAGGGTTGGCGTTTATGCCAACAGCACTAGCAAATTCGCCCTCTTGGCAACTACGATTTGGAAAGAAGCAAGCAAATATGAAGTCTACTTGTACATAGAGTAGCCAATAATTTAACTAGTTGAAACTACTGTGGGAGGGATAAAGCCCAATAAACCACATAATAAGAGAGGTAGCATGTAGTGAGGTACGGGAGAGACTCTAGGTGTAGGAAATCGCGAATCGATTAAATCTAGAGATAATACATATCTGAAGAGCGTGAAAAGTCGAGGGAGGGGAGGAGGAAAAGTGTATTTGATAAAATATCTATGAAAATTTTGTGTTCTTGAGTTGTTTTCAAGTGTTGAGCTCTTTTATGTGGAAAGTGCCTCTTCCCCACCACACTACTTGGTTTAGAGCTCTCTAACCGTAGTTTCACTACCTAATAACTAACTATAGTTTATTAGTAAAACCTAAAGCTAACGTAATGTAGTTGTTACTAAGTAATTAACTAAAATACTACTTATAAGTTTGCCTTTATATTATTTCCTATAGTTTCTATAGTGATAAATGTGCTAGCGTAATGCTACAACCAGCTTTGCCATCAGTCCACAGATAGTGAAATTTCTCGTTACCTTTAAGCAGTACAATATCTTCACTGTATCTAATTGTACTTTTCCTACAAAGTAATCCCCCGCGACTTCACTGCCCGATTCTGTGGGCTTGCGAAGGAAGTCCTCGAAGCCAGCCATATCCAGGCTCACCACGTGGCTTAACTCCTAGACCCGTCGGTCCTCGTGTAATGATCACTAGTTTCACTGAGGTAACGAGATACGATGGAGGTTCTCTGGTGATCAGCTGGAGAGGTTCCAGTAACAAAAGACTAATTGCTGAAGAAGGTAGACTCTTCTTCAGAGGGAGCTAACTATATACTAAAGAGATAAAGAACCTAAAGGAATGTGGCTCTTCTGTTTGCAGGTAAGGAATGAGGCCGCATTCAGAATAGGGAATGAAGCCGCATTTAGTATAGGCCATTACACCTCGTCAGACCAAGGTCGTGGAAGCTCTTGCCTGAGTCGATTCAGAAAATTTGCCAGAATTGTGTGGCCTAGCGTTTTCGGGACTTGTCATACCATGTCAAAGAAAGCCATTCGCATGATACGTGAAGCCTGGATTACTCTGGGCGGCGGTTCCTCTGTCAGTTTCGCGTTCAAGGCGGTCTCCTACACACGGCCATACATGTTGTCGTGCAGCCGTGTGGGATAAGGGCCAAACGACCCGTGCCTCCTCAACTCATTGAGCAAGATTGTGATAGTGCTATCCACTTTTTGCAGGTTAAGACTAACAATGCCGTCTTGCACACCTTCAACATCCTCGTTATTATCTCAATACTGATTGCCGCCTGTGGTCGACTCGTTTCTGCGTTTTTGATAAATTGTACCGCAACGGCTTGCTGTAGGGAATTGTCCGAGAGTTGTGCTGCTTCCAGAACATCTAGAATAGTGGCCAGACATTCACTAGGCGTCCTTGGTGCGAGCTCACTCGGCGTATAAAATTGGTCCATTGTAGCGGTCCGCGCAATTTCCGTACGGAGCGAGGCCAAAGTTTGGAAAACAAGACCGCATCTTAAAGGAAAGGAAATGGCGTTGAGGGCTTTTGTCGCTCTATCCTGTAGTACCAATACGTGGCAGCTGAGATGTGGACTGGGCAGTGTTGTGTGGATAATCTTTAGAGGCTGATGTTGGGCTTCCTCCTGACTCTGGCAACAAGGCTCACATTCATGAGCGACTGTACACTTTGCTTCCTTATATTAATGATTATGCCGAGAGAGGTCTCCGCTGGGAAAGATCTCAAGAACGGTAGCACTTCGTCCATTTGAGTGCTACTACCAAGAGGCAACTGCGAGGAATTTGCCACTCGCGAAGATGTGACCATTCTGCTTAATTCTGTGGACGTTACAAGCCAAATCTAAAGTGGGTAGATGGAAGCTGATCAATGTAAGAGGCATTGAAGTAGCCTACATTGAAGTCGGTGTCCAGTAACAGCGAGTGCAAAAAGCTCGCGCCGCTGCAGATCTTGTCCAGTTGCTGCCAGGAATGGCAGTGGTCGATAAGACTTTGAATTGGTGTTGCTCTGTCCCCCTTTGGCGTCTTGATTGCCTCGAGTATCAGCCTGACTGATTCAGGCGCACCACTTCCAGCAGCGTAATGGAGCGGAGTCTTGTATCGATTATCGGTAATTTCTAATGATGCACCATGCTCGAGAAGGATACGGAGGGGTATGTGGTCGGGTCTGGAAGCAGCCCATGCCAGTGCGGTTTTCCCGACAGATCGCGATCGTTCATTTCCGAGCAGTTCGCTTTTAGGTAGTCATCCAAGGGAAACACGCCACAAATACCGAGTATTATTCGATGTACGCCGGTGAAGCACTGCTTTTCAAGGCCGTCTGTGTGGTCTGGGAGAGACCGGCCGCTGTCAAGATGTGACGGCGATTCTCGGGTTGTCGGAGAAACAGCGCCCAGATAATATCTTGAGGCGATCATGCTGTTTGACAAGTAGTTCAATCATCTCTGCTCGAACCGCAGTTGCTGCGAACTACCGACAGTAAGCTTCTCTTCATCAGACTAATGCTCACTAGTACTTACATGGAGAGGTGTTCTGCCAGTTGGACTGACATCAAATGGTGATGCCCAGCCCTGGGAAAATAGTTTCCGTATACCGTCCAGGTTGTTGTGTTGAGCATAAAGGAAGACGTCAGAGTCCTCTGGAGCAACGCAAGAGGCCTTGAACGATACCACGAACCTACGTGATGCATTGTAGCCACTTGCGAGTTGAATGATTCGTCCCATCATCCACCAAGGAAGGTAGTAGTATATTCGAACTCTTTTCGAAGTAATTTTGCTGCATGTCTTGCATGAAGGTCGCGTACATGTTTGAGAACTTCGCTGCCAATCTGATTAATAGCATCCCGACAGCATTAGCGAGCCAGTTTGGTGTTTTCATCGCGCCAAGCCAATGGCATGAACAGCTACACACATTTGCTATCGCATTCTGTTCAACTGTGAACTCCACTTTGACGTGGCGTCCGCTAAAAGTAGGAACATTCGCGAAGTTTGTAGTTGACACCACACCTGTTTGTGTTGTTATCAATGGCGAGGCCTGGGCACTCCGAACGTCGCTTAGCCCTGTCACATCTTCGACGGCGACAGTTTCCTCCGCTGGTGGTGATGAGTGGTTTGAAATAGATTCGGGCTGTGGCCTTAGCTCTTGTATACGTGTGCTGATCCTCTCGTCAATGAATCGCGAATCCGTTACATGAAAATGTACAGCTGTCAAGGTTGCTTGAAAACTGAGTAGCGTCCTAAGATTGTTAGCCACGGACGTGATCAAAATAATAGGATCGCCTCACGCTAATATTGCAGAAATAGTCGATAGCAAACTCTGTATGATATCTGACAGTTATGCACTGATACTGTGTAATTTGTCTTCGTCCCTTAGAAATTTCCTTTTTTTCACACTGATCTTGACACCATCCTTATCCAGGCTCTCAGGATTTTTGGTCAGCCTGTTGATGATCAAGTGCTGTGCTTCCTTAGCTGTGTTTTTTGCTCGCATCAAAAGCCTCTCAAAGCGAAACACAACATTATTGTCATTGCTCGAGAGGACTCTGCCAGATCCTTTGCCATCTGAATAAGAAATTTTAGCTCTTCTATAGTGCTTCTCATCGGCTTTTGACCGGAAGAAGGACGTCAATATTCCTACTTTATTCTGTACGTCCAGTAATTTCTCAGGCGCGTGTTTGAGATCTATCAGGTTTTTGATACCCTTGGAGGCCGTGTTGAGAGTTGACACAAGAGTGATGATAGACGCAGGAAAGGAGACCGGATCCATGGTGTGACCTTGATAGAATTATGAATGATGATTCTAGCACACAGAGCGAGGAAACCTCTACAGGTAGCGGGCTGCGCTGTACGCCTAGACGTGACACGGCGTACGCTACATAACAACTCAGCAACCCCTATATTCTGACAGACCTGTACCTCCGTACACTGCATGCAAAGGGATGGCTCCATTTGTCATGTCGTCGTATAGCCTCAAACCACCTACGCCCGAAGCCATGGATGCGAGAGCAAAGCTTCCACCGTGCAGCCATGACCGTGAGAGGGCGACCGTAGTTGAGCGTTCTTGGGAAACGGACGCCGCAGTAGCGCCTTCCCAATGAATTCCACCAGTCATCCACACAGCAGGGCAGATCCGGTAACAGGCAGACATCCCACTCCGCCCATCTCATCTCGCCTTTTCCCCTCTATACTTCAAGATCTCGTCCGCTTCCTGCCTAACTACTGCGAATCCCGTCTGATTATCTTACATGCTTGGTCAGGAAAATTTCAACCTATGAGCAATCAGCACACTCAGGACAACCACGAAGATGAACTCCTATATCAATCTCTGTGAAAATTGCGACAGGTAAGCTTCGCCGCCCTCGATGCCACATATTTATTGACCTCAGCAAGGCTTTCAGAGTACCCGGAAGGCTGCTACGAGTTCTTGATAGAGGGATTCGCTGGCGTTTTCGGTCATTTGATTGAGCCTACTGTCAAGAATTTCAGCTGGAACAAGCATTGGGCGGTGGATCACGACAAGAAGACAGTCAAATTGCTTGGTGACTCATTCGAGACGCGAAGAAGCGGCTTAGAAGAAACCTTGGTACATGAGAGAGACATCGGCACGTTTAATGTGTTGAAAAGATGGACCGAGGAACGATTCCCTATCTATGGCCCAGATCGCGAGCTTGTTGCAGATATCGAACGTTCAGCTGCGGGCCTGTTCGGTATCGTGACGTATGGGGTACAATTGATCACCTACTGCGAGAATGAGGATGGCATATCTATCTGGGCCGCTCGGCGTGCTGCGAACAAGGCTTTGTATCCGAACAAGCTTGGTGTCACTGTTGGTGGCAGTCTTCCAGCCAAAGAAACCCCCTTCGAATGTCTTGTGCGCGAGGCTCAAGAAGAGGCGAGCTTACCTTCGAGCCTCGTCACCAAAGCGGCGAAGTCTGTTGGGATCCTCAGCTACGTTACGGCTTCCGACGTCAAAAGCGCAAAGGGCAGCGAGCCTGGACTCATTCGAGCGGAAGTCCAGTACATATACGACATGAAAGTTGGACCGGATGTGAAGCCGACACCATTTGACCATGAAGCTTCAGATATCAGTCTGTACTCGATCGAGGAGATCAAAAAGGCTCTTGATGACGGCGATTTCACTCCCGCAAATGCCTGCCTGATGCTGGACTTCTTCATTCGGCACGGGCTGGTAACATACGAGAACGAAGTGAATTATGTTCGCATTCTCACTCGTTTGCGTCGATCGTTGGGCATACACACCGCTTGAGATAGGGCCTTGGTGGAAACTTGCGCAGAGGAAGTGTGCAGCGTGTACCTTAAAATCAAAGATCTCCTACAATGGGTATTTTCAGAGTCTAGATAGCTCCCAGATCTTGCATGAGAGAAGAGGCCATCTGAAGAATGAAAAAATCCTTGCAAACCCCTGCCGTTCCAACTACGTTCTTTCTTGTCCTGATCGGTAAGACGTGTCAAACTTACATACTTAGAGCCCGTTTGGCTACTGCTTGTCTTCTACTCAAAGTTGGCGCGTTGGGGTAAATCCAAAAGAGCATAGCGAAAGAGGAGAAGGGCAAGCTCGGATTCGGGGAGCGAAGGTCATGGACTGAGAGAATTTGAGAGGTCTAATCTCGTGATAGGGCAGCCAGCTTAGTTACTTAAGCTGGATAATGTGGGTAGCCCATTGTGTGCAACGGGAGTTCGCTGTTGACGCAAAATTATTTTGGTGCGGTAGGGGAGATGCGCAGGGAGGCAAAACCGAGATTAAGACGAGGTGAGCATCGCGCAGGGCCAGCGGGAAGGCGGAAGGAGAGTTGAGTTGGGGGTGAATGTAGCAGAGGAGCAAGTTGGAAGTGAGGTGAAGAGAAGCAGGAAGGTTCTTATAGATGATGTAGAAAAGCAGCTCGTCATCCAAGTCATACAAAAATTTACTGACTGCTCAGTGCTTGACGAATGTCTGCAACATGTTGATGTTCATTGATGCAAACAGTGCTGCATATCTGGATTAAGCCATGTGGTCAGCTGGAGGCTTTGATAACAAGTACAATTTAACCGAAACTCCGTTCGGAAGTGCGGGAAACTTCACAGATCAGTCAATCGTGAAGCAGTTCATTGTTAGTATGCGAGCAGGTGATAGAATTACCAGTAAGAGAAGTAGTTCGCATAGACTAAGGGCTCACAGCGTGTAATGACTGTACCAGAGGGGCCGGATTTGCAAGAATATCTCGATTTGCTTGAGAAGTGGGATGCGAGAGACGGTAGTCATGACTCGGAGCAAGTAATGGCCAAGCCGAAAGTGTGGTTGGCCCGGAGTAGATGGATACAATACGGAGGTGTTCTGAGATTTATTGCCCATCTCTGAATCGCTTCTATTTCGGCATGCATCGGACAAGCTCCTTTTTAATTCCAAGCATTTGGCTCGTCCGCGTCACTGGGTCTGTGCCAACCACTCGGTACCTACTCCGTTCCAGGGGTTCTTGATCGGTCAACGTAAATCCACTCTTCAAGAACTGTCAAACATGAGCGGAATCTCGGTTCACGAACGATTTCTGCCGTTCCTTCTTGGCGTCTGACCTACAGCAGCCCTTTCCTACTTATACATCTTTAACTTTGCATCTATCTACCAAGGTATCAACTACCTCCTCCTCCTCAGCAGATCAAATCAAAGAAACCGAGATTGAACAATTGCCGCCGGAGTTCGTCCTTCTCCAAATTTCAGAGTTTTCTTTCTTGTGGACCAAGACGAATTGGGAATCCCATCTCCGTCCAAGCATTTTCTACCCCACAATGTGTAAAACTAGGCCTAAAACTATCGACTCAACAACATGATGAATCCACCAGAAGATGTGCCAGCATGAATGAATGGGTCTCACGATTAGGAATCATTTTCTTCTTCGAAGTGCAAATTCTTATTAGCACTGACTCGTGGTAGCCTTGGAATAAGTTATAATCCCTCAAACCCTTTCAGATTTTTTCTCTTCAGCCAGTATCTTGTGCTCAGTTCTGTCATTACTTTGTCGAATTTCACTATGTTTTCCCTCATTTTCATTGCATCCTCGCTTTTCAGCGCCGCAGCCGCAACTTCAAAGTACGCCCCAACTCCTGCAACATGTCCAAGTTCCCTGGTACGAATTGCAGATGGTCTCTCTAGCGAGGAGGGCTCATGGCGCACTGCGCGAAAGTACCTGGCGGACGACTCGCTTCGTACCTGGCTGAAGACAACAAATCCTGATTTCAATACATCCGGAGAGCTCCCTACCTTGGGCCTATCCATCAGTGGTGGAGCTTACCGAGCAATGCTCACAGGAGCCGGTGTTATCCAAGCCCTTGATTCCCGGGACAGTTCCGTCGGCACCAGCGGACTTTATCAAGCACTCACGTACACATCTGCTCTCTCTGGTGGCTCATGGCTTCTCTCTTCACTGGCCGATCATGACTTCCCAACTGTCAGCAGCCTTCTTTCAAGTCAATGGAGTACGGCTCTCAACAACGGACTTCTCGCCCCCAATGGCGTACTCACTATTCTCGCCTATGCCCAAATTCTTTTTGACATCAAGGACAAAGAGTCAGCCGGCTTCACCTCCACTTTGACCGATCTCTGGGCTCGACTCTTGAGTTATCAGCTTTTGTCGGGCTCGAATGGCGGCGTAGCAAGCACCCTTTCTGGAATTCAGAGCAAGTCAAACTTCGTGTCACACAACGCTCCATATCCTATCATCACCGCATTGAACGCAGACCTCAGTACCGATGCATGTGTACCAGACACCAATGCTTCCGTTTGGGAGATGACACCATTTGAGACGGGGTCCTGGGGCGCTGATGTCAACGCATTCACACCGAGCAAGTACTTGGGTTCGTCAGCAAATGGAAGTTGCTTCACTGGATACGACAACCTTGGATTCGTTCTTGGGACTTCGTCACACATCTTCAACGACCTTGCTGCAATCTATTCCTCTCTTGCACCAACACTAGATACGTTCTGTACCACAAGCTTGGGTATGGCTGACACGAGCGATTTGGGTGAAGCTATTTCTGCCTTGGAAGCCATCTTTCCCAGTTTGACCAAGGATCTCGCCAAGACAGTTGATGCATTCTATGCCCTTTACCCCAATCCCTTCCATGGTCTCTCTTCAGCCCCGGCAGTTTCGTCGCAAGATACTCTGCATATGGTCGATGGTGGTGAGTCTGGCCAGACAAGTCCTATTTTCCCTCATCTGCTCCCCGCTCGGAATGTAAACCTTGTCATCGTCAATGACAATAATGGAGATGATTCCGCTCTCCCAGCATACCCTAATGGAACCGCCATCTACAACTCATACCTGGCTGCTGCATCCGCTGGCTTAAGTCGTATGCCAGTTGTCCCGTCGCCTTCATCGTACGACTACACAGGGAAACCGATATTCTTTGGATGCAAGGATCCGTCTGTTACGACTTTGGTTTGGTTGCCAAACAGAGCAGATACTTATGAGAGCGGCATTGCGACATTCACTGTGCAGACTTCGAAGGCTATCACTGCGGCCATGATTGATAACGGCAAGGCAATCATGAGTAGAGATAATAGTAGTACGTGGGCTCAGTGTCTTGGGTGTGCGATCTTGGATTCTGGGAGCTTGAATGTGCCAAGTAGTTGTGATGTATGCTTTGAAGAGTATTGTTTTAAAGAATAAAAAACTTCGTTTCTTTTTGGGCTTCAGAAATTCGATTTCTGTCATTGGAGATCGATTAACCAAATCTAATTCATCAACATTAACCCTAACTCCGTGTTTTTTACATCTCAAAGTTGTTTGCTCGGGCCTTCTTAGATTCGCTCTCTAAAATCGGTCCGTGGTGGGTGGGTGGCATAGAAGTCTGATTATGACAGCCCCTGCTGTGTTTATCTTCAAACGATCCTAGGGTGCAGTGTTCTCGAAAAATCAGGTGAAATTCAGCCTGAAGAAAGAGAGGCTCCTTGGATTGAGACAAAATCTACCAGTAAAGTATTTATTCAACGCCCATAAAGAATAAGTTTAAAGGACTTCTTTATTCATAAATTATCCCAGTTTTAAGTAACCCAAGGTACATCTTTAATCCTTAGGTCACATATAGCTTGTATTCATTATAAGCATCTACCTTGCCCATTCGCATGAAGGATTTGATACGAAGACTCTAAATGTAACAAACAAACACTCGAATTACTTGGAATCGGATTTCTGAGTTGACAAAAGTGATGACAATGACTGAAGATATGTTAATTGTGGATAAGTATTATCAAGGATATGACCAAAAACTTGAGCTAACTGGAGTAATATGGCCATGTTTAATAAAGAAAAGATTCAGGAAGAGTATAATGACAAGATGTGACTTAACTAGCCCTGATATTCTGCCTGTACTCTCCTTTACTTGTCTTTCTGACGCAATGCAATGAAATCGAAGGCCATAATTCTATGATCTGAGACGACCTGAAGTGAACAAACACAATTAGGCTTTGGAGAGGGAACAAAGCGTGTATTTCTTCAAAGAGTTCAAATAGAGTGAACCCTTATCTGTAAGTGACGGTGTCCCTTCTAAAACTAACGCGCTCTTTCTGGATGTCTTTGTACGGATCGAAAGTTCTAATGTGAATTTGAAACGCTTAGAAGATAAAACAAGGCTACATGTCGATGCGCGTGGTTCGGTCTTCATGCCACCAGAAACGCGAAGATTTGAGATCACATTGCTCGTCATCTGACTAGCCTACGATGGGCCGATAGTTGCCCCCCGATATTCACGCAAGTCAACAAAGCTGAAAGGGGTAAGAATTATGAGCGAGCTTTTTCGACGTCGAACTCGATTGCCCCCGCTAGCAGTCCAGGCTTTGCATTCGAACTACATTCAAGATCCTAGCTATCTTGAATTCCCAAAGTCAAATCATTGTCACTCAAAAATCCCTTACCAACCTCACGAGAGCTTAGTTAGATCTCACAACTTTGCCACACTCATCACCAACCTCTCAGCCCCAAGTATGGAAGTCCAGGCTATTGCTGTAGGTCAGTTGGTATTTCAGTCCGAAATCTGGTTTTTGCTCATGAATCAACAGATCGGGGCTACTTTGACGACGTTGAAACAGCACAGAAGGAGATTCAGACCACCCTGCGAAACGTCTCGCAGCGCAGACTTCAACTCCGTACCCGGGAGTGTTACATCCTTAGATTCATGCTGGATCAGTACCATTACACCTCTGGCATTCCTCTCGAGGTTACACCGCACCTTTCTATTCAACTCTATCCCATCGGTCCGAAATCCCTCGAGCTTGCCCACCAATCACCATGCTCGGCCAATGTTCTCTTCAGCAAAATTACTCTGCAATTCGCGAACAAACAACCAGATCGCATCTTGCAAGCCCTTCTTATTAGAAGGTTAATGAAGGACGGAAAGCCAACTAGATACGTCGTCTTCGTATGGTCGACTTTACGCCTGCCTCTCCAGTGGTATCGACCCGTATGAGGTTGGACGGTACAGATCAACTGACGATGAGGATGGCGATGAGGATGACGATAGTGACTACGAAAAAGTTGATAACGAGCAAAAGGATGAATACATAGGCTGGCAAGAATGCTGGAAGGTCTCTGGAGATGTAGCCGTCAAAGCGGTTGATTTGGGTGCTTGGGAAGATGTTATCGAAGACGAAGGCAACGATCACTATGAGATCATGCATGATGTGACGGAATGGAAGTGCTTTGGATATGCTGAAGGGAAGGAAGACCCAGGCTTCGAAGCAGATGCTCTCCTCGCTATGTCGACTCAATCCTCGCCTTCTCGATCAACTGCCTCCGACAGAGCTAGCGGCTCTGGCAACTCTGACCTCACAACCTCTAGCCAAAGCACAACTGCTTCATCACGAGCTGATGATAGCAAGTGAGTATCAAGACAAGTACCTAGTTGGACGTTGCGTACATTGGTGTGGAATAATTTACATAGGGCGCCGAATGGGTTGTGAAAATAATGCTAGTGGTGATGGATAAGTTGTGGCGGGTAGTCTTTGCCATGGAGACTCGATTGCTTATTTTAGCGCGGCTAGCGGAGGATTAGAGAGGACTTACATGCAATATCCAAAGTCCTTATTATGAGATTTCCTTCGTTCCTTCATTTAGTCGGACAAATATATTCAAGTGGGTGTAGATACTACAATTGAAAGGGGCTCGAAAATTCCTTACTTTAACGAGGACGGAATGCTGGAGGCGGTGCCTTTTGCAAGAACGCAACTAGTAAGAAGATATCATTTGACTTGTATTCATTTCGCATTATCCATTATATGTGCTAGATTTCTGTCTCGTAGCTAGCCCCGGCTTCATTCATCCTCATTACAATCCCAACACAAACCAACCAATCGCCATCTGGAAGACAATCATTCCTACCCAGAGACCTCTCTGAACAGTGTTTACTGGAGCAGAGCCTGTAGATATTGGGCTTGACGATGCAGAAGGGCTAGAGACTGTCGTGTTGCTGGGAGATACACCACTGCCACGTGCAAGACCCAGACATTCTGCCATGTTGAAGAAGATGTCGATGTTTCCATATACACCTCCGAAGAGTTCTTGGCAAGGGCCCATGGCGAAGACGGGGACATCTGTGAGCGAGTGGACACCTTGTGCCTCGTATCTGTGCATCCAATTGTTAGCATTCACCATTAGAGAAAGGGAGGGAAAACAAACGTTTGAATGGTTCCGTTTATAATGTATCCATCAGTGTTGTCAGTAGGGTTGACATAGTAGTCGGTCGATGGGAAACCAGTGATGTTTGTTGCTGGAAGACGAGGTCCGGACTTGTGGACCCTGAAGTTTTCGCGCACATCGGGGTGGGCTCCGACACCTTGAGCAAGAGTATATCTTGGATCCCAGTTGACAGGGAAGTTGACACCAGTGTTGTACGAGATGCTGGCATTGGTGACGGTGTATTGACTTTGTCCAGAGTTCTGGTAGACTCCAATGGCATTGCGCTTCTCTCGATCGTTGGTCTTAGAGCTGAGGTAGGTGGTATCGGCAGATCCAAAGACATCAAATCCGTGACCGTGATCAGCTGTGACAATGATCAAGGTATTGTTGAGCTCGCCAAGGGCAGTCAACTTTTCGATGGTAGCCTTGACGGTATCATCCAGCTCCAAAAGATCACCCAAAGCACGATCATAATCTAAGGTATGCATCTGCTTGTCAATGGAAGCAGCCTCAGACATCATGAAGAATCCCTTGTCTCCACCACGAGCGTGAAGAATATCGATAGCCTTGAGGGTCATCTCCTTGAGGCCTGGAAGGTCGAGAGCAGGTTGCTTGTTGCCGGAAGGATCGTTGGTAGTCTTGTTCAAGTTGGCCTTGTAGACATTCCGGTCCAACCAAACGGGAAGATTGGACGTGCAGAAAATTCCGAGAGCCTTCTTTGCGCTGGTCATAGCTGAAAGAGACGTCTTGTTCATTGATACGGCATATCCTGCATTGGCAAACTCTTGGTAGTAGTCCTTGCGTTGGTATGATCCAGATCCAGCAATGAATTGCTCGGCACCGGCACCAAAAAAGACATCAGCTCCAGAGTAAGGAGTCCAAGTGTAGTTGGTGACTCCACGAAGAGCTTGATCGATCAATGCACCATATTGAGAACGAGCTCGGGTGTGTCCAGTCAAGGCAATTGGTGTGGCATCAGCAATGAAAGCTGTGCTAACAACCCCAATGGCGCTTCCCCAGATACGAGTGAGCAACTCGACGATTGTCTCAACCTTGGGATCGTCGAAAGGATCGGCACTCGAATCGGCGTAAACTCCCATAGCATTGACGCTCGACTTGTGTCCAGAGTACAGTGCTGAAGCGGAGTTGGCAGAATCGGTAATGTAGCTGTCAAGGGAGTGCGTCTTCTTCGGTCAGCTGGATCTTATGAGTGATTTGAAATCCTTACCATCTGGTGTCCCAGCACTGGAAACTTGTCCATCTGCATGGTAGTCTGGTACTTTCCATTGATGCTCTTGTGTCCGATCAAGCGTGCTGCTGTGATCATATTGGTAGTCATGCCGTCACCTGAAGCATGTTAGATTGGAGTTGGAAAAGATCCTAAGAACTTACCAATGAAGAGAATGACATTCTTAGCACGCTTCTGCTCCTGAAGTGGGCGTACGACCCAATTGGCAACCGTCTTTGTGCCATTGTAATAGCTAAGAGTAGCAACATACTCTCCTGGCTCGTACAGGGCAACTCGTCTGTATGCCTTGGATGTAACGCGGACAACCGATGGGGTTTTAGCATCTTGTGCAAAGAGATCCTCGAACCAGGTGAAGTTCCAACGTTCGAGAGTCGGCTCAGCAATCTTGAAGAAGCTTGTAGCTGGCTGAGGTGCTCCACCAGCTTTGGCAATTGTGAAGCTGAAGTTTGGATCCGGGATACCACCATTTGCCTCAGAACCGTTGACTGGAGCATGAACCTATTGCAGAGTGAGATAAGATCACAGTCTGAAGCCAGTGGAATACACACCTCCAAGCGAATATCAAAGTACTGCCCAGCGAGAAAATCGGTCTGATCAGGAGGAAGGACACAACCCAGAGCTTCATAGCGGGGTTAGCTCTGTGTGACAATTAGGGAACGCTACAACCTGATAAGTACTAACTGGGACATGCTCCAAGACGCTGGAAGGTTTGTGCAGCTGTCAATGAAACGATTGACGAGACGGCCAAAGCGATTCTGGATACCGAAACCATGGTTGCGGGTGAAGAAGGACAGAATTGAACTCAATTGGAAGCTGTAGCTCGCTGCAGACATCAAGGTCCCTCGCCTTTATATGAATAAATCCGTCATGGCAGGGCATCGGTCCCGATCGTCAGGTACGCTATCACCAGGGTATCTATTTCTTGGTCCTCCATCCTCGACAGCTCAGGATCCAACCAACCTCGGTCGTGATAGTTCCCTGCAGCAACTTCTGCTTCCCTGTAGTTACTTCTTGTTCCCTATACATGGGATGCACAGCTGCTTTGTGACGGGGCGAGGACAGGACGATGATGGTCTGGAGAGTGAATCAACACCGAGAACGCCCACACGTGTAGCAACCAGCAGCTTGGCAGTCTCTTGGCTACAGCAGCCATCGTGAACTCTGTACTATGTACCTGCCCGTTGCAGCCATCCTACGCAGCCTTGCTTGCTGTAGTTCTGCTGTAGCTTTGCAGCCGGGGGAGCTTCATCCTGTCCGCCAAGCGCCGGCGAGGAAAATGTTCTTGAGAAGCTCTAGAAAGATCGAGGGGGAGGTCTTGGAAATGTGACGACAGTGGTTGAGACCGTGGCATTCTGCCCGGGGGTGATTCGCTGTGGGAATGGCTGCCAAGATGGTGGCTGCAATCAAGCATGGCTGGTGTGCCCAGGGCGCTTTGAGGGCATTTTCCGCTGCGGAGGAGTCCGAGTATTCAAGTTGGTAAGTGAAGGATTCCCCCACGTGCAACAGGTAATGTTGAAATATTGGTTGTAAACTGTGGTGTTCGAGTGAAACAACTACTCGAGGACGGGAGAGAGGGCTGGTCTATCAGATATGGCAAAATGCTCTACAGTAAGCTGGGCCGCTGACCCATGGGTGGGGTCGTGGGCTTCGGGCATCTCCGTATCCTCGACAGCTTCGAGCTTCAAGATACAGCCTCATCTTCACATCAACATCAACACCCACAACTCCACGACGATGGGTTTTATAACTCCGCAACTGTTCATTTCTGTTTGGAAAACCGACTCCCCTGCTTTGTGAGGTCTACGAACCAGAATGGATTGTAATTTGCGCCGCCCTTGGAGCATCTTATCAAGAGTCAATCCGTTGCGATTGATAAAGAGAATGATACAAGCCACAGCCTTGCGCACGCGAAGAACTTAGGAGAGGATGGGATACAGTTCACGGATGTCTATGGGTTGGAAACAGAGCGGCAGTCTTCTGTGTGGTGAGGCATGGTGAGGTAGAGAGGATTCAATCCTTTTTCTCAACCTCGGAAACTCGACCCACCTGTAAAATACATCATGCATGTCTTTAGGAAATTGTTACAAATTGTTACTACACATGTTGAGTTACATCCCCCCCCCCCAAAAAAACACCCCCAACTTCGCCAGGCTACCATTAAACAGAAACATTAATAAACATAGACTTCACAGCCAGGTATTCCTGAATACCCTGCGCCCCTCCTTCTCGTCCATATCCACTCTCCTTGACACCACCAAACGGATTCTCAGCCGCACTCAACATACCCTGATTGACACCAACCATACCGACCTCAAGAGCCTCAACAACACGCCAGGATCTGGCGATATTCTCTGTGATAACAAAACCTCCCAGACCGACATCACAATCATTAGCGATGTTGATAGCTTCTTCTTCCGTGTCGAATTTGTACAGACCTACGACTGGGGCGAATGTCTCTTCTCGTGTCGTCAACATCTCTTTACTCATATTCTTGATGATGGTGGGTTGGATGAAGTATCCTTTTGTCCCTTCCATTGGAGCTCCACCGAGGATGACCTGACCGCCGTGTTTCTTTGCATCTGTGGAAGTCAGTGCTGGATTGTGAGGTGACCAAATGACTTGCCGTTGATGTGGCTCATGGCTTTCTCTACGGCTCGTTCATGAGTCAAAGGACCAATGATAACACCTTCATCCGTTCCCTTTCCGACCTTCAACCCCTTGATCCTGTTGGCCAGGGCATCCGCAAATTTATCATAGATTCCTTTCTGGACCATGATCCTATTGGCAGTCACACAGGTCTGGCCTGAGTTTCTCAGCTTTGCAACAAGGCATGCCTCAACAGCCGTGTCAATATTCGCATCATCAAAGACAAGGAATGGACTGTTTCCGCCAAGCTCCAGACTCATTTTCTTGACACTGCCCGCGCAATGTTCGGCCAGAATCTTGCCAACCCTTGTGCTGCCGGTGAAGCTCACTTTCTTCACTTTCTTGTTGGTGCAGAGTTCTTTTCCCACTTCTGCGACTAGATCAAGTGTTGTGACAACGTTGATTGTTCCTTTGGGGAAGCCGGCTTCTTGAGCGAGAACAGCTTGGGCGAGACAGCTGAGTGGGGTCTCGCCAGCAGGTTTCCAGACCTGGGCAGAAGAATGGAGTCAGTCACTTGTTTTCAAATTCCGACGAGGACTTCCAAGTGAAGAGCAAACTCACAGTCGTGCACCCAGCTGCAAGAGCCGCCCCAGCCTTCCTCGTAATCATCCCAATGGGGAAATTCCACGGTGTCAAACAAGCCGCAACGCCCAGGGGTTGCTTGAACGTCAAGATGCGTTGATTGAGATTCGCAGAAGGGATGACTTCACCATAAGTCCTCTCCGCCTCACCAGCAAACCACTCCAAGAAACTCGTCGCATACATGACCTCCCCCTTCGCTTCCGCCAACGTCTTTCCATTCTCTAGCGTCAGGATGAGAGCCAAATCATCGATATGTTTGAGGTTGAGATCATTCCACTTCCTCAACATACGCGCTCTCTCGCGTCCCGTTGTCTTTTTAAACGTCTTGAAAGCTTCATCCGCAGCGTCGACTGCGAGTGCGGCGTCTGCTGCTCCCATCTCGGGGATGGTGGCGATTTTGTCGAGGGTTGCTGGGTCGAGGACGTCGAATGTTTTGTTAGATTTCGCGTTCACCCATTCTGCGTTGATGAAGCCTTTGCTTTGAAGGAGGTCTTTTCGCTTGAGGTCTGAGAGGGATGTTGGTGCCATTTTGGTTTCTTGCTTGGGGTTTCGTCAATAGGGAGAGAGAGATGGAGAGACTGGTGGTGAATAGTGATTTTTTGAGATGATGTTTACTTTTGTGGGTGATTTTCACGAGATGAATTTAGTCAAAAGCGATCAAAGATCACCAAGAAGTTCGTTCATTCTGCATATGGGGCTACAAGGATCAGGAAATAATTCGCTCTCACACCTTCAGATTCGGGGAAGCATTGGGTGTGGTGCGGGGTCATGGATGCATGCGGGGTTGACACACCAAGCCAGTGTGGGGTAAGTCAAAGTCGAAGATCCCAGGACTTTATTTCCGGGGCCGTGGAAATAAATTCCCGGCGTCTTGGGATTTGATTTCCGCTCCTAATTATCGGGTAATACTTCTTTGTAGGGAGAGAGTGAGGGGGAAGTGTAGAATGGTGATGATGTGGTCAAGTAGTTCAAGTGCTACAGAGACAGTCATCTCGTACTAGAATGTCACCAGACATGTCACCAACAAGTGTGGCTTCTAGATCCTCAAGACAGGTGTCAAGATGCTCTCCGTTCAAGCAATTCTCCGAGACCAATAACCTCAATCACTTCAATAACAAGTTGTACTAGTACTGTACACTGCGTATCCTCAAACTCCTAATCATTTCCATCTGAAAGCGCAGTCAAGAAGAAAACAACAAGTCAAACTCCACCTAGCTCAGATAATCCTTGATCTCGCTCTGAAGTTGGAGGAAAGTATCTTTATCGTGACCAGGGATGACTCTTCCTCTCGTCGTGGCTTCCAATCGCTTCAGTCTCTGGGTACTTTGGAACCAAGCAGGGTGGTCACTTTGATCGTCAGTTACGGTCAGTGGGGTGAAAGAAAGAACATACCGTGCCAACCATCCTTGGGGAATACCATCTCGCCACTATTTTTACGTTAGCAAAAAGTTTGATGTCTTCCAGCGATACTCACATTCTCGATGACGTGACAGTGATCACTGATGAAGAAAAATGTTCCGCTGTTTGGAAGGTTGAGTTGCATGCCAATCAGTCCTGGAGTCTGTCAATACTCATCTCTTACACCATGCCGGGACACGTACCATCAGTGTGTCCAGGGAGATGATGAAGTGTAATTCCCTGACAGAAGTCCATAGCCCGTTCATCGAAAGTCTTCCAATTCAATCCCAACTTCCCATCTATTAGTTCTGTCCAAATCCCAAGGTGGGCCAACTCACTTGCATGTAATGCGGCATATAAACACCAACATCCGCGCCTGTTGCAACAGACCAGAAAGCAGATCTCAATTCCTTGTCATGGACCCAAATCTCAACATCCTTCCGATCCATAAACATATCCAAACCTCCCGCATGATCCAGATGCATGTGACCCAGAATACTACATACACTCATCAGCTCCAAATCTAATCTAGGACTGAGTGAGTGAGTGCAAGACTTACATCTTCTTGACATCCTCCAACTTATGACCCGTCGCCTCAATAGCAGCCTTCAACTCATGTCTCGGCTCATACTTAATCCTCGTAAAGACATCAATGAGCTGAGGACCCCAGACCTCAGGGTAATCCTTCCCACAGCCCGTTTCCCAGAGAATGACGCCTTCGTGGGGATGATCGATCAGGACGCAGTACATGGGGAGTTCTCTGCGCTTGTTGACGAAGGATTGGCCCTCGGTAGATTTGAGAGAGGTGTTACCACCGCGGACGACGAAGCCCTCGTCGCATTCTAGCCAGCCGACTTCGAGGAGGTAGGCTTTGGTGCCGGGGGGACAGACGTTGGAGACGTGTGAGGGGACGGCGCCTGCGTCGAGGGCTCTTTGGATACCGGACATTGTTGTTTTTGAGTTGAAATACAGAATTATATGAAACAAAAGAAAACTCTGTGTTCAAACCTTTCAAATATATATATTAGAATACGGAACTTCGAGTTCGAAATAAGAAGAAATTGAAAAGTCGGATCGAGGGATGGGTATGGACTTCTTTCAATTAACCCCGCACCTTGTCCTCCCCCCTTCCCCCTCAATCTCCTGCTCGAACTTGGTCAGCCTCCCCGTGAGTTGGTTCATCCATAGTAGGGAAGTGGTCACTAGAAAGTACTGGGTCTGAGTTCGAGACCAAACAGGCCGTACCACTTGTACGTGTTGCTGTAGTAGGCCCTGGTGGCCGTGTAGTGTAGCGTAACATCGCAGGTCACCAAAGATAGAAGGTTTTGCCGTTCGTTTCCCCGCAGGAGGTGCGTCACCATCGTAATAGCTGTGTCAGTGCCAATGCAAAGTCCCAGACGGATTATGGTTCCCGTGTTTGTACTTTCCCTTACCTGCAAGTGGTATTTGTAACCCCTTGCTTTGCAGGGTAAGTGGCTGATACGAAGAGAAGAGACTGGATCGCTACCATACGGAAATGCATGTACGTAGGGTCATCTTGAACCCCAAGCAAGAGCTTCAGAAGATTCCGTGGGGTTGGTGGAAATAAGAGTATACCGATGTGTCGGATATGAGGCACATCTCTCTAATCAAGATGAGGAATAGACACAAAAATCAGCGATGATGTCGTCCAAGGTTGACTTACTGCCTCGATCATGCATAGAAGCGACCGAGCCGAGCTATTTGTACTTGTTGGAGCTGAACAGAGTAAGGAGTGGCGTTGTCACCCCTCGGTGTTGGACGGTAGTGGAACTACTACCCCGCATTTTACTCGGCTTCGTTGTAAGCTTCGAGCGCTTGCTGGCGGAGTTCATATTTGCTATTGACTTTTAACTTCAATTATTTTCCCTGCTCTTGGTTATATTGAAATCGTTCTGAGAAGAAGTTCAAACAATCAACTTTCTTGCCGTATTCATCGACCTGAATTCAAATTTGAAACCCAGATATCGATAAACCCACAATCCACAATCTACAACCCCACCAACAAACAACATGTCGAAGAACACAATGAAAGCCGTCGTCTTCAAGGGGGCATTGAAAGTAGTGATTGAGGACCGTCCAATCCCAAAGATTATAGACCCGACAGATATCTTGATCAAAGTCAAGTATTCTGCTTTGTGCGGAAGGTGAGTTGCTTCATCCTATTCCCGATCTCTTCGATCCACGTTCAGAAGCTGACATGTGCTTGTAGCGAACTCCATGTATTCCGTGGCCATCAACCCAGCAAGACGGATTTCATCATGGTAAGCCATCTCTTCTTATCATCCTCTTAGAAATCAGGACAATATTGATAACAGCAGGGCCACGAAACAACCGGCGAAGTCGTAGAAGTAGGCTCTTCGGTCAAAGTGCACAAGAAGGGCGACACTGTCGTAATGCCCTTCACCGTCTCATGCGGAGAGTGTTTCTACTGCCAGCGCGGCTTCTCATCCCGCTGTGAGAAATGTCTCTTGTTCGGCTGTCCCATGCTCGATGGTGGGCAGGCAGAGTACATGCGTGTTCCCCTCGCGGACGCCACGGCTGTCAAGGCACCTGAAGGGATTGATGAGAAGAAGTTAGTTCTCATGGCTGATATCTTCCCGACTGGGTATTTTGCGGCCGCGAATGCGTTTAGGGATTTTGATGAGGAAACGATTAGACAGAGTGTTGTTGTGTTGATTGGATGTGGACCTGTGGGATTATGTGCGTTGATTAATGCGTTGGAGTATAAACCCAAGGTTGTTATTGCTGTTGATCGGGTGGAGAGTCGGTTGGCGCTTGCGAAGAAGTTGGGTGCTGAGCCGTGGAATGATCAGAAGGATCGTGCTGGTATGTCTTCTGGCTGTGGGATTGAAGTTTGAGCTTCATCCTCCATTCTTCATTCCCAAGGTGAATTTTTTAATGAGATTTGTTACTGATGTAAACAGGCCTCGAGGCAAGAGTCAAGGAATTGACCAACGGCCGTGGAGCAGACACAGTCATCGAAGGAGTCGGACATGCCGATGCATTAAAGACCGGATTCGATCTCCTACGCCCATGGGGTAACATCTCCAGTTTTGGAGTTCACAACGAAGAGATCCCATGGACTGGAAATCAAGCTTATGGCAAGAATCTGAGGATACAGATGGGAAGATGTCCTGTTCGAAGTGAGTTTTCCGATTTAGATTGAGGTTGTGGAGATGAGAAGCTGATGAGTGGCTTGCAGGTATTTTCCCACAGGCTCTTGAGATGTTGAAGAAGAATCAACACAAGCTTGAGTAAGTACTTTCCTCTCTGATGCGAACGGAGAGATTGCTGACGAGAAATAGCTTCATGACCGACAAGTTCATGCCGATGAGCCAGGCTGTTGAGGGATACGATATCTTCAATAAGATGCAAGTCCAGAAGGTTGTGTTTGTTCCGGAGCACCAGTAGAGGGCTTGGGAATTTGAACTTGTGCTTTTGATTGTTTGGTTTTGTTCAATTCGAATTTTGTGTTGATTTGATTGGGATTTGGGTGGCGGGGGTATGTTTGGAGTGAGGCGAGGAGAGGAAGGGTGGGAAAAGGTCAATTGGTAGGACATATTTCTTGTAATGAATGAAATTGATTGAACGGATGATTCAAAACAGAATCATTGTACCCGAAGAACACGAAGTACTCAAGGGAGAGAAGGAATTAGATTGCGCTCACGTGATCCATGATGCCCTGCCCAAGTTCCTCTCGCAACGCCCAAACGTCTGTTGCTTGCATCTATCGCAAGTTTGACTTGGGGCCTGTATCAGTTCTTCATACAAACAGTATGAAATCGAAATAATCCGAATGATATAAATATAAATCTAGAGAAAGTCTAGCCATCACAATTCCAACCTCCACTCGCCTCCCATCATCCCTGGCTGAAACGGCCAAGTCCAGAATTCCTCTTCCGTGTCTATCCTCCCTGCATGAAACAAACAAGCTTCCAATTCCTCCATGAAAGAGATGATTTCTGGTTTCTAGAAGGATATCCTCATCAAATTGAGTTTTGTCAAGCTCTTGAGGCGCGGAAGGAGGGAGGGAGAGCCTGGTTATTGTAGTCTGGCCGGGCTAGTACCTTGTCTTCAGGAATTAGTTGACCAGCTCGCATCAACACTGGAGACGAGAGTACTAAATATATCGATGGTATTCTTAGACGTTTGTTCGTTTTGTATGTTTCATGTTGTTGGAACTCAGAATCAATCCTTTCCAACAGGCCCTTCAACCCCCTCATTGACCGCCAACAAAAGTCTAGTCTAGAGAAGAGAAACTTGGTGCAGCTGAGGTGATGACTTCGTAATCCCAAGCCAAGATTTCGCAAGAGAATGTAAGAAAATGCAGTGGGGTCTAATGAAATATCAAGATTCCTTGCTGCAGATCCTCTTGAATTTTTTAATTTAATTAATCACCCGCTTCTGCTGCGTGCCGGTTTGATTTCCTTCTGTGAAACTTGACGTTGTGGCTGTGGCTGAGGCTGGGCTGCTTGCCGTTGGAGAAAAAGGGGGTAAGCGAGCATGGGAGATAAGAGTGTGATAGACGTGTTTTGTGGGTTGAGGGAAATAGGGGCGGGGAGGATGAGATGAGATGAGATGAGATGATGCAAGGAAGTGCTGATAGCCAGCCGTCTTTTGAGATGAGCGAGTTCAAAACTTATGAGTGGGAAGAGAGCCATGAACCACTCACTCACTCACTGGAGAAAGTCATCGAATTGAGATCTCAACGGCTCTCTGCCACTGAACCAGATCACCGGATCCTGTGAGATCTGGGTAATATAATATTAATAGGAAATAGGGCTGCTATCGGATAAAGAAGAAATGGCATGTTTCCCCTCCTTTTATCCAATCTGGTGTCTCATCCCATGTCCTGTTTGGGTTCCATCCTGTCCTATCTAGTCAGTCCTCGCCAAAGAGCTTATGCAACCCCTATTCGTTGAAATTAATTACACTGCATTCAAGGCCAGGGGCTCACATTCGTTTTATTGGGCTGGGCAATCAGGATACGCACAGTGGACACCGCGGGACACCAAGCCCAGATAAGCTAGGGCTAGCTAGTTGGTGTACGAAGTATTCAGCGCTTCTGCATGCCGCCCGTCAGCATGGCCTTACCTTACCTAACTATTTGTTGGTTTGGCATCGTATTCTATTTTCACTCCTTCACACCTCCATCTCTTTCTCTCTCTTCATCCTCTCCTCCGCCGCCCTCCCTCCCTCTCCATTATCACGAATTTACGAATGTTTGTTTAGTCGCCGACAAACCGATATGTACGATACGAGTACACTATCCCTCTCGAGTCTTAGTAATTTGCGATTTGATTAGATTCTCAACCTTCAACGACTTTTCTGGGGCCCGTCTCCATCATTACGCTCTTTTTGGCACGCCACGCCCACGCCGCGCCACCAAACGATCACCCTAGAACTACTCTACCTCACCCTACCTTGCCTACTGTTACAGTACGGACTCGAACCCTGCCCTACGCTCCCGCTGTCATCACCCTCACATCATCACCTGCTCGCTCGCACGCTCACCTACCCTCTCATTTTTTTTTTCTCTCCTCCCCTTCTCTCCTCCCCTTCTCTCCTCTCCTCCTCTCCTCCCACAATCTTCCCATGAAGATATCGTCGCCCATCGCAATGACCTTCTCTGGTCCCCCAAGACGCGCCGGAGGCATCGTCCGATATCTGCTGCTGTCCGTGGGCATAATCGGTATTCTCTTCTACCTGCGACGAACGTCACCGACCTTCAACTCCGTTCATCAACCAGTCGCCGTCACTCCAGAGCATCTGCCAAGTATCCCGGGTCCTCAAAATCCAGTCAGGCCAGATGTACAGCCTACAGGACCTGAGAAGGCGGTACCACAGCCCGAGAAGCCCCTGACGCCAACAGAGCCCGTGAAGCCCAGCGAACCTGTATCGAAGGCCCCCAAACCCGCGCATGCGATCGATACCTTGATCAAAGACGCCAACAATGTGTTTGACGAGCTGTTGAAGAAGGAGAGCAAGGACATCAAGAGCGCGGCCGCAGAATACAGGAAAAGAAAGGAGAGGGCGTCACCCACCACCAGGATTCGACCTGTGGTACAAGTTCGCTGAGGAGAATGGAGCTGTGATGGTAGAGGATTTCTTCGACCAGATCTACCATGACCTGGCACCTTTCTGGGGTCTGCCAGCTTCGACGATGCGAAAGGAGGCACACGACTACGAGATGACAATCAATGTGCGGAATCACAATGCTTCTACAACCAGCGGATGGTTCTGGACTCGAATCTGGCAGAATATGACGCAGACGATTGAGCATTTGCTGCCAGATATGGATATTGCGTTGAATGCAATGGATGAGCCTAGAATTGTGGTTCCCTGGGAGGAGATTGATAAATTTATGGAGATTGAGCGAACCACAAAGACAATGCCTCCTCCAACTGAAGTGATCTCGGATTTCGGATCTCTGGGAGACGACCCCGACCCAGAGGTGGAAGTGAGGGAAAAGAATTGGCTTGAAACTCGTAGGTTGCTTTGTGCAGGTCTCAATCTCTTGCTAACGTCGTAAAGGACCATTCTGGAAAGTTGCTGCAGCGGGCTGCCATCCTGACAGTCTTGCGCGTAACGCAGATGAACAGACCGATTTCTCGAATACCCCCCAAATCTCTCTTGCGCATACGATCCCCCATACGTTTAAAGGCTATGTCTCGAACTACACCCTTTCTACCGATTTCTGCCATCAACCAGATTTACAGGGTCTCCACGGAATGATGATTGACCCTCTTTCCGTCTCCTCGACGCAAACCCTTTTCCCATTGTTCGGCGGATCTAAGCTCCCTACCAACAACGAAATCCTCCTTCCTGCGCCAATGTACTGGAACAACGAAGAGCGATTCTCGGGTGGGGACGATCATGGAAAGCCCTGGTTGGAGAAGATGGACAAGGTAATTTGGAGAGGAGTCGCAACAGGAGGACGAAACAAACCCTCCAACTGGAAAGGATTCCAACGCCACAGATTCGTAGCAATGACAAATGCGACCCAAGTGTCAGCAGCAGAGAATTGGAGACAAGTCCCAAAGAATTGGGCCATGCCAACATCGAGTTACAACCTCGCAGCACAGCAAGAAAACAGACTGGGGGAATGGACTGGAGAATGGGCAGATACCGGATTCGTGGACCTAATGTGTGTGGTTCCCCAGGCAAACGGATCCTGCAACTACACATCCCCCAGCTTCTCCCTTCGACCAGGGATGAAGATGGCCGATCAATTCGATCGCAAATTCCTCCCCGACATTGACGGAAACTCCTTTTCGGGCCGTTACCGTGGATTCCTCATGTCGACCTCCCTCCCTATCAAAGCCACCATCTTCCGTGAATGGCACGACTCCCGTCTTGTAGCCTGGAAGCATTTTGTGCCCATGGATAACCGGTTTATGGATTTCTGGGGCATCATGGAATATTTCCTGGGTTACGAAGGCGAGAATGTTAAGATTGAGGGGCATGATAAAGAGGCTGAGAACATTGCCATGGCGGGTCAAGAGTGGGCGAACAAGGTGCTGAGGAGGGAAGACATGCAGATATACGTTTTAAGGTTACTCCTCGAATATGCTCGAATCAGCGACGACCACAGGGATAAGATGGGGTGGGTGGGCGATCTGTTATAGGCGTTGTAGCATGGACGCTTTCGTCCAACCGGGGGAGACAGAATGGCTTGAAGAACATTTTCTTTTGTTGACCGGGGATGCATACGATTTGATACGATACGGCTGGCTGGCTTGAGACAAATTACAGTACAGGGCCAAGAACAGGAACAGGGTACCCTGGTAGGGTTTGGACTGGACTGGGACTGGGACTGGGGACGTTGTAGAATTTTTTGTTTGTCTGTTTTGTCGCTTCGCTTGCATTGCAGAAAAGATAGCATGCTGGCCTGGAGCGGAGTGGGTTGGAGTACGGCGTACCATGGGCTCTAAACGCCTATGTATACATATGTGTGTTTGTTTTGTTTTGTTCGGTTCTGCGTTGTTACATATATCTATATATATACCAGGGAAAATAGCTGTGGCCTGGCGTTTTTATTTTCCTTGGAGGAGTAACTCTGACTCTCAGCTTGAAAAGGGAGGTGTTTGAAACCGTCGCTAGCTAGATGGCTGGAGATGGGAATTTGGGGAATAGAAATTATCCTAATTCTATGTTTGTCTTCAGGGATTCAGTTTTATGGCTTGGTTCCTGTTCTCTAGAGTGTTCGGTGCTGCGCCGGTGTTTTGGATGCGGTGGGCGGTGGCCTCGTGGGAAGAGGGTCTTGCAAGTGCAATCTGTCATTTTCTATCAATTACATATCTTGTTGCCTTGCTATATTCGAATTTGTGCCTGTTTTCGCTATATCGAGTATTCAAGTGTCCATTTTCATGTCACAGCTGATCCAGTGAGGTGCTCAGCACTTTTGCTCAAGCGTGCTTGGACTGCTCTCACGGCCCTGGCGATTCCAGCACAAAGCTTTTCATTCACCAGTCTTTTCTTGCTTCCATGACCTTGGGTTAAAGACTTGATTTGACAAGAAAATATGGCCAGGTTCCAAAAAAAAAAAAAAAAAAAAAAAAGAGTAAAGCCTTGCTCACCCGCAAAAGGTTTTCGGGAGAGCGGATTCCCGTTGTGTTTGGTTTTCAGATAGATTATGATTTCGTCGGCAGTGCTTGACATTCAGCGGGACTGCCAACCGTTAGGATTGGATTGGATTTCTTAACGTATCTGCTCACACAATTTGTCAAAAGCTGTTGATCTGGCTTCGGGCTCCAGCGGATGGGGTTCGTCAACAATAGAGTCCACTGCGGTCCCCATAGCGTATGGTAGAACTCCTGTGTCGATGAATGCGTTGACGTTGGTGGTTTTCAACTAAACCTAATGCGGCATTGACGCGTCAATGCCGCATTCGGTATGGCTCGCTTGGCGCTTCCCTCTCAAAATGGAAACTCGACAGCTGAAGATATCTGATCCCACTCCGTCTGAAGTTTGTGAATAGAGAGAACAATTCCCGCCCCCCGATTCTAGAAAGGGAGCAGCCACACCGATACTGACTCCAAGTATCTCGGCAGGCCTAGGAAAGCGAGAAAGCCGTAACTTTAACTGGACTATCTGCACCGTCTACAGCAATTGATTGGAGAGAACATTGTCCCCAATCCACCAAAGCTCAGAAAGGCGATATGCGCACGGCGCAGGATTAGTCGCGTGGAAGGCAGAGCAGTGCCCGTGGTACCGTTTCCTACTTTCTGTTTCTCTAGCCTAAGGCTGAGATTAGCCTTCTCCTCGTTGAAACGATTTGGTTTTGTGCAGTGAAGCTGGCTGCCCCGTCCAACGAATTCTCTGCTATGCATACCCATTTTGGCACGTCGAGAGTCAGACACCGGGGGCCGAATGTCGGGAGCCAGGAGTCATAATTCACGGCTCACTTGGCCATCGATGGAACTGACTACGGTGCGTTGTTCCTCGGCCAGGAAAGGGATAGCGTGGAGAGTGGCGCTTTGGTGCAATCCTCCCAGCTGCACCCACACGCCCGACTAATATGTGCTCGGGCTGGCCAGGATACCTGCCGAGTGCGAACCACGGGGGCGTGGAGCAAGAGTGGACTCGCTTATACCACCCACTCGCTTATCCACTGTGGCTCAGTTGTCACGCAAGCACACACAGAGGCAAGCCCGACCCGGCGACGCCGCTTTTACTTGTATCTCGTCCCGTTTACTCACTCACTCTTCCATCCACCCACCAGACTCACTCACTCTGTCCCTCTCTTCATCCATACCATCCCCTCTCACCACAAGCTCTCTACCCTACAGTACTTATCCAGTCGCTGGACTGCCACCCCACCCCACCCGTACCTGTAGCCCACCTCATCTCACCTCACCTCACTCCAGCCTACCTAGCATTAGCTGCCCCGAGAAACACCCTGGTCTAGCCTGAGCCAGTCTAGTAGGGAAGAAGAAGTGGAAGGGGAAGGGGAAGGGGAAGGGGTTGTTCGCTCGATCTGTCGACCGCCGGGCCTGTCCTTATTCGAAAATAATAACACTACACTGCACTACTCCGTACACTACACTACCATACACCCCCAGTCGCAGGGCCCAGCACTACTCGCAGCAACGCTCGTCGCCCAAGTACTTCCCCTACCTGCCCTATTCCTCTATCCAGTACCTACAGTACAGCTTAACTTCATTCTGTCCTCCTCTCCTCTCCTCTGCATCTCCCGACAAGCACCCCCGGCCAATATCAGAGACTGCTTTGGACTGGACTGGCTGTGACCCGACCCAGTGTAAAAGTAAAGACTGCTCCACCACCACCACCACCACCACCTGCAACTCCTCCCCTCCCCTCCCAGCATCAGACATCAGACAAACCCAACAGCCAACCCGTGCGTCTTTTGCCCCGAACTGAACCTCGATCCTCACCACCACCACCACCACCACCACCTGCAACTCCTCCCCTCCCCTCCCAGCATCAGACATCAGACAAACCCAACAGCCAACCCGTGCGTCTTTTGCCCCGAACTGAACCTCGATCCTCACCACCACCACCACCACCACCACCTGCAACTCCTCCCCTCCCCTCCCAGCATCAGACATCAGACAAACCCAACAGCCAACCCGTGCGTCTTTTGCCCCGAACTGAACCTCGATCCTCACCACCACCACCACCACCACTCGCACTCACACCACTTACGCACTTCCGCATCGATCGTCGGTCTCTCCTCTCCATTTTTATTTTATATGTGATGTGCCTCCACCTCCCAAAACAGCAAGACTTCGAGTCCCAGATGCAACCCCAACCCTCAGCCCCCAAGCCATCCCCTATGGGCACCCTGTGCGGCGCATTCGCTCTGCATCCCTGCGGTAAGTCACTGAAAATCGCGTAGGGCAAAATGGCGAACCACTGCCGAACCGCCCAGCCATTGTTACGCACGACTTAATACCCCAGACCAGCTCTTGCCCACTGTATGTGCACCCCTGCGATCTTGGCTAAGACAACGTGCAAAGCTCCCCCAATATTTCAAGGCGGTCACGCTAGTATTCAATGCCGGCTCTAGCGAAGCCAATCCTCATAAATCTGGCGGTTGTGCAAGGGTGTGCATATTACCAATGAAGCACAGCTTGGGTAGGGTCAGGCGAGGCAAACAAATTACCTCTGCCAGAAGTCATGTCCAAGAATTGGTGGTCCAACGCAGGGAACTGCTCAAGGTGGAGGAACTTCTCGCACATAAACCATGGGATCCCCCAGAGTAAAAACAATATTCACATCCAATATATCCACAGCTCAATTGACATATCTTCTTAGTGGTGCATTTTGTTCGCTTTCTCTTCGCGTGGCCTACTTCTCTCCAAGCCAGTTGACACCAACACCAAGTCCAAAGTCCAAATCCCCGTCACCAGTTGCTACGAGGTATACACTTAATACACAATCAACTCTGTGTCCAATACTCTCCTCTCTATACAACTACCAACTGCTTTGTCCTGCATCACAAAGTTCCCGCCAAGCTCCACACAAACATCATGGCTCCAAACAACACTTACTCGACCACAGCCGTTGATGGTTCGGCAGACGAGTACGTCCCTCCCTTCTTCATAATGTGGTCTTGATCCAGCTAGCCATCTTCGTGGATCATATACTAACATACCCCTTCAATTAGGTATGGTCCATCGCCGTCTCGCCAGAGTCGGCAGACTCCCGAACAACTCGCAGTCGACAAGACGCTCGCCGAGCAACGCATCACTTCCTTCGTAAAAGATACTTCAATTGCCTTCGTCTCTGTGTCTTTGAATAGCAACAGTACAATTGCATCTCGACATCATGCAGCACAGACTGCCATCACTGCTTTCGACGCCGCATTCTCGAACAACAAGAATGATCCAGCCGGAACCAAGTGAGCGATGAGGATTGAAGGGCTTATCATCGGTTTACATATTCGCGCATCAAGAGAGATTCAAGGTACGTGCTTGAATGTTTTTGTTTTGTTGTCGGGGCTATCTCGCAACCTCGGCGATGGGGTTTGTTTACTTGCCCCCTGAGCCGAGGACTGATCTAGTCGATGTGGTCGAAGAGGCGAGTTTTACCTGCATCATATCGCTAACAAATTCATAGTTTGCACTTCTGAGGCCGTATGGAGCTTGTCTCACAAACATATGATGTGGTCTGCTCAAATTGCGCGCGTTGTGCATCGTATCTTCGTGCCGAGTAAGATCATATGGCTGTGGAAAATATATCGTCGGTCATATTTTGATCCTCCACAGTAGTTCTACGCGAAGTCCTCAGAGGATCTGACCAAATGTTGGAGAGAGAAATGTGTTGGGGATAGCATGGATAGGGACGAGGATCGGGATTAGAATGCTACTTTGACGTTTTTTTGTTCGGGGAGGGTGTCAGGTTTCGTGGATGAGTATCACACACAACCCTCATTTGGACGATGATAGCATGTACAGCTGTGATGAAGTCACTTGTACAAAGGATATTTTGGATTCTTCAAGTCAAGTTGGGCATGGAGTTTAGCTCGAACTCGATTAACACTGCTCGACTTTAAGTCACAAGATCAACACACCGCATTCTCGCCTCGTGCCAATGCTGCCTTGGATTGGCATGGTAGCTAATCAATCAAGGGGTTGTACTGTTTTGATCCAGCTTCACACGGCCATAACATAAACAGACCCTGGCATTGGTCTGGTGGGTTTCAATTTTTATTGGTACATTCACCAGGTTTTCCGTCTCCTTCGATTTTCAGGACCGGGTGCAAGGGCGAATGCATCACTCTTTCTTCGGGCTCTTGTCAAAACAGTGAGTCAATCGGACGGGAGGTTGGTTGTCTGACATGGCTATGCGAGCAGGTCAAGTAACGTCTCACCCCCGCCTTTGGCCCACCTCGCTTAACTCACCGCTACTTATACCTCTTAACTTTAATAATTAATTATATCCTCATTCTTTAATCGATTTGTCTAAAATTTGGAATGTAAATTGTTTCGATTATGAAGCCTTAATATACTGAGTATAATGTCATATGTGCGCTTAAGGAGATTGCAAATGGCAAGTCAGTACGAAAGGCATCCCTTAAGTAGGGTATTCCGAGGTCTACACTTCGTCACCGCAATACTACGACTCAACCACGTCAAGAGGCTGCTAGTTACTTGCAAAGACTACCTACAGTCGTAAAGGAACGATTAACTAATTATATTTTAAATTAAGAGGCTCTTGGCTATAGAGTTACGCACGTATAGATTCGAGTTTTTAGAGAGAGGCTTCTAACTTTTTAAGGGGACCACAAACTACTCGGAAAACACTAGATGACCCGATTTTTGGCTCGTAATCTTGTTCTTAAGACTAAGAGGCAGATATATGTCGATTCCGTACGTGTTAATTGCGCTTGATCTAAAGTTATATAGCCTTAGTTCCAAAAACTGGATATTCCAGTAATTAGAGCTATTCTAGCCAATCAACGATAGAATATAGACGAAGCCGGTATTATAGAAGGTTATAGTTTAAATAGATATATTATAGGGAATGTCGAAATACATAAGGTTTAAGCAAAACAGCTAGGTTCACGTGCTTAAACGATAATCGTTGAGTATATCTTTGCAACTAGAGTTTCGACACAACCATTAGTAATTTACAAGGGAAAGTCAGTGCAATAATAATAGTTTTTATCTCAATTAGAGATATTCGATAATTAGTACTTCACAGCCACCGAAAATGGGTAGACTACCGATACTACGGCTTTAGAGTGGCTGGAAAAGGTGTTTATCCCTTAGACACAACCACGTGATCATTTAGTAAGACTCCTTATCTTAGATGGCCATAAGAGCCACGAGACTACAGAATTCCTTTGGAAGTGCCTCGAGCATAATATCTACCTCTTATTCTTATTTACATATACGTCACACGTCTTATAACCTCTCGATTTAACGATTTTCTCTACACTTAAGCGTACTTATCAGAAAGAGCTATAAAGATTAAGTTCTCTAATTGATTCTACACTAATTAGCAAGCGTAACTTTCTTATTTACTATTAGAAGGCACGTCAAGAAAGTGTTACACCTTCTAATATCAAATCGGGGTGGAGAACTACGAGTTTATAGCCGGTATCTGTTGCCAAGCCACTAATGAGCCCTTTACTATTAGAAAACAGTAATAAATCGACAGATCTAACGCTCCCAAAGCCTCAAGATACGCCAATACTACCTTCAAAGGTTTCTAATACTTTAATTGAGTTACAGACTCTAAAGGCGCGGAAAGATTTGTACTTATAAATTCGCACTTTAGTAAGCGGGTCACATAACTAACTTTCGACACAACGTTTACTTTTTAAGAAGGTTATAAAAAGGATTAATGAGAAGGAGTATGAATTAGGGAAGGCAAATATGAAGATTAAAGAGCTAAAAGAGAGATTAAAGTACTTGAGGCCGAAGAAAAAGAAGAAGGTTTAGACTAGTCCAAATTTTAAGTTTGCGATAATCCGTGCTATTAAAGAGGCTCAAATTGTAGCTAGGGAGCGCTAGATTAAACCTAAAGAATCAAAATCAGGAGGAGAATCAGACTCTACAATATCTTATATAAAAGTTGAAGCAGAATAGAGTTATTAAGTCTTAAATAGGAAGTGTTAGAATTAAGCGAGGTGGGCCAAAGGCGGGGGTGGGCCAAAGGGGGGGGTGAGACGTTACCATGAACACGCTGGGGGTCAATTGAATTGTACTTAAACCACAAAAATATCAAGAAATAATGTCACTACTGTCAACTATCTCCACAAACCTCTTGCAAATATCTGCCTTGTACTTAGTTCCTTATCAAATCATACTTCACTATTTTCATTCCGACTCTCACATCAATGACTTTGAAGAAAACCACCTCGCTGTTAAAGCGTCCTGTCAGACGAGCTCGACATACGTTTGGTTCTTAATATTCAAAGGACTCTTTGAAAATGCAATACAGAGGCCTAAATTTGGAATAGCCTCTGCTCTCACCACTATCGATAGCTTTTAGTTCCAATAATATGGCTTAATGTAGAACGATGTCTGCCGAAGTCAAGGCCGAACGAGCACTTGCTCTCGAAACTCACCAAGACCTTTGCAGCGGACACCAGTTTGGCGGTCTCATATTCCCACGGGTACAAGGCTAGCTCGTGCTCCCGCTTCTGACTGTGACGCTGTAGCTGCTGGCATAGCTGCTTTTAACCCTATACCCTAGGAAAAAGAGCCAACTGGCGTGTCTGTCGTCAGCCTTACTCGGTCACATTGATAAGTCAAAATGAGAAATCTCACCGACTCGTGTTAATGCTCCATAGAAGACTTCTAACTGGGCTTTCCTCGAGAGGCACACATAATTTAAAGCTAGGTGAAGAGCTGAAAGCAAGTCAGAATGTTTGCCTTTCTTCTGCAGGAGATTATTCGTCCTCATAGAAAAATGAGCTTTCGGTGATTCCCCGGAGTTCCGATCTTGCGCTAGTCCTGTGTGATTCCACTAGTAAGCCGCAGGAGTTCTTCTTCCCTCGATCTCTCTCGATGTCCCCGCTTATTGCTATTGTTGCAGTACAATAGTCATGGGTTCCTTTCCACCAATGAATACACAGCCGAAAAGTCTTCTCTCAATCAACTGCCATATCAGGACTCGCTGAGATCATACCTCAGATAATTCTGCAGGAAATTGTTCTTGCCTTCAGTTTAATATTCCAATCCACCATTTATTCTCATTCTTGGTTCTCGCCATACTCCAAAACATCGTTTCCTGTTACCGAAAGCAAAGAGGTACGACTGAAGAGAGGGCTTAGCGCTGCGGCGCGAGGCATACACACCAAAATTAGTATACGTTTCCATAATCTTACTGTTGGGCCCCTTTTCGCGCTAGTGTTTGGTTGGCTTAAAAGGGGGGGGGGGGGGGGGGGGGGGGTTAATTGGCTTAAAAATATCACCTGACTGTGCATATGCAAGGCTTCTTGAAATGAATATCATTGGTACGAACTCAAATATGGCCCCATCGCGGGGACGTATTAAAGCTCGTTTCACCTTGATAAGGCCTTATCGTGGGATTGTTTACTTTCATTTAATGGGGTCCAATTAGATTACTTACTTCTTGTACCTTTGTATCTTCGTACCTTCGTACCTCTTGGCTCTCTTCTACCCCGAAGGAACGGAGTGGGGTGGGAGGGGAGTCTAAGGGATGGGGCTAGGGCACCACTTAGCAAGGCACATAGTGCCTTGGATTACAAGTTCCTAACATCCCTAATACTAGATTAAATATAGGTGATGATTAAGAGAAGAGAGGAACTTTCGGGGTCGTGTTAGCTAGGCTAGCACACAGGTACGTGTTGTAAATCTCAACTTCCTCACTCCGATAAAGGAGTCGATCCGATCAGCGCTAAGATGAGAAAGGTGTCAGCTGACAATCTTCAATAAAATCAAACTCGTGGGTGCAGTATTTTCAACTAAACTTTTCTCTGATCTAGAACATATGGCGCAGTGACTATTACAACGGATGTCGGTGAGCTCAACATAGTGGTAAGAAACCTGGCGAATTGGCCTGCACCTATGTCACTTTAACTGGTATGCAACTATATTATCCCAGACTCGAACGAGGCGTTGCACAAACTCCCCATCTGTTTTGATTTTGTATGCACATTGGAAAGAGGGGTTCGGAATGCAATGCGCCCTGCTACAGCTGGCCACCTGAGGTGACTTTCATCCTTCATAGTAGTGGTGTGGATGCTGAGGCATTTGTTCATGCAAGCGGCAAAGCGATTGTTCCGGTTTCTTACTACCAATCAGCTACATCGTCGACAAGGCTTCAGGTACAGTTTACAGTTCTTTCTTTGGCCGCTTACCTTAGTTCCTGGCTGGACGATTGTGTGGACTCGCTAAATCACCATCCCTGAACATTGGCTGTTACCGCATATAATATCGAAGACCTCATTGGTGAGTTTGTTTGCGGTGAGTGTTCTACTGGCTCTGGCGTTACCTAGCAATGTCGGGGGGGAAGGGGGGAATTCTTGACATTCAGGGTCATGTTAATTGAATACTTAGACCTTGGGAGGTGGGAAAGGTGCCCAAAAACTATTCGATGTGTAGTCTTTATATAAGGAGCCTTACTTCCCTCTCATTTCCACAATTCTTTCCTGCTGAAAGTATCATTCTCATCGCACGATATGTCCTCATAGCCCTCCAGGCTTGATTCCATCACGTGGCTGTCCTGATTGGGTAAACATCAAACACTTGCATCTCTGCCTTTTTTCAAGCAACATCTTCTTCCACCATCATCACATTCGGCCTCATATAAACTTCAATCAAATCGGTCTATCATTACTTCCAGCATCTCCACCCTTCCCCCCGTTCATCCATTATCATCAAGACCTACCATCCATCATGGCTGCGAGCACTTCCTCAACCACAGCAGTCAACGGCTCTGCAGACGAGTAAGGCCAATAAATATCCCTCTCCGCATCCCAGCTTACTTCCTGTAACTTACTTCACTTCGTTGTCCAACATGCTAACCCAAAATCCTCTCCAGATTCGCTCCCTCGTCTGCTTCTCCTCCTCCAAGAACTCCAGACCAAGTCGAAGAAGATGCAGCACTAGCAACTCGACGCTGCGAAGCTTTCATGGATGATACATTGCTCCCAATCTTGACTGCTCAGTATACTGAGAGCTATGCAAGCACAGCTCCATCTCGAATTCAAGAGGCAGCTGCCAATATCGACGCTTTCGATGCGGCGTTTGACAAGGGCAACAACGAAGGCAGTGACGACCACGGTGGCAACAAGTGAGAAAGACAACGGAAGATACACATTAACTAGAAGGATTAAAAGGATGGAAAGGGTATGTCTCCCCTATTTTGCTTGATGTTTCGTTTCTTCGCTTGAGAACTGGGATGTTTACTTCAGCCAACTATTCCGAGACCCCTGACATGAAAACTTCCACGGAATAGATACTCTCGCTGACACGACATCAGAAGAGATTAGGGTTAAATTAAAATGGATGAGATGAGATGGATATGCTTTTCTTTGTAGTCAGGTTATGATACATGAGTGATGATTTAATGAAGAACGAAAAGCTCGGATAGAGTTCTTTGATAACGGAGATTATTACCCACCTCGCTGCTCGCTTGTCTGTCACACAACACCAACACAGCTCGACATAAGTTTCTTGTATATAAATTTTCAATACATACATTGACGGGTATTTTTGCATTTCAAGGGGATGGAGCCTCCTGCATTGCATTGGTGGGTGAACTGTATACGTGAAGCTTACTTCAACACTGCGACTTGAACGAAAATGAGATGGAATGGGCAGTTCACCAACTGGTAGGTGACTTAGTCGAGCGGCCCTCTTCCCAATCCTTAGAGCTCTGTAATCTCTGGGTTACGGAACGGCCATGTAAACAAGAGATCCAAGCAAGGAAGAGAATACCAAAATAGCTTTACAAAGAATTCAATAATCCATCTATCCGTCCTTCTTGCCAGAACACTTGCATCAAGCTTTATATCCATCTAAAGATCCCCTAACACCCCATCAGGAAGTTGTTGTTGACAAACAGGGGAAGACTGACGGTAAAGCTTCTGTGAAGAGAGTTGGATTGTTCAGAGTCGTTGGGAAATGAATAACTGTGTGTGCATTTCAATGAGTGGACATTTTCTCGTTCGGTGCGCAATATTTAATTGCGTACGCACTGCGCAGAGTTGACTTCAACTCTTTCTCCCAGAAAAAGAAACAGCACAGCAGCAACGCATGCAAAAGAAACAAGACCAGAAGAAATTGAAGCAATTGAGACAGTACCTAGGTAGTCTCTGGGATTTCATTTTATGTTTTCAAGTACACAAACGATTTATTTTAGCCCCTTATTCTCATTCTTGGAGACCTTTGGAATAAGGCAGGAAAGAATCTTAAATAGGTACCTAGGTAGGTAAAAAAGGAAGTGGGACAGATGACGACCAAGTAGAAACAAGCGTTCCCCACCCCCCCCTCCCGGGATCTAGTGATTGAAATAGTAACCTTCTTTAAATTTTATATTTAGATAACTTTAATAACGTCTGTCCCTGCGTCCCGAGACGCCCGCTGTCGCGAGACGAATCTATAATTTTTGAATTAGAATTTTTTTTGGGGCAAGTCTACGAAGCTGTTATTTATATATCACTTTCTTTAACTATTTGTCCCTAAGAAGACCACTTTGCCAAAGAAAAACGAGTACGGCTGATTATACTGTCGATCGTTTTACTTACGCCACCGATCGCCGCTTCTGCTATACCACCCCGTTTATTTAGGAAATTTAGAGTCTTTTATACTTCGGAGCACTTAGGTAAATTTAAAGACACTCAGAGAGGTAAAGAATATAGTCCGGGAGTTACGCCGGTGCAGCAGGAGGGTCGACATGTTTCACTGCTTAGTAATATACATTAGCCGAGATACAAATTATTATGTTCACGACCGAGCTCGCTATATTTCACTTAGCCACGATTTTCAGGCATAGTTCCGTGCGTGGCTTAGAATGTCACGCGTGTGGCGTAGTAGCATGCTTCTCGAACATTCCATGCGCTAGGTGCGCAGCAGTGCTGGTGCCTGGGCCTAGGAGAGCGCGCTCTCGTCTCCTTCCACATTATCATCGCGACGATAATTTGGATAGAGCCAGTCAGCTTTTGACCGCGACCTCCATAGAGGTGACGAAAGTTGCGCTGCGACGAAGGGACGTTATAGCCCAACTTTGATAGCTCGGAGATTGGACGCAGATGCGTCGTGGCGCTGCTTCCCTCTGCTGCACCGCCCTACCCAACGCAACGAGAACCTCAGCAATAGCAACGACGATTCCCATGACTTAAGTCCAGCGTACAAAAGAACTCTCCTGGATCTATCATCAATCGCGCAGACCGTCTCAGACCGAGCCAGCGGAGCGATGGAACCACTCTCGTTAGCCTCGAGTGTCATCGCTGTTGTACAGATCTTCACACAAACTATCCGTCGCCCAATAGATCTTGTTGACTTATACGGGGTATCTGGAATCTTCTTATACTTGTTTGGGAGTCGAACGACCTGGCGTACTGAAGCACACGTGCTTGGGACTGTGAGCGACGACGATGCACTCAACTTCAAGAAGTCCGTCCAGGACGAGTGCACTATGATATCTGTAGCGGTACGTTCCTCCATTCAAAAAGCCGTAGGAAGTTAACTAGGTTGGTACTATACTGACCTTTATTGTTATTACAGGCAGCTATTGTAGCTCAGATTGCGATTACCGGTTTATCCTTAGACAATCTCAGTCAGACACACTGGATTGTAAAGGCATCCTTTGTTTTCAGCATCATATCCTCGTTAATAGCAGTATACTACGCTTCCACTCAACAACGAGTGATGGGACGACTACTACAGGCGAAACAAGTACGAGGTTGGATTCGAGGCAGAGTTCCTGCACAGAGAGGCGATTCTCTTTGGCAAATCAAAAGATCACATAAGTTTCGAGGCGATCCAACCGACTATATTACACTAGCGTCGAGCGCAGGAAATCTATCGCCCGATATCGTGGAGCAGTGCTTTACTCCAAGTGTAGCATCCGTCATCACGATGTCAGCACCGCAGATTCTTCTATCAGCCTCACTTCTCTCTTTACTACTTGCGCTTGGAATGTATTTCGGCTTTGTCTGGACTCGACACCTTGACGTGGACGCTGGGAAAGACGGCGGCGGAAATGTGCTGATCTTCTATTTAATCACGTTAACCCTGTGCTTTGCAGTATACTCCGTTTCCCGGCTTATTCAGGATGATGATATAAGAACCGAGAGAACGATTCTTTTGGAGTATGCTGGGGACTTTTTAGAAAAATACGCTGATGTTGCGCGTGTTGGAAACCGTACTGAAGGTGTCGCTGGTGAGGCCAGTGATGCGCCTACCTCAGAAGCTACAAACATTGCGTAGGAAGATATGAAAGCTTTCATGTTTGTATATTCAGGTATAGAACAAGGGTTACAAGCCCAATAATAGCAATTCTTCTTGAGATTTTCATGTTGTACATATTGTCGGTTAAGTTGATAATGACATTGTGTTTAACAATTAGACTATCCGTTGACAGCTCTGTATTGCTCGCCAGGCACCATGTGTATTGGGCCTCCAGTGCAGAGATGAGAAATGCTTACTGGGACATCAGTGTCCGTGGTTGCGAGGCATAAAAGTGATGTGTTTCTCTTGATCTGTCTTCTGGAGCTGTGCACAGGGCCACTTTTTGCTCTTAACGGAGGATGTCGGGAAACGGGAACTTTCCGGCAAGGCGCGAAGCCACAAACGTCGCCGTCACACGTTTCACAGCCACAGATTTTATTGCGATATAATTTTACCAAGACTACTATAACCACATCACCGCTGACTAGGATCCTTGATCGCTTAATTGGAGGAGGTATCATCCTTTGTGGTGACGTTGTGTGACAGGGCACACTCCAGCCGCCACAAGAGTGGCAATAGCATTTTAGTATGATAATAGAACCTGCATATCTATGTTTAATCGATCGATGTGTTTAAAAGGTGAAAAAAACTTAAAGATAGTGTCGCGTATTAAGGGGTCTTATTATAGCGTAAAAGGAGGCTCTTTGAAAATTCAAGGGGCGGCGACGACGCGATAATTATTTTCGGAGTTAATAGGTTAGAAGTGTTCGGGAGAGGTATACAGTGTAACTAAAACGAAAATAAATAGATATTCTAGAGCGTTCACAGATTTTGAGTTGCTTGAACTCGAAGTACCTACGATTTGTGTCGTTATAGGGGGCGTCTCGGGACGTAGGGAGAGACATTATATAATTTCTTGGAATATACTTCTTTAAGTAGTTACTATTAGTTGGTTGCGGGATTGCGATCTAAGTATTTGACACCACACCTTCTTAAAACATCGAGACACTTAACTGTCTTGACGAGATCTTGACAAGAGTGAGGCGAACTGGTTTGACATGCATGCTTCGCCCGCTAAGCACGACTCAAGGCCTAGGGTTGTTTGGACTCGCTAAGACGACAGCTGAGGTAGGCTCGTTTGAGCCTTTTTATTGGTCGAGACTCCCGTCTCAACCTCTGCACAACAAAGATATCTTTCAGCCGAACACTTGGCATATCCTTCAGTTCAAACAGTAACACCTCCAAGTTGGAGAGTCTACTAAAACTGTCCTCGAGGACATGATGGCATACCTTTATAAGACGCTTGCTCCCGTCTCCCCAGCGACATCCCCCCGAAAACATCATCTTTATTTAACACCTTCCACCTGAGGTATTACTTCACTCTATTTCCACTACTTGGACTCTGGCATATATCATTATAAGTCCAGACACCCTTTACTTCATCAAACACTTCTCGCAAAGAACCACCATTCATCACCCATCCACGATGGTTGCTACAACCTCCTCGGATATTGCCGTCAATGGCTCAGCAGAGGAGTACGTACCTACGAACTTTCTTCCCATATCCTCATCTTCCCTGTTACTTACTCCATTTCATTGTCCAACATTCTGAACTGAACATCCTCTCGCTAGATTTGCACCCGCGCCGACCTCTCCTTCTCCGAAAACCGCAGCACAAGTGGCTGAAGATACAGCACTAGCTACTGGACGCTTCAAAGCCTTTATAGCTGACACTTCTTTGCCTGTCGTGGCTCCTGTGGCGCACGATGCCAACGATGCGAGCATAGTTGTTTCCCGAGTTGAAGCAGTAGCTGCTAGAGTCAATGCTTTCAATGCGGCTTTCTATAACACCATAACCAACAACAACGGGGGCGGCCAAAAACACAATGGCAACAAGTGAAAACGATGGCGGAAGTCCAGGTCTGGATGGGCAGGGAAAAAAGGTCGATAACAGGTAAACCATTCCTATTTTGTTTGGTGTTTCATTTCTTCGCTTGGCTCTGCCCCATGGCCCTTGGACTTGTACTTGTACAGGAGACAAGCGCTCACGCTTACAAACCTACCTACCTAGTGACTAGATGGAAAAATAAACTGACGATCATACAAGATAGAATCCTATCTAGGTTAAGCAGCGGCGATTATTTTGTGAATGTGCTTGGTTGAAGTTGAAGGCTGATTTCCTTCCCCACCCCCGTTTGATGTGGAGAGTTGCCCGCCTCTGGACTTGCTTGTGGCACAGCTTGAGAGGCACTCGCGACTTCCATGTAAATAGACTTTGAATCTTCAAGATGGCTTTATTGGAAAATGGATACCGTAAACGTGTGTATTTCAAAACATCGCATGTTGCCGCATAGCATTGCTGGATTGGATCTGCGCATGAAGTTGGCTTCAACTCCGCGACATAATTTAAAGAGACAACCAGATCTGCAAATCATCTCTGTAACGTGAAGGATAGGATAGTATAGCTAGGTAAGAAAGCAGAGAGACAAAACCAGGACTGATTCGAAAGGATATTCATTGATCCATCCATCTTCCCATCCATCATATGATGACAAGAACAATCCCTTATCCAAGAAAACTCCAGCCAGATATCCTCCCATCCATCCATCAAAGAATCAACATCTAGTTCGACCACTTAGGATCAACCTTCTTCCTGCAAGGCGACGAGATTAGTTGGAGTACTTGGAATCAACCTTGCTTCTATACGCAACACGGTATTAGGTTGTGGTTCTGTGGGCCCTCTCCGCTGTCATGGGGGATGAACAGGGAGAGGCATGCGCACTTGTCCTGGGTTGGATGGGGAGGGGATTGCTTCGAGTTGGGGTGTAAGGAGTGGAGGAGAGGAGAGGGAGGAAGGACGTACCCAGTCTGCTTCTCGTACAAGCCACGAGCGCCATCGGTGATCTTCTCGCTGGTGTTGGGGTCTATTTTGTAGCCTGTCTTCTTGGAGATGAAATCGAAGGCTGTGTGATATTTCGTTAGCATACATACATTCAAGTAGCGCATCGTTTCCCATCTCTTCCCTTCTCTTGACTTGAAAGCCTCGGGCTGGTTCTTGCTCATGCAGGAGGAAATAGATATGAGACATAGGGATAGAAAGAGGACGACATACCTTTATCACCATAATCCTGACCTCCAGATGCCTGACCTCCAGATGCCTGACCGCCAGCAGCCTGTCCCTGGGCAGGAGCGCCAGTGCTTCCTGAAGCTTGTTGCTCTGTGCTTCCGCTGGCCTTGTTCTTGTTGAGCATCTCTGCGCCTTTCTTGAGGAAATCCATTATAGCGGTTGGTTGTAGGTAGCGAAGTGTTGGTTGGTGGGATGAAAAGGTCGTACGTAGATATAGACAGTTTAAGTTGAAGTTGTTGATAGACAAGACAAGAGAGGAGGGAGGGGAAGAGGGACGGGAGGGGATGTAAGGGTCTTGAGGGGTTTAAATACCAAGACCTGCTAGAGTAGGTAGGTCGGTATGTCTCACTCGATGAACCCCGCTATCCTATCCTCTTATTGCCCATCCACACCTATTGTCCTGTACTATTCTACAGCATCCGCATTTATCCCAGCTCGACTGAACTTAAACTCAAGCTCCAGCCCACCTGTCCATCCCACCATCTCAGCTACCTTACCCACTCAAGGCCCAGCACAGCTCCCCTGATTGGTGCACCCCTTATCCAGAGACATCAATACCATACCTCGTTCAGCTGCGATGGTCAGTTTGTTGCTGTATATGGTTTAGTGTCCTTGGGTTGATGCAGGTCATATTTAGTGGCGGGGTGGACGTGATGTCATTGCTTCGATTGGCGAGGTGGAAAATACATCTAGTGGGGTGGATGTTGTCAAAGGATGGCAGTGCATGGAGAGTTGCAGTGCAGTGCAGTGCAGGCTGTATGGCACCACCACTGGCCTGGATTGTGAGGTGTTGTTCCAGGATACTTGATGGCATGTGAATGTACGCATGTTAACTTTGATATATGAAAGGATCATAACAGGATTTGTGGTTCAGAAAGTTGACGATACTTGATATGAGGTTCCATTTCCCTATCACCACACTTTGAACTTCAAATTCTGATTTAGAAGATGCTGTTTGTGCTACTGTATGCTGGCAAGCAAGAGAATAAGAAGAAACAAGGTTTGGAGGGGTTGAGCGAGATAGCTTCGGTCCTGCCGAGGGGCTTGGAGATTGGGCTTGGGGTTCGAGACTTTCTTTTGACGTTGAAAGCTCAGCCCAGCACAGGGAAAAGAAAGAAGGCAGATACTGTCTCGTACGTTTATTCGTCCCTGACTGTTGTCCGGGTCGAGTACGCGCCGGGAGTTGAGATGCAGAAGTGCCGGGTACCTTGGTAAGTAAGGAAGGAACGGGATGGGCTGGGTCTAGACTCGACAGATATCCAAGTGAGCTGAGGTTGTGTTAAAAACTACCTTGGTGAGCTGAGGAGCTGCAGGTGCAATTTATCTGAGTAGAAAATTGTTTGCCCGACATTCGAAGCAAAATTGAAGAAATGATATGCAAGTATGCTCCCACGATGAGAAAATAACTAAAAATAGGTTCCATTTGTCGTATGAGAGGGAATATTAATTAATTGTCGCCTTGTCACAAACTCTTCAGAGGAGCCAGGGTTAACAAGCGGCGGGTGACGAGTAAATACTCCTTCATAAGTGCAATTTCAGCAACTGCAATATGCGATCAATTGACCAATATGCAGCAGTCAAGGTCCTGCCCTCAAAATACAATACATCGACAGTGATGTGCTGTACCATACCAGACCACATCAAATAACACCAACCTATCCATATGCCCCAAAACGCCAATTACCGATGCATGCAAGAGCTGCCCTGATCCGTATTCACAACCATATTCGTCCTTTGGTATCCTCGTATATTCGTCCCTCGACTGTCATCTTTCATCCTTCATCCGTCATCCCTCATCCGTCATCTGATTTTCCCATATCGTCTGTCATCATTTCGTCTCGTCTTCCATACCTCCTATCCATCCATCTATGCATCGTCCTGATACACCTGATATGCCATAATCATCATCCACAACAAGAACACACATCCCACCAATTCGAAAGCCCATTGAGCCTGCCAACTCTGACCTATTTCACAATTAGCCCTGCCACCCAACCCCAAAACTCTCTCCGGGAAAAACTTACAAATACTATGCTGCTCCAAATAAGCCAGCGTATTGACATTCGGACCTGTCGAAGATCTCCCATTCACATAGATATTACAATTCCCATTCACACCACTCGGACCCCAGAGTTGGATTGATATGACAATCAAACCAACCATCCACAGTATGAACAGTATGAAGGAGCCCATTATCACTATGCCTGGGAGGAGTTGCCGTTGGGATATTAACCAGAGCATAGCGAGGATGAAGACGATTGCGAGGGCGGAGCTTGCAATCCAGAATGGGAAGTACCTGTGGATGTGTTAGCTGCGAACTTGGTTTCAACATCCCAATATCCTTCGATCTTCCAAATAGCTCTGCCTGTCCCTATACTCTCTTCCAGTCCCTTGAAGATATTCCAAGCCCAATTCAACCAACGGAAAGAGAAAAGGACCTACCAAGGAATTCCAACCCTCAACTGATTCTGCACCGTAATAAAGTACGAATTAATACCCAGTATCGTCGAGCTTCCAACCAACATGATGAACAGCCAGAAATTCAACTGCAGAGGTGGCCATCGGTATTTCGTGCGCACGCGATGCACAATGACCTCGGATAAAGTGGTACTTGTCGATGCCATCTTTGTGGTTGTGGGGAGGGGACTCGGGGTTATAGTTTTGTTTCGTTTCGAAGGAGGGGTGGGGAGGAGGGTTCGCGCTTTGTCGCAGAGGTGTCAATGCAATGCTAGATCTCCGTCTCTTCTATTTGTCGTCGTCTGAGGATAGATGGATGGATGCACGGAAGAGTTCGAGTACGTAAATGCCGTCGTCGTCGTACCCAGCTGCAGGTTCCCGTTTCCGATTCCGTTGCTTCAATTGCGGGTACCGTCAGTACTATCCGTCCGAGTCTGTGTACAGTACAACGTGGAGATTGTTGTTGCGTTATGTCGCTGTATTTTGTCTCCTTTCCTCTGCTGGTGCTACCCTTCCTCTCTTTTATATCCTCCTCTCTCGATTTCGGCCACGATCGACAAGCTTCCACTGCCACTGCCAACTTCCACGTCTTTATGGATCCTCCGTATGCGCGCAAGCACTCAATCCTGCTTGTACACGTTGGTTCGTTGGGCTGCTGTGCTGCGTTCACCGTTCGCCGCCTGCTCGTTGGGTAGAAGTGGGCGTCTCCACGTATTCTTGGTGCTGGTGGTGGTGTTGTCTCGTCGCGACTGGATGGAGGGTTGCAGCAGCGGGCCTCGGGCTGGACCGAATTGAGTGAGTCTTGGTTGGAGGGGCAGATGCTTGGTTGGCAGGCGAGTGGACGATTGATCTCTTCGTGATAGCGAAAGTTTTTAAATTGTAAAGGCAATAAATGAGGATATTCCGCACACAAAGATATGGATTAACTTCAAATCAAGCAATCAGGAAATGTATGCATGATTGATGGGTGAGCAGCGAGGCACAGTGACGCAAAGCCAAAGCCTGTTTTGTTGTTTTTTTGGGCGAGGTTGGGTGACGAGAATCGAGGTGGCTGGGCAGCAGGGGAGAGAGGAACCGAGGAACAACACAACATGCTATGGCATGATGCTTGTATGAAGATAGCAACAAGAGGAACATACTTTAGGTACGTATAGAAGGATATGTTCATCTCGCTATAATGATACAAATACTGCTTTATCAGCTAATTGTTTTGTAGCGAGTTTCTTTTACCAATCTTCAGTCATGATCACGTGAATATCAGCCGGATCAACATCTCCCAATGTCTGCATCCTGAGCCTTGCATCTTTTCATATATTCATCTCATTATCTATTGCTTATTTGCATAAAATGGCTGACCTTACTTCTCCCTCGTCGTCCCAAGACCTGGATAGCTACAAATACCAGGAAATCCCCAGTGAGAATACCATCCGCATTCTCACTCTTTCCCCAGGGCCTCCAGGCGCCAGGCTGGAAGGAAATCTTGAGTTTGCCTCCTTAGACGACTATCCAGAATATGAAGCTATCTCGTACGTGTGGGGAGATCCCACCAGATGTGAGGAGATTATCATTGAGGGCAAGCCACTTGGTCTTACTCAGAGCATCGCCGACGCTCTGAGGCGAATGCGCCATGAGACCGAGCCTCGAAGACTATGGGCAGACCAGATATGTATCGAACAAGATGATTTGGTTGAGCGAGGACATCAGGTGAAGTTGATGGGTGCGATATACAAGAACACGGAGAAAGTCCTGGTCTGGCTGGGTCAAGATGAGAAAAACCACGCGAAGCGAGCATTGAACCAACTCGAGACCCTCCAAAAAGTATTCAAGAATAGACAACTATTCGAACAATTCACCGAGGTTCAGAAAGTAAAGCTCGAGACGTTTACGGACAGATCGTGGTGGTCACTGCGCGAATTTTATCTTCTTCCGTGGGTAAGCCACCACCCTCCACCTCTTTACAAATGATGTATAATCTCAATCGATTAGTTTGAACGAGTGTGGATCGGCCAAGAGGCCGGTACGGCAGCTCCAATGGAACTGTTCTGGGGCCAAGAGATGTTTGAGTGGAAGACCTTATTCTTTGTCTCCAGGATTATGGAAAAATTCCACAAACCGCTCCGGGTCCACTTCAATCTCAATGTCTCAGTCGTCACATACCTGGATGGACGATTCATACCTTCTGAGGATCGTAAAAGCCATGAGTCTAAGGATCCTCGAACAAGTCTTGTGTATGAGCTTAATCGCGCTAGTGAACGCAAATCCACAGACCCCAGAGATCGTGTGTTCGCTATGCTGGGACACTTCTCTGCTGCTGTACTTCTTGAGGACTCCACCCCGTTTGAGGCAGACTATACGCGGTCTACCAGAGACATCTACATAGATGTCGCTGTTCGGACGTTGAAGGGTTATCCTAGGCTGGAATTGCTGAATTCCGTCCAGTGGCATGATGGTATGTATGGCTTAGCCCACCCTTCGCTACAAATGCTGATAACGCTGTAGACGACGACGAGAGCTTGCCTTCTTGGGTTGCGGACTGGGGCAACAATTCCATTCGGAATCTCCTTGGCCGCCGTGATGCGCTCTTCCACGCTGCAGGAGATTCCGCTCATTCATTCAGTATACGTGAAAACCAGCCAGTTTTGAGCATCAAGGGACTTCAGATTGATGCGATAGAGAGGGTGTCCAATGAACTTAAATGGACCGACTTCGATTTCAAGCATCTTCATGGAGGTCACGCGAGTGACTGCGTCTCACTCGGACTCTGGACGGAAATATGCCAGATCCCGGAGTTCAATCTCGAACACTGCTATGTCAACGGAGAGGGTTCCGTACTCGCATTCTGTCAGGCTCTTACAGCTGGCTGCTTGAACATCAGGCTGGAACATTACCGGGATATCGAATATGAGTCTGTGCCAAGCGCAACTTGGCTACAGTACGGTGCGGCGTACCTCACAGGAGTCTTCGGTAGCGGCGGTCTCGTCGACGACGCTGTAAGGGAAGCTGGTGAGGGTGGAGATGCATTTGCCTAGAATGGATGTGCTTCAGCATTTTGTGACGAACGGCGCTTCTTCCGTACTGCACTGGGATATTATGGTATTGGCCCGTGCGAACTCGAGAACGATGATTTGATTGTCGTTCTATTTGGTGGGACTACGCCGTATGTTCTGAGGCCGACTAGTGAGGGGTATAAATTTGTTGGAGAGTGCTATGTATATGGATTGATGAATGGCGAGGCTATCTTGATGATGGAGCGGGAAGAGTTGAAGGAGAAGACTTTTGATCTTCGATGAGTTGGAAGAGAGCGGTACTGGCTTAGAGATGTAGGCTAACATGGCTCCCCTGTGGAATATTTTAAGATTGAGGAATGATGAGATGAGAGGCGAAAAGGATGGAGAGAGCGCTCTAGACATTCGGGTCCAGCACTGTCTTGCTGAATAAGCTTGGGGTTTCCATACATTGACATGCAAAGCAGGCAAGGATTGATGCCATCCCTTCGTCTGCCCAACACTGCTGTGCGGTTCTAGTGCATATGGAGAAGCATGAAGCAAGTACTTCGACTTCCACTTCGACCCTGGAGTTGGTTCTGATCATATTTTGCATCTCCTCGTGCATGGATCTGCAACATCATCGTCTTTCTATTGGATCGATTCGCTCCCAGCTCGCTGAACCTCAACCATTTCGAAAGTTTCCGCTAGTGTCTTTACTTCCGGCAGCTGTCAAAAGTTTCTCTTGGCTCTGCCATCCTGGTCTTGTATGCATCTTCAAGGATTTCTCTTTTCGAGGGACATCCTTGCTTTTCTGGATATCCATGAGGGTTTGCCTCCTTCGGAAAACTATCCCAACACCCAACCAACAGCATAGAGACGATAGCTGCGATTGTTTGTACTGGACAGGTTTTGCGTGAGAGTGTTGGTCTGATAAGTTCAAACAACGCATCAAGCCGTGGCTCTCATGTTCAATCGGCCCATCTCCATCTCCTAAACGCCACAAATGCCCGTTTCTCTGCCATATCTACCATCCCAAGAGTCATGGCAGCATCTCAGTCATGGTAAAGATATCTTGATCTCAAGAAGTCGTCGAGCAAACTCCCTTCCTAGACGCCGGAAGCACACCCTCCGTCATCCCGATCCGATCAGACAGCATTAACATCCAAACCCGGCCTTCTGACTGGCTCGCATGTACACGGTTCACGGGCCGGATATCTCAAATTTCAACCTCAGAGGCCCGGAAGCTTTCATGTGGGATTTACCCGCCCTTTTAGCCTGCTCGCGAGTTCGTGTGGAGCCCCTTATTTTCTCCACGAGTGAGAAGCGACGTTCTCGCTTCGCCGCAGACTTCCCCGCGAATCCCCCGCGTTGTTTTGCAGCTCCATGCATGGAAGCAAGGAAAGCCGTTTCTACTTCTGGTCCGAGGCGCGCGATTAGCGTTGATTTTCTCTCACGGTTTGACTTGGGATGTTGAATTGGCCAATAGTGTTTTGATACGCAAGTGTTAGTGAGGTGGAAACATTGACGACATGGGTTGGGTGCTGCAGCTCGATACTATCTCGAGATAATCTGTTGGAGATCTTTTGATTTGCTAGGGGTGGCAAGAGGAGGGAACCATGGGGAACCTGGTAGGGTGTGAGAAACTCAGACCTGGAAGATATAAACAGAGGGTTGTTCCACCATTTCTTTGATTTCCAAAGTCAAGGTCTCTTCGACTCTCAACCCAACTCCCAGCGAACGAAGGAGTCTCCCTCCAACCTCCCTCAAAATGGCGAACGACATTCCACAGCCAGTGGCAGGCATGCCGGACAGCACCATCGAAAAAGCACCCCAGGTGCAACACACCGAACACTCCATCAATATGCCGGGCAAGATGCTCGATGACGAAGCCAAACAAGCCACCGCAACGGAGCACAACATGAAGCTCTGGCAAGGTATCAAGACATATCGAAAGGCTGTCTTCTGGTCCGTCATCGTGTCAGCAAGCATCATCATGGAAGGATACGACACCACACTCATCGGATCCTTCTTTGCTTACCCTGCCTTCAAAAAGAAATACGGTACCTACTCTGGGGAGAAGTATGGCTATCAGCTCTCTGCTCCATGGCAAACTGGTTTGCAGGATATCCAGGCTGTGGGTAACATAATCGGCGCTTTGGCCAACGGATACTTCACGCACAAGTACGGTCATCGAATCGTCATGCTCGTCAGTCTTGTCCTGATGACTGCGTTCATCTTCGTTACTTTCTTCGCCCCAAACGTTGAGACACTGCTTGTTGGTGCCTTTCTATGCTCGATCCCTTGGGGAACATTCGCTACCATGGGCCCGGCATATGCTATGGAAGTATGCCCTTTGGTTCTCAGAGGATATCTCGCCGCGTTTGTCAATCTATGCTGGGCTATCGGTCAGCTCCTATCAGCTGCTATCCTCAAAGCACTCGTCAACAACAAAACACAATGGAGTTACCGCATCCCATTCGCGTTGCAATGGATCTGGGTAAGTCCGCGCCTCTACTTAATCATGGCACAACTAACCGAACCAGGTCGTCCCCCTCTTCACCGCAGCTTGGTTCTGTCCTGAATCACCCTGGCATCTCGTGCGAGCCAACCGCCTCGAGGAAGCAGAACACTCCCTCAAGCGCCTCTCCCAGGAGTCAGACAACGTCGACCACAAAGCTACCATCGCACTCATGCTGCACACAACCCGCCTCGAAGAACAAGAAGAGCTCGGCACATCGTACTTCGACTGCTTCAAAGGCACCAACCTCCGCCGTACCGAAATCGCCTGTTTCGCATTCTTGTCACAGATCACGAACGGTGGCGCGTTCGCTTACAGTCCTACTTATTTCTTCGAGCAGGCTGGTATCGATGCAGATGTATCGTATAGTATCGGTCTCGGTGGAACAGGGATCGCATTCTGCGGGACTGTCATCTCGTGGTTCATCATGAACCGCGTCGGACGTCGTCCTATTTTCCTGACTGGTTTCTGCGCTATGGTGTTCTGCCTCTTCCTGATCGGCATCCTCGCTTGCGTTCCTGGCGTCGATACTTCCAAGGCAATCAAATACGTGCAAGCTTCTCTCTGTCTCGTCTGGCTCGGTTCATACAGCATGACAGTTGGACCCATCGTGTACACGATCGTCGCTGAGATCGGAGCAACGCGTCTACGTACCAAGACGGTCGTTCTTGGACGGTCTACATACTACGTCGGTAATATCATCGGTGGTGTGCTGCAGCCGTATATGATGAACCCGACGAAGTGGAACTTCAAGGGCAAGACTGCATTCTTCTGGGCGAGTCTGGCGACCATCACGACTGTTTGGGCGTGGTTCCGCCTCCCGGAGACGAGAGATCGCACCTTTGAGGAGTTGGATGTTATGTTCATCAGGGGGATTCCGGCCAGGAAGTTTGCCAAGGCGGATTTGGAGACTGATGATGATTGAGGGGAAGAGGAGAGGGAGAATGGAGCGAGCGAAATTGTTTAGTGTTATGAAGTAGTTGCAATGATTGTGTTTATTTGCTTGAAGTATCCCAGCAAGATGTGAAAACCTGAAAAGGAGTGTCAAGAAATATGCTCGCTTACGCCTGATTGACGATTCCGTCAAGTTGGAATCAGAGACAACCCCAAACCACGGCGCTAGCCCAAAGGAGGGCTCGACGACAAACTCATGCATTCATTGAACGTAAACAGTATCACCTATTATACACACACTGCATCTCCATCTCATTCAATCAATGCTCATCCATCAAGACATATGCTCCAACCCAGCGTCCATACGCGCTCCGATTCAAAAACTCAAAAGTTGAAGAATACCTCTTGTATCTGTTCCTCGCTTCCAAATAAAAAAACGCCCGCCTGGCTGCTTGCCCGAATGCATACACCAAGTGAACAAGCAAACTCAAACTCCACGCTACGACTCAGTAAGCACAAGAACCCAGTTTTGTACATGCACGCCCAGTCCATTCCGTTCCCATCAATAATACAACCCCCACAGCACCAAGAACGGTGCTACCTTCCCATCCCCTCCCTAACCTTACTCCTCTCAACCTGCGCCATCAACTCCGCATTCTCGCGATTCTTCTCCTCGAGACGCTGTCTCGCGCTACTGCGGTCTACGAGTCTCGCTTCCCGCTCAGCTTTGAGCTTGTACTCCAACTCCTGAAGTCGCAGTTGCCATCTCATGTCAGGCATGTAGTCATCCTTGATGCTATTGGCAATGCTCTTATCACCTGTGGAGGTACTTCCAGCCCTCGAGACTGTGCGTCGGTCAATTGTTTCCACTGCTGATGTGGATTGGTGCCGTGTGAGTGTTGAGGTGCGGCTCTTGTCTACCGATTTGTTCCGGGGACCAGTCGGGATGGACGGGCTTGGGCTGGGGTTCTCGAATGTATTGGATCGGACGTCGACCGCGGCTCTCAATGCAGAGACTTCCTTTTTTAGTGCTCTATTCTTTTCACTCAGTCTCTGAATCTCTGCTTTGCCATCACCACCGACGCCAGGGATGCCGCTTCGTGCGACTGTTTCAAGGCGATCGAGACGCTTCGTACGTAGCTCGAGATTTGATTCCAAGGTTTGGTATTCCTTCCATAGATCTTTCTCTACAGAGCGGATACGAGACCTGAAATCTCCGACGAGACTTTCGATGGTTTTCACTGCTGCAAGCAGGTTCTTGGAGAAACCTGGAAGCATGGTAGAAACAGCCTCCAGAGAAGGAAGGGCCCGTCCATTGATGAGGCTGTTGTTGTGAGCCCAGTCGGTGCCACAAAGAGCTGATAGACGATTCCACAATGCTAGAAGGAGCTGGTTACGCTCATTCATCTGATCTTTGAAGTTATTCTCCAAAGTCGCAATTTTCCTACGATCTTGTTGTCGGGATGTTTCGAGCTCCAGGACACGAGATTCCTGCTGGGTGAGTGTACGCGTGGTGTGCTGTTGGGTTTTCTGGAAGGTCTCGAACTGATGTTTGGTATTGCGATGAGATTGTCTTTCTTTGTCGAGCATGTCCGCCAACTTTCTAGACTCCAGTGCATGCGATTCAAGGAGAGAATCACGATGTTTGATGAGACGCTCTTTCTCGCCAAGAGAAGCTTTGGTGGCGTCGAGATCCCGAATCGTGTTCTCCAGCTCTCGCTGAAGCTTGGCAATAGACTGTAGAGATTAGCGACATTCAAAGTCCAAATCGTGTAACTTACATTGAGAAGACTTGATCGTGTACCATTGAGATCGCCCAACGCTTCTCTCAAATTACTCTCAAGTTCCATAAGCCTCTGTTTCCATTCAGCAGCCTCGACTTCACGAGATGTGAGACTCTTCCGAAGTCGTCTCGCTTCATCCTTGGCACCCGAAGCCTCGCGGTTGAGGTCATTGATGACCTGTTGGACTTCTTGCTTCTCCCTGCCAGCGACAACCTCGCGTTGGTATCTCTCATTGTTGAGTCGTTCCTCGAGTTCTTTGATTCGTTCTCGCTCATCGTGGAGGGAATCCTCGGCACTCTTGACGGCTGCTTCAAGATCACCAATTTTGATCTTGTCGCCATCCTGCTCCTCCCGAAGAAATGCAATTTCGCCTTGGCTTGACTCTTGCTGGACTGTCAGACGGTTGATCTTGCCATTGGCTTCGACCAAATTATTCTCCATCTGCTCCATTTCCCGGTTGGCTTCGTCAAGTTCTCGCTCGAGCTCCTCTATTCTCCGTGCCTTGCCCTCGTGGTCGTCCTCTAACCTTACAAGTCCTTCGCTCATCTCGCGCATCTCATTCTGCAGTGCATTGAAGTTCTCTGTGGTATCAGCTAATTCCGTCCGAAGTCGCTCAATCTCAGCATTAGCTTCATCGGCCTCTTCTGCAAACCCGTCAAGTTCCTCTTGAGCTTCTTTCCGAAGAGATTCGAACATGATTTCGGCCTCTTCCTGTCCTTGCAATGCCTCATCTCTATCGGTTTGCATGGTGACCAAATCAGCCTCGGCAAGTTCCAATGCTTCTTGCAGTTCGCTTGCAAGCGCCTCAGCATCTTTCTTCTGTTGCACAGCAGTTTCGAAGTCTTCCATACACGACTCCAGTTCGCGTTGAAGATCCTGGTTGTGAATCTTTAAGCTGTTGATGCGATCACGTAACTCGGCATGCTTGTTCTCGAAGTCCTCTCGTTCAGTGTCGTCCATATTCGTGACTCTCGTGCCAGCACTGTTCCGTGATAGCGAGCGTTCGTGGGCTCTCGAAGCTGACCGTTCCAGGATACTGTCCCCAGCAACTGACCCACCATTCCTTCGCTGACCGAGTTTGAGATCTTCAATCTCTTGATACAGGCGCTCCTTTTCTCGGTTCCGAGACGTCAGCATAGACGTTTGAGCGCCTACTTCTCGTCGAAGCTCGGCATTCTCGTGCCGCAATTGCTCGGCCTCCCTCCTGAGATCCTCGGCCAGGGTAGTGGCAGAGCTCATGGCACCGTTTCGATCATCATCACGGAAGGACATGCCAGACCTGGGCCTCGAAGGCGATACTTGGCGCTTCTTCGTGATGTTGTATATGTTTGTGGTGTGATTAAGACCCGGCATGCCAGTAGTGGATGTGGTCTCAGTCTTCAAGCGGAAGATCTCCTCACGAAGCTTCTTGTTTTCATCATCGGCTTGCTCTCGGCGAGAAGTCTCCTGCTCCAGGAGATCTTTCCACACATCCATTTCCTCTCTTGCCTCGACATTTTGACCACGACGCTCGCCGAGTTGACGAACAACTTCAGCCAGGTTTCGCTTTTCGTTTTCTCGGATGATAGCATCGTTTCGCATCTTCTCGATCTCGGTTATGTACTCCTCGGTTCTTTCGCGCAAGTACATGAGCTCCTCCTCCCGCTCTTGTGCGCCTTCCTGGTCAAACCATTTGGGACTTGGGTCGCCGCCCGAAGTTCCAGCCGTAGACGGCCGTTCTTCGTCGTCCTTCAACTGCTTTTCCAGATCCTTGACTTTTCGTTTCAAAGCCTTGTTATCTCGTTGCATCACTGCTAGGCCAGTCTTCAACTCTACATTCTCAGAGATCATTTCCTTGACACCCTCCTCTGAAAGCTTGTCGAGTCTATCGCTCAGGAACATAACTTTCAATTTTAAGTCAAAATTCTCCTTGGACAGTCTCTCGATGGTGCTACTCTGTTCCTTCAAGGTCATGTTCTTTCCATTTCTTCCAATGGTTGAAACAGCAAATCCGGATCGTTTAGGCGAGACTCCATTCTTGTTTCGATATTCCTGGGCAAGAGAAGCAGGAACCTGAACATTCCTAACATGCCGAGCAATCACCGTATCCGTAGGAGCAGCGAGAGAGGATCTGGCTGTGGGAGCACGAGGTGTTTCGGGAGGTGATGCATCGCCCGACTTTCGCTCTCGATTTTGTTCCTCCTCCGTCAAAGTCGCAAGACTCCCGTCTTGCCCACTTCCAGAAAAATCCTCAATCCCCGATGCCATACTTCCCAAACTGATCGAGCGAGAAAGTCCCATGCTACCGCGAGAGAACCCATCAGCTGGAACTGCTCCACCGGATTGAAGGGCATAGTCTGCACCAAGTGTAATGTCACTTCCGTCATGAGACTCTGGGTTGGTGATGAAGGAAGACACCGAAGAGTGTTGACTGGCGTGTCGACTTCGAAGGAATTTGGGTCGCCTACCAGAAGATTTGCGACGCAGAAGGGCAAATCCAGGTGTGCTACCCGCATCGCCAAAGGATGTATTGAGACTTCGATTCAAGCCGTCGTCTTTGAGGGTCGATCGATCGTCTGACGATTCAGCAAGAAAGTTCCCCTTCTTTTTCCTTGGTGTAGCTTCAACATCAACATCATCCTCGTTGTCCGTTTGCCCCTGCGAGTACCCTTCCCCGTCATATGCTGCATCGTAACCTCCAGCGCTCGCCATAGATATCGCCCTTGAAACCGTCCGTGCTGCCGCAGCTGCTGTTGGAGAGGAAGACATAGTTTCTAGGGCAGAAGTCGTATTTCCTGTATCCATAGAATCATCCATGCTTGCAGCATCCTCACGGAGCACTCCTGGTGTCTGGTATGCGTTCGCTGGCGTAGGAGGGGATAGAGGGGTGTCCGGTACCTGGTTCTCGGCCTGGAGTTTGCTTGGTGTAACAGACCTCTCAGCTGGTCCCTCGTGGTCTCGAGGAGGTGGTTGCGCGCCATCAAAAAGATATGTATCGTCCGCACCCTTCTTTCCGTTCATACTGATAGGAGATGGTATTGGCATGAAGCTCGACTCTACATCATTCAGATGCCTCTGCATCTCCCTCTCATCCACCGTGTCCCCCAGCGCATCACTTCCACCCTCATTCTCACTATGGTTGTACAATAGGCTGCTGTCGCCTGGAGGGGGTAGCGAGGGGAGGGTCGCTGGGTCGAGGGAAGGAACCCGATTGTTCTGCTTATGAGCTTCTACATTCACCGTCGCATTCTGAAAAATAGAATCGTCGAAGTCTTTCTTGTTGGGGGACAAATCATCCAGGTCGTCGATCCCAAAGCCACCAGGAACCTTGCGCGAATCTTTCCGCGCCGTCTGCGGGCGTTCCTCCCACTCTGTCGACGGCGAGGTTATTGTTGCTGTCTCTGGATGCTCGTCTTCCTCCGCCATATTGTATATTCGACGCGTCGCATCCGTCCGCTGCAGATTCGAGGAATTGGGATCTTTGCTCGCTGGTCGTGCGAGAAGGATGCTTTTAGATCAGACGCGCTCGGTCGTCGGATCAGGGATGGTAATGATGTTGGCGAGCTGGAAGGGACGAGCGATGTTTGGGCAGTGGGGATAGCCTCAACTGCACTGACTGTTTGCGCAGATGCTGTGGAGAGGTTGCGATGGTGAAAGAAACATCTGCGAGAGTTCGAGTGAGGTAATTTGCCGTATTTCCTGGGTCTGCAGGGTCATTCCTGTGGTTGACTCCTCTGTTTTGATACTCGCGAGTCTGCTGGCTGGGGGAAATTAACCCTGTCAGATGCAGCCAGTGAGCTGCGGCTAGCCCCATGGTCACATGACTTAGTCGATTAAGGTGGCAGAATTCCCCTACTTTCCGATCAACAAGGCAAGACTCAAGAGAAACCGAGCGAGCGAAAGAAAGATAGCATTCTTAGCACTCCCTTAAGTCAAAAGATGGCTGATACCTACCCCTTTTCCTGGAAGAGAGTTAAATTGAGGCTACTCCCAAGCATCTTGCATCTTGCATCTTGAACCCCTTACCGAAAGCTATTATTGCAGCATATGCTCAAACCAATCTGTGTTCAGAGTAATTAAACGGCATGTAACTGTAGATGAATAATGCTGTATACTAACATCGCAGACACATGCTGTCCCCCGCATCGACTATCAAGCTAAGCTCCCTTCCCCAGTTGACGAGCGAGGTCAGCATCGGCTCTCGCTAGCCCCCCTCGACCTTGGCAACACTTGGTTGAATTCAGCTCGTCAATGCCTGACCATCTGGGCACTAAAGACGAAGCTCTGTTCGAATCTCGAATGTTTATGGAGTCGGTGTTTGAGTTGGATATTTCCATTTGCTACATCTTTCCATGGCTGACTGCGAAAGAAAACAATTTAACTCTTATAGTATCTTTCACTGTTCCTTACATATTGGGTCAATAAAAACCCGTTCAGGAGCTAGAATCCATCATAAGCTGGCTAGGGGCGAGGAGAATGTTGGCCAAAGAAGGAGAGTGGGTATGATGCAGTTCGCCAGTCATTGGCGAGTGCGAGTGGTTGGTATACATTATCTGAGCGAAGATGGGCATGGTGTCGGGTCCTCCATGTATGATTATAGAGAACCGGGTGGGATGACAAAAAATTTGTCGATGAAAAGCATCGCTATATGTATTGCATCACGGCTCGGTGGGATGTTAGCACGGTCTTGCTGCGACTTCGCCGGAATAGATGTTGCGTCCGGAGCCGAGTATTTTTAGATACTCGCGGGTAGTGTTTTGGGCTCAATTAAGTTTACTTGTGTTTTCGTCAAGAGCTTCGTGATATCATCATACACACCTAGCTAAGCTTTTCGTTAGGAATTCAATTAGCCATGGCATGCAGCATTACTGTTCTTTCAGGCTTCTTCCTGTTGGTTGTGCCTACCACTAAATCTACCCCGTTTCACACCGAAGGCTACCAAGGATGGAATTCAAGCTTTCTAATAAAGGTCATTCATTGATGACATCTTCCGTGAGAACTCTAAAACGAGTCAGTAGCTTAAGTCGGCGGGTAAATTTCGCTTTGCCCTCTCGCTTACCAACTGTCAGCGGGATACCGACATAAGTCAGGGGTCAAGAACTTGAAAAGCACCAACAGCTCCCACCGGGACTGAAAAAGCGATCATCAAATTGCATGATCACGCCAAAAAATATCTGGGTGGGAGGACCAGGGATTATGGGAGGTGTGGGATTCCAGTATTCTCCTGAGAGCATAACGTTGTATGATTCCGACTTTGGTGAGTGTATATAACAACATCGCCATGCCCTTCAAACAAATTTCCTTCCTCATCCAGAATCACTCTTTCTTCTGGCTTCCTCAAAGTTCGATCTTCCTTTTCTGAACCATCCTCAAGCAGAGCAAAATGAAGTTCTCATACGCCGTTGTCGCTTTGGGTGCTCTGAGTTCCGTCTGGGCTCTACCAACAACCTACTCAGAGGATGACTCTTGCGATGCTACACCTGAATGTCCTGCAGTCAGCGGAGACATTCTGATCAACCAGTACCAACTGTACCCCGAGAATCTATTCTACGACACTTCAAACTGCAAATTACTTCTCGGGTATGTTCGCACTCTCTCAACCCCCGCATTCGTATTCGCTCAAATTCAAACATTAACTCTAATCCTTCTCAAGCGCACTCTTCAATGCATCCGTCTACGTCTACGACGTTGCAACTTCAACGGCCGAGTCTTTCACATTCGAGAACATCACTCTGGATCCACTACTTCACATCTCTGGTGTCCGAAAGAATCCCGTTTCCGGACTGTATTCAGTCATCATCGACGCAGGCGCAGCATTCGATACACAAGGCGCTGATATCTCGGGCGACAACTTCCTCATCCAATACGATCTGGACGCCAAGACCGAAGTATCACGCCTCAACCTCACGGAAACGACACAGGGTATCTATGGGGGGTATCAAGACGTTGAGTTTGATTCCGCGGGGAACATCTACGTGGTTGGTACGTACCCGACCAGTATCCTGAAGGTGGATCCGAGTGGTTTGAACGTCGAGGTGTGGTACCTTCCTGAGCCTATCGATCATACTGTTAAGGGTCTTGGTGGATTGGCTGTTGTTGGAGATACATTGCTGGCGAACGATAACGTCAGCGGAAATGTGGTTCGTTTCGATCTGACTGCTTCGACTGGGACACCGTCCACCGTCCCTCACTCTCCAGCTGGAGTTATCAATAATCAAGGAGACGGCATTGCCTTACCAGCAAAGTACGATGGAACCGTCTTGTTGATCGCGCAGAACACTCTCGGCATTTCAGTTCTTCGCTCGAAAGATCTCTGGCAAACAGCTGATTTCCTCGGTGTCATCCCCATGCCCGCGTCAGTTGGAAATGGTGTCGTGACCGCAAGCGTGCAGATTGGCGAGACAATCTATGCCAACATTGAGTATTTCTCCGATACACCAGTTGCGCCACCAAACAATGCTGGGAACAGGACTGAGTTCCCTTTGATCGATATCACGGCTGCTCTTGATGCACTTTTGGTGTAGGGTTGGATAGTGTTTGCACGTGCTGGTAGACTGCGGTTACGGCTTAAGCATAATGGATCAGTGGCTTTTGGTGTGTTGTACAGAACTTTTCTGATTGATGGTTGTATAAATACTGGCTTGTACTGTACATCTGTTAAGTAAAAGATGTTTAGACAAAATATGAACATCGTACAACTGCAGCGTCTTGCCGAGCTTCCAATTCTCCACTGAAACCCTGTGCCGAAGTCCATAGATTATATCGCGGCAGAAATTTGTTGTTTTAGAAGCTGGGACAAAAGCTTTCTGTTCGCAAAACTTTCTCTTTTTTCCCTCTAGGTCAAATTTATGCTTAAGTCTCGCTATTCTCATCAAGTCAAGTTTTAAAATTCTCTGTGTCTCTCTACCCTTAATGCAAACTCTCTTCTTTCACTTCATCCAAATAGCAGAATTACATCACACATTAAGCGAGATCGGTTGTTTAAATTAAACGGTGTTCGTGGTACAAGCATTCAAATCGCCGTCTAGTCACCGGTCCATTGGCCAGAAGGTCAAGAACATCCCAAAATCCGCGTAATCCAACTCCAAGCAATCTAGTATTCCCAACACTATAACTCCAAATACACACTATCACAAAAAATCCCTCAGTGTCAGATTCAAAGAATGCCCATTGTCATGTTCCACCCACCCTCTACCTCTCAACCCTCTCCCTTCGATCTACAGGCACCCACTCCCTCGCGTCTCCCCACCTTTCCACCACCAACCCGGCACTCCCAGGATTTGCAAACCCCCTCTCAAGCTGCCTCTCATAACTAACCATTCTCAACCTCTCCCCTTCTCTGGGTGTAAGATTCAAATAAACTTCAACACCAACAGCGTGCAAGAAAAGCGCCAGCCAGATCGCCATCCCGAAGCTCATACCGAGCGCAACACCCACATTCTCTGCATCACCATCAGTCATACTAGCGTTAATCGGTACAGGGGTGTTCTCAGATGCATTGATACACTGCGGATATCTCTGTGCAAACGACGGCGGTTGATTCTCTAAATCTGAGTTCCCGGTTTGAATATATGCAAGTTCGCCGCAGGGACGAGTGGCGTAATAGTTTTTCTGGGTGGAGATGATCAGAGCGGTGATGATCATTATGATGCGTGTGGTGATGATGACGCCGAAATAGAACCATGATCTCAGCATCCAGGCGCGGTGTTGGTCGATTTGTAGACGCTTGATGTTGTAATATGCAATTCCCAGCGAGAGGGTTGTTATGATCGCTAGCAGGCCAACAGCAGCTTGGATGTCCAGTCCACCACCGAATGCACGACGTGCAATCATTAGCGCGCCTACATTTCCTAGGAGAGATAACAGGAGAATTGTGTAACCGTTGAGACGGTGAATGAGTAAGAGTTTGTGCCGGATGACGGGGATGAATTGGAAGACAGCTAGGAACCCGGCTGGGATGATCGTGACAAGATGCAGGGTTATGCCGATTCTGTAATGTCCTGAATGGTAATTGTACCATTCTCCTGGAGAGGAACCGTTTTTGAAGCTACTAGATGCAGAACCGCCGATGTTGAGGTAGGAGAGTCGAGCGAGTGTGAAGCCGAGCATGGCACCACCGAATATGATGACTGTATTTGTTGGTTTCTGGGTTCTGGCAAGGAGTACATACATACAGAGAGGGAAATTGTATCCTTTCTGGAAGCCAAGCGGTTTGTACACTTTCCTCATTGCGCTCACGAATTTGCCAGCCTCATGTGGGGGAGAACCCGAAGGTTTCGAAGGAGGCAGATTTTGGGCCTCTGCAGCCAGGGTACCATCAGAGGACAATCGCTCGAGATTTTCTGTATTCGAAGCCATTTTTGAGAATCGAAAGTTTGAATTTCAAACCAATTGAGTTTGGTCTTGACTTGCTCAAGAGAAAGGGCGAAAGTAAATATAACCTCAGAAGGAATGCTAGGTTGGTGTTACACTCAAACGCAATCAGCCTGAAATACGAGATGCAGATTCCGTGCAACGTCGGGAGAACAATCGACCCTTCATAAACCTTTCGAAGGATCTTACGGGCGAAGCATAAGGAACACAAACAACGACATCATGACGACGACGATCATGTTGGTGCCTGGAGGCTTCGCAATCGCATCGTGGGTGGAGTGCTGCCAAGTGCGCGAGGTACGGGCGAGACGGCGTATCTTTCCTCCAGAAGAGCATCATATCGAACAGTATTGTGCGAACAGTATTGTGGTAGAACAAGCGCAAACTTTGCTCGAAGGTAATACTAAGTAATTAAGTTCATATTAAATTGGCATCAAGGACTTGACTATCATTGTGACAGGGAGTGTGGAAATCTCATGGGAACAATTCCCGTTGTGTGACGTTGAGCAGAATGATGGGTTGGACAGTTGAATAAATGCAGTGCGTCAGCCCTTTGGAGTTTGCGAATCAAAATGCCCAGAGGTATTCGGACCAGGCGCGTGTTCCCGTTGCTTTGGGAGTGTCTAACTAACCTGTTCAGGTGGACTTTGTTCGCCCTCGCTTGCTGTGATAGGGGCTTAAGCGAGTCCGAAGAGCTATGGCACAACATGGCAAGCTCTCTTGGCTCTGGAGAACCTCTCATTGACTGATTGCTGCGCTAATGTAGGAGCAAGATCTCTGATGTCAGGCGTTAATTTGCAAGGCGATCTAGGATTTTGGATTGCTGCTATGGGAATCTTGCGTGTTCCTGTGATTCCTTGCATTTCCCCCATAGACACGGAGAATCCATCATTCAGATCAGGCTGAAGGAAGGATCTCGATCAACGACGCCGCTTACTTCAGCTGTATTATCGTGGTTTGGGCCCTTGGTACATCGGCTCAGCACGTGGAGCCCTTTTTATTTAAAATTGATGATCACATCGAGCTGTATTTACCTTTGTACAGCACGCATTCTTTTCCATTATCAAACTAGAAGAAGTCAGAGTCCCGGCGATTTCATTTTTGTGCAACATCAAATGCCCCCCAGCCACGATCCAATATTGTTGATGGACTCTTAGCCAACATCCCTTTTGTCCTCAGTTCAAAAATTCAAAAATTCAAAATTCAAAATTCCAAAAAAAAACCTAGAGTACTTGGTGAAACGAGCATCAAGTACCCCCATTTACCTTGTCGAATAGTACCGAATGTGTATAAGGGATGGCTGCTGCCCTCAGTAGATTCTGGCTCAGGTGACCTTTGACGGAACTGTTGGAGCCAAGGCTAGGTTGGGGCTGGCATTTCGTGAAGGGAAGTTGTGGATAGGTGGGCAGATGAGGAGAATGGTGAGGATTGAAAATATGGGGAAGTGAGAGACGGAGATTCAAAATGAAATGCAAATCTTCGGACATTGTGAGCTTTGAGACAGGTCCTGAGCGAGGGGTCAATATTCGACATCACAAGCATTTAGAGCGTGGGGGTTATGGAGACAAGCATCTTTTCACTCCTCTAAGATACACATCTGGTCTTCCTCAGGAGAAATAGAAAGCAAGCTCTATAAGAGCCGCTTCGCTTGAGGCAGGACAAATACCACCAATCGAGAATGCAACCTACCCACTACATGCATCCCGTCTAATATCCCATGATCTCCTGAACATGAGGAGGAACAAAGCTCACGAAGCTCATGCCGTTGTCAAAGTGTTGATTTCAACCACGAATGAGCTGGAGATCTACCGGTGTTGATTAATCATTCCCTGCAGTTGGCGAATCCCAGCTTCAGCGTCGACAATAATATCGCCAAGATCTGGACCTGGTGCAATAGCTTGTAGTTGATCCATGTTAGCAACCGGAGCCTGGAATCGATAGATGCCAGGTTCAGGTGGATTTCCAAGAAAGCCCTCGAAGCCCTGGACATCGAGAAAAACAGGTGGAGGAAGGGCTTGATCTAAAGCGTTCGCGGCTGCAACTTGATTTTGAGGAAGGTATTGTGGAGGGATGCCATCAGGAATACCAATCCCACCGTGAGTTTCCGTTAAGTGATTGTAAGTCGCACCCTGAGATGGCAAGATCATCAGGCAAACCCAGCAGTAGTGGGTGTGGCAACGTGTGCACAGGACGTGGTCGCATCCCTCGAACTTCTCAGCTGGGGCTCGGCAGCCAGGACAATTCTTGATACCGGTAGCAGCACAGTATTTTGAGAAGGCGTCAGTGCCATCGATAGCGTCAAGATACTCTTTGCAAGTTTGCCCGGGATGGTATTTACCACAGAACGTATCATAGGTCTTCAGACAACCACTGCAAGTTGTGAGAGGTGGATCACGGTCCTCAATAGTAGCACGGCGGAAAATGACCTCGCAGTCTGGTGTGGGGCAGAAGTTGTAGTCGTTGGGGTGGGTGCGGAGGTGTACATCAATGGATAGCTTGATGGCAGACTCGAATTCGGCAAAGGACAGGTGTTCACGAAGAACGCCGAGCTCGATGCGGTGGGCGCAATGTTGTTGGGTCTCGGTAAGGCCGGAGCACTTGAAAGGGAGCAAGTACTCGTTTGGGTTCTTAAATTGGTTGGTGAAACACTCTCTGCAATAGATATGGCCACAAGCAAGGTGAATAGCATTGTCGTCTTCAGGCGTATCGTAGCAGACAACGCAGTCTCCTCCCTTGGGTTGGGTCCCAGGATTGAGCATGTGCCAAGCCTGCGGACAATCAGTCATTGAAATCCTCCAGATCGAATCAGATTAGTGACCTACCTTCCGAATATCTGTAACAGAGCCATAGAGCTTGATCTTAGAAGATCTATCTGACAGACTCAAGCGGACCTTCTCACCAAAGACTGGCTTCAAAACGCGGAGAACTTCGGCGATGCTCTTACCACCAACGCGACGCTGCTACAAGTTAGATTCAATTTCTATGAAGGATCTCAGGGTGTGTAGTCACTTACGATGGTATAGGCCTCATTCTTCAATTGTTGGACCTTGGTCATCAAGATCGTGCAAGCACGACGCCGCTCAGCGTAGGTACCTCCGTAGAGGACAAGACGGCTCTTGTCGGTTAATCGGTGGATGTAGACCTTGGTGTTGCAGGATAGCCAGTGGAGATAATCACTGATATTTGGAAACAGATCAGCAATTGCACGACTGGATCTTAAGACCGAGAGAATTGAGGGGGTAATGATCATTTGAAGAGAAGGGACCTACCCAGCATCCTTTGCAGAGCAAAACCAGTTGTGCCAAACCGGAACGCCGCTGTCAATAATAACGGTACCTGCCATCATCTTCTCAAGCCGAGTCTTGACCTCCACAACAGCTGAAAGAGCATCGTCACCGACAGCAGAAAAGCGAACAATAGTGTGTGGCTTCTGATCATCCTTCACAATCTTGAATGTGTGTTTGCCATCCTGTTGTGCACTGGTGCGGAGAGTCTGGATTTGAGAATCGAGAGCCGCAGCAATCTTTCTCGGAATGTTGACTTTCATAGAGACCAAACGCTCGACGGTGAGATTCTTTGAGGCAGGGAAAGCATCTGGATATTGACTCTTGAAATCCGCAACGGCCTTCGAGTATTAGCAAATGCAAGTTCCGTGTATATTTCAGGGACTGGTAAGGGGACCTCCTTACTTTCTGTGCATCAGTCGGATTGCAGAAATTGGCAGTCACAATCTTTCTAGCGCCGTCCGGAGTCTCACCCGAGGAGAAAGAATCAACAAGGCCAAATCTACCTAGATATCTTTGGATAGCCTTGACGCATTCATCATCATCTGCTACACCGTCTCTGCCGATCTCCTGAATCTTCACCTTCTTCGGAGCCTCGAACCCTGCGCTGACAAGAGTGCTCTGAACCCATGTAATGTCCGCATCGGTATCTAGGTTATTGAGGGAGAAGCTTCGCAGAGCACGGCCAGTCTCGTACTGGTTGGCAGCAATCAAGGTACATTTAATGTGGCGACCAGAGGGTGTAAGGATCTGCGAAATGGTGGTGGCGATCTCGCCAAGCCGAGGGGTATTCCTACGGTATTCGATGAATGCCATACGGCCTGTCTTTTCCCAGGTGCACTTGATTCCACCAAGTTGGGCCCATTCGGAGGGCTTCGTGAGTGTGACGAGGTGACTGACAGTTCTGGGACAATGTCAGCAAACATTAACCTTGGGGATACTTGTATTGTTTTGGGTCTTACACCTTGCTATCGCGTTGAGCGGCAGCAAATTTCTCCACTGCCCGTCTTGCGTCATTGGGATCATGGAACCTAGGGACGTAAGCAGCGTCCCCACAGATGAAGGGGAAAAGTGAGCTAACTTACTTGACGGTAGTGACGATTCCCGTGGAGGTCTCACTGGTCTGGATTGAGGGTGTGGAATCATTTAAGCCAAGAATGTCGAGCACAGTCTGGACGGTTCCAGGAGTTGTTTCGCAGAGGCCATTGATCTAGAATAGTCAGCTTTGAATATCCGAAGCATGGAGAGAACGATGGAATATACCTGAATGCTGCAGGAATCCGTGGGTAACTTGATGGAGACAACGGTAGCGCCAGGACCAAACTCTACGACAGCACCATAGAATTCCTTGCGAAAGGGAGGATAAAACTCCACCGCAGTGGCCTTGAGGACAGTGGCAGGTATAAAGATTGGCGCATTAGCATTCAATGCCGTAGCCATGGTAGAGGAGAGGTTGGGGTCATTGGCTTCGAAGGACGTGTTTGGTTGACAACAATGAGATTTCTCAGGACGAATCAAGCTGCTGGACGAAAGGCATTAGCTGAGAACCAACAGAACAAACAGTGATGAACATGGCAGAATAAAGGAGAATTTTATCTCTCTTGCGCTCAAGATTGGCGGAGACACACGTACCTTGTAGTTCGAGTTTGACCTTCCTGGCAGCAGAGAATTCGAGGAGAATATATTAGGTCAATTCGAGGACTTCTTGTCAAGATACGTCAGGTGTTGGTTGCCTCCAACCTCGCAACGACATGCAAGTTAGCAGCCAATGGTGCTGTCGTTGGGTGTTGGAGTCGCGTCTTGTTTTGTGAGAGGGGAAGAGCAGCGGAGATGGGAGGGCAGGTTGTTTTGGTTTGTGTTTGTGGCCTGATGCTAAGCGAAGTGGGCGAGGAGGCGACGAGAATGAGGAGAATGACGAGAGCCAGGCTGGATGGCGCCACCATTTGGCGGCGGTGTAGTAGTTGGGTTTTAGCTAGGCTAGCAGAGGGAAGAGGGAGATCTAAAGAGCAATCTAAATTTCAGAGTCTCGCGACGATGTTGCTACGGTCGCAACACAGGCCAGATTCCGATTCAATGGACCTGTGACGTGCTTCTGTGGATAAATTAATCTGGAACACTGTAATCCTGGTGTGCAATTCAACACGGAATTCTCCATTCATGAACCAACGCGCCTGGAAGCAAAGTTGGACTGGAAGCTATACTTGGGATTGCATATAAGCGATTGATTTAACATGGTTGGTGGTTGGATCACACGAGGGCTGAAATTCAATCCTGTGTCGCCAGACTCAAGGCTGGCACCGTTTTCGATCAAGATCTAATCAATAGCAGAGCACATTCCACTCTGGGAAGCTTCGATCGCGCGCAATGGAAGGAAGCTATGTGAGTAGAATACAACGTAGGAGATGCAGGCAAAGCATTGATGGCATAATGGCAACGGAGTCATGTTGATTCAAGCAAAGGTATGTCAAGTAGTAAGTGACAGCAGGGAACAGCGATATGAAATTTCAGAACATTATCACAATGGCAGCCCTTTGGAGTTTCAAGAGACAAACACACAACGAAGCAGCAATACCTACCAACTGCTAAGTTAAGGTTCCGAGCATCGTATAGCCTCCTAATCATATGTGAGCTGGTCAAATAGTCTTACTAATGTCTACCTCGAAGGCAGTTACAGTGAACTTGCCTGCCCTAATCATCCACCTCCATGACACCGGCAGCATCATGAGTCGCTGAACCCATCCGACTTAACATCTGGTATCTGGTGGGCTTGAATGGCCATCGTAGCCATGCATCCACCATCTCCACCATCATCTCATCGGACAACATTCGCACAGTCAGGTGATTCAAGTCCGGATGCCCTCCCTTTCGAATATCCTTCAACGAGGGACATTCCGCATCGATCCATTCGTAGGCACCGGGCCACAAGCCAATGAGACCATTCCTCACACTCTGGCTGGGCAGGGTATAAAATGAACCAAGCAAGAACTCCAGAATGTCGTAATTGTTTGGGTAATTGTCTCGCAAGATAGGAATTAGTGTTTTGGGCTGAATGTCGAAGAGGCACATTGTCCTAGCGGGAAAGAATTCGTGCTTGTCAAGTCTGATCGGTTCGATTTCCCGGCGATCCCAGAGGAGTAGAGGCTGGTCTCTCCTGATAGCCAAACGGTTATCGCAACCAGCTTGAACGTGGTGTCTATTTGTTCTGCTTAGCTTTGAAACATCCATTTCCCAGTGTCTGAGACGCTCCCAGAAGTCCGCGTGATACGCTCTTTGCTCCTCGGAATCGGGCGAGTCGTGAATCACTTTCGCAGTTTTCAGTATATCCTCGTACGTGTCGCAAACAGATGCGGAAAGTGCCTCGCCTGCTAGCCGAGACTTGAGGCGATTTTGCCTCATCTTCTCCTTTTGCGGGTCATCTATGGCCGCCGCGGTTTCTTCTTTCGAAGACACGGCTTGAAAACGCTGTATACGGCTGTTTGGAACATCAGCGCCATTTAGTTGCTGCACTAGAATACTTTCCCTCCCCTCTGGTATCTGGATTCCGCTGTTTGCCATCCTCTGGAGGACTTCCCGCCCAGACTGAAGGTCAAGCTCTGGCTCTCTTAACCCATGTCCCATATGCACAGTGCTGGAGGCAACCTCCTCCACCTTTTCACAAGCGAAACCTGCTTCCACACTCGCCTTTCGCCGGTCACCTATTGTTCTAGGGAGTATATTATGCTTCTCCTCGTCGTTGATCCATACTAGCATTCGAACGAGACCATATTTTTGGAACAGCGAGTGAGCCGTAACGGCACCCATGAATTGATAGATGACCATCTGAGCGAGCGATGTAAAACCTTTGTAAGGTTTCTTTGGACTGTATCCAAGATTCGCTGTGACAAGCAAGGTGTCGTTACGCTCTTCAACACGAGGATCGTCTCGCTTCCGGGCTGTTTGTAATGGAAGGTATTCTTGCGAAAGTACTCCTTCCAAGTGACCCCAGACGAGTCCCGACTTTGGAACCAACTTGTATGTGGAATTCGGAGCCATCACCAAAGGGTCCAACAGAGGCCCATACATCTTGGTATCTGGTTCCAGGAGAATGTGTGTACGAGGTTTGAGGAAGTCGTGCAATTTCGCTGACCAGACACCAGCACCGGGGTTGATGTCCAAAATGTCACAGCCCATATGCCTTTCCAGGGAGGGTTTCAATCGCGCCAACACAGCGTCTGCAATGGTCTGTGAGTTGATGGGACAAACAAGAGATCAAAGCTTTCTTACCACATGCATCCTCGCTAACAATGTTCATTCTCCTTCGGTCTCCTAGAGGCTTGGCCCCCTGCCAATTTCCCCCATACCCCCATCGCAGATACTCTGTGATATCGTTTCTCGGCTCTTCTGGTCTCGTGTGCCCGAGGAATTTCTTCCGCTCTGCAGGGGCGGATTTTGACTCTTTCTCTAGCTCTGTCGTGATGGAGTTTGGGTCTTTCTTTGGCTTCCCTGGCCCCCTCCTCCCCTGTTTTTGTGGTTTTGTTGGAGAGTCTGGTACTGGCGGTATTGAGGTAGAGTCAGAATGTGCTACCGCGGACGGAATCGCTTTCTTCCGCGGTTTCTTAGGTGGCACGCCATCTTCTGCTGCTCGCAGGACCTTCTTCTTAGCTTTTGTCGCCCGAGTTTTCGCCGCTTTCAAAATATCATCGACAGCTTCCTCAATTGCTTGAGTTATGGATGGCGGTTCGGCAACAGTTGAGAGTATCGTTTCTTCGGGTTTGTCACGGGTAAGATCCGCGGTGAGATCTCCACTCGCAGGTTTGACAATAGAGCGGAGAGTTGCTGTATTGTGGAACGATCGTAAGAAAGATTTCCCAGGCCGTAGATGTGCTTGTCGACTGGCCGTAAATACTCGAAACATCAATGAAGAAGGGACCATAGAGGGAATGACAGGGTGAAAAGGTTCTGGCGAGTGGCAGGTGATTAATACAGGTGTCGCATGAAAATGAGAAGTTGAAATCGCATAGGGGCCGGACAATGGGGCAAAGAGTGAAGTGAAGAGTGAAGAATATGAATGAGGCTGACAATCCAATGGAATTTTCTTGAGGCTGAGAGCCGCCGAAGACGCGCGCCTGAGCAGTTCTTTAAGTGCCCCTGGCCCTGGCCTGATTGTTCTCGGAGCCACAAAAACCAACCGCCGCTTCGAAGCGCGAGGACATAGCTATTCCCCTAGTTCTGCCCCCATTTGCCGCCTTCAACTGCGGCTGCCCATCCGAGTTTCAAGAGGTGACGAAGCCATAACCACAGGCAACGAGTATTGCACTTATTTGTCGTCGCCGTCACCACAAAACCAGCTGTTCAGATGGGCGGCTTACAACTACCTTAAGAATTCGAAGTGAAGCTATCAGCTCCGGATTTCATACTCATACAAAACTCCAACTATCGCCGCGAAACGAGGGAGGGGCAGCAACCATGGCGGGGTCATCATTCCAGGTCTCCAAGCCCATGAGCGTCAAGGAGATCTCTGCAAAGGCCCAGGACTTCGATTTCAACCCCTTTATTGCTATGAAGTACTGGCTTCGTACCGCAGAGACATTGCTGCGAGAAGTAGGCCTTTTCCGGATCCGCAATTAGACTGGACAGGACAGGATAGCTGCTAATACTCAGCAGGCCCAGATCTACGAGCAAGAAGAAAATGACCAACAAGCCTACCTCCTCCTCATGCGATATGCCACTCTTGTCACAGAAAAACTCCCGCTTCATCCGTCCGCGAGAGAACCAGAGAATCGTCAGGGAATCAAAGCAACCACAAAGCGGCTACCGGTTGTCTTGGACACCTTGGAGGTACTGAAGCCTCGGATTAATGCTCGGTATGCGGCATGGGAAAAGAACATGGAGCGGAGAAGGGAGGCAAGCATCCTGTTAGGCCACGAGAGATCTCGGTCAGATCTGGCCGCAGCGTCGGATCCGGCTGTGGCAGGAAACACCACAACACTCGCGGCGGCTGAAAATAGTCAACTGGCTGTGAAACTCGCACATAAAGAGATCAGGAGACGAGACGCTGCGCGGAAAGCTACCCGACAAGCTGGGGTATCAGAGCAAGAAGAACAAGAGAGGCGAACTGCTGGGCTATGGGATGACTGGGAGGCTGCACTCTCCAAGGACCGCTCCAAAGAAGAAGATGAAATGCAAAGGAATATGGAAGCTACAAGACGAAGGATGGATGGAACACACGATATAGTGCCGGATGGGGCCAGGAAATTATCGAGGCCCAGACCAGCACCAATTATGCCGCTCAAGAACGGTAGCAGTGAATATCGATACCCTTCTGTTACAAGATCACAACCTCTCAGCTACGAAGAGAGCTTTGACTCAAGGTCATCTTCACCAACCATCCCCAATCTCCCTCCGAAGCCACCCAAAAAAAGCGCATCTGCTGCCTTGTACGAACTTCAACCTCCACCAGTCCCCGAGAAGGCCACTCCAGGTCCCCCAAGTCTCGATATGGCCAACGCACCACCACAGTCAAATTTCACTTTCCGCCCGTCTGCATATCTAGAGAGCGGCGAACCTCTGCGCACGGTTTTCCTTCCACCTACACTTCGTACCGAGTTCCTCAAACATGCAGCGCCAAATACCCGAAACAACCTGGAGACTTGTGGCATGCTCTGCGGAACGCTCATTTCAAATGCGCTGTTCATACAACGTGTTGTGATTCCCGAGCAGAAGAGCACCAGTGACACTTGCGAGACAGTAAATGAGAATTCCTTGTTCGAGTACTGCTCCAAAGAAGATTTGCTGCTGCTCGGTTGGATCCACACCCATCCCACACAGTCATGCTTTATGAGCAGCGTTGACCTCCACACCCATTTCGGATACCAAACCATGATGAACGAAAGCATTGCGATCGTCTGTGCGCCAAGCAAAAATCCATCGTGAGTTCGGTTCTCCCGTCTCCTCGCGACCAAACTAACCTTTGACAGATGGGGCGTTTTCCGATTAACAGATCCGCCTGGGAAGCAAGCAATCGCGCAATGCAGACAATCTTCCCTCTTTCACCCCCACGCCGAGACCAACATCTATACGGATGCACTACGTCCTGGTCATGTCTTTGAGGCAGAAGGTCTGGAGTTTTCGATTGTAGATTTACGACCTTGAGTCCGAGGAGCCCGAATTAATGATGATGGGATTTGCAATAAACATTCTCAACGAAGAATCGAGTTTGCAAATCAGATGAATGGAATTTAGCACAGCGTTGGCGTTGGGTTGGCGTTGGCATGGAGTGAACTTGGGATGGAATCCGGTTGGGGTGAGTGGTTTGAGCGCAAGGGTGGCTTCCGCCCTCCTCACGGCTCGGTATACAGTCTTAGGAGCCCACCATATTGGCCAAGACATAGATATAGCGCGGTATTTTCTATCGTTTTTCGAATGGACACTGTTCGACTCGTCAGCCACTGGCTTTGCGTTCACGTGCTTGGTCAGGGGTAAGTAAACACCAGCTTCATGTTCCTTTGCGAAAACCGGATGACATGCCTCTGTCTTTTTCTACTCGAGCATGTTCGTCCTTTGCCGTTTTGTTCCTTCCTATGTCAATTCCATTTCACTTCCGTTTCTCGGTCTGGACTGTGTGCTCGTTGCCTTTGAGATCATCCTTGTTGAATGCCTTGTCGAACATGTTGATATTCATAGCGGCGGCTTGGCAGCGAGATGCTGCCGTGTTGCGAAGGTCGTAGTATCCCGGGTATATGGAGGCGATGGGAGGTGCGAGGCTAGTGTCCGCCATGAAGGTGGTGATGCGTTGGGAAGCGAGTGCTTTGTCTGCTGCGAGTTGGACGGGGGTCTTAGGAGGGGGAGAGTGTGGGGTTGGAGCGAATCTGGTGGGAGGGTGGTGAGCTTAGTTGGGTTGGGTTGGGTTGGGTTGGATTGGAGTGTTAGAGTGAGGGGGGTTGTAACGATGGATTGGGGTATGGAGGATGATGGGAGAATGTAGGAGTGGTTGTCTTACTCGTTTGCAGAGCCGTCGACGGCTGTTGTGGAGTAAGTCTCGCTTGGAGGCATGGTGCTTGATGGGACTTGGAGACAATGCGTGAACGAAAGACTGCTAGATCAAATGACTAAGCTCTAGGCACGGTAGTCTTTGGTTTGACTGATGGGTTGATGTGGAGGGTGTTTGGAGAACAAGATGTTGTGACTTGAGAAGAGTTACTAGGTTGGGCTTGGCACGTGATGAATTCAAGAAGTGAGACCTGCAAAAGTATCTCAGGGCAGGGTGTGAAGATAACTTGAAGGTTGTAAAGAAACTATGTTCCTCTGGGGAGCAATGGGCAGCTATAAGTATCTCTCTCAGTCTGGCAAGCAGTACTGGTTTAACGGTCTGTCCCGACCATCGTGGACAAAAATGACTGTGACAGAGTTATCGGCGCAGAGGGGAATTTTAGAGCTACATAACTTTAAGCACTCACCAGGCTGATGATGAGACGGACCCATGAAGTGAGGAGCCCAGCCCACTACGAAAGTCCACGATATCTGTGAAGAATGGGGGTCTCGACCAGCATTCAATGCAGGGCCTCTGCTTGCAATTGGTTGAAAATAGTCCGGACGGCATCCAGAATGAGATGTAGCCAGGGCCGGGGAGGTAAACAAAAAATGCCTTGAGAGAACGATGCAGGTTTGTGATGCGAGCCTGCATCCGGCACTGGACTGGGCTATGGAGCGGTGAGTAGTGATTAGCAGATGGGAACAGATAGCGCTGAGATGCCAGTTAGTGGCTGTGGCTGTGACAGCGAGAAACCCCACCATGAGGCAGCGTGGTGGCATCAATAGTGCGGAGCCGCACGCTGCTGCTCGGCCCCGCAGACTGACAAAAGTTCCCAATGATAATACGACAAATTATAAGAACCTGATTTCCTATAACGCAGTCAAACGTGTCTGTATGCAACCATTATGCTTCTTCATGACAGCATCTTGTGATAGAGGAAGAGCAAAACGTAGCGCGCTTTTCGCGTTGTGCTTATGCTGCGGTTGTGATTACGCTGTGGTTGTGATTGTGGGAGCCAGAGGTGGAATTTCTAGCGTGTCCAACGGCAGTACTCATCAAGACGCCACGCGCCCGTAAACACTGCTCATTGGTGTATCATATGGTTCGCATCTTGCCCAACTCGAATCTCACACTCTGCAGGGCGGTCGGTAGCTGCTCAATTCAATTGTGATTTCAAAAATGGCCTCTGCGGCAACCGTAGTCGGTGGAAAATGATCTGTCCAATCTGTGCAGCAAAGCAGCAGCGATTTTCGAGTGATGCATGGTGGCTGCTGTGGGTTGTGGTTATCCGGAAAGCTAGTGGCTCAGAAAGCCATGACGGTCCAAAGACGAAAGCGCAGCTATGGCCGCCTCGCACATTCGCTGCATGAGGCAGTGCCAGGACAGATTTCGTTGGTCGCCTACCATTTGACCAGAAACTCAATGAAGCGATCGTAGACTTGTCGCGGACTTCATCAAAGTGTAAATAGGAACCCAAGAAAGGCTGGCAAGATATTCATCGAGGCTAGCCAAATTTGTCTCCAGTGAAGCGAGTTACTTTCACCTATACAATTCACTTTGAATATCAAAACTAAGGCTTACTTAAACCCGAGCTCGACTTTTACTTAAACTCAATTTTCTGAAATGATTTAGCGACTTTGAACAGGCTCTCATTCATGGATATATCTAGGTCATCAAGAAGGGAAACTTCAGCGAGTTGAAGACGGGACTTTACAACGACTGGTGTGATGTCCCGAAAGTGATTACCGCGTCTGATGGGCTTCAGGCCATTTTGATGCAGCGGGCCATTCAAGCAATGATAGACCAGTGGTTCAACATTGGCAAGGTCATGCCCGAAAACCCACAAACCTGGAATGGATCCCAGGTACTAAAGCAATACTTTACTACTCTCCAAGGACAATGCATCGAGTCTGAATTTATCAAGGCCATGAAGAGCAGAATCATCCGTCGGGTCGCAAAAACCATACGTGACGAAAAACAGGAAAAGAAGTTGCTTCTCGAGAGCGAAAATACCTTTTCTATCTCAACAACGCCGACCAAGAAGGAAAAGAGAGTCACTTCGAGCAAGCTAGAAGGGGAGATAAAAAATATCAAAACCATTGCGGAGGAATACAACAAGGTTAAGTCGATGGCAAGTGGCCGAGGAAGAAATCAGAGACGTATGTACAGAAATGCGGCTCTTTGGAACCACCCCCGGAAATTGTACTGGATCCTCTCCTGAGCGACGATGGCGATGAAGAGAAAGATCTGTCTCTTGGATTCGGGTCTGGAGAAGAGTGACGGTATCTTCGGGAAGGACAGTAAGAATTCGGGTTTGGATGACTTACTATTCTTTCACATCTGGAGACCAGTTGCGCATGTAATATGTAGCAGCGAGATCGCAATCTGGCTGGATGGGAGCAATGTTGAGTTTGAGGCATATTCTTGAAGTGTTATCAACCTTGCAGCTGCGACATCGACTTGTTGTTCGGCAATGATGGAGGTTGTTTTGGATTTGGCGATGACGGACCCATGCGAAGAAGTCAAAGAGCCAGAAATAGAAAGACAAATTTGAGGAGCGCAATTTGCCAAACATGTTGGTGTTTTTGTGAAAAATTTGAAAGGTTTGATATTTTGGAGTGACTGCCTCAAATTATAGAGGAACGAGTCTCCGTGAATGTACCAGATGCCATTTCCAAGCTCAGCTTTTCCACCATCGCGAAATATGGTATCAAGCACTGAGCTCGTTCGGTCTCGCATTCACGACTTTGCAGGTGACTCTGGCTTACCCATCGATTACCGAACTCAAGCACGACAGCTTATGCAGGTGCAGCCATGCAGGAACGGCTTACGCTGACTGATACAGGCCGACCCAACTCCTAAGAGCTACAATTCGCTGAGAGATTCGAGGCGCCGCCTGGGATTTCATGACATGGAGGGGTATTTTTGAAGTTGATGTATGAAAACTGAAAGTTGCTTCGAGGAGGAGGTTGAAACCCATGTTTTGGTCGTTGTTAAGGACCACTCAAGACTTTCAGACCGTATTCGCATATTACCGGTTTTCATTCTGGTCCGGGATTTTGATGCCTAGGAAGATGAGCCTCAGCTGGGCATGGTCTCATGCTCACAGGTGCGGCGGTCATGATCGCCTTTGGGGCAATGCTCGTCAGGGTAAGCGACAGGTTGTAACATGCTTCTGCTTCTGGACGCTCTTTCCAACGGGACTATTCCCCATTGGGGCTCAATCTTCATAGAAACCATAATCCCACGTTAAGACTTTTGACCAGGTCTCAATCCTGTTTTACAGGCATTGGAAAGAGAAGAAGTCCTTCTGTCAGTGGTACCTCACAAGCTGTATCTTTTGGTTTTCATGATCAACTTATGTTGAGATCTGTCATCTGATGACCTTCTTGCCAGCGCTCTCTACGCTAAGCTTTGAAAATTGCAGACATCACTTCCTAGAGAAGAACATTCACGATATGATGTAACTTTAATTGATATCTATGTGTCTATGATATTACTTTCGATATAGTCCTATAAATAACAGCTGGGTATCAAAACCAAAGTAATGTCCAAAATGTATGCCAGCAACCATATCTAGCGACTTTCCGGGTATATCACTATAAATAAAGAGGTGAAGTTGTGGAGTAAAGAAATAATGGTCTGTGTTGGGTTAGGTCGACTTCTTGATGACCACGAAGCTAGGTTTACTTGCCTTCGGTTTAAGTGTTGTTCGGTTTTCCTTGACTAGTATACATACACGATTTCTAAACCCTCGTGAAATATTGCGATGATTGACTCCAGGAACATTTCTAAGCTAATGCCGTGGTTGAAATAGATTGCGGTATCTATGACTACTTCTGCTTGTAACCTTGATCTCGAAGTGCGGGGGACTTTTGGATCATCGAATCGACGGAAATTGAAATCGGGATGTTCTTGCAGGAGGAGGCTATTCGGTATTGTCCTCAATTGCCAAAGATTAGAGCATGTTTCCTTCCTCGGGGGTTTCGATGGGAATGCCGGTATTTTGCCATGGCCCAAATGGTCATGCTGTTGTTTATTCCTGCTGAGATACCGGCTAAGAGTACGTCATTCATCACGAGAAAACCCCCAGGTGGCTTGAAGCCACCTGCTCCTCTACCAATAAACTTTCTCCCGCAATCCTCGTCTTGAATATTTTGAGTTGGAATTGCCATGCCTTCACCGGAATCTTCAATATTGGATTTCATTAGCACACATCAGCTTTGGCTGCTTCTAGCCCCCGACTGGATGGCATACCTTTGCAATAAGATACTGCTTATGCTCGCTCTCTCGAAATGCAAACAATACTTGACCCTTTCTTAGCTTGACATAGGATAGAGGTACTGAATTTACCATTATCAACTTTTAAGTCACAATGCATCAACTCATCGTGACCGTTCCATCTAAATTCAATGAAAAGTTCTTCGATTCTTCTATCCATAGCTCGGATACCAAGAGCTAAACATTTGAAGATCCCCCATGCATCCACTTCAGAAAAAGGATTTGGCTTGGTCCTCATCTCTTCAGCGGACTGAGGAAGCAATGAAGTTATGTTTCCACTAGGGCAATGCTCGAGATAGATACGAACCACGCGTTCTATTTCTCCGAACTCGTCTCATAGTCTACTTCTTCCATATTGCCGAACGAGATGTTTAGCTTTGATATTGGTAAGAGAAAGCCTAATATTACCCCCATCAAGTGCGGTTAGTCTATCTCGATAATCGAAACGGTATAGTTCCAATTGTGTTTGTTTTGCCACAACTTGTCTCATCGCCGGAGGGTTCGGATCCTCGCCTTGGTATTCCCACCCTCCAGTTAATCTAAAACTATCACTTCCCGAGCATTCGAGGACTTTGCCTGCCTTTTCCAATGCGAATTATCCAAGTTGATTCGCCAGCAAGAAATATTGCTTCATCATGCGCCTGGAAGGCCAGCATTTTAAACTACCGGATTGAACGGGTTTCTTAACCGTCCATGTGGTGGGGTTAGAGGGAATCCAATTGAGTTCTGCATGGTTAGTGTTACTGTAGAACAGCCACGACGGGAAGTCTTTGGCATGTGACGGATGCGGAACTTCTTTCATACAAAGCCAGCAGAATGATGTGATAGATGCCACGAGTCTGAACAAAGATACGTACCAAATGGATGCCAGCCTATAAGTGCCACTCATCTGGTACATACCTAACCACAAAGAAATGCCGGAAGAGAGCCGAATTTTGTGCTGCAGCTATGGGAGCGCCAAGAAAGACAACGAGCCTCTGGTTACTGGAGAGTATGTTTTCAATTGCAACCACTCCATCTTAGCTTCTAGAAGCTAACTTGTCACGCGGGGATGATACTTATGCAATGCAGATCGCGGAAGGTGAGATGTACAGTAATGAGGAAGAGGAAACACCGAAGGAAGTTTCAAGTGTTCAGCCGAGGGACAGCGGTCCGCTCGCTTCTTCCCACTGTAAATAAAGTTCTTCCGGCCCACCTCCCTCATCCGGATTAGTTGGAGAGAATACCCCAGATACTTGACCCTGTCTAAATGTCTATCTTGTCTGCATTCGAACCTGTGACACTTATCGCACCAATCGTTGTATGTGACCCCATCCAAGTCGTTGCTGCAATGCAAGTCTTTGTACGGACCGCAAACCCATGTTTAGGTGGCAATTATTACCCCTCCTACGGTATATGAATTCCTCAGGAAGCCCTTGCAAGTGAACACGATTCTACTTCATTCATCTTGGAAAAATGAAGATTCCATGGCTTGTAACGCTGGTTCCCAGCAGTTTTGCTATAACACTGCTCGAGGTGATTCAAACGAACCCAGAACTCAGCTCATTTTACAGCTACATCAACGGATCGGCGAATGCAACGAGCTTTCTTGCCAACAGCAACAACTTTACCTTCCTTGCCCCGAGCAATGAAGCAATCTCGGCATTGGTACAGAGTAAGGGAAATGCTACCTTGACTGAAGATTTGATATTGGCAAGTATCCAATACGGAATGCTTAAGGGCGGTTTCCCTACACTTTCATTCTCGAATGAGTCGCAATTTGTGTCGACGAATCTAGCGAATCCAAGCTATGCAAACGTCACTGGAGGTCAGGCTGTTGAGCTGGCAGTAGATGGTGACGGGAATCCTCAAGTGGTGTCGGGAAACAAAACCAGTGCAGCTGTTGGAGATGTGAGTCTAAGTTCTACCGCTACAGTTCTTCAACTTATATAAATAGGAACTCATCTGCACGGGTGGTATCATTCACATAATCGACAAGTTCCTCTCCATTCCCATCCAAGCTGTTCTACAAGTATCAGCTGCGCGGATGCAATACTTTGTCTCGATCCTCAACACTGCGGGGTATCTGAATGCTGATAAGGCAGATTATGTGGACGGAATTCTTAGAATTCCAGACGTCACTTACTTCATACCAAACTCTGCCGCCGCTTTGGGGAATGCAACAATACAGGCTGCAAACTCAACAGCCGAGGAGATGAAAGCAGTTTTCCAATATCATGTTGTTCCCGGCTTTGTCGGTTACAGCTCGGCGCTGAAAGACGGCATGAGGTTGAAGACACAGGAGGGCTCCAGTCTGACTATCACCATTCAAGATGGAGACATGTATGTCAACTCCGCCAAGATCATTGCATCAGACTACATTGTGGCCAACGGTGTTATCCATGTGATTGATGAGTAAGTACCAAGCTCATCTCCGTCTCGAACAATGCTGATGAACACAGTCTCCTCGATCGCTTCGACAATTCTGCCCCTCCAAAGGTCAGTCCGACGTCGACTTCGAGCTCCAGCTTAACTTCAGCCACAAATGTGAGCACGACTTCCGAATCGACTCCAAGTTCTAGTACTTCTGAGGCTCCGGTGTCTGCTCAAGGAAAAGAGTCTACGTCGCAAGGCCTCTCGTCTAGTACCAAAATTGCCGTCGGGGTTGGAGCCGGTGTAGGTGGTTTTACTGTGCTGGCTGTTTTTGTTGGGAGTTTCCTGCGCAGACGAAAGCAGAAAGCCAGAGAGTCAATCCTCACACCTCATCGGGATAGCGCGCCGAGTCCGATGGGGAGCTTCTATGTGCAGGGAGGGACCATTCATAAGAAAGATGATGGATTCGCTACTGAATACAAAGTGGCTGGCAGTGATCGAGTGTCGAGCACTGGAGGCGGTCCAGAGATTCCACCACGAAGTCCAGGACGAGCTGTGCAAAGTGGACGAAGTGCTGAGGACTCATTTTTCTGATTTGTAAATGGGGAAATGGAGTTGCAATCTTACGGTTTGTTGATACTGTTGGAGTAGGGCTTGAACATGTACTTGCTAACTTCATCTGAACGTCCAACTTCCAACTGCCGTGTCGATGTGTCGTTGCGTAAGATCTTTCTTCCTTTCCCCGCAAACCCAGCGTTTGCTTTCGAAGCAATTATTGATGCTTTGATCCCCGCATATCTGGGGTGGAGGTGGTTCTGTGGTTCCTTGACAGCCTCAAGCTCACTCTCGGGCGTGTTTGTGGCGCGCTGTGCCGCGTCCCCTGACCGTCCTCCCCGAGCTGGCTGTGAGAATCGTGATACTTCGAGCGAGGAAATCCCCCTAACCCCAAGTTTCATAGTCGTAATTCCTCCCCGAGTTGAATAACTAATCCTTAGGTCTCGATGATTTGGAGACGTTATCCCAAGGAGCTGGTTGATCTAATGCGCATCAGCAACAGAGACGAACCTTGAAAGTCCACATGTCTCAGGAACCCTGTTGCGCAGAGATACCTGGCCTGGATACGCGTAGCTCTCAGCTCGACTTGCGTTGAGCTTCATCTCCGTTCCCTGAGAGCATGAAATTTATGGACCAATAATACATGGTCCAAAGAATCGCCAGTAATACAAGCTGCATGGGTCAGAACTTCTTATCTGCATAATATCGATGTATCGGCAAGTTAACAACAGAATCGAGAACATCTGCCGAAAGATCTCAGGACACTGGCCTAATCTCCATGAATGCGGGGAAGGTAGCTAACCCCAGACAGAAAAGCATCGCCAACGATTGGTGCTGAAGTCAACCGTGTTGCTTGTTAGAGTTTCGATGAGGCGCTGCACTGGACTGTTGGGGAATTGAGTGCAGATTGCCAAAGTATTGGCAGGGTTACATTGCAGCTTGCAGCGGAGGAGCTTCGGGGAGTGAGCCGTCGTTTAGTATTTATGCTCAGCGACTTCTCCTTTTCCTGCCCTAAGTGAACTTGTAGATCTCCCGTGTTAGATCTTGAACTCTGACCTACCTTTTTGTCATCTGCACTTCTATTCCTGTGCCATCCATCATTCTTAGAGCATCTAGCAGAGCTCCCAATTCTGGTCAAGATGGGTCTTGGGGTTCTCGAAGGTAGTCCTTCAGTTGTCTCACTGAAAATCCATGCTAACGCACAGCCAGATAACAAACTCACACACGTCCCTGGGACGGTGCTACTCAACGACCAAGCTGCCGACGTTGAGAATATCACCTCAACTCTGAAACATGGCACCGGCAAGAACGCGCACATTGTGCTTTCACCACAGCCCAGTGAAGATCCAAACGATCCATTGAACTGGCCTATGTGGAAGAAAGAACTGATTGTTGCAATTCTCTGTCTTGGAGCTATGCTCAACGCTGGTACAAATGTATGATCAATCATTTCCCCACATTCTCACAATCTCACGATAGCAGGGACCGTTTCTCAATGCCTCGTACTTTGTGATCGCTCAACAAGTCAACAAACCACTCACGACCGTCGTTCTTGTATCTGGATATAATCTTCTCGCTGCTGGCGCATCTGGCCCAATCATTTGTGCCGTGAGTAGAAAATATGGCAAACGACCTGCTTACCTCGCCTCGACACTTTTCTGCATCATCGGAACAGCAATTGGCCAAGCAAAAATTAGTTACAATTATCTCTTGGCTGCACGAATCGTGAGTAACTCACCCGCAACTCGCTCATGAGCCATGCTGAGATATGACTTTCCAGATACAAGGCTTCTCGACATCTGCATTTGAATCCCTGATCGTTGCTTCTGTTGGCGACATGTATTTCGTACACCAACGTGGTCTCCGAATTGGCTTCATCAACTTCATTCTAAACGCAGCTTCTTCGCTCGCATCTATCATATGCGGCGTCGTATTTGCTGATCTAGGATGGTTGTGGCTCTTCCACATGTTTCAGATCTTCCTCGTCGTTCAATTCATCCTGATGTTCCTCTTCTGCCCCGAGACAGCCTACCTTCGAGATACCCGGTACGAAACCGACACCGCCATGGATGACAACCTTGGTGATCTTGCAAAATACGAGAAAGAGCATCAAGAGGTAGTAGTCGGTGTTGATGCCGCCAATGTGCCCAAGAAGAAGACATTTGTTCAAGAGTTGGCGATTTACACCGGGAGGTATTCTGAAGATAACATGTTGAAGTACCTGGCTGGTCCGTTCATCACATTGTTGAATCCTGCGGCCTGCTATGCGATCATTACTTCTGGACTTTTAAACAGCTGGTATGTCGGCTCTGCTATCATCTTGGCGGGTGTCTTCTCGGGACCGCCATGGAACTTTGGTCCTGCAGAGATCGGGTATCTTGGAGCTGGACCTTTCGTTGGTGGGATGATTGGATCAATATTTGTTGGATGGGCAAGTGATCCCATCATCAAATATATGGGGAAAAGAAACAAGGGAGTTTAGTAAGTAACTCGAAAACCTTGAGTGTCGCCTTGGCTGACAGAAATTTTCAGTGAGCCCGAGTTCCGACTGATCTTCATGAGTCTGGCGTGTGTCTTCTGCGTAAGTGCTCCTCCCACTCTAGATTGGAATGCTTTCTGACACAACCACAGGGACTTGGAATGTTCCTCTTCGGATATGCAATGTCAGTTGGAGCTAACGCGATCCTATGCGCCTTTCTCCAGGGAGTGATGATGGTTGGTGTGTTGATTGGCATCTTCGCAACACTGGCGTATGGCTTGGACGCTTTCCGAAACCAGAGTAACGAGATATTCATCATGAACATGCTTTTCAAGGTATGCTTTAGATCCAAATCCCCTTGGAGATCTGATCTTGCTAACAGGGTCAGAATTTCATGTTCTACGGCCTTTCGTCCTTTGCCAACGATTGGGTTGCGGCCAAAGGTCCAGAGGAGATTATGTTTGTCTTTGGTGGCACTTCGATCTTTTTGTCGTTGCTGGCGATTCCAGTTTATATTTTTGGAAAACGATTGAGAAGCTGGTGGGCGAGACATGATTTGTTTGTTAAGTTTAAGATGGAGACTAAGGGTCCGAAGTTGGAGATGGCGTAAGGAAATCAGAATTCGAGAGATATTCTTGATTGCCTGTTGGATGTATATCTTGGGAGAAGGACTCAAAGTACTAACAAATAAGAACAGCTAATTGTACGAACCATTTCACACATAATTGAAGCTTCAGGGGTTTGCTCTAGAAGAATAAGCCACCCAAAAGTAAACAGCCAGGTTAGGAAACGCTGAGAGCATCGCTTGCCATCAGCCGGAGACTGCCTAAATCTTGCTGTGCGGGCATACTCTGTATATCTTGGCCAGTTGAAGGTTCCTAAAGGGATATGTGGGATACCGATATCTGATTTGCATGTTGAAACTATTCAACCCCAAGTTGTCCTGTGAGAAGAAAGGATCACTGTAAGAATGAGAAATGGATAATACGGTAGTCATAGAGACCAGATATGCAGATCAGCTCTGCCGAGGCTGACAGCCAGTTGAGACCATTAATGATATCATGTCGCTGTGTGCTATCTACTCTTTGCTATACTCCCTCGTGTACTAACATCTCTCTACTAAGCTTCGCAGACTCCGACCCCCAAACCAGAGCAATCTCGTTCGAAATGGCGACTGCCAAAGTACTTATCCCAATGTCAGACTATGGCCATGATCCAACAGGTATGAAGCTTCGAATTCCCTCTGAAAGTTTGGGCAGTCTTCTGATGTCTATTTTAAAGAGACTGCGGTACCATATACAGCTTTCAAGAAGGCCGGATTCGAGGTGTACTTCGCGACGGAGAATGGGAAGACTCCAGAATGCGATGCGAAGATGCTGAGGGGTATTACACAGAAGCTTCTTGTGGGGACAAAACTCCATCTGCAGAGGGATATATGTGCTCATTGGTTGTCTACAGGGTGCCACTCAGTCAGCGGTGGATTCATATTACAACATGGCCGAAACACCAGAGTTCCAACAGCCCCTCTCCTGGTCTTCCCCGGACTTCACATTCGAACCCTACAACCTCATATTCCTCCCTGGCGGACACGAGAAGAGCGTCCGACAACTCATCGACTCCCAAACCGTACACAGACTTCTCGCCTCGTACTTTCCTGCCACGGTGAAGCCAAGTAAGAAAACGGTTGCCGCGGTGTGCCATGGGGTGATGGTCTTGTCGGAGACGAAGAAGAGTGGCAAGAGTGTAATACATGAATGTGTCACAACAGCTCTACCAGCTCGATTTGAGCAAAGTGCTTTCTGGGGAACGAGGCTCTTCTTGGGGGACTATTACAAGACATACGGAGCTGGGAGTGATAATGTTGAAACATCAGTGAGAGGACAGTACCTATTCTGGAAGATGTGGGCTAAATGGGCTGGCTTCTAGGTTCGCAAATGCTTGGATGATCCGGAAAAGCAGTATAAGAATAGCTTGGGAATGAGTCCGTAAGTCTTTCTCTACAAATCAGGGGAACTAGTATTGATCTATAGCAGGTTCGTGGTCGAGGACGAAAAGTACAATTATATCAGCGCAAGGTTTCCTCCCGATGCCCAGCTGCTTGCCGAAAAGACAATTGCTTTGGTCCAACGTACTTTGTCGTAAGCTGTAGATGTCAAAAACTTGACAATGCTGAACAAATTGATTGTTGGAGGACCAGTTGTTTTGAGCTTTCCCTCCAACCCAGAGATCAAGCCTAACCTCGTATATGTCTTTGTGCTCAAATGCGGAATTTCAATGTCTCTAATCAACTCCCGGACAAAGGTGTACATTCGACGAAAAGAAGGCTCGCATCTATTGTGTCCGACGACTTATCTGAAAAGTGGACAAAGAGCATAGCTCGCACTCAGGCCTTTTAATTTTCACGTTCTCGTCATGTATGTCAAGGGAATTCAGTAAACCACGATAATATCATGGTAACAGATCCAATAACTTCGGGAGCCCCACCTTCTCTACCATTAACTGCCTGGGCTCGGAAATATGGACGATTCTCAGCTACTGATCAAAAAAGCGGGCTGACACCTACGGAGTATGCATTTGCACGTCTGGGGGAGCAATGGACACCAGATGGTAACATCTACGAGGAGCATCAGAAGCGGAAGTTGATAGGGTTCACGTCGCGAGATCTGGGCCAACTGGATTGCTTGCCCACAAGAGAGCTGGTTCCTTCGAGTTTACCAAAGTTCATCTTACCAATGCTGAGAATCGAGAACTGGGAGACAGAGCCCGTGCAGCCCGATTTCCCTCGTGATGCTTTATATCCTATGGCCAATGGGCAGGGGTTGTGGGTTGCTAGCAATCCTGTAATCTGGCCAATTCTGGAACCTATACTTGTTCTGGCGACGAAAATGCTTACTTCTATTTATGTTCTTCCATGGGTAGGCGTTCATTTCCACCCAGCTGTGTTGTTCTGACGGGAAGGCAGTTTGATGCACTCTTAAACGCTCCACGGGAGCCGATTCCTCCAACTCGAATAGAACCAGAGGATCAAGATCGGGATGATCTGCATTCCTTCCGCCCTCGTTCCGCTGTTCAGTTCTCGACGGCAACGGCAACGCCAGCTGATCGAGACAAGGTCTTCGCCCTGCTCCAAAATCGATTCAAGTATACTTTTGGTTTCATGGCGCCAGGCGAGAACCCGACGGACCCTTCGGAAGACGCAACTGGAGCCGTCGCAATCACAATTACGAATGATGACTACATACGATACGACCCAACACCAGAGAAACTGCCTAGAGTCTTTACATGGCTGGAATACTCGGATTTTGAGCATTTGCTCAGAAGTGATCTGAACTCGGCTGAGAGGATGTGTATTGAATGGTCTATAGCTAATACGGTAGAGCACATTAACCTCTCGCAATGCCAGGCTGACAGATGATTAGATTGCGCATGAAGTTATGCATGCTATTCATTTTTTCCATACAGATTTTCAGGGTAAATACGGCATGCCTGAACACTATTTTGATACAGAAGCTTTGCCAGAAATTGGATACAGCTACGAACAGGCCGTAAGCCACTCACATGTATTTGCATTGCGCACATCGCTGACAGATGGTAGATCAACCTTGGAAGTACGGAGAGGTTCCTAGGGAAAGACACGCTGCAGAAACCACCAGTAGACATTCCACCATTAGGATTCTTCCTTTCGAGGAGGTATCCAAACGCGAACCATATCGACGGGATGGACACTAACGGCGTCGTTCTCAAGAACCCGGGCATTGATATGTACGATGAAGTCTTTCCTATACCAATAACCTTCTACAAAGATGTCCAACAAGAGGAATTCTGGTCCGTAGCGGTCAGAAGATTTGGCCATGGCCTTCTACACTACCGCTCCAGGAAGGAGGGGTCCAGATACACACTCACTATCAATCCCAAAACAGGGAGAGTCAAACATGGTAGGCCGACACGCTTTCAAGCTTTGGATCACACTTACCCTGCTCTCAACAATCAATTCGTAGATGCTGTTGAGACATTGCGAAGATCTCTCAGCTTGACCCCAGAAGAAAGGCGAGCTATGGAATTTGGTCGAGATCTATTGATCAGCTCCCAGGCTGAGGAATTCTTCTTCAGCACAACAAGCAGCGCATGTCCAAGCAGCCATGGCGATCATGGCATCAGTCGCTAACGAAGAATTTACTCCCGAGAAACAGCGCACGATTATCCTCAGCTTAGTACAATCCATGGTGGAGGCAGTATCCAAGCATCAAGTGCAAATTGCTGCGATTCAAAGTCTGGAAGCAGTCAACAAAGTCAAGTACCCGGATCGCTGTGCTGCTCTCATAGCTTGGAATAGAGGGACCCGGGTGTTTCTCAACGTGTTGAAAAGCATTGACCGAGGAAACAACATTGATATCGTTCCATTGCTTTTGGATCTCGAAGTGGCTCGCATGGTTTTGTACGACCCAACAGACCTCACCCTCCAAACGAGCGAGGAGTTCATTGAGATCCAGTCCATCCAATTAGCACGCGTAGAATTTGCCGATGGCAATCTCGTCAATTGCCGGAATCTGTGTCGCGGTGTTCTGGCGACCAATTGGTGTTCGATATTTGCTCGTTGTGGAGCTGCGGCTATTCTGTTTGCCCTAGATAAAGATGTGTATGCGGGATGGGATGCGAGGAAGCAAGATTTGATCATGGCCAATTCTATGATGGACTATTGCACGGCTGCTGCACCGGCAACTTGGAAACCTCTCTGGGCAAGTTTGAGAGCGGATTTGATGGATGCAGTGAACGATTTGCAGAGGCCGGTGGATACGACCGATTTCGAAGACAATGGCAATGCATCAGGAAATGGTCACTGAGAGACTATTCAAGGAGGGTCGACTTCGAGGGATGCCATCGGGAGATTGCTGACCATTCCCTAGATATCCTGTCCTGAAATCTCCGGCTGTGTTTGCTATTTTCTTCTCCCAAAGCTCAGGCTCAATTGCAGAGGGCGAGCTGAATTAAACAACGGGAATAGAAGAAGTATCGATTTGTGAGCTTCTATCAGATTCATCATGGGAAGGTGTACAAAAATTGTAGTGTTGATTCATTTCTCCGATCTCAGTCGAATTGCAAAAGGCGCTAATATGCAATAAGTAATGAGACCAAGGCCAATTTGGATGCAAGATAGGAGAGGAAAAGACATGAAAATATTAAGAGAAAATCATCCTCCTACCATGCTAAGCGGGAAGAAAAAAGAAAAGAAAAAAAACCCCGACAGAAATCTAGTCAATCTGTATGAGCTCAGCGTTCGCTCTAGCTCTGGCTCTGGCTCTGGCTTCTTTCCTCCCATTGGGACCCACATGGGGACCTACGGCCGCGAACTCACCCTCGCTCTGTGTCCTGTTGAGATCCAAAACGTGCTTTTCTGCATTTGGATCCCCAGTTCCAGCTCCTCTCTGAACCAAAGGAGTGCATTCTTGAAAGCCGAGCCTTCCTTGGCCTTGTTGATCCAATTAACATTGACTTCCCAATCGAACACACTAAGAAAAAGTTCCTCCGCCTGCTCGCGGACAACATAATCCGTCCAAACTCTTCGCAGACTATCAACCCAAGCAGACCTGTCCGCAGCTCCAGCTCTTAGGGGGAAAGCACCATTATACGGCTTAGGGGTTCGACTCAGAGGAATTGGCAGGGAATAGCCGACAACGTAGGGAATGCAGCGGGAGCAGCAAGCGTTGTTCCAAATCACTGCCGACAGACGAATATGAGCCATGTAATTGTCTGTGAAGTGAGAATTAGCATGAGTGAAGTGGTGTCGAGCCGCAGGAGTAGAACCTGCCGCTGAAGCAAGGAGGATAAGGGAGAGGGCGTCCTGGCGGAGACAAAAATCGCATTTGCCTTTGAAGGTAGGGGGGTGAGCAAAGACAGCCTCGGCCGGGGCAGAACCGGTGGGAGGACTTGAGAAACTTGGAATATCGGGGTGCGAGGCAGGCGTCAACTCATCATTGAGGAACGAGGACGTCGAACCGTTCCGCGAGTGGGCAGGTCTATAGGCATAGTCATTTCGGGACACAACAAAGCTATGGGCCCCCGAGGTAGTAGCGTTGTCGTCCGCTGCAGCTGCATAGTTCTTCGCACTTCTGAGTCCGGCCCTTCTCAGAGTCGCTCCTTGCGTACTGAACGCCCAGGCTTTAGTTCTAGCTACTTTAGCTGGTCTTCCAGAGGATCCATCTTTTACACTGTCCTCATCTTCGTCGTCTTCTTCATCCTCGTCCTCAGAAATGTCGTAGTTAGCAAACGAATACCCTGCGGTGTAGGTTTAGCTCTACTAGCAGGAATAGCTCAGAGCTTTCAGATACTTTCTTAAATCTTTTGTTTGACACTCTGGCCCTTTTGGTTGAGCCGCTTTTTGTTCTACAAGAATGTTTGCCTCGTGAGCAAGCTTCAGTTGCAAACGATAATTATTGAACATCTCTTACGATGTACCATTCTCGAGAGCCTCAAGGACTTTCTCAAACGCCTCCAACGCACGGTCAACGATATCCTGTCGAGGATCCGGCCTCATGGGGAGAGGCTCGTTCGACATCATTTCCCAACGATGTGCTGAGTCTTGCTCCGTGATTGCGTGACACTTCGCCCATGACCAAGGAGCTCACGTTCTCCGATGAGCCACACGCTGTAAGGTTTCTTGGCTTGCAGTACCACCGTAAATCTCTTTGAGGCGAATGACCAGCCCATCTTGAAGAACTCTCTCGTCCTCGGACAAAAGTCGTGGCGGGGGTATGATGACTTTAGCAAGATCATGGTAAGTGATACGAGGAACCTGAGGCCATCGTAGATTGTTGTCCAGAATCGGCTGACTCGTCCCAGCAGGAAGAAGTACCTGGAAAGAGCCCTTTGCTTGGAGCAGGTACACTGTTTCGGTCGAGATATCGTGGAAGAGAAACAGGCTGTTGGGGGCAAGTGGGTATGTGGAGATGCCAACTGAGAAGTTTGTTCCACCGGGGGGACCTTTGGCTGCGGTGCCATGAAGCCCAAGTCTAGTAGTGTTCTTACTGAAAGTTTCAACCTCACCAACAGCGATCTCTCCATCGGTGAAGAGGAACCAGGCAGAGCATTCCTTGAGAGACTTGAGGTAAGTATCGTTGGAGTAGGTGCAATTCGGTGCAGTAGTAGCGGCCTCGGAACGGATGTATGCCAGACCAGCACTGCCACCTGGAAGAGGAATCGCTATGCAGGATTGACTGCTCCAGGGAAGGACAGTAAGAGGATCTGGGTTTCGATCTCCAGAGGATACGGCAGGAAGCACTGACTTGAGTGATGGCACTGATCTCGGATCTGAGGGGAGCTCCAGCCGTCCTGGCTGAGATATCGACCGAGATGTAGACGTGCTGCTCCCTCAGAGGACGGGGATCGGATAAGTCTACCATATTTGCAGATATACGAAGGAAAGTCGAGAAGTGGGGGAAAATTGTGCCGGATCGAATGGCGAAGGCAAGGTTTTTGAGTGAGAATGAGGGAACGGATTCCAGACATCGGAATTTGGGCTGCTGATATAGCCTCTGGCCTTGGGCGGATGACAAAGGCCTTTGAATTCTGCACAGTGAGAAACCAGCGAGATGCTCAAGGTAATGTCTTCAGTTGACCATCTTGATTTAGGATGTTTCTTTTTGGCAGAATAATGACGTCTGATATGACTTTGTACGAAAGTGGTACAGGAAGTCATTGTTACCTCCAGATGGCCATGTGACGAGGTGCCTGTAGCGAAAGAGAAAACAACTCCTTCTAGAAGGGGGGAGGGGGGAAGCTGCCATCATCTGGTAACAGAGACATTCTCTTCGTTTGGTCTAGAATATTTCCATCGTAGCTCAATAAGGAATACAAATAAGCGGAATTTTCGACGAAGAACTTAGACGCATGCGCATGAATGAGCTTCAATGACATTGCTCCGAGCGATCTTTCATCCAATCCAAAAGCCAGCCCGAAAAATCTAGCCATTATGCAACCCAACACCACCAACATTCACTTCATCGAAACACCGACAGCTCAATGGCAAGTTCCAAAAAGTGGCTCCTAGCAAAGACGCTCCCAGAACTGGATGGCACGTCTCCACAGTGCATGGTCCCAACATTACTCAGTATACAAACCGCAACATCACCTTCCTCTTTCCACCACAACGATGCCGTGAACCCCAAAACACCTCCGTGATGCCCAATCCATGTTCCATATCCTTTCGGACTGGTCCATCTAAAGATTCCGTGCCCTTGTTCCGTAGTTTCCTCAGCCGGTCGCCAGGTTTGCATCACATCAAGTGACGAGGCAGAGACCAAACGGCCATCTCTAAGAGCAGTGATGAATTTCAAGAGGTCAGAAGCTGACGACATAATTCCACCAGCCGTCCATTCAACTGAGAGATTTGAAGTCGATGCATTGATGAGGTCCTCTCTAGGCTTCGTGAAAGCAGGACATATCCCAGCCGACTCGATGAAAGTTTCTGTGGCCCAGTGGTAACGATTTGGGATGCTTCCCTCCCTAGGCTCTTCGAATCCTTCCAGAAATGTGCTTCTCATACCCAAAGGCTCTAGAATTCTTCTCCGAATTTCACTTTCCGCAGTTCTCCCTGTCAGCTTCTCAATGGCGAGACCGAGAAGTGTATAACCGCTGTTCGAATAATCCCAGTCTCCTGGTTTAGGACCAGAGGGATTTGGGCGACGGATATACTTCAAGGGATCAGTCTTCCCCCAGATCTTAGTTGGCTCTAAGTCCCTACCACGGCCTGCGACTCTCCACGTCGGATCGTCTTCCCAGCTCTCAACGCCAGATGTATGATTGAGCAGGATATCGATCGTGGCCTCTGATGCATTTGCGATTCCATCTAGGACATCCGGTGAGAGAATTTCGCCGAGTTTGGTTGACAATGTGAGTCGTTTCTCTTCGATGAGTTGGAAAATCACCACTGCGACGAAGACTTTGGTGATACTGCCTATGCCGAAGAGATATGTCATGTCCACAGGCTGCGACTTTTCCAAGCTCGCCTGGCCAGCGGAGGATGACCAAACGAGACCCTGAGAGTTGCTGATCGCAGCAACAATACCGGGGACTCCAGCATCGACGCTATCTTGCAAGATTGATTGGAGAGTATCTTTGATTTGCTTCTCCTGGACGAGATCTTCCATTTTCCCTTTATGTTAGAGTTGCAGAAGTTTACTTGCGACTTTGGAATGTGGGGGCGGGGTAGTTTGCTCCCTAAGTTGCAAAACTGTGTCGGAGTCGACGATGTGTGTGAAAGTTGGACGGGAACGAGATTATGAGAACAAGGAAGCTTTGAGATACTGCTAATGAGCTTGGTGGATTCTCTGACAGTACAACTAGCAGTAGTAGAGCTCGCTTAGTGCTTACACTCGAAAGGGGGGGTATTATTCCGGTCCAAACGAGAAGGAGTGATTTGAAATTTATGTCGACGAGTATTGTCTCCCAAGGATGGGTTCAAAAAGATACATTGGCGTGCACTATGCCATAGTCTTGCCAGTATGATGGAGAGAGTGGCAGATCCACTGGAGATTGAGCCTGAGATGGCTCAAAATAGACGGTCTTATTGTGATTTATGGGACTTTTTAAATGCTGAGTTCTGAAGCTCCCTTTTGGCAAATGGGGTTTAAACTCGCTAGCTACCTATTTAGCGATGGAGCCAAATCAAATGGTCCTGCGATGTACCGCTCTTGGTGCTTCCCAGCGCTGGATTACAGTGTCAAAAGTTAGTGCTACGGGGTACACACGCTGCAGCCCCAAGGAGAAGAACAACACTACCAAAGCAAACCGAGAACGCAAGCGAAAGTAAGAACAACAAAATCCGCCGTGTTTCCTTGGAAAAGGTACCGACAGAATTATTTAGCTCTCTAATGGGTCATGATTAAGAATCCAATCTCTTATCTGTCCAAGTACATGGTTCTTCCTATTTTCTTGTCGAGTTCCTGCCCAGGCTCTCGCCCAACCAATCCTGATAGGCGTATGGAGGTGCATGAGTTCATATGCAATGTTTGTAAAAGCGCATCTAGGATTGGGCACCTTAATGGCCCCATGCACCATCATGGAGTGTTGCAGGCTGGAATCGTTACCTCCGGCCCGCTGCCTGCAGATTTCCATTTCCGGCTTCTCTCCGTCCTCGATATCCAATCAACTCATACCTCCATGCCCTCTTTCGCTTGGCCGCTGAAGACTTATCGTGGGCTGCCCAACACTGCTCAATGAACACGTTCAGAAGAAACCTTGACCTCATGTTCGCCCATCTCACGCAGTAAGACCATTCAAGGTACAATGTCAATCCTATCGAGCGTCCAATATGATATCGCCGCGGCCGTCGGGCTGTTGTTTGTTGTCGTCTTTATCGCGCAAACAATCTACAGCGTTTACTTTGGCCCTCTGTCCAAGTTCCCCGGACCCAAACTCGCAGCTGCGACTCTCTGCTACGAGTTTTACTACGATGTAGTTCTCAAAGGGCAATATACATTCAAAATCAAGGACCTCCATAAAGAATATGGTTTGTGCCTGATCCCCAAGCGCGAGCCATGGGACCCAGCTGATGTTGCTTGACAAGGCCCAATCATCAGAATTAGTCCTTACGAGCTTCACGTCGACGATCCTGACTACTATGAAGAACTTTATTCTTCTCACAAACCGAGAAATAGATACGCCTTCTTCGTAGCTCAATTTGGTCTTCCAGGCTCTACGTTCTCAACTGTGGACTACAAATTCCATAGAGGTCGTCGAGCAGCGATCAGTCCCTTCTTCTCAAAGCAAAACATCAACAAACTGGAGCCAATGATGAGCCATATGGTCGAGAAATTATGCGGACGCATCGATCAATGCCGAAAGGCTGGTGTCATAATGGAAATGCAATCAGTCTACATGTGCTTGACTACAGACATCATTACCCTTTATGCCATGAACCGGAGTTGGAATTATCTAGATGACCCAGATTTCTCGCCTTTCTGGGTTGATACGATGCATGGTGTAATTCAGACAGCAGCTTTGGCGAAGTATTTTCCTTGGATTTTACCCCTCACTCAAGCATTGCCGTTGAGCTTGATCAGAGCAATGCATCCAGGGATGGCAATGTTGTTTGACTTTCAGCATGTGAGTGCTTCCACCTCAGACCTTCCCAAACTCGAAAGCTAATGTCAAAAATAGAAAGTCCAAGATGACACCCAAAAAGTGATTGACGGAGAATACAAATCGTCTCAAGAACAACGCGACCTTGGCATGGACAAAACTATCATCCATGCCCTTCTGGAGTCTAATCTACCTGAAGAAGAGAAAGCCCACTCTCGAATCTGGCAGGAAGGACAGGTCGTCATTGGAGCTGGAGCTGATACGACGGCTGCCACGATCGTAATTACGCACTTCCACATTTTGGACAATCCACACGTGCTCCAAAAACTGAGACTCGAGTCAGTAGAAGCTTTACGAGACATCATAGATTCACGATGCAGTGCTAATTAACTTCCAGACTCGTGGCTGCCATTCCCGATCCATTACTTCCTGCAAGGCTATCTATTGTAGAACGACTACCATATCTTGTGAGCTGGCTTCTGTTGACGTACGAACATCAACTGACTCTTGAAATAGAATGCTGTGGTCCAAGAAGGTTTGAGGTAAATAACAGTGTGCTTTTCCCTTGCCTGGTCTTTCAATTGACAGCACAAAGACTATCATACGGTGCTCTGGGTCGTCTCCAGCGTTCACACCCATTTGAGGCGATGAAATTCCATGATTGGGAGATTCCTGCAGGAGTGAGTATTCGGCCACTGGGGGAGATTCGGTACTGACTTCCTTTCAGACTCCTGTGGGCATGTCATCCTACCTAATGAATCACAACGAGGAGATATTCCCTGACTCATTTGCATTCAAACCTGAGCGATGGCTTGAGTCACGACCGGAAGGTGCTCCCCCACTTGATCGCTACCTGGTCGCGTTTAGTAAAGGGTCTCGTCAGTGTGTTGGGATGAAGTTTGTTGCCCCATTTTCCCCCATCACAATTGATTGTGGAAATATTACTGATGATGCGAAACCTAGTCTTGCTAGAGCAGAGATCAACTTGACACTGGCGACTGTGTTCCGACGTTTCGATAAGCAGCAGCTATACGAAACCTCACGATTGGATGTGGATGCCAAGTATGATTTCCTTCTACCGCAGCCTTCGATGGAGAGTAAAGGCATCCGGGTCTTGTTTGAATGATATGTATTCTGGCAACAAAAGAAGTCTCTGAAGCAGGAGTACACGTTATGTAGTGCATGAATTATTTTCAAATTAAACCAAATCTTCAGGCTCAAAAGCAAACACCCTTATCATACGTGTCCCAGTACTCAGGCACTACCTCCATTCCTCTTCCTCTTGCGCAGTGGCCTCTCCTCCTCCTCCTCTTCAACCGAACTCTGCTCCTCCTTATCCTCAAAATCTCCAAATCGGATAACACTCTTGATGAAATCATGGTCCGAGAATTCCTGGTACGCCTCAGGAGCATCGTCAATCCGCAACTCCCGATCAACAACAAAACTAGGCTTTGCGCGACCGCTGATGATGAGCTTCAGAAGTGCGGGTTGATATTCGCGAAGAGGTACGATGCCGGATCGGATGGTTTGACCCTTGAACCACGATTCTCCAAATGGGATCTCGAAGATGCCTTTCTTGAGAGCAGGGGTTGCGCCACCTACGTTTTGTCAGTTTTATATTCTACATGCTTGTCAGCAATGAGCCATGACTTACGAGGATCCTGAGGAAGATAGACGCCAATGACTCCGATTCCACCACCTGATCGAACGACATTGATGGCTTGCGTGAGGACGATATTACCAACGTTCTTGCCTTTGGCATCCACGCACTCGTAGCCGATACAATCGCATGCACGATCGACACCTTTTGGCTCGCGCTTGAGGATTTGAGCGACAGGGTCTCCTTTGCTGAAGTCGATGGGAATGGCACCGATGCTTTTGGCCTTGGCGAGACGTTCGGGGACGCGATCAACACTGTAGACTTTGCTTGCTCCTCTGAGGAATGCGGAGTAGGCAGCGAGGAGTCCAACGGGTCCTATTAGCATATGATTAGCTTCTTCCGACTGTTCGTGCTCAAATGCAAAGAGACCAGGCTAGGGGGAAATCGAAACGGAGGAAGGGAAGTGAACTCACCAGCACCAAAAATAACAACCACATCTCCAAATACAAACCCAGAACAATCAAGGGCCCAATTAGCAGTCGGGAAGATATCAGCTAGCATCACATAATCCAACTCATGTTCTTTCCCCTCAGGAAGTAAGAGGACATTATCACTCGCGAATGGAACGCGGACGAAGCCAGCTTGACCACCGTTGAACTGGATGAAGCCTGGCACATCGCCGATTCCGAGGCCACCGACAACTTCGTCGTCGTCTTCGCCGCCGAGATTATCGTCTGTGATGATGCCGGAGACGATAACGCGGTCGCCAACTTTCAGGTCGCTGACTTTAGAACCGATTGAGTGGACTATGCCGACGATTTCGTGTCCCATTGTCATGGGTGGGTTGACGGGGACACGGCCATGGAAGACGTGGAGATCAGTTCCTAATAGAAGAAGAATTGTTAACACAAGGCTCGGGCAGTGGAGATAAATCAAAGAGTGATGTTGTTGTTTGCTCGAGCTTTCATCCCTTCTCTCCGAATTTTGGAGCGAGGAACAAAACCAGCGGGATTTGGACATGGGAAGCTTACCACAGATACCCGAGGAAGTGACACGAATGATGGCGTCTGTGGCCTTGTGTATCTTGGGAATTGGGAGTTTCTTGACCGTCATATCGAAGGCTTTCCCTTCGAATGCGACGGCTTTCATTGTTTCATGGTGGTGGTGGTGATCATGATGATCATGATGGTCAGAGTGGGAGTGCTTCATTGTGATAGATAGTTACGAGACGATAGACGAGATTGTCTTTTGTGTAAAATGAGATATAACAGATGATTTTTGGAAGGCTTGATGGAGTTATTTGTACAGAAATGACGGAACGCTTCTGGTTTTATACTGGAAGAGATCCACAAGTACACAAATACATCCATCACCAGACCACCAAGCTGAGATGAGAGGTACGAGGAAATAGCTAACTTATTCTCGTGCCACCATCAGCCCTCGCGGAGCTCATTGAGCGATTTCTACATTCGTCAACATCTAGCGACGATGAACCTCGCTAAGCTGAGAGGTATGGTAAGAAATGGTGAGATATCAGGGGTGTTTACCCCGGTGCTGACAGCCAATGGTTGGTAATGCTTTCAGCCCTCGCCGTGTTGACGAATGGGAGTTGATTATGTATGACATCTTGCGTCACATAGGCTATTCTGTCCAGTTAATGAGCATTGGCTATTTCAGCGTCGTGGCTGGGGCTGTGTGTGAGTTTGCCAACTATTTGCCGTCAACTCGTTCTTCCTACCCCCCCAGTGAGCCGCGGTTAGTTGATCTGAAGTGAGAGAGAGGGAATTTGCAAATAGTTACTGCATGAGCTTTAGACTGGTTAGATACGCTACCCATGAATGTCGCTCATCCACCCTCGATCAGTTCACTTGACCGGGTATATTGCCACTCTCGTACAAACCGTCGGATCATTTTATGGCATATGTATTTCGATATCAAGAAAGTTTAGTAAATTAAAGCCTATACAATAGAAAGTTCATTCTTCTTTACTTCAAGAAAGTAATCGTTTTCGTTTTCACCCACTCATCCAAACCCGGGGCCCCGAATCGTCCCCACCCACTTCCCTTCACACCACCATGCGGCAATGCAGCTTCGTCATGCACAGTCATAGAATTGATATGTACTGCACCACTCTCAATCCTCTTCGCAACCCTGAATCCCCTTGCAAGATCCTTCGTGAAGACCGAGGAAGCAAGACCATACTCAGTATCATTTGCAATCTTGATAGCTTCATCCTCATTCTCGACCTCGATGAGGGAGACCGTGGGACCGAACGATTCGGTGTAGTACAGATCCATCTCCTTCTTGACACCCTTGACAACAACAGGACGCATGCGTTCTGGCGCTGCCTCCTCAGCGTTGATGTCTCCGTAGAGGATCTCAGCACCTTTGCTCTTGGCGTCTTTAAGGAGGGCTTTATTCTTCTTGACGCCAACTCCGCTGACTAAGACCAGTGGCTCACCAGAAGAAGGGAACATAGCTTCGATAGCACTCTTCATCTGCTCAGCAAACTCCTTGCTGATACTCTTATCCACGATGACTCGTTCGGTAGACATGCAGATCTGTCCACTGTGCATGAACGCACCCAGGGCACACATGCTAGCAGCAAGAGCCAGATCCGCGTCAGCGAGGACGATGGCGGGCGCTTTCCCACCGAGTTCCATAAGGACTGGCTTGAGGTTCTCGCCGGCGAGCTTGGCGATTTGTCGTCCGACTGCTGTGCTGCCTGTGAAGTTTATTTTCTTGACGGTGGGGTGCTCGATCAGTGCTTTGGTCACGGCGGCTGCGTCTTCAGGTGCGGTTTGGATGACGTTCAGTACGCCATCTGGGAGACCTGCTTCGCGGAAGACGGTGCCTATGACACCGAGAGATCGAGGAGCCGTCTCAGAGGCTTTGAAGACCGCTGTGTTGCCAGCGGCTATGGCGAAGGTTACTGAGCGGAAGCCGAGTGTATATGTTGCGTTCCTAGTGAGGTCAGTTGTGGACTCACAACGCTTCTTAGTTTTGGATTATTCTTTTGTTCCTCTTCGTCCCAGTAAGAGAAATGACAGACGAGAGACTTACCAAGGGGAAACTCCCAAAATAACACCATAAGGCTCCTTCATAACCAACGCACCCCTCTTCGGATCCTGCAAACTCGGCACCGTCCCCTCAATACCCGAGATCTTGCCCGCAACATCCCTCAACTGATTAACAGCATTCGGAGCATCGAAGCCAGTTGAATAGAAGGTTGTGGCGCCAGCTTCCTCTTCCTGCCACTTACCGACCTCTTCCATGCGTCGTTCGAGGATATCAGCTGCCTTGAGGAAGATGTCTCGGCGCTGGTTGGCTGGCAGGTCTGACCATGCTGGGAAAGCGGCTTCAGCTGCTTCGACGGCGGCGAGTGCTTCAGGAATACCAGCGGAGGAGGCCTTGTGGATTACGCTGCTTGTTGAAGGGTTGGTGACGTCGATTGTTTTGGAGGTCGTGACATCTTTGCCGTTGATCTGGAGAGGGACGACGAGCATCTTGACTGGCTTGTACTGTCTTATCCTGTCTCGATTTTCTTGATTTTCTTTCTATCTTTTGTATCTCTTGTTAGAAAGGTTCTCTTGATTGTTTCAAGATATAAGCAGTCTTGATCAAGGCTTCATATATCTCCCGTAGCTCACACGGAAGAGGCTGTCGGCTGAGACCCCGGATCCCGTCAACGGCATATGCTTATTCCTTAGTCTGGAGTGAACGCGAAACTATCTAGGCTTAAGTTGTGAGATGTCGATGTTGATAGGCTAGATCGTAATATCGAAAAGCCACCAACCCGGAATGCGGGGGCGGGCTGGCGGGGTTGTCGGCCGAGCTTGAAGTACCCCTCAGAGAATGAGATTCGGTTCAAGAGTTCGGGATGGGTTGATTGATTGGTGATGGGAAGCTTCGTGACTATTTGACAAGCTGAGAATATAGGGAGGAATTGTACAGGTATCGGCCGGCTAAACAAATTTCGATCATTCAGCTGTTAAATCGATGCGTTTTAAACTTCCCCACCAACTGGCTTGGCATCCGAGGCTGTCGAGAGGTCAGAGGTGCTCTCTTGAACTACTTTATTATTTCTACTATTTTAAAATACTCTTGGTCTAAGAATTCAAATTTAGTAGGGGAGGAGTTGGGTCTCGGTTTGTTTACTTGGTGTGAAACCTCTCGCTTAAGGATAAAAGGAGGAAGGGATGAAGCATACAAGGATTCCATATCATAAAGAAATTCGATGTTGTAGGTGATGCTACAAGAACAACTTGTAGCTAGGTTGTAAGTCTGGAAATGGGAAGGATCATGTGGAGCCGGGTGGACAAAGTACAAGCCCCAACTTCAAGTTCCCTAAATGATGTAAGGCAATTGCTTCTTATGCGGCATGAAATCTCATGTACAGTAAATCCAACCCTAAATAAACACGCAATTCTCGCAATTGGATAAAGTGGCCTCTCCAATAGCATTTGACTCAAAAACCCTTTCACATAAACATGTGCCCCCGTCGTCTCCACGACCTCAAATTTCATTCCGACCCCAATTTCCCCCTCATTCCTCGGACAGCCCAACATGCCAAAGCAGGGCTTCCACTTGATTCCCTCGTCAATCCTCCGATAACTAACAAGTGTATCCCACGGCTCTTTCTTATCCTTCTCCGCCGTATCTGGATCTACGTTCGGTACCTGGCACCTCGCACATCTGGCTTGAACATCGATTTCAAGGGGTTTTTCTCCTCCTCCAAGCAGAGATGCAATACCAGATTTCTGCTCGCCATTTGGTAAGATCCGAACAGTTTTCCAACTGTCCTCGCTCCACGCACCCGGCAATCCACCTTTAGTAACCGAATCCACAGACTCCGCTCCCTTAACAATAATATTCGGCCTAAATCTCTCGACCGTAATCTCCTGATGGCCCTTCTCCTTCAGCCGTCCATTCAATTCCCACAGACTCCCCTCATTCGCAATAAGCAGGGGCATAACATCGGGGAAATTCGTGCTCTCCTCCCTGCCCAAGAGTTCTAGGGCGCCGTTGCCGCGGAGGATGCGAGGCGTGGGGCCTTTGTAGACGAGCTTGACGGGTTTGGAGAAAAAGGTTGTGAAGAGGGAGTTGATGGATTCGGAATAGATGTGACCGTCTGTTTCGTGGTCCCAGATTGTGACGCGGGAGAGGGTTGTGTTAGTTTCGAGCCAGGCGGGAGAGGGACGTGTGGGGATTGTTATGCTGTGTGGAGTGGAGTGGATGGAGATTGTGAGGTTGGAGGAGGTGGTGTCGAGGGAGGTGTCGATTTGTGTCATTTGAGAGATGTTGCGGATGGTTATAAATCTGGGGGACAAGGAAGTTGGCTGGGGCTTAATGGGTTCTTGTTATTTCTAACACCGAAGCCGTGTTGTGGAAGTGGGGTACATTATACAATTTCTGGCAGCTTGAAAACAAGAAGGAAATGGTACATACTTCATAGTCTCAGCGTCAACAAACATCCACCTCCTATCAAGATCCAACCCTTGTCTGGTCAGGTAAGATTTTTGTACCGATATTCCGCGACATGATTTGATAGGATAGATATGCAATTCAATGATCTCACTGGTTGCGGACGCGCTAGAAAATGGATTAAGTATATCGAGCAAGGTGTTGGAGTTTGAAGACAACTTTGTAGAAGATATGTGTATGTCGAATGACTTGTTCCTTGAATCAAGGCTGAAACTAATAATAAATTAGGACATTGATATGAGAAATAGGAAGTTAGAGCTTGAAAGCTACTAGGTAGGTCCATGACGTTGATGGCGGGGTGCAGTGATGGATTCCGTTTTAGCGACCTCGGTAGCCCCCATTTTGGAAAGCCTTTGGGCGAGACTGTTTGTTTACTTTGGAAGGAAGCGTTTTTGAGCAGAGGTTGAAAGAGGTAGATGTGATTTTAACAGAGTCAAATATTTGTTGTGAAGGATAACTTCCGAGGTCGTGACATGTGGTTAATACCTGGCTGGGATCGACTCACGACTTCACTTGTCGAGTACAGCACCTATCATCTTGAAAGATGATCACTGGAAGTTATTTTGTGATATTAGTAGCTCTTGCTTGTAATAATACCCAAAAATGTGTTAATTTATAAGAATTCCATTCGCCGATACTCCGATTGATATACGAGAAATCTAAGCCAACTCCTTCAAGTGACGGTCGTAGTCCACTCAACACCAAGCTGCATATAATTCCAGCAAACTGCCATCCTATTAGCAACCCCTCATCCCCATACAGTGGAATTATATGAGATACTTACTAGACCACCCCAAATCATCTCTAAACATCTTCTGCAAATCTTCCTCACCACTTGTTGTCCCATTATCCGGCGAATAACAAACAGCCTTCTTACCAACAGCAATAGCAATCATGGGTGGCACTTCCGGGAACTCGACGAACGTTGGTTCGGTACCGAAAAGTGCTTGTAGGATGACTTGGTGGATGTTTGCTGCGGCGATGTGACCCATTGCCATAGCTGCTCCGCAGCGCTTGATGCCTGACCAGGAAGCGATGTCGCCGACTGCGTAGTGGGAGCGGGCGGTTGGAGAGTCAGTGAGGAGGTTCATGCTGTTTTGCATTAGATTGTTGTGCTTCAAGACATGGGGAAGACAGAGACTTACGTATTATGAATCTTGATAAACCCATTGGCATCTAGTGTTGATTCCGACATAAATGTCGTCGTTGGAATACTCTTCGATATAGCAAAGATCACTTTACCAGTGAATATTTGCTTTCCACTTGAAAGAGTGACTCTGTATCTTGGACTGCCATCTGTAGATTCGACCTCGACGTTCTCCGTTACTCGCTCGTTGACAATGAGTTCCACCCCTGTCTCACGGAGTACTTCTGCACTTCGGTCTTTGAATTCATCTGGAAGGGGTTCGGAGGAGAGGAGTTTGTCGCGGGAGTGCACGAGTGTAACTTTCTGCGTCGGCTCGACCGTCTTGATCTCAGCGGCCACCTCGACGCCAACGGCACCTGCTCCGAATTAGCTCTCCTCCGCCATACCTATGGATCGAGGACAATATACCTCCGCCAATAACCACCACGCCCTCTTTCGCAGCCTTGACCTCCGCAATATGTTTCCCAGTCTCAGCTAGATATGCCTTCTTTGTCAAAGACTGTGGAACAGCAGGCCATTGTCTCCTCAATCCAGTAGCGATAACTAGGTAATCGTAACTCTCATCGTATTCCTTTCCTGAGACCGTGTCCGCGATGGTGGCTGCATTCTTCTCGGTGTCGACTTTCACGATACTGCCCTGTGCCCAGCTGAGCCCTGGTGCTTTCAGTGCAGGTAAGTCTGCGAAGCGAACCCAGTTCTTGTCTGCGTATTCTTCGGAGGCGAGGGCGAGAGGGGATCCGATCAGGTGGTCTGCGAGTTGAATCCCGTCAGTATGACTTCACCAAGAAACAAGGAATTGGTTAGGGAAGGTCTTACAGTATCCATCTCTCTCATCGACAACTTTGATCTCGACCGGTATCACAATTCCACTTCCTCCAACAGGATCATGTAGCCTCGCTCTGGCTTCTTTGCCATTACAGTAATCGTACAGATTTAGTGCCGCCGATAGTCCTCCATATGAGCCCCCAATGACCAAGACCTTGATCGGTACTTCGATAGAGCCCATACCTGCCTTGCTGGTATACGTGCGAAGAGAAAGCGACTGTCTTGTGGAAAATATACGAGGAGAATAGAAAAAGGAACGACGAAGGAGAAGATGAAATACCATTATGAGAAGTCAATCATTTGAAGCAAGCATGGGAGTTTGAAGTAGAAGAGTAAGCTTAACTGTACTGTACGTACGTGGGTCTTACCAAGAGCGTTGAAGCTGTATCTATCGCATGCTATCTACGCGTGCCGGGTATGTAGGTAGGTACCTGTCTGCAAGTGTGCCTCTCACCAAGATGTCGGTACTTACAGGCAGCATGTCCTCCTCTGTGCTTGATGCTCACGAATTCCAGACCTTCCATTACGCGGCTGAAGAGTCCGTACAAGACCGAAGTCAACGTCCTCATAATGAAATGGCAGCTGTGAAGCCGATATCGCCAGTCAGGAAAAATTAGGAGGCAGTTCTCGAGGTTGCGGTTCGGGGAGAAAGGAGATACCGAATTGTCCGAGGGGAGAAGAGAGGCCCTCGTCTAAGCGGCATACTTCCTGGTACCGACGAAAGCCACGAAGGGCCTCGGAGATCAATCTGATTAGATCTCTCGGCTGGATGAGGTTTTCTTCCACAGAGGCAACTTGATGCAACGCAGCGGAGACCAGAACAGAACAACAGAACAAGCCTGCATACAGTACGCTAAGCTGAAGGATCTGATAGCGTCGGCCCCGCTATCGCAAGCTATCGTCCAGGCTGGCTTCAGGGATGTTCACAGCGGTCAATCCCTGTCAAGCCACTGAAAGGTTGCATCAGTGCGACGCTGTAGTGCGCCATCGGCCGGATCTGATAACCTAATGCATTGAAGAACCTTGACATTATCTTATCAGATCATCTTCCGAAGATCGGATTACACCGCTTCCAATCATTTTAGGGACTGTGAATAGTGACTCGGTCGGCGAGGAATAGCAGATTCGTGGATGGGGCTGGTTTTTGCGACGATCAGATGTATTGTGGATATTGTACGTTAGTAGTCGGGTTGCTAGGCGGAGTGGGAGAGAGGGAGGCGGAAAGGAAGGATCAGTGGAACACATCTTTCTTCTTTTTGCCCCCACTGATGGCGTGGAGGCTTGCAGTACTGCTTGGGATTCGTCCTTTGAACTGATTGGTAAGAGAAGATCAATCTCGCTGCTCTATGGATACGAACTTCAAGAAAAGAACTGAAGTCTGAATGAAGTCTTGAAGCCACGATCGACAAGCAAAGGAAGAGGGCAAGTCGGCCAAACCAGCCTGTACATCTGCAGCTAGAAATGACGAAATCAGACGATCGAAACTCGCCGAGCTACCTGCCAGACAGAAATTTACTTCTTTCTTTTCTTCCTCGGCAAAACGAAAGGAAGTCTGGTGTGGTGGGTCGTTGTCAACAAGGGTCATCATCTACCTAGTCAGTTCCCAGCTTGCATACCGGAGGGTTGGTCCAGAATACCATGCTCCCTACCTACCTACCCACCTAGGTAAATGCCGAACTGGCCTGCATGTCTGTCACGATTCTTGTACGCTATTATCTTCAGATAGGGACTTTCAACAGAAAAGTACCAGCATTTCGCTATCTCCCAGACCCGGTAGTTTGGTTGAGCAACTCTTTGCTACTTACACATTTTGGTCTGCACCTTGATTGAAAGATGTCATCTTCTCATACAGTCCCGCTGTTGCGTTTGCAGCAGACGAAACACCATCTTGCTGGTACTTCAGCTGAGGGATCGAATGATCTCTCAATTGTCCATGGAGAACTCGAACCACCGCTTCGAGATCTGACGTTGGGAAGTCTACTGGACGAACAGTGCGAGATTCGAGGAGATAAAGAATGTCTTGTCGTAGCACACACAGGAGTGAGATGGACTTTCTCGGAACTTCAAAGGCAGAGCAGAACTCTCGCCAAGGGAATGCTTGCTCTGGGATTGAAAAGAGGGGATAGGATTGGCATTCTCGCGAGTAATTGTGAAGAATATGTCGCGACTTTCTTTGCGGCTGGGTATCTGGGGTGTATATTGGTCGTGTTGAATGCGACATATACTGCGGAGGAGGCTCTGCATGCGCTGGAGCATTCTGGTGAGCAGCTTTCTCGGGTTGGCTTGAAGGCATTGGATTGGATTGGACTTACATTTCTGCTGTAGGATGCAAGTTATTGTTCATCGAAGAGAAATACGGACGACATTCCAACTCAGAACTTCTTAGCCAGCTTAGCGAGGATCCTGCCCAGACTCCAGAACTGAAAACGATAGCCACTCTCCACGGAACTTTTGAGGATTTCAAAACTTATGCCGATGTTAAGGGTGGTCTCAGCTTGGGTGTGTCAGAAGAAGATTTCGAAGCCGCAATTATATTGGCTCATACTCATGATGTGTGCAATCTACAATACACCAGCGGTTCGACGGGACATCCGAAAGCTGCCATGTTAACTCACCAGTAAGTCACAACATTCTTAAAAAAAAAATTCTCAAGATACAATTTACGAAGACCACTGAACTAACTCTTACCAGCAACCTAATCAATAATGCCCGTTTCATCGGTCACCGCATGTCTTTCACCTCCTCCGACATCCTCTGCTGTCCACCGCCCCTTTTCCACTGCTTCGGTCTCGTCCTCGGCCTCCTGACCTGCCTCACCCACGGCGCATCCATAATAATCCCCTCGCCCACCTTCTCCGCACCCGCGGTCCTCTCAGTCCTCTCAAAAGAAAACTGCACCGCCCTCCACGGCGTCCCTGCCATGTTCGAAGAACTCCTCTCCCTCCCCCGCCCCTCCATATTCTCCTGCCCAAACCTCCGAACGGGTATAATAGCCGGCGCGCCAGTCCCAAAGCCGCTTATGGAACGACTTTTTAAAGAGTTGAACATGACGGAATACACAAGCAGCTACGGACTAACGGAAGCGAGCCCAACATGTTTCAACGCCATGACAACGACGAGTATCGAGAGGCGGCTGAACAGTGTTGGGAAAGTGATGCCGCACATGCACGCGAAGATCGTGGGGCGAGATGGGGAGATAGTGAAGGTTGGAGAGAGGGGCGAGTTGTGCATGGCGGGGTATAGTTTGCAGAAGGGGTATTGGATGAATGAGGAGAAGACGAAGGAGTGTATGGTTAGGGATGAGAGGGGTGTGCTTTGGTTGCATACTGGTGATGAGGCTGTGTTTGATGGGGAGGGGTATTGTACTATCACGGGGAGGTTTAAGGATATTATCATCAGAGGTAAAATTTCCATTGGATCGCTGGAAAGGGATGATGAGAGGACTTGGCTAATTGGCTTGATAGGAGGCGAGAATATTTACCCTGTGGAAATCGAATCACGACTTACTTCCCATCCCTCGGGGCATATCTCTCGCTCGGCAGTCGTTGGAATCCCACATCCTAAATATGGTGAGATTGTCGTTGCATTCCTTCTCCCATCATCATTTTCGCATTGGCTCGATCGCCCTACAGACGAAGAATTGCGAGTGTGGGTCCGCCAGGCTCTCGGGTGGCATAAAGCTCCTGTCCATGTTTTCTGGTTTGGAGATGAAGAAGTGGGAATGGATGAGGTGCCTCAGACGGGGAGTGGGAAGGTGAAGAAACATGTGCTTAGAAGGGTTGGAGAGGAGATTGTTGAAGGTGCGAGTGCGAGAAGTGTTGAGATGAGAAAAACAGAAGGGAAGAGTAAGGTGGTGGTTGGAGAGATTGCAGAAGAGGAACAGACGTTTTGAATGGGAGTATTGAGAAATGCTAGAGGTTAGAGATTGGGGTTTAGATTTGTATATATCCTCGCTCGTTCTAGGTAGTAAAAATGGAGTTTATTGGGATTGTTTTCATCTCGCATCCAGATATAAAATGCCGAACACCGATTTCACAACTCTCCCCTCTACAGACAGCATTTTTATCCAAAAGTCCCTATTAACTCATTTGTTATTACCTCGTAACTTAAGAGAAATAAATCGAATGAGCCGGCCGAAATCCATCCCTCTGTTGCAATTAGTTCTCCGGCCATCCATCTGATCCACCATCCATAAAACATATCATCTAAGCTCCTTTTCTGCGCCTCCTATCTACCGCATCACCGAGTTCCGAGTACCGGCCAAGCTTCCTCCCTCTCCCGATATCCTCAGATTCTCCGATGCAGGTATGGTTGGCGCCAAGAGGGATTTGCTGGCCGGTCTTTACCCAGACGTCATGAAGACCCTTCGATCATCGCAGATTCCTCGCATATTCCGAGACTTTCCCTCTCCCTTCTCCTGCCGAGAATCTTGTCTCTCAGCCACCTACGTAGCAGGTGTGGGTTGTTTATTTGTGTGATCGACCAAGCTACCGCAGCCAGAGTGTTGTTTTGGTTGAAAGGAGTGAGGATGTGAGAGGAGCGGGTTGGGTTTGGGAAGGGAGGGATTCGCTAAGTGGTCGTAGGTTTTTGGATGGTTGGTGGTGGGACCTCTGGCGAATGGTTGATGGCTGTTGCTCAATGAGGGTCTGGGATGGCTGGCATTCGTTGAATTGATGAGAGGAGACATTGGAGTGGTGAGCTGGTATCTTGCCAGTTAGGAGGGCGTAGGGAAAGGTCTCCATATGGAAGGGGCCTGATGTTTAGAAGAAGACAATTGGGTAGTAATTAGTTTTGAAGTAGGAAGGTTAGGTCAGGAAAGAGCAGCATGAAATACTCGAAGAACAAACCGCGTGTGACTTGAAGCAGATTTCCTCTCGATGGAACACATTATCTGAAGTGAGCCCATTCTGTGTTGTCCATCAACCGGTTTATTCTCGTACCCCACGAGACTGGACACTAGAAGTGCTGTGTTGTTGCATCTCAGAGCGGGGTTGAACGAAGCTCGCCAAGTAAGTCGGGTTCAATCGCAAGGCAAAGGCATCCCTAGAATCTCCAAGACTTACAGCACACAAAAGGATTTGTGTTACAAATAGAAACAACTGCTGCTTCCTCTTGTCCAAGAAAATTCTTCAGATTGAGTTTGGACAGTAAATTCATGTGAAAAGGATCGACCGATGGAATTTCACCACACCTGGTTTAACTAGACCCTGGGTACTCCGATTGATGAACTACTGCAAAATATCGTCTAAAATAACCAAGTACGGTTGTTTCTAGAGCCGCTGTTGCAGGTGAAAACTACCGTAAAGCAAGACGCGACTTGCTTTAGTGAATTTAGTCTCTACCGAGTGAGGGTCTGAGTCGTGGCGTCCACGAGAAGGAGGGTTCGCAGGAAATAGATGAGAGGAACGGGAACTCATGAGACAGCTGGATTTGTGATCGAGGTGCATACATGGCCTGTTCCCTTCGTTCCCGGAGATGTAACCCAATAGGTACAAAGATGTATCACAAGGTTATAGTTGTGTTATTGGCTGTAGCCCGAAGATGAGCGGACTGCAAGGGAACAATCTCAATATGACTATATACAACAATGACTATACTCAGCTACGAATTCAAGTGAGCAAGTGGGCAATTTTCCTCTTTTCAATATCCAAAAGAAGAGAGTTCCGATATCGGGAAAAGCCACAATGTTCTGTGCGAAGTACTCGGTAGAAGTGCTTCCTCTGAAACAATACTTTTACATAAAAACTTGAAGCAAAGCAGGAACAAAAAGGCAGTGCTCTTGCCGCCAGCCCTGCCCAGCCCAGCCCAGCCACCCTCCCATCCCATCCCATCCCATCAAGTCAAAGCTACCGGAATATGATTTCCACCCCCACCTTCCCCATAGAGCCAAGTCAACAAGGGAGATGTGGACGGCAGGGCGATTGGATTAGAGTTATCAGATCGAGCTAAGCGAGGAGAGAGGGAAGCGAGCGAGTGGATATGTTAGGGGGGGGGGGACTAGCGCGAGAGCAGGCGAAAATTTTGCTTTTGGAAAAACAAATCATGCCGAATCAAAATAACACACCCTCTTCTGTCTCGTATGCTATGCTGCCATGCAGCTCGTTGGGCCCATGTATAATAGTAGGCTTATTATCTCATGCAAACGTAACGGGCATGCGAGGCTGGCCACGCTGTGGCTTGAAGAGAGTGGAAGTTACCCTAGGTATATTTATTGACGCTTAGGGCGGTATTGATCGCTGCCCTAACAATACCATCCGACATATGCAGCCGCACCCTGTTCAGCATCAGTTCAGATGGACCAACGATTACCGATTGATCCTCCCCTACCGAGAAGACTCCGATTCCCAGTCACATCATTCAGGAGGTTAGGATAGAGAGAGCAGCAAATCCCCGAGCCAGATGATCTACCGCCGAGGTCACGTTTTCTGCACCTGGCCCGTCCCAGCCTAAAGGAGTACCCCCAAGTCGACTGCCAACGCTTGTGATTTCTATGTTACTGACTCGTTCCATCCATCTACTATATCCTGTGGGTATTGTCGTCATCAACCTCCCGCTCCATTACGTTGTGTATCCAGGAAGTATTTATTTATTTATTGTTCGAAGGGGCAGAAATTTTCACGATGGATGCCAACGCGCTAAGGATCGAGGGTCAGTACCCTAGTGTCCAGACTGCAGACCTCGGTCACCTAACCTCCCTCTCACCTCGCTGACGCTGTGAACCCAGGCAAGGATAGCTACAGCTACACAGACAGCGATAGTAACGACGGCTTTAACGACTACTACAGTTATACAGAATACCAGACTAGAGCTCTAACACCGCAGCGAGACTGGAACCAGCAGCCCACTCTTGCCGGCGGCAGCTGCGACAGCAGGTCCTCCCCCTCACAAAATCACATGACAGACCCCCAGGCCAGATTCCGCCTCACTCTCCCTACCGACGAGATGGAAACGGATCAGAATCCCAGCGATGATCCAGCCTACGACCCTGTACAGATTCCAATCCAGAAGTCCTGCCGGTCTACGGAGCCAGCCGACATGAGCGACATGCTCCTGCTGGCATGGGTCCTCCTCATGCGCCGGTACAACGGCGACCATGAAATCCACTTCTCGTGGGGATACACCGAGGGGGGTGCAGGCACCGTCTCCACTGGTCTGATCGGTGTGCAGAGAGACTGCCGTGTGGCTGATGTATTGGAGAGTATCAGGCTGTTGAGGGACCAGAGCCCCTTCTCGGTAGACTATGTGACCGAGACAAGTGAGAGTTATATCTATTTCAACAATGCGTCTTTGACCTCTAATGGGAGATCGAACGTAAGTTCATCTCATCATCGCCTTGATGTATACATATATACATCAGCTAACCATAGACAGTGGACATACCGCATCGAGGTCCGAGAATGTGAGAGCCTCGAGTGTGACCAGACTCTCTGGCTCAAACCATCATGGGATCATCGAGTAATGGGGAAGCCATTAGCTGATGCACTGCTCTCTTCATTTAAAGGGATCTTGAGAGCTGTCTTCTCGAACCCCAATCAACTAGTTGCCGAGATACTGGGCATGAACGAGCAAGATGTCGAAGTGTTACGCCCAGATCTGTCGAGGGCTTCGTCCTACTCTTCGTTCAAGTCATCAGGATCTCAAAGTCGGCATATGAGCGTTGGTATTGAAGCTTGATGTGTAGAGATCAATCGGAGTTCTCTGTAGAGGATCGCTGTTGTTGATGCAATGTCCATTCACCTGAGAGTGATGGGGCTGGGGGTTGGGTCCATTGTTCAGATCTACACTCCTTGTCATTTCATATCATTGCGTGCTTCAGTTATGCCGCCATCTCTTCCTGGGTTTAATTTTTTGAACGGAGCTGATGGAGGTCTTTCCGGGGTATATCGACGTGATGGAATGAAGGCCAGAACGACTCGGTACAATAGACAAATGAGGATATGTTCCGCTACTCTCATGTTGTTCCAAGCTCATGGACATACTCTAGTAGCACGGCTTGTGGCATGGGCTTTTTCAAATTTGACGTTGGATTGAAAGGGGGATACCCGACCTTGGAATAGAGGGGTTTTGGTGGAATGGAACGACATCCACGCAAGAGGTTGTTAGGGAGAACTTTTGCTGCGAGCGATTCTGAGCGATTTCATCTTGTTCGTATTCCTTTTATATATAACGAAGTTTTATGCCAAATCTTTACAACTGCCATTTATTTTCAGAGTCCTCACTGGTTTTTTGTGAAGCACCTTCATAAAAGCCGTTTTCCGCAGATTGATGAACATTTCCTGTGGCCATGTTGTTTCAAGCATTTGGATAGTCAAACTTACCCCTCATCCAACTTCTAATCACAGCAAAGTTAGATTTTACGGCATTTAAGGACACACCATGTACTAGACATTCATTACTGAAGAAATTCTTATTTTGATGAGAGGAAACAACTAAAGCTTCTAAATACAGCCATCCAGGCGCTTTCCCATCAACGATGAAACATACTTTTACGCCTCTCCAAAGTCAAATGTAATCGCAAATCAGAATTAAAACCCGCCTTGCTTGGAAAGACAAGAAAAAGCAAATCACAACTTGGCTCGGACCTGCTGCTCAGCAGCCTCGCTTCCGAACATGGAGTGAACAAGCTCGCCTCCACGGACAGCCAAGATAGACAGAAGGGTATCACTCAACTGTAGCAAAATATCAGTAGGGTTCCATTACGGGTAGTGGGGGGATGAACTTACACCATGCGTACTCTCGTTGCATCCCTGCAACCAAACACCAGCATTCGCAGCAACTTTGTTCTCATCAAAGGCAATCTTGTAATCTCTCCTGACCGGGAACTTCTTTAATTCCTGTGCCGTCTCGGTTAGAAGACTTCTCGTCTTGACCAGCATCCCCTCATGCGCGTTCCTCTCATATCCCGTGGCGACAAACACAGCATCAACAAGCAAATCCTCATTCCCCTGAGGCGTCGCATCCTCGACGACTTTTCCGAAACTCAACAGAAGTTTCCCATCGACATCCTTCGACCTGACCACCTTCCTGTTCGTCCTCAACTTCACCTGCCAATCGCGCTCATCCTCGCTCTTGAGTCTCTGCATGTAGAAACGCTCATACAGATGCTCCAGGAGCCCCAATCGCACAACACCATAATTAGTCGCCTTATCGGCCTTGATTCTCTGCGCTCTCAACTCTGCACCCTCGGCAAAAATGCCATCTACACGCTCTGGATCAAAGACCTCGTTGACGAATGGTGAATCATCACTAGGTCTCAACGCCGTTCCCTTGATGATCAACGTAACCTTCGCATTCGGGTATCGAGCAGGCAAGTCATTGAAGATCTCAGCAGCAGACTGGCCATTGCCAATGACAGCGATGTTGTAAGCTTGAGTCTGATCTGGGAGAGCGGTGGCGACTTGCTGGGAGTATTTGGAGGAGTGCACGACGCTGGAGTGGAACTGTGGGAGTTCGGCTGGGATCTTGCCCTTGCCTCCAACTGCAATCACGACATGGCGGGCGAGTCTGGTGGCGAGTTCTCCAGTCACGGTATCTTGTGCAATGACTCTGAAGCGTGCGACTTTGCCGTTATTGAGTGTGAGATCGGGAGATACCTCGATGACTTCTTGGCCGTAGCTCACACGGTCTTCGAAGTGGCTCGCGCACCAGCGGAGGTAGTCCTCGTATTCGAGTCTGCTGGGGAGGAAGGTGTCTAGGTTGATGAAGGTGTTGAGGCGGTTCTTGGAGAACAGGTAGTTGATGAATGTGAACTTTGAGCGGGGGTTGCGTGGCGTGGCGAGGTCTTTGAGGAATGAGATTTGCATCTTTGCGCCTGGGAGCTGCATGCCGGAGTGCCATGCGAATTGGGATTGGCGCTCGAGGAAAGAAACTTTTGGGGCGGTAGAGGCATCTTCGAGTGCGATAGCGATGGCGAGGGACGCGGGTCCGAAGCCAATGCAGATTAAGTCCTCAATAGAGGTTTGTGGTGATGCCTTCATGGGCTTCGATCTATCCACCCTGTCAGCTCTTGGACTTTCAAGTATTTTCGATCTTGTAGAACTTCCTCCCCAAGTATCTGGGAAGTCATGTCCGTATGCTGCAAAGAAGTTTGATCTGACTTACACATGCTCATTTTGACTCCATACAAGCTCACCCCCAATCTCTTGTGTATTCGAAGCCATGGTTGTATGTATGTTTTGGTGAAATATCTGCGAGTGCTAGCCAAACTCTCAAGTCCCTTCAAACAGTCCAGTTTATAGCGATTTCGGCCCTTCTCGTACTCTTCTCGTGATAGATGGTGGGGCAAATCAGAACGAGGTTTTTACAAAGCCGTTCGCCCAATCGAAATCTATGAAAGCACTTAGCAACCAGGTTTTGAGGCGAACCAATGACCAATTAGCCCCTCAAAAAGAAAACATATGAATCATCACAGCTGCTAAAGGTGGCATCCAGGAACAGAAGGAATCTGCGACGGGAGGATGGCCGCCATAAGGATGAGGAGAGGCAGTCAGGGGTGCTTCAAGCTTGAAAGCCTCGTCCTGATATTCCTGTAGCCAGTGCGAAAGGAGAAGTGACATACCCAAGACGAAAAGCAAACACCTTCAACCTGGTTGGTACCTCTACAAAAGCAAGCTGTTTCTGGATTTAGAAGCGGCAATTTCGGGTATGTGATCTTTCCAGGCGGGTCACAAAAGAGCTGTTGGGAATTAGAGAGAGTAAACGTGATACAGCTCTGTACGATAACGTTGAAGTGAAGCAAGTTGTCAGAAAATAAAAATTCAAAAAGACGGAGGAATAAGTAGCTTGCTACCAGTCACAAATGGCGTGTCACCAAAAAACAGACGAGTCCGGTTTTCTCGAAGCCACCAGGGTTCAGAATCCACAAGCTCACTGCACTTACTGAGGAGTAGCTAAGTAGCTTGGTTCCTAGGTATGCAGGGCTTGCCGACGACGTGGATACATCCACCCCATGGACGCACGCCCTGGATCGCGGATTTTATTTCTTCGATCGTTGTCTTCCAGAAGTCCACTTCGAAATCGTTCAAGGGTTCCAGACTATCTCCCTACATTTTCCGACCCCCTGCTAGGCCAGCGTTACGTCTGTAAGGTTCAAGCTACCTACCTTTCTGGTTCGTCACACCGAGCTGTCAGTAAGTGGGGGACCAACCTAGTCACCTCGTCGACCAGTCGATGCAGATCTTAAAGCGGAAATGTGAGAGGATTCCGCCCAATAGACTTTCTATATGTCTTGGAGGGGAGACTAGTGTCGCCGCTAGGCTACTGATCAGATCATCGAAAGATTAGATTATTTTTCTGATCCTGTGTGGCTGGTTTCCCCCCTCGCATCTCCACTTTCGAGCTGGAACTTCCCTGCTTTATGCTCCAAGCCATGAATGGTCCTATCCGGCACACACCAGAACAAGCAAAACGGCTCGGGAACGGGTCGGTATACTGTTTTCAAGCATTTTCTTCAGTAGATTCATTGCGCCATTACCGCAGGAAGCACCTAGACAGAAAGGTCATTTTGAGAAGGTTCCGTGATTACCTTGAGATATCGAGATGCCGTGGTGGCAACACACATATTCTATTTTATCGTACCTCTATAGAATGACCTCTAATATGACCTCTGGAATGTGGCGGATGACCTCTTTAGGGAGGTGCTGGCCTCCACGTGTCGTCGGCTGATTGTTGCTGATTGTTGCTTTGCAGCTGGCATCACCGACGGCACACGGCCGATGTCGTGTTACAAGGTATTGCACGACAGGAATAGTTGTGGCACGCAAGCGGAGCATGGCGAACATGGCTAGGCTGCTTGGGCAAGACTTGGGAACGAAAGCGACAGAGGGATGGATGAGGCACCATGCGGGGCAGACTTTCGGGCTGCAGGTGACTAGGTAAGTAGGTTGATGTGGGAAAGTGGGGAGGAAAGATTTTTTCTTCTTCTTTCTTGTTATCTTATTTTATCAGATCATCTAAAGTGGACGCCGAGGTTGCCGGAGGGGGCTTGGTTTTTTGTCTCGGGGAGAGATTAGATGGCGTTAGTGGGTAACAGATGAAAGGGTCAGGGAGAGGCACTTGTTGGGCATTTTTCAGGTCAACGAGAGCATAAAGCTTTTGCAGAAGTCTACGCGAAGAGAATTCTAGAGCTGTTTGACTAATGCATGACTGCAATGAACAAATTGAATGTATTGAGATCAAGATACAAATTTATGGCAAGAGAAACAGGATGTCAACCCATTAGACAGACTGCAGAACAACATTTGATCGGCAGTTTTCGACCAGTACCTCTCGTAAGAGCTGCTTAACAGAATGCACATGGAAATTGTTCCTAGTTGCTTGGAGCTTTATGTCGCCGAAGCATTGGCAAAATATGATCTCCGTACTTGGACTTTCGATGCTGCACTCCACACACCCCTTTTTTGAAAGCTTTATGTCCATCTCACCTTCAGTATTGGATCTCTTCTCCGGACAAGTCCTCTAAGCGGAAGGTAGTTGATTTCGTGCGGGAGGTATTGTCTGAGTATTATACAACCAGACTCGCCGGGGCTGGATTGAGGCGTGGCAGGACGCATCGAAATTCCTTCGAGGGATCAAGAGCCTGTTATGAGATTTAGCAGTGATGAACCATTCCAAGACCGTATTGAATTTCGCGTCTGCTCTCCAATGTTTCCCCGAGTTCCAAGCATTCCTGGGGGCTTTCTCTCGATCGTTCCGTCCTAGCTGTTGATGAACTCCTCCAAGAGCCCGCCACCACTATAGAGGGCCTCGCAGCATACCAATTTCTTCTGCACGCCTGACACTTTGTTGACTGCCACTGCCATGCTGTCGACAAAATGTGCAGCATGGTTTGACTCTCCATATTCGTAACGTCTCTTTTTTTGCTGGAGTTATGATCTCTCTGGCAAGACCTTAATCCCCGGGACCAAGAGAGAGCATGTCGACACTCTAGACCTCTGTGGAAACCTTCTCGTCACCGTGATAAACATGGCAAAGACACAAAAGAGTACACATCGCCAAGGTCGGAATTCAAGAGTCTCAGAAGAGCTTGAATAAGCTTGGCTTATGACTAACTTATACCCACCTCCCCAACCCCTCCTCCGACGTCGGCAGTTAGTTACACTCTCCACGTCTAGTTTTCGTTTTCGTTTTTCACATTAACTTTCCCAATTTGACCGCGGTAACAGCGGATCCAAAGATCAACATAAGGTGACTTTGACGGGACGGGAGAAGGAGTATCCATTGACGGATTCACAGTGACATGCTCCAGCATGGAAAAAGGAATAATACACGATGGCCCATGCAAGACAAGACGAGACAATACGAGACCGAGGAAAAGATTTTTTCTTCTCGATGCTAGAACGAAGGAGGAAAGACGGAGATGACCCCGGTGTCTGCATGCAATGCAGGTTCAAGGTTTGCATATGCCTGCCCCTGCTAGATGGAGCTGAGGCGGAGGGGTCATCTGATAAGATGATCTGATTAGATGTGTTGCGTCCACTTGGTCCATCCGTTCGCAAGCGAGGGGGCAGGGATACGAGGCTGGAGGACGGACGGGAAGGGAGAGATGGCTGGCTGGCCTTGGGTCTCACCGCGGATCTGATAAGATTGTTTGATTTGATTTGATTATTTGGACACTTGGCTTGCCTGGATTTGCGTTGGCATTGGCTTGTTTTGTGCCCTGTTGTGGCTTGGGAGGCGTCATGGTTTCGGTAGAGAGAGGTTGGCATCTCGGCCGTCCTGGATTTTGAACGAGGTAAGAATGCCCTCGTCCAATCATTCTTGCGTTTGGTGGCAAGTACCGTTCCCGTCGGGCCATACGACAGACATACCTTGTTCCTTAGTTGCTTGTCAAGTCGTCCTGGTTCAAAGGTTTGGGAGTCCCAAGCCTTCTTTGTCAATTCATTTTGTAACATTACCTCGGTGTGTCCGTAGAATCTGTGGCTTATTAACATTCCCGCTGCTGTACCGATCCCGTCAGTCACTGTATCTTAGGTCTTTAGCTTGGTAATTGACATTATGATGTCATTCTGGTCTTCTCGCAGGAGACAAACAAAGCTCGATCGCCGAAGTTGCAGACTTTAAAGAAAACAGCTCTGAGAGACAAGGGAAAATTGCCATCGAAGGAATCCTCCCGCCTTCGACCGTATGGGAATACCTATAGGCATGGAAATATTCCGAAGTCCAAATCCGCGTACTTTGAAAACTCAACGGAGAGTAAATGCGACTTGTTGAAAATAAAACGACCATGTTCTGCAGTGTCGTCAAGCTGCGCTCGCCCTCCGGCGATAATAGCACCATGTCATAATCCAGAACATTTGCACTGAGCCAAACTTAATACATTCTATGATAGTTCATGTGCTATGGTCAATTTTGAACGAAGCCAGTCTCGATCTGTTGTGAAGCTCTCCAGTGAAAGTTGGGTGGTTCTGGTGAGGCTGGGCTCGCTTATTGCCAGGCTGTGGCAGCCTGAAGGATTCGGAAGATGCCCTGTAGAAAACCGTCGTAGGAGCGCCAAAAACAGGGACGGAGATAGCAGTCATCTTAAATTCTAGGCATTTTGAAAAAAATTAAGAGGAGAGGTCCGTTCTGGTATCTGAGATTCTAGTTAATACTCTAGGCTTTTTACGTCACTACTTCTGTCTAGAATTTTCAGAGAAATCTCACTGCCAGTGTTATGATGTGCCTGCGGGCGTGAGACTCACAAAGTGGGGTTGAGAGGCCAAGCCACTCCGAAATTTCCTTCGCTACACGCCCCAGCACGCCAGCTTAGTAATACTTTCTAGTACTGAGATAAGAAATTTTAACACATGAAAAGGGTCGGGTGGTGTAGTTGGTTATCACATCTCGTTAACAGTTTACTGTGACAAAATTCCGAGAAGGTCCTGGGATCGAGCCCCAGCCTGATCATTTCATACATTTTTACTCTTTTTTGCAACTCTTATCCAATGATATAATTATTGATGTGGTATGCCTTGAAGGTCGTGTCTTATATTTTTAACACCAGGGAGAAGTGTGCGGGCGAATGCCCAGTTCCAAGCGAGTGATTACCCCACCACGAACCCCACTTACAGCTGCCCTCGGGTGAGCTTCCCCCCTTTTCTGCTAAACGAGAAGAGAGTCTCTGTTTTGTTTACTCCATAACACCAAAAAGCGACAGTTTGAGCTAGAAAATCTTCTTCTGAATTCTCTCAAATGTTCAAATATCTCACAGACTCGCCGCATGGGGGCTTCCTAACTACAATGACCTGTCAACTCCGGCTTCCTCCTAACATCCTGCTTCTCCTCGTTGATCTTCTCCAACTCCGCCGTAGGAACCTTAACAAAAACATCATATTTCTCATCCGCACCCTCCTCAGAACCTGAAGCTCCAGCTTCACTCCGCCCAGAAGTACAAAGTCTCATCCTCCTAGCCACATCGACTTTGCCATCCTTCACCACAGCCAAACTAGCCAGGACCCCAACATCAGGATATTTCGAGCCCACAAATAAATCCAACAAGCCACTATGATCCCGTTCCTGGGCATATTCTCCAGCCAGAATATCATGAAGTATTTCCTCTTAATGCTTTAGCTCAGCTTGATCTACATCCATACGCGTTCCCGTTGCAATCTCTACAGACAGATATTCCTGCCGCAATGCCTCTGAAACAACAAGCGACATCGTGCGCTGCTGAACAGCAAGTAAATCAATCAGCTATCCGCTCCGTCGCCAGGCTCGAATCGCTTACTAATCGAATCAGGTCTGGCTTTATAATCCTCTTTATCTCTGGGTATGGAGAGGATTTGCCTTTCGTATACGTGTAAGTATAGCCAAGGATGTGTTATGATTTCAGGGCATCGATGCCGTAACTCGAGACATGCGTTATCCAGTACGAGACCTGCGGGACGTCGTGGATGTTCTGGGTGAGGAACATCGGCATAACCTAACAAGTAACTGAGCTTTTGTGCCCTCGGTGAAGGTCGAGTGATTCGCAGCGAGAGCGAGAGTGCATTGGGATTGTGACTTGGTCGTTGCTGAAGTGATACCAATTGGTCCAGAGGAAGATGATTTGGTCGAGACTGGGTTCAGAAAAATTCGTCTTGTTGCGCATGTAGAGGCGGTTGACTTGGCCTCCGAAGCACTTTAGTCTGTTAAATTTGTTATTTGAGATGCGGATGGATGTATGGAGGGACTTACGGCATTTTCTTATGATCGACCTAGTTTACACATCGCTTGGTCCTGAAATAGCTTCTCCGAAGTCAGGGGATGGCGTGAATCAGAGAGAATATCCGCGTCTTGAACTCATGGGTTCTGATCCTTTGTTTACGACGTTACCCAATCGAAGCCACGATGATCTCGAATTAGAACAGAACTTCACGGCCCAGGCAGGCCAGGCCATGAATGTATCGACTGCAAGTACTATTAATATCTCAGATATTGATAAGACCTCGGTCATGTCTGACCTGGCTGAAAAGAGCGGTATAAGAACGAAGGATCCCCCCAATTGCGCGTTGAACTCGAATCGATTTTTCCAGCGTTTGTAGGAGACCCAACCAACCAACTGGTCCCAAGCCTCAATCCGACTCGTGACCCCTGCGACTACCGCCGCCGCCGCCCTCTGGATTAGGACTATGAGTTGATGAATACAATTGGGGGATCTGGACCTGTCGAACCTCGCCGGACTTGCAGATGATATGCCTCGGAGCCGACGCAGTGGACCGTAACCTATTCGGTTGTTGCAGAATTGGATGTGAGGTATACGCGTCGCAAGGGTCCCGGACCGAACTACGAAGGGCGAAGGGCTAGGATCTCGAAGGATATTGATCGACTGGTGGATTTTCTTGCAGACGGACTTACTTGGCTTGACGTTTGGATAACTATGAGATCTCTTGACGGAACTACTGGTGGCTGCTGGATACACACAAACACTGACATCCTCAATTGGTACATTTGTTGGACTAGTTGGCGGGAACCAAGTGACAGAAGTTTTGCCACACACACAAGCTCTTCAGTTCCTAGTTGATTGAGAGGCGAATTGCCTGAGGTAGGCTTTGCTGCTGTGCATAGCGTGGTTCCAACCTACCATCGAGGTATGGTTTCTCTCTGTGGTAATGCACGCTCTGACAACAATCGACCGCTGCCGCACCCATAGGAACGAACGGGTCTCGAATCTCTTAGGTTTGCAACCAAGTACATCAAACGTTGATCAGATTGATTGGGCACTATTTCAACGGTTTAGGTCGAGTTAACCAGGACGAAAACCTTGAGGAATCGAAGAATACTAGCCCTGGGCCACGGTGGAACAACTGCCTCAAGTGTCCTACCGACCAGAAGCTAATGAGGAAGGACATCCTAGATCGCCAACGCGACAGCCCTTCCACTTTATTATGAACAACTGTCACAAGTACCCACTCGGAATGCTAGCAGCTAGTCAATGAGGAGAAATTGCTTGGATTTTGGTTTTGGTTCCCATGTGAACTATACGCTCCGTTCTCGGCTAGAAGACGCCTAAACAGACCAAGCATTCTACGATATCCTATCCCGAACGCTATTATCGAGAGCGTGCCAGGACCGCCTTCGGATGTTCCGCTCGTTGTTGATGTGCAATTGGTGTTGCAATTTTCGATGGCTTTGCAGAATTGGCTGAATGCTTGTATGTCTGGACATGCGATGGCAACGTTTCTCAACACAGGTCTGGCAACATATGGCAAAAATATATTGTCTCATACTTCTTTGGTAAGAGAAAATCTCAGCCATGTCGTGGGCATTACCATTGTTGGCTCTTCAATATCCATGGGTTTGTGGATACCCGGCGGAGTAAAGCTCCCGCAAAGACATTGGCCTGGGGCAGGGTTTTTGTTTTTGGTTGTCAAGAAGCAACTTACAACTGCTAGAACTAGTCACTATCACAATGCGACGTCAATTATGCCACCACGCCATCAGTCAATGGATCATCCACCGAGCACGCCATCATTAATGGCTACAATGAGCTGTTGGTGTTGCGGTACCAAGTAGGTCAAGGGTCGATGGTATTGCGCTTCTGAGCAGAATGCTTCGCTGGGAGATGCTTGTGTCAAAGGGTAGTCATCGTTTCGGACCGAAATCATAACAGGCTAGGGTCCAATTGTTGGTGATTGACTTGCATGAAGCGGGTTATGCCAACCTCCGTACTTTGAGTGCCAAGCCGAGAAAATCAGTGGTTGCAAAACTCGAAGTGGTTTTTCACAGCACCTTTCATGGGCGGCGGTTGTTATCAGTGAACCTACTCTTGCCCGGCTCCCATCGTTGCTTTCGGCTGTTCTGTCGTTGAACGAACCCAAGGTAGAGCAAGCGTGATCGTGGCAGCACATGCCTGCCTGCATGAGGGAATGATCAGGAAGTAAAATCTCAGGCATAATGACTAGAAAATATTGTTGCATCTTAGCTTCCTTGAAATATTGCTGCCTAAATCCTTCATTACACTTTTGCTTTTGGCGGTTTTGGGATCCGGATGATTTCGAGCGGGAGTTATCGTTAAAACCGACCTGGATGGCGGACGGGCACTACAACCGTTTTCATACAGCGATATCAGTAACTAGCTTGAATCCGGGTTGTACAAGCTTTTTGCATAACTACAATCGTTTTTGATAGAAAAGCATGTAGAATTCTATCTGAGAGAGCGTACAGAGTAATAGGAGAAATAGGGGTGGCGTGATTATAAGTACGCAGGTACTAAGATCTACGCTGTACAGCCCATATTTCTAACATGCCCCCTACTCTAAAGCTCCATATTGAATTCTAAATACAGTATTCTTAGCTCTCCAACTGAGCTCTCTAATTGAGCTCGTATCCCTGACGTTGCGGCTCGTATTCTGACGTTGAGGCTCGTTCCTAGGCCTTATTAACTCCTGTAATATAGCTTTCCCAGCCACATGGCGCTTACATCTCCCTCTTTGAAGAAGTTTAGCTGCCCCGCAGCATTCCTGCTTACGTTACAGTACAAGAGTACTGTTACGACCTGCGATGCGCCTCGTATTCTAACCGACACGGGCTCGTAGCATCGCTGGCTATGCGACGGCGCTAAGCCCGATAGGGAAGACTAGGTGGCGAGCCTGCGACATGTTGACGTGAATGGCACGCGACTACGCTAGGCCCCATTAGGAGGGTCCTTCATGTATATATACTCGAGCCCTCCCTTACAGAGAGCTCTCCTTTCCTCCTTGTCTTTTCTTCTCGATTCTGAGCGTAGCCTTAGGTCCAAATACAAAGCTTGAGTCAACTCGCAGTATCAACCTTTGGCCAGCCGTAACAAGTACCCCAATTAACTATCTCCAAGTCTTTTATGTGTCTATATTCCCTTGTAGCCTCTATATGTGTCCATTGTGTCCATTTCGGCCTTTATTCTGGCCTCTATTCCGGTGTAGCCTCCACTCCTAGCCCTTCGATAGTAGGCCCATATAACCCTTATATCTCTTAAAGGCAGGGCCTAGCAACGCCTTTATAAGCGCGTCTACTATGTTGTTATTCCCTGGTACGTATTGTACAGCCATTTTCCTAGCTAAAACCATGTCATCGCGAATGTAAAAGTGGCGGATTGTTACGACCTACGATGCGCCTCGTATTCTAACCGACACAGGCTCGTAGCATCGCTGGCTATGCGACGGCGCTAAGCCCAATAGGGAAGACTAGGAGGCGAGCCTGCGACATGTTGACGTGAATGGCACGCGACTACGCTAGGCCCTATTAGGAGGGTCCTTTATGTATATATACTCGAGCCCTCCCTTACGGAGAGCTCTCTTTTCCTCTTTGTCTTTTCTTCTCGATTCTGAGCGTAACTTTAGGCCCAAATATAAAGCTAGAGTTAACTCGACATATCAACCTCTCGCCAGCCGTAACACGGATGTTAATATGCTTAGATTTTAGTGTAAATTTACGCTCCTTAGTAAGGGATTCGGCACTTATATTATCGAGGTAAAGAGTTAAAAGCTTCGTAGGGGCGATTCCTAAGTATTTTTATAACTTTAGCATTTATGCTACTTCCCTTAATTCGTCGCTAATAGCTATTATCTTTAAATCTTCGCTACTAAGGGCTATCGACTTCTAAACGTTAGCAGACTAGCTAGTGACTGCGTTATTAACTATAACTAGCCATGCCTAAAGTGACTTCCTATCACCTTCGGTCCCCTATGTAGCGTCTATATAATAGTTAAATTGGCCGAATTTAATATTTCCTCCGCTATAAGTAATTCCGTCGTTAAGCGTCGCGTTAAGGCATTATAAGAGAAGATTTATATACTATAGGTGCGTTTTCGTAGGCTTTGCCATATGCCGTGCTAGCTAAACGACGATATATACGATGTTTAGTCTCCTCTAATTTAAGAGGTAAATAATAAAGCTTATAACTTACTAGTAAAGTAAGGTCTCTTTAACATTTAGCTAAGCTACGTTATCTCTATTTCATAATATTATACCTATAGTTGCTAGTAAGCTGACTTTATTCGTATTTGCTATACTAAACCGTTTTAGCACTTTCGACGTGTAAAGTAATAGGTGTATTTTAAGCGTTCTTACTAACCGATTTCGTTCGATTTAGAGTCTTATAAACATAGTTACGGCTCCTAGGTCTTTGCCTTTCCAAGTCTTCAAAATTTGGCTCTTAAGGTAATTAACGTATTGTTTTAGCCTTATAATTAGCATATTATTAACAAAGACGAGTACGTACTGTGACGATCGGCCATGCCTAGAGCCTTATCTCCACCGGCTCTACTTATTACTCCCCGATTAGGACGTACCGAGATTACTATAATGCTAGGCATACTAACCTTTTATATATAGACTTCTTCTTTCTATACCTTCTTTCTTTTATAGTTGTAAATTCTAAGTTAATAGTTAGTATTATTATATGTCTTATGTTAATATATAAGGCGTCAGTAACACGTGATTGCCGTCTTTTTAAGGCAAGCGTCACATTATTTATAACTCTTTTTAACTTGTTTAAGAAAATAATAAATATCCTCTTCCCCTTAATTCTCTCTCTTATAAGTGGTTACGACTTAAAAGCTTAAATATAGGAAAGGCTTATACTAAGCCTTATAACTTGACAAATAATAATATCTAAACCTCTATTAATGCTAAAGTTAATATTTACCCCGCTACTAATTCCCTCCTTTTCCTTTCCGACTTTTACTTTTATACGACGAAGTCGACAACCTCTCTTCACTAGACTATTACCTCTTACTCGTTAAGTCAAGCTAAAAGTTACCTCTTTAACAAGACTTAGCATAGCCTTAACCTCTCCTCTTATACTCCCTAGCGATACTCTTAATATTAATAATATAATACCTCAGGATATATATATAAAGACAGACCTAAAACGGCAATTCCGCCTTTTAAAGGAACAACTAGCTGAGAGTCAAGCTAGTGACTTTACATTTAACGAACGAGGTTACTTCCGATGCCCTCTTGAGAGAAGTAATCGACCCCTTGATAGAACAACGATACTAAGATATAATAGCAAAGCTTATTAAGCTTCTCATACCTTATCAAAAGGGTCACCCGATCACTTATAATCACTACTTCACCGAGACTATTCAAAATATAAGAGAGAAACGTCTTAAGGCGGAAGTAACTAGAAGGCTCTCAAGATTTTTTGGGAGTCGAGACCTTACAACTCTCGAAGAGCTTCCGGTCAAGAAGGTCAAGACGTCTAGCCTTATATCTGCGCTAACCAGTCGAAATGAAGCAGACATGGATCGGTACGCTAGTTCGGAGGTTCTCAATTGTATGCACGCGTACTACAAGGTAGGAATTCAATTGCTGAATTCGTGTTTACTAATAAGTTAACACGAATTGATAAGGTTACGATAAAATCAATAATCGATAATATCGCAACCCAGGCCGTCGAGACCGAGCTAGTTGGGAAGTTGAGAGATCTTCTTTCTCTGGCTCGTATTATACATATAAAGCCTGATCTAGTCGCCAGTATCGCGGCAGAGTCGCCAGATAACCGGTCGCAGCGAGAACGACTAACTCGAAAGTTAGTAATTCTACAGGCTAAGTTAGAGAGTTGCAAGAAACGTGCTAGCCGTCCTACTATGAGTCAGTCGAAGGCCATCCGCCTAGCTCGGCACACGCATAAGTTAATATTAATCTAGATCTTCAACATCGTCCGTAGCATACTGATGTGCACCTCTCCTGTAAAGATGAGTCCGGAGATGAGATCCTCTACAGCGTCTCAGACCCGGAGGAAGTCGATGCTCAAGAAGTAGGTGGAAGTCTCGCAATACAGAGGAGTTGAGCTTGATTAACTATGTTGACTTAGGCCATTAAGGCTTCATCTGGAGCCACTGCCGAATCAAAGCTGTTTGTGTTCTCTGGGTCAGAGCCTGTGAATCCGTTCTCTCCGCAGGTAAGGGAGAATCGCGAACAGAAAATGGAGTGTGCCGATTCTGAAAAGTCGGTGCTCAGTAAAAAATCAAAGAAGAAGAAGACGGCCAAGTGAATGTTACATTATTCTTACAATCACACAAGTCACGTATCTCAGCTTAATGCTGTAAGAGGACTTCGATCCTTGATGAAAAGGATAATGTGTCTGTAGATAGACGCAGTAGCTGGGCGAAGGAGACCGAAGTTTGAGGGCTTGCCTGGGATAGACTAGGGCTGGGTTCGGGATAGGTTATTTCTTTTGGCTTGGACGGAAAATCAATACCCCTGTGCTCGCGTTGACTGGTAGACTTTGGATATGTTTTGACTCGGCGTTTTTAGCTATTTTACTCTTATCGTTTGTCTGCTTGATGATAATACAGCACTGTACAGATCATGCGTATCTAATCAATGATTTTACAAACAACTTGGAACTCAAGTGCTTATCCTTTCTCCTTTATACATGGTCCGTTCATACTTATTGCAGTTCGAATCGTTTAGAACCCAGTTCACTGACTTAGTATAACCCCATCTTTCGACATCACAGGCACGAAGAAGTCCACAATCCTGAAGATCTAATCACTTCAGCGTAATAATTCGAAGCACATTTATTCTCCTTAATCCTTGTTCAACCTCTAACGCTGTCCACCTCCAGCAGCCCAGCATTTCTGCACCCTGTTTCCAAGACGGAACATATCCAGAACTCGCCGCAGCCAAACGACCACCAGACCCGGCGCAAACTCAAAATCACATGTTCACAACAACCCATCAGCCAGCCACAACCGCTATCCAGATTCATTTCATCGATTCCATTGATTCGTGGAGATTTCGAACTCAGCAACGAGCAATTGCCTGGCACAGCACATAAGATAATTCCTATGCCTTGTATCCCATGTTTCGGCCACTTCAAAGCATTCGCTTCTTAAACAAGGGCGTGTCTATTTTTTCCCTTTAACAATTTCCTCATCCAAACATCAAACACTATCCTGCGGAACACCGAACTCACCAAGAGACAAACATCCCAAATTCAAACGGCGTCAACTTTACAGATACCGTAATCCACCCAATCCCTACGCTTCCTCCTCCATATCCCTCATCTGGCTAGCCTCTCGATCGTACAGGCCGAGAAGTGAGACATCTGCGGAGCGCCGCATTATTCAGCCAACAACAAATCATTAGACGTCTCCAACCACAGGCGAGAGTCATAGCATCTTGATCAGGGATCGCAGGGTCAAGGAACATATTGAAGTGGATGAAGCTGTACACAGGGCCCAAGTCTTAACCAACGGCACAATCTATCAAAGCAGTGCAGCGCGAATGCGACTGCTTACGACACATTACGATGTCGAAAAGTGCAGCGTCTAGTCTAGTGCCGAAGCTACGCGGGTTGGTTGTTGTTGATGATGATGGGGTAGTCCTTGGGATTTTAAAGGAATTTATTAAGAACGAAGCAAGGTTAAGTGATATGGTGAAGAATGATACTGGGGTTTCTCAGGAGAGAAGAGTAAAGTGGGCGAGACAGATTCGAAAGGTTGTTGCGCTCTTGCATGAGATTAATATAGTATTAGTCGATGGAAGGCGGAGAACGTGCTTTATTTAGTTAAAGCCGTTATCTTATGAGAGACTGTTATATTTGTCAGCTTTCATCTCCGAAATTTCTGACTGTACTTTGATTAGCTAAAGCCGTTATCTTATGGGAGACTGATGTCAGCTTTCATCTCCAAAATTGCTAACTGTACTTTTTTTTTTAGGTAAAGCCGTTGTCATGTTATCTAACTATGCCTTCACAAGTTACCGAGGTGCATAATAATACCTGCGTACACGAATCAGCGCAGGCCTGCACATGGAACAAGGATCCTAAACTGCATCGATAGAAGCTGCATCCCATGAGCGCTTTTGCTTGAACATTCAATTTATTTTCAATTATAAATAATACGTTTTCCTAGGCTTATAAGGAGTTTTCAATTATTTGTGCAAGTAACAAAACCTCGACCACTGACTACGGAGAATGGGCGACTGCCGACTTTCAGAGCCTCCCTCCCAAACTGAGTACGGCCGTGACTTTATGGCTCCCTAAATTGAATCCGAATACAGAATACTAACAATTAATTTACTGTCAGGTTAAAGAGCGCGAGATGGAATATAACCAGAGCCTCTAAGAAAGCAAGAGTGTTAATGCTCCATGGTATGCACCTTCCTCAAAGATAATGTCATAGGACATCACAACAGCTCGCTCACTGCTTTACACTTATAGGAAACGCAGAATCGGGAGCATCGTTCGAAAGCAAAACTCGATTCTTCAAGAGTCTCCTAAACGCTTGTCCATCTTTTCCTAGTGGAGTCGAGTTGTTTTATCCTACCGCTCCACATCGCATCCAGCCTGCAAGTTCAACTACTGGAGCCGGCAAGAGGATCACACCAGAGGAAGGGGACTTCGACGCCTGGACTTGGGGATTTGGAGATTACATGACTGAAGTCATGCAAGGCTATGAACTAGCTATTCGTTACATGCTAGAAGTGATCCAGACGGCAGGCCCCTTTATCGGAATTGTTGGATTCTCTGCCGGTGCAACTACTGCTCATACACTAGTATCTCTTGCAGAACGTCGAGCATCCCCCGAGCTCATGCAAAACTTGCAGATCGATTCAAGTGTATGTTCTTTCTACATTTCAACTCCAGCATGAACCTAAACTCCAAACACAGGGCTAACGTGGTATACAGCTACTTCCACCGCCATTTCATTTCGCTATTTGCTGTAGCGGCTTTATATTATCTCACCCTCAGTACAAATCTCTCTACTATCCGCAAATTCAGACACCTATTTTGCATTTTGTCGGGGATCTTGATCCGGTTATACCAGAGGATCATACGCTGAAGTTTGCAAGGAGGTGCAAGAATCGTTTGATAAAGTACCATCCAGGTGCTCACTTTGTGCCGAGAGGTAAAATATTTCAGGAGGTAATGCTAGATTTTATAAAGGAATGGCTGAGAATAGACGTGACAGAGGTAGCAGATGGAAACGAGACCTAAAATGTAAGACAAGGATTCAAATGAAAGAGTCGATTAAGCTATAGAGTTTTCGAGCAAATACAAAATTCCCTCTCTTCCTTCAACTTGTCACATTTTACTCTGCCTCGAACCTCGAGCCAGGCTCTGATGGCTTGCTGCAAATGTGTAATGGCACGTGCCTTAGTGCTTACTCCCTTTGTATATACGTACAGAGTGGGGAAGAGATAATCTTCCCTCCTTAGTAATTAGCTTCTATATTATATAATATCACTAGTTATTATTTAGTATCTCTAGAGTTATTCTATTATACTAAAGTCACCTTAACGTGCTAGTAATTATTATATTTTAATTACTTTTCTCTTATTACTAGCCTAACTGTTATATAATAGTTTAAACTAGAGAACCCTTATCCGGCAAGCCAGTCGAGTGGAAATTTGGTTTGCTGTTGGCACACGTGGGACCCACGAAGCAGGAGCAGAAGCTAGCCTCGCTTTCAGAATCTTGCGACGTGCGTCTATACGAGAAACCGCCAATGCGACCAAAGATTATAATGTGACTAAAAGTGTAACCCAGCTAATCGGAACTTGTCTGGATGCAGGATGGCAGGAGAATACAAATGAATCCGACGGGGCCCGAGTAAGAAACCCTGTGAAAACCAGAGTAAATTTTTGTTTGCTTGGATTGCTGGTAGGTCTGAGTAAGTAGCATAAACTCTAAAGCGTATAATAAGACTGAAAACGGCGAACTAACAGGCGTTTTGGAATACAGATGTGGGAGCTTCTTGAGCCGGTGTGAAGCTTCTTGGGTGCATGACTTGCGTGATCGTGTCGTTCTATATGCCTGACTAATCGATTTCAAAAATATCCTCAATTAGCAACTTTTCAATATTAGTATGCTTGCATGGATATTCATTTATCTTCCAGTGTTATTAATCACAGGAGAGGAGCGACTTCAGTTTACTTTTAGAACCACGAGAAGCAGAGCGGACATGTACCAGACTGCGAACAACACAATTTGCATTTGCTGAACTATGTAATTCTAATTCAGTAATGAGTTGACAGGCGACGCATGAGGGTGTCCTGCCAAACACCTCAGACAAGACTCTTTAATTAAGTGAAGCTGATTACATTTCGCCCCAATCACACTAAAAAAGGTAAACATCTGAATCCGTACACGGATATCCCAGTCAGTAATGAGAATATAAGCATTGACCAAGAGTTGGCAGCATGTCTTGGGGAAAAATCTACTCCCTAGGTCAGACAAAACGAGACAACTCAGCCACCCGTCGGAGCACCAGCCGAACACTCCAAATATGGAAGAAATCACGAGGAGGGTCGTCACGTGGGACGTCGCACCATGTAAGCGAGCTTTCTCAGACGACGCTCGTTTCCACCAGCAAGACACGAAACCTCGCGCACGAACGAAAACAAAACAAGCAGGGGCAGAAACGACACAACTCATGGCCGTGGGTCTGCCCTCCAAAGTTGCGATTCGCTATTGAGATCGACGGTGCAGGCGATCAAGTTTCGAGATTTTCACGATCCTTGTTGGCGATCAAGTTCCTCGCATCGCTAACGTGAATGGAAAGCAGAACCGGATGGGGTGGAATCTTGCAATTGCGACTTCGTGAAATGGGTCTGGGGAAGTAGATAGATAATTTCTTCATTTGCGATGCGAGATGAACTGATGAGATTCAGATGACATTGACAGATGCGACACAAAATGGCGATATCTTCAACCCCCCCAGAGCGTGAAATGGAGATGTTTATAACGCGGCTCTGCGCCACGAAACCTTTTCCCCAGTATGATTCACGCGCTCTACCCACTCTCGTGGCTGAGCGGCTCTGCCAAGTGATAGCCAAGAAGGCCCCTTGACACGATCAAGAGATTTCCAAGACCTTAAGCATGGGCATCTGCATGTCTTTCTGCGTAGTTCGCCGCTATGCAGCCACTCCTAGCCGCAGGAAACAAGACTTTTGATCTTTTCCAAGAAGGCTTGTGGTTTCTGCATCGTCACAGATCATCCTCCTTTCGCTGAATATTCTCTTTCTGGCCTGCCAAGTCGAGTGGCGGCGATGATGGGCTTGGAAGTTTGTTTGTATAAAGGATCGTGGGCGGGCTGCAAGACGGAAAAGTATCATCAGCCTTTCAATCATCAGCTTCTCTCTCTTCCAGCTTCAGCTTCAGCTTCATCTCTTTCTTCTTACTACTTAGTACCATTCATTAATTTTCGGCGCCGGTCGTCATCTTCAGCACTCTCTCTTTCCTCTTCAGTCTAATTGTCAGAACTCCCACACATCCGCAAACATGCAATACACATCTGCCATTCTCTGTGCGGCTTTTGCTGTCACCAGTGTTATGTCCCATGCTCTCATCACTGAGGTCAAGGGTGCCAATGGTGAGTTTTCTCCTGCCTTCTAGATCAGATAGAGATTGGAGACTAACTCCTTCAGCCGTCACTATGCCCGGTTTGACCGTCAACGATGGTGTTCCCCGTGATTGCCCATCAGCTGGATGTGGTGCTCAATCCGATACCTCAATTCTTCGCGCCAACGAGATGGGTACTGCTAAGGCATCTGCCCTCGGCCGCACCAAGACCGACGGTCCAGTTGACCCCGCTAGAATGATGGCCATCTTCATGGACGGAGCTGGTTAGTATACCTTTTCCATTCAGAGTACAGCAAACTAACACTTTACTTCTCAGCCAACGTCACTGCCCGCGAGATCCACGAGAGCAACAACGTCTACAAGCGCCAACTCGGCAAGCTCTTGGGAGGAGCGTTGGGAGGAGCGGCTGGAGGAGCAGGAGGCGCCACAGACAAGGGTGTCAAGACCCCAGCCGGCACAGTGGAGACTGGTGTCGCCGCTTCATCCGGTGTTGGAGCCTCAGATGGTCTCCCAACCACCTCAGACTCAGGCGAGATCACCATGACCATGCATCAGTGCAACCAAGACGGCGCCGGTCCATTCAATGCCCAAATCGACGCTACTTCAGGCGGAGTCGACATGGCTGCCTTCAAGGAGGCCGAAGTCACCCAGAACGTCCCTGGTATCGCCGCTGGATTCTCAGCTGCCACTACTACCGACTACGCCGTCAAAGTCCAGATGCCTGCTGGCATGACCTGCTCTGGTACCGTTGGCTCCGCACAGAACGTGTGTGTTGTGAGAATGGCTAACAAGACACCTGCTGGTATGTTCCCTCCCTCGCACACTCTCATCTCATCTCTTTCCTTTTCTTTCACTGAACGACACGGTGCTAACTCTCTCATCAGGACCCTTCGGTGGTGCAGGTGCATTCACCCAGTCAGCAGCAGCCAAGAAACGCGCCATCGAGTACAACCTCTCCAAGCGCCGCATGGCACGCAAGCTCCACTCCAAGAAGAACTAGATTCTCTCTTTTGCTGAGGTGAGCTTGTCCTGTATGATGGCGAGGGAGTACGATAGTTATAATTAGAATGCATTGAGCGTGTTTCTTTCTTTTGTTTCGGTCGGTCGGTCGGTCGGTCACTGGGTGATGAGGATTCAGGATTCGGATGGTATTTATCCTTGGAAATGCTCAAGCAATGAATGAATGGGAGAGAGAAATCATAATGCGGGGCATTAAGGTAGCAAGCAGGTGTAGAAAAAATCATCGGAGGGAGGGCGTGGAACATTCATTTGGCCGGTCATTTATCACACATTTGACAGGTGATGGTGGTCAGTATATATATATATATATATTTAACGATAGGGTGATTGATTGATTGATTGGAATTGAAGTTGCTGTTTGATCATTATTTTTCTTCGTTGTGTTTCCAATGGCGTGGCTTGAGCGAGTTCTAGCTTTGAAAGTGTGACATGACAAAGTTGAGTCTAAATATGTCAGGCGGAAATGAGGAGAGGATGATAGAAGGGAGATGGGTTTAGATCATAAGCTTAATTCTACCCTTCGTTCCTGGGGCGGGCACTAGTAGGAACCTTTGTCGAGTTAGGCGATCTGAAGTGGAGAGTGCGGCTCACCCATCCAAGCACAATATCTTCCATCTGGTCTGCGTTTCATTGATGTGGTATCGAATCAATGATTGATTAACATTCTAACCTCAATTCAAAGATTATTCTTGTACCTAGGACAGCATAAGATGGACGCCGATGGATCCCTCCCTCCCCATCATCGTATTTAAAGCTCCCAGTCTTTCGCGAGGTGAAGTTAACGAACGTCCTTTGAACGACGACGACACTCCCTCCCGTGCAGTCCTAATGTTCTGCGCCCCCTTTTACAAGTAAGTAATCAAACACGCGCATTATTGATGCATGTACACTAAACCCACCCCATCCCCCCCCCCCTCCTCTTTTTTTTTTTTTCAACCACAGACAAGACATTCGATTCTAGTATGATAGATACTTCAGAGCAAAGATCTCCAAGAAGAAGAAAAAACACACACATCCCCTACCGCGAGAATATCATCATTTCCTAAAGAACTGTAGATGAGGGGGATCTTGTAGTGTTCCCCCCCCCCCCTCTTTCTCTTTCTCGTCTTTGGTACGGAAGGACAGGATTTCAGAAAATTCTATGACTTACTTTGTTGCCTGGATGAACTCTATGCATTTTTCCAGTTCTATTTCCACCCACCTCCCTCCACCCCTCCTCTTAAGCCAACAACAAAACAAAACAAAACAAAACAAAAAAAAAAACCCCAAAAAACATCCCGTACTCGTTCGTCGTGGTCCCTCACCTCACAAGATGGTGAAGTGATGATTTTGATTTACCGAATAGTTGAAAGTAAATATTTTCTTTGCTCGCGTCGAAAAACTAAAACTAAAACTAACACTGAGGGGCCTGGAGCTCTGGGGATTAATTAAGGTATGTAGGTAGGTACTGTAGGTACTCAGTCAGTCGGCTACGAGTACCAGATCTCGGTAGTGATTGAGATTGATGGGTCTGTCTGCCTCTGTCTCTCTTTTCGTGAGCTGGGGTCTGGTTGGTGTTGATGATATCAGACTGCTCCCGATTGTGTGCCTTTCTCATACCCAGCCCAGCCCGGCTCAGTTCACGTCACGTGATATAACTCAACTCACACATGCATGCATAGATAGATCAAAATCATCAAATTAATCCTTAAAACATCAGATCAGATCAAACCAGATCAGGTAGGATATGGTCATAATATAAGAAATATATACCAAATTGCAAGACTGGTATTTGTATTGTAATGTATTGTATCATACATACGTCCTTACATATTGTCGCTTCCTCCCGCTCAACTCAACTCATCTCATCTCACAATATAACCTGCTGCCACTCCGCCTCCTATTCCATTCCGCACAAAGCAATCAAATCAATACCACCTGAACATCTCCAAGGTAATGCCAACCCCCATCTACTCATCATCATTGATATCGACAACCGTCTGCTTCCACTTACGAGCAGGCACGTGACGAGTGAACAAGATATCAATCTCACGATACGACCTGTGCTTCATCTCGGGAACCCAGATCCACGCCATGACCGTACAGACCAGGGCGGTTCCAGCCCAGATATACCCGCTCTTGCCGCCCAGGTTCCACTTATCCGTGTTGAGCATGTAGCTGGCGAGGAAGATGCAGGGGATGTTGACGAGGTAGTAGGCGCCTCGACCGATACCCGTTGTCAGTGGTCGGAGACGGATGGAGGACGTCTCGCCGATGATGACCCAGGATGCGGGCGCGGGTCCGAGGCAGAAGAGCACGGAGACGATCAGGCCGAGGGAGGCTTGGGCGTTGTTGGCTGCTTTGCTGACCCCGACTGAGCCTGCGATGCCGAGGGCGACGAGGAAGGCGCAGTTGATGAATTGGCCGTAGACGTAGATGGTGCGGCGGCCGAGGTATGTGGTTAGGACCCAAGAGGCCATGACCATGATCCATTGGAGGGCGGAAGTGATAAGACCAAGAGCGAAAGCGGTGTTGTCAGCCATTCCAGCCTCTGAGGTGGTGTTAGTCTTCTAAAGGTATTGGGGATGTTTGGAATGTTGGGAACGTTTGGCTGGACTCACGTTTGAAAAAGTAAACGGCTTGGTTGGCGATCAAGTTACCAGTCAGATTCTGAGATGCGTACACACCGCAGACAATCAATGTACGGTAGCGATCGGTACCCTTCCATAGTTCGATCAGACTGGGCTGCTTCTCGGACGCCTCAAGCTCGATCGTACGACGCATCATGGCGACTGCATCGGCGGGGTTATCATTTGAACTGGCGCGACCAAGACGCCTGACAGATTTCTCGGCTTCCTCAAGACGACCCTTTCGTACGAGCCACCAGGGTGATTCTGGGGCGATGAAGAGGAGGATAGCGAGAGGGGTGGGGAACATCCACTGGAGCGCAATGGGGACTCTGGTATGATAGTTAGCATAATGAATCCTCTTCTCGCTCCGCCTCAATCGCATCTCTGGAATGGAACTAACCTGTAGGCTGACTTATCGTTCTTGGATTGGAAGTGGTAAGTGATACCGCCCACAATAATAGCACCGATAGCCCAGAACATCTGCAACATCTGAGTGGCGGGAGCTCTCAATCTCATGGGGACGATTTCCGAACAGTAGGCAGGGGCATTGGCGATGAAGATACCCCATGGGATACCCTCCAAGATCTGAGCAGCCAGGAGCATGCCCTTGCTGTCACCAAAGTAGAAGATGAAGATGAAGCCGTTCAAGGCCATGAGCCCACCAATAGTCGCCCACCGGTATCCGATCCAACTGGTGATGGGGCCTGCGATGAACACGCCCATGAAGGCACCGACTGGGCCAGCGCACTGGAAGGCCGATTGCCATGAGGCTACGATGATATGTTTAGTTGGATCCACGGCGCTTGGCACACCGAAGTCCTTGGCGAATTGTGCGGTGGCGATGAACTGTCCCATGAGGAAGACACAGTATGACTCCATGATCTGTGGGAGCGCAGGGCAGGGGTTAGCGATGGTCTGTCTGATTTGGCTGGCTACTACCATGGGATTCATTCATCCACGGCATAGCTGCATAGAAACCAGCAAGCGTATGGGCGAGACGAGAAGAGGAGAACTCACAATGGTGCACGACATGACGAAAGCCCACCAACTGGCAGCAGGATAGGCCTTGACCGCCTGGATCACGGTCATATCATGTTCGACCTTCTCGGCATCGATGGCGCCTGATCTGTCATAGTCGGTCTTGCGCTTCTCGTCCTCGTAGACAGGGCCGCCGGTGGAGGCAGGGTGTGCCTCGACCTCGGACACCGAGGAGGGCTTCTCTGTGTTGGTATTCATGTTGACGTTGGGCGATGGGAGTTTCTGCTTTCTGGTAGAAAGGAGAGAACGTGAGAACCTGGGGAGGAGAGAAAGGAAGGAGAGCGGAGGAGGGAGGAGAGGCAGGTATGAGCTTTTAAATGAATTGCTTGCTGGTTACCTTGCCTGACCTGTACCTAGCTAGATAGGTCAGTCAGTCAGTCAATCAGTCAGTCAGGTATGGATCCCTGTGTGACAACATGCGCATACCCTGATTATTGATGGCATGGGATGGGGATGGGGATGGGATGGTCGCATTCAAGTCACCTACCTTCACCTTGACCTTGACCTTCACCAGTGCAGAATGAATGTACTATCGCATCGCGTTGATCGATCAAGCTTTCCATTAGCTACAGCTGCTGCAGCGCCCTACCGTATAGCCGACGTCGGTGCATCTGCTCCCGAGCCAGTCAGTCCAGTCCCGGGGCGTGGTGGCTGGCCTTGTTTTGTCTTTTCACCGCGTGTAACGGGGATGTGTGGGTGTGGAGGTGGGAAGTGGAACTGGAAGTGGAAGGGGCGGTATATGGGGAAGCTTTTGTTCCAGGCAAGGACTAGCCAGGCTAATTGAGTCTAGCAGCACTCTAGAAGAGTCTAGAGAGGCACTAATAAACTCTTCTCCTCTGAGTCTCATGATCCTATTGATGGACGATGAAGATGCTAGTCCTCCGGTGGCGGGCTGCTAGGCTGGGATGGAGCCTCGAACGCCTTCTCCTCTCCCTTTCCCCTTGCTCTTGCCCTTCCCCCTTCCCCCTTCCCCGTCCCCGCCTTTTGAGGTCAGTCAGTCAGTCAGTCAGTCATAACCGAAAGACCAGACTTAACCCGCCCAATCAGCGATGCCGGTCGGTGTTTTGTGAGGGCGAGTGTGGAGGGTTTCAGTGGATGGATGGTTGGTTCAGTGGAGTATGGAGGCTTTCAGTGGAGGCTTGCTTCGGTGCAGGTGGGAGAGTGCGGTGGGTGGGGAACCTGGAACATGGGGCTCCATCACATCAACACCCCGGGCCTTATTCCTCATTCCTCACTCCTCCTCAATCCCCTTAGAGTTCCTTTGAGGAGAGAAGAAAAGCCCCAGTCCAGTCAGTGCAGAGTCCAGCTAGTCCAGTCAATCAATCAATCAATCAGTCAATCCAGCCACCACCCAGTGCGGGGTTGTTAGCCTTCCTGCTTTTCTCCTCCTCCTCCAGTAAATTTTACTTCCTCACTCACTCACTCACTCACTCCTGGCTGTCCACCACATCCTCTCCACATCCCTTGTCCACCACCCCCCTTGCACCTCCCGACGGTAAGCAACGCCTCCAACTGGCTCGGCGCTTCTCCACGGCCATACCATCCAGCCATCCCCGCAGCCCCCCCCGCCTCCCGACTCATCCCCAGCCTGCGATTAGTTCGCTTGAAAGGATGTGCCATGTGAGTATGTTGAGCTAGGCACGAATACGGTATCCGTCCCCGTCCCAGTCGTCTGTTGAACTTCTTGACTTTCAAGAACTTCCTCTTGGCTGAGTGGTGGCTGCGGAGATTTACTGTTCACTGTACGAGGGGGCGCTGAGGGGGCGCGGCGGCGCTGGAGGAGGGCTTTAGATGCGCACCAATCCTGTTTGATTTTCTTTTTTTGTTTGAACTGTACAGCATCCACTTACAGTAAGTACGGGGTAAGGTAAGTCAATCAATCTTATGGTTTTTTGCTCTGACCCAGCGAGAAAGCTGTACAGTACTGGGAATAGAACTTAACTGAATTGAACTGTCTCAACTGTGCCGCTGATGTGGTTCTGCATGCATTCCATTGCACCGTTTTACCTGAATCCCCTTCTACCATTGGGCCGCCAGTGGGAGGACAACCTGGCGGGTATTGGTATCACATGAATGACCCAGCACCACCCGGGAAACTAACTACCTTAGCGCTCTTGCTCCTGCTCCTGGTTGCTTGCTACTACTGTACATACTTCAGCTTCCCTTGGGACGGTTTCACTACTACCTGCATGTGATATGATAATCCCCGGAGAACGGGTTTAGTTTCGGACCATCTCGTCTCCCCTTTCTTGGTCTAGCTTGGGACTGTGCTGTACGATTGTTCTATTCTTCTCTTCAGCCATGGTTGCAAGTAAGCAAGTAAATGACCCTCTGCTAAGTACGCTGTACGGTACCGAAGCTGCTAAGGCAATCTCGCATCAGCATAACCCCCGTAGTTGAATACCCATCTCAAAACGACCTTCAATTGGCGCGCCAATGTCTATCATCCGATCTGACGAAGATATAACTAGTACAACTTCAAGCTAACCCGAAACGTACCTACTTCCTGGGGTAATGCCACGTGTGCATAAAATCCCCCATCCCATAATCACAGCAAGAATCAGACCCTCGCTATCATATCGAAGAATCCCTGCACCTCTTCACCGTACTTACTGGATTGAGAGAGATAGAGAAAGAGAAAGAGAAAGTGGGCAAAGAAATAAACACACGAGGAAAAAGTAAAGTACAGAATCATCAATTCAATGTCATTTTTCAAAGTACCTCCCCTTCCCTCTGCTCCGTAATAGTAGCAGAGAGGAGAGTCGAGAGACGGGTACTCGGTTTCTCAACTTCGTGGGACTGCTGCATATACCCCGGGGGGTACAACACTTCACGAAGGTAGGTAGGTACGGGGTAGTCAATCAAAAAGGACACTTGTACTCCGTAGGAGGGAGGGTCCAGTTCTAATCCAGTCCCATGGAGACGGGATTGGTAGCAAAATCAAGGAAATGAATGCAGTGCAATGCTGCTAAGCTTCGTCTAGTTTTTTTTTTTGGGGGGGGGGGGGGAACCTGCAACCTACTCGCTTTCTCCATGTGACTCAACCCTACTGAAGTAAGAATACAAGGCCATATGTGATAAATATATCTAACCAAAAGTCCCTTGTCAATGAGCAACCACCTGTGGACATGTTTCAATCTCGCGTAGAAAGCGAGGGGTTTTATATCTACCTGGTAAGCACAGTACCGTGTAGTATAATTTCTTGCAATAGCTTCGTAACAAGGGGGTGGGGTTGATTGGATGATATTATTTGCTTTGATCATATCCAATGTGTTTTGTAAGTATGGTCAATCAACACCTGCAGGACTAGGATTAGGAAAATGTCTTCGCTTCGGAATCAATCTCTGTTTTGCATCGCAAGTAAGCAATTACTTCGAGGGGCGGGGAATGGAGTAGAGGTTGTCGATAGATTTCGTACAGTACTTACGTGATACAGTAGACAATAGATAGGAATCTACCGTGCGGTCAAGCTTCTTAGGTGTGAGGTTGTGTTTAGCTTAAATTTGGGGTTTGCTTGACAGATAGGCAGAGAGGTAAACAGACCCCCCCCTTGGACGCACTCACCTCACGTCACCCCAAGCTCACACTCGCCCCTGCCAGTCAATTGCCTCGGCTCACATTGGACGAACGGGCAGTTATTTGCTTGCTCTTCTCACATCCAAAGTAATAAACAAAACCCGCTCCAAAGGGGCAAAAACAATGAAAAATCATATCTGCTCAACTACCACTACTATCAACACAGCCCCAAACCTAACACACCACACCTACAAAAACACTCAAGTCCCTCGCATCTCCATCTCCATCTCCGTCTCCTTACCCATCAACCCTCTAATATTTTCAAGTCAAGAGCCAGTCTGCGTATTACCCCCCGTCCCCGTATCAGTATCTCAATTCTACAACATCTCGTCTCATCCTATCATATCCCATCCCATCCTATCCTCGCCTCGCCTCTCTCGCCCTCCAAATCGCCTACGAGAAATTCGAACCCTATTAGCGCCTTCACAAGCTCAGCTGAGCTCCAATCCAAATCCAAATCCAATTCCTTCCTTCCCTCATCACCCTCACCCTCAATAATCGCAACCGGGTCCATCTCATCACGCTTATACCGTAACCTAACCTTACCTAACCTCCTATTAGGAATCCCATCCATACCCCCATGCGCCTCACCTCCACCATCCCATCCCAACCCATGCCATCAGCATCAGGCGTATTTATTCAATACTTCTAGAAATAAAAGATCTCTCTCCGGCGTGAGATACTATACGTAAGACGGGAAACGCAATAATAGAGAGTTAGATAAATGAGCGATTTTGAATTTTGAAATTTTTCTGCATCGCTGTGTATTATCCTCTGTCTCAGCCCTAGCGTTTAGATCGATTTCTTTTCTCTTGGAAGATACTGTAGCTGTAAAATGGGTAAAATAAAGGCTGTAAAGGCATTGTAAAGTAAAGCAAAGCAATGGAAAGCAAAGGAGGAGGAGGGGTGGCTTGAGTAAGTGATTTCTTGAATAGAGGGGATTGGATTAGATGAAGGAAGGAAGGAAGGAAGGAAGGAGGGAAGGAAGGGAGGGAGGGAGGGAGGGAGTGAGGGTGGATATTAAGTGATGTTTTGAGGGAAATGGGGGAGAGGAAGAGGAAGAAGAAGGTGTTAAATGCTAACAAAACACGTTAGCTGTCCTGTCCTTCTCCCACGGTAAGGTAAGTCTCGAGCGCATCCAAGAGCTTGCTTGTTTGGTTCAAGCCAGACTACAAGGCTACATTCAACGCCAAGAAGTCACAGAGGGTATGAGGATAGTGTTGTCTGAATTTAAGAACTAAGCTAAGGCAGATATACAAAGAAATACTTTTCTTTTATGAAATGATAATCACGAGAGGGGTAGTAGGGAGGGAGGGAGAGTATAATAGAATCAACTTCCCTTGAGGAGGGCAAAAACTGAGAAGTCGTCTTTGGTGGTATTTAAATAAAAAAAATTATTATTTCCCATCTACTAATAGGGATTGAGAAAGACCCCAAGCATCTAATTCTTAACGTAAGGGATGAGATGAGATGATAAGATAGGATGAAGTGATATATGCGGATGAGGACGAGGAGCAACGGGTGACTCGTGTTAAGTCAAGTCGACTGAACCGCACACGCTCAAATCACGATTTAAACTTAATCAACAACAATGTGTCTTTAGTCGAAGGCACAGTGTAGACTAGGATAAGAGATTTGGTTAAGCTAGGTATTGAAGCAAGCTTAACGTGATTTTATCTACTCGGCGTATTACTTCATCATCCCGCCTATCATATCTCCGGAGGTGCAGGACATGCCCAAAGTTTTGTCTCACCTTAATCCGGTTCTGCCACTCCAAAATGCGTGGGAGGAATTACCTAAGTGGTGAAAATAAAACTTCTGGCTTGTATCTCCGTAATCCGATACTTAACATGGCCCTAAGGTGCCTAGGTAGCCTGGAGGTCTTGCCTTTTAAGGGCCAGGCTAGACTAGGCTAAGCGAATTAAACGGCAGGACTGCATGGACTAGACTAAAACACAATAAAAAGAGTTTATGTTCTTTTTAAAGGTTTTCACGCATGGCATTGTGAACTTTGTTAACTTCTTTTGTCCTTTGTTATTGGGCTTCGTATAAATCTATACCCACACCACGGTGAATTCCAAGCATACAAAAGACGAGACCAAACAGCCGAAAATTAAACCCATCTCGACAGTTTGGCTAGTAGAGAGCGATACCAAGCTGCGTGAATTGGGCGGTGACATTTTGTCGCCAATAGACTAGAGCGAGCTAGGAAGTATGTTAGTTCCGGTATATTTGGACTGAATAGTTCAGTCCATTTGAAACTGCAGATTATTACTTAAGAAGGAATTATGTCCGGTCGATCCTCCTCCTCAATTCTTCTTCGTTATCTTCTCGACAATGTCGTTTGGACAAAATCTGGTCTACCACATCAATTTCTTTAACTTACACTACATACTCACACACAATATCTTTCGTCTCTGAAAATCAATATGCCTCGAGTCCCTCGACGCATGTACACCGAGGCCGAAGCTCGGGCCGTGATAAAGAGAGAGCTATTATTACGCAGGACAAACGATTCTGAACCCATCGAAAAGCGAAAAGAGGATGGGGACGAGGACTTGGCAAATTCCCAAGATGGCTTGACGATAAGCAAAGATGGTTTCCAAAAGGAAACGAAGAAAATTTGCTATCTGCTGGAGAAGCTGCCTTTCGGTATGTCCCCTTGACGGTTCTTAGTTTGGAGTCCTTTACGCCAACATCTCTGCAGAAGTTCGCACCTTGATCTACCGGATCCCGTTCCGTCGACCAACGGCCATTGCCCCTAGTGACATCCGATACAAGTTCGGAAAGAAACCCACGCTCTCAATCTACTCTTACCAATGGAACAACCTACGTCAGGACGGACACGGTGAATCCTTTCTTCCCAAGTATGACGGTTCGCACGCAGACGTTAACGTCGCATGGAGAAGCAAAGCCACTCTCGAACAGTCACGGGCCATCGGCGCCGGCAAGTACAAGAAATGTGCATCGACTGGAGAGCGGGAGCTTTCTCACACCACATACAAGGAAGACATCGATGCCAAAGTCAAACATTATGTCTACCAGGCAGGCGATTCCCCGGCCCAGGTCGTCAACAGAGCCGTGGTAAGCGTCACCGGTATCCAAGGTGTCGCACTGCTAGGCACATGCAAGCAACTACTCGAGGAATGTCGAGTCGTATTATACGGAGAAAACACATTCGCCTTCAACACCTGCGGACCTCGCGGCCAAGTCCCATACAAAGACTCCCTCGGCCTGCACGCGTACGACGCATTCCAGGACCGGCCACATGAAATCCCAGGCCTAAAAACAATACAGACAAAACGCAGTGGCGGCATGACACAGGGCCGAATCAACCACGCCATCAATATAATGTTCGACAAAGACACAACTCACCAGCCCCAGCCCTTCATGGCGCGCGACCCCCTCATCAAATTCTTCCGAAATATCGGCCCGAGCAGCGCGTCCCATGTCACGAGCGTGATTCTAGAAGGGCATTTCCGAACCGCAGACAACACCCGGAAATCGCGCCAGCGACCTATCAGTTTCCGACGCACCCTCCCTATCCACAGCACGATATTGAAAAACGTGTGTCCCAAGCTGCGGAAGCTCGTTCTGAGTCAGGCTTATGTTGATCCTTTCACGGCTCTTTTCGATGATGTTCGGGATAGGAGATTGAAGCTTACGTTTGAGGGGAGAGTTGATTTAGTCGTCGGCCAGGTTCTGGCAGCATTGCCTACCCTGCAGGTTTTGCAGCTTGGGAATCCGCATCCCGCTCCGTCTTGTGAGAGTGCTGTTGCTGTTGCGCTGTGGGGTCGGTCTCTTCGCTGGGAAGGAGTTGTGGAGAGTCGGTATCAGCGGGCGGAAGAATTCGCCGAAGAAGAGCGGAAGAAGAGCGGAAGAAGAAAGAAGCAGAGAAAGATTTAGTTGAACAGGCAGCGGCGGATGCGGAGAGAGAAGCAGTGAAGTTTGAGACGGAACTAGCAAAGTATATATGGGATAGTGACGCGTCTCCGGAATGCCTTGAGAGAGGAGATGAGCCAGGATGCGAATCAGTTGGAGAAAATGGTCTCGAGGATGAAAAGCCTGTGGCATCTCGCCCGAATGCCTTTGCTTATCTGATTGACGTTGCATTTGCAAATGCTTGTCTTGAAGATAAGGGGAGTGAGATGGATGACCAAACCAGTTCTCGTTCATCTGTGAGCAAGAGCAAAAAGGGCAAAAAGGGGAAGGGGAAGGGGAAGGGGAGGAGCGTTGTTCAGGCAGTGGTTTGGGAGGTAAATTGATATCAAGTGCCTGGCATCTCATTAGCTCAGATTCATTTCATTGCAGGCATTAAAGTCCGGGCTCCAAAAGGAATCGGTATATCTGTTTCCACGTTCAAATTGTGGAAATATTTTCTTTTAGTTTCTTTTCTAGCGCTTGCGGGGTATTTGTAGTTTAGGGTTTTAATTTTCGGATATTGTATCAAAACCAAATAATAAAACTGTATTCCAGAAACAAACTGAAGCGTTTTGAATAGTGTGATGAAATGATTAATCAGATTTCTTAATTCGTGCCTGGTAATAAAAGAACGGGGAATTATATTTTAGGATTTTGTAATTTGAGTTTCTCGCAAAATATCCGAAAGCGTTAAGCGAGAGTCAACAATGACACGCGGGGGTAAATGCAGGATAGTCAGTCAGTTTGCTTAAAGAGTTTGGCAAAATGTCGTGACTGCTACTTGCGACATTTAGAGTCAAGCTTTTTTTTTTACTTCTAGAAACCAAGAGTACTCTGCGTATTCGGATATCCACTCAAAAGCAAAATACCCGCAGTAGCTGAATTCAATGTCCCAAAATCCACTGGGAACTTATGAATCATAAAATTGGACAGGAGGGAGGAAGCCCATGTGGATCACTAAAAATGTTTCAGTTGATTGACTTGTTAGGTGTTAAATATCATTCCAATGTCCCACAGTTTGTTCGTGACATTAAACAGTCTTCGTCAAAAGCCAACAAACCAAACCAGGGTAAAGACCCGACTTGCTTCTGGCTTACAATTCAATGCCTAAGTTCAACTCGCGACATCTAAACCCAGCTTCACAGCGAATCTCATTATCCAGGTGGATATCCACAGTCAAATCACATTAAATCTCAAAGTCACGATTCAAAGTCACGAAATTCCGCAAGAACAATCACTTCATTTCTTCCACCCCACGAACCCAATCTCGCTAGCAAGAAAGGGAAAGAGCCACCCAGCACACTCAACCCGGCCCAGGAAACTACCTTTCGAAACAGGCAGGAACGGTCGAGTATCAGGTGTTTTGTTTTTGGCAGGAGCGGACTTAGAAGTGCCTATAGAAAGAGGGGAAAGTCAGTTTCAATGTCATGAAAAAAGAAGAGGACATTCAGCGTACCACTCAATTGGAGATGGATCCAAGCCAACGAAGCCGTTGAGAGCAGCGTAGACACCGACCGAGACGTCGAGCTTGGTTCGTGCGCATTGAGGGCACTGTATTTTATCAATTTTTTGAAAGGTGAACTCTTGGGAGAAAGGAAGGGAGGGAAAGGAAAGAACGAAAGCGAACGGAAAGGAGGGAAGGAACGTACGGTGTCAGCGACGATTGCCTTGAGGGAACGACCATTCTTTCGGTTGCGGATGTGGACGGTGGCGCCGCAGTGAGTGTTGTGACCCCAGGCTGGACCGAGAGCGACGATGTAGTCATTGTCCTGTTAAAAAAAAAGGTTGTTAGTTTTAGTTTTAGTTTGTGTTTGTTGAAAAGGGGAAGTAGAAGGTGAAGGGATGTGAAGGTGAGGAGGTGAAAAAGAGATGAAGCAGATGAAGAGAAAAGGAAGGATTCAAAGGAAAGGAAACACACCGAGTGATAAACACCACAGCTACCAGCGACACCCTGCTGAGTGTAGTAGGTGGCAACACCAGTGATGGCCTCAGCAACGCCAGCGAGGAGGACCATTGCACCGACAGCGACGGAGATGTAGTTGGTGGACAACATTGTTGCTTTCGTTTGGTTGAGGATCTTTCTTTGAAGGAAGATGTGTGAAGTGGTGAAGATCAAGAAAGTTAGAGTGGAAGGTAGGGACAGATCGTGAGAGAGTTTGTGTTGTGTGCTATAGAAAGGAAGGAAGGAAGAATTCGAGGGGAGAAAGATCCCCTTGATATACCTTTCGAGGTGAGGCGGTGATGCCTGATTTCGAGTTGGAGACTAGCGTCGACGAGAGTGATTGTGTGCTCAGGCATAAAGGGTGATTGAAGATGGATTAGGTGTTTGACTTGTTTGATTGAGGTTTTGTGGAAGTGGTGCCGATGGTCGGAGGGGGGAGAGAGTAAACAATTAAGCGAGATGGGAAATTAAAGGTCCGAAAAGGGAGGAATAGACGGGGGGCGTCAATAAGGAGACGTTAAGGATAAGTAGACAAATTTTAAACTGAACTCAAGGGGGGAGTGTGAAAATGGTATGAAGATTGTGTAGGATGTATTATGATGGTAACAAGCTTGTGTTTAAGCTCAAAGGAGAAGGGGAATAATATGATCCATCTGATTGGAAGCTATGTTAACCTATCTATACACAAGTATCAAATTAAGACTTATTGAATTTGCACTTCATTTAGGAGGGATTGAAATTCTTATTTAAAGGGATTGATACCTGCTCAGTAGAATTTCCTTCCTTCCTTTCTTAGACTGGGGCCAAACACAGCTAGAAGCAAACAAACACCTTGCATGGATGAGGGCCACTACTACGATAGCTGTGATGTGCAAAATACTGAATGTGTTCTAAGGTATTGGCCCAGCTGTTACTTCATTTCATCTCACGGTTTAGTAGAACCAGTCCCAGGGCGGCTTTCCTCTCTAACTCAGACGCAAAGTATTTGCTTGCGATACGTATTTCAGTTGACGAGTCTGGAGAGCAAAGGAGAAGTATAACATGGATAATCAAGAGGAGATGTAATGCACATAAATTGACCTGAACAAAGTTGTAGCAATAATACGACATAATTCAGAGATCTATCGTTTCCATCCGAGATAATTCCCTCAACGTTAAATGCATACATACGTAGGTAGGTACAAACAAGATTGCAACAGGGGGTATCACAGAATCCAACCAACGCCAGCTGCCAAAGCTAGCTCCCAAATAAAATCCCAACCAACTTATACTTCTCCAACTTCTCTCGAAAAGACCAAGCCAGGCCAGAAATCGTACAGTAGTTTCCCTATCAAGCAACAATCCCAGCAATGACAACCATAACACCGACATAAATACCTGCACACGTCAAACTCTCCTTGCCGAATAACATATATCTCTGCACGATGCCACTCTGTATCAGCGCACCAACCATGAAGGTAGCCACTAGCATAGAGACAGTCAGCCTCCCCATGAAGCCAGGAATGACGGAGAAAGTGAGGATAGGAACGAGAATTGCGATTGCGATTGCGGAGGCGAGACCAGGGAGGATGGGTTGGAGTTCTGGATGTGCGGCTGAGATGGGAGAGGGTAAAGGCGCCGAAGGTGTTGTTGAGGATGAAACCTGTGAGGAGATCTCCGATGAGGAGGCAGTAGATGAAGGAGCGTCTGAGGAGTGTAGGAATGAGGGAGGCGCGAGAGTCTCGGAATAGATTGATACTAGATCATCGGTCGGGTCGAGGAAATGCGTTTCTGCTTCTGCGATGGGCTGTTCGGTCTGTAGGTAGCTGCGGTAGTGCTCGATGTCTTCTAGGTCGGGGTGGGTGAGAGATTGGGTGCTGTTGAATGAGGATAGGGCTTGATCTGTGACTGTGTTAGTCGATCGTGATAGTAGATTTGGGTGGACATACTGTATTGGTTTAGTTTATACCCAATCTTGCCTAGCACATCTGTTTTGTGCCATTGTAGTTCTCCGCCAGCTTGGGCTGCTAGCCGTCGTGAAGCTGGGATAATGTATCCATGACGGTCTGTTCGTCTCGATTGCGTGTCTGCGTGGTCTAGACGGTGCAGTTGCTCTTCTAGTTCGCTCAGCTCATCTTGGAGATGGAGCAACAATCGATGGTTCAATGCCTCGAACTTCCTGTACATTGGCTTGATTCGTGCACCATTCTCGTTTTCGCTGCCAGAGAAAGCTGATAATCGCGATGCCAGCAGTTCATACCCTGTCACTGGCAACTTTTCTGCCCGTGGAAGTGGACGTTGTTGCATGTGATACTGATACCTCGAGCTCAATACTGACGATGGAATATGAGGCAGTTGAGTATTGCCTCGAGGCATGTTGGGAGTTCCAAATTGTTGCATCGATCCATGAACATTTTGCCGTTCTTGTGCAGCTGCCATCTGTGATGCGATCTTGGCTGATGCTTGATCTGTTGGTGATGGTTCGGGTGCTTCGTCATGTCCGTCAACACTTCTCTCTGGGCTAGTACTCCGGTCGGTATCTACATCTGCTGCTGGTTCGGAGGCATTGTCATCTCCATGGAAGCTGCTTGATGCTGATGAAGATGCACTGGTGTTCTGGTTCAGATGTGATGGTAATGGAGCCTCGATGTATGCGCTCTTAATGCGCTTCGATGACCACTGGGGCGTTTGGTCTTCATCGCTCTCCTCACTTTCCTCGTCTTTATCATCCGCTTCTTCTTGCCTATCCCCCTCCTGTCCATCATCCTCCTCCGGCTCTGGTGATCCTTCCTTGTCTAAGAATTCGAAAACATTTGGTGGATCCGGTACAGCTGGAGACATTGGAGGTTCTCCTGCTTCCTCCACCTCGGGTCTCTTCCCAAGACTTGATCGCTTGGTGATTGATGCTTGTGTAACTGTCGAATTGCTTCCACTGGAGCTGCTTGACTTATTGGTAGCAGTGGTTTGCGTGGTGAAGTTCGAAACCATTGATGGCGATGTCAATCGGGACCTAGCTGCCAGCACAGCCCTGTGATCCTCCTGCTCCTCTTCTTCTGATGAAGATGTCGAACTCGAGCTCCGATTTGAGTGTCCATGCCTGTGCCGCAGCCTCGAATCCTCACATTCCTCTCTGGACAGACCACTTGCTCTCTTGACCCCAATATTCTTCGTTTTCCCTTTCGATGCGTGTTTGCTCGATCTATGCCTCCGTGGCCTATCTCTCTCCCTTTCTCTCTCCCGCTCCCTTCCCATGTTTGCTTTCATGACTGTATCTTGTACCGGTCGCGATTGTCGGTATTTCTCTTCCGCAGAACCTCCTTTTGTTCTCAATTCCTCACTCGATTCATCTTCGGAGTCCTCGAGTATTGATTCAACCGATGGAGTGGTGTACTTTGTTGTCATTGCGAATTGTCGTCGTAATCTTGTTATCGTCAGCTCGTCAATCCTATAGTAGAAAAAGCAAACATAATAGCAAACAGCTCCGAGCTGAAGTTGGGCGTACCTGAACTGAGTCGTGAGTTTGGCGGTGTGTTGGTGCGTTGTTTATGCAAGCTAGAGATGCGGCTTGTGCATTGGAATACTGGAGATTGATGCAGACGGAGCAGAGTTGTTGAGGCGACAATGTTCATGATCGAGGGGGGTAATGTCATGTGTATATGAGCTGATATAGGAGGATATAGTTGCTGGTGCTATTATCAGACTGACGCCCCTTTTTGGTGGGCAGCTGTTCCAGGCGCGTTTCGAGATTCGCTCAGGGCCAGTGGGGTGTCAAACCCAGGCCGTGCCAACCTAGAGAGTGACGAATGGGGGGAACGCTTGGGGGATGCGACGAGATCTGCGGGGCGGCAGCTTAGGCAAGATCCTGGATCATGGCCATTTTGGGATATGCCGACAGGAATGAGTAGACTTCCAGAAGACCGGATTGGAGGCCAGATAAGGGAGTGGTATCTTGAAGTTGTAGATGGGCGGGCGTATTGCAGTGTGAGTTGGTTTGATGTCGGGCGAGAGGATTATACTGTTGGTACGAGAAGGTTGGTTGCTTGTTGGAGCTTGCTGGTGGCTATGGTACTCGAGTACTTGGTGAAAGCAGGGAGCGTTGGTAGATGCTAGGATTTGCTAGGATGCCGAGAATTGAAGAAGCAAACAAGAGTCTGGGACTCCGATTGACGAGATGGTCAGACAACAGGACCTGTTTAAAGCCAACTATGTGATGATGTGAACCAGTTGGATTACAGAATAGTTCGGGCACAGATGTCGAAGGTTTTCAGGTATGAAAGGAAGGGTAGACAGGGCGTAGCCAGGACCTCGAGGTGTCGTGATCTTCGCCTAGAGTTGAATGGCATCCAGGACCAGGGTCTAGGGAGTTGCCTTCCAGTAACAGAAAGGGTCGTGGTCGAGTCTATTCGTCCGGAACAAAAGGAAGCCTTAATCTTGATACTTTGAACCGATGCAAGTGATCGTGGAGTATCGGAAGCCCAAGGCGATCAAAAGAGGGACGACGACGACAACAACAAATCAAAAGCACAACAAACAGACGCAAGATGGGTACAAACACAATCTTGAGGTACAACAGTGGGACCGAGACTTGCTCTCAACAACTCCGGATCCAACATGCGTCGGGTCTCTCTCCAGACTGAAACGGGGCGATGGGCACCTTTTCTACTGACACGTCAGGCTGCGTTGCCCTGCTTTGCGTGGGTACAACCAATGTCTGCCCAACACATGCCACCACTACGGAAGCGCCATTGTGAAAATCTTCACCAGAGAATCCGGGATGGCCTGCACTGTACCGTAATCTACTGTACTGTATGGCCCGGCAGACCAAGAAGGGTGGGCTTCATAACTGCCAATCCGGAGTTGCGATGTAGGACGATGCAACCCATTGTTGTGACACCGAGTACTGACTGGACTGACTACACAGACAGAGGGAACTGGCAAGTGGACACATGAACTAGAGCAGAGCAGGGCAAATCATCATGCGAATCGGAAGAAAAAGACGAGCAATTTGAAAGATCAAGTACTTGGAGTAGGACGTGGTAGAGCTGAAGATATACTGAGGTATCAAAGGGCGGATGGCTGTTGTGAGGATGGATGAGGATATAAAAATGAAGAGGCGAGATGGGTGGAGGCAGACCAAGGCCCGGCCCGAGCAGAGAGCCGAGGAATTCCCGCTGCTCCATCAACTTCGCGTCTCCTCCACAATATCTTTCTTCCACAAGTCAATACATCACAACAAACACTCTACTACGCCAGGAGCCTCACAATCCTCTCGAACATCATATCGACCTCCTCAAAGCTCTATCGCCCGATTGATTTGTGTACCACACCACCACACCACCACCTTATCATCGCCCCGAACCTCCCGTCAATCTGCAGCTCTCCTCGAATCGGGTGTTCCAACCCAACCCTCCACCACAGGCTACGTGCATACGCCCAACAGCCTTTCAATCCTGATTTCGACCTATATAGTAGCCCAACAGCTCGCGTCGCATCCAATTGAGCGTGTAAGAATCGCGTTGAGGGCAATTATCCAGAGCCAATGGCACGAATTGCCCCAATCATCCTTCGACGATATCTCTTTGGGGGCCAGCTACCTTCTACTGGATGTCTGCGACAACTGAGACAATGCCGGCAGACTGCACAGTCTGTGTGCTCCCAGAGATATCACACGACGCAGACGAGTACAGATTCCAGCTTGGCAGACTCCCCAATCGCATATCGAAAACAACTGAAGGACGAGGCAAAGACCCGGAAGGCAGATGGTGCGAAGAAGTCGAATAAGGATAATCAGACCTTAGACGAGTGGGAATTGACTGTTGGAATCGAAATACACGCCCAATTGAATACTGCACGAAAGTTATTCTCCTCTGCCGCATCCACCATCAACGATGTACCAAATACCCACGTCGCACTCTTCGATGTTGCTATGCCTGGCTCCCAGCCCACCTTCCAGAAAGAGACCCTGATACCAGCCCTGCGAGCTGCCCTAGCGTTGAACTGCGACATACAGCGAACGAGTCGATTCGACCGAAAGCACTACTTCCACTGGGACCAACCGTCTGGGTACCAGATTACACAATATTACGAACCCTTCGCGAAGGACGGATACATAACACTGTACGCTCACGATGGCATTGCCAAGGAGGACGGAGATCAAATCCGGATTGGTGTCAAACAGGTACAGATGGAACAAGATACAGCAAAGACAATCTCGCAACCAGGAGGCATACATTTGTTGGATTTCAATAGAGTAGGTCTCCCGTTAATTGAAATCATCACCCTGCCTCAGATCCACCATCCGAGTACAGCGGCTGCATTGGTCCGCAAAGTACAGATTTTGCTGAACGCTGTGGATGCTTGTGTCTTGGGCATGCAATCAGGTGGTCTGCGAGCTGATGTCAATGTCTCCGTGAGAAGGAGAGATACGGAGGAGAGTCATGAATACGCTGGTGTCAAGGGACTTGGCCAGAGGACTGAGATCAAGAATTTAAGCAGCTTCAAGGCTGTGGAGGATGCGATCATAGCAGAGAGGGATCGCCAAATCAAGGTGCTCGAGTCTGGTGATGTCATCGAGGGAGAAACTCGAGGATGGACAATTGGAAGTACAGAAACAAAACGACTGCGTGGAAAAGAAGGAGAGGTCGATTACAGATACATGCCGGATCCGGATCTTGGACCAATTGTCATCGGACAAGACCTACTCGATCACCTTGAAGCAACACTGGGCGTCCTGCCAGATGAAGAGGTGAATATTCTGGTGGAGCAATACGGACTGACTGTCAAAGATGCGATGTCGTTGGTATCGTTGAACGATGGCGGACGAATAGAGTACTTCCGCAACGTGTTGGACGAATACAAAACTGCTGAGGTGGATCTGGCAACAGCAGGTAGATTCTGTGGCAATTGGGTATTGCATGAGATGGGTGGTTTGACCAGTCCAAACGCCGACGAAGAGAATCCTCTCAGGATGACCGGTGAAGGAGATTGTATAATCCCACATTCCAGCCTCGCAACTTTACTCACCTACCTCGACAGCAACAAAATCACAGGCAAGACCGCGAAGAAAGTTCTAGCTCGTTTGTTCGAGAACGGACTGGAGGGAAACGGGGATTCCGTTGAAGCTATTATCGATCAGGAAGGACTGTGGTTCAGCCCATTGCCGAATGAAGAGATGGAAGCACTAGCAAGAAGCGTCTTGGATGACAAAACTGTCGAGGAGATTCTCGCTGGCAAAACTGGAAAGATCAATTTCTTGCTTGGGAAGTTGATGAGATTGGATGTTGATGGGAGGGTTGATGCGCAACAGGCCACAGCTATGTTGAGGCAGGTGATTGAGGAGCAGAGGAAAGATTGATCTATCGAATCATACCAAAACACTCTGATATGCCGTGCGAATATGTTCTCCTACTTCTCATCTTTCTACCATATCGAGGCACAACGCTCTTCGCAAGAACGGGCTCAGCCAATCCTGTGACAAGGCTGTGAGCTTTGGATTAATTGTGGGATCGGGACCACTACCATCCGGCAAAGCTGCGCCTTCAGGTAGGGCACACCAAAAAGCGAGAATACACTAAAAAGCAAGATTTTAGCTAGTAAAACGACTACTTTAAATGTATCGCAACTCTTAATTGTGCAACTCTTAAAGACTACTCTAGACGTAAATAATCATCTCTAAATCGATAAGATGCCTCTTTATTATTACTTTGCTAAAGAGCTATAAACGTTCTAATGCGCTGACGCCCTCTTTCTTGCCGTAAATACTTTAAATCTTCATTAGTCCCTTTTAAACTAAGTAGTATCTTTGTGTATTCGATCCACCATTTGACGTAGATATTAATAACCTCGTGAACTGGCCCTCCTGCCTCCTAAACCTCACCTTTGTGTTTGACGTGCCATTCAAGAGGCTTCTAAGCTTCCTTTCTAAGGAGGCTCCCCTGCGCACGTAGACCAGCTCGAGTTATTGCCTTCGATAGCTCTTAAACAGCTTCTTTAGTAGTATCTTTGCGGTGCTGTTAATCCTCCCGATTTACTGTTTGAATAGCTAATTTCTATACACGGAGTTACTCTTTTGCTATCGCGCGAGTGGCTTTCTCGTCCTTTAAGGCCTTCGCGCGAGCCTATTGTCGCTTTGTTATATTAATTACGTCTCTCTCACTCTCTTGTAGCTATTCCTGTGTCTTTTACTCCTGAATTTGAGCTTGAGTATCACTAAACCGTATTGCACCACTCTTCTGAACGTATCGAGAGCTCCCTGCTCGTAGAGCCGACTTTTGTTTGGCATGTTCGATTCGTTTAACTTCGCGATTCTCGATGAGTTGTACCTCTGCTATTTTACGGTTCGTATAAGTATAATATGCTTGTAGGGATCGAGAATATAAGGGAGTAAGGGGTTAAAGAGAGTCGATATAATTATTGATTCGTCGCTCGAGGTATACTTCGTGTGCTAGTCGAGTTTGGCTCGTAGGAGGTTACTAAAATAGACGCAAAGGAGGGGTCGAAAGAGGGGGAGGAGGGGTAGAAGTCGAAGTCGATACTAAAGTTGACTTTTGAGCCTTAAAGAGTGTAGATTCGCTGTTAAACTTCGCCATGGCATCAAAAACGACCTGAGGTTTAAAGAGAAAGAGACCTGTCTTTAGCTAACCGTAGTAGATCGTCTTCTTCTTTATAATATTCTCCCGAATCTCGTTTTAAGTAGCGAAGAAGTTAACCTTATCGAATGTTACATTACCGAATCGAATAGAGGCCTACACAGCGTTTTAGTGATGCGCCTTTATAGGAGAAAAGACTCCAACGTCGAGAGGTTATAGAAGGTGAGTCGAATAGGAGGGAAGAAGAAAGAGTATGATTTTATAAGTCTATGCGAACTACTTAAAGTGATTTAATAAGTGCGAGGTATAGCTATCTATAATCAACAACCTCCAACGATCTCTAATATCGTGGTTTATATACTTCTCGAAATGCTCGATCTATTAGTTAGTGTTAATATCGTTAGTAAAACTAGTAGGAGTTGCGGCGAGGATTGTATTATCTTTGACCTTATTATCGAAGAGCTTCTTTGCTATCACTTCTCCCTTGATTATTAGGTACGACTCAATACTCTTACCGATCGCAGAGACACATTCTAAGGAAGTCAACGATTCTCGATTATTAGGATTTGCGAGATATATAGATTTAACGTCTGCCGGTACAATTACGATACGTCGTAAGAGACAGCCTATTTGGAAGCCAATCTCGTCGAAATTCCACACGTCCTTTTGTAAGATACCGAACTCTTCGAGAATTGCCTAAAAGTCGTCGAAATAGTACTGAATCTCTTCCTTTTAGTGAGTTGCCTTTCTCTCTGTGTTTAATGTCCTTCCACGAAGAGCCTTGAATAAGACTTTATTCTTCTTTAAATATCGTCGTCCCTATTCCTTCGACACCTTTGGCTCACCCCTCTTCTTTAGTAGGTTATTCGCCGCCGTGACAATGTCTTTCTTCCCTGGGGGCGCTCCAATTCGAACTAGAAACCACAAGAACTTCTTTAGTCCTTCGTCCTCCTCTTTCGTTAGCCTAGTGTTATGGCCTCCTCGATTTCTAGCCTGCCTCCTATTAAAACGACTATATAAGGTATTATACGAGCAATAGTACTTGCGGGAGAGCTTTACTAGCGACGGCTTCGATACTGGCGTATTATAGTACTCTTGGAGAGCCTTTTGAATTCGTACCTCCTGGGCATGATTAAATGGAGGCATTTTATAACGGAATTACAAGGCAAAGAATATTGCATTTGAAGGTGCATTAAGGTTGAGTAGGTTTCCTATATAATGTGCCCCACCTGGAGGCGCAGCTTTGCCGGAGGGTGGTGGTCCCGATCCCACAATTAGGTAAGTGGAGCGGTTTGCGACACCAACTCTCACTTTCGCTTCTCCTTTCATGTTCATCCACTCTGGACGGACCCTTTGCCTTCGATTTATTTACTTTGTGTTTTTCTCGACCTCGCAACCTCAACCGGAACCAGTATCATGGCACCAAAACGCCGCGCACCACCCTCTGGTCGCCGCCGGAAGACCAGAAGGCCAGGCCCGTCCAGATTTTGCAGCATTTGCTCAGAAATTGACTTTGACTTAATGTTCTTTCCACCTACGGCTTCTCAACCTCGATATGAAGAAACAATTGCTCTAAGGCCATATGCCCCAGCCCCTGCCGATGATCATTGCATGTTCTGTGAATTTCTGGCTTCATTAGGCCCTTTCGAATCTTCTACCAGCGGATACACCCAACTCCAAATATCGCACGCCGATCCTGAATTCTTCCCATTACTTACAGATTCCGGCGCCAATATACTGAAAGTCCAATGCCAGAACAGCTTCAGTGGTAACCAATATTTCATCTCGCAGTCGGACCCTCAAACACCAATCAGGACGATTGAACCAGACTGTATAGATTGCGATATTGTTCAAGAATGGCTGAAAATATGTCAGGAGCTCCATCCGGAGAGGTGCAAACCTACATCTATCACCGTTCCGAACCTGCAACTTATCGATTGCGAGACGAAGATGATTATCCCAGCTTCGAACCACGAATATGTCACCTTGAGCTATTTATGGGGGACGGACGAAGACGAGACGCCATTTGCTGGTCAATTTCCCCTTCAGCTACCCCGTACAATTGAAGATGCCCTGGTGGTAACACTTAAACTCGGCTTTCGATATCTCTGGATCGATCGCTATTGTATCAACCAGCAGAACAAAAGCGAGACTGCCGCACAGCTTCAAGCAATGGGGTCAATCTATCGGAATTCTCAGCTTACAATCATCGCTGCAGCAGGCGATGACCCAACATACGGCCTTCCAGGTGTCAGAAAACGGCATAGACAACACCAATCGCACGCTCAGATTGGCGAAACGTACATACGAGGAATCCAGCGAATCGATCATATCGTCCAGCCCTCCCGCTGGAACTCCCGCGGATGGACATACCAGGAAGGCATACTCGCCACACGCCGCCTCATCTTCACCACCTCCCAGCTCTACTACGAATGCCACGGGATGAGTTGCTGCGAGGCCTTCTCCCTGCCTTACACAACCATGCACTCCCTCTCCAACCAACGCCTTTCAGCAAAGTATTTCACTATCCCGCCTGGTCAGGTCGGTGAGCGGATCGGGATGTTCCCCAACCCCGCGACGAATGGTCGTGGAGGCAAGGCGGGCGATGTCTATGTACATATTGCGCGGTATTCGCTGAGGAGTTTGAGTTGGGATACGGATCGTCTGAAGGCGTTCTTGGGGATTCTAGGAGCTTTTGAGATGGGTGGATATGGCGTGCGGCATCATTGGGGAATACCGATCTTGCCATGTCCGTGTATCGAATCTGGATCTGAATTGGCGAAGAAGTTCTCCAAGACAAGTTTCGTGCTCGGCTTGATGTGGACGCATAAATTCCGGGATAAGAATTTGCGTGTCGAGGGTTTGCCTAGTTGGTCCTGGAGTGGGGTGCTAGGGGGAGTGGAGTGGGATTATGGGATGGGCGAGGGGACTTTTCTTGGTGATGCGACGCTTTTTGATGTTGATGTGCAGATGGAAGGGTGTGATGGGGAGTTAGTGGGTTGGGAGGAGTTTTGTGAGGGGTATGAGAGGTTGCGTGCGGATGCGGATGGTGGGGGTTTGAGTCCTTTTATTCAGATATCGGCTTGGAGCGCATCGGTGAGTATTGAGTCTCTTCGCTCCGCGTCTACTGCGAGAGAAAAGCGTTTCGAAGATCAATACCGCATGTTGTGTGTTGAGATGAATGATGGGTCGGTTATAAAACGCGAGGCTTTTGTGCCAGAGCATGAGTCTGAGAGTGAGACTAGGAGTGGAGATCCAACTAGACAAAGAAAGGTAAAGCATGGAGATAGTGAAGATAAGTATGAAGTCCTTGTGTTAGGCCAGTTGAAAAGTGATCAAGGGGTTTTCATGTTAGTTATTCGGAAGGTGGGTGACGGTGTGTGGGAGCGTGTGCAGAGGATCTTTCCTGGGTATGGGGAGAGTGGGGAGGAAGAGGATGAGAGAGAGGGGTGGAATTTTGCGGTTGAACAGGGTGGCGCATCTGGAGAGAGAGGGAAGGAAACTTCGATGAGGGGGAGGTGGGGGAACCAGTGGTGGCGGTGTATGAAGGGAGCGAGGAGGAAGACTTTTAAATTAGGGTAGCTGAATTGCTGTTACTCCAACTTCTTGCTTTGGGAGATAAGAAGTTTGATCTGTATCTGTGCCTGGCGATACCTCGTACATGTGGACTTCTTTATCAGCTCTGACTGATAAATCAATCCTATTACTTGGATAAAGCAGACAACATGTACAGGCCATGCTCGAACATCTACCTCCCCAGCTGTGATTCGGCTCCAGATACAGTACCCCCCCCCCCCCCCCCCCCCCCGGCTCACATAAACCTGCGTATTTAGCACTACTCACTCGCTTTCTCTACTTATCTACATACCCATCTGCTGAATCCCATTTGGTGTGCAAGTCTGCATTCTCGCGTTCTTCAAAGTTGCCAGCGATTACCCTGCTGCGATTCGTTTGACAAGGCTTGTTTGCCTCAACTCGTCGATTGGTTGTTAGGTGCATTTTGGAATCCATTCTCAACTTATAATATTTATAAAAGAAGATGGCATAAAAATTCGAGTTAAATTACGGGTAGCTAACGAGCAAGGCTGATTAGCAGGGCCGAATCATGAGATAGGATAGCATGGGACGAGATGGGTCATTAAGATGTGATTGTGACCCCCTAGCGTGACAGGAATAGGTGCATGATAAGCTCCAGTGCTAAAAAGATGTTTATTGGGAATTGAAACACCCAGATTAGGTGTGCGAATGAGAGTATAAAAGGAGGCTTCTCCCCAAGGTTTTCGTTGTAGAGCACGGTGTAGTTTGGCAAAACTGGTTCTTATGTAAATTCTCTTGCGGTAATAGACCATCAATGTATTTCTATTGCATTTAGATGATGGGGCCTCTACATATTGAACATTCGCACATCGGTTGGACTGTATGTTCATCATCTTGAGCGCTGTTGCCTATGTTAGACGGTCGGTCTGTTAATTGCGCCTCGATCTCCTTATATTAAAGAATGTCGGTGTGTAAGATTGATATAATTATTGGCTCAAGGAGGCCATCTCCTAGTTGTGCATTAATGAGAGCAAGTGCGGGAGTATATCAGGTGAGAGTCATATTAGATGTTATTATTGGTCAGAATATTCAATTTACTTAAGCTAGTAGTCGGCAGAACTGTCGATGTCGCGGTTCGCAAGTAGCAAGTCTGAAACAACGTCGCGGTGAATTAAGCGAACAACCTCCTTGCTCGAACAACTCACCAGGAGACTGTGAATAGAGTGAAAGGACCTGATTGACATGTTTAATAGGGCGATAGTTTTGCTCCTGCGACTTTGGCGCATCAGTCGCCTCGCTTCGAGGTTTGTGTCTGAAATCTATATATACTGTCCCACTTGGCCCTCCATCAACGTCCATATCCATACTCTACACGCAATATCTCGAATTTGATTCGACACCATCGACTTCTTCCTCAAACCCACCGTTCCTCAAAATTCTTCCTTGCAATTCTTTTGCAACGACTTCTTCCATCATCAAGCTTTCACAGAGCCTACGGGCACAACTGCCCAGTGTCTTCAATCCAGACATTTCCCAGCTACCCAAGTCTACCTTCAGCATTCTCTCTTCACCATGGTGCATCCACATTACTCCCAAGATGGGAACAAGAAGATGGTGCGTGCGGAGATGCAGCGTCGTATCGAGATCAGCGCCAAGAAGCTGAATGGCCCTGGAACAAGTGCTCAGAAGAGTGGCGGTCAGGCAAAGGGCACTGGGGCTACTTCCAAGGTAGTTCTTGAGTTAAGTATCAACAAGAACAGCGCAGCTTATCGACTGTTGCACAATGACGGTAAGTGATATTCATTAGCACTTCGACCTTCGGCCTTTGGTTGTTTATCCACGTTGCCAGCTACAGATGCTAACAATCCATCAGAAATCATGGAGAACGTCCTCAGATGCTGCTCGTCCGACCGGAGGGCGATGTACCTTGCGCAGTCAAGTATGAGCTGTACACATTCCGCCCAATCAATCAAGTCCCTGTCAACCAGTACGTGTGGGAAAGCCGCGTCAGTCTGGCTGTGACGAGCAATGCCTTCCTCATTATGATGGCTCGCCCGAAGTTCTGCAATACTCTTTAGTCCACTGTGCCTACAGAGAAAGACCTACAAAGCCTTGAGGATGGTACCGCAAAGTCAACTGGCTTTGTCGATTTGTTCGAGCTTCCAAGTACGAAGGACGTTGCTACCAGCGTTATCACCAAGAGATATCTCCAGCAACGTGGAGCCTACCCTTCGAAGGTGGTGCACAAGACAGCCGAAGAGACTACCGGAATTTTCGGAGTTGCAATGCTTCAAACTTGTCAGAGAGTGCACAAGCTGGGCTGTGAGATTCTTTACGGAGCCAACAAATTTGTTGTCGACACTCGTGGTGCACACGCAACTAGCAGACCACTTTCCAGCTCCGCGGCTCAGAAGTCAGTTGATTCAATGTTTGACATGAACCAACACCACCGCGGCTTCATTCATGAGGACCCATTGGCATCTTTCTTCCGTCGGATCGGACCCAAGAACACTGCATTCATCACTAGAATGAGAATTGAGGGTTCCATCCACGACACGCCATTCCATGGAGGATCTGCACAAACAACACATCCTACCCGTCCACTCAATGATTCTGGCAAAGTATTGCCCAAACCTCGAGTACCTTAGCATCTGTCAAGCAGCCAAGGATAGGCTTGGAGTTCTGGCCAAGGCCAAGGAAAAGCGTATGGATGCAGTCATCGGTGATCTAGTCAAGTCTCTGGTAATCCTGAAGGAGGCTGAGCTAAATGGCCCGACCTACCGAATTGAGTATGAAGATGAGACTCAAGAGACCGGCGGTATGCCAATCCCCAAGATTGCCGACCCGACACGACCATGGGGAGATGCTCTGCGATGGAACGGAGTTATTGCTGCTCGTGGTGACCAGTATGGGAAAGTGTTGAGAGTGGAGAAAATCAATGGTCGCCAGACAGCAGACCGTGCTAAGACGTCGTTCCGCACCGGCAATAAGTGGAGAAGCGCTTATGGAAAGAAGGGTGGAGAGTTTTCCTAGATTCTTTTGGGAGATTCCTTTTTTTGATGATTGGCTAGGGGGATCACTTCATTCACGGCTAGTTTCTTCCCTCACGATATCAGGATCTTCACTCGAGTCAATTGGAGGATGGTCTTCGACGACTGGCCTTCCGGGTTTGTAGGAGCATTGAGCTTTGTTATGTTGGTATTTCTTTGATCGCACGATTGGTATGGATGCCCGGGAAGGAAAAGTTCCTTTTTCAAGCAATGGATTTTTTTAGTAGCGCCCAACTGACCTTTTTGACCTCTGGTCTCGTGATTTATTAACTGGAACCCCCAAACATTATCGTTTTATAGTGGGTGTTCGTAACTGGGTGCCTCGTACCTCGGAATAACAACTTCCATCACTTCGCCTATATAATTTGATCAACCTAACCACTCCATCTCCCCGAGCTCCAGAAAGTTCTTCTTCTGTACCTCATGCGCTGATAATTATCATCAAAACTATGTTTTCACAATAACCTGATGTCCTCTACATTGAGCCAAATTTCGACTCGTTTTAATCAAATCCATCCCACTGGTATCGCTGACACAGCAAGAGTTGAAGTTACTCGTAATAAACAAAAAACTATCTTTCATATGAGACTTGAGACTTCTTGTGTCGGGATTTTGCATCTTAACCATGCAACCACATAGCCTATTACGAAATTAAAGGGCGAGTATTCCACTGAGACTACCACACGGAATGAGAAAATAATTGTCTGGAACTCATATATTGATGTTGAGCCGTCAGTGAGAGTGTTTCAGGTGCCGAGCACAGGACCATTTCCGAAGTCGAGTCGGATGTTGATATTCCAACTGGCGTCGCGCAATGCTTGTGATGATGGTCAAGTTTCTTCAAAGCCGGCACATCCAGAGACCTACCACTTTGAAATCGTGATAGGGCATAATTATCTAAGGATTTGGACAACATTAACCGCAATTCCTGTCCTTTTCAGCACTCAGGATCAGATGATGTCAGCTGACCGGTCTGTGTTGTTTTGATCTTCGCTTAATTTCAAGCCGCAGGAGCTTTGTCTGCAGCTATCCCAGTCACTTCGCCACTATAGCGAGCGAATAAATACTGGCCAATGGACAAATAGATATATGAATTCGCCTTTATATTGAATGTCTATGGATGTGTCGCAGTGTGCCGAAAAACCTTTTCTTCAATTCGTTTAATAAAGGAGGTGGGAGGGGGGATCAATTGCAGCCAGGTCGCGACTTGGCACCCGAGGGGACAGAGGCAGCCACTAGCTGCGACAAATCGTCGATGTAGCTTAGCTTGTTTTTGTATCGCAGACTAACTTTGTCGCTGTCGTCTATGATATTGAGGCTGGATCCAACAGGTCGCTTCTATGACTCAACGGAGCCGCCCGGGGGCTTTCCAGCGTTGCTAGCGGAGGGCAAATGGACGAGAAGCGAGACCGCAAGGAAGGCTAAATACTAGCCCTAGAATCAATTAACGCAAGACTGCCGCCCATGATGCCGTCTATGTGATGAAGTCAACTTGCAAAATCAATGGGGTGAATTAAACGAGTCGTCTTGTTGCCGCTCCAACTCATTGCGAGCGCGCGACTTGCTGCGGCATTTGTGTGAATGGAGATAGACGACATTCCTAATTGGGGTGCATTTTTGGCTCGTTAATTGCTTGGCTTCTGGCCCTTGTCGTGCTTTTTGTATATATACTCGTACTCGTTCCCTTCCATCCTCCCTCTGCTTCCTTCGACACCTACACTTCGAGATCTTGATTTCGACTCCACATCTTTGAACTCCTACTCAATCATATACAACCTCCATATACTTTCTCGTATCCCTTCGAAGTCTTTACTTCGTTGTACAACAAACAACCACCCTGCGAAGACAGGATGTCTACCCCAAAACCAAGTGTCATCCAGTCTATCACAAATCAAAATATTTGATTCCATACAGTTGTACTGACCCATTTCGAGACGTCCTTGAGAATATTTTCAAGTACTACTTCGTTCGCTCCGGCGGAATTATTCCCAGCCCAGTCCGCTACAGTCTGGAGCGTATTGAACCACCCACAAAGATTACTCTGATGCAATATCAGTGGGAGAGCAGACGTCAAGTTGGTTTCTCCGAGCCGAGTCTTCCCAAGTTCGATGGATCCCAGGAGACTTTGAAGTACCAGTGGTCAACTCTAGCCACGGCGGAGGAAATCGCTAAGTTAGCAAACTGTGCTGCAAAGAGTACTGGCTATGTTGACATGTGGAGCCTGCTAGATACAGTGGATGATAAGACCGGCACCGCAATTGTCCACTTCCTACAAGAGCGTGGTCCTATGCTGCCAAAGTCACCCATATGTCCATGACAAAGACCACAGGTATCATGTGCACTTCTCTCTTGCGGACATGCAAGTACCCGAAGGAAGTTGGAGCACCCATTCTATACTCAAACCGATTCGTCTTCGACATCCGACGACAGGCGCCATTCACCCATGCTCGATGTGTCCATGGATTTGATGCTTCCCGCAAGAGCCCTCACCTTATTCCTGGTCTAACATATCCAGAGTCTACAAACAAGGTTCGGTTCGCTCTCAGCCACATGTTCTTCGGTAACATCACCCATCACGATTTTCTACGTCGCGATCCAATCACCAGTTTCTTCCTCCAGATTAGTCCTGAAAACGCCTCATTCATCAAGGATGTTAGAGTTGAAGGCTTCGTCGAGACTGTTGAGGAAGGACAGAACCGCCGAGAGTATCCCATCGGTCTCTTGGACATTCTGCCAATCTACACGACCATATTCAAGAATTGTTCCCCTCAGCTTCAACACCTTACTATCTTCCAGGGCTCTGGCGCAGGTTGCTTGCGTGCCTCTCCCGTTGGTAATGGTCAGAAGACAGAAGAGCAGCGAATGGATGATGCCATCTCCAACATTGTCAAGTGTCTCCCTAGACTCAAGGCGATTGAGCTGAGCGCTCCAGTCGTACAGAAGAAGGCAAAGCGACAGAAGGTAGCTGGCGATGTCTTAGATCCTGCTGATCGTCGAATCCAACCATGGGGCTCAGCAGTGAGATGGGAGGCTTTTGTGGCCGCTCGTACCGTAAAGTAGGGAGAAACTATAGAATTCAAGAGGAGCGTGAGGCCAAGTTGAAGAAAAAGTTTGAGAAGGAGAAGAAAGCCAAGAGAGAAAGTGATAAGAAGGCTAATGGGAAGTTCGAGTTGAGCGCTAGGACTTGGAACGGTGGCAAGAAGGAGAGTGCTGATGGGACTGCTAAAGTATAAGTCGCCATGCGCTCAGATAAGAGCACGGCTCCCGTTGAGACTGCGGTTGTTGAAGCTCGGGAGGCCGAGGTTCAAGTAGTGGTTGAAGCTGTGGTTAAGGTCGCTGCAGCTCCACCAAATTTCATCATGGGAAAGAGAGGCAAGCCTGGAAGTCGTGCTGCTAAGGCTAAGGAGCAGGCAACCAAGTAATGGACTTGGAGGGTTTTTCTTTCTCTTGGGTCTTTTTTACTGTTCGTTGATTTTGATTTTGCATTCGGTGCATGAGCAAATGCTGCGGTCAGTGCCTAATTTCCCCAAGTAATCGGCGCAACCGACTATGCCTGCACTGACTATTCCTCACAAGCGAGGAACATGCCATTAGGGCACAGACATCACACAGGAGTCTTCTCTTAGATACTCACAGAATAAATAATGAGTCCTTACCAGCCTTGTTTCAGATCTAAATGTGAAATGTGATAGAGGTGGAAGTAAGAGTATTCTTCAGTTGTAGCTCGACTGCCTCTTTCGCTGGATATCTGGTTGTCAAATAGGGAGCAAATGTGCATTAGATAAGTGTGTACTGAAGAGGAAATTTACAACCAAGCAGAACTCCCTTGTTTTCAACAATTTATCAGTACACAATATAGTCTAAAAGTTTTCCTCTTCCTCAAACAACGAATAAGCCTCTACCTCAGCGACCATCGTCCGACACGGAATCGTAACAGCAATAGGGAACCCGCCATAATCAGGGTCCTCATTTGGCATAATCATAAACTCCCCACTCCTCGTCTCGTCACCATTCAACACCCTGCCCGTCTTCAATATCTTCCCTCCCTTTCCATCATCCACAACCTCCTTCTCTTCTGAATACAAAATACCAGTAAAAGTAGACTTGGGGTTCGGACTCGAGAACACGATTTGGAATCCCCATCCAATAAGTAGGAATTTGCCATCACCTTGATGGATCACCATGCCCGCTCCTGGACCGGGCTTGCCGAATACGAAGGATCGCTCGATAGTGACTGTAAAGTCGCCGAATGTGCGTTCCCATTTAGGCTCCACGGCGGTGTCTTCTTTCTCGTCAAAGAAGAATCCCATGATATCTTCGGGGCGAGTGGCTTGTGTCTCGAGAATGAAGGAGCTCATGGAGTTGAGAAGACCGTAGTGTTTTGTGATGGGTGAGTCTTTGGCTGGGAGAGAATCGATTCCGAATGGACTTGCTCCGATCGCTCCATACGTGCCGTATGCGAGCCAGACTCGTCGTGCACCTCGTTCATCACGGCGTTGCTCGGGAATGAAAAGTGGTTGACCGGCATGGGTGTATTGCTTGCAAACTTCTTCATAGTCGTGAAAGTACAGATCTGGGGCAAGGAAGTCGAGGGCTGGAGTGTTTATTTTCCAGATGTCGAATGTATGCGGTACGGGACCTCCGGAGGGGTAGACTCCTGCTGATGAGCCACCGCCAACGATTGGAGGGAGACCTTGAAGGTCGAGAACTTTGGGGTCGTCGAAGTTGAGCCAGACGTTGGTATAAAATGGGATAGGGTATGTGGCTTTTCCAGCTGTCGCTACGTGGTTGACGTAGCGCGAAATGTGGTACGCCATGAAAGCTTCGTCTGCATCTGGGCCAACGGGAAATGATTCTTTCCATGTCGATTTCCCTGGCTGTAAGGATGACCAATGGGGGTGGCGTTTTGAGAAACATGGATGTAGCTCATCGGTCGGAAGAGACTGTAGTTCGGTGATGAGATGTGCTGGGACCGGCTCTTTGAATAGCTTGTTGGCGATACTTGAGCGATCTCTGGAATCTCCCAACAGTCCTGTTTCGTTCTCAACCTGTACCATGAGGACTGTGCTGTGCTTACTATCGAATTCCTTCAGATGCGTCATCAGGGCGGAGAAAGCTTTTGCATCAGCTGTCCATGCGGCTTCACAGAATGGAGAAAGCAGTTCTTGTGTTCTCGTCACTGCGCCAGCTTCTGAGACATGTACTCGTGGGAAGCGTTTGACGTCTTTCTTCACCCAGCGGGGTACATATGTGCTCAGAGCATTTTTGAATGAGCCGAACCAAAGGAGCACAAGATGCATGTCGTACTCTCTCGCTCCTAGGATCACTTTATCGAGCTCGGAGAAATCGAATTGATCCTCAACTGGCTCGATCATTTCCCAGGTGACGGAGCCGAGGAGGGTGTTAATGTTGGCATCTTTCATGTTTTGCCATACTGTCGACATGAAGTTTGCCGAACTCAGAGAGGAGTTGTGAAGCTCTCCGGCGAGCATGAGAAAGGGTTTGCCATTGACGATGAGCTGGCTTGAGTTCTTCGTTTTCCGGAGGTAAGGTATAGATGTCTCAGTCATAATTGGGATATCGTATGAGATTTCTGTTGTGGTAGGGCGAGATTCTGAGTTGATGGCCATTGTGACGAAGATTGATGGGAGAAAACGTGGAAGGTGAGAATGAAAGATATGAGGGACAGGGACCAAAATAAATACTTTTCTCTTCAAAGTGGTACTGGATTAATGATCTGGGGTCTAAACCCCGCCAGTACAAGAATTTTGGCATGTTGCCACTCAACTCCGCGCTTCGCATGTTGCTCGGAGCTTCATTCCACATGGTATCGATAGATTGGGGTTGTGGAGATGTGCTGTGATGGTTCTCCGATAACCCGAGCTGCGATGGGTGGGGAAAAGGGCTCGGTTCGCATAAAACTCGGATGGAATAGTACTTGGCCTTCTGCACACACCCGCATGAAGTTTCTCCGCAAAAGCGAGCAGCCTCTGATCCACAATAATCCGTACACCTTCGAGTTACACACGTCATTTGTTTAATTCCCAATTGAATGGCCGTATGATATTGTTCGTACTCCAGAACTGATGTCCGACACCCTTGTTTACATTCCTAGTGCGCTAGAGCCTATGAACGAACGCCTTTGGTAGCCCTCATCCCAAGGCCTGAAGTCAAGTCTTTCCAGTTTCTCTAACAATCTTCTCAAATCCAAGCTTGCTTCTTGGGCACCAAATGCTCCGTTTCCATCGTTGTCATTACTGTTCAGCTGGCTATCACCAACTCTCATTTCGTCTAAAAGGGCACTGCCGATATCTCGGACTTTGGGTACTAAGCCTGTTCCAGGGATCCAGATTAGTGACAAGACTTCCAAAAGGTACTGCAAGTTGGACGATTGGTACTTACTGTGCCCGTTCGCTTCCAAAGTCTCCTCACTCATGTGGTATAGAATTTCCAACAAATCCTTCACAATCTCAGCTCGCTGCTTCCGAATCTCATCTTTATGTATATTCAAACCAAGATGTGTCTCTCTGCCATCCAGCGCCGGGCTAGTCGGCACAGATTTTGACAATGTGTACATCTGCTCCAACAGAGATGATCGGATATGCAGCTGAGTAATGTACAAATTGGCCGTTTGTACATCAGTCCCAAAGTTGCTACCCGGTGGCCTAGACAACCCACCCCGCCAACGAAGAGAAGGGGGAAGAGTGTCGAGTGCTCTTTGGACGTATGCCATATGTTGTTGAATATGAGGGACCGAAAGAGGTGATATCTGCTGGCTTGAATGCCATAGGTAGAAGAGGTGAGTGAGGTAGTTCAGCCCCGGCACATATGTAACTGTATCGCCATGCCAGGGGTTTGAGGGGTCGATGTTGGTGGGATCCAATTCGGTATCGTTCACGTCTGAAGGTTTCATTGCTTGGATATTGTCTTGAGGAGAGAGTATTACAATGCACGGGCGACCGTATATTGACCATGTACTGTGCTGTCAGTATCTGGAGCAGGTAGAACTTCAGGAGACTGACCAAAGCCCACAAAATATGAGGCAGTATAGACGCTTGGCAAGCTCTGCCTCAATACGCGACATATTGGGCATATCGTAGCAAACTAAGTACTTTATTCCAGTAGCGACTTCTCCTAGTAGTCGAAATGAGATCATGCTTTCTTCTCCTACAAATGAGGTGCTCAGGTGGTATTTTGCCTGACACCATTGAAGAGAAATGCTGCGATAATTGTCCAGCAGGCGATGATACTGAATTGCCTCGAAACATCGCTTTACTGTGACGTCTGGGTAGTCAACAGCTGCTTTTCGAGGCAGACTTGAGACAGTGGCACAACATAGAGAGATGACCACGGCCAGAAATTCGGGATCTTTCTCCACATCTCCGTCTGCAAGCCTCTTGAGGAAATTGCTACGATGATGGATTGGACAGACGGAATGGATGAGGTTGAACCAATCATCTAGGATGCATTTTATGATTTCAGGTGGAGCGATTTGGTCTAAGATTGGCAACGAAGGTAGATATGTTGATGTAGAGTTGGGAGTGATGGCTGTCGTAGAAGTTGATGTGGGCGAGGTAGACGGAAGATCGACTTCTGTCTCCGTGAGACCAATTACATATCTACTTAAGATGTTAACGATGTCGATTCGCGGTATGTTACTACCTCTAGCAAGGAGGTTACTTTGATCGTACCGATTGGGCGGGCCCCTTTTCTTTCTAGGTCTGTTGCGGGTACAAGGTACCGAGAGTTCAATGCAGGCTTGGCATGTTTGCTCTCCTTCGTACAAACACTATCATGGACATGTGTTAGAATCTCTGACTTTCATTATCTAATGTTGTCTGGAGAGCATCACGAAGCTCTCAAAACTGTATGCAAACACGCACCTTGACTTTTCGCGCACGACAAGCATCACAGGCATTCCGCGAGCGACGCTGTATTTGCCGGGGTTGAGATTGTGGGGGATCCATTATTCTTGCATAGGAACAGGCGCAAGTCAGGGCTCGACCGTGGGATATATCTCGGATGAGGATGTTGGAGACTAGTCTCTAGAGCTGACCGACGTCTTGAATCCGCTCCCTGCTTCGGCTGCTGCATTTCCTTATGTCGGAGCCCAGAAGGACTTTCCTCGGAAACAAATGGGGTGATGCCAAACAAATGGTGGGGATATCCTGGGACCCCGCATCACTTGAGTCATGCATTCTATTCCCTAAACAGTTTGATCTGGGCCTTCCCCCTGGGCAAATTTGACGCCTCCTATGCCTAACGTGAGATGCCAGCAAATAGGAAAAAGGAAGGATATGCCCGGATGTTAGTGGTTGGGAGCGCATATTTCTCGGATCTAGTCTGGGCGCCACATAACAGAAGAGTTGACCCATATTCGTGGTACACTACTCGAGTACATTCGATTATCACCCCGCCTCCACAGAAAGGGAGAATCGACTATAACCCCGCGAATTGAAAAGTCCACGCGGAGGAATCATCAAGCAGGGTCTCGACTCTCAGGGGACTAGTGAGGTTCAATCAGGCGGAGCCCCCGCCAAGTTGCAAAATCCTCGGATAGACTAGTCGTCCTTTCAGTTTGCTTTGCTTTGTGGCTTGTAAACCTGGGGATCATGGAGAGGCATTGACTCTGGATGCATAACGATGATGAAGTTGTATAAGTATCATGGGATATCCTGAGAAACGAATCCAGCACAGATCAGCAAACAACATCTGGTGTCTTCTCCAACTCTATTTCACGATCTATTAGGCAGATTCAATTGTTTCGACATGTCTTCCAAGGAGATGTCTGCGACCCATGAAGAGTCTTCGGGCTCAACCAGACAGCTTGTTGATGTTCCTGATATCCCCTGGTATCGACAGACCGAGCTGCGAAAGCTCTACGTGGTGATGCCCTTCCTATTCCTCGGATCGACAACACTTGGATACGACGGCAGTGTCTTGAATGGACTGCAAACCATGAACACATGGCAAGAATGTAAGCAATGTACAACCGAGAGTCCAACAACAACTAACAAATACAGTTTTCGATCATCCTGTCGGATCTAGACTTGGAATCTTTGGTGCCATGCCAGGATTTGGGGGACTCGCATGCCTTCCCTTCGTACCTTACATTGCGGACGGTTTTGGAAGACGACATGGGACTGCTATTGGATGTCTTTTCATCCTTCTGGGTGCACTGCTACAGTCCTTCCCTCCAGCATCGAATGCCGAGCCAATGTATTTGGCTGGTCGCTTCTTTATTGGCTTTGGCTCGAATATCGCAAATGCAACTTGCCCACTTCTCATCACTGAAGTCGCCCATCCGAGACACAGGGGAAAGATCACAACAATCTACAATACGCTTTGGTATCTAGTAAGTTATCTCAACAGGGGTTTTACGATAGTTCCCAAGCTGACGATTGAGTTTAGGGAGCAATTATTGCTGCTTGGTGCACCTATGGAACTCTGGTTAACCTCTCAGGGAACCTCCAATGGCGCCTACCAACAGGATTGCAATGTCTCATGCCAGGCATCCAACTCATTGCTCTATACACCGTTCCAGAATCGCCTCGTTGGTTGATCAGCAAAGGAAAAGATGACGAAGCTCTCAAGATCCTTACCAAGTACCATGGCAACAATATCCAGGACGATTTCGTCACATTCGAGTATAACGAGATTCACGAGACACTTCGCTTGGAGCGAGAAGCTGCTTCGAGCAGTGGATGGGCGGATTTGGTTCGCACACCCGGAAACAGGAAGCGTTGCATCTTGATCATTCTCACTGCCATCTTCTCTCAATGCTCTGGCAATGGCTTGGTATCATACTACCTATCCTCAATTTTGAAGACCATTGGTATCACCAAGTAAGCTTCCCTCTCTAAATATGGTCTTGTCTTTGAACTGTATTGACTGTTTCTATTCAGGTCCACCGACCAAGCAGTCATCAACGGCGGACTCACAATCTGGTGCTTCCTCGTATCACTTGGATCCGCGTTCCTGGTCGATCGTGTTGGTCGACGAATACTCTTCCTCTTCGCTGGTGTTGGCATGCTCATCGCGTTCAGCATCTGGACAGCTTGCAGCGCAGTCTACGCAAAGACTGGATCTCAAGGTGCCGGGTCCGCTGTCCTCGCTATGATCTTCCTCTTTTACGGAGCAGCCGGAGCAGCCTGGCCAGGTCTCACCGTCTCTTACACCGTTGAGATCTTACCATACCAGATCCGCGCCAAGGGGTTGACTCTCTGCTTCACTTTCACAGCTCTCAGTGGAGTGTTCAACCAATATGTCAACCCCATCGGCTTGGAGAATCTGCAGTGGAAGTTCTACTTCCTTTATATTGCTATCTTGGTATTCCAGTGCTTGGTCATCTACTTCTATTACGTGGAGACTAAGGGACCTACTTTGGAGGAGATCGCTGTGCTGTTCGATGGCGAGGATGCCAAGGTTGGTGGTAATGATTTCCATCGAGATAACAAGGCGGTGTTGAGTGCCGATCACAAAGAGCATGTGTAAATCAACTTGGAGGCTATTTAAATCTACAGGGTCGAGAACAAGACAGTAGGAAGAGTATCAGTCAAATAGACATGTTTTGAAGCTACTGGTCTGATGAATGCATTTCTTGATTAGCATTTGACCCCAAATCATTGAACCGGCATAAAGGAAATTTTTGACACAGCGGAATTAAGACATTCGATATAACGATAACAACTTATTCTTGAATACCACTGCTCGCTAGTAGTCGGTATTTTCACCTGCCCCTCGAGTTCGCTGTCAGGAAACAACCCCGCAATTTTGGCTCCCACAGCAGGTTCACCATGACCATGACACTGGGAGGTAACTGTCATGGAAACGAGATAGCAAGAGCCCTATGTGCGTGATCACTACTCGGAGCAGATTTCGTCGTATCATGAGTCGGACTCCTTGAGGTACCTAAATCTGGAAGTGACTGTTGACTTTCTCACTTCCTGGTTGTTTATTGACAGTTGTTTTCTTTAGTTGTTTCAAAGACCTCCGAAACTTCCCCGGAAATTGAAGGGAAACACCGTCGAAAACTTTTCGTATAATTTTTCAGCTCTGTTAGTACACTTGAAGTTCGAAGATGAATGGTTTGAATCCTGCCATGCGCTTGGGCCAACCGAGGCATTCAGGGGCGCGCCACTTGAGAGTGGGGGTGGGGTTAACTGTCTGGTAAGTAGAAATTCTATAGGTGCATCCATCCTTCGTTAATCTCTTCCATAATACTACCGTCACGTCCTATGATGAAATGAGCCGGCTCTTAGCTTGTGCTTGCTGTTGGCTGGGCATCTGCTTTTCGTATGTTTGGCGAATCATCGCATCAACCTCGTGAAACGAGTTGTCAGCATTGGCCTTAACACTCGCAGAGTCTCAATCTGACGTATATGTACTCACATCCAGTCCCTCTGTCTCAATTCATGTTGATTCCAGTTTGATATCCAGAGTCTCAAAATGGGCGGTTTCATCAGCTTCCTAACCCGTGTGTGGCAAGTCAACAATCCACCGATTTCTTCGAAATCACCAAATGCACTCCGTTTCGGTATCCTTGGTACACCGTGGATCGGGTAGGTTTCTCCCATTCTAAGTCTACTGGAAAGGAAATGCTGACATGCGAAAGTTCACTGGCGTTTATCACACCTGCAAAGTCTCATTCAGATGTCATCGTCGCAGCAGTCGCGAGTCGGGACCTCGCTCGTGCGAAAGCGTACGCAAAGAAATTCGACATCCCAAATGTCCATGGTTCTTATCAAGGTAAAGAGCATATTCAGAGACACATATTCTTCTATCGGGATGGTATGAAAGTTCAATACGCTGACCGGATGAAGCCCTCTTGGACGATCCGACCATCGACGCAATTTATCTCGCTCTCCCAAATGGTCTGCACTACGAATGGACACTTCGAGCTCTCCAAGCAGGAAAACATGTTCTCTTAGAAAAACCTACTGTCTCTAACGCCACAGAAGCAGCTTCTCTCTTCAACTACCACGCTTCTCTACCTGAAGTTTCCAGACCAGTACTTGTGGAAGCGTTCCATCCACGTTTTCACCCCGCATGGCACAAATTTCTCTCTCTCATCGATCCGAAGAGCATAGACAGTGTCCATGCACACTTCTCCGTGCCGGCCGGATTTTTTCCAAAGGGTAACATCAGATGGGATTTCGACCTTGCCGGTGGTAGTTTGATGGACATCGGGACCTACAGCGTTGCTGCTCTCCGAGATGTTTTTCGTGCCGAGCCAATTGTATGCACTTCTGCCAAAGCAAGACTTCTTCCCAAACCCGGCGACCAGAGAGTGGACACAGGCTTTGATGCAGAGTTCAAGTTCCCTAATGGTGGCGTAGGGAGGATTGAAGCAGATCTAGCGAGGAAGGGCTGGTTGGGGTTGCCGAGCATCAGGATGGCGAAGATTGTGGTGAAATCGAAGGATGTACAGATCGATGATGAAGCGAGAGCTTTTGGACCCCCGAAACATATCATGTCGCGAACTGTGACATTCTGGGGATTTCCAGGAGCACATTTCTGGCATAGGATACAAGTCCGTGAGAGGCATGCCATGATTGATACTAAGACGGAAAAGGTGGTTGAGAAATGGGAGGATAAGAGGAATATGACGGCGTATATGTGGAGTGAAGGCGAGATGAAGGGTGATTTGCATTGGAGCACGTATCGTTATATGTTGGACGAGTTCGTGTGTAAGATACGTGGGAGAAAAGGGACAAGAGCTTGGATTGACGGCGCGGACTCGATTAAGCAGGCTGAGATGATTGATTCTGCGTATTTGAAGGCCGGTCTCCCACTTCGACCGACGAGTACTTTCAAGTAGAGTAAATAGTTTTATCTCAGAACAATACTCGTGTATCGGTTCACACAATCGGGTGCGGTATTTTCATTCGCTTATATGAGAGGCTGATTGGAGCAAGCAGAACATGAAACATTGACTTTCCATCTTGCATCACTGGAGCCAGCTAGCGAGAAATGGCGGGCTGAAAGTCACCTCATTTTCGCTACACATTTATGTGATGGCCGAATCCAGCCCGTCATCTATCGTTCTGAGGCTTTTTGATTCAACAGATTTGATAGGCACGACTCGAACATCGACCTATCAGGCCCGCAGCATCAATAAAAGTATACGTGAAACATTCCCATTCACATGCTCCCAGATATCAAAGCTTTTCGGGGCCATTGGGGATGGTGAGCAGAAAAAGGCGTTCTGCTGCTCCAAAATCTCTCATCTTGCAATGGAACCGTTGGCGAAGTGCAAGGTGTGGTTTGAGAGACTTCGCTGCCGTCTGACGACTGCACCACTCGCCGAGAAAGAAAATTCCGTGTCCACAATGGCCGAAAAATCTCTCCAGGCTGAGCTAATTGAGTTCATGTTCCTGAGAGATCCTACTGGGAAGTTGGACGTGATGCGCTGTCTCGGACTCTGGTTCGGGAAGAGCAACGACACCGATATCGAGATCAAGACACGCTTTGGTTCCCACGTCGCCCTCGCTCTATCTGGAGGGTACGACTCCTGGAAAGCTACACCTCGCGGATGTCTCGCGCTTATGATTCTCGTCGATCAATTCCCACGGAATATATACAGACACACAGTTAATTCGTTCAGCGGGGATAAAATGCCCCGATCCATCGTCGACGCACCACACGATTGGCTGAAGGTTCTCCAACCAGAAGAATGTGTGTTCGTACCCTGCTTGATCATGACACATCAAGAGAATCTAGAAGATCAGGAATGGGGGGGTCAGGTTCTACGAGCAGCTGGAGCCGTCGCTGCCGTCTGAACTACATATCTTTCGCACAATCTTTGAGGAACATCTCCGTATCATCAAACTTTGTGGCACTTTCCCTCATCGCGACCATTATTATGGACGGGAGACTTCAGATGTTGGACGCATGTTGATGGAGAACCCGAAGGTGAGGTTCGACCTCCCACTGATCGCCGAGAATGGAACGATGAAATTCAGCCATGATCCCAAGAAGCTCTGGTTTGCAACTCAACGGGCTTTCGATGCTTTGGAACGCATCGAAGCTTTTGCTACTGAGACTGGGAAGAGAGGATATTCTGAGGCGGCAAGTTGGTTGAGTGAGAAGGAAGTCGCGGAGTGTCATGAGACGTTCCGCGCTTTCGATAAAGATGGCAATGGATCTTTTCATTTGGAGGAGCTTTCGACTGTTCTGAGCTCCACCGGGCGTACTTATTCCAAGGAACAAATCCAGAAAGCCATGGATCGCATAGCCGGCATTGAAAATGCAGCTTGCATCACGTTTGAGCAATTCTCGGCGCTGCTGAGGGTGGATATGAATCTGACTTTGGAAGCACGAGTGCTCCAGAGGTTTCGCAATTTTGATGTGGATGGTTCGGGCGAGATCTCGTTGGAGGAGCTGAAGACTTGTATTCAAAGTTTAGATGGCTTGGTGACGGGGGCTGAGATTGAGGAGATGCTGAAATTGTGCGACGGTGATGGAAATGGAGAAGTCTCGTTTGAAGAGTTCTCTGCTATGCTGCTAAAACACATTTTGGAAGTGACTGCCTAAAGAACATAACACTATCTCTGTCAATTCGACAACTATTCTTAACGTTGCATACGGAAGTTCCTTGTTAATCTAAGCCGTGTCTCCATCAGTTTCAGATAGTCTTGTGTGATGTTCCACAAAACCCTCAATTCCTCGTAGGTTCTCCGAATAACCACATCGTCATTATCGGTTCCCCGGTACATTTTGACAGACGGATGCCTCCACTGAAGTCAGTCATGCCATTCAGACCTGCATTAATCTCTGCGAAGGCAAGTTTATGGTGTGACTTATCATGTTCTCCAAATCAAGACGCAATGAATAGCATAGTAGATTAGGGAAAAGCTAGCTTAGCATCAGTTATGTTAGATTTTGGACAATGAAGCGGGGGGCTCACCGCACGCAGTGGATACAGCCCGCTGAAGAAATCAAAACAACGGCATCGTTCTCTTCGGCATAAACATTGTCTTGGTAGGTGGTTGCAATCAATTTCTTGACAATCTCATCGCCACAGTCCCCGGGCTCTGGCTCAGCAGGAACCAAGGCAGGCTCCAGTTGTTCTTTCATAAACTGCTGGATAAAATTCACTGCCACAACATCGTTCCATGTACCCCGATTAAGCAAAGGGAGTTTCGTGTTGCCCGTGAGATTGTGGATGGCTAGGAAAGGGAAGGTTGATGTTGCAACAAACAGTCCGTACTGTGCGGCATATATCGAGATTGAGTTGGCGCCCACGAAAAGAAAGTTGATATTGAGGTGGCAGTATTGAAAACAGAGGATTTTGAGGACACCGATCAAGGATCTGTGGAGCCTAGCTGAAGTAACGAAAACGTAGACGATTGGGATTTGGAGCTTGGTGCGGATAAGTTAACCGTTCAATGAAATGGAATGGAAGGCAACTGACTGCACGGTACTCGGCTGAGGTTCTTGCGGATAAAAATTGCAATAATGGCGATTGGGGTTAATTTGTTGGGAGCGGTATGTCGAAATGGTTGATACAGATAGTAGAGTCGAAGTCGTGTGACGCAACCTGGATGGTCAAAGTAAGTACAAGTATGAGACTGCACAACATTTTGCCTTGCAAGCCAGGGGAAAGAATGGGAAAGGACCATTTATTAAATTGTTGTTAAAGATTAAGGATAAGAAACGTGTTGACTCTGGACATCATCTCGCTAATGGTCCTTTGAGCATTATCAATGACACTCGAGGTGCTGCTCCAGTGGTCCTCGCTTATTCAGCCAGGTAAACAACAGTATTGGCTATGTATCCATCGAGACTTGCGGACGGCCAAGTACTGGAGCAATTATCTCAGGACAAATTATCTTTAGATCAAACAAAGGTCTTCTTAGCATTTCGAGTAGGGTTCGGATCTATAGACCCTAAGAAAGCAGAATAATAATCGCGATTTTCACTAATTTAACATTGAGTTATAGTTCGCACCAACTACCGCTTCCGGTACGAAAGAGCAGGTGCTTCTTAAACGGAGAAATGGTAAATGCTCAAGTTGGTTGTGCCTTGACTGTAGATCTCTGAACTCAGCTGCCAGTGACGCATCTTAGTATTATCTAGTCAATAATTGCCTTCCGAAGAAGCTGAAGGCAGTGAGCACTGAGAAAATATGTGTATGAGCAAACAATTGAGTAGATATGACTGCAACAACCGTATACGAGTGCATTTTCCCCATCTATTGGAACAACAGTCCAACAAACAGACCTTACACAACTATCCAATACTTTCACCCCGATTTCCAAAATGCAATTTTGCACCCTGACTACACTCATGGTGGCCCTAGCCTCTACGTCTCTCGCATCCCCAGCTGTAGTCAAGGAGCTCCAAGTTGGCGTGACAAATGGAGCCTGCAAAGCAAATCCGAATACATGCAACACTGTTCGTTGGAGCTCTCCTCACAAAAATCTCCGTTTACATGCTGACTTTGCCAAATCAACAGGGTTCCGAGATCTTCGGCTATCCTCAGAACGATGCTTGTGTAAGTTGCGAGTTGTGAGCAATCAGCTATATAAGACTGACATCACGCGACTGTAGACCGTAGATGGAAATGGGGTGAGTAATATTCCGTCCCTTTGAAAGAATTTGAATTTTGAATGCTGACACATGCTTACAGTGTAAAGTCATTGTAAGTTCAACTCATCCGGAATATGTTTAGATTAACAAATGCTGAACATGATGGCCTTCAAACAGAGAGGAGTAAGTCCCCCACGCATAGGAGGAAATGGCACAATGCTACGCGATAACAGTATGGAATCACTGCTGTGATATGCGACTAAGAGGGCTTTACGCTGTTCTCGTTGCTGAGTCTTTGCGATTGATATTCTGTGGAATGAGCTATATAAACAGAAGGGGTGGGTGGGATAGGGAGTGTGACCGAAAACTGTGGTGGGAAGTCGGGTGATGATCAGGAGGTTGTTTACTGTGACTTAAGCGAGCATAACTCCAAAATAATAAAAGTTTCAAGTTCTACCACACAAAATTTTCATTTATTCGTCATTTTAATCCTGGAGATACTGTTGGGGCACTATTTGGCTTTCCAAAGGAGCTTCAATAAACTCCAATACCTGATATGAGTCTCCGTGAAAGGTCCCAGACTTTGCCGTTGTTCTCAGCTCAGACGGTTCTATTTCGTGGATCGCTGAACATTCACTGTACAAATCTCGAAGATTCTGGTCTTGTGAGTAGAAGCGTATGTAGACCAGCATTCCTCCGTTGTGCAAGCATACTAGATTCGCAAGAGCCACCTACCAAGATAACGATATCAAGTAAATATCACGTGATATTAATCAAAAATGACTGACATGGAACTAGGTAAAGCGGGGTGCAGTGCAATTTGAAACCCAGAAGTTTAGGGCATACAAAACTTCTCGGAGTCTATGAAGTATAAGACCTGTCTAAAATTAGGCTCTATATCTCTTTTCTTGAAAAGCTTACTCAACTCTCGTGCGCCACACAGCAGCCAAGGTACTCGGCAGTCAAGCCCAAGTGGCTCAGGTCCGCATCCATCCACAAAATCTCACACCTCCCCTCCTATCAGCCTTCCAAACGCTCACCGTAATAAGCAAATGCCAACCTCCAAACCCACTCAGCTACAGCCCATCATCTTGCCTTTTCCATGTGCACTTACATCAGCACACTCAGCTCCATGATTTAGCGTGCGCATGATTGGATGAGGCGCTTGAGGGGTGGAAAGCCAGGCATCCCCCATGTCTCAGCGGCTGAGCAGCAGACCCCCATTTCGTTCACCTGGTGGCCCCTGGATATGACGCCCAGGCGGATGTGAGTAGGGGCTGACAGGTAGGCAGTCGCGTGTGTAACGACCCCCGTGCCTTTATATTAACGCCCGATCTCGCGCTTGACATTCAAGATCACTTCTGCCTTGTCTTCTCTCTTGTTTTCTTTTACGCATAGTGTCATCGTTATATTTCTTCACAGTAGTCGTTACGTTGTTGTTGGATTAGTTGTGTTCTGAAATCAATTGACCAGCAAGCGCTGAGCTGCCACCAGTATCTGCATTTATTTGCGAAAAGCGTCACGAGGCTCGATTTTGATTTCCAAGATAAAATCAAGAACTCTTCTCATCTCGCATCACATCTTTGCTACATCACATTGTATCAAACCAAGTCCAACCAGACCGGCCCTCAACCAAACTCATCACCATGTCCTCCCTCTTCACCAAATTCTACGGCTCTCAGGTCGGCGGCAAATCCACCATGTCGCACTCCTACACCGGCTCTCCCTTGTCTCTGCTAAAGCAGGACGTTCTCTCCGCCTTACAATTCTACCTCTACCTACCATACATCGTGTTTCCACTCAGGCCGCAACTCTCAGGGCCACTATGCGAACTGTACCCATCTCGGGAGAATCTCTACGACATGTTCCTACACGGCATTTTGATTATCATGCAATTACCTTTCGTGCTGAGCGTGCCGTTCTGGCTCATGTTCCCTCTCTGGTGGGTCGTGGGCGGCGTGGTGGTTTTTGTGATGGTTAGCGAGAGTATATGTTTCTTGTTGAATGGGAAGGATATGCAGGTGCAGAGTAAGGAGGAGTTTGCGGAGCGGAGGAAAGAACATGAGCATGAGCAGTGGATTTTTCTGAATGGTGTTGCTGTTGGGTTTGTTCCCCCCCTCCTTCAATTAAATCACTTACTTATTTTCATCACCACCGAATCCCCCTTGACCGTTGCCCCTCAATTTCAAGACAATTAAACATGTCCTGATTTTTGTACTTACATATATATAGACGAAATTGGCTGCAAAACAACGTTGACAGATTAGCCCTCACATTCGGGCGTCCCGTTCTAGGGGTACACAACAAAACGTACATACTTCCTCATTTTCCCTCCCCCTAGTTCCCTCTCCCCTTTCCCTTCTAATCCCTGTAGTCAAATCTAACACCCCTCAGAAACGGCATAATATTTGACGTCCTGCAATGCCTCATCCAGCGAAACTTCACCTACGCAACGCAAGACGTGCGAGACTGCTACAGCATCGTAAAATCCACACTCTACCAGCCGCACCTAACAAAAGTAATCTTCATCCTCCACTCCCAAGGCGGGATCGAAGGCGGCTTAATAATCGACTGGCTGCTGCAAGAAGTTCCACAGGATTTGCTAGCCAAGCTAGAAGTATACACGTTCGGAAACGCAGCGAACCATTTCAATAACCCGCATTTGCATCTTTTGAGCCAGCATGCGGCGCTGATGCATCCTACTGTCCCGGCGACGACGAAGACGACTACGAGCGTGCATTATCATGATCCGATTCATCCTTTGCCGAATATACATGCCATGCCACTTCCGCATCGTGAGGGGGTGAGTAACGGTACAAACACAAACACAACAAGCACAGGCACCACATTAAACACCACGCCCCCCAAACCCATAACGCGCCAAATCTCCCGCCAAGAATCCACATCGGGCAAAACTATCAGGTACATCGAGCACTACGCACACACGTCCGATTTCGTCGCCTGCTGGGGGGTATTGCACTTCACGAAGAACTTCTCGCTCGGGCCGTCGGCGCCGCGGTTTATGGGACGGGTGTTTGAGAGGAGCGGACAGGGACATCAGATGAATATGCATTATTTGGATGGGATGTTTCCTTTGAGGGCTGTTGAGGATGGTGGGTCTTCGGAATCTGCTACCAATAGTAATGATACTACTGGTGCTGCTGGTAGTGGTGCTGTATCGTCAAGGAAATCCATTTTCTCACATTTAGGGTCTCGGCTAGGACTTAGATCTGTGTCTGCGTCTGCAAGTTCAGGAGGTCGAGAGGGGCAAGAGCAGCGGGTTGGCAAAGGCGGGATAGGAGGATCTGGGTTCGTCGGCGCTGATGAGCGAGAGGGGAAGAATGGGTTTATGGAGAGTGTTCTCGAGCTTGGCCTGCCTTCTTCCTCTTCCCCATCTAGTTCCACTTCCAACGACGAAGACGCAGCCGAGCGCGCATCAGAGCGTGAAGGGTTTAAGATATCGTATCTAGGCGCGCATGGCGAACCGCTTGAAGATGGAGAGAAGGAGGTGTTGGTTAGGGATATGAGTCCGATCAGTCCTGCTACGATGAAGAGGTTTGAAAGGGAGAGGTTGGGGATGACTTCGGCGCAGAGGTTGGGCATGGTGGGTGGAGCGGGGAAGGAGAAGGGGATGGTTAATGGTGATGGGAAGGTTAGAGGTGAGAGGGAAGAGAATCGAGAGGAGAAAATGCGGTTTAGGGTTAAGGATTTGAGTCGCTTGTGGTTGTATGTTAACGGGAAGAGTCCGAAGATCGATGAGACGGATGTGGGCATTGCGAGGATGGCTACTATTTAGGTTATTCAGAGGCTATTAGAGAATGCAGCAGAGGAATATTGTCTGAGGAGACAGAAACCAAAGGAAAATGAAGGACGAGGGAGACAAGCCACAGATCTTTATTTTTAAACTTGAGCTTTACAACCGACCTCGTTCATGACTGGATCGGCTTGTTTTCTGCCCTTTATATCTAGTAGCTACGTATGTAAAGCTGTGATGTGGTCTGATGCAATGTGCGCTACCTATGCCGAAATTCCCTCTTGCTTCTTAACCCACCGCATCAACAAACACCAACTCCCTATCACCCAGCCATGAACCTCATTCCCATACCGGCACCTACGTCAACGCATCCTTTCCCCTCGTACAAACCGGACAGCCATCTCTAATCCTATCCCTTAACAACCTTGCATGCGTAACCTTAGCACCAACACTATGCGTAGCACTCCACTCTCCATTCTCATCGAGTTCCACCTCCGGCGGGGTGATGGTCCCATCCCTTCCATCGCCGAATCCTAGTAGGTGGCTCAGATGGTAAACATGACCACATGCAAAGCCTACTAGTGTCTCCATCTCGTGATCGGAGAATGGTTGACGGCAGCCAACACAATGGCCAGGTTCAGGAGGGGTGGGTCCAGTGGCCTTCTCAGTGAATTCTTTTGCTACTTCAGAGGCGGCTGCGCCGTCAGTGTTGGTAGGTATATCGGAAGTCTCGACGTCGATGTGATTATTCGGCTTGTGGATTACGTCGAATTTAACGCCTTTGCGCTGGCCGGAGCGGAGAGTTGTTTGCGCCAGCGCCACTTCGCCTCTGAGGACCCGGGCTACTCCCGAGGAGATGCTGTGCTGGATTTCGTATTCCTTGATCATGCGTGAGAGGCCTTCACGGAGGCCTTCAATCTCGAGACCTTCGGGGATGCGGCGGACTAGTGTGATGGGGTTGATTGCTGTACCAACTTCTTCTAGGAGGCCACGTATGAAACGTGGTTTGTCCATTGAGTAGTCAAGGAGGTCATTCCAGAGTTCAGTATCGTCTTGGGATTTGGCGAAGGCAATCGCTTGGGAGACGTCGCGGAGTCGATCAATTATTAGGGTGAGTGCACGTTTGGTCTGTCCGGTCTTGGAGTAGAGGTAGACTAGTTCAGGGATATAGTCTCTGTCTTCGCATTCTTGCGTGGCCTATGTATGTTAGAATCCATGTCCTAAGCAGGGAATGAAGTCCAACCTTTTCAAACGTGTAGAAAGTTGAGGACTTCAGAAAGTCCATCAACAGTTCTCGATCGTACAGAGCAAAAAGATGGACAGCAAGATCGGCTAGGTCATCGACAAGTGATTTGCTTTCTGCGACCAATCTTTCTCTGGATTCGCCTTGGTGCTCTTCAATGCCGTCGCCTCTCCAAAGCGAACTCACGTAGAAGAACAGATACAACGTCATGCTCTTCTCCTGCAATTGTGAAACAACAACTTGAGGACTGACAAGTCCATGCTGGGCTTCGTCAACCAATAGTGAAATGGCTTCAGAAGTCAATTCTCGAAGTTCTGCAATTGGAGCGCTTCGCTTTTGCTCTTTTGAAACACGAAGCATAATCAACCCGGGAATATCATCTGCAACAGCATCGACTAAATGATACTCCTTGATCAAATTCATAGCAGTGTCTGCATCTTGGAGTTGGATGTAGCACTTCAGTGCTTCGCGTGATCTTCCAGCGGCGACATGAAGCTTCCCTAAACTCTCCATGACTATCCGCCAGTCTCGTCCAACTTCACCATCCTCAACACTGTCCTCGCGAACGTCGCGGTATTTCAGCTGATTTTCTAGCACTGTCGTCACACTCTTGATATCAAAGAGATCTGGTGGCCACTGATCAAGGAGCTCTCTTATCCTTGGGCGATTGCGTGCAGCGTAGTGGCCTAATATAACTTCGTATATTTCAGACTTGAGTGGTGGTCGCAACTGTGTCGTTGGGATGTAATTTGTGATCTCATCAAACTTGCCAGCCCCGACGAAAGTGTAGACATATTCCTCCCACTGCTGCGCGGTACCGAGAACTTTACCGCATACTTTACCAGCATTGACCCAGTCACCAGCCTTGATCAATTGCTGAATCCAAAGCTCACCTACTCGGCGCTTTTCTTTCTCGACTGCTGAATTGATGAGCTTACTTGCAGAATTTACTGTGGACGCATCATCATAGAAGTCATCGCTGCTTCCTTGAACTTGGTCTGGTGTCCCGGGTCCAATCTCGGCAAGTTTCTCGGGTGAGGCCGAAATGACCTCTGGGTGCTCCTCGATCAGCTCCCATGCTTCTTGATTCTTCTCGTGTTCCAGGAGCCATGAGAGATGATCCGAAAGATCTCGTTTGGTCGCTAAAATGCAGTCGTATGGGCTGTGCATGAAGATCTTCATCCCCGGTACAGCAATATGTGGATGGGCAGCAGGTGACCGTTGGCCAGGTTTTGCTCGGGCACTGCTGGCGACACTTTGTTTTGCATCCGACCCTTTACTCCCATTACTGTGGGTGCTAGCACCAGAGCTGAGAAGAGTGGTTGCGTTGATTGTAGCATTCCACATCCCACTGCCCATGCCTGCCAAAGCCTCGAGTGTGCCACGTGATGATTGAGAAGCAGGTGGAGCACGTGCCGCTGGCAGAACACCCAAATGGTAGTCAGTTGCTGACAGGCGTTCAAATCGGCTGACAGTAAGAGTATCGGTATCAACTTCTTGGGAGGAGTTTAGATCAATGAGACGAAGCTCTGGCGACTTGGCATTGAGCCTCCGCCGAATGCCACCTCGAGGTTCACTGCTGGAAGATGCTGTCGATGCCTTCGACTTGTGACCTTTTGCCTGTTCCTCTTCGTCGTCTTCGTCCGGTGTAATGTAAGCAAGTACGAGAAGCAAAGTAGGGGTATATAACGACAATCCAGAAATAATGCAATCCATGCGTAAACTAGACTATTAGTGAGGATCGATAATTTGAGTGGTTGAGACAACTCACATTTTGATGATCTCGGGCTTCCCGACTGATCTTTCCCCCACATGTTTACCAACACCAACACTGCCTGGATGTACATTGATGATCCAGATAGTTCCTCCCCATCCTACCACCAACTTCTCAATTCGCTGACTGTTTTTCGAAGCCTGCTGTTTCAACTTCGTAGTCGCGGGTGACGCAACGGATGTCTCCCGTGCTTTATCATCCTCATCTGTTTCGAGGCTTCTTTCATCGATCCATTCAGCTCTTCCTTTCCAAACACCAGCCATTTCTTCCCATCCATTGTCCTGGGGCCGGTCAACATGACCAATTCGTTTCCAAGCGGATTCGAGGTCGGAACTATCCAGATGCAGATGGGATCGCATGATTTTAACTCCTTGCTCGTTGATCCAGACAACATATTTGCCTGACAATGACCATTTGATAGTACTAATAGTTCCCTCTCCCGAATGTAGGATCGTGTCCTTCCCAGCATTCCCCCCAAGACCGATTGCACCTAGCCAACCTGACGCTGTGGCTGCAGCGGTTCCAGTAGTCGTCGATTGAGAGGCGCCAGGCGCTTTACCACCTACTGTGAGGACCAGGTTCCCCGCCAGGCCGCCGGATATATAGGTTCGGTCATTCTTGTAGTCTGGTGAGAGGGCAACAGCCTGTACTGGCCGTCCGAAACTCCGTAACTGCACGTCCTTTGCATCTACCAGCGACTGCACACATACATTCCCATCAATCGAAGATGTTGCGATGTATATGGCGTTTGATGCAGTGTTGGGGACCAGATGTATTCGAGGTGTGCGGGGAGATGCTGTAGAAGCTTCTGATGTTATAGAAGGGCTTCCTCTGGGTGTTTGTGCTTGTGATACAACTCTACTGACGCCCTCTGGGACAGGATTGTTCATTGGCGGAGGAAATGGGGATATTGAGATGCTGGAGGTAGAGGCCGTATGGGCATGGTATACTCGTAGAGGTTGGAAGGATGGTAGGGACAAGACATGCTGCAATCCATAATTAGCATTGAATTCTGGCGTTCTCAAAATATAGAAATGACTGGACTTACAATGTTTCCATTATGTGTTCCAATGATCTAGACATCACATCGTTCAGCAGATTTCCGAGACCGCTCTTTCTGCTGGACCTTACCATCTTGTCCCCTCCCACTAGAAAACAGCTCGTAGCATCTCCATTCCTGTATACCGATGCCAGCTGGCTGGTCATCCGGGCATATTTCAGCTTGGGCTCGTCTTCCTCTTCGTCCTCATCATCGTCATCGGTCTCCTCTTCACTGTCCTGCACTGCATCTTCCCTCTCGCCCGCATCTCCGCCATCGCGGCTCTCCTCCTCCCTCTTCGACGATTCAGTGTCGCCCTGATCCGTAGACTCGTCGGCCATGGCGGCGCACTGTTCTGATTACATCTGGTGATGGGAGCAAGGGCGTTGGGTATTGGGTCGTCGACGTCAACCTGGCCCGCATGCCCTGGAGCTCAAGCTTAGCCGAGCATTTTGAAGCTCGGCAGGGCGGTGCGGCGGAGGCAAGCTACGCCGATTGATTACAGTAGATATGGTGGAAAGTTTATTAATCACAACACTATGGAATTGTATATTTCAACCGCACTTCCTCCACCGCCTCTACGATTCTTTTGATCCTCTTTTCCTGGAATATGCAGAGCTTTGGGAGACAGTTTTGTTCTCCCAATGTCCGCCAATTTCTTAATAATGGCAATTTACGACCACAACCTTTGAGATGTCTACATGCAACGGCAGCAGGTCAAACTCCTCGAAAAAGAAATTTCTTCTCATCCAATGCTACGCTCCAACAGGAAGCAACCTCAAATGAGGCGTCGGAGAATCTACCGCCCGCACAGAAGCGGAAACCAGTGCGATCTCCTGCTGGCAAGACATCTCTCCGTCGAGTAGCAGTTGAAGCCCAAAGATCTTCAGAGAGTACCAGTCGACGGCAGGATGTGGTGGCAGATGGAGAGGGAAGCAATAGGGTTACGGCGATATCAGTGGCAGATCAGTTCGACATGGATGCTGTTGCCCGGATCCTGCGATCACACGGGTTTCCAATTGACCCAGACGCGACTGGATTCGAGATGGACCAAGTAATACATACTAGGGGCGTCAACAATGGAGATATATTCGTCTTTCCTTCTGGATCCGTGGTTGCATGGTCACTGCCGGAAGATGTTGTGTCGGATCTGGCTACCAAGACTCTGTTGCCGGCAGCTGTTATTCCACATACTGGACAAGTCGAACTGGAAGATTTGGAATACGCAGAGGATCCCAAACGAGAGAATAGTACCGTGAAAGGAGATATTATTGTCTTGGGGACTAAGTCGAGCTCCCTAGGAGAAAATCTAGGGTATAGCTATCCACCTTTCGAAGTTGTTATTGTAGCTAACAGTAAGCAGCTCGCGAGTCGATACCACACTGGCAAAAATTGCATTCTCTTCGGGTCTTGCTCGATCGACTAAACTTGCAGTACTGGAAACAATGCTGGGGAAATACTTCGAGTCCACTCGAACAATACCAACGACTCTCTCTCGTGGTTCGAAGCTACCTTTCAATCGACGATTCATGATGCAGAAGACCGGCGAACTGCTGGAACTGCGAGCTCAACTCAACCATTATTCCGAACTTACCGATTCGCTTCCGGATCTCTTTTGGGATAGCAAACATGAGCTGGGACTGGAAGGATATTATGACCAAGTAGGGAGAGCTCTTGATGTTGGGGTTCGAATCAAGGCTTTGAACGAGAAGATGGACTACGCCCAAGAAATCGCCTCGATTCTTCGTCAAACGATGAGCGAGAAGCACAGCATCCACCTCGAGTGGATTATCATTATCCTTATCGCGGTGGAAGTAGGGTTCGAGCTTCGCCGTGAGTGGAAGGAGAGGAAAGAACGGTTGGGAAAAGAGATCATCGAATGATATCCGTCCCTTTACTTATCGACTTTTTGATTACCAGCAGGACGGGCGGGCTGACGATGTGAATACAAGCATTGCAATTGGACAAGCATTGCAATTTGGCGTTCAGAAACTATTGGCATTTTTTGGTGGCGTTTGCATTGACGATACCCCGCTCCATATCAAGAATACCTCGGCGATCCGGACAAAAAAAAAATTTATTTTAAAATAATCAATCAATCATACTGGTCCCATCTATCCAACGCGGCAAGGATGCAGGATCAAGATCTATTTCTACTTGGCAAAGCCTTTTCTGTGTTTGGCTTTCGGGCACTTTCGGTCAACCCACGAACGGAAACCTCGGTCAAGGATCTCTCCCAGTCGGGTGGGTGTCTTGACTCGTTTGTTGACGAAACAGGGCATACTCTCCGTGGGTGCATTGGTTCTAATTTACTCTCAAATTGTTACCAGTTCTAGCCTCAAACAAAGCCCTCGATGTAGGTCATGACTTTGAGGCTTTCATTCTCTTCTACTTTCTAGAACGAAGCTCTACAGGCGGGAGATTGACACTGTCAGGAAGACCTCGGGAGGCTTGACGTGACAGCTTGGCTTGGTTGTTGACAAATCTTGCCGAACTCAACTCCCGTCGAGAAAGTCAAAACGAGAACGCGCATCCATCCCATCCATCCCATCCATACCTTATCCCCACAGCCACCCACCCACTCGAACACCCCTCAACCCCGCCCCCCGCATAACGCTAAGTCCTCAAACCTCCACACGACTTCGCCCAATGCCTTCCTACCCTCCCTGGCGCTGCACTTCCCCAGAGTCCAGTATTCGCCAACGTTCCATTGGACTGGACTTGATTGACTGGAACAGGGGGATTTCAACAAGTGTCCGAAATTCTTTCCACAAGGGGACTTTGACCCGCCAGAATCCGGCTGGTGGCGATAGTGGGCTATCCGACCAGTCAAATCTCAGCCCAATGTTATTCGAACCACTCGCCCCCAGACCTACCTATCAGACAAGACCAAAGCCATCAGATAGATCTGACAGCTGCATCCCAGATCCGAAGCAGCTAGCTCTGTCGTTCTGGTACGATTTGTTCTACCATGTCTCCCACGTTGAATACTTATACAGATTATGATGTTCAGCTCCAGCTATTCGAACTGGGGGCTCGAGGAGATGGATGAGATGGAGTGTTCCTAGGAGATCTGTTTCTTGAGTCAAGTTAAGCTTTCCGAGACAAAATCTTGACACGCTCAAGACTCACCAAGCCCGGCCCCTTCCACCAATCTCTTGTGGGCGGGAGCTTGAAATAAACTTCCTGGGGGAATTGGCGCCTGGGCGTCTGAGTTCGAGACCGGCAGCGCCGCGCCTCGGTCATTCGTCGGGGACACCATCACCCTCAACCAACCTTCTTCAGCTTCCCCTCTTTCCGCCTCCACATTATCTATCGGGACAGGACGGCGTGAAATCCGCTTACTGTATTCCTCCCTTCCTCCCGTTCTACTAGGAAATCTCCGGTATTACTAGCGGGCCTCAAAAATTGTGTTCAGAACATCGGACCTGTTCCTGGTTGTAGGTTAGTCTACTATGTTACAGCAATGCCATTCGTTACATTACACTGCCAAGTCTCAGCCTCGTGTCGCCCATGGAATTGGTGTTCATCGTTAGATCTAGTGACCATGATATCTTGAGTTTGGGTATCCGCTATCCTTGGCATGCAGTGTCATGGTTGAGCATTGGCATCTGGGGTGGGTGTAGGGTCAACATCTGTTATCTTCCTGCAAGTGATATTTCCCCGCATCCGGCCTTCCATAAGGTATATTTAAACCCTCTCTCCCCCTTGCTGGTTCTCCATCTTTTCAAACATTGCTCTCCCATTTCACGGCATTGTTGTTTAATTTCCACAATCTAAGTTCCAGTTCCAAATCGCCATCATGAATTCCTCCGATACGGAGAAGGCTACACTCGAGCAGGTCGAGCGGTCCGTCTCACAAGACTCAAACGATGCTCGAATTGCACAATTCACTCCAGAACAGCAGAGGAAAATCATCCACCGGGTTGACCGACGCCTTGTGACCACACTCGGTGCTCTGTATGCTTGCAGTCTTATGGACAGGACCAATCTTGGTGCTGTAAACATTGCGGGGTTTGTCTTTGTGCCACTTTCCTCTTTAGGACCTCGCTAATGTTATTCTCAGCATGTCAAAGGCCCTCAAACTACACGGTGAACAATACAGCTTGATCGTGCTCATATTCTTCATTCCATATGTGCTCTTTCAACCACCTGCCACTGTGATACTGCGGAAGTTGGGGCCTCGCCGCTTCCTGACAGCCATCGTCATACTCTGGGGAGGCTGCATGATCGTGAGTAATCCAAGCCTCCATATATCAGCAACGCCTCTAACTAACTCGACCAGGGATTTGGCTTCGTCAGTAAATGGGATCAGATGGTTGGTCTCCGTGTCATACTCGGTGTCCTCGAAGCCGGTTTCTTCCCAGGATGTGCCTACCTTCTGTCAACTTGGTACACACGATACGAACTCCAGAAGCGGAATGCAGTCTTCTACCTCATTGGCAGCATGGCTTCTGCATGCTCCGGCATTCTAGCTTACGGGATCATGCAAATGAACGGACTTGCTGACCTGGGAGGCTGGAGATGGATCTTCATCGTACGTTCCACTTTCCCAACCCACAATACCCCAAGTGCAAGACTAACAACCGCCTCAGATCGAAGGTCTCCTAACCTGCGTCCTCGGTATAATCGGCTACTTCCTCATCGTCGACTTCCCGGAACACGCCGCGACATCCTGGAAGTTCCTCACAAAGGCCGAATCCGACTTCATCGTAGCCCGAATCGAGATCGACCGCCACGACGCCGTACTCGAGCCCTTCTCGCTAAAATCCTACCTCAGCAACGCCTTTGACTCCAAAGTCTGGGGCTTCGCATGCCTTTTCGGCCTAACCACCATAAACACCTACGCAATCGCCTACTTCCTCCCCGTGATCCTCCGTCTCGGAATGGGTTTCTCCATCGCCAAAGCCCAATGCCTCGTCGCTCCTCCTTATGTAGCAGCCGCAATCGTCATGTTTGTGTGCGCAGCCATCGGAGACAAGTATCACATCCGCGCACCCATCATCATCGGCAACGCTATGTTGGGACTCATCGGCCTTCCACTCCTCGGATACGCTACGAACAACGGAGTCCGGTATTTCGGGGTCTTCCTCGCTACGATCGCGTGTAATGCTAATATCCCCGCCGTGTTGACGTATCAGGCGAATAACATCCGCGGGCAGTGGAAGCGAGCCCTCTGCTCTGCTACGCTTGTGGGCTTCGGTGGCATCGGTGGGATTATAGGGAGTACGGTATTCAGGGACCAAGACGCGCCTAAATATCACCCAGGAATAATGACGACTATGATCAGCAGTGGCCTGGTGATTGTCATTACGTGTTTGATGACGGTGAAATTCCATCTGGCGAATAAGCGGGTCGATAGGGGTGGCAAGGCTATTGAGGGACAGGAGGGCTTTAGGTATACTTTGTAAGCTGGGGCAGCTGTAGTCACTCAGAGGAAAGGCATGCATATCATAGCTAGGTAGCTAGGTAATTGGCTGATCTCGAATGTGAGGGTATAATTTCAATGGGAAGTTTTCTGTCACGTGATTGGACTGGAAGCGAGTCGCTGCCAAGACCGACCCCAACCACCACCAGCACTGCTCCAGTACACAACCACAACCATCAAAAGCATCACCGATCAAACCTCCAGCATCACAATTCAAAGCGAGAGCTCGCACGCTATATCGTAATCCTGTTAATTCCAGATTCCGAATCCCTCACCTGCTCAACTCAACAACCTGGTGGACATCCAACACCCGGACCATTGAGGCACTTTTAAAACGTACCACACCACATCTCATCCCTCAGCAGCTCTCAACAGGAGCAGGAGCAGGAGGGATAGAGCGATATCTACGAGGAACACTGCTTATCAGACCGCGCTCATTCGTACAGAATTACACCTCGGAGGGAATCTGGCCCATGAGATGTCTGGTTATCAAGTCAGCCGGAGGAAGTTTGGTAATGGCATCAGCAATGCCCAAAGAAATTGAGCGCACTCTTCCAACATTCTCTCAAGGATCTAATGAGGGGAAGTACCCCGCGTTGGCAATCTTTCCAAGACCCCTCCTTATCTATTGTTATTCTAGAACACGGATATATCCAATAAAGCACGACTTTGCGTCCCGAGAGTCTGGTTCCAGGATAACGAGCTTGATGTGGTTGGTTAACCCAGTTCTTGGTGCATACCTTGGCATGTTTACCTCAACGAGGATGCACCGCATTCACACATGCCGCTCGTGTAGCCAATGATGCACCCCTCACAAGCGCCCAGATGAGAAGATGGTGTTATACCTCGCTTGTTTCATGAAGTCCTATAGACTGTTATTTTTACGATGCATGAGCACCTCAAATAAAGTCAGAAGCCAAGATGCAGCTAGCCATTGGCTACTTCGACTGGGGAACCAACGTTCCAGATCCATATAATCTCTGGTGCTTCTCATGAGGTTTGCCGCTTTTCCATCAACTTCTCCGTGCTAATTCTTTCCATTCTGTCCTTCAGTGGATTCTCAACAACTCAGGCTTCGTAGACATGGTTACGTCCAGCCATCGGTGACCACCTATCAGCAGGGACAACCAATGTTTGCCCAAGAACAAAATTTCGACCCTGGGCAATATCAACATATGCTCTCCCCTCCTCCAGGATACACTGTATCTGGAAACGCCGGCTTGGTACGGGCTCAAGGGAATGCTCCAGGACTTGGGCCTGAAAGCTTCCGTACCAGCAGCACGCAAGATCTGCGAGCCTCTATGACTGGATACCCCGCCTATCAACCAAGACTGCAAGCGGCTGTTCCGCAGCAAGAAGCCTTCATTCAAGGACAATATGCAAATCCAAATCCGTCATCCGTCACTCCGCACCACATCCCCAATGGGATCATCCCCTCTGACAGACCTCAGAGTTGTGCCCCAGGATTCGGAACCGGAGCCTCTGCCAGCAACGGCACAAAAAGATTCCAACGGCCAGCTTCCCTCGGTCCACACCCCACCGAACAAGGCAAACTCGTTCCCAACCCTCTCCCGAGGCCCAGCTACGAGCCTGAAAGTACTGGAATTGGCATGGAACAAGTCCCGTCTCCGCCAGGTGCTCACGCTAGGAACGATGATGCGAACAGCCTAGCCAACCCCTTATATGCCATGGCACCATGGCCTTCTCGCAAACGACGAAGGCGTTCGCTATCGATGTCAAATTTCTCGGAAGATGAGAGACCAGAAGCTTTGAGCCACGAAGAGATGCTAGACTCTATCCCTCTCCTGGAGAGAAGGCTCGGAATACTTCAGCGAAAGCTCGACGATCAGACTCAAAACTTCGCAGATCAGACGCAAAACCTCGAAGATCAGAAGCAAGAAATCGAACGCTTCAAGAAGAGTCAGGATAAGCTCGAAGAGACTGTCAATACACTACGCCATCTATCTCAGCAATATCATCAGGGAGGTGAAGATCAACATGACGAAGCTGGATCTCATCCTGGACACAAGTCTACTCCAGGTCAGGATCTCGCCGACACTGAAAGCACCTCGACCCACTTCAAAGTCCTACACATCCCTGCCAATGGCACACCACCTAGAATCATCAGTCTTCCATTGATTAATATTCAGTCCGAGGGAACGGAAGATGCAAATCTCGGACGCCTCCCCGACATGAGGTCTTTCTGGGGCAATGAAGGCTGGTCGAGTCGCGAAGTCATTCAGACCATATTCGGCGACCGCGATCTAGCTGCCCAGGATATCAATGCCGTGTATTACATTCTCAAAACTAAAGCCGAGAACAATCTTTTGCCAAACCAACACTTCGAATTTGGAGTCTGGGGCGACGTCTGCATCATGCGGCAAGCGACCCAGCCATTTGATGAGGAAGGACTGACGAGATATGTTGATATATCAAAGAATGTTTTGGTGATGCATTATTGGAAGGTCATGTTCAAGGATGTCCTCAAGGTTCGACAATTGGTTTGAAGGAGGTTGCTCGCGATTTCACTTACCCAAATTGATACCTTTGTTTCCATACTGCACAATTCGGAATTTACAGTTTTCTCAATTCTTGCATTTTCTAGTATAGTACAAACCACTTGCCCTCTATGTCTTCATTTCCAGTCTCAGGTAAATCTGCCGTCGCCTAATACCACGCAAGTCTGATCAGAGAATCCGGCAAGAATACCGCCCTGTGTCGCCAATTGCAAATCTCACTTCGGCCAGTGGCCTGAGCAAGTTGGGCTCCCAGCCAAGAAATATTCAGATTGCATTATCCATCTGGGCACCAGTCGTCCCACATTCCATACCACCATCATGAAGAACCAAACGGTACGACCGACCGAAGCGCGAAACTACAATGTTTCAACAGGCATGTCGGCTCAGCCGCCTAAGTTGCAAGTCTCAGCTGTTTTTTTGTGCGTATATTAAGCTCTGCCGTGCCGCACTTGCAGTCCTCGGTGTCCAATCTCAATGAGCGCCTCGTCCAAGGTCTTGATACCATGGTAAAAAGCATCGTCTCCCCCTCTCATCGGCAGCCGGTTCCGAAATCTGTGTCATTTTGTTCCTTCGTAGCCACGGGTCCTATGCAGTTTGGTGCATTGGAGCGAGGTTTGTTTTCTCCTCCGGCATGACTCTAGTATTTATCGTCTTCGTTTATTTCAGGGGTAAATTCCTCGCTCATACATCCAGATAATTTTTGAGAACTGCTAGTCCAGCTCCGAAATAGAGTGTCTTATCGGCCCAAATACTGTTGTTGGTGATACAGATCTTCCCCGCCAGTAAATTCCGGTTCTATTCCCAGCTGCCGGCAGCAGGCTGGGACCTGGTTCAGATTCACAACTGCTACATCCACTTCATCTGCGTCATACACTCCAAACGCACTACAGAGTTCTAGCTCGAGATCTTATGCCCGCTACTGATCTGACAACCCATCAGAACATTTTAGTTGATCCATGATGGATCGACGTTTGAAGCATGTAGATGACAAGTCAAACCGGGTAAATTTGCGGCTCCCGGTCTTTCGTTTCCGTTTGATGTTTCGTAGCGTGGAGAACTCTACCTAATTTTTTTGGTTAGACTCTCGATCCTCTCATCCGGGGTAATCTGGGGATAATTCAGGCTCTGTAGATTGGCTAAAAGTGAAGACGGTCTGCCGGCCCCCACATGTCACATGCCGAGTCAGACTTGAATCCGGGGTTAATCTGGGTAATAGGCGGATTACTGGAAGTTTGCCCAAACGGCAGGACGATAGTCACCTGAACGTAGCCGCACATATATTTTACATAGTGGGCAGCGCTGGCTGAGGCTAACGGCAGGAAGCAAAAGGTTCATTTCGGCGGCGACTATGCTTCTGACGACATGTTTATTCTGCCCTGGTAGGCTCGACGGCCCCACCGGTACATGAAGTTTGTCTACACATCCCTCTCTATTTGCGCCATCGGCCTTAATCATGGAGGCCTCGTCCTGGGCTGGAACTTTCGACGAGATGGGCCCCACCGAACCAACTTCTCTATCATTTGGGCTACTACTCACAGAAAATCTCTCTTTCTTTCTCGGCTTGTTGAGACTGCTGTATACATCATACCAAGAGCGTCTTACCACCATCGCCCTCCACCGTCGTTATATATGACCAAGTCCTACTCGGACTAGCAGTCCACACGTCTCTCGCTTACGAACATCACCGAACGGCCTTCTCTCTCTTCCCAGTTGGGTATCCTCCAGGACTTGACATGTCTCCAACATGGCCTCACGGCAATGTTACCCAACCTGGCAGTCCCAACCGGGACTTCGATGACGCAGAGAAAGGTCTGTACGACGACACTCCCAACCTGCCTATCCTCCCACCTCTTCCAAGTACGGATGAGAGGCCGCAGAATCGCATTGACACAGCCCTATCGCCGACCTCGCCAGTTCATGAAGGCACAACTCCCTTCTCAAGTGTACCAGTACTGTCTCTATCATGGCCAGGAGAAGGAAAGCCCCCAAAGCTCACCTCCGTCGCCCCCAGGAAGCCAACCAGGGAGAGTCGATGGATCCGATGTCAACTATGGTTCAACACCTACCGGAAGTTCTTCACCTTTGTCACGCTGCTCAACCTGGCTGGTATCATTATGGTTTCACTTGGTCGATTTTCGTACGCTGAGACTCATTCTGGCGCATTGGTACTTGGGAACCTTCTTACTGCCGTCCTGATGCGCAACGAATTATTCCTGAGATTCCTGTATGCCATCGCCATTTACGGTCTCAGAAGCGTAAGTACTTTCCCCCAGTCTTCCTTAAACTGGCACTGATAATATTTCCTCAGTGGGCTCCGATATGGCTGAAGTTGTCCGTGACATCCATCTTGCAGCACGTTGGAGGAATACATTCAGGATGTGCATTATCTGGAGCCGCGTAAGTCAATTTCTTTGTCTACCAGTGAACAATGCTAATACTGGGAACAGATGGTTGGTGTATAAGATTGTCGACATTGTGCGCCATCGCTCGGTGCAACACCGGACCGTGATTGCCACCGGAATACTTACTAATATTCTCGTCATCATATCGGTCCTGAGTGCCTTCCCGTGGATTCGCAAGTCAGTATAAATTCCCCACCCAAATATCACAGTAGCTTATTTTTTGGATTAGCTACCACCACAATGTCTTCGAGAGACATCACCGCTTCATCGGATGGCTGGGTCTTGGTGTATGTAGCCCCCTCTGAATTTCCCGTTCTCGAAACTGATATGTGCTAGGCCACCTGGTGCTTTGTGATTCTCGGAAACACATATGATATCAAACATGGGCGATGGAGACACGACGCGAACTCTTTACTGAGTGTGCAAGAGCTATGGTTCGCGGTATTCATGACAATATTGTACGTTCCCCAATTCGACATTCTATTACACGACTGACATCCAGAAGTGTTCTCATCCCCTGGCTCACCCTCCGAAAAGTACCTGTCGATGTTGAAATCGTCCGTCCCCACTCCCGCTTACTGCGCTCATCACTGACAAATGCTCCAGCCATCCCCCAAAGTCGCCGTTCTCCGTTTCGAGCGCGGGATCCAGCAAGGTCTACTTGGGAGAATCAGCCGTACATCTATCATGGAGTACCACGCATTTGGTATCATAAGCGAGGGGAGGAAATCCCCTTATCATTATATGATCTGCGGCGTACAGGGCGATTTCACCGAGAGTTTGGTTAAGAATCCTCCGAAACATGTTTGGACTCGGGAGCTGAAGTTCGGTATGTTCAACCAACTTTCGATAATTGAGAGGGTGGTGTGCTGATTTTTTGTAGCTGGTGTCGGCCATGCATCTGCGATGTTTAAACGTGGAATCCGGATTTGTACAGGAACAGGCATCGGAGCCGCGCTCTCGACTTGTATCCAGAGCCAGAACTGGTACCTCCCCCTTCCCCCTTCCCCATCCCCCCTCTCTCTGTCCCATTTCACTTCTGATTACTAAATGTAATTTCACAGGTTCCTAATCTGGATCGGCTCCGACCAAGAAAAAACATTCGGGCCAACAATAACAGGTTTAATTCACAACAACATCGAGCCAGAACGTATGATCCTCTGGGACTCGAAGAAGAGAGGCGGACGGCCGGATACGATGCAGTTGCTGAAAGATACGTGGCGGAGTTTTGGCGCGGAAGTTATTTTCATCACATCGAATATGAAGGGGAATAATGAGATGATGCAGGGTTGTCATGTTGGTATGTGTTACATCACATCCATCCCCCCTCCCCCCTATGTTTATTTCGCTTTCGAGGGGAATTTCTCGTTGATGAATGGATTGCTGACGGGGGATGTAGCTGGGTTACATGCTTTTGGCACATTATGGGATTTCTGATCGTCCGACAATAAAAACTACAGTCTGGGCTCCACCAGGTCAGGACAGGAAACACTTGAACAGCATGACCGAAGCGAGGTTTCTTTAGAAGTCAGTTGCATGTATTGCATGGAGGTGTAGAAGTTGACGTGTTTTCTCTATAGGCTGCGGTTTTTTTCTTGGTACTGAGGGGGGATAGCGTGGATTAGCCGAAGGCGCTAAGGTTCTGGCTACCCTTGAATAGAGCTCTCTTATATTATACCTCATAATCAAGGCTCTACTGGTTTTTTAACTTTCCCTGGTCATACCGCCCTATAGTATCTAATAGGTTACCAAGAAAAAAACGCAGCTTATCTAGATTAGAGCTTGATTTATAAGGGATAGAGAGCTCTAAAAGCTCTTCCTCATGTATATAAACCCACTCTCACTCTAAATTTAAAACCACAGGCACAGCGAAAAGAGGCCGTCGTTAACGGGCTGTGGCCAACGAAGTTCAACCACCATCCTAGGCGATACCCCAAGTTTTGAAGACCTAAATATCACCGAAGCAGTGCAGACCTTGATATCACTCGTACGCTGTTCGGGTAGAGGCTATGCAGCATGTTTAGAAACCCGATAATATCGCCATGGTTCTCGGCCAGATAATCAGTACTCCTTATTAGAAATATAACCGCACCGCAAGTTAAAAAATTGCGTATCTATTGCACCAGATTTTCTTTCCCTGCTGGTACTTTCCCAAAGCCTCCAACCCAGCTGAGATTTATTGACCAAGGCTCTTCATTGGCATTCGAAGACAGCGATGTGATGCAGTGTAGTTAACCACTCATTGATGTAAATCTACATTTCATACGGCCAAATCTTCTCAGCAAGTTTCTTCTCCACTTCATCATCCGCACTCCCAACAAAATGTGCCTTCATCCGCTTCATTTCAGCTCGCACTTCGGTAAACCGTCCAACTTCGATGCATCCATCCACGGGCACGCCCCAGTTGTCTCGAAAATATGCCAAAAAGGGGCTAACATAGCCTCTAGTATCTTTCTCGTGCTCGTAAGAAGCGATTTCGTCTTCAGTGAAGACCCAAGGACAGGGGCCAGCATCCGGGCAAAGTTCCTCCCATCGATTGGCAATGCTCATCAGTGACTGGCGCAGAAAGAATGTTTCATTATTGCTCCACGAGCTTTGAACCCAACCTGCAGGTCCAGTGCGTAAATGCAGCTCTGCTGCTCGCTGCAAGACGGCCCAGAGCCTTGAATTCTTCACTCTTGTGGAAGATAGGTAGTATTTGTGAAGGTACTCACTACCGATAGCATTGTCGATGTATGTTTTCTCATCCGGGGACAAGTTGTGGTAGTTCTGTGGCGGCTCGGGCCACGAATCCAGGTCGTCCAGAACCGTAAGTGCTGGGCCGTGGTGCTTGATTGCGGTCGGGACATGACTGTGGTAAAACAATGGAAGACTCGATGCGGCTTGCCAGTCAATTACGTGTGATAAGTTCTTTGTTTCAGGATCGACGAATATGTTTTTGGGATGGAGGTCTGGATGCCAAAGTGTCGGCGAGTGGATATCGACATCCTTAGTCAATTGAGCAGGCACCATTGCTGGGGTCAATTGAAGATACCGATCTATCAGACTAAGCATTTCGTGTGGAGGCTCTGGTTTTACAAGAGAACGATGATAGTTCATGCGAGGAGTAGCGTATTCCTTAATGAACTTTCTTTCATTCCCTGCCAGTGCTTCGATAAATTGCTCCGGCGTTGCAACTTCTACTTATTAGCCTCGAGAATTAACATATGAATGGGCAGAGGATTACATGGTCCGCGACTGAGATCCATACCAGCTTTTTCGCCGCTCCAAAATTCATTCGAAACGAGCGGTCCCATCGTAAAGCGGTCTAGCATTTGAGATGATAATGGCGGGTTCGTCTGGAGAGGGTCGCTGTTTGGAATATCTTCTCTAAAATAGAGACAACCAAACTTAGTAAACTTTATTGATACGAGTTTTTTCTCGATTTCCAAAATCTTGTCCACAATGGCCATTCGATCGTTCATGGGTAATGTGTTCAAAGTTTTCCAGAGGTTCCCAAGAGGCTCCCCTACAGCCTTCTCTTCGATAATATATTCCGCGCCGATAGCATTGCTTCGATTGGCAGACCACGCGATTATGCGAGGAATTGGACTACTTAAAGCATCACACAGCTAGCTAATTAGTGCCAAGTCTCTATTGCGGGCCGAATCAACTTACAAATGTGCGGGTGGCAACCTCCGATGCCGTTGTATAGAAGGAGGGCCCAGCGCACGGGTTTGGGAGCTTTGCTAACACTTCAGTGCCATTGTCCATTGTGAGGATATATGCTTTGTTGTTCATCCCCTCTTTGCACTTTAGAATTTTAGTACCTATGGCGTACATTAGATTCAGTCCGGAAGCTTCATTCGAAAGACGAACAACAACGGGCCCCGCTGCTAAAGCATGCTGCAACTGCTGCCTTCAACAGTGCTTGAAGGTTAAACTTAAGGTATCTTTCCTTCAAACGGGACGATTCATGTATTCTATTGAAACTCAGTTTCTAGTACAATGATAGAATGGGTTATGAACGGACGCCCAGCGATGTCTCGTGTACTTGTAGAGATCGTCTTCCGATATCGTCTCAACTACCCAGAGGTGAGTGACCGATACAAACAACAGAGAAGTAAATCAGTACCGGTTTTATCATCTTTCGCCGCGAGGAGGAGAGGAATTGCTGTCGCGTGCTCTGTACTTATTATACTCAAATGGCGAAGGCCAGTCTTGCACCAGGATGTTGATGAGCCTGAGGGAAATCGAAAGTGACAATAGGCAGTGGGCCTTAGTCGTGGCAGCTGCTGCAGAATAGAATAGATACGCGATAGATGAGGCATACTGTACTCCTGGTGTACATTGCAATGAGATCAGCCGACATTGATCGGAGCCTTACCTATATGCCCACTAACCTTGTCTCGGTAAAACCCTGCGCCTTGGAGTTAATCGGCCGTAATGTGCGGGGACCTTTGTAGCTTTTTTCGATAAAGTCTTAAAATAGTGGCTGTAAGCCAATGAGAAACGACAGGTTAAGCTCAGCCATCAGAGGGGGAAATGAGATAAAGCGCATTTGGTTTTTGTTAACTTATTTGGATTTGGATTGCACCCTCGAAACTTGGTCCAGCTCTGCGACGGTGATGGAATGCTGTATAACTAATTCAATTATTGTCTTAAAAAGTCAATACGGCTCCAATGTGGCCATTCGGTTTTTGTTAAAACTCGTGCGGTTCCTCATGCTATGTTTAACCGTTCTTGACCACAGCTCGTCACCAAGATACAATACGATGCGTTCCGAGTTAACGTAGCCTTTGTCGAAAATGAGAATGATGGGAGCGACTCTTGGAATACTAAGTTAGAGAGGTGCCCCGAGCTTGCGGGCTTGTTTTCAGCTCAATCGCACGAGTGCGGGCGGCCAGCCCTAGAACAAGAATCGATCCCAAGGCGGCGACAAAACCTGCATCAACAACACAAGGACTACTTTAATAACAACAACCACCACCACCACAGTCTTGTCTAGCCACATGCGATTCCTGTAACCTTTGCCATCATTTGTGTCGCCATCATTTACGATATTTGTCACATAGCCATCGCAGCTCGTCTTACTTACACTACCACACTATGAACTCGAGGTTCTTTTCTTACTCAATGCCGGGATGTGAACGGCCAAGCGTCAAAGCCATTAGTGGATGTGACGCAAATAATAGTTATTTGTGTTTTATTCACATGTCCCCAGTTCATTACAAGTGTAATAAGGTAAGTGGTATACTCTTTTATATTACCTCGTTCTTATATCTTATTTAAACCCGATATTAACTAAGCGTTCTTGAAAAACAAAAAAAGGTCTTAGACGATGTAACTTATGTATCACAGATCATTGCTGAAATTGAACGTCTCCGCTCTCGGGTTAACGACGCGGCAGTTTACAAACATACTTTAAGTCTAAATAGTGGCCGTAGTTGCACTATCGAATATTCTTTTACAATTAGCCTCAGCGTTTTTATAGGGAGCACTAACTACTACACCCGTATTCGTTTCTACGATGAATCTCTTCTATATTTACTTAAGGTTCCACGTGTTATTAGCTTTGCTGTTGGCCTTCCGTCTTTATTAATTAAATACCTTATACTTAGCAAATATATAATCTTAACGTCTCTCGAAACTACTGTAGTACCGGCACCTCGAGCATTCGGCTACGGTATATATAGCACTAGAATAAACTAACGTCTAACCCCACCCTTCCGGCCACCCCCCCCACCCCCCCTTCCGGCCACCTCGCTTAACCTCACCACTACTCATATTACTTCACTTTAATAATTAATAATTATTTTATTCTTTAATCGTTTTTCTTAAAATTTGGAGTACGAATTGTTCACATCATAAAGCTTAAATACACTAAATATGACATCGAATCTGCTTTAGAGGAAGTGGCAAATAGCAAATCTATACGAAAGGCATCACTTAAGTAAGGTGTTCTAAGGAGTACCCTTCAAGATCGCAACACAACGACTTAGTCACGTCAAAAGGGTGCTAGCTACTTGCAAAAACTACCTACGATAGTAAAGAAACGATTAACTAATTAGGTACTAAATCAAAAGGCTCTTAGCTATAAAGTTACACACGCACAAATTCGGCTTTTTGCGAAGAGGCTTCTAGTTCTTTAAGGGGATCACAAACCACTCAAAAGACATTAGATTACACGATTTTTAGCTCGTAATCTTGTTCTCAAGACTAAAAAGCAAATCCCTATTGATTCTGTACGAGTCAATTGCGCTCGATCTAAAGTTATTAGGCCATAGTTCCAAAAACTATAGATTCCGATAATTAAAGCTATTCCAGCTAACCAACGATGGAATATAGACGAGACAGGTATTATGGAAGGTTATAGTCTTAATAGATATATTATAGGGAGTACCAAAACACGTACAGTACAAGGGAAATAGCTAGGTTCTTGTGGTTAAACGATAATTCTTAAGTATATCTCAATAATCGGAGCTTCGATAGATTTAGCTGTAGTATATAAGGGGAAATTAGTATAACAACAGTAGTTTCCGTCTCAATTAGATCTATTCGACAATTGGCACTTCACAGCAACCGAAAATGGGTAGACGACTAATGCCACGGCTTTAGAGTGGCTAGAGAAGGTGTTTATCCCTTAGACTTAACCACGTGATTATTTAGCAAGACTCCTCATTCTAGACGGCCATAAGAGCTACGAGACAACAAAATTCCTTTGGAAATGCCTTAAGTATAATATATATCTCTTATTATTACCGGCATATACGTCACACGTCTTATAACCTCTCGATTTAACGGTTTTCTCATTACTCAAGCGTGCGTACTAGAAAGAGCTGCAAAAGTTGAGTTCTTTAATCGATTCTACACTAATTAGCAAGCGTAACTTTCTTATTTACTATTAAAAGGCACGTTAAGAGAGTATTACACCCTTAAATATTAAATCAGGGTGGAGGACTACAAGTCTATAGCCAATATCTGTCGCCAAGCCGCTAATAAGCCCTTTACTGTTAGAAAACAGTAATAAATCGACAAATCTAGCGCTCCTAAAGCCTCACGAGACGCCAATACAGCCTCCGAAGGTTTCTAATACTTTAATTGAGTTACAAACTCTAAAGGTACGGAAAGATTTGTACTTATAAATTCGCAATTTGGCCAATAGATCACATAACTAACTTCTAACACAACGTTTGCTTTTTAGGAAGGTTATAAAAGGAATCGACGAAAAGGAATACGAATTAGGGAAGGCAAATATAAGAATTAAAGAGTTAAAAAAGAGATTAAAGCACCTAAGGCTAAAAAAAAAGAGGAAGATTCAGACGAGTCCAAATTCTAAGTTTGTTATAATACGTGCTATTAAAGAGGCTTAAATTATAGCTAGAGAACGTCAAATTACACCTATAGAACTAGAATCAGAAGAAGAATCAGATTCTATAATATCTTGTATTGAAGTTAACGCTAAGTAGAGTTATTAGGTCTTAAATAGAGAGGGTTGCAATTAAGCGAGGTGGCCGGAAGGGGGGGGTGGCCGGAAGGGTGGGGTTAGACGTTATGGTACTAGCGTTAGCTTTATCCTTATAGAGGAACTACGAGGGACACTATAGACAGGCCAAGGTGTGTCCGGTAACGAAGCCACTAAGAACGAAAAGGTAAAGGTCTAAAGCGGTCTGGCGAACTATACAGTATCAACAGTACCAAGATTAATAACATCTGGACCAAAACGTAATTATCACGCCCATTCTTCAGAGATAACATTAACCTTCTCAGACTGAGGTTGCCAGTGCTTTCATCTAGTAGAGTTGCAACCACTCCTCCTGATATTTTCCTGTACTCAACCCCTTCATCGCCTCTCCATACATGATACCGTGGATATAGCACGGCCCCAGGAAAAGGAACTTTCCGTCTTCTACAGGTCTGAGGATATATGGCATCCTGTGTCCATAGAAAACGCACGCTATGTCTTCCGGCTCTGTAGCGTTGGGACCAAGTCCAATTTGACCGTCTTCCAGTATGAAGAATGTTTTCTTCACTGCAGCCAGAGAAAGTAGCTGGGCAGGAGTTTTGTCTTCAGGGAGAATACTTTCATACTGGCCACTCACCCCTTTTTTTATAGAATCCAAGTAGTCACGAAACTCTTTGGCTCCCCAGTGTCCATCTTTCTCCCCAGTCGGTCCAACCACGCTGCTCACAGTAATAGTTTGAACAAAACGGTCGTCCAAATTCTGCTCATCAAGTGTTGGCAAATCTCCTTCTTCTTTGCATCGATTTATGCCCTCCCACATCCTCTTTATAGTGTAAACGTTGAGGTCTTCTTTGTGCAGACCATGGTGTACGAGTCTTGTTGGAGAAACGCGAAAACCTCTCATGGCCAAAAGGCTTGGGCTAAACACGTTGTCGACTATGGGTTTCGTGACACCAGACACGTTCCAGTCGCGAGGGGCTATGATGTGCCCCGAGGTCATTTGCCTGCGATCCCATCGTGGAACCCAGGATGGAAATTGGTCTTCTGATACCACATATGGGTCAGGGTCCAACCAGTAGAACTCAGCGAGGGCGTTCCCGAACCTTGGCATATCAGTTACAGCCATACGTCGTGCAAAGGCCGTGTAGACTTCTATAACGGTCTTTGAGTAGTCAGGTTGGAAATCGGGGTTGAACCTATCAGGAGGTCGAGAAAGTCCCAAGACAGCGAAGAGTTTATCTCGCGGGTCAGTCGCCCTGAGAGGAGCTACCCGTCCCAGAAGGTTAACATATGTGTCTCCAACCGCATCGTCCACGAGGAACATGTCTTTGACTTGTATGAACAGTCTCCAATGACCGACCTGTGAAGTGATCCTTTGCATGAGCAACCAATTAGCAGCAACGGCGACTGTTTTCCATGGAATCTCCTTAGCACCAATGTGCATTACGGCGGGAGCAAACGCGACTTCTTGGACGACCCAGATCCTTTCAAACCAGCTGTGAGAACATAACCAAGCGGCGGCACCTATATTCCTCTCAATTTCCTCAGTCAAGCGACTACTCATCTGGCCCAAACTTGCTTCTACGAGCGACTCATACGACGGAACGATAACTGGGATTTTCAGGAGGTCTTTCAGAGCGATCTCATCGATTGGTAGTTGCAACTGCCGAGAACACTCTCCGGCCGCCATTTCAAGAAGACTGATAGCCCCCTCAGCCTTTCCGTCAGGATCTTCTCCAAGCCATACCACGACTCTCCATGTTTGAGTATAGATGTCTCGCATCAACTTGATTTGTGAGGATCTCTCATTAACGTCCTCCTGATTAATACACAGCGCATCGACCCAAATCAAACGAGTTTCGTCCCGGAGTCTGAGATGCTTAAGAGCGATGCCTAGATTGGTCGTGACGGACTTCCTTTGGCCGTTGCAGACAACGTAGTCGAGAAGCTCTGGGTTTCCCCAGACATAGGATAAGGCTTCGTAGGGAGGGGCTTTGTCCAGTCTGACTACGACCAGCTCACATTCCACAATACTTGGTGCCGAGCCAGGAAGAATTTTGAGGAGTCGAATGAGATCTCGAGGCACCGCGAGGCTCTTTTGTTTGCTAAAAGGCTTCTGCCGTGATCTGACGCTTGGAAGAGGGGAGTACAGTGGGTTAGGAGAAGTGGTCGGACTAGATCCCGATCCTAATCGTGAGAGCTTCAAACAGCATAGCATCGCGGAAACTCCTGACGCCATTGCTGCTCAGACGATTCCTTCTGGCGAGTTTACATGCTTGTTGAGATGAGTCTTCGAGATGTCGTTTAAGGCTGTGGCGGGGATTCCTGGGCTGAAGCACCGCCTCCACCATTATCGCGCACCTCGTTTTTGATTGGACGGCAACTATACTTTGACTTCTTCACCGAAACTGACCAATCCTCAAAGTTCAGTATAACGTCATTAAAATTGGCAGAAAAACTTATACGGTCAAGAAACTGTATAATATTTAAGAAATAAAATTAGGTGTTTAGGTAGATTCGATGTCCACTCTCAAATGATTAACACTCGTACCAAGCAAAACTAGCTTCTTAATTAAGCCCCAACTCCAAACTATCAATATCATAATTATCGAAGAACGGCAAGAAGCTCAAAACTTGCGGTGCAACCACACACCCAAGCTCCGCTGGAATCGGCACTATCGCTTTAAATTTAACGATTGTAAATCTCGCGACCTCAGCACTATACCCATAACAAATCGCGGTCGCAACATATGTCTGATTGATCTGTAACGAGCGACCAATTATTTGTACCATATCCAACCCCTCTAGCTCACGAGTCGTGAAGAGCGCTGTTGCTTTCGTAGAGTTTGTGACGGAAATCAAGCGGTTCTCGACTCGCTTGTCCAGGCCTTGACGTCCCAGATTCTCTCTGCCAGTTGTGTTCGATGAGGGAGGAACGGCGTTAGCGACGAATGCCAGGGCTTGGCTTTCCTGTCCGACAGACAAAGTAGAGACGACACTCATGGTGCTTAAATCGACTACGTCGACAGTGTCGCTGTGTTCGTTGGCCCAGTACATAAATTTGTTGTCTGGACTGCACCAAATACCGTGTGGCTCTGTGCCAGATGCTGGGATAGACTTGAAGAATGTCAGGACTGAAGAAGGTGTGTCTTGTCTGTAGATTCTTGTTGCATTAGATGCTGCGACAGATGAATCCGAAAGTTGTCTCGTTAATGATTGCGAAATTCGGATGGTTACTCTCAAGACCCGTATCGAGGACTGTCACGACTGTCCGAGTTTCCAAATCAATGATACTAGGTTTTCCAATCATCTTATGAACGGCCCATAATCGTGACCCGTCTGCCGAAATCATCATGTCTGAGAAGACATCTCCAAGACCCGTGATCGTACCGACAACTTTCCTTGTCGCAACGTCGATGATACTGATTGTTGGAGATTTGATATGATTGACATAAGCCAGCTTCCCGTTAGGGCTGAACAAGACTTTGCTCGGGCCAGGGGGAGTCTCAATCCGATCGATCACTCCACCATTCATCCCATCGACCAAATTTACGAAGTTGGTCCCACGACAAGCAACCCATACAGTTCGACCGTCATGTTCAAAGAACGCTTCATGAGAAGCTCGATCGACGGAAGTTTGCGAAACGATACTGTTATTGGCTGTGCGAATGACGGTAAGCGTGTTCGTTGTTACGCTAACGTGGCTGAGGTACACTCCGTCAAGTGAGAAACCAAGTCCGTGGCTATTGACAACTTGTAAATACTGCGGATTGAGGACGTTGGTCATGCGAGGGAGACCCAGAGCAATCGTTCCGAGGACTTCATTTGTGAGTGGTTTGATGACAGTGATGGTGTTCGAGGTCTGATCAGCTGTGTATATTCTATCTGCTGTGGTGACAGGTTGAGCACTTGGGAGTGCTGGAGCTTGCAAAATTGCAAGTACTGTGGGACTTGCAAGTAGGAGGCATAACAGAGCCCTCGAAAGACTCATAGTTGCAATAAAGTTGGAAGGATAGTGAGTTTCAAACGCCACGAGATGCTCGGAACACTTTATACTGGTTTTACGGTGACTGGTAAGGCGAATATATTACGTCAAGCTGCATTAATGTGTTGCTTCTCGGATTCTAATGCGAGGTGCTTCGAAAGACGGCAAAGCTACGAAGTGACATTTCCAACGATGTACGTCCAGGTAATATCCGTTTTGTGGTCTGCTTATTGGGAGAAAGGGTCATCGGACTCTTGTGTCTCCTTTTCGTGCTTGCATTCGCTTTTCTCAACCAACACCTGACTTAATTCCTGTCAGCTTACGGCAATATCTGCTCTTGAGTCGCTGCTTGGGCTGGCTTACTCAATGAATTCCGATAATATTCACCAAATTTCTCGTCATATCAGAGTGAAATTTGATAACAGGACAGGTCTTGGTTGAGGAGATAGCAGATTTTAAAGTTTCTTGTTTATCAAGACACGCCCACAGCGGGGCTTGGCCCCTGAAATAAGCGAGTGCGGGGTAGTTGACCCTAACGAACCTGAAAGCACAGGTCCGTGCTCCACAGGGCATTTTCAAGCATATTCATAAAAGCTACGTACTAAAGTAGAATTTAATTAGGAGTAAATCACTTATAGCGCTATATAAGTACAGTTACCTAATGCTCTTGCTTCAAAATTAACTAATTAATCTAATCCTAAGGCATAGCCTCTTATTCTTCAACTACTACGTAGCCAAGGATTTTGCGAATCAAACTCTTAGAAAAAGGCTCACCTGTAACAAGGTTCTTATATCGCAATTAAAGAACGCAAATCGGGTCTTTTTCGTACTAGTGTAACTAAAGCATAGTCTCCTTATGTTTCGTAGTAATTTAAAAGCCTTTTATATAGTGCTAATCGTCGAGGCGGGGTGTTGTAGTCATAATTAGTGATTTGGAGGTTCAGGGCTGAAAATTCGGCAAAATGCCCTGTGGAACACGGACCCGTGCTTTTAGGTTCGTAAAAACCCATCCCACCGTCTCACAGAGCGCAGGGACGCTAATTCGTGTCAGCAATATTCAGCATCCTAGAACACCTCTAGGCCTTTCTAATGTCCCAGGTCATCAAGAAAGTCAAATGCAGAAATTCCCCACATCCATCTACGGCATGGACCAAAACATGTTCCGAAGGCATAGGTCGACATGATGTTCTCACTGTTCGGGTCGTATACCCGCATCATCATGTACTTTCTATGCCAAATTTAACATTTTCTGATAAGCTTAGTGCTTCAGTTAAGAATCGTGGATTGTATCGTATTGCATCCCTGTATTCCAGCTTTCCGCAACGCACAGCGGATCCAACCCAGAAATTGATCCACTTCAGTCCTTCTTCTCCATGTACGGCAAACAAGCCTCATAGATATCCTTATAGCCAGGATACGCCACCATCCTCTCAAAAGTTACCTCATGAACAACCCTCGCACACTGAAGCGATCCCGCGATAAAGAAATCAGTATAACTCGGACTCGCCCCCAAAACAAACGGACCCTCGGCCTTATTCTTCAACATCAGCTCACCAACAGCGCGAATATTATCACTCGCCGCCTTCCAAGCCGCATTCTCCTTCTCCTCGTCAAGAAGTTCTTCCAGTGGATGACCAAGTGATGCTTCGCGTGTACGGCGAAAGTACTCTTGTGCTGGCTGTGCGAGGATACCTAGTTCTCTCGGCATGACTGACGCGCGGAATGTCGTACCAACGACGGAGCGAGCTTTGGATTCGATCTCGCGACCGAGTTCAGAGTTCAGCGGGAGAGGTGGATTAGGGTAGGTTGATTCAAGAAATTGTGCGATGGGAGTTGAGTCCATTATGTAGGTTTTGGTTGGCACATGGTGGATTGCTGGGACTGTGTATTTGATCTTGTTTCCTGCTGCTGACTCGGGAGGAGTTATGCCTCTAGATTGGAGGTTAGCTACTGGAGCAAAGTTCTTTGTGTAGTCTCTATTTGTATTGCCGAATACAACAACTCTCATTCTCATAAATTCAACTAGGATCGCGAGGGAATGGAAGTACTCGCAGGCGAAGAACGACAGCTAGAATATGAAGAGTGGGGACTTTGACTTACAGCTCTTTGAACGAAGGCTCAATGTCTTGAAATTCCAGAAAGATAGTCTTGTACGGGATCCGCTTGTAGTTAAGCAACATTCGGATACGCCAGACTACAGGAGAGAAGCAGACATTCTTGGTGCAAGCCAAATCGTACAAGACAATCTCGGGTCCAACTTGGGAGGCCATAGTGAGGTGAGAAATCCGATGACAGATATTTGGTTGTTGTAATGAAGCGAGACTGACAAGCTTCGGGCTAGTGATTCTGGAGAGGATGTTGTGAAAAGAGTGGTTTGCCGAGCCTGGGGTTTTATATGAAGCCTTCCACGTGATGACGCGTAAAACCGGTGCCTACTGATATATTCGTTGCCAATCTTTACCTGATGCGACACCGATGAACATATTGAACAGATACAATGCTGCACGCCTCGAATTGTGTGATTGGATCTGTGGTGGCTATTTCGCGCTAGTCTACTTTGGCTGACCGCGTCATGGCTTGTTTAAATATGAGTGGCTTAATGAAATGTAAGCTTTCATTACAGAAATCCCAGTCGGGCAAACTGATCCCACCGACAGCTGCAGTATTATTATTCAATGGGAAGAAATAATACTTGTGATTTAAAACAATACCAAGATAACAAGCGAGACTCACTTCCATTCTATTTGTGCACAGAGTGAATTGATCCCGCAACGACCTTGCTCAACAGTCCACAATTTCATCGCGAAAGAGCGTTCGCGTCAAAGTTTCTACCAGACCTATAATAACTGGCTAAGGAACTGATTTGTGCCTCTTGGGAAGTATTGCTCTCTGTCCTGGGGGAATACCATTTGTAAGCACATCGTGACTACATAGAGCGTTTGCCCACAATCCCGTCAAATGTGCATCCAGATGGGATCGTGCAGCGCAGGGTCTCAATTTGGTATCTGTTCTTATTTCCCTTCTGGCCAGTTTAATGTAATTATGGCTGCAGCGCAGCATGCGCAGCATATTCATGAGAAATAGGAGCGACCTTCAATCTTCCTAGGCAGATAGTTCCTAATTACGTGCAGGCAACAAACCCTCATTCTGCGACACATCGATAACCCTTAATTTGATAATAACTCATCAAACAACACTACCCTAATTCATTCAACTTCTAATTTTAGTCGATTTACCTATGTAATATGGGCCAAAATCCCGCGAAGGTAAATTAGAGCGGTTCAAGCGAATTACTTTACAGGCTGGTGGAGGAGTAAATATCGGCCTCACTTACTAGCGTCCTTTGGAATGTTTTGGAAACACCAACATCAAACTCACACCGACATCTTCGAACCTCACAACGCGAAAGCGAGCAACCTAGTACTTTGCCATTTGAATTATCTCCTCCTGCAGCACCTTCTTTTTAGTCGTCGCCTCACTCACTTTTGGGCCCCTTGATGATCAAATTCTTGCGACGCGCAACATGGCGAGCAACATCGAAATATGGCTCATGGACGGTACTAGAAATGCGACGACAACCGGAATTTCCAACGCGCAAATTTCATACGCGGATGGCGCTTCGATTGAACCTCCAATGTTCACTGACGCTGCGATCATGACGCAGGCAAGGGAAAAAAAGCAGACTCCAGGGAAGGAAAATCATGCCTGAAGCGGAGATCAGATGATTTCAAATCGACCACGCTGCGAAGATTCGTGTCAGGGAAGCGCAGGTGAACGAACAGGAGCCAGATGCGAAAGACATTGCAATCATTCAAGAGAATGAAGTGGCTGATAACGCTAAGAATTGGAGCGTGGACAGATTCTCGTCGGCGAGAGAGGGACTCCAACTCCGTTACTACTGTTGCCAGTTTCGATCTCAGACATAAGATCACTTCCCCGCTCTTTGCTCTATCCAACGAGACCAGACAGGCATTTGGTGGAGATGCAGGAGGGTCAACCGCAGAAGCGAATGTATAGGCCGGTAGCCTTTCGAAACTTAGACCTAGTCTCAAATCCGGGCCGAAGTAACAAAACCCCTAGACACAATCGTCGGGTCGTGCGGGGTTCCTCTGAAACAGATTTGCCAATTCCTAGTATCCTTACAGGTACAGTAAGTCATCTCTCTACAGTTCTTGTAATCAAAGATCCTGTGACTGATATCAAATGCCAGTTGTAAGGCGTCTTTTTTCCTCCTGTAGATTACAACGTATCGGTACTGCACTACTTTAACCTCCCAAAAACTGATCATTGCACCTAGATTCAGAGTTGACTTATCTTTTGGCTTTCTCGTACCTACTACATCTGGCCCCCGAAACTATCTGAGGGCTGAGATACCCCCATAGAAAATAGACAAAGTGATATTGGTGGGAAGTCTCCAAACTCCCTGACCTTTCTCTTAGCCTTACCATTCATTTAAAATCGGTTAATACAAAACATGAAGATGTGGAATCCTTTCGCCGTCGGTCTAGATGAAATCAACAAATTCTTCAAACCCATCTTTCCAGGGCCGAACAGTAAAGTTGGTGTTCAGGTAGTGAGATTTCGACCAATTGCGGGAAGGTGGCGCATCAAGGGCCGTGCATCCTCCATTTGCTTTCTTGCACGTTTGGCGTTGTTCTTCCTCCTGTATTTGCGTTGCGATTTAGTGACATTCAGTAATTTTGCATACATAGGAAGAGATGTGGAATGCTGATTCCAAGCCGCTTCTCTCGCATTTGGTGGTTCCTCATAGATGGACTGTTGGGTAGGAGTAAAAGACGTGAGGAACGACGGAAAAATCTCGGAACCACCATCATCACCACCTCCCAGCTCTGTGGACTAGGGTGGACGCTAAGAAAGCCTCATACAACCGCGCCAATCAACAGCGCCGAAGTAGGTTATACCCCTCGCTTCAGCCTCGTGTAGCCTCGCGCAATGCTAGAATCAGCCGCCATGACAACCCACTAGAGAGAACAGCCTGAATTGGAGGTGGATAACCCATACATCACCCCACCTCTTCTCCTCCTCTACTTCTCCCTTCACTCCTTTATACACCATTACTTCTTCCAGAATAACAATCAATTCCAACACTCAACCACAACTCCAACAACAATCCATCAATCGATCGTCAAACTATCATCAACACCACCAATCTACCCCGCACCAAACAATCCATCCATCCATCTCCCATACCTCAAAAATGACCGCCCCACCCCCCGCACCTTTCGCATTCCTCCCCCTGGGCGCCATAATCCAAACCTTCCTCGTGGGCCCTTCAAACCTCAACATCGTCCAAAACTTCCCCTCTCAATCCCAGTACGTCTCCCACAACAGCCCCTTCTTCGGCGAGACAATCGGGCGCGTAGCGAACCGTATCGCAGCGGGGAAGATAAACTCTTTAAACGGCAAAGAGTATGCTCTGGCGAGGAATAATGGGGAGAATGCGCTGCATGGAGGGGATGTTGGGTGGGGGAAGAGGGTTTGGGAGGGGCCTACTCCGGTTGGAGTTAGGAAGATTGAGGGTTTGGAGGGGGAGTTGGATGGAGGAGAGAGTGTGGTGTTTAAGTTGAGGAGTGAGCATGGGGATGAGGGGTATCCGGGGACGGTGGATGTTAGTGTTGTTTATACGGCGGGGGTGCAGAGGGTTGGGGGGAGGGAGGTTAGGGTGCTGGGGATTGAGTACGAGGTTAGGCTTGTGGAGGGGGAGGAGGGGGTTGAGGAGACGGTTGTGAATGTTACGAATCATTCGTGAGTGGATGCTTTTTCTTTATCTGCTGTCATTCTCCTGGTTTGGAAATGGTTTTGAGAGTGGAAGATGGAAATGAGAGGATTGGATGGAATAGGGAGGATTGAGTGGATTGGATGAAGAGAGAGAAGATACTGAGAAGTGCATAAGCTGACAACACCCAGCTACTTCAACCTCAGCGGTCTCCCAACCATCGAAGGAACAGAAGTCACCCTCTGCACATCCTCCTACCTCCCCGTCGACGCAGGCGGTATCCCAACTACAAGCAGCACATCCTCCTTCCCCTCCGTGACAGCCAACAAACCATTCACACTCGGCCTAACCGACCCAGACATCGATGACTGCTTCGTCGTCGACCCCTCCCTCGCATCCTCAATCCCACTCGACACGCGCTCATCCCCCTTGACGAAACTCGTCTCCGCGTATCATCCTGCCACGAAGATCCATTTCGAGGCTCTGAGCACGGAACCGGCGTTCCAGTTCTATACGGGGAAGTACATTGATGTGCCGGAGATTGTGGATGGGGGTGTGAAGGTGGAGGCAAGGGGAGCGAGGAGTGGGTTCTGTGTTGAGCCGAGTCGGTATGTGAATGCGGTTAATGTGGACGAGTGGAGGGGGCAGGTTGTGTTGAAGAGGGGGGAGGTTTATGGGAGTCGGGTTGTTTATAAGGGGTGGAGTGATGAGTAGGGGATGGGATGGGATAAAGGTGTGGGGGATTGAAAGATATGTAAAAGGAAGAAAATGTAAAAGATGAAGATGCGGATGTGGGAGGAGAAAGAAAGGGAAGAATAAAAAGCATGACTGAATGAGTGAGGGTCATGTTAGAAAACGAATGAAGATACTACTTCGGTTTAAAACATGTTCGCTGACAGTGCAAGACTTGTTTAGCCATATCTATTGGTGGCATACACATTGTATTGTTGAAGGATTGGAGTGAGAAGCAATGAGAGAGCGATCAATGTCTGCACGTTCAGTACCAAGGAGATACAACTACACAAAGAACAGCAATCTTAAAATATCTTCAACTCGGTAATTTGGTTGATCTGACTGTACCTACTATCTCTGGCTCTTCATGTGAGAGAAAGACTAAATTGCCTTCCCTTGCATTCCAACGCCTAAACAAGAGAAAAAGCCGAACAAAACTGAAAAAACGGAAAAACAGGTAAATCACATGATCCCTCTCCCACCACCAAAAAGATCGAACCTCGGCATCCCCACGCTGCAAGCATCATCCCCAGATCCGGGCATTTGGAGGTCCTGTGGTGTCCCGATCAAGGATGTCATGCCATGCCATTCCAGCCCACTATCACATGTGAAATATACTATCCTGTACAATAACTGCATGGATGCAATGCACACCTCTCTCCGTCAGTCCAATCAAAAGACTTGCAATCGTAAAATGTATATGCACATGATCTAACTGTGGGGTTTCGTTCCTGACGCGAGGAAACAGCTGATGCGAGAGGATCTAGGGTGAAGACGATTCAGCAGGAGGCATGTGAAAGTTGACACTGTCCTGTAGTGCGTTTTGGATATCCATGTGGTTGCCGAGGCGCGACCTACAATTATTTCATTGTTCAGACCGACTCTTCCTCTTTTTTCTACTCTGCTTCTACTTCTACATTTACATCTACTTTGGAATTGGATTGATCCAGATAGCGCTGTGTTCTTACTCTTCTTCGTCCTTGCCAGATCAACAGGTTCATTGATATCCTCTTCTGCATCCGGATAGACGGACGGACAATAAAACAGACTGTACAACACCACACCCACCACCACCTGCGCAACTCTGCACACAACCACCACACAAGATGGGAAAGACCTTCACCACCGCCGATGTCGCGGCGCATAACAAGCCAACTGATCTCTACATCGTCGTCGACGAAGATGTCTACGATCTGACAACATTCCAGGACGAGCATCCAGGTAAGCCGCTCTCTTTCCCTCCTCCCCTCCCCCTCCTCTACCTATCTACCATTCCTCCCACCCCTTCCAGCACAATCACCGCACAATCGTCGCATACTCCCTAAACATCTAGCTAACCCCCTCCCTCACACAGGCGGCAAGAAAATCCTCACCCGCGTCGCCGGCAAAGACGCCTCAAAGCAATTCTGGAAATACCATAACGAGGGCATCCTGAAGAAATTCAAAGCTAAGCTACAAGTCGGGTCGTTGGATACCAAGGCACCGGAAGCTGCTCCCGTGCAGGAAGAGAAGAAGGAGGTTGCGAAACCGCGGGCAGAGAGCGGTGCTGTTGTTCCCGTCCCTGCGAGTGAGGCAGTGGAAGTTGAGCCCCTGGAGCCTTTTGGGGATTTGATTCCTTTCGCGGATCCGAGTTGGTATCAGGGCGTATGTCTCTCTTCCTCCATTCCGTCTCTTCCAACATCTCCCAAACCAACAAGAATACAATATCTAACATCACAATCCACCAGTTCCACTCCCCTTACTTCAACGAAACCCACGCCGCACTCCGCGAAGAGATCCGCGAATGGGTCTCCACCGAGATCGAGCCCAACGTCGGCGAATGGGACGAGGCCAAGAAAGTCCCCGAGGAGATCTACAAAGCGATGGGCAAGCGTGGATACTTGGCCGGACTGATGGGCATGCACTACCCAGTCGAGTACACAGATAACAGGATCAAGAGCGTCGCGCCCGAGAAATGGGATCTCTTCCACGAGATGCTCCTCACGGACGAACTCTCCCGCGCTGGCTCTGGCGGATTTGTCTGGAATGTCATTGGAGGTTTTGGAATCGGATGTCCGCCTCTTGTGAAGTTTGGGAAGAAAGAGCTTGTTAAGCGCATCTTGCCTGGTATTCTGGATGGGGATAAACGCATCTGTCTCGCTATCACGGAACCGGATGCTGGGTCTGACGTTGCGAATCTGGGATGTGAGGCCGTTCTTACGGAGGATGGGAAGCATTATATCGTCAATGGGGAGAAGAAGTGGATCACTAATGGAATCTGGTGCGATTATTTCACTACCGCTGTCCGAACGGGCACGAAGGAGAGTGGGATGAATGGGATTAGTGTTTTGTTGATTGAGCGCGATATGGGCGGTGTTTCGACGAGGAGGATGGATTGTCAGGGTGTGTGGAGTTCGGGAACGACGTATATCACTTTTGAGGATGTGAAAGTCCCAGTTGAGAATTTGATTGGGAAGGAAAATAAGGGGTTTAAAGGTTTGTTTACCCTTCCTCCTTTGTCCCACCCACCTACATCCACCATATCGAGTTGAGAAGTCCAAACATACTAACACACCCCAGTTATCATGACAAACTTCAACCACGAACGCATTGGTATAATAATCCAATGCATCCGCTTCTCCCGCGTCTGCTACGAAGAATCCATCAAATACGCCCACAAGCGCCGCACCTTCGGCGTCCCACTCATCTCCCACGCCGTCATCCGCCTCAAACTCGCACACATGGCACGGCAGATCGAAGCCTCCTACTCCTGGCTCGAATCCATCATAGGCCAGATCTCCAACATGCCCGAAGACCTCGCTATGCTACGTCTCGGCGGTCCGATCGCGAGTCTGAAAGCCCAGGCTACTGTCACTTTTGAGTTCTGTGCTAGAGAGGCGAGTCAGATTTTTGGGGGCTTGTCATATAGTAGGGGTGGACAGGGAGGGAAGGTTGAGAGGCTTTATAGGGATGTTAGGGCGTATGCTATTCCCGGGGGGAGTGAGGAGATTATGCTCGATTTGAGTATAAGGCAGAGTTTGAGGGTGGGGAAGGTTATGGGTATGAAGTTGTAGATTTTGGGGGTGGGGGTGGAGCTTACATTGAGTAAAGAAAGGGGAGGGAAGAGTGTATTTTAGATAGGTTTAAATTACTTCCTACATTGCATGGTGGTTTGCATGGTGAGTTTGGATTGGATTGGACCGTTCAGTGCAGTGAGGTACGGTTACAAGACAGTGCACGATTAAGACAGAAAAGAACGCGCTTGAATGAACTTTGAATTTGAAGAATGCAACTGAATCTCGACCCCTTTTTTTTTCAAGATTTATTGCTGCGTGCTGATGTGGGTTGGGGTTATAGATGAAGGTACACGTACAAGTACATGAGAGTATGCGGTAAGTATATGTATATGTATAACTCGAAATTTCATCACCTTCCTTCCTTTTAGATATGTGATAGACGAGTATAATGTAGAGCTAGAGCTATATTCATGCTCAGCTCTCGCTCATTTTATCTTATGCTCACCTCACCTCACCAGCCTGCGATAACTCCTACAAGTACATCTAAGGTCATGTCAACCAACCTAACTGGCGGGCGAATTCAAAGTTTGGGTTATCGAGGATATACGATGTGATGTGGTGTGATGCGATGGGGTGGGATGTGTATCATCGGTGGTTTTTTAATTAGGTATGTTGGAAGTGTAGGTAAGTGGGAAAGTGGGAAATACGTAGCTATTTACTTGGCCCAAGGCCCTTACGAACCTGAAATCAGTAGTTCTATGCGCCACAGGGCATTTCACAGCTAAATCCAAAATCGAAATTTTTTTTAGGAATATAATTCAAAAAGCTAGTTACAAGAAACATTAATACGCTTCTTCTTTATAATATACACGATGAAAAACGTTGAGAGATTACATCGTTATTTAGTAATTATCAAGTCAAGTTGCCGACTTCAGATTTTTAAACCTGAAAGTGGCTCGCTAAACAGCCTGTAGACCACGGACCCATGGTTCCAGGTTCGTTAGGGTACTAACTAACTTCAGTTCTTAGTCTTAGATTGTTAGGGTGTGTGTTGATGTGAATATGGATGGATGTGGATGGGAATTGTAATCGATCTTACTCTTACGGTTTTACCACCTTATGGAGATAGGTGTAGATAAAAGGTATACTTGGTATTGGTATTGGTATTGGTGCAGACTCTTTCTTTCTTTTCTTTGGAGAGTCGAGACGAAGAGAGGGGGGAAGGGGGCTTAGGCGTCGTTTTGATTCAACCCTTGGTTTTGGTTTTGGGTTTGGTTTTGGGCTTGGTTTTGGTTGGGGCTGATTGGAGGAGGAGGAGGATTTAGGTATAGATATCGGTGCAGATTTTTAAGATTGTTAGTATTGTGGGTGCTTAGATAGCCATGTAATGTAGGTTGCGTAGGTTGGGTAGGTAGGTATTATTTTAAGAGTAATGTATTGGTCATCGTTTGGGTCTGGGTGGACTGGGGTCGAGGGAGAAAGAGGGGAAGTTTGCGATTGCGCCTGTGAAGTACTTCCCCGACGATGCAAATGTGATGCGATGTGATGTGATGGGATACGATGCGATCATGGGCCTTGAAGAGAATGCTTGTAAGAATCTTACGCTAACGTAATGCAAATAAACGTAAAGACACTCTTTTGTTTTAAAGACGGGGAGAAAATGAATTGCTGCCTCGATCAAAACTTAGCTTATTAGCTTATGGATTCAATTTAAATTAGCAAGTGCTTAAGATACTTCGTGAATCCGAGGGGGGATGGAGAAGTAAGAAAGTGAGGAGGGAAGGGGGAATATTTATCGTTCAAGTTTTTCGTGCTTATTGAGGTGTAGGGATTTTCCTATACTAATGTCACGATAGACGGCGGGATTTGTGAAGCAAAGGGGCAAAGCATTTGTGTTGCTTATTCTACTTAGCTATATTTATTGTCTTGCATAAGCATCTTTCTACAGTTCATGTGCCGCTAAACCTAAAAAGGTATAGCGGGGTCATCGGTGATTGAATAGCGCACGTAGCCCGAAAAACACACTATTTCTCGTTTCTTAGGGGCTCGTTATAGGGAGGGTGTTTCTGGTGGCAGCTAAGGGGATAGTCGACCGGAACCTCGCTGAGAGAAAGAAGTCCACTTTAGGAAGCAAGAAAGCATGGTTCAAATCCCCCATGACAGTGATCGATATTTGAAACAGAATCACCCTATTATCCCAGCCTCTTTACCTTACTCGATAGAGGTGATAATCACATCCAATGCGCAAATGTCCCCTCTCAAAACAAGCGTCAGCACTAGCTTTGCGATTGTTCCAGATTGAACATTTTTATACAAGCAACGAAACCCATCATACTTGTCTTTCTTATCTCTCAAGGACCAAGACTCGTTTAAGATAGTGCATGCCTCCAGGTCCTTCCCCAAGTCAACGGGAATGATCATTACCGAGCTGCGTGGGAAGAAGTGAGAGATAAAGGCAGCGGTTGGCTTCGTTCCAGACCCATCTAGCTTATCAAAGTGAAAGGTGGAGCTCTCCTCATCCCAACCCTCGTCAGGTCGTACCTCAATTCGACCTGAATCCTCTAGACCATAGGCCTTCGTCACTGTAATTTGTCGTACCGTCACTGTAATCTCTCGCACTCTTGAAAAGCTAGATTTTGACAAGATGGGAATGTGTCGGACGGATACGGTGCGAAAATCACCCACGGGGTTATCGCTTTCGTCGTGGCCTGGCCCCACGAGTACTCTGTCGTCGTCGTAGGGGACGACTCCATTTACGTTCACACGAGTGAAATCACCCTCCAGCGTCTTTCGAAGGTAAATCCCTACCCAGTTCAATCCACCCTGGCCTCTGACTCCAGGTAATAGCGCAACATAGTCTTCTGACGAGCTCTCTAAAGCTTGCAAAGCAACATCCAGCTTGATTTCTTTATCTGTCACCTGAAGATTCCGATTCATCACAACTCGATCCCATCCCACGTTCCCGGAGTGCTCGAACTCGGAAGGCGACCTGGCGAGAAGGCCTCTGTGCAAATATTCGTCGGCTCTTGGATCTTTCCACGCAAATATCGATAAGTCGTCAGAGTGCTTGACGATCTCCTGTTGGAGACGCACGAATGCGTGCTCTCCCTCGCCATAGAGCAACGGCATATGGATCCCGAATAGGCCTAGAAGACTGTATGCCCTGTCTTCTACTCGGGTCGTACGCCGACTTGCAGCCCAACTCATCCTCTTCGCAAGGGAAGAAGTTGAAAGGTTTCCCGTCCTTATCACACGCGACGGGATCCGAGTTCGTCGAGCAACTGCAAAACGTATCCCACGGGTCGTCTTCGCGCCGATCTCAGACCCGTCCGCTGTGTAGAAAAGTACTTTCCGCGGCGCGATCAACTCTTGTAGTGTCCAGCCTCGGGAAAACCACAACGAGGAGGTCATGGCGTCCACATTGTAATTTACACTGCCGGGTCGCTCCTCATTGAAAAAAACCGCGTCGTGCATGTCGCAAAGGTAAGCATAACAGACATTCGAGTCCTTGTACCACCGAAACATCGAGTTTATGGCCTCCGACAGCTCGGCGCTGCTTGTCTTATCAATACAACAAGTATCCACCCAGAAGTAGTCGAGGCGATCCTTTACTGCTTGCTTGGCACAGAAGCGAATCTTCCTAAACCCATCCCTGGCTTCTATCTCAGGAGAGACAGACGACTCGTGGTCGTTTCCCTCTGGCAATCTTGATGCGACTCGCTCTCTTTCTGCCTTCTGGTATTTGCGCATCTCTTTGAATGTCACTTCATCGCTACCCCATGTATGCGACAAGATGGCATACGGAGGCGTCGTTTCCGAGTTGAAGAACTCTTTGAACTCGAGAGTTTGTGAATGAAGAAGTCGCATCGCGGAGGTTGTGATTTGCAAAGCTCGGATTTGTGCCTTGAGCGTACGCTTGACGTTGCGATGTGAGAAGGTATCAGTCACCACTGGTATTGAAGTGCATGAAAGGAGGGGCAGGAGCTGATCGCTAACGCAAAGCCAGCTCACTCAGCCAAGAGCTGATGGAAACAACGAATCGAGTCCCCTGTATCCTGAGCCTCATGCAGCTGGCAGGAAATAGTGTAAAATAGCCCCTAGCAGACTAGACCTACCTCTGTGGGTGCACTTTCTGTACCTCTTTTTAAGCTGCCGAAGACTACATTTCTCAATCTATAACATTCCACGATCATCATTTGAACACTAAAATATTTAACACAGTCTGCAAGATACACACCTGCCTAACTGTACGTGTCACAATGATTTTCAGAGACCCCTTCGGTTAAGTGCGGGGGGGGTACAGTAAACAGCTCACTGTTCAGCGATGTTTTGGCAGGGCCGCATGAATCACTCCTTAACGCAAATGATTTAGCCACAAGCCTTTACAATTGCACTGGTTTTATGGCTTGCAAGATGATATAATTGAAATACGATCAATCCATGGACTGCACCGTACAAGCTGACTTCCCTGCCGAAGCCGAAGCGGCCTTTGGATCCGGTTTGTAGCTTCCTGTGGAAGTGTCTACTGACAGCAGCCATGGCTTTGCTGCACGGACTTAGAACTTTCACAATTATGCATTATGAATTTGATCAACTAATAAGTCTTTTCTGTAAATGGTACTGGGTCTGGCGAAGCTCGAGAGATTATAGCGAAGACGCTGCACTGGTATAGATGTGTTCATTGTTGCAGTTGGGGTAGATAAATCGGTTGAAGGCAGGCAAAAAGTTGATCTGTTATTTTCGGATTGCAGAATCCGACTACAAATTGACCAATCTCACTAATCAAATTCGTTAATTTGTACGCCTAATCCTTTAACTTGCAAATGCCCAAAATTGCATGTAAATTATGCAATTCGTAGAAGTACCCCTGAAAGCTCCTTATGATCCGGAAATTGGGCTTTTCGTTGCAGCAGATCGCAAAAACCAAACCGCTGGCCTCTAATTTATATTTTAATAACCATAACCATTTGTACCGCGCTAGACATCCTTCTTTCACCAAGCTCCGTTTCTGCAGTCGTGGTTCTCGCCAAGTGATTTCATCACCTCTCTTGTCCACTTGCAGCCCAGAGCATATTTTGTTCCTCCGATTGACATTCTTCCACAGAATGTTATTTTGAGGGTTTCCACCTTAAAGACAAATTCCGCTTTGCGCGCATGAAAATGCCACGGTTTGTTGGAGGCTTATCTTCAGGTAGCCTTGGAAATAAAAGGTCTACCTCAGGTATCTGTTGTTCTTCTTCCAAGCTCTGATGATCTTCGTTATTCGAAGCTCCACCAGTGTACTCGATTTTCTGCTGTGATAATCCTTTGATAGGAGAAGTTCTTGGATACGAAATCTGCACAAATGGGGATGACTTGACAGAAAAAGAACTCATTTCTCGGTCAATCATCAGTGGGAACGCTGAAGGTTCTCTCGATGAAACCTTGCTCCAGGTATCTGCCGATTTGTCGAAGACAATCCTGATCGGCTCCACGTCTCACGAGGGTAAAATCACACTTGGGTTCGCCGATTCGGCTCCTACCCAGTTCGGGACTCGAGAGAGCGTCATGGAATTGTCTTCTCCATCGTCGCGCCACTGATTTAGAACAGCAGAACGACCAACATTCAGCACCGAAATGTGGTTGAAGGAACCGTTAGGAGCGATGGTAACGATGCTGCTTGACATAACTTTTTGTGGCCCTAAAATTGCATGTGCAAGGGTCCAAGGCTTCGTAGAGATTTGGGATGGATCAGGTGTTGAATCTATAGTGCTTGCTTCTTGCTTCAAAACCGGATTCGTTGACTCGATTTCACCTACAACTCCCAAGGGCGAAATATCAGTGATCCCAGTGTCTTTCATGGCTTGTACAATGGAAATGATTTCTGGCCTCTGGTCTCTTGGACTGAGAATGCAGGAGCTGCCCGTCTTGGAACATGTTAAAGAAGAGATATTAAGTGAACCATGCCCGGCTTTGACACATTTCTCTGATACTTTATGTTAGGACGAGAAAATTAAATGTGATGGGAACCGGTAATGGCAACTCACTTGTGTCGATATTCCAGACATATGTCCCCTTCACCCAGGCATAAACTACGATAGGCAAGAAAGGATGAAAACACATCTCAAAGTCTCTGCCCTCTTCACCAGGCGTATACGTGATGTCGTGTGTCCAGAAGCTACGTTCTGCGACCAGTTGTGTTTCGAGTCTCAGGGTCTCATCAGTACAAATACTGATCCGGAAAACCTTCAGCGAATTCGGAAGCGGCCTCTCTTGAGTAGCGTAACAGAGATTCTCCCCGCTATTATCCAAGTAAATCCAGTGTAGTTGTGTGTTCTGGCGCCCATTATTGCGAAACCGACCAGTATCTTTGTAAGTTATTTCGGATCGCTTCTTCTCGACGGCTTCAACTTTGCCACCACTGACTTTCAGCGACACCCCCAAGATTGGCTCAATAGGTAGTCGACTTGAAACGCACACCAGCCGATCACTCACGTTCCTGATGTGGTAGATTGTTCTTATAACAGTGAACACTTGACAACTTCGCGCCATGCAGATTGGTATTTGGACAGATTCTCGAAGCAGCGTTTCACACAACCTCATTCACACCTCGAACTCGGGAAGAAGGATTTCCAAGGATGCGACGACACGCTGGTCATTAATCTGAAGAATCTCATACCGAAACAACCAGCCGCTGGAAAGCGACCGGTCTTCGAAAACCTGCTTGGCAGTATTAACTCGCTTAGAGTGCCGTTCGAACTTTCTACCAATTCATTAGCTACAATGCCCAGATTACTGGGAATGGGCACCAGGGTCGGAATTTGGCGGTAATTTGTACTCAATCTGACGGATAAATACTCAAGAATGCCTGATGAGTACCATTAGGGGTTACTTGCGAGAGAAAATTGATAGGTTCCATAGTCCGGCTTCTGAGGGTGGACTCGGCCTCAAACATTTGACTGAGATGCCCTTGTGTTTGAGTAGCAGCGGGCTCGGCGTGAACGCCACCACCTCCTCCCAAATGATAGCAGGACTCTTGTGCAAACTTTGGCCCCAGTCATTCTCCAGCTTTTCAAAATACTCTCCAAAGACCCAAGCGGTTTCCTGGACTTTACTCACTTTAGTCGACGAGCTCATGTGGAGAGTAGGAAAGAGGTCCTGCGTGCCCAATTTTCGAAGGTTACTGGAACGTGGGCCGCCTCCATAGGTAAAGCATCTTTCAATTTAGGCCATGAGAACTTTGGGCTGTGCTAAGAACTTCTCCAGTGTCGAGCATAAAATCTCATGTGCGTCATTTGCTGCAGCTTTGCCATCCTGGATTGCGTGTGTCTGGCCGGTAGCGGCTAAGTGTGATGTTCGATTGAGCATGGCATAGTTGCTGAAAGGAAATGCTGCCCAGATATCTTGAGGAGATACATTGGTCCCAATTTTCCCCGATAGGGGCTGGGCAGGAACTCTGTACATCAAGTATTTTAAACAAGTCGACACTAGATATGCTTCGGCTACATCAATAGGAGGGGGCAGGATCTGGTTCCTGATAGCCGACGCTGAATCCCGTAGTATCGCCTGTGACACTATGAATCCCCTCACTGACGCATGAGTGAATCGAAATGGGTGGAATGTGCCACCAGATAGGGTGATGACCCGAGGGCTTTGCTCTACCAAACCCCCACAGGCAAGGATGACTGTATCTTCGAAATCCGGTAATTGCCATGACTCCTTGTTGTCAACTACCATGTCAGAGGGAATTAGAGCATTCTCGAGCTCGGCTGGCATCATCGGTCGCTTCCCATACAGAATCCAAAGGAAACTGCTGCTGGCTAGTCTATGTAAAGACTTTCTACCTCTTTCGATCAGGTGAAGAATCCGTTCGTACATGACATCCAAACCCTCCGGACTGTCTAACTCCGAGATTGCTTTTTGATGCTCACCTGGGTACAGACCTGGAGATTTGAGGTATACAACCATCAATCTTGCCCAAAGGAACATGCCATCAGCTCTGCGGGTCAACGTTTCCGCCACCCCTTTAGATTCCAAACTGGCTGACAGCAAACGTTCAGACTTCATCACCTCAAGAGCTCGGAACAGGTATAGATTAATATCCCCGATGTTCAGCCAGCCTATTGCCAAAGTCTCAAGACTCGGAACGTCTCTCGAGAGGATTGTAATTGTTGGTCGCGAGAACAATGCCAATTGGATTGTGTCCAGACTTCCGATTCGGTGAAGCTTTGAAACAAGCTCTGCAATATCATCACACTCATCAAGAGCATCGATCACAATACGAGTCTTTCCTATCGAACTCACACAAAGCTCCAAGAGCTCACTAACCTCCTTTTTCGAAGCAATAATTACGCTGCCCGGTTGCTTGGAAAATCATCGCGAACCTGAAGAGCTCATTAAGCCGCTCATCGTCAATGTTGTACTGAAAGATTTGGGACAAAAGAGCTCGATATGCTGTGGCTGAGTCGTTGGCGGCGATTTTCTGAGTCGAGTTAAAGAAATGATAACAGATGGGCGTTTTCACCTCGTCTTGCTTTGGATCCTGAACCATGGACGCTGCTAGCACGGTTTTCCCTGGGCCCGCGTTGCCTGTTGGTGTTAGAGATCTGGGCTCCCCTTGGAACCCGATTTTAACTCACCACGCACCCACAAGTTCTTCGCCAGACCATCAGGCTTCTACTCGCCTTGTAACCAAGCGAGATAAGTCGGATGTTCGAAAAGCCAACCAGTGGTTCCTCGAGAGCATTGTGAAGCGGCGTCATCGTATCTGTCAGCGAACGAAGGTGGGCAAAGCCACTCGCGGACACAACTGATGAAGTTGTCTACAATCGTTGTCGGTTAAGGATACAATATCGATTTACCCGTCAAGTTTGGCCTACAATGTGATTCCCGCTCAGCTTTCTCGTCAATTTTGTCAAGACTGCCTACAATGGTAGCGTTTCTAGAGTTAGCCTCTATGGCTTCCTCCATGACCTTTACTTGACTGCTTTTGACCATGCTTTTCACGTTGCTGGATATTTTCAGGTTCAAGAGGGCTATCTCTGGGAGAACTCTCTCTCGGTACATCGCCAGTCGTGCAAGAGTGTCATCAAACCGAAATGGCTTCCACACAGACTTGGCGAAACCACGAAGCCCATTTTTGGATCCTATGACACATCAGTCCCAGAAGCAGTTTCGTGAAGTCATTCACCGAGGGTGATAACTCACGCCCGTCTGGGTGATAGAAGATTTTGAAAATCCCCAGAAAGTACTGAACAAGTTCTTGGAAAACATCATGTAGAACGGCTTTGAGGCGTGGGGATGACTCGATGAGTCTTTTCCATTCGGCTTCCACCGCCGACATCATAGCTGCTCACATCTCTTCCAGAACTTTTGGCTTCAAAGCTTCCAGTTTCACTGTTCCCATCCCTGTAAAACCTTTTTTCGTAATTCTAGGTTGACCTTTGCCTCCATGTTCTTTTGGTGCTTATCATTCAGCTTCTCGATTACGTTGTTGATATCGACGAAGTACTTGACTTCCCACGCGATCTTCTCCAGACTTGATGTCAACTTGTCCAGAACTCAGTAAAGTTTTGACCGAGGTGATGGAGTACTAGATATAAGATATTTTCTGTGCCCTCTCGGCTATAACAACGTACCTGAATAACGACTCGTAGCCCTCCCCAAGGCGTTCCCGCGTGAATCGGATCACACTGAACGAACACATCAACGGCCGTGAGGAATGGCTTCATAGCTTGGATGAATACACCGAGTCAACGAGAATTTGTGCGCCAATTTGCGCCGCACTCCTTCAGGCCTTTCAAAACGTCCTCACCTGCAGTGCATTTTCTAAACTCCTTCTGATATTCTTCCGGCAGTGTCTCGATAATGCTTCGTAACGTGTTGGTGGAGTCGCCAAGAGCACTGCTGATAGCTTGATTTGGCTGCATACTGACATGTTTTCCTGTACACCTTTGCCTATCAGTATTGTCGAGGTCTAAAAACAAACACTCCTGGAGAGAATATCGAGGTCCCAAGTAGAAAGACGCAAGGCTGTGGAAGGCGTTAGGGAGGAACCGTGTTTATAGACAGGTATCGGACGACGAGACGGGAACTTGGCAGTCTGCCTCGGAGGGAGCCATGATGCAGTCTCATATGCAAGGCTTGAGGAAACATTTGGGGCCCGCCAATAACCAATGAGGAATGTCCACAACACCAGCCTTGCCCGGGTCGCCTTGAGCTGAAAGACTGAGCAAGATGAAGCATCCTTGATTGTTGTTCACTGGTCCTGGAAAGATCATCAAATGTTGGTAGCAGAAAGATCGATGTCGACTTCCTGATTTGCAGCACGGTCAGCTCTCACTGGACTTGAGGGGGGGAGGTTGAGATACTGGAGATTAATTGAAGGTATAACCTTGATTTGTGTTTTCTGTCTCATTGTCTTCTCAAAAAGCATGGAGCTAATCTAACTAGAAGAACAGATCTATTAAAGGTAGTAGGAAACTGTTACCCCATATCCACTTAATTTTTACTTCTTACTCTCTGCTGGTCAAGGTGCGTCGAGTCCCCCCCTATTTTTGGGCGTATCTCTCACCGAGAACCTTTTCAGCGGGGCTTCGGTTAGCAATATCTCGCTATTTGGCGATGGTTTGGCAACCTCATCACATCTTCATCCCAACTTGCATCGATCGAGGGAAATCAGGACATAGATAAATACAAGCTTGTTCCTATCCATGTGTAGTGGGCATTCTCATTTGTGAGTTTCGATTCCTCGATTCGATACCGATAGAACGACACTTACCATCATCTTTGGCAAGAAGAAGAATATGTTAATGGCCGCTTTACTCTCTGTCGCTTGGCTTTGCCCATGGTCATCCTTAGGCTAGGGGAAAATCGCATCCCTACCTCTGCAGAGTTACACCTCCAGCTATCCCCTTAACTGCCACGCGACACAACCTTGTTCCAGGCCTGAAAGGCCCTGTAGCGACACCCTAAATTAAGCGAGGAACATCAAAATTCAGCGTCTGCATCACTGGAGCCTTAGCGTATGGGCCCTGTAATGCGCTGTAAGTATGGTAACCCTAGCGCCCCGATTCAGCGCTGTACCCTGGAAATGGTTGCATCTGGCAGTTAAGGGGAGATCTCATGGTGGAAATGCCATGTTGAGTCTTTACGGAGATGGTGGCTGTGCCAGCCAGTCCTGCAGCACTAGCTTACCTAATTTTAATGTACATCGATCTCTCAACCCCTCGAACTCCCTCCCCACCAAAGTATATTCTATCTTTTCATCACCAATGCTGATCAGATGGACCCTTCGTCTTTATTGAGTCCCAGCGACAAGCAGCCAGCAGTCCCTGTCATATTACAACCCGATTCTTTGGAGCCTGAAGTCGAGCAAAGCTCCGAATCATCGTCCGAATCATCGTCCGACACTGCATCCGAGCCGGATGCAGCAGCAGATATAGACTCGGATGCTGATTCAGATACCGATGCTCGAGATTTGATAAAACAGCTAGTTCAAAATGTGGGCACTGAAATATTCGAATTTGTTGACGAGATTGACCCATCAATTTGTCCGCCATGCGTCAATATCATTTGTGCATTCTCGGATAATTCATCACCTGTTAGAACACCAGGAAAGGCATCAATGTCATTCTTGTTACATCATCGGTCGATGAAAGCCCTGTCAGAATGTAGCACAACATGCAAGATGTGTTTGCTAATTCTCCATCTCTTGAATGTTGGTGGCTCGGAAGCCGCGGTCCTGGCTCAGGCGTTGTCGCCCAATGAGAGGGAACTTGTTCGGCTACTTGCTAGAGACGATGAGGAATTTGGGAAGACAATTAGGAGGCCTGAGAAACATAATTGGAGGCTGCGACCATGGGCGGTCATTCTGAACTCCGCGAGGGCCTGGCAGGAGAAACAGCATGGGAAACCGGGCAATATGGAGTTCTATACTGTGAAAGGTGTCGTTGGAGTCGAGCTTTCAATTGAGCGGGCTGATATCTTGTTGAGATGGGCAAGAAACTTGGACCTGGAAAGTCATCCAGAAGGTTTCCATGACTTTTCAACTAATTCCACATCGGGAACTGAACAGGACTGGATGCCTCCCTCGGAAGACGAAGAAGAAACAGAACAGGTGCCAAGTTCATTGGCCGAAGTTGGGGCAAGCGAGGATTCTTCTGATACTCCACAAGCTGAATCGAATGCGCCGGCAAGACCTACGTATGCTGCTGCTATTACAGAATCAAAAGACTCGGACTATATGTTCGAGCTAGTGGTGGCAGCAAGAAGCCTGAAAGAGAGATATTGGCTTCATACGATAGGATACAAGCTTAGAGAAGTGCGGGGGTACAAAGGGCAACTTGTAGAGCTCCAAGTTGTCTATGGGAAAGATAGCTACCCTGCTCGTGTGTTTACTACCAAGGGTGAGAACCGATATTACCTGGTTTCGACCTTCTCTAACAATAGTTACAGATGATGTATCCTCCGACAAAAATCTGGGCAGACCTGTCTACCATAACGCCAAATGTCCGGGAACACTCGATTTGATGAAATCCTGGTTCTCAGATTGCGTGCAAAATCATCCAGAATGTGATTCCTCACCAAATAGCTCTGTCTTGGACCCTCTCCTTCCTTCGAGGGTTATTGATGTAGGTGATAGCTCGTCGCTCGATTTTGTTCCTCGACTCCTAGCACCTGGTCCGCAGAGAGGGAGATGGGCAACGTTGAGCCATCGGTGGGGTCAAGCCGATATCCTGAAATCAATGAACAGCAATATCCAAGAACTTGAGACCGGAATCGACGTTTCGAAACTTCCAGCTACATTCGGCGATGCAATCTTTCTCACTAGACACTTTGGTCTTCGGTATCTCTGGATTGACTCGTTGTGCATCATTCAAGACTCTGCCGAGGACTGGCTGAAAGAGGCAGCCAGCATGCCAAACATCTACCGGAATTCCTACATCACCATTGCAGCTGCAGCGACAGAGAATAGTACGGGTGGGATATTTGTTGATCGATCATGGCTGTCAACATCGAAGCCATGCAGATTGCCTATTCAGGTTCCCTTAGCAGAGACCCACGGAATCCTTCACTTCGACGTGCCATTCGATGCCAACTTGGATGGAAAGGAGACGAATTATCTTCGTACTCGAGCCTGGTGCATTCAGGAGTCCCTTCTCAGTCACCGACTCTTGACGTTCGATACACTGCAGATGTCATTCACTTGTGTTCGACACGACTTAGTTGAAAGCCGAGAAATGCCTTATGCTCTGGCCCGAGAAGGTCGGAACACGTTCCTAGAACAATTCCAAGGTGGTGCAGTAAGCTTACGTGCGGGTGATGGAGAGACTCTACGTCGAATGATCATCAGTTGGTATGACATTCTATACGACTACACGCGACGAGACCTGACCTTCTCAAACGACAAACTCGTTGCTATTTCTGGTATCGCCAGTGTAGTAGGAACCTGTATTAAAGACAAGTACTTTGCTGGAATTTGGAAACACGACATGCCAAGGGCTTTGTTGTGGTCTCCCTTTGAGGAAGAGACGCTGCCCAACGCTCCGCATGAATCTCGCTTACCTCCTACTTACCGAGCGCCGTCGTGGTCTTGGGCTTCCATTGACAGCCCCATCTCTTGTTTCTTGTGTAGAGAAAGACTTCCAAACCCTCCCATTGCAACTATTCTGGAAGTCAAAACGACGTTGGTGGGACCTGATATCTACGGCCAAGTGAGTGCGGGGTATATTAAGATTCAGGCTCCTATAAAGCATGCTGTTGTTGGAGAGAAGTCTGGTGTTTGGCCTGAACAACCCCTTCTGAAGTTGGATAGGTGGCAGGGGGGAGATATCACCCATGGTGTTTTCGATACGAGCTGGCCTGATCAAGGCACCGAGGTGTGGTGCCTCCAGATCACGGCTGCCTATGGCTTGATCCTGGTCGAGACCGAGAGCCAAGATGATGCATTTTCGAGGATTGGCATTTTTCATCTTCGAACTACAGAGCGGTCAAATCCTGAGTGGTTCTCTCGGGATAACGTTGAGACTGTCGTTATCATATAACGAGCGGGTGCTGATTCTCTGTGAGGATATCGTTCTACACTTTCCTCATATTGAGAACAGGTTACAGGCCACCACTACTGCTTTACTTGGATGACTGGAATAAATGCTACTATCAATATACATTCGAGCGACTCTATGGGAAGCAATGCAAGGCTGCATAAGCTGATTCGGGTGATGAGTTGTGAATAGGGTTCGGATTCCGTGCCAAGCCGCGAGGGGTGGACGCACCAGGGCCAATTCAAAGGTTCAGCTCGGGAGACACAAGTTACACAGAAGGGCTGAGAGAGTTCAGAACATGTGAATCAAGCCCTATCGTAGGTTTCTAGTCTAGTACATGTGGATAGGTGCACAGCTTCAAGTGGACAAGTGGACTTGGACCTACTGCAATAGTGAGGCGAGCAGCATGCTGACTTGATATTGACAGATTCTATTCAAAGACTGCTGTCAGCTGCCTCAATTCCATGCGATATCATTTCGAAAGATGAGGTGCATGAATGCGAATGCGGAAAGCTGCATCGGAGGTCTAACGAAGCTGAGTCCTCGGCCCAAACCTACTCGGATTCTTCCATAATCATCCTCCAATCCAAAGAATCTATAACGGTCGTTTGAACTCTATTCTAGCCAAGGTGCATTCGCTATCGGTGTAAGATCCACTTAGGTATCCATGTTGAGAAGTACAAGGGCTCTCGAAGGTTACTCTGGTATTTATCCGACGTGGTACAATAGGTCTAGACATACAGGCATAGGACGCATGTCATCCTTGGCACAGATAAGCTCTCAGAGCTGGGGTCTCCACGGGAATGGCGAAAGCCAGTGGCGCTGATATAATGCTTGTCTGCTCCTCACAAGCTTCGGTACTGTCTTTCGTCAATCAGCTTCGCAGAGCCTTTTGTCCCTTCTGAATTTTGTTAAATTGGCTACCATGAACGGAATTACCATCGCCCCGAAGGAGAAATCTCCATCCGGAGTTCTCGAGAAGTCGGGTTCGAGCTCCATCGATGTAGCTGAAGCGCAGGGGTTTGACGAGAAGGCCACTAAGAAGTTGGTGCGGAAAATCGACTGGCATCTAATTCCCTTTCTCTCCCTGATCTACCTGTAAGTCACCGCCGGAATCAATCATATAAATCACAGCCCAATAACTTGACTTCAGACTTTGTTTCCTCGATCGAACCAACATCGGAAACGCCAGGCTAGATCACCTGGAAAAAGATCTTAAACTCCACGGTCTTCAGTATAATGACTGCCTCGCTATCCTGTTCCCCTTTTACATTGCAGCCGAAATCCCCAGCAACATCATGATGAAACGAATACGACCCAGCATCTGGCTCACATTCATCATGGTCTTCTGGTCCGTCGCCATGATATGCCAAGGTTTTGTGAAGAATTACTCCGGCCTTTTGGCCACGAGAGTTTTCCTTGGCATCTTCGAAGGCGGTCTCTTCCCAGGAGTCAATTACTACATTACACAGTGGTACCCTAGACATGAATGCGGGTTCCGAATGGCTTTGTTCTTTTCGGCAGCTACTCTCGCTGGAGCCTTTGGAGGTATCCTGGCTCGAGGTATCTCTGAAATGAATGGAGTTGGTGGGATTGCAGCCTGGGCTTGGATCTTCATCTTGGAAGGACTTCTCAGTATCCTAGTATCTTTTACCGCTTACTGGGTTATCAATGACTACCCTTCCACGTCCGTCTCTCTACCCTCACAATTAAAACAATTTGCTGACCTGAAGTAGGGCAAAATTCCTCAGTGACCATGAGCGAGTGGAAGTAGAGCGACGCATTGCAGCTGACCATGGCAATCTGGCTAACCACTTTGCGTACAAATATGTTTTTCAAGCAATCAAAGACTGGAAGATATACATCCACATGCTTATATGTATGGCTGGATTCTGCCCCATCTATTCGTTCTCCTTGTTTCTGCCAACAATTATTAAGCTGATGGGGTACACCGCCAACGAGGCTCAGCTCATGAGTGTGCCGCCGTATGTCTGTGCTTGTGTGTTCACTATTGTAGCAAGCTGGTTCGCCGATCGTGTAAAGCAGCGTGGTGTCTTCATGTTAGGTTTTCAGGTTGTGGCCATTGCTGGGTTTGCGATGTTGGCTGGTACGGACAGACCGAGGATCCAGTATGCTGGAACCGTACTTGCAGCGATTGGTATGTTGACCCTCTTAATTTGATAAAACTTGATACCTGACAATCTCAATAGGTATTTACCCTCAAATTCCTCTCGGTCTTGCATGGAATGGCAACAACATTGGTGGGAACATGAAGCGGGGCACTGGCATCGCGATGCAGGTGATGGGTGGTAACTGTGGAGGTATTATTGCTTCTTATGTTTACATTACTCGTGATGGTCCAAGGTAAATCATGGCTCTAAGGAACATTCTCTTGGTACCGTGTTGACATCCAGCCTAGATTCATTAAGGGCCACTCACTTCTCATCGGGATCATTGGCATGGCCTTCTTCCTCACTCTTTTCATGACTTGCTATCTCCGCTTTGAGAATTCTCGCCGTGATAAAGTGGAAAGGGAAACTGGATCTAGCTATACAGATGATGAGAAGCGGGAGCAAATGGAGTATGCGGATAATGCTCCTTGGTTTCGGTACACGGTTTGAGGAAGGGCTTCCTTTCGAGTGGCGTTAACGGTAGACTGGTTGTCTGAGGAGCTTACGAGGAGAGCTGAGTGAAAGACGACAACAGTAAGTTAACAGTCGGTCGAACATCATCTAGTTAGTATGAGAGTATTTCCAAAACTCTTTCCTGGTCTTACCCCGCGGGATATTTTGGCCAAGTCCTTCATTTAATTTTTAGAGAACTTGACATTTGCAATGGTCTGAGCGATTGAGATCAAAATAAATAAATTTTACACAAAACAAACATTGGTAGACTCGAAACAATTTATTTCAGGATCCCGCTCCAGTTCAGTAACAAAATCGGGTAGATAAAGTGAGCACGACCATGGTTGCCGGCTAGGTTAATCGCCACTCCTCATTGCGTGAAGTAATTATATTAACAGTATAAGATGAAGATAAATATTTGTGCAAGGAAACTCCCGTTGTTGAGATTAAGCTGTTGGTTGTTGTGATATTTCTCCACCATTTCCACCTGGTTGATACTCCGTTGGTACGACTGGCCAAGCATCATAGCCATCAAGAATGGCAACACTGAAGAATGGGATGTCAGCTGTGATCGAATGAAAGTTTTTAACTGTGAGTCACTCACCTCATTCCGCCTGTCAAATGCGGGTTGATGTGGCAATGCAACAAGAATGGCTACGAATCGCCGTTAGCTTATGTTTTCAAAAACAGGCGAGCAAGGCGAAGAACACTTACACCTGGATTCTCGACCTTGTACCGTACGGCCATCCAAGTCGAGGCTGTTTGCAGAGGAAGTGTATAGAATCCGTCTCTGTATGGCGGGTTGTCGAGATTGAAGCTCTCTGGAATGTATTGCATCGCCTCAGCCACATCGGTGTAGTTGAACTCACCCGTACCAAGGCCCTACAAAAACACAATAATTAGAACTTGGCTTTAAAACGGATATTTGAAACTTTGTTGCACTACTCACAATGATATGTGCCTTGTTGGAATGCTTGTGAATAGGATGCGGGGGCTGCAGTCCACCAGTGATAGTGACAACAAAGATGAGGTCCACCCAAGTGTTATTCTTCGTCGTGACTGTCAGGCCAGTGTTCTGCAACCCATTTGGGTTGTACAGCAATGGGTTGATATCTTCATAAGCCGCATTGAAGATGTTGTTCTCATTCAAAGACCACTGCCAAACGGCACCGGTACGATTCAAGAGAAGCTTGATTGTTTGATCGACAGTCCCAGCCGGGTGGACGGGTGGAAATGGAACAACAGTATGGTCATTGAGGTATCTGACGCTAGCAGTGGTATTGGCCCCAGAGTAGTTGATAGAAGCATTAGGGATATTTGAATGATCGCCGCCTCTGTACGAGAGAATTCCAGTTGTGAAGACTTTCTGGTTCAGACCAGATCCCGCAAGCCGAATCGTGTAGTCTCGGGCTGGCTTGTTTAGCTGCACCATGACTGAGTGTCGACTACCGTGTGAGAATGTCATGGCCTAACATTTTGTCAGCAAATTCTCAGCGTTAGGAACGGTCACTTACATCAACCAATTGCGGCTCTACATAGCGACCGTCGATGGCATACAGCCACATTGGATGATCATCGATGGACACTTGAAAGACCATCAGCAGGGTACTAAATACTGCTCCTCTTCATGCAACATACCGACAAGTTCTTGAATACTGGCAGTGCTGATGAAATTCAGTCCGATCCACCCGGTGCCAGGATTGGCTTCAATGACAGCTGGCTCCGACGTTGTTGCGTTGCAACCTTCGTACATCCCATGCGGCACCAGATCAAGATTCTTAGGCTGGGTAGTCTGTGCTAAGGTATTGGAGAGAGGAATGCATCCCTTGTCGGTCAAGTTCCCGCTCGCGAAGAGGGAAAGTAGAGGTGGTGGTATCAGGGACATTAAAAAGGGCACTCCAGGACAATTCACCGAACCTTTTCCGTTGATCAGAATGGAATCCCCGCATCTAGACGGGAAGTGTCAGTTTCTCCACCATTTGTGAAGGAATGATGTGCCCTCACAGTTGATCGATATTCGCGTCTTCGGCGACTTGTGTCAACTCCTGGCTTGTGAAATGGCTCCAGTCCGAAAGAAGTACAGGCTGAGCGGCATCCAGTGCTTTCTCTAGTTGATGCAGATCTTTGCTGGAGTTTGATATCTTGCCCAAGGGGTGAGGTGTTCCTCCCTTCGGTCTATGGAGGTCAGTTTTGGGTACAATCCCATTGGAGAGGCATGAGAATTATTCAAAACGTACTTGATATTAATTGCCCCATACAGTCCATCTTCGAGCTGTCCTCTGTAGTGACCGTGATACCAATACGTGCCGTACTGTGTAGCTGTCCACTTGTACACAAAAGATTCTCCGGGAGGGATACCAGTTTGAGTTAGGCCAGGAACACCATCTATCCGGTAGGTTAGTAAACACATTGAAGCTCGGCAAGAGAATCATCGTACCAGACCAAGGGGTATTCAATTGTCTGTATGATGTTAGTCACAGGTCAACAAGCTTCGAAACTTTGTACGTACTCGATGCCGTGGAAATGAATTGTCGTGTTGTATGGGAGTTTGTTGTACACGACGAACTGTACCTGTCAGCTAGCGCAAGACCACTTGATGCTGACAACATACTTCCACATTATCTCCTTCTTCGATGTTCAAAGTTGGTCCTGGATAGTGGCCGTTTATGAAGATCATATCCCTCTCGAAGCCATCTGGGGAACCTCTCTCCCATGTCAGTGTGATTGGGAATATGACCGTTTTCTCACAATCGACGCCCTCGGAATTTTTATAGGTAGCCAGGACAAATGAAGTTAAAGATGTGACCAGTAGGCCAAGCGAAAGAAAGCTGTGCTTCATGTTGAAACGAAGGAAGAAATACACATTAACTGAGGAATGACGAGCGATAATGAGAGAATTTGAGAGGGAAAGACCGATCCTTTTGTGAGAAGACACCTTCCAAGACCCACCAACATGGGTCTGGGAGATCAGGACTCACCAAGGATCTGAATCTGGGTTTAATTTCAAGCTTGTGGTATTGTTGTGTAAGACAAACGCCCCGCACATACCCCCCAACGCTAGAATGTCAACGGGCGTGCGTCTTGGCCTCAGCCTTGCAGCCCAAATGGGCCAAAAGACATCCAATTTTATTCTTGGCTTCGGAGCCACCGTTAACTGGCCAAATCAAATCCTGGGGCTCTCGGTCCATCTGATGTAATCCTACCAATTGAAAGAGCATTAGCGAGGCTTAGCGAGGGAATAGGGGAAGGATCACCATAAGCGGCTGAGCCCCCTGACAAAAGACACCTCCCCATAGGAGTCTGGGCATTCTCACCGTTTTCGCTTGGAAAATCCGTCCATAAGATTTACTCCACGTCAAGAATCTCACGTGTGTTCAAGCAGCCACACTGCATCACTTTCTACAAGTGGAAGCGCGCCGGCCGATTCGTTTCCTCGATTGGTTTCTCGTTTCCAGAATTGTAAGCGGTGCGCCGCTGAGTTTCTTGGAAAATCGAGTAATATAGAACGGATGATACAAGTTTTTGGTTCAAAGCATTTCATCGACAGTTCATCGCTGTTGCTAAGATTCAGTAATCGAAGGCGAGTTCCTTTGGCTTCGGGTTGAGGAAGGAAGAAATGCAATAGTGGAAATTAAAGCTTGGAGAGAATCCTTCTGCAAGAGTCAGCCGCAGGTCTATGCAGCACGGGAACCGCCTCAAACACACCCCTCCAAGCTTGGAAATGGGATGGGGGAAAATTGCAGGATGAAGTTGCAATTTGCCTCACAGTTTTATGATTGGAAAGCGTTTATTGGGACGCCTTTATGAAATATTTGGCTTCGGTGGCTGCATTTGGACGACGATAATTCACGTGAGCCTTTCATTTTAATGCTGATCAACTTGCTCGTCACGTCAGCTCGGCTTCGGGGATATCATGCGCCCAGAAAACTCATATCCCAGCCCCAACCAACACAAGATCTTAACTACGGATGCAACAGTCTGACATACATTTTAGATTTGTAAGACCTGACAAAAGAATGGAACCGCTTGCTAGCGTAGAATTAGTAAATCGACAAACCTTGGTGGAATCCTTTCATCCTTTGAAACGCAAGTTCGCTCTGAAAACCGTCTAACCTATTCTTGCGAGTCATAAAAATCTATCAATGGAGGATCAATATTGTCCAAAATTTCTGCATTGCGATGCTGTTATCTGTGGTACTGTCGATATCACGTTTCTCAGTCCAAAAAAATCCATGACTGGATCTTAGCAAGACAACCCAACGGAGGTCTTAACCGAGTTGCTTCGGTCGAGTCTGCCTTCCCCTACCATCTCGTATCTGCTGAGAAGCTTGCTTGTCTCTCTTCCACCTCGCTTTCAACTCATTCTCCGCAATTCTCCTCTCCGGCCACCTCAGCTCACCCCCAGAACCAACCGTTACATCAACTTTATACGCCTGCATCCCACCCACGACAGCGATTTTAACCGCAGCAGACACCGATTGTCCATTCAATAACCACCGCGAGATACGATCAACTCTTGGCCCGGATATCAAATTTGAAATATCGGGAAACTCGGCCATTCCCAAGTTGCGAGCCTGGTTAATAGGCTTCACGATGTCAAGCCAAATACGACTTTCGTGCATACCCAAAACCAGGGCGAAAATTCCAAAATCTTCGTTGGTGAAGAATAGCTCGGCGACTTCCCCACTCTGCACGACTTTTCTCATGAGCGGTGAGTCTGCATCGTCTTGTTTCCAACAGCAGTCATCGGTGAGGTTAGACCGCTGCGATGGAGAAAACCCGCACTCAAGCAATGAAAGTGTTGGAACCAGGATCTTGCTCTGTACGCCCTTGAGGAAATTCAGGTCTGGGGACTCTTCTAGATACGGTTTGATGAAGATCACTGTCCGTTGTCCAAACAGTGGTTTTTTCCCCCGATAGGTGATCATTGGATTCAGTCTCTTGCCTTCCCATTCTGGCGTTTGGAATACACCTTCCCGAGAATATCCTGTACCCGACTTGGTAATCTGGAGAGCAACAAAATTCTTCTTACTTCCTTCCCGTGTGCAATTCAACGGAGCCAGAAAAAGAGCCTCCATTTCAGGATCCTGCTGCGGCAAGAGTATTAGCTCCAACCTCAGGCCCTTGTTGGTCATCGAATGAGGTGGTCTCCCAGCGTCGAATAATCCTCTTCTGACATCCCCGGACTCGGCGAAGAATGCTGGAGAATCAGCCAGCAACCCACCACCATAACCAAGACGATGATTCCATGCGAATATCGACTCGTCATCAGTTTTGTTGATGATCTCCTGCTGAAGCCGAATGAAGGCTTTTGTTGCCCCTTCACCATACAAAGTAGCCATATTGACGTCAAACAATCCCATCAAGCAATACGCCTGGTCTTCTTCCCTCGTCGTCTCCCGGTGGGCAGCCCAAGACATCTTCTGCGCCACACAAGCTTCGTCATAGTGAAACAAGTGCGTGATGCCTGTAATCACGCTGATCAATTCTTCCAAACTGGACTTAGTACCAAACTCAACCCAGTCCTGGGAGTAGAATTCCACTCTCGTCGGCGCGAGAAGTTCTTGCAATGTCCAGCCACGATGGAACCACTTGCTGTTCCTGAAATGGGATTCCGGGCCGAAATGGTCATCATCGGCTGATGGGACGTCAGAGAGATAGACATAGCATATTTGCGCAAACCGGTACCAGGAAAACATGGAATTAAGGGCTTCTGAGAGCTCAGAGCTGCTGCTTTTATCGATGCAACAGGAGTCAATCCACTGTATCTCGTCAGTCAGCTGCCATCTCAACCTCCTTAATAGACTCCGAGCTAAAAAGTTTTTGTAAATGGGTTGTATGTACTGACCACGTATTCCCAGCCATCTCTAGCCGCTTGTGAGCAGCATCCAGTGATCTTCCTCCACCCCGCTCGATCGGGGCCTTTCCCACCCCTCAAATCCTCAAAGGTCACTTCCGAATCCTCCCATCGATGAGAAAGAATTGCATACAAAGGTACATTGCTACCAGAAAACTCATGAAGAAGTAAAGTAGAAGTGTTAATTAGTCGCATGATGTGCCCCTCTAAAGCAACGCAGTGTCTTGGGCAAAAGCCCCTGCAAAAGTTCAAATTTGATACAGAGAATGGAAAATGCAGATGGTTGAGAATGAAGATGAAGGTTTAGAGAAAGTTGGAAATCTGTCTGATGTTAAACTGGGGGAAGTGGAGTACACGTCGTTAGCTGATGCAAGCTGCAGGATCAAGTAAGTTGACGTGTACGAACTATGGGTCAGGAGCTTAAGCGAGAAGCCCCTTATTGGCGGTGAGGGTCACCACGGCGATTCCTGTGCATGATGCATCATGTTGCATAGACTGGAAACCCGGAAACTCATAGAGTCTGATGGAGTTTAATCATTTATGGGATTTCTGTTTCCTGGTTGCCGGAAGTTACAAGTGGGTACTGGTGAGGAATGTGCTGCACACGTGATAATTCTCGATTCTGTGTTGTGGTTGCTGAATCGAATGTGTAAACGAAGGAATTTTATTTGAAACACAATCGCAAATGATGATCTTGATAATTGCATCGTAATCCACCAATTGTAAAAATAAGCCTATCTATTCATAAGGGTCATAAATATGAAAACCCCCGAAGAACATTTTGATACATCCCAACGCCGATTTTCGGAAATAAACAATGCTACCAAGACAAACTTATCAAACGAGAATAGCACTGACGAGATGAGACAGTTGAAACAATTCAAATATTTAAATAAGTAAATGAACAGGGCAAAGCCACGTGGGCGTATGCCTCCTGTACACTGTAAACTGGCATAGTGTCCAACATGATCACCTCATGAAATCCTAAACTCGAGCACCCACCTCTTCCCCTTCTCTTCGGACCATAAAAGCTGCAAACTACCCAAAGGCTTTACATGGATACGTCAGCATATACGATCCTCTGTCATCTTAGGGGTAGTGACGTGGAGACTGGCCGTCCTCGTGCCACATATTATCGTCGCGATACTGATCTCTTTAAGCGGCTCCACAATCGTAGTACCTTAACCGTGAAAGTCTGCTCAAACTTTCACCACGGTCTCCAATGTATTGGTCATCACTACATCTCCGTTCTCAAGATCCAACAATCTCACACTCGTTCAACCCAGGACGACAGGTTGCATGAAGATCACGTGCAGCATCGAAATAACATTCCCTGGGCGCTCGAACAATAACAACTAGAAGTGTCCGCGCTTCGCTCGCCACTGTAACCGAGAGAAATCTTTAACTAATTCTAGTTCTAATGCTTATACTTGTGCTCCCTATTTATTTTCCTTACCTCGCTCTCGGGGGCGGAATTAAGTTGCCGATTTCAGCAAGCGAGAACGCCTAACTCAGCCTTTTCAAACTTTTATTTCTCGATTTAAAATTTATCGAATTGATTAAAGATAACTTGGAGGCCTAGGGAAATACATCGTTCAACGATTTTCAAAGTTATATTGCCAAATTATTATGCTGATATGTGCCAATCTTGCGATTGATTGAAACCTGGACATCTGCCAAAATCGGCAACTTAATTCCGCCCCCGAGCTCGAGACTAGGCCGAACGCGAAGCGTTCGGACTAGTCGAGCTCGGAAGTCCTTTAACTAAGTCACGTTCTATTCACGTGTGTCAAGGAATGAGGTCTGCCACAGCTTTTTTTAGTGGTAGGGGGGAATTTGTGGGTCTCGCAGTCCTGCAGGGAGTTAGACCTCGTTCAGTCGTACCGACTTTCTCTCGGCACGAGGATGACCCTTATTTGATTACTTGTGTTGCTTGCTTGTCGAGCCGGTCAAGTTTGAATCAGTTGTTGCTGGACGTTCTTTCCTGTCCCCTGGCGAGGCACGATGGAGGTGGAGGGTGACGTTTTGTATGGGATCCGGCACGTTTGCCGTTAAGAGATTTCCTACATTGTCCATTCCAATGCTGATGGAGAAGATTTGACTAATTTATCTTCAGCGCGGATTGCGATGCTGAGGGAGCTTTATCGGTATAAAGACCAAGATGAAGAGTGAAGGGGGACAAGATCAGCGAGATGTGAGTCGTCCGTGACCCGGATTCCTCAGTCATCATAGTACACCCACACAAATATTCCACATAACAATCACACAGCGCTGGCCGCATCTTGCATGCGGTGTATACAGGAGCCGCATGTTGTCGAACGCCACAATTGGATACCTTGCGTTTGCCTAACCATTACCAACCGATTAGAGATTTAGAAATGCACTGCTGCCCAACTTCAAGCCACATGACCTGACAAACGCTTCAGCACATCAGTTTGCGCAGCAGATAGCTGAGTGTGGTTGGGTTCAAGCTGTGGTTTCTATGGTTTTTAATGACTAAGTTTGGTTGCTTGTCGACTTCGCAATTACTGTTCTCATCCTCGAAACAGTCAACATTTTGACACATCAAAAGATCATAGACAAACTCATACATACATCAGTCATTAATTGCCACTTAAATAGGAAAAATTGTAAGAGAATATGTATCTATATACAGACTTGAAGAAGTTAAAAGATTCAATTCGCTATCATCCGGAACAGTCGTGTTGGCCAGTGGCAAAAGAGGGGGGATGCATGCCTCATTGAACTTGCTTAACTTCGTAGCGACTCGCCCCCATGCTCTGATGGACTCATAAGCATCCCCAAGGAAAGTCCACACGATACGATCAGATCCCAAAATAAAAATCAATGAGCCCACTTGCACGAGACCTATTCCTACTGGGAAACAGGAAGTTCTTCCCGGCCTAGGATTGAGCTCCGAATCTCTCAGCAGATGCGTCTTCTTTTCCTTGCAATCACCTACTGCCCTGCACCATCCACCTTCCTCTAAAGCCCACATGCTCCATACGTTCGTCAAGACGAACGATGAAGTTATCGTCAACAGCGTAGTCTCTGTGGTGGTCACGATAGTGATCCTTACGAGTGCGGCGTCCCCTCGCGACTCCAAGGTCCTCATGATAGGACTCACGGTGGCGGCTGTGACTGCGGTCGCGATCGCGAATATCATCATCTTCGATAGCTGAGATATTTGGAGTTTGGAGCGTGCTGTTGATGTTGAGATAGCGCTCACAATCAGCTGGGATGCAAAATTGACTGCTCAATCGTTGCATTGGAGGTTCGGCTCTGCGGAAAGAGCCACGAGGAGGAGGAAGTGGTGGGCCGCCATGAGTCGCCATTTTCGCGAATTGGGACGATGACTTGGAATAAGAGGTTTGTGTAGAGAGCTTTGAGGTTTAAGACAGCTTTTGCTTTAGTTGGATATGAAGGAAAGAGTGTTCTCAAGGTGTATGTTCAAATTGGGAGAGGTGGTAAATATGACTTTGGCACAAGTTGAACAGCACATCATGCGCTATCAATAGTCGCACGACCAAAACATCGCTCTTGCCTGCGGGGAGAGTGACAATTATGTGGCCCTTTTCGAAAGATAAGAGGGGATCGTGCATGAATGGCTGCTCGTTGGCAAGTGATTGGAACATACGAGCCGCTCAGGAGCCAGTAACGGTCGAGCGGGCCGATCAGAAGACCAACATCAACTGCAGATCATATCACCTATGGCGTGTAAACTATCAGGATTTGATATTGGGACAGCAGTGGGATTATAGCTAAAAGTTCTTGTCAGAACCTCCCCTGTTGGAGCTTCTCTCCTCGACTGTAAGAGCAAACACTGAGATGAGACTGGAGGTGCGAATATGGGGTATACTGACTTGGAACTTAGAAAGTTATTGTCTCATTAGTTAAATTGGCTTCAATATGAATTCAGGAATCAAATCTATCTCTTCTCATGCTAGCTGGCAAATACGAGTCCTAAACCGGCAAGCATGTATAAAAACGACACAGAAATAGTTGGCGAAGAAAACTTCTGCCGTATAAAATATCCAGAATGTGGTAAACGCGCAAGACAAAAAAGAAGTGAAGAGTCATAGAGCAAAATACAGATCTCACTGTCGCAGATAGAGACTAGAAACACCTGAAATGTTACAGGTTATCATTACTGCCATTTTCGTTCACTCCCAACCCCCAGGTCGTGATCCTCCAAACAAGCCGCACATGGTTGCCACTCTCCATAACCATCGTCCACCCATGCTGTACCATTGCATACATCACAGTGTATCCCCATTTGGGAATAATCAGAACTAGGCGCACACATGTCTGGGAATGTTGAATCTTGCTCCTGATCGTATCCTGTCATGTCATCTGCTGGTTTCGATATCTTTAGGCGAGCTTCCTTTCTTTCCATCTCACAAGGAACTTTGCAGCTGGGGCAATCCCAACCATCCACTTTCACCGATCGTCTAACAAGGCATTTGGCACAGGTCCACCACTTGGCGTCGATTCTTCGCGATGCCAGCAATTCCTTCTGCTCCTCCGTCCTCGGATTTCTCAGTCCTTTATTAACACCGATATCTTCGAGGTGGTAGCTGCGGAGATGGTCGCGGAAATGATCTTTGCGTGTGAATTCCTCGCCCTCTCTGCTACGCGCACAAGACCTGTAAGAACAGAGAAACTGGTCTGCGGGTTGTCCGTGGACATGTTTCATATTGTCGGGCAAGGTCCGCTCGTCTGGTGAATGGGTTGGCAGTGCATTGAGGAATGAGGCAGGTGAGGTTTTCATTCGTAGGAGATCTCAATTTCAATATCAGCATGGCAAACAAGAGAAATTTAGTTGAACATACGCATTTGTAGCGAAATGCTGGCTTGGAGAAGCGAAGGAGGAGATGCTGGATGTATCCCATCCGGCCTCGTCTGGTGCTGAAAAGCCATAAGCGGAACCCTGCCCGTTCCCTCCTATAGACTTAGGTTAGAACTCTTCTAGTTCTGTTTATAACCCCATAGTTTCATATGATTGCCCGTGCCAGTCACCTCCATGACCTGATACTAATAGAATGGGTAGATTTGATGTAACATCTTCGCCGTTCTAATCTTTTGGGTGTCTGCGTTGCTTACCTCTATCCATTTGTTCACGTTTCGGTGTCTAGAGGAGACTGACAGAGTTTCAAATTGTGATGGAATCAAATTTGAAGTAATGCATGGAAGGACAAACGATTGAACGGCGAAAATTCTGGAATTGGTGAACAAAATTAGTTTCAACTTGGGGTGACAACACATCAGTCTTAAGTCGAGTCGGCGACAGTCGACGAGTCTGATTTGACCTGTTGCCGTTCTTGAAAGAGCCGTAGATTTTATGAAACCGGGGGCTGAAGTTAAATTCTAGGCCAGGATGTTGTGTCGACAGTTTATTCTATTCGCTTGGTGTATTGTAGCATCATTGTTAGAGCACAAGTACGTCATTGGTCCAAAAAGAACTGCTCCAATTTCTATCCCTTCATCGCTCGTGCTTATAGGTCAAGCCTTTGCAACCTTCGCATTCCCCTTTCCCAGAACACCCCATTCAGCAACCCACCTCTCAACTTTGACCGAGCCTTGCGCATCAACCCAAACAAAATCTGTCTCTCGCCCATCCTCCCCCTCTCCCTTCGTAACCTTCAACGCCTCCTCCACCCCACAAATCCCCCTAACATTCTCCTCGCTCTCTAACACTCCACTCAATCGATACAGTGTCCACCTCTTCCCCTCCTTATCAGTGACAACCGTACTCTGGCTCTTCAACACATCCTTCAAGAGCAGGGAGTGTTCGTAGGCCTCGCGATCATAACCGGCTTTCTCGCGCTCCTCGCGGACAAGTTCCCAGTGTTCGTCAGAAGTAGGTGTGCGATCTATATCGAGACGATGGGCGATGAGCAAGGCGTTGGCTTCGTGGGGTGCGTATTTGAACAGTTGTACCCAGCGAGAGACTTCAGCGGACGTAGGGAGATTAAATTTCGTCGCAGATGCGTTGTCGGCTAGGCGCGAGAGTTCGTCGAGACGCTGGAGTTCTTCAAATGGGTCCGTTTCCATCTTGCTACTGTGTTGCAGCAGTGGTGGGCCGAGACATAGACGGTACGGTAAATGACGCCTTGAGTGCTGTTTGGTTGTGGAAAAAGCTTGGTTCAGATTTCACATCGCTGAAGTTGTCAAAGGTAGGCCATGCGAACAGCAGGTGTCACCGAATTAAAGTATATGTCGTTCACTCGTAGTGACTCATTCGGCGAGGTCTGGTTGACTCCACACCGATGGCATTCTTATGCTCAACATCCATGGTGCACCTTACCACTACCATAAATTTAGATATGACGAGCTGACTTGTCATGTAAGGAGCGTAGCTTTGCAGCAAACAGTGCCTAAGTTCCGAGGTAGGCATGTTGACATCACGACGCGAACGTGGTGCCTTCCACAGACCCAACATCCGTCATCGTAGATCTCACCGAATAGAACATTGGCGGATCCAAAATACTGGAATCATGCATACCAACAGCAGAATCTTGAGTTCCAGTAGAACGCTGCGACGGAATTCGACGCATTGGTGACCTATCTCGATCACTATCATGGGTCATGTGACCAGTACGATAATGTTGGGTTAACTCCTCTGGAGTATTGAAAGCCATCGAGACTCTTGAAAAGCAGAAGCCGGGGTATTGGCATGTGTGTTTTCCCAATAAGGATCGTCTATACGGGTTAGTTTGAGGCTTTGAGGGGGCCGGGTTACGTACTGTGTATTGTCTAGGTAGACGCGGGCTGGAAGTCGGGCGGTTGGATCAATGCCAGGGACGAGCTCGAAGGATGGCTCGCCGTGATCGGAAACGTTGAATTTGTAAAGGCGCACGAATGCTTTTGTGTCATCTCCCCAGGCAAGACTCAAAGGCGTCGATTTAGCCTCCGAATTCTTCGACGTTGTCCCTGAACTCGTTGATACCAACTTCGGAATGAGATCAGGGAGTAGATTCGATGATCTGATGATCCCAGCAACTGATATTGCAAGATTACTCGGTAGGTAGCACCACATAGCAACAGGTAAAGAAACAACCAAAAGAGTCGAGAAGCTTGCAAAGCCAGCTTCTACCTTGACACTCTCAGCCAACACTGGCATCATACGAATCCAGTCCGAAAATATATCGGCAGAGAAGTCCGAACGTGCGAGAGTCTCCTGAAGTCGAATCGTGATAGCAATCCTGGGATACATTTCCACATCGGAGCTTACGCTCGAAATAGAGGATTCGACTGACTGCAAGGACGATGGGACACCTTCCGTGGAATCTAGCGAGGAGGTGGATGTGCTGAAGCGATCTGACCGTCGAATGGGTGCTCGGTTGCTGTAGACTGATCGGCGACGTTTTGTGACTCTGGATGGAGGGATCCGCCGTGCTGGGGATGGTGGTGCCGGTGCTCGAGATTTCCTCGGGGACTGCTTTGGTGTCTTCTTTTCCTTTCTTGGGCACAGTTGAATCCCTCGGGGAAGTTTCGAGTCCTGAGTCAAGACGACGTGTAAAGGTGGCTTCTGGACTTCCTGTCCAGTTGGCATCCAGTTTTGTGCTCGACATAAGATCCTGTTATAAAGTGTGCCGACAGTGAAGGACGAAGTTCTGCTCAATAGACCAAGTTCAGTGATCAAAGCTCGGGTAAAGGAGTCTGGCCCAACCGGATTGGCACTCGTGTTGAAGCCACAAGCTGCAATGAGTTCCGTCACTCCATGGCCTTCGTCTGTATTCGCTGTTCCGGATGCACAACAATCAAGAAGCAGGAGAACATCAGACACTGCTTCCTCAAGCGCATGCTGGATGCCATTCCACTTCACGGTCCGGTAGCTTGGATCTTTTGGATCAGGACGACTAACAAAGTAAATACGTAAATGATTGGCAATGACATGAAAAATTACCTTGCCCAAGATGCCTGCCTGTTGTGAGCGAGCATACCATGTCCACCGTAATACACAATCTTCAAATCATCCTTACAATCTCCACCCAATGCGACGAAGTCGAGAACTTTGCGATTCAATTTGTTATGGCTGCTCTGAGACGGGATTTTCCACACCTCAACATCAAAACCATACATGATCTCAAACATACTTTGTAGCTCGTTCACTTCAATGGAGACAGGAAGCTGCGGATCTTCGTCTTCCCAACACAATAGCAGGACATACACGTTGGAGTATCGAGATCGCTGGCCATGCGGATAAGCTGCATTGGCAGCATCTTGCAATTGCTTCCCGATTTCTTGAAGAGAGATGTGATACTGAAGATGATCGAGATCCCGTGATGTTGGTGGAGCATCGAAATGCTCATTGATTGATTGAAATGCAGAGAGCGGCTGCCGCTCATACTGAGAAGGAATATTCATCTGAAGAATGAAGCAAGCAAGAGGAATAAAGATAAATCGCTTGACACAAGTAAATTATGAATGTAGAGGCCTGAGATCGAAGGAAAATATTAAAGAACAACGGCCGAAGGCATCGAGTCGCGTCCTTCATTGTCTGGCTGACGCTTGCGGGGCACTCGGTGAACGATTTGGGATACATGCATATCCTGACATCAGGCAACGGATCTCCATGATATGAATTTATACTTTCGCCAAATGAACACCGAGAAAGTCCAAAGAAGAAATCCGACTCTCCAAGCACTTGAAATACCCAACTTTGGGTTTCTGAATAGCTTCATAAATGAAGACCAGTTCCAAAACAAGACCCCCACTTCTCTCGAAAAACAGAACTGGAATTGCTGAGGCACCATCAAACGTGTCAATCGCTATGACCTCAGGCGGCTACAAAACGATCTAGAATAATTACCTTGACCCAGAAATCCATGAGATATTTCCACAGCAAAGGATCATGGCGCTCCACCATGAGTCAACACGATTCTTCGCGTCGTGTCCGAGCCAACCATTTCCTCGCGTCAACGATGTTCTGTGGCGACCTGGCCACCGTAGCGGTCGCGTAGGCCCGAACAGGAAGGGAAGTAAACAAAACAGCTGTGCGATCCATGTTTACTTTGGTCTCTGTCGTGGCCCGGTAAGGGACCAGCTTCAGACGCGCTTCTACGACTTCTTTGTTTTCTTTTCTCATCTTCACATACTTTTGACTTTCAACCTTCAATACTTCTACCAACGAGTGTTGGGAGAAGGATTCTTTTCCAATTGTCAACAAACAAATACGGAGATTACCCCGCCATCCCGTACTCCACAATGGCCGACCTCGACAACGACTCAACAATAATCGTCGACGACGACAGACCTCTAGCCGTCCGCCGCCAACGCCGCAGCAGCGTAGGACCAACCTCGCAACATTCACAAAACAATTCTCGATCCTCAGTATCGCATCCTCACGGCATCGCAACACCGCCCGAAACGCCAAAACGTACGAAGAAGAAAGTCCGCTTCTCGGACCCTGGGCCAGCTATCGAATCCGATTATGCGTCTTCGGGCCTCACTCCTTTCATACGACGCACGTCACTCTCGACGCCGAAATCCAAACGTCGACAATCTACACCTGCGAGGTTGTGGAATAGAGCGGGGTACGATGTCGAGCCTGCGTCTGGGACGTTACAATTTGCGCCGCTCAGGCAGGTATTGGATGGCAGGGTCAAGAGACGGATTAAACGGAACGGATTGAGCGAGGAGATAAACATCATTGAGTTCGATAAGAGGGCGGAGGCTAGAGGGAGGAAGTCTGAGGTTGAGAGGTTGAAGAACGAGTTAGCCCTCAAAGATCTGGAAGTCCAGAGTATGAGGGACGAACAAGACATTGCCAGCCAAATCGAGGGCGAATCCGGTGGATCGATAGCGACAAACACAACACTCAGTACCAAAGTTCAAGAACTGGAGCAGGAAATCCGATGCCTCAAGGAAGAACTCAATCGGAGAGAGTCGGATTCGGATACGATTGATGACCCTAATAACTGGACCTTGGCCGCGAGGGATCCATACAATTATGATGACGATGATGATATGATGATCACGAATTACGACGAAGACTTTGAGGATATGGCGGGGAATGACGAGTTAATGACCACGCCAACGCGTCTCAATACTTCATTCCCATCACCACCATCAACCATGCCGAACACGCCGTGCAAATCCGTGTGCTCTATGAGTGCAGGCATCCAAGCCAGTCGACCCATCCCGGATCCCGAGAACGAGGAACTGAAATCTCAACTCCAATCTCTACAAGCCGAGATCACAAAACTTACTTCCGTCGTCGCGTTCAACGAAGATAATGCAACGCGCCTGGCAGAAAAATTGTCGGAGTTCATCCCAGTGAACGAATCGCACGATCACAGCACCCTCGACTCAGCACTCGATACAGTTCTCACGCAACTTGCACTCACGCAATCGCAAGCCCTAGAGCACAGCACCGCATTTTCCGCCCTTTCAAACGAGATCACCAACCTCGGCTTCGCAGCTTCAAGTCCCGACGAAGCGCTCGAGAACATCGGCAAGCAATTCCGCCAAGCAAGGCTCGATCTCGAGTACCTCACTCCAGGGGAGGTAGCCGAGGGGTTTGAGAACGAGAAACTGCTCGGTTTGTTAGTCAGCAGGATCAGAGTCTTGTTGGAGAAAGTCAAGGATAGAGATCAGAGTATTGATCAATATCACGAGCAAGAAGTGTTGTTGAGACAACAGCTCAATGACCGTGTAAGTGTCATGGAGGGTATGAAGAATGATCTCTTCCTCACTAGTAACGTGGTCAGCTCTCTCCGCGACGAGGTTAAGGAGAAGGAAACCGATAGCGAGAGGCTGCGCGCTGCATTGGAGGGATATAGAACTGAAGTATCCAGTCTCGAGTCCTTGATCTCCCACGTTGAGGAAGATGGGAGGGAGAAGGAGCAAGGGTTGAGAAGTGAGATGGATGATCTGCAAGCTAGACTAAACAACGAGGTCGCGCAACATGATGTCACGAAGAGCGTTAATGAGGGCAATGAGATGCTGTTGCCGGAACTGGAGAGGAGACTTAATGCTGCGTTGGAAGCTGCTGCGGAGGTGCAGACTCAATTGTCTACACTGACGACTACACATGCCGCTATGGTCGTCGAGCGCAATGCAGCGATGGCTCAAATCGCTAATCTGTCGATGTCTACTTCTGCTGATGTGCAGGAGAGGGATGCCACGATCGCTGCTTTGAAGGCTAGGATTCAGGACCGCGAACATGCCCATGGATCAGCTCTGGCTCTTCGTGATGCGAGGGTCTCGGAATTGAGAGGCGAGATTGAGAGGGTCAATGAGGCGTTGAAGAGTGCGCATGCTACTATCCTCTCTCTGAGAAAAGAGAATAAGGAGGTCAGCGAGAGGGCCGAACGGGGTCGGTTTGTCGTCAGGGATATGCTGAGACAGCTTGGACGGGCGGAAGAGATGGGGAGAGGGTTTGTTGACTTTGAGGAGGTGGCTGGTGCTTCTGTGGAGAGGAGGTCGAGCTCCGTGGGAGCAACATCGAGTACGCCGCAGACAACAGAGAGCGAGTGTGTTGTGAGGAAGGGCGGTATGTTTGATGCTGGGTTGGCGAGAAGATCCAGTACCAGCAAGAGTGGGAAGAAGAGGCGTCGGTACGATAGCGGATTGGGATTTCTGGAGGAAGGAGAGGAAGATGAGACGATGGGTGTTGAGATGTAAGAAACTTGTTGCCACATATTGTCTCATTTATTCGTTGTCACCCAGTGGAGTTGGTGTAGTTTCGACGTAAATGCATTTTGTCAAGATTTATCAATTCCTACTTATCAGTAATACTTGTTCGCTCGAACAATTTCCCTTGTCTAACATTGTCTACTACCACTACCAGTACTTATTCTTCTTCTGGCTCCAATTTCGATAGGACCACAAAAAATGCTCAGGTGAGGCATCAACTCCACTTCAAAGCCCACAAATCACGGGACCAGTGAAAAGTTTTTCACACAAATCCTTAGCAAATATGTGGAATAAAATAAGATCCGGCCGTCAAGTCACCTGGCCGGATAGTTCAGTGGTAGAATACGTGCTTTGGGTAATATCAACGCTTGTACGTGGTCTTGGGTTCAATGTAAGCTTCCTCCCAATATCCCAATATCTGTTTGATCAATATCTAATTGTCTTCACAGCCCCAATTCGGCCCTCTTTGAGAGACATTTCTTTTTGCTCCTTTTTGATGGTTTCATTGTTTCTCTTAGGATTTCTCTAGATGAGTAGGAAGGTGGGTTGGGGATAACTTTGGATATGGAGGTATTTGTGGATCAGTTGATATCGTACACGGGCATAAATCCAATAGTTCTTCTCCCAACAGGACATCCTCCACTTGCATTTTGTAGCGATAAAGGACCACGCAGCTTCTTTCCCATCACCAAGCCCATCCTAACCCCTCGGATCAATAACCGAACTTGTATACGTATTATGATCCAAGAATACAACATCCTTCCTACCATTCACTTCCCTCCCCACAATTTCCCAACCATCAGGCAAAGGTGCTCCTTCGATAGGATTAGGGGCGAAACCATCGTGATGTGGATTTGGCTGACGAGGGTCGTAGTACGTCTTTTTATTCGTTTCGGCGTGAAACTAGGATTGTTGGTTTGTGGAGGTGGTGCCGCGGACCCAGCCTGGGGGGAAGTTGTCGTTGGAGTTTGAGGAGGGAGGGGAGAAGGAAGTTGGCATTATGGAGTTTGTCGTCGATTGCCAGTTATTTGGTTTGAATTTTGAAGTTTGCGGATGGATACGTAATATTTGACGCTGGTTGAGGAGATTTGGAAAGGGATTTATCTCATTATAGGGGAATTGCAAACTTTAGGTATGCACACTATCCGCTGTGCCTCAATTAGTCTGCCACCTCGATTTACGTAAATAAATGCCACTTCTGTTACCGATATCTTAACTAAACTAACCTGTTCGGACCTTCTTGATATCAAGTGATCAACAACATAGTGATTTCAATAGCCTCAACTTATTTGGCCTAAATGCTGCGGGGTATTTACGTAGCTCTAGTGGGGTAACTTTCTCTCGATGATGATCATCGACCATCCTCATTTCATCCAGAACCAAATATTCTTCCTGATCATTTTCCCCACTCATGCCGCTCAGATGGAAGCTCTTTCGCCCTCTCCATTGTAAGCAATTCATCCGCTAAAGCTCTCTCCCTCCCCACCATCTCCAGGACAATCTCAAGAGCAGACATCTCGCCCGTTTTGACATTTGAGACTTTGTATACTTGGCTCTCGTGCAAAGCTGGGCCATCCAATAATTCTATGACTGGTGTTCATTAGATCCTAAAGAGTCTTCGACTACGCCGGTTCCTCTTGCCGTTTCCTGCGAATTTGGGAGAAGGTGAATTACGCTCGGAATGTTTCCAGTGTTGTGTCTCTCTCCTTGTAGTACAGTTGCCTCCACTTGTTCATCCGTTGTTCTCCTCCTGTAAGCTGCTCGAAAGCTTGCTTAAGCTCTCAAAACCACATCCAGAAGACCCGTCTTTGTTGCTTGCTCCCACTTGAGAGGTTTCCCAGCCGGAGATAATGATACCTATTCCTTTTGGACGGACTGGATTTCAAGTTTTTCTGTTGGGCGCTCACATTGCAACTGAACATCAGTTAGAGAGAATATTTGCATTTCCAAAGTATGACAAGTGAGTGTGATTGAATGATCTGAGTAATCCGAAGTACAGAATGATATAGGCAACCAAATCAAGGCTTAATTGCCGACTGCGCCATACAGCTTAGCATTGGGGAGTACAGATGCCCTTGTCGCCCGTGAAGCCGCATCGGAACCCAGTGGTTGAGGTTGAGTCCTCTGTAGCCGCGTGTTAGAACTGGCCCATACTGGAGGGGGTTGGGGTCGAAACTTACGGAAACAGCCAAGCTGGCGCTTGGAACCAGGATCACATACGCAACAATCTGTTTGCAACTTGCATTGCCCTATCGCAGGTAATCTTATTAGTGATCGCTCACACGAGTTGCCTAAGCATGGGTGGGCAGTACCTCCATTCCCCACGGCTGCCATAACGACAGGAGCGATGAGTGCAAAGAGGAAGGTGATTTGGCTGAAGGAAACCATTTTGAATTTTGGGTAATGACTTGATGTGGATTTGGGGGTGTCTGTCGAAGTACTGAGTAGCTGATGATGAATTTATTCATGTTTGACAGAGGGCGAAGGTCACTTATATAGAAACCTCAACATCTCTTCTGCCCCTTATTAGGTTCCGAGAAGACACGTCAATGGTCATTTCCATAATGCTATACACCCATTTTCTGTAACTTCCGCCGAAACCTTGAGAGCCGTTTGTCGGGCATGTTCTCTGACTTTTGGACGAGTGAGAAACATTTGTTGACTTTCGACCATTGCAAGGATGACGCACCGTAATCACTCACTTAATCGCCGATCCTGAGTTCTCTACGTTATTAGCTACTTTCCGAACTCTAGGTTGCGCTTTTTATACGGCTGTCAGGTGGAAAGTGCCCATTTCGAGATTTGCAGTCGACGCATTCAAAGCGCTTTTGAAGGTTTCCTCGTACTCGCTTTCTTATGAGACTGAACCTTATTTATAATAAGTTTACAGGGGATTTACAAAGCATCCTCTGTTAAAAATATGGCTGTTTAACCTTACTCAAGTAATTTATTTCGATCTCACAACGTAACGGAAGTAAAGGTGGGAAGTGTTCCCCCTTGTGGATAGGGGTACTTCAAACAACATCTTTGAATTCTCACGAAACATAAAATATATGTTCCAACAAGCTTTCCTAGTAACCTGGTATGCCTGCCAAGATTCTCCGCTTTCAATGTAAAATATTGAATCCCTCGGGTTTTTGTTGACTAAATAAGTCATTCTCGGACTCCGATGCTCCGTTCCGTCCCGTTTCCCCCCATATGCTTGGAGGTTAAACCTCATGGAAACTGGACCTTGGGTGAGTAGTCCATTGAGGTCGCTTTTCCAATACACAATGATACTTCAACCCCCGGCAAGTCACTAGAAACTACAATGACCTTGGACTTTCTTGCAAAGCCGCTCTTGGCTCGTGCTTCGAGTCTGATGATGGCACCTAAACAGGCAAAAAGCTCGCTGGGCCTTCAGCTTACAGAACGCTTAGTTCGACATTCAAATTGGGGGCGCAATAGTAGTGAGACAGAATGAATGTTTCAACGAGAAGTTATAGGCGAATTGTTTCCCATGCCGCGACTTTTCTGGAACATTATTTTGCATGCCTCAGTAGCCAAACCTCGGTGCCGCTTTATGCGCGATGTAAACAAGAATCTCCCTCCCCTAGTAACCCCCTTACAAGAGAAACATCCTCCTTTCAAGGGTATCTTTTCGAGAGAAGCCCCCTCCTCAAGACAAACCCCCTCCTCAAGACAAACTCCCCCCTCAAGACAAGCCCCCTCCTTACAAGAACCTCTCTCAATCAAAGCCGCTTGAGACTTTCCCTCTCTCTCTCGCTCCACTTTCCCCGTAGGTCTTCCTTTTGCTGTTCCTTCATAAACGGCTCTTTTTAAGAGTATACGTGATTCAATCGTACAAATAGCTTCGTTTTGCCTTAATCTTTTTTCTCGTCGCGTGCATTACGTGACATAGAGCGGCACCGAGATTTGGCTGCTGAGGCATGCAAAATAATGTTCCAGAAAAGTCGAGGCATGGGAAACAATTCGCCGAAGTTATAATTCACCGTTGATCTTGGTTCTTTCATCTTATGCGAATTATGCGAACCGAAACTCCATTTACTGACTTTTCATCTCAAGTGTCACAATGGCTGGCCAATACCACTAACTTTTCCTGCCCCCTCATTTCAATTAATTCAATACATCTTCGGGCCAAATTTGGGTTTGTTAGTAAGTCAGACTTACGAAGTATGAGATTCTCGGGCTGAACAAATACTTTGTCGTCCCCGAACCCCGTGAAGTTTATTGTGACCGGAACCAGGACTAGGCGATGTAGTTGAAAATTGAGTTTACAGTTCATTCGATTTGTGAACGGTGCTTACTCCGTAGGAATGCGGTAATTGAAATCGGACCCCGCTGGCGCCGACTTCCGGATTCAAGTTATTTTACGAAGTTATTTTACGTTATCACAATTGTAACACGCTTAGCATTGGTAGATCATTAATGGTGAGTCTCATGTCGTGGGACCGTGCGACTTAAAACTTGGATTGGAACTCTTGCCTCAAAACTGTCGCCACACAACCCTTACGACACTCTTTGGCACTCAAGAGAAATGGATAAAATAGCATCCGAAAGTCGTTGGCAATGAAAGCTGAATTTCAATTGTTGATAAATATAACCACAACCCTTCTCATCACTACAAAAAGCTACACAGCTTTTCCCGTCTACTCCTCTCAGTAAACGAAGCAAATAATACGGATTCTCAACCAACAGACTATGTCGTCATTATTGCCAAGGTTTGCACCCCCAGTCCCTGTCTCAGTATTGCCAAGACCATATATATATATTACAGACTAAAAATAATGAGTTGATGTGTTTGTAGGCTAACGGTATGTGTCAAGGACCTAGGTGAGTCAATTGCCTGATTGCTTCAGCATCCAAAGAGCGGCCGCCACAGGATCATCAACACTCTGAACAAACACATGCATCACACATATAGCAATTAGAACACCAAGTAGGTATACTACCACAAATCACTAGCAATCTTTACTCGCTAACGGACATTCCTCTCCATCTTCAAGGGAGCATTCACTATTATTCAACTCAAAACTACACTTCGCCCAGACACCAGAAGAGTCCCAAGCCGCCAAATGGCCGAAGCTGAAATGCATATTCTCAAATGCCCTTTTCAAAAACTTGGTTTGGAGATAGATTCAACCCATTTCATTGGCTTTGAGGCAAGTGTCGCCCGGATGGACATGCCAGCACATCTGTGCAACACGCCACAGCCTTGGGCGGTTGGTCCTGAACACGCTGCTATTGAGCTTGGGCTGGACTTCGCAGCCGCCAGGGCACGTTTTCCGACAAGGCTGAGGAATTAGAGCTCTGGTTCTCTATCGCAAGGAGTTCCGTGCGTAACGAGGCTTAAGCCTCATTTCTTCACACCGAATATAGCATATTATCATGCCTTGTCGTCCAGCCTTGCGATGGAGCATAAGAATGGGCCACGCTGCTCGGAGTAGCTACTCAAATTTCCCATAAATTTGGTCGATGAGATTTGGGGGGGGGAGGGGGGGGGGGAAAGGGGCTCGTTTGGTTCGGCTCGTATTTATTGAACGATATGAAGTGTTGAGTCATGGAAATTAGGTGATTAGATGAATCTTGACTGCTGGTTAGTAGTCCTAGGTTTCTAAGCGAAGAAGGTAGCTGAAACCGGTAATTGCACTACAGGACAACATGTTCCTATGTCTGAGACCAAGTCGCGGGACATTTCACCGAGTCTTTAGTCACTCTCAATATTATTTTGCTGTCACCTTGACGGTTGCTTAAACAAATATAGAACTATTGGGTTCAGACCACTCAAAACCAAAATGCAGTGAGTGCTTTATTTATATCTGCCCAGGGTGGTATTATGTAGATCGGCAATACACCAGAACAAAAGGCTTGATGTTGCAGAAACTACATTACCTGTCGCACAAGTCGGCGGCAGGAACCCCAGATCATTTCCTAGAGCTTTTCGCCTACCATGATTAGACTTGTCCCATAGTGTGACAGGATTCGGCCAACCTTGTCTTTCCCGAGTTATTGGAACCTCTCCGACCATTCTTCTCCCTTGATGAGTAATCTTCTTGAGCGAAGTGTAACCTAGGAGCTCCTCCTCTAAAGGCGATCTGCAACAATCTTAGAAACATGCAAATGGAGGTGAGCGAAACCTTCTTAAAATCCTATCAATTAGTGGATTATTCAGGGAGCGAGTTGTGTGACAAAACCATCCGTCTCGCGTATTTTCTCTTCATCTTTACACTAAAGCTGTGTGATTAGCCTACACGTACACGCATATTAGATTTCCAATTTTTCCTCTTAGATTTACAAAGAGATAAAGGTAGTAATGTTAGGCAGCTAGACGCTTCAAGTATCTGGTCACTACTACCTCCACGTCTCGGTTGGTCAACAGGCATGAGGCATGCTGAGCCGCGCACGTGCCACTTTAGTCGCAAGATAAGCGAGAGATTAGCTTTTCTGCCAACCTCTTGGCTCGTTCCTTTGCCCCCGCACTTCTCCAAGATCAACAACAACCGCATTCAGTCGTTACCAACTACCGGGCTGCGGTACCGAGATTTTGTTTACATCGGGATAAGCGACCTAAGAACACAATGTCTGAGGTATCCGAGTCTTCCGACGCGTCTGAGACAAAGAAGGAGGGCAAACGCGCAAGGCTGGGCACGTACCTGTGAGTACTCGTGGTCTCCGAAGTCACTGGAGCAGGTTTGATAGTCCATACCTAGGAGTGGCGAATGGTCCAAGGGAAAGGTAAAGTCCAAGGAGGGGCTTCTCAAAGGATGGGAGATGGGCAAGGAGAAAGGCAAGACTGAGTGGATCAAAGGCAAGACCGCGCTCCAACACTCCCTCGGACTTGGGGCCGTTCCAAACGTTATCCCACCCGGAGAGGCACGTCTAGATGGAGAACTTCGTTTGGTTGAGATAGGCTGGCATCCCGTGGCTGGTATGGGTGGGAAATGGCTAGCTGAGCAATCAGGTCTGGGGAAGATGATCACGAAAAACATCGGCACGTATCCTGACCCGACGCAACACTGGGCTGTTCTTGTGGGAGACTTTGTTCACCAGCTGTGGATGGACGAAGATCTCGATGTCATCTACAATAATGAGAAGCTCGAACGAGAGCAGTGGCGTACCTTTGAGGTTGGCAAAACAAGGTTCACAGATGAAGCACTGAGACAAGCAGGTGGGTGCTCGATTGCCACAGTCACATGATATCTCCTTATGTTAACATTTTTCAAGCCGTGATGACCATCTACAAGATGCGGCAAGAGCGAGCGGCATACAATATCATCAGCAACAACTGCCAAAATTTCGCCGTCCGTCTGCTCGACGCTATTCAAGTTGGCGCTCATCACCAGTTCGCAACGAGTTTTGCGGTCTATCAAGCGGCAACCGGGGATGGAACAATCAAAGATCTCTTTGTCGATGCCCATCCCGAAGAGCAGAAGATCGATCCCGCCGAACCGTCAGGGATTCAGCGAACTGACACTGTGCAGAATGCACAGCATGTCATGGACGAGAATACCACCAAGCTTGACAATCATAGTTCTTGGTTCAAGAGGGGAAATTCAAGTTCCTCGAAGTAACTTTGTTTTGGGTCGGTGTACATATATACCCTGCTTATTGCCTGATTTAATAGCTAGCGATGAATTTAAAATGGCTACGCTTCAGATCTACTAACCTATGGACTTGAGTAATGTCTGGCTCCCTCGGCTAACCGTATTTTATCCACCTCAAATCTTGGGACCGAATTCAAGCCAGCGCTCACTAGCAGCACCCAAGGCAGCCCTCGCTTCACACTAAAGGTCCTAGATACCAGATTTGCGCCACTGATGAACCTGCAAAAGTGTTTGTTGCAAGTCGTATTGTTACATCGCGATTATCCTATTCCTGTTGAAATTAGGACCTGGTTTTAGCTTCGCGGGTCATTGGACGACTCGATGGTACTCTATGGTGGCTAGAGTCTCGAATCATTATTTTCATATTATAAGGCTATAAAGCAGGTATGGATTTGAGGAAAATCTCATCTCAAACTCCTTTCTTCACTCTTTCTCAAGGGCGACGAACCATCTGGGAAACAAATTAGAGAACTAATATCGGACGCAGAGTATCTTTGTTGCGCTTTTGAATGATGTGATTAATTTGCCATTTTGGTCTTCCTCACAGTGCTGCGTCACCATCGGAGTTGCAAGGTCTGAGAGAGTTTTGTTGCAGGTCAGACAGCACCATGAGCGTCTGCTGAGATTTTAAAGGACATGAAACGCCATGTCTGTTCAACCCTTGCACCCTGCAAAATTCTCAGCATTTTCAACTTGTTATTTTCAGCCATGGTACTTGAATATGATTGACATTCTATTTTAACATTTCACATGCATTTGTCGTGGATGTTATAAATCTGATTTGATAGCGACAACTGTGATCACTGCCAGTTGTCAAAAAGTCACCCCTCCCTCGTACATTCCTTCTTGTGATTGGTGGGTTCGTTTGACTCGGAGGATTATTCCTGATTAAGAAGACTCGGTTCGCAAGTCTCCAGGGGGTGGCGCAATGCGATCCACATCAAAATCAACATCGTTCCTCATCCTTTTTAAAGATGATCATGGAGACTCGCCCTTCCTCGTACATGCACAGTCCCGACTGGCTTCTCGCTCACTCAATGCGCATTTGCATCGTCTGAGTGTGAAATAATAGCAATTACTTTCATCCAAGTCGAATCACAGAGCGGTACAAACGAACCATTAGCCGACTTATCGACTGAGACGACAGAACTGAGAAATCGGCATAACAACATCACACAAATCAAGCTCAGCGTGCAGCCGTACTCGAGTAATCAGCATGGCTAAGTCTGACCCTCATCAGCCTGGACGAATCCGAGCCTTCAAGCCAAAAGTATCAACTGGCTGCAAAACCTGCAAGTATTCGGCCTCTTCAACTCAAATTCACGACAGTAATTGACCTGGATAGGATACGAAGAGTAAAATGTGATGAGGCTAAGCCAGCTTGCAAGAGATGCTCTTCGACTGGGCGCAAATGCGATGGATACTTTTATGCGGGTGCTCCTCGGTCAACAGCCACCCCTCGCCAAACTCCTCTGTCCACGACGCAAGATCTAGCCAAGACGAACTCTTTCATAGATGCATCCCCTTCGCTCAACCTTTTCAAATCAAATTTAGAGCAACGCAGTTTCAGCTTCTTTCACCAAAACACCATTCCGCAACTCTCAAGTATCTTTGGGTCTCCTGCCTGGAAGCAACTCAATCGGTTGCTGCTTCAAGCGGCTTATCATGAACCCGCCGTCCGACATGCAGCCGTAGCGTTAGGTGCCCTGCATGAGCATTTTGAAGTCAGTTCCCGCCCGCTGCTGGGACCGAGTAAGGACAGTCTAAGTACACAGTTTGCAGTGCAGCAGTACGTGAAGGCCTTAGGGCATCTGGTGAACCCCGCCATATCGCGAGGTAAGCCTGCTGCCGATGTGGCGCTGATTACCTGCGTACTATTCGTCTGCTTTGAGGTTCGTAAGTCACTAGGAACCCTGCAGGAAGCAAGAGCTGACGAACCTAGAATCTTCGAGGGGAGTACTCTATGGCTCTCTCGCATATCAATGGCGGAGTCAAGATCATTGAGGAAATCGCACAAACGTCATCCACGCCAATCTCACCAAACTCTTCAAAATCTCTGTCGCCATCGCCACCAACATCATCTCTGTCCGTCTCACAGCTTCCCTACATTCCTCTCTCAACGCTGAGCTTAGTGTTCATCGAGTTCGACGTCCAAGCATCAGGGCTAGTCAACAACCGAACACGCGTACTTTCCGCCCGCAAATTCGACATGCCCGCCACTGGTTACGGACCTGATATACCCACAATGTTCAGCAGCTCAGATGAAGCGTGTCTAGCCCTCGATCATATCCGAACGCATGGCGTACGCATGTTAGACACAGCCCTCAGGAAAAAGAGTCCACCTGATCCGAAAGACGTGAGAGTCACACTCGATCTCATTCACAGCTTTTCATCCATTCGCCTGAAGCAATGGAGTCGGGCGTTTGATGCATTCCTGGCAAGAAATCCAAGTATGGTGAAGGATAGGGGAGTTCTTATGCTGAAAATGCATCGGGTTTTCATGGGTGTGAACACGGCTGTTGGGAGGATAGGCATGATAACAGATGAGTGTGTCTTCGACGTTTTCCTGCCGCAGTTCAAACTCATCGTTGAATTATGCGCCCAAATCGTTGCGGTTGAGTCCGTGATGGAAAGACCCCGGCCAATCTTCTGCTTGGACACGGGAATGATCATCGCCTTGTTTGGCGTCGCTTCGAAATGCCGGGATGGGGTAACGAGGTGGAAAGCCCATGAGTTGCTGATGAGCACAGATAGGCAAGAGGGGTTGCTTAATAGTGTTATAACTGGGCGGGTGGCAAAACGATTCATCGAGATCGAGGAAGCTGAAATGGCTAAACCTGTTTTCCCCAGCGATTTGCCAAATTCCAAGAGGCTTGCTGGGGTAGAGGTGCAGTTCGATCAAATGCAACGAAAGGGGACTGTGCGGTATATCCGCAAGCCACTTCTCCATGGTCTTCCAGGTCCTGGAGACGTGATTGAAGAGTTCGTTGAGTGGTGATGAAAATTACTGAGGAACCTCTCCTAATGAAATGAACAACTTTGGAAATTAAGTCGTCCTAAACCTTCTCCTAAACGGGGTGATGCGGTTCCTAGTGTAAAGTCTGGAACAACGCCAAAATTAATTCCTGCGCGGCTCAGTTGCGTCCTGGCTCGAGCGGAGAATGACATCTGTCATACCTTTGATGTCGTTGGGGAGGTGGGTTGTTTGATGACTTGTGTGACGGAAATTTTAAATTTACCTGCCGCTCACGGGTCACAGAGTCGGCTCACTGGGCCGAGGATAGTGTTAGAATGGATCGAAGACTCTCAGCTACCCTCACTTATGAAACATTGAGGAGGTACATGTTCACTTTGCAATTTCCAAGTGTTACTTCGGGTGAATGCATCGGTCACACCAGGGGAATATGACAAGAAAGGATCGTCACTGTGAGCGAGAATCTACAAGAGGCGTCCCTCAATTGACCTTGCCTGAAGAATAGTTTGAGCAGCTATGTTCGCACCATGTAGGCTGTCGATTAGGTTAGCGACATTGGCGGACTACTGATACATTTCTACCCCGCAATCCGAAGCGCATTGATCCTCCCATCGTTATTTAATGCTCTCGAAACAAAATTTAGATCTGCGGATGTACCACATACAGTATGCTGTGACTGGAAGATCTCTTGGAGTTGGAACGCCAACCATCGTGAAGCCCAGGTGAAGGAAGCTCCCCGAAAGTCGAATCCATCCAATGATTATCGAACGAGAATGCAAGGAGCCGAACTTAGCCTCGTACAAGATCAATCGCTCATGTAGATACATGAAGACCAAACTTCTGTTGGCCGGCAACTCGAACTTGTGTAACTGCATCGGGAATCGGTCCAGGAGAAAGCTTCGAGCTCCGTCCTCGATATATGGCTGACTCCCTTCCGTCTACCCTTCATTCCCATTATCTTGATTCTATCAGACACTCATCTGCGATTCTCTACTTTCAAATCTCAATCCACATTCTCAAGATGAAATCTCAATCTTTGGGTCTCATTGTCATCTCGGGTGTTGCTATTCTCGTCAACAGTGTTTCAGCAAAGGCCCAATCCAGCAAAGAGCACTTTGCCAACTTGAAGTACAAGGATTTCATCTACCCTCCGAGAGCCCATGCCCATGCTCTCAAAGACAACCAAATCGATCTTGACTACGAGATCCACGAAGCTCAAGTGGTACGTTGAATGTTTTTCCACGTGCGTGCGTGCAATTCAAGGCGTCGCCAGCTAACAACATGCATATTAGAACGACAAGTTCTTAGCATTCCGAAACATTCCTTATGCCGAACCACCAACAACCTCTGAGTATCGCTTTATGCCGCCGGACTTTCCCCAGACTGTAAGTGAACAAGTCAACAACGGGTCTGTCGACCACAAGTGTCCGCAAGCCCAGGTCGGATGGGTTCCATTTGCAGAGGAGTTCCTGAAAGGTTTTGGGGGCGTGCTTGATTACAAGTGGAGAAACGAGATAAATCCGGAAGATTATGGTGATATGCCTGATCCCATTGATGGAGGTTTGTACCATTTGCAAATCGTTCGATATCCCCGCTCTTAGCTAACGTATCGTGGAAAAGTGGACGAAGATTGCTTGACTCTTGATGTCATGGTTCCGAAGACCATTTGGGAAAATAGAAACAACGACAATGCAGATCCAGGTAGGTGCTGGGACCACTTTAACGATGGAGTGCTGACACCAGGTAGCGGCAGTGATTGTTTGGATTTACGGAGGGGGGTATGTTCTCTCAGTTGCTGAGGTCTGTGAAACTATATTTGCTAATCGAGAATCGGTAGCTTCATATTCGGGTGGAAAGACCAATACGGCAGCCCAGCTGGGCTCTTCGATGCTGCTAGTGGAGATGACTATGGAAACGTGATATATGTAAGTCCCTTGTTTTATTTTCTAGAGAGTGAGATCTAACTTCTGTAAGGTTGCTATAAACTATCGCTTGGGAGCCTTTGGATGGCTTGGAGGGCCGCAGTTCATGGCTGACGGAGGAACTCCCAACCTCGGCCTCCACGATCAAAGACTTGCGATGGCATGGGTTCAACACTACGTCGAGAAATTCGGAGGAGACCCTTATAGGTAACAAATTCAACCATCTTAACTTCAGAAAACATCGCTGACTAGTGGATAGAATCACCGTAATGGGACAAAGCGCTGGAGCCTCCTCGGTTCTGCACCACATCACTGCTGGTGGGGGTAGAGAATTCACTCCGGTCTTCGACAAAGCAGTTATCCAAAGCGCTGGTTTCTTTCCTCAGCCAGATCCAACATATGATGACCGCATTTACCAAAAATATCTGAATTTGACTGGAGCAAAGGATCTCGACGAACTCGTGAGGATGAACACCAGCATCCTCCAAGATGCGAATGCGAGGATGACATTTGACTCGCCCTACGGTATCTTCAACTTTGGCCCTACGGTGGACGGAAAGTTCGTCACTGATCTGCCAGGAAAGCTTCTGGCGAACCAGGAGAACCACGAGGGTATTTCGTTAATGGTAGGACACATGGCTTACGACGGTCTTCTGTTCACCCCACCCTGGATTAGAACCAACGCCCAGCTTCGGGAACACAGTGCCAAACTATATCCCGGGATTCCCGAATCGGTCAAAAACAAAATCACAGAGCTTTATCCAATCAATTGGTGGATTGAACTTGCTCAGAAGAAAATCGCTGTCGTGGCGGACTTTCTAGATGTATGTCGCCCCGGTTTGCCCGTACCGGCACTTTTATGTTGACATGAATATTTGCAGGATATTGCCATACAATGCAACTCGTACTATCTAACAGAAGCTGCACTGACAGCTCGCCTTCCAGTTCCTGTCTTCCGATACTCTTTCAATGCACTTCCTGCCATTCACGGCGACGACACCGGGTATACTTACTACCCATCGCCTTCCCCAATGGGCGAAGCAAATGAAACACTCGCCAAGTTCTTCCAGAAGTCCATCGTCAATTTCGCTCGTACAGGGATCCCGTACATAGATGCAGAGGGCGACGACTTGTGGGATTTATATAACGTGGGCAGGAAAGTCATGAACTTCGGTAAACCTAGGCAAACGGAACCGGACTTCTCCCATGCCATGGGCGATGACTTGATGGATGTAGAAAAGTGCTCCTATTGGCAGTCCGCGCCGTATTACGTAGCCCCAGAGAACGAGAATGTGGGCTTCGTTGAGCAGGATGAGTTGAAGTGAGCTTAGAATTGGAAAGCAAAGTTATGAACAGATTCGGGACTCGAGTATGGAGGATATCACATTTAGGTCTTGTTGATTTCTTTGATTGGGTATTTCTCCGGGTCTGAAGTCTACTTTCATCTCTCGGCAGCGCATCTTTCGTTGGTCGGTGTCCTCGAGGGACAATTTTCTTAGCTTTTCGCTTAATCTGAAGTCCAGTTTTTCAATCTAAGCATCAATGCCTAGCTCTCATTGGCAGTAGTGATAGTGAAATTTCATACCGTAGACCATGGCGAATCTCTAAATGTGCGGTTTGGGAATATTGAAGTTGTGTGGCGCTGTCAACAGGCCTGTCTCCGTCATCGACTGCCACTTATCCCCAGAATTCTTCCCCTCATAATCATCACCCAAATCTACGACCTCCTCAGCCATGATCGCCAGTGCTCTCCCTGTACCAGAAACATTAGCAAAAATATCGCTTTATTTGCCCGAACACGCAAGAAGCGGGCGAAGCTGAAGAAAGACATAAAGTTCATCGGTAAGAACTCACCATTGACACCCCGTTCAATCACCAATTTGCCCACAACCCCCGCGATATCCTCCACCCTCGCAAACGACGCACCGGCTTTCTTCAACATCGGAACAATGCTAGCCGTCATAGGCGTATCAATGAACGTCGGCGCTAACATATTGACTCTCACACCCGTCTTCAACAACTCAACTCTAAGCGAGCGGAACAAACCCCTGACTCCCCATTTAACAGCCGTGTACTCCGGACTTCCTGGTAGCGATCCATAACTCGCTAATGAACCAATAAGAATAATAGATTTACCGTAAGGAGGTTTCTGTTGTTGCGATGAGGAGACGTGGAGACCCATGCAGTATTTTGCGCACAGGAGGGAGGAGTAATACGTCCCTATGAGCCCTACTTCGAATGCTTTCGTGGTGGGCTCAATTGCGGTGTTTTTCGTGAGAGCTGATGGATCGAGGGGTTTGTAGTCCCAGAAATCGCTCATGATTATGGCGCAAGGGATTAGGACGTCGATTTCTCTGCCGGGGAGGAGATCGAGTGCAGAGGCGAACATGGTCTTTTGGCTGGTGAAGGATGAGACGTCAACGGGTAGGAAGTGGACTCTGTGTGTGAGTGTTATTAATTATTTTCAGAAGAAATATCTTTGTGATGAATAGTATGAGTACGGCGACAGGAAATGGAGACGTGGTGTAATCTTACTTCCCAGATGACCCCCTTAATTCAACAACCAAAGCCCGACCTAATTCCTCGTTCATATCCGCAATGATGACATGACTTCCATGTGAAGCGAAGAAACGAGCACACCCTGCACCGACTCCCGATGCACCGCCTGTGATTAGCACTCGCTTGCCTGCGAGTTGCTTACGATCGAGTGGTGCGGAAAAAGATAATTTGTTGGTTGGATTTTCCATCTTGAAGAATGATTTGATTCTGGTCCTGAGTTGAGATAGGGTTGACATTGAGAGGTTTTATATCATGAGGGAGGGGAAGAAGCTAGGGAGGGATTAGGAGGGTGGATAGGTGAGAAAATAGTGATGAAGTGAGATTCGATCGGGTTTCGTTGCAGGTGTGTTTAGCGAATGTGGTTGGGTGGCACGGAATTCCGTAAACGAATGCGGCGATGCGGCCATCTGAGCTGGACGCTGGGAACACGGCGATGAAAACTTGAAGCGGGTTTGCATTTCATTTAAGCAATTATTCACTCACCCTTTTGCTGTAATCCCGAAGAAATTCGGCGAAGTAAAGAATGGAATCATGCACTTTAGGGAATTTTGGGAGGAAGTTTAGAAAGCGGATGTCGGAGAGCGTAACCTCGTCAGAGCGTAGCTCCACCATTAGGCTATCCTAGACTTTTTTTGCTCCGAGACGGCAAAGTGGATTGTTTAGATTGTTGCATGTGGAGAATTCGTAGAAGAATAAATATTTTTGAGACAATTCAAGAGAATTGCCGAACCGAAGTAGTAAATATCGTATGAAGCGTAAAATCATTCCGTTATGGTAGTTGCACCCTTGCCAAGGTCAAGATCTCACTGCGCCACGCACATCTGAAGTCTCCATGCTGTACGGACCTAAGCTAGTAAATGAAAATGTCTCCCTGCCAAACACTCCTTAGCAAATTCCCCAAATGACTAAGTGCTAGAATCACCCACTTCGTCTTTAGTTATTCACGAGTAAATAAAAATAACAGTCCAGTACCTGCTTCTGGTCGCTGGATCCAAAATAGAAACCTCGTTTCCGCAGCTCTATCACCACCACAAATCCTGGCCCCATGATTGGCTTGCCATGAATTCCCGCTCCATCAAAGTGAGGGCCCCTCCCCCGCGCCGCCCCGCTTTTAGCCCCTCTTCCCCGCGTCCCCATTCGCTAGACTGCCTCGTCCTGACACTCTGCCCTGTTATGGTTAGACTCGTATTTCCCGTCTCACATGTCGCAGGCGCTACCCCGCTTTGTACCTGCTACAAGAAGGGAGCTGAGCTCGTACGACGTCGTCCTTCCTCTCCTTCATTCAAAACAACAGCTTCTCTCTCCCGAATCAAGTCAACAAAGACAGCTTCACGTCTGCGAATAGCTTCATTTCAGCTTCACTTGTTCGATACAATCAATCAGATAGGAAAAACTCTCTACTCGATACTCACAGCCAATTCATCAAGATGCCTGCCCTTCCAGCCGCGCGTACCTTCGCCCTCTCTCCCGGGCGTCTCGGAGGAGCTGCCAGTATGTCTATCCTATCCCATCCCATCCCATCCGCTTCATCACTTCCTCCTTTTCCTTCTTCTTCCTATAACATCCATCTCCAATCGTATCTATCTCGAATTTCCTCCTCGCTTTTCCCGTACTTAGCTGACCGCCTCCCTTCTAGTCGGTGTATCCTGTGCAGTCGGCACCGTCCCCCTCCTCTGCCTCATCCCTGGCGTCGAAGAGCGATTAGCAGCACAAGCCGCAGTATGGGGACCACGATGGAGTCGTGGCTTTGCGGCCGTGACACCTCATGTGTCTCGACATGCGGAGAGAGTGGAGCCTGGTATCAGGAGAGGTGTTGAGAAGGTTGAGCCACCGCTCAAGAGGGCTGCTATGTAAGTTCTACATTCCTTTGGAACAGCTTGATGTACTTTGATTCGCATATTTGGTGATTGCGTCTCTGTATACGACGAGGAGGAACTAGGAAGTGGCGAGATCCTGAGAGTTTCAGATGATGAGATATGGACTGACGTTCTTTCTCACATAGTGCCGTTGACCGCAACATCAAGAAAGTCATTCCCGAGAAGAAGGAGTAAACCCCTCCACCACCCACCGCACGTCGGATTGGATAGGGTTGGAATACAAGCACACGGATGAAGGTGGAGGATATACCATTCAAACGAGCGACATGGAACATCTTGGATTACGTTGCATCAGCGGATTGAAACTTCACACACAAATGCATAAGATGAGAGACAGATAGATGATAGATTGCATATCCTATCGCGTTGCTTTTGGACTTTTTGGTGACTGGTTTGGTGGGTTGGGAATTTGGAGGTCGGGTTGATGTTGATGAAGGTGTATGATACACGTAACCAAATAAATCACACAAAAATGAACAAATGTGAATTCAATTTTGGTTGGTGACATGAAGTGACAAGAGAAAGAAAACTTTTGATGGAACGACTAACAGATCAACTACATGGCCTTTTTAGTATTCATCCATGCGAGCAAACATCGGGCTGCAACCCATCCTGTCTTCACAGCCATCACAGCCGGCTGGCCTATGAGGAGGCTAGAGTTACCTTCCTCATTCGCCCCTCCACTCCTTTCCAACGAGTCATTGAACTATTCACGTCTACTTCCAAGACTTCCTGTTCGTTTGCCGCCTTTCTATGTAATGCCATGAATTCGTGTGATTTTTTAAAAAGAGGACTTTTAAATGATAGAAAGTGGGTTGTCTTGGGAAGTCAAAGGCGTTCTATTGTTGGTGCAGAAGCGCGAGATGAATCCGTTACGTATTACATGAGTCGGTGTACAAGGTGTTATACATCTAAGTCTATCTATTTTCTACGGCTCTAGTAGGCACAACCAAATCTTACACCCCCTCCTCATCACCAACAACAACAACCCACCCAACCCCCTCAAACCCCTCTCTCCTCCTAATCCTAACCCCAACATCCCCCTTCGGACTCGTACTCCCATCCCCCAACCTATTAACCGCCATCCGTGGTACCCTCACCAATCCCCCATCCTTCCCTTCAATCTCAAACCCATAAACCACAACCGCGACGAACGCCGCTATCTCATTAAACGCCAGATGTCTACCAGGACAGAGGTTCTTCCCACCACCGAAAGGGATGAATGCCGCGTTTTGGGATTTGCGGTGCTCTTTGCTCTTGAATACATCACTCCTTTTATCATTATCCAATGGTTGCGTTTCTTGAGTCTGGGTCAGGTATGGTGGGGATTGAGCAGGCATCCAGCGATATGGATTGAATTTCTCGGCGTCGGGACCCCACGTCGCTGTATCTGATTGTAAGACTCCCGTGGGGATCTGTACGATAGCGCCTTTCTTGAGGAGATACGTGTCTGCGAGGAGTGTATCCTCGAGCACTGTACGGATCGAGAAGCCGGTCTTTACTAAGCGGAGGGATTCGTGGAAGGAAGCTGTCAGGAGGGGACATTTCTCTCTCAAGTTCTCGATATCAAGAACGACCTCCTTCCCCTCCCCATTTCCCTTTCCAGGCCTCACAATCCCCTCAATCTCCTCCCTCAACTTCCTCACAAGAGAAGGATTCGAGAAGATCCAGCAGAGCATGTAGAACACATTCGGCACCGTATTCGTGACGGCAGCGAAGAGGATGGAGATCTCGGCTTTGGACATCTCGTTAGTGGTCAGGCCCCATTTGCGGGCGCAGCGGGCGCGGCCTTGGACGAATGCGCTGGCGTTCTTGAGGAGGCCTTGGGCGTAGTACTTTTCGAAGGCGGGCGTGACGGTTGAGCGGGCTGTGTGGCCTTTGCGTGCGATGAGCGACGGGTAGGTGTCTAGGACTAGAAGGCCGAGATCATTTTCGAAATCCCTGATTACTATTAGCTTTTTTTGATTTCGTCTTACTGGTTTTCTTTGCAGAGGGTGCTCTGAGATGATGGAAGGGAAGTCCGAAAGGGGGAGTTGGAGTATAGGGAGTAGAATGAGGGAACTCACCAAACCATCTGAATAAATTTTTCGTTCCACTTCACAGGATTCTCAACCCCATACAGCGCCTCCGCACTAGCCGTGGTATAAAATCCCCTCAACCACTCAAACATCTTCTTCCCCTCCCACACATCCCCAATCTCATTCAGACTCCTCACCAAACAATTCAGCACCTTCTTATTAGTCTGTAGAAGTGCGGGTCCTTGAGCCAGGGCGCCGTACATCTCGGTGTGCAAATCCATCATGTAGTTAGCCATCCTAGAAGGGTTCTCGGGATCGGGTAGCAGAGGAGAGTTGATGATGTCCCAGCCGTGCTGGTCGAAGGCGATGGCTTTGCATGAGGCGTGTTGTTTGATGATTTCGAAATCTATGGTTTTGGAGGTGCGGAAGGCGAGTTGGGCGAGCGTGGGGGAAGAGATTATGTAGATTCTTTGGCGGAGGATGAGGAGAGTTGTTATGGGTGAGGGTTGGGTTTTGCTGGGTGGGTGTTAGTGAGTGAATGATGGTGTGGGGTGTAGGGTTGGGATAGGTAGGATGGTAGAGCAGAATGAGCGGATGTGGATAGAAAAGAAAGATGGCGAAGAACGAAGTGATATTGCAAAATGTTAGTAGAAATATAGGGAGTGAAAGACCGGAACGTACTGCAAGATACTGAAATACGAATTCTGATACCAAAGCAGATTGATCATGTGACCAACCAGTGGAATCCTGGAGTACGCCAATGGAGGCTCTCTAGGATCCAATTTCTCCCTTGGAATCAGCCATAGAGAAGCTACCAAGGCCGTAGCAAGACCAATGGCGACAGCAGAAGATGTGGACAAGCTGTTCCAGCTTGAGAGGAGAAAGGACGACATGGTGTGCCGTATCCAATTTCCGCCTTGCCCGATACTTTTGTCCTTTCCGCAGAAACCTGGAGCAAATTGAGTCAGCAACAATATAATACTGAGAAATCCGGTATCTTGAGGCTTATGGCCGTACCTGGTTGAACAGGATGGGGATCACCTTGCGATTGTTTTTGTGTTGTAGAAGGAAATTTGGCTGACGTGAAGTGAGATTGTTCGAGTTTACACTAGTGAGTGTCACGTGCTTGGGCTAAAGAGTTTATTGCTACCCCTTTTCGCTGTGACCTGTGTGCTAGCCTAGCTAGCACGACCCCGAAAGTTCCTCTCTTCTCTTTAGCATAACCTATATTTAATCTAGTATTAGGTACGTTAAGTTAAGAACTTGTAATCCAAGGCATTATGTGCCTTGCTGAGGTGAAGAGAGCCAGGAGGTACGAAGGCACGAAGGTACGAAGATGCAAAGGTACAAGAAATAAGTAACTTAATTGGACCCCGTTAAATCGAAGTAAAATAATAGATCACAAGAGAAAGCCTCAGGTATGTATGTAGTGCAGGAAACACGTGCATTTTTTGAACCAATAAAACGCATTTGTCGAACCAATCAAAACGCATTCTTTTGAGCCAATCAAACGCTAGCGCGAAAAGGGATGGTAAGATATGGAAACGCATATATTTTTTGGTGTAATTATGCCTCGCGCCGCAGCGCTAAGCCCCCTCTTCAGTCGTACCTCCTTGCTTTCGGAAAAGCGAAACCTCATAATAGCACATCGAAAATGTGGAAGCAGTTATAATACTATGTTGCTTTTTAACTTGTTAGTATTTAGTTAAAGCTAACAATTTCATCGCCACATTCGTTGACGGAGTTCCGTGTTACTTTGGTACATTAGTAAAAAAAGTTGACGGACGCTTGCGTCTCGAATCCGCTAATTTAATCGTTTTCGCTAACTAGCGGTCTAAGTATTCTTTCCAGAGGAACCCGCTATGATCACTCGAAGTTCTTCCAATCCTATACCTCCGACCTCCGCAGCCTTCGCATCTACTCTGATAGTGGCTTCATCCACGTACTACCGGTATCTATAGCTACGAGACCCTCTTCGATGGTTGTATCATCCACGAAAGATAGTAGGAACTGCGAAACCAGTCGTCCCCGATTACGCTTGATAATTTTCTCGAGCGTTCCTTCGAAATTCGGCGGGCCAGCCAGTCCACGAAGCTCGCCGTCTTAATAGAATGTCAGTGGCTCAATGCAGGTGCAGCGAGATTGAGCCGGGTACTACTCACAAGAATGCAAAACGATTTGACCCAAGTCTCGAACCAAATTGACAGTATGACCCTCGAGTCCGAAGTCTGTGCCTTTGGGTATCCGACATCCATTTCGTATGATTTGTTTCAAAGGATTGAACCCAAGATTGGAAGCAGTTCCGTATGAAGAATCTGCGGTAGATCTGTAAATGGAATGAAATATGTCAACAATAATTCGAACCGGTTGTTCCTCGAGACTGGTACAGGCATGCAGCACCCATTTGCGACGGCTCAAGTCGCCTAGGCCGTTGATTTTCTGCTCGATATCCAACAACGAGAGCGCCCAAATCTGCATCTCCTCGACGCAACTACACAGCACTAGGATAACGGCGAAGCAATAAGCCCATCGATCACGAGTGCGAGACCTCATGGCTCTCTCCAGGTCACTGAGCAAAACCTTGACAGTCTGTAATGCCAGGGTACGCATAGCATTGTTGAGTGCGATGTCCATAAGCCATGAGGAAGCCGCTGAACCAAATTGATTGTGGGCATTCTCGGCTAGCCTGCTCTGATTTGCAAAAAGCCCTGGTTCCATGAAAAACAAAGTTTTCCCCGTTACACTGTAAATAACCAATACCAGAAAAGCTTGTTGCAGAATCTGATATTCTATATTAGCAGGTCTTCATATTGATGGGATTTGGGATCTACATCGATATTGCGTTCCTGACAGGAACTGAAATTGAAAAGTCTTGATAATACACTGTTGACAGCAGTGGTGGTCTCCTGTCCACTATGGATGAACAGTGGATTATTTGCCAGCACGTCCTTCAGGTAATCTTGTACTGTTTGCTTCACCTCTGAGGAGGATATGCCTAACAAACCAACCGGATGGGACGTGGTAGTTTGCACCGAACCATCCACAGTTCGCCTAATAAGTTCTCTAGGATATTGTTCATTGGGTGCGAATATGTTGACCTGGAAGAGCATGGAACGTTTCCCATCAAACGTGACTGTGGTGCATAATGTGTCGATCAAATCACTCTCCAAGTTGTGAATAGTGGCATCGTATCTTGGCTTTTCTAAATGGTCGTGTAGGAAATCTGTGTATTTTCCTACAGTTAACACGGATCTTCACCCGGAGAGGAGAAATGGGGCCGAACGAAACAAATCGCTTCACGTACCTGGGAAGAAAATTTCGGAATAATCCCTAAAGCTGGCCCGAGAACACAGAAAATGGGCGTCAGGACTGCCCTGCGAGACCTTATTGCACCGATCGCAAGTTTCCCCTGCAGAGCACTACCATAGTGAGGTCAGTGTATCAAAACTAGAAGGGTGCCGAGATTGACCCACAGGAACTTTTAGAATCCGGCATCTCCAACATGCTCCTAACTTCCGCATTCTTTTGGCTTTCTCTGCGACTTCGGGGCTCAGTTTCCCGTTCCTTGAACCATGCCGCGACCTGTCATCGTCCGATCTGTTCCCATATTCCTCGGAGACAGGTCGAATCCTTTTCCGAGGTAGGGTAGTATTTTCCCACGTCAGTTCTTTTGACGGAATTTTTGCATTCGATTTCCATCCGTCAGAGATACGAGATGTTTCCGCAGATGGTGCCCAGGAATCCAGATTTGGAAGATGAGCCACGTAATCAGAGTGGCCAGTGCGAGAGATTCCTATAATAGCCTCCTTTGCGACAGGTCTGATAGTTAGACTGTGTACTCCGAATCTTTGGATGAAGAACCCTTTATATTTGTTATCGTCCAGAAGATGTGATCCGAGTGACAGCAGAAAATCTTTGGATCCCTTGATCCCTTGCGGTCGGCAGTCTTCAACTCTTAGCATTTTCCGCGTATCCTGTACTGACTTGAAAAGGTTACTGTCGTCTTGATCTTTAATGGATTGCTCAACGTCGAGTATCAGGTCGCTTTTTGACGCCCAAGCAAACACGCTGACAAGTATCTTGTACATGGCATTGATCCGTACCGCATCCATATCTTTCCAACTGCTTGCAACTAGCATCTCTCTATTCGGCGGCTGCACTGATTGGTTTGCGCGCACAGTCGTTATCGTGCAGATATCAATGAGTAATGACTTGAATACATCAAACAAAAGAAGTGCATAGAAACAGGCCAGCTGTTTATGGCCTAACAATCTATCCCGACCACAGCATATCCGTTCAAAGCTTTCTAAAAAAGTTTCTAATTCATGTTTGATGTCCACAAGTTCAAGAGATGGAGTGTCATCCGTGTTGGATGAAGTAGCCAGAGCATAGCCAGATACTTGAAGATGGAGCTCACTCGCGGCGCAGACTAATCTCTCAGCGTGTTGAAAGATCCCCCACGAGATCTATTACAGGATGTTAGAAATGGTATTTATCTTGGCAGTCTATTTACCTTCGCTTCTGGTGACATTTCGTTACCCAGCCTTAGCAAAGTGAAAAGATTATATCCAGTTTGCCCAAGGTATATTGGGTCTGTTTTGACAACACGTAGAAGACTCCAAGCGGTTGCGCATCCTTCCCATAAGTTGTTTTCAAGCGGAATGACATCTTTCTGTCCGTCGCTTGTGGAGACTGTAGTTGATAGGGAGTGACGACTGGATACATCTTCCCAGGAGGTATCTTCAAGCGCGGCGAATCCGTTTTCCTGAATGCAGCCAGCCATCTTTCTAGCCAAATCGGAGATTCGAGAAGGTTTTTTAAGTCTAACCGTCGTCCTAGAGGACAATGGGGTAAACCCGTAAATTTTGATAGGCAGTTGGTGGAAATCGGCTGCAGCACCACAAAGATAAGTAAGAAGTCGATCCAGAGAAGAACGTACACTAACCACGAAACACAAAATCCGCTAGCTCGGATAGCTCTCCTCGGAAACAGCCGAGGACTTTCCAGAAGTCATTTTCATTTTGGTCGCTCTGTTTTGGACAGTGATTGCATTGTTGCAAGGTATCGCACTGTGAACGAGAGCTTAGTACGCCCGAGAATGGAAGGGATGTACACAAACCTTCCGTTTCAAGACCTTGCATCGCAGACATGGAATTATTGCTAAACGTGTATTTTTCGATGCTGTTATTTCATCAGAGGTTGCGTGTGCAATTGTAGGCCCTGATTCCATCTGGTTTATTGCAACATTGCCGGCCAGAGCCTCGCATTTCTGGTGCCGATGAGAGGCTTCGAGAGGATTGCTACGAGTTATAAGAGTCTCTGACGTGGAAGAATTTGGGATCGAATCAGAACGGTGTTTCGGCTGTGTAAGAAGCGCTGGCATTGACAGTTCAACACTTGGCTGACTTCGCTCTGATAGGGGTCCAGCAATTTGACCTTCGCCACCTGAAGAGAAACAGGGTCGTTTCTTGTCATGTGCAATAGGCTGGTTGTGTTTTGATTGCGTTTCGTGAATATGTTTTGTGTGTGGCCTTGTAGAGTATTCGCTTTGTAGCCAAGCTATAAAATCTTCATGTTTGATATTTCTAGTATCACTGAGGACATACTCGCGTGCAAGTTGATCCCGATCTATATTTGAGTTAGAGGGAAAGTGATGGAATTAAAGGAGAATCTTGACCGACTTTCGTCTGCTATCAGCTGCTGTGTGGTGAAAAGTCTGTCGCGAAGGGCCTGGCACCTTTCTCCTATCGGCGGCAATGAGTGCCGGAGATCTAAAACTAAGCATTAGAACGTGATGTAAGGTCTTCTGGCCATGCTTCTTTGGTACCTCTTCTCACAAAATCATCGAGCAAGCGGAGATAATGTAATAACATCGCCTCCTCGCGAACGAGGTGTGTTCCATCCCCCCCAACATTGCTCATATTCACGTCGGAAGTCATTTCAAAGTGTACCTGGATCTCTCCGTGATAGCCATGTATTGAGCATTGATGGCAGTGCCGATGTTCTTGTTTGAGTCACAAAGCCGTCGACGTCAAGTTGGTCAGGTGCTTCGAAATCACGCCTGTGGCTTGCCGCCTGCCCAATGCTTCTGACCGGCTGCGAAATCGACGCTCATTTGCTAGAGACGGGTTCAACGTCGCCGCCGCCTTGACAAATCCCTCACCGAAGCCTGCATGACGCCTATCTCGTCACCGAATGAGAGGCGGCCACGTCCTGCAACCCTAGCTGATACGTGCCGCTGCGCCCGGTCGGTATGGAAGCCAAGCTGAGAAATCCGAAATCCTGTTTTGTCGGAGCATGACTTGCCGTCTACGAATTCGGTGATGGATATGGTGTCGGTCAGGAGAGACGGCAAGAAATCATCACATTGGCTCGGCTAGGAAAGACTCTTCTGTGATGCCTCCCTAAGTATGTCGCTGCTTGAAACGTCCAATGGTGAGATGCTGCAAGAGCTCTTAGTGCATCAACGTAATAGAAATCTCAGTCAATGATGAGAGAGGATTTGAACAGAACGAAGAAACAGCCCTGCAGAGAAATGTTAGGTATTTGAGCGTTCCCACTCCCCCTTTGGTCTCATTTTGCCCCGACGTACCTTTCTTCCATTTCCCCAGCGATTGATTCTTTTCCTGACACGCACTCCACGAGTCGAAAATTGCCCTCAATTTAATAATATCCTTTCCTTCCCTGGCCGCTTGAACTTGCGTTCTGTCGAGCTCAGGAATTTTCGAGAGTCCTCAACTGCTTTAAAAACACCCATACACTCTTCCTCGACCACCCGCAGGCTTGCGACATATTCCCTTGTATCTTGAAAACGTTCAGACTTTCCTCTGTCTAAATTCAGATATTCCGAAACAATATCAAGTCAGTTCACATTAATCCAGATCATACTCTCTTGATATCCAAACACTGACAACTTGTTGTCCTTTCTCTTACTCAGATATGCCTCTACACCCACGCCTCTCCAACTCTCAGATCGCCGCCGAGAGCTCACCATCGACCACGACCGGAGATTCCCATACTCGAAGTGCTACGGCAGGTGGTATTGGGATAGAAGATTCACATGGTACGGCCAGGGATCTGGGGGTATATCCCCAAAAAATACATCTGGAAGATTTACACCCACCCGTCCACATACCCTCCCTTGACGAAGGTCCCCATCGCGGCGACTCCATCATCCCATGCCTCAACGCAGAGTGCACTCTTCATCCGCGAGTACGATGTATAGTCATAACAATGGCTGATGCAACATCCCGCATCAACATCGACCTCGGCCACATGACCCATGACGTCCCCGAAATGAATTCAGAGATCCGGATCCCTCCTCCTTCTCCTCTGCTCTCAAGAAGCATAGCCGCTATGCTGCGGAGACAGGAACATGTAAACCTTCTTACCAGCTTGAAGCTTTATGTCCGGAAGCAGGAGCGACACGAACGGATTGTGTTGGGAATCGGGGCTGGTGTTGAAGTCCATGACGTTGAGATTAGTTCGGTTGATGCTATGTATGTCAGAAAATCCAAAAATCCTTCAACACGACTATCACTTACCTACACTTGTCAGCCACTCGTGGACATGAAGGGACTCCTCATCTACCTTCCATCCTCCCTCTCCAACCTGCCCTGATGAAGATGGAAACATCAACTCTCCATTCTCCCGCCACCCTTTTCCTATAGTACTCTCTTTTCCTCACTGTTTTCACTTGTTCTCATTTCTTCTTTTCATGGCCTTTTACCCCCAAACAAGGTATACAGAACATGTGGATGCTCCTTGCACCCTGCGTTTGATTTCGCGTAAAAGGTAGATAAGGTAGATGAAGACCACCAAAAGTATGCATGTCGCGTGTTGCTTTTCCTAGGAGAATATCTGTGGGCAATCACAGTCGTCATGTTTCACGGTCTTTTCTTTTCACATACTAAACATGATCTGTGCGGGACCCAGCTTCTATGAATTTATGCATTATTCCTCGTTGTATTCCCATGTACGCAAACAATGACTTGCTCCGCTGCGCTGAACCGAAACCCAACCGAGCGAGTAAACAGGGCAACAAACCAATGAACAAGCCATGTAACCGAACGCCAAACTCTTTACAAATGCAACACCAACCCCGCAACGCCATTTTCGACCCAATTTCTATGCTCATCCACACCCTAAATACCCTCCAAAACCTCCCCCACAACAACACCCAACATCCTCAACCCACCCACCCTCGCCACATTCCCCAACACCCCCAACTTCTTAACTATAGCCGCCCTATCCACACTCCCACCCCACTCACCACTACAAGCACAATGCTCCATGAAATCGTTCACACGCACACTCTTACACTTAACACACTTGAGATCCTGACCCGTCCACTCACCAAGCATACCCTGCACGCTCGCAATGAGTCTCTCTTCAAGCTGCAAACGGTTGAACTCGGCGTTGCAGAAAGTGCACGTCCAGGGCCTGGTAGTGGAAGACTCGGATTCAGAGTCCGAAGAAGGCATGAGATCCTCATCGCGGCAGAAATCAATATCGCGACTCATAGTGCAGTTCTCGCATATCACGCCCTGGATCTTGAGACTCTCAGACGGGTTCTCGAAGCGTGCTTCGGTGCTGAATTCGCGGATCTCGAAGAGCGCGAGAAGCTCCTTGCGGAGGAGACGCGCTTCCATAGTGATGTTGCGGTCGAGAGAGAGGACTTGCATGAGGCTTTTGACGAGTTGAAGGGCCGGGTTCGAGAAGGTGAGGTGCGATCCGGGAAGGAGAGGGAAGCTGTAGTCGGATGCTAGTTCCGGGTGGAGCATCTCGTCCTTTTGGCGGCGGATCAGGCCGGCAATTTGGCGTTTCAGTGGCTTCTCAAACTCTTTACCCAGGATGATATTGTCTTCTTTGTCGTCTGCGAGATCGCGAACGGGAATTTGCGTTGCACGAGGGGTGGATGAGGAACCAATGGCGGGCCGTTTGAGAGCGTGCATTTTCTCGACGAATTCGACGACCCAGTCGTTGAAGATTGGTTGGAGGGGCACTGGTAAGAATTTGCTGAGTTGCCAGTGCATGATGCAGTCCAGAGTTTGGTTCTCGGCTTCGACGACTTCTGTGGTTGCTTTGCCGCCGTAGTTGAACTCATCGTACCAGACTAGGTAATCCCAATATTCCTTGATTTCCAAGTCGAGGAAGTGGAAAAGTGGCTTGGCTTTGATGGATTTGAGAATGTACTGACTGTAGGCGTAGGCGTTGCCGACTTCTGATTTGGTGGTTTGAAGGAGGAGGCGGTTGGAAGAGGCGAAAACAACATGGGAGCCGACACGTCGGAAGTCAGTCATCAGTTGCTGGAAAGCTTTCCTAGACATCATCTGCACATAGTAGTGGAGAGAGCGGTCGTAGAGGAAAGAATCTGGGTTCTCAACCCAGCGCACCAAGTGTTGTACCATGATGTCGGCCATGCTACTTCCCTTACATGCTTCGGTCCACCAGGCCTTGACCATCTCCCGAAGCACAGTGACACCAGCTGTTGCGAATGCGTTGTCCGAGTATAGCACATTTGTGCCATCGCTGGGTGAGTCGTCTTGTGGTGCTGCGGGGTTGAAGGAGATTGAATCGCTTCCCTCTAGTTCATTGATAAGCGAAGATGTGAGAATCGTGTTGATGGCTAGATTCCGCACATCAATCTCAATGCAGACAGAAGGGTATGTTCCAGGGTTATTGACAGAAGGCATCTGTACTGTCTCCAGAGGTCCAAGAACATCATCTTGCTCATACCCAGCATGATCGGGCCTTGGCCCGCCAGACCACCACAAGACAACATTGTTCTGCTGCAGACGTCTCGCATATGCGACATCGATCAGGAATCGAGGATCATCTCTCTCGAGATTGCAAAGTGGCACATCACCATATCTTGCAAGCTCAGTGAGATGCAGAATCCAAGATCCAAGACTGAGATAATGGTTGACCAGGCGTTTCGCAACGAATGCTTGCCATCCCAGCGGAGGGAGACTACTATCGTCAATCTCGTACTTCAGCGGCAACACAGGGAAGTCACCCAGAATAGGAACATCATGAATAAGCATGCGTCGTTGCGGCGATTGGATAACAAGCATCAATGGTTTCGTCTCATCATTGCGCATCTTCTTGATAATATCACCGACTTCAAGAAGGGCCTTCCGTCTTGTGGTAACTTGGCTAGTCTTGAATTGTAGCTTCTCCTGGTACTTGAAACAAGTCTGCCATTCCTGGCCCTCAGTCTCTTGTTCTCTCCGTGCCAACATGTCGCTGTAAATCTTCGCAATATTCGGCAGGTCTTGAGCGGAGTCCTTGGATTTCTGGAGAATGACAACGTGTGCCTGCTCTTTGGCCGATGAGAACAATGCGAAGACTTGGCGATCACCAGCAACGACGTGGTAGAGGTAGAGATACGCCATTGGGGATTGGGTGAGGTATGGGTTCTTGGACACGGCACGTCGGAGTCCAGACAAATCGAAACCAGATTCCAGACCTTTTCCAAGAACACCAGGTTGAGTCTCATCGAAAGTACAGAGACTACCAAGTTGAAGCACAGCTCGAATGCTAAGCGGGACTTGCTTCTCGTACACTCCTTCGACACTGGGATGGTTGAACAGCAGCGAAAGTTTCTGCGCATCATTGACATAGACACTCTCCGGCATAGTGAGCTTGAACAGATGCACAGATGGATGTCCATTAGGCAGTGTATGCGTGACTTTCTGAGCCTCACAACCATCGACTTCGATATCCGGAAGTTCCTTTCCCTTCAAGTTAAGGAACACCTGTCGAGGAACATTGACCTTTAATGTATGGATTTTTGAGTCAATGAGCACGAATGCCAATACGACACCAGGGCTAGTCGTTGCCCTCAACTGGAGGACTTGCCAAGTGCTCTTGTAAGTTATCTCGGCCTGGTTCTGGAACGTGGCTCCGATGTTATTCTGAGCACTGACACGAGACTCTCCGAACAAATGTCTACGTCGAAGTCGAGCCTGTTTCTGAATCTTCCATTTCTGTTTCTGGTATTCGAGGAAACCTTCATAGTCTTCAGTCGGGATAGGCATCTTCTCCGGCAGAGCAGCATACGGGTTGGTCGATACAGCAACAGCAGGCTCTGGCGATTTTCGCTTCTGAGATTTCTGTGTCGCTTGCGAGAGTTGCGCTCCGAGTGCTTTGGGCTTCAACAACTTGATTCCATAATCCTCCATATCTGCGGCTCGGGGATCCATCAGATTGGTGATCTCGTCCAGGGGAGCTGATTTGAAAAGATCCGTCATCTTCTTCTGCTTCAGCTTGTCTTCCTTGACATTTATCCTCCTCTGTAGCCACTCTGGATGCGCAACCCTTGGTACAGGATTCCGGACTTTCTGCAATGCGGCTGGAATGGTGATGAGTTTCTGGATAACCGAGCCCAGACGTTCCAGGTAGTAATCCCAATCAAGCAGTGCTCTTGGATCCATATTCGATGGGTCCTCCTTCAACCACTTCCGCAAGAAATATCGCTTGACTGTCGTTTCCGCCGAGAAGATCGCGACGGGAATAGCACGCTCAGTGACAGGTGCATTCTTCGGCCTGGAGCAAATAATGTACTTGCAATTCAGACCCTTATCCTTGACCATCTGCTCGCCCAGGAAATCAGCCAGACGTTTGGCGGTGGTAATCGAAGTGGATTTCTGCGTTCCGTACTCCTCCAATGTCTTAGACATACTTCGATTCTCGCAAATGAGATCAATCAATTCCTCATCTGCGAGGGTCTCGCCTTTCGAATGCAGCACATCCAGCCATTGATTTGCGACTTTCGCCACAGCGGTGTAAGTCTCTGTTAACGTCGTACCTTCCAAGAAGAACTTGAAGATCTGCTGTTGGAAGATCTTGATGAGTTTCAACTCTCCTCTCCGCTTAACCTCAAATCCCTTCAGTTCAGCTAGACTGCCATCATCGTTGAAAACCGCATAACGCTTCTTCAAATTCTTGTCTTCTTCCTTAGAAGTAGGCAGAATCATGGCGCGGTATGGACCATCGACTTCGAAGAAAATGGAATTGTCACTGTGCGTTTCGTACCTGAAAGTCTTCGGGTCCTTGAGAGTCTGGTATTGATGGTTCGTGAATTTGGCGTGTACAAGATGATTCAACATGACGCAAGGATACGAAATGGCCAATTTTTTGCCGTTCTTGAGAGTGAAACCGTAGTTTTCGGGGAAGGTGGCAGGCAACATACACCAGATACCGTCAGTGTCCAGTTCAAGAGGCCGCCCAATGCGCTCAACGAGTTGACGAGCCATTTGAATGATGTGAGCACCAGTCAGACAAGTGACACCGGCCATCTCCATTGAATACCATCGCGAACCCTTCCGCATGACATATCCATAGAAGGAGTTCAGAATGACTTTGTGTGCCAATTGCAGCGAATCGAACAACACAATCATCTTCTTGCCACTTTCAATCTCGGCAGACGAAGCACCAGCGGCTTTCATGGCTTCCGTCTTGCCTTTCCACAACTTCTGTTTGCCCTTGTAGTCATACCGACGATCTCTGAATTCCGAAACAGTGTCGATATAAAATGGATTCTCTCGTTGACAGATAATAGCTTCCCGCTCAATCGTCTTCGACTCGTGGATTTTGTGGTAGATTTTCTGACTGTAGACTTGTAGACGTTTTCGTACCAGGGTAGACTGCTCGTCAGGCGAAAGGTCCTGGAACGTCCTCGCAGGACTGTTCGGCCACTTGCCGGGAAATCTTTCGTTTTCGAGTGAATGCCGAATCATGTTGTACTCGTCTCGCTTCGCAGGCAAGTATTCTCCTCTCCAGGCCCAAGGCATCCTTCGATCGCAAGTCTTTCCAGGTCTGTTAAAATCGCAAGCTGCACAATCCGCTTCCTCGATCATAGAATCTGGCTGCAGTCGATTCGTTGTCATAATGTTGGGATACATAGATGCGACATCCAAATGGTAGATCAGGGGTCTTTCGCTTCGATTCGCCGTCTTCTTCAAACTATTCAGCCGATCTGCAATCTGTTGCTTGATCTCGTCGTAATTCGTAACGTCGTCCAGTGATTTCTTCTCTTCGACCGTGATACTGAATTTCAGCGCCGCATCCAAATCCACGAGTAATTCATCGATGGCCGTTGTATCAACAGCGAAATTGACAGGAATGTCTGCACGGAAAACCCCTGCTTCGATACTCTCGACGTGACCACCAACATAAGTCTCAGACTCCAGTAAATGGCCATCCCAGAAGGCTTCCTTTGGTGATACGTGTTTGTTGGGAAGGACGATTTCTTTCTGGTATGCTTGCACCATGAGCAGCATCTCGCAAAGAGTTCCAGTTCCTTTCCTCAGGACAGCATCCGGACCAAGTGGAATAATTGTACACAGCGAGAAGATGAAGGGATGCACGTATTTCATGTACAAGTAATACGTCGCCACGGCATCAGAAACCGAGTACTCGGACAATACCTGGGGCTTTTCACTCGCATATCGTAACATCAATTCCGGGTCGATTTCATCTGGGTCGTATCCAAGTTTGGCTGTCGTGACGGCTTTCAGACCTCGACTTCCCTGAGGCAAGTAACTGTCTCGATTGACCCAATGGAAACAATCCATATGAGCACTGTAATCGCAGCAGTATTGATCTTCTGGTCCCTTCCTCCATCCAATTTCCTGGTACATGTCAATGCCATTGACACTCGCTCTAGCATCCACAAAAGGCCAATCGAAAAAATCTCCGTTGTACGTCGCAATAACTGTTGGTCTTGCCTCCTTGATATGTAAAAAGAACCGTTCAATAACAGCTTTCTCGTCCGGCTCGTTGAAAATCATAAATGGACCCTCGTATTCCGGTTTTGGCGTATACTCGAAATCCTCGATATCCTCTGAGACGATTTCTCGATTCGTGATGAGGAAACCCTGGCCGTCGATCATGTACGATATCATCATAATCTGGTCGATAGTTGCGTCCGGGAATTTGAGAGGCAATTTTGTCGTCTCGATATCGTATGCCATTACCACTGGGTCCGCACGCTCCAGTCGCTCCTCTAAACATTTCATTGTTGTAACGCCGTGTTTCGCCTCGACCGAGTACCATTTTCCAGTCCGTATATCTAGATGTGTCAGTCTTGTTTTTGAGAGCAGAAAATGAAACATACCCAAATCTATCATTACCCGTACGTGATATGGTACATCCCATTCCCTAATATCCACAATGAAATCGCTCGCATCGGCCACAGAAACATTAAGTCGTCGTTCGTCATCTCGGTCATCATCAAAGAGGTCAAAGCCAGCATTTGCACTATTACCAATTAGCATTTTCCCAAACGGACCCCTCGCAGAGCCTTCTCCACAAAAAGTAAACATACCTGGCAACCTCAGCATACGTATCCATCGCATTCATATTCTTCTTATTCTTCTCCGCAATGGGCATGATATCCCTCCTCGCCGCAAGCAGATCACTCACGTTCGCAAAGCGCAACTCAAAGAACGTGCGTCTGTAGCCCAGGAGATGATTCGGCATCTGCAGATCCTCCTTCTCGACCTTCCTCAAACTCTTAACCACTCCTCCACCCGGCGCTCTTTTCAACCACTCCTCCGCCTCAGCCTCATGGCCCCTCTTAACAGCCACCAGAAAATAAGGATCATATTCCAGCGTAGCCTTGAACGTACCCCCATCATCCTCGAGGAAATAACAATCCAGCGCCGCGCGGCCGTTCGCGATCTTCGGGTCCTCGACAGACGTGGGTTTGACATTGACTAACCAGCCTGTTTTCTTCTTCCCAGACTCGTAACGTGCGAACCCTTGTGCTTCGTCTATGGAGTGGGCGAGACGGACTGCTTCGCGCTTTTCGTCGGAGGAGGTTGCTTCGTTGCCTTTGGATGCTGTGAATGTCTTTGCTTTTCGTGGGCCGTGGTAGGCTTGCTTCCCGCCGCGGCGGTAGCCATTCTTGGGCATGCGTGGACCGCCCGGCATGGTGAGGGGATTCGCAGCTTAGGACTGCTTGGGTGGTGAGGTGTGCACAGAGAGGGGTTGTTATTGGGGGATAGGGGCGCAAGTCCAGTTAAATTGGCATGGATGGAACACTTTCAAAATCCTGATATCAATTATAAATTCAGAATTAGAACTCGAATTCGTGATATTCGGAGAAAGGGACCTCGAATTGGCGGTGTCGAGGTGGGATGTGGTGTTGTGAGGTTTGAATATGGATGGAGTTTACAAAGCCCAGGCCGAGCGAGCGCGTGCAGAAATCGCGGTACGCGTGAGAGCAGAAGTCGCGTTCTGCCACTTAAACAAATCTACGGTCCGTAACCGAGACCCTGAACTTTCAGCCTCGCTCTATTTTCAGCCTCGCACTAGGAGCGGTGGCCGAGAGGTGCTCTCAATGCATATTGATATCGCTCCACCACTCACTGCATCTATCAATAGTCCTCCTCCATCCATACACTCCTCCACAGTAATCAGTGCATCAACATCCACAACAATGGCCGGCGACACCAGAGACACCCCCTCCCCTCCCTCCGGCACCCCTAGAGGTCCACCACCAGGCGCAACCTCTCCCCCCGAACACATAACGTCCGCTTCACCCAAAGTCTACGAAGTCTTCAACGCCCCGCCCGCATCCGCAAATGCATTGCCAGAAGGCTCGGGGCAGAATACAGCTGGGGGACAGAGAGAGGCGCCTACGCTGGCCAGTGCGATCAAGACTGTCAGGGTGCAGGATTTCAAACAGGTGCATATGTATCCGTGTGTGCGGGAGAGTTTGTTGATGGGTATTGGAGGGGCGTTTGGGGTTGGTGGTGTGAGGGCGCTTTGGGGTGGTGGGTTATTCCGTTTCTTATCTTATACTTCTTGCCTGTTCTCGCATCGATCTAAATTTACTTTGATTTAATTGGATTGGAATTGGGATATCATCCATTGGTCTTCCAATTGGTCAATTGAATGCCAAAGACGGCGAGATTCCATTATACCAAACTACCACTAACAACCTCACAGCACCAATACCCAAAGCAGCTAACTGGGCCGTGGGAACATTCGTCTTTGCCTCCTTCGCCAACTACGAGTTCTGTCTGTACAGACGACGTCTGGAACGGCAACATATGAAACGCGCAGTCGAGATTATCGACCGCAAGAAGGCCGAGAAGGAAGCTGCTGCGAAGCTGAAGAGGGAGGAGAGGAGGAGGGCGAAAGAAGAGGCTGATAGGAGGGCCGAGGAGGAGAGGAGGAGGAGTTGGTGGAAAGTGTGGTAGTGGGAGGGAGAATGGGAGAGGGGACAAAGAGAGTGTGGCTTAAGGAGCGGGAAAAGTACTGTACTACTTTATGTATTATGATGTTGTATGTGAACTGATCGCGGAGTGGATATCCGCTGTAAATAAGATACACCTTGCAATCGCCGTTGCATTCACCCATCCATCCATCCGAAGCCAAACCCCAGATTTCAAACCAAAACAACGCCTCGCTTTTAAACCAAACAATCGCGGTGATTTCCAACAAAGCAAGTAGTTGAGCTCTGTGACATATCATCCCGCCTCCGCATTCGCGCCCATTGAAGCCCCGTTTGAACTGCCTCTACGAAGTCGAGACAACAATCTTAGCCTCTGCCTCCATGAATCTCACCCTCCTAGCAGTCTCCTGCTCCTCTTTATTAGCCTTCGACATCTCGCTCCCCCTCCTTCTTTCACTCCTCATCTTCCTCGCCTCCCTCGCTTCCCTGTTCCTATATTCCGCCATCTGCTGTCTCCGCTTCTGTGTCCTAGCATACGCTTCAGCGGGTGTAGGTTTGAAACCAATGCCATTGATGCCCTCTCCATCATCATCTGGATCCGTAGGATCATGGCCAGTGATCTCATCATCATGCCACGTCAACGACGGCTCTCCATTGCTCTGCCCATCTACATCCCCTCCCTCTCCCTCAACACCCCTCATCAGCGGTGGTGTTCCCACCCTCTTCTTCCTCGATTTCGACTGCGCCAGCCTATTAATCGAAGGATACGACCCTCTCAACCCTCCCTCCCCACTCACAACGCCCAGCTTCTGGCTCCCACCCGTAAAAACCATCTCATCCACACTATTACTCAACGTCACCCCCCTCGCAGCCTTTTCAATTGCTGGATCAACCGTCCTCTCGTCCCCAACAAAAATCCCAAATTTCCTCTCCTCATCCCTCCTCCTCCCAGCCCCAAGACGCTGCGGGGTCTCGGGCACCTCAACCCTCTTCTTCTGCCTCACAACCTTAACCTTCTTCCTCGCGACTTGTTGATCCTCCTCTCTATCCCCACTCCCACCCATCTGTGCATCCACACTCCCATCCACATCCTGGGGAACCTCATCATCAAACGCCCCATCCCCTCCAAAAGCCCCTATGGATTTCCTCAGCGGCGCAGGTCCATCGAGTTCGAATCTCGCGACTAAACCAGCGTCGTCTAACCGCAGTCCTTGGAAGTTATACGCTACTTTTGTGCGGGGGCTGCTTGCGCCTGTTTCTCCCTCTCCTTCTTTGTCTTCGTGCCTGATAGCCGTCACGCCTGGTATGTTTGTGCTGAGGCGCATGTCCTCGCCGTGGTCTGGAGCGGGTGAGGATCGCGGTGGGGTTGGTGGAATGGTGGATATAGCTGGGAGGCCGCGTTTGCGTTTGGGGGAATTGGTGTGAGAGTGGGAGGAGGTGGAGATTGTTGAGAGGAAGTGAGAGGGCTGAAGGGAGGGCATTGCGTGTGGTTTTAACATCGGGAGCTTGCAGGATTGCTGTAGGTATGATGCGATGTATGTGGTATGATGCCAGACCAGAGAGCATGCCCTGCTGGTAGGGGAAGACGGGAACTGGCAGCAATGGTGCCACAGCGATATCAAGCTGCGGGGTGGGATAGTCGCAGGGTCCTGTTTGGCGTTGAGGGCTGATGAGGCGATTGATCGCCAGTGATGGTCGAAGTCTGGTTATATTGGCGATTAGTGACGCTGAGGTCAGAAGATGATCTTGTACTATGGTGAGGGTAAAGTGAAGTCAGGTGAAGTGGGAGGTTGCTGCGATAGTGAATTGATAGAGTGAGGTTGGTGGGGTAAAAGGGCAGAGCTCTTGGGCGAGGTCTAGACACCGGGCGCTTTTCGGCCCGCAACGAGGTCCACATCACGTGAGCTTAGCTCACAAATAAAGCAAAGCGTTTTTCGACAGTGCTGTTATGTGGGATAATAAATATATCTCTGTGGTAACAAATAGCTTCAGGAGCACCATATTCTCAATTTACGTAAATCATAGCATAACATTTACGTAGTTTTGACCCATGCCTCTATCCATTTCTCGCTTACTTAAACTAGCGAGTAAATATCAACAATTAAATATATACTTCACTTGACATGATCTGGCGAACTTGCAGAAGTATCCGTGTTACAACTCATGCATATAGTGTTAGGTATCGTGAGGCTCCAAGCAGCCAAGTCGGTAATAAGAACATGTTTCCTCTACTAGATAACTGACCCCATCTCTCATTCCCTCCTCAGCGCCACCCCACACCAGCCTTCGATGCCTCCCAGCATTGCTGAGCTGCTTCCAGTGAGACAGTAAAACTCCCAGTCTCTAAAGCTGGAAGATTCTTATTTTTTGGGGGGGGGGGGGGGGGGGGGAGAGGGGGTTGGGTTGAAGAGAGACTAAGAGGGTGCGTTCTTGATATTAGTAGACATGATGAAAATCACTGGTGTTGTAAACTATAGTTTTCATCAGCTTGCTAGTTAGATATAAACTAAGTTAGCCTGAAAATGGGGCAGACCACTATCCGGAACTCCACTTGTTACAATACATGGGATACGGATATGTGAGGCAGCTATGTATATTTAAACTTGAACTTGAATGTGTGAAGAAAGGCCAGCTTTTCAGCACGTATCTACCTTTTTTGGTAATCTATAGTTGTACGCCATTCTCAACAAAAGTGCGGATATTGCCCAGTATCTTACGGTAAGGACACAGTCACGTAATGACAGATGTAGCAACTTGGATTAAAGAGTGTTCATACTTCCTCGGATACCAGGGCTTGTTCCAACGTGACCGGGTCGAATGAAGAGTCCCATTCAATTTCGCCGTATGATCTCCACGATGTGACCCTGGATTGAGAGGCCTCTAAGGTGACCCGAGGTAGGGCTGAAATGATTCGTTCTGGATGTCCATAGTCGAAGGAGAGGGAGTCAAGAAGTGAGAGCTCCTAGGATGAAGACGAGGACCAGGTATCTGCCATAATTGTCAGCTCCATGATGCGTAAGCTCGAAAAGATTCGGAAAGTCTCAATCTAGTCCTGAATGTTAAAGATAACAACTTCGAAATCATTGCGTTATTTAACCAGTATACAATACAAGCTCCGCGTGGGGTTCGTGAGGCAGTTAGATATGGGTCTATTAAAAGAGAAGCATCTGAAGTTCTGTACTTCGGGCGGCCATAGTACACGCCGAGACTTACTCTTACCACTCTTTTGTAGATTTGGTCGTCAAAGATTTCAAACCGTGCTTACCGCCCTCGTCATTGTATGTTACACGAATGCGGCGCTGTTAGGAATGCAGCTCCCACATGAACCATTGTATATCCCTGGAACGATCAGCTCGATCAACAAATAACTCGAAAGACGGCCCACGCTTACGAGGTATTCTAGTGAACCCTGGATACCCGAGACTTCAGTCACCTGCAGATTAATCATGGGGGGGTTCCTCCTGGAAGTAAGAACAACGTGGTGATGATAGGCGGCGAATTCGTACGTCGGATAACACAGTCAGCACCATCTAATGCGCTTGATAAGGCTGAAGTAGATTCCAGCATGTGATCTGAATCGTTCTTACGACGAGATCTGACCCGCTCATAACCTTTGTACCGGCTTTTCTGCCTGGGCTTATGGCAACTGCACAAGGACCTCGTAAAGCCGAGTATAGAAGACTTTCAGCTAACCAAACAAGAAAATAAAATACCCACGCTCTTCATCACAACACCTTGTGATCTAGACAATACTCTATATCTCATTCTTCATCTATTACAGCGCATCCAAACAACATGTCTACCACAAGTGGTATTGCCACTCAACCCTCAAATCAGGCTCGGACTTCAGTCCTGTCCTTCTTCCTACAACTCTGGAACCCGCGGAAGTCACTATAAACTACATTTTGTATTGGAACAATGTAGCGTTGGATCTCAACCGCATAACTCACTCAACTACAAGACCCTACAACGGACCACCCCTCAGTGCTCGTGCACTTTCCATTCTCCATCTCGCAATCCACGACTCCTATTCGCTATCCACACAGAAATGGCAAAAGGTTTCTCCACGTTCCTCGATCCCAACAGTCAAGATCCTGCACACCGGCTTCCACCTACTGGAGACGCATCAGATGCCAGAAATGCAGTCGCTGCAGCATCTATCAGGTTCTCACCAAGATCTATGCAAACCCCAATCCTACAATCGCAACTTCTACCACCGAAATCATCTCACGGCTTATCAGCAACGCAACGGCAGCTTTCACTGGTCTTGAAGCAATCTCTCCCAGTTACCTCTTCGTCAATGCCGTCGCTAACGTCATCTTGAAATTGCTGTACATAAACCCCGACGATGAATCCGTTCAACAGTGCTCTTATCGTCCCGTCCCAGGCCAGTTCAAATTCGACGGCGACCCATCCAATCCGGTCCGCAACTTCCCCGTTGACCCAAACAAATCCGATGGCCCAACTAAAGGCATCGCAACCTTCCATCTGCCTTACTATGGAATCTTGGCTAAGCGCATCGCCGTGCAGATGAGCGTTAAAGGACAGTCAACCGAGCACATCCTCGCCGATCCACCAAACGACATAAAGCATCCCCAGGACCGTCCTGAATGGGAAGATGCTTTGAAAGACGAGATCCGCATGGGTGGACAGTCCGCCGTCAACGAAACCAAATGTCGCCCCGACCAGCGTGCAGGTGCCATTTTCTGAGCTTACGATGGATCGAACCTACTTGGAACACCACGACGACTCTACAACCAGGTTGTGCGCCGCATTGCCGTTCGGAAGATGCCTGACAACCCAACATCAGAAGTCACCAACGCCGACTTCGCGCGCTTGTTCGCACTCGTCAACAGCGCCATGGCTGACGCTGGAATCTTCGCGTGGAACAGAAGCGGTTCTACGAGTACTGGCGTCCCGAAACAGGAATCCGCGAAACTGAAAATCCATTGGCAGATCCTTTCTTCCTCTCGTACGGCGCTCCAGACACGAACAGCAACCGCATCTCTTTGAAGCCCCCTTTCCCATCTTGCCCATCCGGACACGCTACTTTCGGCGGCGCAGTCTTCCACATGATGCGTCTCCACTACAAGAAAAGAGACTGCTTGGATTTTGAAGACGACGCGCCGGATACTATCGCTTTCCAGATTACTTCTGATGAATTGAACGGCATCAATCGTGACCTCTTACAGCCTTATGACCACAGCAAACCTATCGAACAGCAACCTGGCATCTTGCGAACGCTCCGTCCTCGCTCCTTCAGCAGCTTGTGGGCGGCAATTTTCGAGAATGCAGTTAGTCGCATCTGGCTCGGTGTTCATTGGCGCTTCGATGCTTTTGCTGCGAAGGATATCAATACGCCTTCTACTGATCCACAGAAGGAGCTTTATGCTACTAACGAAGATGGCGCAAGTGCCTATCTGCTAGTGAATGATATTAGATACAAGACTGTGGGGCTAAGAGAGGACAGACTAGGGATTGCAACCTGCTGCAATGGGGCAGTTTATTTCCCAAAAGATTGTCAGATGTTGATAAGGGAAGGTACTCTCTTCGGGTTCATTGCGTTTGGGGTATTTTCTAAGCTCTTGTGGTAATGCTATTGGCTAGATTAATTAGGCGAGTCCGTTGAAAAACAATACTTTCTCGTACCAAGCCTTCACTCAATTTCTCAGCATCCTCAAGAAAGTGAAATTGGAACAGAGGGGAACCTTCAGTTGTGGTACCAAGCCTAGTTCACAGAATGCTACTGGCACAATGCAGTCAAATAAGTCCGATACGAGATGGCACAAAGGTCCTACTCCTTTATATCGGGCTCTACAGATATAATTGTCCCCGTCTCGCCTTCGTTGTCCTTGCAGCATCACCAATAGCCAATGTCCCAACCTCCTCCCCACTCCCAGTTACATCACCATACCTGATCACATAGTCCTTAATCAATTTCGTCCTCGATAACCCATCCAGATTTGCGCCTCGATCCAGACCAGTAGTAAAGCGACTTTCCCTGGCCAAGGAAGAAACATATCCAAGGTATTCCGGTGCAACTGTTCTTCTCCCATACGCAACTCCCCATACTGCAGCTGCGAGCATCAAAGTTGATGACAAAAGTAGTACAGCTGCCCATGGATACGAGCAAACGTAACGGGCTGAAAGATTCGTAACATCTCCGACGACCGTGAAAGCCGTGGTTCCATTTGAGATCATGGCGGACAATTCCTCTGCGGTTGTCGCGGGGGTGAAACTTGCATTGAAGCCAAAACCGGTCGAGACGGCGAGCAAATCGAAACTGCCTCCGGTGATGTACTGAGTTGCGTGATCCATGGTGGAATGTATGTATGTATTCAAAATCTGCGCGAGGCCTCGGCTGAAATCTGGCAGAGTCATGTTGACAAATCGGCTCCCTGTAGTAATCTCAGTAGACTGAATGAAATTTGGATCGGGATTATAGATGGCATTTTGCATAATGTCTATATTCCCAAAATTGATGGTTGCATTTGGGAGGAGCTGCCCAATTCCCCATATGACACTCTCGAATGACAGCATTGAGATTGTCGTCGGCATGTGGGGGAGTCTAGATTCTCGTTGCGCTGTCACGGCGCATGCAGCCGCTGCAGCTCCGTCTCGTGTGCAATTGATTTTCGATTCGACGTAAGCTTGACTTGGTGTGCAAAAGATGTTGGTAACATTCACAAATCCCGACCAGTCCTGGTAAAGCAGTGTACCAGGATCGAAATTGGCCTGCGAAGTATTCGATGGGAGGAAATCCAAGCTCTGGCGCACCTTCGTGGGATCCAAGCTCTGCAAGACCGAGACATCGAAGCCTTTGTAGCCGATCATCCATCTTTGACTCCATGATGTGGCATTTTTGTAGCTAACATATGGGCCATTTGTGGAAATCAGGCCATGATCAATGAGGGTGAGATTGTCTCCGAGGGTTCGGGCTGTGTCGATGGTGTGGCAATCGAGCTCAACGTACGTTGACTCGAGGCGGAAGGTAGTATTACCACCTGGAACTCCTGAAACAGGTATTCCAAATAGAGAAGAATGTTGGAGTGTGCTGTTGGCTTCGCTTCGCGTGAGAGCCTTCCAACCTTCACTATCCTCAACGGTGGAGATATATGACTGGAAAGGGATTTTCACGTTCCCCCACAGATCAACGGCGCTCTTCTTAACTGCGGTTGGGGAGCACAACGAAGCACCGAACAATGATGCGAATCCGGGAAACCAGCCGTTCAGATAGGCTCCGAATCCTGCATAATGCACTGCTCGGGTGTTGATGTAACTTACACCAGATGTTGAGGGGATAAGCTCCTCATCTGTGACCAAGATACGGAGAAGAGCTTGTCCGCCCAGTGGTGACCAACACCAAAGAAGCATGAGGAATATGCCAAGAGCGTTGAAGCAACGGAGTTGCACGTTCGTCATCATCGTTCCAGCAAGGCTTCGACTCCCCATGAGCTGCTCCAGAATTCCGACTGATGCTCCGTTTTCAAGATTCCACCATGCATATTTAACCGCAGCCCTGCCCACAACTGCTCCGAAACAGTAGGGGAAAAGAGTGACCTCCTAGAGCACACACCCAGGGTCAGCATCTGCAGATTTTATGCGAGGTGTTGATTCTCTTACCACTCTAATAATCTCTTGCAGTATATCATACTCAGTTTTATCCACCGGCTTCCCGTTGATGATGACTACTTTGCAAGCGAGGATCAGAAACGGAAATGCGAGGAGGATGAATGTAATGTCCGTCAGAGTCTCCAAGTACCGATCGATCCTAGACTTCCCCAATGCTGAAGGTGTTGATGGTAAAGGATCGCGATACTCTTCCTCGAGATTTGTCGTTTCTTTTGTCGGCGAGGCTGAGGCTGGCAGTAATTGTCTCCTGCTGTCAATTTGGGGGTTATCTTCAAGTTCTATTTCAGAACTGTACGCATTTATGTTCCGTCGTGACATCGCTGCGAAACTATTACAGAATTGTGCAGAACGCCCGAATTCTGACAGAGGCTCGAACTCTGAAGAAACTGGGAAATTGTAATTGAGAACGTTCGGAATCGTGAAAAAATCAGAGGTAATGTCGGAGTTAAACTGCTGTGCAGTTGCCAAGGGCTTGCTTCAGATGCCCAAGGCTCCAACACATCTTTCCAAGCGGTCAATCCAAAAATAGTCTTTCGGTTCAAGCGCTATTGCTCATATTGACATTTGACTGCAGTAAATTATTGTCTCACTTATGAAGGCCTAAGCCAAGGTTTACTGGGCCTTATTTTCGTGTTCGTGTCTGCACTTGCTTCGCTTCCCCGCGCCACTATCCTTTTCTTAATGAAGCTTGGCTGTCTGCCGCTGCGTCGAAGGCATCCTCACGGCACTTGCCATGAGGATCTGTGATGAAAATGATCAGCTTGGTACTGCTTGGACAACGAAGGAAGTCGATGCATGGACAGGAAAGTTAAAAAGAAAACACCAATCTGCGCGTGGGGGGCCTACTGTCATGACTTCCTTCCCAATCATGCAGAGGGCCATAATTGGCTGGGGTGCTTGTGAGAAACAGGACAGGATGGAGAGCGGACGTGTTCCCTTCTGTATGCATTGAGAAGGGCGGTCAAAACAGGTAACAGTAGTGGTATCGAATAAATTTGCATGATCATCTTACTACCTAAACACTTTGGGTCACGAAGTTCGCAGTTTTAGGCGATATCAAATCTGATAGGAATGCGCTCTTATTTCCTCTTGAAGAAGTTAGTTTATGGAGCAAGAACCAAAAATCCAGAATCAACCCGCAGCAACTATCAGCTAGATATAAATGATTTTGGCCACTCAAGTAAGCCCACCCAGACTTCAGCCTCAGATTTCACCCTTCCAATTGCGGCCCCCAAGTCCGCAACTGGGCCATCGCCACTGGTCTCAATAGTGGTGCAAAGCTCAATAGATTCACCGAAGCTTTCTTCTACCTCAGTAGCGATGAGAGAAATACCCAAGGCTCCAAAGTTATCCAGCCACCAGAATCCACTTTCTAGAAGCACGAGAAGAACCTTGTAGTAGGCTAGAATCACTAATGCTTTGGCTCTATTGCAGCGCAAGCGTGACCGCATCTTCAGGCCCTCTCCTTTCAAGACATCTGCGTTCGGGATCGTCTGACTCAATTCACGCACATAATCCTCAGGAACCATAGCAGGCCAGGCTAGGCCACCGACCTCTTCAATCTCCTGAAGCGCTTGTGTACAGGCCTCATCGTTCGAAGATTTGGATCTGTTTGTTCTTCTGGGGCTGAACGAAGAGTGCTGGAACATAAGTAGGATGCGAATGTAGAGGTCCTTCAGTACACGGCAAGCGGCATGAATGCCAATTTGTGCTCTTGCGGTTGACATTTGTTCAACGCCTACACCTGATGAGGCTGATGCATCTCCTTCTCTCACCTCAACCGTAGCTTTCCCTTTCTCTGCTTTCTTAGCCTCAGCATCACAAATAGCAAGTATCTTTGAGATAGCACTTTCTGTACTCCGGCGGAAACTGGTCAGTTGATTGAATAGAAGGCTACTTGTGACTGCACTTGGCACACGGGCCGGCTCGCAACTGTGGGACGGATCTGCAGGGTTTCCGCTCCTGCTTGAGCTTGAGGTTGCGTCTGGCTGTAGGTTGGGCTTGGGATGGCGTGAATCCATTGAACCCAACTCCTTCAGGTGCATATAGGTGGGCTGGGGTAACTGGATCGGCACGGAGGGCTCACGGTGGAGAGCTATTCTCCCTTCCACATGAGCCTTCCACTCCTCATGTATGATTCGGATGTCCATAAGTCGTCTGAGGGGTCCCATCCGCAGAGCAGGCCATACCTGTGCTGTAATGCTACTGATCCCGCGTGTTAGTCGAAACCATTCAAGATTTGGCCATTCCAACTGAGGGCCATCCTGGTTAGAGATCGCTCGCGAAGTGGCAAAAGAATATGCAACTAGAACTGTGGAGGCTGCGAATATATGTTCTACGTTGTCTTCTGACAATGAAGCGACCTCTTTCCGCATGAGGCTCACAGCAAGGTTGTGATGCAATGTCGATGCTTCCACGTGAGAGGAGTGTTCGGCGTCCGGCCGGCTCTTGTCTTCGAGATAATTCATGTGCGCAGCTGAGACTGCAAGAAGCGAATGCATCAAACACTCGCTTGTGGAGGAGAGTTCGACAACAACATCTTTCCAGACTTGCTGTTTCATTTCGATGAGAGAAAGGGTAGCATATGTCTTCGTGATAAACCCAGATAGAAGATTAAAGCTTGCCATACCACCCCAAGACATTGATTCAAGCGATTGCGGCTCTGGGGGGTGGATCGAGATGTCACCGGTTGCTGCTTGAGACCCAGAATCAGACAAGAGGAAGCTCAATCCATCACCATCGTTGGAGTCGAGCTGATCTCGGTGTGTTCTCTTCTTACTAGCCGAGGGGTTCGCTAAATACAATTCCTGCATTTGTGGGAGAACTTGAGTGTCGGGCAGACGAGCGTCGTCGCTTGTAGGTAGCACGTTGTCCCGGGCTAAGGCCTCGACAGTTGAGCTAGAAGGAAACAACCGACTGGATTCTCCAATATCAAGCACAAAGGTGAGGTCAGGCTCAAGCGAGTAGCTGCACTCGATTCTCCGCGAGGAACAGTTGTTGCATACTGGCCGAGTCTCGTCACACTATGACAAATTTAGTCCTCAGAAAGTCTCAAAAAAGACGGAGGAGCTCTGAGCAAGCTTACCTTGACCCTCCGGGACTTGCAGGTGACACAACCGGTGCGCGACTTGGTGTGAGAAGACCTGGATTTCCGATTGCGTGGAGGTCCGAATGGAGGCCAAGGACCTCCTCCCATCGACAGCTCCTCGTCCATTCTAAATACAATGGCAATACAAGTGTTGATTGGTGAGAGGTCCGGGAGCTGAACAAAGGCAATTCTACTATGCACGACACTCCCCGGAATCCTATACAGTTTGTGCTGGCTGAGTTAGTGCACTTCTGGAGGCGAGGGCACGCATGTACCTACCAACACTTGCCAACAGCGCGGCTCCTATCTCGTGATCGTCTTCGTGTATGTGAGGTAGTGTTGTTGCTCGAAGGAAGTCAATGCTTGAGTGTTTCTCTTATAATAAGGGCTTGTGAACGTGGCGCTGTGATGGCGAGGAATGGAGTGCATTTACGAACACGACCAACCTACCACAGCACTGGCCTCACCCGGAGTATTACCGGTTGCGTGGGGGCCGCTCAGCACAGCGCCATTATTCACAACTCCATAGCCTTTCCCAAAACGGAATGGATTTGGTGAGCTGTTCATGACATCTCGCAGAATTAGAATCAACCAGCGTCATACATATAGGAGTTTTATGACAATTCTGGATGAATGTCCGAAATCTTATATCCATTGTGCAGCTGTGGCTGTAGCGGCGAAGCTCCGCCAAGGGCGCTTTGGTCCAGCTCAATGCTATATAGGTTGTGTTGAAGAAGACATGGTGGGACATCTTCTGAAGCAGCGAAATTAATTCATTTGTCTTGCAACTGGTTTCATCGTCTTTTACACAATTGTCATAACTGGAGTGAAACCATGGCCCAGGATGTGGTGGCCAGCCATACGGAATTGAACCCTGAACGTGCTAACGACTATGGGAACGAGAAGGCTACAGGGAGGGAACCTCTCATGGTTAGCGACCCAGCTTATTTCAATGGTGAGGCTGCTGCTATCAAAGTCGACCACCCAGTTGAAACCTTGGAAAAGAGAAGATGGCCGCCAAGCGAGATTCAGAAATTGTATCGAAGAATCCTCGGATTTCCATACCTGACGAAAATCCTACTATATGTCCTCCCCGTTGGAGCCCTTCTCGCCATCCCCATCATATGTGGTGCTACTGTTGCAAAGACATCCAGTGTTGGTGGAGTCCGGATCTTGTGGCTGTTCATTTGGATCGAGGTCGTCTGGATTAGCTTATGGGTATCTCACGCGACCGTGATCATCCTCCCTTTCTTATTTCGAGGGCTCCTTGGTATGTTCAAGCCTGGCTGGAGAGACTACGGGTTGGCTGTGAGAGCATTACGAACACCCTTGGGGCTGCTGGGCTGGACTTTGTGCTCCCTGGCTACATTCGCTCCTGTGAGTAACCTGCTGCTATCCCATGGTGGTCACTGACGACGAAAGATTATGTTGCGAAACCCGGATAGCCGAGAAAATAAGGCTACTCTAGTTGAGTGGCAAAGAATAGTGCAAAAGGTCCTGGCTGCCGCTGTTGTGTCATCCCTTGTTTACTTCGCGGAATCTGCCCTGGTTGTCCTCCTTTCAATCAGCTACCACCGCAAGCAGTTCGATGCCAGAATACAGGAGTCAAAGAAAAGCATACATTTTTTGGTTCTCCTCTACAGCGCATCTCGAGTTCGCCATCCCGAGTACATCGCTCCATTTGCAGAAGAGGACTGTATCATTCATAACTCTCCTGGCGCCATCAACGCTCCGAGAGGCAATGGCCAAGAGTCAGACGGTCATCAAACAAAACACATCATTGAAGACGTTTGGCGAACTGGTAACCGGGTGGGGGATCACATTTCTGCTGCAGTCGGCGAAATCGCCAGGGAGTTCGCAAACAAGAGGGGTGCGAAACCCAACCCTGCCTATTCGTTAATCTTGCAAGTACTGGAATCTCGCCGTCGCACAAAGGCTCTTGCTGGACGAATATGGTGCTCCTTGACAACTGGCAGTGATACCTTACGCCCCGAGGACTTGGCTAAAGCTCTTCACAGCCCAGAAGAAGTTGAGCAATGCATGGAGATTCTCGACCGTGACAAGAACGGCGATGTCGGTCTTGAGGAAATGATTCTTGCTGTGGACGATGTCAGAAAAACTCGCAGGTCAATTGCTATGAGCTTGCATGATGTGGATCAGGCAATCGCTATTTTGGATGGCTTGCTCCAGGTTGTTGTGTTTGTTGGTGTTGTGCTCATATTTGGTAAGCCCAACTATCCTGGCTCAAGGTACATGTTCCAAATTACTTATGGACTGTAGTTGCTTTTCTGAACCGTTCTTTCGTCACAACTCTTGCGACTACTGGAACCGCTTTGCTGTCTCTATCCTTTGTTTTTGCAACCACTGCGCAAGAGGTCCTTGGCTCCTGCATCTTTCTCTTTGCGAAACATCCGTTCGATGTTGGCGATAGAGTCGATATCAACAACGACCAACTCACGGTCACCCACATTTCCCTACTCTTCACCACATTCAAGCGGGTTAGCAACCACAGAACGGTTCAGATCCCGAACAATATACTGAACTCCCTCTGGGTTGAGAACGTCTCACGCTCCGAGCAGATGAGAGAACAAGTTAGCATCTTCGTTTCATTTTCAACGTCATTCGACGATATCCAGACATTACAGGGCGAAATGCGAGACTTTGTTCAAGAAAATCCCCGAGAGTTCTCCCAAGGCGCAGACATCCAACTACTTAGCACCGCTGAGTTGAACAAACTAGAGTTAAGACTTGAAATTTGCCATAAGGTTCGCGCCCCCCTCTGGTACTCAGATACTCGTGATAGCTAAATATAGATAGCGCAACTGGGCAAACGAGAGCGTGAGAGCAGCTCAGAGATCCAAATTCATGTACGCTCTTGTTACTGCTATGCGAAAGGTGCCTGTCAATGCTCCTGGCGGCGGAGACGCTGCACTTGGCGATAAAGCCAACGCAAGCTACTCTGTGTCGATCTCTAGCACAGAAGCACTTTACCACCGTCAGAACTACAAGTCGGAGCAAGATTCCAAGCGTTTGCATCCTCTTCTGACCGAAATTAGGACAGATTCTAGTCAAACCAGTGATGGAGCTAGTCACAGCGGAGTGCAAGGGATTTCACAGCGGAGTGGAGGAGGCAGCACATCAAAGACCTCTGAAGCCCGTAGGTAGAATGGGCTGAGCGGGGTGTTTGGGTACGAAATTGTGAGGAAGCGCGTTGGGGAGGTGGTAACCGAATTAGGACGTGGCGATTTCCATAAATTAGCAATTTTCTTTAAGTTACTGCTGCATTTAATAATAGAAGTTAGTCATACATTCCATCTCCTGACCTTCCAGCTCGAACTATCCTGCATCCCCTCCGGCTAGCTCTCTAATTACGACCACGCTACAAACGTCTGCACATACGATAGAGAGAAGCCTATTGATGTAGGAAATTAAATTCAGATAGTACTTCTCGCAGATCGTATCAAGAATGGGTTAGAAGAGAAACTATTCAATTCATTTTTAAGGGGTTTGCCCATGATGTCATGGAGGCAAACCAAGCTAGATATTTGCTTCATTATCCATGCCCTTGATATCCACGACAGTATCTTCTCGTGATCAAATCCGAGCTGATCGTGAAGTTTCAGTGCAATCGAGAGATTCATGGAATTATGAAAGTTGCACAAGAAGCATTGTTCATTGAAAGGTTATGAAATCCCAAGTCTCTGCCGAACCAACCATGTGCTGTTGTTCGGGCCTGAGGCCGGTCGCGTTGCAGAACGTCACGATCCAAACCTGAACCATCTCAGCTCCCAGCTTCCTCTGGCTGTCAACTCCGAGTTCCAATGCGACTCGAAACTCAAGACGGAAAGCATGCTTCATCTCTCCCTGTTTTGTCTGCGGTTTTGCTGGCCCATTGTACACAGAACTAACCGATTTCCCGCTTAAAATCCCGCCCCTGTTATAAATCCCGTCCCACTGACATTCCCTACCTAACTTCTAAAAATTATAATTATATTATTCCTTAAGATATCAATATAATTTTTGATATAGGAGACTCAGAATAATATCCTTGATTTATTGAATCTATTGTTTTAGTCTAGAGGTAACGTATAAGTAGCTTAATCTTCCGTCCTCCTCGAGTTTCACGTAATAACCCCTCACCCTCTCCTATCGCAATTAGAGTCCGGCAGAGAGCCCCTAAAGGTAACTTAACAATTAAAGAAGGTCTAGCTACTAATTCTTTAGCCTTAGACTTAAGGAGTATTACTTTATTAGCTTTAGGCGCATTAGATTTGGCTGTCGCGAAGTGTGATTTTGATGTTTTTGCTAATACTAGGTTAGTAACAACCAAATCCTTTGCTAACTACTTAGCTGCTGCCCTTTGGTCCTTCTTTTTTTGTTCTTGTTTTTTTTTTGAGGGCATTCGTAGCTCGTTGTATTTTGCGGGCCTCTTTTACATTTGTTTCTAACTGTTTTAGCCTATCTTTCTCCTCGTTGAATGCTACTGCCTTTGTAACTGTAGGAACATGCCATAACTCACAACTACTACTCTCTTCTCTTGTTAAATTTAATCTCTTCCCTCTCTTACGTTTTTAGTTCTCTTTAATAATAGATTCCCGTAAACTTGAGTTCTTATACTTTAGAATAGAGTTCTCGGCAGCAAGAGTGAGAAGTGCTTTAGACCCCTTCTTAACACGTAGTTTAGATGGACTTCTCTAAAACTAAATAGTAAATTGACGAATCCTTTTGGTTATAAGAGGTGTTTTGACCTTACCAGAGGGTGTTTTTGGCTTAGGGGCAGGCCTTCGGATCCGAGCTAAGACAGGTTCACTGTTAATAGGCCAAATCCCTAGTTTTGTAAAGGCGTTAATAATGTTTTCCGGAGTAAAGGATACCGCCTATGCCTTCTTAAACATATTATAGAAGAATCTTTTGGACATAGCAACCATACTAAGACTTTTGTGTATTAAGTTATTGAGTTGTGAAGAGTATATAATAGATAATAGCTGAAATAGGCCAACATTAAGAGGTTAAAGGCGATGAGTTGTATATAGCGGCAAGACGAGAATGATGATTTTATGTATGTCGGCCCAACAAATAAACGCTATATTAATATGACTAGAGTGCCTATCTAGCAATAAAAGACGATACTCTCGTAGCGAGGACGGTTTAGTGTGTTTTTCAAAGACTTCCTAGAGCTATTTGAGGCCTATGGCACAAGAACTCCATCTATTTTGAGAAATAGAGAAGTAACACTCGTCTGTTTCCTTTACATCTTGCACCCACGTGTCTTGTAAGTCTTTTGAATCACCTCGGTAGATGATTACAGGAGGAATAGTCTTTCTAACTGTAGAGACGTATACGAGTAGAGTAATAAACTCCCGACTTCCGTCTTGTTTTACTTTCGTTACTCTCCCTAATTTATATGCCTCTAAAGTCATGATTCTCTTGATAGCTTTACAAAATCCTATTAAGAACCCCTTCTCATCAAAATTCCATATGTTTTCCGGTTTGATTCGGTAGTCGGTAATAGCCTTAAGTAACTATATCAAAAAACATCTTAGTTAGCTTGTTTTTTAATGAAAAACGATGAAACTAATATAAAAAGCACAGTACTAGTTAAAAGAATAATATAAACATCGGAATATATTCAACGGAAAAGCGTAGGTTGTTGATATTCCGTAAATACGCACTCTTAAGCACTATCTTATAGCGTTTGACGAATTGCCTTGTCTAGTTCTTCTCTATAGGCCTTCCCCTGATTTCTTCGGCCAAGCTCTTGACAATAGAACTACTTGGGGGTATCCCACGGTTCGTAAGGTAGTTGATTCTCTCAATTAGAACCTTCTCTTGCGCGTTGCTGAGCGCTTGTTTCGAAAAGGCGTTGGCATCCTTGCGAGAGTGAGTGAGCCCGCGAATTCGCTTGGAAATCGATGTGCGGTCTACTCCAAATTTTCCCGCTGCTGCGGAATAATCAATGAAGTCTCCCCTTTGAATTACAGCAACTGCTGTAGTGATTCGCGCTGATTTGTTTGCTCGAGTCATGATTTAGTTCATTGGTAGGCCCGCAATTTGGGGATTTTTTTGTGGGATTTTTAGCGGGGGCGGGATTTTAAGCGGGATATCGGTTACTCCTCATCAGCATATTCGACCTGCAATTATGGCGACAAAGACACGTGTGACCCGCCGCCCACACATGCAGAGTACAAGCCACGCCCTGGCAATGCCTCTCCTCAGAGCCGTGAGAAATGATGGTGTTGGTATGCACGGAAGAAACCCCCTGAAAATTCATTTCTGATCTTAAGTTTTTGTAGTGGAGGATATTTCCGAAGGGGATCTCTACAGATACACAAGGCATCGCTGGGTGTCCGTTTAATATCCATTTTACATAGGTAAACGCTAATTAAATATAGATACAATGAATCACGCCGTCTATCAGAGAGGTATCTGAAATTTGACCTTGGACAACTCTTAAAAGCTGCAGTTGCTGGGATCTCTTCCGAGGGTGCCCGTTATTGTACGTTTGTTTCTTTTGACACCTGCTTATCATTAACCTTGTGACTAACTCGAACTACAGGCGTCAAAGTACTCAAGTATAAAGAGGGATTAAATAACAAAGCTTATCTACTCACGATGGATAACGGTGCGGAAGTCTTTGCAAGGCTCCCAAACCCGTGTGCAGGGCCTTCTTTTTATACAACTGCATCAGAAGTTGCTACTCGCAAATTTGTAAGTGCTTTACTTAACCTTAAGAACGCGAACTAACGTTGATGTTATTAGTTGCATGACGTATTGGATATTCCCACTCCTCGTACAATTGCCTGGTCTGCCGATCGAAACAATCCAGTTGGAGCAGAATACATTATCGAGGAGAAGGCCCCAGCCAAGCCGCTCGGGAAACTCTGGCAAGACTGGGATGAATGGCCAATGAAAGACAGATTCACTATCATAGAGCAAATTGTGGAGATTGAGAGAAAACTTACATCTACGAGGTTCGCGAAGTCCGGCTGTATCTATTTCAGGGAAGATATTCCAAATAGTGATGCCTTAGTCACGAATCCTCCACTCTGCTCATCAATACTCGAGCGTTTTACGTTAGGACCACTCGTCGATAGGGGATTGTAGTGCGGTGAAAAGGTCGGCATGGATATCAATCGAGGGCCATGTGAGTCTGTATCAATGTATCACGCCTAGTCTCGGTCTAATAACAAGCAGGTGAGGGGTCACAAGAATTTGTTGAAGCAATGGCGGAGAATGAAACGAAATTCATTCAAGCCCATGCCCGTCCGCGTATGAATTACGCTCGCTCCCTTACGGAACCTGAATCGCCCGACGAAATGCTCGACCTCTTGGATCGGTATCTTCAACTAGCTCCGGCCATGGTGCCTCAACCTTCTGATGATACGCACGCGCCAACACTTTGGCATCCGGACCTCCATCTTGACAATGTATTCGTCGACCCCGAATCAAAGCAAATTACCCGCGTGATCGACTGGCAATCAGCTGCAGTTCTCCCGTTCTTTTACCAATGTGGCATCCCAACAATGTTCAAGCATCAAGGGCCGGTGTCTGAGGACATGACTGTCTGGCCTAAACGTCCAGAAAACTATCACAACCTGGAACAAGACGAGAAGTTAATGATCGATAGTCTCATCGGGAGCGAGTGTCTCAATAAATATTACCTCGCAATTACGCATAACAAAAACCCAAGAAATTGGGCCGGCCCTACAGCTGCAAGACGACGTACGAACACAACCCACACGCATTGTCCAGAGCGTATGGAAAGATTGCGATGTTTTTTTCCTTCGGCGAGCGCTGAACAGAATTGTCAATAGGTGGGAAGATCTTTGCCCGGACGCCGGTCCATGTCCCGTAAGCTTCAACGAGCAAGAGATGGCTCTATATGCGCATGAGGAAGAGAATAGGAGCTATGTCAGCGAGATATTGACACTCTTTCGGAAAAATTGGAGATTGCTTCCAGATGGATCGATAGAGTCAGCTAGATTTGAGGAAATACAGAATGAACTAACGCAGATGAGGGAGGCCTTCATTGGGGCTGCTGACAACGAGGAGGACAGGCTACTCGCCGAGAAGTTATGGCCGTACCAGGATGCTACGGACAATTGCAGTTGAAGATATCCTTCGTCAATTTTGAAGGTCGCGACCCTCACAGGAGACGAAACATGACAGTTATAGAACTTCAGGGGGATCTTTGGCACGAGATATCTTCGGTTGGTCAAGAATCTGCAACACAGAAGCCAGCCATACTCGTATTATTTTCCTTACAACATCGCCGCGTGCAATTTAGTTTGCGACATGAAGGACATGCATAGGTAGAATTCTGTGAGTGTCCGATAGAGACTGTATTTCTGGGTGTCTTCGCTGATCGCATGTGAGAAAGACAAGATATATATTTATCATGAAAGCTCTCTTCGGGATATAATTGTTCATATTCCGTTGCTTCCCTCGTACTTGTAAACATATGGATCGTTCCAATGGAGGCACTTGCCGGGGTTGACGAAACATCAAAAAAAGACTTTGACATGACGTATCGGGGACGAAGTGGAAGCGAATTGAGCCTCCGAGCGGCGAGAAATCCTGGAGAATTTCTGCCTTGTCGGCATTGTCAAAGACCAGCAGCCACTTCGCAGCTGTCAGAAACATCAGCTTGAGCATTCAGAACATCTATGTGAACTATCTTGCGATTTTCAGAAAGCCATGTTTTGACAAGTTCTCTTAGTTTCCTGTCCTCTGGTATATTCTGGCTTTCGAGACCGAGACACTGGCAGATGGTGCCGAAGTCTTGGAAGAGCTTTTCCTCTGTTTCCGCACCCAGAAATCGCATCAAATTGATCTGCGTACTGGTAGCAGCATTCCAGTGCAAGCTGGGCCTTACCAATACCTCCAAGTGCATAGAGTACAAAGCTTTTCAGGTCGCGCACCGAGGGATCTTGCATAAGAGCAGCATCGACTTTTTCCAAGATATCTCGTCGGTCGTAGAATATCCGATTTTTAGGATAGCGCAAAACTTTGAAATTAGTTCGATTTGTAGTATGATGTGTTTCCAACGTGACAAGCTCTCCGTGTCTGGCTTCAGAAACCGAGAAGTGTGCGACGTTCGCTGCTGCATCCATCTCTTTTTTGTGTTGGACGATAGATCGAAGAAGCTTCGTCAGCTCGGCTCGCTGTCCAGACCATCCGATTCTCATCACTGCGTCTGGATACTAAGTGTTAATGTATTCTCTCAAAGTGCTCAAGATTGGCATTGATTACTCACAGAAAGGCTTTCTGTGGACGAATTTCATCGTGAAGCTGCAGAACTTCACGTACTCTACGAAGAGAGAGACCATCGCTGTCTCAACAATTTGATTGTTTCCGAACAATCTGAAGCACTCTTCGAACTGCGGTATTGCTGGAGCGATATCCTTCCATATCGCAATAACATCTGCTATGGACGAAAGAAGCCTGCTGCTTGCCTACCACGCGTTCAGCACTGCACCCCTCAATTGTGCGACTAGCTGGCCTCGAGAATGAAAGTAAAACTACCCCAAATGAAAGCTGCTGGAGATGTTTCACCTGGGCAGAACATGCCCAGAACCTTGCGAAAGCTCTGCAGAGCATTCAGGATTGGTTTTGCTCTGTTGAGCTTTTCGAGGCCCTTCTTCCCTTTATTTTCGAGCATAGACAGAATAGTGGAACTATCATTAATACCCCCGAGACGTTTGTACTCCGCTTCTCCCAGTATCCCTTTACACTGCTCAATAGCATCTATCCATATCCTATTTCTGCAAGTATTTTATAATTAGAGAGTACGGAAAGCTAGCATAGCCAAGATAATACCAAAATTTGGTGAGGTTTGACGTTGCTACAATTTGTTGTTGACTGTAGTATTTGTGGTTATGGTCACGATTCAGGCCATCGTTGGAGACTTTGATCAGCAGATGGATGGAGTGGAGAACTCATGATCTCCATACCTGGGGATCTTCACACCTATGGAATATGCATTTACAGCCTAATTCTACCTTAACCTTGATATGGCCCAAGTTGATTGCGCTTAGCCCAACCTAGTGAGCTTGGTGCAGCCGTTTTTTGGTTCCCTATCTTGCTTTTGAGACTGGAAGGGTGACTAAGTGACGCTCAATAAAGTTGACTTGGAAGACGTACTCTACTGTGCAGTAGAAGCAAGCTGCAGCGGGTGTTACTGACTGGCTGATTTAGAAGTGATATGAAGTGCCATAGATGGGAGCCGAGCCCCGGTGGCGAAATGTACTTCATTTCATTTGTCTGTTCTGCTCGACTTCGTGCAGTAATGTCGTGCTTGTTATCTAGGACAAATGGGATCTAAACGGGTGACACGACCGGCTGGTGGTAATTAGAGCGCCTTGCCTCAGAAACCTGAAAACCGACAATTGACCTTGTGCTTTACCTAAATTCCCGTTTAGGTTTGTAAGCGTATCCGTAAGCCCTTACCGAGCTCATGCCTTTGAGCACGGCGCCTTGATATGCAAGCCTCGTGGGGGTTTGCATCAGAAGATCCTCGCACTTATTTACTCCCGTATCGTCCCAACCGAGCTTTCCCCGCATCGTTTTTGCTGTAGCTTTACCTACCCACCACGCTGAGCTCAAGAGAACTTCTCGTCCTGCCTTTGATTTCCGTGGAATTTGCAACATGCCTTCGGTAATAGCAACGCGAGGGAAGACTACAAATGAAAGCACAGTTGGGAGCCTAGGTTTTGTTGATCCGGATCGATTGCCCAAGGATGGTGTCAAACCCTTCATTGTTGTCCTCCCTATAACTCACATACCAGGAGCTGTGCAGCAGAACTTCCACTTCATACGACAGCCCAACACACCTATCAACAATATCAGAGGCAGAGAACACCTGTTCACACTTGACAACTGCGGTTTCGAGACAGGAAAATGGAAATTTGATGAAGAATGGCTGGTGGACGAAGTTACAGTACAGACGAAGTACTGTCCCGCAGCAGAAGATTTTATGAAAAGTGTCCTGGGCGCTGCAAGAGTGGTGATTTTCGACTGGCTGGTATTATGCTGTTCTTTTCATCAGTTCGTTGTCGTCAAATCCTGCTATTTGAGGGATACTGAGTACCACAGGTGCGGAAAAATACCCCTTTGCTTGAAGATCGGAGGTTCAAAAAACAACTGCGGCCTGCTTTGAATGTTCATATTGGTGAGTTTAGACCCTTCCAATATCCCTGCGGATCATCTCACATCAATAAATCCCCAAGACCAGATACCTGGCGCGGCCGAACAACGAGTTCGCTATCTCATGGATGATGAAACCGAGGAACTTCTCAAACGCAGATATCAAATTGCCAAGTGAGTATCACACATGGCGATTCTAATGTAGCACGAAACTTACCTCTGGCAGTCTCTGGAGGCTGATCATTAGGCCAGTTGAGGACTGGCCTCTGGCAGTGTGCGATTACAGAACACTCCGACCGCAAGACGCCATACATGCGGATACTGTTGGACGAGGACCGTACGTTGGGGAAAGCGCGTACATAAAAGCTCACGAGGGACAAGGTTTCTGGTACATAAAACATCAAGTGGTTGATGAAGTCTGGTTGCTTAAGCAGTATGACTCTTATGCCGCGATTCCAGAAGGTAAAGAAGCACGAATTGCTCCATGTAGGCACTTATCATCCCAAGATCTTGTGATGCTTACACGTAAATAGTTAGCCCTCATACCCCATTCGACGACCCGCAAGCACCTGCGAATGCACGGCCCAGAGAGAGCATAGAACTTCGGGCTCTGGCTTTCTACGATGATTGAAACTTTAATGTTGTAATGATTTCTCACTTCAGCCAGAACAAATCGAGATATCTTGGGTACGATTGTGTATGAATCAATCAATGTAATTCAATTACCAATCTGCCTACGTTGCCAAAAATTCCAACTCGCAATCCCGGTAAGTCTTAATCTCTAGAAAGCCGTTTGAGCCCTCTGATAGACCATCTCCCTCAGATCCAGCTACATTTCAATCGTCAGTTCCCTCGTTGTGTTGTGTTCACTTGAAGAAAGTGCTAGTTACCGAAGGCCCACAGATCCAGACTACCTAACCCTGGGTCTGGGAAGGCTCTGCTCCAAGGAAATAGGTCTGATCAATGAGATTTAAGTCTTCCTTCTTGATCTCGTTGCTGTCAATCAGCTCTTGCTCCTTCGCAAGCCATGCATTCCAGGGCTGAACGAGCTCGTTGGTTTGCCCCTCGGACTTCTATTCATTGGTTTGTGGCATGACGACTTGGCGTAGAGCTACTTTGTGAATGTTCTCTAGATGAAGTCAAATTGGCCGCAAGTGAGGCAGGGTTGGAAGGCTAACCTTGTATATGGTGCAGCGATTGGATGTTGCAGTTCGTGATGTTAGACAAATTTTGACAGAGGGTCAGCTAGCTACTTGGCAGTGGTTTTATATACCTAGGTATGAGTATCAGGTGGGAAGCCAAACCCCCGAAACCCTTGGTCTTGCGACTAAACAGGTTCGAATCGATTGAATACATGAGGCGATGGTTGGCAACCTTCAAGTGCGGGGCAGTTCTATCATAGGCTGCTGTGAAGCCTCGAGCCATACAATAACTAGCCGATCCAGTCCTCCTCTCCATCGCTGGTGGTTCTGTTGACTTCTTTCACGAGATCATGCCCAATGAGGCTACGAATCAAAACAAGCTTGTAAGATTTTTTATTTTTATATTTTTTTCAAATCGAACCCCACACAAAAGATGTTGGTTTCCACAATCCCAGGTGTTTCCCAATTCCTACCAACCAAGGTAGTTGCACAGCCCGCAAAGTGTACTCTGGTCGGGGGTATCATGCACGCAGGAGGATATGGTGTTTCACGAGATATGCAGCAGGCAGAGATTATGCATAGGGCTAGGCCGTATCACCGATCACAGAAGCCGAACATTTTCAAAGTAAGGCTGTCGAGAAAGATTAACACCGGCCAAAGGATCTGTCACGTTGGAGACCTGCATAGCACACTAGTGGATGAACATTCCGCCCGTAAAGAGAAATTCGCGCCGAGCAAAGCTCAGCATCCCATTTCTTTTAGTGCAAAACTATTAAAAAAGAGAAAAACAAGTAGTTGGAAAATGCGGCTCAAGTTAGGCAGATTTGGGATTCTTTAGTTGCTAAATGAAGAAGTGCATGGCATGATTTAGTTGTCCATGATTTTCTTGAGGAAAAATGGAGACAAATCTTGGTCCGGGAGCCACTTCGCACTAATGACTTCGCTAGATACACCTCTCTCAAACTCGATCAGTAGTTGCTTCCAATTATCGTAATCAATGAGGCCAAATTTCATATGCTCATTATACGAAGTGGTCGAGAAACTGAACGTTTTGTAATGATAATGGCTGAGAAGTGCCTGCTGAGATTCCAGGGCGCGGGCGCCTCGGTGGAAGAACAAATCTCCCTTGTTAAGGGTGATACTGATCAAAGCGTGGGTATCGGGGTCTGAATAGACACCGACATAGTCTTACAACTTCCCAACTAATGTGCCTGAGATACGGTGAGCTCTGAGAGGAGATACCAGAGCCCGCTCATGCCATCCTGAGCACTCCTTGACAATTCTCTCAGCCAAAGCAACGTAGTCGTTTGAGTCCGACAACCCAGGGACTTCCTGAATGAGCATTGTGCGATAAGATCTGTGACGTCTCCCAGGATCGTCGTGTTTTCCAAAACCATGACGGCGCTATTAGCGTCAGGGAGTAACGTCAGGGTCGACAGTGCCCCAACATTCTCACCATTGTGGGTCAATGCCAGAACATGATTCGCTTTGTTTCCAATAGTAGGCGCAGTAACACTGCTGGCAGCTGTAAAGTTGCGACTGTAAGGATTCAACACTGCCGGGAGTATGAGCCGCTATAATCCCGGACTGCGCTCCAGTTGACCAAATGAGATGCCGTCTGGGAGAATCATTCTCGGATCAAAGATCACTCCGGGATGTCGAGCCTCTTCTTCTGTCCGGACTGAGTTCCTCTACCACCACCATCCCTCTCAGACGTGTAGGACTCCAAGAGAAAGCTGGCCCATTTCATCATATCTTTCACGGAGCTTCGAATACCACTACCAGCGGCGAAGGGTGACTCTTCCCATGGCGGATCAGGGACTAGCATGGCTTGTCGTGAGAGTGTTGAAGCATATGATCGGGTGATATTGTCATCCAGAAGTTGGTCCTTACAAACGCACGATCGAGGCATATTGAATCGAGGCAGAATTTCCTGCTCCATGAAACCCTCCCAAGAACCGTGGGAGCCCTTGCGCTTGATGATCTCGCCAACAAGCGCATACATCCAGTTGTTATACATCCATACGCTTCGCAATGGTTTGGCGTGAGGTAATCTATTGACTCTTGTTAGAAGATCATCATTGCACACAAGCAGTTGACCGTCAGCACCTAGCCAGCTCGGATCAAGTCTTGCATAGCCGGTGCGATGGGACATCATATCAACCAAGGTGATTTCGCCGTCAAGGGGCTCGGGAAGGTAGGTTTTAGCAGGAACATCCAATGCCAGACCCCCGTCCCTAGCGAGAAGGACGCATACTATCGCGGTGAAGGCCTTGGTACAGGAGGCAATATTGTACAGCGTATCTGCAACGGCCGGCTTCTGGTTTTCGAGATCTCGATAACCCGAACCTCCGGCCAAGACAATCTCCCCTTTGTGAAAAACGGCGAAGGAAACGCCTACATTGCCCCATCAGCGTGCAAATTTGCTCAACTGCAGGTCTCAATACCTAAAGTCGTTCCCCCAGCGGCGCCAGGATTTGAGTACCATCGACAGCGCTAGAGAGGAGAAAAGAGAGCAATGTCAGACAATATATCCACGACGTAATGGGGATGGATGGACACGCGCTGCCCATCAAACGAGCTGCAACTCACTAATCTTGTAGCCCATCCTGGCCTCGAACGTCAGCTTCAGACAAGGAAGTCATGGGCCTCAAGCAATCTCGGTCTCTGGCTAGCTAGCACGCTATTGAGCTATGGGAAGGCCGGAGGAGTCGGTGGTCGTAGTGGAGGCGGGGGTGCTCGTTGAATTCTGGGCAGAGCGCGGATTGGGGTTACCTGTGGCTGCGGCTGCGGCTGCGCGGAGAGTACTTCGTATTGTTCTTGGTGCTTAACGATTATTCCATCCTAGCTGGCTATCCTCCCCTGGCCTCCTCCACTGCATGTTTTGATGTTTTGATGTTTTGCTTGCTGGTGCTCTTTGCGAGCGACATATCTGCAGCAGAAGTACGGAGTTCCGTTTCCACTCAGTCTAGCATCATTGCCGCTGCTGCGAGTGCTGGAAATGTCTGCACCCCAGCCAGTCCTCCAACCAGAGTTGAGAGTTCAAGTCTTTTCCGGAACTCATCCGAGACGCAATTCTTGCTGGCTTCAAAGGAGTCGATACAGCGACACAGCCTCGAAATTGTTACGAGGATGCAGTCGGGCTGGCATCGAGCAAGCCATTGTTTGTTCCGATGGTCGTATTGCGAGAGAAGATCTCTGGATACAAATAAAGTTCGCGCCACTAGGCGCCCAAACGTTGAAGGGAGTTCTACCCCCGAATATGCCTTACGACCCTGAGGCTAGCCTGGAGGAGATGGTTGCAGCAAATGTACACTCGAGCCTGCGCCTACTTGGAGTCGCGAGTTTAGATGCCGTTCTTCTCCACGAGCCTCTGCATGTTATTGATGACACGATGCGGGCCTGGAACTCTTTGGAAAGCTTTGTCCCAGACAAGATTCGATACCTAGGAGTATCAAACACGGATTTGGCAACACTGCGTCAGATTTACGAACGCGCCACAATCAAGCCAGCCATCGTGCAGTCTCGCTTCACACTCATCAAGTCTGCCACGCAGGAGTCGTACGGCTTCCAACTGCGACAGTTTTGCAAAGAGAAGGGGATTCTCTACCGGCCGTTTCTGGTTTTGAAAGCAAATCCGCACTTGCTCAAGTCGAGTTTCGTACGCAACCTGGCCGCTCATTTCGAAGTCACCCCAGAGCAAATGTTATTTTCGCTTGTGGGAAGCCTACATGAGCATGTTGCCATATTAAATAGCACTACTCAAGACTTGAATAAGCATTTTTAGTATTAATCTTTAGGCTTTACTTTATTAAACTTATTTGTAAAATAAACATATAATAAAAACGTATTTAAAAGTAATAAAATCCGTTACTAATAAAGGAATAAGTCAATTTCAAAAGTAAGGATAAACCGCCACATGATAACGTAAAAGCGATTTGCATAACGTGACTTAGAGCGTGGGGCTTGGGTTGCTGACACAATCGGACCTCGCATCAGTCTGGGCTCAGCTTCATATCAACGAAACTTCGAACACAATTTCTGGAATACATGCAGGCCAAGTAACTATGGCCTCTTCAGAACCCAATTCGGATTTCGAAGCCGCATCTAACACGTCTACAGTCGTTTACGATCAGGAACCGTTTGAGACGTTCCAGGCTCGTGTTCTCCAGCTATGCCAAACCGTGATCCCTCCTCTTGCCAGCGGCGCGACGACATTAGAGCGATTGCGGGGAGGCGGATTCAACAAAATCATTGGAATATCCGTCATCGCCTTGGAGAGCCCTACGCCTAAGGAATATATTCTCCGTATCCCACGAATTGATGCGGCTCGGGTAAGCACGAGCTTGCACCATTAAAATTGCTTCATCAACGGGGCGATCTCGCGGTCCCTGAGGTAATTGCTTTTGATACGACAACCAAAAATGCTCTTGGGAGTCCATACATGATTCAAAGGCGCCTTCCTGGAACTGACCTCTTTTCCATGTTCCCTACCATGTCTCATGAAACCAGGTGCGCATTGGCACGGGAGCTTGGCCAGGTATTCTCTACATTACATTCAATCCAGAGCAACATTGCTGGAAATCTCCGCCTATCGCCCTCTGGAGAATCTCTTATGATCCAACCCTTTCACAACACGGAAGGGAGCGCAGCATCAGCGTACTTGATTGGATCATCGACCCAGACGACGGTAGACATGTTGTGTGCTGCTCTAGAGTACAAGAAGAGACTCGGCGCAGCAAATGGCTCTGATGACGCCTTGAGAGTCGAGTTTTTCACCTCATTTATTACTGTGGCCAGAGAGATGAGCGCCCTCGGATTATTGGACCAAAACAACCATTGCCTATGCCACCTTGACCTGGAGCCTCGCAACATTCTCGTCCAGGCCTTATCATCAGCGCAGGCGCATGTAATCAGCGGCATCCTTGATTGGGACAGCGCTATTTTTGGACCTCTATTTATGTCCTGCTCGCCGCCGATGTGGCTTTGGGCTTGGATTGAGGGAGAGGACGAGGATGAGCGGTTCGCCAACGACATACCAGCGACTCTGGAACAGCGCCAATTGAAAAACTTGTTCGAGGATGCAGCTGGCGAAACCTATGCACGCTTTGCATATGCTGCACAGAATCGACTCGGGCGCCGATTGGTACGATTCGCGATTGATGGGCTACGGTCCAATGAAGATTTCGTTAACGCAGACTTATTTCTACAGGAATGGGCTAATCTACGGACATCATTATAAAAAATAATCGGATGACGACTCGATAATAGTTGCTAAGGCATGTAGATAACAGGTGACGAAAGAATGAATTATGGGGAAGGAGGCAGTATATAACTTTGTCTCTAGTCCGGTCTAATCATGATAAATGAGAACTCAAACCAACTTCATCCAGATCACGTCCATATTGAGTTGCCATCAAAACCTCCGTTCATTCATATCCTAAAGCAGTTATACCGAAAAGGGGGGCTCTACTACCCATCACTGCCTAAAGAAGAGTAAGGGCAATTACCGCTACAACAAGGCTGAAGGCTATTGTACGGCACATCAGACCGAGTGTACTATACACAATGTTATCCACCTTGTTGGCGAAGATTGTTATTCGTGCAAGAGGTAGTACCGTTTTTGTATTTCAGACTATTTTCGTCAACATAGAAGGTACGAAAGCTAAGGTACACGTACAGAGTTGCCGAGCTGAAGTAGGACGCTGTTATTATTCTGTAATGACAGATTCATATGAGGGGGTGGGTTTGAGCCAAAGAGTGGCAGCCTTGGAGAGATTTTCAGAGTGAATCATGTATACAAAGGGTTATACATCCCAATTTCCTTGAGGGATATTTATCTTCCGTTCCTTTCCGGATTAAACCTCACGGTACCTGAATAGCCACCGCCTACGTATTATAATATACATCTAGTGCTAGTATTGTTATATCAGGAACCTATTTTTGTCTCCAGAGGACCCGTTCTGGCTCTCGATGAACCCGCTCGCCAAGAATTGATACTTTAAGCAGTGTATGCCTAGGATGGGACATATCTCAAATGTATTAACCGACTTGAGCTGCGGACGTAGGTGTAGAGACAAGATTGTTGGGGAGGGGGTTGGCTTCGCGTGAAGGGGGTTGAGCGAAATGGCGAAGGGTCACGTGTCCTATGGCTTGTCAAGCATGGTAAGTAAGTTAGGATTTGGGTTAACATAGAGATTCTAGCTCAGGAGATCTTGAGAGCTGAAATCGGTGCTTTTTTCATCGTATAAACCTAGATAATTTGTGGTAAAACAACTTGTTGCAACATGGCTTGTTATACAACGACCTGTTGGTCAAGAATCTGTAACACAGAGGCCCAACCATGCAGCAGTGGCCTCGGAATGGCAAGAAAATTAGATCAGCCCCGGGTATGGCAAGTTTCACATCTTAGACGTGCTTGAAGGCTGAGAAAATTTATTTCATTGATTGCTACCTAGGTCGTAATTTCTATCCAACATGAAAATGAAGCCTGGCCCACTCGAGCGTCTGCATTTGCAAAGTACGTCATTTCGATTAATTTTCGAACTATTTATTTCTTGAAATTGACGGTGGAATTCTAACCCCAACTCCAGAGCCAGGATAAGCAAGTCGTTGTTCCTGCAATATATCACCGGAAAGGTATCGCCACCTGGCACACCACATGGCACGTAAACTTTGTTTGGTAAGGTCTCCTTGTTCTTCCATCTGGACTCTCACCCCTTGGATTTCTCATTACTGCTTATAGCAGGTCAAGTTTTCGGTGCGTTGTTATGACTTATGAGTCGTGACTATATGTAGGTTTCATTGTTTGTGGAATTGGTGAGTTCTTGTTTCTGCGTTCTTGACTCGCGCAAACTTCAAGGCCGTCCCACTTTTGAGTATTTATGCATAATTCCGTACTCTAAGCTGTTTATGGCTTTTTGGGTGGGTAGCAAACGCCACCACAGGTACTCTCGCTATTTAGTGCACCGAGAATGGGTCTCTCAATTTACATGGATTTCTGACGTAACGGTCAACTGGAATTCCCTGGCAATGAACAGAGTTTACCCCAAGTAGATGTGGCAAATCTAGTTACTCAGTTCATTCGTGGGACTGAGCCTATTCACAGTGGAATTTCAAGCGAATTTTGGTTGGGACTAAGCCTGTTCTGACCCCCACTAGGTTCAGTCACCGGATAAAGCAAGTAGGTTGCTTCCGATGAGAGAAATTGTAAGTCCAATTTCCCATTCTCGTATTCGTCAATTCCTGCTTCTTCTCATCTCCGGTACTCGGTGTATCCAGAATTTCCGCCAAAGTCAGGTTTAGCTTCCCTTCCGAAGGCCTAGGAGGATTGCGTTTTGGTAGTAGGTACAAGCACGGCCTTAATTTTCACATCCGGATATTCTAGAAAATCAGAGTTCCAGAGGTGAGAATTGGGATTGGCGATTGCATAGTTTTAATGATTAGTGATAAAAGCCCTTTGATGAAAGCTGCTGAAAATTTTAAGCTCTTCGCATAACGTCCCACCCCACCATTTGGCCCACCCCCCCATTTGGCCCGCCTTTTACACCAAAAAACGAGATTTTTGAGTGCAAATATTTAAGGAATTAATTAATAATAAAACATAAAAATTTTATATTTGTATTTACTATATAATATCAATTAATTTAACAAAAGAATTTTGGGTTCTATTAATATTTTATTACGTAATATTAAATTCTAGTTTTTACATAGTAAAAACACCGAAATTCACTTATTAATAACTTTATAAGTAATATTTCAAATACTCTAAAACTTTTAATAACGTAAGTTCAAATACTAGTCTTGAATTATTTTGAGTTTTAAAGTATTTGTATTAGTAATAGCGTTTTTATTCAAGATTTAATTTTTCTCATACAAATTTTTTGTATGGGGTTTTATAAATCACTTAATAAAAAAATAACAACTAATTCAATTGACTTTAAACTTAGGAATTTAAAGCTTCTTTATAACATATAAGTTTATTAGAAGTTTTAAAAGTATTCGTTAATAATTAAAAAGTTATTAAAGAAAATTCAAAAATCATTTTTACACCAAATTTATTAGCGAAAAAATATTCAACTTTAAGTACTTATTTCATAAGATTACGTAATACTAAATACATGAAACTTTCATAAAATTAAGGTCTATCTTAAAAATAATCCGATTCTTTAGTTTTAAGTTATTCTATTAGAGTTTAATAAAGTTATTAGTTATTTAAAGTGGTGAGTTTTGGTGTAAAAGGGGTGGCCAAATGGGGGGGTGGGCCAAATGGTGGGGTGGGACGTTAATAGCTTTGTTATGTTTAACGCCGAAGATCGAGTACGCTCTGAGAACATGTAAGTTACGATTATAAAACCTTTCCATTGTAATCACTAAAACTTATAGAGCAGAATTACAAAGATTTACTATTAGGCTGCGTGTTCCTGGGGCCTGATACAGGCCCTTTAGACCCCCATATACACTATAGCACTGTAGCCTAGGCAGCGACCTATCTCTGCAATCCGGAAATTCTCGCTGATACTTGGTTTCTTAATTTTCAGAGCAAGGGAAGTTTGATATCTCATATTTTGAAAGGGTTTAATTCCTCTCATGATCTTTGTTAGTAATATTCATATTTCTAACTTCGATGTCATTCATCTGGAGTTTTCCTTCCTTATCGCCGTCCTCGACCTTGCCCCAACTGCTGCATGGTTCCAACTGCAAAGCTTCATAAGCTCTCAGTAGCTCGTTGTACTGACATTCGAGATCCCGTAATTTCTCCTTCAAATCAGAAATTTCTTTTGCCTTCTTCTCTCTGAATGTCCGCTGCGATACACGGTTCTGCTCGCGGCGACGCTGTGAATGTACAGTTAGAATCGCTCAGCCAGGATACGATTTTTCTTACCTTCAACCCCTCAGAAACTACAATCTTTTCTATTGCATGTTTCCCTCTTCTGCGATCATAGTCTTCGATTAACTCCTCCACTGCTAGCTCGACAGGAACAAGCTCGTTTGTTTGCGGGTGCTGTGTAGGTTCCTCGACAGCCATATAGGGGAATAGAAACTGGGATTGAGCAACACAATTCATTGCACCATGGACATGACTAATGCAAAAGGAACCTTCCTTATGTAGCTATAAGTATGAATGTCCTACAGGGCAGGATCTGACTCACCTCGGTGGCATCTGTGGGAATCGAGAAAGTGCCAAAAGAACAATCGTAGACTCCCAAGTTGGTGCCAGGATGTGTCCAAAGTGATTGACTAGCGAAGCTTCCACTGTACTGCTCGGAAGTCATCATGAAATCCTATCAGTTGAGATTCCGTCACTCGAAGTGATTGATGATGATTGCGGGTTTCAAGTGGGATGGAAATTCTCAGCAATGAAGCTTTTGGGTTGTGTGAGAATATGGGTGTCTTTTCAAAGCGATGCAAGATATAGTGGATTATTTCAGGAAATCTGCCCCAACAGAGATCAGGTATATGAGTTATAAGAGCATTTTGTATCTGCCTTGACATAGCCATATGCATGAAAAGGCGAATATTCGGGTTCAAAGAAACTCTGTTTCTTCCTCCCAGACTCGAAGGACTTCCAACCTCATTTCATCACAACAATCGAGATGCAGTTACGTGTTGCCAATCTTGCCGTGGGGGACCGTTGGAATGGGGCTCACAGCCGGGACACTGACAGCACATTTCAGCATCTTCCAACTAGTTCAAACTTATTCAAACTTAAAATTCAAATCCCGGATAAGACAGATGGACCCGTCTTTGAACCTTAATAAATTGTTTGACAGTCTCACCATCTGTCATACTCCACTTTTTTCAGTTTACTTCCTTTCCACGTTACATTGTGGCATTCCATCCTTGCTTTGGAAGATCATTTTTCTCTTCGCTGGCAATTGTTTTTATTACCTTGAGATTTCTTTTAATCAAGTGTCTGTAATGGGTCCAATAAAGTAGAGCCTAGAGACCGAGGCTGACAGGTCTTGGGGTTGGGTTGAATCTGATTCCCCATACGCAGGTTCAATGATTTATGAATGTGGCTGTGTAGCCCCACTAGAGGCAAGCATTCTTATAAATTAAAAACTTGGTAGTAAGGTACCCATCTGCAAATCACTAAATTCATCACGAGGTTGGGTTCCACACACAGACAAAATGTAAGCCAGATGCATGCCAGGTTTGCTTTCGCTACCTACGATCCCGAGATCGGTCTACCTATGGGATCCTGTCGGAAAACCGACAATTCGAACGGTTCAGTTCAAATGCATTGTTCCTTTTACTTACCGCCCCAAGACCTTGTGTTATTGCGCAGGTGGGTTCTTCCCACAGAACACGTCACTTGGAGTGAAGTGCATATTTGCAAGTACACCTATCAGACCAAAGTATATTTAGTCAGTCAGCGAAGAATCTTCAGGACAGTTCCTGTTCCTCTTTCAGACTAAAGAAACGATTTCCAGCCCCAGTATCGCGATACATACGCTCATGTACCAGCTGCCGTAAGAGGAGCATGTTCCGGAGCAGGGGGTAACAGCCAATGGATTCGTTAGTTTGCCCCACGACGATTGAAGCTAGCCACTGTAATGCTGTAGCTGGACTAGCATGACTCTCTCGACATTCTTGTAAACGTTTTCATTGTCCCATCAATTAAGCATGAGTTTCCTGACTCTACTTGAATTTTCAAAGACCTCCTTCCGAGTACTCACCACCCGCCCTTGGCGCGATCGTTTTGAAGCTCAAGCACCTACCATTCCCCACTTCAGCTCCTTCCGTCTACAGTTTTCCGTTCACTATGACGGCTAGTAGATCACATAATCTGAACGTCTAGTTTAAGCCACTCCTATGTTCTCAACGACTCCATACTCCACAAAGACAGGTCCTCTCCAGCTCCAGATGAGACTAGTGGAGGAAACGCAATCTCATATAACCTTCAAGGCGACGAGCTCCGATACCCCGGCGTCTCGTTTTGATAGGTCACCTTGATACTCTGCAACTCAAATTCGTTGCTACGTACCTTCCTCGCTCTGGACTCTCCATAGGACTAGCATGAACTTCCAGGTGTCATTGATCATTCCATAGATTATTTGACTATCATTGCTAAATTCGCCATCTTGCTCATCTTCGGTTAAATCGATGTCCTCCTTGCCTCCATTTTGGTAGGTATAGCAGACTAACAAGGACACTGGTTGTGACTCCAGATACGAATTTTCGAAAGCCGTACAATCCAAACGCAAGACCCCCGAGCCATGGTGAGGTATTTTTGGGTACCGGATGCGGTCCAGATAGGTATAAACTGATGTGCGGCTGTTGTATTCATCCTTCGTTGGGCGAGGGAAATGAAAGTTGCTGCTAAAACGACACCACTTGCGATCAAGTACCCACTCGAAACCTGTCTGAACCGGTTCTCGCCTTTTGCTGTGCATGAAGCTTCGATAACCCTCAGCTCAGGTTATCTCTAGTGGTTGCATTATTCCTAGATTCGGGCCACGAGATGGGACAATTTATGGATGCCCAAGACCAAGTTGGGGCACCAGCCTGCCTCGAAGTTCGTATAGACCCGCAGGTAGAATATCTCTCCCAACAGAGGTCTTTGAGGATCCATCTGCGTCTAATTCCAGCCAAGTAATCGGACGGGTCGAAGAGCTGACTTGCTATTCCAGAAATGGCGGGCAATCGATCTTCTTCTTTACTCAATTGGAGTGTTGTGTATCTCGTTAACAGCATCTGCCACGACCACCATGATTTCCTACCGCCTTCCAATAAGCTTTCGAACTCGGATCTGCCTTCTTGAAGGCCCGATGGTGAGCTACATTCGCGGGTTTGCTGGGGCTTGCACTCCCAGACCATCTCTTCTGATGTGAAATGGACGATTTGCCGAGCCAAGAGACGTTCTTGGTACGCCCAACCACGATGAACGAACGAGTCGCCAGATTCGAGAACTTCCAGAGAGAAATGAAGACGGCTTCTTCGAGCCTTGAGAGTGGCGAGTTCCAAATTCTGCTCTTTCGGCAATGGAATCTCTATAAAATCGTCATCACCTCAACATGAAGTCCGCCCATACCACCACTCGAAGCTGTCGCTGCCAAGGTGAGGTATGCGTTTTTATTTATGTTCCCCATATTCGCAGCTTCTCTATTCCAGTCGTCTTCGTCGACTTGGAGGACGCACAGTGAATCGATCCAGATATACCGGATTCCAAGTCGGCGTGTAACTTCAATAGCTTCTCGAAGTGTCCTGGATAATTTTCCCCATGGCAACTCGGTTTTGTTGTTTCCAAAAGCTTGTACAGTCGTTTTGAAAATCAATTCCGGAGGGCCCCAGCAGTGAGGAAAGTGCCATGTAGTGCCCAAACCCTCTTTGGGTTTCATACACTCGACAAGGAGTCCCACCATCGGGGTGCCCAACATCAATCACTCTTGTGGGAAGTGGTGTTGGCGCAGACGAACACTTTGGATGCACTGCCTCACAATTTGATAGCCAGGAACGGATCTTGGCGAATGACCGGTTGGACGAAGAATCACGATTGATGCCCGAAGACCAGCCTAAAGTATTCCAGAAGGAACCTTGATCTGTTCCACCCCTTAAAAAGCTTACCATGGCCGAGATATGAATAGAGCGAGATGGTTGAACTAGGAGATCCGTACCACGGGACACTAAATCCATCACTTCACGATCCTCATCAAGGTGCGCATAAAACTCGATCGCTCCATCATCCCAGCCCGCTATATCATCCAAGTCGCGACACCTTATGGAAGGACGAGAATCATAGGTGGTCTAGTATATCCTGGTGCCATGTGGGGATTTCGACAGCAATCCGAAGCAACTCAAGACGAAGCAAACCGTCCGGCATGAGCGGCAGCTAGGATGCGCTATTGCGAATAGCTCGTGAAACGTGGGTTTATCGAGCTTGGCCCAGTCTGAGGAACACACTCGGCAGTCTGGTTGAATCGTAGTATTTCCGATGTGGAAGATCATTGGTTGCCGTAGTTCTGATGGCAGAGGAGTTGTTAAACTGGCAGCATGGTCTTCTTGGAAGGCGGCAGGATCTGCTGCCATTTTGAATGAGGGGCGATACACACTTGGAAATATTTGGATAGTTCGTTTGCAATGTACTGAACTGTATGGGAAGATGAACGCACATTGCATCAAGAAGTTGGCGCTCATAAAGTTTGCTTGGGCTATCACGTGAGTGTACCCATCACGTGTATTTCCAGATGCCACTTTGATTTGATTGGGTAGTCTGACTTCATGACCAAAATCTAACACACAGATGAACATCATAAAAGCGAAAATAGCCAGCAAGATCAGATCTGGCCTAGTCTCGCGATTTGTTTACTTTGCAACCAAACATTTCGGAAAAAGTTCCGCCGGGCCGGGCGCTAGACCTTGCCGATCCCCCTCCCTACTCCCGAGACTATTTCTACCCCTCTTCAGCCCTATCTGAACCTAAAATCAACAACACCAAACTCTATGAACGTTCTCAGAAGAGCTTTACCTAGACTCTAGGCTTTCTTCGCATATTCTTGCCAGCGACCCCAGCTTGACACCCACTAAACACTACTCACCTTCTTTATCACTATTAAGATGGCCTCTTCCGAACCCTCATCTAAGCGCCAAAAGACAAGCAAAGAAGAGATTCTATACGAGCTGATCTACTGGCCCAGTCTCCCTGGCCGGGCCGAACACATACGTCTCGCGTTCGAAGAGTCCAACACACCATACACAGACACCGCCCAAGATCCCAAAGGCCTGGACATTGTCCTCTCCGAAATCTCACAAACAAACCAAGGGGACGCTCTCAACCCGCCAATCTGCGCACCGCCAATCCTCAAGCACAGATCCTTAATCATCAATCAAACACCTAACATTTTGCTCTATCTTGGTCCAAAGCTCGGTCTTGTACCTACGGCTGAGGAAGATGAGGGCGGGGTATATCACGTGAATCAGCTGGCGCTGACGGCACTTGATGGGTTGAGCAATGAGGCACATGATGTTCACCATCCAGTCGCTACGGGGCTATATTACGAGGATCAGAAAGTCGAGGCGAAGAGGAAGGCGGGTGATTATTTGGAGAACAGGCTGCCGAAGTTCTTGGGGTATTTTGAGAGAGTGCTGGGTGGCGAGGCGAGTAAGGGGTTGAATGGCTTTATGGTGGACGGTTGACTTATGCGGATTTGGTTCTGTTCCGTAAGTTTGACCTCTCCTTTGATTGCTTTTACGATATTATTAGTATTTGTCTTGAATTCATGCGGAGTTGCTGACGGCGAGTAGAATGTGTTGATGGAGTCAAACACGCTTTTCCAAACGCAATGAAGCGGATCGGGGAGGAGGGCAAGTTCGCAAAAGTCTTTGCTCTTTATGAGAGAGTCAAGGAGCGTCCCAATATCAAGAAGTACTTGGCAAGTGAGAGGAGACAGGCTTATGGCATGGGGATTTATCGCCATTATCCTGAGCTGGACGAAGAATAGAGGGTATTGGTGAAGTTAATCTTCGATACATTCGTAGCTTGGAAAGAGCTCTAGAGGATTGTAGATGGAATTTTAAATATATTGAGTCGCCTTATTTTAAGTACACAAAAATCTCAAAAGCCTGGTTTAAAGTAGTGTTTTCTTTCTTTCTTCGGAATGCCTCCATTACAAATAATATTTGGATCGCGTAGATGTAGTCACATATCTGGAGATCCTCCTGCAGCGGTTGACGTGCGGGTTGAAGGATGAAAGAAACAGCTCAGCCTGAACAAACACCAGCTGCGAGAAGTGACTATTTACTCATTAAAATACAAATGATCAAAAGGGTAGTTATTAATGCTACAGTTCAAACAATCTCCAAACGGGCAAGGCAAATTTGATACTTTGATACACAACAGGCAAGACAAGGGGGTCGGTCAACACTGCCATTGTCCCTCTGGACAGAGAACAAATCCAGCCGCACGCATCACCCAACAATTCCCTTGTTCAAACAGAACAGATGAACAGCCAGACACACTCACCTATTAAGTAAGGGACTGGAGACTTCCCGGAATTCCCAACCACACATCCAGTATCATCCCTGCCAAGAAATGCACTCGACGAACATGAATCTCAACACAATCAACCGTCCCGACAAGAAGATGTGCAAGGAGAACATGTGCAAGCACATCTTTTCTTTCTACGCTAAATGCGGACATACCCAAGAAGAAGTCCAGCATAAGGTCAATTGTCTCTACAAAGCAGAGACATTCATGACCCTGTGTCTTCCACCCATCGACTACCGCTGCTCGCCCGCGCGTCAAGCCGAGCCGCAATTCTGCGAGAGCGAGAACGTCCAACTGCAGTTACTCAACGGCCATGAGACGGCATGTCCGTTCTGTAGACCTGGTTCAATCGTGCCGTCTCCAGCAGGTGTGCTGGATCCCGAGGAGATCAAGCGACGGACAGAGCTGTGGAAGTCGTTGGCGAATAACTGGGAGGCTAAGTTGGCGAAGGAAGTGCATGAGAATTTCTGGCAGGGAGGTGTGCAAATGCGTGCTACGGAGACTCTTGCATTGCAGGCAAGGCGGGAGGCGAGGAAGTTGAAGTGGCATCAGGATTTCAGAGCTAGGTGGAATCATACGCAGGAATCTATCCGGAGACATGATGCTTACTTGAAGCATCTAGACGATAGAGAAGCGGCTGCCGCTAGGTGGCTGGCGAGACTCGATAATGAGGAGTTGAGCGAAGACAATGTTGATCTTCATTCTGACGTGGAGGACATTGAGCCGTGGATTCCCGAGGTGACGTACTACTTCGGGCCACACGAATTAGACTACATCGGTAATATTTTCACTCGGTTTGACTATACCACTCTCGCAGATTTGCCCCAGATTGAGAAGAGATGCTTTGGATGCTTTGGAGCTAAAGATGAGGAGCCACTACCAACCGTCAGCCTTCCATGTGGCCACACCTTTCACCAAGACTGTATCGCGGGTACGATGAGAGGGGGAGAAGACTTCTGTCCCCTTTGCACAGTCGAGAAGCGACAGTACTTGTTCCTCGCCGAGCTCTCTTGGGATGACTTCCACTACGAAACGCCTCAGAGATTCCATTGGAAGTTCTTGAGACAAGTGCTGAACCGGGGCCCGATGACGGAAGAGGATTGCAAGCCCAAAAAGGTGCCGTATAAGGATTTCGAGCAGATGAGATCGGACCTGAAAACCCAAAAGAGGGTTGACTGGCGTTGGAGAGAGTGGGTGAAGTATAACAATTGGTGGTACAAGTCTCCTCCGTCAAGTCCAGCAGCTCCTTGGGTATATGATGTTGCTCCACCTCTGTCTCCAAATCGCCTGGCGTAGTCCAAATTATCCTTCCGTGAGTGAATTTTAGTTGCTAATTTTATTTCAGTAAAATTAGAAAATAGAAAATCCAGTTTGTTGTGGAAAATGATCTTCAATATAATGACATACAAGTGATCCGCAACTATACGCAGCTCTAATTTGGCGGTTGTACACCAAGCTTTCACAATCGCAGGTTTAACGTCGACATATCCTACCTGTGAGACAGCTTCATCTCTTCCGAAATCCCCACCAGAGCACCTTTGGCAGCGACACGTATTTACACCAAAGGGAAAAGGCAGGGAAAACTCCAAAAAGAACGGGAACTTTTAAAATTACCAGCTCGAAAAATAGAAACAGAGAGTCCAGTAAAGCAACAGCACAAGCCCCAACCAGAGTGGCCATTAAGCCAATCAGTCAGCCATCAGCTGAGCTACTTTCTCAACTGACTGACTTGTATGTAGCCTCACAGCTGAATGGACTGAACTGAAGAGCTGATCAGCTGCTTAAAAGCTGATTCCAAAAATAGACGTATATTAAAAATCTCTCCCAAGGTGTACCGCATTAAAAGCAACCATCAACTCTACTAGACCTCTTCTCTGCCAATTCTTCAAGCATTCGCCTTGCCATAGAGCAATTACCGTGCTCGCAGATGGTGCTCCAAAAGCCTCAGACGATATATCTTCGATATCAAAAGACGTAGTTGAGCGAGACATGATTTTGGTGATGATATTGATGGAATTAGAGAGTTAGTATGTGTGAGTGATGAGTCCGGGACGTTCCTGAAATATCCTGCCGGCCTTCACCGCCTAATTTTGGCCCATCGTGGGTGGTTTTTTCCGCTCCAGGGCATTTATTACCTCAAGCGAGGCATTAAACCATCATACTAACTCCTTACCACCTCACTCCAAAATCACTTATAAAAATTATGTTTAGCTTATCAGCCAGCTTATAAGCTAGCCCTCTTACGGCTGATTGGCTTACAGATATATTCGAGCTGATTGGCTGACGATTTTTACTCAACTGACTGAATGACTTAAAAGCCGGCTGACTTTTTGGCCACTCTGGCCCCAACCTTTTCGACATCAAGGAGGATTTAACTTGAAAAGAAGGATAAATCAGTACTCTAGCACAACCCCCATATAGAATTAAAGCAATATCGGGGACTGAAGGCGATCCCAAAAGCGCCAATCCCCCGTTAGGCACTGCCGCCTGGACCGTACGAACAGTCACCATACATCGCCGGAGGAAGAATCTGGTTCTGCGTCGGCAGCACCCTGACTTTCCTCCTGAATCCCAGTACAGCAGGGCCAGGCCTTGTCGAGCCATCCGTCAGTAACACATCAGATCCGAACTACCACCTCTCCTGGGAATTCTGCGAGTTCACATACAACAGCTCTCAACTCTACACCAACATCAGTTACGTAGACTTTGTCTGCCTCCCAATCCCCCTGGCCTTGACTTCAACAACGGGTTCAACACAACACGTCAGCAGCCTTCCCTCCAACGGTCTTAACACAATCTGCAGCAACCTCATCGCCCAAAACGCCTCTGACGGCGCAGGTTGGGACTAGTTGGTAATAACAAACAACGGGTCAAATCTCCGCGCCTTATCGCCTCCAGACGGGATAGTGTCCAACCCAAACCTCTTCTCCACATACTGGAACACCTACATCGACGCCGTCTGGTCGAAATACGTCTCCACTCTCCTCATAGTCGACACCCAAACCTCCTGGGGCACCTTCTCCGCATATACATCCAATGACCGCACTTCACTAACCTTCACTGGTCTCGGCTCCTTCACCAAGCCCTCCGCATCCGATATCTTCGGCGCGAACTCCGGGGCCTTTGCTCCTCAGTCTTCCAACACTGCACAACTCCTAAACATCGGCGCACGTCTAGACGCCGGATTCAATCGCAGTACCCTACTCATTGATGCTGATCAACCTGACAACGAAGTTGTGAGCAGCTATTATGGGAATTTATGGGGATTCGATAACAAATCATTATGCAAGGATCGTGCATGCGGCAAATTTGGATGGCAGGGGATACTGTTTTCTGTATGGTGATGTTACACCTAATGGGGGCGTGGATCAGAGAGGGTTTGTGAGTGATGGGAGTCCGGCCAGCTTGTTGGTTACGGTTGGTGGGGGCAATGCTGACGCGAGGAGGGAGCTCGAGGTTCTGGAGCCGAAAGGGGGAATGGTCAAGAGGAGTTTAGGATGGGAGGAAGATGTTAAGGCTCCCGTTGTTGTTGGGAGTGTGGAGCAGGAGAGAGATCTGGAGATGGGAGTCCATCCGAAGTTGCTGAATGAGTTTGAGACATCTTCGGAAGCGAGGACATTCAAGCTTCCTGCGATTGTGGACCGAGTCTTGGGACCACAATTTGCTGTAAGTCTCACTTTCTATTCATCATCAACCACTTGCTAATCATCTCGCAGAGACTCCAAGCTTCGCCATTCTACATGCAGCGTGTCGCTCCGCTGGTAGCACTTATTAGCCAGCTACTGATCTCTCTCCTCTCGCTGTCGATTCGCACCATCGTCTCTCAGGTTTTCATTGTGGTCTTCTTTCTACTATTCTATTTCCTCGGCCTCTTGCCCCGTGGATCGAATGGCGAGACATAGCGAAGGGTCCCAGAGTCGATGGCGGCTGGAAGTGCGAGCTGGACAGTGGTGTTGCAAGGCAGCACATAATGCACAAAATATTTCAATCGCTGTAAATATTTGAGTGCATATATTTGTAATTGTGTATTCATATGTATAGTAGCTCCAAATCCAAAAACGGCGATATTCAAAGACAGTAATGAAAATCATCTTCTCATGCTACGCGCCACCTCATATTTCCAAGCTGCAACTGAACATCACTTGCTTCGTCCAACGCATCCATCAAACCCAAGCCTGGCACTCTCAGCATGGCCATCAAATCTGGGTCCACGGGTTTAGGACCCGCACTGAAGTCCGTTGATGTGAGAGCTTCGAGCAGAAAAGGATCCGGTTTTTGAAACACAATATCAGCAATTCCATTCTCGTCTATCTTTATTAGATAAGTGCCATGCCTTTGGTGAGTCATGTTGAGATATGCCAATATCTGAGCTTTATCTCCATCCAGCGGAGTGGCGAGGACGAGAGTTCCGTTTAAGCTTTCCCGAGCAACGAAAAGCTTGGTCGCATCGGAGTGAGAGGGACATACACCCCAAGCCTCAAAGTCCAAATTAACACCGGAATCTTGACAAGAAATTGATACAGGTATCAGTGAGTGCTTTCCAAGCTGTGCAGGAGATGCGACGGTGGTCTCGTTAAGCAGTTTTTCTAGCCCCTCCATCACGTCCATAACTTCTTGACCATCAGCTGCTCCCGAGACCAAGCAACTAAAGGCTGAAAGTAACCCAGTCGTGTCCTCGAATATCACTGATGAGTTGACGATCGCTTTCTCGACTCGCTGCAAAGTGACATCGCAAGAGAGTAGTAACACAGCTGGTTGTTCCATCTGTTCCAGGCAATGCCGAATATGAGTTAAAGTATCAACCCTTCCCACAAACACCGGCGCCCCAAACATATACGCGCCGCTCGCCCATTGGCCATGCTTCATAGCCACAGCATACTCCATGAACGCCAAGTCCGTCTCGCCTCCCCAACAATTCGCATGGAAGTTGAAGATTTGTATCCCAGCTTTTCTCAGTGCCGTAACAACTTTCTGCAACGCCATAGCAACGGTATCATCCTTGTCGTACTCGTACTTGATGTTGCACATGGAAGCCCAGCAGTGAACCAGATCAGCTTCATATCTAGCTTGCCGTTTGCTGATGCTCATTGCTGTGAGAGCAAGACCAAGCAGCCGCCTCAGATTTGGCTCTTTTCGAGGGTCGTCTTTAAAAATTTCCACTGATGTCCCACTAGAGATCGAGTGCATTGGCGATAACGTCGTTCGTCTTCTGAGCTCTGCCCCATCCTCAACCTCGTCTGCGATCAAGAAGTTCTGGAAAGGGAAATGCATTCGAAAAAGATTCAACGACTTGGATACTTCTGCTCGGACAGCTATCTGCGCCATAAGAACCGACCCGGATCCCGGACACGGAATCTTGAAATTCTGCATCCTCCACTGGCCCAGGATCGAAGCCGCAGAAACAATCACGTTCTTGATATTCTGCAAGCCGCCGTGGTTCGGGATTCCTTCCCACGCAATATCGATCTCGGCAGCCATAGTCCATTCCTGAAATGTCCAGGCTCTGCTCCAGTAATTCCATTTGCTCGTATCTGATTCCCACTGTCGAAAAAGCTCATAATACTTAGACGCAAGCTCACTGACCGAGGGCGGAACTCTAGATCCTGGATCCCATTTTCTGGTCCATGGGGCCACAATACCAAATTCCTCTTTCCTTTTCACTATCTCATCAGCGGTTATCGCCAGCTGTTTCAATTGCTCATAAGCCTCCTTATCCTCGACAGGAAGCATGACCGAAACAACTTTCGCGTCGCGATAAATATTGCCCATCACCGCGAGCTGTGCAGCCAGGTCCTTCGGATCATCCTGGTCGATTGAAAGCGCATCAAGCCAGATCTTGCTGCCTCCACGGACAAAGTTCAGTATGTTCCAGAGCTTGTCCGCATCTCGCATTGGTATGGTTTTGGTGGCTGAGCACTTTCGGCATGCTAGCGTTAGCGCCTTGGTGTTTTCCCATAGATAAGAGACGGCTTTGTAGACAGGTTTCTGGGGCCGTCCGCAAAGGACTATGACAGCCTTGCCGTTTGGTAGCTGGAATTCATATTGGTAGGAACACAGGCGACAGGTCTCAACGTTAATAAGACTCGCATCAACTAGCGACATTTTTGTGCTTGTGTTGATAATCTTAGAACGAGTTGTAAGAGTGAAGTGAAGTAAAGTAAAGTTAAGTGAAGCTTTGTTGAAGTCGGCGATCACGAGTCGAGGCAGTTCAAGGTCAGGTGATCTAACTTCACCACTCGGAAGCCAGCCGCTTTAATGCTCGTCAAGCTTCAGCTAGAGTAGAAGGTGATCGAGTACTACATCCCAACCCGGTATTGAAAGCCTCTTTAGGCCCAAGAGTCTATTGGTACCGATTCTTCATCCGCTATGATGTATTGGTATAGAATTGTGCACTAAGCCGGGCGAACTTCGTTGAAAGTTAATTCTAACACTTCAGCTAGACTATAGTAAAAGTATACAGGAGTATTCTCTCAGAACTATTAGCATCCAATATGACACGTCTTGATTTGTAATAGTCCTTCGCAAGATCAGCAGTACCAAGCCTAAGGCGTCTCAACATAGGTATGGACTCGATTTCTATACTATTTATACCCTTTGATATCACAGGTCCCGACACGCTTGAGCTCACCTCTAGCTTGCGCAACAGGCACTAGCAGAAGGAGCTCAGCTTTGCCAGGCCATTGCCCTTGGTTTACTGCCATGGCAACGAGCGATTCGTCGAGCCAATTCCCCCCCCCCCCCCCCCCCCCACCTCTAGTCGACTACAATAAAGCCCTGTCACCGAGAGGGCGCTCTCGGCTGTGTTTTGTGGTATCCTTGGCATCGTCGAAGCACAATCGATAAGTTACACTGAAGTCTCGATGGAGATGTTCTGATAGGTTGCTAACGAGAGGCGGGGTAAACCCATGTTTGGACCTATTGATCGGATCCGACGGGCGGGGGCGGGGCAGCAAAGCAACAGCAAGAGTCGGAACCGATTGCACCCAAGTAAGGAGCGGAGCGGAGCGGAAGGGGGTTTTGAAACGGAACATAGCTTCAGGAACGGTACCTGAGCCTCTCTGCTTCTTTATCTTTTCTGGACAACTTCACTCTTCTGAATTTCGTTTTGATCAATTATAATTGTCATTGGCGATCCTGACGAGACTCAAAACAAGCCCATTGCATTGCATTTCACCCGCATTCCAACTATGGCGCCATCACTGAGCGAGGACTACACACATATCCCCGAGAGCAAGACAAACGACCATACCTTTCAAGTTTCCGAGGTAAATGCAGTCTTTTCTTCACGACACTTCCAGCACTGACTCAAGCTAGGAAAACAGAGTCTTCGTGTTGCAGCACAAAGGCAAATTCGCATACGAAACACGGCCTACACCAAAATTACCTACAAGTCGACACGTATTGGTAAAGATCATCGCGACAGGAATATGTGGGAGTGATGTGAGCAAGCACTTCATTTCAAAGCGGTTTTCTGAACGGTGGATATATACGGAGGTTGAACTGACGACTTTGTTTCCAGGTCCACTACTGGCAACATGGCAGGATCGGACCATTTGTGGTCGAACAACCACTCGTCCTGGGACACGAATCGGCAGGAATAATTGTACAATGCGGATCGGACGTCAAAGGACTGAAGCTGGGTGACCGAGTCGCCGTCGAGCCTGGTGTGCCTTGCAGGAGCTGTGAGTTCTGTCGAGGAGGAAAATACAATCTCTGCGACGAGATGAGATTTGCAGCTACACCTCCAGTTGATGGAACACTTGCGACATATTACACCGTTCCCGAGGACTTTTGCTTCGTATTGCCGCCTAACATATCGATTGAGGAGGGGGCTCTTGTAGAACCGTTGAGTATTGCCGTGCATTGCTCCAGACTGGCGTCTGTATCTGTGGGCCAGAAAGTCCTCGTCATGGGAGCCGGTCCCATCGGCCTCCTGTGCTGTGCGGTCGCCAAGGCTCTGGGTGCGTCTGTTGTCATCGCGACGGATATTGTGGACTCCAGACTAAAGTTTGCGCAAAGATATGCAGCGACGCATACATACAAGATGCAAAAGGATCTGCCCGAAGTGAATGCTGGAAATATCATGTCAAGTTGCGGTATTCCGGCCGGAGCCGAAGTTGTCATTGATGCAACAGGAGTGGCAGCGTGCATCGCCGCTGGCGTGTTTGCTTTGAAGAAAGGCGGGACCTTCGTTCAGGCTGGGCTAGGAGCTCCAGACATCGTATTCTCGGTTGGCGAGTTCTGTTCCAAGGAAGCAAGCTACAAGTCAAGCTTTAGATATGGTCCAGGAGATTATGCGTTGTCGATCAAGTTACTTGAAAGTAACAGGGTGGATCTTAAGGCGCTGATAACGCACACTTTCAAGTTTGAATCGGCGGCAGAGGCTTTTGCATCGACCAGCAGGAAGGAAGGGATCAAAACCATCATATACGGCCCTGATAGCGATGCGCCAGGGGTAAATGGATCACCGTAAGAAATTGTATTAGCTTTGAAAATTGAAGTTCCCAGCATCCCAGAGCCAAAATTGGCCAATATCCTCAACTCGAGTGAACATGTTGTCGATAAATCCAATATCATTCGCGTTGCTTTGCCCGTTGGGATCTAAGCCATCATGAGGAGGTATAAAGTTCCCGTAATCGTGAGTGGGTCCCATGTCATCAGCCGAGTGTCGCATGGCGCTGCTGTCTTGGAAAACTACAAATCGTCAGTGTCCCAAGTTCAAGCGTCCTCATGCCGGCAGACATACCTCTCTGCAGAGTGAGCAGACTCTGCGTGAAATGAGAGCTTTCGGGATTTGGGACACAGCCGGATCCAGCACCTAGAGCAGTCGAATAGGCTCCGGGATGACCTTCCGATTGAGAACCATTGCCCTCGGGTTGGACTCCTTCCATGCCATTTTCTGCTCCATCAGGTGCCACTTCACTCGAAATTCCACCAATGCCAACTGAATCATCTCGCAGCATTTCTTCCATCTCGCGCTTCAAGATGAGTTGAACAAGATCTTCCAGAATCATGCTACACTGCAGTGATAGTGAGGCGTGGTTTGACAGCGCCTTTTGCATCTGGAGTGTCCGTTTCAAGCCGCGTTTGGCTTCCTGGGCGGTGTCGGACAATGTGTCGGATAGGGCACAGATGAAAAGAACAACCGACGCCGTAAACAAGTTCATCCCCATAAAAGACACGAGATGGCTTGAGCGGGCGAGGACGAAAAGGTTCTGCTTTCGCTGAAGATTTGAGATGCGTAAAGCGGAACCAAGACATCTCTTGAGCCCAATCTCTCGGACATCGTCAGAGAATTGCGAGGCTGGTGAAGTCCCACTTACATCTGACGGCCGGTCTCCTTGTCCCTGCCCAGCTAGTAGCGGCCTATGTATGACAATCAGAAGATTGTCGTACGTCAGCTGCAAAGATAGGGCTTGAAGGGCATGCATCTTTTGCTCCGCCGAGGAATCAGCGGTCAGGTCGCTCAGGTGGTCAAATGAGAGTTGTGGTGGAAGATCTTGGTGCCATTCTAATAAGGCCCTATTTGCTGTAGATACCATTTTCGGAAGCTCGGATGAAGAGTCCAGATTGCTCGAGGTGCGCATACCATAAATGTCTTCCAGAATAGGTGACACAATCCTGTAAACATGGTTGAGATGATATTGGTACGTGGAGAGACAGACCATTGCTGGAGGAAATGATGGGTCGAAATGAATATTCTCTATAATCTCAGATGGCATGGTTACGTTGCAGTCTTTTGCGTTGATACCAAGTGGACGTCCATAAGTGATGGTAGCGAATCTGAACACTAGGTTAGCCGACAGTTGATAAATTCGTAAAGTAACTTCATGCCTATCCCAGGTGTATATCGTCCACCAGACACGCTTTCTCTCTTCAACATCCTCGAAAGATCTTCTCGCGCTCGAGTCACGATGTAAATCCATGGCCTGAGACGTTTTCGTAGCAGCGCCAAGGATGGAAAATGAGGACCGGGGTTTACCATGATAGAGATAGAAAGACCCTAGTAAAGCGCAAACTTGGACAAACTCTAGAGAGTCCTCATCCATTAATTCCATGAAATCACGTTGTACAACTGCTAATAACCGATTTCTCAAGCCATCCATTTCCTGGGGAGGGAGGCCGAGGTTTCGAGTTGTGTTTGGAGTATACCAACAGCCCATTATCAGAACCATGAGTAAGAGTAGTAGGAAGCCGCGGTCACTACGGCTTGCCAGTCCACTTCCCACAACAGCAGTATAGCGACCTCTGAACTTCGGTTCGTACACCACAAGGGAAAACCAGTGAACCGAGGCAAAGTAAGTCTCCAATAGCTTGTTACAAACATCTTGCCCAGGAAGTTCAATGCCAATGATGCCCAACACCGGAATCAAAGGCGCGGGGAAGATATTTGAACTGTTGGTTCCAGTCGTATCACGACATCCCCCTCCTGGAATGGCAGACGTCGCCCGATCCTTGAACGCCTGTGACTTTTGTGACCCAAATATCTGCACCTCGTCAGTCACTCAGCCTGTGACATAAACTCAAATGAACACAACCTTTCGAGCCATTGCCAATGCTGAATCCGCCTGGAATTCCGGGATGCTAGAGTTCTCGTGCTGCAACTGAGCTTGAGATGCTCGCGGGGTTTGATTGTCACTCGCAGACGAGACAGCCCGTGCATTCCAGTGCATACCATCCTGACGATTGTCAACTGCGTCGGTTAATGACTCGCTCGCATGATGCGATTGTTGTCTCTGGTGGTCTGGCAATGGCAGGTAGGATGTGGGTATAGGTGTCTCGGTCTGCCTCCTCGCCCTGGCCTTTCTGATTGCCAATTAGCCCCATTTCAACTGGTATAGTGACAAGACTGGCAGATACTTTACAGTCTCCAGCGTCTGCGTTTTACACTCTATCTGGGCACGAACACAGTGGCGGCAAGGGCGTGCAAGGTCACACTGAGAGTCAGAGGTTAGATACCGAGGGCATTGAATGGCATGGGGAACTTGCTCGCTTTTTCTGGCTTTTGCACCTATCGCAGGCCTTGCTGACACGGGTTGGAAGTCTCTCTTCCCGGTCCATGGCTTGCGATGGTTTTCGAAAACTCCGAGCACATCGTGGTCGAGTGAGGAATATTGCAAGAGATGGAGTGTGGTTGCCATTGAGGTTGAGGTTGACGTATCGGCGCGGAGAAAGATTAGTCCACCCCAGGCTGCCTGCCCGAAGTTTAGGGAGGTTGATATTTTTACAGGCTGCTGGACGTGCCGCCATCAGGGTTTGGATTTCTAAAGTTCCAGCATAATTGTTGCTTCGTACAAGGAGACCTGTTGTTATGTTTACAATGCGACAACACTAATTATCCCAGCAGCGCCACACAGTATGTGCGAGACTGGCTGAGTACATATGCACATGCAATGTACTTCGAGCGAGACATTTTAGTAGTTTACTAGAAATAGCAGTTGCTAGACAGGCTGCTTGCAAATACGAATACAATGAATTTAATTCGGACGAGATGTTTCAACAACGTACTGGAGCTACCTAATCCTTGGGCGCAGGGAACGGTGTACCCCCAAGTTAATCCACTATAGAATGAAATCATCTCAACCTGTTCTAGTTACAGGCTGTTATCTACGTATGCTTTCGTAAGGTATATGTATCATATACAAATTCAGTTCATAAAGTGATTTTGAGTACTCTTGAAATCATGATATACACGTTGCCGCTCAAACTTCCAACCCACGGTTCCCAAAGGCTGGCGGACTACCAACCCCCTCCCCTCCCCCTCTCACTCCCCCTCCAGGAAACCAAAAAAAAAAACCCCCCATGGATCGTGCCACATAGAAACGACTTTCGCCACGATGAAGACTATTCGAGAAACAGAAGCAGATCCCTCCTCAGACGCCACCGGCTTTGACAGATGGTCGTCTCATCAAAGCAGCGTCAGCAATGACCTGCTCATCCTCCATCATGAAAGCTTTGTCTCCAAAGGCCAAAGCAATCTCCTCCAAAGTATGATTCGCAGTCTCCACATAATAGAACTTGGCTAGGCAAACGGAGGTCAAGCAGAAGCACGCGATGATGACGTAGTAGTAGCCATGGATACCGTCAAAGGCAGCTGGTGACGACATTCCGATTATAAAGTTGAACGTCCTGCGACCGGATTAGTAAGTTTGTCTTCAGGGGGTTTTTTAGATGTTTCAAGTGGATACATACCAGTTAGAGAATGTTGCGAGAGCCATTCCCTTGCTTCGAGCTCGAAGTGGGAAGATCTCGGCGGGCAAAAGCCAGGGCATAGGTCCCCACGTAGCGCCATACAGTGCGTTGTAGATGACGACGAAGCTATAGATTCCATTTGCACGGGTAGTCACGCTGAGCCCGTTGGCTTGGTTGAAGACGCACATAATGCTCAGAGCAACAGCCATTGCGATACCTCCAAATATCAGAAGTGGACGTCTCCCCCATCGATCGGCCAACCACCAGACTGGAACCGTGGCGGAAGTGTAGATTATTGCATTCGCTGCAGTGAAGAGGAGAGACCGACGATTGTCGAAGCCAGCTGCAGCGAGCGATGAAGGGAGATAGAATGAGATGACGTTGATACCGTTCAACTGAGCGAACATCTGTGCTGTGATACCAACCAAAGTCCGCTTGCGATACTTAGTGAACATTTCCTAGGATAAAATTAGCATAATGTCATTAAGCTTCCTATAATGTTAGGCCTACCCGATATGTAACCTTTCCCATAGTCGCCTCGTACTTGACAGCCTGTTCAATTTCCATGAAAACATGTTTCACACCCTGGTCATTGGTGTCACCAGCTGAGTGAAGATCGGCCACCGTCTGCAGCGCTTCCTTTTTGAACCCATTGCGAGCCAGCCACCTTGGAGTCTCTGGTAAGAAGAACGACATGGCGAATAGGACGAATGCAAGTCCCATCTGGACGAAGTAGGGACCCTGCCAGGAGGTGTCTTTGGGCAAGAGGAAGTTGAAGCCGTAGTCAATCCAGCAGGAAAGCATGTAACCGCCGATGAGGAACGTATATTCGACACCTACCATCAGGCCACGCTACAGAGAATTAGCGTTTGACAATGAAGTAAAATTTCAGGGAACTCACTCTATGAGGGGCAGCAATTTCGGTCTGGATTACAGGCACAGTCATGGAGAGAAATCCAACACCAAGACCTTGGATAGTTCGTCCAGCAATGAAGCATGCCAAATTGGGAGCGAAACCTTGAAGGAAGGCCATAGCGAAGTAGATGAATCCACCCACTCTGACACACCTTTTCCTTCCCATGATGTCTCCGAGATAGCCCGCTGTGAGAGATCCGATTGCCGCTGAAAGTTGAAGGCAAGATACAGTAATACCTTGAGGACATTAGCCGAATACCGCAAGTGTACAAAATAATACTTGCCGATGAGGTTAGGATTGATGCCGTGAGTAGTTCCATCGATTCCCCCATGGTCGCTGTAGAATCGCTTAATGAAAACTTCGTTGACCAACAGACCAGACATGATACCCTGGTCATATCCAAAGAGCGCATCTCCCAAGGACCCAAAGAAACATGTTGCCCAGAGGAGTGGTTTTCCCACCATCCATTTTGGATACCGCGGGATGTATATAGCGGGCTTCAAAGCACGCTCGATGAAGTTTTGTGGCTCTGGGGCAATGGCCATGAGATCTTCAGAGGTAGCGATGCTTTCCTGCTGACTGGCAGAAGAAGACTCGTCCTTCGTCATATTGGGCAATTCTGAATTCGAGGAGGCTGGTGTTCAAGGAGCAGAAGGTAGTTGATTGTGGACAGAGATGAATGAGGATGAATCTTTTGATCGAAACTTATCACTCTGGGGGCCCTCTGGGGGTCATATATACCTGACGATTCCAACTGTTTCCCCATATGGGGGCAACACGGCGAAAACCCAAGATGTGGAGGAATCCCCAGCTTGATCCTTATCGAGACATGCTCCAGATACTTCCAAGGTAGGCTTGACAGCCAGAAAGTCGGTTCCGATGTCAACATTGGCGCCCAGCTCTGGGGAAATCGTGCTAGGACACTCTGGGGCAGATGTACCTCCCCGTCCCTAACACATAGCCAATCACACAATGTTCCTGCCCGGCTTGCAGAACCTCCTGCAGTCGCCGACCATCTCCCGACCATCTTCCGACCGCCTTTGGCCCCTTGCATGTCGGTTCCGATTTCACCTCCGCCTCCGCCTCAATCACCTCCCTGTCCTGCCTGTCGCAGTAAACCTTTTTTTCCCATGAAATTCGGCCAAAAATAGATCAGCTATTCATTCCGTCGCCTCATTGATTCGTCTCGGTTGCAGAGTTTAAGAAATCCTAGAACCGAAACCCCGCTGAGTGAGTTGTGGAACTCGCCACGGTAACATGGTTGTCCAATGCTTGCATGGCTCTAGACAAGAAGTGCAGGAGAAGTGAACGTTCAACAGAATCAGACATGGGAATTTAAGCAAATAGTGTGTATGAAAAATAAAAAATAAAAAATAAAGCAATATAGCAGCAATCAGCACACTCTAGCATTTGGTATTCGACAATTTTAACAGACAAAAAATTAGGAATTAGGCATTCAGCATTCGGCACTTATTATGTCCTCCACATTCTAAATATAAAGAGAACAAGAAAATCAGATCAAATTATCGATGAGTGATAGACCTATTCATCTTCTTCAAAGTCCAGGCGTATCAAAACTACTCAATCCAGTGGGCCAATTGCCCAATTCGCCAGGGTCACCGCCAATCCTGACCCACTGACTGAGAGAAGGAACGCCACCGTCCAGGACAAAGACTTGGAACCAGCCTGCTGGACACACATGCGGGTTCGGTGGTGCTGTGACGGTGCAAGTATTACCAGAGCAAGTGGCTGCTGGGAAGATCGTCCGCTGACCCATAGAGTTGCCATGGGTTGATGATTCGGCACCTAGGAGCGAGACTTCCAGCGTACCTGTAGAGCTGGTGATGGTGAGAGTGACGGTTTGACCATAAGTCCAGTCCCTGTTAGTGAGAGTGAACGTAGGGCGAGATCTGCCTGTCAAGAGGTAGGGAGGAACGAAAACCTCAACCCTGTATTCTTGCGCAAGCCCATCGGTCTCCGGGTCAGATCCTGAGACCATGACACGGCCATCTTGAAGGAGGACAGCTTCGGAGTGGTAAAATCGATCTACTGTCGTATTCGCCATTACGGACATACGTGCGCCAACAGGTTTAGTGGGATCGTAGAGGACAGCGTTGTGGTTAGCATCAGATGCGAGGCCAAAGCCAGCAACGCCGCGGTGGGCACCATTAAGGATGAGGTAGGTTCCGTCGGGGAGGGCCGTCATACAAGACATCACCCTCGGGGAGGGCTGTAGCATTTGTGAGCATATGTTTAACAGAAAGTCTGGAGAGCAGATTACCATTCTCTCGATAGTCCACACTGGGTTGGTAGACTCTGGAGTTGTAGTGACGCAATTATCGATCCCCAAGCCAGCCCCTACAAACGGCTCCGAGCCGCCGCAGATGAGAACTCCTAATGGGTCCGTATACGGCGCATGCTGTGGCAGCAGCACCATTGACCCCTCTAACGGGTAGGTACGTCCACCGTCAGGATTCCCCACTGATCCGGGCATGTTTGGTAGTGTCTTCGTAGTAGCAAAGGTCACCTCGTTGAGAATCCTTGCTTCATTGTAGTACGCGACGAAAATACCCCCGCTTGGAAGAACAGCTAGGAAGGGGTACAGATTGTAAGGGTCAGTACGCTGCAACCACTCCATGGTCAATACTTCTCCGACTTGTGGTAGGATTTCAAGAGTTGGGACAGCTGGGCCGTTGGAGCCATTTTCGCCACCGACGACCAGGATAGATCCATTGGCCATAAGCATAGCGGTAGGGTACCAACGCCCATTTTGGAGGTGGAGCTGCTCGTAGTCTTCTTGCCAGTCATTAACCCCCCAAACACCGGGTGAGCCATCAGGCCAGTACAACCGAATACCATATGTAGACTGACCTGACCAGCCGCCGATGTTGAGCTGTCGGCCGACCTTATCAGGAAGCGTGAGGCCGGCGGAGCAAAATACTTCGGAGAAACTCAGAGTTAGTATTGCTCTTTAAAGGAGTGCTTTTGAGGCTAAAACTTTTTCGGGACACAAGTGAGGAGGCCACGAGAGGGCACAGGCCTTATTCCCGAAATGATCTGAAAGGGGAAGAAAGAACTCGGAGAACACCTACTATCAGTCTTGACATGCATTGGGCGCCACGCTGCGCTGAAATTGCCCAACGAAGCTAGGTCAAGTTCATACGTCCCAGTCGTGTTAGGGGGGCCTGTTCCCCACTTCTCAAGGAAGACGACTTTGCCGTTGATAGCAGGTTGGGTCATGAGGGGAATGATGACTCCTCCAATAAGGAATTCGTATTTGCCAGCCGCGTTTCCTTGGGGAAATGTGAACTGAGTCACTGGTGCGACGGTCCAGGTATAGTAGGTAAGCCTGTTCCCAGCTCCACAAAGAGCTTCAGGATCGCCGGGGCAGGTGAAGGAGCAGTCCGTGTCGGGCTGTAAAGTTGCACCAGTCGCCGCAACATCTCCCACATCCCCACAATCTGGATGTACAATGTAAGCGAATATGACTCGACCAGTTAGTGAGATAACTTACAGCACTCGGTACCATATTCCATTCCGGCAGCATTATAACCAAATTTAGCACAGGCGGCGAGACAAGTTGTGGGACTGTTCTGCTGACCCAATGCGACGAATCGAGGGAGAGTCTTAGGGTTCCCTGTGTCAGAAAGGCATCCTTCATACACCCAGTTCCCCGTCAAGTTTGTTGTTTTAGCCACGGGGGTATGATATACCACCAGAGCACCGGTGTGATAGACGCTGACTCGGTTTCCATCACCACATTTCTCTGCAGTGTTGCCAGGGCATGACATTGCGCACTGGCTGTCAGAAGTGGCCAGTGCGGCATCGTTTCTAAGGTAGTTGTCACAGAAACACTGGACGCCGTATTCAATGCCCGCTACTTTGAAGCCAAGGGCAACGCATTTTGCAACACAACTTTCGACCGTCGTCTGTGCATCGTCTGCTTGTTGACCACTCATAATTCGACCTGCAAGCGAGTCCACATAGCAGCCAGCATAGGTCCAGTTTGTGGGGAGGCCTGTAGCAACGGGCGTGGCTGAGGAGCTCGTTGTCGTTCCTACACTGGTAGTTCCCACAGCGGTAGTTCCCACAGCGGTAGTTCCTACAGCGGTACTAGTCGTTGAGGGAGCAGACCCAAAAATGTATAGACTTACTGGGTAGCGGGAGAGTCAGCAATTTCCATATCAGGGGTGTTATGGGAAGAGGGTAAAACTTGTCTCGAGAGATTCTTGAGACATCCAGAAAGGGGAATTTTGAGCTCCCCCAATACCTACGGCGGGAAGGTCCACCACAGATTTCAAGGGCATTGCCGTTGCACGTCATAGTACATTGCGCATTTCCGTCCGGTGCAGGTCCATGTCCATTCAAGAGAGCATTACCGCACCAACACTCTCCAGAGTACTCAGTTCCACTGTAAGTGTAACCGCCTGCTTTGCAAGCATCAGCACAGCCCTCGATGCTCATGGCAGCCGGCCCTCCTACAACACCGGAATTGACTGAAAGAGCGCGGGCCGCGGTCGAATCTGTGTAGCATCCCAAGGACGTCCATCCACTGGGGCCAGTGCCTGAGGGGGTGGGAACAGCAGATGAGGATGTGGATGAGGTGACTGTTGGCAAAGAAGACGAGGAAGTAGTTGTAGATGATCCAGGTGCTCCAGAGGGAATACCGTACTTGTAAAGATCGAGCCTATCTGGCCCTCCGCAGTGCTGTGTGGTATTACCGTTGCAGGGCATGTTGCACAGAGCATTGCCATCTGGAGCTGGTTGTCCGCCATTGTTCAAAATGGAGTCACACCAACACTCTCCAGAATATTCTGTTCCAGAGAGAATATATCCAAGTGCAGAACATGCGGCTTGGCAGTTCTCATGGGACATGGCAGCTGGGCCACCTTGGACACCAACATTGACGCTCAATGTCCGTGCCGCAACACTATCACTATACCCATCTCATAATCAATTTTCTGTGACAATGGGTTTAAAGAGACTGACATGGTGTAACATACGTGTAGCATCCTTGGTAAATCCAAGTGGCTGCTCTTCTTCTGAGTGGCGGTTTATACAAGGCATTGACGAGAGAGAACTGAAGACTGTTGGTCAGTCACATGTCAAGATTTCCGCGAGCAGACAGAATATTGGGTTCATACAGAAGATAACAGAGCCAATGACAGTAACGTTTTCTGCATAAACGTAGGCGCCATATTGTTGATCAATAAAGAATCAACAACAGATGAGTTGAAATAAAGGATAACGAGCGTGAAGCTGAATCAGAACTGCGTTTTGACGACGGTTTACCAGCACGTATGACTTGGTGACCACAAAGACCCTGATCGTCAAGTCAAAAGGAGGCTGAGCACTGGTTGTCACAGAGACTTCGGTGGGAATAAACTCTTTATCTCGTATCTGGGTTTTCATGATCAGATCTGATCAGATCTCCCGTCGTAGCTTTTCTACTAGCTGACACCTACCAATACCCCACTAAGCTATGGTTAAGCACTATTGATATTTGCGGGCACAGAGTCGATGATAGTCAAACATTTCCTCCATCTGGGGATAGCTCCTTCAATGTCGTAAGCACATCTGGCACGCGGCTTTTTTCTTTTTTTTTTTTTGGAAGACTTTACCTATCTAAGTCGACGCCACAAAGTTGACATCACAGAGTCGATATCCTAAAGCGTGGGCTTCGCCGCCCACCAAGCCCCCGTACTCACAAGCCCTGACTCGTGGGAGTTGGGAATCAGAGATGTTTCCGTAGACGTAGAAGTATTACCCAAAGGAGTTAGTGGATATTGACTTTATGGTGTCGACTTAAACGAAGGCACCCCCTGTGGAATTGAGATAAGCATGTGCTGGTGTGTCTGCCATGCATGATGCAGGTGCCACACACTGCTACGTTCGATTTACAGGCCGTCTTTAAGTTTCAACACAATAAAATTACCAGTAGGAATAGCCTCTGTACAGATTGTTTCGTATTGCAATCCCGCTCCAGGGGTTTCGGTCGTGCTCGACCGCCCCAGCTTATAAATCCCGGCACAAACCACACGGAACTAAATTGCCGCTGAACCTTTTTTTGAGGGGAATTTCCCCGAAATGATATCCCCTGAAGGACTTGGGCCGTTATTATGCAAGCATCTCTATCCCGCTATGAGCCCTGAATCGATTCCTGAGTCCAAAATTGGCTGATACCACCCTGAGGACTCCCGCCATTCCCCCAACAAACAAGTACATCCCGATGGTTCGCATGCAGCACCTTATCTATTGATTTTTATGCAAGAGCGCATAAGCTCGAGATATTCAACGTCAACAACGGACTTTGCACACCTGTTGAGGAAGGTGGTCTGTTGCTCAAGGCCCACTGTTGTTTTTGAGGCACAGCGCTGGATCGGATGGGATCCGTATTAGTAAGCGAAGTGTTCTTAGCAGCCATACGTGGAAGCGGCCCGAGCGGCCGGGGCATTCGGACGTAGGAGCTAAGCGAACAAAGATGAGAATACTAAAGCACATTTCGAAGTTTGAATTTTTTTTTTTGTTTCATAGTTCAAGTAAATTATGTAGAAAAATATTTGAAATTAAGTCCAGCTCCTCTGATTGTACACCCAAAAATTCCATCCGTTTCTCATCTCTTAAGTATTATTTGTATGAAGAGAGAAAAAAAAAGGAGGTCTGCGCGGCCATGTAAATATCGCGAAATGTATGAACTGCCTGTGGGGCTCCTAAACACACTAACACTTCCCCAACTCCCACATCTTCACGCTTTTTACAGTCAATGACCCTTCGTCCCCATCGCCCCAAGTAGGCAACCAGCTGTCTGCGGCGTTCCAGAAGTCTCGCACAGTCTAGGAAAATCTCAGTATTTGATAAAGTCGATTGGATTCAGACACTCACCGTCGCGCCCCCATCAATCCATGGCTTCCCACCAACTGCATCGCGGAACCATCCATTTTGCGATCCAATTGCCACATTGAGGATAAGATAAAAGGGTTTGTCAAACGGCGCGTTAACATTTGGTGATTGAGACCACGGGTTTTGAATGAGCGTTCCATTGGCGGTTTGGGATGAGAAGTCTGGTTGATTTTGTCAGCACGCACTGTTCCTCTACTGATCAAAAGACGTGGAAGCAGTCATTGGCGAGAGCGTAAGGGATGGGAACGAGTTGGAGAGAACGTACATCCTCGTTTCCACATATCCCACTGGCCCTTGAAGCTCCAGTAGAGAACTTGTTGGAGTTCAAAGTCTACATATGTTAAGAGGTAGTCTTTTGTCCATTCAAGGCCGAAGGTGTGGTAGCCATTGCTGTAGTCTGAACGGCGAAGTTTTTTGCCCACGGTTGCGCGCCAGTAGGCATCTGTAGATACAGTGGGACCCCAGTGAAGCGACGAGGTAAAGACATCACGGCCACCGTCTGGGAAGGAGTAGTCTATAAAGGTTATCGTTTGTTCTTGCCCTTTAAGGCAGAACGGGCTGGGAAGTTGCAAGGGCGTAGGGGACATACTGTTACCACGTGCCTCCATCATATCAATCTCTCCGCTGCGGGGCCACGGCCCATAAGCTTCGTCTTCGGGCATCATCCTTTTCTCGTTAGCGATGAATCACGCTTCAGAAAGAAGATCAACAAACCAGATAGCAGGCCATATCCAGTCGCCTTTTGGCAACCTCGCCGTCACCTCCACCTTTCCATACCTAATACTCTTCTTCCCCTTCGTCGTCATCCTCGCTGACCTAACAGGTGGGATAACGGTCCCAAGTGTTCTGTTGCTGTGGATCGCACAGTTGGAAACTACAGAAGACGTGCATTCGCCGGTGCTCGTTAGGTTCACTGTATAGCCATCGTCGATTTGTGCGTTGGTAATTTTAGTTGTCATGTTCGTCAGCGTAGGGCGGATGTGCAGCCCTTCAGAATTCACATATGAGTTCGCGGCATCATCCGTTGTCCAGTCGAAGGAGCCAGTTCTAAAAGTCCTTGTCAAATTTTTGATTTGGGAAGAAGCCAGGGAAAATGGTACAAACCCATAACCACCGGTTTGAATTTCGTGACTCCAGAATGCAGGATTTATGGTGCTGAAGCTATCATCCATTATGAGACAGAACTGGGGAAGTTAAGTTAACGTTGTCTTCATGGGAATTTGAAAGACGAGGCGTACATCATGCTTCACTACACTCTTTGCTTTGGAGTAGCAGATATAGCCACTGATAGCTAAGCCCAAGAGCATGAACCCGTAAACAATGACGTTGTTGATCCACGTCCTCCCCATGCGTTTGTCTTTGAGCCATGGTTGCTCATATCTGATAATAAAACTGGTATCAACATCGCAGCAACATGAGGGGCAGTCAGTTTGAATTATCACTTACTCTGTGATCAACCTGTAGCTTTGTGCTCTCTTGCTGCCTCGAGATCTTATATCCCCCTGTCTTATAATATCCAATGATGCTGGACGTGACAAAACGTGAGAAGTCTGCTCAACTGTGGCCACTGGTGGCTGTGGTAAGCCTTCCACGGGGATCGTCGCCTTCCGAGCAAATAGTTTGCCAAACATCGTGAGAATCTTGAGCTTCAGTGAAGGCCCAGTGTTGTGTGCAGTGTAGTCCGTCTTGATATTTTGGATGGGAAGTTCTAAAAAAAAACACACTTTGCAGGGCCCAAAACCCTGGTAGAAATAGACCTTATACGGCACTTGGTTTTAACACTAAAATGGATGAAATAACGGTATTGAGAACGGTGCGCAAGAACATTTCTATCCACCATCACAGTCCAAATATTGCCTCTTCAGCTCTCAGCAGATAACAGGGTTCTGCAGGAAAGTCAAGATAGCTGAAATTGTCCAATGGAGAGCCATCATCAGCTCGACAGATCCATTCCAGGCCCTGCCCAGCCGCAAATCTTCCGATGAAATGTTGTTACATATGCAGGTGGCTGGTCTCCATGTGCCAATCATCGAGCCCGTCCCTACACTCACTACCCGCATGTTGTGGGATGAGTTGTCTGCTCCAGCCATGCACGCCCGCTTAAAGATCAATATCAATACTATGCAGGTTGAAGGCACTACTTCGTATATGCCCAAATGATAACGGATTTGACGTTCGTGCTTTCAAACCTACTTAACCAAAAGGTGAATAAAAGTAGTGAAATGCCGGCATTCTATTGGTCTATACCCCTAGCTTTTGGTCTAACATTCGACAGGAGCACGGACGTCAAGTCCGTTATCATCTTAGTACGAAGTCCTACTGTAGTATGCAAGTTGAAGTGACTCAGCTGAATGCGTCGCGATTAGTTCAGGACGAGGCATTTTGGGATAAGGCGTTGGGATTCGCCTTATCTTGGGAACTTCGTATGTGGTATGTGGTGGATGTGAAAAGCAGGGGAGGAAGTAGGGGTCTTTCTCTTGGCGTCCTTTGGTTGGATCGATTAACTTCTCGCTTGGTGCTTCTTCAACGTGGCTACTCACGCTAAGTACTGTATGCGTAGGGCGAAGGCGACGACATCACATCCCACCCCAAGCCGGCGCCTCCCGGTGACCAGGGGTCGCGAGCCGTGCTGGAGTCTGGACGATTGGCGATTGGTTGATTATTGTTGAGCCATTGAAGCACAGGCACAGGCGCTGCCAGGCCCCTTCGATACGACCTCACCGTATCTCTTGACAGGCCCCTTGATACAACCTCGAGCAAAACTAACGTAGAAGTACGAAAGGTACCATGGCATTAGTTTAGCGCGGAAATCCAATAACACTCCATGTATTCGTTATTGAAGGAACTCAATCAATTCTGCGGCAAACAGTCCTCACACACGTGACAAAACCTGTGCTGGTCCTTCATTATCGATGGCAGATTAGTTTACATGGTTTACATGCGTCAGAGGAGCTCAGCTACTACGCTCCGGTGCTCTCCATCATGTACATGCAATGGGTCGTGTCCGCATTCTCTCTCCTCCATGGGGCGTCGTTCCGGTAGGCCATTTCAACGCACATGGGACGAAGAGATACCTCGTTCGGATTCTCTGCAGCACATCCCCCGGCCACTTTATCTTCGAAGCGATATGTGGAGATGATTGGCTCAGGTTCGAGCACCCCTTAACTCGCTATCGACTGCAATAAAAAGTGGCCGATTAAGGCAGGTGCAGAACACCAAAGTCAACGTACCAAGGGAACAATTTCTCGACACACAATAAATTAAATCAATACCTGTCTTCTAGATCTCTTCGAAAATAGCTCTTCGATCTTTTCCTAACCTTTTATTTATCTTTTATTAAAGTACCGTGGCTAAAAACACGATATTCTCGTATCTAAGTATCTCGCCAAAATCGGCAACCTTTTACTGCAGTCGATAGACTCGTACCTGCCTCCCGCCTTCTCTATCACACCGAGAACTATTTCGAGATGCTGGGATTTCCTGCATGGTACTGCATGCCAGCTGCCAATACAACGCCTCAATATTTTGATCCCCGTCCCGTGCAGGTCGTACAGCAACTCTCCTGAGATACGGACACGAAGCCATGCCTTATCATCCAAATTTGAATGGCACCTATTTCACCGAACCCGTGGCCGAAAGGACCTGGACGAAACTTTATTCTGCAGCCCAAGCCCGAGTGAGCTAGCAAACGCCTCTTTCACAAAAATGTATTGCTTATCGACTGTTGTGGTGACCGCATGCACGAGTTCTTGCTTCTGGTATCGCCACATGGCCTTCAGCTTTGAACTCTGCGGCCATGACTTCGTCGTCGGAGCTAAAACACACCCAAGAGATCTTCTGGCAAGCCTTTTTAAAACGGAATTTAGTGCCCAATCGCTTGTATCACAGCGGAACCATTTTCGTTTGGAAAGTCCTAAGCTGCTGATCCTTCTTTATATTTGGTTCCGACACTTGTGATGCCATTTCCCATGCCTCCCAGTTTTCGATATCTTTCCAGTCTTTCTTAATTGGCCCTCTACATTTACGATACCTCGAATTACTACAAGGAACTTGACTCAGCCTTGTTCAAGTCTTCTTCAGCCCTTTCTTACGGACAGCGTGGGCAAGTGACGACTGCTCGCCATGTCGTACGCCAGCAGCCGTCGGGAGAGCAGTCATCAGAGAGTTGCAAGTGATGAGGATCCCTCTATTGACAAGTCGAGTACTCCAGGCTCAGAGCCTTCATTGGATGTCGACATAACATTAGGCAAGCACAAGGTGGTAAGTATCAAGTCCATTTCATCACTTCAAGAGTTACTGATTTGGGTCCTCCTAGATGGTGAAGTACCTATACGATCGGATCGCGTCGAACATGTGGATCGGGCCTATGGCACACTCCTCTGAAGGGCTTTCACCGACACCGACCTCACAATTTCGAGACATGATGAGCCATGAAGTGCCGTCTCAAGGTGTACTGCTTCGACATACACGTGGGAAATATGTCACTATGCCACAGGTGCTAGCACCAAATCTTGTTGCAACTGTGCAAAGACTCAATGTCGCTGTGGCATTCACCATGTCAACTCATGTCACCGATTTGATGTTCTCCATATTCGCACCCAATCAGACCGAGCTTGTCTTACCACATGACAGTACACAGTACCAGATTCTCGAATCATTCGATGAGATGGCCAAGGCAACTTCGAACAAGATCAAGAGGTTTCAATACACATGCTTTGTGAGGACAGAAAGAGTACTGCTGCTTTGGGATGACGACGTCGAGGGAATCTTGACTCACGCTGCCTCCATCGAGAGACAGCTCCTCACAGTTGTAAGTGGCAATGGACGAAAGGCACGGCTCCACCAAGCTGACACCCTTAGATCTGGGGAGCCAAACTTCCATTGCTCCCAAGCATTGGCGGCAATCACCATCTGTCAACCGGTGGAAATTCTGCAGCTGATTCTCTTTATACTTCATCCCCAGGTGGAAACTTTGCCTCCTATGCGCCCAAGACGGAAATGGTGGTAGCAGAGAATAATTCCGAGTCAGATGTTGAGGCTGCCGTTCTCCTGCAAAATGAGTCTCTTGGCCGTCCACTAGTCTTCCTGTCAGCCATCTTCGTTGGACTTGCTGTCGCTTTGATGATTGTTCTACTTCTGGGGTTTGGTGTGTCGCAAGTTTGTCATCCTCCGACTTTATTTATTATTTATGAATATGCTAACGGTTACAGTTGATTTATCAATCGCTCGTCGATGGACAATGGCTTCGCCTCGCATTGGTCAGTTGGTGGTTATGAGGTGACGTGCGTCAACGTGCTGACAGCCAAACAGGTTGCAACAACACCAGCATTCGGGCTTTTTGGCTTGGTACCTCAGCAACTCTGGAAATATCAGAACATCCACTAACGACTTTTAGTTTTTCGCAATCGTCATATTTACCGACATCTTCCAAGTGATTGGCCCAATCAATGGGGTGACTACCAACTCCCGCTCTTATTCATCAATCCACCCCGACATCTACAAAGCTTGTACATCAGGATTTACATGTAGCCACGTGACTATCCAGATGCCTGTTTACAAGGAGAGCCTGGAGAGCGTCATTATCCCGACTGTCACTTCGTTGAAAGCAGCGATTCGCCATTACGAATTGAACGGTGGGACTGCAAGCATCTTCGTCAACGACGATGGTCTCCAAGTAAGAAATTGAAATCGTCGTTTGAGAATCCTTCTAACGGGTCGTGACCAGATTATCCCTGAGCAAGAAGCCCAAGCTCGCCGCGATTTCTATACCGACAACAACATCGGATGGGTCGCACGACCTAAGCATGGAGACGATGGTTTTGTACGGGCGGGCAAGTTCAAGAAAGCTTCCAACATGAATTACGCCCTCAACATCAGCAACCGTACCGAAGATGTTCTCCGCGAGATGATAACCCAATACAAGGAAGAGAATGATACAGAGGAAATCAGTGAGAGTAAAGAAGACGAGTTGTACAAAACAGCCCTAGACAAGGTACTAAATGATGAGGGTAGGGCATGGGCAGATGGAGACATAAGGATTGGGGAGTTCATTCTAATCATTGATTCGGACACTCGAGTTGTAAGTCTTCAGCCACTACTATCTGTCCGCACTGTTATTTTTTGTCTACGTTCGGCAATATTGACACTCCCAGCCCGTTGACTGCCTCCTCTATGGCGCTGCTGAAATGTTCCTTTCTCCCGAAGTAGCAATCGTGCAGCACAGCGCCGGTGTCATGCAAATTGTCGGTGATTACTTTGAAAACGGCATCACTTTCTTCACGAACCAGATCTACTCCGCTATTCGCTTTGCCGTCGGCTCTGGCGAGGCAGCTCCTTTCGTCGGACACAACGCATTCCTACGTTGGAAGGCGATGCAAGCCATTGCAACGAAGAGAGAAGATGGCGCAGATCTTTTCTGGTCCGAGCATCATGTCTCTGAGGATTTCGATATCTCGCTTCGTATGCAGATTGCCGGAAATGTGGTCCGTTTGGCTACGTACCATGGAGATGAATTCAAAGAAGGCGTTTCACTTACTATATACGATGAACTCAGTCGCTGGGAAAAGTACGTTGAGCCTACTCCTATCTCCTCTCCGGTCCTCACGTACAATGGAAATGTTAATACGAAATATCAACAGATATGCATATGGCTGCAACGAACTGGTCTTCAATCCAATCCATACGTGGCTCTGGCGCACACCATTCACACCTCTGTTCCGCCGGCTCCTCTTCTCTAACATGCAACTCTCCTCCAAAGTCACCATCCTGGGCTACATCGCCACGTACTACGCATTAGCCTTTGGACTCCCCCTGACCTTGTTGAACTACTTCCTTGTTGGCTGGTACAACGGCTATATCGACAAGTTCTACATCGATTCCTGGAAGATCTTCGTTGCCCTCCTCGTTGTGTTCTCTGGACTGGGGAATGTTTGTCTCGCAATCTTGAGGTATCGTCTTAGCGAGAAGGGTTTGATCGCAGCCTTGATGGAGAATTTCAAGTGGATGCCTATGTTCGCCATTTTCTTTGGAGGCATCTCCTTCCACCTCTTCTTAGCCTTGGGTGCACACATGTACGTCACAATTTCCCTTTCCTAATCCCCTCGCCGCAGCATCTCTGTATACCAGTCCACTAACACGAAATCGCATGTAGGTTTTCCATCAACATGGAATGGGGCGCCACGGCCAAGGAAGCCGAAAAGTCCAACTTCTTCAAAGAAGTCCCTAAGATCTTCAGAAACTTCTGGAAGATGTACGCCTTTGTGATTCCCTGTATCGGAGGCATGATCTTTCTCGCTACTCCGTGGGCGCCGAGGGGCTGGGACATTAAGGGAATCACGGCCACGGTGCCACTGGCAGTCATGTTGGCCAGCCATGCTATTCTTCCAGTGAGCCCCTGACAGCAACTCTGGAGCAAACAGAACATTGGATTTGCTGACAAATTACTAGTTTGCGCTCAACCCAGCGCTCATGATCTTCAATTATTGAATTCTGGTGGAAAGATGTGGAGGGAGACAGATGAACGTAAATAATTGTCCATTCAGGTGAAGGCTTTTGACTGAACCTACGAAGTAGACCTTTGTATAATTTAACTCGAAATAGACGGAGTGGACCAGCGATTAGCAAGTAATTTTTAGATCATTACTACTTTCCATTTTCTTTTTAGATAGTACCCTAGGGCCTAGGTTAATACACGAGGTAAAAGCGTTAGCAACAATACTCACTCTTGATTACATGAGCCCAAAACTACTGTTATGTCCAAGAAGCTCTCTGAAAACACTCTCCTTCCTCCCTAACAACGCCCCTAGCTTACCAGCCTCCACAACTTTCCCCTTACTAGCAACTGCCACCTTATCAAAATCCACAATCGTCTCCAACTGATGACATAATAACCGTCGCGTCAGAAAACTCTTCGCGAATAACCCAAGATGCTATATCTCGGGCGAGCTGCTCAGGGTCCTCAGGCGAGTCGACTGAGCCGAGGGTGATTAGCGCCTGAGCAAGAGCAGCAAGTTTACTAACCCCGTACGGGACATGGGAATGGGAAAATTGATTCATGATACCATGAAATTAAAAGATAATTCGCTGAAGAGCCATGGGTTTGTGGAACTGTCCAGAAACCGCACAGACAGCGAATGTAGATTCTTTCGGGCATGTACTAAGTAATCGACTGAGAGGTGATCGAAAGACTTTTTTTGGTGTACACCAAGACTTGAACCCGACGAAAACAGATGGAAACACCCCAGGAACAACAACATAAAAATTTACATTTGACATTTGTGGAGCAGACACTCTTGACTCTGGGTATGCATGCATACGTAAAAATTTAAATCCATGGGCAAAGCCATGATGATAAGAGTAAAATATCCACAAGTATTAACTTATCCTCCATCGTAACCACCAACTGTAAGAATGAATCAGAACTCCTCTATTATCCTCTGACTCCGTAAATGAGACCCTTACTCTGCAAATGAGCAAAAAACAAAAACTTGCCAGGAAAGTACACTATTCCAGCAATGCCTGATCCAAAACACAAATTCCTCTTATGTAACATATTCAATCCTTGCAACACTGTATAAGAACCCCAATAATCGTAAAAGTCCCAACCACAGATCCCACGATTATCCCCGCAAGTTCGCCTTTCGTCAACCCTCCACCTCCCTTCTTCTTCTCCTGGGGAGTCGTCACCTCTGTTTTATTCGCGGTCGAATTATCATAGAAATAGTTATTCACAATCGGCGCAGCAGTGGCGCTATCAGAAGGGATGTATGTCTCGGTGATAGTGTTGATGATCGGTGTATCGACAGGAGTTGGAGCGAGTTCGCCTTCTTGCGCAGCGAGTGTGGTCTCGACGGGTATGACGATTCCCGGAGACGCAGCACATTGATAACCCTGTAACGTCGTCATGCCCTCCACCGAACGGTATGTTGCGCAGTATGGGTATTGATAGTTGCTTTTGCGCGTCAGTGTGCAGATGACCAAGGCCAGGAGCGGTTCTCATACCATTTCCCGATAGCGTAGTTCGCCTGGCAGGCAAAATCACAATTTCCGAGATACGCGTAGTCGATACACGCGGTTGCGAGTTGGCACGACTGGAGATAGCCTGCTGGGCAGCAACCCATGGCTCCGAGGTTGTAGTTCACAGCGCATTCCATCCCCACAGCACAGGTTACGGGCAGCTCTGTTCAAAATAATAAATGTCAGAGAAAGTTAAAGGAGGCAGGAAAGGGAAATCAAGTGGTGCTCACGGATGTTTCCTGATGCATATCCGCAGATATCTCCATAATACTGACGCTCCTTGAGCTCTGAACGGATGTCGTCGATGAGTGTTGTATCGGGAGGAGTCGTTGGCTGAGGTGCAGCGCCTGAGACTCGTTGATCATCGGATGCTGCTGTTGGCCGTGACGAGGCTGGGCTAGCTTGAACACCAAACCCAGTTATAAAAGCAACTTGAAGCACAAAAAGCGAGACGCTCAACATGGTGATCGGAGATATACGGTTCAAGTGTCACTAAACGGAACAAAACAACAAACAAAGACCATGAAACACAGAAACGCAAAGCGATGAAAGTGCACACACGGAAAACATATAAGGATCAGCTTCAACCCGTGACAGCCTTGCGAGTGTTGTTTTTCGGGGCTTATCAAGCCTTTTTGTTCGATTTGGTGCTGTGGCTTCTTGCGTGGCTGCTATCAACATGGCTGCTTGGCCAAGTAGCGAGTCCGCAAGGCTCTCTGATGGCCAGTGTAACCACACCAGGAAGACATGCCAAGCTAAGCTGAACCTCTGACTTAAGCTCAGCCCTTGATATCGCTCATGAGGCTGGCAATAAACTTTATTATGGGCTACGAGAAATAGGTTGGTCTACCATTTCCTCTAGGAAGGTTGCGAACAGCATGGCTGTGCATTGTACCAGGCAGAAGGGGAGCAAGATACAAGCATTTCGCTTAATCAATACGCTGAAGCGATGTCAACAAACGAGATTCCGCTCTACAATACATTGTCAAATAGCCTAGGAGAGTACTGTACAAGAACTATCCTGACTTGCAACTCCCACAATGCTTCAAATCTCACTGTTTCAATTCTCTTAAAATCCTTTGAAATGGTGAATGGACAGCACTGAGGTTTAGGACTAAGTTAGTATGCATGATATGACACCAAGCTGGAAGTGGGCAAGCCGTACTAGGAAGGTTGGATGATTTTTTCCCCTCGAACAGGAGGAGGAGACGAGGAATTGGCGAGAACGATGTTTGGAAGCAAAAGAGGCTCGGTTAGCCTTCGAGACCCCAACAATCAGTTTTTAATCTTGCTTTAATCTTGTCTGAGAACCATAGAAATGTTCCTCTCTCTACGCAGGAGATTTAAAGGTGTACTTTGGCTTACGTTGGTTTTAATATGAGAAGAAAGTAGAAGAAAGAATATATTCCTGCCATTTTGTTTGCTTTGAGCTTCGAGCTTCTCACCCTCGCTTTGCGGTACAGAATACCGAAGACAGAAGGTGGATAAAAGCACTCCCATTTCTGCCAAGATATCGTAGATCGGCCTTATGAAATACGGTGATAAGACTTTTCGGATTTCTGTGCTTGTAAAACTGGCGAATGAAAAGTCGCTGACATTAATATTGCCTCAAATCTACAGGCTACATGCTCGCCTAGCCTGCACTTTGGCGTTCCGATTCCAGGCTTTGAATCGCTAAGCGCGCTAGCTTTCCAGGGTGTTATCCATCAGCCGAGTCCTACGTTCAAGTGTTACTGAGTGTACAAACTTTCAATACTTCGTAAAGTTCTCAGCTGTGAGGCACAGCACAGCGGCTACAACCAAGTTCCTTCAAATAGTCTGACCTATGTCTGTCTAGGTACGTACCGATTGCCCTGCACTGGTTACTTAGATCTTGATGTCAGCAAGTAAGACACCTAGCATAATCCCTGCTAGGATCCGCTGGATGACAAGCAGTTCTATTTCCCCAGTTCAATGCGACCTCCACCTCTATCTCTTTTCCTATCTCTTTTCTAATTTCATTATGTTTCTCGCACGTCTCGCAAACTATGGCTTCATCGTCAGACAGCAATCAAGCTCCTCTCGCCCAGTTCCATAAGCATGGTCTGCAGCTGCGCCCGGGCAGCCTATTATCGCAAGTACCAGAAGTCGAGGTTGCGCCGAGGAGGAGAACGAAAGTCAAGACGGGCTGTTATACGTGCAAGCAAGTAGATATTCCTCCGCAGAAGCCGCTCTTCTAACCTTTGTGAACACAGATACCGAAGAGTCAAATGCGACGAAGCAAAACCAGAATGCCAGCGATGTGTAAAATTCGGCGTCGAATGCGACGGCTACCCTGCGCCGAAAGGACCTCCGCGAATATCCAAACATCTCCGACCTCGAGAACAACGACCAATGGTTCCACTGGCAAGCCGCTCAGTTGTTTACTCGATACAACCGGCGCGACTGTTTGAAGACGAGCAGGAAGGGCGCTGTTTTCGGATCTACTGCGAGGAGATGGCATATCAGATCAAAGGGCCGTTCAAGACCTCTCTATGGAACCAATTGATCCCCCAAGTCAGCGAGGCAGAGCCGTTTATTCGACATGCCATCATAGCTCTTGGAGCCATGAAAAAGATCACGCATGGCCCGGATAATGTGGTGGGGGATTACCAGCTACGATCTACGAACGCGCAGGATTTCTACTACGCTTTACGACAATACGAAAAGGCTCTACAAGGAATGAGGAAGACGATCGCGGATGGGAGGAAAGATATACAGAAAGCACTGATTGCGTGTATCCTGGTTTTCTGTTTCGAGACCCTGACGAACAAGATGAACAACGCGGTGGTGAATGCCGAGAGTGGGCTTCTACTCTTACATTCCTGGATGCGAGAGAACCTTCCCGACCACGTGGGTTGCAATCCAGGTAAAGAGTGGCAGGATCACCGCATTGAAGAGGATCTCATGATTGCCTTCTCTGGTCTCGATTTGCAGCTTCTGTTTTTCCGAGATGGAAGACCGCGCCGTACGCACGAATATGTGATACAGAGTGCAAATACAGCTATTTCTCATATGCCAGTGGAATTTGATTCGTTAGAAGCGGCGCATAAGTTCTGGATGTTGATCATGAGGAGGAATTACCACTTCATTGTGATGGTCCTAGGGCAGGGGAAGGCAGCTGAGATGTGTGGGCCGCTTATGCATGGCGAAGGTCCATATGAAGATTGTGTGAATATCTTCCCCGGTGGAAATATCTTCAGCACGCCGAAAGAACCGCCATTTGAGCTGTTTCCCGCATGTATGAGATACTGCGAGGATGTTGCGAGGTGGACGAAAGCATCGGCGAAAGTATTCGAGACGATGAAATCGACGGGAACAGAGGAAGAGCAGGTCTTGGTAGCTCTGCTCAAAATACACTCTATCATGGGCCCTATAATGCTCACCAGTGCATTCTTCACTACACAAACAGCGTACGACCAATACCTGTCCGAGTTCCGGAAACTCATCACTCTATGCGAATGGGTTCTTCCACGCCTTACGGCTTCCTCCGAAGGCAAACAAACCTATCATTTTGATCTCGGGGTCTTAATAGGCCTATTCCTAGTCGGTGCGAGATGTCGAGACCTTGCTCTGAGAAATAAAGTGGTCGAGCTTCTTTTGGCTTGGAGGATCAGGGAGGGGTTTTGGGATTCTGCTGCGGCGGCCTTTTTCATCATTTGGGCAAGAGATCTGGATGAAGAGGGTAGGGATGAGAATGGTGAGATACCGGAAGAACATCGTTGGTTCATTACGAGTGCCTATGTCGATATGGATAAGAGGATGGCATTCTTGGGCGCTACTCTGAGGTCTTTGGATGGGCTCAAATTTAGATACAAGGAAATACAGTGGTGAGCATAACACAAACAAATCAAGAAAAGGTCGTTCGGCAAGTCAAGTTGTTCTCTATGTGTATTCAAAATGCAAGATAGCTCGGATTTATGAACCAGGGAGCAAGATCTCCTTCCGCAGCACGAAGGCCTCCATATTATATTTAGTCACGTGCTGCTCATTATCTTAGCGTGGATCGCGTCTGCCACACGAGAATTTTAAAGCTCCATCAACTGCCTCGACCTCACAGCACGAAGCTTCGCATCCCCCCACCACAACCTCACCAACCATCTACTACTACTCCGCGCAGTAGACTCGATATTTGCGATCTCAAACCCGCTGTACAATAGCTCCTCAGAACCTACGAACATGTCGTTCGGTGGCCAAACCCCGACGATTATTGTGCTGAAGGAAGGTTAGTCAACAGCAGACTTTTTGGGTAGCAAGACAGGAGCTGATGGAGTGGGAATATAGGAACGGATTCTTCGCAGGGAAAGGGACAGATCATCTCGAATATCAATGCGTGTTTAGCTGTGCAGGCTACGATACGGAGTACTCTGGGACCTTACGGAGGAGATTTGTTACTCGTGGATGGGAATGGACGACAGACGATTACAAATGATGGCGCGACTGTTATGAGGGTTTGCATATAATATCAAGCTATCTGAGAGTAAGGAGCTGACAGGGAACAGCTTCTCGAGATCGTACACCCCGCTGCCCGAATCCTGACCGATATTGCGAGATCACAAGATGCAGAGGTTGGAGATGGAACGACGTCCGTCGTGGTGCTGGCCGGTGAGATCCTGAAGGAAATCAAGGAACATGTTGAGCAAGGCGTCAGCTCGCAGACGATTATCAAGGGTTTGAGAAGAGCTTCGAACATGGCCGTTAATAAGGTGCGGGAGATTGCTGTCAATACTAGCGAAGGCAACCAGAGAGAGACTTTGGTCAAGTTGGCTGGAACAGCAATGAGCAGCAAGTTGATCAAGAGAAATACCGGATTTTTCACAAAGAGTAGGGTCTCCCATCTTGGTGCTTGGTATTTTTGCTGACATATTCTAGTGGTTGTCGACGCAGTGCTTTCCCTCGACCAAGACGACCTCAACGAGAAGCTCATCGGTATCAAGAAAATTCCTGGTGGTTCTCTTACCGATTCCCTTTTCGTCAACGGTGTGGCATTCAAGAAGACCTTTTCCTACGCCGGTTTCGAGCAACAACCAAAGACCTTCAAGAACCCCAAAATCGTCTGCCTAAACGTCGAGCTCGAGCTCAAGTCCGAGAAAGACAACGCTGAAGTCAGAGTCGAGCAAGTTTCCGAGTACCAAGCTATCGTCGATGCGGAATGGCAGATTATCTACAACAAGATGGAAGCTCTCTACAAGACTGGTGCTAAGGTTGTTCTGTCCAAACTCCCCATCGGTGATCTAGCAACCCAGTACTTCGCAGACAGAGACATCTTCTGCGCAGGCAGAGTTGGATCCGACGATCTCGAGCGCATCATCCAAGCCACAGGAGGATCAATCCAATCCACCTGTTCCGACATCCACCCCGAGCATCTCGGAACCTGCGGCACCTTCAACGAGCGCCAAATTGGCGGCGAACGCTTCAATTTCTTCGAAGACTGCCCTGAAGCCAAGACCTGCACTCTCGTCCTCCGCGGTGGCGCTGAGCAGTTCATCGCAGAGGTTGAGCGCTCCCTCCACGATGCCATCATGATTGTCAAGCGTGCCATCAAGAACAACACCATCGTAGCCGGCGGCGGCGCCTGCGAGATGGAAGTCTCCGCTTACCTACACCGCTACGCCGACAAGAACGTCCCGCACAAACAACAAGCTATCATTAAATCGTTCGCCAAAGCCCTCGAAGTGATCCCACGCCAACTCTGCGACAATGCCGGTTTCGACGCCACGGACATCCTGAACAAGTTGCGCGTCGAGCACCGCAAGGGCAACACATGGGCCGGTGTCGATTTCGACAACGAGGGCGTGAGAGATAACCTCGAGGCTTTCGTGTGGGAGCCTGCGCTGGTGAAAATCAATGCTATTCAGGCGGCGACGGAGGCCAGTTGTTTGATTCTGAGTGTGGATGAGACGATTAAGAATGAGGAGAGTGCACAGCCTCAGGCTCCACAGAGAGGTTTACCGCCTGGAGCTGCACAGAGAGTTATGCGTGGTAGAGGCCGGGGAATGCCAAGACGGTAGAGAGAAGGTTGTGCGAAGGGAGATGAATCTTGGGGGATTTTGGGGTGCTGGCAGATGAGAGGTTAATTGTGTATGTATGATATTATACATGAGATGATGAAGATGAATACTAGAATGGCTTGCTGCCCCCCAAGGAAAAGAGTGCCAACTTCTTAATGTTGTTTCTGCCTTTGAAAGTGATGTGCCGGTGTTCATTTGTTTACATCCGACCGCGCTCTGTGCTCGCCCCTTCATGGAAAATCCCCTGGATCGAGAATTGCACTTTAGAACATAGGATAGGACATGTGCTTTTGACTCATGAGAAGTACAACAACTTATCGAGCTATGATGTTTCAACGCCGGTGTCTCGAAGATAGGATATCGGTTTGTAATCAAGCAATCAGTCAACCAATATCTTCAAACTTTAGGGTTAACACCGGGCCGGACCGAACGACGGATGTTTGACCTTTTGTGTTTGATGTTCTGCGTTCTGTGTTTTTAGGTTCGATGTCTGTATTAGGTGTTTGATCCGGATCCCGTTTGGTAGGAAGGGAATGAATCGAGCGAAGGATTGAGGCTGAGGGATCCGAGTTTGAGTTGGGAGGTTCGGATGTTTTGAGTTCTGGGTGTTCGGACGATCGAGGTTTGAGTTTTGAGCGTGAGATTGGGTTTTGAGGTTGAGATGTTTCGTGGTTACGTTTTAGAAGTAGGTATTGACTCGTGTATCCGGCTTGGAGGAAAGCATCACGTCAAAATAGACTGTAAATCTATCAGAATTAGATCATGTCTTGTATTTATTAATGTAAAGGGCGCGAAATGGTGATTCTCCCAACCGGCTCATCGGTTTTCTACTTAGCTATGACTTTTGACTGTGTCCGTGGACTGAGAATCAGAAGTTCGGAGCAAAGATTGAGATGTTCAGACTCAGCCCCCGAGATTATTAGCCGATTGTTTCCCATGCCCCGACTTTTCTAGAACACTATTTTGCATACCTTAGCAGCCAAATCTCAATGCCGCTTGATGTAGCGTAATATTAAAAAGAATCTCCCTTCACCTTAGTAGCCCTCTTTTCAAGAGAAGCCTCTTCCTTACAAGAGCTTCCGAGAGAGCCTCCTCCTTAAGAGAAGCCACCTCTTTACAAGGGCCTCTCTCACGAGAATCGAAGCCTCTTAAGACTTTCCCTCTCGAGAGAGCTCCCCCCCTCTTCCCTCGCAGGCCTCCCTTTACTATTCCTTTATAAACGGCTCTTTTCAAAAGTGTGCGCGATTCGATCGTATTAACAGCTTCATTTTTGCTTTAATATTCCTTCACGTCGCGTACATTAGGTAACATAAAGCAGTACTAACATTTGGCTGCTGAGGCATGCAAAATAATGTTTTAAAAAAGTCGAGGCATCGGAAACAATCGGCCGAGATTAGTTGCTTCAGCACTTCCGAAGGATGTTTATTTAGGATCTGAAATACGCTCCGCTTTGAAGAAGGGGAATGGTTATTCTTCGGAGGTGGATGGTGTGAGGGGTCTGACTGACATCAGTGTCGAGACAGCTTGGTGGTGATGAGTGATCAACTAGGATAGAAAAGGAGATTGCGTTGACAGCTCCAAGTGAACTTTAGACGAGAACTTGACAGCGGTTCGCTTAACAGGCCCTTGTGTCGATTAATTTCACCTCCAGTAATAACCCGTGAGTCCGAAAATTATAAGCCGGCCTTCAAGAATACTTCAGCAGGTTATTTGCACTTCAAGAACATTCAAAACATCACGTGTTTGAACACGCGTTTCCGTTCCTTCCCCCTCGTTTCTCCTCGCTTACCACATCACACCTTCGGAAAGTTTATTTAGATTGTGGCTGCGTCAGCCCCACGGGCAGTCTTTTTTCCAGCCGTACAAGCTCATCTCTGAATCCTCTCATCCCGTCTCCTCCGTCCCCTGTACGGCTCACTACAAACTGTCATGCGATCCGTGCCCTGTCACTCTCTCCGCTTCCAAGGACGGAAACGGACATAACCCCAGCGATTCAACTGGGGAAAACCCTACTGCTGGAAATCCCGGGCCAGATTGCCTGAAACTCCATCCCTGAGGGCTCGTCCCGTCTATATTAAAAAGTACTATGAAGCGGGGTCTGGACTGTCATGTTGGGCCCGTCTCTGGTGGAAGATCTACGGGAGGAGATTGACTTTGCCATGGTCTGATGATGTCTTTCCCTACTGAGCGGCCCTGCTCCAGGCTCAAGCTAGATAGAGTACCTTGCCTTGCCCACGTTGTTATCCTTGGGAAGGTCTGCTTGCCTGTTTCGTTTCTTCCTTCTTTCCCATTCCTTGCCTGCCCTTCATTTCCAATTTTGAGTTGAGTTGATTGCTTTTCACTGGTGAACCCTTTGTCTTTTTAAGAGTGAAGGAGGATGTAAGGATGAACTCTCCTCGCGCCGACGACGTTGTGTATATTTCTCCCGTGAAGGAAGTCAATGCTGGTCTATGGACGCTTTTTACCGGTGCGACGGTATTCCTGGGCCTGAGACTTTACTGCAAGCTCTCGAGGAGGACGGGACTTTGGTACGATGATTATGTGCTCGTGTTATCATGGGTGAGTTTTTCTTACACTTTCATGCGCTGAAGGTTTGTGTAACACGATGAAGGCTGATCCTGGGTGTGTAGCTGGTGCTCCTAGTCAATGATATAATCATCGATATTGAGTAAGTGAATAGGGTTGCTTTTGTTTGGATCTTCAATTGTCTCAGACACGACCTCGTCTCCAGAAAATACTCATGATTACCCACTCTGACTGGCACGCGACAACATATCTTCATGCAAATGCAGCTTTCTTCTTACGAGTACTGACCGTCGTTTCTCTAGATGGTCGACCGGCTACGTAAAGGGAAACTGGGACGACCGCATGCACATTCTCATCAACATCTCGTCATGCGGGACCTTAGTTGGACAGGCGTGGTCCAAAACAGCACTCGGCATCACGCTCCTTCGAATGTCAAATAAGAAACAATCTTGGATCCTCTGGTACTGCATAGCATCCATGAACATCTACATGGTCATCAAATGCTTCTTTCAGTGGGCCAAGTATTGCGGCAAGAGCGACTACCAGAATTGGTATAATATCCAAGGTCCATGTCTAAACTACGATGTGGTGCAAAATTTCAAGATCGGAGGGAACACGTATAACATCGTTATGGACTTTGTGTTTGCGGCTTTCCCGTGGTGGATTACCTGGTCGCTTGAGATGAGGAGGGTTGAGAAGATCGCTCTGTGTGCTACGATGAGTTTGGGGATGTTGTGAGTGCTTGGAATCACTAGAACTGAGCAAGCTAACTGCCGGCAGGGTTGCGATCATGTCTGCCGTACGGACGAGTTGGAAAGACCGTCCGATCATGCACGTTCATGATGAGTATTACATGTGTAAGTCACTTCAGCTTCCTCCAACACAGAACCTCATATCTAACAAGTCTTCTCCAGGGCGAAACGGGATGTCAAATATATGGTACTCTGCCGAAGTAGCCGGAACAATAATAGTCCAATGCATACCCATTCTACGACCCTTCCTCCGCGACATCAAAACATCCATGTCCTCCAAACGCATGGGCGACAGCTCACTCAACCGCAGCCAACTAGGCAGCGTAGCACGCCAGAGCCGAATCAGCACCACATTCGACTCCAAACAACTCGAAGACTCAAGCTACCACAACAGCTTCAACATATCAGACAAAAACACCGCTGAGATCTTCGCACTAGATATCATCCACGAAGAGCCGCGCGACATGCGCCGTTCGAGTTATGTGTCTGAGACCCCGAGCGAGACGGGCAGGTTGACGCCGATGGTTCCTGCTGGACCGTTGCTGGGAGATTCTTGGAGGTTTTCGGGGAGCGATGGCACGGATATGCTGAGTCCTATGCCGATGAGTCCGTGGATTGATTTGGAACAGCAGAAAGGTCTGTCGCCAGCTCCTCCTAGGGTGGCTCCGTCTTGATTGGGATTGGATTGGTTTGAGCGTTTTGTATGATTCATGTGTTTGTTGTACGTATCCCAAAATTCCAGGATGTACTTGTCATTGCATGCGGGGAGGGGCATTTACTGGCGTTTAGGTTATTGGAGAAAACAAATGAAAGCTATACATCTAGGTGCTGAGTTCTCCCTTTTTCAGTTGAGGGTTGGATGTGAGCTGTCGGAGGTCGGTCTATTCATTTGAAGGTTTGTGTTACACGAACTTCATGCAAGGCTGGCATCCATTGGCTCTTCCCTGGTTCCACGTTTACGTGCATATTTATTCGTTGCTTTTGGCTTCATGCAGATATAAAGGCCGCGATTCCGACCTCGATAGCCCGAGAGGAAAATGGGAAGATGCAGGTTCCCGTGCGAACAGATTCAGGACTCGATTAATCCAAAGATCGGTCTTGAGATATCATGTTCCCCTCTTATTATGGCTCGATCTGCTGAACATTCGATTCTATGTGCAATAGCACCGGCTGATGTGCTGAGTCAACATGAGTCTCAATATCCGGGGGAAAGACAGGCTGCAGGACCTGCAGACAAAGATTGTTTTGCTTGAAGCCCTTAACAATACGCCGGCAGATCAAGCTGAGAAGTATCTCGACGGAGCCGCCCACAATGACAGCGACTCTGTTACTCGAGTTCTGAGCCTTTCACGAGAAATAAATCTCACAGAGAACCTGGCATTCATCGCGAGCGCAACCGACGACCCAGGGAAAGTTTTAGCTTTGGCTATTGAGGAGGAGGAAAATGGGAAGGGAATGAACATCACTCTTGCTGTGAACAATGGAGGATTGGAGAATGTGCGAATTGGATTTGAGAAAATTGCCAAGATATTACAGGACGTTTGCAAACAAGGTAGTTAGTTGCGCACTGGAAATACATCATTTGGCTTCCATATACTAATTCAAGCTTCTAGGGGCTGCGGCTCAGAATGCGCAAGATAATCTTCTCCGGGAGATACTGGCCCTAAATCACAACCGAATTTTGTGTCGGTTGAGATCAAAACATGCCGTCCTCAGGTGCAACTTCAAACGAGAGAAGTCAGACAGACCGAAGACTATCCCAATACTAGTAACAGCATTCAGAGAGGTCTCCGCTAAGGCCCGAACCCGAGTCGACTCGGAAATATTGAATGATGTACGCAGTCATGTTGAAGGACTAGACAAGATGTTTGGTCAACTGGAAGGTTTAGACAAGAGCAAAGCCAGTTCGAAGCAGGGACTGGAAATTCTATCTCAGATGGTTACTACTTCATCGGAACTATCTTCCTCAAAGGCTTTGTCAGTCATCCTCGCCATTAGCAACATGGAACCCACATCTAAAAAGTTTGTTTGCAACGCCATTGGAAAATTAGGTCGCTACTGCTCGGCGGCGAGATTTCTATGCCAAGCTGCCATGCGTTTCTCAATCTTCGACCATATCCGAGTATCAGTGGTCAAGCTCCCAGCCGTGCCCCTACGTGTGGTCCAGGATCCCGGGATTGCTGTGAAAGATGTCATTACAGGTCTATTCAAGACCGAAGAATTTGAGCATGCAAATTCCCAGTTGATGCTGCGTCTGCAAAAGAGACGGGCTGACTTCTCTCAAGTGTGTAAAGCCATCGCCTCAACTAAATTCATCGTCCATGCAGAAATCCAACTCCTGGTCCACTATGAGTTGCAAAATCTTGCTCTACCACCAAGAATCATATGCTCAAGCAAGAAGGCCTGTTTCCTCTGCAATTTGTTTCTGGAGCTGCATAGGAAATATATCGTTCCGAGCACTCACGGGAAAATGTACGAGAAGTGGACTTTACCCGAGGGGCTGGAAAAGCTTGTAGGAAAACAGGCAACGGATATGGAGTCCGTGATGCTTAGGTTTCGTGACATTCTAGATGAAAGACTGAGGCGCGAGATCCTGGTTGGGGATACACGATATCCACCCCCGACTGAGAGTATTGCGTTCGTGTCGGCAGTTTGGTCTGAAGTACGAGAACCGTCGCCCACTCCCATTCAACGTATTGATTCTGGCTATGAGGGCGGAGAGAAAGAGAGTGTGGTCTCATCATTAGCTACCATCAAGCCCCAATCTGAAATCCAGCCGCCATACATCATGTTGGCAAGAGGTCATGCGATGTCGTTTGAGTTGTCTCGCAAAACAAAGCTTGTGAAAGTCAGCACACCCCGGATTCACCTCACATTCTGCTACGCGTCATGACAAGAGAGTATGACTTCGCTAGCAGATTCCAAAAGTCTAGACCCAGATCTAGGATGTCGGCTGACGCTATCCTGGCTTGAAGAATCTGAAGTTCTAGGTCCGGGTTCGACTGTTGTTGACTTGGGTAAGTTACGGGGAAGCTTTCAGGAGACGTTTGATCAACATGCTGGCTCTTGTGACTTCTACGTTCTCAAGGATAACAACATTGTTTCCGTTCATACTACTTATCTGTAAATTGGGCCTCCTGGACGCCGAACATGAAGCCAGCAGATGAGATTCCCAAGAAATTTTAGACTAGCATGTCATGTATCTTAATGTACCTGGAGTCCCAACTTAGGGATGTCTGAGTGCTCACAGAACAGATCTCGCTTGCCGTTTTCGGAAACCGCGGTCACTTACCCGCACATATCAGACTGGGCAAGTACCTACCTAGGTACTATCTAAAGCGGTATACGTGCATTGTCCATTGAATGCTCCTTCTTATTAAACTCCCAAACCAATCCGAGCGTGTCCCCGAGACTCTTCCAACTCCCACCTTGTCCTGATCCCTAACTCCGCTCCTCTTGTACAACCTCCTCACTGTCCGCACCACCCTTTTGAAACGCGCTGTTCTTTTCTTGGAAGCGATCTTAAAAACTTCATACAACTTTTGTGCGGTAAACTACATCGCCGACGAGGCCTCACCGTCATTTGCAATCAGATCAAGTCCCCGACGGCAAATCATTCAGTCCGTTCAATACTATTGAAACTCCGGCATGTACAAGTAAGTAGATCCTCATCTCTTACCAGTCACCTTTACTCTACCTCATACCCCGAGGGACACTCATCTCTGCGCTACACCCAGCAATCACGAAAGACCGTCTGCGATGAACGCCCACAGCTCTCCAGATCTTCTCAATTCTTCACCTCATATGCCCACGGCATACATTACCGGCAATAGCCAGATACAATTGATGCACGCTTCACAGCTCCTCTGGTTATCACTCCTCACTATTCAATCATTTCGCCCTTACCATCACTCTCGTCGCTCCATCTTTATCATTCTCTCGTGTAAATGGCAGGATAAAATAATCTACCTCATTGTCTTAAACATGTATGCAGAATGGAATATGAGCAATGAGGGGCCTGTATAGTGTCAAATAGCGCAACATGTAACTCGGCTCTTGGCTCATGAAGGGCCACATCGAGAGCTCAAAGCGCTCGAGTACTGCCAGCAGCCAGTATCTATTCAAGATTCCAATATTGCAGTTTCCATTACTCCACAAGTTCCCTTTGTTCGCGCTTCTATCCAAGTTTGCAATCGCATTTCCATTGAAGTGCCAAAATGCGCATCTGTAGATTCCTTAGCAGTGACATGAACGACTATCTACGAGAAGAGATCACTTAGGCCTTACTACGAGGTGGGGTTAAAGTAAGCTCACACTGGCAGACGCTCGCCAATTTCCCAGTATTCGGACCTCCACCAATCCAAACATCGAAATGAGGTGTACTGCCCGAGCAACTAGGACAACAATCCTCAATTATCAAGAACTTGTTGAGATACGGGGCAAAGAAGACTCTGCATTTGGGAATCGGCGTGCTGCCAGGATAAGCCGCCGCAGTGAGCGAATTGTTATACGATTCATCACCACCTGCATATTTACCTCGGGCATGGCCGAGATGCATACAGCCTGGGTAGGCAATGGTGTTGGAGCCTTGTGGTGGATTGTGACTTGCTGCAGACTCGCAGTTGATCGCTGCGCTATAGCTGTCTGGATAGCCGTACATAGTGAACTTCCAGATTCCGGTACTGTAGCCACCCTGACGTTTGAGTAGCTCGGACGTTTAGTTGCGTTCCTCTAGGCAAGCATCTTTGAGGGCAAATGGGTGAGAGTGTCCCTGATGGGCGGAAGGGATGGCGGCGATGGAAGGAATGAATCCAAGAACATGCAGAGCAGTCACGAGGATTAAAGGATGTGGTGATCATTTTGAGCAATACAATGTGAAGAATCAGATTTGAATCGATACTGGTTTGGAGACCGGCTTCGCAAAGAAAAATCGATCTATTTGTACAAACTTGGTACTCCTAAGCCGGCTCCCAAGATGTTGAGCGATTAAAACAGGGAAATAAGACGACATTCATTCTCATTCCAACAGTCAGCGTACATACACGAGCGAGGCTACAGAAAAATAAATCACAGCACTCAGCCCCAGGATTACTATTGGATCCCTAATCGTGTCGCGGCCGCTTTGTTCAAGCGGATGTCGTGAACAGGAGACTCGCTTCTCAGCAAGCTTACCCTGAGTAACGTTCCAGACCCAAGCACTCCTCAAAGCAAGATCTAGTGCTGATGAAAGAATAGCACCCACGCCAAGTACCCAAGCAAGTTTAAGGTTACTCGTGCTGTCATCACGAAGCTTGATTTGTCTGATGATGATGGGGCTGGAATTTATTCCGAGGCACTGACTTCCATTTTAGGCAATAATGCTATGATTAGTATCTCAGATCAGAATGAAAGCGAGCTGAAATTGACGAGTCAGAAACAGTCCTGTTTCGTTTGCTTGAGGCCATTACTCCTACAGAGTGGACTTTCTCCCAACATTGACTGGAACATCTCTCTCGCTTAGGACACCGGCAACAGCAAAACACTTGAGAGTTTCTCCGCAACTTGCATAACATTCAAATATGACATCCCCATAGTAATACTAGTGATTGAGCTCATAAAGATGGGCTTCCTCCGATGTTGTCATTTCTACTTCAATGTATGTAACAGTATCACTACTGGAAGTACATACCTTGAAGGAAAATTGGGTTTCGTCTCCCTCCTCGTCTGTAAATCAAGCAAGGACGTTGAAGAATCTGACTTAGCGTTGAATAATTGTTGGATACTCTAGTGTCGACAGTGGGTTTGTTGATTTAAGAGATTATCACTCGAGCAAATTGCCCATGCAAAATAACACCTGGAAGGGGTGAAGTCCATCGGGCGATGGTTCAATGCCAGATTCGACTCAATTTTGCTCACAAGAAAGCCTTGTGAGCGATACAGTACTACTCCAACACTAAGTGGTATTGAGTAGGAAAGTAAAAGAGCTTCGTACTTGAAAGTGGCTTTTCATCCCTATGAAGGTGATCTGACCCAAAGTTCGGCACCAAGGATGCGCTAATTAATATAGTAGCATCCACCCTCCATCTTGTTCTATGAGTGTTTGCCCATCCAGACTTGCTTGGCGCAACGAGCTGAAATGCATTCATTGGGAGCAGAAGAGTACTTGGCATGTCCGATGTTATGCATGAACTTAAATAAGCTTGATTCCTTGGCTGGCTTGTCGGCTTGGGGCTGGGTGAAGGGGAGCCCCAAACAATGATGCGGAGTGAGACTTGGGGTTCCTACGAAATGATTAATCAAAAGCATGCGAGCAGAAGATCCAAGAACAATCATGCGTATCTTTCAGCGGCCAGAACACTATCCTTTCATCCCCGTAGTTCTTTAACTTCTCAACTCTGGTGTCTCAGTCCAGCCGTGTTGCTCGGTAGGAGGTTTTCAGCTCCAGCCACACTCTAGCTGCAACCAGGCTACTGGGTGAGCTACTAAACCCGACTATCAATACCAAGGCACTACAATCAACCAGGAAGCAACTGCCAAGGACATTATTCGCAGCCAGAGCGCAATATGAAGTTCCTCTTGCCTTTCTTTCTGCTCTCTCAATCCTTTAGATTTCGTTCACAGTCGCCATGTCGAGCACAGTCTTCAACAAGCAACTCCGAGATTCAGTATATCAATATGGTGGTAAATCAAACGGATGTTGAGTTATGTCCCTGGTGCTAACAGGTTACAGAAATTAATCAAAGACCACGGTCCAGCCAGAAAACCTTCAGACCGCTTTCCCTCAAGACTCCAGTACTTTCAGCGCTTTTTGCCGCAACACTCATTTTGATCGCATTGGTGGAAGTCGCCTGCAGAAGGCTCCCAAGTTCTCGGAATCGAGGAGTAGTTGCAACATTGAATAGTGACACGTCTCCAATTGTTGGAAGATATCTTCCTGTAGTGGGCAGACAGGACAGTTCTGGAAATGCCTTACCTCCGATCGTTGAGGTCACTACGGTGCAAACGTACGAGCAGTCCCGCCCCTTAAATTCGCTTTTCTGAATATTCTAGTGTTTCTGGAGTCGAAGAAACCATCGTCTTGATATCATCTCTTGTTACGACGACGCCACCTCCACAGGTATCAACGACCTGCTTTCCGACAGAGTCGACGTCAGCGTGCGAAACATTTACGCCTGCCGTCACTTCAGCCGTTCCTGCGACGAATTATCTATTGATAGGAACACGAACCATCGGGAGGAAATCAAGTCCGACTCCAACGCCTACCCCGATTGCAGTTCCCACACCAAATGCTCCAGAGACTGGCCCAAATGCACAACCAACTCCCGAAGTAGTTCCTGGGGTACAGCCAAGTCCCATTGCTGGAGTACCTCCCGCGACTCCCACCACGGCTGTTATTCCAGCCTCCGTGGATTCAATTGGGAACTATGTACCCCCAATTACTGTCGTAGAAACGCCATTAGCTTCAGTCTCGCCACCGCATACCACAGTGCCAGAGTCTTTCAGCTCTGGGAACAATCCCACACCAACAAAGGCAGGGACTACTGTAGTTATTTCAGGAAGCACTGTCGTCCTTCTCCCCACAGACGCGTCTGTGTCCGGCAACACAGAGGATGTCGTCTACTACTTTTCAAAGCGAGATTACATCTTGGGAGCCTTTCTACCAACAATCATCGCGGTTCTATTCAGCATTCCATGGGGCATCGTCGATACCGCAGCTAAAGAGATGGAACCTTTTGTGCGGCTTGCGAGCGATGATGGAGCTTCTGCCCGTTTCTCGCTCTGCCTGGATTACCCGAGTGACTTCTTGATTGTATCTCCATTCAAGTCTCTGTTCCGGCGCCACTGGATCATCTTTCTCACGTCAATGATGAATCTGGTCTCTTTGCTTCTGGCCCCGCTGGCTTCAGAAACTGTCTTCATATCCCTTCAGGGCACATGTAACGCGGAAACCAATGGCCAATTCTGCATTCCAACTTTGAGCGTATATCCTCCTGCCGCTAGAGTCCTGCAAGGCGTCCTCGCTTTTATGGCCCTTTTCTTACTCTTCGTCACTATTTTTGCCCGGAGAAGATCAACAGGCGTATACGCCAATCCTCACAGCCTAGCAGCTGTCGCGACACTTTTCCATCACCCTCGACTCGTCGACATCTTCCAAAACGTACCCCCCGACACCCGCGAGAAAGCACTTGCGACTTTCCTGGAAGCTCATCATTACGAGATGGGTTATTACGAACACAACCATGGCACGGCATATGGAGTCCTGGTGAATCCTAGAGATCATGGTGAGCCTGAAGGATATACTTACATCAATCTCAACGACGGGTTGTCAGGGAATAGTTCGTCTGCAGGAAATCAAGCTCGGAAAATGAAACGGGCAGCACAAGTTTTGTTTTTCGCATGTGCTCTGGCTGCACTTACTGCTATCGTGCTTTGGTACCGGTTTTCCGACTCTGATAATGTCATCTTCGAATTCATGCAGAGCCAAAACTTTGGAGTTCGTTTCCTCTTCACCGTATTTGGTGTTCTCATCAGGTTGTTCTGGGACTACGCACGGACGGGTAAGTTTACCATCTATGTATGAGAAAGGTGGCTGACATTCCTAGCTATTCATAAACATGAACCCTACTATAACCTCAAGAAGGGGGCTTCTGCTTCTTCTACAGTCCTCTTGACCCCATCGCCCAATCCTCTGCCGGGAATGTTTCGAGCCCTCCGACGACTTGCCATATTTCAATTCATCATTGACCTGTCGACAGTTCTTTGCGATCCTCTTACAGTTTCACTTGCCAACGTCCCATTCAATTCCGGGATGACTTATGAAACGTTTGTCATTTGCGTATGGATATGTGTTGCGATTCTTGGATTTATGTTGCTCACGCTGCTTGTGGTCCTGATTAGAATCGGTCGGTTCGGAGGCGAGGTGAAAGTTCCTACCACCTTGGGAGGTAAAATGAAGTTGCTGGCTGGTAGTCACATGGTAGAGCGTTTCCGTGAACTTGGAGAGATTGATACCAAGACAAGAGACAACATTGTCAAGGGGTGGAGATATAAGTACAAGATTGGCACATTTACAGGTGTTGATGGCATGCGGCGCGAGGGTGTTAATTTTGAGGAGTTTGTCGACCTTTGAATGTAATTAGGAAGTCTACAATGTTGTAAACGGTTTGATATTATTTCATGGATACGCTATGTGTCAATCCTCAAGAAATACACCCCGATCCTTGATTGTGTGATAAACGACCTTCGGTAACCACGTCTTGTTGAGATGATAGGCACTAGGCCGATGAGCATATTTCCCTTCGATCCTGAAATTAGAGCTTTAAACTACCAGGGGGATAACAAGTCTACTTTGGGCAATCATGCCGGTAGTGCTTCAAAAGCCACAAGTCTCGGCGACGACCTCATAGGCTGACACACTCATTGCAGTCCTCCTTAGGGTGCGATAAGGGAGAGCGGAACAGCTGCCTTGAGAACTAACAAGTGCGGGGTTGAGTTTCTATATTCGAATGTTTGGATCCCAGAAGATAGCGGCGACCTAAGATAGTGAGGTTGAAGGTTCCCCAAACTTGAAGGTGATTCAACGACATTTAAGCGAGCTTCCTAAGGGTGGCGGAGGGCAGTGCCCCAGTTCAGCACCGCTGCAATTCAGATAGCCAAGACTTGAACCATAGCTCAGAGAGAATCAATAGCTCGGGCTGAGTTCACCAAGTGCCCTACCAACGATTTTAGCTGTGTGGTGCCCAGCTTGCTGTTAGACCTGGTTGCGGGTGAGGAGTATTCGGAGGTCTCGCAACACTCAGCCGCATTGCTTGTGGCATAGCTTAATGGCGTCAAACTTGAGAATGTTCAAGTCATTGAGTTCCAGATGGATCTGGTTGATGCCAAGTGAGCGACGTTTTTCACCAAAGCTGCTTTTAGACGAGGGCCTCCTACTCTGCACTCTTTGGATCGATTTTACTTGTATGTTCTGGCTAATACCAAGCAGACTTCACTGTGGAGGTGGATCAACTGAGACCTGAAAAATATCATCGCTAGGGTACTCTGAAAGATGGCTGGAATAGAATGATCAAAAGAGGGATGCACGGTCTCCTGCTGAAAATAATTCGAAGATTGACTCCGCCTCATTTATCCAAAAGATGATCTTGCATCTCAACAGACGAGCGAGAACAGAAAGCATAAGAGTAGCAGAATTTCCTCCCATCTTCATACCCTATCGAACTCTCCCCTAAAGCCTAAGCGTCATTACAGATATGTTACCTTACATGCGCGTGCTCTGTCATGCACTCTTTGCTTTTCTCCCCGCACCCACCGCGGCGACAAAGTCCTCCAATCTCGAAAGCCTAGCAATAACATCTTCATCGGTCTCTGAAATTATATCATTGCCCGACTCAACAACCACAATCATTGACCCACCGACGCCAACAGCCAGCTCTTCTACTCCGTCTGTTACATTAACTTTCAGTTCTGTCGTGGCAATGCCACCAACCTCTGGTCCCGGATCGTCAAGCTTTGTTATCACCACATTAGCAACTCAATCGGCCACCACCATCTCTTCATCTGTAACAGGATCAGCAAGCACTGCCACTTCCTCGACTGCCACAGTCGCAACGGATGAAGCGTCAGAGACTGACTATCCACCAAACGGCTTGCCTTCCGTGGACGCAGAGAGTTTCACCAATGATGATGTCCCTCCAAATCAGTCCAATCACGGAAGCCCAGAACCGATCGTTCTTTCCACTGAAGGATCCATCCAGCTAGCTAAGATGGAAACGGATTTCTACACAGATATCGCACAGAACAGCCCCGTGCCAGGTACACAACCCATTACCCTCCCGGAGGTTTCTTGTGGGCAGCAATCTAGACTAGCAAGACGGCAGAAGTCAACTTGTAAGACGATCAAAAGTTTCAGCTTTCAGGTCTACTTCTGGTCTGTTTTCCAGCCTGGAAACCCCGAGAAAACTTGGGCCAAGACTAGTGTTTGGGAATCACGGATTAAGCTTCAGGTAAGATTCCAGGGCAAAGGCTACTGTTTTGACTTTGAGTTGATGTAGCAATAGATGGACTTTTTAAAAGCTGTTTACAATCCCCTCGAGATCTATCCCGTATACTCTGGCTCAATTCTCTTCCTCAACAACTCACCATTCACCAACAATGACAAGAAGAACAGCAACGCAAATCAGGCTTTCATGGCAAAGCACCGGAAGGGCAAGCTGTCTGATGTCAATGTTTTCCTTGCAGACTCGATCACTGGGGCAGGAGGTAGTATAATCAACGGAGTAAGTCTGAACCTCTTCCTCCATTTTCCAAAGCAAGTTTCTATCATATAACAATTCTGCTCGTCTAGTACTCGAAAGTTGTAAGCAAAACAAGTCAAGGAACCGGAGACGGTATCGTGATGGATCAAGCGAGACTTGGAAATGAAAAACGAAACACCTTGACACATGAACTGGGACATTGGCTTGGTCTTGAGCATACTTTTGGTGATGTTGGATCGCTTTGTACTCTTGACGATGGGCTCCTTGATACTACCAGGACTTCAGGCGCTGCGGACACAATTTATAATTGTGAACAAGCACCTTGTTTTGGAGCTGGTTCCAACCGTGTTGAGAATCATATAAGTGTACTGTTCTCCCTTTTCTAGTACTCGAAGCTTGGCTAACTGGCTCTAGTATTCGACATGCCGCGGTGCTGATGTCGGCGGCGGAATGATGAAGGTTGGTTTCACCAACGACCAGAAAGCCCGAATGTTCGCCAGACATCTCCTCTACAGAGTAGGAATCAAGAATGCGTGCGCTCAAGATCCAGGAGTTTCCCGTCGCGAAGACATCTGGACTATCTTCGCTCGCCAGAATGCCCAAGTCAGCAGTATGCAGAAGTCAGCAGTACGCAGAACATTAAGGATGGAACCTGTCCTAAGCCTGGTGACCCGATCCCTGGAACCGTCCATCCCACACCTGGAGATGGCGCTGATCTCTCGTTGCCGGATTCGGGAAGTAAGGGTGTTTGTTACGTCTGTAGCTGTCGAGGCTCAAGCACCAACTGCCACCGCTTTTGGTGTCACTGATGCAACTTCGGCGGTTCCGTTAAGTACTGGGGGCACTGCGACATCCCACACAGCTGCAGCTACATCTTCGAGTGACGCGATATCATCTACAGTCGGACCGCCTCAAAACCGACAAAAATTTAAACTTTAAAAAAGTGGAGATATTTTCTTATAAGATACTACGTTTATATATTTAAAGCCATTTAGCCTCTTAGCTTTTTTTATTTTACTATATAATTAAAAAGTTATATCCAAATATAAAATAAAAAAACGACATTTCAAAAAAAATGATCCCTTTTTCTTGGCGACGATATAACTTTATAAAACTAAGCCCGATTTGGATAAAAGTGGGTCCGTTAGAAAGCTAGCAATTAGACGTATAAGATGGATTAGATAGTTCTTTAAAATGTGGAGGTTTAATAATATATTATTATTGAAGTTCCTTAGCTTCATAATTAAGCGAGCTGAAATATCTTTAACTTTCAACGTCAACTCTACCTAATATTACTACTACTACACCGGCTATTTCAACCACCACTCTCACAACACTTATTATGGCTCCTTCGAAGCGTAATAGAGGCGCTACTCTTGCTAAATCACCTCCTGGATCGCCTATTCGGCCAATCACAAAGCGTCCTCGTCAACAAACACCTGAAGCCTCTGGTTCTTTACCTCTACCTTTACGCCCTACAAAGCTTATTGTTACCACTACACCTACTGCTTTTAATAGTAGTCAAGTCGACGAATCAGAGTTTAAGGAGGAAAGGAGAGCTCAAGTGATTAGCGAATCAGAGAGCGAAGAAGAAGAAGATGATGATATTACTCGTACCAATGAGTTTTTAGATCAAGATCTTAAAGAGCTAGGCCGGGATAGGCTAGACAGGGAGGAAATTGACGAATCAGATATTGAGAAGGAAGTTACTGAAGAGTTTAAAATCTCTAAGTACTTTCGTCAGTCAATAATCGATTTAGAAGGCAAAGTGGTATTGCCTTCTAAAGAAGTATTCAACGTATTAACGTTTGGTTAGTATCTTCTTATTCTTTTAATAAATATAATAACTAATTTATATATTAGTTCCTAAAGGCCCTCATAAGAGTAAATTAGCTCCTCTTTCAGAAAAGGGATCAGCCACTCAAAAGAGAGCTAGAGCAGCTCAACGAGAATTAAATCGTCAAAATTCTCTCCACAAGTCTAAAACTCCCGCACACAATCAGCCTACCCTACAACAACCTCTCACTGGTTTCTTTAAACCAAAACCTCTTATAATAGAGCCTCCCGACGACGATCCTTTTGAAGATATCGACGATTTAAGCGACGAAGAAGACGAAGAGTTCGATCAACAAGTAGAGGAAGAACTTCGGGCCGAAGATAACTCTATTGAGTTAGACGATTTCAACGATATCGAATTTACAGATGATCGCAACGAGCTCTTATTGGATTCGCTTATTGGAGATGCTATTAACTTTGGCTTTACCGAAATTACTTCTACGCTAAAGACTTATCGAGAGGTTCTTACCGATATTAAGAAGCAAATCAACAACAAGAAGGTTAAGCTTCTCCCTCGGGTACAGTTCGAATATTCGCTTATTCAACAATATATTCAAAATCTCTTAAAAAAGAGTCCTCGTAGAGGTCGAATCGAAGCCTCTCTCCTTGTTGCCGAAAGTAATCACCCTACCGGTAAAGGAATAACTCTTGCCCGCAAAATAAGAGCTCTATTTCTTTATTATCGAACGCATAGATCGCTACCCCTTGAAACACGTGGAGGAACTCGAAAAAATCGATCTTATTTAGACAACGAAGACGTCTTTCAAGCTTGTAGAACTTGGTTATTAGCTCAAAAGCTAGCTACGGTTACACCAAAAGGATTTCGCTACGCTCTTAATATACAAATCATGCCTCGATTATTAGCTTCGGCTAACAACAACAAGAAGCCCTTATTAAGCAAAACTACTAGGGGAAAGTCAATAAAACCTTGGAAAGCTCTCGGTAAAACAGCTACTTATAAGTGGCTAAATCGTCTTGGATTTTACGCTACCGAAGAAAAGAAAGGGGTATATGTTGATGGCCATGAGAGAGCCGACGTTATCGAGTATCGTCAAAATGAGTTTCTACCAAAAATAGCTCTCTACCAATCGTTTACTACTAATTACGAAGAAGACGAGAATAAGGTTCTTCAGCCAATTGCTCCAACTCTACCACCGGGGGAGAAAGAGCACGTTATTTACTACCATGACGAGAGTTGCTTTCACGGCAAAGAGTATTCTAAGCGAATCTGGCTTCACGAAGATCAACAAAAAATGCCTTCTAAAAGTAAAGGAGGCCTTATTCACGTTTCAGACTTTATAAGTCTTGAAGGGAGGCTTACTATTAGTCAAAAAGATGCTCGGGAAATCATTTATCCGGGGGGCGACGTTGAATATTGGAATACAAAGGCTCTCTTAAAGCAAGTAGAGAGAGCTATTGATATATTCGAAGAAAAGCACCCTAATAAGGTAGCTGTCTTTGTTTTCGACCAATCAAGTGCTCACGCTAGCAAAGGGGAAGGTGCTTTAAACGCCTTTAATATGAATCTTGGTGAGGGTGGAGCTCCTTTACCACAAAAGGTTAGTTTTTCAGTTATACCTGCCTATTTAGGAAGTACTTACTAATTAACTTACTTTTTAGGATACCTACTTTCCCCCTGATATTTCTGAAGCTAAGCGAGCTCGCGGGTTAGAGGGTACTATTCAAGAGCTTAATTATAAGGTTGAGAAGGTTATTAAGGTGCCAGTTAAAGGCTACCCTAATAAAAAGAGAGTCAAGAAGACTATTGTGGAAGAAACGCCAAAAGGACTTAAACAGATCCTTGCCGAGAGAGGTTGTTTACCTTTAGGTAAGTATTATTCTTTAAATTTAAAGTAATATATTAATAACTTATAGGGAAAAAGCTACTAAAGGCTAAGTGCACCGGAGACAGCAAATGCACTAATATTCTTTCTTGGCCTTCAAAAAAGGTTGCTACTTGTTGCTTGGCGAGGATTTTAGCTAATCACAAAGACTTCTTTGAACAAAAGTCGGCTCTTGAAGAGCTACTCTTGTCTAGGGGTCATAAGTGTCTCTTTTTACCGAAGTTTCACTGCGAGCTAAACCCGATTGAGATGTATTGGGCGTTTTGTAAGAACTTATATCGACAGGTTTGGAAAGAGACTTTTCCAGAAGTAAGTTATTAACTTATTTTAAAATTTAATAACTAATAAACCTTTAGGCTAAAGAAGTAGCTTTAAAAGCTTTGAATTCTTGTCCTCTTGATACGCTACGCAGATATATTAATAGAGCTTCACGCTTTATGGATGCTTACCGAAAGGGGCTTAGCTTTAAGCAAACTGCGTGGTGTGTAAAGAAACAGAGTGGCCATAGAACTATCTCTGAGATTATGATGAAGGAGTTTGATATAGTCCCAAAGAACCAAGTAGAGGTTGACGAGTTAGCTTGATTTTATTAGTTAGATTTTGTATTTATTTGCTAGCGCGGTAGCTAGCTTAGCAGTTATAAAAGTGCTTTATTTAGAATCCTCTTAAGAATCAGGTATCTCTCTCTCTGACTTTGTCTTAAAACCTTCGTCTAACTCTATTATCTCAAAGGTTATAACTCCTCTAAACTAACGACAAGATACGCCAAAATCGTTATTTATAATCTACTTTTAACCTCCCCTAATAATAGTAGCCCTAACCCTCTTATTCTTTTGTAATAAAGCTTTAATTAGTTCTTTAGAAGCTTCTGTAACTCAACTAACGTGTATCTCAATTGTTATATTAACTTCGTTTGAAGAGAGATAATATAAAGATAGACCTATAAATTAAGTTAATTATATATTATAATATCAAATAGATTAAATTAAATATACCTCTGCCTCTAAGGAAGCGACTTAATTGAGAAGTAATCGTTCGATATTTAATATTGTAGCTCTCTCTAATAGAGAATCGTCGAGAGTTATAAAAGTCTCCTGATACGACTAGCGTAAAATATACTATTAATAATGCTCTTTCAAATGGATTAATTACTTACAGATAATTGTCGCTTGATTAGCCATAATTATTAAGTATTGAGGTAAGCGAAGTTATTAATATTTAAGGAAGAAGAAATTCTGTGAACAAAGAAAGACTCTTATGCTGTAACACAGTAACATATACGCTAATGACTAAGCATTAGCACTTATTAAGATACTACTTAATTAATAAGAATATATTATATCATTATATTATACTTTTATATATTATTTAATCATTTAAAAAATAATAATACTTAAAACGTTACTAGAAAAAAATATTATAATAATTAAGTGGGTCCTACTAATAATACCAACTTCTTTTTCTTATAGAATGCTATAATACAATTAATAACGAATTTAGAAGCAAAAAGAATTGCATAATATTCATTATAACTTTTAAAAAACATATAAATATAAAATAAAAATCTCAAAAAAAAATGATCCCGCCAAGACCTTACTTATATAAGTATAACTTCTTTACCGCTAGCCCGATTAGGCTAAAAGTGGGTCCATTCGAACGCTAGCAATTTATTGCATCTGATGGATTAAACAGATATATTATATTACTTAATTCTTAAAATTGTCGGTTTTGAGGCGGTCCGACTGTATCAGAGCCTATTACAGCTCTGTTGGCATCTTTCAGATGATTCTATCTGTCTATTACTTGATTATGTAGCCTTGTTACAGACGATCGGTGGCTGGAAGGGACAGTCAATAGCTAGCTCAACAATTGAAAATTCTGCATCCACACCCATGACCTATTCCAACCCATAGCCCTATGACTAAACTTGGACTATTGGGTATTAAATTGAACTGACGTGGGTTACTTTGAACAATGCTTCTTACCTCCAGACTAGCATTACTTTCGATGCGAATCGGAGTGCTTGGTGAAGGGGCTGAACGACGAAGGTGTGTGTTGCTGCCTGTCACATCAAAGTAACTAACAGGAACCTCGCAACCTAGGACATAGATGAGGTAGCAAATGGCCGCTGGCTATGAAGTGGGAGGATGGAAAAAGAAGAGAGCAGTTACTGCAATGCCGATGGAAATTGGAGGGATTCACCATCCTAGGAATCGAAGGTGCCGTTTTTGTTGTACTCCATTTATCTCCTCGAAAGTAAACAAATTCTCTAGGTATCTTTACACAAGATTGAAGAGATAACTGTCTAACTGGCACTTAATAGGTTTTTATTTCTCCTATGAATTCAACTCTAAGTAGTAACCCCGTTGTGTGTTTGATGTTGCAAGGATTTATGAGCTCTAGACACCCCGTAAAGTAAGTTGGGGGCAAATTGTGAGCAATTAAAACATTCTCAAACTCCTACAGAAGTACCTAAACCTCAATTAAAATCTAGTGATTCACTGACTAGTGGACTTCAACAGATCTCGAACATCAACAAAAGATACATAAGCAAATTCTCGCTACCAGATCCTCTTCTCTCCTTCATCTTCAACATCACCACAACCCACCAGCAACGCAACTTCGCCGTGAGTCAACCACACTATCTTGCAAAGACTCCTCACTAACGATCATCTGCAACAAGTTGCCCAAATCAAACCGAGATGAACAACATCAACCAACAAGCCCCTGCCAACATGGCCCCAGCTGTACTGTACGTTCTCCTCGTTTTTCGCCGTTCCTCTCCCCTCCTCCACCTTCCCTTCCCTTCACAACCTAGGCAGGTCTAACAAGAGCTCTTCGATGGGCCCCCGCCGCCCTCCCAACCTGCCCCAAGCCCGGCTGCGGGGTCACAGCAGCCACCCACCGAGCTGTGATCGCCCACCGAATGACAGCCCACAACTACGTCAAACTATACCAGTGCACCGAAGCTGGCTGTAGCAAGTCTTACGTCCACAAGGGCGATTGGGACGACCACGTCCTGACGAAGCATCGGGGAGGAAAGAATTGGCGCTGTCCTGTCCTTGGCTGTACAAAGGCCTACGTCGAGGCGAAGAAGGTTCTGATTCGCAAGCACTTTAATGAAAATCATCGCAGTGATTAGAGGTGGATGGATGGATGGATTGAAGGATGGATAGAGTGAGGAGCTTTGGGCTATACCAATAAGACCTGGACCAATTCTGCCACAAAAACTGCCATATATGAACTGCCGTGACTTAAAGTAAAGTTCTGCATTGTGGTTCCATTCTTTTCACATGTACTCAAGTACTTTCGAGCAATAGACATTGGAAGACCGCTCACCTTAGCTATTGAGGCTCGAGACCCTTAATAAACTATTGTGAACATCTACTATAATAAAAATTAGTTAATAACAACGTTTGGGGTGAAGAGAATTGAGTCCTGTGGTGGTGGAAGGATTTGGTCTTTCGGGCAGTTGTTCCTTGAATCAGGGCCTTGATTAAGGTGTCTCGAAATAAGCGAGAGTGGTGCCAAAAGTAAACAATGAATATGTTTAGCACACACCATAGGATTTCAAGTTGAAAGTAAATGCAGGAAATACCTTCGGTTGAATTAATAGAACCTAAGAATATTATAAACAATGAAAGAGTGATCGTTAAAGCAAAAAGTCCCTACACCGGTAGAAAACAAGGTGCAAATCTCCCTATTATCTTCATTCTTTCCTGAAATCCTTTAATATCAGATCTCGCACTTTTGTATTTCCAATTAATTTCGTGAATGAATAATGAGTCGACACATCAATCCAAATCCGGTCTAAAAACCAATTTCCTCCCCCTCACCACCCCCCCTCTCCAACATATCCAACCCCGTCCCCACACTCCCCAATCCCCCAATGTCCTCCACCTCCCCAAGACTCACTGTCCCCTCCTCAAGCCCCTTCTCAATATACTCTTCAAAAAGCCACTTCTTAAACTCCTCATTCTCCTTCACAAAATAATCATCCATATACTGCACGAACTCCACACTCACACCTTCTGGCAATGGAGTGGAGGTCGGTCGTGGTCCCATCGTCGAGATGAAGGAGCCGCCGCCTTGAGATGCGAGGAGTTGAGCAATGATGAGCTGGTCTGCAGCTGTGTCTTGGGCGGAGAAGATGACTTTGTAGGGACCCAGAGCAAGGAGGTCTGAGGAGATTGTTGGGGAGGCGTAGTCGTGCACAGTGGATGCGCCGAGGGAGAGGAGGGTGGATTTTGAGGATGGGGAGGCGGTTGTGTGGACTTTGTAGCCAGCCTGTGTTTTTGGTGGCTGTTAGCTAACTTCTCTCCTATTTGTTTTCTTTTCTTCAGGCATTGAATTCTTTTAATCATGGAATTGGGATTAGAATATTGGCGGATGGATGAAGCAGCTCCTCCCACGATCGGGCTAGTTGCGGATAATAATTAAATCCATCCCCAAAAGCGGCAGCAATACCGAAATGAGTAGTGACGAAGACGAGTACTTTTAAACAGAAACACACCTGGACGGCGATCTGCACAGCAAAAAACCCAAAACTTGACCCTCCCCCCCAGATCAAAACATTCTGGTCCTTATTCGCCAGATTCGGCGTCTTCGAAGGACGGTCAAGCCCAACATGAAGTACCATAGCTGACATGGAAGCGTAGATTTGCGAGGCGCTGGTTGCTTCTGGGAAGGGGAGCGTGTCTGGTATCTAGAAAGTAGTTCAGCTGCGAAGGACTATTCTGAGTCTGGAGGAAGCAAGCAGGGAGGCGAAGAGAAGGAGAGAAGAAGTGGGTGGAGTCAGGATCACGCACATGAGAAGTCATTCCTTCACCACTCAACACAAATCGCTGATGCACTCCATACCGATGGTCGTTGAGGAGAGAAAAACATGTGACGCTCAAGACGCGATCACCAGGTTTGAAGCGTGTTACTTCAGCGCCGACGGAGTGGATTATCCCTGCCGCGTAGTCTAGAGATTTGATCTGTCAGTAGGTATTACCGACATGGGATGTGAATTTTTAACGGGTAGACTCACTCCCAATGACCGTCGGATACTTCAATTCAATCGGTATAATCCCCCTCAACACTTTCCAATCACCTGGATGGAGCGGGACAGCTTTGTTCTGAATTCCGAGGCAGGATAGATTAGCGAATGTACAAAATATTCAAATAAACCTGCACTGTATCAACTTTCGAGAACGGAAGACACGCAAATTATGGGATTTAATGGAATACAACCTGAGAAGATGAGGAAAGGAATAGAGGAAGACAATCCGTAGAATAGAAGAGGATGTAAATACTTCAATGACAACCTCTCCAACCCCAGGAATCGGAATCTCAGCCGGGCCAACGACGGGAGGCGAACCCTTCGAGGTGATCCACGCCGCTTTGTTGATCTTTTTCGACATTTTAACTTGTTATAAATGATCGGAAAAAGCAGGGATTTAAGTGCTAGTGCTGGTTTTGCTGATGGTCTAGAGGTAGCTGTGATATAATGTGATGTGATAGAGCCTTCATCACAAGGAAAGTCTAAATGAATGGTAATGGTAGGGGAAACATTAGAGCGGGGAAAGACAACCCCGGAGCCGTCTGTCTCTTTATACTCATAAAATTCCATGCTTGACTCAATACCCCTCTTTTCCATAGCACCGTCTCTCCAGCCATATGCATGCAGACAATACACCTCCACCTCCATCTACGAAGGCGGGCGGCATTGAAATCCGTTAGCTTGAAAGGTTCGCGAGGAACACCAAAACTTTCGCATCTTTAAAAGCGTGCATCTAAAACGGCCTACACTTAAATTTAATTCTCTCTTATGGAGGTTAGACTTGAGGCTCTGAACTTTAATCTTTTGAAAATAACTAAGACAAATAATAATCTAATGGAGTACAATCGCTATTTGAATGGGAGGTATGACTGCGACAGAGTACTCATATATCGCCGAACACTCCAAAGTCCATAATTGATTGGAGTCCGCATACCTCACGCACATGGCATTTATAAGCACCCTACATAACCTATCCCATCCTCCGTCAGGTAGTAGTAAGAGAAGTTAATTGCCCCCAGCCAAAATAAGCAATTACCAAATCCAGGTTCCACAAAAAGGAGACGGTTGAGGTTTAGGCCCTATTACAATCCCAAGGCTGTGGGATTCAGTACCTCAGCTGCTCAACGATTCGTAGGATAAGCCCCAAAGCACCAATTAAAATCATTCTCCAAATTCGGCGAAAAGCCCTATATGTAAGTATGATCGTCAGTTCAGTTCCGTGCATTGCAATCACAATCTACCGTTGCTGTTCTCACATGCCACTCCCCCTCTAGCCCAACTGAGCATTATACCCCCAGTGCCCACCGGCCGTATCATGCACATTCGCTCTCAAATATGACCCAAAAGCGTTCCTAGCGAAGCTAAAGTGAGCACGAAATCATAAGGTCTCACGCCTCCGGGCTCGGTGTTGCCGTTCAGCCAGGCGGTGGTGTCGGCCCATGTTGCAACTGGGTCGGAGTTGCCTAGGAGTTTGACGCCGCCGGCGCCGACGTGGTTGAGCCATTGTAGCCGCTGCGAGAGTTGAGTGTTTGTGTTCCTGCTGAGGTTTGCGGGATAGGTTTGATATGCGTAAGCCACATCTTCGAGCCATCGGTAGCAGCGAAGAGGGGGACAGTGTCCGTCTGCGTATCACTTTCGTTGACGGCAGGAGTTTTGTGACGAACAATGAACGTCAAAGGAAGCGAGCCGTTATAATAAACACTATACTCCTTCGCGCCTGTTTTACGACGGTGGAGAGAGGGACTGGATGGGTTGGGAGGGACTGCGGCACTGTTGATTTTGATGTTGTTTATTTCGAGATGGTCGGGGAGGAGGGTGAAGAATTCGTCTGCTGCGGAGGAGAGAGCGCGGGAGGAGAGGGCGAGAGCGCATTTGTTGTTACCGTTAGGACCGAATGCTCTGGCCTAGTAGGTTGGGGAGCGGTATGCTAGCTGGTGATATATTCTCAGTTAACCTCTGTCGTGAGAAGATTACCCAGTTTCCGCAAATGATAAGGTTACGGTTGATGGTGATGTTGATGTTGATGTTGAGGTGGAGGTTTGAGTTGTAATAATCAAGAATTGAAGAGGCGATACAGTAAGTAAACACTAAACTCACAACAGCCAACCCCATACTAACCCCCGTGCTCAGAACCGAAAACAGGCAACCCCCCTTCGACACAATAGCGCCCTGCTCATTCCTGCACGTCCCGATTATATCAGCTATATGCGGTGTATCGCTGCCGCCTGAGATGAGTGTTGATTGAGCGTGGTCGCGCATGCGGGATGTGTTGATTGCCGTATTGGGGTTCATGAATGTGCTCCAGCGGGAAGGTGTGCTTGCTGTGGTCAGGGGGGTGGTTGTGAGGAGGAGGGCGAGGGAGAGGGAGGGTGGTAGGAGAATGCGGGATGAGAGATGGGCGATGGGAAATAAATGGTAGGAAGAGAGAATAAGGGTAGTGAGTGGCTTGCAGATGAGTGAAGGGAGTTTTAAAGAAAGAGAGAAATGAGGCGTACGAGTTGTAAACCAAATCACGAATACACAAAACAAATCCTCCTCAGGTGGCGAACATTCCATTCCATCTCACCCCATCCCAATCCTACCTTGCACCTCCTCAGTCCCCAGAGGAAGTGACGATGACAGGAACAATAAGATACAGTACAATAGGTCACTCGACCCAGCCCCGTCTCACTCAATGTCACCAATACACAGCGCGACGTTTCAATATACACCAAAGGTAGATAAACGACATGAAACGGTGAAGCCAAAAGAAGTGCATTATGCAATCTCCCTTTACGAGGATGGGAATGTGATGGTGGATGGTGAACTTTCTGGTTGATGGTGTGGCGGGGAGGATGGAAATGACTTATATGAGCGTGGATGTGATTGATGATGGTTGCTGCTGTGTGGTCTTGGGGATCTTGTGTTATGGATTGGATGCTTGGTGTTACGGGTAGGAGATGGAAGGTGTTGGGATGTTGGAGTTGTGTGTATGTGTAGCTGTTGACTTTCGGACTTGGAAAAGGAGAAACAAATTCAGAGGGAAAAAAAGAAGGGATGGACCAGTCTTCGAGAGTTGTCAACATCAAGCAGTAAGATGTGGTGACAAGTGAATAAAACACCATCTATGCTATGCATTCATTGTACACACATACCTGTCTATCTATACAAATCTAATCCCGGTATTTTACAACTCATGCCTTGCCGCGTCAACACTGTCCGCTGCCGCCCGATTCATAGCCTCAGCGTTCTCAATCCTAGCCAATTTCTTCTTCTCATCCTCCTCTGTAAAGGGTCTGCCAAGTCCAGGCGGTGGTTCCCATGTTATGACACCCGATCGAGCTGCTTCGAGACGTTTTTTCTGTCCTTCTTCGCCTGCACGACCGAGGACTCCGGCGACAACTTGCATACAGCGTAAACTATATAGGAGAAGCAGTTAGTACAAGTACTTTACAGCATCAAGAAGAGGAAAAGTGAGAGGTAGAAAAAGAGTGCAACAAACCTATCATCGTTCGCCGGGATAGGATACGTAACCCAAGTAGGATCAGCATCCGTATCAATAACGCCAATCGTGGGGATATTATTCAATCCACACTCATGCAGCAGGATATAATTCTCCAGGGGGTTCAGACACACGACCAGATCCGGCTTCAGAGCCTTCCACTCTGCAATCTTATCATCGAAGCCATCCACCGGGTCATCATTCACATCCACCGCTCTAATACCACACTTGGCCAGAATCTGATCGCCGTTGGTGATAGAGCCCGGGATCCACTTCTCGAAGAGATGACAGCCCTTGGACATCCTCGCCGCGTTCACAATAGACGGTCCCTGGCCGGCTCTCGTTCCAACAAAGAGGATGAGTCCGCCATGATATGCGACACCTTCTACGACCTTCGCAGCCCGACGGAGATGTGCGGCTGTGGTTTCTAGGGAGATGATATGTACGCCCTGCCTTACGCCGAAGATGTATCTTTGGTTCATGGGGTTCCACAAGCTCGTAGCGTGGCCCAGATGGGATTGACTTGCCATGAGGAGCTCGAGAGTGACATCTTCCGGCCTGGGAGGGTTCGTGATGACTTCGTGTGGTTCGTAGTGTGGTTCGACGAGGGCGCCGACGCGGGAGGTGGTTTTTTTGATGTGCTGCGAGAGGGCGTGGTCGCGCTTGACTTGACGGTTGGACCGTCTAGGACCGGAGGAGGTGGAGGAGGGCGAAACGAAGGATTTCGTGAGATGGAGCTGGTTGATGTTGGCTTCGATTGAGTGTGTTTCTTTCGAGTGGTTCGTGATGCTTTGTTCAATTGTGGCGGACTCGTGCTGAAGGGCTTCGGTCGTGAGGCTTCGGAGACAGCATTTGCGGAGGGGGGATGCAAGTGGCTTTCGGCCTGGAGATGGTCAATTAGCTGGTGGGATATCCATAGGGTATTATAAAGGCATACCGTGCCGTATGGCTACGTTTCGCAGTATCATGGTTGGAGAGGGCATTGTCGTTCGATTCACTGGGCACTTTTTTGAGGTTGAAGATATCCCGAATCTACTAGGTGGAAGATAAGCTAAGCCTATTTAGGTCATGAACACCAAGCTGCAGTCTCAAACACCACCTTAATTACAAACCACTGCTTCTATATTAGTAGTAATAACATTGTAACATAGGTAAAGTGTACTATTTGTTCATCGAATAATGTTCGCTTTAAGAGTAATGAAAGGTTGATGTTTAACCCCTGCTCTGCTAGAACTCGATTGACAAATGGCCAGTTAATGTCGCTATGCGGAAAACCTCTGTTGTTCAAGTTGGAGTTCAAGTTAAGCTTCCGCATATCTATATAGCGAGCTTGTCATGAAAGAAATCCGGAACATGTTTTATATCACTTCCTGAATTTGGAATACACAAGAAAATACCTCTTAGTAAGTCATATTACAACACCCACCTCGATGCTAGCACCCTGGATATAGAGACATAAATTTACAAATAAACAACCAAACGCTCTGATGCAATCTAACATATTCCCTGTCTCTCCCTTCTCTACACTCCCATTCAACTAACCATCGAAACTCAGATCAACGACTTGTCAATCTAGTCAAAGTGAACACACCAACAATGACAACTGCAAGCGTGACAATAGCACCGGGCAGTAACAACTCATTGGGTACACCAGCAATGACCTGCTCTTGCATAGGCTGAGGAGCATTCTTTCTCCGTCTGACGGGCTGCTCATCTTCACTTTCTTCCTCGTCGGAGATGACCTTTCTTCGCTCACGGATCGTTGATTGAGGCGGTGTTGGCTCGTTGGGGATAACGGGGTGAGGATCCAGGGCTGCGCTGACAGGAGCCTTCTCGGGGTCGTGGACGAACAAATCGACTTTATCACGGTGTCCTTGTCTGGCGATCAGAATGGCCTCCAATAGATCATGGTCGGTGGTGATAGACACGGTATCTCCGTCATCATCCAAATAGCTGAGAGCGAATCCTGAAGCTCCAAGCTTGCCATTCTCAAAGGTTGCAACGCCTCCAACAGCCTCGACTTCGCTGCCGAGCTTTGAGACGACGGCATCGATGAGCTCAGCCAATCCGTTAGCTGCAATGACTTGGAGTCTATGAACACGTCCAGATGGAGCCTTGAACTTGAATGAGAATGGAATATCTTCAGGGTGTGTCTCGGCTGGTGTCACAACTGAATGAGGAGGCGACTCGGCTCCAGTATGCGAAGCTGAATCTCCGGGAGCAACGCTGGCATCGACGATGCGTTCATGACCTCGAGACATGTCTGGTGACATCAAAGATCTCGCTCCATGGGTATGTTGGTGGCTCTGATGCTGGCTTCCCTCTCCAGACATGATCGATTCTGTCTCATTCTCAAGTGAGAGCCAGAACTTGTTCCATGCTGGACCTTCGCTATCTCCAGTGGACATAGTGTTGATTTGCTCCAGGGTAGCATAGGTCAACTTGAGGACGTCGACCATTCCGACAATTTCGCCAGCATCGTTCATAACCGGAAGATTCAGGTAGTGGCCATCTTGGGATAAATCAGCAAAAAGACAAAGGAAAAGTTACCAGAGTTGGCTTACCGTGCATCTTGCGCAGGGCAGCTTGGATGCTCATATCCATAGGAGCGAAATCCGGGTGTGGGGTCATAACACGAACAACACTACATGTGGCAGGGTCCAAACCTGGCGCAATGACACGCAACACCACATCCTTACTGGTGAAGATACCAGTAATAGAGCCTTGGTCCTGGACAAGTACAGCCGTTGTATGATTCTCTTTCATTAATGCAGCTGCATCCTTCACCGATGTTCTGACTGACACGGTGGTAGGTGGCTTGCCATCGAGGACAGACTCCAGAGTGGGACCTGACATTTTTGATCGTAGAGCTTCGACATATTGAATAATTTGCTGGGGCTGACTCGATCCAAGCTCTGACTGGACACCTTCCAAAGCATCGTAGAGCTTTCTTGACGAACTGTAGGCACGCTCCAATTTCTCCATAGCATCGTAGAAACATTTTGTGATGTCGAGAATACCAGAGATATCTTGGTTTTCATCCATAACGGGCAGATGGCGGAAGCCCTTTCGAACCATGAGATCCAGTGCATCGGTTGCACTTGTGTCCGTCCTGGCACAGAGGGGGTTCTTGGTCATGATCTCAGCGATTGTGACATTGCTGGCCTTTACACCAGCTCCAACCACCCTGAATGCAAGATCCTTTGCGGTAAAGATACCGGCAATTCGATCATCATCATCGGTAACCAGTACGCAATCCTCTCTCTTCGCTGCCATCAACTGTGCAGCCTCTGCCACTGTGGTATTCGGCTTGATTTGTAGTGCCTGACTCGGACGCAGTGCGAGAACGGTTCCTGGGGGGGCCTTTCGTGTTTGTCTTGCTCGACTCGTGGTATGCTTCTTCTTACTGAGGTCGGTCTCGATTTTCCTTCGGATTGCCTGCGCAACAAACAGCATCAGTATTTTTCTTCGAGCTTCCCACTTCCAACCCTCTGCACCCGGCCTATAACAGTCCACGTACCTCATCCTTCTTCGTCTGCTTCTGTCTGCTGACACTCATGCTTGAACCTCCAGCTTCACTCTGGGTAGTATGCGTTTCGAGAGTTGGACGGGGGATGTTGGAGGCCGGGCTGTTTGGAAAAGCTGGTACAGTTCCTCGGTTTCCCCCTCGACTGGGAGTCCCTCTCATGGTTCCTGTGGACGACGCCATGGTGAGGACCGTTTGATGTAAGTAAGGCTGGCTGCTGACTGCTGGCTGCACCAGGCTGGAGATGCAGATGAGGTGAGAACAGGACAGGAATGCTAAGCGCTGATAGCTGATTGCTCAATGCCTTGGAAGTGTATGGTGGTTGTTTGGTATGCCCTGATGATGCGAATAATAGCCAAACAGGATTCCGTCCGTCCACAGGGGAACTGAAATCAGCCCAGCCAACTACAACTGGTCTGGTGTGCAGAGTCTGGTCTGATCCGCAGCCGTCGGGTCTAGGTGCTCAGTCCTGGTATGTTTTTTGGGCGGATGATCGCGTTGATAGGGAAACCCACCCAAATTGAAATCCCAGTCCGAGCCGCGCTTTCAGCCGTGCCCTCAGCCGATTGGCTGCAGAGATCGGCCCTAGGAGACGCCGACGCCTTCGTTGCTGTGGGCAACAACACGGCCCGCTTTGTAGTCCAAGCGTGTGTTGACTTCATGTCCCACGTCGAAGATATCTGGATCACAAGCCAGATCCATCCATCATCTGTCTATCTACATATCCCAACCTCAAATCTTCAAGAACCCACATCCACAAATCTACAGCTCTACAACTTTACAACTACATCTACATTTCGCACATCAAACCTACAACTTCCTCTGGTCGCGAGTCCACGAAAACAACAAGCACTTTTTCGTCCTCCACCAAGGGCCTGAGGAAGGTCACAACTCCACCCAAGAAGACTCTGAGAGTCAACAACTACTGAGCAGCCCTACGATCTCAATTTGCCCGGCCTAACGGCTTGCGCTGCGTGAGGTGAGAGACTCCTGGATGCGCATTTCATTTTGGCCCATTTCAAATATGGATCTCGAGGCAATGCACTTTGGACTGGATCTGTGTGCGGGAAGCCGGGCAGGCAGTCTCTTGTTGACTTGCCTGCAACTGCTTCGCCGTCTGCCCAAAAGTCCACGAGATTTAGGAAAATGGGCCGCAGACCTCCTCTAGTGCTATACTAACTCTTCACAGTTTCGGAACCAGGTGTGCTTTATTGCATTACTTTCAATCGACAACTTTCCGGACTCTTCAAGCATTGAAAATGCTGTCCAATCCTACCAACAACCTTCACAATCGACAACGACAACACCGACGCCAACATTCGACACCAAATGCATTCGAACCAGTGAAGGCCACCAACCTGCCCAATATCCAAAGGCACAACTCCCATCGCCGGGGGATGAGCCTGGATCAACGACGACGACAAACACCACCACAGCAGGAATACATGGTAAGTAATACTAACCCAGGATATCAAACGACACAACCACAGCATATTTTGCGAGAAACGCAGCAGCAAAGACTGGCACGCCCGGGCCAACACCAGTTTGCGCAATTCGACAATGACGAGAATTACCTCAATTCCCCAACCGTCACCCCCCAGAGACAATCTTTTGAGGCCGGATGTACGAACCAGTATGGAGAGAGAGTTTCGCAGTCTCAATTCCAATTTCCCGGACCCATCAATACGATAGTAAACGTCGATCCCAACAGCTTCAATGGGAACCAAGACTTCAACCTATACCAGACAGAAACTGTCCTTACTCCGTCTGCCTATCTGGATTTCTCGGCTGGATTCGAGAACAGCAGTCAAGGAACAAACAGTCAGAGCCACAGCAGAAGGAGTTCGGCAGGCAGGAGGATCAGTGGTGGCATAATGGATCGAGTTGCACAGTTCGAGCATCTGGCCCTACAATCACCATGTCGCCCAACTACGCCCCCAAATCAGAATGTTTCGCGTACGTATGCCCACGATTTCCGAAGACTTTTGCTAACAGTAGCAGATTACTTTCCCCCAACGCCGGTGGACACTCCACATGATCGTATGATAAAGCAGGAACAGATGAACCAGAGATTTCTGGATTCTTACGATACATCCATGGAAGAGACAATCAAGCCGAGGAGCAATCAACGGGCGAGAGGCATTTTTGACGACATGAGGAAAGAGGCTGAGATGGGCTACATGCCCAGCCCTCCTCAGACTGGACCACTTGCGACTCCAAACAACTTCGATTCGGCTCCTATGCCAACAGCTAACTTCATGAATATGTCCAACATCAACTTGCAGTTCATGAAGAATGAGCCTCTCGAAAGTCCGCAATACTCTCCAGTATCCAACAACATCTCACCAAATATGTCTTTCCACTCTTCGCACCAATCATCCCCAGAAGTATCTCAGACTGCCATGTTCGATCCGTTTGTCAACAAGCCAGAGCTGGAAGCTCCTGAGATTTCATACCCCGAACCGCCAGCCCATAGTCTCCCAATGTCAGCTTCGCCATCTCATCAATCTCACCAATCTTCTCATAGACGATCTGAATCTGTATGCAGCATCAATCTCGACGAATCAATCACAGACACTGGAATCACCATTGATGATATTGCAACCTTCATTCAAGGACCCGACCCATCGGATGGAAAGTGGATTTGCCTGTATCCAGAATGCAAGAAGCGATTTGGCCGCAAGGAGAACATCAAATCCCATGTTCAGACCCATCTCGGAGACAGACAATTTCAATGTCCTCATTGCCAAAAATGCTTCGTCCGACAACACGACTTGAAGCGCCATGCCAAGATTCACAGCGGTGTCAAGCCATACCCATGCCAATGTGGAAACAGCTTTGCCAGACACGACGCTCTCACTCGCCACAGACAACGCGGAATGTGCATCGGTGCATTCGAAGGCGTTGTAAAGAAGACTGTCAAGCGTGGTAGACCTCGCAAGAACCGACCAGACAACGAAGAACGCATCAAGAAATCTTCCAGAACCCGGAGCAAGAACAAGGCAATGTCTTCGACATCCTCGACCTCGGGATCAGACAGCCGTGGTGACCAGTCTCCTCGCAGTGAGGTTGACGTTTTGGACGACAAGCCATTCGGAGACTACGATTACTCCCAAGAAAGCCAAAGCCAATACACTCAGCAACTATCAGTCATGGACAACGCAAGTTTCGAGTACTCTCAACCCCGTTCTCCAACTCCCGCCAACTGCGTCTCTCCCCAAGCAATTCAATCTATTCACTCCCCCTCGGCCTACAGCACCCATTCTCACCAATCCCACCGGGGGTCAATCTCCGAAAGTGTGCACCATCATTCTCATCCCGCCTCCCCAACAAAGAGCATCCACAGCTACCACTCACCCCCAGGGCTCTGTGAATCATCTTCCAGCCCAGCAGCCAGCATCTACTACGACATAGACAATGCCTCCCAACACGGTGACGGCGTGCACATGTCCCTGAACGGGCTCGCAAACATCTCGGAACATGACGATGAAATGTTCCTCGAGGCGTTTGCAGCTGCCAGTACAGGCGAGATGACTGCTCTAGAGCGCGAGCCGGATTTGCTCATGGGAAAGTTTGAGGATGCATTTGCTACCCACGATGCCGAGGATTTGTTCCGAAATAGTGAGGATGTGTTCTTCGGGAGTCCATAATGACCCCGTTCCCCTCACTCTAATGGAATGAATCGGATAATAGATTGGTGCTGTACGATTGAGAAATGCTGGTGTTCCAGGTAGCGAAGATGTGTCTTCAGACTCCCTTGATGGGAGGTTGTTCCCTTCGCTACCTGAACACAATGGCAGAGATGACGATGTAACGATTCTTCTTGTTTCGCTTACATCACATTCTGGATGGATTGATAGATTGATTGTTGTACGATACAAAGAGACTGAACGGGTAGAAGGAAACACACTTTTCAGGACGCTTTTGTTTCTATCGGTGGCTGTCTCCAGCCTGCCTCGTGGGAAATCAGGGTCGGTGCTTGCTCGGGTCTTGGGTCTTTTTCTACTTTCGCTTTCAGTTTTGGGTTCGCTTTTCTCGCATCTAGGCCACTTGGTCATGATGAAGGTCCTATCTTGTCTTTCGTTTGGAACATGTGTGGCTATACTATGCTATGTTATGATGTGTTATTGGATGGATTTTGCGTTTTTAATGGTTGCTGGGAAAAAATTATATGGATCGGATGGGAAGGGTGGGAATCGGTAAAGATGGAGTGATGGATGAGAGAGAATGAATGATTTACTTAGGTAGTCTATCTGTCTGTCTGTTTTCTCATGCTATGTTATACGATCGTTACGGTCTTTACCTTGACATAGGCTTCGGCTTCCGCGTCGGCTTTTCGTGCATCGATATCTGTTAGATGTGAATTCTATGCTTTGAATGTGTATGTGAAATAAATTCATGCAGGTACTTTTCCGCATATTCTGATCCCTAACTGTCAGGTAATTCCTTCCAGATAGTGCAACACCACATGAGAAGTTCCAATAACGAACCCCAGATGCCACTGAAGGTGTCCTTTCTAATGTAGTGGTTAGCAATCGTCTCCTATATAGTTGGGCTTTAAATAAAGCTAATCAGCAGAAGCAAGATGATACAAAATCTCACTATTTCTGTGTCTGTACCACGATTTCACCAAAACGAACGGTCTTTTCCCTTATTCAGAGGCGTCAGATGCTCAAAGTGAGTGTAAGAGTGTATCCTTGAGGGATCATACTATTCTAATGCGGTACTATGTAGATGCTATCAAAACTTCAATTCTAATTAGTTATAGTATGGGAGAAGCCTAAAAGTTAAGAACGTCGTCCTGGTTTAGCACGACTTCGCCCGGGAGTAGAAGCACTAGAACTCATTGTAGTCTTTTGACCGCTGAGTTCCTTTCAAGCCGAGGGACCAAACTCGCTCGATGGTAGCTCCCAGGTAGCTTCGCCTCTGTTGGAGCAAATGCGATGTCATTTGGGCTCTGATCCAACAGACTAGTCAAGAAATTATCCCCTAACTGGCAGAGCTCTATATCAACTACACAACGATTGCATCCCTACACTTCCCTTTCTCATAAGCCTCCCCGTACATAACACCATCCAGATAGCACTGTCCTATTAGCATCCAACTTCCATCGAGTCTTGGTCACAATACAAATGGAACATCACCCCCTTCCAGAAGAAATAGACAGTCCTCAACCTCCGTACGGTCAGGCACAGGCCCCATCCTCCCTTTCCCGGTTGCCGTTACGATTCTGCGTTAGCAAATCGTTTTCACTCTATCAGCAGCATCGGCCAACATCGTTCTCAGGAGCTCGAAGTCGCAGGTCTCAAAGTATCGATCATACTGCTCATCCGTCATCTCTAGCATCGCGATATACTCCAATGCAACATCCATGGGGCATCCCCGCTCGCCTGGATCCATATTCTCGGATTCACAGAGCACTACCATAACCGTACGGGCGAAGAGATGATCGAATTCTATCTTCGAATAAGCCATCATAACCGGACTCGCAGCCATCGTAGCTTTCCGCCTAGCGGGGTTGATCTTGTTGAGATCAGGCACTACATACGGGTCTACGGGGATAACTTCCACACGTTCTGTATATCAATGGATCCAAGCTTTTCGAGTAGAGTAAATAACTTCCTCATCAGCTGGATTGACGTCTCTACATTCGACAAGTGGTAGTCAGGGACAGGGAGGATTCCATCATTCGGATGCTCGACCAGCCCCAGCAGTGCGAAGATATTATCTCGAGCATCCGCGGCTTCGAATCCGCAGAACTAGAGTACTGATTTCCACCAAACTTTCCACGTGTCTGGCGGGTAGCTCCTCTCGATTCGCAAGGAGTTCATATCGTGGATTCTACGCGCGTCGATGTATATGGACGATTCCGCAATGGATAGGGCGAAGCCTAATAGCCCGCCCTATGGCCGGAAGTAACCGCCGTACGTCAACAACGTCGTCGTGAAGTCCCAGTCTAGAACTGCATATCCCAGGATGAGTGACACGGTCTTTGGGGATGTGATCTCCTGGATGACCCACACGCGACGGAACCAAGGGGAATTGACGATCGCCTTCAACGCGCCTAGAGCATCCGGCGAAACGAGCGTAATGCTCGACATCACCTCGGAAGATTCAGGAATTGAAAGGTCTTTGTATTCGGGATGCGAGATATCCTGTTCGCGAATCTCCTTGAGCCAGGAATAGCCTTTGAACGCCAACTTGACGGTTGAGTCATTGAATTCCCCTAGCCACACGAAACAATCCATCGTCTCGCTGTAGATCCTTCTCATGTGATGGATCTGCTCATTGCGCTCATTAGTATCGTCCTGATTCATGCAAATGGCATCGATCCAGATCCGTCGTGTCTGGGTGCATTTCCTCAGCCATCTCAAAGCTGCGTACAAGTTCGTCGTGACCTCGAACCACATGCCGTCTAATGATAACGGTACCCTCACACTGGCATCCCCCCAACAATACGATAGGGTTTTGTACGGCTCACATTCTCTCAGAGAAGCATCTAGCAATCTCCTTGCTACCGGACCATCGTCTGGACCAGGTGGGACAGAGCGGGGTTGCAGCTCGAGGATTCGGAATGCTGGATTCCCGGCGGTTGAGATGGGCAATAGAGGGTGGTATTCGAACTTTGCTAGACTCGAGTAATCCATCGCCGCTCAGTCATAGATCAGACTCGTGGAGATTGTTCATTGTTACTGTACCTGAACCCCCCCTGGAGATGTGAAATGGTGTTGAGCAGCGGTGGAAGCTCCGCCTCACATTTTTCGAGCCAATGAATCACATTCCCCATCGCGCCACAATTTCACATCTACAGTTGGTCAGTCATTCCTTCGCGGCAAAGACCGAGAGACAATTGCAAAGCTATCGTCTTTTACTATCCGAGGGTAAATAAACATCTCGCCTAAGTCGGTCGCTAAATTTCAAAAGCCTCCATAGTATACAGCCTCTCGAAGGTCCTAGACTATCTCGAAATACCCTTCGTTCGCAGGCATAATCAATTTCAGTGTCCATGAAAGAATGATTCCAAAGACTGACTCTCCCAGATTCGCAGTTGAGTGCTATATTAGCTTCTGTGAGCGGATTTCACTAAAGATGGAGACATCGTCTAACACTGGAAAGACTCTAATATGGAAGTCCCGAAAACGCCCATATTAAACCTCGGAAAGTTCTTGGGTCATTTTTATCGATTGCAAGATCTAAAGGATGGACTACTATCGATCAGGTGCGGGTGCCACAAGCGAGCTGATAAGTAAATAAACTTCTGAGTCTGGTCTGTTCCGAGAAATTACTTGGAACATGTGGACAATCTTGAATAGATATCACATAAAGAATGGTAATGAACTGGACATATGTTTGCTATCTGGATTCAATTGAATATGATAGGCTAGGCAGCTTGCTAGCAAAAATTAACCATTATCGTCGTCCTCATACAGCACGTATCAACTCCTATACCCGAGACTCTTGCTTCAGCGTTGGTGCTGAATCTCAGAGACGTTCTTGTCAGTGGTGTTGGTGGTGCCAAGAGGCTCATCATCATCGAGAATCTTCTCCTGGGGAGCATTGGTGAACTCGAACACTGTGTAGAAATACAATTAGCGAAGTTGTTCTCAAGCAAAGAGTTTATGATCATGGGGGGTAACTTACAATCAACAGGAGTGGTGGTGAACTTGCGAGCATTGACCTTCTTCTGGAAGAGGTAGTCGATGTCGGCAAAGCTGCGGTTCTTGGTCTCAGGGAGGAAAAAGAAAATCCAAATAACCCAGACGAAGCACAGGACGAAGTAGACCATGCCTGTTTTGGCACCCAAGTTCCAAGCATCAGAGCTACTGTTGAGCATGCGGGGGTTGATCTGTTGCACCACGATTTGGAAGCAGACGTAGACGGCGCGACCGAGCACAATGGTTTGGGCTCTGACACGACTGGATGACATCTCGCCGACAATGACATATGTAGTCGGGCCAAGTGAGACTTTGAAAGCACACTGGACGAGGATGAGGAAGACGGCTACAACATATGCCGTGGCTTCTTTCCCGGACGCAACAAAGCCGGCAATGCCGATAGCGAGCATGCAAGCGCCGATGCTGGATGATCCGAAGAGGTAGAATGTACGGCGTCCAATTCGTCCCATGAGTACGATTGCAATTGCAGTTGCAACGATGTTGACAGACTGGATACCCATGTTATAGTTGAAGGCATTGGTGGCGCTCATTCCAACAGACCTAAGCATGATGGCAGCATAGGAGGTGATGGACTGGCCGTTGAAGATCTGGATAGTCCATGCCATACAGACGATGAATGTACGGCGTCTGTTCGTTCCGGTGAAACACTCCTTGTATGATGCGTTCGCGGCTTCGATCTTTTCCATCTCGTTGGTGTGGTTCATGAGAGCCAGAGTCTCAGCCATAGAACGCTCGGTGTAGTGATCCTTTCGTGCAAGACGTCGCAGAGATTTCTCGGCATCAGCTTGACGGCCGATGCGGATCAGGTACCAAGGACTTTCGGGAGCAAAGTATCCGACGAGGAACAACGGCGGAATCCAAGCCCATTGCACACCGTAGGGAATACGCCATCCGGCATCCTTCTGGGGATCAATGGCCAGCGAGCCACGGAGAACACCGGTTGCAAGGAAACTTCCAGCTCCCCAGCACATGGAAACCCAGGCGGTCAGGTATCCACGCATGGCTGGAGGGCAAATCTCTGCTGCATAGGCAGTGGTAAGCGTCTGGAAGATACCCCATGGGATACCGCAGAGGATGTTGCCGACGAGAAGCATCTCGATGTTCTGGGCGAAGAAGAGGACAAAGATGGTGCATGCCATTCCGACCATAGCACCCTGAGACAAAGTTTTAGCCAATATTCAAGAGTTCAGGTAGTTTCGTGATTTGTGATTGCTTACCATGTACACCTTCCTGGATCCGAAGCGGGATTGCAAGTAACCGTTGATCAGGAGACCAATGATCGAACCACAGTTGTTTCCAGCTCCGATACCTCCCTGCCAGGCGGTAGAGATATGAAGCTTGCCTTTCTTATCGGGCCATCCGAATTTGCGAAGGTAAGCTGGATGGACGAAGAAGTTGTTGATCAAGCCAACATCCATACCCTCCATGACAAGCGCCAAACTGAGGAGCATGCTGTAGATTGTGGCAGGTCCGTACATTTTGAAGAGCTCCTTTTTGGGGAGGGTTGCCTCTTGGTCGTTGTTTGCAACGGCGCCTTCGATGAGCTCCATGTTTGGTGTGTAGGCGGCATTTTCGATGTGCGAGGGCATGGGCTTACCCACTTCCCTCTCATCCTTTGAGGGATCAACCTCTGTGACGGCCATTATTGCTAACTCTCTGAGGGAACACTCAGATGGGTATCTTGACAAGTGATTGGGCAGTGCCGGCGAAACCAAGGGAGAGGAGTAGGAGAAGAGGCGAGGATGCACAGGTTGGATCGTGTTTGAAGAGGGGAAATGTCTGGACTTATATTATACAGACCGACCAGCCACCCACGATGCCAAGTTCGAGGGGAGGCACGACAGGTAAGGATATCACATCTGGCGGCGGTCACCCTGGCTCACCCAAGAATGCCAAGTCCCAAGTCTGAGTTTGGTACTGAATATGCATGGAAAATCACCGCCATGTGCTGCCCATGCCTCCCACTTGGTAGAATTCCTCGTCTAGTGCAAATGTTTACCAGCGAAGAATCCTTAAAAGAGCATAATATTCCGCGAAGCGCTGAAAACATAAAGATATCCAGCCACCCTCACTGATCCCATTGTGTCTAGCATCATGTATGTGAAAAAGGTTGGGTGGAGGTCGACGAGGGTGTTTCCACCAATGGGACTTCGAGTTGCTGGTAGTGGCAACTATCGTATCCAACAATTTCACTCGAACGCAAGGAATCTCGGTCGGTTCGAGTCATGATTCACCGAGCCTGCATCAGTCTGGGACATCTTCCTCCGACCTCCCCTTCAGTCCCCGCATCCCCTCTCGTCCCATCTCACCCTCCATCTCGCCTCCATCTTCCCCGCGGGGCTCCTTAGCCAAGGCCATAGTGTTGAGGCACAGCCGCGCCGGCCAATGAAATGTAGTGAAGTTCGGGGAACCCCCCTCTAGTGTCTTGGGCAGCGGATATTGCGACTCAACGATCTAAAGTGCCAGGGGGCTGGTGTGGACGCCAAGACAATGTTCGGAACGTTGTCCGTGTTTGGTGCTATCTCCTGACTATTTACGAGCATGTGCTTTGGGCCCAGATGACACGTCGAACAATTAATGCGTGGCTAAGGTGTGGAAGGAACGCTTCTCTTCGCAACGTGTGCCAATTTCAAGCCCAGTGATTCTCAAGTGCAGTTGCCGACTTGGTATTTTCAGAACCTGGCAGGGACTCGCTTAACCGGTAGCTAGCCGGGCCTTCTACAGGGAGCCGAGATGCCTCCTTGGATTCCAGCGGGCTAAACAATTGTGCTTACCTTGCATACTTTCTTAGGAACTGCATACTTCCAGGTTTGGTCAAGAAACCGCCTGAGGTCCTCGTGCAGTAGCAGCAAGAGATAGCCGCCAACCAAAGACTTGTGCCGCATGACAGATGCTAAGTGGATCCAAGAGCCCTGGGGGTTTGGTCTAGTCCGGTGGGTTTGAACGAAGTCCAGTACTGTATGATTGGGACTCGAGTCACTCCAGGAAATTTACCCCGTACTTCTTTACTTTTCAACCATCAACGTTGCCCAGAATGTCTTTTCAGCTCGGGTACTTTTGATTTGAATCCACCTGAGTGCTCCAACTAATTCCTCGCACTGGTGTGTCATTTCGCTGCCATGCACGACTTTCTCGTCACCTCCAACTCCAAGTATGGGGTCCCCCAGTCGTCATGCAGCAAAGGTTTTTATTGACAGACGGACGTGGGGTTCTTGAACAAAGTTCACCGAGTGGGGTTCCTTGTTCCCGGTCTAGGCCACCTTCCCCTCAAATTATCCAAGACTAACATCAACTCTATTTCTTCGCCCACGGAACACGGCAGGAGTCGCCGTCAAGATGGATGTTCGTTCCAGTGGAGTGGTTCCTAACCAAATCCCTAGCAAACTCAAAGATTGATAATCTAGCCACACATATCAAACATGAGGTTATCTTTCCAGGGAGTGAATGGGGTCCTCGATTGCACCCATGATTTTGCTTCTAAATAATTTGTACTAAGCCTTTTTCGTGCATTTTCTCTGCTACTTCGCTGTGCAATTTTTGATCTGGCATGATATGTTCCCATTTTACTGCGAAATCTCACCCGAGTCTTGGTAGTGACAAGCTACCAAGCCTCATATCAGACAACTTACCCCCAATAAGTTTATATGAATATGAAGCGACGTCTCCAGAGTCGCGACCAGTCATTTACAACTTCGGTATTGAGTCGGGGTTCTGGCTTGCGACGTCAAGGAAGATATCACAAATGAGCGAATGGTTTTGAGCCGTTTACCGCTTTGGAACTATTTCTTATAGTTATACTCATTGGGGCCCAACTTGTCACTCTTCTACAAGGAAATACTCATGCAGATGTGGGGTACATTCAATACTGCACAATTAAAGATCCGATGCACTGGTAACCCATTACAGCGAACTGTATCTTGATCTTGTGCTTCACAGTGCATAATACCACGCAAGCTCGAACGAATGCCCTGTCAAAAACAACCAGATGTAGCAACAACTCGACCAAGCCACCGGGAAACTTCTCGAAGCTAATGCAAGAAAGTAGGTTTGTGCCAATGTGGCCAAGACTGGGCAGGTGCTTCTCCAAGATATCTTCGCAGTTCTCGGTCCTGTACCGACCGAGGAGGCGTCCGGGCTGAAACTCGGTACGGCCGTTGACTCGAACACTTCAATTTACAACGGCTATACGGAGATCTCGACCACTGTTTTTGAGACCGAGGCTTTAAATAATTCAAGAGAAGCTGAGAAGCTCGGGTGAACCTTACTCCGTACGTTTCCCTTCGGACTATTTCCTTATTGGGATTGTTCAAAGGAAGGAGAATAGTGGCTGGGTGGACTAGCTTGAAAATGACTACTTCCCCTGAAAACTGAGGAGGGGTTCGTCACAACAACTCTTGCTTCCAACATCGAGCAAATTGAGACATTCTCTCTTCGAAAAGTAATAAGTGTGTTCTTTTTGACGATACGCCTATTTCATGGTGCCACTGAACGAAGAGATGGCACATCTCGAAAACCAGCAGGAAATAATTCCATCGCTCCGAGAACGTGTGGTAAGTTTTGTCAAGCGAACACTACCAAGTATGAAGCGCTCTATTGAGGTTTAACCTGTTGAGTGCCGTACTCGACGGCGAACCACCATGCGCCGAGTGTGTCGCAGATTTCCGACATCATGCGGTAATGGGAGTTCCACACGATGGACGTCACGGTTCAAGTTAGTAACACAGATGTCCCGTACAAAAAGCAGGACGAAATCATCAAGAATTCAACGAGGTAAGATGCTTCGTCAGTTTTCACTTCCCGTTCATGAACTTCCATCTAGGAATGTCGACTTACTTTGTAAAATTTACAGGATCGGACATGGCTAAGTTTAAGATATGCTGCCACAAGTCTCCTCAGCTCTCTCAGGACATCTACGATCTGTGAAACATCAATGAGTCTCACGGAAGGAATCGAAAGAATATTATGGTCCGCCATGCCGATGATGAGGGAGGCACAATGCGGGGAAAGAGTGAGAAGGCATACCCGCTCCAGGAAATGCTCGAGGAAGTGCTCTGAAAGACAACGTTGAGGGATTTCTTTTGCAAGAAATATGGAGGGTTCGGTTGCTTATGAAAAATTCAAGGCTTGGTTTGCAGCAGAGGAGTAAGACTTCGTTCTTGCGTTCGTCTTCATTATTGATGTGTTCCGAAGATAGGGAGGCATCGGAACAAGCTTTCTTCGAAGTCGGGACTGTCAGACTGTCGTGATTAAATTCCAAATTTCATGAAAGGGAATACATGTGGTGAAAGAGAACAAAATGAGGAGAATTAAAAGCAGTGACATTCATTTTCAATATAAATGGCGAAATCTCACAAAATTCATCCATCTCTTAGGTGCTCATGTTTAATATTTCCCATCATATCCTTCTTCGGTGCTTACAAGGGCTTCTTAGAATATATAGAGTGATTCTACTTTCATAGACCTACACTAATTTCAAACCAGACAGTAGACTAATAAGCTGTAATAGCATCACTTCGCCACTACATTCGCGCATCACCTCAAAACTTGGGCCCGATCTTAAGACCGGCTCGCTCGCTTACCACTTGAACCACACCACAACCAACCTTAAGCCGTACAATTAACTAGCCGGAATTTTGATTTTCAAGCGAGCCACACCCTCGGAGCGATTCACCCCTCCAAATCTATTTTGAGGGCCACCGACAACTTCATAACAACAACTATTAATAAAATAAAAAGTTAATCGCGATAAGATTTTCCATAAAGTAAACACTTTTATTAAATCAGATTTTTGTGCAGCGCGATATTCGTTAAGTAATAATTGACTCTTTTGTAACGGGCATTTTGGTGGCTCGCGCCTTACCTGCTTCTTAATATTGCGACGTTTATTATTCTTTAAATAATTCCACAATTACACGTCCAAATCAAAAGATATATATATATGTGATTAATACTTTATATGCCAATTTTATGGCGATCAACTTTTTATTTATTTAAACGTTGTTTGGGGTAAATTGCTCTAGAGGTTGGTGGGGCAAAAAAATAATTCCGGCTAGTTGTACGGCTGTAATGACTCCCTCATTGACTCATCGGATCATCGGAGATACGTAGGTAGTCCAGATTCCAATGTTCCATACATTAATTATATCATTAGAACCTCATTGCAATTTCCTTCGCAGTTTTTACAATCCAAACCACCGTGGTCTTCGTGTACGACAACTCACAGTCAATACACTGTATTCTATCCACAACCATGGAGTCTCTACCAGAGAAGATCAGGTAAGCCCACCAGCTCTCATAAACAAAATTCACAATACAATTGCTATTGTCACCTTAAGCACAAATACATACTGATTTAGTTACAGCAAGAATGAGCAGAAGAGACGAGCCAAGCAGCAGGAGAAGCAACAGAGGCTGAGCCAGCAACCTCCTCGTCCTGTTGCTCAAAATTCACAATCGACCAGAGAGCCGGAGATACTTCCACATCAGCACCATGAAAACCGACTCAAGCTTTTCCAAAACATCCGATCGACTCCAGGGCACAAGCTATACCCGTCGGACTTCGAGTCCAATGTAACGAATTTGGCTGCCTTTAAGGTACAGTGGGGGTCGCTCGAAACAGGCGAAGAGAACACCTCTATTGAAGTCAGTGTTCGTGGGAGGATCATTTTCATACGCTCAGCTGGTGAGCGTCTGCGATTCTACATCATCCAGAATGGAGAAGAGCAGATACAAATTGTCTCTCAAGCCAAGGAGGGGGCAGACATGGAATCATATCTGCAACAGCACGAGCATCTCGGTAGAGGCGATATCATCGGAATAGTTGGCCATCCCGGTCGGACTGCACCACGAGGCCGTCCTGTGGGCGAACTATCAATCTTTGCAAGTCAGATCATTCTTCTCGCGCCATCCTTATGGATGATTCCCAAGGACACAGGCTTCACGGATGCCGAGCAAAGACATCGAAATCGTCCTTTGGATTTGATCGTTAACCGAAAGACTCGCGATATGTTCCGCACACGCCATCAGATGAATCTCTACATCACCAATTTCCTCAGCAACCGCGGATACATTGGTGTCGAGACCCCAATTCTTAGCCAAGTAGCAGGTGGTGCTGCAGCCAAGCCATTCACGACTTTCCACAACGACTTGAAGAGGAATCTATTTCTTCGGATTGCCACCGAACTTCCTCTGAAGCAGCTGGTCGTTGGAGGACTCGATCGAGTTTTCGAAATCGGACGAGTTTTCAGAAATGAGGATATCGACTTGACGCACAACCACGAGTTCTCCAGTTGTGAGTTCTACCAGGCGGACGCGAATTACAACGATATGATGGCCCTTACGGAAGAGATGATCTCGGGACTCGTCAAGAAGGTCACTGGGTCATATGTCACTGAATTCACTACTCAAGCTGGGGAAGTCCATGAGGTCAATTGGGCCACGCCTTGGAAGCGCATTGAGATGATCCCGGCTCTTGAAGAAGCTACTGGAGTCAGGTTTCCGGACAGTGATCAGCTCCACACCGAGGACACCAGAGAATTCCTCATCAAGCTTCTCGAAAAGCACGGAGTCACTTGCTCGCCCCCCCAGACTAATGCTCGTCTGCTCGATAAGTTAGTCGGCGAATTTATCGAATCGGTTTGCATCAATCCGACCTTCATTATGCATCACCCTAAGATGATGTCTCCTCTCTCTAAGTCTCATCCTCTGTACCTAGGCCTGACGGAAAGAGCCGAAGCTTTTGTTTGCAAGCGCGAGATCTGTAATTTATTCACAGAACTGAACGATCCTTACGAGCAGCGTGAACGCTTCCTGGAACAAGCAAATCAGAGGGATCAAGGCGACGATGAGGCGCAGTTGATCGACGAGGATTTTTGTCGTGCCTTGGAGTATGGCTTGCCACCGACTGGTGGCTGTGGATTTGGTCTTGATCGCATCCTTATGTTTCTTACCAACCACTACTCGATTAAGGAGGTTTTGGCTTATCCTATGATGAGGGATGAGGGAGGAAAGGCAAAGTCCAAGCAGGAGCAGGTAGCTGCGGATACAGATGCCGACGAGAGTAGACTTAGGGAGAAGCAGAAGAGGCTTGTAGAGTTACAGTCTCAGATGGCACAGTTGGAGGGAGAAATTGCCGATCTATCTATCAAGCAGGAGGCTACGAGTGGATGAAGAAGAAATGGGAAAGAAGATTTGTATGGTACATACAAATTAACATACCATCTTCAGCTTCAAAATCGCACTATCGCCTAGAGCTTAACTCAGATCTTTCGTTATCAGAATTGTTACATGGGTTTGAAATAAGAGATTTAGGGTCCCAGAGGCACCGGACGGTCCTTTTGCGCTCTCGCCTCTTTCTCCTTATCAAATGGCAGATCTTCGACATAAACATCATACTTATACCTGCTTCCAGTATGATCACTCCTCAACTCTTTCTGCCCAGCACCATAAACCTTCTCTCTAGCCGTCAACGGTACCGCATCCTCTTCCGGAGCCTGGGGATATAGACCCCTCCTTCTCAATTCCGGCACCAACAAATCAACCACGTCTTCAAACGTCCCGGGAGTCGTCACATAACCCAAATTAAAACCATCAACATCAGCCTCTCTTACCCACCTCTCAAGCTCATCCGCAACCGTACTCGGCGATCCCACACTCACCGGCCCAAGACCACCAATCGAAGCCATCTCCGCCACAACTTCCGGAGTCCACTCAGGCACGTTCTCACTCGTCGTCGTAAACGCACTCAACGCACTCGTAACCTTATGTGCCTCCTTCGAATCCTCCTCCGTGATCTTCTTCCCAAAGGGTAATTTCGAGAAATCGATTCCCGTCCATCCACTCACGAGGACGAGACCTCCGATCGTAGAGGCGTATTTCTTGTACTCGGCTAGCTTGGCGTGAGCTTCTTCGTCGGTGCGGCCTAGGATGGGCGTGAATGTGCAGAAGAACTTTATGGATTTGGGATCGCGACCTTCTGCTGCTGCGAGGGCGCGGATGTTGGCTATTTTGGGGGCGAGCACGGAGGGTGCGTGACCTGTTACGAATATTGCTTCAGCGTGTTTAGAGGCGAAATGTGATCCTGCTCTGGTAGGGGATGTGTCAACATAAACTTCAGAGTTATATCATTCTCACAATTATGGGAATAAAAGTTACAAAATAGATGGGAAAGAAAGAACGATACTTACGCCGAGGTCCCAGCCTGGAACAAGAACGGTGTCCGTTGCGGGGAAGGATCAACAATATGTCTACTCTCGAGATCATAATACTTCCCATGGTGATTGATTGTCCTGACCAGATCCGGATCTATGTAAGCGTCATTCTCTTTATCCTCGATAAGAGCGTCGCGGCTCCATGATCCCTCCCAGAGTTTGTAGAGAACTCGGAGGTACTCGTCTGCTTGGCGGTACCGCTCGTCGTGCTCGATGGGTGTGGTGATGCCGATGGCTTTGAAAGCCGCTTTCTTCCATGAAGTGACGATATTCCTGAACCGGTCAGATCTGTTTGAAGGAGGGAAATTTGAAAGAGTAATCTTACCAGCCAATTCGTCCATTTGTCAAGTGGTCGAGGGTCGAGAAACGCTTAGCGAGTAGGAAAGGGGGTTCGAAAGTCGTGCTGGCTGTGATTCCGAATGCAAGATTTTTCGTCGCTGGAATAGCATCAATATCTACACTTCAAATCTTATTCCTTCCCAAGGTAGACTGACCAGCAGCCATAGAACTAATTGGCTATTAATTTATCAGCTTCAGCATCCACAAATCGCTTTGCGGAAAAGTGACTTACGATCGTCGGATCCGTCATCGGCCACTGCGCTGCTCTTCTAATACAATTGTCTAGACTACCTTCGTAAGTATCATAGCCGCCGTATGTATCAGCAAGAAAGAGCGCGTTGATGTTTCCACGCTCGAGGATCTTGGCGAGATCGATCCAGTATTTCAGATCACGTTTCGTAGATGAGCGATCTTCTGGGTTCTGGACTTGCTGTTAGTTGGACTATTTGAACGATGAAATTGGATCAAGCGAGACTCGTCCAAGTCGAACACCTTATTTCGAGATTGGAGGCGGGGAGATACAGACCTTCCACTGTCCTGGGCTCAAATGGCCTACAGTCGACATGTCGAAGGCATTGAGCAGGATTTGTTTCTTGGGCTCTCCATTTCCATTCCGGGACTCTCTTTTCGTTTCACTTCCGCCTGACTCTGTCTTGTACCCATTCAATGTCCCATTCTTGTTAGGCGTTGATGCCGGCACGGAAGTCTGATGCCGTTTCGGCTTCGGCGACGCCGCAGCATCGGAAGAGCGAGTTATTCGTTTCGGCATCCCGACTGTTGTTTCCCAGCTCCAAACAGTACAGACGCATCTGTTTTCTTTTTCTATATGAACAATAGAGTTTTGTTTTATAAAATGTTTAAGAAGCTCGTACGATTGTAACGGGCCGATCGATGTGCGATGTTGCTTACAGTGCCCGCAATTGCGTGCTTCTGCCGTGTTATGAGCACTATCGAGATATCGTCTGCGCATATTGAAAAGTCAACGTCTTTGCATAAGTGGGATTTCAAGAGACTTATGAGTCTTGACGGGCGTTTTGGGTGCTGATCTTGAGTTGGGACCGAGAGATGTCATGGAAAAGTCGAAATCTGGCACGAATAGTGGGCATCGCTCTCCTGTAGCTGCATTGTCACTTGACAGTTGGGAGAGCTCGATTGGATTGAGTTGAGAATCGTACTTGGAAATAACCACGACTTATCTCCCGATTGCTGAAAATATGCCTGAAAGCGTCCCCAAGACCAAGAATGTTTCGACGAAAGTCGCAGGTCCGGATTCATATCGATGCGGAAGCTCAGCGGCGGGAATTCCTGTTTACTTTCAGCCCCGATAAAGATAAAACAATCCGCAGAAAAGTTGACTACCCATTTCTATAGTTGATCGGCTTGACGTATGTCATTGAAAATGTAAGTCGTTGTGGTACTGTAAGATGCCAATCCATTCCTCTGAGCCATGCTGACCAATCGAACAGATCGAGTATACAAATGCTACTAGTGTAAAGGTGTTGCAAGTTGGACAGCCAACGAATATCATGATTCATTTGAATATGACGGCTTATGAGTACAATTTGGTTCAATCGATCAATTTTGTAAGTGGCGACCCCGCCTTCACTGAGAGACAGTTGCTTGTCACTGCCTCTGCGGATCCCCACTCGACTCCAAGCTCACCTCGGCGATTTTCCTCCTCAACTCCTCAGATCTCATACATCATAATCGAAGTACCCAGAAATCTCTTCCTCAAATGGGTAGCACATCGCAATTGGCAATTCCGTATCATCCTGTCGCGGGGAATCGTTCTCGCTGGCCACGCTGCTGTGAAAGAGACGGATGGTCTCTACACAGTCTGCTTCTTTCTCGGCACGATAGAAGCCGGCATTTTTCTAGGTCTTGCACTCCAGTTTTGCTCATGATATCGATGTGATGAGATGGGCAAGCCAATAATGTGGATGTTCGGTTTAGGGCGGCGTTCGTGACGTGGATTTGTGGTGAGGCGTTGGTGTTCTTCGTCACACTCGCTGCGACGAGGGATAAATACGCGGTATACATTGCTTGTGTTTTTGGTAATATGCACTATTGGGTGTATTTAATCCAATTCTGGGCATGTAAATCATCCAAATATGTTACGATCACTGAAAGTGCTTGCTGATGGCTTCGTAGGGCGGTCTTCCGCACTTACTGGCACAACTGAAACGGTGTTTGCACTTGCCTTCCAATCATGTGTTGAGCTGGTAGGCGGTGTCATTGGTTCTCAACTGTTGCAGTCCCAGTACACACATAATGAGCGTGAAGTCCTGTTCATGAGTTGCGCTGCTTCCATCTGTGCCAGATGGCTTGTAAATTTGTGGACGTGGTGGTTGACCAGGACTGTTGGGTAGGATGTGAGAAGAATTCGACAGCCAAGAGTTGAGTCTGAAAGAGGGGCGAGGTCTTTGCTGATGATAGTGTGAAAGTGTTTGAGAAGGGAAAGTTTTTGGCAGGGGTATCGTCAAACGAGAAGAGGCCACCGAAACAGCTTGAGATCTGAGAAATGGGCTTCCGCGTTGTCAAGATATCCTGGTAATTGGTAAAACACTGTTTCGCAGAGATGTTTCTTGAGAGTGCAAAGTGGACCGAGCATATCGTTGAGAGCGAAAGTTGAAGATAAACAGAAGTTTGTTGGCCATATTTGATGAGATGGCTGGTGCCGGTGCCTGAAGACTTGACTTCAAGAGCCTCAAATGCGCTGCTGCGAGTAGCCGGGGTGCACCATGTTACGTTGAGTTCTGAGACCACCCCGTATTTAAGTTGAATAGACCTTGTTGATTCAATACTCAATCTTCTGAACGCATTGTAGCTAAGTATAACTGCTCAAGCTAGGTAGCTTTCAGGAGAATTCGGAGTCGAAAAGAATCTTAAGGAACACAAGAAATAAAGCTAAAATTACGTAGTAGTTTTGCACTAAGGTACTGTTATAGTTAGAGCCGAGCAGTTATTCTTTTGAATCTACTTGATTACCGCATGAATTCTTCGTACAATCTTTCATAAATCGTGAGTTTCGGGCTATTCGAGGGATACCTCAGGTGGACACATCTGTTTCTGTCACGTTGTGGTTATACTTCGGAAGTCGAGGAAGAGTTGCTGGGTGGCGAATCTTGGAAAGAAAAACATTCGCTGAGATGTCCGTCTGTTCACGAGTCAGATATTCAGAGGGTGGAATCAGTATGTTATTCACTTCATCCCACTCTTGTGATTACAACGACCGACCGCCAAGTTTGTTTGACCTCCAAAAGAAAACATTCGTCAAAACTCGCTAAAATTCGTCATCGGCCGACTCCTGGATTCGAGCTGGCTGATAACCGATTTGGACTCCACAATCGCAACAGTTTGCCTATGAAATCTCCTCCTTTCATCGAATGTTGCCAACCCCCATTATCGATTTTGAAAATTATGCACACTTGCGGAGAACTGATGGTGCAACTCTGGACCCGAAGCACGATTAGTCGTTCGCGGACCTCTCCTGTATCTATCAAACTGGGTCGGCCCTATTGAATCTATCAAACACTGGGGCATATGTACATTTTTGCACGCCGGATCGTCTACCACGCGGCGAGAAATGCGGTTCGTTGACCAAATCTGTGGGACAACAGCGGTGCCAAGAAGTAAGGGTGATTACTCTCACTTGCGGATCTCTCACCTTAAATGCCACTCCACAGATATATTTATAGCGGACTCCCATCCTAAACTTGGAATAATCATCTCGATTCTTTTCGTGTTCTTGTCTTTCCTCGCTCTAGATGTATGCTCAACGTCAAGGCCGTGCCCCATGGCACTGGTACGCCAAAAATGACACCCCAGAAGAGCGAAAGCTTATCCAAAAGCTTGATCTCTTGATTGTTCCGTATGCTGTTGTGGCCTATTGGATCAAATATATTGACCAATCGAATTTGAGTATGAGGATCTTCCATATATGCCGACTCGGTTCTTGAGAATTATCTAACAGAGGACAGACAATGCCTACGTTTCGGGAATGCAAGAAGATCTCGGCTTCCGCAAGAATCAACTCGTCAACCTGCAATCCATGTATGTTGCAGGTGCAGTCATTGGTCAACTACCTTTCACGTTCCTCTTCCCAATGTTTCCTATGAACTGGACGATCCCTGCTCTGGAACTCGGGTGGGGAATCTTCACGCTGTTGCAGTATCGCACGCAAGGGTTTGGAGAATTGATGGCTTATCGATTCTTCGTTGGTATTTTTGAGGTAAGTCCAAATCTGTTCAAATCTGAAACTCCAAAAAATTATTCGAAGAAATGTGTAATGCTGATCACCATCGCTCCAGGCCGCTTTCTTCCCCGGCGTCCACTACGTTCTCGGCGCTTGGTATCGAGGAGATGAGCTGGGAAGAAGAGGGGGTGTATTTTACGTCGGCCAAATGTTGGGAACGCTCACGGCGGGTATGATTCAAAGTGGAGCAACGAAGAATCTACATGGCGTCCGCGGTCTCGCAGGGTGGAGGTAAGACGAACTCACTGCGCTAGACTTCCATAATGTCAGGGCCTCAAATCTAACTCCGAATAGATGGATGTTCATCATCAGCGCTCTCATGACCTTCCCTGTTGCCATTGCAGGCGTCTTCATATGGCCAGGCACACCAGCCCGACCCAACAAGCTCTTCCTCAGCGAAACCGAACTCGAGCTCGCAATTTCTCGCCTCCAGAAGAACAAAGCCGACGTCGACGAACGGATCAAGAAAACACGCCTCCAACTCCTCAAACAGATATTCACAGATTGGAAAGTCTACGTTCTGACTTTCTGGGCCGTGCTCTTTTGGAATGCCGGATCGACCTCGTATGGGGGATATTTACTCTGGTTGAAGTCCTTGCATCGATTCTCAACGCCCAAGGTCACGCAGTTGGGCACCACGGCTCCTGCACTTGGTATCTTCTATGTACTCTTTGTCAACTTCTCGTCGGATCTGATATGGGGACCAAGTGGAGCCATCACATTTGCCCATACTTGGCATTTCACCGCCATGGTCATCCTCGCCGTCTGGGACGTCCCCGAGGCAGCAAAATGGTTCGCCTTCAACAGCGCGTACACACAAGTCGCTATGTCCTCCGTACTCTACGGTTGGGCGAACCATATCCTCCGCCACGACAGCACACAGCGCAGTGTCATCATAGTCTTCATGAACCTCTTTGCACAGAGCACGACTGCTTGGACCGGGATTTTGGTATTCCCTACTGTCGAGGCACCGAGGTTCCTGAAGGGTTGGACCTTCTGCGCAACAAACAGTCTGGTATTGATTGCCTTTACCTGGTTAGTCATTCGGCCGTTGTCGAGAAGAGAGGAGAGGAAGTTCTTGGCTGCTGGAAGTGAGGAGGGGATTCAGAGTGAGAGAAGTTTGGACGAGGGGACTGAAACTGTTTCGGTTACCCCGAAGAAGATATGAGAATAGATGCTTGAAGGAAATGAAGTCGAACAAACATTCATCAGTTGCGAGATGTGGGACTTAAGTTATGCTAGGGCTGGAAACAGGCTTTCTTGAACAAAATAATGGTAATCTACCAAGAAATTAACATTCTTGAATGAATCTACGAGTCTAGCTTTTTGGCTGAATTGGTAAATTTCCAAGTGATTTCTAGTCGATTGTAAGTCCTGAGTTTAAGAAGCCAGCCCATTCCACTGCAACATATATTGGCCTGTTCGCCTCCACGGAACCTTCGTCGCGGATCTCGATCTCAACCTCCATTTCGATATTCTTCCCATCACAGTTCTTTCCCTCCCAAAATATCTTGCACGGATAGTACTTCCGAACACGGCGTCGAATGATCGTGTGAAAGACTGCCCATCAATTCGCCTTCTGGTCCATGCCCCGAATCTAATTTGCTGTGCACCACTTCCTCCAACTCATCGACTCAACAGTTTTCGAATTTATCACCAGAATGATGCTGCCTTCGACCCCTATCTCAGCTGTTACTTATTCTGGGGCCGGGTATCCGTATTATGCGCTCAACGAAGAGTCTACCGGTTGTGTGAGGATGTTTGAGGGTATGAAAAGTATTGGTCAGATGGAGAGGGAGAATCGACGACAGACGGCACTTCATAAACAAGAAGACAAGATCTTGACATGAATCACCCCGTTATCTAACGAGCATCGCAACTTTACTACAGTTTCCAAGATGGTTGAGAGACTGGAGAAGATCCAGGTGGCGAGTGATCTTTGAGGGGTTTTGGTAGCCTGACGCTTGTTTCTGGAATCATGAATGGGCGGGTTTTGGATACATTTTGGCAATTCAGCAGTTTTGTAAAATATCACTTGGGACACAAAGTGCTTCAAAGATAATTCTGAGAAGCATGCGGTACGGTGGTTCGTCAATTTTCTGCAGAGAGGCTCACGCAAACTTTAGTTGCTCTTGACTGTGACTGAAAATTATTCACCGAGTGTGAGGTAAAGTCAGAAGTCATTGTCAGCTTCACGGCCACCTTCTAATTATCAGAAACTGTCCAAAACAAATTATCTAACTTTTTTTTTCCTTAAAAAAAGTTGCCCTTGAACGATTGTACAAACGGCTGATCGGGTCGGGGAGACTGAGTGAACTCCACAATTTTTATCATATGAAACGAGTATATTTAGTATTCAAGGGACCGTCGAGTGGCTTTTCAGCTCTCTTGCTCTCGTGCCTGCCATTACACGTTGCGCCGTCCCGAAGGTTATACCAACTCGCTTCCGAAACAAATAAACAATCAGCTGCCTTGTCACCCCTCAACTTCCTCTTCAAACACTCTTCATCCTCTCAACTCCCCACCCACCTCAAATCATACTTCAATCGCTGCCAATCTCACTACCAACCTCACTACTCTCATTGTTGCGAGAGCACCCCCCAAACAAATTATCATCTCTGAACTTATCACCAGAGAAAGGCATCACTTTCAAATCACAAAGGTAAGGTGGATCTCACCTTCATAAATCATCTGCATATTAATTTGATCATAGTCCTTATTCAAGATGTCTCTTGTTCTTCCAAGCCAGGAGCTTAGCGTCGCCCTCAAAGATCCCATGTTATCTTCTGGCCACAAAACCATCAGAGTAACTTACGGCGGCGGAGATCATCTCAACATATCTCTTCGGCGGACTATTCGCGTTCCAAACAATGTAACCTCTCATAATTCTCGCCCTGACTGCGGTCCATTCCCAGTCTATTCTATCAAAGATTACAAGGAAAAGCTTCCCAAGACGATGACTGGAAAAGGTGACTTGTTCGTGCCGATCTATGTATGGTGAGCAGAAACCCGACACGATACATGCAAAGGTGAATGAATATATTGTACAAGCAGCTAATATGGTTATCTAGAGCGGGAAGCTATGTGAATCAAGTTCGAATCAAGCCGGCCCTTTGCAATTAAGATGTATACTGGCTGAGTGAACGTGGTGCCTGGCGAGCCGGTTTCGGAGGGATTGGCGACCATGCTACGTCGAAAGCAGCGCATGTCTGAGGGCAAGACAATCCAGGATTACATCGTGTCAGAATCTCAGGCTTCTCAGAAATGGACGATGGGGTTACCACAATCGACGGTACAATATTTCAGTTTGTGGGAACACCATCTGCCTCCGGCTACTTTGTTGATTCCCAAATAGCCGGTAAGGATTCATTGGCAAACTTACAGATTGAGGTCATGCTGACAAAGCGGAAAGCAATGTGTATTGTCGTCAAGACGCTGACTGGAAAGTCGATTCCGATTGATGAAGTTGATGGTGACACCACTGCTGGGGGGTTGAAAAATCTGCTTGAGAAACTGAAGGGCATTCCGATGGCCCAACAACGTTTGATCTACGGAGGATGTCAGCTTGCAGACAGTAAGTCAAAAATGATAGATATCGAAATTCTGACAACGTCTGGTGGTATAGACAAGAAGCTTTCTGATTACAATATCACACATGCATGATATATCCTTAGTCTCAGGCAATTTAATCTAGCTAATGTCCAAACAAGGAGTCGGTGGTCCATCTCAATTTACGACATTTCGCTAGCGGATCTCTCGACCCAGAAGACTTGGCACTTGAAAAGAAGAACGCAGACGGTATGGCTGAGAACACGGTTACCCCGCGGGAGTTCACCAACCAAGCAATCGTCAAGGATCCAGTCCCTGCAGGCGAATGGGACCTGCAGAATACTATTCTCTTCAACCTGCAACTGATGAATGCTTCTACATTCGAGGCAGTTCTTGGTATCAAAGCACCGAAGACACCCATCACTGCGAGTCTGTACAGAAAATATAGATACCCCTTCATGAAGTCTTACGAAGAGCTAGGTGGTATCAACGGTATTGCGGAGGTTCAGAAGAAGAGGGGCAAGAAGAGAAAATGGGAGGAGAGTGATTCCATTCGAGAGGTCGAGCCTAACACGGTTGATGGGGAAAGACCGTTCCTCCCGGTATCTGAAATGGAACTGGTTCTGGCAAATGTCGAGTTGGAGCAGGATATTTGAGGGGTTGACACCAAACTGAGAGATTGTTTCATTCATTGCTTAGAGAAATATGTGGTCAGAGATTTTCTTTTACTTGCGCTGATTTCAGTTTTCATGAGAAACGTACTTTCGCGGCGAAACAACGGCAAAATGGGCTGTGGCATGGTGGGGGGAAGCATTTGTTGCTCAATGAGCAATGAACACAACTTCGAGACTTTAACTTTAAAATGCACAATGGATTTCAACACTCAAGTATGCCATGCTAACAAAACCAACCGTCATGAAATGAAGCTGTTGATAGAAATCTACAGCAAACTATCAACAGCCGAAGTTTCAGACTAGTCGTGATACATGCTATGCGACCAAAGACCCAAAAGAAGGCAAACAAACCCAACGAAAGCAAGAACCACAGAAATCGATCTCTCAACCTCAAGTTCCCTCTCTGCCCTCTCCGCTCTCAGTTTTTGATCCCATCCCCTATCAAGCGCCGTCACAAAATTCCACACCATTTTCTGCGCCCGTTTCAATTCCTCCTGCTGCCGTATAACCGCCTTCTCAGTCTTCGCCTTCATCCTCTTATTCACAGCTTGCATGTCTTTATTCAGATTATCAGCTTTGGATAGAGCTGAAATCCTCTCTTTTAGCTTCTGCTCGGTTCTGTTGTGTGCTGAGATCTCGGTGTTGAGTTTATGTGTTAACCTGTCGACCTCGGTGATCTTTTCGCCTCTTAATTGGTTGTATTCTGAGATTTTCTTTGATAGTTGGGCTGTGAGTGAGGCGATTTCGGCTGCTCTTGCACTTTTGCTGTTATTGGGTAGATCTGAGGTGACGACTCTTTCGGTTGCTTCGAGGAGAACGGGTTTGGTTTCCTGGGCTGGATTGGTGGCCGCCTTTGTGTTCTCCTCGGGCGACTTCGGCGAAGTCTGAAAAGTATAAGTTAGTAATTGCCCCAAAATATAATTGGATGAGTACATATCAGTGCCGCTGGCTTATTTTTACTTGATTTTGCCATTTTGTTTGATGGTGGATGTGATTGCTGGTGGGTTGTGGGGTGAATTTCTTACGGGCCAGATTGAAGTGATTTGAGAGAAGTTGATCAAATTTGGCCTCCCTCCACGAAAACTGCCTTCTAATATAGCGATAGTAATTTAATTTTCAACTGGCAGAATTGGCAAGTGGGTTCTCTGCCCTTCTAGTAGTGCCGGTTCGGTTAGTTACCGCAAACTAGCATTAAGAATGATGTATTTGGAGCTAGGGTAATTCTATGGGGAGTCTCAAGCTAGACGCCCCTAGGTGTTTCTTACTGTAGCTCGCTAACGAAGACATAAATAATTCCAGCTGTGATTTATCACGTGTCGTGGTTCAAGGTGAAATTGACATTCCATTAACTACACCTAACATCTTTTCCTTTTCAAGAATAAGAAGAAGACCTCGGATTTGATTATACAAATTCTGTTATTAAATAAATTCTCCTGAATAATTACAACCATCACTTCCATAGAAACATGAATATCAGAAGCGAAGCGATGACTCCGACGAGGAGTTTGAGTGACATAACCATGGTCGAAACCTTTCCCTCCAGGGTGGCTGTTTCGGCAGCATTCCTTTCCCAAATCTGGAGCCACTCGCTGTTTTGAATCCTTGCAGCTTTGATCTTGAGCTCGTAGTCCTTGATATCCTCCATCATCTTGCCTTTCTCTTCAGCGCTGGCGATACGAGCTTCGCGCTGTGAGATTTCCTCTTTCTTTTTCTCTTTTCGCGCAAATCTGAGCTCCTTTCTTAGATCCTTCAGCTCTTTATTCTTCTTTTTCTCCCGAGATTCCGACCCTGTACGTAACTCTTCAAGGCATGAGTTCGCCGCGTCCAGTTCTTCCTTGACACTTTCGTTTTGAGCCGTCGCACATTTCAGCTCAGTCCTAATTCCTAACATATCCGTTTCCAGCTTCCTGACTTGAAATTCCGTTTCGCGTTTCTCCCTCGCAAGGTCCCAACCCGACTTTTCGCTCTTCGCGATACTGCATCGTAATTCCGAACGCAATATGCAATTTTTGACAGACAATCGGTTGATAGCCTGGTTCGACTGTATGGAGTAGGCTTCAGTGGCAGCCAGGGCTCCTTTCTGGTTCGCAAGACGAACATTGAGTCCTTCGATTTCCGTATTTTTCCTCGTGATTTTCAAGTCTTTCTTCTTACTCTGTTTGATGAGGTATTGAGCAAGGTGGACTTGGCTGTCGCATGAGGTGCGCAAACCATGCACCAAGGACTCGCCCAGTTCAGCTTTCAGTTTGAAGTCTGCGATTTTGCCCTGTTGTTGGGTATTGACGTCGGTGAGGTTCTTGATGCATGTGTCTTTCCTGTCGATCAAGCTACACATTCGTTTGTTATCCGCTATCTGTCTTGAAATCTCGTTGTTCAAAATTCCCACACAGCCGAATAGAAGATGATTGTCGTATTGAAGATGGTGAAGTTGTCCGTGTAGACTTCCCAGATCCAGAACCAGGCGTTGGTTGAGAGCAGCAGGTGTCAAGAATTCTTCGGGCACGGAGTTGTCGTCTTGGCATGATTGTTGATCACTCGTGAAATTGTGCGGACGCCGATATTCGAAAACGTCGGATTCAGAGGCTCTTCGCCTTGCCGAATGACGAACGAAAATGGGTTTCCGAAGTCCTAGAAACGTGTCTTGGATTATGACATTTGCTTGGATCTGAGAAATTGCAGTATCCATTGGCATCCCATGGCCAGTTGGAATTTCACTAACAGACTGTGCCGAGACTGACGTTTGCCCGTCTTGCCTGCTCTGAATATTACCCGAAACATTGACGTCACGGACAATCGGCTTCTCAGCAGTATCCTCAAAATTTGAACAGACGGTCTTTGCTGAAGGAGAACTCCCACTGCGGGGATAATGGGACGTCATTTTAGCAGACTCGGGTAAATTCTGTATAAGTCAATTTGAGATTCAAGAGTCCCTCGAAACACCGGGAAGGCTTACCAGGTGGCCAACTGAGGAGGTGAAACTAATGATCAAGGAAAGCTTGGAGTCTAGCTCTGGAGGAACCTGTGATGTTGTGCGGCTCGAGTTGAATGGCGTCCAAAGTGTCGAACACCGATCAGAGCGTGCGAGGACAGGACCTCGTTGCTGTCTCATTCGCCGCTACCTGGTGCTGATGTTCCTGCTTGTAAATATGGGAGATAGAATCGTTTATGTTATGTTGTGCGTGAAGCTAATATAGAGTGACTTGACGGAAATTTTCGCTACCAGTGAGCACAACGGACATGACATAGGCATGGTCACATTGGGTTTTTGGAGAGATTGTGACGACGCTTTGCGAGGGTGAAGTAAATCAGCGCTTGCAAACATTCTAAAGTAGTTCTGAGCACGTGTTATGGTACAAGGCGAGTTCTACATGTATTGCTTGGAAAGTTTAGCCCCCAACTTCTCGTTGTAGGTATCCAGACTTCCACTATGCCGTCATTGAGGTTTGAAAAACGGGTGTAATAAACCGCCACTCCGTAATCTTATTCTTAGATAAAATTAAGCACACACTTAAATGAACCACTTTAATCATAAAATTTGCACCATAGTGGAAGTTTTATACACTTTCATAAAGGTGTGGCTGACTATCTTTGAAGTGATGAAGCAATGTCTTTGTGTGATGATGAGGCTAACTTCACCGCTTGAATCCTAGCGTCAAGCATGTTGCAGCACATCGAATGCCTTCCAAAAGGAAAAGAAAGAAGCTGAGAAGGGGAAATCAAACAAATAATTTCTTAGAAAGAGAGAAGGTATTATGGGTTCTAATTAAAAATCCTAGACTCAGAGAAGACGACCCGATTTGAACTCTAGGGGGCATAGGAAAACTCCTGAAGCGCCGCCCTGTAGTTACAGGCTGTTGTCGCTTATTAGCGCTCGCACTTTGGACGCTGTGCAGGGCTGGGTACCCTGTGGATACCCCGTCACATTCGTTTTTACGGTGAGGTCAGAACTAACTTTCAGCCCTTTCAGGCTCCTTTACCTGCCCCTCCATACATAATTACCCCAACTACCATAGGAGTAGGTTTTTGTTCCATGAAGTCTTTTCTCACACAACACGGGAACCAAAATTATTCTGAATTATTTCCTTTTTTTCTCTGTTTTTTGTAAATACATGAAAGAGGTTGGCTCGAAAACAGGAAGCTTGTACAGTCAAATAAAGAAATCCATCCACCAAACCCAATCTACCAATTACAATTTACACTCTCCGCTTCATCTTCCTCCTGCTTCAGTAAAACACAACAAAACAAAACAGACCTAAGGAATTTTTTTCATCGAACCGAACCCACCATATTACAGCTTAGTTCCCCTCATTTACCCCACCACTCAGCATTCTCATAGCCGCTACTATACAACATGTCAGCAATTTACGACTTGAGCTTAGGCTCCTTAGTCTTCGACTCCTTATTCGCCTTTAGAGTCTTGACTTGATTCTTCAGATTCTGGATCTCAGCATCTGAAGATTTCTTTTCAACCGAGCGCTTTTTGGCATCAGTAGCGACATCGTTCCTGAGACGGCGAAGCTCATCGTTGGCCGCATTCAGATCAGTCTTGTGGCTATTAACCTTCGTCTGGATTTCTTTGTACTCCTTTGAATTCTTGACTGATGTCTGGGCGGCAGCGACAGTTTCATCCAACGCCGCAGTGAGAGAAGCGATCGTCGCCTCTGTGCTATCTAGCATTTCCTGGAGGGCGGCGTTGGAAGCAGAGGTTTGCCCGTTCAGGGATTTGATTTCATTGTCTTTCTCCTAAATTTTTTGAACCAGGGCCTGTATCTCAGTAAGGACCTTCTCATGTTCCGCTTCAAGGTTGTTGAATCTGATGATGGCTTGTATATGATTGTAGGCAGAACCTGCCTCTTTCTCCGTCAGAGCAGTCTCGCTAGACTTCAGACGATCTATAGCTGCGTCTTGAGACTCTGCTTGAGCTTTCAGAGACGTGTTCTCGGAGCTCAGAGCCGTAAGATTAGCTCTCAGGGTAATATTTTCCCCATTCAGAGCCTTTTGCCTTTCAGCTCGCTGCTGGTCTTGTCTGCTGTGGTCTCTTGCTGGATGGCAAGTCTGGACTGGTTCTTTCTGCCTAGATCGCCTTGAGCTGCTTCGTGTCGGATTTGCATCTGTCGCATCTCTTCTCTGAGGCGTTCGTTGTCTGCCTTCAAGCGTTGATTTTCCGTTCCGAGGCGTTTGCTATCTTCTCTGAGTGAGTCTCGCTCGGAGATTATTTGAACGCTGAGCATAGGAATACTTGAATTGGCATCGTAGATCTGAGCCACCTGCAAAAAGGAAAAACAAAACCTGTCAGTACATAAAGTTGGCAATATTTTGATGTAGGTTGTGAAGAATGAAGGGAACATACAGCTTCTTGCAAAAGACCAGTAAGTGCCACATCTTTCTTGTGAGTTTCCTCATCCTTCAAATGTCTCTTCTCTGCGGCTATGTTGTATTCCATCATCTTTTCATAACGATATGTGACAACCTGGTCTTTGTGTTCCCAAGCTGCAATCTGAATCTGGAGTCTGTTCAAAAAGCCGATTCTATGGCAGAGACGGGCTCGGTTCTCCCCCTTGAGGGAGCTATGGAGGGCTCTGAAGAGGGCTTCCCATCCGCTCCAGTCCTTAGGGAAGGCTGTCAGGAATTCATGTCCGGTATGGGGATTTCGCTGGGCTGGGATACCCGATACCAAAGGTGGAACATCGGGGCGGGTTAGTGCTGGCTGGGTCGGAGTGGTGACAGCTTTCTCCTTGCCTTTGCCCTTGAGGGATGTTATGGCTTGGCCAGCAGCGGACTCAGGTAGTTCCCGTTGGGGTTCAGAGGTAGCAGAGCTGTTTGAGGGAATTTCGGAACCGCTGGAATCATCTTTGACGGGCTCGAGAACCGTGGTAGAAATTTCTTGAGGATATACAAAGACGGCAAGGCTGAGATAAGCTCCTTCCTTGGAGGATTCGCCATCAGTGGCAGCGCTTGGAAACGACATTTTGGATGTGGTAATAGTGCGAGAACTATTGAGTATTGTGAAGGTAAAGGTGAGGAATGATTGTGTGTGGTATATGATACAATGGTATGCGAAGTAGATTAGCGAAGAAGTGGTAGGAATGTGTGAAGAAGAAAAATCTCACCTTTCAGAAAGGGAGCGTGTTATATATCCAAATTAATTCGAGGTCCAGTTCAAATGTCAACTCACTATGCAGTTCAGATGCCTACGCGAACTACTAGTTCCAGCCGCAATATTGTGCTAGGTGCTGCTGGTGTGGAGATCTAGCGAGTGGGTATCAGTGTTTTGATGTTGTGGGCGTGGGTTCGGTTAATTTAGGGGAGGCTAGGTTGGCGTGTTCTTGGGATTTGGACTGAGATCAGACGCAGAATTGGGACTATTCGGAGTAGAGTAACCCAGCTAGTCGAGAAAGGGGTCACATCAAGCCATTAGTATGGTATCCATAGTCTATCGGAGAAAGGAGATAGGCATAGTGGCAACATGTAAGGGACAGTGAGTGTCCTCTCGCTTGAGCTAAAAGTGAACTAAGGGACGTTTTCCGGAGAAACAAATTACAAGCAAGCTATTTTCCCCTCACGTTATACATACTTTTAATTCGAGGCCAGAGCATGTAATACTAGCAGCTTTTTCGATATAGAGATATATGAAGATGCGTCCAGCTCTTGATTGCACTTCCTCCCAAAGTTTGGATATGAACCGGGAAGGCACTATGGGCCGCTCAGATCTTTAGGTGCATTGAATGAAATTGAATTCATATGAGATCTATTAGATATTGATGATACGGTTGAAAGAGCTGTCCCTAGACTTATTTATGAGAAAACGAATGGATATCATTACAGCTCATATACTCTGTACAACCTCATACGTTCATAGTGCATTATTCTCTGCCATCTCAAATTACAGCACTCACTACCACAGCACCATGCCGTGCTCATTATGTCAATCGGATCTCCCAAGCCAGCACTTAGCTGTAAGCTGTGGCATCAATACCCTGGAACAAAACTTCGAATTGACTAGCATCTAGATCAACATCAAAATTGATATTGTCAAAGGACAGAGAGTCAAATTCCGACCACGCATTCTGTAGACCAGTATGCGATATGCCAGGGTTGCTGGCGGTGCTGAAGTCGTCGATGTCTGTGTAGGGTGTTGTTTGGTAAGTGGGGGCAGTGGGGAATTGGAGTTGTTCTGGTGGTGGCTGCAGGATGTTGAAATTTGAACTGGTGCTGGATGATGAGGTTGGATGGTATGGCTGTGATTGTTGTTGAGAGTTAGAAACCGCAGGTGTTGGTGGTGGCGGTGGTCGTTGTCGAGAAGCATTATCAACACCCTCTCTCCCCATCCCCCTCGCCTCCCCACTCTTCTCCCCTAACATGCTCTTCAACTTAGCCAACCCCCTTGACGCAATAGTACTTTCGTCCCTGCTCCCCTCTAACAGCCTAAAACACTCCAGGATCTCCTCTCTCCTCTCCCTGGCCCTCGGCTCCTCACGATTGAAACAGTAATCCATAACCAGGATCACAGTTGACACAAAAACATGATGATTCACAAACCACATCTTGATATACGATATCTCTTTGCTGGACTCTGCCATCATCTTCCCAAGCTCTATCACAGTGCGTGCGGAGCGCAAGCACACCATCCTGCTGTATGAGTACCGTGGATCTTGCGCTCCGCGAACAAGATATGGACGATGGAGCCGCGCGAGTCGTGTGTGCATCCCGAATTGTGCCAGGTTCCTCTGCCGAATAAGCCGCATTCTCTTCGCATCAGGGATTTTACCATCCACGCGAGGGGTACCTGGCCGTGCGTTATTCGGCACGTTCTTCGTGAGTGCCGAGTAGGAGTTGTCGAAATCAGCTGCAATCGCGCTGAGTTTCTTGTCGAGTTCTAGGACGATTTCGTAGGGTAGGTCGTCCATGTCTGAGCCGGTTTCCCAGGCCGCGTCAACCATTTCGCGAAAGACGGCTGAGAAGCGAAGACGGAAGATGTGGTAGGTCATTTCGGTGGGGACTGAGGGAGGTTGAGCGTAAGATGCTGGACCAAGGGGGATGATGTGGTCATCGTCTACATTGCTGGGATAGTCGACGTTCATCTGTTTGGGGTGGATCATGTAAGTTCCGCATTGGGCGCCGCTCATGAAAGAGAGAAGCCTGAAATGGTAAAATCAGTACTTAGATATATTTTATCCAGAAGGGGTCAAAATACCAGTCTGTGGAAACGATATGCCACCATATCCTCCTCTTCACTTCGAGGTCCACATAATCCACGGTCGTGTTCTCCCGCAGTCTCTTATTTCTAGCAGTGTCCAAAGTATGCAATGACATCGTCCTAGCAGTATGCATGATAGTTGTGGACAGTGTTCTGAGCATTGCAATAGCGCCGATGTTCGCCATCATGTGCTGCGATATCAGGATGAGACTCTGAAGGGTTTCGATACTCGGTTCGGCGAGACAGTTGGTCGCTGACAGAGCTTCTTGAGCGAGGAGTGTCCATCGGCGCGAGTAAATCATCGATTCAGATGGTTTGAAGTAGAGTCCTGATGTCGCTGTGGAGAAATAGGCGCTAAGTGCAAAGAGGGTCGAAATGAGAGCCAGGTGGGCATAATTGGGCGGCAAACCCATCTCGATATTGGTGTACAACGAGTCGAACCTTTCCCTGACAGTTGGCGCATGTATTACGTGGTATATCCAGTCGACGTATTCGAGGTAGTATTCGAGAATTACTTCGCCCTGACTACGTGTAGGTAGCAATGTTGCTATATTCTGCTTGAATTTCGATGCCATCCTTGGTCGGGTCAAGGAGAAGACAAAAGAGCCAAAACTTTCCGTTACTTTGACATCTAAAGTTGATATTTCCTGTATTTATTAGTCTGGCCAGAAAATCATGGAATGGGTATATTTACATCTGCGGTGGAAGGGGTGTGCTCGAAGGCATCGGTTTCTATCCAGGAGACTGCTCTTGTGAGCTCGATGTCGTCTGATGGTCCTTCTCTCTTGCTATATGCTACTGCATTATATTAGAGTTAAATGAAAGACTGAGGTTTGCCAACACTTGAAAATCTTGGAGTAAAGGGTAGGGAACTGACATGCGGATGTTGGTTGGGACTTGGGTTGGGAGGCCGAGAGATCAAAAGAGTTTTTCCTCGTTAACAACTCCTCGAGTCTCCGCACTCTTGCATTCAATTCATCGATATTCTGACTAGAATATCACAAATCAACATGCAACTCTGAAAGTTCCCAGAATCAAAACATACCTCGCGCCAGGGGAAGGTTGATCAGCCGAGGGTCGACTTTGAATAGAACTCCCATCTACCACGATCAGAATTAGCATCACACTTTACACCCCTTCAAGTGTATGAGAGCATACCAATAGCCGACGAACAGGTCAATTTCCTCGCTTTACAATTCGAACACGGCGCTCCTCTATCGCACTTCAATTTCTTCCTTCGGCAAAACAGGCAAGACACAGGATCCTGTCGTCGAAAAGCCTTCTCGCGCCCACTCTCCAGATCAGGCGATGCGGAGTGCTTCATGATGACAGCCTGGCTATGCAGATGATGGAAATATCGATGGCGAGTTGAGTTGAGTTGTGGAGATTGTACTGTACGTCGTCCATGGTGAGATCCTTGGCGGCGGATGATCCGGATCGTCCACGGAGAATCCGCCCCGCTTTTCATGTGGTGGGTAGACAACCCCTTTTCATTGGTCGCTTCGTGTGTTTTGATGCACCTTTGAGAGAATAACATGGTATTTATCAGCTCCTTGTGTGTAATATCCAAGACGGGAGGACAGGAATCTCGAATTGGATGGTTTCTTTGTCATAGGTAGGGATTGCCATGGCTGACTCGGCCTTTCGGTCCTCGCGATCGTGATGCATGTGTATATATACTGCCTCGCTTCTTAAAGCACCATAAGGTTTCATTACGGTGCATTTGATCAGTCATTCATTCCGAATCACTTTGAATGTACTATCAATTCATTATGTCCGGCAAAGATCACTCCCTACCGGATCCAATCCTTACAGACTCAGACATATCTCGCGATGAAGAAAAGCTCGCCTCCGACCAATCACAACCAGAAGAACCGGAAATACTTCTCTCAGAATTCAAGTAAGTACTCCAGCACTTACAAGATTTACATCACTGATTTCCCATCCACCAGTCTCCGCTCAATACTCGTGCTTATCGGCTCTTTCCTCGCCCTTTTCTGCTCTGTCGGCTTCGTCAACGCCTTCGGCATCTTCCAAGAATACTACTCCTCTCACATCCTCGCCCATAAATCGGCATCCGATATATCATGGCTCGGCTCATTCAATGTCTTCTGCATGTTCGGCACAACGATCATCGTAGGGTATCTGAATGACAAACACGGCCCTCGGGTGAGAACCCAACCAACCCTTCCTCCTCTCACCTAGATATCACATCAACATAACTGACTGTACGAAAACAGATCCTCCTCGCATCCGGCTCCCTCACAATTGTATTCGCCCTCTTTATGACCTCCCTCTGCAAAGACTACTACCAATTCTTCCTCGCGCAAGGCCTCCTCCTTGGTCTCGGTCTCGCCTTTGTATTCCTCCCCTCCATCGCAGTAATCCCCCAATACTTCACCCACCACCGCGGTCTCGCCATGGGGATCGTCGTGTCGGGTTCATCAATGGGCGGTGTAATCTGGCCAATTGCACTGCAGAATTTCTTCGACTCAGTCGGTTTCGGGTGGGGTGTTCGTATATCCGCATTCATGATGGTTCCTCTCCTCGGGTTCGCCATCTTGACGGTTCGCGTGCCGATGCCCATCGCACCGCCCTCATCGACACCCATAAACGCGAATATAAGCATAAGTAAACAGCCTAAGCCCAAACCTGATATCTACATCATCAAGAATCCAATTCTCCTGCTCCTGGCGGCTGGTCTCTTCCTGGTCTATCTCGGTCTCTTCAGCCCTTTCTTCTACATCACATCCTGGACCATCAGTCTAGGTCTCGATGCTAACATGGGGTTCTACATGGTATCCATCATCAACGCCGCCTCGTTGTTCGGGCGGATCTTACCCGGTCTGTGGGCTGATCGAATCGGTGCGTATAACATCATGGTTGTCAGTGCCGGACTGTCTGGCGTAGTTTGTATGTGTTGGACGGAAGCGACAAGCATTGGCGGGATCGTGGTGTTGAGTTTAGCGTATGGGTTTGTGTCGGGGGTATGTATATGTATTCTTCTCTCTTCCCCCTGCTCCTCGAGGCTCTTTCCCTCTTGCTGTTTTGAGCTCGAACGTTACTAATCATGTTATATTATCGAAAGGCCGTCATCGGGCTTCAAGGTGCATGCGCTTCTCAAATCGCCAAGCCGCATCAATATGGTGTGGTGATGGGTTTCACAATGAGCGTTATATCTATCGCGTTAGTTGCCCCTTGCCTCAATGATTTAGCGAAACCTATTAACAAGTATCGAAGCGGTCTAATAGGCTCACCGATCAACGGCCAACTCCTCTCCAAGTGGCAATATCTCGGCCTCTCGCTCTTCTCTGGCTCGGCTATGTTACTCGGGATGTTGGTTCTCATCCTCGCGAAACTGAGGGTTAATCCAGTTTTCTTTGGGAAAGCTTGATGGTAGACGAACTATGGGGTTTCGAGAGCTTTGGGTGGTGGGTGGTTGTGGTGTGAGGTCAGCCCAACCCAGCCCAGCGCAGGTCTCTGGATGATATGACGGGAGATATGATGAGCCGTGGAAATACCTGACCTGAATAGCAGCCCGCGGAGACTTTAATTACAGTACGAAACGAATCATATATCAAGTGCAATAGGTGTGGGGTGATTAGCTACCCAATATGGATTGAGTGAGTGCTGGGTAGTAAGGCCCTACAGGCCTGGGGAAGGCCGTTCGAGCGGGCAACAAAGACACACCCACGCTTATCATTTCTGACTTTCCGTTGATAGAACAGTAGAAGTCAAATACTCATATCTTCTCTTCAATAGGTTTCTATTCCTCATCATCTACAACTCAGCTTGAGAAATGTTCAAGTCCTATATATCTCCAAGAAATCGATGGAAAAGTTCTGTCTGCTCTGTGATGCGCTGTGGTGGAGGTGGACGGGTTAGTGTCATAAGATATGGTAGGTAGACACAACAATTCCTCAAAAATTTGAGGTAGATTCCAGTCTTGATCCATATTTCTATGCAAAATTAGCCTTAGACGTCCCATCTCTTTCCAAGAAGCCATGCAGAGAAATTTCTCAGCTCGGGACATGCATGGAGGTGGATGAATGTGATAGTGAGAGTGTGTATTCGTCCGCGGAGATTCAAACAGCGGAGTGAGGAAGAGGAGATTGCTCTGCCTTAGTTGTTCAGAGGGGCGAGATGTTGATGCCTAACATCGTTGAGATGTGAGATGGGGAGCTTAAGTCTTGATTTTCGAGGGTTCAAAAGTGTGTTACTACACTTCAGAGATTTGATAGATCCAAGGTGGAAATTCGTGAGGTTATTTTGTAGCCTACTCGTAGAGCTCGGAAGTTTCTGTTCTATACCTAAGTAGAAAGGCACTAGCTTAGCGAGTCAACTTTCATCAAATTCTATTGATTCAGACATGAGGTCACATTCATTCACATCACGTGAACACACTTGAAATTGCAATTTTCGAACTCCTGAAAGCCACAGTTGAATTAAATATCTAAAACTGACTTTCCAGAAGCTCCAAATAGACCAATTGTTTAATTTGGTCCATGTCGAAATTCAAAATACCAAACACATACCCTTATCAACACCAACATCGTCCCTCCACCCGCCAATCTACCTGATGGCCCTCTCCAGCTCCTCCTTCTCCTCGGCCCCTCTCACCCAACGCATATCCATATTTTCTCAACTCTACCAGATTCCTTATCTCTTCAGTCTTAAAGATCCGCGGGAATCACTCAATACTTAAGCCCCAAACCCACCCCTATCTCTTATCAGCGCACGTGGTCGCGAATCTGACATCTCCGCCCTTTCTCCGCGCAACGCAACGACCAGCCAAAGCGATATAAACATCGCCAAGCGCCAAGTTCCGCTTTTCCCTCTTCCATTCCCACTCCCTGCCTTGCCTTGTGGGCTTGCACGCCTGTTCTTCTTGTCCTTGCACAAGAATAAGTCTTGCAGGCCCACGTCTAAGCAAGCCTCCCGTTCCTTGGGGGCTTGGATCATGTCACCTCACCCAAGGACCGAGACAACAGGCCAACCTCACCAACCTGCCTTATCTCTGGGCGTGGGTTGGACTGAGACCGTGGCGGACTCGCCTGGCTGGGCTGAGATGCCTCCGTCCTCACTCATACAGGCTCACCGTGGTTGAGGACAGGAACAAGGAACTCCTATCTCTACCTTCATGCACATTTCATCTCCATCCATTTTGCGGCTTTCCATTGTCTTCCAACCAGCCTATTGAAACGCCCAGACCCCTAATCCGAGGATCTGGGTGCGGGTTGTTCCTACCATACAGAAACACAATCCCATATCTGTGGTGCTGAATACGGACAGGTCCACGCTTCCCCAGCATCTAGACCCCCAGTATCTAGATCTCCGTGGACCTGGATTGATTGGGGCTTTGTCTTCTCTTTATACTGAGTGGGCTGCAGGCTGGCAAATATCATCCCGCGCTGCTCCAGTGAGTACCGGTACCGAGATACAGTGGCTAGGATAGCTGTGGACCCGGGAAATCTGACAAGCCGCCAGATACCTCAGTTATTTAGTGTCAGCCACTTAGTCCACGGAGAAGGAAACATCGCTTCCTGTCTGTCCAAGAACCGTGAGAGATAAGGGATTGTTGCTACGCTGCTGGCTGGGTTGGGCTGATGCGAGGGGTCCAAGGAGATCGTCTGCACCCTTCATTGATGCATTGAATAGCTCCCCGCACTGTGTATCGATTGTAGATCTATATATGGGAAGGTTGTTCTCGTTGTTGTTTTCTCTTTCAACAAGTCAGTTCAACTCACTCACTCGCACTCTCGGTCCTCGCTTGCTCGACTCGACTTGACTCGCTTCGCTTCACATCGGCTGGGAATTCCCCGTCTGGGCTCGCTCTCGCCAATTCTTCATCCCATCTTCAGCCTCACCTCATCTGAGAATTTTATCATCACCACTGCTCTCACTCTTGTCGCATCAACGACAACTCTCACTCACCATGCCTTTCAAGATCTCTCATCTCTGGGTGGCTCCTGAAGTCAACCCTTTGAATGGAAAGGCGCGATCCATTCCCGTGTTGAACCCGATCAACAAATATGGTCGCACGTTCTTCTTCTCCTGGTCCGGATTCCTCGTGGCTTTTCTGTCATGGTATGTCTCCTTGTTTACATTCAGAACTTTGCTCTGAGAAGTGATTACCACGATCAAATCTAACACTCAACAGGTATGCCTTCCCACCGCTACTCACCCTCACTATCCGCAAAGATCTCCACATGAGCCAGAATGAATACGCCAACTCCAACATCATGGGTCTTACCGGTACACTCGTCATCCGTCTCATTGCTGGTCCTCTCTGTGATCGCTTTGGTCCTCGTTACGTCTTTGTCGGGTGCTTGCTCGCAGGAGCCATTCCAACAGCCATGGCCGGTCTCGTGACATCCCCAACTGGCATCATCGTTCTACGCTTCTTCATCGGTGTTCTCGGCGCTTCATTCGTCCCTTGTCAAGTCTGGTCTACTGGATTCTTCGACAAGAACGTCGTCGGTACATCGAATGCTTTAGCTGGTGGTTGGGGTAACTCCGGTGGTGGAATCACCTACTTCGTCATGCCCGCCATCTTCGACTCGCTTGTCAAGGATCAAGGCCTCACTCCTCACGTCGCATGGAGAGTTGCTTTCATCGTGCCATTCATCATCATCACCGCCATCGCCATGGGTATTCTCTTCACAGGCGAGGATTGCCCAGCTGGAAAATGGGAGAACAGACACCAGATGCTCGATGGCATTGTCGTCACATCATCATCTCACAACTCCATCATGGAGAAGTCGGCAGATGCTACCACCACCAAGACTGATGGCCACAAGACCGATCCTGAAGCTGTCAACACCCGCACTGCTGTCGATCGCGCCGAGGGTGAGGTTATCGTCGCACCTACCTTGAAAGAAGGTCTCTCTGTCCTGTGCTCTCTTCAAACCCTTGCACTGGCTCTCCCATACGCATGCTCATTCGGTAAGTCCCCTTCCCCTTTCCTCCACACATCCAAACTAACACAATACCAGGCGGTGAACTTGCAATCAACTCCATCATCGGCTCATACTACCTCAAGAACTTCCCCCACCTTGGACAAACCGGCTCCGGCCGCTGGGCAGCCATGTTCGGGCTCCTGAACGTCTTCTTCCGCCCACTCGGCGGCGTCGTCGCAGACATCATCTACAAATACACCGGCTCGGTCTGGGGCAAGAAGATGTGGATCGTCTTCTGCGGCGTGACGATGGGTTGTTTCGAACTCGCCATCGGTCTCCTCAACCCGCACCACGAAGCCACCATGTTCGGACTCATCGCCGGCCTCGCCGTCTTCATGGATGCCGCGAACGGCGCCAACTTCGCCGTCGTGCCTCACGTCCATCCCTTCGCCAATGGTATCCTCAGTGGTATAATCGGCGCAACTGGTAACCTCGGTGGTATCATATTCGCCATCATCTTCCGCTACAATGGCAAGAATTACAGTAAGGTCATCTGGATCATTGGAGCTATTTCCATTGGTGTCAATGTTGGTGTTTCTTGGATCAGACCGGTTCCTAAACACCAGATTGGTGGACAGTAAACTGTTACCCGCTTGATTGTTTGCTTTAGCGGAGTTTTTAATCCTTTGATGTTTTTGTATGAGCGAGCGCGTTGTATGGAGTGTTTTTTCATGGTTAGAAGGAGCTTGGGGTTGAACTTGGCTTGCATGCTTTTTGGGAATGAACGGTTATACCAGAGAAACACAATGCGCACCGAGAAAGAAAGACAAACAGGAAGAAGGGATACATTGTTATTAATTCGTATATATACTTCTAGACCAATTCGATCCAAAATCAGAAAGGCTTTTCTTTCCAACATCCAATTATCAATTTTTAATCTTCACGTTAACTCATTCTAACTTCGATTCTCAAATTCGAACCCCCTATTTCTTTCATCTTTCGTCATGCTGAAATACTGTATTAACTTGCTTACCCTACCTCGCGCCATCTCGAGTTCCCTTTCGCTTCTTCCGGTATCTTTATTTTGACCGCCTCTCTCTCCTTTCCTTCCCTAGTCCCCACTTACACAACGAATGATCCAACGCCATTTCTGTCTTAGCGCTGGTGAACTTTATACCTTGTCGTCTGTGTCTTAGTTACACTTCCCAAAATCGTCAATTAAGAGTGCGGTGCTTGAACGCGAGAGCACGCTCACCTACCTCGTCACGTGTCGATTCATCAACATCTGGGCACGTGGGACCGCTCGCGCTAAGCCTATTGTAGGCGGGCCGCCTGCTAGTAATCGACCGCAGCTGTCCAGCTCAGGCGTCGTAAAATATGGTATATCTACTACAGTAGCTTCAGACATCTCTCAACACATTACTTATTATGAAATGGTCTTACATTGAGACGTTCATGAAAAAGAACGATAACCTACACGAATTGTGCCTACAGCCTTGTTGGTCAACAGTGTCAGGCTTTGAGCCTAGGTAGAACTACTGCCTTGACCTACCTTACCAACACCAATGCCTCCAGGTAATGATCACGACGGTGTGCCAGCTGCTTCGTCCTTCAAAGTCTCTCCAGAAGCCTCAGCACAGCTCGCTATGAAGGTCCCAGGTGATGAAGCGTTCTTTGTTTCGCTTCGTTTGACCAGGATTTCGGGAATGATCTCAACTTCCTCTTTTCGGAGTCACCTGCGACCTTGGATACGCCAAGTGTCCAGCAGATTGAAAATGAGGCCTTAGTCGCTGCCAGCCAGCAATGGAATCAGCCAGCTCCCTTTGGTGTCCAGAACATCCTGGATGCTGTTCTCCCTCATGTGAAAACGAGTGCTGCGAAGCTTTCGCATCAGCAACTAGGTAGCAATGTTCAAACCCGAAGATCGTCTTGTTTCATAACAGTATGTGATTTTCGACAAACGGCTGACACTTCTCCCACAGACATGAACGACCCGACAGTTCTATCCCTTTACACCCAACTCGTCATATTCCAACAAGACAAAGCAAGACTGGAGTTTATTTTCCCGACCCTGACTATTTCATCCAGGATACACTTCACGCCATCGCCAGAATTCTTGGCTTAGAATATGAGTTCTCTATGCAACTTGCTCGAGTGCGGGTATCTAGACCTAATCATTTCTGTCCCACGAATACTGGTCCAGTTCACGTTTCGCAAACGCTGGACACAACTTACAATATATCTGTCTCGACAACGTCTGGTGCACAGAATCCGCCATCCATAATCGATGATGCTCGAGATGCTGGAAGCGAGGAGGTTCGAATGGACCAGGAGCATCATTGCACACGTAAGGAGGATACCATATAACCGCCGCTGATGGACTTTGAATATGAGTTGGGGTTTGTTGACCGTCACGAACTTGGACGCACACCGGCATCCCCACCATTGAAGGACACTTCTTGCGGAGAGCCCCCTCCAATGGCATTTGCACTTCCAGCCGAATTTACATTTGCCCACCTTGACTTTTCAAATGACTTTGCCAGGGCAGACTTATCTCATATGCACCAACAGCAACAGGATTCGTTGGATCAATGCCACCCGAGCATTCCAGATCTCGACTTTTGTACTCCCCCGAAAACCCCAGTAGCTGCGTCATGTCTATCAGAAATCAACTTCATCTTCGAGTCCGCACCTTTGCCTCGATACGCTACAAAGCCTGGAAGACGAAGACTTGTTGACGACCTCGCCAATGTGGAGTCCAGAGCAGTGAAAGATCAAGGAGGGGCATGCTGGAAATGCAGAATTCTCCGGAAAAAGGTAAAATCGTAAGTCAGCAGTCAGTACAAATCTGCCTCAAAGACATGGGCTTCAATGTTCTTCTCAACCACGACGATGTGAAGAAAGATGTCTCATGCCTAGAAATAATACAAGCACAGCATCTCAAGTCCGAAGTTTCTCGATTATTTCAAGGGCGTGATTGGAAGCAAAGCCCACTGCCTCGTCTCTTCGACATCGAAACAATCTCCTTTGAACTCATCGAGAGATACGATGGCAGCGCATACGTACGGCAAGTCAAAAATCCTTGATTTGTTCCGTGGGTTAATTCTTGGTGCAGTGTAAGCTGATTTGCGCCACATTCACGTGTTTGCGCGCCTCCTTTTCAGCTGTGGATGACGCCCAAGGAATGGAATCCCACACCCACGCTCATCGTTATTGCGAAGAAAACAAAATGCTATTGCAAGACTCTGCAAATTTTCGAGGGAGGCTTACATGATCATCTAACCGAATCATCGACCATTCTAATCGGCAAGAATACTCTACGAAGCGACAAGTCATGGTGGCTACCCATCTTCCGTACTCTTTGCATTCAGGGTCAGGTCAAGGAGACGGTTTTTTCGCCATATGAGAAAACTGGGTGCCACACGCGATCGCATTAGAGCCGCAAATCACTATATCCAAGCAGCGCTCCAGCTCTTCGCTGCCGTCTCGTCGATATTCGATTCGCTCAGGAACGAAAGCGCCCAGCCAGATGTTTCCTGGCTCAAGAATGCCGTTTATCATCGGCATTGGTTGGCTAAAGACATTCGGAGCTCGTCCCAATACTTAGGTATCCTGCATAGTCTGGAAATGATCTACACTGTGAATGATATCGTTAACACAAGCCCTCTTACTGAATGGCTCTTGAAGAGCACTACTTGCCTAGGTTTGGCACTGCCAACATAACGACCAATCGAAATGGTGCTGAAAAGTGGCACTCTAATAGACAAGGTGAGTAAAAAGCTGATATGACAGGAGAGATCTCGTTATGCCATCATTTCCGGAGCCTTTTCGCATCTCTGCGTCATGATTGCGAAGCTAACGCACTCCAGAAGTCAATACCAACAGCACCACTACCGGGGATGGATCTTCTACCCCCCAGAAAGTCTTGCTGGTCAATCACGGATCCTACCCATAACTCTGCAAATTTTTGGTTCTCCCCGTCCGTATTTCACATGTTTTCTCGCTCGTGTTTCTCCGCGTCCCAGCATAATATTCAGGGCCACGACACCTAGAAACCGCGTACTCATAAAGGACTTCGATATCATGATCTATGCTCCTTACAGAGACCGGCCCGATTTAGGAAGCACTGTTTTGTCCAAATGGCACCAAGTATTAGAGGAAGAGGTCGCAACAGGCACCCTCGATATCTACGTCTGCGGTCGCTAGCTGAAGCAAAGATTTATGATGTCCTACATCGCCCGTGTCATAGTCAAAACCACAACCATTTCGTTCGTGCCATTGAGTGAAAGAACGCAATTGAAAACTGTTGGAACATGGCCCAGGCGCTGCTTGGAAGATGATTTGGTGGCGTACCTTTTGGCTATTATCGCGAGACTGGTGGGGTGGGAACCCGGTGCGATTGATATTTTGCTTGTTCGGATTGGAAACAAGTTTGTGGGGAGTCAAGACGCAGTGCTTGTATTAGCTGTTTGGAGGAAAACGTATTGTAAGTTACACCGACAATATTTGCTCTCAGTGTATTTAAAAACACAAGGATCGCTAATTACGGGATAGTCTGGTTGTTCAATGTCAATGGTCTGGATACTTTTTGTGGCGGGATAGATCTGACGTCGTTTGTTCCGTTCCGGTTAAGGGCTGCTCAATTCGTGGTCCAGGGTAACATGTAGACCCTTACAATGGGAATCGAAGAGCATACCTAGCACTGCAGAAGAAGGGAGGGAAGAAAAATTCTAGAATGGACTCTGGGATTTTGGTAAGGTACGAATAAGATTTACAATAGTGTTTGTTAAAATTCAAGCACCGTTGTGTTGTATTCTTATGTCTACCTTTTGCAAGGATTGCCCACCGTGATTTGGAAAGAATACCATGGGTTTTTGAAGGATCGTTCTATGGAAACTATATCTTCATCCTTTATGTTCTCCAAGTGCAACTCCGATTGCACACTCTCCAAACCAGATCTCAGGACAACGATGCGTGTCAGATCTAAGAACTTGACACCTCCATCCACCTCTTTCACATCTTCGGCGGTTACATATCGCTTGATAGTCTGTACTGGACGATCTCTGATCTCTATTCTTGAGGCATTGTTGTTTGCAATTTGTACTTTCGAGGGAACTGGGAACGGAATAAGTGGCAATACCCTTCGTTTATGGTGTTGAATGTGTTTGCGATTCCGAAAGCTGTGAGTAGTCGGGGGATAGTTTATGCTCTTTTTAGAAGAGAAGTGATTTGAAGAAGGGAGAGCCATTCTGTGAGGTCGTGAGTGACTCTGGTATTTGAACTTCGAGGGTATCTTTAGGACGATAGTGAGAATGAAGGTGTAGTAAAATGTCCACATTTGGGAAGATGTGTAGAAAATCATCTCACCCTATTAGAAATCGCTACTCGAAATGTAAAGGTCATCAAAACTATGGATATATTGAGGTTCAGGTATCTCAGAAGCGTTTTTCAACGAATCCTATTATAGTACGCGCGATGTAGCCGCATCACCACATTCCTATTTCCTGTTGAGCGCCAATAATCTCCATTCCACTAGCAGGACTGTATGTTGGAACCCATGACGTGCGTTATTCAAGTCATCGAAAAATCATGTTCCTCCCATTCGAGAAAGTGAGTTAGACATGAAACCGTATGAAGCCATTTTGGCAGAATCGCTCGTGGATATCATGTGGCACCAACAATTAACTCCATTGACGATTCTAGGCTATGCCGATTAAAATTAAACTGAGCAAAAGGGATCTTAAATAGTTTAATTATATAAGAGAATACCCAATTTCATCGAGCGTTAACCCCTCTTGGAGGCATATGAGAGGGTTGTGGACAGAGCTGAGGTTGAAAAGTTACACACGCCAAGGTCATGCCGCCCCTCGCTTCCTGCACCACCTGAACAAAACGCCTTCAGCCACAAATTCTTGCACCCGAAATCTCACGATCCGAGATCCCACGACACGCAGCTTCATCTACACGGTGTGAGTCAACGTCCCGGCCTTACGTCGTATTCAATTGTATAACAAACCCGTCTTCCCATCTTTGGGGAGCCTGGTTTTATCTCGCTTACATAGGTAGTGAAGCGTCACAACACACAGCACCGCCCAGACAGGTCAATTACCCACGCAGAGTATAGTACCGAAGAAGCATATAAGCCGTCATCATGGGGGATAGACACACACTACTCTTCAGTCAACCGCTCACTTCACCTCACCCAGTCGATCTCCCACCATATATCACAAGATACTACATCCCCACTCCCCTGGGCACACTCGAGCTTCTCGCCGCCGAGCCTACTTCATCACCAACCTCTGGACCACGAAAGAAAGCAATCTTATTCCGTAAGCTAGTTCTCCTTCTCACCCCCAAACCAAAAAGCAGCCTAATTAACACAAACCAGAACACGGTGGTTTCGGCTCCGCCGCAGTCTTCATCCCCTTCCTAACCTATTTCTCCCAGGCGCAACATCCATGCTACGCTCTCTCTGTTCGAGGCCACGGCGCAAGCTCGAAGCCGTCATTCTTTCGTATGGTTTGGGGATATCCCAAATCCGCATTCGCGGGTGATCTCCTCGTCGGTCTGGGATTCGTACAGGATCTCGAGGCGGAGAGGAGAGGGAAGAGCGTGAGTGAAATGCCGGACGATGTCGTGCTTGTAGGCCATTCGGCGGGAGGGGGGTTGACGCAGTTTCTTCTGAGTGAGGGGATGAGGAAAGTGGGTGGATATGTATGTATGGCTGGGTTTCCGAGTTTTGGGGGGTGAGTTCGAGTTCTTTTTCCTTCTTTTCTTCTTTTTTGTCCTGTTTCGACATTGGTCAGGTGTGGTGTTTGCAATGCTGATGAGGCGATAGATGGGGTGTGTACTGGAATTGGTTTAAAATGGACCCTTGGTTCGTACCACGTTACTACCTCCGGGATTTCTGGCATCCGCGCTCGCCTCTGTCGTCTACATCTCTAGTACACCAAGCGTTCTTCTCACCATCTTATCCTGTTTCTGATGTCAAGAGCTTCGAGACCTTGATGCCGGAGTATGAGTCCATGCTATGGCCGCTGCAGATGATGACTCGTTTTGTGGATGTTGGGAGGGTGGTGAGGAGTATAACTGGATGGGGCAAGGGAGGGATCAGACTATTGGTTGTTGCGGGGGAGAAGGATAGGTTGATGGATGTCGAGCTTATGAGACAAATGGCGGCGGAGTATAGAGTTGCGGTGGAGAAGGGAAGGGAAGAGCTGGTCGGCGAGAGCGGTGGCGATGTGATTAACGGCGGAGAGCAGGTTGGATTTGAAGTTGTGATGGGGTCGGGCCATCATTTGCAGAATGATCTTTATTGGGAGGATTGCGCGGGGAAGATTCTGGTCTTTGTGGAGCAGCTGTGAGTGTTCGGTCTTTGGCTCGTCGACTCGAGATTCCCAATCTGGAGAGAGCATGTACTATATTTGAAGCAGGGGATGTCTGCGGAGGATTTCATTAGTAGTGTGAGGGCTGTTAGAATATCTCCCCACTCCGAAAAATGACAATTAACTTAATAAAAGCTCGATTAGACAAGTCACACACATTTTGATTTTTCGATCTAGATGTTCGTAAAATACCGAAATTCAAGAAAAACGAAGCAAGTGGGAGATCGCTGAAACTGTCAAGCATCGCCGAATCTTGGCTACGAAACACAACCATTGGGGGACGGATACAGAGCTTGTCTATCCTTCATTTTTTGGGCAAATCAGCACTATTCAAGTTGAGAACAAACTACTCAATCTTCCTCCCTTCTCCTCTTCCAATCTTCCCACACTAATACTGTACCCCCTACAACAAAACCGCAAGCCCATCCTCACTCCCCTCCATATCCCTCAACAACATCTCATCCCCCTCCGAACCCCCAGAAGAATTCTTAAACAACTTCCCATACCGTTCTCTCTGTCCCAGATCTCTATACCAGCCCTTCTTAGCCGTCGTCCCATTCCCCTCCTGCTCCTGCTCTTCGTTCTCCCCTTCTCCACTTTCCTCCCCATCTCCAATCCCATTTCCGCCCATATCTCCTTCTTCTCGTTCGGTTGTTTTTGTACCATCAGCCATCCTCAAACAAACCCTACAACAACATCCCGCAGCAAGCGCAATCGATGTGCGTAATCTCTTGACCCAGGAGATCGTGCATGGGAGACGGTGGTACTCGATGTAGGCGATGGTGGCTATGAATGTTATTGGGAGGAGGATCGGGATTGCGAGGAGGAGTGTGAGGAAGATTGATGGTAAGCTTGATGATAGGGAGGTGGATGTGGATTTGGATGTGGATGCGGATTTGGTTGGTGTGGTTGAACTTGTTCGGGGGAGGTCGGTGAAGTATTCCCTGAAATGAGGGAGGTAGGTGAGGAAATTCATTTTGGTATTTAGAAAAGCAATTGCTGAATCTTGGTGATGTCCAGGGGGACGAGGAGGTGATGAAAGTGTATTTGTTGTTGTGTACAGGAGCGAGTGATGTCTGATCCTTTGCAGAGCAGACCTTGTAATTTTGAAATTAAGAATGTCAATAATTAATTATGCGATTGAGAGTGTGCTACTCTGCAGTCTGAAAATACGGTTTGATCCGTTGAGGAATATATTTCAGAAAATTTCATGATAGGATTTTCAGGTCGGACGTTTGGCGAAGCACAATGACGAATGAGAGGGCAGGCACGACCTAGAAAGTCTAACAGTCGACGAAGATGTGAAATAAATGAGCAATATGAATACATTTTATTCGAATTTTATCTATGTTTTGTTAGTAACAAAACAGATTAACAGGTTCGAGGATGTTTTGATCCGGTGTTAAACTAGTCATGTCAGTTGCTGGCTTCCTGTAGTCGATCACTTAATCGATCATACGCAGGTTTTTTTCCCCCAACGATTTTGATAGATCAGTAATATTATTTTGTCCCTTGTTATTCCTGACCTCTATTTCTTTGCCTCTTGTTATATTTGATTGGAATCTGGAAAATATCGAGCTGAAACACGTGACTGTAACAAACCTCCTTCGTGGCAATCAACATTCTCACTGGCCTGGGGAATGGGCTACTTTGTTGATCATTCATGAGGTACGCTGTTGTCATTGAAGTTTCATCTCTTGACTGGTAGTCTAGTATGGTGGAGCTCTCCATAACTTCAATGAATATGGTGGTTAGGTGGAGAAGTAGGGAATAAATGTACGTTGAGAGCTAAGGTCTACTTTGCATTCGAGAAAACAACATCTGTTAAAGTACTAAAGATATGAAGACGTGGATCTATGTCGGTTGAGCGGCGTAGCTAATACCTCGTTAAGGAATTGCCAGGCTGCACAACGGGAAAATATTACGTGTTATAGATCATACGCGGTGAACAGGTCGCTGAGCCAAGTTCAAACATATCTAATTTGCCTGCTTGTGCTGTTGCTGAATCAAGTGCCACTCCTCCTTCGAATACCATCCCACGGTCCTCTCCGAGGTCTCTGTGAACCACGCGTCCTGCAAGAGCTCCTTCGCAGTAGGCCGATCTCTTGGATCAAGCTTCATAATCTTAAGCACAAAGTCTTTATCCGCCGCACAGATCTCCCTCTCGCCGATGTAACGAAAAGGCTTCAACTTCTCAGGCGGCACCGCCGACATGATGCCAACGAGCGCTTCCTGTGTATCCTCATCGGTAATCTCCTTGTACGAGATCGGAAACGGTCCAAACCATTGATGTTGAAGTACCACTATTTTAGTGTCGTACATCTCGTGACCTTCTGGTTCTTTCGGCCTGAAAATGTGGAAGTTAAGACCCCATATCAGGTTGATGAGCTATGTGAATGTTAGTTTCGCGGCCGAAAATAAAATCGAGTACAGATGGGACACTAACAGTACCGCCGAAACTCCAAATGTCTGCAGCAGTTCCCCATGGAATCTCGAGATGGACTTCAGGGGCCCGGAAAAGGCTTGTTCCAGTGGGAACACCATCTCTTGCAAATTCCGATTCAATAGAAACAGTCCTTCCGAAATCAGCTAATTGAACCTCTGCAAAGCGATTCTCCCCGCTTCCATAGTTTACTACCACATTGTTGGGTTTGATGTCTATACTTAGATGTTAATCAACCATGTCGTAAATGGAGGTAAAATGTACCTGTATGCACGTAGCCATCCTTGTGTAGCACCTGAATAGCTTCGAGTATATTTCTTGCCACGTATTTAATTTCCGACCGCGTGAGCCTTTGCTTCCTTGAAGCTTTTGATAGATCATCATCGAGATACTGAAGTACTATCGCTGGTGGTTCAACCGGGTGTTCTATCTCGTCCAAGAGAGGACGAATCGTGGGTGACCGGCCCTGAAAGCGCTTGAGAATATCGCGTTCATTATGGAGGCGCCAATGTCCCTCGACGGCTTTGAGCACGACGAGATTCTCTTCTTGATTACTGTTTGTTATTGATCAGTATAAAAGCAAAGCGGGCGGTCAAGGGGAATACATGCACTGCAAAATAAATGAACTCCGACAGTTGCTTCGTAACTTTGTATGAACCGGCTTTCCCTCTGAGGTGCTGGCCAAGTTAGAAGAGAGATCTAAGAGACATCTGTGGAGACGTCTTAGTAGTACCAGCGGTCTGAAGCTTTCCTCTGATGTCCTCAGGAGAGAGAGCTGAAGGCACAGAAGCGAAGGACTGCACGGTTTCAATTCACCTGCTTACGTCGGCGTTGTAGACTTGTAGTTGCTCGGACTGAAGGTCCGAAACACAGTGCGGAACTACTTGCTGTAGGCGGTGAGACAACCCATTGGGCGGCGGCCAGGGCTTGCACCCAACCGCCTAGCCAAGGTTTGGCTTCATTAGGAAACATTTTCAATTTCTGTTAAAAAGTTTGTTTTCATTATCTCATATTTCATATCTCATAAACATTCCCTCGACATCCCCGCGTGAGATCCAAACATACCCAAAACGATCCAAAACCAGCAAACCCCGCATTTAAACCCAACAACAGAACGATATCAAAAACGCCAACTAATCCAACGGAACAGGCAACATAGTAAAACCCAGTAAGCAAAGAAACCCAACCCCGGAGATCATGTACACTGTATACTGTATGTAACGAGCGATGCAATGAAATGCGAAAGGTAGGCCAACGGCCGGAAAGATATATTCCCGAAATGACAAGACCAGACGCTAATGAATCTGAAAGAAATTGGTTATATGGAAAGGAGATAGGAAAGTTATTTGGCAATCTGGGATTAAAAATAATTGTGAAAAAAGAACCTCCAAAAAACAAGGATTCATACTGCTGTCGTTTCAATTATCTCCTCAACCGTGACAAGCCCTGCCAACTGGACGTCGCTTGTATCGGTAGTTTCGAGGGAAGGGGTGATGATCTGCCCGTCAAAAGCAATTGGGAGTCCCTTAGTGATGTTCTCAATCTTCGTGGCGTTAGTTCCGTGACTGTCGCAAGAAGCTGTGGCAGTAGTTTCAGCGTCGGTATTATTCCGTGTCATGTCTGGTGTGGTATCCACGACGCCAGGCATGGTGATCTGAGATACCGATTCCTTAACTTCATCAACATCGACGCCGACTGCAGATTTTGGATCCTCCGGAGCCATGGTGCTGTTTTCAATGCCACTATCTTTCAACAAGATCATACAGCTATCATCGATATCTTCCGACCTAGGAGTGAAAATCTGCTCCTCGGAAGCTGGAGATGTTGTTTCTCCATCACTACCTTGATCTACAGTCTCTTTGCGCTGATCTGAACTATCGCCGGTATCGATATCGAGAGTTGATTTCAGCAACTGAACTACAACCTCGTGATCGGGTGCTGAGGATGTATCTGAGAGAGCTGGTGAATGCGTTTGCGAGAAAGGGTCTTGCTCGGAAGACGAGTGCCCGGAGGAAGTCGATGTGAACGAGAGATTCTTGGAATGGCCTTGGTGATGGAGTGGAGTACTCGGTGCCACAACTTCTGTCTCTGCTTCTGGGACTGTTTCGGTCGCCTCTGATGCGGGGGTAGAATCGCTCACAGCGGGGAGCAGATCGTGTCCTCCCAGTCCATTCGGTACAAGTACACCTTGGGAAGCCTTGACTTCCTCTTCTTTAGCTTCCACAACAATAGCTGGTAGCATCGTCGCTGGCACCCGAGCCACCGCATCGGTGACGAGATCGATGATTGTGGCGCCGCCGAGAATCTTCAAGATCGGCATGTCAACTCCTAGCTCGTTCACAAACCAAGCCCGCAAATCGACTGCAACGAGAGAGTCTATGCCAAGCTCCAGAAGTACGGCTTCGGACTGGACTGTGGTATCAGAGGATATTTGAAGTTTGTGTCTGAGTTTCAGAATGAATGCATCTATTCATCGTCAGTTTCCGGATGGACGTCTGTTATGCAAAAGGGGACATACCTGTCACGATGTTCACAACATCATCTATACTCGCCGCCTCTGTCAGCTGTGACTTCAAGCTGACAGTAGCGCCCTTGGATTCAGTTGTAGCAACACCATCGCCACTCTCGATATAATGCCAGAACTTCGGATGTGGGTACCAGAGGATATCCGGATCTTTTCGCGGATCTTTAGAATCCATACCAGCATACAAAATTGGATTCCGAGTGCTGCCAGGAGAACCTGCAAGGACACCTTCCGCAAACATGTGATGGACCTCTTTCTCGGAGAGAGGTAGAGTGGCGCCAATGATGTCGTTCAGCTCGCGATTCATGCGAGCTGCGTAGCCGACCCCTTTGACTTCTCCGAGACCGATGAGGGAACCGGCAAGGCCGCGCTTTTGACGAGAGGATACGAGGCTGTTCATGAACATGTTTGCTGCACAGTACGCTGCTTGGCCGGAGTTGCCCATGACGTCGACTGAGGAACCGAAGAGGATGAAGAAATCAAGATTGTTGTCAGGGAAGAGCTCATCCAGGAAACGGCTGCCGTCGACTTTGGGCTTGAGAACGGTTTGCATCTCCTTGAAGCTCATATTAGAGAGGAGGGTATCGCTCAGAACCATTGCTGCGTTTGCCACTCCAGCAATCGGTGGGAGGGTGGATGTGATTTGCTTGTGGGTTGCCAGCAATGAGTCTTTGTTTGAGACATCCCTAGAATGGTCAGTTTGAGAGTGCATCAACGGACTAAGTATAACTTACATCGCCATGATCCTCACAGCCCCACCCAGACTCTCCATCTCATCCAACCAGCTCTGCTCAATATTCGGATTACGACTCGTTAGCACGATATGCTTCGCTCCGTGCAGTAACATCCATCGGCAGAGCGACCGGCCTAGATTGCCTGCCATTCCAATTAGAAGGTAGGTTCTGTCACTCTTGAATCTCATCATTGATTCTGCGCTTTGGATCCTGACTGGCAGTTTGGATCCGGTGCTCCAGTCAACAAGTTGCAAAGCTGGATATGGAGGAGCCATGTTTGCCAATGACTCGGCATTGATAATACCGGTTTTGGTGATCGATTTTGTGGAACGAATGACCGACATCGAATTCGCCAGTGCAATACTAAGAGTGTCGGCAACCGAGTTGCGCGGCGTCCATGCAACATAGTTGGAAGTGTGACTGAGGAACGATGAAGCATCTGCCCTTCGAGCATGGAAAGGAAGAAGTACCGAAACCCGTTTGGCCAAATCCGACGATTCCGAGAAATCCATGAAAGCCGAAACATTGCTTGGGATACTGGACCTGATATCACGACCCGAAGTAAATGGATGTATCTTAATCCAGTCGCTCTTCTCCAATGAATCCTCGGCAGTGATAAAGCATGGCTTGACACCAGTGTATCGGGCTTTTCTTGCAATGGCGTCTGCGACCAGTAATTCTGGCTCAAATACCAACAAGGTACTGTTGTTGCTCGCCATATCGATTACAGCTTGAGCTAGAATCTCTGTTGCAATGGAAGTCAGAAGCAATGCTTCATCTCCTTGTGCCACAAACCAAGGTACTGCCCAACTGGACGGAGTGGTGATTGTGGATCCAATTGTCTCTGACAAGGCGATGACTTTCATTCCAACACCCGCCATCTCGCCCAGAACAAGATGAATGAAGCCGGCTGATCCAACTTTCATTGCCATTAAGGTGGAGTGCGTGACTCGGATTGTAGTGATATCTTCGAGGTCAGATAAACGAGTTTCAGACAGCGATCGCTGCAGTTCGTACGAGGCTCCGTCATGGGTGACTTCCAAAACATTGTCGTCGACGCAGACATCTTCCTCAATGACACGCCTGTTAGACATGAGTCTATTGTTAGCCGCCTTATCTGGTACCACTCGTGTGATATGGAACCGGCCATCTTCAAGCCACAGCTCTGGCTCGTTCGACCACATTCGCTCAGGGGCATAAATGTCATTCTCCCAGGTCTCTGCCAAAACAATCCTCAGGAAAGCTTCTGCGAGCAGAGGAGCACTCAACTCTTCAACCTGGGCTGCATCCAGGACTTGAAGACGCAGATGCGGCATCTCATGTACGAGTGTTCGTCCGATGCCGAGCGCCATGTTCGAGTATGGTCGGTCTGATTTGCTTCCTGCAGTGACCCAAAGGAAACTCTTCGATATATTCAACAGCGATTTGAAGGACTCTAGACGATCTGATGTGAATTCTTCAAAGATCGGTGCGTCGAGTTCAGCAAGGTTCAGGACGTGGACCATTGAGAAATCATCCATTCTATGAATGTCATCGAGTGATTCCAGAGTTTTGATATTGGTTGTCCATGGCTGAAGAATCACTTTCAAGTCTTCCGTCAATTGCTTCGCAGTACTCGATTTCCCGCCCACCAAGAAAAGTGTATCGAGTTGTGGCTTCGGTCCAGCCAGAGCCAAGGGCTTTTGCAAGAGTTCGATTTGCTCATCGACGGCAGTGGAGATGAACACTGCGACGGGTTGATACACAGATTCCGTACCGGGCGTTATTGTATCAAGTCCGGAGAATCCGTTTCTGAGAAGCAACGAGTCCCATTGACCTGGTGTAATGAGTGGAGTCAACTCACGGCCATCATCTGCTCCTGCCCACCAGCCAGGCACACCACAAAAGCTGAATCCGACGCGAGCGGCGCCATTATCAACAGCCTCGAGAACCAGGAGTTTCCCTCCTGGCTTCAGCAATTTTCGTACATTTGTCATGGTATTGTCGAGGATCTTGGTAGCGTGAAGGACATTAGAGGCGATGACAAGATCATATGAATGTTCCGTGAAGCCTTGGGTCGTGGGGTCGCGCTCGATGTCAAGAGCTTCATAGATGATTCGGCCATGGTGCTTGAAAGTCTCCTGTGCCTCCTCGAAGAATCCAACAGAGATATCCGTGAAAGTATACGACGAATATTTGTTGTCAATATGCTTCAAAATAGACCTGGTGATACCGCCAGTACCGCCACCTATCGAAGTTAGTCTCCATCAGAATTCCTCCAGGCAGGTTCGTCCTTACCAATTTCCAAAATCTTAATTAGGGGGTACCTGAATGCAATCTGTTCCGCAATCAATCCAGCATACAGATTATATTCCAAAAGCTCCGAGTTCTGGTAGTACAGGTCTAAAAGGCTGTCTTGCCTCATGTGCTCTAAAATCGAGGTCTCGCCTCTGATGAATGGGATCAGCTTCGTGCCAACGACATGGAGAAGTCTGCAGTCGACATCTGCTGCGTACCTGAATTCGATTAGCGGGGTCCCATCACGATATTTTGAATTGAGTACTCACTGATCAGCAACCAACTGAATATCTACCCAGGTGTTGTCCAGCCACTCAGGTTTACAAGAAGCATGTCTCCTCGCTTGTGTCTCATCAACAACATGAGCCGCAAAAGCAAGAATCCTCTTGCCATGCCAACCCGACTGTTTCTGCTCTTCAATCGACGTACAATCAAGCAACTGCTTCAAATAGTACAAGCAAATCTTTTCCAGGGTCTCCGCTTTCTGTATCTCAGTAGCGGAGAATCCAGCCTTTCGATATACCAAAGCAGCATCGGGCTCCGCAGTACCCCAGACAAGTTCGTGAAACAGCAATCGGTCATCTGCTGGTGTTGCTGGCATGAGAGGTTTGACTTCAATACCTTCTATTTGGCAGATAGCATTTCGGGTTTCGATATCATACAAAGTAACATCGCCGCAAAGGGTGTCGGAGCCACTCTCGGCGAGAGCTGCGTCGAAGATGACTTCTGTTTGCTGGCTATCAGAGTCAGCCGAGCAGATGGCGGGGTTGACACGAATGTTTCTGATCGTGACTGGGACATGGAGTGTCCAAAGGCTACCATCACCTGGCGTCCCGAGACACGCAAATAGAGTCTGGATAGCAGAGTCCAGAGTTCCGGGATGCATCATCATAGATGAATCAGGCGCGGTAGAGTTCGCATCAACAATAAGCCCAGTCGAGGTATCCAACTTCTGCTCCAGAAATGAGATTCCCCTAAATGATTCTGTGTAGCCATACCCCACGTCACCAAGCGAATCGTAGAAAGTGTCAATGTTAACCTCACGCAGGTCGTTGATCACAGCCAGACTTTTTCTTGGAAGAACAGCAGCTGAAGGCGCGCCAAAATGCAAGATGATTTTGCCCAAGCTGACCAAAACGAGTGATCCAGTGTCCCTGCTCAAACAAGCATGGCAGACGAAATCCGCTGTGAGAACTTCTCTCTTGGAGCCCGAAACAACATTATTGACGCTGAACAAAGTCTCCACACCTGAGGCATCGTCATTAATTGAGATCGCCTGCAGAATGTTGAAATTTTTTATTTCGATCAATCTGACTTCCCTACCATTTGCTACGGTTTTGGAAGCTTCAAGCGCCATGACAAGATACCCAGCTGCAGGGAAGATTGTCTGACCTTGAATTTGATGGCCACTAAGCCAAGGGAGTTCGCTCAGCTTCAGATAGTTCCGCCATTTGTATTCGCCTTCGGCCTGGTCGTTTGTCACGATCCCTAAAAGCTCGTGGGGTGCTTCTGCGCGGGAACGAGTTTCTCTAGACCCACGAGACTCAAACCAGAGAGTGCGTTCATGGTCCCACGGGTAAGTTGGGAGGCCTTGGACTGCAGAGTGTGAAGCTTTGCCGTGGAACAGTTGATCAAAGGATTCGACGTCAAATGACTTGGAGCCAAAATGCATCCAGAGAGAACCAAGCGCATCCGCAAATGTTTCAACACCCGTCTTACCGCGCCCTAATAAACCAACATAGGGCAGCGGCTTCTTGGATGCGGTGATTTCCTGGATCGTCTGCAGAGCTGGTCCTTTGAGGGCAGGATGAGGACCAACTTCGATTGCGAAGTCATATGAACTGTTCGTAAGCGAGCTTTCCACGGCCTGGGAAAACAAAACTGCGTTAAGCATGTTATCCATCCAGTATGAACCCAGCAAAGCTTCTCGAGCATCCATAATCTCCCCCTCATGGGCACTAGAGTACCACTTGCAAGCATCATCTGATCTCGGTAACAGTTCAATGTTGCAGTCCCTGAGTGCTTGAAGGTATGGTTCTGCGCAAGGAATCATATGGTGAGAGTGGTACGCAGTGTCCACTTTCAATATTCTTGCAAATATCTCTTTCCCATCGAAGTACTCCTTTGCTTCATCGACAGCATCTGCATCTCCAGAAAGTGTAACACTTGTGGAAGAATTACTAGCTGCAACAACAACCCGTCGACTGAACTGCGGAAGCTGGCAGAATTCGACAGCATCAGCCCTCGAGATGCCAACAGCAATCATGGAGCCTTTCACTCCGGCCCCAGAAAGGTGGGCAAAGAAGCCTCTGTAGTAGGAGATCTTGATGGCTGCGTCGGCGGAGATGAATCCGGCGGCATAAGCTGCACCTATTTCTCCTGAGGAGTGGCCCACCACACCAGAGAAGCCAACTCCTGCTGCTCGTAAATGATCGACTAGGATGATCTGAATAGCCGTGCACAAGGGCTGCGAGATGATAGCTTCGGCTACGCGGGACGCCGATGCCGGTGCAGACAGCTCAGCTTCCAGAGACCACTGTGGCCTGTGGTCTGCAGGAAGACTAGCCAGAGATTCTTCCAGCTTTTGAAGTGTCGACTTTCCCAAAGATGATGCTGATATTAGATCCCAGCCCATGCCGGGCCATTGAGCCCCTTGCCCGGTAAAGACACCCAGAATTCGTTTCGGCTTGCTGGTAGGACGGGAGGAAATTGCCTTTGAGGTCCCGTTCGCCCTATGTTCCAGCTCATCGTCCAGCTTCGCTCGGAGCTCTGACGTGCTTTTTGCAGTGAAGGATACTTTATGAGTGAAGACTGATCGTCGAGAGAGGAGGGTCCAGGCCAGAGCGTGAAGATCTGCTTCTGGGTTGTCACTTAGAAACTGCGAGTAGTTGAAAAGCAGCGACCCGAGAGACCGTTCCGAGGCCGCGGAATATGTAAACGGAAGTGCAACAATCGATGATGCAGATGCGGCTATTCTGGGGAGTTCAGGGGCATTTTCCAGGATCACATGTGCGTTTGTGCCGCCGAAACCAAAACTGGGAGCATATTAGCTTTATGTTGAGGAATCAGAACATGGACAACATACCTATTCACACTTGCTCTTCGTACTTCATTACGAGTACTGGGCCACTTTTGCGCCTTGGTAGGGACTTCGAGGTGGTGGATGAACGGCTCCAACTTGGGATTAAGTGTTTCGAAATGAAGGTTGGGGGGTATCATTCCGTGTTTGACCTTTGATAAAAAATAGTAGAGTTAGCTCTGGCCTCGAGAGAACATACAAGAACTGTTTTTCAATCTCAAGAAGATTTTGGTGATTTTGTGAAGTCAATTGAGGCAATTGGGAGTGACAACGGGAGGGTAAACTTACAGCGAGGGCAGCTTCCAGCATCCCAGCAATCCCGGCAGCTCCTTCTGAGTGGCCAATGACAGTCTTTATACTTCCAACAAAGAGCTTTTCTTTGTCCATGTCTTCGGGTTTTCCAAAGAATGTGTTGTGTATCGCGGTCGCTTCATTCAAGTCTCCAACCTTGGTGCCTGTCCCGTGGGCTTGGAAATATTGCGGCCTATCTTCCGAACAGTTTAGGTCAAGACCAGCTTTAGCGTAGGTCTGACGGATGAGGTTTACTTGAGCAACAGGATTTGGTACTGTGAGTCCCGTCGATCGGCCGCCTTGATTTACACTTGTTTCACGGATAACACACTCTATGTGATCGCCGTCGGCGATGGCATCACTTAGTCTTTTCAACATGACCGCGGCGATACCCTCTCCGCGCGCATAACCATCGCCACCAGCATCCCACATTCGAGAGCGACCATTCGGAGACAGCATTTTCAGCTTACTTTCAGCAACGAACATACGCGCGCTGAGAATGAGATTTGCACCTGCAGCCATAGCAACCCGACACTCACCATTTCTGAGTGTTTGGACCGCTTGATGCACCGCTACCAAACTGGACGAACAAGCACTGTCGATTGTCATTGACGGCCCGGTCCAATCAAAAAAATAAGAGATCCGATTTGAAAGGATGCTGCGGGCCGCGCCGGTGGCGCCGTAAGTTGGCAGGGTTTCCATATCGGCGAATATAAGACCAGAATAATCATCGCACATCAGCCCTACGTAGACAGCTGTTGCTGTTCCACGCATTTCCTCCATAGTCAGATTTGCGGATTCCATGGCCTCGAAGACAACTTCTAAAAGTTGCCGTTGTTGGGGGTCCATTGATTCTGCTTCTGCGGTAGATATATTGAAGAACTGGGAGTCGAATTTCCGGACATCTTCGGATAGGAAGTATGATTTTTGAACGTTCGAAGTGCCATGATGGAAGCCATCCGGGTGATAGAAACCATTCGCGTTGAATCTACTTGGAGGGATTGGAATAGAGAGTTCCCTTGGTTGACTGAGAAGTTCCCATAGCTTTGCGGATGTGTTCGATTGTCCAGGGAAACGGCAACCAGTACCAATTATTGCGATGGGCTCATTGAGGGGACTCATCGTCCAGCATTGAGCAGTCGCTCCAGACTTCCCACGGGCCGAGAACGATTGGACCGTGCTCCAGAGCTAGATGTAGTGAATCCAACAACGACGCAAGGTCGCGGGGTAAGAGGAGATTGAGAAGGGACACAAAGAACTGCGTATATGAAGCTGTGCAAAGAGAGGGGAGAGGCTTCAAAAGGAAGCTCGCAACGCACAAAGAGTGAAGCAATATGAAGGGGTGGGACTGGAGAAGACAGAGAAGTGGGAGGGGTTTTAAGCAATTGCTCAACTTCTTTCATCGACATCTAGACAAGCCTGGATACAGGCCAGCGGCTAGATAAAAGATCCCAAGCCATCGAATTCACTGAATGAGGCTTGCTACAGGTTCTGCGCTGCTTCAGAATCAGTTTGAGGGGGCTGCTTAGCCTTTTCTGGGAGGGATATCTGCAAGATCAAAGTCTAAGCTCTTCTCTGTGCATGAAGCAGCGGGATTTCGACTCAAGAGGGTCATCAAGTGCAGGAGATATGTTTTCCGGGCGAGTGTAAGAGCAATAACAAATTAAACCGAGTGCCATGGCAATGTTTAGAGTTCGGCAATGGGGCCGCCTTCGCACCGAGATCTCGTCGACTGGACAAGAGGATGTCTTTAGCCCCACCATTCAGCCCAGATATAGACATCATGGGCGCTGTTTCCACACCAAACTGAAAATAGAGACAGCACAGTAAGGAGGATGCACAATCGATGTTCGGTCCTCTCGAGGTTAGTGTAGAAACCAGCCAGCCGGGCGTTCTTGGAGTACCGAGAGGGGCAATTCCGTTGCCCAGCTTGGGATAGTTGAACTTTCACGTAACCAATACCTCTGGAGAAGTTAGGTTCAGGGGAGTTCGTGTCACCATCAGACTGGCTGATGATGGAACGGTCTGCAGGCCAGCCTTTCCAACTCAAGACAGTTCAAGGCTATCCGCGTGGCAGTCCTTTCTTGCATCTGTCATCGAACCCTTTGCTTGGAACGGCCCGCTGTCCGGTAAGAATCGACCCCGCCTGGGTGCATGGAGCCATTCTTCAGCAGCGGCATTGTGGGAAGGCCGAGGCGACATCGAGATACTTCAAAGTACCCATCTCGCGTTTCCCGGGTTTGAGACCAGATCAATACGACGTTGATAGGTAGGTCCCGGGGACGAATTGGCTCTATCCATTGGCTGTTGGAGACGTCAAGTCGCGGGGTTTTCTGCGAACAGCTCCATTCGTTGTTCTATTCCAGTACCACGGTGGGAGTTGACGGCATGGGCGCGACAGCGGGCGTCATGGAGGGGCAGGTCTGCCCGTGGTAGGTTCGTCTTTCGTAGGTACTAGTCGTCTCCGCGATGTCGGACTACATCTGCACATTGCCATTGGCGGGCAGCGTCCCTTGCTGTAGTCGTGCAGCTGTGCATCCTAAGATGGACGTACCCCGGTTCGAATTGGGAAGGCGATTGCACCATGGAGATAGATGATATGTAGATGGAAGTGGATGTCATTGTTGGTGGCAAAGGTCGGCAGATGGTCAGAGGAGGTTGAAGTGGAGTTGTCTGGCCATGGAGTGGTAGAAGAACCTGATGCCACAGACAAGCGGTGAGAATAGAGTTTTCCACGTGATGTTTAGATCACGGGTAAGTAGCTACCTTATTGCTCCAGGCCGTCTATCCCCCTCCTCCGCACTCTCTGGCAATCCCCAGAGAATTGGGGACAGCCCTACAATAGAGCATGACTGGGTGAGTTCCAGACTCATCCGAATGTCTATCCTTACTGCTTAAGTGCAAAGTTAATATGATCAAGGGCATGGTTGAAGACAACGATCCGTTGCGGCCCGCGACGGGAAGGCACCATGAATTCGCACAGACATTTCATGGACAGGCCTGTATGCAGCTTAGAGTTTGACTTCTTGGGCCACCTCGGAGAAGAACGATGGGAATAGAAATGCCCTCCACATGCTCCTCTACACTGGCCCCCATTTTGGCCGAGTCATCATATGATCCTTACGAAAAAGAATCGAACGAACTCTCTGATCTTTCTAGTTCTAAATCCGCCGGACTTTCAGACTTTATCTGTCAGTTCTCAGCAGTTACAAATATACTAAAAAGTAAGCGGCATTTCTCTCTACCAATAGCCGGACATGGAAAGACTTGCAGAAGGTTTTTTAAATCCCTAAGCGCCGGCTACTTACTGGTTGGACTCTTTCTATTATTGCTAACCCCAATTTAAGACTTCAAGGTGGGGGATCGGAGGAGGGGTTCAAAGACGCCCCTCATGGAACAAAGTTTCGGGCGGCGCGATAACGGAATGTCTCAAGTATTTAGAACATAGCCTGTTGATGCATACCATGGTGTCCATGTGTCAATTACTTCCGAGCCGTTTGTCTATCTCAACAGTTCGTAATTCGTCCACGCATGCGAGCGAGTAGTACGATGCAGCAAATGAGCGCCACGGCGGGCCTACCCTTCAACCATTGAGCCGACCGAGTTCCCAGGGATTCTCCGGCTGGGAATAATGGCGCAGAAGATAGATTGAAAAGCCCTGATTCACTGATGTCGAGAGTTCGGTGGAGATCTCCTGCAGGGCTAAGTGACTGGGGCAAGTCGACCAATGCAATGCAAGCGAGGTCAAGGGAGACGGAAATAATCTCAAAAAGTCAGTCTTAGACATACGAGGTCCATGCAAGTCCAAAAGTGCAGCAGAGGTGCAGCTCAGTTCAACACAATACTGCACAGTATCTTCCCAGCAAACGCGGTGACCAGGTCCAGGTATTTGCCAATTCGAATCTTGGCATTCAAGACAAGACGCACTGAAGACGTGCAGTGCGTGCAACAGGCATACCGACGCACCGGTTTTACTTTCCCGCAATGCAATTCAGGACGTGTAACCAGACGTGGGTCGTTTAGACGAAGTCCTCGCTGCTGCTCACTAAATGAAGAAGGACGAAATGCATCGTTTCGTGCTTCTATGCGCGGACGCAGCTCGTCCGGGATCAGATCCGAGAGGGAAATGATTTATCAAGTCCCGTCGGCTTGGTAAGAGGGTGCGCTGCAGATCTGCACATCAGGGCCAATGATGATACCTAACTTGGAATGTGAATTGGTACCCAAGGAGATTTAATCTATGACTTTATTGCTGGCAGTGTGTATTTTCTTCATTTAGACAGAGTTTCGGGCGAAATGTCGAGACGAGTTAGAAATGGCTTCAGGGCATCCTGTTGAAGTAGATACCAGAACTTGCTGCAAGACCCCCAGTGGATTTGCGTGGGTTGAAAATCATGGCGCAAGAACTAAATATTCTATTGAAATTTGTCTGGCATATCTCATCTATCGTCTAATCGTTCATCGTTTATCATATACCTTGTTCCTGCTTGCTGTACCAAGCCATATTTAGCCCATGCACGTATCCCAATATAATCACCTTGAGACTCCACCTCTCCTCGCGGCTGCGGCTTGGAATTCCGCTTCCGCCTCCTCGTCGCCCTCCAGGACAATTTCATGGCCGTCTCCTTCCCTGACCCAGTTGCTAGCAATGCAATTGAGAATTGCAATTGCACCGAGCCCCCAGAAAACAGCTCCTACTATACCCTTTCGTAGTCCAACTCCGTACAACGCCCCTGCAACAGAGGGTCCAAAAGTCCTACCAGCACTTGAAAGACTCTGACCGATTCCATGCATCGTGCCCAAAACAGAGGGATGGGGTGACGCGTTATTAACCAAAATAGTCGTTGCGGGGAGCGCAAAAGTTCGCCCTGTCACTTGAATGAAAAGGACTGCACAAAGACAGAACCAGACAAACAGGCCATCCTTCTCAGCCGGCGGCTTTGATTTCGATGGTACGATTGACAAATACGGGACGAGGATATAGGCAATTGGAAAGCAGTACAGGAATATGCGCCAGCTTTTCACCGTTCCCAGCTTCGTGTTGATGATTGGGTAGATGAAGAGTTGCATGGATATCCCAATGATGCCGAGTATGGCCATAGCAAAACCCACATCTCGAGGAGGCATGCCTAAGCCGCCGGTAAAGATGAAAGGGAGGCGGCGGTGAAAGTCAGGTGGGTCGGGACGTGCAGGGTCGGCGACGGGAGTGGAGAGGAAGACAAACCAGAGAGAGTTGAACGTCCCGATGTGAGTTGCCATGAGGGTGTGCGCCACCAGAGTACAGATGACGTTGTAGGTGAAGATTCTCCGAAACGGCAGCTTGTGTCTCCATCTCGGGATTGCCTTCTGTCTGCTCGGTGTGGTTGGCGTAGCCGGAGCCATTTCCAGGTCTGTTTCAGTTGCGATTTCGTCACCAGAGACAGCGGTGTAAGCGTGTGAGAATTCCTGGGATTGGCGTCCCCGAAACAACTCTCCGATTTTCCGACTGCATTTCATCCCGAGATCTTCATGATGGCGTATAGATCCGAGTGTCTAGTTGATCAGTTGATTATTCTTGTACGAGGCCGGCGTGGATACATACCTCAGCAAGCCCGAAGAACACTCCGAGTGTTGAACAGATCAAGAAAAATGCGCTGACAATGTTTGGTAAAGCATAAGGATAGTGGATGAAGAAATTCATGTGGCCAAATGCCTTTGGGTATGTTCCAGCCGGGTTTGCAAGTAATCCACCGAGGATGGGCCCTATGATCACTCCAATGTTGAAAGTCATTGGGAAAAGTAGGAAGGCTCTCGATTGATACCTGTTTTTGATATCAGTCATGGCCATGATGAAAAATGAAAATTACCGATAGAGACTTACTTCTTCTCTTGTACAATCTCCGAGACCATGGTCCTCATGACACCGATGTTGCCATTACTTAGTCCACCAAGTGTACGAAAGAATATTGCTTGGTAGAAAGTCTTCGAGAACCCAAACCCCAGACATGAGATAGCTAAAAGCCCAATGTCAACTCGGGACTTTGTGTCACATCATGGATCCACGACTCACCTGTCCCAGAAAGCCCAATCAACAGTACCAATTTCCTCCCTCCTCTATCTGAGTCTGATATTCTCCCCCACATCATCGCAGTCAAGAACTGTGCACCTGTGAAACTACTCGCAAGTAGCCCAGCCTGTGTAGCAACCGTGGAGTCCGGCAATGTTTCATCGAAGGATTTGAGCTGGTAGAACATATATGCCTGCCACACAGAAAATATCAGCTATTGATTGAACTCAAAGCAAAAGTTTGAACAACGAATTGACTCACCTGCAACGATGTCTGGACCAAAGGCTCCGAGAGTCGTGCCAACGTAAGGATAATCAATTGTTTCCTATGCGGCAAAGACCTCCAAGTGACTTCCCCTTCCTTCTCATTCTGCACTACCTCCGGAGTTCTCGTCCCAACTCCTCCCTCTGCCGCAACTTCATCCTCGTCGAGAGCAGCCAGGCGGTCGCCATCGCTATTTGCTGGTCTTCCAGTTGACAAAGGCCCAAGTTGGCGCTCTGGATGTTCGTTTGCTCTGTTGATATTCATCGGCTTCGGCCAAGCTCGCACGGCTGCGATTTGTTGATAATCAAGACTCTCATCGAGGAGTCAGATCTGGAAATGAAGCTTTTGAGAGTGGGATTTCGTTGTTATGGACGAATCAGATATCGTTCTTGGCTTGGTGGGGTGTACCTAAGTGGCGGGGTTCTGCGGATACGGAACTCACGGAGTAATGAGGCACGTGAGTGCGTTGAGGTATTCCGCTTGAATCGAAGGCTCGATTGTTGGAAGGATGACAGAGAGGTAGAAGTAATGTATGATGCTAAAGATTTATTACCTTATTTAGATTTACTCGAGCTACAAATCAATGATATTATAAGTGATCTGAGGGTATACCACCAGATCAAAGAAGTACAGATACAGATCGAAATAGAAAAGAATCGAGATTCGCCCATGTGCCTAGCAGCAAGAGCATTACTCTTCTCCACTGGGAGTAAACTTCAGATATTGCACCTAAAATGGAATAACAATAATAGCTTTGAAGAGCAAAGTCGCAGAGGAAAAGATGAAGAAAGAGAAAGAAACGAAGGACTTAAAGAAGAAACGGCAGAAGATACGAGTTCTAATTTCGGTTACAGATTAGCATATCGAACCTGAGGCTTGAATTCGGGGGCATCTATTTTCAGAAAACAAATAAACAACCTAGAACTGAACAAAACAAAAGTTGCATTCGAGAATAATGTTCATTGAGTATCAATCCAAAGATCCTGAAATTCCAGATCTTTGAAACCCGTACCTTGGATAATTCGAACCTTTCGGGAAAACCAACTAGCGACTTGTCGAAGTTCTAGAAGGTTGGGAATACTCAGAGAAGAATCTTCGTGTTTCTGGAACTCTCGTCAGATTTGCGATATGCAACAAAACAAAAATAGCAAGTGTTGAGGCTCAACACGTGACGTATGCGTATGTCAATTTCTCATTGGGTCTACCTAGATACCTGTGCCAGAATTTCAGAGACGATGCCGTCACCTCGGAATATTCAATGAAAAGGCTCTTCTAAGAAATAATTGATGGTAGAGTTGGAATAACAACATCTCTAACAAAGTGGAACCCAAGAAGGTGCATAGTCACGTGATTAAAGATTCACCTCAAGTCTCATCATTCTCGCCTCCAGTTTGCGATGCAAAGGAAAAATGTCACATGAAACACTATCACGCACTCAAACCAACCACAGGTATCTACTGTGTAAAATTAGCACGATGAAGATTTTGAACCTTGCACCACTTTGGTGAAGCTACTGGCATAGGGAACTGGAGTTCACACGTTTGCATGGACCAGGAGCCAGGATGCGGTAGTTCTTCAAGTCATCTTTTGACCATCCCAAATATTTGGTTTGGAATAAAGTCTTGTCGCCATTCCCTAGACTCTTTACAAGATCCTAATTTTGAAAATAGCTTCAGTTATTCTAGCACCGGCTATAGCATATCTGACCCTCAATGATGACAGTTCCATCTACCATACATCGCTATTACAGGGGAACTGAAACTTCACATCGCTGTTCTCAAACATAAGGAATTCCATACACTTGTACTGAATCTTCGATCCATGTGTCTTTGCTTCCTTTCCCTCGCCTACGTAAAGTGTTAGCTTGAGATATTTTGGCGCAGAAAACGAGCGACTTACATTCACTCAAAGCAGTCGTAAACCCCTGAACACAGTCTTCATAGGCTCCGTCGCTTTTGAGATACTTGGCAGCCTCCGAAGTCTCAAATCCATCGCCCTCGGCAGTATTTCGAGCCCACCAAACATCATTGGGACAGACCCCCAGATCCCATCGCATGGAGAGAAAGATTCTCTCGGGTGTACCTATTACACGATCGCTGCCTCCATTATTGACTACCCCACCAACAACGACGTAGGATTGTTGAGAGACACAATTTTTCAACAAGTCTTTAGTTGTGTACGGTACCTCCTTGCAAAACTTGGGACTCGCCTTCTGAGCATCAACACAATTGAAGGTGCTGCCAAAGTTGAATTTCTGGTTCACTGGTCGTACCTTGCCTTCAGTTGCCGGATCTGGTTGTTCGAAGTTGCAACCCACCGGTGCTGGAGTATCAGGAGTGAGTGCAGGGCCAGTTGGGGCTGGAATCGGTGCCGGGCCTCCTTCGGTCAAAGTCACAACCTAGAGATTCAAAGTTAGAACAGGATTGTACATCTTGGATGGATGGAGACGAGATCATACATCGTATTTCGTCTCATCATCAAGGTTTGTACAGTCAAAAGCACCTAAAGTTTCATCTGCTGCCACGACTTGAACGCACTGGCAAGCATTCGGCAATGCTGTCGTCGCAGCAATCACGGCGACTGATGACAAGGAGGCGTATCTGTTCTGGAGAGCTGTTGCCAGGGCTTGAGCGCTCGCCGTATCAAAGGGATCGGCGATAGTATTGTAGAAGTTGTAAAAGAACGGGCGGCGGGGTTTGGCCATGTTGTTCGGAGGTAGACGTAGATGAAGGGTCGACGGTCTGAGTTAAAATGTGGCTGGCTGCAATCTTTACAACATCAGGAACTCGCTTGCGTCTGAGCCGCTCGAATCCCAGAGGAAATATCCTATGAAAGCACAGGCAACACCTCCTACCAGAATACCACCTTCCTCGGCAATTTCAAAATCCGTGATTCCGTCCCACACGAGCCGGGCACAGGTTACTAGCTCTATCTACAAACTTACTGAGAGCTACATCGCTTATGATGCTCTCAGTTGCGGCTCTTCAAGGAGGTAGTCGGCAACACAGCTTTCAGCCTGTCGTGACTTGAGCTTAGCTGCTCCACATGCAGTTGCGATCTTTTTGAAAAGTTCTTCGAGTTGTAGCTTTGCACTGGGTGTGATGATGATAGTAACATCTCCGACTTCGACCCCATCTGGTGCGACTGTGGCAGTACTGACAGCAATAACAGCTGACGTCGTGACCGTCATCTGAGCCAGGCCACTCATCTGAGCAATGGTTTGCACAATGATAGTACCAACTCCGATCCACTTGGTTGCAGTGGCATCGGCAGAGTAATACTGGTTCGGTTTCCAGATGAATGATGCCATGACCGGAACGCGGTACGAGAAAAACTACAACTTGCTCACACAGATTCAAGGTATGCTCAATCCTACCTTCGGTATTGGAATTGATGCTAAGGAAAATTTCGGGTGGTTTTGCGAATCTGCAGCTATTCGTGCAAGGCACTCCTCGCGAAGAGTTCAAAACATGGTTATTCTGCGGTAGCGACTGGGCGGAATATGTTCCATATGATGGGGGTTGTGAGTGGTTTCTTCACCATGTTATTCCAGACATTGATGGATTGAGGAGACCTTCTCCCAAACAATGACGGGGAAACAAAACGAATGGATCCTGTGATCGTGTTCATAGGAGAAGATAGAAACGAATACCTAAAGATTCGTGGTCTAGTGACACAGTCTCTCCGGCAAGAGTCGCCGACGTGATTCTTGGCGAAAATAATATCAAACTCGTTCAAGGTAAGTCACATAGTGCTGTTGAGCTTGCCATGGAATTGACGTACTGACTTGCTTAGGGACGGTAAGACCGATTTCATTGTTGTATGAGGGTGACGTCTTCACATCAAGCGAACCCTGTTTGGGCAATCGATTCATTTTCCAGCTTCAGGGACATGTTCAAAGCATTTCGTTGCAATAGATTAACTGACTCGAATTTAGGCAAAAGCCTACTTGTCGAGAGATATTCAAAAGTATAACATCGGTGACGCCGACCCAGCAAAAGTGGTCCAAGCCTGCGACAACTAAAAGACAGCAGCATACTCCACATCACTTATTCTCCGCGGAGACAATGAAGTTACTCGTGCGCTGACACTTTGCTCCCCGGGGTTCTTTTCCAGGTACGAAAACAGGCTAGATACGAGCCACAGCGACGAGTCAACATATCTCGACTTAATCCGACCAAAATCGCTGACTTTTATACACGAAATATTTCACTTGGGCGTAGCGGGACATATGAGTCAGGATCTCGAGAAGTGGCTCCCCCCGGCTGAGCTCCAGCCCAAGGACACGAACGGCAATGTCAATCCAGACTGGCCAGGAAATCCGGCAAATTTCATACGTGCGAAAGAAAAGCAAGCAGGTGAGCGCCTTGATCTCCATCTCTGTCACCTGCTTACAAACTGGCAGATTCCGCGACCGACATACTTTTGCTCGCGCTGGGTAAGTTCTCAATCAATGAATCTAGAAGACCAAAACGCGATGAAGGCGTAACTTTGCAAACAGTAAGCACAGTAGAGGCACAAGGAGTCAGCATTGCAAACAATCCCCAGAGTGAGAGAAACTGACGCCATCTTATGATGAATGAGTACTGATATATGCATCTTAGACTACGCCTGGGCTGCACTGTCTGTGTATCTGGCTCGGAACGGGGCCAAGATGGGCTACTCTACCGGGCAGGCAAGACCACTTGATGCACCAATCGCAGGTCCAGCAGGAGGACCATCCGGTGTCATTGGAAAGGTTCGAAAACGCATCAGCAGCGCTCGCACAACACTCATGGCAAAGTACTTTGATGCCTAGGGGACGCATTTTTGGGGGGCACTGCTATGGGAGAGCTGCGGCATACTGTGTCTGTCTGGAGAACCCGAAACAACCATTTCGTGCGAGGATCATCTGCGAGTGCCGGCGGGGTGCTTTGGAAACTGTACCATACTTTTGTCAAGTAAAATCCAAAACAATTCCTGTCTCTGTATCGCAACGGCGGCTAGTCGTAGACAGATTCATGCACTGAATATAAGCGACAAACACGAGACTGCATACCCTTAGGAATAGTTCGCCGTGTAGCCTACTGCACACACACAAGATTTGATACGTCAGTCATTAATTTGTGAGAGGGTACATAGGGAGAATAGGACCGCAAGGCCTTCAGTCCAAGGAAGCTCTCAACATAACTCTCAACTTAATGCCTGACCTTCGAAATGTCTCGATGATATCTTCAGGATAGACCCACTCCACAAGGTCTGGGATCTTGACAGGCTTCCCCTCCCACGCAGGACTGCGCTCCACAGCTCAGCAAGCACGTTCTTTCAAGTCGATTGTTGATAGCTGAGTGTTCATAAGCTCCTTGTTTCGAGCCAATGCCACGATCCAGCTGTAGTCTACCCGCCCCGAAAGCTGCTCCTGTAAGGCCTGTGAATTTGGATCGAATGAGATCTTGAAAGAAAGGTGTTAGCAAAGGCATTCCTCCTGCAAATATGAATCCCTAAGACTAACGAGATGATAGACAAACCTTCAATGTTTGAAGAGAGTCCGGAAGTCTACCAGGCAGATCCTGCCGGCTGTGATGTGGTGTTGCTGGGGCATTTCTCGCCGATGTGATTCTCTCATGAATCTCGAGAGATTGAAGTGCGATAAAGTCAGATAAGTCTAACTGGCAATCGTTGACGACGTAATAGGAGTTATCATATGAAATATGCAATTTGGTGAGGTAAGGACGTAGTGCCGACAATGCTTTAGAGACAGCCTTTGAGTCGAACCGATCGCATCGATAGCGAGTGTTTTGTATCGACCAGCGAAGAGTCTTCAGTAGAGGATGATTTTGAAGCAAATACTTCACATAGAACCAATTGGAAGACAATCTGTTCGGCGAAACTCAATAGACGCTAGTTTCGTCGGTTTGTAGTCATCTGGTGGTCGAACAAAGTCCGCATCCTTTGGCATTCTGAAGTCGTCTACAACCAAGGTGGAGAGATTGGGAATTGCGTAAATTTTGGCGATGTTCATCGTTGTCAGGAGTGGGTTATTGATCTTCACATGTTGTAAAGACGCAAATTCGTGGCAGTGGTCCAGGAAGTTCGTCAGAGGCACATCATCCCACGCCGCACCGTGAGGAAACAAAGTCAACTGTTGCATCGAAGGAAATTTCGGTACCAGCTTAAGGAACTCAGTGGGTGGGTCCTGGTTTGACCTGTCCCACGAGAGTACAAGCGTCTGAACCCAAGTGTCTAGGTGGTGAGTGAAAGTCCTGATGATACTTTCAATTTGGGGCATCAATGTCGGCCTTCTTAATAGAAACCAGGCATGGATGTTTCGATAGAGGGAGGGAAGGGCGATTTGATACAACCGCTTGCAAGTGAGGATGATAGAGAACAAGGCTTTGGGGGCAAGCAATCCATCGCCGCCATGAAACAATATTTGGGTCAGAATCTCAGTCGAAAGGTCTAGAAGCGACATGTTGGATGTTCGATGTCATACACTGCACTGTTAGAGACTTAGCAATTGTTCTCCAATAATACTATGGGACGAAAGATCTTCTCTGTCCGGTGCTAATAGTCGCGACTGATATGTTGAATGGAGAACCGGATTCAGGCAAAAGTAAAGTGATGTACCCTGCGCTTAGTCAGGTCTTGAACCCAGACGTTCAACCAATTGACAAGATCATCATGCCTTAATAAAGCCCCATGTCTGTATACTTACGCTGGACACCATAGCTCTTCGAATAAGAAATGAACTTCTCGTGAGAATTTTGCACTCTCTTATAAAGTCAGTACCCTTCTCTAGTACAAACGTATTCGGCTTGAATATTTTGTCTAAAACGTCAAAGTGGAAAAACCTAAGCATGAGTTGTGCGTATCCCCCTACGGAGATCCGATCCGCGCGGGAATAAACTCCCAGCTTTCGTTACGGCGAGCAAGAGGTACATGCGAGCTGATGTTGCCATTATATCGAGTTCATTTCCGAACGCGGCGACTGTGGGGAAGTCGTTAGCTTTACTCCCTTCTGGAATTCTGGACGGGGATGAGAATGCTGGTTGTGTTGTCATTGTTGTCTTGCAATCCTTGAAGTCTCTCAACTCCCAGTACTTCATCGCTCTACCTGTAGTAAAGTGTCTAGATGGGGCACCGAGGATCTGTTCGCGGACAATCCATCCATCTTCGTCCATCAGGTTGAACCAACTCTTGACAACTTCGAGAGCAACATCTAAATCTCAATCTGCGACTGGCATAAGGTGGAAACATTCGTCCCAGAGGAACCCGCGTGGGAAGAATGGTCTCGATGGGACGAGGGTGAAAAGTTCATAAGGCACAGAACGCAGGCACTCCATAATACACGGGGGTTGCAATCATTGGCCTAGGTACAGGGATAAAATTTAGACCTGTTCCAGTAACAGCTGTCCTAGCAGCCCATCCCAAACGAGCGTTTCTAGCGTCGGAAATATGGAGAGAGTGTGTTGATATTGTGCCAGTGAAGGGTACATCTGGTTGTGATGCCACGAATTGCTCAAGAAATCAGGTCGACGTTGACTTCGTGGTGACATCTGGACCTGAAATGGTTGTCAGTATATCATATTACCGAATTTTGATTCGTGGAAAGTGTGGAATTACTACCCATTGCGTCAAGAACGCCTTTGAGTTCGAGACTATGCCTGACCATTGGTCGCATCATGTACCGTACGAATTCGATCTTGTCCTTCATGTCGATTTTGGACAACTCTCACTCACAACCCTGATTGATTTGATAGGCGTAAGCGAGTTCTAAACAAATCTGCCAACAAAATTTAGGGGACGTACATTCAATGCAGCCCCTGCAGCCCTTTTGAGTATCGTTTCAGCTATTCCAAAATTTTTTTTTTTTTTTTTTTGTGCCTCGTTGGCCATAGCCATAGCTTTCGCTAACATATCCATGAGGTTTAGTAGTAACTGAGTCTTCGGATCACCTTTATCCGCACGACCTTCCCAGATTTTGAGGACATCATCGTCGGACACACTGTGCTGTTAAGGTCGAACTTGGAGTGTCTTGCTTGACAAAATCTCAATGATGACTTCCGTTGGAATGGAAAGAAGTGACATCGTGCTACTGCAATTGGAGTACAGTGAATGAAGGAGGGGAAGATGAAACTGAAACAACGCAAGAATTGTTTCAAGGCTGAGTCAGCAACTAGTGTCAGGCAACAGATGGGAAGCTATCACATTTCAATTGCGTCGCCAGAAAATCAAGATTGGGCAATCAAATGTAACTCTTGAATATTTTGGGCTTTGAGGAACACACTGATCATAACATACAGCCGTACTCGAGGTAAAATGGCAGAGAAAGCACATCACATCATGCGTGTGTAACGCACTGGCGTCAAGACTCATCACATTTCAAGAACACATTGGCTCTATCGAACTTCATGAACCAAGCTGGTAAATTTTTCATTGTGCTACCATTTCTTGGGAGCTCCAACAACGGTCCTGGAGAAGACTGCACTAGCAAGAGGTTCCTCTGCCTTGCTCCTCTGTTTTGCCTTGATACCAATCCTGTCTGTGACAGGTGTTGCATCAATGATATTATCAAACTCATCGTCATCCCCGTTATCAGAATCAGGCTCGACCTCTGAATCCTCTTTCAATGGAACTGGTCGAGCTATTTTCTCTGGTTGTTTCTTCTGGCCTGCGTCTGAAGGATTGGAGAATGGTTTGGCGGCAAGTACTTTTCTTCTCAACTCGGCCATCTCCTCTTCGTCATCCTCGTCGTCTGATATGTCGAACGGATCTTTTTCTTCATCTGGTTCTGCCAGGTTGACCTTTTCTGGCTTCTTGCCTAGGAATATCCCATCAATCTCATCCTCACTCCCCTCGCGTGCTTCGTCCTCATCGTCATCTTCGTCATCCGAGCTGACTGGCATCCGGTGATTCGAATTTCCACCCTTCCACATGTCTGTCTCTGGCCCGTCCTCCCCATTGCCTCGACTGTCCGCATATTCCTTTTCTAGCCTCGCCATCCACACCTCTTCTGCCTTCTTAATCTCCGCCTCGTCCTTGCAAGCCGCATATCTCTTCAAAATCGACGAGTTGATCTCCAAGAATGCCTCTCCATACGAAAATGGTGCCAGGATCTGTTCCGCCCAATCTGGATGCCCGCAGATATAGAATGCCGCGGCCAAAGCCTCCACGCAATTCAACCTCCAAGGTTTGCCATAATTGACACTATTCGCAGCCACCAGATATGGTAATAATCTCTCGCATTTCCCTCCAATTTTTGGCCATGGAACCTCTTTTATTCGCGCCCACGAACATTCTACGACAGCAGCTCCGTACTGCTCCATGAGCTCTCGATCGGCGGGGGAGACGGTTTGTTTCGCATTCGGACTGATGATGACTCCGGAGTGCTTTTGACCAACGTGAAGCTCACGCATGAGTCCTTGTCTCATCAACTTCTTCCCAGAACATCTCTTTGGATCACAGTGTCCTAGATCCCAACATGCTGCTTTGAAGGAGGGGCGAGATGCGGGGTGTTCTTCGTCTTCGTCGTCGTATCGTGGGCCTTGTCTCTTCGGCGCATTACTGTATTTCTTGCCTCCTCGCGAAGAGAAACCATCCTTCTTGTGTCGGACCATCATGAGGCTTCGTTTTTTATCTGTGGCGTTGCGTCGCGGTTGAAGAACGAGTGGTGGTTGTAGAACTCTAAACTTTTGTTCAAGGCTGCAAGCTTCTGGTGTTCCCTCTCGCTTGGACGTCGGCCGTCAGCCAAGGCTTCATTCACTTTTGATACTCGTACATTACAGTACGAAGTACGAGACCTCTCCACTCCATCTAGTACTCGTGTTCCCCCACCATCTTCTGCGCCTCACTCTGCCAACAGCTCGCCGCGCACAACACGACCACAACTCTCTTCTGATATTGCCCTCCAGTGGTGATAACCATTTACAACCCTCCAGATGGAGGCAGCGTCCGCGAGGATGGCGGCCAGAGACCGCTTCAGCGTTATGGGGGATCCAGGCCCCTCGAACCTCCAACGATACATCCAACAAGCCTGCAGTCCCGAGAACTTCGAACCAAATCTCGCCGTCAATCTCGAAGTGGCAGATCTGATCAACTCGAAGAAGGGCAATGCGCCTAGAGAAGCCGCCGTGGCCATTGTGAATTACATCAACCACCGAAACCCGAATGTTTCCCTACTAGCTCTCAACCTGTTGGATATATGCGTGAAGAATTGCGGATACCCATTTCATCTTCAGATCAGTACGAAGGAGTTCTTGAATGAGCTCGTGCGGAGGTTTCCCGAGAGGCCGCCGGTTAGAGCGACGAGGGTACAAATGAAGATCTTGGAGGCGATTGAGGAATGGCGGGGTACGATATGTCAAACTTCACGGTACAAAGAGGATTTGGGCTTCATTCGGGATATGCACAGGCTGCTAAGCTATAAGGGTTATGTGTTCCCAGAGGTCAGAAGAGAGGATGCTGCGGTCTTGAACCCGAGTGATGTAAGTGTGCCTGGAATGGCAAATGTGGCATTTGCTAACCGTTGTAGAACCTCAAATCTGCCGAGGAAATGGAGGAAGAAGAGAAAGCTGCCCAATCAGCCAAACTACAAGAACTGATTCGGCGAGGTGGACCAGAAGATTTACAGGAGGCTAATCGATTAATGAAAATCATGGCGGGGTACGACACTCGACAAAAGACCGATTACCGGGCGAAGGCAGCAGAGGAAGTCGGAAAGGTCCAACAGAAAGCTCGACTGCTAGAAGAACGGCTCGAATCATTCAAGGCGGGAGATGTGATGACTGAAGGCGATGTGTACGAGGAGCTGGCTTCAGCACTCCAGAGTGCTCACCCTAAGATCCAAAGGATGTGCGAAGAGGAGTCCGATGATCACGAGGCTGTTGCAAAATTGTTGGAAATTAATGATAGCATACACCGGACAGTGGAGAGGTATAAGCTCATGAAGAAGGGTGATGTGGATGCTGCAGCCAAGATTGCAAAGGGCACACTAGGCACCAGCACGGGAGTTGGCAAGAATGCAGACAATGAGCTCTCTCTGATTGATTTCGGTGGAGATGTCGAGACCAATGGAAGCAGTTCGAATACTGTGGCTCCGGTTGGACAGCCTGGTGGACTCGAGGATGATTTATTAGGTCTATCTATGGGAGAGAGCAATTTTGGACAAGGTGGTGGAATCTCGCTTGGATTTGGAAACAACACCAGTAAGTCTTGTGAGCTAAGCGATTGGGGCAGCCACTTACATTTATAGATCTTCCAGGTCCAGCATTAATCTCCTCGACAGTTGAACACAGCACAGCGAGAGGGCCAACTCCAACCAGGTCCCCAGCACCTCCCCAACCACCAGTCAAGCCAGACTACTCGTCGTTCTCTGCATTTGGCTCTTCAAATGCCAATTCCAAACCAACCACTCCACAACCCTCACTATTCCAACAACAACAAGCACTACAGCAACATAAATTTCAACAAGCCCAGACCTCAAGCCCACAACCACCAGCCGATCCTTTCGCAGCACTGGCATCCCCTCGCCAAGCCACACCACAACAATCTACGACTTCCATGTTTGACTTTGGGAATCAAGCCGCACCAACAGCACCAGCAGCCGCAGATGATGATGAATGGGCTTTCTCGTCGGCATTACCGGAAGGTTTACCGCCAGCAAATACGATTCAAGTCAGTGAGACAGCTCTCAGCATCTCGATACATGCCGCGCGGGAACCACAAACACCATCAGTCATTACCATGTCCATAACATTCTCAAGTAAATCCGACCAACCCATTTCCGAACTGACGTTCATGGCTGCGGTGACAAAGGTAAATAACTACCTTCCCTTCAAACCCAAGTTCACACAGAATGCGCACCATACTAACCACCTCGTAGGGCTACAACCTCAAACTCCAACCGCAAACAGGACGCAGGTTACAACCGCACGAGCAAGCCGGCGTGAAACAAGTCATCTTCCTGAACGGTGTTGAGCAGGGGAAAGGCGACTCGGTGAAGTTGAGATGGAAAGCTTCGTATAAGGTTGGTGCGCAGCCGGTGAATGAACAAGGGGAGATTTCTTCGCTTGGTATTGCTTGATAGATAGACCACGTATGGACTACAGGGCGCAGAGTTGAGTAGTGAGAATTGAGAATTGAGAGAGAAGTGATAATTAAGGATTCTGAGGCTGACGCTGAATACTTCGATGTCCCAACATGCCTGTGTTAACAGTTGGTTGCCCGGGTCTGGGTTGGACAGGACTGGTATGGTTGTAGTGATCCTGTGATGAGTCCTCTCACACAAGCGTGATGCCCGTGCACTTGCACATTCAACCTTCCTAAATACCCAAAAATGGGCCTTACTAGATACCCATCCACACCATCCTCCTCCTAACACGTTTAATCTCTTTCCCTTTCGCTTTCTCGCACTCGATCGGTGGGTACAATACAATACAGGAGTACAGTACCTGCTAGATTACCACTCATCCATCCCATTCCTTCCCCAACTATAGATCTGCGTTGCTCCCTTCCTACTTACTTAACTCATCCACAAACATGAAAAATTTCTCCCCCTCAAATACCCAGGTAATACACCCACGTCTCCCATTAATATCCCCTCTAAAATATGCTCTCGAGTCTCAATTGACATCAACAAATCAGTTGTGGTAGCTGTGAATATATATATATATATATATATATATACCTACCACAAAACCTATTTATCAATTCCATTCCATTTTATGCCCATTTTCCTGTTCTTTTCAACAAATTACAAACCACAACAAAAAGTGTTAGTCACTGGGAATACCTAAGGAAACCTACCTACCTTAGGTTCACTCCACGTAAGTCCCTAGTCCCTCCCTAGTTAGATAGTCGGTAGGTAGGTAGGTAGTGATCTGGAAAAGGACTGAAGGAAGGGAGTTTGGAGATTTGATATAAACTATAATAAAAATGCGGTTTTGTAGATGGCAACTAATTATCTAGCTACCTAGCCTACCCAGGAAGTAGGAAGGTGAGGGAAGGGTGGGTGGGATTGGGTCATGTGACTAGCAATGTAGATAGGTAGGTAGGCTAGGTAAGTTGGTAGGTACCCTAGGTAAGGTAGAAATAGCCCAGGAAAGTCAAGAAGAGAGATTTGGAACTAGTGACCGAAGGATTAGACTGTAGTCATGAAATTTCGGAGATTTTGGCACTGGGGCTCAAGTACATATATCTGGATGGATTGATTGCCTGCAAAGTGCTGCTGTGCGTCCTGAAGTGTTTTTGGGCGGATTCTCCGCCCTGAAAAAATTTACGTAGCAAGGAGATGACTCTTTGCTGGTGCTTCAGATATAGAGAGGGGAAGGATATATTGGAGAGGATATTCTAACATTGCATGATCAAGTCCAATTGTATTTTCATTTTTTCCTCCTCCCACATGACTAGGTAACTAGCTACATACCCAAACCCGATACATACAATGCATCTACCTAGCAGTATAACCACCATCGATAACAAGGTCAGCACCAGTAGTATACGTACTAGCATCCGAGCAAAGATAAACATAAGCACCCTTCAACTCCTTCGCATCCCCATTCCGTCCCATGGGGATCATACTCATCCACAGATCCTGGACCTTCTTATCCACGAAATCACTCAAACCCGTATCGATGTACCCAGGGGAGATAGAATTAACCCTCGCAAACCCCCTCCACTCATTCGCCAGCGATCTAGCCATATGGATACACCCTGCCTTGGCAACATTGTAAGAAGTCTGTTCCTGGGGGAAGTTCGCAATATGTCCCGACATGGAGGCAGTGATGACGAAGGATCCCGTTCCGCGCTCTTTGAAGTGCGCGCCGACGGCTTTGGCGCAGTGGAAGGTGCCGTTGAGATCGGTTTGGATGACTTCGTTCCAGGCCTCGACGGTGCCGTCGAGGATGCCAGAGTCGGCTGTGCGACCGGCGTTGGCGATGAAGGCGTCGATCTTGCCGAATTCTTTGATCACCTCGGCCACGAAGGAGGAGACGGATTCCCAGTTGCCGACATCGCATTTGTAGGCTTTGACTTTAACGCCGTATTTCTCGGAGAGCTCTTTGGCGTTCTTGAGGCCGCCGTCGGGGCGGGATGCGCTGTGGGGGGTGGGTGTTAGTTGCTGTTTGGTTGAGTGATGGAAGCTCATTGTTTGGAAGAAGAGGAACGAAATGAATGGCCGAGGAGAAAGCTTGTACATTGGTACGTGGGGAGGGGAGAAAGCAACATGACGGTACGTGGGGTGTTGATATGATGCTTTTTGATATCCATGCAGTGCTTTGGGGGTCTCGGGGGTTTTGAAAAAAGTAAAGCAAGATACATTGCTGCTTGCCATGAATGAGATAAGTTACTACTTACTATGTGATAGCCAAATCGGCACCCATCTCAGCACAACCACGAGCAGCTTCAATACCCATTCCTCTGGGACCGGAAGCACCGGTAACGACGACTACCTTTCCCTTGAGAGAGAACATCTCCGCGAGGGAGTCGGTCTTTGGTATTCCGATAGGCATGTTGAAGGATGTGGATGTGGTGAAGGTTTGGATAGAGTAGGATGAGAGATTGGGTTTGATGAATTGGGATGTGAATTGGCTTGTGAAGGAGAAGGGGGAGGGAGGATTTACATATATATATAGGAGAGAAAGAAGAGGAAAGAGAAGGTTGTGGATAGCTCCTCTCATGTGCTTGACCTAGTGTGAGCTGGGCTGGGCAGACCAGAACAGAACCGGGATCATGAGCTCATGGTGGGGTAGAGTAAGAGAGGGTGGAGAGGGGTACGAGAACCCACCTGTTGCTCTACCTGGCCTACCTACCTGCCTACCTTGCCTACTTTAGGTATTAATTATTCCTCTACCTCACCTGTATGGTATGGAGCTTCCACCTCTTCTCGCTTCTCTCTCCTGTGATATCCATGGCATGACGTTGAGTATCCGCTGGCTGCCGGATAGCCTACACCTCCCTAGTACTTAGTATCCGTCGGCATCGGAGGATGCGATTAAGTAATGCCTATGCTAGCCTTACTAACCTGACTGCAGATATCCGACACACTCGTTTGATTCGGCCAAGGGTTTCCAGGTTGCTACCCCTCATGTGTCTCTGGGATCTCCTCGTTGTTTTGTGGCTTCAATCATATACCGTTTTGGTTCAGGAACTCTAAATGGATCTTGGAGACTCGCATTTGAGTGTTTGTAATTGGGTGTGCTTATTATGTATGTATGTACGCGAGTAGTGCTTCTGTTGGTGGGGGACAACAAGGTGTGGTAAGTATTCTTGGGGTTGTTGGATTTGAGGTGAGGGAGGTTACGGGAATGGAGGGGCTGTGCGGGACATGACATCAGCTGTGGACATTTTCTGTTTGGGGTTAGACTAGACCAGGTAAAGATACGATACCCCTCCCTTTATCACCACGTGCAAACAACGTGACTTAAGGTACGATCTCAGATACCTACCTAGGTAGTTGAAGAAGAGGTACTCGTAGGGAGCAAGCAAATTGGCGCGTTGGACATTAATTGCTGAATCGTAAAGCTGAAATGTCCCTAGAGGAAGTCGTGAAGAGCCAAGAACGAAGGAAGTCAGCCGGTCCATCACGTGCTGCATCTCCGGCCTGCTTGTCACGCTGTTTACTGGAAGATTGGTGAGGTAAGTGGAGGAGAGAAAATGTCTCATTCATTTGCTGCGTCCTTTTCATGTTTGCTTGCCGCTCTATATGAGTGTAAATGAGTAGAGCTGCTGCGTGCGGTTCCTCGTTGGCTTTCGAGCAGCTTTGACAATTGGAAGTGTAGACGCTATTAAGTGGTCGAACCATATTTAAGTTTCTGGATTTAAAAATTATCATGAATGTGTTTTACATGTACAATGCAGGTCCGATCCCCTCTTTAGCCTATCGTCTGAGGGACGTGGTGCTCTTGTTGTCTCTTAAAGAAAAGAAAAATCCCATATTCCGGTAAGCTTCTCAGGCGAGAAGAAGAAGAAGAAGAAGGGGAAGGGGAAGCGAGGCAAATTTAGGGGTAATAATAGGGGTTGAAATGATTGAAGTTAAGATCTGATATAAAAGCTTCTTCAGGCGCTACGGATTGAGACGATGTAGTGTATATCTTTTGTTTCACTCATGAGAAATTTAAGGGAATGATTCGAAAGACTACGGTTTTTATGCAATACTTGTTAAAGCCTAACTTAATTGTTACATTTGAGTGTTGATGCTTGAAGGAAGATTACTGTAGCTTATTTATCAATTTCCTCTAGTATAGAGTACTCATTCGATATCTCACGTTGCCTTCTCTATTAACACATCATCATCATCTCATCCCAATTAACTTCCTATTTCCAACTCCCATCCCTCCCTCTCTCAACTGTCTTCACCTCTGAGATCCAACCATCTCATCGCGTGTTGGTCTCGGTTAAACCCCACCACCTCCCCTCCCATCCTTATCCCACCCACCCCTCAATCATCCACCTCGGCACTTCAACGGGACTCGCCGCCTCCCACCCCTTCTCCTATACCCCAATTCAACAAATAAGGTAGGTACTCCCCCTCCCATCCTACCCAAAACACACAACTCGGGCACTAAATATATCGGCAGTGCTCTGATCAACATGCAGCAGCAACGGGAGTTGGCAGGAACGGGAAGGTGGGAAGGGGAGAGATAAGCTTTGTTGATAAGCTTTCGCCGAGATTTTGTGGGGTTGCCTCTTACCTGCCCTACCGTACTTACCTATATCATGTATGGTAGTTTAGAGGGTTGATGGTACTGTGTTAAGGGTAGTTATTGGTGGGATTGAAATAAAGGGAGGGATCAGGGAAGGTTGAGAGGAGGGTATGGTATGAACAAGCTCCTGCTTCTTCTGGGTTGAAATCCGAGTCTGTGGTTCCCTAGTGGGATTTTTAGCCTTCCTATCAGGTTTGGAGGATGAGGCACACCCTTTCTTTGGACCTCGAATAGGCATACTGATACTTCTGAGTAGTTGGGAGTACGAAATGTATATAATAACACCTCCTTGGAAACTCTTGGACGATTGTTACGAAAGTTCAGAAGCCAAGATCAAATCACCAACTGCTTTTCCAACGAATTAATTGTACTTCGATTCTCCTTCAAGATGAAGCTTCAATCCTCAGCCTCTGTCTTGCTTCTCGCATCGGGAATCCCTCTTTGCTCGGCTTGGGGAACTCTGGGACATGATACCATCGCATACGTAGCGACCAACTTCGGTAAGTCTCTCTCCTCTCTCTTCACTTACTGCTCATAACCTCGCTTTTCTCATCTCTCTCAACTCTCACTCACCCATCGGATAATACCAATCTGTACCACCTAACACACCCCAGTATCATCAGCAACAAAAACCTACTTCCAAACCATCCTCGGCGACACAAGCACAGACTACTTGGCTTCAGTCGCAACATGGGTAACTTTCCCCACCTCCAGCAACCTCCTATCTCACTGCCCCTCTCAAACCACACCCAAATTCAAAGATGCTGTATTGATACCTTTACAGGCAGATTCATACCGCTACACAACAGCCGGGAAATTCTCGGCTCCATTCCATTACATCGACGCACTTGACAATCCACCCTCAACATGTGGCGTGAATTATTCTCGTGATTGTGGCACGGGAGGATGTGTTGTTAGTGCGATTAATAATTACGTGAGTTGTCTTCTTTTCCCCTTACGGGTCTTTGGTCCGGATTGGCTTGCTTCTTTGGACGAGATGGGACGAGATTAGATAAATTGAGATGAAATGCTAAGTTGACACGTGCAGACTACGAGAGTCAAGACGACGACTTTGAGTTCGGCTGAGAGGATTATTGCTGCCAAGGTGAGTTTTCTTTGCCCAGGAGTTAAATCTGGTTGAGTGCTGATAGTTGGAATAACAGATGCTCGTTCATGTGAGTTCCAGTCCGCTCTCACAACTTGATCCGTCAACTCTGGGGACTTTTTACTCCGCATGTTCGATACGACACTGTCAAGGAATTTGGAGTCTCAAACTCCGAGACGCACTTCTCACTTTGCTTCTCCCCTCATGGTCTCGGAAGCCACATTCAGGTCTGGATCTATATCTCTGATATCGCCTTTCAGTTCATCGGAGACATCCACCAGCCACTTCATGACGAGAATCTTGATGTTGGCGGGAATGATATCGACGTAACATTCGACGGGGCATCTACCAATCTTCACGCAATTGTACGTTCCCCTCATTTTCTCCTCTCCCACCAACCTCTCAACATCGTCTACCAATCACCCTCCAATCCCAAACTAACACTCCACTCCAAAGTGGGATACCGCCATCCCCGAAAAGCTCATCGGCGGCTACGCCCTCTCCGACGCCAAATCCTGGGCCACAACCCTAACCACCGCCATCAAAACCGGGACATACAAGAGCTCCGCCTCATCCTGGCTCACAGGCATGAAACTCTCCGACCCGGTAGCAAGCAGTATGATCTGGGCGGGCGATAGTAATGCATATGTATGCACGACCGTGATGCCTAAGGGAGTCAGTCCGCTCGAGACGGTGGATCTGGCGGGTGATTATTATACTGGTGTTGTTGGGGTTGTGGAGGAGCAGGTTGCGAAGGCGGGGTATAGGTTGGCGGCTTGGTTGAATTTAATTGCCACGGGGAGTACGGGGTTGTGAGTTGTGGGAAAGGTGTTGGCGGGGTGTTAGTAGAGGGTTTCTGTGTGTGTTTGGTGTGATGGTTAGAATGTTTTGGGGGGTGTTTTCTCGCTTCGGTGTAAACAGTTCATGACCAAGACGGGAAGGAGAAAGGGGGACTACCGTTTATTAGCCGATGGCACGTGCATGTATTTGAGATTTTGAATTTCTGAACGGCAAATACTGACTTTCTAAAAACATCTGCCACGGGTCACTTTCCATTTTTTCCCGATTGTTTGATGAAATTTTTGCCTTAATATCTGTGAATTTAGAAGACGGTAGGATCCAGCGGTGGGGTTTGAAGACATCAGGTTGGTCATGCGACCAAGCAGATAATTTGGCCCCCAAACCACACATCCCGAACGCTGACGATTCTTCGAAGGCCGAGTAGACGTACTACTCACCATGCGAGCACTGCAGAGACACTTCTGCATGAAATCTCTTCAGCCCAGGGTACTCGTGCCCGGTTGCAACAAGTGGAAGCGTCATCATGCTGGGTGACGACTAACGACTGAAGACTGACGAGAAAGTCGAGATAGTAAGATACGACGCTGAATCCAAAGACCGAAAGATACTGGCCAACTACATGAGTTTACCAACTGAGCTCGTCGTTCAATAAGAGGTCTTGATAAACCATACGCGCTGTGTCAACAGTCGTCCAATCTTGGGAGACCACGACCTCGAGCATCAATCTTCAACAACCAATAACCGCTCACCCGAACGCACACTCGTCCACAATCGGTACATCGCTGGACTGTATCTTATCATTCCTTTAAATTTCATTACATTATCATCTTGCGAAAACAGATCAAACCTTCGTTCACGTTCTTTCTCTTCAGCCTCGATCCTTCAGCTCGGCCGCTGTGCTACGTCCCATGGTGGTGTGATTGGTTCACGTGAGTGGAGCCGGAGCCTGATGCCTGCATGAACATCTCCCACGAAAAGCTCTCTTCTTCCGCCTCAAGATCCTCTCTTACAAATTCATTTTTAATCAAGAGCGGCCAAAATGGCAGAGGTGTTCGGGATCGTCACAGCAGCCCTGGGACTCCTCCCGCTATGTCGAGGTAAGTCCGTCCCCAAACTAAATACACACCGCTTCCACCACCAGCCTTTCAAGCTAACTCCCCAAAGACGGACTAGGGATGATCAAAGATGTCTTCGACTCTGCGAGAACTCTCGAACTGGCAGTAGGAAGGTTAGAATTACAGCAAGATGTGAGTGAGGAAGGCCGAGTACAGCACTTTTTTGTGTGCCAACGAGCTGAACACACGTGACTAGAGATTCGACGAATGGCGAGACATCTGGAGGAGCGATGAGGGAGAACAAGATATCAAGTTTGAAGCTTACGCGAAAGCTAATCCTGCTGCTGGGAAGAGAGTTTTGCGTCAACTTGCGTTAATGTCGCAAGCTTTGTTCGATGCTCATGCTCTAGAGGATAAATATGGGATTAAGCCAAGTCATTGGCCTGATCGAGTACGACCATTTTACTTTTTATTGCCTGGTAAAGGAGAACTGACAATGATTAGGAATCGAAAGATCTCTCCAGGTTCCGCCTCCGAGAAGGAGAGAACCTCACGCTGGAAACCCAAGGATTATTCGTTGAGCGCTGCAAGATGAACATGTCTTTCATCAAACGCTGCAAGTTCGTCTTCAGGAAAAAAGACGCCGTCTGGACGAGTCTTATTGACTTGATCAAAGAATACAATGAGAACCTCGCTACATACGGCCCAAAGTTCGACTTGGAGAAGATGCTCAAGGGAGAGTTCGATATCCTCCGGAAGATGCAACTCGCAGAGCTCAAAAGGAGAGCTGAAGCCGCCAGTTATGAAGCGAGACATACCTTGCCTGAGGGCGAGAATGTAGAACGCTACCAGGATATGTCTCTTGCTGCACAATTTAGTTCCGTGGTTAAGTATGAGCGGAAACACGCGGCGTACAAGTTCACAATGCGTGATTTCCGACTCGATCCTTCTTACGCTGTTTCTTCATCTGGCTCCTCAACCATGGCACTACTCTTCGATTACCCAGTCCGTAAAGAGAATCGCGTGGTATTAATCGAATGGGTTGATAATCTCGACCGTGATCAAGAGCGAGATACTCGGATCAAGACACTCATGCTAGCGACACCAAAGCCAGACCGTTTACTCCTCCCGAAATGCTACGGCATGGTTGAAGACCCAATAGCGAGGAGATTCGGACTCGTCCTCGCACCACCCCCACATATCCGCTCCAACCTCCCCCAAATCATGCCCGCGGGTGCGATATCGCAGAAACGAATGCCCATCTCACTTACTGAATTGCTGGAGAAGAGACATCCTGCTCACAAAGAGATTCTAGATCTCGGGATCCGGTTTCGCTTAGCGAAGAAACTGATTGAAGCTGTAAATATGATGCATTGCGTTGGATGGGTCCACAAGTACGTCCTCCCCATCATTCCTACCTATAACATTATCTTGAGAATAGCTGATATAATCATTCAGGAACATCCGATCCAACTCCATCCTCTTCTTCCCCGCAGCCAACATCCCCTCACGGGGTCCAGCAGGTCCAGCATCCGGAATCCCCCAACCCCTAGGCTTCAACAACCCCCTCTTCGTCGGTCTAGGAAACGCTCGCATCGACGACCTCATCAACGATCCAGACCCCTACTACCCCTCGGACCACGAACCGATCTACATCGACGACCACGGCCAACGGCTCGTACGCATCACACCACACGGCAACGAACTCTCGACCCGTCGCCCAAAAGACATCAACCTAGATTACTACCAGCACCCTGACAAGCGGTGGAATCCCACGATCCGGTACTCGCGCGCACACGACATTTACAGTCTCGGGTGCGTGCTGCTGGAGATCGGACTCTGGGAGCCGCTGCATGAGATGGTGGATGTGGAGGATGAGGATTTCGAGAGAGTGAAGAGGGGGTTTCAGAGTTTGACGTTGAGGCTGGATGGGTGTGCTGGATCGATCTATGGGGGCGTTGTGAGGAGGTGTTTGGCTGTTAGTAGTCGGGAGAGGAGTGAGGGTGAGGGGAAGGAGTTGTCGAGATTCGTGGCGGGTCTTGCTGCCGAGTTGGATAAATGCTGGGCTTGATTGGATTCTTTTGGTTGGGTTTTTGGCTCGCTGGATGTTGCGTTTCGTTATGTTTTGTTGTTCCGCTCAGGGCGTTGATTTAAATTGAAATACCCACGTGGACAATTCTTTTTGGCTGTTTAGTTGTGCATGCCGATATAAATGAATATATTTAGCTTACGAGTCGTAAGGAGCAGAGGTGAGACTAGATCCCGTGAACAAGATAGGTTGGAGGTATAGAGATTCCGGTCCAATAACAACCGTCTCTATATTTCGACAATCACAAGCCCTTGTGCCATAGATGAATCTCCCAACAAGCCTTTCCCCCGAAATAACAAGCCCAACACCGTCGACAAGACTAGACGCGTAACCCAGTCCCGGAATGCGAAACAGTGCCAATGAATTTTGGTCGACACCCTTGAGAATTGAGAAGCGATACGGATATCCCTTGTTGCAGTTGGGGCATCGAATCGTAGCCACTACGTCGCGGTATGAGGTCGACCCGTTTACTGAGGCACTGGCAAAATCGAATCAAGAATAAGTAGCGTATGCGCCGTTTCGACGTTGTTTAAGCTTGAGCAGTCGCATCATTTTTGTTGCTACTCTGGCACGCGGGTTGCTGCTAGATTGGTCTTCTGCGTTTGGACGTCTGGACAGGGGAGGGTAGGCCAATATGACATTCCACTCTGACTTTGTTCGCTGTAATGGTTTATCTTTGTCCGGTGCAGTCGGTGGCTTTGGATTCGTTGCTCCGTAAGGCACAAGATATTCATATATCAAGCCATCGAGACTCGTCGTGAAGTCGGGATCTTGTTTGAAATAATCGTCGAGCTCAATGGGGAGGTCCGAAGGGCGAGCTACTGGTGGAACGTCGAAAATACGACCCATTGCAGATACTAGGTGTTCAGCTGTGCGGAGGGATGCGCTGCCCAAAATCAAAGTCAATGCCGTCTCAAAAAGCTCTCAAGGTGAGTTCGGTTTGGAGAAAAACAAGCTCCCAGGCGTCCCAACACACTCCAATGATAAATGGAGCTTTTCGCCCAGCATCGTGATCGTGGAATTTCGTGGACGTGAGACCCCAGGTCCCACATCAATTCGTGCATATCTCATGGCCAACGAGCCATTGCGACGGATCTGTCGCGGTATTCTCTGCACTTTCGACCAGCTACGAAGGAGAGGGCCTCGCCAAATGTGACAGAGTTCAGGTCCAGTAGGTCTCTTCGACGTAGATCCAGTAGTCTTCCCATAGTGGGTATCCGAGACTTCTCGAACCAGGAAAAGAAGGTGGGAGGCCCAACTTGCAAGAGAATAGACCTCGCACATTGGCGTGATTCTTGAAGAAGCCATGTGAAGGAGTCCCAGCCCCTGGTTTGAGTTCGCTTACAACTGTAAAATAGAGTATCACGATAGATTAAGCTTGTAAAGGCTCTGAAATATATTCAGATTTCTGTCTAGCTTCCCAGAGAGTCTAGAGGTAGAGCGCAGATATGGAGGGGGTGTTAGGTAAAAGAAGCTACTACTATAACTATAGCGTGTGGAGATATGCACATGTACTGAGACCTCCGCTACTGCTGAAACCCGGCCCCCAATCTGAAATATCTAAACCCAGGAGCGGTAGCATGGGTATGGGGAATGAAGAATCTTGACCAGGACGACACGACGGCTATATCCAAAAATTTCGGTCAACCGAGACAGTTTGATCTACAAAAGTTGTGGGGGTGGTCGGACCTTGTCTAGCCAATGACGATCTCTGAGACGTTTGCGTGAGAACAATATCTACCTTGGCAACTTTGGGATGGCCAATCGAAGACAGTACGTACCGAAGTCTAACAAGGTGAAAGTATAAGAGTGAAAGGCACGAACAGTAGGTGGATCGTACATCTGCCTGTGCTGCAGGGATGAGTTTGAATCCTCTGTGAGAATTCGCTGGGGTCTTTATATATGACCAGATTATATACATTGCTAGGTTAGCTACTCCGAAAATGAATATAATTGGAACTTTCAAAGCAAATTTATGCGACTGAAGAGGGCGCGTCACGCTGCCATGGGAAACTCCTCGCTTCTGTGTTTCCATACCATCTCAGTCAGACAGACAAAGCCAGCCTTCTCCCACCAAAATATGTGGATCTTGACGTAGCTCGACTTATACTCGATACGTGAGAAGGAGTTTGTAGTACCCGTCGTGGTCATGTTGAGGGTGACAGGGCGGAGAAGCCTAAGTACTTAATTCTGCTTATTTGTCGCTCTGGACACCTTCGAGTGGAAAGCTGTGCCACTCATGAAGCCAATTTCCATTCCCTGGCCAGAGTTTCCTGACAATCTAGCACAAATTCCCAGAGTCAGCTTAATTCTTTCAAATTATGTGTTAGGCGAGAATGATTGTCCGAGAAACGACGAGACATTTGGAAGGACAATTACCTATCATTGATAGCAATGAGCTGAAGACTTACTGGTTTGAATTTGTGGCGTTAATACCTCCTGCTCGCGATCCATCCACCTTCTCGATGACCCATTCAGTCCATTATAAAAATCACTTTCCCCACCCAGCTCTTTCACCTCCAAAGCGCCTACATCGCTTCTTTCAAGCATCCAAGCCTTCTCAACTCGGCGTACAACTTCGAGAACCCCACAGGCATCGGCAGGGTATTGTAAATTCGGATCCCCAAAGAATCCACCCCCATGTATAGATAAACGCAGACTATCCAGCCTCTGTGCACCTAGCGGTTTTGCAGACGAGATACAGTCAAAAATTTCCTCTGCCAGTTTGGCATCGAGAGCGCAGTTTATCAGCATATCTACCACATGACCATTCCGTGGATTTACCTCCCACGCTGGTCCGCCCTCGCTAGGAAAAGATTGTTGTGAAAAGTCGTCCCAGGAAGGGTTGTTCAGGATTTCTATCTCCCCATTCGCTAGTGTCCTCACACATGTCCGGTCCTCGCAATCCAGATTCAGCTGTAGATGCTGCAACTGAGGTATCGATCCTAGAGCCGTGTAGATTGCTTGCTCGGCAATGTCACCTTTCGATCTCGGTACGTTTAGTTCTAATTCTCTCAGTGATGGACACCGGCGGTTGATCTCATGGACTTGGTATGCATCAAATCTTACAGACTCGAGATGTCCGAATGTCGGTAGTGAAAGGCGACGGAGGGATGTGCCGTGCTTTTCTAGAATCGCTTCAAGAATATTGCTCGTCAAGGGATTGGCCCAAATGTTCAGCGACCGTAACGGCGCAATGCCGCGGATGAAAGTGGCGAAGGCTTGACTGTATAACTCTCGGCTGTGCTGTTCATCCCAACAGTTGATGGGCACTTCTAGTTCTGATAAGGACCTGAAAGGCGCCTTCACTGACAGCCAGTTGACCATTCTCTGTTCAATCGGCTGATCCAATATAAGAGTACGAAGGGTGGAGAAGTCAACTAGCTCGCTCCAGTCCTCGTCGAACTGTTCGTAGCGGAGTTGTAGTCTTGTTAGTGGACAATGGCGTTTTATCTCTTTCTCATTGTAGAATGGATTGAGGCGAGTAGTGGAAGTTGCTCCGGTTGGTGCTATCATGAAATCCTCAATCGAGGCGTAACGGGAATACTGGACAAGGTAAAGTCTTTTCAACATAGGCGCAAGAGCCAGCGCGACCCACGCGTGGTCCTCATACTGGTCGCTATCCCTTCCAGGTGAGGTGAAGTGACAAGCTTATGTTCGTACTCTTGCATTTCCGGCTTGTCAAACGAGCGGAGACAGAAAGTGTCAAGATGAAGTCTACACCGTATCGAGCGAGTCTGGTGTAGTGCCTCCAGAAGACAAGGTGCAAACTGGTCCGTGCAAGCGAAAACAAGATCTCGAAGAGCTGGAAGTCGGGTTATCAGGCGTGCCAAGGGGAGCCACGCATGGTCCTCGTCGAGGATCTGTTGAGCATGCTGATCACGGCTCAAAACATTGATATGAACAGTTTGAAATAGCTGGGTACTCGCAACCAAATTGATCTGCTTGCTGACGAGCGTCAACTTTCGCAAGGCTGAGGGATCGAGACGCTCGCATATTGACCGAAGAATTTCTGGTGGAGAATTTCTGGTGGAGTAGAGTTCCAATTGAGAGCTGACATTCCCGTCTCAGGATTTGCGCAGTGTGTGTATTTCTTGATACTGGGGAAAAGTGGTTTGGTTCTTGTTGTTTTGTTGTGGTAATGGCGGTTGGATCAATGATGGAATGGAGCAAGTAGAAATGAAGGAGGAGAGATGGATTGCGGGCCAGACATTCTATTATATCGTGCCTACCATACGGAGGCTAAGCGCTGGGTTTCACGTGTCTTCAACAACGCTAGTTCCGCGCTAGGGAAGAACCTTTGTTTACACCTGCAGTCACTCGCTTCATGTCTTAGGCATCACCACGCGCTCGCCCGAGGTGCTCAACAACCTCTAAAATAATTGAAGAATATTCTTAGCTCAATCCTGCCATCACCTGGCGCTTTGAAATTGCAATTTTTTTAACTTTTTTTTAGGGAGAGCTTCGAGTTTCGACGACCCATGCTGCTCATCATCACGAAGAGTACTGATCGCAACATCGTTGATTATTCTCTGAATCTCATATCTGAGCTTCCTTTCTCTCTCTCACCTTCATGCGATAGTTCGGAGACCATGCCACTTCTCCGTCTACCCGCAGAGGTTCTCTCCCATATATTCTCGTACGACTGCCTGACTCCACACGACCTCTACCAGCTCATCTTGACTTGTCGTCGAACCTACGACATTGATATTCTGAGCCTTTATCGCAGAGTATGCATCAGCGCTCGGCCAAACCAGGTCATACCCGGCAAATCCATCATAACGAACATGAAAGGATTCTCAGACTGTGTTGATCAGCAACCTGCTCTTGCGTCGTTGGTGCATGCTGCTGAGTTGTACTTGGAGACCGATTGTCCCGGACGGACCAACAGGCTTCTTGGGCTCTTGTCGAGATTCACCTCGATCAAAACCCTCACCTTGGCTGGTGCTTATGGTGGATTTCCCAAGAGCTACCTTGTGCGGAATATTGCTGCGTTCAAGACGCTTTTGAACTTGCGCCATATCACGTTGACGGCTGATCATGGCTCTGTGGACCCACAAGATCTGGCAGGGTTGATTAGTTCAGTTCCAAACCTCAGCACATTGTCCCTGAGACGATTCGATGGATTTTGGGGCTCGGTCTGTACTGATAATCCCCTTTCGAAGCTGGTGAGAATTGAGTTCTCAGAGGCCGTTGAGATACCAAGAGGACGAAATATAAAACCCTTTCTTGCAGGCCACCCGTTACTTCGAACGCTCATCTGGACAATAAATATGAACGCAAAATTATCCCAGGAGTGGTCCAGCGACTCAGTGAATACAGCACTATCACCATTGAAGCCACACCTCGTCAACTTGTGCCTCACAATCGTGAACGGTGCACCTGCTGGACCGCATCGCTCCACCCAATCTCAATCGCCAGATCGCCGCATCGCGCTGGATTACTCCGGCTTCGCCATGCTGAAGAACTTGGAAATCCATGATCGCTTGACCTTTGACAAGACTTCCAATCCTGGGACATATCAAGCAAATCACCCTCTGGTTCACAACTACAAGTCTCGCAATGACGATCTCCACGCAAGACTACCCAAGTCTCTTCAGACCTTAACAGTTAGTAACTGACATTCTATCCTCGTGAAATCATCATATTGCAATCTTACTAACATTATCTCGAAGATAAACTTCCACAGCGGATCAGAAGTCCTAGAAGGGGTTATTGGACACGAACGGCTGGCAGGTTATTCGTGGCTGTTAGCGCTAGCGCGATATAAAGCTGCGAACTTCGGGAGACTATCTAGAGTGCATATTGTACAGATTCTCGATTGCAATAGCCAGGGAGCTGGAGCTGATTCGAACACCTCGGGCATCGCGGCGGAGGAATGGGAGTATCCCTTGGATGCTGTTAAAGTGTTTCGTGGGGCGGGAATTGTTCTGAAAGTCTGCTCAGACCACAACTCCCGGCTTAAGGCGTTGCGGTGATGGTATTGGAGCTCAAGGTTCTTTGCCAATTATTTCGTCAAGTGCAAGAGGGTTTGCGTGTGTGGAAGAATTGGACTCGAAGCATGATTGACTTGATCGGGTAAGAAGAAACAAGGATAATGCGGAATGCTATTCGTCGCATGAAACCACAACACGATTACTGCAGTGTTGGTGTTTTTGTGATGGTATGGTTGGCATGGTTGGGGTGCAGTGGATCAGGAAGGGGCCTGACGTCAGGGATCCATTTTCGAAGTTTAAAGAACGCTGCGCGGCGAAACTAGTAAGCCCACCGAGTAAGCGAGTCAAATGCCGAAAACTATATCTGTCTCTGAATAGAAGGTAATAACATTAGTTTCCCGCAAGTTTCATTCCTCATTTAACGCATCTGCCGCGTTACTCGTATAATTGCGACTTCATCTCACGCCGCTTGAACTTCGTCTCCCCAGGATACGTTGAAAGAAACTTCTACTTTCCAATATTCTTATGGTCTTTCACTAATCGTCTTTCAGGTGTTCTTCGCGAGAAATAAGTCCAGGGTGCCATCCAAGAGGAGTTCCGGTATCTGCATGTGCAGTCCCGGCCCTTGGAAGCTTGTCCCTGTCCCTCACTTATCCCTGCCTTGAAATCATCAACACACATGTTTATCCGACCAGAATCAAGTTTAATCTCCGAATAAGGGTGGTATTCCTCCCTCAACCCCTCGAAGATCTCGGAGGAAAGTTCATGTTGATGACTCGTGGGATTTTGGTGTGCTCTTCCTGTCTTGCCCTGGAGCTACAGGTTTCCATATAATTTTCTCCCACCATTTCAAAACAGGCAGCATATAAGGGTTTCTAAATGTCCTGAATCCTTTCATGTTTTAAAAAATGATCAAATTATCCATTGCGACTAAAGGTAATGATTGCTGTCCTTCTCGCATCTACAGCGCCTACATAGCTCGTTAATTTCGTTCGATCGAAAGACATTAGCTATCAGTATGCTAGATCGAGCGAATAAACAGGGTTAGGCACCATCAGCCATACCTAGTCAAACTTGGTCAGGCTGTCAAGTTACGCCATACCCTATAGTAATGCACACCATTCCTACTCCAGTGTTGTCGGCACTTGAATGCGCCTGCCTAGGATCTCGCTAAACCCCTTTCACAAAGCTAGCTTACGGCGCCTATTTGCGTTGCTGGTGGCCAGCAACGGATCCATGCTTCCCGCCCAATGAATTTGTCATGTAAGTATTAGTGATCTGATCTTGGAGCTTGGGAAGGTTACTTCGCTAAGGTACTGATTGGTCGAGTGCTTTGACAGTTTTGATGAGCGGGCGGTTCTTCCTATCCCTTCCTCCCTCCCTCCTTCCTGCCTTCCGTCGGCGGCGGTTCGGTGGCTCGGTATCAAGTTCCCTTAACTACCTACTTTCTCGATAAACAATGTTACACATCATCCAACCCATTCAAAACACTCTTCTACAATCATCTTTAGGGCATGTTATGTTTGCGTTCACCCACCCATTGCCTGCACACATTTTACGGGTCCAGAATAAGGCACAAGTTATTTATTTTGGATAGCTGGTTTGTTCTTTCCTACCATGTCGACACGGACCCACGACACAAAGCCTCCCAACTCGAACTGTGGAGAAAACTCTTTTACTTCCAAAGCCTTAGAGGCTTTCCAGATGTTATCTCGAGCGCTTAACTTGCAGGTGCCTCTTTACGCCTACACCTTGTTCACGATCATCTTCGCCATCCTTTTCCAGATTACATTGAAGTCAAGAAAGCGCATAAGGACGCTGGAGACTGAGAGGCAAGGATTTGAGGATGTGCGAGAGGAACTGAGGGGAGAAATTGAAGCGCTAAGGGAGGAAATGAGAAGTGTTAGGGAAGTGGATAGGGAGGAGAAGCTATGTTTGGTGGAGACCGTGAAGCAGGTCCTACGGCAGGGAAATGGGACGGCGAAGGAGGACAATATGGTTGATGAAGCTTATTCAGGATCTCAAATACAGAAGACTGTGAGCATGGACGAGGACGAAGACTGTGTTGATGACCAGCAGAACAGTAGCCACGAAACACCTATCGAGGAAGACACGTCATGTCCGTGGTGTTCGCATGCTCACTTGTTGAGACTAGGAGGCTGCGCGGGCGACGATACCTGCGATGGATCGGTTCATATACCTTACTGTCCGAGTTGCTTCTACAACGAGGGAAAGGGGCATGGCCAAGAAACGATTGACCTGGATACAGTGGGTCATGCTGGGGAAACACCAGCCGTAGTTGTTGGATTGAATGACGGAGAAGCCGAAACCGAGCCTTTGAATAATTAAATTATGACACCCTTCTACTAATATGAGTCACCCAACTAGTTATTCCCTAGCGTTCTAGTATGGCGGATGATACCTTGGGCAATGTTTAGTTGCCGCTTCGCTACCAAGTTTTGATTCGCGAGTGAAGCCGGATATCCTCAGCAGTTCATATCCCAATTCCCAACGCACCCAAAAATTAATCGCTAGTCTAATAGTCAATCGAGACGAATATTTAATCTACCCTTTTCTCTCCTCTTTCAACTCTCAACCTTCATTATCACATACCAACCTCACTTCTCTTCACACCCGCACGTTGTCGTCTATAAACAGCCTCGCCACAACTTATAACACCAATACCCAAACATCATGGCTCCCGCTTCAATTAGTCGGCGCCAAGCAGAGATCTACGAGGCAAATAACTTCTTCGAGGCATTGCAGCAGAGAACTGCCACTCTGTCGCCACAACAAAATCCAATTGTCCATAGAGCTGCAACAGCCTTGACAAAGGCATCTAAGCGCCTGCTTGAAGAAACCTCGCCATCCATGACACAACCAACTCTACAAGGCGACTTAGCAGTCAACGCCCCAGACCACGACATCAATAGTTTCAAGCGCGTCATGACTTCTCCCATCCTGGTAAACAACGCAAACAACCCAAGCGAGATATCCGGACCCGCAAACTTCATGTGCAGAGGGATATATCAAGACAATACCATGACCCTCAACAGCACAATACCCATTAGTCATCATTGGATTCTTTTTGATGGGTATTGTCATCGTCGGGATGATTTTGTGGTCATTTGCAATTTGGTTGCAAGGCAGAAAGGCAGCTAAGCAAGCGGCTTGGGAGAAGGAGTAGAGTGAAACCAAGGAACGCAGAATAGATAGATTGGCGCGGTTGAAGCATGTTAGGGTTGAGTTGAAGGATTTGGGGGAGATTATGTGCCCGGAGAAGGCTGTTTAGAAGTTTGTTAGACAGTTCGTAAGTTATATTGAACTGAATAGCATAGTAATTTCTTACAATTTGTTTAATACTTACCGCCTCGCTATTATGTGACATTTATTAAAGAATCTAGTTGTGATCTAGTGAAATATTGAAATGCGTGTGATGTTTCGCTTTCTTGTTCAGTCGCATAATCCTGGAGTAGGAGGCTAGCTAACTATTCGAATGGTGAGTGGTTGAATCAGATGATTTTGTTTTAATTGGCTCGCTTAGTGGAACGGTATAATTTCGTTCGGTGCCTGACGAAAAATAACCTCCCCTCCAGTTCTTTTACCCCCTCTTCTCTCCCGCTCGCCAAACCTATCCACACTCCACGATGTCACCAAGCCTAATGCAAACGTTCCACCCGGAAAACATACCCGCCACTATCTCTGCTTTCCGACCTGACGGCGAAGTCCCAGTCTTGAATGAACGGCATATGGATGGTGGTGAGTGTCGCATCTGTAAGGTAGACTTTTCAGACGGAGAAAGCTGGTCTGTACGCATTCCAATCCACGTACAGACCGATTCCCAAGACGCTATTATAAGCGTTCTCCGAGGAGAACAAGATGTGCTTCAAGAGATTGGCGCGACAGACTTTCCCTGGGCCCCAAAACACCATGGATCCAGCTTCACATTCGAAAACTTGGTTGGATACCCGTTCATCGTGTTGTCGTGGATTGAGGGGTCTCCCCTTCTCTGGACTGCCAACTGCCCACCAAGGCCTATTCGGAATAAAATCCTTGGTCAAGTCGCCGAGATACAAATGTCTCTTATCGAGTGCACCAAAGAAAATAGTATGTTCAGCTACTTTCCTTCAAGTGCAAATGCTTACTGATTATTGTAGGGGGGACCGCCACAGAGTACTTCTCGAGAATAATAGATAACAAGTTTCGTCGAGTTCGCAATGGCCACCTCCCCTTTATAACTGAGCGGGACTGTTATGACCAAAAAAGGCTTCTCCCTATGGTGCTTCACCCCGAACTAGAGGACACGCCATTCGCTATAGATCATGGCGATCTATCACCGCTGAACATAATAGTTGACTCTGAACACAACGTTACTGGGTAAGCAGGCGTCAACCCAAGATACACGTATATTGCTAACTGTGAAAGTATTATCGATTGGGGATTCGCTTCAAAGGTTCCCGTCCAACTAGCTGGTCGCTTTCCTCGCTTTCTTCAGCTCCAGGAGCTTGTCATGCCCCCAAGCCCAACTCTTCTAGAAGATCGAAAAGCTTATGTTGCTTCGCTCACATCTCAGTTTTCGCAAGTGGCGTCTTGGATGTCGCTTATTTATTCATCCGACGATGTTGATTTTCGCCATTGCTTTCTGGAGTGATAATCAGCAAGGGTATGCACCGTTCGCTAGCAGTTCTAGGATGGAAACTTCCTTATCGTGAGCTATATTATAGTTCCAAATATTAACTTTTCAATCAAAGACGAAAATTGCCACTTTCCGTGAGTGAGATGCTTCACAGCGCAGCCCTCCGAAAACGAGTAAGCTCAACGGCTGCGGGCCCTTTGCCAACCAAGACGTAGCAGGTGACTCACCCATTTCAAGTGACTGCTCCGATGCCAACATTATATTAGCAGGTTTAGTGTCATTGCCAATCTGACCAAGTGAATGCAGTGGATACCTCGAATCCGCGTACCTGAAGGCGACCTTCCCATGGCTCCCGAGATTTGTCCTCAAACTTGTAACCTATTGAGCCATCAGGCGCATCAGTAGCCGCAATTGTGAGATCGCTGCCTGCATAGATAATCCTGAGAATTGTTAGGATCTTATTAATGACCGTGAGAGGAAATGAGGATTTGTAGCTAGCATAGAGTCGGAATAAATGTGTAGCGAAGTCGCCCAGGTTTTGCTTTGATTTCAAACTAACACCAACTTCTGTCGTACCCCAAGATCAAAAGTTCGTTTATCCCCTCTAATACCTCCAATCCCAGTTCTTCTATACGTATTTTTCAGATCGACAACAGGCTTCAATATCATAAACGTCTCTTCCGTATAGTTACCAGACTTGTACACACTGGATCTAAGAAGAAGGCACAGATAACTGGCTGGAAAGATTCTGTCCTTCGCCTCAAACAAATCAAACTGTGCCGAGCACCTCCAGGGTACACCCTGCTTTTCAAAATCAAGCTTCTCGTCATTTACGTTAAAGTATGGCGGGCTGAATTTCAAGGACTCGGGTGAGGTGTTGAATGTCAGGGCCAGTACTGGGCCTTCAATGATTACTCGACTTGACTTCACATCCGACACAAGTGGCTCAGATGACCATTTAATACTCCAATCCACCAGAGATGAATGATCTGTTGTGATCTGAAGTTTCTCTTTCTCGCTCTTATCTTCAGAGAGACCCCAGTTGTCGAACTTCAAAATCGCAGGACATGCAAGCCACGACCAAGATGGTATGTTGGACACGTGAGTGATAGCCGACGTCTTGCTCAAAGGTCCCTGTCTCATCCACAACAAATCTTGGGTGAATGAGCGCTCCCAAAGACCGAGCATTGGTTCATCACGGCTAGCAGCTTGGTAATGGTGCACCAGCCCAGCCATTGCCGGAAGTCGGTCACTTGGGAAGGAGAATTCTCGCCGAGAATAGCTCTCCATCCACGTCCACCAATTTCGATGCATGTCTTTTGAAGTGGGGTCCAATGCGCTGAATAGATTGTGTCGCATTGCAGGTGTGGAGTAATCGAATGTCAAGCCCGTCTCAGTTTTGAAGTGGGTCTTGCATTGCCAGAAAAGACTCGAGCGCATGCAATGCAAGATGCGATGTGAGAGCACCATTTCTTGCAAGGTCCAACCTCTAGTGTTCAAAATTGAGTGGCTGGCGACTTGTCTCGAGTCTCCAACGTGAAATTGAACAATGCGTTCTTGATTAGAATTCGAGTCTTTGGTAGCAAATACCACCGTGTTACTCGTTCCATCTAAGAGGAGTTCAACGGTGCGTGGGGGAAAGCAACCTGTTGAGCCATCAGGCGCATCAGTAGCTGCAATTGTGAGATCGCTGCCTGCATAGATATCTTGCATTCTTGACGCTTCTTGTTGCCATTCAGCGTTGTCATCCTGGACAATGCACAGCGCGTCAATCCATAAGTAGTTGATTTCTAGCGACCGCGCTAATGTGATGGCATCTCGATATGTCTTAGGTAGATCGTCATAGGGAAGCGCACGACTGTATGTATACACAGTTGCTTTGGTGGTCTTGAACGTAGTGAGACCCCAGCAATAGCTCAAAGTGGCATATCTCAGCGACTCGTTGGCCAACTCTGTACATGTTACTAGTTTGGGGAAGACGCTAGCCCGTCCGACATCGATTAGTCGTTTTGGTGTTTGACCAGTGGACGGTCTGCAGAGAGGATGGCTAGATATACATTCGTGGAGCCACGATCCCACGGTCGCCAATCTGTCGTTGACGAATGTGGTTGGGCTAGCTGGAGTTTCTGAGACTTGCCACTTTGAATCTTGTGCAGAGGTCGCTGGTTTCTAACTTTAGCTCAGCAACAGTACAACTACTCGCAAACACCTACAGCTAGATTTATAAGTCGTGATAGATACTTTGTGTGTATATATCATAGCATACGGTTGAATTTCGAACCCCACTGAAAGCAATTCCCACGCTAAGCTATCGTCTGAACCATAGGTCTCCAGTACTCTCATCTCGACCAGAATCTCTTCGTATGTCTCCTTTTTGACATCTGGATAGCGATTTTGAACATTCTCTAGCGACCACAGGGTGAGAATTGCGGTACAAAGGGCGCAGGATTCGCTGGATAGCTCGAGCAGGGCTAGATTGGCGTGGTGGTCGTGATTGGTGCGGGGTAGCGATTTCGAAGGCGGAATTAATTTCGCACAATGCTGGCACAGATCTTTAGTTCCGGAATCCATGGCAAACGTTGTATTGCCAACTAATGATTCTCTGAGATCAATAAGCGGTGTGTCGCTAAGCAGCTGCAGGGTTGGGAAAACCGTGATGAGATTTGAAAGTTCTTTCATCACGCTGACTAATACGTCGATTTAAGCGAGCTCCGGGGAAAAGGGGGGTGCTTGTTTACTTTCTAAGCTGTAGAAAATTCTTGGCCGCCTGCCCGAAGGTTGCATTGAAACATAGAAGATATGAAGTGACCCCAGATCAATCTTCCACTGCCAATATATAGGAGAAGCACTGCACTGACACTTTACTCATGTATACTTATCACCAAAAACGATCGGTCCCACATCACCAGGAAGTCCAAAAGCAGCATGCGCTTCACCCTGCTCATCCCGTCTCCGCACTTGTCCAAACTTCAACCTCTCTCCCATGAAACTCTTCGGCGGAGGAAATTGTCCCAAGCACATCCCCTCGGCAAGGCGATCCAAATCAAGATTCCTAGTCGTCGCAAGAATAGTACTGAAATTCGTGTCGGCCGAATATCCATTCCTAGCGAAAGCAAAAAGACCCTCGATCACAGCGATTGAGACAAATTATACAGCGAGACTGTATGATAGGACCAGCCAGAAGGGTTTGTAGTTCCAGATGAGGATGGTGTTGCTCGTGGTGCAGGGCGCTGTGATGTTGACTTGGGCGTAGAGTACGGGACTTGTTGAGAGAGAGATGATCTGGTTGGCGAATTGTCGGGAGATGGCATTGGGAAAGTCGGACACGGCGTATTGGGAGGTTTGATTCAGGAGAGGTGTTTGGGAGATGGTAGAGAATGATCGAGTCCAGTGATCGGCGCTTGTCTGGTTGACGGTGCCGGAGAGAGTGTTGCGGAAGATGAAACCTGCTGCGTGGTTACCCCTGTTTGTATCCTGGCGTCAGTTTGCGTGCGGATCGTGAGTTGCGGGTGGAAGGGGGGTCATACATAAAATCTCCGTAATTTCTGGCCAAGGGGTGTATTTATTCTCCGTCTGCGAGTAGCGGGATTTGATCCGTTGTGCTGGAATGATCAATATGCATCAGCCCGTTTAAGAAGGTGATGTCATAATGATATGTCACGTTCAGCAGTACACACTGAAGAACGTGAGGCTCGAGAATATATGGCCAGGTTGATGATGAATTGAAGGGTAACACTGGCGCTGTGGTATTGATGACATAACCAATCCAAAGGGAAGGTTCTTTGGTAAAGGTACCGAGCATAGACTCATTTGCGGAATTTACGAATTGCCAATTCATAGGCGCACCGTCTTCATCCTCGTCCACATCAGAGAATGACGTGTAGATGGCTTCGCCATTTGGAGCCAGTTGAGATTTGGCCTGGATAGTGTTGGGATTATCTAGAGACGCCTCTTGGCAATCGTAAGATGGGCCTTTGAAGGATAGCTGGTATGAACAATTTGATGCGCCGACACAAGGATTGGTGGCCTGTAGCGGTCCGAAATTGGAAAGAAGGGACAAGGTGGAGATGCGTTGAAGGTTCATCGACGGAGACGTGTAGTATGCTATGGATGTATTGGAAGGCATGAGATCAATATATGCGAGACCTTGTCGGCCATCATTGACGACCGAGGACTCGATAGGTGCAGATATGTTTGCGTTGTTGTCGTGAGTGAACTCTATTGTCTGTATATTGTCACAAATGGTTGACGTATTTCGGATAGTGCTGATTGAAGTCAAAGTGGCCGGAGAGACAATGACACAGAGTGGGAGGACCCTAGAGCGTAGAGGTAAGCAAAGTACGAAGAGCGATGGAAGGTTTACTCACCAAATTAGCCCAGCCAGCAAGGTCATGATAGTTGCATTACATACAAGTTCGACATTTAGGAACTCCAGCGGATCATAGCAAGCCTGAGAGACGTCAGCAGAGAACGGGTGAGAGGAGGGTGGCAAAAGTCGTACGCTGAAGATCCCGTTCAAAGTCTTAATCTTGAAAGATCTCTTCTTCACAGTGATCTGCGATATGTTAGTAAAAGTGGCACGGATACGAGTGTGATGATTGTCACTTACCCAGAGTCGCTGCTTGTAGGCGATTTCTACTGCTCCTGCTAGACAAACCTTGCCAAAGGTACTCAATGCGAGACCCCATCTTTGAGGCCATTGCGGATCATGAACCTCGCGGCCATGAAGTCTATCGTTGAAAAGGTGATGGCCAAGCATTGTAAATAATCCAAGTACAAGAAGGCTCGGCATGCAAGTTGGGGAGTACCAATGAACTCCCCATTGTGTGGTCATGATGGGCGGATTTTCAGACGATGTGCGTGCGAGCCACTTCGGCCACAATATTTTAGACCTTGCGATGTGTGGCGGCACGACAGGTAGACTGGCCAGCGTAGCTGGCAGAGGGGTCTCCTGGGGCTGGATTGGTTCGGAATTAACGGCATGCTTTGTCCCTGCACTTTGAGAATCGGGCACAGCATTCTCTACATTTACAGCAGTGCTAGCGGGGGAGATGCTATCTCTATGTGATTGTTGTGATTCCGTTCTGGGCGATTCTGGAGCATTCGGTGTTGCCCCATCAGAAGATATTTGGGTAGTGGAAATCGTCACCACTGTCGGATCTGGGTCTGGAGATGCTGAGTGTGGAGTGTCTGTCGACATTTGAAAATGTTTGTGTGGTGGAAGTAGGTAGGAAATATAGATCTATTGACCGACATGAGAATGGAATGTTGGTGGGAATTTCGTCGGATTAAGTAGTCCAGACAAAACGGCATCGTCCTTGCAATACCAAGACGGCAGATGAAAGGGCATTTTTGCATTGCGTGTTTTCTCTGCATGAATATTCCAGCTGACAGCCAGCATTCGAGTGTCACTGCATGGAAATTGAAAGGTGCATGCGGTGATCCGGGTCTGTTGCATCGATCCTCGACATTTAGAAGCAGACCTGATCCTGATTTGGGGGTCATTTGGTGAAGGAGGTCGCCTCGCCTTGCATTGCCACAAGTGCATTAAACCCTACACGACGGCCTGCAATCGAAGAAAACAAAAGAAAATTGATTTCTCAATACTACTCAAGCGACGCACAATCAAGGAATTCTGGTGTTGGCACACACACAAAATGCCCTGGGGAAGCCTCACACTGCAGCCTTGCCGTTGGCCACCAAATGCTGAAAATCCTAGCTGTAAAGGGGGTGTGATGGAAAGGAGGCAGAACGAGGTATCGTGAGGCTAGCACAAAGAAAGGCTAAGCTGAAAGACTCTTATCTAGTAGCGAATCGCAGGCGCAAAAATAGATTGCTGCTGCCTGAAATGCTGTTGGTGGTGATTTTGTGCAACTCCAATAAAATGACAAGGCTGCGCTGGCGATGCGAAGGGCAAATAAATGCCCATGTGAAAGCCGAAGAGAAAATCCAAGCGTTATTGAGGGAAATCAAGCGCAATCAATAGGAGCAAATGAGACAGATTTGATAAATACACACCAAAGTCGTCATTTTCACAGCGACTTTTAACTGTGCGAGACATAATATCGCAATGTCTGGTTGACGCGCACTTGGAGTTAGTTACTCGCAACAGCGAGCTTCGTGACAGGCCTCAAGGGATGCCACCCGCTAATGACTATACGTACAAATGATGATAGAAAAACAAACAACCAACATTAAACACCTCAAACTCCTGTTTGCCGCGAGGCAGACCCGTGGTATCCGTCTATAAACAATATCAACACATCGGGGTCCCAAGATAGCGCCTGTACCTGTTCAGAAACAAAGAAAACATCTTACAAAGATGCCCCCACGAATCCAAATGACCTAGTCCGCACCAACTTATATGCAAGATGAATTGGCAAAGATATTCAAGAATGCAACAAGCGGAACAACGACATGCTTCAGCAGACACTCATCAACTCCTCCCCGGCTTCCGCTCTAACTTCTCCCACTTGGTTTCTGTGTAGAATCTCAGCACATCCGGATCCATAGGTATCTGCTTCCTATTGTTACCCGTCAATCTCAAGCCACTGAGATCAGTGGCTCGAGAAAGCGCAACATAGAGCTGTCCAGTCTCAAAGATATCTTTCGACGAAACCTCGACATAGTCAAGAGTCATTCCCTGACTCTTATGAATGGATAGAGCCCAAGCAAGAGCAAGTGGGATCTGTGTCCTTGTCGCAACATACTGATCCATCTTGTCGGAGCTGCCACGAAGGCCAGCCGAGGCATATGCTGAGATGATCTGGTTTTGATTTTTGGGGAAACGCACGACTGGGCGGAGGGGAGAGGAAGCATTCCTGGCTCGAAAAGCTTCTATTGATCTCGCGCGGAATTCTTTGTGCGGTCCAGGCATATCGGCAATAGGGACGATCTCGCTTGGATCTGGTGCGAATCCAATGACGACGCCAATTGACCCATTGACCAGGCCTCGCTGCTGGTCGAGGTTTCGCAGCAAGACGACTCGTGCGCCAACTTTCAATGTGAGATCTGTGGGGAATCTGTGCTCCCCGAGAGCTTTTTCGTAGTCTTTGACCCTGTACGGATCTACTTGGACGGGGTTTCCTTGAACTTGAGTGATGAGTTTCTCGACTGAATCTTGTGCTTTCCACGTACGAGGTTGCGAAGAGAGCATCCTCAAGTGATTTTCATTGAAGTTCTTGACCTGAGCTAGTCGAGACATCAGTCGAACTGCGAAGGCGCCATCTGGGAGGACTTTTGGCCGTTCAAGATCGTTCCATTCCTCGGCAGCCAGGGGTTGACCATTGCGGATTTTGTTCAAGATATCTTGGAATCGCTCGTCTTTCTGTCGATGAATTTGTTCGAGTTTGATGTGTCGAAGCTTCAAGTCTTTCCATACAGACGATTTGAATGCCCACTTATCCCCCCACGTGAGAGACACCTGTAGGGGTTGTCCCTCGGTGTCTACTTTTGAGAAACATTTTTGAGAAACACATTTTGGCACATCCCTCTTTGGGATTTCTTCGCCGCAATACATGCAATGCCGGAAAGGGAGAACCGGTGGCAGTTGGTGGAAGTCACCCAGAAAGATAACCTATAGAATGGTTAGGTGAGTCTCGACGGTGTGATGCATGCAAGATGAACTGACCTGTTTCCCACCAAATGGCCGAGAGTTTTCCAGGATTTTCTGGAACAAAAGGTTCAAACGCTCAAGGAAATGATTTTCTACCATTGATATCTCCTGGAGCAAAAGTCAGTACGTGTGTACTCCATCAAAAGGCACGATCAAATAACAGGAGGGGGAAGGAAGCGCTATATACTTCAATGATGAGAACATCCAGATCATTGATTGCCTTAATGATAGACATTCTCGGCTTCTCCAGTAATGCATCGATACCATCTCTGAAGGAATCCGGATTCCACTGCTTGAGAATTAGAATTCGATCTCAACGAAATCGCCACAGGGGGGATAGCTTACTCCTGCAAACGAGTATGTCGTCTTCCCATCCAGAGGAAGAGCTGCAATACCAGTTGGTGCAATTACTTGAACATTTCCTCCCTTCTTCCTTTTCCGAATGCGCAGTAGGATCTCCTTCAGAGTCACAGTCTTCCCACTGCCTGCAGCACCAGTCATGAAGATGTTGTTCTTCCGTAAGGCAAGATTGACAACTTTGTCTTGTTCTGGTGTGAGCTCAATTCTGGCTTCCTCGACCTGTTCCCGGGCAGGTATTCTTTGCCTGTCCAGTTGTCTCAACTCAAATCTCTCCTCTACGGTAAGAACCGGCTCCTTGTATTCTTCTTCCATTTTGGGTCTCTTGAATGGCTTTTCCTCCTCATCGTCAGAGATTTCGATGCAGATTATAGGTCGTTTCACAGGAGGTATTGGTGGAGAAGAGGATGAAGGCGGGGTATTGTAGCTTGATGTTCGTTCAAAGAGGGAGGGGTCGTATTTTGCCAGTGGAGAGGATTCTTCGTATTTGGGCAAGATGTTCTCTTGTGCGACCACGGAGGGCATGCATTCCGGTGGAGGAGAATATTCGAGTTTAGGTTTCGGATAACGTCCTTGTTGATGCGAGTTGTTTTGAGAACTTGACCATTGCGGCGGCAACTCTACCAATGGTTCTTTCTTCAATCCCCTCCGAGCATCTCCCCCAACTTCTCTTTCGTGTTTGACTGCTGGACCATGCGCAATCGGTTCATTGGCAGGTCTCGAGTATGCCTTTGGAGGAACGTATGCTGACTCCAATCTTGGTCTTGCCCGCGGCGCTGTCTGCTGTAGGAAAGTTGAAGCTCCAAGCTTAACATATAACTTTCTCTGCCATTCTGACCATGCCAATTCCGCGTCGTATGCCCTACTGAACCCTTGGAACTTGCTCTTTGGAATCCCTTCCGTCTGCTGCTGGCATTCTTCCGGGCTGTAATAAACTCCTGGAGTCTTGCCTCGAAAGACCACAAATGCTGTGTGTTTGTGGGATGTATTCATGTTGATGACTGTCGAACATTCGAATGTCGCGGTTTTCGCTCCAGTGTTAGTCGTTCCATGGAGTTATCTGCAGAAGTTTTTGGAGTTGAAGATGTAATTTGGTGGCTCTATGGCAGACGCGACTGACGCGAGACTGAACGCGCTACTTTTAGTGTCCGATGCACTGACCATGCCGCGAAATGCCACCCAGAGCCAGATTCTCGGGATTTATACTGCGTCATCGTGATGGAGAAAGTCAACAAACCCATCGCATTCGCGCCAGTTACAACACTTCACGAATAAACCACCAACAATGGCCACAACCACCGCCGCTCCACGACTGCCTCTGAGTGAAGTCAACGCCAATTCAATTGTCTCTGCGCCGGCTACTTCTGCCTCGCAAAAACCCGTTCGTTCTCTCCCATTCCTCACCAGATCAATCCTAACAACTCCGCAGGGACTATCCAAGAAGCGCAAAGCCGACGACGACGAGCCCGAATACCACATCGACGATGACATCTGCCAGAACATAACCATCAGTTGCAATGCCGTTCGCGCTAAGGTCCGCCGGTTCCTCGAGTCTGGGGAGATGAAGGTTGGAGAGTTCCAGCGCGCAATCGGAGCAAGCAGTACCATATATGGGAAATTCATGAACCAGAATGGTCCTTACAAAGGAAGTGGAAGTAGCGTCTACAGAAATGCATTCGCTTTCTTCAAGCTGAGGGAGTTGAACGGGGTCAAGATCACCAAAAAGAAGAAGGTTGAGGGTACAACTGCAGAGAAGGGTGGGAAGGCTGGCACGAAGTCAGATACGAACTTTGAGGACATCACATTGGAGGGCGAGGAGGAGAATGAGGTTCCGGTGTACGATTCGTGCGACGAGATACGAAGAAAGATTCGCCAGTATATCTCGAAGACGGGAATGACTCAAGCTGCTTTTGCTCGCGAGATTGCAAAGTCGTTTCATCCGGAGAAGAAGATCAGTGGACTCACAGCATTTCTAGGGAAGAAGGGTCCGGCGGCAGGAAATACCAGTTCAGTATTCTATGGCAGCTATGTCTTCTTCGAAAAGATGCGGATCAAGAATAAGAACCCCAAGACTCAGCACAGGCTGGGAATGGAAGATGCTTGGGATGGCATGGATTTTCATGCTATTCACGATGGTTCAGGGCCTGGTATGAATGTGAAGACGATTCTAGATAAGGTGTCTTACGTTGTTGGTGTTAATCAGTCTGTATACCAAGATGAGTTTGGCAAACCTCAAGTGGTTTGGTGAAGCTGCTCGGACGGCGTTTGTCGCTGGAGTATTTGAGATATTGTATCACCACTGTTGTTCTTGTTCCTGATTTGAATAAATCTTCCTGAATTTCGGCGGGGCCTACAAAGAGCCGTAGGATTGTAAATTCTGGTAGTGGATGTGTTTACAAGGGAGTTGGCGAAATGGGATTGGACGGCTGTACATTTACTGTAGGATAATGTTTGATCATGTTTCTATTTACCTGGTGGCCAGAGTTTCTTCCGCATGTTAATGTTGGCATACTCACTAGAGCATCGAAGCATCATTGGCGATCATTGGCGGCGTTGAGGATACCACAGCGATCCATCTGTTGCTCCCCGTTGAACTTCGGGATGTGGAAAGCTTTGTTGGGTGCACAAGAATTAAGAAACGCGCTTAAACAAGATAAAGAGTACGCAGAGCGTGTGGTGTCTATCTGCCAACATGATTATCATTTGGTGGTTCCATCATACTAAAGTAAACGTGCGTCATATTCGTAGTCCCTAAGTCTTAGCTCCTAAAAAATCGATTAGAAATTTGAAAAGCAAGTTCAGAAAATTCGATGTTCAAGTGAGAACTTACCTCACATGAAAAATTGAGGAATTGATTCATGAACGAAATGTGTTGGAAGCAATTCATCTGTCTGCTAGCAGAATTAGGTTCGGGTTCTATGAAAGGCTTGAAAGTGACCAAGCGAGTTGGATACGATGGAGTTATCGTGGTCGTGGTCGTGCTAGTGTTGGTCGGGAATCTTGCTTGTAAAGATTAGCTTTGACTCCGGGGACAATTATTTGAGGTATGAACTCGATCTTACACTCACTTCAGTGTGTTATCATTTTTAGCTGGAGCGAAGCCTCCAAAAGCTCCAAAGCCTCCAGTTGAGGTATTGCTTGCTCTGGCACCAGAGGTGCTTCCAGGTCCTGTGTTGGAGGTTGACGCAACCCCAAACGGTGAAGGGGCAGGCGTTGTGTTCCCAAACACGGAACTGCTAGTTGTTTTGCTGTTTGGAAATCCGAAAGCGGAAGCGGGGTTCGCTGCAGCAATTGAGAAGATGCTACTTCTAGCTGCTGCATCTGGCGTTGGCATGAAGAGCCCACTGTGTATTGGTTTCGTCTCTGCATTTTTCCCAGCAGAAGAAGGTATGGGTAACGGTGTTCCAGAAGTATTCCCACTTGGCGAGCCAGCCGGGAATCCAAATAACCCACCAGTGTGTTCAGTACTCACAGTCCCAAAATTAGTCGGGTTTGGGGCATCTCACCTGAACATAGCAGGCTTTGGTGTCTTACTTTTAGGTTTCGGAGAAGGTGTTCTGTCTTGCTGAGAATTGGAAAGTGAGGGGGCTTCGCTACGGCTTCCAATACCTACTTGAGATGGGACCGATAGATGACCGAAGATGTTGGGAGTGCTTCCAGCCTTGGGAACTGAATCGGGAAAAAATGTAGGGGCAGAGGGTGATTTTCCTGGGGTATTCTTGCCCTCGTCTCCTAGAGTTCTGGGGCCAGGGACAAATCGCTCTGATAACACATTGAGGCCTGGATCCGTTAGCTTGAATCCGTTGAATAGATTTGGTGATGTTTACCCTGCTGGGGGCGTTTTGCATACTGCTTGCAAATTAGAGCGCCCTTTTCCAAGGTTGCCAATCTACGCAGGATTGCTTCTCTTTCTACGGTCTTCTCTTCTGTCTCTCCAGCAATGTTATGTACAACTGTCCCAGGCATCAAGTATACCGCAGTAGGACAGAAAGTTTCTGGAATTGCTCGGATAATTGGTGCTTGTACAGCAAGAGTTGGAACATTGTCTGTGAACAAATTCATGGCAATCTGAAAGTCGTTAGTTTCATGGCAGTAGCTTTTGTTTAACATTCTCCCTGCATACCTCGTAATAAGCATTCATGTGATCTAATGCCTCCTCAGCAGCTACCATATCCATATCCAAGTCGGGTTTTGTGGTGATAGGCAACATCATCTGAGTAATCTCATCGACACTCACATCTTGCTTCGATTGCAAACGACTCCTCAACACAGACTCCAAACTTTCTCTCCCAGACTCTTGTCGAGTGTTTTTGCTGTGATTGATGAAGGTACTGTTTGTTGTCATAGGATAATCTTTGTGGACTTCGAGAAGATCATCCAGTTTGGAATATGCCAATTTCAGTTTTTCTTCCATGATGGGATGCAACCAGAATCGGAAGATGTTCTCACATACATCTTCATCGGTCAAGTGTCGAAGTAGGAGCTCCAGGAATCTGTTTGTCGTCTCCCATACCTTCTCGATATGTAGTCGTGCGAGATCTCCCCATGGACGGCTATACTGACGAAAAAGTTCGCCAACGAGTAGGGGGTTCGGCAGACCGGGCAGCTATGAGGGGGGCTCTGTCAGCTAATTAAGGCCGACGGTTTCTGACGACATGATAATATAACCTACCTCTCTCCCACGGCTTCTCTTCAACAGAATACATGCTTCTTTTATTGCATCATTACGTGATCGATACTTCTCACTGAGCATATTCTCATCATCGATAAGCCAGGATGCACCATCCTTTCGGATATTGCTCGCAAAATCAAAATGCATGTTCATCACATTCGCACAAAGTCGCCTTTCAGGGTTCGCATCACCCTGGAAAAATTCATAGTCGTAATCACCCTTCACAGCATCTCGACATATGGTTTGAAACATCTGGCTGAGGGAGATGAGAAACTCGCGCTGCTGTGAAGGCTGACTTCGGCTCGGTCCTAGTTTGTCTCGAGCAATCCTTTCTGCTGTGATCTGGATCTGAATATCTTCAACGAGACGTGGCAGTTCTCGTCGTATTTGGCTGAAGAGAATTTTGCTTAGGCGCGAGCGTAGAGATGTAATCCCAGTTGTGTGGGCGGGAAGGCGATTGAAGCCGCTTTCTTGGAAAAATAGGGTTTCTTGCTCATCTCGGGTGTCCTCCTGCTGATTCCGGCGTATGGCGGAATCGAGATTCTTTACCACATGCCAGCCCAAAGAGAATTTGACATCTTCATTTCTGGCAAGGGTGACAAATGATTCTTCACTCTTTGATCCCTTCGCTAAGAGATCTGGCTTGGTGATAATTCCAAGTGTCCGAAGGCCCTGTGGGTCGAAATTTCGCGCGTTTCGAAGAATGATCTGATTCCCAATGTCGTTCTTCGCTGATACCACTGCTAATATTATGCTTCTGGGGTTTTCCAGATACCGGGAGACGAGATTATGTACCAGTTGCACATCGCCAGCAGTTTGCGTTTTCGTTTCTGAATGGATGAGGCCAGGAAGATCGACAAGCGTAAGCTGAGGTTGAGATGGACCACAGAACTCAACCCGTAAGGTGTCGTTCGAAAATGATTTCCCCGAGGAAGAAAGTCCCATTTCATCCCTTGCACCCTTGAACAAGCCACCAAAGTCATCTTTGGTCTTCAGCTCGCGACGAAATCGCAGTAGGCGGTCCCGATCTATCATTGCCCTGTCATCACCTGGGACAATAGAGACGTTTATTTCGACTTTGTCTGCGCGGCGGAGGATGACTTCGGTCGCAAATCGAGTGCATAATGTATCCTGCTTGGGAAAAGGAAGTCCAGAAATTGCCTCCAACACCGAGCTTTTCCCGCTGGACTGATCTCCACAGACAATGAGTTGTGGGAGTGCTACAATCTCGCTCAGACCGCAAGCACGAAGAGAATCCACGACATCCAGGAGTTCCATCTGCTCTGCAGACTGCAGCTTCTGCAAGGAAGGCAGCCCAAGATCGTTGGATTCGGCCATGGTGCTTGGGATCTATGAAGATGGTTTCCGAAAATGAGTCGTCAGTCAATTGAAGAGAAAGTCTCTGTCAAGACTATTTGGAAAAGAGCAAAAGTTAAGCCAGACAACAATTGAAGGGGGAAGAAGCATTTGAATGTAAGTAGAGAAGAGGCTACATGGGTCGAATAGACAGACCATGGCGGAGCGGCGCGGCGGCGGCAAACGGTTGGCTCGGTTGGCACCCTGATGTGTTTCATGCGAACATGCACGGGAAAGACACCTGCATACCTCGATCATTCTGCGTCTTCGAACTCTAAAGATGGCTCTAAGAAACACAGCCATTCCCCCTTACTTCCGTCCTTCCTTCCTCATTCTTCTAACCGTGACTCGAATCCTTCTTCCCATGCTGTGCTCCAAAATTAGGCTCCTCGTCCTGCTTCAAATCCTGTACAGTACACCTTTGCTGGCGAACTCACGTAGCATCGCCTCGTTCATATTCCCCCAGCTGTCATCGTTTACAAGCCCATCTGGTAGAACGTTTCAGCAACCAGGACTGGACTTAAAGAAACACTTTATCGACAAAATCTCGGTTGAGAAAGCAATCAAAGTCCAGGAACTGTTTTCGTACACAATCAACATAGCTTGGCAGAAGCTCTGAATCGATATGTTGGACATCTGTTTCGAAAGCGATTCCATTGAATTTGAGAGCTCTAATTGACGGGGGTTTTAGGTGTTCCGGACTTCCCGGAAACCGGGGTCTCTTGAAGTACTCAACTCCTCTTTTGATTTTGGCGTTTGTATTTCCCTGCAAGTTTTGGCACCGACATTTTCGAGTAGGAGCACTTTTTCCACGACTTCTTCACAAACGAATTAACTGGGCATGTGGGACTGCAAAAAACGCGATAGGCAAACTTCTTACAAATTCAAATAGTCGGTCGATTTTCGCGCTGGCAATTGTTGGTTCTCAAGTATTCAGGGAAGTTAATTGGTACCTTGCTAAGCGAGCCCCTTACAATGCCGTATCATGTTCTCCTCCTGCAGGTTGGCCCCTTGTTTTAAATTGCGAACCTGGGATCACAAAATCTCAATAAGACCCCAAAGACGGTGTACTCTTTGGACGACAAAAACAAATTTGGTTGCAGTGAGCTCCCCACGCAAGTTGGGTACCAGTCACGAAATTAATTGACCACAAGCAATCGCGTTGAGCTTTACCGAGATAATTAGAAGTAGCCAGAAATATGCCTTTTTATCAAGCTTTATTGCAATTCTAATACTTTCGCGGCGCATATTTACCAGATTGGCTTGCTTATTTGTATATTTTAGACACGTTGCAAATACCCAGAAGCAATTCAAAGTCATAGGTTCACGCTACGCTCTCGCCGCCTCGTGCAATACCCAGAGAAATGAAGACCGTAGACCCACGCGAGGATGACCTCTCTCGAGAAAAGGACGCACCTTGTACTACTGGCCCGTTATGTATCAGGGTTTTGTGGTAGGAAGGATGATGATTTTTAGTGCTACTGGAGGTGGCTTTTTGAAAGAGCGGAGAAGAGTATTTGTTGTGCTAGGGGGATTGAACTTTCGGTGGTAAGTGTTCAGAGATGGATAGCCATTTACACAGACTCTCGAATTTGGAAGGAGATTCTTTTGTCTTCTGTTCTATTCCGTTCACTAGGATGAGGAAAATAAGTAAGTCTCGGGCAGAAGCACGTAATTCCTAAGTGAATACATTCGATGTTCGACGCAGCATTGTACACAAAAGAGGAAGATAATAAAATATATTGTGTACATCAGTCAAGGCTTCCGCAAGCAACTCAAACAAACAAAAGCTATTTTTAAACACTTTCATCAGAGTCCAATTGCAAATCATCTTCCTCCATATAAAAGGGCAACTCTGAACTCAAATCCTGAGTTTTCTCGTTCACCGGACCGTCCTCACACAACCCAGGTTCGTCCATCTCGTCAATTCGTGGTGGAGGATCATCGAAAATCAAACTAGTCCTTTCGCCCATTTTTCTTCGAAGCCTTCTCGCGCTCGAGCCAGGATGACTAGCATCCAGGAAGGTGGGAGGTTGTATATCCTCATCATCGGTATCGCTACCAATACTCTGGGATAATGTTCTTTTGCTCACACTGCCGGCGCTGCGTCGCCACCTTCGATTTCTTGACATCCTTTTTTGTAGAAACACGTCGTAGTCGTCTTGGTCATCTGCTTCTATGTCGCATTGGATATCCACGGGAGCTGGACTCGGATCTTGCGCTACTCCAGGATCGCTTTCTTCGGCGTCACTGTAGCTTGTTGGCCAAATAATGTCGTCCTCGTCAATATCCTCAAAATCACACTCTCGGAGCTCTTCAATTGTAAAATTGGCTTCCATAGAATCGGTCACTGCTACTAGATTGTCCAATCCGGGCTCCTCGTCTTCTGGAACTGGCGATAGAGACCGTGGAGGTGATGCTGAGGACGCGGAAGACGAGCGCGTTGACGAAGGAGGAGATATCACAACATCTCTGGGGGACATTGAATTGAATCTGAAAGCGAACGTTGGGGTGGTCTCGCGGGATTGCGGTCGGAATGGGATGTTGCCCCAGGGTTTGCCGGAAGAGGAAGCTTGAGAAAAGTCGAACATGCTCGATTCTGTATTCTCAGTAGACATCTTGGGCTCCTCAATCGTCATGTTTGGTGTTGTAACAAATCCAACAAAACTGTATGCCCGGTTATCTGGGAGCAAGTCCCAAACTTCCAAAGGCAGTCGTAGAAGTAGGAGCGTTGAAAAGCTACCATAAATCCCCTCGATTTTGATATCCTTTGCATCAGGCGGGAGTTGACGAAGGAGACACTCCTTCCAAGCTTCGACATCAAGTTCGTGCTTATCTAAACGAATTGCGAGAAGCACCTGGGGGTATTCGATTGCTTCGTCAAATGGCCTCTTGCGCTTCCTGGCATGGTCAGTCCGACCTGATGATGATCTAGGAGATGACGGTCCTGCTGCCATGTACTTTAAAGCACTGCCTAAATTCTCTGGCTTCGGGATAGATGGCTTTAGTGGTGCCAGGATAATGCTTCGGCGAGGCTCAGTTTCACAAATAATGCTGTAAATTGGCGTGCGCCGCGGTTGCCTTTCGAAAAGTAGTCTCCCATCGGGGTCTTCCTTTCGTTTCCCCTTATCATCTTTAACAAAAGATGGCGTCCAGCATTTCAATCGTGTGAGGATTTTGGTATGAAGTTCAGCTACCGAAAAGGGACGTCCCTTGGAAGATGCAGCAAGAACTTCCGCCAAGGCATTACTGAAAGAATGCTCTCCGACCTCTGGAGCGATTGTCTCATATCCACAGGCAGCAATGACTTCTGTAGCACCTTTGTGGCGACGAGTGGAAGAGGATGCCGCGGTGGCAGCAGAATTACAACAATCGTAGAGGAGGAGCACATCAGCATCGGCTTCCTCGAACATGGATTGGATACCACCCGACGGCAAGGAGGGCGAGTCAACATGGCGATTGCTTCGCGGAACAATCAGTATGAGAACTCATCAAGACAAATCGAAACCTACGCAATCCAGACGGGGGCCTCATTTGCTTGGATGTTTGATGTAGCATGTCCAGCATAATACAAAATGAGTAACGTCTCATCTCCATCGTTGTCCAAGAAATCGAATACTCTTCGTTTGAGAGCTTTGTCCGGCTTGTCACTTGGAATATCGAATACGTCTACTCCAAAATGAAATAGATCGGCTAGTGGATTAAACAATTAGCACACGGAAGTTTCAAATCAGATTTTGACCCCTCATTAAGAGCACAGAAGACAATAAAATTTTGAAAATGCAGTGAGGCAACACGGTCTTCCAAAAGATTGACCTACCAAAGACATGTCCCAGATCCTTCAACTCAGTCTCTACGCCCAGATCGTCATCTTGCCACTTCAACAGCAATACTTGTACTTTGGAGTACCTGATTTCATGCCTTCGTGACCATCCTGCATTCACCGCGACTTGAAGGTCAGCCGCTAAGTGGGCGATGTCCGGGATATGTTCCCCAACAAGAGAAATGTCGTGGGTCTTCGGTGCTAGATGGATAAATCCGTCCCCTGGGATGTCATACTAAACCCCCGCAGGTCGTGTGAGTAAAAGGTAATCTCTTGTACATTCAAGGCTGCTAGGTACCTTGTTCCCAATCCGTGTACGGCTTCGGGGCTCCGTCGGAATTGTATCGGTGGTCGTTTTGCTCATGATTGTACGGCGATAATAGCTAGGTTATATTTAGAGATGGAAGCGTATTGAATTTTTACAGGAAAATAGTGGTGACGATAGCGAAGAATCATTCACGCTTTAATGAGATTTAATGGAGGTGGAATGTGGTGAGGCTGAGATCGGTGAGCACTTGTGGTTCTTACAGGGGATACACACACACACGTGATAATTCGGAGTTGGGCGAAAGAAAAAGAAAAAAAAGGAGGAATTGAATACTCACATTAATTAATAATAAGTTTGTGAAAAGCAGAGTAGAGAAACAAATAGGTAACCGAGATCTCGCTTACGATAATCTATTTTTCACTGATAATATAACGAGGGATTAATTTATGAAATAAATCAATGGATAACTGAATAGATGAGTAAACGAATGGATGAATAAATAACTAAACAAATAAACGAACGTCCTCAAGCCAACCTCAACACAAACTAGTATCCAACTCGCAAGCAGTTTTTCGAAGGCAAGCCAAATCGATACCAATACCATACTCCGTAAGCCACGAAGGGGATACATATTATTCAATTCAAGTCATCATACGAGAATACATATACTCAAGCCTCACACTACACTACACTACGCATTAAGATCGATCGAGATTTTCAACTTTGTACTGTACAGTACGTTTTTAATTCAATTCAATTGATTACCCACCAATCGAACTTTCGTGGTGGTGGTGATCAACTTTCGTATCCTGAACTGAAGAAAGTCTTCATTCACCTTGGGGCTCAAGGCTCAAGGGCTCCGCTCCCTTTCTAACCACGATCGTAGACCGTAGACCGAAACAGAAATGATGGGAATCTTACTAATCCGTACGAGATAGATAGATGCCCTTTGGAATCTTGATAAGTTGAGATTACGATTACGACTTTCCTTAATGTAGATTTGAAAAAAAGGTGTAGTGGTTAAATCGTATATGTAAATAGTATAGCATAGGCTTGAATTATTGAAATTTTTGAAAACGTTTCGGTCTTGTTGCAATGTTTCTGTGATACTCTATTATTATATTATAACATACTATTTTATGCTGTGCTACGCTCTGCGAACGTCCTGCTCTCTCATATACGCCGTACCCCATATACCCTTTCCCTTCCCTCCATACCCATCCCACATATGCCCTTATACCTATCCCATCCATCTCTCAATACGCCTTTCCTTTCTCACCCACATTCATCCCATATGCTTACATGTCCATACACCCATCCATCAAATCCATCCATCCATTTATCAGTCCGTCTTAATACACCGACGCCAACTCAATGCTCGTTGCTCCAATCCCATATCTCCTCTCCTCGCTCTTGAACACCAAACCGAAAGCGAAAGCCAGAACCACGCCAGCGACACCATTCAATGCAAATGCCCTCCCAAACGCCAACAAAGTCCAAAATCCCCAAAATCCAAAATAAGTCCATCACAATAGCAAAAGTCAAAACAAAAATTAAAAAAATAACGCACAAAAGAAGAAAAAAGCAAATGAAACATTCCCACAACCCTCCCCCCACCTCTTACTTCCCCCCACTGATCCCCAGCCCAACATCCCCTCCTCTCTCCTTCACCCTCCCGCCAGCATCTCTGACACCACCACTACCACTACCACCACCACCACCCTCCCTCCTAATCCTCTCCGCCCTCTCCCTCTCCCCCCAACTCCTCAACACCCGCTCCCTAGCAAGGACATAATCGACTTTCTCAGGGTAATCACCGAACGCAATCATCCTCTCCATCCCTCCTCCCACCCCCCTTGCCCCCCTTCCCCCTCCAGCAGCGCCGCCCCCGATCCGAACACCACCACTCCCACTCCCCGACCCCGACCCAGAACCAGAACTATATCTATCCATCCTCTCCCCTCCGAGAGGCGGTGAGGTCCGCGGCGAGGTTTGTGTTTGGAAAGACTTAGGAGGGGAAGGCCGCGGTGAAGAATTTACTCCCAGGTTTGGAGATAAATATCCTTGAGGTGGCGATATCTTCTCCTTCCCATTCCTTCCTACCCCATCAGCACCACCCCAACTCAAATCCGGCGTATTATCAGGTGGATACGGCGACGTGTATGAAGCGAATGAATTCGCCATCCCGGAACCTAGAGAGGGTGAGGGTGAGAATGTGGGTGCTGTTGGGTTGAATGTGGGCGCTGTCGGGTTGAATGAGGGTCTGCGTGGAGATTGGGTTTCTGTTTGTCCTTGGAAACGAGGTGGTGTTGATTGAGTTCTTTGGGTGGGATGTAAACTACTTTCGGTATTAGCTACGGCCTCAACTATCTCATTCGTGACCTCCAATCAGATCAAGGAATCGAAACTGAAACAACAAAACGGAACAATCAGAATGAGACGGGGAAAAGAAAAAGAACTTACTTCTCCTCCCCACCACCGCCGCCGGCACCCCACTCATCCAACCTCTCAATCAGCGCAGCCCTCGCAAACTCCAACCTATTCATATTCCCCTTTCCACCCCCTTCTCCATCTCTCACCCACCCCCTCTCCCTCCTCGGCTCAAAAACCATCTCTCCCAATCTCGATCCAAGATCCGGTTCCGGTTCCGTCTCAGCCACACTTCCCGTCCTCCTTCTTCTCACTGCCGAGTCCCCAGACAGTCCAGAAAGACCAGAAGGATCGCGACTCATCGGCAAACTCTCACATCCCCTCTGAAGCTCCAGGTTCGAGAATTCCGGCCTGCCGGGATAATACACACCCGCACCCATACCCAGTCCAGAGCCAGAAACTTCAGAGTTCGTATTCGAAAGCCGTCTGTGAGCTCGCATATTCGGATACGAGAGAGATAGGAGATCAATCTCGCTTGTTCTAGCATCATCGAGATTCGATCTCGAGAAGAATAAACTAGCTGGTAAAGACTCCGATTGCGTTTCTCTCCCTCTCGCCGTCCCTGTACCTCGAGAGTATTGTTGAGGTCGATCGATTAGTTTGGGGGGAAGTTGAGGATAGTGGTTACTGTTGTTGTTGTTATTGCTGTTTTTGTTGGAGGACGAAGGGAGTTGTTCGAGAGGTGGATAACCTTCGCGGCGGGGGTATATATTTTCCCCTTCCCGGCCCTGGTCTCGTTCCTGCTCCATACCTTTAACATAGAAGAAGTAATTCCCATCCCGACCGTGATCTGAAGTAAGAGCAGGCGTAACACTAGGCGAAGGCGGATAAGGAGGCATGATGACCGGTCCTTGCGTATCCATGTGACGAATCGGGATCTTCTGCAACGATTCCATAGCTGAGATATGTAGTCGTTCTCGTCCAGATCCAGAGGTAGGGACACCTCCCATTCTCATTTCCGCTTCAATCCTCTCCTCCTCCTCATCATCAACAACAGCACTATCCCCACCCCCTTCTCCCTTCCCTTCTCTCTCCCCACCACCACCACCAAGCCTCACCAACCCCCTCAATGCCTCAACGGTATCCTTCGTCGGCCCCGCCACAACAGCAGCAGCATAAGAAGAAAGACCCGTCATGACCATCCTCCCTTTCTCACCAACCCTCTCAAGACCCCTCTCAAAAGGCTTAAGTTCACTCCCCCTCCTACTCCCACTCCCACTCCCACTGCCGCCTCGAATCATCCCACCGCCCCTAGGCGAAAGCGGACTATTCTGCCTCAAATGCGCTAGACTGACTTCTGCTTCAGATCGGCCTGATAATCTTCCTCTGGATTGCGCTCGAGAACTGGGGCTCGAATTCCCATTTCCATTTCCATTACTCCCACCTTGTAGGAACCCTTTCACGTGGCCATAGCTAACGTGTGGGACGATGGCACTTGCGCTCACGGTGCGGAAATCCAGAGCCCTACCTCCTCTTATCGATGCTGAGAGAGGTGTTGAAATAGGTCGTGGTCGAGGTCTTTGCCTCTGGTGGCGCGGCTGGACGATCTCCCATGGCGGTGAGGTATCCGAAGATACCGGTCGTTGAGAAGGTGGAGAGGAAGAAGTAGCAGGGAGAGGGATGGCATAAGTGTCCACCTCTTCTCTATCACTGTCATATCCTGGATCCTCTGGCATTGGGAGTGGGAATGGGAAATGTTGCTGTTGTTGCTTGTACACCCCATCACTTTCCACCTTTCGCCCGAATGCCTTCTCACGAATAGGCGATTCGAACTGCGCTTTCCCAGCTTCCATACCCCATGTTGAGATCCCAATGCCGCTATGCAATCCATCATATTTCCCCGGCGTCTCAGGTCCAGTATCAGAACTAGAACTTGTCCGATCAAAGATACTCGTTTGGAAAACCTCCGGCTTACCACCACCAGCCACAGCGACAATAACACTGGAGCTCTCAGGGGTAAGGCGATCGATTTCAGTTTTGACAGACACGAGTCTCTGAGCCAGCATATCATCCGCTTCGGTGAGGATTTCCTTCTGGGAAGGTAAGAGACGTTTGGAGAGATGTTTGGTCAGGTGTTCGGAGAGTTTATTGCCGTGGATCTCGTACAGTCGGTAATCTTCTACGAGACCGGCGTGAGTTTTGCGGGAGATGCGTTCATTGGCCATGTCATAACTACAGCAGAAGAGACGAACTGCGAGGTCTAGCCAGATGAGGAGTGAACCATCTGCTGATAATGTGTCGAGAAAGAAACCCTGTACGACGCTGTGGAGACGGATGACATCTACATTGTCTGCTAGCATGTCTCTGCTGCGTTTTGAGGTTTGAGAGTGGGAGGAGTTGGCTGGGTCTTTGTCTGTATCATTGTCGTGGTCGTTGCGGTCAATTAGGGCGAATGTGTTGAGGATTTTGAAAGTGTTGTTTAGGGAGTTGCCTGAGACTGGTTCGTAGGCTTTGACGGAGATGGTTGAGGGGAGTGATTTGAGTCCTAGGGAGATCATCTCCACGGGGATATGTTGGCTGTAGAAACAGAGGATGTTGATGAGATTGAGTGCTTCTTTTGCACCTAGACCTTTTAACTGCTCCACCACTGCGATGTATGTACCTAGACCGCGAAGTCTGGGCTCCGAGGAGTAGGTTCGTGCAAATTTCGAGAGCGGTTCGTCAGTTGTTTTCAGTCGTTGTGCAACTGCGTGGATGACGACTGGCAAGAAACCCATTGATTGGACCAACTCCATGGAATACCTCAAATCATCCTTCGCGAAAGGTTCCGTCTTCCCAAGTTCGAGTAGAAGTAATCTCTGCGCCTCTCTAGCAGAAAGAAGCGGCAGTTTAATCAGCTGCGGATTCATGAAATGATGATCTCCAATGACGGACTTCTCGGTCGAGGTATAGATGATACTGGTATTTGTGCTATCGGGGATGAACTTCCTCAGCGCCGAATGGGTGAAGTGTATACCGTCGAGAACGATGAGCCAGTCATGTCGGTTATTGAGCCATTTCCTGACCATCTTGATGAATTGTTCGGGGTCGTCTAGAGAACCTGCTTCCTCTGTTCCAACAAGATGTTTCAATGCTGCTTTGCGAGCAATGTCCCAAAAACCGGCTGCCAGTTCCGTTTCACTCTTGGCTCGGAGCCAGAATATGCCTCCTGGGAAGTCGTCTTTGTGGTTGTATACATACTGCCGAGCAAGATGAGTCTTACCTCCACCAGGGAGAGACTGCAACAGAACAGCAGATGTGCCATCAGCTCTTCTCTTCTTGTCAAACAACATCTTATGCATCTGTTCCAATTCAGCTTCTCGACCGACGAAAAGTGAGTTTGGACGGAATCCAGATGGTTTGATGAAATACGGCGCATCTTGTACTGGGTCTTCAGGTGCAATGCTGATGGTTGACTTCGGAATGACGATTGAACTATATACAGAGCCGGGTTCTACAACAAGAAATTGAATCAGCCCTAATCCACCAAAGTTTTGAAAAATGAAACCCTTGCGAATGACAATGAGATAAAATTAATAAAAAAACAGTTGCAAAAAAAAAACCCCCCCCGCCACTATCAACCATCCTTAGGTCCTTGCACCATGCTAGGTGGCTGCGTAGGATAAGGACTCGACCTACCAGGTGTGTTTGGCGTACTCGTCATATGCGGAGTACCAGGTAACAGTCCAGACTACATCAGTCAGTAAACTCCCCTTTAAGCCGGTACAAAACTCACAAGTCTCTGCAACTGCGCAATCTCATCCTCCCTCTTCTGCTTCCTCAAAAACCTCTCTGCATCCCATCTAGTCTGAATAAACTCAGGACACTCCTGAACCCACGACCTCAACGTGACGGAAACATTCGTAAATCCCGGTGCATTCTTGCTCTCGAATTTACACATGCCAGAATGCGTAGCCTCGATACCAAAGTATTGCACATCAGGTAGTTGGGGACTGGCAGCTGTTTGGTCGACGATGAGATGTTTGGTGCCTTTGAGATCTGTAGGATGGCCTTCGTGAACCATGCATACCCTCAATCTATTTGGATAGAGATCTAGGAATCGGAGGTTGATGTTTTGTAGGATCTCATTGTTGCTTTGAAGAGTCTTGACGAGTTGAGAGTGGGTCTCGAAGAGCTTCTTCGGGACCATAGCATTGACCATGCCTTGGAGTATCAACCCCCACTTCGCGGGGTCAGCTCCAGTATGTGGTGTTCCTAGAAAGATGACCCCAAATGTTGACACGAAAATCGATCGTAGATCATCATCATGATTGCCTTGGAGATCGAATGAGAGTTCCAAGGCACGCTTGACGAGTATTCCACCCAAACTATGTGCGACCCATATGATAGGATGTTCTGCAACCTCTTCACTCTTTCGTTCGAGAGATAGGTTGGCGAGTAGGGTTTGTGCATGTTGGTGTATCATGTCGGAACTAAATTTATCAGCACTTCCTTCCGCCATGCTTGTGGGCCAGACCAGACATACCTAGGACCTCCCTTCGAACTACCAAAGGTATAAACATCTGCATTGTATCCATAGACCAATATGCGGGCTTGAAACGACTTTAGTGAAGCTGGCAGTAGTTGACTAGGCCAGAAGACACCATTCGGAGCGGTCCATGTATTCCTCGGGTTACCATTCAGACCATGGACGAGGACAATGTCGACTTTGGCATCGGGGTGGGAATAGACCTCTGTGACTTCGTAGCGTTTGATATCGTCGAGATTGATTGCGGAGCCCTGGGTGGGTACATTAGCTTGACTCGACTGTATGGATGGAGTATATGGAATGATATGGGAAGACCATCGAGTAGGTAGGGAGTGAGTGAGTGAGAGAGGTAAGATGCAGGACTATACATACCATGCTTGCCTCTTCTTCAAGGCTGGCTATGCCTTGCTTGTCTCGACTTGATTGTGTTGCCTTCTTCTTTGCTTTCCTGATACTCTTCTTTCCTTTCCGCTACGTGCAGATCAGGTCGGCATGCAGCTTACTTATATGTATCTTCCGTATGCTGCTCGCCCGGTGTAGCGGGCATGATCGTCGAGGTACACAGAGATTGGTTTGTAATATGTGGAGGGTAGTATGGTGTAGTAGTGTACCTGGGTGGCAGTGAACACCGAGAAGGGCAGACCAGACTGATAGATGGTTGGTTGGTTGGTAGGTAGGTAGGTAGGTAGGTAGGTAGGTAGATTGAGAGGAAAGACAGCCAGACAGAGAGAGACAAACAGAGAAGGAAAAACGTCTGCCTGCCTGACTGACGGAGTGAAATCTACCTTAGCTCGGTCGGTACCCTAGATAGGTACCATAGGTAGGTACTGTATGTACTTGAGTTTCGGTGTGTACAGAGTTCAGGGTGTATGTAGTCCAGTCGTAGGTAAGGTATCCATCCAATGTGCAGTTGGAGTTGGAGTAGCAGTGTCAGTGTCAGTGTCACTGGCACGCGCAAAGCAGTTAGTCACACGGGGAACGTTCAACGGTCTAGTACGTGCGCCACTGAGAGGGAGTCACGGCATGGCGTTCATGGCAGACACGGGGAAGCGACGATGATGAGGTACGCCCGGAAGGTCCTGATGGTACGGTGTGATGTGACTGAAAGGGGAGAGACATAGGAAAGGAAGGAAATAGGGGGAGAACGAAGTGACAGAGAGGAAAGGGAGAGGCGAATTCTGTCATGGAGGGTCGAGTCGAGAAGAGTCAGCTGCTATTGGGCTGCGCATGTTGTCTCAGTTGGGAGTTGGAGATGGTGTTGAGGTGGTTGGATTAGCGATGTCGCTCACTCCATCCCTCTCCATCCCTCACCACGGTACGGGATGCTGCAGCCTGCAGGGGCTTCGGCTTCGGCTTCAAGGAGGGGAAGACTGGGGGGCTGGCTTCGAGGCTGGCTTCGGGGCTTAGTGGTAGTGGTGGCAATTAGTCGTACTGGGTCAGCGGGTGGCTTGGGTGTGCTTGGGCGTGCTTGGGTGTGCTTGGTCCCTAAAAAGGGATTCCACAGGGATTAAATTACAGGGTATTCTGCTGCAATGCACTAACGAAACTACCGGATCAGGGTCCGGCAGCAGCCTTGTGGGCATGACTGCGTGAGCTGGGCTGGGCGAATCCGGGGTAAGACATTTCCTTTCCGAACCTCACCCCTCGTAAATAGGCTGGATGATGATGCGTTCATACCAGAAAAGAGGGAACCGAAGGATTCAAGTGAGGCTCTGCATTCTAGGTACACGTGATACCATTGGATGACAACTCTTTGCAATCTTGCAATGTGTCTTGAATAAGTATATATCTAGGCTTCCTTTCATGCATTGCCCTTCCTTCCTTCAGCTGCCCTTTGGCGCTCACAGGCTTTTGGGGGCGATATGAGCCTCATCCACCGCATCCGGCCACCTGGTACTCACCTTCTCACCAATCGGGGTTGATCCAAGACCCAGAACAAATAACATCCAGTCAAGAAAAAGATTTATTTAATCGCCGACCGACATGCAATCCTCCAGCCCTATTGGTACCCTTTGACAAAATGTGGCATTTGCATGGGTCTTGTACGACTTGAATTTAACTCAAACCTGCCTTATTAAAGGCCCGAGAACAAGAGAAAGAAATGAAAACAATATGACGAGTCATCGTCACACAGCATAACACTACCTATACCATGCCTGCCCTGCGGAGAAGATGATAGCCAGCCAACTAGCCAACTAGCCAACTAACTGACTAGCGAGCAACGTTTCTGTGACCCCAGGAACAGCAAAATAAGCTTTTTTCATGGTGATACCGTACTAAGTGACACTGAGATCGAACTGGTATTAGGGATATTTGGAGATTAAATCGAATTGAGGCTGTACCACCGAGTCCACGGTGGTGTGGTGGTGTGACTCAGTCACATGTGTAACCAGCCCCAGGTTTTGCAACCGTGACATACCTACACATACACATTAGATACACACCTCTTCGACATACACATACATATCGAATACCTTCCGACCTAGCTAGGTAAGACCTGACTAGTGGCTACGGGATTGTAACTGCCGGGACTACGGCAATACTCCCAGTATCCTTCCTTACCAGGGTAAATTTACCTTCCGTAGGCTTTCCCACCTTTGAAGATTTAAATGATGGCAAAGACGGGAGGGAGAGACTGCGCTAGAGCTTGAAAATCGTGCTTTAATGGAGGAAGGAAGGGCATGCATGCATGCATGCCAAGTGTGTACGAAAGCACAAGACACAAGAGATATAAAAAAATTCTTCCCTGGCGGGGACTAGAAATAAGGGTATGTATGTACTAGTACTCGTACTGGTACTGTAGATGGTTTGGTTGCTTGATGAAACATTCGGTGATGTGGGTGAGGCAATGTGGCAACGTTGAATTTTGGGGGGTTGTTTACTTGGAACGGCATGTTACTTTACTATACTGAGCGATCTCTAGGGAAAGTGGAGGTCGTTTAGGCGCTGGGAGTATGCGGAAATAGAAGATAAGAAATGGAGGGGAGAAATGGAGGGGAGAAATGGAGGGGAGATGTGGAAGGTGAAGGACAGGAGATCTTTGATCTGAGTTGTGAAGAAACTAAACTGGAAAGGAAATAGAAATAGACATGTACTTTGGGAATATTCAAGGTGAAAATAATAATAATAAACAGCTTTCAGTTCATCTAGCAGGCCAGCACAAATGTCTGGACATCTAGAGCTAGTCCATCATATTGACAATCTCTAATGAACCGAAGGAGAGTCACACTTTGACTTTATTTCCAAGGCAGCTTCGTCGGTGAGGTGGACGATGCTGTCGTTGGTTGGGTCTTGGGAGATTCGATGAGGTGGCCTTTGAGGCTGTCATTGCTCAGTCTGAGGAGAAGTTGGTTCTTGCTTGAAATCAGGGCGAATTCGAGATGATGCAACAGGAATTGGATCCAAAGGTTTCACATTGGTAAAAGCATCAACTCGGACTGGTACCCAGACAGTGAAAAACGCATGTGAAGACCATTTGCGTCCACAAGGCTTACGTAGTCATAACTTCAGCATGAGAACGCCTCACACAGATTGACGTATTGCCCCATTCAGGATCCAGGACTTCGTCACCCCTCGCCCGAAGACAGCCCCTAAGTCTTCGAAAGCATAAGGACATACTCCCTCGTGCTATGCCCAAATTGAATCATATCCTTATCTCTCAACTCCAGATACCTACTAGACGGAACGGCATCCTTATTCAACACCGTCCCATTCGCCGAATCCAAATCAATCAGATATGGCCTAACCCTCCCGGTCTTATCCCCAAACTCATTCTTCTTCTCAATGAATCTAAACTGGATAACGGCATGTTGTTTACTCACGCTTGGATGTTCAGCCGGTAGATCAACCACCGCAACCTCCCTGCCCACCAACCAGCAACTCCTCAGACTGAGATCGATAGTCTCAAGGATTTCAGGGCCCTTGAAAACGAAGAGCTTCCAGTCGTCGCGCGCCGGCGGTTTGCGTGCTTCAGCAGGCTCGTGGTACTTGAGCGCGATAGCCGTCCCATCTGCTTGTGTGACAGAATTCGACGCCGCTGCCAACAAGCCCGTTGTTGCAAAATTGGGCTTCTGCTTGTCCTTCTCCTCTGCAACCACCACCGCACCAGCGCTCTCTGGCCCCCCATTCGCCTGGAAAGACGAAGCTTGTGACGGCAATGGTCCTCTAGCCTTCCGACTAACCTGTCCCTGCCCTTGTCCTTGTCCTTGTGTCGCAGAGCCTTCCCTCTCTTTATCCTTGCCACTACTACTTCGATACGGGGACCGCTCTCTCGTACTTCTGTGCTTCGATTCGCCATCACTTCTTTTCCTTCTCGATGATTCGTGTGCCGGACTTTGTGAGCGCAATCGTGATCTCGATCTCGATCGGGTTCGGCGTCGTTTGCTTTCCCTCTCCCCACCCCCATGTCTGTCCCTCCTCCCATTCCCATTCCCACTATCTTCACCCCGTCCTCGCGCATCTCCAACAACCTTCTCCCTCCTCTCCCTTCGTCTTCGGCGACGTCTCTCTTCTTCCGAATCGTAGGACACCGAACGGCTCTTCTCCCTCCTCTCCCTCTCCCTACTCCTCTCCCTGTCTCTATCTCTATCCCTCCCACTAGATCTATCCATCCTGCCCGTAGCCTCGCACAAGACCCGTCCGTCCGTCTCGATTCGCTACTTCGTGTCGGGTTTGTCTTCAGGTAGGTAAGCTTAATGCGCCTCGTAAGAGCTTGACTTGGCTGGCGTTTGTGGTTGCGTGTACGTGTGTGGTCGCGGTTGTCGCATAGGCGCAAGCGTAGTCGCAGGTGTAGGCAGGGAAGACACAAGGCAGAGCAGCTACGTGAGGCTGTAAATCAGTTGTGATTTGGTCCTTCTCATCTCCGAGGTGTTTGGTGTTTGTTGGAAAGGCGAGAGTGCCAATCAGGAATTCGGGCGTCTAAATTTTAACCTTAAGTTTTAGGCCTTGGCGCTTAGGTACAGGGACTGTAGACGCTAGGAACGCTGCATGGAGGCTTGATGGAATGGTATTGGTTCGATCGTTGGTGATCTTTCTGACTTTTTGTGTTGGTCTTTAGGGGGATTGTCCGATAGGCTCTGCATTGCCGCGCGCGTTAAAGTTGTGTCAGGAAGTCTGAGATGTTTTGATCACGTGAGGTTAATGTCCTTGTTGCCAGTCGTGATGATGTGAAGCAGAACCTTGACCAGCCCTGCTTATGCTTTGAGCAAGGCGGTCACTTTTCGGTTCTGTGTCTGAATATTGTGTTCTCCTCTTCATCTTGAGGTAGTAATATCAAAGCACTTGACGTACTTTCGATGTTGAGAACTCATGATGAAGTATGTAACTTGGAAGTAGATATCCAAATATTCTTTTGACCAGAGAGGCCTTCTTATTCTCTTGAGCGGATACGTAACCCTAGACATCGATTCTACATTCATCGAATAATCCATCGTTCCTCGATGCCTTGTTTACTTCCAACCCTTCGGAATCTCACTTCCTTACTTGGTTTCCACGGCTTCTAAGACTGCGGCCCCTTCAATATCTCACGAGTATCACATCATCATCCTTCATTCACACCAAGCCTTCTGCAGTCATCTCCCAGCGTAGTCGGTCAGCGAAAAAGGTCGGTCGGTCTGTTGTCCTGCCTCGATTATAAGCGATAATTTGATTGGGTGTGGAAAAATCCACAGCCTTCAACCACAACCCCCATCACTACCTTTCCACCTTCCACAAGGCATCCTGCTCCGAACTATCGTTTAAGAATGTTTCATATGCAGCTTTCTACCAGATAGACTTCTCTCATAATTCGATCAAGAAGTCTTCATTATTGCCCCTGTCAATCAGCCTCGGTTAGCCTCCAAGGCGCGTGTACCTGGATTCACAGCCTCAAAAACTACCCGTCACTCCCCACCGCTTCTTCTCACCCAACACCACCTTTTCCTCTCGTCAGCAAATCTCCACACCCACCACCAACTGCGCATCAAGCACAAGCACAAGCACGGCTGCGGCGTTATGGCGTTGAGATGATGTGACAACCTCGCCAGGCCGCATGCAGGGGACCAGTTGGAAACCGAGGGCGGTTCCAGACGAAAATCTATGGCGTCTCACGCGCGACGAGCCCATTGACGCGACCACCATCCTATCCAATGCGCTTCCTCACATCTCCTCAATATCCTGCAAAGCATGCCCGGTTGATCTCTCGATCGAATGGCACAGCCTGGAATGAAACATCCTATTCGTTGGGTTGGGACCGCACCGCACAAGTCACAGTGCAGGGAAATGCGGGGACCACCAAGACCCAAGTGATTTCCGCTTGAACCTGCTTTTCGTTTTCTCATATATTCCTCTCTCGTACCCATTTTTAGTCTTTTTCTTCTTGTTGATTTTCGGCTTGTGTTGCGGCTTTGAGTTTTGACGGATATTCTGCGTTTGAGGGTGACTTCAAATGTGATCAATCCAATCAGGGTCAACATTCATTCTCACATACTTCCAACGACCATATGTATGATTTTGGACTCTAGTTTGGAGAGAAGACGCCCGTCGTCCTCAAATGCCCATGTCCAATGAACTCGCGATCTCCTGGAACTACAATCGCAATGCCCCATGTCGTCTCTCAATGGCAATCCGACCACTTTCCACGAAGAGATATGGATATTCGAGGGTCAACACAGCTGGAAAAGGCAACATCGTCGGAGTTTCTGAGGCCAGTGCAAATATCCATACGCAGATCTAGGAGACCAGGAGGGGTAAGACCAACGCCGAGCTTGAAATTACGTGCAGCTCGCGACGATGAGCGTTGGGATTATGGCTCGAGTAGAGCGGATTGGGAGCAGACGGCTTGGGAACAATCGGGTGGAGGACGAACTCCATCGTCTTCTGTAGAGTCTGTTTTCGAAATGTACTCCTCTGGCTCTTACGACTCGCCCAATTCCTCAACCAATTCTTCTTTCGTCGCCGAGCTGGAGGATACAGCTCTTGTCACGAGGCCCTCGAGAAGGTCCGCACCGCCTGCCTCTAACAAGATGGTCTATATCTCACCTTCAAGCATGGAATTTCAAACCACCGATTTGAGTGTAAGTCGGCTTTCTTTGGAGTCCTACCTTTTCACTGACAGTGTCTCAGGCACGAGCTGTTATAAAAGTCGTTGATGAAACCATCGCCGCAATCGAAGATAGCAACCGCAAACTCCTCTCCCGAGCCGTTGCAGCAGAAGAGACAGCCAAAGCACTAATGGAGCAGAACTCCCAACTCCAGCTCAAAATCGAGCGATGCACCAGAAATACCCGTGCAAGAACCGCACCCTCTTCACCCGTCTCTCGAACCCGACCAAAACGTAACCAGAATCCGAACGACGCAACACCGCTCTCAGTCTTCAACGCCACAATCGATGAGCTGATTGCAACGCCCAGGCCAGTCAAGAACAGGTCTCACAGCGCACCAGATAGACCGCCTCCTCCGTATCCTGATATACACTCTTCTCTGTGGCCTCAAACACCGCTTTCTGCACCTGCTCCGACGGAATTGATGCCTAGTCCTTTCAATAACAGTTCAAATCACCACAGCTTCCCAGTCCAAGGCCAGGGACTGCAACCGCCGACTTACTACCGCCGACCACCATCTCTACCTACCACCCCACGACCGGCCCAGCTCCAGTCTCATCCCCAAATGCAGCCACAACCTCAGGTGCAACCACAACCCCAAGTACAGCCATCGACACAACTCCAATCTCCCTTTCGTTCTCCGGGCTTCCAACCTCCAGCTCGTCCACCCCCACTTCTAACCCAGAGAGAAGTACTCCACCACAACACCAACCGCCGCCTAACACCAGCTGCATCAACTCCACACCTTCGGAACCCCAGTCTCGAGACAAAGTTCAGAGATAAACCGCTCCCTCCTCTCGGTCCAATGAGCCCCAGTGTTTTGAGCGGATTAGTGGAGATTGGAACGACAAATGGTGTGGATGAGTGGGGGCGAGAAGTCAAGAGTGATAGTGTTGGGAGGCGTCGAAGGGGGTTGAGTGATCTGTTTAAGAAGGCGAAGGAGAGTCCAATGTGGAAATGAAAAACACGTACAGGAGGTGGTATAATCACAATTGTTTTTGGAATGAAATATGCATAAATTGGTTCGGAGTACTCAACTTGGATTTGGGTGGGGCGTTTTCGGGAGGGATGTGATGCCGCGTAGGCTTTGTTTACTTCACCCGAAACAATGTCTAGAAACGAACTCATCGAATAATGAAATATATTTTCTTGCTGCGTCAGGTCTCATATTCATTGTTCCATGGAATCCTCGTGAATCGGTAAGCAACTTAGTATGAAACGCATATACCTTGTGCCCGGTTCCTTCAGGTCTCAACCTCACAATGAAAGTCCACCGTTTTGACGACGTGGCTACGGCCTTCTCGAAAAGAGTAGAAATTCAAAAATCCTTTCACGGATTCATTCCAAGAAAACAAGATCCTTGTTTATTCACCATCCTCCAACCTCTGTATCTCAGCCCACTTCCCTCACATTTCGAACTCGCAACATCCAAACCCCAATCCCGCCTCAATCCCCCGACCCCGAATCCAAGCCAAACAAACAAAACAAACCACGCACAACTATCCCACCATGGCGACCACACCGGACATACACCAACGCACCATCGAAATCTACAACACGCTGTACGGACCATCCCGCAACCCCGAAAGCGAAGGATACAAGGCTGCGCTGGCGACGATGAGGGAAGTCGATGAGAAGTATCCGCTTGAGACATACGCGCCACTTGAGGTAAAGGTACGGTCACAGTTTTTCTCCATCCACACGCCTTCAACGCTCTTGTATCTCTGTTACCGCTTTCTAAGGAACCCCCCTTATTTAGAGAGAAGTTTTTTCTCTTGCTTTCAATCAAGGAAGCTAATGGGGATATCAATATATAGGAATATACACTCAACCCTCGATCGTATTCGGTACTTGTATGAAGGCCTGCCTGTCTATTACCAGGCTAGGTATAGATTGCTTCTGTATCATTTCTTCAAGCCTGCGGAGGTGGATGAGGCGAGTCGTTTGGAACTGGTATATATTTCCCTGTCCTTCCCATCCCCATTCTCTCCCTTCCAAATCTCCCAATGCTTCAAATCCATAAACACGAGTCCAAAACCCAAAGCCAAAAACAACGAGAAACAAATACTGATCGTCGATAAAACAGGGCGTCAAACTTCAAGCATTGCGAGATCGTGCAGAAAAGAAACTGCAATCTGTTTTGTGGCTGAAGAAAGCACAGGATGAGCTCGCGGACTGTCTGGCTCCGGTGACACGCTTCCCTCTTACTCCTACATCTTCCACGACTGTATCCTCTACCACAACTTCGTCTGCCACCATTTTATCCACAAGTCCACCAGCATCGACATCCACATCTACGCGACCGACCGCTGGCCATTCAATCAAGATTATACTTCGAGAGATAAGACTGAAGAACAGGGTGCGTGCTATCCCATCCCAGACATTTAAACCTCTGAGATCAGATATCACTGAGGTGGGGATAGAATATCCGACTTGCTGACTTTGCGTAGATCAAGACCGCACTCGGACCCAGCCCCAGCTATGCCGAGATTCAGAGCTACAAACGTCGGGAAGCAGATCTGTCGAGGGATCCTTTTATGGAGCATGTGGCAACTTATGCGGGGCTTTGGGCTGGTATTGAGTATTTGCAGATGTGAGAGAATGTGGGGCTGTACGGGTTGCTGGGAAGAATGATGGGGATGATAGGGAAAGTGGATTGGAAGGGGTTGCTATAGTTGTTGGTGTTTCCTAGTGCAGAGATACGTGGACGACCGTATGAACGATTCTACAGTTTTGTTTCCTTGTGTAAGAATCTCCATTGGATTCGTTCTTGCATATGGTGGCTTTTGGGTTTACTGTATGGAAAGCTGGAGACTGCTTGGGTGCTTGCGTTGCTGCGCAGTCTGAATCTCGCTTAGCTGGTCTTTGGCTGGGAAAATGTCCTTCCTATCTCAACTTGCTTTACACTATATTTAGGTTCCAGCTTGAACATAGTAGGAAGAAAGGAAAGAACAAAAGTAATGGAGTGGATCTATAATCTATAGAATAAAAACACACAGCAAAAGGAAAGGAAACTTTGTGCTCCGTGATGAAAAGCAAAAGTAAAACTAAATCCGCACGAAAAAGAAATTGAAATAAGAAGAAATACGTCATATATTTAAACTATTCAAAGTTTGGTTTAAAATTGACAAGAAAGTAGAAAAAGATACAGAAATAAATCAAAGGTACGACGGAATGAGCTATGAATAAAGCGCAAAAAAATAAGGGTAGAGTTCAAATATGATTATTTAACTAAAAGTTCGGAAGTAAAATTATAAGTACGTGTTCTCGATGCTTCTACTCTCGGTCCAATTCCAAAAGAAAGAAGTAAAACCCCGCTTCATTCACCAAATCCAACCTCGCGTAGGCAACGCGCGATGAACTGTATACCAACCTAATCCCTCGTCGCGCCAACATCTTCGACCATTTTCAGTTCCACTCCAACAACAACCACCTCAAATTTCGACTTCGAACGCATACCAATCCCCAAAATGAATCGTCTCTACAACGCCATTCCTTTCTCGAAGACACTCAGCCTATGTGTTTGCTGGGTAGCAGCGCTACTTGTCAAACGTTTCCCGTTGCTAAAGACAAGCCCCGCAAAGATAATTCGATCTTTATGGCGGTACTGCAGTCTAAAGCCACCACCCAAAGAGTTTGCAGGAGCTAAAGAGCAAAGAATTCTCTTACAACACTCGGAGAAGAAAGCGAACGAGGTTAGAGACCAGAGAGTTAATCTCACTAGGCTTGTACGTGCTCCCCTTAATTTATGTCCTTTTTCAACTGGCTGACTTCGAACCACGCAGCGAGGAGGTTCTGCAAGCCTTGCTAAAGCCTACAAACGCAGGATTGCAGCTGGCGATTACCCCGCAGATGATGAGGCTACTCGAGAGATGAAGCAGGCAAATATCGATAGTCTTGTGGCAGCGGGGTATCCTTGTACAGTCAATGACAGCTGGGTGAGATATTTGTTCTTCCGTGCTCCTTGAAACTGGGGTGTGCATATCTGAATTTAGTTCCTGACGGATTTCCTTCATATAGGAAGCCATACACAAGCTGTCGGTTGAGCATTTGGAGAAATTTTCGTTCTCTTGAGTGAATGATCGGTGAAAGGGAAGATGATAGGGGATCTACGCTATTCTTTTGTCTAGATAATTTGAGGGACGTTGTACGTACCTCCAGGGGGCAATGGTGGTACAGCCAAGTACTGGAGGGATGTCGGTCTCTTTCGTCATAAAGCAGTGGCCAATTCTTCCTTTTGAAGTTTAGATTTGGCATATCCATTGGCGTAAGATCAGTAGAATTATAGGGTTTCTTTCCCTGCAAAAACATTTTATCTATCGTGAGACGACGATCAGTGACGCTATTGCTGTTGCGTCACCACGGGAAGCTGTCAGTAATTCACCAAATCTGGTATTCGCAAAACTAATCAATCATTTTTGAGCTTACGTTTCTGGCAGTGAGAAGCTCTTTACTACATAGATTCGCCTTCTCTCATGTTTAGCGTCTTGCTGTTTATAAGTCAGGCCTTTTTCACCATCTCCATGCTCCTTTTCAAACAGACTGCAACATCCGTTCTACTCAAAGACCATCCGCATGGCAGATAATGCAGAGAGAGAAGCAAATCTGGAGCTCGACGTTTGAGGAGGAGTTGGCAAGCACGTTTTCGGAATTCCGAGGGAGGGCAAACCGCTAGGAAATGACATTTCTGGGCGGGATATTTGACATGTCTGTTCTTGTGGTTGTTAATGACGAGGTACGCAGAATAGGTCAAACTTTCGTGATTGGATACTATGGCTGATTCATGAGTAGCACAATAATCCTACCGTCGGCCCGAGGAATTTGGAAACTTCGCCGGGTTATTGAAAGCTGTTGCAGTTAGCTATTTTGCAGAGTTCAAAAAGGCTAGCAAAGCTGGGAGAGCAGTCATCTCAGGATCACAATGACAGAACCAAAAGCAAAACGATGAAGGATAAGAATTTCGAGAATGCGAACAGGGTTTGAAGTAGCAGAATGGAATTGAAATGGATCCTCATGGGGGATGCTCTCAAAATTCTTTCTAGAACCTGCCTGTGAAGGTAATTAAATGTCACATAAATCCTCTATGACTTACAATCTGATTCTGCTGACAATAGATCTGAGTCGAACTAGGAACGTCTCTCAGGCGTCCCTGCATTATGCTGATATTCCGAGAACTCAAATGACGTTATTGTCAACCTAGAGCTGTGTACTAACACAAGATTGCAAGTAGTGCTTCTCAAATCTAGTTAAGTATATATGCTATAATTTGCTTAATCTACTTTAGAAGGTTCTATGTATTATTATGATCTGACTCTAATCTCAAATCTCATGAATGAAATTTATTAGGATATATATCATTCGTGATTAAGTAGGGTTTTAAGTAAATGAAAAGCACTAAGTAAAATTTTGGGCCTCGATAATTGATTATCTTAAGGTCGTACGGACTAATATAAAGCTTATCCTTAAAAGATATCGAAGATGTAGTTTCTAGATAATGCGGTGATCGAAGTGAGGAAGCCAAATTAAAGCGAAATACTAATGACATCAAAAGACTAATGGATGTCGAAAGACTAATGCCTAGCGTCCCTCAATAGGCAATATGTTCCAAGTCCCAGTTTCTGGAGCTATAAGATCTGCATCTCATTAGTGCATACTTCGGACTCGGAACTGTGAGGCTTGGGCAACCCCCTCCATTTTAGAGAGAGCGAAAGTCAGGAAGTAGAATCACAACATTCAAACCGGCACATCACGGATCCCTATGCAATGGTATTTCCAAATACATCCGGCGTGACATTGTATGGTCACTGATGTGCGTGTCTTTTCGTTACCCTTTGGGAATTGTTAGCTTGTTGTAGTGCTGATCTCTCGGAGCTACAGCGACCAAAGCCTACGGTTAGGTTAATCGAAGGATCAAGCTCGCATCCACTGATTCCAAAAATTATTTTCTAACCCATGCTTTTATTTTAGAGACTTTTTTCTTAATTGTGATTGACATTAAATACTGTTATAGCATTGATGTATGTAGATGGACATGTTGAAATATTAATTAGTCGTCTTGCACTTTTAAAGTGATGCAGATAAGTTTATTGGGGGACTGCCTTGCAAAACATGATGACCAGGAATTCATAATTCTGATGATCCAGTTCAAATGGACATCGACGAATAGGAAGTTTACTGTATTTACTCCGCCGAACTTCATAATAGTTGTTGTAAGCCTCTGTATCACGAAATCTCGGGTGAGCTTTAAGTACCGAAGTGAGTCAAGTCCTTCACTTCTCCGCCTTGAGAGCCAGCAAATCCACTTGTACCTGTGGGCCCTGCCCACTTATCGTCCTTGAATTTTATAGTACTTCCGTACTTCGTAAAGCAGGCTTGACTCTTTCCCTGGCCGTAGTAGGGGAGCGTTTCGGAAAGGCGGAGTCGGAAAAGAATTTGCTGCAACTTGGAAAGTGTCAATTTTGTTTTAGGCAGATGACCGCACATCAACTCCTGCTTGCAACGAGAGGCAGTACAAGCGATGAAGCTAATGCAAGATAAACTTGAGTAGTACATACACCAGCGGCTAAAGCTTTTGGCAGCTGAGAAAACACACTCGGCAAAAAAGAAAATCTCTTTATAATTAGAGACTGTAGACGCCCGACGAGAGGCTCGAACTCTCAACCTTGGGCTTGTTCTTGAAGAAGATCTTCTTAAAAGGCCCCTGCGTGAAGATGTCAGTTGTTGAAATTTTGAGTGAAAGAAGAGTATCTACATACACGCGCTAACCAATTGTGCCAGCCGGGCGTGAAACAGCTGCTTAAGCTGCTGATGATGCCGGGTTTCTCTTATTTCATTATACAAGAGCAATACAAAAATGTGGCCTTTGTGTGGCGGGCTCTTGTGTGCATGAATCGCTCCGCCCCTCACCTCCATTAAGCGACCCTATGGCAACACTCCCTGCGGACTAGCGAACCTTGGATCATGCATACTATTGCGTAAGCGTGAGACGGACTCTCGGGCTGTGTTGTGCATAGTCGATTTAGAAAGTGGGGGTGAGACAGGTCACGTTTTGGAGCGCACGTGAACATTTCATCATCACTTGAAGACTTCAAGCCCTTCTCGGGGTTCGCAGAGAATACATTCAAGGTACTTATAGATAATTGACCTTTGAGCGTGTTCTGCTAGTTGGGAGCTGTGTCATGGCTCTGTTGGCTCTGCAATCGTCAAGTGCTGACGAGAGTCTAAATCGCTAGTCCCGCATGACACTTGAACATCAAAATTATTTCTTCTGTAATTTACCACTAAATAAACAATGGAAGGCATACTGTGATAGAGGTAATAACCCCTGTAAACTTCAAACTACTACGGTGTTTGAAAGAATGCTGGAATTTTTGCAAGTGAAGATCGGATCAATTCGCTTCGGCTCAAAGGAAAACTCTGCAAAGTCGTCTACTCTTTTACCATCTACTACAACCATCTATCTGTAACCCACTACTTGATCTCAGAGCACCAGATTCTGTGACTCTCCTCTCGCCCAAGCCTCAATATTCTCCCCTACCGTCCTCCTCAATTTCTCAATACTGCTCTTCGCCCACCATGCAATATGCGGACTCAAAATCAACCTCCCATCAAGCTCATTCCCCTCCTCTCTCCACTCATTCGCTGTTCTGACAAGGACATTATCCATTCCGGCCGGCTCCTCAATATAAACATCCGTAGCCGCTGCATGAATCTCCTTGGTTGTTAATGCCTGCACCAGAGCGGTCTCGTCGACAATACCTCCACGTGCAACGTTGATGAGCAGAGAATCTTGTCGCATAAGTGCGAATTCTGGAGCCGATATCAAGTTCAGCGATTCTGGAGAAAGCGGAAGCGTTAGGAATATAGTGGTGCTGGTCTTAAGACACTCCGTGAACGAGATGCGACCTTCTCTGATGCTAGAGCTGTTTTTGCGTTCTGCGAATTGGACTTTGGAGCCTAGAGCTCGGCATATAGTCGCTACTCTATTTCCTAGGATTTCATTAGCTGAATCTTCAAAAGCCACCGCGAAGCAATCTTTTCGTCTCAAACCATTCCCAGAAACCCTTCCTAAGAACCTATTCCAAGAACCCATTTTCAAGAAAGAAACAGGGAGATATCAAAGCAACTCACCAAGTTCACCACCCCCAACAATCCCCACAACCTCCTCCCTACAAGTCCCAGGACACTCCCCAAACTCCCCCTTCAAACTCCCCGTCTTCCCCCACTCCGCACCCCCAACCGTCAAGCCATGCATCCTAACGACCTTCCTCCTGGCAGCAAAGAACAGCGCAATAGCATGTTCAGCCACGCTCTCCACACTCGCAGCTGGCACATTACACACTGTGACACCGTACTTCTTACACGCAGCGAGATCGATCATGTCGGTACCGATGGCCAGCACGGCGATGAGTTTGAGGTCCGGACATGCTTGCAAAGTTTCCTCTGTGATGGGAACGCGGGTTGTGATGGCGATGTTGGCTGGTTTGGGAGAGGTGAGATGTGATATCACTGTAGGTGTGGAAAATGGTACTGAAGGGTAGCTGACATAGGTGTGAGTGAACGAGGGGCTGAAGATTGGGTCTGGGGTGTGAATCCCATCTAAGCGGACGATATGAAGGGATTTAGATAGATCCATTTTGCAAGCCTCTATACAATGCAGAGGTGAAGAAGAGTGTGAAAGTGGGCGAACAAGCAGCTCATCGAACTGTCTTCACAAAGGCGTAGTCACGTGCAATCCTAGTTTCTCCACTTGTGGGATTCGTGCATTAGAGTGGTGAATCTATAGACAAATACAGGTCTAGAAATTACATGCAAGAACGCCTCCACCATGCATCCTCATCTATATGTACATACTTCTACAGGTATCTCTTCTCTTCCTTCTCCTCATACGACTGAACTTGATCTCCAACACGGAAATCAAACCAATCACTAAAGCCCATTCCACACTCACTGCCCTTCTTCATCTCTTGAACATCTTTCTTGACATTCTTCAATGAGGCAAGTGTACCTAGACATGTTAGCTAAACTCAAGCCCGGATCAGAGTAACATACCATCAAACACCTTCTCACCCTTCCTGAGCACCCTAACTTTACCGGTCCTGCAAATAGTACCGTTCCTCACTTTACACCCAGCAACTGCCTTGTGTTGTCGTCCTTTGACATTGATCTCGAATATGTGAGCAATTTCAGCTTCACCCAACACACGTTGGGTAATCAATGGCGGAAGATGTTTGCTCAGTTCCGCCTTCACATCATCTACCAACCGATAGATGATGTTGTGATCAATGATGCCGACCTTGGCCTGTTCAGCCATTCTCGCAATATTAGGCTCGATCGACGTGTTGAAATTGATCAACAACCCCTTAGCTCCGGCGGCATGCTCAACATCGAATTCGGAAAGTTGTCCAACTCCATATCGAAGTATATGTGGCTGAACTTCTTTATTACCCAGGGCTGAAATGCTATCAATAACAGCCTCGACAGACCCACTGACATCTCCTTTGATGATAAAGTAGACTTCTTTCGGTCCAGTTGGCTTGTTGTCTTTCGCAGCCTCGATAGGTGCCTCATCGGCACCTTTCGCAGCCTCAAGAGCTGCCGCCTCTACCTTCTCGCGCTCACGCTTCTCCTGCTCGGCTTTTCGGTTCTCGTTGATGGCCTCCATATCTTCAGCCATCTTGTCTCGCTCGTCCTTCTCAAGTCTATAATCCACAACACTCTTGGCTCTACTTTCATCAGATGCTTGTAGAACTTCGTCACCAGCCAGTGGCTGTTCTCTCCAACCATCAATCTGAACAGGCATTCCTGGACCGGCTTCCTCAATCTCAACACCAGCTTCATTCCGAAGACAGCGAATCCTTGCCCAGGTCTTGCCTGCAACAATGAAATCTCCCGGCCGCATTGTACCTCTTCGGACAAGTACAGTAGCTACTTTGCCCATAGACTTGATACTTGCTTCTAAAACCCAGCCTTCTGCTTGTCCATCTGTCTCAGCTCGCATATCGAGAATCTCAGACAAAGTGACAGCAGCTTCTTCCAATCCTCCCATACCTTGGCCCGTCTTTCCACTAACACAAACAACCTGAGTATCACCACCAAAGTCTTCAACGTCAACGCCATGGCGAGCAAGATCTTGCTTGACACGGTCGATATTGGAATCCTCTTTGTCGATTTTATTGATAGCGACAATAATAGGAACTTTCGCAGCCTTGGCGTGATTGATAGCTTCGATAGTTTGTGGCTTGACACTATCATCTGCTGCCACTACCAAGATGACAATATCCGTAACATTTGCACCTCTCTGACGCATGCTAAGGAAAGCAGCATGGCCAGGAGTATCCAGGAATGTGATGACCTTCCCTGATGGCATAGGTACCGAGAAAGCTCCAATATGTTGAGTAATTCCACCATGCTCCGTAGCAGCAACAGAGGACTTCCGAAGATAATCCAGCAGTGTTGTCTTTCCATGATCAACATGACCCATAATCGTCACCACAGGAGGTCTTTGGGGTAGTGATGACGGGTCAGTGGCTGGTTCCCTTGCCTTCAAATCTTCAGACTCTCCTCGATCAATGATCGGCTCATAGTTGTACTCCTGGGCAATGAGTCCAGCATTTTCAGCATTCAAAATGTGATCATGACCTGTTTCCTCAAACCCAAGTTCTTCCATCTTGGAGGCAAACTCCTCAAACCTGACCTTAAGTGCCACGGCCAGATTCGATACGCTGATGTACTCAGGCAGAAGTATTGGGGTAGGAGCGGCGGCTTTTGCTGCTTTCTTTTCGGCCTTCTCACGTTTCCGCTGAGCTTTCTCTTCAGCCCGAGCGATGGCAGCGTCGAGATCCGCTTCGTCATCTTCCTGGTTGACGAATTGCTCACGTCTCCTGGCCTTGTCTCTGCCTTTACCCTTTGGCACAGCTTCATAGCTTGGCTCGGGAGCTTGTCGTCCACGCATCTTTCGTTTCTTTTCACGTCCTGGCCTTGAGCTTGTCTCTTCGTCCTCTTCGGGGTTCTCTTTCTGTTCATATTCTCCGGTAGGTCTGGAATTTCTTTCAAATCCTGTCATTGCATCTTCTTCCGCAACGGACGTCATGGGCCTATAGGTGACCATGGAGCTGGATTCTAATGAGCCGCTTAGTTCTCTCTGTTTCTGCACTTCCTCTAGCACAGGAGACCTTTCGGTGGCAGGGTTTGAGAATTCGATCCGTGGTGATGCAGTGGACTGCGAAGATACTCCACGCGAGGGTCTTCCGGAAAATTCCCGACCATCTGGTCTTGCAGAAATCGGTGTATATCTCCCATATCTCGCCTCCTCTTCTCTCTGCGACCTTTCTGCCACGAAGTTGTTTCCCCAAGGCCGTTGCCGCTCCTCTTGTTGCTCCTTAGCAGCTCGAGCTGCAGCCGCAGAATCTCTCTGCGATTTCAATTGATTCCAACTCGACCGATCCTTTTCAGTCGATCTTGAAGGCTGCCAGTCACCTAGCACATGCCTTATCTTTGGTTTCACTGTTCCGTTTCTGATTCCGTCCAGACGTGTTCGGTTTGCTTCGTGTGCCTCCAGCGCTTTTCGCCTTGCAATTTCCCGTTGTGCTGCTTGGATTCTCTCTGCCTCTGTTCGCGGCACTAATCTTCCATTACGAGTAGTCTCTTCTCCAGCTCCCCTGCCTTGGGTAACCCGCCTTTCTTGCGCATGTGCTTCCCTCGTAAGCATCATCTCTCGCGCTCGTTTTTCGTGCGGATCGAGGTCGTAAGTCTCGATATTCGGTTTCGGGGGCTCTGGTTGAACGGCAGTGTACGATACCTTCCTAAGACTTGGTCTCTCGACATGCTGTTCTGATGGTGGCGTTGAAATTTGGGCATCTTGAACTTGAGGCGCAGCCTCTCTACTTTCCACTGGCGAAGTCGAGGGCTCCGGCTCATTCGATTTCTGGGGCACAAGTTTCGGTATTGAAGTCGATCCTACTCCAGGCATTGAACTTCCTCCAGCTCTGCCCCAACTTGGCCCTGCTGGTGGTATTCCTGCTCCAACGCCTGAACGCCCCCAGCTCGCAGTTGGTCCGAAACCCCCTGCAGGTCGCCCCCATGATAGCTGAGGTCCTCGATTTCCATTATCTTCTCGTAGAGCAGTTGCCTCTGCTGGAGGCTTTGATACCGGTCGAGAGGATTGAAGGAATCGACGTTGAACATGGGAAGGTTGTCGAGCTTGACCCAGTCTGTGAGCGCAAAAGGCACACAGAGATGGGTTTCCCGTCTCCTATATTCAATTAGTATCCAATATACCACTAATTGAAGATATACAAACCTTAACTAGACTGCGGCCTCTCATTGTTCCTGAATGGCGAAGGTTGTATTCCACATGGGATGATGGTTTGGACTTTTGAAATTCTCTACGGCGGCCGAGATTTTGCGGATGTGCAGTCCGATAGCACTGGTGCTCCCTTGTCGAATTTCAAGCTTCAAGAAATTCCAACAACTTGCAACTGGAGCGCAACATGCCTCCAAAAACGAAATCCAAGGCGCGAGCCTTCAAAACAACATCATCGACTCCGAAATCCTCTATATTAACCTCTGCTGAACCTCCCACACCGTTCAAACGCGCCCCGACGACCCTCGAACCCTTCCTCTTCAAGCTCGATACATCTCACATCTACATCACACATATCGACACAAAACCCAAAGACTTCAAGCAGAAGATCTTCCTCGTCCCAGTTCTTATGAATGTGGTTATCATTGGCTTCATACTATGGAGAATCAAGATCATAGCGCCATTCTACATGAAGATATGTTTCTCCTTGATGGGAAATCCAAACGAAACGACGGTGGATACGACGAGCATGTCTTTCAATGATGCATTCCTGGTGATATTGAAGAGGGCTATGATCTTTGTTGGTGATCTATTGATATATGTGTTCATTTGGCCATGGCCCAGGGACTTCTTTGCTGGGAGGACGATTGGAAATCCCATTGCATGGAGATTCGCTGTTGGATTCCGGCCGCAGGAAGTCATTGTGCGGAGAAGTAGGAAATGGGATCGTACGATTGGAGATGTGTTAGAGCAAGGGAGTGGGCAGGACGAGCTATTTGATATTGTGAGGAGAGCCGTGGACCCGATTTGGATGGCAGAGAAAACAGGATACTTGATGCTCAACAAGCACTGGGATCTGGACTGGAGATCTATAATCATTGCGACAAAGATGGTGGACAAGCAAACCCTGTCGATACAGGATTTCAAAACGACAATACTTTTACACAATAAGGATTTTGGGTGGATGGTTATTGAGACTGCTGCAGCTGGTGGAAGTGCTGCTGAAGAAGAAGGCCGGAGAAAGATTGTGGCTTTCAAGGATGAATTGACGGCACTGGGCAAAGAGAACTTGTTTTTCAGGTGGATCGAGCTGGTTCAATACGAGTCATCACGGCCTGGAGGGTTCTCTCACGAGAGGCAATTGGACACAATGGCCAAAGCGAAGGACATGTTCGAGTCTCAAGGTGTGGATTTCGACAAGTTCTGGGCCAAAGTAGGCGGCATGGAAGGAATGCCTGGAATGGATCAGATGTAAAAATGAATGACCATCGCACAGTCTTATAGCCTCACAAATCTAGGGAGGAACTACTGTGGAACTGGATGTCTTGGCCAGTGGCTTTCGTATTCGGTTCGATTACCCCTTGATTTCTCCTCAAAAGCTTGGGGTGGATAGGGCAGTTTCCTCTATCATTAGCCCTTCCTATCGTTTCCTCTGTCGACTCTCTACTCCTACAAGTTGTGCTGGCCGAGCAGCTGGAAACGAGTGTCCTGCTAGCAGCCAAGGTCATCAAAATAACAGAAAAATATACCATCAGTAGATCTTGTTAAAGAAGGATAACCAGCCACAACCTCACACCAGCCAAAATCTAAATTCCAATGGCCAAGGTCCGTTTCAGTAGTTCAGGCAAATATGAAGGACCTCATTCATTTACCACAGTAGAGCTGCCACCTGGTTTCTGACCCCAACAAACAGTTCTGCATAAGTTTAGACAACAATTCTTGTCCAAGCTATTGGATTGACTTACACATCTTGGTATGCATGTATATTCTTATCCCTCAAATCCCTTCTTATATTCGCACACAGAACCTCAACCTCTTCACTTCTCCACTACACATCTCATCAGCACATTCCCACCCGTAAAAAAAGAGTTCACAACTCACCCCAAGATACTTCGTCATCAAGAACATCGCCCAGCCATTAATCCCCTCATCCCATCCCAATCGGTTATAAGCCCCAATCTCCTTCATCTTGCGATTCGCAGGCCACGGTCCAATGGGCCACTTGAACGTCTTCCTCTGCACATTTACAAACCCCGCGTTCTCCATGATATCCCTACTCTCCTCCGCAATCTTAAAGCTCTTCCCGAATTTCTCCCCAGACTCCCATGCTATCGGTCCCCAGCTCTCCAATGAGGTCCCTTTTATAGAGTCATCCTCTGATTTCGGTATCACTGAGATCTCCGTCTGTTCAAACCAGCCTCCAGGTTTCAAATGATCTAGAACAGAGGAGTAGAGTGAAGGATAGTCGGCTACGGAGCCGTATATACATCGCGCGTGCACAAAATCGAATGTATTTTTCGAGAATGTCCAGGGGAGTGTGAAATCGTCTATTTGGAACTCAAGGTTTGGAGGGACGTCGGTTGGTTGGATGGGCGAGAGATCGGTGGCTACCACTGATGCTGAAGGGTATAGGTCTGCTACGTCGATGGCCCATATCCCGGTGCCGGTTCCGATGTCGAGGATGCGCTGAGGGTTAGATCCTATGGGTGCGAGGAAGAGCTTTCCATCTAGAGAGAGGTTGAAAATGTGGTGGAAGAGATCGAGGTTCTCTTGAGCTAAATCGTCGTTTGGGCCCCTGGCACATATCAAAGTCAATATCAGTGAACGACGATCTTTTAACACTTCCTGGATCGAAGGCTGTTTACCAGTACGTCCCGGCGCGATAGCTGTGATACCGGCGCCCATTCTCGTAGACATGGTTTAAAATCGCAGAATACAATGAGGTTGTTTCCGAGGCGGCGTCACTGTCTCCGCCGTAAGACGAGTCGTTATCGTCGAACTCATCCACACGGAGCGGCACTTCTTGTGGTGGTGGATTTGTCTGCGGTTGTGGCTGCGGGGTAGCATCGGGGATTTCACTCGCCTCAGCCATGGCCAAGACCTCTGAAGCAGCGTAGTACGTGTGGCTGCAGGGTGAGAGGGTCGGGCTTGCACAAAATGATGTATCATAAAAGGAGAGGCATTGAATGTAGATATATTACGTATCCGGACGGGCAGGAGGAACCGTGCGAGATCAACCAGCCTTCTTGTTGTCCTGCTTCGAATCAGACGACCAAAGAACAGGCGCGGGAACGCGCCGGCGTGGGAGTTAGTTGGCTGTTAGTAGGTGCGAAGATAGCTTCAGTGTTAGAGACACGTTTAGTAGTTCGATAGTCCTCCCCACGCCTTTTCCCGCAATAAGCAAGTAAGCGAGCACGTTGTGCATAATCTCTGGACCACTCGAGAGAGCTCATCCTGGTGAAGATCTTGGGTCTTTTCCGGCACCATCAGGACTGCCTCTGGGGGTGAGGCTGGAATTGAGAGAGATAGGATCTTCATCGGCCAAATTGTTTGGTGAACTAAGTGGCTGAATAGCGCTAATTAGTTGATTCGAAGGCAATTGGCAACTTGGCAGCGGAAGTCGAGGCTCACATCCGGTAGGGTAGATCAACAAAGTGCCGGGCGGGGCAAGTCAAACAAATTCATCAAACGCCTCACTTGTAATATTAGGAAGAAACATTTCCAAGCCACACGGCCATTAATGATGTGAAATTTGTGTCTCTTTCCACGAAGACATGGGCAACATCCCCTAATTTTCTTTGACCTTGACTCTCACCCCCTTTGTATCCCACTTTGGATACGGTACGAGATATGCATGCTCCATTTGGACATCCGATAGATCTGTTTCATACAGCTCGAAGGTAAATCGACTGAATACCACTGCGAGAGTAATATAAAGTTCGGCTTGAGCAAGACTGCAAAATTATCGGTCAGCCAAATGATGAGAAATCATTCACTCGCGGAGATTCACTTACTTGATTCCAGCACAAGCTCTGGATCCCTTCCCGAAGGGTACGAAGTACCGCTCTAAACCAGGATTATCAATCCATCTTTCTGGAACGAATTCTTTTGGATCAGGGAAAATGGATTCGTTCATGAGGATATCAACATTGGTCATGGAAACAGGCGTGTTTGGCGGGATGACCCAATCTCCGTACTTGATTGCTGTGTCCGGCGCCAGACGTGGGTCGCGAGTTGTGATGCCATGGGCGAGTCGAATACCTTCATGAACACACCCACTGAGATATGGTAGCTGCTCTAACTTGTGCCAGTCCAGCGGTTTTGTCGAAGTTGACCCCGCAGCCGCCAATTCTTTCCGCAAATTCTGAAGGATTTCTGGGTTCTTGCTGATGTGGAAACTGGCTACGGTGAGGGCCCATGAAGTGGTGACTAACCCGGCAGCAATTATGAGCTGTGCTTCGTCTCCTAAACGAGCATCCGATTTCTCTGCTTCGGGCAGGTCGCTGTAAAGCAGTTCATGGAAGATTGTGGGATGGTCAACGTGCTTATGAGCTTCGTTCAGACCATCTCGAATTTCTCTGACTTGTTTGGCCATGTCCTACACCCAAATCATTAATAACAAACCGAGTTAGTAAATGAGTATCACTAACCTTTCTCATCCCAACGACCGGCAAGATCTCGGGTTGCATCCTTTTCACCACCCATTCCGGCATGACATCCAGCACAGGGAACACCCACGAAAAATGGAGAGCAAAATGTCCGACGGTATAGATGGCAACCAGAGCCTCATGGAAAGTATCCTTAAAATCAGGGACGTCCAACTGATCGTAGCTCCTCGCGAACGAGTACTCAGTAATAATATCGGTCGTGAGCGCCATCAGCGCCCGACTGAGAGGCAGCACTTGCCCATCTTGATACCTCCCCGCCTTCCGGCAGAATTTCTCAACCTTCGCCAGAACCACAGACTGGAAATCTTCAATCTTCTTCACTGAGAACATTGGACTCATGGCCTTCCTTCGAAGCCGATGGCGCTCATGGTCCGTGGTCGAGAAGCTGTCACTGGCATAACCGAACCGCCCTGCGAAATAGAGAGACTTATCTCTCTTCCCAGCGCGATTATAGAGCTGTTCATAATAATCCGGATCATCGATATGCAATTCCGTAGGTGTGATACGGATGATTGGCCCTGTCTCGCGTTACCAACAGATCTATCTGACAGCCCGCCACCAACAAAACTATGCCCGAGACACGTGGAAAGTCAGGATTCTCCAGTACATACCATATTTCTTGTGTAACTCCTGTATCTTGGATGTGAATTTCCCCTGCAGGATCACGTCGTAGTAGAATTCGTACCAGTTCGTGAGGGCAGCAAGTTTAGGTCCGGGAAAGGCCGCCAACGGACTCAGGACCAGCCTGTCAAAGGTGACAGCTGCGCCGTAGATGATTGAGCCATACAGCAGAACGAGGGCCAGCTTCAACTGGAGGTCCGTCGAAGCGCTAAGGTCTATTATCGCCATAACGAGAGTGATGGCAATAGCGCCTGGATATTAGGTTTGCGTGTCTTTGGAGAGGATCGTCAGGAGATGCGACTTTGTAATTGGTATTTGAGGATTCGCTCTGCCCAGCCGCGCTAGGCCTGTTTGCGATAAGGAGGGGCATTACTGCCTTAGGCTTCAACAAAATCCCCCACGAGGAGAGCTCGTGAATAATAATATTGCAATTTTGTTATCGAGACGAGGTGATTGCATTAGCTTTGCAGATGGTGAGCTTCCTCTTCCGGATGTGAATGGAGAGGCCCGAGCCGGAATTCTCCCGAGATAGGGGAAGCGAGCGGTGAGAGCCTTGGATCAAAACATGTCCTCATCAATGCTGTATATCTTCCACAGCTATCGTCCAGAGCCTGAGGGAAATTGAATCGAGTTGGACCCAATCTTGAAAGTTTTTTTTAGACTAACAGTTGCTTATCTTTTTGCCTAGGAGAATATTCCCATTTTTGGTCACAAGACGGCATCACGTGAACGTTAAAGTTTTCAGAAACCTCCTCGAACTGGTCAGAATTGTCACAAACAGCAGCGAGGAAGAATAAAGCACATTTGGAGAAGAGCTACCCGTATTCTCGGCCAAAGATAGTTGGTAGAATGAATGCCGATGACAGAAACAAAACGACCGACAAGACTGATACAACCTTCGCGAGTGTGGAGGTTGTTTTGGCACACCGGTCCGAGGCCATCTACATGTTTATTCCATTATAATTTTTTTCTCTTGGCTGCTAACTATCCAGGTTACAGTAGCTGGTCACTCGCATTCTTGGTGCGTCCCGTTCAAATTGCCATGTTTTGTTTCTCGCTTAGCTAAGCGAGCCCCTGTTCAACAATTGTTCAGAATGAGAAAAATTACGCAGGCTCCCATGCCGTTCCGACGGTATTACTGCCCAGTCAAGTTGATGTGCTCATTAGTAGAGAAGATAGTCTGGTTGGAGAGGTATTTATATTTGACCTTCTTCTGCGCCAGGGCGTAAGATTAGGCTGATGGCGGGGTATAATTGAACAACCTCCGATTTTACAACACACGACGATGCATCTCAATATTGTTCCTGAAGTTCTTTTCTTTTACGATATAATGGAAAACAACATGCTATCATCGATTGTTCAAAAGTCTACTCCAACTTGTGCATCACCAAAGCCAATGAATTCAAACCGAGTTTCCTCGTATCCCCCTGGATCTGCTGCACCCGACTTTCAAGATTGCATTACCCCGGAACCTGTTTCTAGATCTCTTTTCATATGGCGTGTCTCTTCTTCAAGTAAAACAGATAGATGCAGTTTCACCGCTGCGAGTAGCAAAATTTTGGCATATGAAACGGAGACATTCATTTCTGGTACTACAAAATTCCGCCAGGGCTTATCTGACTACAATTTATTGCCCCAAAATACTGACATCAATCATCAAGCTTTGAATGAACAAAGCCGAAAGAGAGGAAAATTCAAAATAGAAAAACGTATACTGATCCCTGTGACAAATATTGCCAAACGTATGTCGATGGTCGAGATGGCCAAGCCAATCCCTGACCCAGCCCCTCTGAGGTCTGAATTATGCACTTGAGCACACAATTCACATCAGGGAGCAACCCTTATCTCTTTCAGTATGTCATCTTCCTCTTATTAGCCCAGACTTGGTCAAAGTCTGTCATGAACGTGCGTCTTGACGATTTCGATACCTCGCCGATGAATAACACTTTGACGTTATGCTCTACGGTGTATATCTTGGCGTAGTTGATCCGAGATTGTGGTTTCAGCTTATGACGAGGAGATTTTGCCTTCAGCTTTATTGGTTTCAGTGACAGTGATTCTCCCGGAAGCGGGTCTGGCACTGGATCATCCATGTAGACGATAGCATGGTCGTCGGCCTTCACACCATTTTTGAGCGTCGCATAGTATTTGTAAGTGAGGATGGGTCTGGAACATGAAGGTTAATACCGTGGAATAAAGCATGAGACATGAGAGAGTGAGAAAAGTTTGGGTCTACTGACAGGCACTGGCAGTGGCCTTTGTCTGCAGCTACGATGATAAATCTTCGAATCGAGGTATAGACATTTTCACCATCGAACTTCGTTTGCAGCGTATAATCGGTCACCGCTGTCGCACTTGAACTTGCTGTGTTTCCCTCAGGCTCAGCCCAGAGAACCTTGAACACCTGGCCTTGATATTAGTTGAGATTTTGAGATTGGCAGCCAATAGAAGCATACTTGTCCCGGCTTGAAAAAGCTTGAGTCATGGACTTGGAACTCTGTGCCTGGTTAGTTGCAATCGACCAATGATCGGACCTTGCCCACCAGGATTCAATGTTTCCTTTGACTGTCTGGGCTGAAGGGTGGGGATGTTTTTATGTATGTTATTGCCGGGTTGCGGGGTATAGTCTCGACTCCCGCCGCCGCTGTTCGAATTGGGGTTTTGTGGGGCAGACTGCGACCCTTCTGGAGCAATGTCTGAATTGACTTAGTAACTGCGTTAGAAAACGATAGAACTTCAAAGTACGTACGCTGGACAGCTGGTACAGATTGCTGGGAAATACCCCGGGGCCTTGATGGTATGTTGTACGATCCACTTTGAATGGGAGAAGGTGCGTTGATCCGCGCAAACTGTAGCATCGAGGTATGGGAGGTCTCGGTTGAAGCCTTGCCAGCCATGCGACGCCAGTCGGTTGGAACAACTGTCTCCATAGAGCTACTCACCTGGTAATCGTCCTCTGCACCTGCCGTGTTTTGATCTCGCGGATATTCTTTGTCTTGATCTGGTGGGGGCTGGTTGTATCCTAATTCGATTAGTTAGGTTGGAATTGTAGTGGGTTCATCCAATAGAGTACCGGGACTGCTCTCCTGAATCTGGTATCCAGACGAAGTCAGATAACTTGATCCGCGAATCATAGGTTGAAACTCGGTTGCTCTTGGGTTGGGCTCATATCCTGATGTGTTTCGGCCAATTGCAATTGGCCGAGATCCCTGTGGATCTAATATACATAGTTAGAGCTTGAAGCACTATTTTGGTCTGGGGAATAGTACCACTGGAATGAGCGACCTCGCCACCACTATTGCGCGGCGAGTAGGTGAAGTGTTGATATGTCGTAGTGTACGTGTCACTCAAAGAAGAGCTTGCAACGTTCTGCGACAAATTGCCGATTGGACCAGAAGTTTGAGAGGATACATAGGGATCAATACTTGGGCTGTCTTGTGTTGAGTCTTGACTGGCACCGTCTGATGTTCTAATATTTTGCGCCAGGGAACCAATTTCTCCAAAGCTTCTTGGTTCACTTGATATCTGACCGTCTTGTCTGTACTGGTACACATAAGTTCCTGCACCTGTCAGTATCGGAACATGTTTCTGCGAGGCAAGCTGGATCACAGAAGCCGAAAATGCCCCAGCTGGAGTTGAATTTGCTACCTGCAGAGTTGATTCGCCAGCGTGCTTCTCGGCCGGCTTCGTCCTGGCCCCACGGAGACCAACTAGAGCTATTCGCAACAGAATTGCGACGGCGCGACTGATGTTCTCTTCGTCTATTCGGCATTTTGAGAACGTTAGCTTCAGTTAAACAAAACCGAGGCCCATCCAACCTTAGGGACGGTGCGGCCCGCTTCCGGGACGCATCTCAAATAGACAAATGAAATTGAGGCTCAAAACTGGCAACCATCACATAGTAGTATGCAGCATGTCACGCTTTGCTTTTCGAAGCTGCATGTGCTGCTCGAGATATCACGCCAACTTTGCGAACCATTCATATCTCAGCAACTGGTCGACGAGGCCGGGGAGGCTGATGCGGTAACGGCTGACCCATTAATGCCCAAGGATGTCTTATCGCCTTGCAACCACTACGATTAAATCGGGGGCTTTTGCGTCGTGCCGCCCTGTCAAATTTAACCCCGTGCTCCGTACAGACCCGGTAGCTTGCTCGGAAGGCTGTAGTGGTATCCATGTCTACAAAGGAATGAGGCGGACTAGCGAGAGAGCCTGAAATCCAACAATATTGGATATAACCCTTCCCACCGCCAGATGGTCTCAGTCAATTCGGATTACCAGTGATGTCTATTGTTAGGCGACGAATAACTTCCTAGACCCCTACCATTCACCCATTATTTGCCAACTTGGATTGTTTGTTTGCCAAATGCACAGATTCGACACGTCAGACAAGGATGGACCCCAACAATCATGGAAGGTGCCAGCCTACATTTCAGTCACTTCGACAAAAAACGAAACATGATTCCTTGCAGGACTGGCACCATAGTTGGAATGGAAAGCCGAGAGGCAGAAGGGACGCTTCGGCCAAAGATGTGAATCGACACAAACCCCGACTTTCCTCTGAACCGGGAACGAGCGACTTCAAGAGAACTTCATCACCAGCCAATTCAGTCGCTCATAGCCTTCCAAATCAACCATCTCGAAAGGAGAGTTCAGAGCCATTGACCTCGCAACTTCCAATGCCAGATCATTTAGCTCGGCTCGCCGCCAAGTTGCAACCTTCCCCAGAGTCCATTGACCAGATTGAAGACATCTTCTTACTCCATCCAGATGTCCCAACTGAGCAACCATCAAGTCCAAGGTTTCAAATTGGTCATTATGATTCAGGTGGCGAACATCACGTAGTTCCAGGAGTCTCTAGTTATGCTCACACAGAAGGACAACTAGAGAGGTATTTTGCTCAGGATGATTATGTTCCTAACGCGGCTGACGACCAAAACACCAATGAATCTTTCCTCCGTCTGCGTTCTTTGCGGGCGAATGCTTTGCGAACCAGATCTCTACTTCGCACCAAACGAAAATTACTTCAAGACAAGCAGTCTGCGAAAGCCGCTGCGGACGAGGCCTTCATGAGATATGTACGAGAACATGTGTCTGCTTCGGAATTCACTACACTCTCCACCAAATCAGACACACTTGATCAACTTTTCAACAACATGCAGGAGACTCGCGACATGTTTGGGCCACTACAGAATGAGTATGATGAGATAGAGGAGACTCTTGATGATATGGAGTTCGAGATGGCAATGATAGAAGGGCGCATTCACAAAGACACGACAATCAGCAGTCCCGAAACTCCATCGCAAGATCGTCAAAAAGATCCCATAGGAAAAGCGTCTCCACTTGCTCCAAGCTCGTTTATGGACTTCGGATCAGACTCTACAGAAGATTACCATCCACTGCATGCGCAATATCTGTCGAGGCTTGGTGATCTAGATCTTGCAAGAGAAAGGCTACAAGATATGAGACAAGAAATGCAGGCTCTACTTTCAAGTAAAGAAACTAGATTGAATGTCGGGCTCGATCTTCACGAGAGTCTGCAAACCATTTTGGCAGAGCTTCCAGAACAAATTTCGGCATCGAGGGACGAAATCGTGGAAATCGAGAAAGATGTCGAGAGGCTCTATTCGATATGCTTGGCTGCCGGGATAGACGTTGATAATTTGGGCGACAGGAACGAACCATCCACTGCCGAAGATAACGAGGAGAGGGAGGCTAACAACGCGGCCAAGATTACCAACAAAGGCGGTGATATTTTGGATGATGTCCTCCCGTTTCCTTCCACCGACACACAGAACTCTCAGAGTACGTTTCCTCTTCTCCTTCCACGGACAGAAGATGAAGAAGCCAAATTGAGCAGTTTGACCCCAAAGTTCGACGAGTCTAACAAAGGTGGTCAAATCAATCATTGGCTGCTTGACGAGCTTCACACCAGTCGTCTGCGAATTAGCCTTCTTTATCGAATCACCGATGAAATTTTCTTGCAATGCAATTTGAATCTGAATATCCAGAGTTGGCAAGTAGATGTCCTACAGTTCTGGGCCAAAGACGAGACGAGTAGGCCTACCGCACCGATAGATACATATGCGTATAGTTCCACAGTCCGAAGTCACCCTTCGGTCCAACAGCGAGGTCGACCACATGCAAAGTCGATCGGTCCAACATCAAAATTCCTCACTTGTCCACCCCAACTTCAATCCAGGAAGAGTGCCCCAGGACTGTTACAATACATTGAGGCGTTGAGAGGAAATGAGCCGCCGGAAAAGATTCCCTTCTAGTTTTTGCTCATCTAGATTGACTATTCTGCGACAGAAAACCAGTGTTGTCGGGATGCAGCTTTCCTGGATGTTTTCTGCAGCTCAGTAGCAACGCTCGCTCTGCTACTCCAGGAAACTCGATTCAATATAGAGTGAGTGACAGCGAACCCTTCTTTCCTACTCCAGCAAAGGCTAATTTAGAGATTTACTTCAAAAGTTCCAGTTGAATCTGACCAGAAATTTCATTTCTTGGAAGTGAGTTCCAGGATCGAGACACAAGGATCCGCAACCCATGTCTGATTTCATCACCCTCCGCTGACACCGCTTATAGCAGCATCCAAGCACCATTTCGAATCACTATTGGGGCGGCCGCGACGCCCAGCTGCGAGCGTCGAGACATTCGAATCGGGAGCCTAGTTGTAGGCTTCTCAGCCTGTCCCTGAGGGGAGGATTTGTGTTTTGTCAGACCACCGTGAACCGGTTGGTTGGTCATGCGAGCAGCCGGCATGACGGAGCGTGCTTATAATAGGCTGAATCCAACATGCATTCAGCCATGATTTCAAGAATGATATACACTGTCGAACCTAAATGCTTGTGATAGTTCAAGGTGTAACCACACCACAACTCCTGGCCAATAGATAAGCAAGAGATGAATTATGGATCTTGCGAATCGAAACCCTCATTCCTTTTGACAAAACTACGTGCGACTTTCAGCGTACTTTTCACCTGAGGATGCTCCCCGAGTTAAACTCTTGTGGTTTTCCAGAGGAGTGAACTGTCAAGGAGCCATCATTCGAGGCATAGGTCTACCAGAGCTCGATCGTTGAAGACAGCCCGGTGCGACCATGCTTCCCCCTCACCACCTCAAGGTCAAATCTCAACCCTTGAATTTCCCCACAATGCTCTAGCCCCACATCATTCTGTAGCTACCTCTCGAATATCGTTTGTATCTTAAATAAATATTTATCGATGTCGTTACCATTTGTTTGTCAATAGCATTTTACCACATGCCTGGAGAGGAATCACAGATCATTTTGATACTCATCGCTACACTTAGTAAGATTATTTCACATGATAAACATTGCTTTAGCAAAAGAAGGGGAAACGCTCAAAATTATAGTCACGAGTAGCCAAAATGCGAGTTTCATCCAGAAATACTATTTACCTTCCCGATCCTGCATTCCGAACTCGACGGCAGTTTGTGACAATAAATAGCATTAACAGAGACAAAGCAATAACAACGTATGTCATTCAAGAACTTGCGTGCGTATTGTCCGGGACAGTTTCCCTGAGTAGGCCCTGTGATCTTTGGCTTTATCGCTGGCATCCCCAGATTCATGTCCGTCCCGACTCCCAAGAAAGGAAATCGTTCAGGCTCGCCCATGATAGTACCTAGCCGCCATACTCCAAAACCCCACGCCAAAAGAAAATTCCACACAGATTCCATACTCTACCAAGACCCGCTAGACAACTCTTCTACCCTGCAGGCGGCTCATAGATTTCCGGATTCTCTGATTAGATATGTCTCGAGACTTCAGAATGCCCATACATCTTTTGCAGCTCGCCTCGCAGCTTCTTGGGTTTGGGCATCTGTCAACGTGGCCTTGGCACAACCGATCCTCCGAGCTGCGCTTGAAAAAAGCGTGGCCGGGACACTTTTTCTTTATCGGTTCAGCTGATATTTTGGACCCGTTGCACCCCATGGTGTGCGACGAGTAGAGCTTGTTGTGCGAGTGTGATGATCTTTATGTTCGAAGATCCTCAGGATCTCTGGAATTCAGGTTAAGACTGTTGGATGTATCTATAGTCGGTATTTAGCTGATGGCACGGTCGCTGAGTTCCACCTCTCTGTGGATATCAAGTGTATCGAACAAGCTGAAGTCCTGAAGTCGGGTGATGTAACGTGTTCTACGTAAGCATTTATACTTGAGACTTGAATGGAAACAAAGGTTTGATCAAGTACAAAGATTCGAATATTTGAGGCACAAAGAGTGTTTGTTGGAGCGAAAGAGTATAGTTTTCTATTCGCAGGAGGTTGAGTCATCGGAATTGATATGCCAACATTGTTCACGAATTCTGTTTTCTGTCTGAGACATGGCTGAATCACCCAGAGTCACGCATATCCAGATAAGAGTCTTTGTTTATTCAATTTTGACTTTCGGGTGAATGATATGCACTCCCTTAGTCCGAAAATTCCTCAACTCAAGGAGGCAAATTGGATTAGTACGATCTAAGCGACATCAACAAAAACAACCCAGCCCTTTCGCACTTGGTGTTAGATCTCCTACTCACAATATCACAAAAAATTCAACAGTCATACAGATAATTAACAATGAAGTAATTGTTTAAGAAAATTGACTAGATTAGCAGGTAATCTTTCAATTTCAAATTCTGATTTCCAAGGTTGTGGTTTGGAGAAGCAGGCATGAACAGTCATTGGCATGCAGTTCACTTCTTTATCTCAAGTCTGGAATTGTGTCTAGCACACGTTTTCATTTCATTCGCCATTGATACCGGCACTCAGAACAGTCTTTGCCATGAGGACACGAGACCCCATTCGGGCAATAGTGGACATGGGCTTCATGACTTCTGCTGTCTGGGGGGCCGGCTCCTTGATTGTTCAAGTACCAGTGTCCTTTACATCTCAGCATCATAGCTCTGTACTCCTGGTCCGCTGTGATCGCTTTAGGGGGGAGATTATTACCCATGATTGCGATTTAGACCTTTGATGATGTGGATGCAACCCTTTCAATGAGCAGGGAGTGGAGATATACACAAAAGAATAGCATTGTTTCAGGAAATTGGAAACAAAGAACACGATTCGGAAGTCTTTGAAACGACCGTTCGCTATGTTTAACTTTCCCTTGAAACCGGTCCGTCAATTGGCTGACCCCAGAAGACAAAGAAAGCAGCTTAATGCCAAGCTTTGTCTTGGAAATTTCGCCTGCCTTTCTAAACTGAAAGCACAGTTTTTGGTCCTATAGGTAACTGCGACAATGTCTTGTTTCGTGGCTGTCTGCGTGGTCTAAATTCACGGCTCAGATACTGCTCACAAGATTCTCACGTATGCCGTCTCAGCGCGAAGACGAGTGAATCCCTGTGGTAGAAAGCCAGCGAACCCGAGATACTTGAGATTGACATGAGGAACGAAGGGATCCTCATTTTGGAAGTCTTGCACTTGGATGTTTCAAAGTTGCAATCACGTTTGATAAGGTTCGAGATTTATGCTGGTCGCCTGTAGGCCAAGACTGACTTGTTCCTGTCAAGCCGGCACAATCCTTGTCGTGTAACCCGACATGCAGCCATTCAGCATCAATTCCCAAGTTCAACTTATCCAGTGTGGTTCTCTCATCTCAAGATCAACGACCTTCCTTGAACAATATCGTATACATACCGTAAAGCTTCTCGATCATACTATCAAGATATCAGACTCTAGGAAAATGTTACCTTCGATTTTAATCGCGTTGGGCACGGTTGCGACAATGTTTGCACTTCCTGTTCCGGTGTCATGCACCAGCTCAATAACCAGGCGGCTGGATTTGGTGGGAAGGCACGATGGTGACGTATACAGTTGATCCAGTCTCGGGCGATACACGGAGTCCCCAGAGGCGAGCTGCGGAGAATGGGGATGTAAATTATGAAAGCGGTAAGTAGACGTCCAAGTCCATGAGATTCATCGCGTGTCAATGTTAAAATGCTAAAGATGGATGTGGTAGGGATACTAGTCAACGGCTTTGATCAGTCCAAGTTGGGACGTAATGTGGATTTCGACTCTGGATTCGGAGTTGCATCCACATCTCAAGTTGGCACTGGTGGTAAAATCACCAATGTCAAAGATTCGTCGCCAGACAGCCTCGATGCGAGAAATCTGGTCAAGGATGGTTTTGGGAGAGGTGCATACGGTATTAATGCCGCTGATGTAATTGGAGGGTCTGGACACGCCGAAGAAAAGTGAGACTGTGGGAGGGAGAAATGGGAGTTGATCATGCTGCCATACTGAATATTCGATGAGAAATTGGGCAAGACACTGGATTCCACAGCGTGGCTGGGAAAGAAACATGAGGCCGTTTTTGACATAGCTTGATAATAGCAAAACTCTACAAGAATTGTGTTTTCTCTTTTATGGAAATGACTTTTAAGGGAGAAACTTTGCGGCTCGCATCCTGTCCCAAGCGATCTTGTACCCGTCCAAAGTTTCTGCTTCTTCCCCAAACCCAACTGATCTAGCCTTTGCCAAATCATACGGCCTGTCAAAATCAAACACCACCAGCATAAAATGTACAAACAACCAATTGTACGACTTGAAGATCTCGGGATCAGTTCCCGTCCTCCTAGCCAATTGCTCCCAGGCCCTCACATTCTGCTTCGCGAATTCCTCCATAGTCAAGCTACCTTCCATAGGCCCTGTACCAACCAGTTCAAAATATTCACACACGCCTGGCCAAACTTGGGACCATGAGACCGTTCCATCGCCGATATTGAATGCTTCTCCATTCCCACATTTGTCGATGTTTGTCGCAGCAAAGATCTCCATTCTAGCAAGAATATCCTGAGAGGTATCCGTGTGGAATGCTCGAAACCCTTTCTCCGTGCCTGGGAATGGAACAGAACTTCTAGCACCATTGACTTCTCTGTAGAGAGCCAGATACATGCCGAGTCCCTGCGCGAAATTCATCACGTTGGATCCAGGAACGAAACCGACAACAACATCGGGTCGGATCTCGGTGAAGGTCCATGATTTGCCCGCCGAGAGCTCTTTCAGAATGTCGACTTGAGAGTAGTAGAAGACTGATTCGGCGTAGGGCGATGGGATTCTTGGTAGAAATTCTTTGAACGGAGTTATGAGCTTCAGAGGATACTGTACTCCATATCTGTGGACGGCAGTCAGCGCGAAGTTGTGCTCAGTAATGAGAGCTACTATTTGGCTCACCCTTTGCCACCAGTCTGCAGGATAACAGTCTTCAGGTTTGTAGACACCATTTCAATAGCCATGATTGATGTTCTGACAAGGGTAGTGTTGACCTCGTGTAGCTCATGAGGATCGTCCTTGTGTATATAGGCTATAAAAGTTAGCTACCATATCGACGTTTGATAGTTCTCGTGATTGGGGAAATAAGTACCCGTAAAGAAAGCATGGGAGATTGTTTCCACTGAAGGGATCTTTTTCTTCAAAAGGCTTGCAACTTCTTCAATTGGCCTTGTAAAGTCGATGCCAGAAACGAGGCGAAAGCGAGTATCAGCGGCGGGTAGATGAGCCTTGTCAAATGAAAGGGGTCTATTCGTTGTGCCAGTGATATGAGAGAAGAATGTCGAGGTTGGATAAACGCCGATCTGGTTGAGAATTCCCCAGCCCGAAATTCCAGAGGCGCCGAGGATAAGTGCGTGAGCCATATTTCAAAGTCGATCTATTTCTTAAGATGATGGAGAGAGTGCTACAGGACAAGACTGGAGCAGAAATACTGTTCTTTATCTTCTATTCTAAAGAAGCCTGGCAGTGTTCCTCCTTATATATCGTGGATTTGGTGGAAGGGGCTGCCGCTTACCGTTCGGTCTAATCCACACAGGAGGGTGTTCCGGAGATAAGCTGACAATTTATAATCAATAGACTTGGTCTAACTTGACTCGGGTTTTCTAAATAGTAAGTGTGGCCCAGAATTCGTACAGAAGTCCATCCAGGGAGCCGAAGCCCTCGCAAGCCTTCGCCGGTCTCAGGGCCTGGTGAAGGGAGTTCATCACATGTTCGGCTGTGAATCATACCGGCCGGTCGCTTCAAAAGTTCGGATTCTTCTGAACCAGATTTCAGCTGCAGATACGGATGAAATGTTGCTCCAAGACCCGATTTCACACCGGAGCGGTCCATATTCCATGAGGGGGACCGGCGAGAGGATGGCTAGACTGGGCAACCGGTCTCTCATCCCAGATTGCCCCTCAGCCTGCCTATAACAACGACCGCATGCTGAGTTCACCCTTTTCAATTTCCCATTAATAACACATGCGGAACGTGATATGCGAATACATTAACAAATATCCTGAGTTGCAAAAAACTGTGCGGAAGTCAGACTAGCTTAAAATGGACAAGGGTCTCTTGGAGAGGAGAAATAAGGTTCCGTATACACAATCAAACTGACTCTAGGAAGAAATTTAATTCTATGAAACATATGATTTCATTCATTAAGTCTTGCTGTAGCCACTTTGCAGTTTTTGTTCACTTGTACTATTTCCGTTTTAAAATGCTACATGAACAAATTGTTGATGAAATCCATATATTATAGCCTCCTGTAGTCCCCTCATTCAATGTCTGTTATCTCGCAATTCCCTTTAGCCCTATCTCACGGTCTTTTCTCCTCTCGTCCACCAGCCTACATCAAATTCTAGGGTAAGGGGCGTGCCATCCAGGATCCCCGTTCCATATGCTATCTAATTCGGGTATTCTGGCACTCCCATCCGCTGCTAACTCGTGTCGATGTGGGTATTGGGGCGTAGGAGGTGTGAGTGTCACGCTGGGTCGCTGCGGAGATGCTGTTGGGAAGGTCGCTGGGCTGACAGGGCTTTGCGTCGACACTTGTCGAACAGGCTCATACGAAGGATGAAGCTCCCATGAAAACGCGGCCGAGTTTGGACGGTCGCTCTCCCTTGGGTGTTGGGGGCTTTCCCTGGCAGGCACTTCGTGGTATTGCGGCCCCCTTGATTGCACAGGAGGGTCTTGAGGGCTTTCCCTGGCAGGTGCTTCGTGGTATTGCGGCCCCATTGATTGCACAGGAGGGTCTTGAGGGCTTTCCCTGGCAGGCACTGGGTGGTATTGTGGCCCCCTCGATTGCACAGGAGGGTGTTGATACAACTCGGTGGGATTTAACCTTGTACCCATGACAGGCTGGTCATATTGAGGAATTTGACAAGTGTTTGCACCTGCTGAAGTGTTGAGAAAGTGCTGCGAGTCTTTACGCTGCTTGTAACGCCGAAAGAAACCGTATGCAAGGGACACAATAATCACGATCCCAACAACTGCTGTTACAACACCGATTGCAATCTTGGCACCCTCCGACAGTCCTTTGCTCTGCCCTTTTGGTTCTGTCCTGGCGGCATCAGAAGTTTCACTGGCGGAGCTCGAAATCGTTGAGGAGGCTTTCCGCGAAGTCGCTGCGACGGTGGTGACGATGGTTGAACCTTCACTGGGAGGACTTGGTGGGCGTGGGCTTCTGGTCACAGTCGTAGGACTTGCGGGAGATTCTGTTGATTCAACAGAACTTGTCGTTACTGATTTAGAGCTTGGAAGTGGATTTGTTGATGTCGTTGATGTTTCCTCTGCTTCCGAAGTCGAAGTATCAATTAGAATGGTTGAAGTAGGAGCTGTCGTCTCCTTGAAGGCACCTCCGGTATACAGAATCGCAATCGAGACTTCTGGGTTATCACCAGGCCATGAATAAACTACCGTTTCCCCTATCGACGTACTCCCACAACCATATTGGTAATAGCCATTGGGGAATGTATTGCGGTAGCAGAGGTTGGTGCTTGGCGGGCAAGTCAGCACGAAGCCGCAAATCGACGAATTCAGGGTGTTCAGGGTGTTCAGGGTGTTCAGGGTGCGGCTTCACTTACCAAGTAAACACCCCAGGGATATATTCGCCTTGTGGGGTATCATCCCTTTGGTCTATACAAGATGTATACACAGCATCACAAGCTCCTCCGCTGGAGCAACATCCTACGACCTTGATATCGGTGAACCACGCACAGTAGGATTTGTCTCCGCAATATGCTTTCACATAATATGAACCTTGCCTGCTAACCTGTCAGCGCCATTAGAAGCCTGGCAGAAGAGATACTTGCGCCCCGCAAAGATTTGCTGGATACAGGCTTCTCCCGAAGAGTTCATGCGCTGTATTCTCTGTGACCTTTGTTGGAGCCGGGGTCCAGTCCGCAGTTGCGGTTGCAGAGATGGTTTCTTGTGGCCCGACCCATCGAAGCCCGGAGACTGCGGTGATCAACGGGAAAAGAACAATCCTACATAACATCATAGCAGCTTGGTGAATCTGTTGGTTGATCTGGATTGATAGATACAAGTTTGGATTAAAGTGAGGAACGGAACCTGGAGGGGATATTGACGAGGCTCTGGTGTCGGCTCTAGAAAGATGCCTCAAGAGGCTTGAGACATGCATGGGGTTGCATCATTGCATGTACCCATAGTGCCCAGGTCAAGCAAAAGAATGACAGGACGATCCACCTGTTGGCAGAGGGAAGTGAGAGCAGGGTAGAGGACATTGACATCGCGCAGATGGGTAGCCTCCCAGCCTCTAAAGCAAACAGCCGTCCACTAATTGCCCTGGCAATCATGCTTTGTTCTTCCCCTGAGCGCCTGAGGGTGCTCAGCTGAACCGGATTGATTTAATATCCGAATCTCAATCTGGACGATGCTCGGCAGGCGAGAATAGTTGAATGAAAACTCTCATAAATATACCTCTTGGTCTTCAAGAAGACATAAACAACTTGGTACAGTACAAGATACACAAAAAAACTCCACGTCGTTGCGCGGCTGTGATTTCATCTGTGACCTGGCACGATTGCACTTCAGATCGGAATGCCGCATTCACGGGAAGCTGTCTTACATGAACGCAACGTGTGTAACTTCACTTGGCTGGGCGCAATCGACATCTTTGGGCGGTGTCAAAGGCCAGTGGTGACACCGCATGTTTGAAAATTGCGATATGGCATCACGAAAACGCCGTTCCTCCACATGTTTCTATTTGCGATTTCATAGATGCGGCTCGGCCCTTGAGGCTGGCTGGATGTCCAGAACTATGAGGCCGTTTCATTCTGCCAGAAAATGAGATCGGCTCGGCGGCATGAGGATACATTAGGGAATATCTACATTCTATCAAAGCGCGAGATAGTGTCTCAATGAGATCGAATTTTGGTAAGTCTCAGGCGGAAGTTGACACTTCAGGACGAGGCTCTGCGATTCTGGTGGACTTGTGCTTGGCCAATATCCAATGATTCGATTGCACCTAGAATGTCTGGGATGTCGAACGTGTGGCTTAGGTCCAGGTGCATCCATGAGCTCCCAAGGCTAGGGCGGAGATTCGCCTGAAAATGGGTAGCTGGGATGGTCAGTCATCACGGACTCAAAACATCTCGGGATGATAAAACGTCAGATTCATGAAAGATGAGCAAGCCATCAAGGAATCATCCTGTCAATTCTTGAAGATGGCGGGATGAGTTGTTGGCCAGATACTACCAAGCTCAAAGATCCGGGACCAAAAAATGTCGGAAGTGGATGTGAGCTTTTGTTGAAGCGTTGCCTCCTCAAAAGTCAAGATTTGTGTCTCAAACCGACCATGGGTAGAGTTGGACGAGTCTCTTAACGATGTACTGCAGCGAAGACTTCAAGACCAGACAGTTCTTTGCATTCGACTTTGTATGGAGGGAAAGCTTGGGACGGGTTAAGACTAAAAGCATCGTCCTTCGAAGATCTCCATATGGCAAAGAATTTCACCAACGAGGTTATGTCCAAAGCGAGTGACATGTGTTTGTGGGTAACCGAGTTGACGAAGGACTAAAAATTAAGATAATGACATGCAGTCATTGTCACCACGTTCGAAAATAGAATCGGCCGCAGTTGCATCCAAGTCTTCGTCTGGATTTACAGACATACCAACGCCAATCCGTTTCCAACCCCCTTCCACATCTGGATGGGGAACAACGATCAAGAACCACACCTTGGCAGACAGAGTTTCAGCGAAGGTGCCATCTTCGGGTTTTAACCCGTTCGGATATCTCTGGTGCGTCCGTATGATCTCCAGTGCCATGCAGCACGCGTGGGAGGATGGGTCTGTGTACGCATCATCTGCCATCATCCACCCAATTCTGTCACCATGGCCATGTTCCGACCACAAGTACACTTCTGCTGTGGTTCTCAAGTCCCATCCGTAATCAAGACTGTTGTTGTTATGCTGCCCTAGGATTACATCGGTGCTGGGAGAGTTTGGCGGAGATCGTTTTAGCGAGACTCTGACATATCGACACCGCAGAATAAGCTTCAACTCCGAGGCACTTATAATCTTTGGGGCCCATCCAATAGTTTCCCGCGGTGAAGGGGTTTGTACCTCAGGCCAGTACTTTTCGCCCGTCGCAGAAGCCCACGACCAGCTTGGAGCTCCAGTTTCCAGTGGTTTCGGGCCCTCGAAACTTCTCTTCAGGTCATTTGCCCACAGCAAGCCTCTGGGCAGATCTTTTCCCCATAAACCTGCGACATACGTGAGTCCAGTATACCTCTCGATCTGTTTTGCGACGCCGAGAATTGCCGGCAGCATATCCGTCGGATTCGTCAAAGTCCTCCGCGAATATTGCCGAACAAGATTGTACTAAAACTGAGGTGCCTTTTCTGAGCATAGCGGGTCTATCTCAAGATCATCAAGTGTTCGTTTCAATCTGTCGGGACCAAATCGATAGAAGCCTTCCATGGCCACGCTATCTCCAACTTGAACACTGCTCTCACGTCTGTGATTCGTGCGGCACTTAAACAAAAGTTCTGATTTCGCCATATGAATAACTCTGGTAGAAAGCAAACGTTCCTGGAGACACCAAGCTCGAGACTCCAGGATGGAATACTCGTAGATCTGCCGAGCCATCGGAATTTTGCACCGCAGGAAGAGGTTCTCGGACCCTGGAATTTGGACGGATGGAACTTGTCGCTGGTGAAGCATTCCGGCAAAGCTATTCTTGGAATCCAACGCTGCTATCGTGACGAAGGAGTTTTTGTAATATTCGTGCATCTTAGCGCTCTCGTGCTTCCAGTCCGAAAGCTAGTCTTAGATGATACACAGTGAGTCGATCCAAAGGTATCTGACGCCTAGCAGTCGGGTGATTCTGACGGCGTCTAGGAAAGTAGCTGGTAGGTTTTTGTACGATATTTTATCCATATGATGGGAAATTGTTGCGACGGTTGTGGTAAGAGTTCGTTCTGTTCCCCAGCAGTGGCTGAGAACTGTGTAGTTTCCAGATAGATCTTTCGATTCCCGCAGCACGACGTCGTTGCCGTCTTTACCAACATCCAGAACACGAGTTGGTAAATTCTCGTCTTCGACTTGGCGACATTAGACATGGTTGTTCTGACAATCGGAGATCCAGGGCAGTGCGACACTGACCACCGCTTCTGCGGCCGGATCTTCTAAGATAGGTCTACCAAAGACTTCATGAGCTACCATTACTGCTTGATCTATATGTTTCAGCCTCGTATCCAGTCTCCGTGAAAGATTTCTTACTTCTATCTCGGAAAAGATCAAAGTAGAAGTTGTCCTCAAGAGGGGCAGCGAAAGCATTACTCTGCAACCCTTGGGAATACTTTACCTGGACCCGGAGTTCTCGGGAACAGGAACACTTGATCCCAACAATTCCATCTCGATATTTCCGCAGACCTTGGATAACCAGGCTGCACAATGGACAGCCTTCTGCTGACTCCAAGAAGGCCTTGTAGGTTTTGTGATGTGGCACATCGATGGCTTCTGGGTGATTTGATCCTAGAATGCGAGAGATTTCTGTACAGAAATCGCAAAACTTGCCGAGGTTTCCCTCGATATTAGACATCTTTACTATCGCCGATGGTGTTGAAATTCTGATCTTCGGTGTTGCAGGCATAGGCTTCCATGGCACAGCCACCGCCAATCCCACTTATCAGCTGATGCACACACATATGCCTCCAGCCAATGGATGGACTGAGAGACGAGATTGAGTAGATTTGATCAAGATGCGACGAATGTTGCTTGGCGATAGACTCAAGAGTGGATGTACAACCACAGTAGAAAATTTCTTGAAAATCGTTCAAATGTCTGCAGCTTCCCATTTCAGAATGGAAACTCAGCGTACAAGTTTTGCAGTTGTAGAGCGAGACGAAGCGAACAGTTCGAGGAAGCTGATGCTTCATCTTGAGCCTGAAATCGATTTATATGCAACTTCTTGGACTCCAGAAATTCGAGACAGACGATTTCACACGAGAGTGACTTTCTCCAACTTGTACTTCCCCACCTCCAACCCATTCATTGCTTCTCCATTCATGAAACCATAGAGATAGCACGGTGTTATCAGGTGATGACTTTCTTCGTCTTTCCTCAGGACGTACGGCGTATTTCCTCCAATTAGAACATAGACTTCGTCGCCAATTTGCACGTTTGAGCTTAACATAGCCAATCCCAGCCTGCCTTCAGCCGTCACGAACATTCGTATTTGACGAGCGATCATATTCACGGCCAGTTTTAGGGTGACCAAATAATCTCTTCGTCGGGTCTTTTCGTCAAGATCTGGTTTGAATCGAAAGGGATCGGTTCAAATCCGCGCAGAACTGCATATCGATAGTGCAAGTCATCGATCCCACGGAACACTTTCAGCGTTAAAGTCTGCTCGAGCCCTCGAAAAAGTACATCTGTAAACTCATACCAAAGAGGGGAGGCATAAGCCAACTTTGGAAATCCAAAGTGTTGTGCCACATTCGCTTCCAAGTCACTGATCTTGAAGATTCTTAAACCCGCCAGGTAGTCAAGTGAAGGCGTGGGATCCTGGGATCCGCCGATCCCAGAGCCTCTTCCGTTTCGAGTTCATCGATTTCATGGACATCGAATATACCAGCTATTCTCCCGGCCGCTGTCCCTGATAGTGCTAAAAAAAAGTCTGTCTTTTGATAATGACGCATCGCTGAGACTACCTCCAGAGGAAGAATAAACTGACGGCTCTTCAGACTCCCCTGACGGGCCCTTAGCCAATGCTGACCGATACAAGAGCGGGACTACGTCGAGGTCTGTTTGCTGGCCAGGTTGGTGGTTTGGCACCCAAGAAGGCAGTCCGGAAGCTGAGGAGAGTGTATAGTTTACAAGGCTGAATATCTCCAATCCAGATGTCTCTGCAATATACGACCATACCAAATCAGCGTACACCTGTTGAACGGACTTGCTATAGTCAACATTAATGCCTTCTCCGTCGCAACAGATTCCCAGAATTGCGTATAGACGGTCACGCGGATCCGTGCAAGCAAAATGCGAAAGGTTGCGAAGCAAAAGGATGATCGCTTGCTTCGGTACTTGGGAAAGCTTAGCATGGATGCGTGGGTTGCCGTAAGAAACCAAGGCTAAGAGTACAAAGTTGACGGCAGATGGTGAAGCTGTGGACGATGCCAATGCTGATAGGCTGAGAAATTGGCATGCGTGAGAGAGCTCAGTTCATTCACATTCGACGCGACCACAGATGAGTCGGGTCCTTCGGGCCAGGTATACCTCTTGAACAACCCAGAGGCGTTCGGATCACGGTCTGTTTAGCAAGCGCTCGAGGTGTACCCAGTCGTGTTTCGTTGCAGATGCTATCAGGAGCTGCATTTCATATTCGTCTTTGCATGACAATTTGAAGATATCTGTCATGAATTCAAAGGTTTTCTTAGTCTGTTCCCTCGTGCCTTCTTCCAAAGTATGGAAGCCCCACGTCTCGATATCGCGAATAGAAGTGTCCACAGTTTCATGATAGCGGCCAATCTAGATGAGAACCATTGCGGCATTCCCATATATGTCTCTCATTTATTGGAACTGATCGTTCCTCTCCGGAATATGCATTTGATTAATACATATGGCATCGACCCACAGAACTCTGTCCTTTGGATTCTCAAGACTCTCATCTCGGAGATTCACGAGAGCCGATTCGAGGTTTTCAGTAACCGGGATTGCTTTGCCATCGATATATATTGGTGTAGTGACAGATGAATCTCCCCATGCGTATGATAAAGATTCATACTGTGGATTGTCGTCGAGGGAGACGTGGATGAGGCGGCATCTGACAGGATCCTCTCCTCGGACTGGTTCTAGGATGACGAGACGGATGGCCGACGAGCCCGTGAGGGGCCTGTATTTGAAGTGACTTGAAGACTGTGGAATCACCGGTCTCCAAGTATTGGATTTGGGTGGAGAGTATGTCCCGTTGTGAAATGGCCTCGCAGATTTTGTCCGGATCACGGGTGTCCAGCTCGTGAGCGCCAAGGCTCTGGCTCTTCCTCCTACACCAATTTCATGTGGGAAGAGATGGGTCAGGCGAGGATACGAGCGTCGCCACGTCCTCATCATTGCGGTACCCTATCGAAGCGTTCGGCATCCAAATATTCAATGCCTCCTCGGGATAGTGACTGGCTAGTTGGGGATAGCCTCCCTCCGAACTAGCGAAGTCCAGATTTCAGCCACAAGCCACATGTTTTGGTTTGGGTAGTTAGCGTCAACCAATGGCAAGAAGGGAAATAATCATTCGCACAAAGTTGAGACGTTTTCATTTTATTTTGCTGCTTTTGTATGCTATGAATGGAGCGGTCTTTATTATAGATGCTTAATTGGATGCATTTCGGCTTCCACCCATTCCCTCGACTCGCCTTTTGTTAAAAGCCGCTGGCGGGCCTAGTAGAGTGCGAAGCTTGGCGATAGATTCGACTGAAAGAATCGTACTTCACCTTCCTCTGATATCCTCCTTTGCCCCTGTGCCCTGCTATGTGTTCATCTACGCTTGCTGGTTGATCTTCAAGCATGATATCCGCTGAGGGTGTCCTCTCAGCATGCGCCTTCCATTAATCTCTCTCTTTCTTCCCCATCCACCTTAGATTTCCTCCCTCCGTTGGGCGCTCTTGCGTCGAGCCCTCACTGCTTTCGGTCTTGACTGTCTCCGGGTATTGTTGGCTGATGCGCTCGTTCCGTTTCTTGTTTTTGTCTCCCATCCTAATCACTTTCTGTTGACGCGTTCCTGTCATGATCGCTTCTGAGTTCCACTCTCTGTACCGGCCTTCACGCTTCTCGACTTCAAGCCACCTCCATTGATCCACAGCTGGGACAGCTCGGTGTAACTTGTAGTGGTAGGCAGGGTGATGTGTACTTGGAATACATTGCCTGGTGTTTTCGACACTTGAGATTTTGACGATTGCGCGTCCTTCTCGAGCTTCTTGAACGCATTGTATGTACTCAGTGGCGTGTGGATGAAGCCTGGGACTGGTGACTTATCGTTGTCATCCTTGGGAACAAGAATTATTCCTGGCTCTGCATGTTCTATGATATATTCTTCGAGGCTCATCGATTTGGCGGGGTCGTTTTTAGCCCTTTGCCTTGTAAGGCCAGACTTCGATCTGGATACTGGCTGGATCGGAATAGACATTGTCGCTGGCTGGGTGGAAATCCAAAATACTGCGACCTATTTTGACCCCGGGCGCCGCTGCCTTCCAAAGACTGATGCTTCGACGGGAAGTATGAAGCCGAACAGCAGATTGAAGACGTCGGAGAGGTGGTCGTGTCATAGCATCGCTGTGGCGGCTGTGTCGATGTCTTGGGTTGAAACCCCTTGGGAAAAGCTCCGGTTTGAGCATCTCGAATGCCGAGGCAGCTAAACGGGATTCGCTGTGGCTGGAGCAGGTGTTTCCAATCAAAACATACTCCCAATATGGGTTTCGATCATAATCTCTGGGGCTTTTGCAGCAATCCTATGATAGACTCGAATGGCAATTGAACACCAGCAGCGCAGTCGATGAATCAGAAGTATACATTTCAGACTTGGCAGAGCCGAGACCTAACAGGCTGCTCAAATCTTGAACATTATTCGGATACAAATACGTGTTACTCTCCCAGGGTATACACGGACGTAGGTTAGGATTGGAAGCAGGTTGCGTTGGCTGAAGCTATTTGCCAGAGAATGGGGTATTTTGTTTTGATGGCTCAGCAACAAGTGAGTGTATTTGGTGAAGAGGCTCGACCGGCACTAGAAAGGCACATAATTATGAACGCTAGCTTTGAGGTCAAATTGCTTTGACTGGCCACAGACCTCGATGCTAAACATGATGCTTGCACTATGACTTGCAGCGAAATAGCTGGGTTTTCCAGTAAGTGAATGGCGATGCGTATCTCGCTTGAGTTTCCACCGAAACCTTCGAAGCACCTGTCCTCTATCTAATTGATTGGTTGGGTGGCAGAATCTGTCTACAAAATCTTCTCACGACAATCTGGGAGACAAATCAAGATATTTCCATTTGCACAGTGAGTATATACTTAGCCTCCGACTTTGCCTCCAACTTTGAAGGATGGTTGGAGACCTCCTGAATTCGAAGCTGCTATGGTAGCCAAACGGCGTCGTCAGTGAGTGACCCCGTCAGATACCGGGCGGCATAACCCCACCAACTTGAGCATTTTCAGCAATAGTGATGCCAATTCGTTGGCACTCATCCGTACTTACCAGATTGCAGACACATCGAACATATTAATTCAGTGTTAGTGCTCCGATGCCAATTATGCAGGACAGAAAGAGCGGAAGCCGAACCGCCAGCTAGCCACCCCTCCAGGCCATGGGACAGCCCGCCCCCGCCCTCGCAACAGACTCGCCTAACGGCAATGGAAGGCAGCTTGAAAAAAGATAGAAAAATAACAATACTAATAACATGCAATTACTTCCCCCAAAAAAAAAATTTGTTGAAGAACAAAGGTCTTTGAGACAAAGCATTGTCAAAGAGACGCCAAACAAAGAGCAATTTAACGAACGAGCGTCTAGCTAAGAAAAAAAAAATGATCTTGCCGACACCTGAGTGATTCGAACACCTGGAGTGCTGTTAGTAATTTACTCCTCCTGTTTTTGAGCTGGAGTTAAAGACTCACTCGCTCCCGAAGGAAATGGCTGTCTTTGCTCTTCTTTCAAATAGCAGGCCATCGCGTTAACCACTCCGCCAAAGTGCCATGTTGTTATGCTTGATGTGGGGTTTCCTCTTATTTGGTTACATTACAGAAATAAATTTTTGACACCTCAACGAAGACGCTGCGCTGCATCACGGAACACAACGATCTCAATCATGCTTTCCAAGCCTTACGATTTCATAGGACTCCTACTTTATATAGTACTCGGCGTTAAGACGAACTTCCATTGTAATGGGGCTCGGTTCTTAAACCGCAACAAAAGGTCAAGCAACGAATGAATCTATAATACAGAGTTTCCAAGTAGTATTAACATCCCACTATCTATGTAAAGAAGTAGAAGCCTTTTAGATACATCACACTGACAACCTGCTCCAAGTCTACTTGGATGAGGACGTAAGTACTTTCAAGCTCCAACAGCTGCCCCACTCCATTGACCCCTCGGATCCGGCCAGAGGCAATTCTTCGAGATCCAAGAAGGACTCTTGCGAATATGAAGTTCCGATCGGCATTCATCGATCTCACACGAAGTTTTAAATCCTCGTTGCGTTGCTAGCACGTTTGTGCAGCAGCGGCACATTACCTAGGCCCAGTGGATCACATTTACGCGAGGCTCGCCAAATTCGTCTCCATGAAGCGAATTGCTTTCCTACTTATACAATTCACTTAAAGATCAAAACTAAGGCTTGCTTAAACCCGAGCTCGGCTTTTCCTTGAAGTCAATGTTCTGAAATGATTTAGCGACTTTGAACGGACTTTTATTCAGGGAGCGAAGGCTACCTACCTACCTGAAGAGTTATCGCTTCACCGGTGACGAAGTTGGCTAGCCTCGACGTCATGTGATAATCTCCTGGCATTTTCATTAACTCTCATCCAAAAGATAAATCCGACTAAAGAAAGCAGGAAAGAAGGGACAATAATTACTGGCCGTGCAGGCCATGAAGCTGAGCAATTGTACCTACCTCACATTCGCTAGAAGCGATCCTCAGAGCAAAAGTTATTATGCTCGTGAACTAGAGCCAAATAAAGGCGAATCATTTTTGATTGCGACCCAATTTCTTGAGGACTTTCAGATCCCATGGACACCGCAACTTGATATTGGTGACCAGGGACCATGAAGTGAGTTTGTCTAGGAAGGCTGGGAAGGAGGAGTTGCCTTGGGATTTCGTTTTCATCTCGAGATGCCGATCCGCCTTTCTGAAATATAACTTTTTAGCATATTTGATCGGTAATATTAAGATATAGAGGAGGAAGAGTCCGGGATCCTGTGCTTGTTCACAGAATTTTACCTTTACTTGGCACCTTTCAGGAAGACACTCTCGTTGTAGCCAAGTTGTCGAATCGGCGCTAATGCAGACTGCTTACTAGTAAGAGCATTGAGGCTGATACTTGAAGTAGACTTCAGCTAACCAGATACAGATGGAAACATGGTTTAATGATGGTGGGTGTCTTTACTAGACATGGGGTTGTATGCCAAAGTTATTGATTTCATCCGCCCACTCGGGTATCAAAATATAAGAAGCATCCCCTAAAGTCCCAAACATGTCGACCTCCATTCTCTGAACTCCAAATCCAGCCTTGCTACAGTACTTCCGATTCAAAGTCCCCTACCAGGACTTGCGTATCTTCACTTTTAAGATGTCCACGAACAGCAGTTCCGCGGGTGCTCTCCACCTCACCATCGGCTCTTCCGTCTTCACTACTTCACTACTCGACAATCCCACCGCCTCAGAATTCCAATCCCTCCTCCCTCTGAACCTACAAATGTCCGAACTCAACGGCAATGAGAAACATGCCGAACTACCTACTTCACTCCCAACATCAGCTTCCAACCCCGGCTCTATCAGAGTTGGCGATTTGATGCTTTACGGCTCGCGAACCCTTGTGTTGTGGTATGAGGACTACTCGAGCAGCTTCACATATACGAGGATAGGGCGTATCGATGATCCGGAGGGATTGGTTGCGGCTGTAGGAGCGGTGCTGTTACAGTTGGGTTCGCTGCTAGAGGCGGTACTGTGGCCAGCACGCCCACTACGACACCACCACGATCGACGCCTTCGACTAGCCGAGCAGGCAGGGTCGGTATGAGGAGTCAGCGGTGGGGAGTAATATCTCTCATAAGCTTTCTTGGGTTAGTGTGCATCGTCAATTGCTAAGAAGGAAGGGGATTTGTTGTTTTTGTTCTTCATTTTGAAAAACTGTGTTGAATGGCGGTGAGAGGGTTGGCGGGAAAGACATCAGTGTTGTACGATCTCGCCCATGTCTAAAGTCTTTTATGATATTGAATGCTAGCCGTGATGAGGAAAGGACAACCAAATTTCAGGTCCTCGAGTTAGAAAACAGAGGGCTAACTCGGACTTGGTCTTTGGGCGTTGGCAAACAGTCTGAAGTGAAGGATAGACTATCCTCTCTGAAAGTTGACACTATTTAATTTGGAGAAATCGTTGTTTACGATGACGAATGGCTGAATCCTTTCCAGATATGGGACTTGAGATTCCGATATTGTGATTCTGACCTCGCTTAGATGTACCCGTCCGCGCAAAGTACTTTGAGCAACTTGATATGCCACAAAGGAGGCAGAAATCTACTTGGTGAGGAACGAAGAACACGAATTTAATGTTTCACCGCAATCGAGCATCTATAATGTGCATGCATGGGTCTTTGTCATCCCGGCTCCCAAACGTTGTTGTTAGTCCATGCTTTCCTATTCGTAACACCCAACACAGACTTTCCGATTTTGTTGGCACATAACAATACTTCCTCTCTTTCCATGGTCATGGCGTTACTTGGGTTTGGTCTATTTGACTCCCTCCCAGTAGAGCTTGGTGGGATGCTTGGTGTAAATCATGAGGCTCGGCACGAGTATTTGGAACTCAATACTGACTTTCTGCGTCTAGGGGATAGCCCCGGCATATATTTCAAGGCAGTACGCGATTTTATATTCATGGATGCCTTGTCTACGTTTACTCTACACATGCACGCAACGGCGCCAGACCAGCTTCTTCCCGTTCCAACGTTCAGGGACAATCTCCAAGGATTCGATTTCATACGGATGCTTGAAACGGGACATCAACTCAGAAACATCGCCGGCCTCACGCACGGAACTCACTGTTTTGTCGACCAGTCCATCTTAACAGGTTTGATTCATCCCATCATACCCCAGGCCATACATGCTGCGATTTGGGCAGCGCGACCAGTACTCAGACCAGGATTGGGATCTGGAATATCATGACTGCACACTACATGGGGTTTCAAAGACTGCACCACCCACAGTGGAGAGTTATTGATCGCATTTCTTTCGACCCCCGGGGACCCTTGGGCTGCCTGGGATTAAGAATGATGCAGTGACTTTCCTTATGTAGCGTATGCTTATCGGCAGCAATGTAAGACATGGAACGTGTAGGCCCTCGGCGCTTCTTCTCAACAGAACTCGATTTTTTTCAATGTCTTGAAAGTTACAGCCACAGTGTAGTTTCTTGGTATGTTTCTGAGGATGGGCTATCTATGTGGGAAGTTGGGTGCATCGCAGAACGTTGGTTCGCCGCGATCCTCTGTCTCTCGTCACTGGGTCAACTGAGCGATTACATTATCTTACATAGATGCTACTGCTTTGGTGTAGTGGTATCATTCCTGATTCCAGTGTGAACTGAATCCAGGCGGTCACCCGTTCAATCCGGGTACAGTTCACATTCCGTTGCTTCTTTTTTGTCAGAATACCTTCGTGTTAGAGACTCGAATTACGGTAGACCTTTTTGCAACTTACTTACCGAGCGTTGCTTCACTTATAAGGGTTGGGTAGAGTGAATTACGCATTCTGCAAACAGTGAGAGGGGCATGCAAGCCATTCTAAACGGCCAGTTCCAATGGGAGTGAGAGAACTCAGATCCCTACGCTTCATTAATGGTACTATGTAAGTAGCCAAAAGCTTTCACATTATATATTTATTGGTCTCTTTTAATCTCACGCCTGTGAGGGGCAGGTGCACAGTGCCTGGGAGACATTCCCATCAACCTGTTGCTTCAAATAGCAAAACCTTGATTGGAAGACGTAGAATAAACCCATTCAACTTGGACTGAAACTCTGATTATTGACTTCAGGTCACAAAATACATCTTGGTCGATGCGAAATTGAGGTTGCATACCAGGAGTGTTGAGCTCACTTTGATATCTTCTGTATTGGCAATATTTATGCAAACTCGTGCGAATGCCAGTAGACAAGCAATAAATGGGGCACCATAACCCACCAATGAATTCAATACTTTAAAGACAAAGAAGATAAAAAAGTTAATCGCCCAGGAATGCCAACCCGGAACAGACTTGGCGGTCACATGATCTCACCTACATACACGCTTCCAGCTGGTGAGCGGGATGACGGAGCTGTGAAGCCAGGGTCCTCGCCATATCAACAACACTGCCAACTACTGCAGCCCACCTCGTCAAAATCAAAATGGCTGGCTTCCTACGTGGAAAGCAAGCTGGTATCCAGAATGATCTATCCGCTGGCATTTTGCCAGAACTTTTTGCTCCAGATGACCAGGCACGATATGGAATCAACTCCCAGATTGGGTATGTTTGAAGCCTCGACGGACCCCGCGGAAGCTCACCACCAGCACTGCTAACCTCACTCCCCACCCAGGTCTTTAGCATACGATCCCATACAATCTCTCCTCGCCATAGGCACAAACGAGTCGAATTTTGGAAGCGGACAGATATATGTCTTTGGACAGAGGCGTGTTCAAGTCACCTTCACATTACCCCCGCCGAGCTTCTGTCAAGACCCTCCAGTTCTGCTCCGACCGCCTCATCAGCCTCGATTCGAAGAATGAAATCATAATATGGGACCTGGTACATCAGAAGAAGTTGGCATCATACACGCCACCAGGAATAGTGACTACGCTGGTCACAGATCCCATGCTTGACTGGGCACTGATAGGGCTTCAAAATGGAGAGATTATTGCATACGATTTGGACAGGGAGAAGTTGGCCCCTCTACGACTGCCGAATTTCTGGAGGGAACGAAGTCCAAGATCTAGACTGATGTCTATTGTCTCTATGCAATTACATCCTCGGGATATTGGCCAGCTCTTGATCGGATACACAGAGGGAGCTGTGATATACTCGTTCAAGCAGAACAAACCCATCAAGTACTTTCAGTACGAGGTACCTGTGGGAGCTCCTGGTGGAAATGCCGACCCTTTGTCACACAACACCGTACGGAAGCCGCAATTGGTACATGTTTTCTGGCATCCGACTGGCACATTTGTTGGGACGGCGTACAATGATGAAAGTCTCGTATTTTGGGATCCCAAGGATGGTCGCGTTGTGATGGCAAGGACCCTGTCAGACTCGCATGTTGACAAGCCAGGACAGCAATCTAACAGTTTTGGGAATACACCTGGTACTTTTGCCATAAAGGAGCCGTTCTCCAAAATTGCTTGGTGCTGTAAGGCCAACCCAGATGATACTGGAATCCTCATTGCTGGTGGCATGCCAACCACCGTCACAGAAAAGGGGCTCTCGTTCCTCGAGCTAGGCCCGACTCCAGTCTATTCCACTTCAACGTGGCAGATCCTCTCCACACATTTGGAAGCGAAGAAAACACATCTGCTTCCCACACCACCAGGCGCTGAAATCGTTGATTTCTGTCTTATTCCCCGCACTTCGCCTCATTTTGCTGGCGCTCAAGATCCAATCGCTGTCATTGCACTCCTATCTTCGGGAGAGCTCATCACATTGTCTTTCCCAAGCGGATACCCCATATCGCCTACCAATCAACTGCATCCTTCCGTTTCATTCGTTCATCCTTTCGCTACTTCCATGTCGATGACTCCAGTGGATCGTACACGATGGCTAGGTATGGTTGAGAACCGTCAGCAAGGTCCCCAATTAGTACGTGGTGGTGCAGAAGGTGTCAAGAATCTGAGAAGATATGAGGCGCGCAATATTATCCAGATGGCCCATGGAGATGGCACAGTTCGGATCTGGGATGCTGGTCATGATGATGAAATTGAGAACAGTGCTACATTGCAAGTAGACATTGCAAAAGCTCTCGACCGATACGACGACGTAAATATTACTTCGTTGAGTATGGGATCCAGCACAGGAGAGTTGGCTGTTGGTACCGCTACTGGTGAAGTGGTAGTCTACAGATGGGGAGCTAATAAGCTTTTCGGACGAGAGGCACCAAATGCTACACAGACTAAGCCTGGTGGCATTACAGACATTACTTCTCGTGCGGAGTCATCGCTGAAGGAAGGTCTGCAACCATTTATCTTGTATGACATGGCAAAAGGTCCCATCACTGCAGTCAAGATGTCAGATGTTGGCTTTGTAGCTATGGGCTCCGAAGGGGGCTTCTTGTCGATCATCGATCTCCGTGGCCCAGCCGTCATCTTCAGTGCTACCATGACCGACTTCGTGAAGTCCGACAAGCGTAGCAGTTTCATGAAGAAAGGAAGTAGTCAGACTTCCGGAAGACCAGACTGGGCAGTTACCATCGAATTCGGAGTCATGACTCTTGAAGGAGACAATTACTCCAGTATTGCATGCTTCGTGGGGACGAATCTCGGCAAGGTCATCACTCTCAAGATCCTTCCCCAGCAAAATGGAGGCTACACTGCTCAATTCGCTGGTGTTTCTGCTTTAGCAGACAGGATTATCTCCATCTCCCCGATTGTTGCCGATACTGGAAGACCTGCGCCGGCAACTGGAGCCGCTGTTGGGGCTCTCCGAACAGGCCAACAGACCCATGGCACACTTGTAGCTGGTAAACACTCTTTATGATTAGTTCCAACCCATGCTAACTTGTTTTAAGTTACCCAGACAGAAGTCCGCATCTTCAAGCCGGCAACCGCAAAAGGGGCTCACAAGACGTTCGATGACTTCCTCTGCGACGCTGCAAACGTAGTAGACTTCGAAGATCGTGGCCACGCTCTGGTGGGCGTCTTCGGAGACGGTACAACACGAGCCTTCTCCCTTCCAGCTCTCAAGGAAATCCGCGTCGCACCTCTTACCATGCTTGATAAAACTAGAACTACAAACTCAATCGTCACCACATCCGGTGATATATTTGGCTGGACCGGCCCTTCAGAAATAGCCATGCTCAGCGTCTGGGGCACCGGTCATGGCCTCCCCAAGTCCAACGACAAGATCTTCAACCCCGAAGCTTTGATTCCTCCTCGCCCGACGATCTCCAACCTGCAATGGATCGCAGGCACACAATATGTCAGCCCAACTGATCTCGATCTGCTCATCGGTGGACCAGACCGACCGCCAAGTAAACGCATGATGGCAGCGGCCGCAGCTGAAGACAGGGCGCGCTCAAGCGGCCAGGGTTCAAGTCGGGCACCACCTGGTACGGTTTCCACAGAAGGATGGGGCGACTACATGACCAGACAATTGAATGAACGGACGGAGAAACTGAATATCATGGGCGACAGCACAGATAAGATGTTAGAGAATAGCCAAGGGTGGGCAGACGATGTGAACAAGTACGTTTCGAAGCAGAAGCGAAATATGGTTCTTGGTGGGATTACAGGGAAGTGGTTTTAGTAGATGGATCTTCATTGCTTCTAGTGGAGGGATGGGCGAGGGAAAGGCGTTCGGTATGTATTTTTGGCGTTGAGGTTGTGCAGAGATAGTGGAGATTATCTTTTGCGGAGGATTTACATTGTATTAAAATGAAGCCTGAAGCGTTGAATTCCAAGATATTGTTTTGCAGGTTTGCCAGAATACCGCGAACTGAAAGGTGCCTCGTATCCCTCGCTATTACGTTGTTTCTGATTACATACTGGGGTATATCGCACTAATACTTGGAGTGCTATTTGAATACAAATTTAATTTCTGAATTTCTGCCTCTAACCACAATGCATGAGCATCGGGATTATGCATCGGGACTGATATATTTTGATGAAATGTGGGTTGCGTAGGCTCTTGAATATGGTCATGCTGCGGAAGAGGACGTGTTGAGTCGGGGATGGACATTAAGTGGGTTGTTACTTCGATATATTTGGAGGTATAGTTGTGAGAACTGAATCTGAAGTGAGAACCTCGTAGACAAATAAGCTTGAAAGTACTCGAGGTAATCAATGTTTCATGATATTAAACTTGGCTCCAGCACCGCACTTCTCCAACATGCCTGCAAACACCAAATGGCATCTATACCCACAAATTAAAGACCCTGTATCATGCCTTCGACCACGGAAAAACATCTTTGTTCTATCCTTACAAGATTTTTAAAGTATCGATATTAGAGATAAATCAGGATCCCTGGTATGCCGCGCTCTTTTTCAATGATTGCGCTTTAGAAGGTGTGGCAAGTTGACTGGGACTTTGCCCCATCATCCTCTCCTCTACTAGAGTACCTAACTTACGTATGAGACATGGGATTTCCCATTTCCATGCAGACCATGCTACCAATTAGTTCTCTCCTCCAAAGAGCCCGTAATACAAACAAGATTGGAAAATAGCCACCTCAAGCGTTCAACCGCAAGGCCGGTATGTTGGACTAGAATGTTAAAGGGTGCAAAGTAAGAGAAAGCAATATTTAATTTGGACCCTTCGAACTTTAACTTTAATTAGGTTGGAACATTAGGGAGAGGAAGAAGGAAGCATCGAGGAAGCATGACTAAAGTATAATAGACGATAATAGTTAATGATCGAGGCTGTAACTCGATCATAATACCTGTTTGAAAGATAATAGTCAGCGATCAAGCATGTAACTCAATCATGATTCCCGTTTGACTATGAGTAGTAGTCACTTGATGTGAAGTGGTCGTTGAAGTTAACAAGGACAGAGCAGTTTTAGCGAGGAAGCAACAATACTCCATCATTTCACTCGCTTCACCCCTTGTCCCATCAACAACGCATTAGAGGGCTCTAAAATCCACTCTACCAGTAATCTACTCTCCCAGTAATAGTAACACTTTGGGGACTCCAAATGAAGTGCAAAATATACGAAATCTCGTCACGTGTCTGGGTAAAAGTGGAGCGGGTCTGCGGCGCAGAACTTGGCGTCATGCTCTCTGCGTTTCTCACCGACCAGAATGAAAAGTCGACAAGCATCACCGACACGGATTGGTCGTGTATGATGAATACTACAGCCAAGAGGATCTGTGGAGACCATTGCCCAAGGCTTGGAACCCAACGTAATGCGGCCCGACGTTCAATTCCCTGACGGCCCTGACCCGAACAGGCAGCCGTTTGAGGGGGCGGATGAGGCGCAGAGTTAGACCTGGAGATGCATACAGTAAGTCCAGCATGTGTGGTGATTGACCGTGCATAGGCCACACAGCAAGAGGCTGCAGTCTCCCAGAGCGAGCCTTGCGGCTCAGCCAAGCTGGGAATATCCATAGAAACCTCGTCGCCCACTCTTTGCTTTCCAATCTTCTTCATGGATTCTCTCCGTTGTCACACCGATTTCAATTCTTGTACGCCTTGACACAAACATGACGGGAGTGCTAACCACAGAGGAGCTGCTCAAGAGGCTTGATGAGCAACACCAAGCCTACCTCACCACTTTTCGACAGGTCCACGAGGCTCTGGCTAAGACGGCATCTGGACAACACCAAGTGCTACCTTCCCCAGTTCCCACGTCCCCAGAGACGGCAATAATTTCCCACGCATCACCCTCAAATGTGATGCTAACTCGAGCATCGACTTTCCCCACACCAGTCTCGCCAATCCCACCACTATCACCAACTCCCAATTCACCAGGGCTCTCGGTTGCAGTCCCTAAACGACACAGACGATCCTTTTCCGAACTTGATGGAGAGAGGCCTGTGACAGTCCACAGCAGTGTGTTGACTGGGGATAGCGACGAGAGCGACAATGACGACGAACTCTACGTACAAACCCCACTACCCTCCTACAAGTACGACTACGAAGACCTGAGAAGTCATTTGAAGACATATACATTCAACGAACATGGAGACGTTTTGCTGGATACGGTGGTTCATAACAAACGGCTGCTCTATCCGTCGCTCTTCCCAGAGTACCCCGACGACGAACGATGGCATCTTTCGCACTATTCGGTATTCGACGTTTCGACGGATGGAGCCCCGCTATCTCGAAGAGAAGTCGTGAAAGATGGAACAACCTCAATTGACTCTGCTGTTTGGCAGGCTATTCAGGTAGGGTATGAAATATCTGAAAAAGATGGCAGGGCTGACGAGGTTTAGGATTTAAACACGGATCCGGATTCCCAAAGACCTGCAGTCGGTCGGATTACCATTGTTCGAGAGCCTTCTCCAGTCATGCTCGGCGCTCTACATTTGGCAAATAACAAAGACTTTGATATGGATGAGCTTTTCCAGTACCTGGTGGAAGAAGATAAGTCTACGGTGTGTGCTTCCTACACGTTCTGCAGCCACGAACTGACAACGGTAGGCGCACATCCCAGGTCGATCATTTTCTCCTGACCACCGTCGACAAAGATCCTTTGTATTCGAATTCGAGTACGTTGCTCGGGCGATAGCCATTTCCTACATTTTCGCTGTCCCAAGAATAATTTATTCCCAAGTCTGTTTAAATGACATGTAAACGAATAATTGCTGACTTCCCGACCCTCCAGTTATTTCACAATCGTTGGCGATGAGGTACAGCCGATGCCTTGGCAAAGATCTGACTCGGCTGAGAAGATCCTCAGGAAAGGCGAAGGGCATATTCCAATATCTCGGTGTAGTTCTGTTGTTGCATTGTCATTGGGAGGTCATCCAATTAGGAAACTGAGAAACCCCGCTCGCAAGGCAAGGACGCAACATGGCTTTGTATATGACCCATGGGCTCCCTGGCAGGTATTGAATATCCAATGCTACCCTGATCACAAGCACAGCATGGATAGTCATGATTCTACAAAACACTATGTCAATGGCCCTGAAGCATTTCTACACACGTTGCTTGCCGAGTTTCGGGATGCCCAGAAACGTTTCGAGGATATTTACAGAAAGATTAGCAAGCTTGTGACACCACCGGTAAGAGCACCTAAGACACTACGTGACACAAACCATAATCCCACGGGAGCTACTTGAGAGCAACCCAATTGTGACCGAGGCTAACTTGGCAGGCCGATTTCATGTTCAGCGGGGATTTGAGAGACAAATTGCTATTTGAAGACGCAGAATTCACATATTCAAGACGATACTTCTGGGCCTACCAAACTTTGGGTTTGATGAACGACAGCATCAAAGCCATTATGGATGCATACGAAGATACTTTCACGGATGAGGTCTGGGAAGGAAAGCACAAAAGTCTTTGGCCAATGATCGACCAAGATTCCCCTCGAAACGTCTACTGGCGGAAGAGAATGGCAAGCCTCAAGAAAGAATTCGATAGGGAAATGAAGAACATGTCTAAAATGTTCGAGGAGAACGACGATCGGAGGAAGGAGATCCGAACTCTGCGTGATCAGCTTTTCTCGGGGACTTCGGTGCTGGAGAGTAGGAAGAGTGTGGAATTATCTGCCGTCACTATTCTCCAAGGCCATAACATCAAACTTTTGACATTGGTAAGTGCGAAACCTCAAGATCGACATCGAAACCCTAAATTCAAAACAGGTCTCAATCTTCTTCCTGCCTCTCACGTTCGTGACCTCAGTCTTTGGAATGTCAAACATGCCAAGCGAGATACAATTTAAAGATTTCGCCATCACCATGGTCACCGTTTGCGTCCCCTTCTTCCTCCTCATCGGCTCCCTCAACACAACTTCCGGCATGGAGTTTTGGCGTTCCAAATGGCACATCATGCTAGCCTGGATTTTCCGCAACCCAGAACTCCTGCTCGAAGAAACACCCAAACCCGACAATGGGGATAATCCTTGTAAGCTCTCCCTCCCTCCCTACCTCCTACTCAGGACTTGATTCCTAATTCAATAAACCATAGCGGGATTTCGCAAAAAGCGCACCTTCTCGGGATCAGAAGCCACGCAAGCAATCAACATCCGCAAAGCCCAGGTTGAGCTCCGAAAACGCTCATCTATCTCCCTCAGCAGTATCAAGGACCAAGTTCCTTCATCCACATCCAACTTACCGCCGCAGATCGAAATTTCTAGTGAAGAGATCAGCAGTGGTCAAGCCTCTAACAATTCGATTCCGCCGAAGGGAATTGCGCACGTGGTGTCTCCGATTACATCGACGGAGAAGAAAGGGAAGCCAACACTAAGGGAGAAAGGCCCTTCGTGGTGGGAGAAATTGAGGAATAGGAGGAAGAAATCTAGTTTGGGTCAGGAACAGAATGTATAGTATCGTACGACACGAATATATATGTTCTCATATCCCGAACGAGATTGCACCAAATCCTTTGAAGCATCTCACAGGAGCCTTCCTCATCGGGCCATGTCACTATTTTTTTCTTTTTCTTTTTCCGGATCATTGCATCGATTCATACCAGGACTGACTAGTCACCACCGGGAGCTTCTGTTTCTAATACTATGCATATAGAAGCAGGAAACTGCATATATATCAGTTCATTTGTCACGCTTTGTGGCTGTTCCGTCAACCAATGAAACAGGAATGTACTAAACCCCACTTTCCTTAGGGAACATCACGATCCAACCTCACAAATCAGAAGTAACGTGCTTGATACGGTACTTATATATATACCATTGCGAGATCTAGAAATGGAGTTCCTGGAAACATACCAGTATGTTCCACTCGTCGGACCTGATTCTTTCCGCCTAATCATGCTTCACCCGTCAGCTAACCTCGACGACCCCGTCCGCTGCGATCTCCAGAGCGCAAGCCTTGTCGAATACGATCTATCAATATCATCTTACTATATCGCCCTTCCTATGCGTGGGGTGAATCTTCTGTCTGTGCGAGTATCCATGTCGGTAGCCATCAACTATCGATAACTAGGTCCCTCCATTCGGCCTTGCAGCACATTCGAGACACCAAAACAGCATTACTGGTCTGGGCAGACGGTATATGCATCAACCAATTCGATTTCATTGAGAAGAACACACAGGTGAAGCAGATGGGACGGATTTTTGCTCTCGCCCGCCACACTATTATCTTTTTGGGAGAGGGTACGCCTCCCTCAGACCAGGTCATGGATGTTCTTTGCAGGGCAGCACATTCAACTTCCTGCAGCAGCGAACGTTCGGCACTAGTGAATAACACGCCTTCGCGAGCAAATAAACGGAGCAAGCTTCCCGATGTGCCGGAAGATATTAGGCTACTTGCTGACCAGACCATTCTGCAGCGGCCTTGGTTCACGCGCGTGTGGGTATTGCAAGAACTAGTCTTATCGCTAGATCCTTGGATCCAAGTTGGGCTTAAGCGCGTCCGATGGGATTTGTTCGCTGGGATGCTTATAAACCCAAGAATCCCGGAACATAGGATCAAGGTCTTGGTGGATATGTCAGAGGCGAGAGCGATCGAAGCATCTTGGGAGTTTGGAAATGCACAGGGTGTGGATGAAGAACCAGTTAAGAGCGGGTATCTTTTGAAGATTCTTTCCTCGAGGCGGTCGCTAGGAGTGACGGACCCGCGAGATATGGTGTATGCCCATCTCGGGCTCTTGGGAAGCCGTCGAGATAGCACAGGTCATAGGAACCTGTTTGTTGACGTCAACTACGGCAAATCAATCCGGGAAGTTTATGTTGACGTGGCGGTGTCATTCCTGCACTCAAGAAGCAGGTTGGACATTTTATCCCATGTGGAGGATGTTCTTCTCGAGTTGCGTCGAAAACACCTACCATCATGGGTGCCAGACTGGACATCTCCGCATGTATCTGTGCCCACAAGCATCCGCAGCACCACGGTCGAGGGTACAGGTGACGCTCTACTAATTCTACAGGATGCTGGAATACTTGCGTGCACTGGCTCCATAGATGGCATGGTCGAATTCATCCGAGACGACATGCCACCTTTGATCGATCTGAGAGTACTTCTTCAACAAGTCATGTCCGGTTTCCCGGAGGGGACATCTGTCAGTGAAGCGATCGGACTAAGAGTCTACAACCACTTGTATTACTATCTTCAACAATGGATGGGATCCGAGAACAAATATTTACCACTTATGCCAACATCGAGAACCCACCACCGAGCCGGTGAATTCATCCTGGGGAGGCTCAAGGCTATATCGAACCCCGAACTTCAGTCTGGGCACACAACACTCCCAGTCGTTGAACCATATCGACGACACCAAGATACAACATATTACAACTCGGAAGTTATCAACTATCTCATACTTGGAATGACCGATCTCCACGGCCCTGGCTGTTTTCCCGGAAAGCGAATGGCATTTCTTGATAATGGCGGCATAGCGCTAGTTCCACATTCCACACGAGTCGGCGATATCCTCTGCACGCTGGACGACAACTATGGTCCCTATGTAGCAAGAAAGACAACGGACATTAAGGTGTCCGACCCCCCACAGCCAAGCAGCAACCTACCTAATATCCATGATTCTGGGTTAGAAGGCTTAGACGCAAAAGTCATTTCATTCTTCACCAAGAGCAGACACTTGGACAGCTCTCGTTTCGCGTCTTCGAATTCAGAGGCGAAGGTTGAGAACTTCCACTTCATTGGCGCAGCATCCGCTTGGATGCAACTGCGCGACATCCCGCCTTCTAGATCCGCAAGTTCGACGGTACTGAACCTATTCGCTTTTCGTTGACTGCTTTTATACCAGATACACAACTATCAGCTTCAGATCGCAGTCGATTTTAAAGCTTTTAGCAACTGATTCGAACCGCCCTTTTCGATACTTGCTAAGGGGTATACTTTCATGTGGAGTTGTTCGAATCGATAGTGCTACGATCGGACTTTCTCGTACCCCACAAGAACTAGTCAGCTTCTAGTACTGCTGATGTTATGACTTATAGATAAGTCCGGGGGAGAGGGCTTGTATTTGAGATTAATGATCACTAATTTTGGTAATTCTTGCTATCGATCTAATGTAAGTAACCTGGCATCTTCTTTGAGGTATATGTTTAGGGAGAGGAGCTATTTCGCTAATGAGCGACGATAGCTTTTGACAGGGGCGAGGGGCGCAAGGCGCTGGCCAGCAGAAGAATGAAATCATGTAAATAAACAACTCGTCCACAAAGCTTCACTTCTTAGTAACATTATTAATTCTTATCAAAATACGTTTATTTGGGATGTCTTTATATAAAGGCTTTGAAAACTAATCGTCAAGATGCTTGATTTTCGTTGGTTTCAAAGTTTCGTTTGGGCCGTAATAAACTGTTCGATTTCGTATTATGTGGCCAAGTCTGGGTTTTGCAAAATTGATTTTTACTCAATGGATTTCTAATTGTGATAGCTTCTTATCCCTGGTAAGCTCACAGGGTTCGAACTAGCTGTACCTTAAACAATTGCGTAAATTAACCGAATTACATCTCTTAACGTACACACCTCGATTTTTGCTTCTACTGCGTAGAAGACACCTTGACTTGATTAGTAAAGTCTCCAGCACATGCTGTGACTCAAGACTGCCCCGGCATGCAAGCCACAGCGTGTCTACTGCACACGCACAAGCTTATCCTAAGCCATTGTCTAGTAAGAATTAGGTAGCCATATTCCACCACAAAGACTGTGAAGAGGTGCGCTGCATAGCCCGTTTTTCAACTCCCGATTCCGCCCGCAAAATTGATCACCTTCGGGCGGAGACAGGACTGGTTCGCAAGATTAGGCGAGAACGACGAAAAGGGATAGGTAGGATCGGGTCAGACGACTATTTGGACGGGAAGGAAAAAGGAAAAGGTGGATGAGGCTAGGGAGTTAAGTCCGTTGGAATTCGGGCGAGAAGTTAGTTGTGAGGCGAGAAGTTAGTTGTGAGACGAGAAGAAGACGGGTATATAATGAATCGAGATACAGATTTAGGGGATTGATTTATTGCTTGTTATGTTGACATATTACATTCAATTGAGTAAATTACTTGCGTACTTTGAGTTATCGAAGGCTTTGGTTCACATAGTAGCAGATATTACTCGTTGAGTTCCAGCCACATCAATTTGTTTCCATCGGCACTTGAGTTTACCGAATCAACAAAGCCAGTTCTATCTATACGGCTAAAGCAACAATGGCCAACCCAAAACCAACATTCGTCTTCGTCCCAGGTGCGTGGCACAAAGCCAGCTGCTGGTCAAAAGTGACTTCCCTCCTGTCAACACACGGTTACAATTCCTTGACGCCCACACTACCATCCACGCTCGGCGATGCCTCCGCCACATTCTCAGACGACCTGAACGCCGTACGCTCAGCCATATTATCTGAAACGACACAGGGGAGAGATGTCATCGTCGTAGTGTGGTCCTACGGAAGTATTCCTGGCGCAAGTGCAATCAAAGGATTGACGAAACCCAAAGCAGGACGAGAAGTACCGAGAGATGGTGAGGACATGGACGGACATGTCATAGGCTTCGCCATGATAGCAACCGGTTTCTGCGTAACCGGCCTCGATTTTCTCTCCAGCGGCGGCGGCAAACCACCACCGTTCTGGGAAATTTCCTCATCCGGCTTCGCGGATTTCACGATCGATTCCAACGGTATACGTGAGTTGTTCTATCATGATTTATCTGTTGAGGAGGGAGAGAAGTGGGTTGGAGAGGTGACGAAGCAGTCGTTGAAATCGCTTGCTGAAGGGGGGGAGTTTGTGTATGCTGGGTGGAGGGATGTGCCGTGTTGGTTTTTGGGAACGAGAGAGGATAGGGGATTGCCGTTTGAGATGCAGAAGTTGTTGGTAGGGATGGCGCGGGAGCAGGGTGGAGAGGTTACGATGAGGGAGGTGGAGAGTGGACATGCACCGATGTTGAGTAGGCCGGGGGAGACAACGGAGTTTTTGCTGGAGGCTGCGGGGGCTTTTGTTGGATAGGTCGGTGATGCCTTGAGTAAGGTTGCAGAATGATGCAAAACAATATTCGGGAAGAGACTGAAAGGTGCATGTAAGATAGATGAATGGATGACAAACTCCTCTTAGTAGACTCTTGATAGTCGGTCCTCCTCCTGTGAATCTGCGGGCTCTCGATTACAGTTGTGGTCGTTTACTTATCTGGGATGCTTCTACAACCTGCGATCGAGGGGTGTGTGAGGCTCGAGGCCTACCTACTTAGACATCAAGCTATAAAATGCTAGCATAGTTGGAATTTGGTGGTTGTTGGGCTGAGTTGCGCTGCACTAGTGTGGGGGCAAACACCGGGACATGATGAGCTTCGATCACATGGCTTTCATGTAAAGGCGGATGTACGAACAGGATAAGAGAATTTGTATATATGCGTGATCATCATTTATTCCATGCCATCTGCAGAGGCGGCTCATCCATCCATAAGGCATTGTCGAAACTCCTCCCCTAACGAAATCTAAACAAAGTATGCTTGTAAAGTCATGGGGTATAGAGAAATCAGTGGGCCATAACAGCGTCGGCTTGAACTGGGACACTGCCGTTGGCGTGAGGCTTCTCAACACCATCCATGTCCATATCAGCATCGCCCTCGCCGGCAACCTCTTCTTCCTCCTCGAGCTCTTCATCCTCGCTTCCACTGCTCTCAGCCTCAAGATCCTCGCTTCCGTCATCAGACTCCTCAACAGCAGCATCACCCTCAGCTCCAGCCATCTCAGAATCTTGCTCCATAGCATCAGGATCAGCAGCTGCTGCCTCACCACCCTCAACGACATCCTCTTCTTCATCCTCAGCCTCCTCAGCTCCGTATTGATCTCCATCAGCGACTAGGTCTGCCTCGGGTTGCTCGGGTGGGAATTCAGCTGGAGCAGATGCCTCGGAGTCCCTGTGTAAATTGTTAGATAATGCCAGGTGTTCCCCGCTGCTGCCTAACGTACCACTTGATAGCAAATCGGGTGACTCTTGGCTTCTCTGCAAGGACATTTCGGCGGACCTTCTCAAGGATGGGCTTGGCTGGTGGATCGGCATTGAGCTCCTCAGAGTCATACTCGTTGTTGACATAGTATCCAACACGAACGAACTCACGACCATCGTATGCGCAGGTGAGGAGGATGACGGTGACACCAAGGATTTCGGCATCTGGAATACGGCTGGTATTTGGTGGATCGGCCTCAAAGACGAACTTGTTTACACCAACTGGAATGGGACCGACGAGGAGGGAGTCGAGTTCTTGGTCATGCTCATCGCTAGTATTGTTAGATGTGTCTTTGTCCCTGGAAAGTGAGGGGGATGCGTACGAAGTAGCAGATCCAACATAGGTCAACTTCCATTCGAGATCTGCGAAGAGGTATTAGCGTTTCGACCTCGTCTTGTATTGCATATGCAGTGTCACTTACCCTTTTGAAGTGGCTCCAAGCATTCGAAGGTGATCTCGAACTCATAAGAGTCTCCAAACTTGGCTGGGTTGTTGAGGACATTGACGCCCAGAAGAGATACGACAGACATCTTGACGACGGGGGGGGGTTTCTTGTAATGGGTGCGGTGTTGTATGTTTGTTGTTGTTTTCGTTGTTTGTAGTTGTAGAGGAAACCAAAATTCGCTCGAGCGTGGGGATCGCACGAGACTTAAATATGGTGGTGGGAGATGTGGTGAAAGAAGGTTGTTTGGGGTTCGAGGAAGACGCGAGAGAGGTGAAGTTGCTGGTCCAGAGGTCGCGTCGGTCCTGACCGCGCTTTCCTTGGCAATCGAGATTCAATAAAGACAATCACGTGGGAACACTAGTCCATTCCCGGACCAGATTTCAATTCCTCTTTGAAAGGCTGATTGCTTCAAGGTCTCCAGCTACGAATAACCTCATTCCTTCATCATACCACGACAACCACCACGTTGACCACGACGCCTTTGCCACCTTTGTTCCTTTCCCAGCACCACAGCTTAGTTTTTAAGAGCGCGTATCTGCTGCGCATCTGCCCCTTTGTTTCCAACAAACAGGTCCGCCCTCTTCTTGCAAACTCTAGACAGCATGCTGACACGCGACAGTCCAGATCCCCTCCAACCATTCCGTTCTTTCCAGGTTCCGATCAACTCACATACAATCTTTACAATGGGGGAGGAAGATGCAGAGATAGCTCTCTTGCAGCATCAAATGCAGGCAGGGCAAGATGGCATGGCTTGGGAAGATGAGGGCGCAAATGGGGTCGCAGAGGGCGAGCAACCTTCAAATACTGAACATACAAACGATCAAGATGTCAAAAGAGAAAATGTTGCAGATGACCAAGTTCTTCGTGCTTTATCTTCTTCAGGATCTGCTGCGGAATCCGATGGCGGCGACTATGACCCTGCTTCTCTTTCTACACTTCCTGCAATTACTGTCGCAGGTCAAGTTGAATCGAGATCAAGTTCAAGAGGATCAACTCGAAAACCGAAGACTGTGGGAGGATTCATCGCTGATGATTCCGATGAGGAGTACGATGCAGCAACACCAGTGCAGGCCGTGGGAGGTTTACAGCCAGCAGCAACTAACAGCTCTTCTCGAGCACTTTCCCCTTCTCCACTCCACAACTCTGTCACCCCGCAAGATATGCCAACAACTCCCGAGGATCAAGGTGATTCAAAGGCTTCGCAATCTTCATACAATCTTCCCATGAACACAAGTGTTACTGGGGCTACTTCTGTACCAGCTCCAGCAGCACAGGTACTGACCTCTGCAGCTCCGGCACAAGATGTGTCTCTTCCAAAGGCTCGCCTTCCACATGACAGAGTCGGCATACTTGAAGATCGGATCAAGGAGGACCCTCGAGGAGATCTGGATGCTTGGCTGTCCTTGATCAGTGAACATCGCAAGCGCAACAAGCTTGACGATGCGCGCGTAGTATATGAAAGATTCTTCAAAGTGTTTCCTCAAGCTGTGAGTGACCCGAATCCCCTGGAGGAATGCTTTGCTGATATGAATTAGGCCGAAATATGGGTTGCGTACACAGAAATGGAGCTGGAGAACGACAATTTCAGCGCCGCCGAGAACATATTCGGTAGATCTTTGTTGACAGTGGCCAATGTGCAGCTTTGGTTGGTCTATTTGAATTACATTCGACGCAGAAACGACTTGACGAACGATGCCACTGGAACCGCACGAGCCACTGTCTCCCAATCCTACGACTTCGTCCTGGCCAACATCGGGATCGATAAAGATTCTGGTAGATTATGGCAGGAATATATACAATTCATTCGAGGTGCACCAGGCCAAATTGGTGGTAGCAGTTGGCAGGACCAGCAAAAGATGGACCAACTTCGAAAGGCCTATCAGCGCGCCGTAAACGTCCCAATGTCCTCCCTAAATGGCCTATGGAAGGAATATGATCAATTCGAGATGAGTCTCAACAAAATTACTGTAAGTGGACGAAATCTGATTGCAATATGCCAAGCTAACGTTGCATAGGGCCGTAAATTTCTACAAGAAAAATCCCCTTCATACATGTCTGCCAGAAGCGCAAACACAGCTTTGGAAACTCTCACCCGTGGTCTTATAAGAACGACTCTTCCCAGGTTACCACCTGCTCCCGGATTTGAGGGCGATCAAGAGTACCAGCAACAAGTCCAGTTATGGAAGGGCTGGATTTCATGGGAGCAAGAAGATCCATTGGTGCTGAAGGACGAGGAGCCTGAGATCTACAAGCAGCGAGTCCTGTACGTTTACAAGCAGGCAGTCATGGCTTTGAGATTCTGGCCAGAGATCTGGGTTGATGCGGCTGATTGGTGCTTTAATAACGGCATGGAGAAGGATGGAGACACTTTTCTTGATGATGGTTTCCTGGCCAATCCAGAAAGCTGTCTGATGGCCTTCAAGAAAGCAGATCGTCTCGAGTCCACACTGTCAACAGGTGAAGCCGACAAGAGTTTAGCGGAGCGGGGTGCAATTGTTCGTGCGCCTTTTGACAAACTCCTAGATACCCTGTACGAAATGGCCAAACAGGTGAAGGTTCAGGAGACTGCTGAGTTGAAGAAGGTTGAGGAGACCCCATATGTTGATGACATTGATGCTTCCATCAGAGCCATCACTAAAGCGGATGATGATGAGGATGACGATGCTGATACTCAGTATCAAGAAGCTGCCAAAGCTGCAAGACGTAAGGTTGTTCAAGAGAGCTATGCGCAGCAGACAGAGCTTCTTTCTCGGACAATTTCATTTACGTGGATTGCGCTGATGAGATCCATGCGTCGGGTCCAAGGAAAAGGATCTCCGAAGGATTCCGGGAAGGATGCCGTAGGTGGATCAAGAAAAGTCTTTGCAGACGCAAGAGGCCGTGGAAAGCTTACCAGTGATGTTTACGTTGCTGCTGCTTTGATTGAACACCACGTTTACAAGGATCCAGCCGGTACGAAAATCTTCGAGAGAGGAGCCAAATTGTTTCCGGAGGATGCTGGCTTTACTTTGGAATACCTGAAGCACCTGCTGTCCATCGGAGATACTACGAGTGAGTCATCACGTTATTTAACAAAGGGTATTGCTAATGATCAAATAGACGCTCGAGTCACATTTCAGACAGTGGTCAGCCGCTTGACACAAAAGCCTGAAATGGTATCAAAATCAAAGGCGCTTTACGCATACTTCCACAAGTACGAATCCCAGTACGGCGAGTTATCTCAGATTGCCAAGTTGGAGCAAAGAATGGCGGAGATCTTCCCTGACGACCCGAAGCTATCTCAGTTCGCGGCAAGGTATAGTGCAGAGGGATTCGAACCAACTGGAATTCGTTTGATTGTCTCGCCCGCCACGCAGACTCGGCCTAAGGGAGTTATGCAATCTATCGAACAGCCACAGCCTGTCATGCAGGTCAGCCCACGCCCTCAGTACGTGCAAGAAGCAAGTCGAAGTCCAAGACCCCAATACCTTCAGACAACCAATTCGCCAAAGCGACCTTTCCCGGTTGAGGACATGGAGAACGACCTCAATCGGCCGCGTAAGCTTGCTCGAGGGGAGTCTCCGCTAAAGGGAGCAGCTGGTCGACGACTTGATCAGCAGAAGCGCCTCCAACAAGGTACTCCTTCTTGGAACGCGCCTCCATTTGTGGTGCCTCGCGATATCACATTCCTACTCAGCATCATCCCGCGAGCTGATCTGTATTCCGCCACCAAATTCAAACCTGAGGCTCTAGTCCGTCTCCTCCAAGACGCAATCGTCCCAGACTACAACACGTGGAAACAAGCAAAGGAAGAGTCTCAAGCCCCTCCTCCTCCGCAAAGATATGGTAATAATATTTCCTCCACCGCCATGAACAAACCCAAGACGTATCAAAGACAGCAGAAGCAGTTCCAACCACATCCCAACCCAGTGGAAATGAATGGCAACGGCTTCTACGATCCGGAATATCGAGGTTCTCCTGCTCCTGCCTACTCTAGTCCTCCGGGGTGGCATGGTTATGCAGGAATAGCTCCCGAATATCCGTCACCACCAAGCATTCAACCGACACACGTAACATCAGAACCAAGTAGATCTGGTGGTAGTTATTACGGGGTTGAATCTGGTTTTGGTAATAGGAAGCCTACTGCCCCTCCTCTCCTATGGCCCGCTGCTAGTTGGTATTGAAGTTGGTCAGGATTCATTTGCTAACTTTGGTTTGCAATCAGGGTACTACGGTCGATAATTTAGCCGTCCAGAAAATCACTGGGCAGAGCCATTCGGATAGCTAGTCCCGCTACGCTTCAACCTCCTTCCTTCGGTAGGCAAACGCGACGTAGCATACCAACTACTGGATCGGGCAAGGTATATTGGGCTGGGTTTTGAGGGAGAGCATGGTTGTTGGATTGATACTTACTTGTATTATACGGGATGGTTTGGGTATTCTAAAGCTAAAGGGAAGGGAAACGTATTACGGGAAAGGGGTACGGTCAAGGGAGGTTCTTCAGCTCTTTACGTTTGTTTTTTGCATGCATGAACCAATTTCTTAATGAGGGGAGGGGGTTGAGTTTTCCCTTCACAGCAGGACTCAAAATAGTCTGGGAGCCTTGGGATGCATGGCGTTTCTGGTGGACTGCAAAAAATGTATCATAGAAACCACTCACGCAGGCGATACACGCGATGCTATGGCAATTCAAAGAAAAATGAAATGGAATGAATCCCGCATTCATGCTTACTTACGGGGTTCGTGATGCATAATTCAGGTAATATAAATTTCCGACTTTCTTAAGTATTTTAAATAATTACCTGACGCAGTGCCAAACCAAGATGGTTTGGAGTTAAATAGAGCACTTCATAAACTCCATTCTAGAATTAAGGGAAATTGTAATTTTACTGAGGCATTTAAATTCTGCTTTCTAATTGGCAATATTCAAAAAAGGCTACTCGTGACATGCGCTAAGGGAATACTATAGGAGGTTCAGGACCAGGGAGAGGTAGAAACCACGCCTTCGGCTAATCCGTACTATCCCCCCTCAGTACGGACTAAGCGAAGCTATTGTTTATAACAGGCACATAACGGGCAAACAGCTTGCCTGGTCTGATTCAAATCTATTTCAACGATCAACTTGAAACATATAATAGGAGAGACATAAATTGGAAACTATAGGCGCTTGTATCGAGTGGAGTTGATTAAAAGCCATGCCTAGTTGAAGATCTTTACCGCATCAATAGCAATAGCGTCTCAAGATCAACATCCAGTTCGCAGCTGGAGTTCTTCGATCTGTCTGAAACAGTCAGCTAAATCTTCTAAAGCAGATTCACGGAAGGGATCATCATACTGCCTTCCCCTAAAATAAGCATAGTTCGTGAGCTCGAGGGATCAGACTCCCGAACAATTATTCCTTGACCAACAACTCTAAGGTCTTTGCTTTCGCTCGCCGAACGAACAATAACATTTCGGTCTTCAATTCACCAATCGAACAGATCATATCCCCACATTGGGCTACCATTGGTGCAATCCCTGATCCACCACCGAATGTCGTATAAGCTCGACACACACCTTCCGAGCTATGAGAGGTCCAATCTCGCAACGAGTCGGTGGATATGGGGAGACTTTTATCCGAAACTCCCTTGCAACAGGGGGCAATTGGCTGTGTGCGATGGGAGTCTTCAAGTATAGCATAACATAGATCATCATGGAGATTGTCGAACAGTGGCGAAGTGTCCGGAATGTTTTCCACAAATTTGCTATCCTCATGCAATAATCTTTGTTCACTCAGAAGCTCGACTTCGCATTCACTAGGCAGCATGCAAATCAAAGGTCCAATATCCTTCACGGTATCCCAGATTCGCAAAGATACCGTGCCTGAAAGGTTCAAAAGCCCATTGGATTCCATTTTGGACCTCAGAGTCCGAAGTGAGCAGAAGCTGCGCGTTTTCTGGTCCCACATAGAGTCTTCCAGAAGTCACTGAACAGTGCGCAGTAGATGCGGATCATCTGCGAATCGAAAACGACCACTGTGATCGAGTGAGATGTGAAACTTGATGAAGGCCATGTAGATATCAAATGTGTCTTTAGAATAATCCGGTTTGATGTCAAATTTGTTGTTGGATAGACTCAAGAGGCCATATATTTTGTCGCGTGTATCGCAGCATTGAGAGCTGCAATCCGAGCATGTCAGAATTAACTGCGAAAGTGAATAGCCATCATCGTGCGCCAGATTTCCTCTGTGACAGATGATTGACCATGCTGGAGTTGCCCAGCATGACGATCGCGATTCCGGAGATGTCCCCATAGAGTCGGGTGTCTTGAGTCCAAAGAACATTAGTAAGTGCCATACGTCTCGACCCACATAGCACTGCCAAGCGCGATGTTGCAAGGACCTCCTGAATGATCCATACCCTTCTCCAGTATGGACGTTCGCACAAAGCTAATAGTGCTTTCTTGAATCTCTTGGACAAACCAACGGGAGAATCCTCTCTTTCTCCAGGCAGTCCTTCACTCCCCATAGCAATTCTCAGCAAACTTGAAGCATGGGGCGTCGCCAGGTAATCGAACACCAAGTCGCTATCGTCGCCTGCTTCTCCTAGCCAATCGTAACGCAAGAAGCGTTCCTATAGATGTCGCACATTCGTGCCACTTGACGGTTCCGTTCGAGTATTTCGCTTTGGTTGATGCATAAAACATCCGCCCAAATTGTTCGTGTATCTCCTCGTAGTGCTCCCAAAGCTAACCAGAGGTTTTGGCGGATACGAACTGCACATCCATTGACTCGAATGTTTTTGCTCGGATGCGTAGAGCCCCATGTGTGTGACAATGCTGTGTATGGCAGTTTGTGGTCGGGTTTGAGAGGACACGATATGAGGTCACACCGTATGATATCGTCCCTCTGGCCAGGATGAAGAATCAAAATGCGAATGTCACTGTCCTTCAGCGGCGGATACAATGTACTGTACCTGAGAGCGCCATTCTCTGTTGCATGTACGAGACCTGTATGGATGGGGGAGGTGTGGATTCTCGATGGCCTTCTCTGGTCGGCAAACAGGAGAAGACGCATTGAACGGGACCATCATTTGAGTGCTCCAGCAGCGAGCCTCAAGAGTGTCAGGCGAGGAGGGCTCGTAATTTTTCATTTAAGCTTGTGAAACGCTACACACACACACACACGATAGGACACGGTCTTTCGCGAAGCTTCACTATTCTTCAGATCATTTTAACTATACATTGTTTAATGGCCTACAATAAAACCGAAGCGAGACTGCCATTACCGACAACATCCAGCTCGAATATTTTCGAAAGCTGGCTTTCTAAATTTGTTGATCTCATTTGTTTTAGGGGAGTGGGCTCCAAACTCCATGCTACGTGAATTGAAACGTTCCCCACGGCTCCGCAAGAAGAGGTGTCAAATCATTTTGTCAGACCTGCCCCGAGGCTACGTTGTGGCTAGATTATAATAACTTTTGTATCCTCGAAATCTCGGGTTCTTGTGTGCCTGAAGACTTAAGTACAAAAGACACAACCAACATTTCTGAAATTGCGGGAAGCAAACCCTCTTCCTGCTAGGCCTTGTGGAGTCTGTCATTTGCAAGCTTGAATAGATAGTCGTGTTAGCGAAGACAATATAGCTTTCAGATAAATCTGGTAGACCTAGAGTAATTGTGATCTGTATGATCCGTTACCCCTTCGGTTTCTTGTCTTTTGTGGTTCTTCCCGTGTGTTGACTTTTCAAGCTGAGATCTCAAAGCCAATCCTATAACGACAGTACCTAAAGCTGAGAGAACAAAAGAGAAAGGCTGGCGACATATTCTGAGCCCATTTATATCGCTCAGCTGGAGGAAGGCGATAAATAAGCAAGTCAAGTGGCTCGGCCACGACAGAAAAGAGTGAAGGCTTTTCCCGCTTGAACCTGAGGGCATTGCTGCCCCCGATTATTCCCTTGAATTTGCGCTCTTACTTCCGCACTTTCACTTGAATACAATGACATTCCCTACTTTCGATCATGAGATCACTGTTGTGCTCTCGTTACCATTCTTCTCCCAAATAGGAGAGCATTTCCACCTCGGATCGTGCTTTAAAATAAGCTATGGATCAAGAGACGGTGTAGAGTCTTCCTGTAGCAGCATCGACCCTGAATTAGTAAATTGCCCTGACCCATACCTAGGCCCCCGAAGTAGCCCAGGAGCGCTAGAGGCCTAGCGAAGGTCTAGGACATGTCTTCCTCTCTCAAAAGTTTGTTCCTTGCAACTATCGTTCTTAAATCCCCTTGGCACCTTCCTTCGCTTATTATATTACTTGGAAAAGAAATGGGGGCGGGGTGGATATTCATAGCTCTTCTGGAGACATTCACACTCCTTCACAACAACACCTCAAGTGGCTTCCAGTCACAGGCTAGCAGCCAGGCGGGAATCACGATCCAGTTATTACCGTGATTCCATCGGTGGTTGTCTCTCACCTTTATCTTTTGGTTAAGCTTTCTTGATGCATCCTTCGACCTTCTTCTCACTCTGCTACACAATTTCCCAACTCAAATGAAGTTGAGGCCCGAGGTGTGCACCTAAACATCGCCCTCTCCCCACCTTAGCCCTTTCAATACCTACTCTAATTCAACATACCAGCTTTACGGTTGAACAATCAATAAGTTGTACCGACCGCAGCTGCTACGGTATATCACCCGGTGCCCTCCTAAGCAGCACCAGGTAGGCGAGGCAACTTCCACGGACGCATGTACCCTTGCCGACCTTGCCTCGTATTGCGCTTATCAGAGTTTCGAATCGAACAAGGCAATTTGCAGAAGTCTACTCTGCGATAATTGTAAAGAGCATAATGAGCGTGGACCTTCAAAGTTGTTCGGAAACAGAATGAGGTGACGGGGATCCCTCTTGATACTTGCGGCGCAGGTTGTTTATGCTCAAAGGAAAATCGAGATTGACCGCTTTGTCTCTTTCCAAGTTGTTTAATATTTACCAGTTGCTTTTGTAATAAATTTCTTACAGTGCTCCATTCAAATAAAGTCTACTCTTGTGGTTCGACGTCTACTTGTGAAAGTGATGCAGATTGAAACCAAGCAGCTCTGCAAATCAAGGATCTAATTCGGTTTTGTTCAACATTCTAGAAGTGAAGTTTTTCTTTTGAGAGATACATGTGAGATTATGGAATTGAAATGAGTAAAGCTTTAGAGGTCAATAGACTAAGAGTATTGTTATAATTTTCTATATTGGTGAAAAGAAAGCCGAATGTGTATTTCTGATTGTCTGATTGTCTTGTAAGTTTTTCTTTCCACGACTGATTTCTCCGAGTATTCCTTTCCTGCACAGGGGTCTTGCTTGCGCAGGCTCGTGTTCTGTGCTTTGCTTTCTCTTACAAACTCGCTGTTGAATTGATGGATGTTGAATTTGCTCTTCATTGGGTACATGGTTTGCTTGTCTTATTTTCATTTGTTTAATATTTTTATTTTTAATATTAGGATTCTCGGAATCTAGATAACTAGTTAGATATCCTTCAAACACGAGCTCTTAATGTGAGTAGATTCGTGGATGTGATTTTGCTTGAGGTCTTTAGACAGCTGCGAGGGGATTGTTTACACGGCTACAGCTGTAGGTTGTATCGAATAGACAGCCGCGGTTAGTCTTTTGATTGGCGGTGGAATGGATAACCTATTTTCTGTTCTCTGCTTGGCCTGGCCCTGGGATGCTAGGTCGAGAAGGCCACAGGTCTGGAGCAGTTCCGATTCTGCTTGGCCTCAACCAATTATCTACCTAGGAACGTAACCAAAGCAAGCGCCAAGCCCCATGAAAGAGAAGCAGGTGGAGCAAGTGATTTCCAGTTTTTCGTTCATATCTAGGTAACATCTACCTCTGGGGGGGGGGGGGGGGGGGGGGGGGGGGGGGGGGGAAACCCAGGTTGTACCTCCATGAGGTGCCTCAACAAGTCCGGATGTCCTTTCTAGGGACCCTGTTCAAAGTCGAACTGCAGTTCTGGAGCCATAGCTACATATTTGAGCTTGTCATTGAGTGAATCGAGGCTGGATTGGGAACTTTCTGTCGATTCTGCCTCTTTTGGACGTTCATGGCAGCTCTCTTTCTTGTTTGGAATGGATCAGGCATCGAGGGACTAGAGTGGATGATTCGGGGGTAGGAGTATTCGTAGTCTGCATATTATGTACCTTCTGGCTAGAAAGAACACCCAACGTAAACAGTGCAAGTTAGTCTGCATCCATTGAGGATGCTTTCTTTCCATTGCATTTGAGTTTAATTTGATTGGAGTCTATGATTCTGATTGAAGTGGTCATTTGCCATGCTTGCTCTCTCCACGACCGTGCACATCCTGTCCCTCAATCCTATTCTGTCATCGACTTCCTCCATATCTCGCCTCATCTGCTCCTCCTCGCCGGACCTACAAAAGCTAGCCGAATTAGGTAGAACGTCAACAACCTGAATGAGAAAGTACTGCCCTCCTCACCGCCAAGGCTAAGGCCCCCAGCTGGCTGCCTGTCTACAACCGCTCTCCTCTCTCATCTCTTCTCTTCCTCCACAACCTCTTCCTCTTCTCCTCCTCACCCGCAACCTCCACCACAACACCTCTCCTTCTCGTAAACACCTTTACCTTTCTTTTCGATCTTGCATCGAACCATATCTCGCAGTCCTCGAGTAAGTCTCCCCTCTCTCCAGCTCGTTGATTGTTTGTTTTGCAATCGGGGCGCGTTTATTTGTTTGTTTTGTTACTGGTTGGGCGGTGGGTGACGACCTCGATCTCTCGATCTTGGGCTGCCTTCTCCCACGCTGCACAACACAACAACCTTCGATCTCCTTCCTCGAGCTTGTGATTGTATTGAGGTATAGCATTTGAAGAACAGCTTGCTGACCACCGATTGATCGCAGGTCTGTGTCCAACACTAGCGTTGTCCTTTGTGTCATCGGAGCAATCCTGAACACCTCCTGTACGTTTTTTTTCTTCCATGCCTCCGTACCTCTCTGCCCTCCCCTATCTGTTCTTCCTCGGCTCTGCCATAGAAGCCATTGTTTCGCGGTGTCTCTTGTTGGCGATCTTGACAATCTGTGGCAACACGGAGGATTGAGGGGTTTGTTGACATCGTGGCTTGGCTGTGTTGACATCTTGGCTTGACACCTTGCTGACCTCTTTGCCTCACAGAAGTCTATCTAGACAGGAGTCCAGAAACTATGGCCGGTGGAGCAGGTCGCCAGCGTGCTGGTGACGGCAACGGTCACGGTAATAACCATGGCAATGGCCAGTACCAAGGAGGTCCACCTCAACAATATCAACAGTACCAGCCCCAAGGTCCTGTCAATGCCTCTACCATGCCACCACCATCCAAGCCCCGTTCCGGCGGTTTTGATGGTCCTGGCGAGCATAGCAGAAACCCCAGCGGCTTCCAAGGTCCTCCTGGATATCAAGGTTCAAATCAAGGTACTCCCCTTGGTACCCCCCTTCTGTCCCCCCGTGTTCCTCACTTGCAGATGCAGAGTGGATTCCCTCCAGGTTCTCCTAGAGGCTCCCCGATGCTGATGCAAGTAGGTCCACCAGGTACACCAGGTCGCAACACTCCCCAAGGTAGTCAACCAAATACTCCAGGCCGAGGCAATCATCAAGGCGGTCCTTCCAAGCAGTACATGCAACAAGGACCTCCTCAGGGTATGATGCAGCAAGTTCAGCCACAGATGTATCAACAGCAAGGCCCTCCTCAGCAGTACCAACAACAAGGAGCCTCTCAACAGATGCAGCCCGGCTTCGGCGGCCAGCCTCAAGTCCAGCGTGGCCCAAATCCATTTGGTCAAGGCATGGGCTTTGATCCAGCTCGTCCTGCTGCACCAAAGGAGAAAGTTATCACTAACACTCGTCTGGAATTGCCAGCGGCTGCATACAAGTTAGAAGGCCCTGAAGTAAGTTCTCCATTTTCTTGTTCCGTGTTTGATTGTTCAGTTGCTGGCTCGTCAGTGGTTGTGTTTGAGATGTATGATCAAGAGACTGTCCCAGTGGATAAAGTCATCTTTGCCTTCAAGGCTTTGGAAAGAACTCGAGTTGCGTTATTAACTGGTGTTGCAACCGAGTAGTCCACTCAGGGTGGTGTTTTGGTTTCAGCTTCTGCAGGTTCCCGCTCCAGGTTCCAAGTTTCGAGCTCCAACTTCTTCAACTTCAATCTACCTCCGCCACTCTCTATTCACTCCTCCATTTGCCTCTCTCTAACACACCTCATTACTCCCCTCACTCCTTCCTCATTCTACAGAACAATCAATCCATCCAGCGCTACCCCGCACCACGCCAGTTGGTGAAGAGAGCGATTGAGCGCCAACCTCCCTCCTCCCAACACCTATAAGAACCCTCCTCCTTTCCTACCAACAACAGCACTTCCTCCTCCACACACAACAACAACTCTTTGCTCCACGACCAACTCTCCATCCTCCAACATCATTCCAAACATACACACAATCATCAATACACAACCAACAACCAAACCAAGTCTCTCAACCTGTTGATTCTTCATTTCTACCCATTTCAGCTCACCATAACTTTACGTCCTACTCACTTTGCCTCCATCACCCATCATGGAGCCTTTCAACTTTACCGTCGGTCGTGAAGCTGACTATACACCAAAGTACGATTTCCCCAGCGAGTTACCTCTCCGCAACGGCAAGTACAATAGCACTGGACGAGCAGTCAATATCCAAGTCAACCAGTTCAAGGTCACAGATTGGATCAAGGGTGATATTCAACAATATGATGTAAGTTCTCTCCAATCCTCAACCCACCCCATCCTCAACCTCACTTCGCCCTCAACTCAAGCTGGGCTTGCCATGCGCTCACCCTCATCGCTCTACGCAACTCACCATCCACCCATCCACCCTGATACCGTTTTCACCCCCATGACTCAACACTAACATGACTTCAAGATTAACATTGGCAACGGCGCCGAGAAGCGTGGCAAGATCATGGCTGTCTGGAAGTCAAAGGCTGTTCAGGAGCGTCTTCGTTCAGTCTTTCCATCTGGTACTAAGTGGCTTTGGGATGGCAACAAGCTTGCTTGGTGAGTTATCCGTTCCACTCTCTGCTTGCAAATCGCTAACTGTCACAGGTCCAAGTACAGAATTGGCGAGCAGCGAATCACTGTTAACTTTGATATTGAGAAGGGTCGCGCTCCTCGTGCTGACAAGCCCGCCGATGTTGTCTATGTCATCATCAAGCCAACCACCCAGATCCGTATGGCTGTCATCAGCGCATACCTGAACAAGTCAATTCAGTTTGATAAGTCGGTTCTGGAGGCTATCAGTGAGTTCACCAACATTCTGTCAGCATTGTCTTTTCTAACTCTCAATAGCTTTCCTTGATCACTGCATGCGCCAAGGCCCATCTGAACAATACACTATGATCAAGCGCAGCTTCTTCAGCCGTGGTACTACCAGTCATCAGCTGGACAATGTTGTTGTCGCTATGAAGGGTGTCTATACCTCCATCCGTCTTTGCAGCGTAAGTTTTCCCCTTTTGCTCATCATCTGCATGGCTAACCAAATCCAAGCCTATGTCTTCACTCGGTGCTGCAGGCACTGGCTTGGCTTTGAACGTTGATGTTGCCAACGGTACTTTCTGGGCTGCCCAGGATGTCCACCAGGCTGCTCGCAACTACTGCCACCAACGCAATCGCCAGTTATCGTACACTGTCTTCCGTGATCTCCTTCTCCCTGTCAAGGATGGAAAGGGCGGTTGGACCAAGTCGGAGGACTTCAAGAACCTCGCAAAGTTTGTCAAGCTTAAGTTCATTGTCAAGCATCGTGGCAAGGGTGATGGTAAGTTTTCTTTCTTTCTGATACAGAATTCCAACTAATTTACAAACAGACAAGAAGGAGTATGCTATCAAGAAGTTTACCTTCGAGAAGGGCGAGGCATTCTCCAAGACTGGTGCCCATGCCAAGAACACTTACTTCAAGTTGAGAAATCGTGAAACTGGTGCTGAGAATGAAGTTACTGTCTTTGAGTACTTCAAGAGAACCTACAACATTGAGCTCCAGTTCTGGTACCTTCCATTGATCGTCACTGATCGAGCCGGCATGTTCCCCATGGAGTTGTGCACTCTGTCTCCTAATCAGCGATACAACTTCAAGTTATCGCCCGAGCAAGTAAGCATTCTCTCCTAATCATTCGGATTCTTCAACTAACTTCCTCAGACATCAAACATGATCAAGTTTGCAGTTACTCGACCAAAGGAGCGCATTGCTTCGATCAAGCATGGTGTCAACATGCTAAAGTGGCACGAGGACAACTACCTCAAGCACTTTGATATCAAGGTTGATTCCAACATGACTATCGTAAGTAACATCTCGCAGCTTTGGTGAAACCTGTACTAACCCCTTGAAGACTCAGGCTCGCATTCTTCCGAACCCTGAGATCCAGTTCGACAAGGCCAAGCTCAACCCTGGTACTGCCGGACGTTGGGACCTCCGCGGTAAGAAGTTCTTACTTCCTAACCCTGAGCCTCTTAACTCTTGGGGTTTCGTCATTGTTGGTGGTTGCACTTCCGAGCAGAATGTTCGCAACTTCATCAACGTCTTTGTCTCTACATACGTTGGTCACGGAGGTAGGATCTCTAACAAGAATCCTCTCATCTACAAACAAACACAGAATGAGGATCTCCCAACCCTTGTCAATAATGCTCGTCGGGCTATTGGTGATCAAGTCAAGGCTATGCCTCAGATCTTGTTCTATGTCCTCCCAGGCCGCGACTCGTTCATGTATGAGCGCCTCAAGAAGAACTCCGAGTGCCGATTCGCATTGATGTCTCAGTGTAAGTTTCCCCTAAATCTCAGAAATGGATTTTTTCTGACCAGAAGTAGGCCTCAACGTTGCTCATGTCAACAAGGCCCAGCCGCAGTACTGCTCCAATGTCTGCATGAAGGTCAACGCCAAGCTCGGCGGTACAACTTCAAAGGTTGTCAGCCCCAAGGGCTTCTTCACCCGACCAACCATGATCATTGGTGTGTTTTCCCTTTCCCTCATACCTCACTTCTACTGACATGCCCAAGGTGCCGATGTCTCTCATCCAGCTCCTGGTAGTCCGCAGGCTTCTATGGCAGCTGTCACCATGTCTATGGACAGAGACTGTTGCCGTTATGCTGCTGCAGTCCAGACCAATGGATACCGTGTTGAGATGATCACTCCAGATAACATCAAGCAATTGATCATCCCATACGTCCAGAAGTGGAAGGAGAGAGTTGGTGGTGGTAATCTACCTCACCACATCTACTACTTCCGTGATGGTGTTTCTGAGGGCCAGTACTCTCATGTTCTCAGCCAGGAGGTTGACGAGATGAAGAAGGCTATGCTTCAGCATTTCGGTTCTGAGACTTCCAGGGTCAGTCTATTATCCCTTGACGTGGCATATCTAACAATAAACAGATTCAATGGACCGTCACTGTTTGCACCAAGCGTCACCATATCAGATTCTTCCCCAGGGAAGGTGATTCTCAATCTGGTGACCGCAACTCAAACGCCCTTCCAGGTACTCTGGTTGAGAAGGACATTACTCATCCTTACGAGTATGACTTCTACCTCTGCGCTCACTCCGCCATCCAAGGTACCGCTCGTCCTGTTCATTACCACGTTCTCAAGGACGAGGCAAATGTTCCGATCAACGACTTCCAAAAGATGATCTACCAGTTCTCATACCAGTACATGCGCTCCACTACCCCAGTTTCTCTCTGTAAGTTTTCTCACTAATTCCCCAACTTCCATTTCTAATATTAACCAGTCCCGGCAATCTACTATGCCCATTTGGCATCCAACCGTGCTCGTGCTCACGAGTCCATTCCAGCTTCCGATGGCCCTCGTGGAGGTCAGAAGTTTGAGGAGCGCCGTGCTGAGGCTGCGAGACAAGGTACTACGAACGATGGTACTTCCCAGACCGGTTCTTCCAGGCCCAGCGAGGCCGCTCCACTTTTGCCCATCGGGAACCCGGAGAACGACGACGTTATGTGGAAGATCCGCAGTGGCATGTGGTACATCTAAACTCACAACCATTTGAGAGTGTTTGCCCTTGCAAATTCTTCATCACCTTTTCACTTCCTGCTTGCTCTTATAGCATCCTTTTTATCATTGCGATTCCTGGCTGTCAGTACATCTTCCCTTGCCTGCGAATCTCGAAACCCTCATGTTGTGGGGGCCGAATATGGCGGATTGATGGTTGCTTGGCTGCAGACTTGTATTCTATTCTCTTCTTCAAAAGGGCTTTGATAGAGGCATATGGAATTGGATGCCTAGGTGCGAACATTACGGGAGATGATGATGATGATGAATAACGGACGATGAATTCTTCACTGGGAATCCAGTACAACGATGGGATAGATAGCAATACGATGAACCTACAAACCATTTGGTCTTTGATTGAGTGATTTTGACTAAGAAAAGAGAGTGATCTGACGTGGAGCTTCGAGGCCTGAGCTTGAAGATGTCTCGAGTCTAAGTAAATCTCTGAGCGGAAGTTTATATTTGGTAGTTCTTGAATGCTTAAATTTTAGGGAAGTACCTGGAGACTTACATCCAATCAGCCCCCTTCTAAAAGTACTGTACACCTAATCGCCTGGTCCCATCTGAATTGTCAAATAACCAACCCACAAACCCAACAAAATATCAATTATTAACCACACACAAAAGATCCGAACCTATCTACTTTGCGGTCCTGGCTTTGGGGTGGAGTATTGGGAAGCATCGGATTTTGGGAAGGGAGACGCAGAGATTAAGATGGGTTTTAATTTTAATTTGACTTTGACTTTGATGGATTTTAATTGTTTTGTTTTGGTTTTTGGAGAAAATAAGCAAGATTTAAGCTAGGTGGAAGATAGTAGATGTCTACTAGCGCAGCGAGGTTGCGAGGTTAGCTAGGCTAATCTAAGTTAGGAAGTAGGTGTGGAGTGAGTTAGTGAGGTAGGTTTTGGGAATCTTGAATGAGGAGATGTGTGTAGTGTTCGTCGAGGGGAAGTTTGGGGTGAGGCTGTTGCAGAGAAGGGTCAGGTAGATAATTTTTTTCCCCAGAGGTGTAAGCAAGATCGGGGTTGTGTATTTTTCGTATCGATTTGGACGGTAGACTTGATTCAGGATTGAAAGCTATCTGGGCAGGGGTGGAGAGAGAGGGAGAAGTATCTATAAGGCCTTTGTTCATTCATTCATTCGTCTATTCTTTCAATCCAGCGAGACATCTATATATCTATCTACGCATCTCTCATTTCCATCCATGTACAAAGACTCAAGCACTGACAGGCTTAGCATTAGCACCCGTCCTGTAATCCTTCCCAGGTGCTCCCTTCCCAGCACCATGACCGCCCTTCTCCAACTTCCCCTTCGCGAACTTCTCTCTCGCAAGCTGGATCGCGCTCTTCTGCGGCCCTTGAGCTGCTGCTTTCGCAGCATTCTTAGCCATCTTCCTATCCTTCCTGTTCTTCTTGCCCATTCCTGGGGCTGAGACTTTAGGTTGCTTGGTCTCTCCATTTCCATCTTCATCATTGCCATTTTCATTTTCATCTCCATTGATCTGAAACTCAGTAGATGTGAGTGTGGTGGAAGGAAGAGCACGCATCTTCTCAAGAGAAGCTTCTTTAATCTTCTTAACCCAGTCGCCACGTCGACGCTTGAAGAGATCAAGTGACCAGTTTCGCAGCACGATGCGTCCTGTCCAGCTGTCGCGGAGTTGGGACTCATGGGAGAGGAGGATGGAGGCGATGCGTTCGGTTAGGGAGAAGAGGGGGACCGATGCGGTGTTTGATGTGAGGGATGTTGGGGAGGCGGTGCTGCTGAGGAGGGCGTCGAGGACGTGGGAGCCTGTTGGGGAGAGGGCTAGTGTGAGGACTGGTGGTGATTCGTCCGAAGAGGGGGGGAATAGGAGGGCGTTGATGAGTTTCCGGCGGAAGGGAATGGTGTTTGATACCGTCGGGAGGAGGGCTGATTGGATTATGTGGGATGTTGTTGTGTAGATTGAGAGGGCGAGGAGGATCTGTGGTGGGAGTGAGAGTAGTGAGTCTTGAATTAATTGGGCTGGGGGGCCGGGAATCGAAAGCATCGATTGTGCGAGGAGGGAGCCATGGAGTTGGGAGGCGCTGGGTTTGGTTTGTTGTGCTGGGGCGGATTCGCTTTCTGGGGTTTGCTGAGTGCTGGTTATTAAGTTGGCGATGTCGTCTATACAGGACATCTTGAGGAGGACGTTTGATGTCTTAGGGTCGTAGGATGCAGCGATCGCGTCCACGAGACCCTTTGTATCAGCGCCTCTGGCGTGACATCTCTCGAGGAGGGTCTTAAGGATCACGGTCCTGTTTCTTTGGACCAGGCCTTCGATTTGGGGAATGATGGCTTCGACTGCCTCTTCGAGATCTTCTTTACTCAGACGGTTAAACACTTTAATAGCTACGTAGGAAGAGATCTCGTTTCTTGCTACGGCGGCGATACGGTCTTTGAAGATGGTGCGGTAGATTTGCTTGAAGAGCTTTCCTGGTGCGAATGTGACAATTGTTTCTAGCAACCGGGAACCTATTGCGTCGTAGAGGATGCCGTTGATGAAAGTCTGGGATTCGCTCTTCTCGGCTGTGATGTCGTCTGGGAGAAGAGCGGAGATGATTGTTTTCTTGGAGGCGTTGACGACTTTCTTGGAATTGGGGTTCGTGAGTTCGAGCTCGAGGAGGAGTTGGAGGGTTGGGTTTCCAGTTGGATGAGTCGCTAGGATGTGTATGAATGTTGTGTCCATTGTGGCGATCGTGTCGGAGATGATCTTGTCGATCGCGAATTGGAAGGAGGAGGGCACGGCGCGTTTGTTGAGGGAGAGTTCTGTTGGTGTGGTGTCTAGACCTGTAATGGAGATCTTTTCTTTCTTCTTGCTTTGCATGAGGGTTCTTGTTGACGCTTTCTCCAGCGCGCGACCGGACAGAATAACTAGCAGGACGCGGAGCGTATGGGATGCGAAGCGGTCGGTGAGAAGAAATGTCATTTGACCTTCTAACTCGTCGAGAGTTTGGAGGAAGAGATCTTCCATAGAAAGTAATTCCTCCTCCTTCATCTCTACATCAGCATCCTCATCCTCACCTACACCAGCATTCTTCTTCTTGGCCTTCGAATCTGCAATAAGCTCCTCCGTAACCAAATTCGCCGACTGGATAAAAAGCGTCTCGCAACAATGGCTCGCAAACCGATGTTGTATCAAATGCGGATAATTCCCCGCAAAAGTCACAAACAGCTTCTTCTTCTGCTCCACGGTACTCAGCAAGATCAGCCTCTCCATCAATCGTGAACAAGACTGGCTGCACGCAATCTTCAGCTCCTTGCCTTCGGCTTCGCGGTAGACGTTCGCCAGGAATAGGGCGCGCTCTTCTTCGGAGGGAAAGTCATTCTGTTCGAGGAGTTCGTCTGCTCGGCGGAAGTATTCTTGCTCCTGGTCTTCTAGCATACCGTAAAAAGGGCGCTCTGTAGCTCCTTCTCCTTCTCCTTCTCCCTGCCCCTCTGCGAAGCCATCTCCCATTGAAGGAGCAGCGGCAGCATTGTCCGTACCAATGAATTGGACGTCTATATCCTCCTCGACGGCCGGATCTTGCGATTTCTGCCTCTTGTTCTGACCTTGGGTATCATCTTCGCCTCTCTCCCTCTTGCGCTTCAGTTTCTTCTCATCTCTCCGCCCTCTGCTGTGTTTGTTTTCCTTGGGCATCGTGGTGGTTGGTTGGCAATTCCTTCCTGTCGTGAAGTGGTGGCTTTGGTGCAGTTGAGTCTCGAACTTTTTGTAAAGAGAGAATAATTTGAGCGGTGAACTGCTTTGAGCGATTCTGCCGCTGACCGCCAACCCCACCAAAAGATTTTGTGTCAAGGATCCGAGGGGGAAAAACAATTCCCAAACCCATGTCAGCCTTACCTAAGTACACTTAGAGAGTATCCTTATTTCACTTCTACTTAATGAGAACTCAAAGTAGATCTAGATTTAAGTACTATCTAAAGCTCATTCCTGATTCCAAAGCCTTTCTTCCAGGTGCATTCCTATGAGAGTGGGCAGGTGGAACATATGCCGCTTCTCCCAAATTACCCGAATGGGTTTACCGTATTAAAGCCCACTAAAATCACTCGTCATTCCGAGGCGTTCTGACAAAAACTTTTTTTTATCCCATAGTTGGAGGAATGGGATTTTTAATCCTCTTGACTAGACTAAATATCTTCATGGGTCATTACAGAAGCTGACTCTTTGTTTCATTTTCTTGGTTCACTTGATAATTATAGATCTTTGTTATTTACCTGTTATCATATCCATATATCTCCAAAAATGACTTCAAATGGGACTTCTCTGCCGAACGTCAATGGTGGCGTGAAGTCGTCCCTCAATCGAGCTGATGAAGTTAACGATGTGAGCAAAGCAACATCTCTTAGCAAACATGCCCAATTCTTGGCAATTGAATACTAGGTTCAGATAAACATAAAAAGCTGATAAGTTACAGCTACTCAAAGCTGTTCAATCTCTGATTATTCCATTCATCAGATCCGCAGATGAGGATGCAACTTCAATACATACGGGTCATGGACTAGCTATTCCCGGCGGTGGCCCCCGGACAGCTCTCATTGAGCACCACAGACCAGAAAAGTTGGCTCAGCTTATGAGTGTCGATCTTCCAGGCAACGGGAAAGGAAAAGAAGGACTTTTAGCTACTGTTGAGCAAGTGCTTCAGTACAGTGTGAATACTTGGGATCAAGGGTTCTTGGATAAGTTGTATGCTAGCACCAATGCTGTTTGTCCCCAAAATTCCCCGTAATGCATATGTTCTGACTTGTATAAGGTTGGAGTTATTTCCGAGCTGTTACTCGCGGTGTTGAATACTAATGTAAGTTTTCGTTATTCGGATGTTGGAGCGAGAATACTGATGGTGTAGGTCCATGTCTTTCAAGTCTCTCCTGCACTCACAGTAATCGAGAAGACGACAGCAAAAGCTTTTGCAAATCTATTTGGATTCGACGGCCCACTTGCAGGAGGCATCAGTACCCAAGGAGGCAGTGCCTCAAATACCACATCCATCATCATCGCCCGGAACAATCTCTACCCAGAAAGCAAGACAGCTGGAAACGGAAACCACAAATTCGTTCTCTTCACATCAGATCATGGGCACTACTCTCTCGAGAAAGCAGCTCAGATGTGCGGTCTTGGGACAGATAACGTTTGGTCCGTCCCAGTCGATGATCTAGGTCGAATGATCCCCTCAGAACTAGAGAAACTCGTTCAAAAAGCTAAAGGCGAGAACCTCACACCATTCTACGTCAACGCCACAGCAGGGACAACAGTCCTCGGATCCTACGATCCATTCAAAGAGATCTCCGCCATCTGCAAAAAGTACAATCTCTGGCTCCACATCGACGGCAGCTGGGGCGGATCGGTAATTTTCTCCCCAACGCACAAACACAAGATGGCCGGTTCCGAACTTGCGGATTCGCTGGCTGTTAATCCGCATAAGATGATGGGCGTGCCCATGACATGTTCATTCCTACTCTGTCCAGATCTGAGGAAATTCCACAAAGCGAATACTCTACCTGCGGGATACCTGTTCCATGAAGACGCCGACACCGAAAGCGGCGAGGTGTGGGATCTAGCTGATCTAACACTCCAATGTGGACGACGTGGCGATAGTTTGAAACTCGCACTCAGCTGGATATACTACGGCACATCAGGTTTCGCGGCACAAATCGACTCTGCATTCTCCGTAGCAGTATATTTCGCGACCAAGATCCAGGAGAATGGGAATTTTGTGCTGGTGTCGGAGAACCCGCCGCCGTGTCTGCAGGTGTGTTTTTACTTTGCGAGGGAGGGGAGGTTGAGTGTTGAGAAGGAGGAGAATACGAGGACGACGAGTGGGATTGCGAAGGGGCTTTTGAAGAGGGGGTTCATGGTTGATTATGCGCCGGGGGAGAGGGGGAGTTTCTTTAGGGTTGTGGTTAATAGGGATACGAGGAGGGGGACGATTGATGGGTTGGTGTTTGCTATTGAGGAGCTTGGGGGGTGTTTGTGAGGGTGTGGATGGGGAGGTATCCGGATAGATCGATTGTTGGAATGGATGATGGAGAGATTTAGATAGACTACTGTACTTATGTTGAAACTCCCCTTTTGGGTCAATGGTAACGTTTTCGCCTTGCCTGCATTTGCTCCTTTTCCGAAGCGGGCTTTGGCGGCCATCACTCATCCATCTCTCGTCAACAAAAGCCCCTCTCCAAACACATCAAACGTATCACACAATACCGTAACCTTAACAGGCAAGGAACTCATTGGCTTTATTGATCCTTCATCGATCAGCGGCCGAAATCTTGGTCATCCAATAAGCTAGCTGCTCCAATCCCGGTATTTGCTGTCTGACATAAGGGTCGTGAGTGGCTGCGTCAGAAGGGGATACAGTCAGATGACAACATAGTAAGCTCGCTTGCTCCAGTGTTCAGGTTGTTTGTTTAGAATTTCGGTTTTGCCGCCGGGGACTTGGGTGGGGTTTTGTGGAATCAAGTACGAGGTCCGGTGCTTATTGGTGGGTTATGAGAAGGTTTGGCGTGGTAGGGGATGTCGTGGATGTCGTGTATAGGGCTGATTGCTTGGCCGAGTTGGGAGATTTATTAGCGGAGGAGGCTGGGGGGTTTAAACGTACCGCAGTCATTGATGACTTATGTTAGATTCCTGATCTTTGGCTCATTTTGGAATGTGATAAAGTAGCTGAGTGGTTTTAAGGATGCTGGTTTAATAAAATATATGTGATTGGTTGCTGATCGCGAGAGTAGAGACGCTGAGAAGAGCCATTTTGCCCGAACTGGGTAATTTGAATTGTTGTCGTCGTGAGATTGATGTTCATTTGCCCGCTTCTTGCTTCGCCTCTCGCTTTTGGCTCTGATTGCGTGCTTCGTTTAGAATTGTAGGCTGATCGAGTCTGGGATTTATTAACTCAAGCTTCACGAGGAGGGAGTGGGATCGAGGATTAACATTTTTTATATGCGACCTAAAAGAATCGATCTTGATTCATTTTCGCTGTTTTGTTAGATCATGTGAGCTTGATAGTCATTGCGTCTGTATAATGGAGCTAGCAATGCTCTGTTCATGTGTCGGGGATTGATGACTTTAGTTGTCAAAGCAGCAGATGGGACTTTCGTAGATGGCTTCTGTCGACTTCAAACTTCGCGCTGATGTAAGCAATAATCATCCAAACGCCGTTTCCACCCTTGTAAGCCCAAATCCTTTGGTTTAGGCGATGATAACGAGGAAGTGGCAAAGCTTGAATCTAGATTCCTATGGGGCGATCAACAATTGTCTCGCCACTGAAAAACACTGAAAATGTTCCGAGGAAACAACAGCTAAATGAAACTTCAAATTAGGATTCATACAACTCTTCGTATGTTCACCTGGGCGGTCTGCCCATAAACAAGTACCTACCCTATCTACCCATTATCCAAAATAAGAAAGTGGTCTGGAACATTTCCATAGGCCAGGTACAGCGCACGGAAGGCGTGAGTGAGACTCACTTAGCCCGTGCCTCCAGCCAAACTGTAGCACATCCAAGTCTCATACCCGAGATGATGAACTCTCTTAACGAAACGCTATTCCGAAACCGAGATTCCTGACCGATGGGATATCTTTCATTCGTTAAGATCCCTTTTACCTCGATAAGCTGACCGGTCATCACCGACTCCGTCCCGGCGCCATGCAGGCAGTACAAAGTCACACAAGGTGACTCGAGAAACAAAACTACGCTCGTTCCTCCCTCGTCCTTTTTTTTTTCTGCATTCACTTTTCTCAACTATATCCAACGTTCGAAACCCCCGGAATAGTCCTGCGATTTTGCTAATGAGCAACCTGAGCATGGCGGAACCGTTCACCATCTTCGGCTTCGGCCTGTCTACCTTTTTCCTGCTAGCCGGCGGGCTCACAGTCTCCTTTTACATAGCGTATCGAAAAGCGCTACCGACTCCCCTCCCAGGGATACCCTACAACAAAGAAGCTACGAGTTCCATCCTCGGCGATATGGTCTCGATGGTCAAGCACGTGGGTGCGACGAAGGAGCTCATGGTGTGGATGACATCGCACAATATCAAACATCAGTCGCCGATCGTACAGCTGTTCACGAGACCATTCTCCAGGCCATGGGTTGTCGTTACGGATTTTAGAGAAGCGCAGGATGTGTTGTTGAGACGGACGAAGGAGTTTGATAGGTCGAATTTTTTCGGTGATATTTTCTTGGGTCTTATCCCCAAACATCACATCTCGATGAAGACTCCAGAGGAGCAGTTCAAGAAGCATAGACGGTGGTTGCAAGACTTGTGAGTGTCCTCCAGCCTTCATGTTTCCTTCACGCACCAAGTCAAGGAATCAGTTCAAAGCTTTTTGGAACATTCACGTGCCAAGAAATGGATACTAATATCGTGGCTAGAATGACTCCTGCATTTCTTCAAAAAATTGCCGCTCCTCAAATATACACCTCGTGTCTAGATATGCTGGACGTCTGGGAAGAAAAGTCTAGGATCGCTCAGGGTCACCCTTTCGAGGCACCAAATGATGTGTACCGCGCTGCCCTCGATGCTGTTTGGTTCTTGGTGTTCGGTGCAGACATCTCCAACAGTACTACGAAGGCTACGCTTCGGGGGCTTTCGTCGATTCAGAACCTTGAGCTCCCAATTAACACTGATACTGAGGCGAAGATTCCAGAGGCCCCACTGCCAGAGTCTATGGCAGCCGTCGTCCACCTCACCGAGACCCTTGAGACCAGCGTCAAATCCCCCATCCCAGTTCTCGTTCATTGGGTCATCCGCCAACTCCCCTCATACCGCAAAGCAACCGCAATCAAGGATAACTTCATTAGAGATGAGGTTGAGAAAACCAGGATTCGATTTGAAGGGCGAAGTGAGAAAGATCTGGATGTTAGGTGTGCGATGGATGACATTATGAGGAGAGAATTGAGTGCATGCGAAAAGGAAGGGAGAGCACCAATGTTTCACTCAAGGGCCATGTACGACGAGGTACGACGTAACACCTCCCAGCCGTTACTCAAAATGCTGACCTGTTTAGATCTTCGGCTTTGTCATCGCTGCTCACGATACAACTGCCACGACATTAACCTGGGGTCTCAAATTCCTCGCTGATAACCCAGATGTCCAGAACAAACTTCGAGCCGAGATTTTCGCAGGCCACGCGGCTGCCGTGTCCGAGAACAGAAAGCCAACAGCTGCAGAGATCGCCAAGACAAACATCCCATACCTAGACGCCGCACAGGAAGAGATAATCCGATGTTCCCTCACAGAGGCAGCTGTCGTCCGCACATCCACGGTCGACACCGAACTCCTCGGAAAGCGTATCCCCAAGGGAACAGATGTATTCTTCATGGGAAACGGGCCCAGCATCTTCTCACCCGCCTTCCAAATCGATGACTCCCTCCGCAGCCAAAGTGCGTTAACAGCCAAAGACCGAATCGGAACCTGGGATACCTCCGACATGGCTCATTTCAACCCGGAGAGATGGCTGGTCGAGTCCGAGAAAGGAGGCAAGGAGTTCAGCGCAGCTGCTGGACCGCTGCTCACGTTTGGCATGGGACCTAGAGGATGCTATGGGCGGCGATTGGCGTATATCGAGATGAAGATTTTCTTGACGCTGATCATGTGGACGTTTGAGTTGGAGAAATGTCCGCTGAACTTGAGTGGGTATTCGGCGGTTGACAAGTTGACGCACGCGCCCCAACAGTGCTTTGTGAGATTGAAGAAGGTTGTTTGAGGGGTATGGAATTTATGAAATTATGAGATTCTGGGGTTTGGGAACGTCTTGGGACAATGGAAGGGTGGCGCTGAAATATTGTTTATTCAATGAGGGTTTTAACTCGGTTATTTTCTTTGCGTTAAAAGTGGCAACTTCACTTTCCTTTCCCACTTGACGAGATTCTTGTACGAGAAAAAAGTTTTGAACGGAATGGAGTTAAATTCCTTTGGAGTTACTGTTTCTCTCGAAATATTCCCACATTACTGCCGCGGCGTTCAGTCCCGGCGAGACTACCTGCCTATCTGCTGAAGACCAAACGCTACTAGCAATTGGCGATGCAAAGCATTTAAGGCTCAGACAAACCCTCCACTCAAATCTCCTCCTCTCTAAGAAGTAGTTTGAATGATGCGAATTTACCCTCAGAGTGGCCTTTCCCCGCGGTTCTCAGCGGGAATCAACAAACGTTAACAGTCACGTGGTTGTGATAATCACGTGGAAATATTTCCGTTTTGTTGCACGTCGCATATTTTGTTCGAGATTCGAACTGCAGTTGGCGACGTTCGCTTGCTAGAATTTATTGATTACTTACTGATTGATAGGTGTGTGTCTACTTTTTTTTTGTAAAGGACTACGGCGAGATATTCTAAGTCATTGTAGTCGAACAAAGAATTGTTATTGTAACCTACTTTTGGCTAAGTCGGCGGCATCGCAGGCATGCGCCAGAGAGAAATTCTGGTCATAACTGGAATGGAAAATCCGCCAACGTCTCATAATGCAGGCATCATATGCAGCTTTGTATGTGCTTTCTCAAAGAGATTTCAATGGGCCTGGAGTCCGGATGTGTTTTGTACACTCTTTCCGGGACGAAATCCTTATCATCCCAATGAATCATGGCTTAGAATCCGTGTCTCAAATCTTTGAAAGCATATTTGTTCATTAATAATGATCGAACGCGCTAAGTTCTGGATGGTTTCTGTCACTTGTAGCTCCTTTTATATGATCAGCCTTGCCGATTTCTAGAAAATATTGAAAGTTACTATTCCTTTGTGTTCGTTGGGATATTAAGCAGAAAATCCCTTCTCCCCGCTTTGAACAATATTTGAGGGCCAAACTTTGCTATGAATATCAATTCCAAATGGCCAACAGCACAGATAGTAAAGTAGTTGCTGTACCATTGGAAGGTGACGAGCTCAATGGTACAAATCCATACAAGGACTTGATTCCCAGCCGAATTCATTGCAATGTCTTGCTACAGGTACGAGATTCTCCTATAACCGGAGCGGGCAGGGCAGTCTTTGCATTGCAGGATGTGAAAATAGGAGAAGTTATTTTCAGAATTCCGAATCCATTGGTAGCTGTGGTAAGCCAAAATCCCCTGGTGAGAGGAGGGGAAAATAACCGAGACATCAAAACAGCCTGATTTCGAAGATGGATTGAGGATATGTGATAATTGCTTTGCATGCGAGGAACAAGGCGGAGTTATGACTGTTCCAAACGCAGGAATCAAGTTCTCTTCGTGCAAGGAATGCAGGACAGTTTTGTATTGCGACGAAGTACGTTTCTCCCAATTCCTCCGCCTTTGAATATTATACTCACCCGACAACTACGGCAGACTTGCCAAAGAGAAGCCTGGAAGCACCACCATAAATTCGAATGTGGTTTTCGCAAAGTCTTTGCCAAAGCTCCATCTCTACGAGCTCGGATATCGGGACTCACTCAACGTCTTGCGTTTATGCGAGCTAACAACAAGATTTCGAACGACGAGTGGGCGGAAATTCGAACGCTATTCAGAGGCAAAATAACGGAAGATCTAGGAAGCCGGCTTGAAAGGGTCGAGGGGTCTATGAATAGCAAGGCGGCCATGTTCGCGTCCTTTGCCAAAGACACAGGAAAGATAGAGCTCTCCGAAGTTGAGATTCGGCAGTTGGGGATAGCTGTGAGTGGTTCGATTTCCAATGACCACACCCCGCCGAGTAATCTTAACTTCCTTTTGACTAACAACAATTCAGATGGCTAATTATGCTTGGACTGCCCATGTTCCTACTTTTGGGATAGATCAGGGTTGTACTCTTGAGTGCCAACTGCCTGCGCAGATCGCGACGGGTTGGTTCTTCGATCCGTTCCCTGCTTTGGTCAACCATTCCTGTCAGCCAAGTGCCTTCTACTTCTGCAATGGAAAAGAAATGGTTGCCGTTGCTTTGGAAGATATCCAGACTGGTGGAGAAGTCACTTATTGTTACAATTATGAGCCAGGTCAGTATTTTCCCCCAATTGTTGTCTCCACGGTTTTGATCTCAGCCCCCTAGGTTCTGTGTCTTCAGATCGTAATCCCCTACTCGATGCCTCTCCTGGAGGTTAGTCTACCAGAGGAAACCAGCTGACATAGTAAATAGTCCAAGATTATGAAAGCAGGAGATCGTTGCTGAGCAATGGGTTTGGATTCGATTGTACCTGCAAACTCTGCCAAAAAGGAGACCTCAGCCCGCAGGGTGAACTGTCAAATAGAGTTCAATTCTTCATTGGGGATGGTCCTTTGGCCATAGATGTTGCTGAAATCGAAGTAATCGAGGAACTGATTGAAGATATGAAAACGGCCGGATTCAACCTGAAGTCTGGACATATGTATCAACTCCAGAAATGTGTAAGTACTACCACCTGTAGAAGAGATCCTCCAATCGGATAAATCAATTGTCCTGGGGATTTTATTTGCTAACAGTAATGCTGCCGCGGGCGACTGACGTAAACTGACGATGGACATAGGCTGCGCGGGCTTACATCACCACAAAAAGCTTCCGCCGATTTCTCAAGGCATATCTCACCATGTTCACAATCGCTTTCAATCTCCAGCCACCTGGCTCACCATATCGCTTCTTCGGGTCGAGATGGGCTCTTGCAATCATGAATCCTTTCCTGCAGGCGACCCGCCCAGGAGCTGGAGCCGAGTACTGGGGATCTGCACGCTTGAACTCTCCTGAGACGATGTCTCTCGTTACCTTGCTGGACCAAATCTGGTTGCAGCTTTTGGAAGTCCACGTCGACGATCTGTCTAGTGCTTATGGAGAGGATGCACCGATCGTTGAAGTTGCCAGATTAAACCTGGAGACAAAGCAAAAGACGAGGGTGGCCGGGGATGGAGCACATGGAGGAATACCACCAGGGGACAGTAGCATCAAAGATAAGAACATGATTGTTGTTAATGTAAACAAACTTTTGGAATGGGCCGGATTGCCGGCTAGGAGCCGGGAAGAAATTCTTGGAAATTACTCTGGAGAAATTTGAGAATCGATGGTAGTTGATGGGATCAACAAAACAACTTCACCATGACGACAACATGGCTGTACCAATTAGACAATCTACCATCTTAAAGCCGCAGCTATACGTCATATTTTCAATCCCTTCACTTTATAAATCTATTATGAAACTATCCTGCAAATGAGACACCTTTGAAGAAGAGTCTACTTAGGTAGTCACGTGGGTGTTGTGATCACGTGGAGAGGCATCTTGCTTTTGTTGCGCATCGCATTTTTCGTTCGAAACTCTATGTAGCTGGACTTAGTGAGGTTAGGCTTTCGTCTCTCCATCAACTTCATTCTCGATGTCCTTCCCCATCGACGTCGTCGTCGCCAACAACATCAGTCTGCACAATCTACTTCACTCGAAGGGAAGCATTGAGGGCGCGGCCTCGTATCAATTGACTGTCAACTTGAGAGCGGATACTCAACGAATCGGAGCAGGTAATGTGAGACACAGAGCGACAACGGGGGTTGCGAAAAGCAATATAATACAAGCATTTGACGCCTCTGCCAATCAGCCCACAAAGCCATTGTTGGTTTCGTCGATGTCCAACCAATTTTCCGGGGTCGACCTGCACTTTCAGCTCCTCAAGTCGCACCTGCAGCATCATGCATCTCGAGCCGAATGGAGGCCGAATCCTCAGCCTCCAGGATTGCTTGCGGGTCCTCACCGCGATATATGTGTACAGTGTGTTGGCTCAAGGGTTTCGAATTGGCGATCAAGGCATTTTGTCTCCGGCACCGTGCTGTGTGTATATCCTATCTTTAAATTCGTCGCGACGACAAAGTTACTGACTACCACTCTTTGTAGCCTCAGCTTCGGGCTTCGATTCTGAGTATTTGCTTGCTATCTGCTGTTGCCAAATCTCAACGCGTCTACCATGGTAGCAGCGGAGGACAATGCTCAGCCAGAAGCTGCTGGGGCCTCGGATACATCTGCACCAGAGCACATTGCAGCAAAAGCGTTGGCTCCAGAGCCCGAGGAACTTGCTCCCGAGGGTCTAAGTCATGAGGGTTCACCTGAAGATGTTTTCCGCCAGGAATCCCGCGATATCGGGCTGGAAAAATCTAGTCCAGATGTTGTTCCACAAGACAACCTAGTGCCAGATATTATAGTCCTCACTCCAGCAGTAGTCTCACAGGAAGATGTTTCGCGAGGTTTCGATGACGGTGCACCAGATCAGCCTCTGCCAGATGTTTCTCCGCAAGATCACCTGGTGCCGGATATTATAGGACCTACCCCAGCCGTAGCTTCTCTTGCCAATCCAAGTCTGACTGGCCCTTCGGCAAGCCAGCCCAGAAAATGGCTTACAATCGATGGCAAGGTAGGCACCTGGCATTACGATATTGGAAGCTCCCGTGCAAGATTCGTGGAGAAGAAGGCTGTCGGCAGGTTCCACGACAGCAATGAAGAAACACTCCTCAAGGCCGCACGCTTTGGCCACGACGTTGTTGCCGCTGCCCTTCTTGAGCAGAAGACAGGAACCGAGTTTGTAGAAGAGGAACGGCAAAGGACCCCACTTCTTTGTGCAGCGGAAGGTAGCAGCGCCACCATAGTTCAAATGCTGCTGGAGAGCCGGGCCAAGTGGGATGTGACAGATAATTCGAAACGAACAGCATTGCACCTTGCTTCATTAAACGGACGGGATGAAATTGTCCGGCTGCTTCTCCAACGCACCAAAATTGGTGTAGATCAGAAAGACGAGCAAGGTGAGCATATTCCATGTGAAAGTGACATACGCGTCAGAATGAACTCTATACCTAAGAGCTTCGCCATGTCAACAAGTCGTGTGCTGATACTCAGGATCAGGAAATACGGCCCTGCACCTTGCTGGTAGAAATGGAAACGAGACAGTGATCCAAAATCTTCTGGATCGTGGAGCTAGTGTGCAAATGAAAGACAACAAGGGTGTAACGCCTCTACATCTGGCTGCCAAAAAGGGTCTTGCAGCTGTAGAGACACTTTTATGTATCGCAGAAACACCCGTTGATGAGAGGTCCGGCAATGATAGGACACCGTTAATGCAAGCTTGTGATCGGCCATCTTCGGACGATAGTGAGGCTATCGTCAAACTTCTCATTAACAACCACGCGGATCCTTCAGTTCGTGACAACAATGGAGAGACACCGTTGTCTCTTGCAGCTTCGTTGGGAAATACTCGAGTTGTCCAGGTGTTGGTCAAGTGTCGAATCGAGATCAATTCGCTCAACATCGATGGTAATTCTGCCTTGTTCGGCCCAGCGAAATTTGGACATGATAAGACCGCAAAGGTATTGTTAGACTCCGGCATCGATAGCCGTGTTGTCAACAATGATCTTCCGCTTGGCCGGACAGCTCTGCTAGAATCTGCGAAATACGACAAAGTCAAAGTGACACTTTTGATTCTTGAGAAATGGGCAGAAATAGGCTTTGAACACCAAGAACTCCTTCAGTCCGCCCTATTCGAAGCGGCATTATACGATAGCTCACAAGTTGCGAGATTGCTCATTGAGAAAGGAGCAAATATCAGCAAAAAAGGAGCATCAAACATGACTCCAATTGAGGTTGCCAATCTAGCTGGTAGCACAAAGGTAGTTGCTCTGCTCCTAGAAAAGGGAGCCCAGCTCCTCAGTCAAGGTCCTTCGCTAGGCACCCATGTGCCAGAAGCGCCATCCGAGCCAGACTCATCTCCATTGATGCCCGTTGATAGCAATGTAGACATGGGCTTTGGATTCAAGTCAACCATTATATCCTTCTTCTTCGACGATCACGAAAACTCAACAGTGGCTCGACCCCCTGTGCAGAGCATACTTTACGACCACAGTCCTGGAGCTATCAAGACTGGGCTCGAAGCAGCAGCTAGTTTGGATAGAGACAGTCAGAATTTCAGATGGTTACATATCCCCGGTAACAATCCTGTTTGGGTGAATGTAAGTACGTGTGTAGCTTTAATTTGAGTGCCACCAATTGATTTAGTCTACTAGAATCTTATCGCGCGGATGTACAAAGAGTGCAAACCCTCAGAAAAATCTGCCTACTTTCAGAAAAAGTGTAAACATCTCTTCGGCGAGGAAGTGTGGTCAAGACATCAGTACCAAGTGTCTTCCACATCCGTCGCACATCGAAGATTTATCAGGCCTATTTGTCAACAGATTCCCATAAGCGATACAGATAAAGACAATATCATGATGGTTCTCCCATACTTCCATGTAGGCCACGATTTTATGCCCTCCTGCTCGCATCCAAGGCATCCCATTTCGTACTGACCCTTCAATCACTTAGTGGGAGACTACGAGTGGACGGGAGAAGATGACAGATGTAATCATTGAAGCAATGAAGAGCTACATTGGTGACTTTTCGCCAACGGCGACAGAAAAGTTGCAGGGGCTCAGCCAAGCTCTGAAAGACTTAGAGCGGGCGCGAGGTCCAGATTGTGATGACGAAGAAGAATCGGATTCCGAAACAAGCTATTTCTCTAACAGCTACGTCAGCGACTCCGAGTCATCAACTTCCCCTGTGTCGAGTGATCGAAGAACAAGGAATAGCAGGCTGAGTCGAGACGAGAACGAAAAGCCCGACTCTCATGCTCGTACAGATCCAATAACTAGACCAGCAGCTCGGAGGAATGTGGACACACGAAACGTGCGAAGATCAAGAGGTATCAACGCAAAGCCGGAAGACGAAAGAAAAAGCAAGAAGAGGATGGAAAAGATCGTGGATATTGCAATGACAGATCGGTCGGCGGATGATAAATTGGTTCTGAGCTATATGTTCCATGAGACGGCCCCAATGCACTTCAGACGAACACTGGACCGTGAGTTAGGAATAGGACCCCCCTCCTCTCTCTACCAGGATTTCATAAGATAGCGACTCTCGAGACAGCGTCGAATCAAAGCTAATTTGAATTGTCACGCAGAATATTATTATTACACGCTTCCAACGACCGAGGCTCGTGACAAGGATCAGGTCGTTACGAGGTATTTCGAAAAAACATGGCCCGGTGACGACAAGCTGGTACTCATGGTAGACCAACTTTGGCTTTGGATTTTAGACAATGGTATATCTTCCTGCTAATACTTTATTGACTGATCGAGTACTAATGTTATGGTAAGATACGGTGGTCACAAGCTTTCCACAACGATGGGACAAGGCGGGGAAACCAGGAGACCATGATCCTGATCCGAACAATGCCTCCGACATCGTTGAGAGCATTATACGCCATGTGGCTAGGACTGACCGGCGACCGCTTGAAAATGCCTTCGATCTAGCGGAGCTAATTGCTAGCAAATGTATCGGAACAATGTTCGAACATCCAGATATTGCAAATGAGAAGCTGCGATTCTCGGAGTTCTTTGAGATATCCATTGGAAACGTCGTAAGTCAATCATTCAATTCTGCATATTGAATATTCTAAAATTTCTAGACCCATGAGGAATCCAAAATGTTCGACGAGTTCACAGAACTATCTGAAAGTCTTGCTACAGGAGATCACCGTCCTGAGGATCTTGACAAATTATTCAACATTTCGAAGGAGACAAAATTGATCAAAGAGATCAAGGATATTCGGGACGAGCTGCACATCATCTCCACTGTTCTTGCTGACCAGGAACGAGTGTTGGTCGATATGGATACCATCATAGGAACGATTAAGGAGAGCTACAGGGCAATAGTTGTGGATTGAACGGCGTTCCAATAGGCCCTCAACAGACACCTCCGAGTTATCACAGACTCGTCGAAAGTGTACGCAGACACATAGAAACTGTGAAAGGACTTGACAAACAGGCCGAGAAGACGTATTCTTCGGTGAGCCGAACAACTTTCTCCCCGAGAGATCTGCTGACGGTAATAGTTGAACGATCTACTAGATTTGAAGCAAAAGCAAGGTGAAAACGATATACCTTATTTCTCTGGTAGCCCCGCAACTGACTCTTTCGTAGCAAACGTTTCGGAAGCTCGATCTCAACGACAGCAGGCTCAGGAAACTGCGAGACAAGGTCAAACGTTGATGCTTTTTACAGTCATCACAGTATTCTTTGTATGTATCTGTCGATCTAGCTTCCTGCAGTCGTAAAGTACTCACTAACATTCAACACAAACAGCTTCCTCTGAGCTTTTTGACGACCTTCTTTCAGCTAGACATTTCCGACTATGTGAGAAATGGTGAGGGCCAACTGGGCTTAGGATATGTCTCGGAAATCACTTGTAAAGTTGACTGCTTCTTCAAACAGATTCGCCATTTGACTGACAACCGGAACAGTTCCCATCACAGCGGTTGTGGTTGCAGTATCCCTCTTCCTGGCATTCCGACTCAACCCTGTCACTGTTGCAAAGGTAATACTCAAGTCTACCTGGCACACCCTCAAGAAAATTGCAGGATATCTCAGAACCATTGGAGGGTATCTGCTAGTGATTTCTGCGCTTCCATTCATCGTTGTCTTTGTTTGCGCCGTTGGCAGTAAGAGAAAAAAGCCGGACCCAAGACGTTCCGTCATCGTGGAAGAGAGATACAGCCGTCACGGTGGATCCGTTGTTACAGAGGAAAGACATTCATTCCACAACAGAGATCGCGGACTTTTCTCAAGAGACACCAATTCGTTGAGCAGCGCAGTTGCCATGATTTCAATGGGTGTTTTTCTTCGGTTGGTCGGGTTACGCCCGAATGCTAGGAGCAAAGGACGACGAGGCAGGAGTGTCATCGTTGAAGAAGGGAGGAGGCGTCGCTCGAGACCCCCTGAAATAATTGTTGTCGAGGAAAGACCTTACACACGGCATCCGCGAGGAGCACATCCTCCTCTTCCTCTGCGACGTGCCTGGTACCAACCAGACAGCGACGACGAGGTCGTTGTTATTGAAGAGCATTCGCCGATTCGACGCCGAAGATCCCGACGAGCATCGTACAGCCGTCCAAGTCCACCGAAGAACATTTTCGCCAGAGGGTGGGCTGCCGTCTTTGGACCATCCGGAATAGAGGTCGTTGAAGAACGGCATTGGTTTGGATCTCGTCCTCCACCACCAAAGCGGAAGAAGTGGCCGCCATGGGCTTGGTTCCAGAAACCTCCGGCGCCAGTGAGACGACGAACTCGCGAGATCTACGTTAGTAGCCGTGAACGACAGCCAGGGTTGTGGCAAAACGTTGGAGGAATCTTAGGCATGTTCGCACTATGCCTTAGCTTGTTCTGCAACAAGCCACGCAGGAGTAGATCGCGAACGAGTAGTCTCTCTTATTACTCTGGAAGCAGAGGGAGCGTAGACACAAGAGAAGTGCGCGTGGTCCCAACAGCAGAACCAGGGCTCTGGCGAAGGATTGCAGCTTGGTTTGCCGCGATACCGAAATTCTTGCTTGGACTGTTCACACGCGAACCACAGCAGAGAAGACCTCCGAGCGCTTTGACTTACGGAAGTGGCAGTACGATGAGTCGCAGAGGATCAGGAAGAAGGAGGTCGAGTGTAAGCAGTGACAGAGGATATCGTCGCAGTGAAGTTGTCAGAGAAAGGCGCTCGAGTCGCCGTTGAAGTCGTCGAAGATAGTAATGCTCGGATCAGAGCTTTCTCATTCGATTAAAGCTACAAAATTCTGCATTGACAACAAAGGACAAGCCTTGTTCAAATGGCAAGGGTCAAATTGGATGTGCGAAAATAGTTGGCTCGGCTTGGTAGTAGACAAGTAAACAATCCAAGCGAGGAACCGGATTCAGACGCGGTTCCCCTGCACGTTTTCTCTCATATATTTTATTCTATCTCAAATTTGTAGCATAGGGACAATGGCAGATGTTGAATATTTAAAGAATAGCAGCACTTGAGGTGGCAGGGAATTAATTAGTTGTCTTCAACATGAGCGGATGAGCTCATTCCCTTGCTCTTGGGCCGCCATCGTCAACTAACCTATTTACTCTAGTGAACCGATCACTGGAAACAATTTTCAAGTTACCTTAGCTGGTGCTAGATTTGAAGTATAATCCTTCCTTCACATGAATTTAAACTGGTATGACTGACCCCCACGCCAACCAACACAGCTGATCTGACTTGCAGTGAGCCTCCCACTCGAATTTAGTCATGGGGCCTCATCCCACACCAATGAACCATCCGTACGATGGTAGATCCACTATCTCATCACTTCCCCCAGAAGTCTATTTGAACCTCTTTCATCCTTTCCCCATCAACATTTTCTTCAATTTACAGCTCAACTCTCCCTCGAAGTACATGTCTTTCTCGTTACAATGACTATCTCCCCCTCTCACTTAATCTACACCAATCCCTCCGCCCGAACATGGCACTCCAACCCTCCTCCGTCGAATGCCTCAGAAATCCAAGCCTTCTATATCAGTCTTCCAAACTTCGCACCAACTCCACTCATTCCCCTCCCAGCTCTAGCAACAGAACTAGGCCTCAAATACGTGTACGTCAAAGCAGAGACATCTCGCTTAGGTCTCCCATCCTTCAAACTCCTCGGCGTCTCCTGGGCGATCCGTCAAGCTATCATCCAGCGTGCAAGTCTCGATCCCTCATCTACTCTCGATGAGCTGAGGAAAGCTGTAGAAAAGCATGGAATCAAACTCTGTGCTGCGACGGACGGGAATCACGGACGGGCTGTAGCGAGGATGGGGAAGTTACTAGGTGTGGAAGAAGTGAAGATTTTTGTTCCGAAGGGCCTGGATGAGAGTATTGTGAGGAGTATTGAGGGAGAGGGTGCGGATGTTGTGGTTGTGGAGGGGTGTTATGATGATAGTGTGAGAGTTGCTCACCAGTGGGGAGAGGAGACTGAGGGGGGGATGTTGATTGAGGGGACGGCTTTTGAGGGGTATGAGGATGTGCCGAAGGTTTGTTATGTTTTGAGTTTTCGTGGCATTAGCATGAATTTGAGTGGTTTAGCTAATACTTTGTTGTGGATAGTGGACGGTCCAGGGATACAGTAGCATGTTGTATGAAATCGATTCACAACTTGGAGGACAGGTCCCAAGCATTGTTGTAGCACCAGTGGGCGTTGGCTCTCTTGCCCAAGCTATTGTCACGCATTACAAAACACCCAATTCTGCCATACCGAATAGCAATTTAAATTCAACCCAAACAGCTGTCCTCACGGTCGAGCCCCATTCAGCAGCCAGTCTCCACCAAAGTCTAAAAGCCGGTACCTCTCTCACGATCACCACCAGCTCCACAATCATGACTGGTTTGGAATGCGGCACTATCTCTACTGCCGCCTGGCCAATTCTTAAGGAAGGCGTTGATGCCAGTGTTACAGTAGGAGATGTGGAAGTTCATGATGCGATTCTAGAGCTGGAGAGGTACAGTGTTGGAGCCGGGCCGTGTGGTGCTGCCTCTCTGGCTGGATTGAGGTTGGTGGCTGGCGGTGAGAGGGCAAGAAAGTCTTTGGGTCTGGGTGGGGAGAGTGTGGTTGTTTTGATTTGCACGGAAGGGAGGAGACCTTATCTTGTGCCCAATCCTTGACGTCCTCCAGTAAGTCAGATTTTAGGTAGCGTTTCGTATAAAAGTATCGGCATTGCATGCGAAGTTACCGAATTGTTCTGGATGATCTAGCTAATTTCCAGCCCAAGCCAAGGTGAAAGGTACAACGCCAGCGAGGGAGCAAAAGTATGACAAGTCGTGTAAAATAGCTTCGCCGCAGTCGAGTAATTCAAGCTCTGGTCTTTGATTTGAACCACGATGTCCAGCTCGAACTGTCCCCAGCAGCAGCAGGCTGTTCAGAGGGACTCTGGCTGTCATTGCTATCGACACGCTTGCAGCTCTGGCATCGACAATGTGAGCACCTAGTGCAACCAATAGTATACGTCTGTAGCGTCTCCATGGGTGGGATTCTTCTTGTCAAGCCAGGCTGTGCTTGTATAGATATCCTTACAAAGGATTTGAGAATGTGTTCTGGGTCGTCTATTTTACCACACATGCACTAGATAGTCTAAGCTGAGTTCGGCCTTCAATAGATTGAAGGAACTCACACAAACCCACGGCCCCGGTGGGCCTCCTTCACCTCCAGAGTTCTTGTTGGGGTCCCGTCCCCCATAGTCTGTTGGCCTACTCGACCTCGTTCTCCTGTTGTAGGTGCCTCCATAATCGTAGATGGGTGCGCTGTTGTCATAGTCTGCTTGACTAATCCCTGGCCCTTGTCGTCCAGAACCATATGGACCAAAAACCAAAGGCGGTGGGGGGTTCGCCCAAGTGATCCTATCTTCGTCATATAGCGGCGAGGCTGTATTGAGCTCACTGTGCTAAACTACATCACGATCAAGCTCGTTTGAGGGCTCAGAATCCTCGTCCTGGAATGATTCCGAGTTTCGATATTCGCCTTCATATCTAAAAGCCTCAAATTCCGGAGCATGCCTTAATCGCTGCTCGGCCATTTCTGGTGTCGTGATGAGGTAGCCTGCGGTCGCTGGTGTAGAATTCAAGAGGAAAAAGAAATGAGGAGTAAACGTGGTTCGGAATGACAATTGTTGTTGATCCACGCCGAACAGGAAGGCCGATTTCACTGCAGAACAAGGGAAAAATAGATTTATTCCCGACTTTCACAATAACTTGTCGATAGTCGTCTAGACGTGCTGGTGGATGCTCCGATAGTTGTCTACTCTCGACACGAAGATCGACTCCAGGTGAATAAGGTAAAAGTTTATCACTTTGGTCCGAAAACAAAGTCTGACACGGGCTAGATAAGAGGGATTTTGAGGGTTGTAAAAGGCCAAGGCAAGGCAGATTTCCCATTGCAACAAGGCTTTCTGAATGGGTTGCCCTAAGGTGTGGGGTTGCTTTTGTGAGGTCAGGCTGAGCGCCAAGGACGAATGAACAGAACGGATGCTGGGGGAAACAAAAAGTAAGGCGGACTTATGCTCACTCGCATGTGAACTCGAAAGCGCCAAGTTTCTTGAGTATGGTCAACAACGGGTTATGGTGTGGCTTCAGTAGAGAAAGTGCGCTGGAACTGAAGACAAAGAGCGACATCTTTTACTCTCGGCTGTATTTGGAATGTAAATCATGGCGGAAGCCCAAATCGATGTCGAGGCTGCCCGCGACGAAGGCGAGTACCTCCAAGGCTTTGCAGACTTCTCGCAGTACGTAGCCAGCGACCTCAGCCTGTCGATATACAGAAAGTTTGGTGTGCTTGGTGCCCGGAACTTGCTATATCTCCAGACGGAGCTTCAGCTGCTAGAAATCGAGCTAGAAGCACTGGGTAAAGAGGACAAATTAGCAATAGCTGGCGGAGACATTGACGATGAAAAGTTCGAACTGGAAGAGGCTGCGCGGTCATGGGAGTCAATGCGCGGCCGGGCTGAGGACGGCGATGAGAGACAGATGAGAAGACTTGGAATGATCTATAAAATCAGGAAAGTAATGGAAGAATATGGTATTTAGACTCAAAGCTCTCAAACACTCAGAACAAAAGATACTGACGTGAACAGAAAGCGCATTACTTCGAAGGAACGAAGTACTTCAACTTGAATCACCAGCAGACATCCCGTTCGAAGCCTTCAAATCGTGGTTCAGAGCGAAACGACCACTATGGGGAAGTGGATTCCGCACTCTCCACAACGAAGCAGACATGATCTCCCTTGGTACCCAAGCCGAACCAGATAGGATATCCTCACTCATGCACCGCTGTCTGGGGTACCGGCTCCGAGTCGAGCGCAAAACTCCCAAGTCCTGGGGACCGATGTACTACTACCCCGTCGAGCGAGTAAACCTCATCGTAGGCATCATCAGCGTACTATGCTCCGCTTCTCTATTGGTAGGGGCTATTCTGGCTTTGCATTTCGTGAAACCTATAGGTATCCGTTTGGGCATTGTGGGGGTATTTACGCTGCTGTTCGCGGCGAGTGTTGCGTTGCTGACGCATGCGAGGAGGGTGGAGGTTTATGGTGCTACGGCTGCGTAAGTTTTGATTTCGTCATTTCCGCCGTTGGTTAGTTGTGCATCTTTGGCTGATGGTTGCGATGGAGGTATGCTGCTGTGCTGGTGGTGTTTATTAGTGTGAACTGAGCGACAATCATGGCTCGGGCCTTTGTTGACGATAAAACATAGGGAGCGGTTGATGAAATTTACTCCGCCTTGGAGTTCGGGTTGTTGTAACATGATAGAAATGTCTTGCTGGACTATGCAATAGCTGTTAAGCACTAAGGAATTATACACACCGGCGTGCATATGTGTATTTGCTTCAGCAGCGAAATGCTCGATACTCCATTCTTGTGGGCTACGTCTTCGTCCAGTAAGACCAAGCCCATTCATTCCTCAGTCTTAATCGATATCAATTTATTTTATGGGAGCAGATATGTAATAAAGATCTACTCGGAACGCATCGTACCGAAAAACAGAGCTAGGTAGGCAACAACAGCTTCTGGCCCACTCGCTTCGCTTCCATCTAAAACAAAACAAACAAAAAAAAACCTCAACAAAAACAACATTCGGTCCCCCCAAGAAAAATAATTAAAAGATAGTCCCGAAAAAGAAAAAATTGGCAAAACTCAATCAGAAGCCCACACTCGGAAGCGTGTGAGGTTCTCAAATACAAACGTAATTGAATACGTTTTTCTCTGTCGATCGACCCGCCGTTATTGTTAGTGTTCGTATACGTATGCGATTCGATTCGGGGAAGCCGGAACCAATTTGACCTGAACCACGTCGACGTGGCCGCCCTTGGTTGATGTTAGGTATATGTGTATTTGGTTTTATGAGGTGGAGAGGGGTTTGCTTGTTTTTGGCGTTTAGGCGAGGCGAGGGTAAGTTTGGCTGGGGCTGGTTGGATGTTACGGGGTAGGATGGGATTGTGGTGTGAGGGACGTGTTTATCTCTGGACAGACTGATACTATTCTTACTATTTCCTTGTCCTTGTGGTTGGAATCGGGAATATAAAGTTGGTTCTAAATATCCAGCTGTCTACCCGCTCATCTGCTGCACATCAAATCTTGTCCTGAGATCCAGGCCGGACTTCTCCCGTTCTTGACGTTTTCGTCAGGTAGGTTTGTCAATCAAATCTTGCCTTTCCAAGGCACCCACCTGTGTGTACCATAGCCGTATTGTATTTACTACGTATCAGACATGAGGCACTCACTGAGCAAGAATGAATGTGTTTCAGTCCCGCATAATGGATATCTGAAAACGATTACATTTTCAGTCTCAAGATAAGATAAGAGAATAGTTATTAGAGGAGGTTGGTGAACTCTGAAAAGGATATTGGCAAGAGAAGGGACGGTAGAGAAGATGTAAAGAGAGAGGGTAGGGAGGGACAGATACAAGGTATTTTGAGACAGGATATCGAAGGTGGGAGGCAAACGTATGACCAGGAAGGAACTGGTGAGAGTTAAAGAAGAAGCCGTCATTCCATTTTCAATTGCATTCTTCTTCCATCTCTTTCTCGTCCTCTGTCCTATCCTCTTCTTGTTCGCCAGGATCTTCCCAATCAGCAATCCTGTAAATATCCGTCCACGGTCCCTTGAAACACCCAGCTAATTATCGATACATCATCCTTCCCTCTCGCATCCCTCTTTCCCATAATACTTTTCATAACCTGGATATCATAACATGTCATGTCGTATCGTATCATACCATGCTTCCTTCCCATCCTTCCTTCCTTCCAGCCATCCATCCATCCAATCCCATACTCCCACATTCACCGTCTGCCAACTAGCATGGTGCCAATCATAAATTATACATGTCTTTTGAAACCATCGCATCTCTTCCCATCCTGAGCCAACCCAGCCCACTCTCCATCCCATTGCGCTTGTAGGGTATACAGCCATTCTTCCTCTCAATGTCCTCAGATCATACAGCACTGCAGACTCATAGCTTTCTCGTCGATCCCGGAGTAGTGAAAGGTATCATCGTTTCCAACACGCCAACTTCCTCCAAAACGCTCTCCACCGTCCACCGCCACCCTCCTCTCCCTCGAGACTCAACACCTTCTCAGGTCCTCCAGGCAAAGGGCTCAATGGCGCAGTAACAGCCCTCCTCGTCCCAAGCGCAGCATTGCTCCCCAAACTCTCCTCCCTTCTTGTGGCACCTACATCAACCGTCAACCTACCACCAGCACCACCATCCTGCGCCAGCCGTCTCGCCTCCACCACCCTCCTAATAATGAGCGCGAAGGTCTCCTCGATATTAACCGTATTCCTCGCACTAGTTTCCATGAAACCACATCCATGTTTGCGCGCCCACTCCAGCCCGACCTGCGCAGGTACCTGTCTAGATTCCTGTAAATCGCATTTATTCCCCGCGACGATCTTGATAGGTTTCACCGGTCCAGCACTCATATCCAGGGCGCCGGCGCCCTTCTTCTTCCTCGACGACGAAGACTGGTACCTATCACGTTCCCAAGCATCCATCCTCGTCTCGGCCTCGATATCAATCAGATCGTTGAACTCCTGCAGCACGCCGAGGGAATTCATATTCGTGATGTCGTAGACGAGGAGGAAGGCGTCGGAGCGCAGGTTCGACGACGCCCACATCCCGCGGTATTCTTCCTGGCCGGCTGTGTCGGTCAGGGAGAGGTGGTAGGTCTGGCCGTCGACTTTGCGCGTTAGTGTGTAGGAGTCTTCGATTGTTGGGTCATATTCGTGCGTCCATTGTGAGCGGACGAGACGGAGCGTTATGGAGGATTTACCGCACCCACCGTCGCCGCAGATGGTGATTGTTATGCGGTGGGGGTAGTCTGCTGAGGAGGTCGACATCGTGTTGTGTTGTGGGGTATGGGGTTGTGGAGGGGTGGTTGGTTTGGTGGGCGAAGTGGGAGATGCTGAAGAGGTTGCTGACTGAAGGCCGAGAATTGAAGACTTCAAGTCCTCTCCTCTCTCTCCTCTTCAAGTGGAAAAATGAGGCAGGAGGGTTGCTAGAGGCGTCAAGGAGCCTTGGGAGATGTGATAGTAGATGTGATAGTCTTTGTGCCTCCCTCGCAGGCGTTGGTCTGGTCTTGCGTTGTCTCGCCTGCCTGGCAGTTTGCCTCCTTTGCCTTCTGCACCACTCGTTCCGTTCCTTCGTCGCTCGTATGGTACCGTCTGGTATGTATAGATAGTATGGTATCGCAACAATTCCTCCAATGACTCCTATTCCCTCCCCTATCTTACACTGCTCGCCTCCTTGGTAGTCTGTGTTGCGTCCTCTTCCCCCTCAATCCCTGCACCAGTTGAATCAAGTCGAGTCGCGCGCCCTCAGTAACCCAGTATCGTGTCTATCGTATCTATCGTCTCTCTCCGTACCACGCTTCAATTTCTCCGTAGCAGAAACAACAATCACGGCGATCGAAACGAGTGTTTGTTTGTTTTGCGGTCGTGGACGAGTGGAGATAGTCGTCGGTCGTTCAATTGCGATACAGCAGCGTTCATATATGGTTAGGTTCACAGTCCAGGGATGATCCTCTCCTCTGCAGGCTCGAGGCGGGACGAACAAGTGGAAAAGCCAAGGGCTGGGGCTGGATGCGTCCAACGGCTCGAGGTCCGTGGGTTTGTTTGGGTTGGAACGGAAGGACGGTGTGAAGCAAAGTATATTTGAATTTGAACGAGAAGAGGCAAGTGCGATCCTTAGGGCGAGGGATTGATATCGTGGATCTTGCTTGTATCTTGAATTGGACTGCTGCTACTTGTTGTTCTTATTTGTATGGGCAAGAAGATGGAGAGATGAGGTAGAGATAGAGATGGTCCAGGAGGTTGGGACTCTGGTGGGGTTTTGACTGGGATTCGTTTCGAAGTGCAACCTCCCTTGATAGATGATGTTTTTATGCCTTGAGTCAACGGTAATGGTTTTGTTGATGGAATGAAGTATGAATGAAATCTATCAAGGAAAGCAAAGAAGGGGGAGGATGAGCTGAAGGGAGAGGATGGGGACGAGGAGGAAAGAGACAGAGAGAAGAGACGAGAAAAGGGATATCTGGACAGAAGGAATGGATGTCTTTCTTTTGTGCGTTCGTTCCACCCAGTCCAATAGCCAGTCCAGTAGTCCCTCGTACGAAGTAGGGCAAAGCAATATTCCGTACTCCAGTCCGATTTGTTGATACGTCTAACTTTTCCCTCTCCCCTTGCTTTTTTCTTTTCACAGCATAGCAGTAGCCAGTCTGGGCTTGTCATAGTTCTAGTGGCTGCTTCAAGATACCATTGGTCAATGGCAAACCTATTTACGCTTCTTCTCGATTATCCCCTCTTTCACGTCGTCGAGGAGAAAACAAGGACGACGAAAACAGCCGATTCCTACCCAGCTGCACCTCGTCTCCTCATTTTCAAGCTTCATCCCATATGTCTCCGTGGAAAAGAGCGGCGCTCTCGACTGCCTGTTTCAGACAGCCGCCGTTGGGGGACCGGTGCTGGACGGGGTCACGGGGAATTCTGAATGTGTGTGCACTCCTGCATTAGCTTCAGCCCTCACCGCAGACGGGACACATTCTGGTGTTTTGGGCATAGCTGCATGAGACCTGTCTCAAAAAGATAATTGAGAACCCGGTCTTGATTTCTTTGTTGCCTTCATCCTCCTCTTCCTCTTCCTCTTGCTATTTGAATATGGATATATTTTCCTGTTCATCACAACCTCAAAACTCAGAATGGTATGTTGTAGAGTTGTGGCTGCCAATCTTATCAACACCCTAGCCAGAGATCAGCACCAGCACCCAACCACCGCGACTATCTCCAGCCTCACTTTCAGGAAGGGAGGGTCAGAAGCCCAATCAATCCCATGCAGCCTCGGCAATTGAAAAAGACAACCCCACCCCACCAAAACCACACCATCAGTACCACTCTCCAGAACTACCTTACTTAGAACTAGCCAATGTCGATCATGGCGTGTATCAATTCGATGGTGCCAACGGCGAGGTCGCAGAGCCGAGCCGGACCTAGCAGAGTAGCAAATAGGAAATATCTCAAGAGTTTTCCTCGTAGTCAATTACCCTTCCTTGCTGTTCCTACTGCTGATACTTTTCTTCTTTGCAGATAATTCAGATATTTCAAGTCGAAGCGAGGGAGGGGTGAAGCAACGGTCTCGGTGGCTGCACACTGTACTGTACTGTACGGTATCGTTGACATACATTTCGTCAGCTGCAAACTACATTGGACTACAGCATGCAAGTAAAATGCGGGTTTGTGTAGCTGCATTACTAGGGAAAGTTTCTGCCTTCTACGAATCAATACGTGTGTGAGATACGAACGAGTACACGTACGGGTTGACTTTCTCGGATGTGATGAGATATCAAGTTGATACTTTGTCAGGATGTGTGATTAGGACTAGGAAACCGAATTTTTGAGCTAAAACACGACTTCATTGGGGAATCACCACCCCTTTAGCGAGCCTGAAAAAGCAGATCATAGAGATCTAGATCTGAGGTAGTTTCTCCTTACCCGAGCAGTGACACAGGAGCCTTTTTAGGAGCCCGACGATCTTCCCTTTGGGCATCAATTTCCCCAGTTTTTAACTAGCGTATCTTAACGTTCTGGTATTGAGAGATATTGCTCGGGGCGGGGGGGTGGAACTAGAAACCAAGAGTTCGTTGATCTTGCTTCGTACTGTCATGAGCCCTGCATTTGTTACGATGGTAGATTCTTGGATGTGTTTGTTCCCCCCCTTTTTAGCTTCGCTAAGCAAGTCTAGTGACTGTTTTGAGGTCCTATTTGTTTGGCGAAGCTAAGGTGGGAATGTAATAAAATCCCAATGATAAAGTACTCACGGTCCATGAGAGGTCCAAAGTATACCGAGTTAGAGAATATGTGCAGACGAACGTAGCATTGCGAACACAATCCAACACCACCTAAATCCTTCAATGCTGTCTATAAAACCTCCAACTCGTCTTAAAATCCTCCTCGACATCTTGCCCTGTAATCAAAACCCTCAAAATCTCAATCGGCATCTCATTCTCTTTCATCACCCGATCATGAAAGTCCTTCTCCTTCAAGACTCCCCCACCAACCACCTCCTCCCTCAGCGAATATAGCTGCAACGCACCAAGCATATACCCCGCCTGATACAGCGGCGTATAATCGCCATTGAAACTCCTCCTAACCTCTCCCTCGGCATTCTCCCGCTCATGGCCAACCATATCAACCAACATATCAATACATTCCTGCGGGCTCATGAGTCCCAAATGGAACTTCACCGAGAAGATAATCCGCGCACAGCGATGCATGCGCCAGAACAACATCCCAATCCTATTCTCAGCCGTCTTGGGGAATTTCTTGTCCCAGAGTATCATCTCCCAGTACAGCGCCCATCCCTCCATCCAGAAAGCGGTGTCGAACATTTGACGATACGCTTTATACCTCTCGATCATGTGAAATTGGAGGTGGTGACCAGGAATCATCTCGTGGAAGACGGTTGAACGTGAGAAATGGATGTTGTTCCCTCGCATACTCATCATCTTCTCTTCGTAGCCCATCGAGTCGTCTGGGTACGACACAATGATATCTTCGCCTCCTAGGAAGAAGGGGTTGACTTTCTGGTCTTGAGGACTCATCATAAACATCCTCCAGCTCTCCTCCGCTACCCGCGGTACAGTGACCAGATCATGTTTCTTAACATACTCAATCGCTTCCTCAGCCAGGGAACGTACAAGATGCGTTTGTTCTCCAGGAGGTACGTAGAGAGTCTTGACATACTCCAGCGCATCCTTCCAATCCTCATACCCCAACTCCGCAGCAGCTTTCTTCATCTCCCTCTCGCACCACACATACTCTTTCTCACCAATCTCAATCACCTCCTCAGGACTATACGGGATCATCTCAGCCTTCAAATCAGCAAGTAGTCCAGTCTTCCCAATAGGCTCTCCAACAATTGCATCCCCATCACCAGGCTTAATACCCACAATCACCTCCCTAATAACCTTCACATACCCCTCCATAGCCTCATCAACTTTCCCATACGGTTCCTTAACCCACCACGTAAACAGCGGATCATAGCCTTTATAAAACCCAAACCACTCCTTCAAATGCGCTCTCAACTTCTCAATCGTATTCGCAGCACGATACGTAGTTGATTTCCCAATTCCAATCCCACTTCCATTCTCAATCTCATTCACACCCTCTCTCAGACCCCCAAACTTCCTATCCAACACCTCCTCCCTCACCACCGCAATTTCCCTCCCAACCCCCCAAACCTCTCTCGCAACCTTCTCCCCCTGCATCCTCTTCCCACCCTGCCTATCCTCACAAAGTCTCACCAACACACTCGCCCACCCACCCAAAAGCGGAGTCATCAACCCATCTTTCTCCCTCTCAAACCTTAACTGCCTCAGTTCTTTCTCCAGATAATTCTTCAATAGTAAATAATCGACTTTCTCCTGCTGGTTATAGGGTTTGAAATCTGATTTTTGGAGGAGAGAAAGTTCGGTGTTATAGTACTCGTGAAGACGGGCGAAACGGAGCGGGGAGATGGAGATGGCGTGGTATTGGGTTAGGTCTTTGATGTCGGCGCGGATGCGGGTGATGCGTTGGCGGATGTCTGCTTCTTCATGTTCCTCTTCCTCTACTTCTCCTTTTCCTTGTCTACCTGAGTTGGGGTTGGATGCTCGCCTGGTGATAGAATCTTCAGAGTACACATGAACACTCTCGAGATCCTTCTGGACTCGTTCGATTTCGATTTTACTCCTCATGTTCGCCCTTTGAACTCGGTATCGTATATAAATGCAAATATAAAATATAAAATACCTCCCTTGACTTCTTTCCCAGTTTACGAATGATCCCTACCTTGCCAGGGCAAGAAGGTCAAGAGGCAGCTTGCTGTAACCCAATGGAATTCTCAAAATTCATTCCAGTCCAAACGACAAGAACTAGGCACAACCCCAATCAATCAATCAATCGATCAAAGAGTGGGATATAAAAGTGTTGAGCCAGGGTCTAGATACGTCGTGTACGAGATGCCGAGCGAAGCCTTTTGCGGCAGGTCGTAGTGCAATGCGGGGTGGGATGATTCGATGATTGCGATGCACTTCTTTGATTCGTTCGCTTAATCAACCTTTCCCCTTTCAGCCCCTGTTTATCTATCGGACCCTCTCGCCTTGCGTATCAAGCTTGAAGCCACGAATGCTTATGAGGGAGTAGCAACTGTAATTGTGAAGTACCAGTTATATCACTGTGCGAACTATTATTGTGATTCAAGTCAAAGTTTACTTGGAAAGTGAGTTCGAGGGAACAGTAATTGTGAGTCGAAAGAGGGGGAGAGAGTCTATGAAATGATTGGCCAAACGTCGTGTACCTAAGTGTTTGAGACATGCGAGATTTATCGACTTTATCCGTATCGCGGCGCTTGGTAGGTATATCTGCGTAGCCAAGATATCTAGAGGGTACATGCAGGTATGCAGTACCACGTTACCTTGGCCATAGGATCCCACTTTGCTGATAGGGAGATACGAAGCCTCGGAGTTGACATCGGTATAGATAGATCAAAACTAGTTTCGGTATAAGTTATTTACACTACGCTATTCAGATCTATAAAGCGTTTCTTGACTTTTTGGTCTTGCTACCTCATAACCTGTAGCCCAAAGTAGGATCTTTTGTCTTGTATTGGATTCAGATAAGATGAGAAGATTCCGAACACCTTGGACGACCGCGTCTACAAATGCCGCTGTCCCCGATCAAATCGAGATAGTCTCGACCATCTCCCAAACATCCGCCCCGGAAGAGAAGCATGTCGCCTCAGACTCTAAAACTCCTGCCACTCCTTCCACATCAGCAGACATAGCAGACGACATCACTGCCTTCCAAGCCTCCCACCAATGGGATCCTAATCTCCCACAATCAACACTCGACGCTCTGGATTCAGCAGGCAAGATCCACGATTCAGAGAAGTTCCACGAGGTTGAAGTTACATTCGGGGAGGACTCGCCGTATGAAGAGGTAAGAGCCGCGGTGAGGACGACCGATGGTGGTGAGGTTGCGAATACGGTAAGGGCGTGGATTCTGGGGATGGTGTTCGTGACGTTGGGGAGTGGATTGAATATGTTTTTGAGTATGAGGTCGGTATCACGACTAGGCAAAAGGGGGCAAAGGGATTGAGCTGACGGGATGTAGAAATCCGGCGATCAATTTCCCGTCTATCGTGGTGCAGTTGTAAGTCTGATGTGTGGCAGTGCTGTAGATTTTTGGCTGACGTCGGTAAGGCTTGTGTATCCCATTGGTTGTCTATGGGCTCGTGTTGTTCCTATGAAAGTCTTTCATACCTTTGGGGTGCAGTGGACTTTCAATACCGGACCGTTCACAATCAAGGAACATGTCGTTATCACTGTAAGAGTACCTTCTCTAAGTCTTGTCTGCATTACTGACACTGAATGTAGCTCATGTCAAAGTAAGTTCTTTATTCGAAGCCTCGATGGATGAATATTAATTGAATTTTGAATTCAGCGTCTCAATTAGTTACGCATACGCTACTGATGCACTTCTCGCTCTCGCAGCCAAGCGTAAGTACAACTCAACCCCACTACGAAATCTCTACTAACCCCTCACAGCACTCTACAACATCGATATGGGCTGGGGATTCCAACTCCTCTTCACCCTCAGCAGCCAGTTGATAGGCATTTCTCTCGCCGGTCTCTTCCGCCGATTTTTAATCTGGTAAGCCGTTCTCCTTGTTTTCCCTCCGAGATGGGACACTCGCTTACGTCCCTTTCTTTTTCATACAGGCCCTCGGCAATGATGTGGCCAGGTCAATTCTCAAACACGTCTCTATTTTACGCTCTCCACGATAAGAGTAAACCTGATGCAAAACAGACGAACGGATGGAGGATCTCGCGATATAGATTCTTCTTGTATGTCACCATCGGAGCGTTTGTTTGGTATTGGGTGCCTGGAGTGCTCTGGCAGGGACTGTCGGTTTTTGCGTTCGTGACTTGTGAGTCCTCTCCTCATCCAAATCAAAGTGAAAATTTGAGTGCTGATAGGCGAGTAAGGGATCAAACCGAATAATGTGGTGCTCAATCAGTTATTTGGAGGTTTCACTGGACTTTCTCTTATTCCCATAACCTTCGACTGGACGTATGTACCACTCTCCCTATCAACATGCAACAGTAACTCAACTTTCTCGTAGATATGTATCAGCCTACCTTCTCGACCCCCTCCTCGCTCCCGTCCACGCCCTCTTCAACACCCTAATTGGTCTCATCATCTTCGTCATAATCTCCGCCATCGGAATATCCTACACTGGAGCCTTCTACTCTGACTACCTCCCGATGTCCACATCTTCCACCTACGACAACACGCAATCCCCTTACAACGTCTCCCGCATCCTGACTCACGACTACCAATTCAACCTCACAGCCTACAAAGCATACAGTCCTATGTTCCTTGCGCCGACATTCGCGCTGAACTACGGGCTGAGCTTCGCGGCGTTGATGGCCGCTATTGTGCATACGGGGATGTTTCACGGGAAGGAGATCTGGTACAGGTTTAGGGCTGCAAGAAATCAGGAACCAGATGTGCATATGCGGCTTATGAAAAAGTATGATGAGGCGCCGGATTGGTGGTATGGTGCGTTGTTTGTCATTGCGATGGGATTGGGACTAGCTACAGTGTTGGGTTTTGATTCGCAGTTACCTTGTGAGTTGGATCCTTGACCTGACTGGATATCTTACTGAAAGCAAGCTAATATGACGGTAAAGGGTGGGGATTCTTCGTCTCGAATATTGTTTCGTTGGCGTTTATTGTAAGTTATCTTCGGGCCCTTGTGTCGAGATGTTTGTCAGAACTGATCCACCTCCAGATTCCAACTTGCATGATTCTCGCCACGACGAATATTATGCTGTCACTCAACGTTCTCTCACCTTTTCTGGCTGGTTTCATGATTCCAGGTAAACCAGTACGTGCTTTCTTCCTTCAAGAAGGCAGAATTCTAACCGTGGCCAGATCGGAGTCATGCTTTTCAAAGTATACAGCACGATTACCCTCGGTCAAGCGTAGATACCCCCCTCCTCACATGACTGAATCCAATTGACACGTTCAACAGCCAAACTTACAGCGGCGATCTCAAAGTCAGTTCCCTCCCCATTTTGACTCGTGCTCACACCAGCTCACAAGTCCAGCTCGCGCACTACATGAAAATCCCACCCAAGACTGTCTTCTCATGCCAAATTGTCGCTTCGATATGGGCATGTTTCGTACAAATTGCGGTTATGAATTGGACACTCGGTGCAATAGACGGTGTCTGCTCACCGTAAACACACCCCCTTCCACACGTTTCGTTCAATCGTCTGAACATATCTAAGTCTAACTCTTTTCAGAACACAAGCAGCGCATTTCACCTGCCCCAACGGAAAGACATTCTTCTCATCCAGTATAGTCTGGGGTACGTTCTCTACCCTCCTTACTTCTAGTCATTTCCCTTTCAGCCATAGGTAATGCGGATGCAGAAATGCTAACCGCCGAATAGGTGTCATCGGCCCGCAGCGAATGTTCGGCCCTGGAAGTATTTACCACGCAATCCAGTGGTACTGGCTCCTCGGCGCACTCTTACCAGTTCTCTTCTACGTGATCGTGCGATGTTTCCCACGCACACCATTGCGGATGTTAAATGCTCCTGTGATGTTGGGCGCCATGGCTTGGCTTCCTCCGTACGTCTCCCTCCCCTTCGTCACTTGGGTTCTTCAGTTCTCCATCGCCCTTTCCCACAGTTTCCAATTTGCCCCAAGGACAAATTTTGAAAAATTTAAAATAATGTGATGATTTGACACTGACTACCCCACCCTCAACAGAGCAACGCCCCTCTCCTTCTCAACATGGGTCTTCTTCGGTCTCCTCTTCAACTACGGCATCCGATCTCGCTTCCCTGGCTGGTGGCACACCTACAACTACATCACAGCAGCGGCTCTCGACTCTGGGCTTGTGATTGCTACGATTATTATTTTCTTCGCTATTACGCTGCCTGGAGTTGATATTCCGCAGTGGTGGGGGAATGTGGATGTTTACAATACTGCTGTAAGTGCTTGATTTTTGTGGTGTTTGTTTTTCTTTGGTTTGGAGGGAATTGAGGGGTGTGATGAATGAGATACATTGTGTTGTGATTTGATGTAGTTCGAGGAACTTGGAATAGACGTGTGACTAACGCTGAGATATAGGATGCGACGTACGCTGCTATGCGTAAGATGGTTCCTGAGGGCGGCACTTTTGGACCTGCTAGTTGGTAGATGCAGATGGATTGCGGTGGACTTGTCACTTGCAAGCAGTCATCAAGACAGAGAGATTGAGCAGAAGATTAGCGCCGAAGAAACCGATCTGCTTCTATTCGAAGGGGGTTCAGAATAACGAGGAAGAGATACATCTCTCGGAATGAAATCATCGTGGTGTATAAAGATGGCAGATTGAATAATTTGAAGAAAGCAACGAGAAAGCACTTCAAAATTCAGAAGAGAGTCAAAACAGAAAGAGAATTGTCTTCGAAGCTAATCTTCACTCTTTTTGCTAAGTGGGTTTCTTCCCAAGACGATTTCTATTTAAGGCATTGAAGTTCGAAGTCTCTTTTGAGGGATGTGACTTTCATGTACTGTACCTAGTCTTAGTCATGCTAGACTTCGTTAAAGGATAACCTCCAGAGACTTCAGCTAGATTCTAATTCAGGATTTGAAACTGCGCTGCGCCATTTACAGAGGTTCTCGAAGTTAGAAGTAGAGTTAGTCTGTCAAATACCGGTAAGAGACTTTGGCTTTTGTAGCAAGTCCTACGAGATCTTAGGTAAGCGAGCAGTTTTAACGTAAACATACAGCCAACTCGCAGGAATCCAGATAATATGTCGAAGCCAAAGACTTTATATAATCTATGATAATGGCCAAGAATACCTGCGCTGGATATTGAGATCTCCAACCACCACGTCAACCCAGCGCAAACTCCAGGGGGCTCACAATTTCATGACCAGGCAGGCATCAAAACAGATACCAGACCGCACCCGAGATATCAGCCTCCATTTACAACAAATACCTGAACCCCTTCTCCCTCCCCCCAACAACCTCCTCATCACCAGTCCTAACCGCCTCCGCCTTATCCATCCTCCGATTCTCCCACCTCAGCCAGAAACGAAGCACCATCGCTGTAGCAGCACACAGACCACAGAACAGCGACAGAGTAATACCAGCCGTGACGTATCGCGGCTTTGCAGAATTTGGATACAGATAGCTGGTGAAGAGGTGTGTGCAATTGGCTAGAGAATTCACCATGGCTAGCGCGGCGGCTCGTTTGGACTTTGAGAGTGTGAGTTAGCTGGAGTTGCTGTGATTTTAGAGGCGGGTTGGCTTACCTTTGGTCTGGGGATTGTGCTAGATACCCAGGAAAGGGTGACGTTGAATGCGGAGTAGACACCCATTGTCATCAAAAACATACTCGCGTACCGCCCAGCGGTACTGGTCAATGTGATACAGAGGATATTGCCTAGCATGGATATTGAGAGGGGTAAAGCAATGTGGAAAGCCCTTTCGTTTGCCTTGCCTGAGTGGAGAGAGTTTCCGAGGGAAGTGAAAAATGCTAGTGCGTAAGGAGGCGCTGTGAGTAAGAGGGTTGTGATCTTGTTGTAGCCGAGAGTGCTGACGATTGAGGGGAAGAAATATGTCTATTCTGTTGTCAGGGACAATTTTCAAGATCGATCGGCATTTGTAATGGACCTGCCGGGACGGGACACTTACATATGCCATTCCGACCAGAAGAGAGAATTGTAGCAGGATCAACATATAGACTTTGGGGTCCTTGAGTGCTTGCAAAGCACCCGACCAAATCGATTCTCCATCTTCGCCGTCCTCTTGACCAGCAGCTTCTTCAGCGATCCGCCAGATGGCATATTCGCGCTCTTCGTCCGTGAGCCATTTCGCTTCTATTTGCAAATACGCATCAGCTGATATTCTTCTCTACCCAGAACTGAGAAAGGGATGACATAGACTGCACAAGACATACTTTTGGGGTAGTTGGGAAGAATGAGCACAGCAATGAGAGCAATTGCAATCGTAACGCTGCCTTCTAAGATAAACAACCATCTCCCTATGTAACGAGTCAGCAAATATTCTACCAAGGTGTTCGGGGGGAGGATATGAATGATGGGCCGCCCTCAATACTTACATGCACGAAGCCCCTTCACGCCTTCCATACCTCCCAACACACCCGCGGCGATGAGTCCGCCAAAGCAATTCGACAACGTGTTGCCGGCGTAGAGGATTGCGATTCTGAAAGGCAATTCAGACCGGACATACCAAGACGTCAGCATCAAAAGGGCGCCGGGACTGCATCTGTTAGTGACATCGCTCCTCTACCCTGACCTGATTGAAGAACGACGGGAACTTACAAGAACGGCGCTTCAGCGAAGCCAAGGAAGAAACGGACAGCGATGACACCACCGTATGAATGAACAGAAGCCATGCAAGCGGATACACCACCCCATATCAGGGCAGCGACGCCGAGATAGATTCCTGGTCGTGGGAAGCGGGAGAGGATGACGTTGCTCGGGAACTGAAATAGCAGGTACCCGACATACATGATCATGAGCGCTGTGTTGTACTGGTGATCTGTAAGTCCGATGTCGTCTTCAAGGCCGCCGAGGCGGGCGTTGGTGAAATTGTTGCGGTCGAGGATGCTGTACAGTGCGTGTTTGTCAGATATGCCCCAATGGTTGTCGGGGATAGAGGAATAGGAGTTGGAATTGAAATTGGAGTGAAATAGAACAGGATCTTACTTCAATAGAAATAGGATGATGAGCATAGGCATCAATCTAAAATCAATCTTCCGAACCATCGCCTTCTTGAAAGCGACCAGTTCCTCGGGGCTCTTGCCCTGGAGAGAAAGAGGCAAGGTGGATATGATGGGGATTTCCTTGCGATCATCGTGATCGTTGATGTTTTCGATAGTCGCCATCTCGGCTTCTTTGCCTGAGTAGGCCATTTTAACAACCCGAAGATCGGGTTCTTAGAATTGAACAAAAAGATGAGGATGGGCAGAGTGGAATCGTGGGCTTGAGCTGGAGGAGCGATATCCCTATTCTGTCCACGAAGGTCCTGAGGCCGATGGATTGATTGCCTTGATATTCAGATCATGGTTTGAATGAAGTGCATACAGGACGAGATATATATCACTCCAACCCAGGATTTCCTTCCATCAAACACCTCGTCTGAGAAAGAGGCAGGAGTATGTGTTTCCGAATCCGCATCGGAATCAAGACTGCGACTGCAGCTGCAATCGGTCGCGGGGTACCCATCAAACTGCCGATCGCTTTTGCCTTCCTGGGGAAGAGAGTGGAAGATGTCGGGGACCCCAGATACCGAGTCATGATTGCAATAGTGCGGGGGAGTGCCAAGTGGAAAGGGTGCATTGGGACCGGAAATGTTGTTGGCTTGGGAGCTCGGAAATGCCACAAGATGAGTGTTCGGAAATGGGAGCACCTGGGAAGCTAGAATGTATGGGCGGATTGTCTCGTGAATATTCGGGAGATTCTTGTGCTCGAAGGCTGAGTCGAGGAACATTCAATGTTGGAAATGACGCCGTGGATGTGCGAGGCACAAAATCTTTCCCACAGTACGGCCAGCAGGCCTTTGCCCCACCATGGTCGCCCCTTTCTCAGCTCGCTTAATTCAGGAGTGGCGGTTGAGGACGGCGACGGTGTTGACCTTCACTCACTGGCAAACAAACAACATGGAACACAACACACAGGCCAAGATCATTCGCAAAATATTGGTAGATATGCAAGGTTGACTTGGGACTTCCAAACGTGACCTCGGTTTACTTGGAATAATGGGATATTCGAAGTCTTCCGTTGCAACATGACATTCTTCAAGAGCATACTTCCGCATGAGATACTCTCCTATTTGAACATTTGTAGATCATAGTTATGAGATTCTTGTGTTTCTATAGGCATTTTTCTATGAACATGAACCCCAAGCAAAGACAGCTAAATCAATAAATATGAACCTTGTGCAAAAGCAATCATCGAATAACGCTCCCTAAAACACCAACAACTTCATCCAAAACCTCCTCCTCACTACCACTAACATCCACAGGAACCACATCCGTCTCTTCAACTCCAGGCAGCTCTAAAATATCCAGCTGGCTCTCGACCATCCCACCACCCATGAAATGTCCCTCTCTTCCTTGTACTCTCTTCACCAAGATCTCCTTTCTCGTCTCCAGCACAACAAACAGCGCTTTGAAGACCCGACTGTTCCGCAATTCAGCTCTGTAACTCTGCTTGAGTGCTGAACACGTCACAATGATGGATTCTTGATTCTCGGCGCGCATCTGGAGGAGAGCAGTAGCTTTCAGCATCTCAAGCCATTCCCATCGATCGTGGTCAGATAGCGGTATCCCGGAGGCCATTTTTGTGATGGAGGTCTGGGAATGAATTGAATCGCCTTCTATCCAAGGGATATTCAATTGTCGAGATAAAGCTTGCGCTATGGTGGATTTACCTGAACCACAAGGACCGGCGATGAATATGACAGTTTTGGCGAGATGTGCAGAAGACGGGGTTGCCCAAGAGGTGGTTTTGAATCTCTGGACGAATTTGTCGACAAGTTGCTGGTCGAGTTTTGGGGCATCGGCCAGTGATGGAGACAGGAATCGCGCATATGAAGTATCATACACGAGTCCCGTTCTTGGCTTTTCATTGTCGTACTTGCTGGCAAAGAACTCGAGAAGCTTGATGGGAGGATTGGCGAAAGGATCTGGGTTTGATTTTCGGAGAATCTGGATCCATTCTTGTTGACTTGGTTCGGAAAACTCGAGACCTGCTTTATGTAGGGCAGGGAGGAGATCTCGTGTCCAGTGGAAGGATTGATGATTTACCACGTTCATCACACCAGCGCCTGCTGTTGACAACGAGATTTCGGAGACCGTGGAAGCGACCACATCCACAGGGAGCCAGAGTGGTGACTCGTCAAGTCTGGGGATCGCGCCGATAGTTGACCCGGCTTGGATCATCAAAGGGATTGCTTCGGTAGCATTCCAGATTCCATGAACCGTATCAGCGATGACTTGCCCTACTCTGAGAACACGAGCTTTGATGCCGTAAGAGTTGGCAGCATTCATACAGATGTGTTCAGTGACCAGCTTTGATTGCGCGTAGCCCATATTCTGTGCAAATTCAAACGACTCTGGCAGTGCTTCAGGCACAAATCCGCCTTTCGTAGCTGCTACCGCACTGACCGACGAGCAGAAGTTAAAAGCGGCGGGTTCGGTTTGTCTGGCTTTCAAACAGAGGGTGAGCAAATTGTGTGCTCCAGCAATACAATCTGGTTCGAAACTGCTTAACGCCAGGTTGAAGTTTACAGACCAGGCACAATGAATGAGTGATGTGATCTCAGAGGATATCTTGCTGTATGTGGCCGATTGCAGACCCAGATCCTGTTGGCCGAAGTTCGCCGGGAAAACTGCTAATTTGGACCGGGCATCAAGAGAGAGTAGATGGTAGAGGCCACGCTCGCGCAACGAGTTGATTACTCGCAGATTGGCTTGGGAGTCTGTCTCAGCCCGAACGAGACAGTACACCTTCTTCACATCAGGGTTGAGAGCCAGTTGTGATGCAAGATGGGCACCAAGAGAGCCAGTTGCACCAGTGAGAACCTATCATTCTAGTTAGGAGAGAATCTGCTGAAGATTTGAAGCGTGTAACTCACGATGTATTGACCATCCCTCGAGGCTTGAATTGGGACATGATTCTCAAATGTTGAGTACTTCTCAATCAGCTCTTGCATCTGAGACGTCGTCGACCTGGTAGTGGAAACGCCGCCGGTCCGGAGTCGGTAAAGCTCCTTGGTCAAGAGGTTGATCGATGGAAAGTCAAAAATCACATTCGACGTCAGCTTCTTTCCACCGGTATCAATATTTTTGCCAAGTACAGATCGAAGCTGAATCGCCTGAAGAGAATCGATGCCAATGGAGAAGAAATCGGTCGTGTCGTCAAGAAGATTCATCGTTGACGGAGAAAGAAGTTTGCTCATCTCAGCACGCAGATAATATCGCAATTCGGGCTGAGACAGGGAGAGCTCGCCAGAGGATACTTCGGCACTATCATAGATGTCTGCTATCTGTGTATCGAATGCGCGATAAAATGCCGGCCGGATGACAGTTCCTTTGTCCGTTCGAGGATAGTCTGTGTCGTGGGGAAGAATTCTGACCATGTCTAAACTTAACTGAGCGTATGCTGGCACCAACTCGTTTGCTTTGGCCAGGACTGGAATGAGCAGTGCCTCGATCTCAGCATTTGTATTTCCAGATGTTATCGGAGCCGGTATGATGAGCATTCCAATTCGAGCCTTGCCACTACCGAAAACGACCGCTTCGGAGATGTATTTGCTGTCCCTGACTGACTGTTCAAAAGCAATCGGCGTGACCTTTTCGCCATTCATCAACACAATAGTATCATCTGATCTTGCAAGATACTTCCATGCATCCGGTATTGACGGGTGCGGAGTGAACAGGTCTTTGGTCGCATAAGACCCATCTGCTCGGTTGGAAGCCACTTTTGATGGCAACCCTTCGAGAGCCACAAGTTCGTAAACTTCAGCGCCTTTCGGTTCAAACCTGACAAATTGCTTGAACGCTGGCGGAAGTCTGACATAGTCCCAAGCCCTGTCACCAGGCTGTCTGGCAGATGTCATGAGCTGTCCAGTCTCCGTTCTACGAGACGTATCAGTAAAAGCCAATATACTGCGTTCGGGAAGTACTCACGTCCCATAATGACTGATGAGATTGACGCCGTTTTGTACCAGCCTATCACCCAATGAGTCTGGGCAAGCAGATCCCCCAAACATAACAACCTCCAGCTTCGCTAATGCTTCGATACCCTCCTCACTCTCTCCAAGAAGCTTGAGCGCGTATGGAACGCCGTAGAAAACCCGAAAATCGTATTGATGGAGAATTTTCAGCAAATGCTGCTGTGTGAGTGGGAGGTCGGCATTGTACATGTAGATAGGCTTTTTGGAGTAAACGGCTCGGAATACGCTGCTGATTCCATGGGCGTGGTAGAGTGGAAGTGTGATGAATCCTTTCAAATTCAAATTCGAAGAGTAATTCCTCAGGGCTGCACGATGGGTTTGAAAGATGGGTTTGGGCAGACCGGTAGAGCCGCTGGAATGAATGATCCATGCAATCTTGGCCGATTCGGCCTCAGGATCCAAGTTCTGATCAAATTGAGTTTTCTCGATGGCATCGCCAATCGGATATTCAAAGGTCGTCCTGTTCGAGATTTCGTGGATCTGGAGTGCTGGTAGATCCTTTTGAACTTGTTCGGCGGTCTCCCAAAAAGATTTGTGAACGAGGATGTGTTTCGCTGCAGTGGCTTGAAGAAGCGATGAATATGCCGCAGTCGATAATCTCGTGGAAAGGAACAAGACCGTGTGCCCCAACTTAGTCAAAGCCAGAATACTAATAAAGTATTCTAGATTTGATGGTCCCAGTAAACCCACCACGACTTCTGTATCAGCAGAGGAAGTTCTTTGTGGCATCAAAGATGCGTACGATTCGGCAACACGTGATGCGAATACATCTAGTTGGCGAAATGTGTAGTCAATGTACTCGGTACCGACCGCAGGATATGACAAGATGTGTTCATCTGGTGTATCTTTCGATCGACTGCGTATCAGCTCATCGATGGTTCGTGGGTTACTCCAATCAGAACAAAGCTCATGTGTCGTGACAGTCGCCAGGGGGTTGGTTCGATTCTTGCTTGATAGAACCGCAGGAGGCAAGACCGGAGAAATGGCTGATGGTGCCATAGCTGTTGCTTGAAGTGCTCAACTTTGGAGTTCAATAATTGAAAATGAGGCTCAAGCAGGCTTCAATATGTTCAAGTCCTTTGGAGATATATAGTTCAAGCAAAACCACACGGAGAATGATGTGATCGAAAGGTGTAACTGATCCAGCCGACTCATCGGAATGCGAAATTCCAGTGGGTCGGAAAACATTCCTAGTCGTCTTCCTGGAGGAGTCTGGGGGAGTTCGCGCGGGGCAAAGTCCATCTCCGGAGCCTTGGTTTGATTCTCGGAAATCGGAGCTGTTTTCGGAAACACACTTTTCAACATTGGCTGGAATAACCACGAAGTCATTTGGAGGTTACATTTCATATCCCCCTTCCAAACTCCCGTAAACATCGGGCCATGTAAGTGCCTACATTTTACGAACCAGTCAGCACTTCTTATCAACTCAGTACCCGAGTACACTTACACAAGAGTCGAATTCAGACCATCCCATAGTACCACCCTGCAATCCTAGGAAGCCCTCTGTTTCCAAGGCGATGTCGTATGCTTGATCTCCGTCCATCGTCAATTGACTAGAAGTGTAGTATTGAGACTGAAGGGGGTTGAGACTAAGGTGTTGGGATGTGTCCGTAGCAGTAGCGACAGCAGTTGATGGAACCTGCCCGGAATAGAATGCCAAATTGTTGGCAGATGTCCCCTGTGCAGTTGGCGTAATGGATATGGAGCGGTTCATAGGCTCGGACGATTCTACATTCGCTGGTCGCTCTCCAACTGGAGCGTCAAACCTGGCAGTCTCCGGTTGTTGACACTGTTGAGGGCTTAGATGCTGCAAAACCTCCTTCTTGAGCTCGTCAAGAATAATGTTGTACTTCCTGAACGGTGAAGCTTTCGTCGTTGTCGCTTCAAGGCTTTCTTGGCACTTCTTAGCTGCCTCAAAGACATGCGTATCTGGTTGTGCATGATAGGCTGGCTGTGGAGAAGGTAGGCACTGTTGGATTGTAAACACATAGAGAGCCGAAATGGCGCAGAAAGAAATATAATGACTGAACCAGAAGGATTGGCGCATCTTCTTTTCCTCGACCAAGCCCGTGACAGTATCAACTACGATCATCGCAGCATTGATACACTCCCTGACGCTACGACTTGGTTCTCCCGTGAGTCGTTCTGTACGTTTCGCCAAGTCGGCGAAATTGCTCAGAAGAGACGGTCGGTTGGCGAGAATGAGAGCATGGGCATATGCGAGCCTCAAAACAGTGCTCTGACGCTGGAAAATGGAAATCAACATCGATGGATCAACCTTAGACGGATCAAGAAAGGCAGGGAGCGATTCTTTCCATGTCTTCAGCTCGGCTGTCCATCGTTCTGCAGACAGTAGCCATGCTCCATCTTCGGTACGGTGGGTAGGATAAAGGTCGCTAGAAATTCCTCCTATGATTTTTGCAAGCCTGTTAAAGGAGTCAATAGGCTTTGTCCAGAACCATAGCACCCAGCATGGAAATTCAAGAAGACGCGTACCTTGCGTGGAATATTGGACCATCGTCAACGGATTGTCGATTTCTGTGCTTCGGCCCAGTCAAGGAAGTGGATTCGGCATCAATCTCGGATTGATTTGGCAATGGTTGATCAATATCCTCATCTCTAAAGATCCTCGGACGCCCCAGAATCACACTCAGATACCGATCAAGAGTATATGCACTCCAGAAAACTCGTTTTCGGTATTCGAGAACAATCTTCGATTGATTTGTGTTTGCTGGCTGATACACTTGACGTCTGTGAAGGCCAAGGGCTATGATCAACTGAGCTGTGGTTCCGAAAGCATACCAGGCTTGGTTTACTCGAGACGACGCCAGAAGATATATGCATTGTGACAATCTTGCTTGTACAGATTCCAAGGTGACCTTTCCAGTCTCCTTTGTCAGCATTCGTTCAGCAGCTGCATAGTATATACTGCTGTGAGAGTAGATGAGCGACATGAACCCTGGTAGCCATCGAATTGAACAAATTACCTTGATTCGAAATCTCTCTCGATGTCATCGTAATTATACAATTTAGCAGTAGCCAATATCAGAATGATTGAAGCGTTCTTTGCGTTCGGCACCGGATTTTCTCCATTCCTACCATTCTCAATTGTGATGTGAATGTTCTCCAGCCATGTCTCGGCAGTGTCTCGATGCAGAAATCTATAAGTTGGCATGGCAAAATCAAAGTACTGCTGTAGCAGGTACTTAGTCTCATTTCTACCTGGAAAATTAAAATCTGGACCACGGTCTGGAATCCATCCATCACCGTAGGAGAAGATTGACGTCTGGGATGATTGCTCAACATTGCTGGAGCGGGACTCGATGAAGTCTTGTTGGAACCTTCTCTGCGATCGGGATAGGAATGCAAGACCTGAAGTTGGTCCAATGTAATCGTTTTCGAACCGAGGCTCATCAGGTTCTTGCCAGTTCTGAGATAGATTTGGTGGCTCTTGGGAGGGAGGTGGTGCGACGTTTGGGTTTCTGATTTCAACATTGCCCAATAGCTGATTTCGTGATTGACTTTCTGGAGTTGAAACAGCAGCGGTTCTACTCAGCTCTGAGTTGGGAATCCCAGGCCCAGGCTGGGGCGGTGCAGGCTTTCCTCTTCGATGTTCGGCGTTGTAATGGCATCGAAGGTTGTTGGAGACGCAGCGAGGACAGGGTTGGGTGCCTGCACATCGCACTTTCTTCCTACGACGACGTTACCCCTTGCTCGTATTCTTCAAAACGTCCCGATAATAGGTCTCTATTGTATGGTGACACTTGAATCATGTGGATTGAATCTGACAATTGTCATACTCTTTGCAAGCATCACAAGCTCTGCTGACTTTCTTGCGCTCAGAGTCTCTCGGTTTAGATGGCCGCTTCCTCTTGACAATTCTGCCGCCAGTTTCATTTTCTTGTCTGTCTGCGTTCCCCTGTACATTTACCGAATGAGGTGAAGAAGAATCGGACATCCTTAGTTTGTAATGGTAGGGATAGTAGGGTCGGGACAAGGTAGTGGCATGTGTGCGTTTTCCAGCGCCGGAAACCTCGTGGGGAAGTAATAATCAACTGTAGCCGAAGCTGTCTGTGGACACTAAGTAAGAAACAGTTAGGGAAAACGAGGCAGAAAGAGGTCGGAAACAGGATGGAGTTTGCCTGGTGCTGTGGTCTTGAATAAGAAGTGGGATTTCGAAGTGCGGGGTGCGTCGGAAATGAGGATTTCGTTCGGAAACACCAACCGGAAACGATGGCTTTGCCCAGCCTTGCTCAGTTGGAGGGACAGCCTATCAACAAGGAACCCATGGAGAAAAAATGAATAGACACTATACAATGGCAAGCGACTTCGTCACAGATAGAACAAAAATCTTTTGGGCTCATAAGATATATGGAGCTTTGCCTCGTTGATGCAGTTGTGGATTTTCATTTCTTAAATCCTGTCGCTACAGGTCAAGTTAAACAACTCGCAAAGAACCAAACCAAAGAAACACAACAACCATGGCACTCAATCGAACATTCACACTCAACACATCCGCCAAGATCCCAGCGGTTGGTTTCGGAACATGGCAAGCTGCACCACGCGAAGTCGAACGGGCAGTTGAGGTAGCTCTCCGAACAGGATATCGACACATCGACTGCGCAGCGATATACCGCAACGAGCAAGAAGTCGGCAACGGGATCAAGAACAGCGGAGTCAGGAGAGAAGAGATCTTCATCACTGGCAAACTGTGGAATACCAAGCATAGACCTGAAGATGTGGAGGGCGCTTTGGATAAGACGCTCGCTGACCTGGGTGTTGAGTATGTGGATTTGTACTTGATGCATTGGCCATGGTACGTAAGACCTAACTTCCAATTTCTACAATCCTATCATTGGAGAAATTTCACATATTCATATCATATGATCTTCACAGTGCTTTCAAACCCGGAAACAAGTTCTTCCCACTAGACAGCAATGGCGTCTTCGAACTCGACGACGTCGACGCGTCAGTGACATGGAAAGCGATGGAAACCCTCCTCAAAACCGGAAAGACTCGCGCCATCGGCGTTTCCAACTTCAACATCCGCCGTTTGGAATCGCTCCTGGCGACTGCTACCGTCATCCCAGCAGTAAATCAGATAGAGATCCACCCCTACCTACAACAGCCATCTCTCTTCTCTTTCTGCAAACAGCACGGAATTGTCCTCACGGCATACTCGCCTCTGGGAAACAACCAGACAGGAGAACCGCGTACGGTAGATGATGGGAAGGTCCACGAAATAGCGAAGAAGCTGGAAAAGGATCCAGGACAGTTGCTTGTGAGTTGGGGTGTTCAGAGAGGTCATGTTGTTCTACCGAAGAGTGTTACGCCGTCAAGAATCGAGAGCAATTTCCAAGATTTCGTCATCCCGGAAGAAGAGATGCAGGAATTGTATGCATTGGAGAGGCATAAGAGGTTCAATTTCCCGGCGAGGTGGGGATTTGATATTTTTGATGAGGCTGGCGAGGAGTTTGTGAGGAAGGCGGCTTTGGATGCTGGGGAGGAGAACAAAACAAAGTTTACGGTGTAGAGTATTAGGGGAAATGGCATAGAGGGACTGGCAATTAAGACTATTGGCTTGGGCGTATCTAAAATATTATGTCTGGAGTTGTGCTCGTAACACTCCTGATTTCGCAGCAGCAGCAAATCACCCTACAAAGAGAAAAGTACCCTCACACTCCTGTCTGAAAAATCATGAAATACAACAGACTAGCAGAGCACAAGTTTGAAGAGGGGTTTTTATCGAGAGTCTTTCTTCAAGGAGAATAGAAATGAAACGAAATCTCTAATAATCCGAGCAAAGAAACGAGAATAACAACATGTAAGCGAGTCGGTCCCGACTCACCATCAATTCGGCACCGAGTCGGGACACATAAACGATCCATGATATTTGATATATCAAAGCAGAGAAGTGTTAACTCGGTACCGATCTCGAACCGAACTGCGACTTGCAACGAAACATCCTGTTCTCCTACATGGCACCATTCATGATGTAAGGTATAACGAGTCGTCGATCTCTTTCTTGCCTTTTATTTCCGCAACTTCCCTAAATTCAAGGCTGAGAAAAGAGGCCAAGTGAAGGAATTCAAGACGAAAAAGAAGAGAGGAAAAGGAAAAGGGAAGGGGGGGGGGGAAGAGGCAGAGAGGATGACGCTAGTGAAGTCGTAATTTAAATCTTAATAATATACATATGTCACGAAGATGAGGGCCTATCTCGAGTTGGTAAGATTCCCCACCTCCCCAACTAATGATTTTCTCCTTCCAAACAAGTATCCAAACGTACATCAGGTCCAAACGAAATCTCGAACAAAACTGCGACGTGCAACAAACCAAAGCAGACAAGGTTTCTCCCATTCCACGTGATATGCCAACACGCACGTGCAACTAATTTTATTTCCTTTCCCACTAGTTTTCTATTTCGCTCCTTCTGTCTATTTGGATATCTTAATAAAGAGGTAATTCACGTACTTCTTTAGACGTACTTGCGGTAGCAGTCTCGGGGGATAATCAGATAAATACCTACCGAGTACCTTCGAACCAGGCGATGTAAGAGAAGAGAGAAGAGAAGACAAGAGAAAGAAATCGTGGTGAAAAGAAGACTAAGGGTAGATAGAGAGCCAAATCTATCTGTGTGATCAAGAAGACGAGATAATTTGAGATATATATGATAGATAATGTTATCTCTCATATTTCTCCTATCCCTCTCATCTCAACTTAAGATAATAATAATAATGATAATGCTACAACATCAATAGCAAACGGCACCAAGGACCCAGTCTCAATGCCAATTAAGAATGTATTGTTAAGCGGTCAAAACAACCAGCTATCCCTATCCCCAACCCAAGTCACCCAAACCAACCTCAACCAAAGCAAACCCAACCAAGCGCTAATATTGTGCCAAGCAGCGCAAAAGCGCCGCGCCCGCTTATTCGTAGAAAAGAGAGAAAGAGAAAGGGCTCCAGAGCAGAAGAATAGAAAAATTCCAACAAGCCAAGCCATCATCCTTCAAATAAATAGAGATATGGTGGATGTCCAACCATACATACGACCGCCATTTCGCTCAATCCCATTGCTATCACCAGATCCCGTTGAGATGATTCAATTCGAGCCTCGAAGCGCCCGAGAAAGCAAAGCAAGGTATTTCCACCACCGTTTTCCGCATTTCACTTCAAATTACTCCACCTCATCCCCTCATCATATGTTATCTCATCCCATCCCATCCCATCTCACGTCACACCCTCATCCGTCTCATCAATATTCGTAATCTTCCTCTTCCCACCCTCGCGATACCCCTGACTAGGCTGATGAATCGGCATACTCTCAAACGTACTCCTACCACCCAGACTCTCCGGGACGGCAGCTCCGTCGCCCTTCATGTCGCCGCGAACCGTCTTGTCGAGGTTGAGATTCGGGTTGCTGACATGGTTCTGGGAGACTTCTTGTTGGAGGGGCGAGGAGTGGACTGGTGACGAGGAGTTCTGCGATTGTTTGGAGCCGTCGCCGCCACGGGTGGAGTTGCGGGGGGAGACACGGCCGGTCTGTAGAGAGGTGATGTGTTAGTATGGTGCGGGACTAAGATGGAAGATGTAACAGGATGAAAGTGATAGGAATACAAAACGTGGCGTGCTAACATTTTAAACAAGGACAGAACGGATCAGAGCATGAGACAGCAGGCGGCGGTGATTGGTGGAGAACAGAACAAGAACGAGGCGTGAGACACAGAGATGCGGGTGTGGTAGTAGTGGGTTTGTTCAATTTGCAATCGAAGGGATACGGCATCTTGCATCGTATTGTCACCTCTCGAGCTTGGTACGCTTTGATTTTGGGTCGAAGAGTCTTCGATATCGAAAGCAACGCAGAGTACAACCGTGGAGTGCGTGTGTATTGTCAAACACACTAACTTCGCTCCGTGGAGGAGTCGGACTGTGACAAACCCCGCCGGGTTTTTCGGGCGGTGCCACTGTGCTCAGAATTACTACGACTCACCTGTTTAGCCCATCGCAGCCCACAACTGTTGCAGAGATCTCTCTGTCCGCTCGGCCCTCGCCGCCATTCCGGGGTGACTTTCGTGTGGCAGTTAGCACAGTCACGGTGAGGGTGCCCTGCGCCTTGCCGCCTCTTGCGCTTCTTCCTGCTGGATAACAGAGCTGCCAGCTCTTCGGCAAGTAACCTATTGCTCTTCTCCATTTGACGCAGCTCGAATTGCCAACTTGTACAACGAGTCGTCTTCAACTCGTCGAAGATGTTGTCTTCCGATGCCAACGCGAGATCTTGGGATCCAATTGGCAGTCCCGATCCACCTGCTTGAGAGATGACTCCCGTATTGGCTAATGTTGACAAAGATGCGTCTGTTCTGGGGGAAGGAATCAACTCCTGGCTGAGATTTGATGTCAATGCCGCCGAGGGATGGCTATGAGCCGTCGGTTCATCGAAGGGAATATCCATCCTTTGAATTGGACTTACTGACTTCGACCCATGGGAGCCATGGGCAGGGGCGACTTGACGTGTTGATGACTTCAGTAGGCGAGTCTGGGCAACGAGAAACGTTGGCTTTTGGCCTTCCGAAGCATCGCCAGGATATAAAGTAGTCTGCGCCTGTAAGACCAAACCTCTCTTGTTTAATATCTCGTGCTTGTGGGTCACACGCTTTCCCGTTCTTGCATTTTCCAAAGAGCGACCAAATTCTACTCTTGACTCGGCGCGCATCAGGGCCTGAATGCTAGTGCCAACAAGGTCTTCTGATGACCGATCTAGGAGTGTGCGCACATTTGATGACACGAACAGAAACATGCCGGAGGTAGACAACTTAGTCCACATTTCACTCTCGCCAATGCCTCCAGCGACTTCGATGTCGTGGCGATGGAGAGCATAAACTGGTCGTTCTCTGCCCACCAGGATGATGCACTTTCGACCCTTGCCTTGCTCGACACATAGAGATCCATGACTCTCGAACCAGGTGTACCCGCTCTTCTTTCGTCGGATGCGGAAAACAACATTGACTGCTGCTCCTGTTGAGGTATCCTTCAATTCTCGCGTGACCGGTACGATGTCACTTGGGTGACAGACGGATGAGAGAGCAGTCCCTACAAGCTCTGATGCGTCGTATTCTAGTACGTGGCGACAAGATGGCGACAAATAGAGAAATAGGCCCTTGAGCGAAAGAACATGAACGACATCATCCGTGTTCTCTAACAAAACCTTATCCCACATGCGCTTGGTCAACTCCGATTCCGAGCTGCTGTTGATGGAGCTCAACACCGTAGAAACATCATCTCGGCTGATCGTCTGACCACCGTCCATAGGCCGACTGGCCTCAGGAGGGTTCCAAACATATCTTGGCAGCTGTCCTTGGGAATAGTCGACCGTGTACAAGCCGCTAGAATTCTTGGTCGCGACAGCGGTGGGCTTCTCAACGAGATCAACTTGGAAGCCCACAAAGTACCTGATCTCCTTGTCATCCTCTCCAGTGATAGGTATCATTGTTAACAAGTTCATGAATGGCTGACCCCCTTTTCGATAGTTGATCAGACTCCGCTGGGCTTCCTTGTTATCGCCTATCCTGTTCCTCAAATAGTAAACGGAGTCATTGTCCACAAACTCTCTGCGTGACCCAGCCTCCACCTTTCCCTCTGGCGATTGGAGGAATCGACAGTTTTGGCCCTTCACTTCATGCTTGGTATATCCAGTCAACCGCTCGAAAATATCCGAGACATAAATGATCGGGCAGTCATAAAGTGTGATGTCGCACACAACGAACGCGCACGACATGTCAACCTTGCCAATGTCGATCTCGGGATTCTTTCTCGTCGCAACCTTCATTAAGGCTCCTAGCATGTCGAAACCACTAGAGGAGTAGATGCCATGATAGCCCGATGACTTTGGTTCCGGCTTTGGACCGATCTCAATTTCCGGTGCTGCATCTGGACCCGACACCGGAGTTGGAGGTTGTGGAAGACTGTACGGAGGATTTTGATTGGAGAGATCCGGCGTGATGGTTGACGCGGACGAGTTATATGAAGGTATGTTCTGAGCCATGTTCATGCCTCTTGGGGAGTTGACGGTGGCATTGTCCGTTGCCGTCAGGTTGGATATGGGTGGAGCCATATCATTGGCTTCTTCAGCACCACTCATGCTAGGTGTTTGAGCTGGTAGTCCATTTGACATACTCTGGGCCACCATGAAATTGCCTTGCATCCCATCCATGTTGCCATTTCCATAGTTCTGTTGATAGCTCGCTGGGGAAAACATGTTCATGGCATTTGAGTCTTCCTCCGAGAGTCTCTCCATTCCCATAGGCGAGTATCCCATCATATTCTGCATCATATCCGTGGACATCCCGGAGTATTGAGCATTAGTGTTGATGCTTAATGGATCTTGTATCTGCATGGAAGACGAGAAACCCATTTGCGGTCCCTGCATGTTCATTGAGGACATGTCAACAAACCCACCACCCATCGTCATTTCGTCACCAGATTGTCTTCGCAGATGGGATTGCGAGTCTCCTGACCCGGTGGTTTGAGGCACGAATTGAAAATCGTTCAAGGAGCCATTGGCCGCCCCAAATTCCATCATCGACGCCCTGCGGTTCATGTTCGCAGACTGGTATGTCTGCGGTATGCTCTGTCGCCGTTGTATTTCGTTATTATTCTGCATTATGATGTCGTCCAACGTATCTCCCCGAACGGGCATCATCGTCGCCATGCCGACCGCCTCTTCATTATCTGGCGAGCCTGCTGGCGGCACCATGGTTATGCTTGATGTTCGTGAGGGCCCATTTCGTCTCCGCTGTGCAAGCCTTTCCTGCAGGTCCTCCTGGGAGTACTGGGTGCCAAAGAAGTTGTTCATGATCCCAACATTTGTCTGGACTGTCTGCCTCAACCGTTGGTGTATTGAATCCGTAGAGCGAATTCATGAGCAGGTTTGCAGGGCAACGTTGTGAAGGTTTCGGATATCATGAATGGTGGCGCCGAGGGATATTGTAGCAGCTCTTTCTTGACTCTAAGACCCGTCCTCTAGGGCAGGGAACCTGACTTGCAGATAAAACCCCACGTTTGGGAGGGTACTGGATCTACTGTCGTCCGATTTGCTGTGTTGGAACCCCACAATGAGGCTGCAGAGATGTCCCAGTGGCGGAAGGCTGTTCGACAGAGGTGCTGTCCAGAAGACGTTGAACGGGAGGCAAAGCCGGGATAACCAGTTGGAGGAGCTCTGCAGATTTGCCCACGATGTGCTCGACACGACACAGTAGACAAATCCTGACGATATCTGATTTGTATGTTGGGAGGAGCGTGCGACAGCGGAAGGGACGGGTTTGTCTTGTGTCAACGCAGACTTGTTTGGTGAGGGCTATGATAGGACAATCGTAGAGATCCCTAGCTGCCGATGGTCGTACAGCAGCAGCTCTGGGTCGGGGTTACGTTAAGACCAGACAAACGCTGGCTGGGTACGGCGGAGGATACGCACGGTACAGTCGGTCCAGTGGGTACAGTTAGTCTGATGCGGATGCTGGGAAGTCAGCGTCGCTGGGCGGTGATGCGTCTATGGTCGAAGTACCGAAGGGTGATTGAGTGTTGTGAGGAGGAGTGCAGGTGGAAGAAAGTCGAGTGAGGTCGAGTGGTGGAAGAGTTGAGGAGAGCAGGGTGGAGGAGGAGTCGGTGGACTGATTTCGCAGTGAGCGAGGCTCTTCCTCTGTTCCCGTCAGTGCTGCTTCCTGCTGCTGATCCCGCACTGCTCGTCTTGCGAGCCCAGCCTCTCCACTTTTCGAGCTTCACTGGCCCTCTGGCAGGGAAGGAAAACGTTCCGCCTCCGATGACAAACATCGCAATTCGAAGATTGCCATCTTCACGATGATGATTGACCATGTTCCGACTCGTGCGCCGCATAAAAGTTTACCTCACAGACATGACTTGACACGGGAGATCCACGGTTCGAAAAGAACATGTACTTGTCATATGTCACTTCAAGGACCTGACATCCACCTACTTTTAGACAATAGGGGAGAACGAGTAGGTCTACGTGATTAATTGGAAATTTGGCGATGGAAAGTCGCTCTCAGATTGGCCTTGCCAGCCTGCAAAATATTCGCCACCCACAAGCAACCCTATCTCCATCCCAGTGCATCCGTCGCTACTCTCCATATGGGACCACAGCCTCTTACTCTCGCTATGCTAAATGATGACCCGCCCCTGGACATCCCTCCAAAAAAAAAAAAAAAGGAATGAATGGTAAGCTGCGCGAAGGTGGTATCAAATCGTTCTATCATCAGTCTTGCCCCTTTCCTGTCCGTCAATCCTATCCATCAAGGCCTCCAACAACTCCGTCCAGCCCAGCCTTCTTGTAAAAACCGCTCAACCAAAATATGCCCGGACAGTTTGCTGCGTCTCGGGGGAGAACTGTTGCAGCACTTGGGCTGGGTCTAAATTAGCTGTCTGGAGCAACATCTTTGCCGCCGCAACTATTTGGGTAGCGTTCTGTCCTTGGAGTGTCTCCGCCTCTAAAGCTTGCACGATGAAACCAAAGACCTTTCCGGCTTGGGTAATGACGGCGGGGTTTTGTCTATGATGATTAGTGATAAAGTTTAAATGGACGATGAGTGAGTCTTACTGTTCAATGAGCTGGGCGAGGTAAAGATACGCATATGGCGCAGCCTCTTCATCATTGACAACGGGTAGTGTATCAATCCACTGGACAACGACTTGCTGTTGGTTGGGTAGACTTGAAGGGTTGAAATGAAGAACCTTGGCGATAGCTGCGCAAGCATTCTCTGTTGCGTAGACGTCGTCATCTCCTCGAGCGTTGGGGAATTGTGTGACTTGGAAGAGAAGGTCAACAGCAGGAGCCAAGAACTCTGACCATTGTGGGCCTCCCTTGTGAGCAGCGACACCAATACCATAAGCAGCGGCTTGACGGTTAGCCGGAGCTGGATCTCTGCATCCAGCAACCAAAGGCTCAATGATGTAGTCCTTATAGTTCCAGCTCTGATCGCCACAAAACTCGAGAACATCATCCATGATACAGAGACCCCATTGTCGTTGCGTTGGATCTTGGCTCTTCAGGAATTGCTCATAGGTAGCATGGAGACGCTCCCAGGCCTTGAGGAATGCAACACCATGATTCTTGAAGATGCAATGGTATGCCTTGTTCATGTCGGACAGGAGAGTCTGATCATCTTCAATGGCATACATCATATCCTCAGATTCCTCCTCGCCTTCCTCTTGTTGGCCTTCCAATCGCTCTTCTGCTCTGGCGGCTACACGATCCTTGTAGTCTTCCAGTGCTGAGAAAGCCGAATCGATGAATGTTTCCATGTGCTGTGCAGTAAGACAGTCCTTACCCATCACCTCAACGGACTCATAGAAGCATTGGTACATCTCGGCAAGAGTATCCACAGCTGGTTCAGCGCTGAGGACCTCGAGGAGTTTGATAATTGTGCCGTTCCAGAGTCCGCTGAGCTGGTTTGATGGGTTTCCGAAGTGCTTCTTGTACGAGTTCAGCAATTGTGGAACACACTTGGCCGAAACGACGCGAACTGGATCGTGGAAGAAGAAAGCAAGTCCTGGCAATGCAATCTTCTCCATAACTTCAGGGACGTAAGGAGAGAATGAACCTTCGAGAACTTGGGCGTAAACGACAAGGAGTTCGATGGCCATATGCTTATCATCGAGAGTACTTGTCTTGATGCCGATGACCTTGCCTTTGAGGGGCACAAGCTCCCAGCCCTCCTCTTGCTGGACCTGCTCCACTTGCTCTTCGTCATCCAGGAGCTGAATATCTGCCTTAGCACTAGCCAACTCCATGAGCGGTGGCATGACGCTAGGTAGGAATGGTAAGAAGTCGGCACCAAGAACTCTACACATGCGACCCCAGCAGTGCATAAGATACTGTGCTTGAGGATCATCGGCATCTACAATCCCTTGTTGAATGGTGGCCAAGGTTTGCACCAAGTTCATGGCATCGTTTCCAAGTCTCTCCTTTCCGACGGCGAGAGCAATAAGTGTGGCGCATTCCATAGCCTTTGCTCTGAGCAAACGGAGCTCTTTTGTATTCTCTTGCTGCAAAACGTTGAAAAGCAATGGCATCAGAGTATCATAGTACTTCGAAAATGCAGCTTCAGCTGAATCAGCAATAGTTGCGATGGTGGACAGAGCTTGTTCTTGAACGTATCGCTTGGGACTCTGGAGCAGTTGGAAGAGGTGGGTAAGGAGGTCGTCGAGATATGGCTCCAGAATGTTCTTCTCGGCCTCTTCGCAGAAATTGACCAATGCAGCAGCTGCGTGTGCTTGAACACGAGGTTCTGGGGAGTCGAGAACCGGGACGATAGCTGGAACGACAATCTGGTGGTATTTTTCTTGCATGGTGCCGGCAAAATCGGTGCTCATCTGCCCAAGAGCGTTGCATCCAGCCCAACGAACCCGAGAGTGCGGGTCTCTTAGGGCAGGAACAACAAGTTCCAATACCTGGTTGAGCTCGCCAATCATCAAATCTCTGCAGCCTTCCGAAATAGCTGAGATGGCCATCAATGCGGCATGCCGGTCTCTCCAAGCATCCGAATTCATCATTCGAGGGAGCCAGCTGAAAGTAGGCGCTAGAATAGTTTGGCCGCCAAGCTTGTTTGCCAGTCGATCCATACATTGCTCTCCAGCAACATGGTTCAGGTCACTTTCCTCGGGGTCCATCTAAATCAAGTCAGTATATATCTCGGTTTCAAACTTGCCACAACTTACATCGTCAGAAGCGTTCCATTCTGCTGCATCATCATCATCCACGCCAATATCTGTCATCAAGCTCAGACATTGTGTGATCATGTCAGTAGTATAAGTCTCATCCTTCTTGACCATTGCCGGGGCATAATCTGCAAAAGTTGCCATCAACTCGAGCGCATTTTGACGGGCTTGGTCTGTAAGTTCCTTATCTTGAATCACCGAAATACTGAAAAGGACCAAATTGTGGAAAAGAGGTCGGAACATTTTTGGCGCAACCTCGGCGAGATCGATGAGCGACACAATTGCCCTGCTCAAATCTTCGGACTCTTGCTTCTCCTTCAGCGGAGGCAGAATACTGAGAACCTCGGGAATGAGAGCATAATATTTTTGCTGTGACTTCTTGTTGATGCTTCTGAAGAATGACGCAAAAGCTTCCATGGCAGATAGACAGACCTATTCAGTATTAGCAACTTGGGTGGGCCTAGGGTCACAATAAATACACACCCCGGAATCGCTGTCCTTAAATCCAGATGTAAAGGCTGCTAGTACTGTGTCTTCATGCTGCTTCTCAATGATCCCAGGAGTTGTGGAGAATATTCTGTAGGCGATTTCACGTTGTCCGACCTCCTTTGATATGCTAAGTGTGAATAGAACTCCAAGGATCTCAGGCCATTGTTGTTCTACCTCCTGTCAGTCTCCAATGCTTGCAAACATAGCCCGTCCAGACACGTACTGTTATCAGAATACTCTCTAGCTATTTCCGCAACAGCATCTCCGATCTTGTTCCGAACACTGTTTGTAGTTTCCGTTCCCAAGGCTTCGAGGAGTTTCTGGCGAATAATGTATCCATCGTTTGAAGCTAAAGAAAGGAAGGTTTCCACGGTCGTGTCATCTGGGAGCTTGCGGGCTTTGGAGGATATGCGACGAAAGATGACTGAAGCGAAGGAACGAGTCTATAAGAGCGCACAAAGTCAGCAAATTGCCCTCGAGAAGAATTGAGGGAGAATTCTGACCGTTGGATCATTTGAACCCTGGATCTGTTCAACGAGGCCCATCAGGAGGACTTCTGGCTTTGTAGCAGTCCAGTTGGTGGCCAGATGCTCCTCCGCCTGAGAGCGAACACTATTGTCGGATGACTGCAGCGCATCCAGCAACTGCGCAAGCTCATTGTGCACGTCCGCTGGTAGAACAGACATGTTCTCGGGTTTTGATAGGCTCTAATCGGAAGAGTCTGCGGTATGTGGCGCGTCGGAGAGTGTTGTGCGATTTGGAAGAAGAGTCCCTCGCGTGGAATGGAAATTGGGGCGCGATGTGGAAAACCGTGTCTGTCGCAGCCGATTACTAGACAGTGTCAGAGACAAATACAAGGACTCGGCTTTGCAGTAGAAAGTTGCCGGTAGCCCAGGATGGCACGGTGAATGCTGTTGTCGTACCTTTGTTTTGCACACAGTCGGCGCGGTGTGGCGGCTGTGTCAAGGAGAAGAGAGGAGAGTGTTGCGTTGCTGGGTCACAGCCTTTTCATTTCACAATCTGCGGAACTGCAGAAGAGAAGGAGAGCGTCGGAATAGAAATGTAGAAGCACAACGGAGTCCCGGATGTTGGTGTTGACGTGGTGTGCAGAAGGGAGGGAGCAGAGGGGTTGAGATAGAGGGGTGGATATTTTTATTCGCGCCGGGACAACAAATGTTTCCAGCGCCAAGCATTTTTGACGCTAACCGACAAAGCACCGCACCCATTGTTTGTGCAGACGAGACTAGCCGAGCTTGGTATTTAGATAGATTCAACTTCCCCTTCATAAGGAATGGACATGATACGTTCGGGCATCTACCTATGTATTTATGTAGTATCTCCCTCCCTGGTTGATAGTTGACTTTTCTTATCTGCCATGTGTTTCCTAGATTTCAAAATAAATCCGGATTAAAGTTTCCTTCTTCTCCACGAAAGCCTTCATACTGACACTCAGCAAATGTGAAAGCCGGTGTTAGAAAAGGGAACCAAAGGAGATGGGAACCAGTAAGTGGCACCCAACTTACGAAGTTAGCAGCATGCAATTATTCATAGAAAATATGCCACCGCTGTCTGAGCTTTACTGCTAAAACACCAATTTTTAAGATAATATGTGAATGGCTTCCAACTTCCATCACTTTCGCGTCTGGAATTGACAGGAGACACACCGCATGTAAAAAGTGGTCCGTGCCCACCACCAGTCATTGCCTCGCGATCCCTGGATTTCATCACCATCCCTCCCTCCTCCTCAAGAATCTCTCCACTACCATTCTCCTCACATGCCCATCACAACAGCACCCTTTAATTGACAATCGACTTAATCGACTCTACACAACCAAGGTCCTCTCCTGTTGACCTGCGTACCTACGGAAACACACCACATCTACGTAAAATGACAGACCCCGCGCAGTCATCTGTCCCCGACCGTGGAGGGGCAACCAGCCCCCCGCATAACGGTCAAACCATTAGCCACCGTTCCAGCTTTGCAGATAACATGCGCCATTCACCAAGATCCCAGCGACATCCATCATTCCCTCAATCTGCCGTTCAAGAACTCCTGAACCATCCTCCAGTTGCGAAGACCGTGGATCCGAGATTTGCTAGTAGAGATTGGAGACAGATACGCGTTGGCGAGCTTGTGAATAAGGAAGAAGTTAGATGGGCACAGTTAGATACTGGAGTTGAACAGGCTACGAAGGTGGGGAATTATTCCGTTATCTGGAACATCATGTCTAACATTCTGGCAGCTCTTGATTGAACTCGGACCCCCAAACGTTATTCTCCTCCGCGAGACATCCGACAGCACAAGCGCGTGCGGTACCTTCGATTACAGTGACCTCAATGCTTATCTTTTAGTTGTTGTCGGGCTTGCAAACCCAGAAGGAGAGCAATTGGAAACATTTGACGCCTTAGCCAAGAAAGCCAGAGAAGGAGCCTGGATTCCAGTCCGGGACATACAAACACTGGCAAAGAAAGGCCCTCTCATAACCCTGTCGGAATCGGAGGATTTGAGCAAGGCAATTGAGCACTTCGCAAGTGGCGTACACCGAATACTCGTCTGCAAACATGGCACAACGGAAGTGGTTGGCATCTTGAGTCAGTTAAAAGTGGTCAGATTCTTATGGGACAATGCTACTAGCTTTCCTGCTATCGACGCCTTGTACCCTGTGATTTTGAGAGATCTAGGCGTGGGAACTCGGGAAACTATCTCCATCAAGTATGATTGTCTGAAACAGCAATTTGTGACAGTGCTGACGATTCTAGTGGCGACCGAACCTTGACGGATGCTCTGCAATTGATGAGTAACGAAGGACTCACAAGTGTGGCCGTTGTAGACAACGCATTAAATGTTGTTGGCAATATTTCGACGGCGGATGTTAAGCTACTTACAAACAGCAGCAGTTTGCCATTGTTGAAGTCGAGCTGTATCCACTTCATCTCGGTAATTCTCAGCGAACGTGGTATTGGTGATGGAAAAGACTCATTCCCAGGTAAACAGACCGCATAGTTCAGATTGAGGGATTTATCTAACACGACCACAGTTTTCCATGTCACTCCTTTCTCGACACTTGCACACACAGTCGCCAAGCTAGTTGCAACTCGTTCCCATCGAATGTGGGTCGTGGAAGTAGCATCTCCATCCCCCTCCGCAACACCCCTACCAACGCCTTCATTGACAACACCTTCAATGTCGAGCGCAATCCTATCTTCTCCCGCCGTATCTACACCGGCATCCCCAAATCTCGCTACGACATTCCCCGCAGTCTCAGCCGCTGCTCTACCCGGTGCTCGAATTTCAGGTCGTCTCACAGGTGTTATTTCCTTAACTGATATTCTGAATCTCTTTGCCCGCCAATCTGGTCTCAATCCATTGAGTCCCAACGATCAGAGAGCACGGAGAAGACGCAGTTCCAGCAGCTCAGTGCGGCCTAGTATCGATTCGGCACGCAATTCCAGCATTGATCTTCGAAGATGAGAATGATCGACGTCAAGAGCGAAATGAGTCCAGGGGTAATTTCGGCAAGGCCTATCAGTCAAACACTATTTTGGGGGAGAAATTGGAGTTCTAGGAAGGGAATGCAGGCTAGACATTTAGATGTCATTACCTATGACAGCCGCTTCAGCGAAGCACGTCACGACAACTTGCCATGCTGGGACCAAGGCCAGCCCTTCACCGCAGGGACGTAATATGAAAGAAAGATGATATGAGAGGAATGACTAAAATGCAAAAAATACCATGGTTATGAATGAGCATGCAGGGGTTCGAACTCGCTCATCTGGGCTCAATGAAACAATAGACTTCTTCCAAACGCCTACTTCTTATCACATTGAACCGTGCTAGCCTTTTGATGTACAGCCTAGGTAAATGTACTGAGGTCGCCTCAGTTGCACATCGCAGATTCAGCCCTTTCCATGAAGTAACTGTACATCATTTAGCGAGGATTGTCGTCGAGAAACATGTCACAGCACAGAAGCGAGGTACCAGCCATTCATCCACACCATCCAACGAAAACAGCCAGCAAGTCTCACCAGGATTTTTGTTGCGCATCGCACTGGGAGGCCTTTCCGTCTATTCCAGCATTTGACGGGCGTTACTAGCGAAAATCGCTATTACGGCAGATTACATACAGCCTTTACTGGAATTCACATGACAGGGTACAGCAGCCAGCCACTTACAGTCTTTAGAATTTTGAGCGTCAGTTTTGTTGCACGTCGCATTTGAGATTCCACCACCGTTTGGCAGTGTTTGGAGAGGATTGCAGACGAAAATGGTCGTTACAGTAGATTACCGCGGATTGCAGCAGTTAACACACCCACCCCGCAGCAACCCACCACTTCCACTCACACCCCTCAGGAGCTAGAATTTGAATGTTTGTTGCACGTCGCATGTGCACTGCTTTCCGTCGATTCTAGTGTTTGGTTGAGGTTACCGCGAAAAAGCGACGGTACAGGACGAAAACGGGGATGAACGGTGGAATTGACGGAAAGTCCATGATCAGCTTGTTGTTATAAGTATCGAGGGCATGTGCAGTTTACTCGTCACGACTTGAAGATGGTGCGTGCGTATTTTATTATTTTTCTTGTATTGGTGTTATTAAAGTCATTTGCTGGGTGCTGCAGCTCTATTTGTCTATGCACTGGTATTCCCATTCCCGTTCCCATTCTATCCCAATCCCCGGGTTTCCGTCTATTAGTTTCTTGGTTGTCCAATCTACTCGGTCTGGATGTGACCGACTGTATTCCAGTCCAAATCATCGATCTCCTTGGTTATTCTCTCGCAAAGAGATTCCAATCCTTCGATTCCTCCCACGATATCCTCCCCTTTAGCTCGGCAAGCCTTGAAGCTTGCTACACGATGCATCACAGCACCCCACACAGCAGATCAAGGACACATAATCTCCTCCTTCTCATCCCATCATGTCTGCGTCTCCAATTCTTCCTCAAGGCATGCTAACATAGCTTCTAGCCCTCACCAAATCTTCCTCGACACCTCCACTCGAATCCCCCGTCTCCTCATCATCACCACTATACGCGAAACGGCTTCTCTTTCGAATCTGCGCCCCATAAAAGTAGAACACATACGGAATAGCACAACACGCCAGGCTGATGAATGCGATCAGGGAACTAGCCCATTGGTACCCGAGACGGTCGTACATCTGTTTCGTGAACAGGACAGTAGCTGCGCCCCAGAGGGAACGGATGAGTGTCTTGGCTGCGAGAGCGGAAGCGGCTTGGTGCTGGTACGAGTCGACGAGGTAGTTGTTGGCGGAGTTGTAGAGGAAGATGAATCCGAATCCGACGGGGAAACCGCCGAACGCGGGACCGACCCAGGAGAGGCGTGGGTAGGATGACCAGGCGAAGATGAATAGACCGATGGGAACGCACCAGCAGGAGATCATCATTGGGATGAGGCGCGCCTCGGCGGGTGGGCTGCCGTTGTGTTTGTTGTAGATGGTGAGGTAGTGTTTGTTGACGAGCGGAGCGCAGCATGCTGATGCGACGACTCCGATCGCGAGTGGGATGAACATCAGACCTGTGATGCCGGCGGAATAGCCTTTCCCTTCTTGGTAGACGATTGGGAAGGCGACGAAGAACATGTATAGAAGACCGTAGAGGACAGACATGTACAATGACAACAGCAGGACAATTGGTTCTAGGAAGAGGAGCTGAAAGGGCCGGATCAGGAAAATGGACAGGCGCTCGCTGAAGGGGCGAAGGTCGAGATCTTGTTCAGTGATGTGGTCGTTGGAACCGGTCTCTGCGCGCATCTTCTTGGCGCGAGCGGCGAGAATAGTTGGAGCGTATGTTTCTGGGACGGTGAATGATATCAGGACCCAGACAACACCAGCCAGGATGAGTTGGATCCAGTATAGCCATCTCCAGCCAGCGGCATCTGAGAGAAAACCACCCACCAAAGGACCGATTGCGGGGCCGATGAAGGGTGCTGCTGAGAAGGCGGCCATTGGAACACCTCGTTCTTCGGTCTTCCAGAGATCAGCAAGTGTCCCGCCGATGATGGTGATTGGTGCTGAGAATGCAATTCCATCGATCGCTCTGCAGACGAGAAGAGTGGTGATGTTGTCTGAGACGGCGCAGGGAATGATGAAAATAGTTGCTACGAAGAGCGTTGTGGCGTAGATCATTCTTCGACCAAGTACTTCCGACATGGGAGCGAATGCCATGGGACCTAAGTAAGTTAGCACTCGTGTTCATATGTCTTTGGATGCCACAAGCCAGGTAAGAGTACGTACCAATTCCAAATCCAACAACGAACAAAGTGATAGAGAGCAATGCGACTTCCTCAGAGACATTGAACTCTTCTTGGACTCCCACAATATCGGCCGTGACGACAGAAGAAGCGAAAGCGACGACAAAACAAGTGAGGGCAACAATCATCGTGATGTACCATTTGTACGCTTTGGACCAATTCTTTGGGTTCTCGGGATCGTTGGGCAAGAAAGTGACGAGCTTGTATTCGCCCTTGCCATCTGGAGTGCTGACACCGGCATTGATCTCTCCTGAGGGATCCTCCTTGGTGTATTCTTCGAGATTGGCCTCATTGGTCATGGTACGATACGGTAGGTTGATATCGAGTTCAGGATCTCTTCGTGTCTCTTTGTGAGAGACGTGTGAACCGGCTCGGTGTAGGCCAGGGCCAGCCGTGCTTGGCCGACGAGTTCGAGAGCCATTGGTGTGTGTTCGAGTAAGTGTTGGTGATGCTGCACTGTGTGTAATTGGTTGGAACAATCGACTCGCAGGTTCAGGTGGCTCAGTAGGAGTCGACATGATGGTCAGGTGTCAATACAAATGTAGTACTAGATCAGATAGGAAAATGTGTGAAAGGCTGCGGCGGAGTGGTAGACGAGCAGTAAGAACTTGTTTTGATGTGATACCAAAATTACCAGCAGCATGGGACTGGGTGTTTATATATGAAAGCCCGGCACCAGATCCGCCCCCTGCACGAAAAGCCTCGAAAAAAAAATATACGATATCTTAATCCTCATGATGGAATTTGAAATGTGCTAGAAGCGGACCGAATTACGACGAGCGGCCATTCAGAGGCTGCTATGTCTTGGCGTTGGCGGCGATATCTCGCAGAGTCCCAATGTATGGACCAACCAGAAACAATTGACCATGAAAGCAGAGCCATGTCTCAGTTCCGACTGGGATCTGACGGAACGCACAGATCTCATGGTCTGCATAGGAGTGTTGTTATGAGTGGCCAACCGGAGGAAACTGCCCTGAATCTCATGTTGCCTGCTCCTCGTTAAGGATCAAGGAGAATGCCCACTGCGGCACTCAACTCTTATCCACGCTGGGTCGCTCTTGGTGAGTGCATCATAGCCACAGTGCTGAAAGATATCATCATACCAAATGTCAGCCCTCGTACTGTAACTGCAGTGTACAAGATATTCGATCAAAATAAGGGACCCTTGCCTATCGAAGTTAATCAGCATCGTACGTCTAGCAGCACTTGCGACGTCATCGACGATTTTACTGATAGGCAAAACACGAAAACAGAATGAGAAGAAGATTGCAGGCATGATGATAACCAGCGAAGCTACATTTGAAAAGGCTGTGTTATTGGTAACGATTAGAAGAAATTGTCGAGCAGTGGGGCTGTTCCTGGAAAGCTAGTGTTTGTTTTCAAAGGAGTCAAAATCAACAGCAGTTTGATTCAACCGAGACCCACCAAAACTCTTACGCCGAGCCGACGACGCGAGAAGCTTGCCGCGGCAGCTAGTGGCTGCTCCCGATTCTCGGCCACCGGTGTCGGAGCTGTGGCCGAGGGATTTGATCATTTCTAAATACCTTCAACCAACTATCAATCCTCAACGCCTGCGATATTACCATCTACAACACTCCAGGTCAACTCACGAATTCATGTCTTCAGATATACATCAGTTCAATAATGTAGGGGGTTCTTTCTGATTCTCCAATCAGCATAGGTAGCCGGTGCTTACCCAGACCAAACCGGGTAAGAATAGCGCTGTTGCCTATTTGCTGGCTATGACTCGAAAACGGTAGGTCGAACTTCCATAGTTTATGAGTTAAGTAGCGAGCATCTCGAAACATATTGAGGTAGTTGCCATACTCTCTACGCATATCGACCATCAGGCCGCCAATTGTCTTCCAGATCTCTATTCTTCGTCCCAACACTCGAATCATCAATCCAATCATGGCCACCGCCGTCACCTCAACCTGCGCCTGCCGTGGCTTCTCTGTCACAGTCGAATTCCCAAACTCGGAGCTTCCTATGAACCGTGCTCTGTGTCTCTGCAATAACTGCCGACGAGTCTCAGGCTCATGTGGCTGGTCCAGTCTCCTCGTTCCACCAGCCCAAATGTTCGACCCTTCCAAGTTCAACACCACTACCTACGAAACATCGAAAGGGGTAGCGCGGCACTTTTGCTCTATTTGTGGCGCACACACTTTCACGATGATCCAAAGAGGGCAATCGATGTGCGTCCTTAATACTGGCCTTTGGGATCGTACAGAAGGCTTGATCAACTGGACAGGATGCAAATGGGTGGATAATACGCTGGATGGCGGAATTAGCGTCTGGTTCAAGGATATAAAGCGACCTGATGGGACGACAGAGGTATTGAAACGCTGGGCCCGTCCCGACGCGGGAGATGTTGAATTTGTGCCCGAAGGTTCGCTCATGACTATGCCAAAGAAGGAGGAAATACTGGCCAGGGACGACAAACTAAAGGCAGGGTGCCATTGTGGTGGTGTGAAGTTCTATATCACTCGACCAGATGAAGCTTCGAAGAAAGTGCAATCGCCGTACTCAGATTTGATAACCCCATATCACTCACACTCGTCTGAAAATCCGAAGAACGAGGCTTGGTGGCTACGACAAAACGATACGAAGTACCTAGCTGGGACATGTGCGTGTACTTCATGTCGCTTGGCTACTGGATGTGAAATTCAGCCATGGGCTTTTGTCCCCAAGTGCAATATCTTTCAAGAAGACGGAACGCCTCTCGATTTTGCCATGGGTACGCTGAAAAGCTACCAGAGCTCGGAGGGGGTATTGAGAGAATTCTGTGGAGTTTGCGGCGCTACGGTCTTCTGGCATTGCGAGGAACGACCGGAGTTGATTGATGTAAGTGTCGGGGTGCTTGATCCTGAAGAAGGAGCTCGAGTCGAGGGTTGGCTTGATTGGTGGACTGATAGAGTAAGTTTTGAGGAACTGGCTCTCAGCAAAGATCTCATTGCGAGCTTGGGTGATGGATTGAAGAGATGGAAAGCAGCGAAGCAGATTGAGTGACTTTCACCAGTAGGTTCTGGGAAATCATAGGCTCTTGCAGGATTGCAGGATGGTTGGCCGAAGTTATGTTTTCATGATCAAAAATTTGATTTCATATCATTAATCATACACACTTCTCGAAACTTATAAGGGGTTGCCACAAGAGAGAGTAATGTAGGTGAGACTGTTGCTCCGATCTACGACGATGGAAAAGGAATAGCGAAAGCTGAGGGGAAGGTGGGCAGGTATTTTCAAAAAGTACATGACTAGATTGCCATGAAACATCGGTTCGGTATGATTCTATGAAGCAATCTCTAAACTACCCGAAGAAGATATTGCACCATGCCACGAATAGTTGAAGTACTATGCTCTGGCGTCGTTCTCAGGGGAAGGAGACTTCAGCAACATCCTCTTACTCTCATCAGCCAGGAGAGACACAGGATCAAAAATGTCCTCCCTCTCAAAAATTTCCCATGTCTCTTCCTCTCGGTCAGATGGGCACTTCGAGTTGCACATATGGGTATGGCTGGGCGTGCATAAAGGACAATTCGGTATGTGTCTCACGTCTTCCCATTCAGGGGATCCTGGAACACAGTCCCCAACAACCATCCAGCACGTCATCACTGATGCCCAGCCTTCCTGTCCAAACTTTGTCTTTCCAATAACCCAGCTTGAATTCTGTCCTCTGTATCGCGTGTTGGTTGTAGGGCAATAGCTTATTTGTGCATACATGTAGCGGGAAGTAGGGCGGAGTTGTCTCTCTCGACGCGAACGTTCAGAACGCGATATGAGTTTGTTCTTGAATTTCCAACCACACCAGCAGTGCTTCCCAGCAGGACATGTTCGTCTAGCTTTACGCTCAACAGTCACAGGATCATAGTCCTGAGGATTAAGTGTACTAAACACACCAGAAAAATATTGTGATTTTAATCTTGACTCCACATTCTTGAAGTGGTGTTCGTGGCGGACTGTGCATTTCCTCTCTTTATCTTGATAGAGAGTCCAGTGCTGGTAGCGGAGGATTAGCCCCCCGTCGATGACTTTTACCAAAGTGGACCACTGTTCGTTGGTATTTGGACCATATTTGTTTACTGTTCCAGATAAGGATGCTAAGCATTCGGTGTAGTCCTGCAGAAGACGGTAACGCTTCATCGTCAGTTGCATGAGTCCCCCAACATTTTCAGCCTGGAATTTGCAGTCGCCCATCCGGGTGTAACCATCAGGGTTTTCACAAGCTCGTTTTGGAACCCCTGCCGGTGCGTTGACTCTGCGTACTTTATTACAGCCAAAGCAGTATTATTGGTCGAAGATATCCCTTTCTAGCAACTCCAAGAAATTGCGACGTGCGACGTACTGAAAGGGCTGCTTTATCAGGCATATTCGTTCCGGTAATACACGTAGTGACATTGCCAGTATAGGACTCACATATAGCTCTCGGTTGCAGAGAGCGAATGAGGTGATGCCGTCATAGCTGAGTACGTCGATGATACAATACCATAATTCGCGGGGGAAACCGAGGAAGGTCGCAGGATCTTTCCAGTCTGGTCTGGAGAAATGCATAGTCTTCATCTTGGCATGTTCGGTGTTGGATATGGTGCCCAATTGCGTCGAAGGCTGCTGAGTTCTCTTTGAGTCTTCTGGATTGTTCGGTGTGCTGACAGTCTCCGATACCATCTCCACGCTCTCATTTCTTGTTTGGAGGATTGGACTTCCCCCTGGCTGAGACTTCCTGTCTGTGGCCCAGATCCGCCGGAGGTTTGACAAAGTGGGTGCCATGGCTATTGAATTGATGCTTGAAATATTATGCGTGTGGGACATGAAATTATTTCTCGGGTACGGGGTTGGGGGCTTTGTTCCAATTAACTGGAGTGTGAGTCTAGAATTATTGATGACGATAATTCCTACCCTGATGAGCGTTTTCTGGGACCGAAATATTGGTAGACCTGCAATTTGGCGACCAAGTCTCGGTTGTCTATCCAATTCACCATGTAAAAAGGAGTGAAATTGTTTTGGCCCAACAGTACTTCGTGCTCCAGAGAAGTGCTAGCATTTTTTAGACACAATTCCGACAGCAATGTTGATGTTTATGTCGTGAAGCGAGATAAAGAGGGTCATTTAATTACAGGGCTGTCGCTAAGCGAGAGGCGCTGGAGGTCCCAGCCACACCTCCGATTAGCGCCATATGGGGGAACGAAGGATTATTGCGGCGCAATCAACCTCCCATTCTCATCATCTCCTTGATCCAAACCATCAAGCGTTAGATATGGCAGACCTGCCTGGCCACGAGTCCCCTCTCCAAAAGAGGGAGGTCGATGACGCGAGCGTCACTTTCGAGTCGCAAGATAAACAGCCTTCGGAGTTGGATGGTTGGATTGATCGCTCCTCTGTCAAGATTTCAATATTCGGCAGCGAGGCAATTAACGTCTCTACCGCTTTCGGACGATACCCTAGTCATGTCCGTCAGGAGCTTATCGAAGCCATCCGACATGTTGAGCTTAGTGAATCCGACATCAATCTGCTGATGTTGGAGACCGTCATGAAATCTGCACTGCAGAAACCAAGTTCGGTGACTGCTGAGCAAATGATGAGCGACCTGGAGACCTTTCAGCATGGTGACCCGAAAGCTATGGGTTCCATGTTCTATAGACTTGGAAGAAATTTTGGAATGATTGTCTTTGTTCTGGCGACAGCCGCGGATTCAAGTTTGCTGGCACGTCTTGAAGCGCTTCCGCCGCAGGATCTGGTTCTTCTTATCCAGAGGCTTACAGAAGAACCTCCAAGAGACTTGTCCAATCTTTTGACGAACTTTGACATTTCGGAAGGTAAGTCTTGTTGTATATTTCAATCAGAGCCCCTGGTTAATCTAACTTCACAGTAACCCAACATCAAGACGATCCTTCAGTGAGCCACCAGTGTAGCAGCCAAAATACCCTTCCGTCGCAGAGTAATGCTGTCCCTGTTCTAGACAACTACAACTACTTTCAGCTCCCGGAGTGGGCCAATTTTCGTCTCGTTATGCTTGAACGGGAAAGTCAAACGCCCGAAATACGATGCCACTTGATTCCTGCGTCTTCCCAGGATCATACCAAGTATGAAGCCCTGTCTTATACTTGGGGAGACAGTCTAGGGGATCCTCAGATCATCTTGATCAATGGGAAGCGTTTCAGCGTGACGAAAAATCTCCATTCAGCCCTCCAGCGTCTTCGCAATGGTGGATCTGGAAAGTATCGATGTTTATGGATCGACAGCCTGTGTATCGATCAGAGTAATGGCAAGGAGAGGAGTCATCAGGTTGCCATCATGGGACAGATATACCAAAATTCTCAAAGAGTCCTTGTGTGGCTTGGAGAGCACAACAGCAACAGCGAGAAAGCAATAGAATTTATCACGAACGTGTTTCAGTCGTCTCGATTCCACAAATCTCGTCAGTTCTCTTCGTACATATATGAAGGCGACGGAAAGTACGAAGCTTCGGAATGGCATGCTGTGGACTACCTCTTCCGTCGAGACTACTGGGTGCGAACTTGGATCATCCAGGAGATCCAGCTCGCGAAGAATGTTCTTGTTCACTGTGGTGACCGAACATTTGATTGGACTGCGGGCAACGCTTTTTTTGACTTTTTGCAGGCGGACCGAGACCGACATCTGGAGACAGACCCTGAGAGCGTGGCCATCAAGCAACGAGTGATGCAAACTCCTGCGATCCAGCTTCTGGAGTCTGCACTCATTTTTCAGAAACGGGGCATGACTTTGAAGCAATTGTTGTATCGCCACGAGAACTCGCTCTGTCGCGAAAGCAGGGACAAGATTTATGGTTTGCTGGCGCTGGCGAGCGATTGCAAGAAAAGAAAATTCGAGCCAGACTACGAAAAGGACCTTTCGGGGGTCTATCGAGATGTTTTGGGACTCGAGATGCTGACGTTTTTCTCCGGGCAGGCTATATCGCCAGATATGGTTCATTACAGTCACTTCATCCAGAGGATCCTCAACCTATCCATGACCAGCCCAGACTCGCTCCCAATACACATTGCACGTGATCCAATATGCATCCTAGGCTATTCCTGCGGAAAACTAGGTGGAAGCGATGCCAAACACGAAAGGACTTACGGCTCAATCTCACATATATATAATATGCTTGATAGCGAGTTGCTCGTATATAAGGGTCCCGAAGCGCCACAGAATAGCGGGTTCGGCTACATATTGGACCCAACGAATACAACGATCGGATACACTTGGCTAGAACCTCCGGAATCTCCAAAGAAGTCCCCTTCGACACTTGAGCAACAAGAACCAACCTGTTCATCAACAACAGACGTCCAACCCTCCGAGGTACCGGGACTCAGAACCTTCGCTCTTCCGGGTGGCCAAACCGTAGTAGTGCCTTCTGTGGCAGATGAAGGAGATGAGATATGCATGTTCCCGAAACATGACTTGGCAATTGTGCTGAGAGAAGATAAATCTGGAACTTGGGAGATCGTTTGCAATGCTTTCGTTCTGACCACAGAGGAAAAGAGAAATCGACGGCCCAGGAAAGAGCTCAGAGCGTTCCAGTATTGTGTCCCAGACTACGATATCTTTCCTCCGCCAACTTCAGATCCTCGGAATAGCTTCTACATTCGAATGAGTACTAGGACTTTGCAATGGATGACTAGGATGCGTAGGCATTGAGTCGCCATTGTACCGCCTAACCCCGCCCGATCAGACCAGGATGCCCTCATGCTTCTAAGTAAATACGGTATCAATTAAGCGAGGCCTCGGAGAGAAGTTGTGTACAGCCCGGCCGAGGAATGTTGGGTGTGGGAGCTCAGCTTCTGGTCTCTACCGATGCCTCTTGCCCCGAAACTGAGGAAAGAGTAACTCAAAAATATTTGCTCCTTCTCCACTTCCGGTACCTTGTGTGGAATGATGAGCGGAGCCGCGTCCTAACGGTATATGATGAGAAGTGGAATTGTTGATGGATCCGGCTGAAGCTCGTACCATGGACAGCCTTGAAGCCTCAATGTCTACCAATATACCTTATTCCCCTTTTATTACTGCTACTATAACAAGTCAGACTGACATTTTGCTTATCAGGGAACATGCCATTGCCATAGTTATCATTGGCTTGTATGTGGTAGAGATGGCTCAGATGTGCTGAATTTTGAATTGGGGACGTGGGCGTGGGCATTCGTAGCTTTTGGTTCTCATTTTCTGTACAAACATGAAATTTGCCCAAGAATTTAGGAGGGTCTGGTCAGGAGGAAAAATTAACTTCCAAAATTCAATAATACTCATCTGATGAGATATCTCCGTTTGAACTACTTTCTGCACCTTAAAAATCAAAGAGCTGGTAACTTCAGTTGAATTCACTTCCCACAAGCTTCTTTGAATGAACTTAGTTATGTTATTTAAAGTTTGTAAAGAATATAATAATGACTCACAGGCATTTAAAGTTCACGAGGCTGACGAGATGTGTTGTGGTGAATTCGCTTCATGTCACTGCCAAGACTTTCGGTTAACATGATCTCCATAAAAGCGCGATTCCCTTCCTCGAGGAAGAAACAACAGCATCCAGCGCGTCTCGACGGCCATTTCTTTGAACAACTCCATAGAAATTGCAGCTTCCACAAGCTATCTTGACAGTCCCAATCTAAGATTTTCAGCTTGGACTTGTCAGCACCAGATCGGAACCACTCTCAACATCTTCCACATCTGTTCAGCTTCGAATCCGACTTTTCCCTCTTTTAACGCGCCAAACCCCAAAAGTTCGAGAGCATCTTCTTTCATCAACAAGCAACCCCGAAATGTCATCGTACAAGTCTCCTATCACCGAGCCTCCCCAAGAGGAAGCGGAGTGCGAGATTGTCAGCCCTGTCGTACTGGCCCTTAACGGACACACAAAGGACACCACCAACGATTCTGAGGAACAGGATACAAAGGAAGAACAGCTAGTAGTGGAGGCTCAGCTTCTTCAATTGACAAAGGTCGGCATATGCCCCCCCCCCCCCCCCCCCCCCCGCATACCCTGAAGTCCTGGGAGCAAGGTCCTCGAGAAACTTGTCTCCAAATGACTGCTCTCAGTGCCTCTCCCGACTCCCAACACCCTAAGATGAGAAAACGCTAACACGGCAACTAGGATTCCACTGGCTCAGCAGTCAAGATCTCAGGTGGCCAGTTTACCTCTTTCCTTGCTTCCCTAGCGGCGCTTCCCAGTCAAGTCACGACGCTGAACGCCAAAACACAAACCCTTAGAACAGAGTACGCAAAGGTCACCGATAGTTTGAGGCACATTGAACGTCGTTATAGCTGCACTGAGTTTCGGTTCTTCCCCAAGCTTCCGCTTGAATTGAGACGAATGATCTGGCATCTTGCAATCACACTTGCCACGCCTCGGGTGTTAGGACTTTTAGTAATTTATAATGGTAGCAATAGTATTGACTAAGTCGAAACTGCCCGTCAAATCCAACTTTTCTACGCATGCAAAGAGGCTCAAACAGAAGTGTTGGGGGGACGACGCGCCTTATTCGTACATCCCAGCACTATGGAGCGCCGACCATCTACTACAACACAAGTTCCGATATGCTCTTCTTTTTTGATCAAAACAACGAGGTCGGCTCCATATACATGGTCGTTCAGGGAATCCAGTCTCATTTCCTGAATTTGTTTGGGTTGTTGGAAGTTAGATTCATCCCTCGCTTCGCCTGTCAGTACCTTGCCAGTGAGGAGGTTCTCGAAGACGACCCTCATTACATGGCAATGTCGTTAGAGGCCTTTCAGGAGTTGAAGACTGAAGAAATCATTCTTGTGGTTGGCAGCAAAGAATTATGCCGGGGTCCCAACCTTGCCTTCCGAAATCCATCGAAACCTCCGCTCGAGACTCTATCAAAGCAGTATTATGAGAAAATAATGTTGGAATTGGGATTAACTGACATGTCTCAACACTTATATTGGCAGCAATTAGAGGATCAACAGCTTGACAAGATTCAGCGAGTCCGGAAATATCACGTCCGAGGAAGAAAATACTTCACTGATCGTACTTATCCCAAAATCTTATTCTTTGTTAGTTAGTGCTAACTCATCAATTTGTAGAAGGTCTGGATCCCAACTACCAAGAACTTTACAATCTCGACAACGGTCACTCTAACTGTCTTTGCGACCCTAACGATTGGACTGTGAAAAAGGTCACATTTATGGAAGCTACAACTGCGATAGCACTGAAGAAGCAGACAATCTCTTAAGTCATTGCTCCCATTCTGAAGATATGCCTACCGTGCTAGTGACCAATTCCAAAAGAAATTCGTTCTTTGAAATTTGCCATTAAGTTTACTGGCGTCGTGGGGTGGGGATGGGGGGTTGCTGGAGTGGAACAACCATCGTTGTTTTCTTTGACTTCTTCCTTGAAGTTTCGCAGTGTATCAGCGAGGCCAGATTTCCAGTACAAAAGGTCATTGCGTATGTGAGGCGTACTTATCTCAGAGAAGAGAAAACCCTAGAGCAAAAAAGGAATCTTGCTTCTTCATTGCGTCTCTTTTCGGAACATGCATGTTTCTCCTTTTATAATGAAGATAGCTTCGAGGAAGTCAAGGTAAGCGGTTCGGCCAGATTATCCACTTCTCCCCGGACTGAATTTGTGGATCACCATCAACTGATAGCTGAATTGTCTCTGCTGCCGTTCAGGGCCGGAAACAGTTCCTTAAGAGATCACTTCTTGATGTGCTCCCGCCATTGAGTTCAGAGGCATATAATAACAGGTTATACTATCTGTTGAAGAATATTGTATTCGTTTATTCGATCATTATCACTGCGTCTCTCAAATGCGTGCACTATCTGCGGCCTCAGCATACCTCCCAGCCGTCCACCTCCTCATCCCCTTCCCAAACCACACCATGCCCAGAAACGACAAATTCGAAACGAGACATATGACGGCCATGATGATACTAGTGTCTCTCAATCCATCGACAGTCAACCACGGTTGAATAGCAAATGTGAAACCCATTCCGAACAAATTCCGAACAAACAGCATCAACACCAAAGCTTCGGATGCAACCAGAGAGTAGCAGTCTACTGCATACGTGATAGCGATGGCTCCACCAGAGCCAATCCCGAAAGCGATACAGGCAGTTCCAAACCCAGCAGAGAGGATCCAGTGCATTTCGTAAAACGCACCCAAGCCATACATCAGCAAGCCGCCGGAATTGATGAAGCTGGGTACGACCATTGTCCACAGACGCATCTCTGGCTCTGCGATTCCACCGTTTCGACGAGCGAGGTAGAGCAGGCAGTTGTCGGAAACTGTGCCTCCCCAGAGCATTCCAAGGATACCACCGATGAATGCAGCGAAGTTGATGTTGCCAACATTCACTACGGAGAAATTGTATGGTTCCAAGGAGAAGATCTCGCTTTGGGTTGTTGCGAGGAGGGAAAGCCACATTACTTGAATGCCGTAGACGATGCCTGCCCACATTACTGCGGGATAGGTTACCAATGAGAAGGGGCGAAGGGCGATGACAATCCAGAACCGGGGGTCATTTTGTGAGGTTTGGATGAGACTGAATCGTTGCATGTATGTTTTGGGTGGTGGTATTGGGGTATCGCCATCGCCGTCGGTGATGGGAGTGGTGGTCTGCTTGCCGAGACCTAGTTCAAGTTCTTTGGGTGTGGCATGCGCGGAGGCTGGGACTCCACCGACTTCAACAGATGAGAGTGGTCGTCGGTAGGTTGACTCTTCCATGGTGAAAAGTTCTGCAAGTTTCGTCATATCAGTACTCGTCTCTTTACAATGGTGCTTCCAAAGCAAGATCTCAATAGGGATTCTCAGACAAGTTACACTTACGAATGACCAAAAGAACAAACAGGAATATCACTAAATACCAGTAACACCAGCGCCAGGTCTGAGATTCTGCCACGTAACCTGCGGCCACGGGTCCAAGGTATGATCCTGCGTAGATGGTGAAGAGAAGCAGACTCAATCTGGTGCCTCTCTCGTGTGCGAAAAATATATCCATGGTTGAGATCTCGACGAGAGAATCGACAGGTGCGGCACCAATTCCAGTCAAAATATTCACACCGAAGAACATGCCAACCGTGTGGGAGACTCCGCCCATGGCACATCCTACCAGATTGAAGACTGTGGCCATCAAGTATACTGGTCGACGTCCAATCTTCATCGCAGTAGGTTGGAGAAAGACACAGCCAAGTCCTAGGAAAAGCCAACACAGAGCCGAGGCGACGTTTAGCTGAACAAATGTGGTATTGTAGTCAATGGTGAGCTGAGTCCATACTGGACCACCCCAGTTGACTGAAACGGCAGCGATGAAACCCCACCACCAGAGGAGCCAGTAGTGGTATTCTTTCCGCCAACGACTCCAATTGAGGGGGTCATTGGGATCGCGAGTTGGTTGTGGAACGAGGACGATGTCGGATTTGCTACCTTCCATATGTTGGACGTTCATCGTGTGTAGCACTTGTTGATAAAGTCAGTCCAGGAAACTTGAAATGCCAGTTTATTACTCACAGTCAATGATCCGAATCGTGCCAGGCACCATCTCGACACATTCTACAGTGTCGAACTGCATTGGAGAAGCCATGTTGAATTGTCTGATTGGTCTTCAACGACAATGACTGAATTGAGGAGCGATATCATCACATCACAGTGGAGTTGCCAGGTATTTATGGATATGCCTAGTCATACTCTAAGTTCCTAGATCGGCGGCCGCCCCCGAGGAGCAACTGATAAGAAACATTTTCAAAGATGGGGAATGCAGGGCTGAACTAGCTGAGTCCAGGCTTAGTCTGACCAAAACATCCCTCCTCTCGATCTCGGCTCGGCTACATTGCAGGAAGCCAATGTACGGGGATGTGGCAAAGATAGCGCTTGAACATGAAGCCATTCGCATGCGACTTCTTCTTTCGCTCTAGTTTACACCATGACTTCTTTCCAGCTCAAGTCCCCGTCTATCAAGCATTGCTCCCGCAATCACATCCTCTTTCCATTTTCTTCCTTGGTCCAGTCCCTTCGTCCGTCAGCACATCGGAAGAGTGGGGGCCGGGCCGGCTCGGGCATGTGCACGGGCCAAGACAAGCGAGCATAATAGTGGTTTATTAACAAAATAGGAATATACAAGCGGATTTTATACTAGCGGTCGAAAAGTCATCACTTGTTTCAAAATGCGACGCTTCTCCTAAACGGACAGCACATTAAACAAATATTAATAAATTCAAGAGACTCGAGAGGCAAAATATTTCGTTGCATCTTTCTTGTTTGGATCCGAATGTATAACCTCCAAGATGAAGTATTATGTTTTAATTATTAAAGTAAGAAGACTCATTAAGGCGATAAGTATTGCTTGCAGCCTTCTCTCGCAAGACAATATTGGAGAAGTCTATGCCTTGGATAATCATCATGGCACCGACTGTGGGTTTCTTCATCGCGACATAGGTGATAATTTACTCCACCAGCAAAGTAGTCACGACTCTGATATTGCCATTAACCTCATTTTCAAATCCTTGCCCGAAGATATCAACGACGCTGCAGCCTATACCTTTGGTAGGCGTGGACACACTATGACGAAGTTTCGCTACGAAGACACATCCACCTTTGGTGCCGTCTAATACTTCACAAGGAGTCTCAGGGCATTACAAAGATGGGCAGTGGAGTTGATAAGGTTGCTTTGAAGGGGCTTAACCCTGGGCTGAGATGCCTATTCTTGCTCTGCATAATACGGAAATCACATGCGGGGGAACAGTCACAGCACTTCGACTAATAGTTCTTTGGAAATTTAGCTAGTAACGAATAACTATGTTCTCCTTGTCTATTATCAGAAATTCCTTGGATAGAGTCGTCTGGAAAGATTTGCGAACAGATTTACTGTCATCAGTGGTTGTGTATTAAATGGAGTCGCTCTAGTGGCCTCGCTTGCCAATCCCGATCACTTACATGGTCGCCAAGACCCCCCACCAGGCTCAAGGCAACGACGGTCATCTCCGAACTCGTATAATTGACGATATCTTCATTCCAAGCTCTTCACCATTCACAATTGAGTGAAATCGTTTCAAGCACGATGGACGATCCAAGCGATGCCACAATCAACGTTCTTCCAGCATTCATCAGCTACACTCCCAACTCCAAGGGTGATGCTGTGCATCCCTCCTTCGCTCAAGCTACCCGAAAGAGCCACACCAAATCTCGTCGAGGATGTCATACATGCAAACGGCGTAAGATCAAGGTACCCAAGTCCCTAAGTCGCAGTAGAGACCAAGGTACTGACCCTTCTTCAGTGTCCCGAAAACCGACCTTCCTGCGTCAACTGCATCAAAATAAGCACTCCATGTACATATGGCCCAGACAAACCAGCAATTTACCAAACAGCAAAATATTCGCACCTGCTAACCAGCAACGAGTCATCACTGCACCTAAGACCAAGTCTGCAAAGCACGCCTGGTGAATTCAGCCTCACAGACCTGAGACTCTTCCACCATTTCATCATCACCTGTTTCCCACACTTGCCTCTAGGTAATTCAAAAGTCTGGGTAACAAGTATTGCATCATTTTCCCATTCTGTGAGTTTGCTGTTGTTTGAAATTCTCGCTTAATAAAGGGGCACATGATTGACTGTTTGTCTGACTTAGTATGACTTCCTGGTACATTCTCTGCTTGCACTTTCAGCAAGCCACTTGAGTTTCACAAGTACTTCAGACCTTCAAGAGGTTGGTCTTTCTCACCGTGAGTTGATTTCGTTGTCCTGGGGCTGAATCTCATGGGATTTGTTGGTGTTCTAAGCCCAAATTTCAAATTTTCATCTGGTATATACTGTGAAATCGCACAAAATCTGCCACGTACGACCATAGACTGATGAGATTTGGGCATCCCGTCCGCTCTGCCATACACAAGCATCAGATCGGCAGATTAGTAGTTGGGTGGGTGACCACCAGCGAATACCTGCTGTTGTACGTTTTTGCTTTTGGTTTTTCTTTTCCATCGTTAATGGTTTGTTTACTTTGATTGACTATTATATCTCCAGCCTCGACAAGAATGTTAAAACATAAGTCGTCGTTGCTAGCGCGGCTTGTATCAGTTTGGTTTGAGAGGAGTGCTACCTCGTTTTTGCTTCTCGGTTTTAATAAAAGTGGGCCAAGTACAGTAGATCAAGCGCTAATGCTAGTCAGGTCTCGTCGCCATTCGGGGCCTCAATGAAGCACTATCACGTCCACCCAAAACCAGTGCGGATGCAGATGCCATGCTTGCAACTTGCTACGCCTTAGCAATGCAATCATCCTACATTGGTGAAAGTGTTGAAGAGTTTCTTACTATGATTCGCGGCTGTCAAATGATCCTTGATCAGCAATGGCCAAACCAACTCGGAACTGCCTTCCAACATCTTGACCAAGAATCGCAACTACAGATTGTATCTTCCAAAGTCCGATTTCTCCCTGATATAGACCCGGAGTCTATTGTTTTAGGTACTAGGTCGTTGGAGGCTTTAGGTCCACTTTGCCAGCAACCACTCGAGAGGAAAGTCCTTCGATATCTTCTGGACATCGTGAAATCGCTCGCTCACTCCTCACGAGATGGCTGGCTTCCTTTCTCGACCATTCCCTACAACCCACCATCACACCTAGGATCCAAAACAAGGACATCAGGCTATTTCGACTGCGCGAACCTCTGCTCGTCGTTGTCTTCCTTGCCCCACGCGGAATTCCAGCTTCTCGTCTCACCCGACAACCCGGTGATGCAGATTCTGCTAGGTCATTTCGCTGCCATCATGGTCCTCGTTTATCCAGTGAAGTCTTGCGATTGGACAAATGAGAATTGGGGAACCCCGAATAGGGAGGCTGTTTTTCAACTGGATGGGATCTTCAAGAATCTGCCCATAGGTATGCAGGGGTATTTGGATTGGCCACGGACAATAACGCAATCATTATAAAGGATACTTAATACAAAAGAACGCCAGGCTTGATTTGATATGGAATCACTTAAACTCTATCTCGTGTGTCGTCGAGTTTTGGGATTATCCAACCGTCTGGCTTGTTTGTGTTTTCAATCGCTAACGCCATAAATCTGCTTCCCATGTGCAGTGCTTAACCGTTCATTATTCATCTCCTCTCATGTATCTCATTCTCCATCTTCGAGCGGATAGTCCATATCAGACCTAGCTATATCAATTAACAACCATTGGTTGATTCTGGACGGTCTTAACATACTGAATGCAGATCTCCAACAACTTTGTCTAGTATGGTGTGACTGGTGGCACGTAGGTGACCCTCGCCTGAGGCGTCCTTTCACCAAGCTCAACACCCGTGTCCCCCTCACTCCCAACTGCTGTCTCCTCAGCAAGTTCTCGTTGTCGCTTCCGCTCGTCGTATTCTGCTCTGTCTGAAGCATCGCCTCTTGCCCACGCACGAGGAAACCACCACCACATGAAGACGAACATGCATACACATATGGAAGCTAGAACCGCAACTGGTATGATGACCTTTATACAAGATCAGTATATTGGTTCGATTAAGAGCAGAGGGGGTCGTTAGAGCATGAAGGAGAAGCATCCCCAGGACGATGTGCGGGGAAACTTCGCATGGACACACGTACCGTGTTATTCACCATCGTTGCCGGGCGGTCTATTGATTGAAGTTGAAGTTAAAATCGAGATGTTGTATTATGGACGTAGGCAGTGGAAAGTATTCAACACAGAAAACAACATGGAAGAGTGCGGGGCACGGGAAGATATTGTGACTGCTTACGAAATAAAGGACCGAACGATAACAAGACAAGTCACAAAACAAGCTTTGTGGAGAAGTGGGCGACGATTCTTTTGACGTGGATGAGGACTGGGGAACGAGTTGAGGTGTGAGGGGTTTGGGGAAGGTGTGGTGCACTAACTCCAAGCACTGGCATAGTGCAGCGGCAGCAAGTATCCGAAGGCTTTGTATTGGTAGTTGGACGTAACCAAGCCCTTGGATTCGGCCCTTTCCTCGTCCAGAGCTCTAGTAAAGGCGAGTCGTTGTCTTTTCGGTTCAGCTGGCTCTACAGGATGTCTAAAATGATACCCTAATCATTACGCCCGAAATACAATTTACTCACGCTTCAAAATTCGAAGGAATGTTACAACTTTATGTTACAACTGCGTATTCTACTTTGATATTTCCCACACTCGCTGTTGTGATAATCTGCGCAAAATTCCCGATAGTGCTTTATTCAAGGCCAAAACTAATTTCTTTCCAAGACATATTTCCGTACCTTCTCCTTCTTGCACTTTCATATTTCTAAATTGTTGGTCGTCCATGCCAATGTGGGGGGAGCCTCAGTGTGGCAGTGCTCCTCCAACGAGTTGCAGGCAACGTCACTTTACACAGCCGCCCAGAAAACCGACATTCTGCCAGTGCCAAGTGAAATTAACCTTGTCCATAGCGTAAGGCTGGTGTCTCTAAAGAGCATCGTCCTCCTATTTTCGCACGATATTCTTCCTTCCATCGCTATCCTCGACAGTTGTTTAATCGACCTCAAACCAGGATTTCTGTAGCCCGAGCTCGAGAACACCGGAAACCTGTAATTGGACATGTATGGGAATAAACAAAGATGTTTCGCTAAGATACCACAGGAGTAAAACAGTTGCCAAGAATTGCCGGGACTTTGGCGCAATCTTGACTGAGTGGATATGTCTCATTTATAAGTTGTATCCGCTCTTCATCTACTCACTCTCACCCCCGCCCTCAACTTCTTCACACTCATATTCATTCACATCTTAAATCTTGAACATTATCCTCCTCGACATGCTTTTCCTCTCTGCTGCTGTGGCAGCTTCAATTCTAGTCGCCGCCGTCCTCGCTCATCCCGGCGATGACCACTCTCACGAGATTGCTGAGAGAGCTGCTTTCGCAAAACTCAGCAAGAAGGATCTCAGTCATTGTGCCAAGAAGCTCAAAGATTCTGGACTTGAGCAAAGAGCCATTACCCGTCGTGCTGCCACTGCTCAGAAAATCCGCCAAAAGCGAGGGCTCTCCACAAGTAAGATGCCTCTTCGCCAACGAATAAGCGATTCTGACGATATAGCTGCTCCATTCCTCCGTGCCCGTGCGGGACCCCTCGACACCGATCACCACTCATCTGTGAACTACTCTTCCGATACCGATTCATCCAGTTTATTTTCCTCCAACAGCTCCTGTATCCTCTCTCCGGAAGTAACCCTAGGCCCCTACTGGGTTGGCGGTGAATATGTGCGAGAAAACGTGAGCGAAGACCAAGCTGGCCTATCTTTAATCCTCGACGCCCAAGTATTGGATATCTCAACCTGCGACCCTGTCACCAACGCCGTCCTCGAAATTTGGAGCTGCAATTCTACCGGCGTGTATTCCGGTATCGTGACTAGAGGAAATGGAGTTGGGATAGCTGATCCCTCAAATTTGGACAACACTTTCATGAGAGGATTGCAGCCATCTGATGCCGATGGAGTAGCGCAATTCACCACACTCTTTCCTGGCCATTACACCGGCCGAGCGACCCACATCCACGTCCTGGTTCATTTCAATGGCACTTCTTTCGAAAACGGTACCTATGCGGGTGGGTATGTCTCCCATGTCGGCCAGCTGTACTTCGACCAAGGTCTCATTAGCGAAGTGGAAGCAACAGGTGTCTATACAACCAACATTCAAACTTTAACCACCAACGCAGATGACAGCATTCTTTCGACAGGAGTCGCGAACGGGCATGATCCGTTTGTTGAATACAGCTATCTCGGTGATAGCGTGGAGGACGGAATCTTCGCTTGGATCTCATTCGGCGTCGACCTCACTTCCCAGCAAACCCTCACTGGCGCAGCTACACTCACCGAAAATGGTGGCGTCGCGAACACTGACAATAGGGGCGGTGGTGGTGGATCAAGCGGTTCTGCACCTTCTGGAAACCCAACTAGTAATGGTGCTGGCAATGGGGGAAACAGTGGCTCAACTGGACGAGGGGTCTCAAGTTTCGTACCTTCGGTGACCTCTTCCCTGGTGGGGGTTCTATCTGCCGGGTTGGTCTTCCTCTTGTTCTTCTAGGGGTTGTTTTAGTCATCTCCCATACCTTTGTTTATGATGCCGTACCTTGAGCTTGGAGCGTTACATCGGATCGCTGGAGATCAGCTTTCTCCACTTAGAGCCATGTAACGAATAGCTGGAATATGGCCGAAGATCATTAAAACTTGTTACGCCTATTCTCTCTTCAAGTTCTTTAATCAAGTTTTTTATTTCAGCTTTCAACTACATAAAATGTAAACTGCTGTACTCCCATACGGGAGGACGCTGTTGGTTTGAAACGGAACGTAGGGCCAGCCCTTGGCCATTGCCCTGAATGATTGAAGAAACAAGTCTATTGCAGCTACTATACAAGAAACAGTTTTATCACACCAGTCCCATCACCGCTTCCATCAAAACAGTAGATGCTTCCTCCCCTAGGTTTGTCAACTAGCGAAGATCAACCCTCGCAACCGTTCCTGTCATCGCAGTCCCCACCCCACTATTTCCAGCCGAAACATACAAACTGTTCTGATCTACCAGTCCTCTCCCCCAAGCAACTGCAGAGCTTGCCTCCAGAATCGGTGAGGTAGCAACTACTCTGACAGCTCGCCCACGTACATCGACCTCAGCGATCTCATTTCGTCCCCACAGTGCCAGGTACGCCTTGTTCCCATCCTCAGACAATATGAAATCATCGCCCGCCGTCCCATTGACCACGACCTGAGCAGGTCCAGTTGCTTCGCCTGTACGCAGTGAGATAGGAATACGGGCAAAGATGGCTCGATTGAAGTTCGTGAAGAAGAGGTCCGACCCATGAACGTGAATGCCGTTAACGCCAACCGTGAGACCTGTTGGCAGATACTCCATCAATGGATTAGAGATAACTGTTTTGTAGATCCCGGTGTGTACATCGATGATGGTAATCGTCGCATTCATCGAGTCGGAGATCAGGAGGTTCGAGTTATCGCTCGGGGAAAGACGACACATGCCGTTGAACAATACTCCTTCTGGTATTCTCGCTACGAGCTGAATCGCAGCTGGTTGTAGCACTGTCCTGTCTTCTGCTACAGTAAGTTGGTTCAGATCGACTCTCCATAAGGCGATCGTGCTAGGTATGACTGTAAGGCCGGTGATGTTCTGAGCCAGGACGTAGAAGATATCAGGCTCGAGCTCGACGACGCCTTGAATGCTGCTTACCCCAGGGATCTGGGTAACCAAGATTGGAATATCCCCGGGGTTAGGGGAGACTTGGTATAGCAATCGCGATTGACCAGACGTGACCAGAATCTCGCCATTCCCACGGACCGCGAGGTTTTCCAGCGTTGCCGGGCTCGAGAACTGGAAGATAGTCGTGACCGTAGAGTTGATGTCTACGAACAATCGTCTTGGGAGTACAGCAGAAGAGAGCGCCGTTTGGAGAAACATAGTTCCTCCTAAAACTTGCAAGAAAGTAGATGAGTGCATATTGCCGAGTGTAGCAGTAGCTAGAACGATATTTTGCGGTGCTATTTCCAGCGAAACGAACGAGATGAGATGCTATCTGGCAAAGGATTGATATTCGTGCCGGAAATCAGAGTTTATATACAAAGGGGGAAAACCCTTTAACATCTAATCTCGGGCAAAAGATGGAAGACAAAAGGAGCTTCTTACTGTGGGAATTTTCCAGCGATGCTATACCCCCAACCCCCAGTCTCCCAACTCGTATACCAAACCCGACATCCCCAGCCTACAAAACCTAAATCAATAGATATTTTGACCGGATGGCGACTGCATCACATCAGGAGATACTTAAAGAGTCATATGTGCAAGGAGTGCTGGACGAGAAATAATTTTGGATCCATTCATATCTGTAACAGGTTTAGCTTTCGATATATTAGAGTTTCTAGGCGAATGCAACCTGCTTATCCCCCAAACAGATCCACTTGTTTACACGTTTGAAACCCGAATTACTTTGCGCACGTGGGTTTGTATGTTTGAATTCTTCTCGGGGCCACGTTTGAGCCTATCGCATTAATATCTTCTCTCCAGAGTTGAGCTTACAGTTCATTAAAACACCGAAACCGGACGCTTGCATCTTTGCTCTAAACAGAACAACTTTGGGCCCAACCAAGCACTTTATTTTCTACATTTTGGCAAATGGCAGAGGTTCCAGTCGATGCGTAACCATTCGCTCATGATGTTTGTACACCTATCCCTACCCATCCTATCCAATCCAATCCACCAACGCCAGGCTCAAATCAGGACTTGAAAACATTGCCAACAGCAGGTCTCGCTCACCATTGTGTAACATACGTCTCCGATCCTGTTATCATCTGCTCCATATTCAATCTCGCACTCAGAACAATGAAATCCGTAACGCCTTTCTGACGAACCGCATCAGAAGTCCCGATGTTGATATCGCTATCTTTGCTGACCAGACCAGCAAGACGATGATGTTGAAATAGCTGAGGCTCGACAGAATAGCATTTCATATCCAAAAAGCCGTCTCGGCAGAAGTATGCCATGCCATTATCGATTGCGAGGTTCTCTCCTGCTTTGATGGCCAGTGCCATGAGAATTTTCTGGGCACCACGGTAAGATACTGCATAGCCAAATGTACACATCTGCGCGCCGGCTTTGTGAACTATGCGAGTATTTTCAGGCAAGTCCTTCAAGCCTTTCAGCCAAGGTTGATGGGCTTTTGGTGCAACGGTCTTTTCGTTTTTGATGATGTATAGACGATCATCATCCTTGGGTAGAACATCTCCGCAGTGCCCAGGCCAAAGGATATCCCAATCGTCGCCATACGGAGAGTGTTGAGTCTTGGAAAGTGGAATACCAGACAGTGAGCGAACACCTTTGGCAAACTCTGGGAGCTGCGATAAGAGACGGATATCCCAATCAGCATCATCCTCCATGATGAATGCAGTTGCGAGGTTATTCTCAATTATGCTGACGTAGGCACAGAATGTCAGCAAATTCTGCAATGAAGTTTTCGTGGGATGTCAGTACGGACCTGCGAATTGCATTTAGATGACTACGCCAGGTACCCAGTGCGCCATCTCTCAGATTAAGACCCTGTGGGCGGTTGTTAGACTCTCTCAATGATGTCTAGCATGTCATACATACTGGTGGTCGAGTCTTGTCCAACACCTGGTCGCCTCTCACGGCATCGAAAAACTCTACCTCAAATCCCGTCAAGGATGCAGATAGAACGATTGCATCTCTCTTGTCTGATCGCTCCTGTAGACCTAGAACGAAGATCTTCTGGAACTGACAGGTGGGCATTAGACGACAGCCCGAGACTAGAATGGGGGAGCGCGTACCCCAAGTGTTGCATTACTAGCACGACCAACTTCAGATGTGGTATCCTTTTTCTTGCAGAGGCAGATTGAAAATTGCTGTTCTTCGTAGAAGTTGGTTGATTTGAAAATGCCCAATTCGATGACGTCGAGGCTGCTGCTGCATGTTTGCGCAGAGAGACGAGGAGTAGTATGGTTGCCAGTGCACACCCGATGATTAGGTAAGGAGAGGCTTTGAGACCGATCATGGCGTTTCTTTTTGTATCTCGAAAGTCTCGTTGCATAGATCGCTCTGTCGAGTTAGGATCACGGAAAGCGAACAAGGTTTAATACCTTAAAAGATGGTGGTCCGTTGCTGAGTTTTGTCAACTGTTGAAGAGGTCAGGACGTGGGCTCAGAAGGGAAGATGGCCTTGTAACAGCTGCATCATAGACCTCATCTTGCCCTATTTCTATGCTGCTGGGCAGAAATAGATAGCCCTTACTGTGGCCTCATGAGGCTATTAATACGGCAACATCAAAGTGGCAAAATAGCCACAGCGCTTATGATAACAGTGGCTGTGCAAATCTCCGACAGTCGACGCTGATTCGGCATAATAGTCGGTCCTCCTCCTCTGAATCTGCGGGCTCTCGATTACAAAGCCCCGAGCAAAACAGGAGGAGGACCGACTATTACTCTCACTGAGGGACCTAAATTGTGAAGTCCTCCCCTCCAAAAAAGACATGCTAGACTTTTTGAAAATTACATTGAAAGCTTGGTGTTCTATGCTGGCCATTGGGTATATAGGGCGCGCAAAACTGGATACATCTGCCCAGAAGCGGTCACATTCTCTGTCCCTCGATTACGATTCATTACTTTCGCACACCCTCATCTAACTCATATAGAGGCTGTGGATCATTGCCGTATGGCACATCCTTACTGTTGCCGATCTCGTACGTCTGATTGTTATGGATTTCCTGGCCATGCAGCTCAGTCGGTGCGTACCCTCCAGTCCTATAATTCCCCCCTGGGGATGCAACACTTTCCATATTCGAAACCCTCGCACCCGGCGCCAAAGCCATTTCTGGCGTCGCCTTTTTCTCCTTCCGCTTCCTATGCCAGAAAAATACGCAGAGGCCTATAATCCCGAGTACTAAGGCGGCAGCCCCTATTCCAATGCCAGCTTTTGCGCCAACTGACATGCCAGCAGATGAACTTGCGGAGTCTCCCTTCTCCGGGGACGATGATGATACAGGACTGCTCCCTGTAGTGTTGGAAGGTTGCAGTGACTGGCTATTCAGCGGCACCAAGAAGCCTGCCCAACTAGCAGCCCAGTCGTTAGGCGACGATGTAATAGCCGTATCCTGATCTTTTATGGTCTGGACGGTACTTTGTGAACCAACATTTGGACCCGGGGCCTGCGCGAACCACCATACCCCCTGATTGTTGTTGACATTCCAGTTTCCTCCCACAAACGCCGCTTGGAGAAAAGCACGGCCAAGCGAGTATCTGCCATGAGACTGGGCATTGCAAGGAAAATATGGAGTTCTGGACGCGACAAGAGGTGCTTCAAGAGTCAAGTTGAGGAGCATGAATGGCACATTTATTGTGATGTTTTTCGTGTTGGTCTGGTCTTTGCGAAAGACAAAACTGAGGACGGTTGGTGAGGAGACAATTCGGTTGTACTGTGGGTCTTTGGTGTTCCAGGTGTAGAGACCAAGGTCGGCATTGTATGTTACTGGAAGCCAAGCAGCGATGGCATCGCAACTGCTTTTAGGAAGATTCAGGTACGGAGCTTCCGGAAACAACGGAAGCGACAAAGCAGGACCAATCGAAGAGTTGCCAGTCGCAAGAAGGTTGCTTATTTTCGAAGTATTGAAAGGGGACACGCCGTCGTACACATTGATCCCCACATCCAGGAGATCGATGAGCCCCTTCTCGCCATCGTCAATAGGCTCAAGCCCAGCAAACCCGCCTTGTTGAGTTGATATATTGCCACAGATTCGAGCCTGGTCGTAACCGCCAAAGTATAGCGAGCCTTTTATCTTTGGATTGACAGATCCAATATGTAACCCGAAAGTATTCGACGGTGTCAACCCTTTCTCCTGTAGATATCCTGGGATAAGACTTCCATTGATCGAATCCTGGCCTGGCCTCGTGAAGCTCTGATTCACAGTTCCTAGATACCCCAAGGCTAGCGTCCCTACTTGCAGTGCCTTGAGATCCCCTCCTGGATAAATTGCTGCGATGTTGTCGTACGTCGCGAAAGTAACATTTGGCACAATGACCGAGTCTCTGGAGCTGTCCATTATTCCAATATCCATCTGATCCAGCACGCTAACTCCGTCCGAGCCTTGAACTTGAAGACCACCATGTGTGAAGTCCATAGCCGATGGCGCTCGTACAAGTGTACCCAGGCCGGTACTTGAGCTTTCGACAGCGTAGAGACCAGCCGCGGAAGCGAAGCAAACATCAGGAGAAAGCGTCGCATTAGAGCAAATTTTCGAAGTCAGAACGTGTGAGCGAAAGGTTCCGGCAGGATAGAGAGCAACTTGTTGTGCGGGAATTCCAATACCAACTTGAACCGCTTGCCATGGTCCATCTGGTCCAAAGTTTTTGCTCGACCATGTCATGGGAAATGGGAGGCCGGTATCTGCTGAAAATGCTCCATTAAAGAGTGTGGCGAGCGCAAAAAACCGACGACCTCGCGTCATGACTGCTGTACAAAAGGAGCAAAAAATATCAAACGACACCACAAGACATGTATGAATGTTTGCAGCAGTGTCTCTGCTGCGAAGGTTGTTGTGACAGAACAGAAGTCACACAGGAAGATAGGGGAAGGAGCAGGCAAAGGTAGAGATGGGAGACATGTTGAGAAGAGGGGTGCCTGTCCCCCACGACCGGCGGCACAGCATCAGGTAAACTAACAGTCAGAACTAACACCCTGATTATTCTCGTTAGAGAAATTGTCGTCTCAGATCTGATGCACAACAGCCGACGTGCGGCACGCGCCAGGGATGGATATAGCAGCCAATGAACATATTTTCAGCTAGAAATTATCGAATTAGGAAGGCGATAGACGGCTTGTCTTGCAGAGATAGAGTAATCGAGACAGGGGCTTTTGGAAGTGTACGAAACTTTGATTTTTGCGTCTTGCCTTGCTGGGATTCTAGGAGGGGGAAGCTTTTGAGAGGGGAGGAACCTGGGGAATGTTTCCTTTGATTTCCCACATGGCCACGTCTTTATGATAGTTCAGCACAAATGAATGTAGCTGGTGATTTCGTGCGAATATAGTGTCCGTTCGTTCGGCAGCATATGGTGAAGAGCAGTCGCAGTGTTTGACTTCGCTAGTCAGATGCAGATAGTAGAATTATTTTCCCCAGCCCGTATTCAGTATAGCTAAGGGGTGCGCCCAGATCCTTAGCCTATCAGAGGAAGGTCCCGAGTAGCTCCCGTCTTTTAACGGGACCGAGCCAACTTCGGGCTCGAGTAGCGCTCGCTAAAGAGCCAATCCGGGAGCATGAAGCAACCGCCCCCTACGATTATCTTCAACCCCTGGGAATATCTTCTCTTCTAAGCATGGCAGCGGCTGGTTGGCCGGATGAGCTGGTTGGCACTGAAGGCTGAAGGCATGGCCTGGCACGGGCATGCAAGCGCTGCCTGCCCTGCCTAGCAACCCCACTTGCGATGAAAAGGCGGCAGTCCCCAAATTCCGTGCTACGATGAGCTTTGTCCTTCATCGATAAATTTACACGCCGCCAGTGACGCCGTATATCTCAGGCTTCGTTCGGCACTCAGCCTTGCAGTTCTCGGCATGTTGATGTCATAGTCATCGTTTTGGAATCGTAATTATTGTCTACCTCACCTCAAGATGTCCAAGTCAATCTACCTTCTCTCGTGTCTGCTCCTTTCTCTCCGCGTTGCGGTCGCAAGTCCATCTGACGCAACAACATCACCACTTCCACCTCCCCCCGCATATTCGAAAGTACCTCAACGCCCTATATCGTTCTCACCGCCTTCCCAACATCCCATCCTAGATCATCATCCATCCTCATCAGAAGACACTTTTGCTTTCCGCGGCACGATCAATGTATCTTCCTGCGGCCCAGACCAACCGATCCCGGTCTCCTACTCACTCTCGTCGCAAGTCTGCGTCCCAATGATCCCAGAAGTTCCATACATAATGAACGATCTCTCCCAACAACTTCTCTCTGAACACCTGGATGGCATCGCCTTCTCCGTGCAATCCGACACGCAGCCATCCCCTCTGCCAGTCTATCTCGCAGCAAATATCACGGAACACTTGTACCGCTCGAAATACGTTCTCAGTTTATCGCTCAAGTTATCACCACTCGACACCACTTCGAAGGGGGTAGCGACATCACACTGGCGATCGGTTATAGCGTTGTTAGAACAGAGCACGGAAGAATTGGATCGAGCCGCGAGGAAGAGGAATAGTGCAGGATTAGGGAGTATTTTAGTTCTTGAGGCGGAAATAGCAGGAGTGGGTGTGCTCGCTGAGTGGAGGTTCTGGAGTGTAGTAGACGGACTGGCTGTAATGTGTGAGGGTTAATGAACCTCAGTTATCAGAATGTATGTTTTTCGATCTTGTAATCACCAACGCGCTGTGAGGTCCAGGGTTTCCCAAAGACTTGCGCCTATGACTGAGGCGAAGTCTTCCCAACGTCTATGGAAGACCGTCGGCCACAAGCCCCTCCTACCAGAAATGAGACTGCGCTAGAACTAAGGATCGGATACCCAGACATCATCAATTGACTAAATGTCAACCCAAGCAATCAGCAACCCACAAAAAAATTCGACAGCAGACCGAGACTGCAATCTTCAATCCTACCACATCCCCGGTCAACAGGTAAGTATAGTCATGGTCGTTGAATCTTCAAGTTTCACATCACCTCCTTCATCGCCAGCGACTGTCCATCGCTTACTGATCCTCGAATCTGCCACGACTCACACAGCGCATCTACAATCTCCTTCGATCTCATAATAGTAATACCATGTGCCCCCTCCAAAACCCTCCAATCCAATTTATCTCCCAGAGCTTCACGCGCATCCTCATACAATTCCTTCGCGACAACAATGGGATTATTCGATCCCGCAATGATCAAAGTTTTGTTTTCTCTCCGTCTGAGCAATTCCCACTTCTCAAGCTGCCCGGTTCCATGCATATGCATGGCAGTCGACATGAAGGAGGTGTAGAATCCCTTGTGGTTCTGCATCGTCCATTTCATGGTCTCGGCGACGGTTACGTGAGGGTATTTTGGAGAGGCTTGAGCTTTGGTTTTCCTGCTCCAAACGTGTTTCAGAATGGGCTCGGACAAATGAAGGAGAGTAGTACGAACCTCGATTTTCTTTCCCCTTCTTTCTCAGAAGACGCCGATTCATTCGCACCATTTTCAAACAACGGCCGGCTCAGTCTCTTCATAACGAGTTTTCCCAAAATGCTACTGGGAAGAAGAAAAGGTCCTATCTCGAGAAGTCTCATCTGCGTCGCGAGTCTCTCCTTTCGAACGAGACCTGCGGGGGCCAACAGATCAAGAGAATTTACCATATTAGGGAAATACCCAGCAAATTCTGCTGCAATAGCGCCACCACGAGAACAGCCAATTAGGCCAAATCCAGCAACTCCCGTCCAAGGGAGATGTGATGATGTGACTGCGAGTAGTATTTGGGAGGTGTAGAGTCGGATGTCGTGAGAAAGATCAATGCAAGAATCGGTGTATCCATGACCCCAGAGGTCTTGGCAGGCATTAGATACCAGGTTTAAAATAAGGAAGCGGAATGGGTTGAGTTTACAAAAGTCATGACACGGCATCCTCTGCTCACTAACTCATGAGCTATAGCACCCACGGCTATGCTTGAAGTCGTGAGACCATGGATAAGAAATACTTTTCTCCCATCCTCTGGACCCCATTCGTACACTCTTATTGCACCGTACTGTCAATCTTGTCAGAGCTGCATCGTGCACACGTGATGGAAGACCATAAGCGTTAAATACAACATACTGGAGTATCAACATCTCTAGCACCAGGAAGTGCGTCAGGTGGGTAATGGAGAGCATCCTTTTCTTGTTGACTGAGGTAGGGCTCTTGATTATCTTAGGTTGAGTCTTCCTTTGAAATGCCACGAGACTGAAATTGGAACGGTCAGCATACTTAGGATGTGCCAAGAAGATAGTACCAAGAATCAGCAACGGTCGGTGGTACACAATATTCTGTGAGGGTCGAGTAATATGTAAAGATAAATTCCTGGCCGCCCTGTTAAGCACCATCGTGTATGAACTTGCAATTATACATCCTCTGAAAGTATGTAGATAAAGATCCACCCAGTCGTCATCTCGAAGTTGTGGCGTAAGGATGTCGTCGTACGATGAGGGATGCGGCTGTGCCCCATTTCGGCTGAAGTCGGTATGTTCTTGTTTACTTGTCCCCACATTTTTCGCTTAATTTATTGGGATACGAGACATGACAGTGACTTTCAGATGACCTCACACCTGTATTTCCCAGACGATCATATCATTATTTGATAGCTCGGCAGGTCGCCAAACATCCTCGTGTATACTATAATAATCAAGGAGCATTTGACGAGCATGCGACAACTGCTTCCATTAGCTCCTTCAGTGCTGATGCTTACCCATAGATCGTCGCTGGAGATTTGTATATCAAGCTGGCAACGGTGCGGTACGTATCTATCAGATTAGAAGCCCGGGCACATTTTCTGTCATCAATCTTAACGGGATACAAGCATAGATAATCGCATGAAAGATCAATTTCTCAACCTATGATTTTCTACCTATCTATAAACCCCCACTTTTAGGCATTTCGTCAAACCACCCACTTCCCAGTATCGATCCATCGCTCCATCGCATAACTGGACCTCCCTTCAATCCACATTAGGCTTCCAAGCAGGATTCGATAGAGTGAGCATGGCATGAACATTGATATACAGAGCCGAAAAATCCTGAACAATGACAACCCACCAGTACTTTCTCATGTACGGGTAAAACGCAAAGAATCTGTTAAGATCCTTGTACTTGTAGTAGATGTAGTACGACAGGAATACCATGGTGATGACGGGGTGCGAGATGAAGGAGTCGATCCATGCGAAGAGGTGGATTAGGAGGATAGGGGATCGGAGGAGGCGCTCGTATGTTTTGAAGACAATGATGGCGTGCCTGGAGATTTGGGTGTGAGTATGGTTTTTGGAGAGTGAAAATCGGGAGATACTAACTTGTAGATTTGGGGTATTTCAGTGAGTGTTCGGAGGTAGGATTGGATCGTGCCTGATAGCGGATTCGTCAGTCACTGCAGTCTCATAATCAAAAGTTTCCGGAAAGCAGTTAATACTTACTTCTCTCCCATCTAAGGATTTGGCCAAGGTAATCGCTAGTTCGCTTTACAGTGCGTGCAACATTCGTCTCCTCAGTTCTCTGCGCGGTAATGATCCAATTGTTCCTCAACAGATATCGTGAGATCCAGGTATCATCTCCGGCGTCAAACTTGATTCCATTCCAATAATCGTTCAGGTAGCCCTTGACAAATCCTGGGTTTTGCAGAATGCGGGTGCGATATATAGCTGTTGTACTAGGTAGGATCCAGCACCATCGAGCGACGACGTGCACTGTTGAACGAGTCAGTAGGTTCATCTGATTGTTAGGTGACATCAGATGATGGCCAAGGAATCAATCGGCCTCTATCGTCACTACATTGGACGGTTTGGGAGAAATGTGAAACGTACTCATGATAGCAGCTGAGGCTTTTCCACGCTCCCGATGTGCCAATCTAGCAGCAGCGACTTCCCAAGCAGTGATTGTGGACTCTCGTTCTTTGGGGATATGAATTCCGATTTGTGGTCCGGCCGCACCAACCTGTTCGTCTAATCAACAAACGCGTTCCTTCGAGTGGCCCAGAGGAAAATGATTATCCTCTCAGAATAGAGATGATACTTACCTTAGGATCATCAAAACATGGCAGCATGTTGGCAAGATACTCAGGACCCCAAAGAATGTGGTTGTCAGAGGTAGCGACTATCTCACCTTTGGCTTTGAGCACACCTGCTATGAACTGGTTCCTGGCACCTTTATTTGCGACGATGATCCTAATCTTGGTGCTATATTCTCTGGTCTCTTGGATCACTTCCTTGACAAGCTTGCCGATCTTCTCGAGGTGTTCGTGGGTGGTGGCGATGATGATTTCGAGGGGTTTGTTCTCAAGCCATCGGACGAGGCAGGCTTTGAAGATCGGAAGTGGCTCAAGGGTTCGGACGACGACGGAGACTGAGTTGGTTGTGCGGGTGTTGGGACCACGAACGGCAGGTTTGTATTTCGAGGAGTAGTGCTTGTTGACGTAGTGTTCAATGATACCCCAGACCCTGGAGAGGTTAGTTGTCGATCTCGAGCACTCAAATCACTGGGATGAACGTACCACATGAAAAAGAGAATAGCGAGTCCTACGTTGGAGTGCTGGAGGAACGCCATCGTGCCGCTGTATGGATGGAGTCGCGTTGTAGGTTGTGGGTACAGTAACCACTTTGTTGTTGAAACCAAGGAGCCTCGAATTGAGGAATCAGATTATAGCGAGTGCGTAGAAGATCAAACCGAGCTAAGATGAGATCAAAGGTGAAGTCATAATCAAGAAACACAACTGGGGGGTGGGTCACCAGTCCCATAAACCGACGCTTGGTAGAGGTGGGCAAAGTTATTGAACGTGAATGCACATCACAAAAGCTCCTCCTGTCACAAAAGATCGGTTCTTGAACAAGATAGCTTGACTTTCAATTTGATTTAACTAAACATCACTCCGCCGCTTGCGCTAACTCTTTCTTGTTCTTCCTCGCTAGCAATTTGTCCTTGTCTTTCTCAAAGACTTCTCCTTCTGCTCCTCCTCGTTCAACTGCCTCTCCAACTCCTCCTTTTTCCACCTCTGCTTCTCCAAATCCATTCTCCTTTTCTCCTCCACCTCTCTTTTTCTCGACTCCTCCGTCGACAGCATATTCTTCAACACCGACTCATGCAGAGAAAGTTCTATAGCAACAATCTCATCCGTGCCCTCAAACGCCTTCATAATCCCACCCAGTTCCCAATCTGTAGCGCATTCTTCCTCGGCGGGGTTCCTTAATATCTGATTATCGGCTGGGAAGTCACCAGTGAACCCACTGAACTCGTATTCGACAAAGTGCGCTGCCCATCGCGGATCGTAAGGCGTGAGACAGCGTCCGAAATCTCGATAGACGGTAACGACGGCGCAGAAAGCGTCGCCGATGGGGTGAGATGAGACGAGTGTCCAGTTCACAGGAATTGTTTTGACGATATCGAATCGATATTCCAAGGCGCATTCCTCACATCGTCGGATTTTAGCTGCTTCTTCGGGATTCGCGAAGTCGAAAATGTGTCGGTTGGGGCCGGTGATGAGATGCCGACATGCCCATGATGTTAATTGGTTCTTCTCGTAAGCGGGGAGATGATCCCCGTTCAGGAAACTTTGGACGTATTCTTTTGATTCTGGCTCGAGGTTGTGTGCGTAGATCCAAGATTGGGTTCGCACGAGGAGGCGATCGTCCGTTATCCAGCTCTCAGAGGCCATGTAATGATTCGTCGCCTTTGAATAGTACCCCGCAATGTCCTTGATAGATCTGATCCAGGGTTTATAATCTTTCCCTAGACGGTAAAGTTTCATTGTCATGTAGGCCTGCGAGAAGCGGATGGGGGAGAGGAGTGGACGGTTCCTGCACAACGTGAAACTGACGGTGTAACTGGTCGGTCCGTAGTTTTTTGTGGCTTGGTCTACGACGCCGATCCCCTGGCTGCGAAGGGCGGCTTTGGGATAAACGGTCGGTTGCTGTAATATTCCCTGGTAACGGCAGAACATGTAATCGTCTAATCGGCTGTCGAGATACTCCAGGAGGACTCTTCGATGAGCAATTTTCTCAGCAATGAATTTTCGATTCGTTTCTTCCTGATCGTCAGCATTGTCTTCTTCAAACTCTGTCTCGTTGTCTGCATCCGTGTTGGTAAATTCTTCGTCGCCCTCGATGCTCGCCGTCAAACGTTCCCACTCTCTCATTCGATGCATTTCCTGGCTCTCGGCAAACTTCCGACTGATGTCCAGAATCATAGTCTTTATCTGCACCGGAATTTGCATCACGATATTCAGTACATCCATCGGGGTCAAGCCCATTAACGCATCGAGCAATTTCCCATCCGAGGTCATGAGAAAGGACTCGCAAGCCTTCAGTAGAAGTGGATTTTCCCACCATTGTGCTTGTTCTATGTCGATGTATAAACTGGTGTAGCTTGATATCTGCTTTTGAGTACGCTCTTTAGGAATGATTTCAGGGTCCCAGGAAATCCTTTTACCGGACCGAGCTCGAGGTAGAGATTGAGGTCGAGGGGCTGGAGAAGAGAGCCAGGATTGTAGCTCGGCTTCAAAGCTTGTTTGAGATATTGCGAATATGCTGGATCCCGTCATGTTGGAATGGGGACATGTGCCTTCTCTAGAAACTCGACAATCGATACATCCGAATGTGGGAGATTGTATGACTTTGTCTCGATTGAGGCCGAGAAGGATACCACTCAGGCTCTGTTTTTGTGACTCGGGAGGCGATATACTGATGACTTTGACAGCCTTTTTCGGCATTGCGACTGAATTAAGGCACGCCTTGCGCTTGGCAGAAGCAGAAGCTTCATTACTTTGAATGGAATCCATTTTGTCCGTTCGGGAGGGAGATTGTGTTTTGATAATCTTGTTATGAAGTTGTGAGTCGATTGTACAGAAGACGAATCTGGAAATTATGAAGCGAGAGAATATATTTAAATTTATGTGGGTTGCAATTTAGACTGGTCTAGGACTCATTCTAACCGGCAGTAATTGGCTCGTTGGCCTAGGGGACTTTAGATCTAGACATAGCTAGAAGCCGGGCTGAAGTTTGGTGCACTTGTTTCTACCTCCGCGGCTAGAGCGAATTCCAAATGACATACGAGATACCGTCATATACGTCTATCAGAACTCAAACTATCACACATTCGAAAATTTTAAATACAATGCTCTTCTGCAACATTAACAACACCATGACCAATGTGTAACCTCTGTCCAATTGGTCAAGTGGACCTTGCAGACGATGAGCTAATCGAGACTGCATCGCAAAATCTTTTGTTGCACATCGCTCCTGACTCAGCCTGGCTGAAAAGAATCAAGTTCCAAGGAACTTGCTGAGTCAATGGAGCCGCACAAGAACATTATGAACCCAGAAATCAGATAGATCGCGAAACAATTCAGCGGCGAGTGATAAGAGACAATTGTGTGAATTGAAATGTAGAAGAATTTATAGCCCACCAACTCACAACCACAAGCGTCCCTTGGGGTGTCTGCGGTTCAAGAGAAGGGGGAGTAGAATCTGCCGCAACAGCCTCCACACGTCCTAGCCTTAGCATTGGCGCAGGTACAGCTTGTTGCCTCCTTTAATCTCAATGCCCTGGAGGACTGAGATAGAGTTTGATATCTCGCATGGAATACAGAGTTTCAAGGAATAGTCTCGCCTTGTACTCCACCTGGCCTTGCGAATGTATAGATGTGTTTGAGGAGTAAAAGGAGATTGAGAGGGTGCAATGGAAAATTGAAGCCAGAAAACTCACGTCCTACCGTGATAGAACAATTCTTTGAATCGGGACAGAGGCGCAACATCCACCCGGGTATCATTTGTACATTAGTGAAACATCTCTGGCCATTTCCTCCGGCGTCGTGACTAAAAGATCTTTCTTTGTGGTCCCGTACTCTCCATTCTCGTAAGTGCCTGGTCAATACCAAAAACATCTAGTTGCCCTCCATTGATGCTCTTCTCAACCAATGCAAGGCGGCTGGCTGATTTTTCAGCTGGTCGCTCACGAAGCGGCTTTCCGGATACGAGCAGGGTAAATCTGTGCTCGCCCAATATCAGAATTTCCGAAGACAACCCTGTTGAGCTTGTTGCAGTCTTCACGATTTGCTCAATACCCGAGCAGCGCTCGCCTTGAAGGTCAATGCTCTCGAGCTTGATCATTCGAGCTCCTGGTGGACCGTTGAAAAGACTTCCTGAACCCCCAGTCTTTTGTGCATTTGCTGCCCAGTACTTCGCAAGGTTGGGTACGACGGCGTGCGTGTCTCCCAACCAGAAGAGAATGGACTCTTCAGATGGCGTTGTGGGTGAAGAGGAGCGTATTTCTACAACAGAGATCTGCCCACGGACCCGACTGTCAGATCCACGTCCACTAAATGGGTCTGCGGCTTTCCGACTTCCTGGTGTCATGGGGGCAAATCTCGAGCTAGTAATCTGAGGCGGTCCAGAAGTTCGAATTTTAGTGGCACCATCGATATACCCAGTCAGACTGTATTCCGAAATCGATCCTCCTTTGATCCCTTGGCGACCGAGTATTCCTTGTGGAGCGTTTGGACCAACCCCCTCGATATCCCAAATAGCCCACTCTCCATCATTGAGCAACACAACGACAGCTCGCCCACCAGATACCCATTGAGCATCGACAACTGTTTTCCGACCAAAACCTGCATGAGTACCTATCTGCTGTGGTGCTTGAGGGTCGTTCTTCACAGCCGGAAATCCGGCGTAGAGGGAAAGAAGCCATTTTCCGTGCTCTGCTGAGCTTGTCTCCGAGGGCTCCTCATTTGACTTGAGAACCAGCTTGTAATCGTAGATGCGACAAACGCCAACGGATTCTGCGACTAAGAGGTGGCTCGAATATTGCCTCGAAAGTGATGGATTGAACGAAATAGATTTGGCGGGTGAAGCAAGCGAGATCGATTGGAATGGCTCAACCTGGGCATTGGAGGACTTCACAGGAACTCGCCAAAGAAGCAAGTGGCCTTTCACTTCTCTAGAATGCGAAGCAACAATGATTTGTGTATCAGCGGATGTTTTCGCATCTGCCTTTGCTCCAGCAAAGTCCACGGTAATGGAAACACCTTCCGAAGGCTTTTGGTGTCCACTCAGAACCACGACTGTCTCGCCCCAAGTGCCCTTTCCGGCATTGGCGAGTGTGAACTCATTCCGAAGCTCAGGTCTAGCTTTACTAGCCGGCGATGGCGGAGTAAGGGGTAAAGTGACGAGTCGAACAGTGTTATCGGCGCAAGATGCAGCGAAGACTATCTTTTGCTTCAAAGGATCCATGCCCCGCCACGATGGGCCATCCACTTTCAAGATAGTTGGCGGTAGTAATGCGAGGTCCAATACTTCGGACCCAAACCACAAGTCAAGCTCTTGAAGGGTAGCCGGGTATGGGTGTGAAGGATTTAGCTCGTCGTCTTCGGCTTCAAATTCAGGCTTGTCCTCGAATGGTTGCTTCGCAGAGTCGCCTTCATCATCAGAGTCGAGTGATATCACAGCAGCACCTCCAGAGCCGTTCGTCTTGGAGTGAGACGCAGATGCTGGTCGTTGTGGCTTGAATTTCCTCCCGCCTCGCCAGATTATCTTCACACCATTGTCATGACCATAGAGAATAACCGTTGAACCGTTCGCTGATAGGATGGGATAAGGCTTCGCGGTATACACTCGGTGTGGTAACTCGTAGCTATTCAACGTCAGCTCTTCAACGAGAGAGGTAACCAGAGCTCAAGGGGCATACGTCAGTTGGATGCTTTGCGAGCTCTTGGAGACTCTTGGTTTGGAGAATGTCTCCGCCATAGTAATTATTGCAAGGTTTGGAGTCAATCCCAGCTCATGCAGAGCTCACGGCGCGGTCAAGAGCTTCCGTATGGATTCGGTGGTGGAATTCGACGTGAGAATGCTCATGTCAATACCCAGCCGCGTTTGAAGGTCCAGGGTCGCGATTGTAGCCGCAGTATGAGTTTTTCCGGTCCGGCTTGAGAATTTATCCGACTTGGGTATTTTTCCGATCTCGGCATTGAGCCGAAGAGGCGATTGAGTTGTAAACTCTTCCCGTTAGGCGAGAAACTCTGTGAGACGATTAATTCCATTAACCTCTTACCAGTCTGACGACAACAAACAGACGAGCAAACATGCGCCTCCCAAAGTCAGCTGCAACACGCCCTCATGTAACGAAAATTCGCCATTGGATGATTGAGAGAAGTCAACCTATGATATCTTGCTCTTCGGAAGATGCACGTCCACCACACACGCGATTCGAGTTGGAGGTCTAGAGCCAGGGGGAGTCGGCAATAAGTATCGGCGACAAGACGGGTATGACGGCAACGACTGCGCCTTGTTCGCAAGCTACAACTCACAATTCTCAACTCCCCATTATCCAGGCATCTACCACACCGCCAGAACTTGCAGGACGAAGGGCGTTATCCCCGGCTTCACTTCAGAAGTTCGAGCCAGTTCGAACCCCAAGGACAGCCTCAAACAGCTTCAAAGATAGGAGAAAGGAAGCTGAGACAGGGCTTGAGAAGCTTATCTCCAAGCCCAAGATCGTCTTGCATGGTGCCTGTCAAGATCCTGGAGGATTCCCGTTTATCCCGTCAAGCTGCCAGCTGAAAGTGACAGGGGACGGCTCTACCATCGTACGGTTGGGCTTTTTGGGTGGGACTTTTGAACGGAATGGAAGCCGCCCCGAGACGCGAGCAGGGAAGCTTCAGGTTTTCATGGTGGGCAGGTGGGTGGATGGGCAGGTGGGTTTGTCATTTGTTTTGGTGCTTGTTATCTCCACTATCCCCATTGTTGCTCGTACCTCCTCTCTGTTTTATATTTTGTAACTGGAACCTCAAGAACTTTTCGTTCTTGTACTTCGTCATTCCGTTTGCGCCATCCACCAAGTCATGGTGCTTCGTTCTTCGATTTGACAGCCTTCTCCCCGTTATTTGCTTAACAATCTTCAATTCCCAATTCTTACTGCGGGGTGTGTTGCCGAGTGCCTCGGTGTTTTTCTCCCTATTCAATACCACCCCATTTTGAGAAAATCACGATTGTGTTAGGAGTCTAGTGGACTCCTTTCAAACAGCCACAATGTCAGACTTCAGAGATCCAGAGAAAGACAATTTTCCAGAGCCATCTGCAGCAACACATCCTGCCGAAACTCAACGAACCCCTATAGATGACCCAGAGAAGGATATCCAAACAACATCGTCGTCACCAACACATACGGCACATTCAAATTCCTCTCATGAGTCGATCAACTCAAATCCATTGTCGGCTCTGGAACGAGCCTTGACAGCAACTGATCTCGCCACCGAAGCAGAGCGAGCTGCCCGTCCGGCGCTGACATACACCAGAACTGGGGCTTCACTCGCCACTACTGGCTCACGACTTCCATCATTCGAAGTTGACTTCGCGGAGGGAGATAAAGACAATCCCCTCAACTGGCCATTATGGTATCGAAGTATTGTTACTGGCGCTGTCAGTTATTCAACATGGACCGTCGTTCTATACAGCACGAGTTACACCAGCAGTATGCCTGGAATGATGGAGGAGTTCCACGTTACGAGTGAGCCAGTAGCCACTCTAGGTGTTACCACATACCTCCTTGGATTGGCCGTGGGGAGTTTGATACTTGCTCCGTTGAGTGAGATGTATGGAAGAAGGATTGTTTATGCCGGAAGTCTGGCATTCTACTGTTTAATGGTATTACCATGTGCATTGGCTACCTCTTTATCCGAAGTTCTTGTTGTTAGATTTTTTGGGTAAGCTCTTTGTGTGAGATACTTACTATGCGGTGCTAATGCATCCAAATAGGGCTGTTGCTGGATCGGCTATGATTGCCAACGCTCCTGGCTCTGTTTCGGACATTGTCACTGAAAATTATCGAGCTCTCGCATTCAGTATCTGGAGTATAGGTCCCATGAATGGACCAGTAACTGGACCCCTTATTGGAGGATTTGCCGCCGAGTATCTTGGATGGAGATGGACGAATTGGCTAGTGATGATATTGTCGGGTGCCGGCTGGATATTTTGCTCGTCAATGCAAGAGACGTATGCGCCTGTTATACTGCAACGAAAAGCAGCAAAGATGCGAAAAGAAACAGGAGATGACAGATGGTGGTGTCGATATGACCAGAGATCGAGTCGTAAGTTGCAGTGCGTCCTCCAGCACAACCCCACGCTAATTGTAAAACAGTATTTGAAATGCTCAAGATCAACCTTTCGAGACCGTTTATTTTGTCGTTCACAGAGCCAATTTTGTGGTTTTGGAATGCTTATATTGCTGTATGTTATTCCAGTGCCCATTCTTTCTAAGCGCAAACTTTCTTATCGAAGGCTTCAAAATAGCGAAAAGGATGTTGTTTGATGACCCTTCGCTGACACCATATGCAGATCATCTACGGAATTTTATACCTCTGCTTCGTCGCCTACCCGTTGATTTACACCGGGCTACGCGGTTGGTCTCTCGGCTTCACCGGCCTTGCATTCGTCGGTATTGGAGTCGGAACCATGATCGCGATCGTTACCGAGCCCCTAGCCCGCCGAGTCGTCAATTCGCACAAGAAAGATCCCGAAACCGGCAGGGTCTACCCTGAGGCATCTATCAGCATTGTTTGTTTCGCTTCGCTACTTTGTCCCATCGGCCAATTATGGTTCTCCTGGACCTCGGTACCAATCACCATCCACTGGATATGGCCCATCCTTGCTGGCGTTCCGTTTGGTGCGGGGAATTGTTTGGTCTTTATCTACGCTTCAAACTACATTGCTGGTTCGTATGGTATCTACGCCGCATCTGCTCTTGCAGGGAATAGCGTTGTTCGATCCATTGTTGGCGGGACCTTACCCCTGGCTGGCCCGAAAATGTATTCTGCAATGTCGCCGCAATGGGCTGGAACGCTACTTGGATTGGTGCAGGTGGCCTTGATACCCATCCCATTTGTGTTTTACAAATATGGTGACCGGATTCGGGCAAGGAGTCCGTTGATCAAGCAGATGAGGGAGGATGCCGAGAGGATTCGGAAGAGAGCCGCAGCGGGAGAGAGGAGGAGGCAGAGGAAAGAAGATGCTGAGATTGGGAATAGTGGGGGAGTTGCGGAGCAGAATGTGGGTGGTGAGGGCCCAAAAGAACAGGTTGCTACTGCTACGACGGAGAAGATATGATTTAATAGATTGTGAATAGGAGGGAAAGGATACAAAAGATACCCGGACTAATTGGAAATAGAACTAATATGATGCTTGTCTCGTTTTACTGCCTCTTTGTGATTAATTTGACCAGCCACCCAAGGTATCACAACTGCTTGTCATTTGATAAATGTACAAGTCAAATCTGAGCTGCTCAGCAGACCTCCATAAATTATCAAAATCACATGCTATCACATGAAGATTCTTGTGTGGGTTTAGATCTGCAATTGTCTTTTGAAATGACCAAGTGGGAAATAGCTCATCATTCATAGAAAATTTGTCAGAAGTGAAACCGCACGTCATGCTAACCGCATTGGGTGCAAACGAACTGAATGATCTCGCTGGGTGTGACTGACAACCACCATTGTTGTCACTGTTTGCCTATTATTTCATTACTCATTACCAACATTCTCAAAATTTAGACCATATGTTCATTTCCAATCAATCTTATATAAACCAACTTCAATTCGATTCCTGTATCTGTCTATTCATTTTGCCTCCTTGTTGTCAGCCTACTCAGCTCTACTCTCAGCCTTACGAGTCATTGAGGCGTCGGCTGTCTGCCGAGAGAGGCTGAGCCAGCCAATAGCAGCCTCTTCTAGCAGTCCTGCAGCTGAACAAAGGATTTTGTGAATAAAAACCCTTTAGATTGGATGAATTAGATTCCCCAATCCTTCATCTATTCTGGGTCTCTATCTATTCATTTGCTAAGAAGTAGAAGAGTTATATCTTCCGGTGGTTGCAATTCACTCCACTTCACTCACTCAGCCGGCTGCTCCCTGCCTGCCTGCCTCAAGTCCCGGCACTAGTGTCTCGCCCTCGCTAATACCACAAAAGTGAAAAATAGCTGGCCCAGCCCGCTTCCTCTTCTCTTCTTCTTCACGCGCCTCCATCCCCACGGTACCCGTCAATCTGTTCTACCTGACCGGTGTAGTCAATTCCACCCCTTCCTTCATTCTTCTTCATCGTGTCCATCCCGAGAAACGTCTGCCTATCTGCGGATCTGCTATCTGGTCTATCCCTCCCACTGTGCGACCACCATCAATCATCAGCCGCGGCTTTTCCCAATTGTCGAAAGACCAGACACCGCCCAAACAAAGCAAATCACAGCATCTCGACTTCGTCGGCCTTTCACCAACCGACCCCTCTCAACAAGGCCTCTCGACTCTACAAGGATACCTCCGTCCGCATAACGCGACAAGAAGACACCCACGCAACCTGTACCCAGATTTCTCTGTGACTTTCAGTAGTCATGGCGGTTCCTACACAGTTTGCCTACCGAACACTGAAGGAGATTGGCGTTTTCGATGCCGCCCCAGTTTACGAATCTTTGCCTGGTTTCAAGAAGCCCGAAGGTTCCTCTCGCTGCTCCGTCTACTCGCCATGTGGCCGCTACTTTGCCTGGGCCTCCACTGAGGGCGTGTCAGTTATTGACGCCTCCGTCGGACACGTCATCACAACCCTCCCCACTCCCAACGTGTACGAATTAGGCTTCTCTCCTCGAGGATCATACATCATTACCTGGGAGCGACCATCCAAGGACGAGAAGGGAGATGCCGTCAAGAACCTGAAGGTCTGGCACACGGTGGAGGACGTGCCTGCAGGCGGCGAGAAGCAGGTTGTGGGCAGATTTGTGCAGAAGAATCAGACGGGCTGGAACCTGCAATACACTTTCGACGAGAGATACTGTGCCCGTGTTGTTACCAACGAGGTCCAGTTCTACGAGAGTGGTGACTTGGGCACCGTCTGGAACAAGCTGCGTGCCGAGGGTGTTGCCGACTTTGCCATTTCCCCCGGCAATAACCACTCTGTAGCTGTCTTCATTCCAGAGCGCAAGGTAAACAAAGAATCCTCCTATTAGATTATGAGCTAACAGTATTCGTAGGGTCAACCATCGGCCGTCAAGGTGTTCAATGTCCCTCAATTCACCACCCCTGTCTCGCAAAAGACTTTCTTCAAGGGTGACAAGGTTCAATTGAAGTGGAACCAGCTCGGTACCACTCTGATTGTACTGGCACAGACCGAGGTTGACAAGACGGGCAAGAGTTATTATGGAGAGACTACACTATATGTGCTGAGCGCAAACGGTGGATTCGATTCAAGAATTACTCTGGATAAGGAGGGCCCAATTCATGATGTATCGTGGTCACCAAACTCGAAAGAATTTGGTGTTATCTATGGATATATGCCGGCAAAGACGACAATCTTCAACCAACGGGCCGTTGCTACCCACACATTCCCACTTGGGCCCCGAAACACTATCATCTTCTCACCAACTGGTCGGTTTGTTTTGGTTGCCGGTTTTGGCAATTTGGCTGGTCAGATGGACATTTATGATCTCGAAAAAGACTATAAGAAGATTTGTACAATCGAAGGTGGAAACCCAAGTGTTTGCGAATGGAGCCCTGACAGCAAGTACATCTTGACCGCTACCACAAGCCCCAGACTCCGCGTGGACAACGGTATTCGTTTGTGGCACGTCGGGGGTGGAATCATGTACAACCAAGATATGGTGGAGCTTTACAATGTTGCATGGAGACCTCAGCTGTTCGAGAGTTTCCCATCTGGAGATCTGCTTAATCCGGTCCCAGCTCCCCATTCATCGGCACTGGCCTATCTCGGAACCGTCAAGACCCCTTCCAAGCCAGCTGGAGCCTATCGACCACCTGGAGCCCGTGGAACCTCGACCCCATTGCATTTCAAGCGTGAGGATGAGGGAGGTGCTGCACACATCGTTAGCAACGGCACTTCTTTGGTGGGATCGAATGGATTTGGAAAGCAACGAAGACAAGTCCCAGGTGCCGAGACCATCGAACCCAGTCTACCACCAGGAGCCGCTCCCGCCAACGGAGCTGCCCCAGGAACTGCAGAGGGCGATGAGAATTTGTCCAAAGCAGCATTGAAGAACAAGAAGAAGAGAGAAGCCAAGAAGGCAAAGGATGCGGAGGCTAAAGCAGCTGGCCTGATTCCAGAGAATGGTCCAGCACCAGGTGGTGAGAACCGAAGCCCTGAGCGAAGAGACAGACGTGAGCACCAGCGCAGCCGTTCCAAGGGCCAACAAGACAATAATGTGCGCACACCTTCTCAACAACGATACCGTAGCAACACCTACCAATCGAGCCAAGGTCGCTCGCAGGACATCAGACAGAACGGCAACGGTTATGGACAGAACGGAAACGGCCACCACAATGGCTATGGGCAACACCAACCCCAGGCTCCACCAGCTGGCAATGCCAACAACTTGTCTCTAAACCTCGCTGCGTCTCGTATCCAGGATGCACCTGAGTTGTCCGTCACATCACCTGGTGGAGGAAGCCCCAACGCCAAGAAGTTGCGAGGCCTGCAAAAGAAGATCCGCGCCATCGAGGATCTGGAGATGCGTCTCGCTGGAGGAGAGAAGCTAGAGGACACGCAGATGAAGAAGATCGGCACCAAGTCATCCGTCCAAGCCGAACTAACCTCTCTCGAAGCCGAAGGATAGATTTCCTTACGGCGAGGAGAGACTTGGACCTGCGGATGTTGATTTGTTGCATTGGTCTTTTTTTCAGTTTGCGAGAACTTTACTTGAATGGGATCCAGCTTGTTTATCCAGCGGAGCCGGAGTCCTTTTGTTGTTCGGTTTGGATTCTACTCCATTTGGATGGATGGATGGACAGGTGGGTGGATGGATGAACGTTCGGATGGGTCTGCATCATTGGTGGCGTACGTCGGGCATGATTGAGAATTTGCTTCTGAAGTCGACCAACTTCATCGACCAGGCAAGGGCTAGGGCGAGATGTTTGCACGGATTAATGAAGGGCTAGCTAGCTTTCGCGGTCTAGTCCAGTGGCTCTACTCTAGACTGGACTGGAAATGCAGGGTCATCGCCCATATGAATGGCCGCATGAACTCACTCCATAGAATAAAGTGCGAGGATTCCATGACATGTCCCACATTCTCTCTCTCTCCCCCCAACTACAATAATTGTTGTATCACGTGATACAATCACAAAAAACAGAGGCCCGCTTGTAATCGTCGGTTCCCACTCCCCACCTCTGGTAGTCGGTTTTTTTAGGATGTCCGATTTTTTAGGATGTCCGGTTGCCTGAATGCCTCAGGAGAGAGGCCAAGAGGGCTCGCTTATTACTAGTACCCCTGTTTCCTACCTAAATGAGGGGAATTTAGATAGTCTTAACCTCTTTGTTTACGATATAATACATTTTATGTCAAAAGTGAGAATATATATTATGTTGTTTCAAATGATTTGGGGATGCTTGATTTCCGTGTTATATAGTATATATTATATATAAATGAGAGGGAATTAATATAATCTTGCTATCCTAATGAAATAGTCACTTCTTCTTCTTAAAATGCGTGCTCTTCTTGTGTAATTAACGTCACCGGCGGTATAGTTATAAAGTCTTATTAAGAGTTAAACACAGAACGATCGCCCTAGGTATTAATAACAAAGCTCTCTTAGTAGGATTCCGGGGCTTTTACAATGCCTGGATAGTCTGATTGTGTCTTTGCCTTTATGGCGATAATCGCGGGGTCTAAAACACTATAATCTAGGTGTATATACTTTAAAACCGGGTCTATTTGAAGTTATTTTAGGCGCTCTGCTTCTATCCGGTCTTCTGTGTCGTACTTTTGCTGTAGGTCGGTCTTTTGTTTAATAGCTTTATCGTACTCTACTTAAGCATTTGCCCTTTCTAGGCTGGCCTTTGTAATGGCCTTAGAACTAGTGTTTTTGAGGTTAGTTTACTTCTGAATCTTAATATTTAGGGCATTGGATTTGCGCTTTATAACGCTGTCTCGGATGCCCATTTGTCTCACCCGGGTATTTGACTTATCCTGGCGCTTCTTAGCTACCTTCGTATTCTTAATCTTCAAAGCGTCGCCGACGACAATTATAGGAATATTGGCTTTAATATTGCTACTGGTCTACTTAGTCTTTCGATTCTGTTGATCTCTTAAGCCTTGTTTAAGCTCTGTGTAACCTTAAGTCTCCAAATGGGCGCTTTTGAGGGTTAAACTAGCACTATTCAAAATAGCTTCTATACGACGAGTAAGGGAGCTAGACAATACGTCTTTTCGGTCTTGAATAAAGCTTTTGAGCTCTAAGAACCCTTAGAGCGTATTTTGCACGCAATGTGGTTTAAGTGGATTCTCGGATAGTACTATATAAGTTAGTAGTAACAATGGCTTAAATATATATATAGAATCCACGGCCTTTTGCTCGTCGAATAGCTATAAACCTAGTGTTAAAAAACCGCTTTGAATCGTGATATCGTCAAGAGCCTCCTCCCGAATCTTTAGTAAGTCCTATATAAAGTTAACGATATTATAGTGAGTTTCCCTTGATTTGGCAGACCGTCGTACGGCCTTACTATGAAAACCTTTAATCTTATTAAAGTACTTGACATCCGCCGGTTATATATAATGTGTACTATGCGGTATAAAAGGGACTTAGTAAATGCGATATTCTTTACACATGATTTTGAAGGTATCAGAATGGTGTGACGAATGTTTATCTATTAAGAAAACTACTTATGGGGTCTCTTTATAAGGTTTAAGACCGGTATATTTAATGAAATAGGCAAGCTAGTATAGGCCGAGTTTCTCGTTAGTATAACTAGAATCACTGAGTCTAATAAGCTTATCTCTCGTTTGTTGACTATTAAACTAATCCTCTTGGAATAAAGAAGCCGCTATAATGCACATGCTAAGTATACGTGTTCCGTCGGCACATATTCCTTCAATTATTATTACTTGTCGATGGTCCTTTAGAGAGAATTTATAAAACTCTTTTATACTCGCAAGAACATAGACCTTCTTTCTACGCATTATTCCGACTTAGATCCCTCCTTCGTCGAAGTTATATATACGTGTGGCCCTATTTGGATCATCCAAAATGCTCGTAAATTAAAGAACCTTCTTATACTGCCTTATTTATTTTTATAACTCCGTAACATCTTGTGCGGTTTTCCGTTTGTGGTTAATAGGCTTTGAAGTAATAGCTTTAAGCCTTGATTTGAATTGCTCGGAGTGTGTAAATCGTTATAGGAAACTCTCGGATGGGCCTTTATAATCGGGTTTACGAAGCTAAATTAATATTTGTTGGTATCTAACTAAGGTTCGATACTTAATATTAGGGTGACAAAGAATACAACAAGTGAAGTTTGATTAAGTATATTCCGTGTGTCCCTTTCGTACGAAAGGGAAAACTACCTTAAATACATTAAGTATTAAACCCTATAGCTCGTATAAGTATTACTTGTACGAAACTAGGAGGCAAGGTATAAAACTAAGCTTTATCTCGGCCAAGAGAGACGACTATCTTTAGAAGCTGTTAAAGTAAGAGAATACCCCTTAGTTAAGGCTATCTTAATATTAGTAACTCTTCTTTTGTTAAAAGAAAAACTCTCTTACCTTCCTTCTTTCTCCTTTATATAAAGTGCGCGCAACTTAGCGTATTATCCTTAGCTCCTCTTCTTCCTTCGTATAAAGCACGTGCCCTATGTGACTTCGGCTCGCTATATTAAATAGTGACCGCTTTAAGAAGGAATAACTTCGTTCCTTTCTCGTACGTCTCTCGCTAACTAATTACTAGCCTTTCTCACGTATAAAAGAGATTTTCTGAATTCCCTTTTCTCTTCTTCTTCTCTTTTTCTTTAATTAATAGTAATAATAGTAGTAATAATAGTAAGTCCCCTTTCTCTTCTTCGTATAGCTCTCCTCCTCCTTAGATATTCTCTATACGACTTAAGATAGCCTTATACGAATCGGCGCCTCTCTTTTCCGCCTTGCCTATAAAGTAATCTAATTCGTTGTCGCTATGTACTAACGAAAGGTCTTCCGTAGGCCATAATACTACTACTACTACTACCACAACTAAGTGAGTACTCTCCCTCGTACGAAGTCTACCCCCTCGAGACTAGCTTCGCACAGCTACTGCAACCTTAGTGAGGTGGTACTAACGCCTACGTAGCCACACCACACTACACCACACTACACTACACAATGTTAGTCTTTTCTCTTTATACGAGCTAGCCCTTATCCCTAGGATATGGCTTCTTGTACGAACCTCCGGTCCTTTTGTCTAAGAACTAATATTATATAGGGCCCTTATTCTCTTTAACGCCGTTAATGCCGCGCTAACTACTACTAACGCTAACGCCTATCTTATGCTTATTATTGGCGGGTAGTAGCTGGGCTTATTGTGTTATAATATATTATAATAAACAGTCTTAGCTATGCCAGGACGTGATGTCGCCTTCGTATAAGGGCGCATCACACTCTAGTAGCTTATGACACATCGGCCTTCGTACGTTAATGCCCTCTTGATTTAATCGAGAGGTGTTGTCCGAGTTATTTCTTGTGCTAAATGTTCCCGGCGTAACTTAACGCCTTTCTCTGACTGTGCTTTAGTTTAAGGTCATTTCGGGGATAATTGTAGTAACTATAAGTAGCGAGATTATGCCGCTCGTTATAATCCCCCTCCTAAGGACTTATTGTTCGAAGACGGAAGTTCAGGAAACGAGAGTGACGAAGTTCAAGTAGTTACTATGCGGAGGGCACTACAGGGACTTATTACTAGACTTATACGAAGGGGCTTAATAGAAGATAGGTCTAGAGATACTTTAATTGTCTTGTAATTTCGTATGTATCTTTTGTGTTCCCTTTTGTTTATAAGTATAATTCCTTTTTATAACTAAGCTTCTAGGCATTATATAGAGGCTCCCTTTAAGTAAATGGACTCAAGCTTATCTTTAACCTTTGCGCGGTACTTAGGATAAGTACTTCATATAGGAGCCTATACGAAGGAAACTAATAGAGATTTCCCTTAATCGATTCGTTATTAGATTATTGTTAGACAGTTAGTCGTTAGGTAGTCAATTGTCGTATTAGATATTATTTGTTTAGTCGAGAAATGTATAACTATTGTTTCGTATAGTATTTAAATAAGTAACTAAAATAAAATAAAAACACGTATTTAATAAATGAAATTATTATATTATACGATACTATTCCTCCTTTAACTCTACTTTCTTTTCCCTCTTAACTTATCCTTTTACTCGTACGATAATTTAATTATTATTAATCAGCTTTTCTAAGCTTTTGTTCGGGTTTGACTTTGTTATCGCATCTACTAGGTTGTCTTGACTATTAATCTATTAGATTTCTATAAGTTCTCGTCGTTCGTATAATTAACGTAAAGTTATAATATCGATTATTAGCCGCTTCTCTTTCGTAGTACTGAGCTTCACGAGGCATTCGTATAGCGAGAACGAGTCTATATAAATAACGATTGGGATCGCTAGTATCTTAAGCTGTGACGTAATAATATTAATCGTACTCTTTACTGCGATTATTATATTAACCTTATTAATTATACTATAGATCTCGGAAGTTAAGACACTTCGTGTTATTTGTTTACTCTTCGTATTACTCTAATGAAATAGATTTCTAGAAAGAAGAAACGAGTCTTAATCGTATAAATTAGGGTCGTCGTCCTCTGTGCCGAGAATTATTACGTATTTAAGCTAAGAACTGAAGTCTTTATTATTCGCAAAGGATCCGTTAATAAAAACAAATAACTTCGTATAATATAAGTCTAAAGGAATATAATTTAATCTTCGTCTGATGTTTTGAATCTGCCACTGAATGCGCTTATTTAAGTTCTTTACGTCAATATCCTTTGGTTCTTGGAATTGAGCCGTAACTAATAAGTCGTACGAAGCTTCAGGTTGGCATAAAGTTGTGATATATGCCCCTTAAGCCCGTTGTTCCCGATACTAGTTCGTATAGTCTAGTACTCTTAAGTTAACTTTAATTAACTTCTCGCCTTACTCTTTTTAAAGGATTTGGACGAAGTCCTTTCGATTATATACGATATATCCGTTAAACGCGAGGGGTGATTCGTATAATAAACGATCCTTCGGTTTTATAAAGAAACCGGTAATCCTAAGTTCTTTCTCCTCCTTCTCTTAGAACTCGTTAGTAGTTAAGATTAGGGTATTGTCTATTTATATTTTAACTACTTTAAACGGCATTCTTAGTTAAGTAATTAGAAGACATAAATCGTACAAAGACGTTTTTATATATAACTTAACTTTATAATATATATCGTACGTCCCCTACTAGTGTATTCCTGATTCCGGGATACTGTATAATAACTTTCGTACGAGTATAATTATATCCGGCGAGTAGTTACTAATAATTTACTTTAATAGTCTCGTATAAATCGTACGATTTAGAAACGTTATCGACTAGACATACGCCTAAGTAATATCCCGAATGAAGATCGATAACCCTTTTCGTATAAGTGACGGATAGAGTACTAGAATTAGTTACTGACTGATTCGTTGAATCGTCAGAGACTAAGTAAGGATCTGTTCCTTTCCTGCGTCGTTATATACTTAAATCACGAGTCTGGATTTCTCGTATAGAGCTTTAGTTGTCTTCCCTTTGATTTTATTAATAAGCCGGGAATTAAAGATCTGTCCGTGATATTGCCTTAAGTCGTATTATACGAACTTAAATACGCCTCAAGTAATTAAGTTATTAATCTCCTTTTATTAAGATTCTTTAAATAGAAGACTAAGGCTGGTGATCTTCTTTACTACTTATATCGTACGAGATAAGTCTAAGTCGGATTACTCTTTCTAAGTTAGGAAAACTTTTAGTAATCGTACAAGTCCCTTCTTGAGTTCCTACTTTGTCTTAAACGGAATTAAGACAACTAGCCGTACTAAAGGAGACACTTAGTCTAATCGTACACGGTCCTCTAGGACCTCGGCGATTTCTTTTATATAAAACGGCTTAATTACTGTTATACGAAAGGAAGTCAGTCTTAAAGGTAATTAAATAATACACTCTTTCCCCGTGACTAATAATAACGAAAACGAGCCTATCTATCCCTTTTTCTCCCGTTATACTTTTACTAAAGATTATAATAGAAGTCATATAGTCTCAGTAATATTAAGGCCGTTCTTAATACTTTAAGTATCTTTGATCTTTCGTGTGGCTTAAATCTTTCGTAATTCCGTTATTACTATCTAAACTGCCCTTACTTTAATAAGTATATCCGTAGATAGTAGGTCTTCGTACGAAAGTCTAAGATATGCTCCGAAAACGAGAAGTGTTAGAATTAGTCCGTTTAGACTAGTTATATTATTTATGGCTTTTATAGCCATTTGAAGGACTACTTCTTTTATTAGGTTTTCGCTTCTCGTCTCGTCTTAGATAATCTCGTACGATCGGCGTAAAGGGGCGTAATACTGCTTAACCTTCCCGATACTTTAATGTGCCTCGACTAAGACTTCCTTTACATTAACGTTTATTATACGAGTATTTGCTCTGAATTCTAATAATGCGAAGTTCGTCCCGGTATCGTGTACGAAGTAATCTAGGGGTCTAAGGTAAGTATTAATCTAATACGTACGAAGTGTAATCCACGTTATTTTCGCTGAATTATCTTTTAGGAATCGAGCGGCATTAAAGCCGGTTGCCTTATTAATTACTTAAAGGACTACTACTCCTAAAAGATATAAGATATCTACGATTATAGAGAAATTGAATTCGATATTGTCTCTTAAAGAGAATTTAAATCGACTTGGGTTTTTCGTATAAAGCTGACACTATTCGCAGAACTTTGAGATCTTCTTAATTATACGAAGGTTTATTTCCTTGTGTTTTACTCGCTAAAGAACGTAGTATAGTTTCTTAATTAAAGGATATTTAAAGTGTCGATAGAGTTACTTAAGCTCTATTTCCGTGAAGTACTAGTATATAAACGTGTCTTTTATTATATAAATTATTATCTATAAATGTCCTTATTTTCGTACGATCGGAATTCTCTTATCCCCTTAAATTATAATATTCTAAAGGTTGTCTAATCGTATACTAAGGGAGTCTATATCTTAAATATATAATAAGAATAGGGTATTTGTCGGAATAATCTAGAACTTTACTTGCCTGATAAGTGTTCGTATGAGTATTAATCCCTCTAATTCTACTACTCCTTTGCCAAATCGAATCGTATGTGTTTAGTTACTCGTACGATTAACTTTTAGCGACGGGTTAAGCTTTAAAAGTACTTAGACTTGTTACTTTCCTACAGTAGAGATTCCGGCAGTACCGCTGTTTAGTATAATCCCTTAAAAGACTTCAGACGAATATCTGTCTCTGATGACGAATACCTCGCTTTCGTATAAATCCTTCGTTAGGTCTCGTTATAAAAAGGCGTGTTTTATCGATTTGTCGTTTAGAACTTAAATCATTTGTTGTCCGTCGACTTCCCTGTACTCTATAAAGAATCCTTCTAGCTCATCTTCGTCCTTCTATTCCTTTGTATCCTCTAGTACTTCTTTTATTGTCGTATAATTAAATTCCCCTAGGAAATTTTCGTACGAGCTTAAGAAAGCTTAAGTTGCTTTCTTAAATCTATTAAACTCGGTTATTAAGTGATTCTTGACTTTCGCTTACGCGGCTTTTTACTCTGCCTCTGGATGATTTATTAACTAGTAACTTTCCTTCTTATAAATAATATATTTCTTGTTCGTATAATTATTAAAAGGGTTCCTTAGACGAAAAGTCCTCTTCTAGAACTAGTTTAGTACTGTGCGATCCGGAAATTGTCGTGTCTTCCCGTAGAATTATCTCTTTATTAAGTTATAATTATAATTATACGAACAATTCTAGAGATAAGTGCTAACTTCCCTCGTTTGTACGGCTGTAGTAATTGTAGATCGTAAGTCTGTATATAGCCCTTTAAATGTCTATATAAGCTTATATAGTACTAGACTATACTCTTTTACTCCACGACATACGTTTAGCACTTAATCGCGAAGATTATACTCTGTTTAATATTCCCTCGATAGGCCGCGTTACGCTATACGAAGAGAATCAAATATGACTTCTAAGTATTTTAACTGAGACTTCTCTAGGTTCTTTGTAATCGTAGAGATTAATATAGTCTCTCTTTACTTAGACAAGTACTTTTATTAATTCTCCTTAGTCTTAAAGTGATTCTGAGTTATACGAATTATTATAAGGAAATCGTATGAACGTCCTGTAATCTTGTCGTAATAGAAATCCGCTACTTGTCCTTTTAGTATAATCGAGAATACTAAGTAGTACTAGTTACTTGAGATTCCGATCTTCGTATAATAGTCGAAGAAGACTTGGAGACGAATATCTAGGATATCGTACTACTCTCCGCCGTACTTCCGGCTCTTGTTATTATAAACTTTTATTAGGTCCGTTAATAACTGTGAGTTCGGGATGATTGTTCGAGACTCATATAATATAGTCGGTTCTGGCGGAGGAGCTCTCGGGGTCGGTGGATTATCTTCGTACGAATGTTGTCTTAGTGGTCGTTCGATAGTTTCGTAGGCTTAGTCTTGACTTAGAAGGTTATTATTTAAGGCTAGATGTGGCGTAAGACTAAAACGTTCGTACGTTAAGTAGCGTTATTTAGTTATTTGACTTTTGTCTAGTAATAAAGACCTTACTAAGTTTACGTACGAAGTCTAGTTAGAACTAACTGTGTTCTCGTTTAAAACGACATAAGGCGGAGGACTTAGATATTATTTAGACGTTTGAGGCTGTCACTGAGTTGTTTAAATTAGCTCTAAGAGTAAGTCCTCTACCTCTTGAGTTCGTACGATTAGGGAATCTCTGGAATTGTCTAAAATAGTGTATCTTATTAGTAGTTCGCTTCGTATAGTTAAAGTCGGAGTACCTTGCCGGTTTCTGTCTTACCTTTAGGATTTCCATTAGGTATAAGTCCTTCGATTTTGATCTGTCCACTTATATAGTTCCTCTTCTTCTAAAATATCTATTAACGTTTGAGCGTACGAGATAGACCCCCTTTGCTCTCGTACTTATACTCCGTGATTAAGGAGGTATATACAAAGATCTTTAATAACTTCCTGGGATCTGATAGCAAATGTATCTTCTGTCTATCTTTTAAAGCCTTCCTTGAATTCTTCCTAAAGTCCGTAGTCCTAAAACTCTTTTTGGTGGTATTATACGTGTTGGGATAGCCTTAGCTGAGGGGCATTCTCTTACTCTGACAGCTTCCAAAGATAGTCGTCTCTCCTGGCCGAGATGAAGCTTGGTTTCATACCTTGCCTCCTGGTTTCGTACGAGTAATGCTTATACGAGCTACGGGGTTTAGTACTTGATGTATTTAAGGTAGCTTTCCCTTTCGTACGAAAGGGACACACGGAATATACTTGATCAAACTTCACTTGTTATATTCTTTGTCACCCTGATATCAGGTATCGGACCTTGGTTAGATACCAACACTGATCAGTGGTTAAATAACCACAGAACAGTTAGGCAATACTTTTGTACGACGACAATCGGAAAGACAGACCGGAGAGGCAAACTGATCAGACCCTGCGTCGGCGACTAGCAGAAGAAGACGACAATCGGAAAAGACAGACCGGAGAGGCAAACTGATCGGACCCTGCGTCGGCGACTAGCAGAAGAAGACGATTCGTACGATCTGAGGATTCACGGAACGCAAACACGACTTGACAATTTTCATTAACCTTCGTACGAAGAAGGACACGATGATTCCACCACCAGAGGTCACCTACCCATTGGATACGGAAGCATGGGGGGAACCCTTTGACCTTGCGAACGACGAGCATCAAACGCTTAAGCGAGTCAATAACCACATTACCTTGGCCCTCGTACGATACCGCCAAAAAGAGTTTTGGGACTACGGACTTTGGGAAGAATTCAAGGAAGGCTTCGAAGGATGGACGGAAGATACTTTTGCTATCGGATCCCGGGAAGCTGTTAAGGATCTTCGTACATACCTCCTTGATCACGGAGTATGGGTACGAGAGCAAAGGGGGTCTATCTCGTACGCTCAAACGTTGGCAGATGTTTTGGAAGAGGAAGAACCACATGAGTGGACAGATCAAAATCGAAGGACTTATGCCCAATGGAAATCCCAAGGGCAAGACAGAAACCGGCAAGGTACTCCGACTTCAACTGTACAAAGCGAACCACCAGCGAGACACGCTATTTCGGACAATTCCAGAGATTCTCCAATCGTACGAACTCAAGAGGCAGAGGACCCACTCTCAGAGCCAATTCAAACAACTCAGCGACAGCCTCAAACGTCTGGACAATATCTGAGTCCTCCGCCCCATGTCGTTTTGAACGAGAACACGGTTAGTTCTGACCGGACTTCGTACGCAAATCTGGCAAAGTCTTTATCACCAGACAGAGGTCAAACAGCCAAACAACGCTACCCAGCGTACGAACGTTTCAGTCCTACGCCACATCCGGCCTTAGACAACAACCTTCCAAGTCGGGACCAAGCCTACGAAACCGTCGAACGACCACTGAGACAACATTCGTACGAAGATGATCCACCGACCCCGAGAGCTCCTCCGCCGGAACCGACCGTATCGTATGAGTCTCGGACAATCATCCCGAACTCACGGTTGTTAACGGACCTAATGAAGGTTTATAGCAATGAGAGCCGGAAGTACGGCGGAGAGCAGTACGATATCCTAGATATTCGTCTCCAGGTCTTCTTCGACTGTTGTACGAAGATCGGAATCTCAAGTGACCAGTACCACCTAGCATTCTCGATTATGCTAAAAGGACGAGCAGCGGATTTCTATTACGACAAGATTGCAGGACGTTCGTACGATTTCCCTACAATGATTCGTATGACCCGGAATCACTTTGAGACTGAGGAGAATCAGCAAAAGTACTTGTCTGAGTGGAGAGAGACTACATTAATCTCTACGATTGCAAAGAACCCAGAGAAGTCTCGGTTAGAATGCTTGGAAATTATGTTTGATTCTCTTCGTACGGCGCAACGCGGCCTATCAAGGGAATACCAGACAGAGCATAATCTTCGCGATCAAGTGCTAAACGCATGTCGTGGAGTAGAAGAGTGTAGTCTAGCACTATATAAGCCTGCACAGACATTTGAAGGGCTATGCGCAGACTTACGGTCTGCAATTGCTACAGCCGTACGAACGAGGGAGGTTGGCACTTACCTACAGAATCGTTCGTACGATCATGATCACAACTTAGTAGAGAGACAATTCTACGGGAAGGCACGACGATTTCCGGATCGCACAGCACCAAACCAGTTCCAGAAGAGGACTTTTCGTCCAAGGAACCCTTCTAATGATCGTACGAATAGGAAATGTATTGTTTGTAAGAAGGAAGGTTGCTGGTCAACAGATCATCCGGAGGCAGAGCAGAAAGCCGCGTGGGCGAAGGTCAAGAATCACCTAATGACCGAGTTCAATGGATCCGAGGAAGCAACTCAGGCTTTCTTAAGCTCGTACGAAGATTTCCCAAGGGAATTTGATTGTACGACAATAAAAGAAGTGCCAGAGGATACAGAGGAATGGAAGGACGAAGATGAGCCAGAAGGATTCTTTACGGAGTACGGGGAAGTCGACGGACGACAAATGATCCAAGTTCTAAACGACGAATCGACAAAACACGCCTTTTTGCAACGAGACCCGACGAAGCATTCGTACGAAGGCGAGGTATTCGTCATTGGAGACAGATATTCGTCCGAAGTCTTCCAAGGGATTATGCCAGACAGCGGTGCTGCCGGAATCTCTACCGCAGGAAAGCAACAAGTCCAAGCACTTCTGAAGCTTGACCCGTCGCTAGAAGTTGATCGTACGAGCAGCCAAACGCATACGATTCGATTTGGCAAAGGAGTAGCAGAATCAGAGGGATCGATACTCGTACGAACACCCATCGGGCAAGTGAGGTTCTGGATTGTTCCGACAAATACCCCGTTCCTGTTATGTATTCAAGATATGGACTCCCTCGGTGTACGATTAGACAACCTTCAGAATATTATGATTCAAGGGGATAAGAGAATTCCGATCGTACGAAAATGGGGACATCCATGGATGATGATTCATACGATGAAAGACACGTTCATGTACCAGCACTTCACGGAAACAGAGCTTAGGCAACTCCATCGACGCTTTGGACATCCTTCAGTTGAGAAACTGTACCGCGTTCTTCAGCGAGCAGGACACGAGGAAACAAACCTTCGTACGATTGAGAAGATCTCAAAGTTCTGCGAACAGTGTCAGCTTCATACGAAGAACCCAGGTCGATTCAGATTCTCTTTAAAAGACGATATCGAATTCAATTTCTCTGTAATCGTGGATATTTTATATCTTTCAGGAGCAGCAGTCCTTCAAGCAGTTGACGAGGCAACCGGCTTTAATGCCGCTCGATTCCTAAAGGATAATTCAGCGAAGACAACGTGGATTACGCTTCGTACGTGTTGGATCGATACTTACCTTGGACCCCCGGATTACTTCGTACACGATGCCGGGACGAACTTCGCATCATCAGAATTCAGAGCAAATGCTCGTACGATGAACGTCGATGTAAAGGAAGTCCCAGTCGAGGCACATCAGAGTGTCGGGAAGGTTGAGCGGTATCACGCCCCTTTACGCCGATCGTACGAGATCATCTGGGACGAGACGAGAAGCGAAAACCTGGCAAAAGAAGTAGTCCTTCAAATGGCCGTGAAAGCCGTGAACGATACGGCTGGTCCAAACGGACTGATTCCAACACTTCTAGTTTTCGGAGCATATCCTAGACTTTCGTACGAAGACCCACCATCTGCGGATATGCTTACTAGAGCAAGGGCAGTTCGGATAGCAATGACGGAATTGCGAAAGATTCAAGCCGTACGAAAGATCAAAGATGCTCAGAGTATAAGGAACGGCCCTGATATTACCGAGACCGTACGACTTCCATTACAATCTTCAGTGAAAGTATGGCGGGAGAAAAAGGGATGGACAGGCCCGTTTTCGTTATTATCGGTCACGGGGAAAGAGTGTGTTGTTCAATTGCCTTCAGGACCGACTTCCTTTCGTACGACGGTGGTTAAGCCGTTTTACACGGAAGAAATCGCCGAGGCCCCGGAGGACCGTGTACGATCAGACCAGGTGTCTCCTTCAGTACGGCCAGTTGTCTTGATTCCGTTTAAGACAAAGCAGGAACTCGAGAAGGGACTTGTACGATCACCAGAAGTTTTCCTGACTCGGAAAGAACAATCCGACTTAGACCTATCTCGTACGATGCGAGCAGCAGGGAAGATCACCAGCCCTGGTCTTCCATTTGAAGAATCTCAACAAAAGGAGATTGATAGCTTGATTGCTCGAGGCGTATTTGAGTTCGTACGATACGACCCAAGGCAACATCGCGGACGGATCTTTAATTCCCGGCTTGTTAATGAAATCAAAGGGAAGACAACTGAAGCTCCGTACGAGAAATCCAGACTCGTGATCCAAGCGTATAATGACGCGGGAAAGGAACAGATCCTCACTCAGTCTCCGACGATTCAACGGATCAGTCAGCGACTAATTCTGGCACTCTATCCGTCACTCGTACGAAAAGGGTTATCGATCTTTATTCGGGATATTACTCAGGCGTATGTCCAGTCGACAACTTTTCTGAATCGTACGATCTATGCGAGACTGCCAAAGCAAATTGCCAGCAACTACTCGCCGGATACAATCATGCTCGTACGAAAGCCATTATACGGTATCCCGGAATCAGGAACACACTGGTGGGGGACGTACGACACACATCATAAGGTCAAGTTGCATATGGAAACGTCTTCGTACGATCCATGCCTTCTGATTACTCAACCAGGAATGCCGTTTGGAGTAGTTGGAATGCAAACGGACGATACCCTGATCTTGGCTACTAACGAGTTCCAAGAGAAGGAGGAGAAAGAACTCGGGATTGCCGGTTTCTCTGCAAAACCGAAGGATCGTTTATCGTACGAATCACCCCTCGCGTTCAACGGATGTATCGTGCATGATCGAAAGGACTTCGTCCAAATCCTTCAGAAAGGGCAAGGCGAGAAGTTAGCTGAAGTTGACTTAAGAGCACCGGACCGTACGAACCAGTATCGGGAACAACGGGCTCGAGGGGCATATATCGCAACTTTATGCCAACCTGAAGCTTCGTACGACCTATCAGTTGCGGCTCAATTCCAAGAACCAGAGGATACCGACGTAAAGAACTTGAATAAGCGCATTCAGTGGCAGATTCAAAACATCGGACGAGGATTAAACTATATTCCTTTGGACTTACATCGTACGAAGTTATTTGTTTTTGTCGACGGATCCTTTGCGAATAACAAGGACTTAAGTTCCCAGCTTGGATACGTAATGATTCTCGGCACGGAGGACGACGACCCCGATTCGAACGATCAAGACTCGTTTCTTCTTTCTGGAAATCTATTTCATTGGAGTAGTACGAAGAGCAAACGAGTAACACGAAGTGTCTTAGCTTCCGAGATTTACGGTATGGTTAACGGGGTTGATATGGCAATCGCGGTGAAGAGTACGATCGATATTATCACGTCGCGGCTTGAGATACCAGCGATCCCAATCGTTGTTTGTACAGACTCGTTCTCGCTGTACGAATGCCTCGTGAAGCTTGGCACTACGAAAGAGAAGCGGCTAATGATCGATATCATGGCTTTGCGTCAATCGTACGAACGACGAGAACTTGCAGAAATCCGATGGATCAATGGTCAAGACAACCCGGCGGATGCGATGACGAAGTCAAACCCGAACAAAAGCTTGGAAAAGCTGATTGATAATAATCAGATTGTAGTACGAGTAGAAGGATGGGTTAAGAGGGAAAAGAAAGTAGAGCCAGGGGAGGAATAACATCGTACGATACGATGATTTCATTTGTCAAATGCGTGTTTTTCATTTCATTTCAGTCACTCATTTGAATACCGTACGAAACGATGGTTATGCATTTCTCGACCAAACAAATAATATCTAATACGACGATCGACTACCTAACGACCAACTGTCCAACGATAATCCAACAACGAATCGATTAAGGGAAATCTCCATTGGTTTCCTTCGTACAGGCTCCTGTACGAAGTACTTATCCCAAGCACCGCGCAAAGGTTGAAGATGAGCTTGAGTCCATTCACTTGAAGGGAGCCTCCGTACGATGCCCAGAAGCTTGGCTGTGAGAAGGAATTGTGCTTGCAAACAAAAGGGAACACAAAAGATACGTACGAAGTTACAAGACAATCGGAGCATCTCTGGACCCATCTTCTATCAAGCCCCTTCGTACAGGTCCAGCAATGAGTCCCTGTGGTGCCCTCCGCACAGCAACCACTTGAACTTCGTCACTCTCGTTTCCTGAACCTCCGTCTTCGGACGATGAGTCCTCAGGAGGGGGATTATAACGAGCGGCATGATCTCGCCACTTGCAGTTACCACAGCTATCCCCGAAATGACCTTGAACCGAAGCACAGTCAGGGAAAGGCGTTAAGCCACGCCGGGAACATTCAGCACAAGGAACAGCTCGGACAACACCTCTCGATTGAATCAAGAGGGCATTGACGTACGAAGGCCGATGTGTCATAAGCTGCTGGGGTGTGATGCGCCCTTGTACGAAGGCGACATCACGTCCTGGCATGGCCAAGACTGTTTGTTGCAACGCATTATGACACAACGGGCCCAGCTGCTGCCCGCCGATAATGAGCATGGGATGGGCGTTGGCGTTGGCAGCAGCCAGCGCGGCATTGACGGCGTTGAAGAGAACAAGGGCCCTATACGATGTTAGTTCTTAGACAAAAGGACCGGAGGTTCGTACGAGAAGCTATATCCTGGGGATAAGGGCCAGCTCGTATGAAGAGAAAAAGACTAACATTGTGTGGTGTGGTGTGGTGTGGTGTGGCTACGCAGGCGTTAGTACCACCTCACTAAGGTTGCAGCAGCTGTGCGAAGCTAGTCTCGAGGGGGTAGACTTCGTACGAGGGAGAGTACTCACCTGGTTGTGGTGGTGGTGGTGGTGGTGTTGTGGCCTACGGAAGACCTTTCGTTAGTACACAGCGACAACGAATCAGATTACCTTGCAGGCAAGGCGGAAAAGAGAGGCGCCGATTCGTACGAGGCTATCTCAGGTCGTACAGAGAATATCTGAGGAGGAGGAGAGCTGTACGAAGAAGAGAAAGGGGACTTACTGTTGCTGCTGCTGTTGTTGCTGTTGGTTGAAGAAGAAGAGAAGAAGAAGAGAAGAGGGAATTCAGAAAATCTCTTTTGTGCGTGGAAAAGGCTAGCAGCCAGCTGGCGAGAGACGTACGAGGAAGGAACGAAGTCGTTCCTTCCCAAAGCGGTCACTATTCAACATAGCGAGCCGAAGTCACATGGAGCACGTGCTTCGTACGAAGGAAGAAGAGGAGCTGGGGATAATGCGCTAGGTTGCGCGCACTTCGTACAGAGGAGAAAGAAGGAAGGTAGGAGAGTTTTTCTTCTGACAAAAGAAGAGTTGCCAGTGTTGGGATAGCCTTAGCTGAGGGGCATTCTCTTACTCTGACAGCTTCCAAAGATAGTCGTCTCTCCTGGCCGAGATGAAGCTTGGTTTCATACCTTGCCTCCTGGTTTCGTACGAGTAATGCTTATACGAGCTACGGGGTTTAGTACTTGATGTATTTAAGGTAGCTTTCCCTTTCGTACGAAAGGGACACACGGAATATACTTGATCAAACTTCACTTGTTATATTCTTTGTCACCCTGATATCAGGTATCGGACCTTGGTTAGATACCAACAATACGAGAGCTAAGGTAATGTGGTTATTGACTCGCTTAAGTGTTTAATGCTCGTCGTTCGTAAGGTCAAAAGGTTCCCCTTATACTTCCGTATTTAATAAGTAAGTGACCTCTAGTAGTAGAATCATCGTGTCCTTCTTTGTATAAAAGTTAATGAAAAATTGTTAAGTCGTGTTTACGTTCCGTGAATCCTTAGATCGTACGAATCGTCTTCTTTTATTAGTCGCCGACGTAAGGTCCGATCAGTTTGCCTCTCCGGTCTGTCTTTCTGATTGTCGTCGTATAAAAGTATTACTTAACTGTTCTGTGGTTATTTAACCACTGATTAGTGTTAGTATCTAACCAAGGTTCGATACTTGATATTAGGGTAATAAAGAATATAATAAGTGAAGTTTAATTAAGTATATTCCGTGTGTCCCTTTCGTACGAAAGGGAAAACTACCTTAAATATATTAAGTACTAAACCCTGTAGCTCGTATAAGTATTACTCGTACGAAACTAAGAGGCAAGGTATAAAACTAAGCTTTATCTCGGCCAGGAGAGACGACTATCTTTGGAAGCTGTCAGAGTAAGAGAATACCCCTCAGCTAAGGCTATCCCAACAATATCCGTATTCTTTGGCTAATTATATCCAAATTGGCCTTAAATCCTTCCTACGCTTGGCTTTTAATATATTGATATATAACCTTAAACTCGTCGCCACGTAAAAGAGTCGTTCTACCTTTATTAAGACCTTAACTATACTTCAAAATCCGTTGTATATTCCGGTGATATCGTTCCCCTATGCCTACAACTTTACAAGCTTTCGCGGTAGAGCTTCTGGGGTGGTTTATATATTATAATCTAGCCGCGTCGATTTTAGCAGGAGACGGAGGAGGTGTTTTCGGTGGAGGTAAGGGCTTTAGATGTGGAAGTAGCGTAGGAGAACTGAATACAAAGGGATTAAATGGTGGAGACGAAGGTGGAGGAGGCGTATAAGGTAGTGGTGGAGAAGTAGGTAAATACGCATTAAAATCTATATCCCGAGGCCACTCTCTTCTGGGGTTAATAAATGCATTTATAGTAAAAGGAGGTTAAATTATTAAGCGAAACCAATGTAATTGACACGTTGAGAGCTCAAAGAGTTACTTAGAAAAGTCGCGATTTGGGCGCGTTGAGTACGCGGCCGCTAGTAGCGGAGCGAGCCAAGGCCCCTCCTGAGGTATTCAGGCAACCGGACATCCTAAAAAATCGGACATCCTAAAAACACCGACTACCAGAGGTGGGGAGTGGGAACCGACGATTACCGCGTCTAGTTAATCTTAAAACTAAGTGGACAAAGGAGGAAAACAGGAGTTGCACCACGACTACGGTATCGATGGAGACTGCTCAGGTGCCTCGGACGTGGATAATTATGAGGTCTTGTTACGGAATAAATGAGTAGAGCCGATTGCGGATGATGGATTAAAAGGAATGGTTTAAAGATATTGAATGGCAAGAAAAGAAGAACCAGAAACGACCATCAAACATCTGCACCTCCCTAGAGGTTGAGGTCAATTTTGCGTTGAGCAGTCTCGCTTGAGCTTCTACTTGCATTCTACAACATCAGCAAATCAAACACCTTGTCCTGGTATTCTATGTCATACAAAATCAACAGTTCAAATAAAGTCCATCATCAATATTCATAAAAACATCGCTCGCTTCGCTTCGTATCTCAAGCCTTATCATCCCCCCTCCTATCATACCTCGAGATCTCCACCGTCGTACTCGTCAATATCCCCTTCGTATCATCATCGCCCTCACTCGTCCTCCCATCCGCACCCACAACCAAGGTCCGCAGCGCAATGGCATCGTCATAACTGCCCGTCTCCTGGTTATTATCCATGCGCTTTGTATATCCGCTGTGGTTCCTGCTACTCCCGAAATTGTTGTCCTGCTTGCTCTGTACCGGGTTCGAGCCGCTCTTGAAATACCGGTTGCCGGGGCCGGTGGGTTGGATTCCGTAGCCGCTTGGTGCGGAGGTCTTATCGCGCAAGGATTTGAAGAGTGGTCGTAAGGTGGAGGCGGACATGCAGCAGATAGCGATGGCGGGCTCGATAAGTGCCCATATCGAGACATTCTGGAAGATTGGAATGTCAGCGTGAAGATAAAAGGATGACTTGTGTTGAATCGTAGTGTATTCAAGCCAGAAGGGAGGTGCAAGCACTCTTGGGTAGCCAAGAGCTTCAAGGACTGCATGGGATGAGTGAAAAAGATGTCCTACCGCTGTAGCATACATGAAGTCCTCGGTAAGAGAGACATCAACAATGTACTTAATACGAACAATCACAGTGAGCCCGGCACTGATTTGATTAGCCGGTGATATCCCGCAAGTGGGATGTTGACTTACACAATACCAACACAGAGAAGGACTCCAACGATAAGTTTCGCCTTGCGATTCATCTGCAGATTCCACAGGACGCACATTGGCAGTACACCGAAGAGAATATCGGCAAAGGCGGAAGCAGCTGAGTATGCGATCGATATAGCTTGTACTTGTGGAGCGGGTAGACACCTCCCTGGCAAGCCGGAGAACTGTAGCCAGAAGTATCTAATTGGCTTGCATTGGAAGATAGTGTAGAACAGGTCCATCACTGTTGCGAGCGTGATCAGGCCCATGGTTATTCGAATTGTCCAGATGAAGTTTCTCTGGGTCATGATGCGCAGGATGAAAAATCCAATGGAAAGGCGCATCAGCAATGCGGTAATGATGTAGAGGATCTCTCCCCAGTAGAACCACTGCCTGTATGTTAATCAAGTGTTTCGCGGTTGGTTTGTTGATCTGCTTACACGCATTGCAATTGGGATATCGACGGGATCGATGTCCCTATTGAATTGGCCATTTCCGTGCAACGTCGACTGCAAGGAAACCAATGCATAGACTGTAAAGCTCACCTGCGTTTTGTTAGCTTTCCAGAACCGTATCGGGGCTTTATGAATACTACTTACTTGACTTGCAACGAAGAGCCAGTCTTCTATCTTCCATACTTTGGTCAGGAATGCCCGGGTGTATATTCTCACAGAGAAAAAAGCCCAAGTCAAGACAAGACACACGATGCAAGTAGTTAATAGAGCAGGCCCATTGCCCTGTGTTGTATATCCCATGCCCGATGAGCTGTTTTGATATACAGTGTACGGGACAAGTCTGGGTGATCTCTGCTGCGCTGGGTCCGCAAGAGTAGATCGATGGAGTTGTTGGAACTTTAAGGATTCCAAGGTCCTTATCCACTTCAAACGTGAAATCCGCGAAGGAAGGGTTTCGATACGTCTCCAGACCCACCCCGATGCATATTGACGTTTGACCCAAAGGAGGCAAAGAAAAATCTCCCTAGTGGTGCAACATGCAGCCAGGCACGCCACTATGCACAAGTCGAGAAGAATGGCTTGTCAAAATCGGCATAGAATGCCATCCGGACCCCCCGAAGCAGTAGTTAGAGGGTCCACAGCAGATACAGAGAAGGCTAGAAGACACAAAGGCGTTCCCAATCTTGAAAATTCCCTTCAACTGGTCTTCGGAGATAGAATCCCTTCAAGTTGGGTGCAATAAAATCTCGCAAGTGTACTCACTAGTGTGGATAAGGATCTTTTATCAAGGGGTAATTGTGGATTGAAGACGTACAGTAAAGAGAAGGAGAGATAACCGTTCCATGTTCCTGGTTCTATGCTTTGGAAGTGGGGCATATGATAGATTCGGGTTGCTTACAAAATTCTCAACAGAAATGGCCTTTTGGAGAATGAAGGCCTGTCAAGCTTGCAAATACTGGCCTCCCGGGCAGTAGATCGGGACATCAGCATGCCATCGAGCAGATAACAACGTGGAAGCATGGATGAAATCAGGGGGAAGGCTAAAGAAGCTTCTCGGCTTCTTTTTGAGGCCGCGAGTCAGCGTCGCGCCTCTCCCCCTCCGAGGGGCAAATTGTTTCGGAATTAGTGTCGAGTATGGATGGTGGCAGGGGAACTTGACAGGTGGAAGCTTATTTGAACAGCGGGCCAGGCCGTTCGGCTTGCTTCAAAGTTGAATTTTCGTCAGAACTGAAAAAAAGATGAGTTGAATGAAATGTCAATTGACAGTAGATGAGAGATCGACGAGAATGTAAAATGAATTGCAGTCACGATATCTAGACCACTTCATACTCCGTGATGCCTTTGGTTTGTCGAGCTCTGGAATCATTGAAGTCACGATTCACCGGCATCTTCGCATAACTAGTCGACTTGCTGTTCCTATTTAGTTGTAGCGTTGTCTGATGAACCTTTCCCTGATCGCTTGATTCAATAATTTCTAGGATCCATCTGCGGCGGACAAGCTAGAAACAGCAAGGGGATCAACCTCAACCCTGGATAACTCCACCTTTTGGAAATCTTCATTCGTAACTGACGGAGAACAGACTTCAATAGGGAGGTCTTTAGCTGAATGGGATACGGCCTCCAGGCGAAGTCGCGGAACGCATTATTGGAAGCCCCCTCACCGAGGTTGTTAATCAAATTCGAAGGATTGTATCGAGTACAAGTAACGAAGTGTAGGTCAAGCTTTCTTCTGATCTCACACATTCCTGTCGCTCTTCAACGGTCTTTTGCACAGCTCTTTGTTGAGTTTTCAATCTTTTTGTGCCGCCTCCAGTACCTTCGCTCGAAATGCATTCCTCCACGTTGTTGGCTTTCGCCACCCTCATTGCTAGCTCTGTTTCGACGTACGCCCCCATTTCCACATCATGCCCTCAGACACCTCTTGTCCGATCTACCGTCAGTGGGCTTTCAGATAGCGAAGAAAACTTACCGAGTATCTCGAAAGGCCAATGCGGATGTCGCTTTGGCACTGTGGCTGCTGAAGACAGACCCGCTATTCATAGCTAGCTTGAGTTGTGACTTGCCAACTATTGCCTTGACAAGCAGTGGTGGTGGCTTCCGAGCAACACTCTCTGGTGCCGGTACTGTTCAAGCACTCGACGTTCGGGATACCAAGGTTAGCACGAGTGGCCTCTACCAAGCAATCTCGTACCACTCTGGCTTGTCAGGAGGATCATGGCTACTCTCTTCAATCATCTCCAACAACTACGCTACCATCTCCACCCTCTTCAACTCAATCTGGAAAACCACCCTTTCCAATGGACTTTTCAATCCACTTGGTAACCAGGCCGAAGTATACAAGACCATCAGCAACGATCTTCTTCTCAAGCAAGGAGCAGGGTTCCCCGGCACGATTGCAGATGCTTGGTCTCGCCTGATCTCATATGTTATCCTACCTGGTACCAATGGAGGAGTAGACAATCTTCTGTCTCAAGTAACAACGAAATCAACCTTCAAGTCGTTTTCGGTCCCATACCCAATCATCCTCGCTCAGCACGTCGACCTCAGCGGATCATCATGCTTGCCACCCGCAGATGCCCCATTCTGGGAGTTCACACCTTACGAGACCGGATCATGGGACAGCAGAATTGCTTCCTTCACACCTACCAAGTATCTCGGTACTTCCCTCTCAGCAGGCAAGCCAACTGGAAACTGCACCACAGCCTATGAAAATCTTGGTTTCATCGCCGGAACATCGTCGACACTCTTCCAAGACCCTGGAATTGGCTTCGACGTTGCAGAGCCTTTGATCGCAAACTTCTGCCAACTCACAGAGGCAGTCAACATCTCCGCTACAGCCTCCGCAACCAACGCCGCAGTGGGTGCCCTCCCAGTAGGAATCCCGTCCATCCAATTCACGCAAGTCTCCGACCTATTCGCTTCATGGCCCAACCCATTCTACAATGTCTCAGCAGCACCACTCGTCCAAGCTCAACAGAAGCTCTCCATGGTCGACGGCGGAGAATCCGGCCAGATCAACCCCATCTTCCCCATGCTCCTCCCCCAGCGCAATATCAGCGTCATCATCGTAAGCGACAACACAGACGGCAACAACAACTACCCCTCCGGCAAGGAAATGCACGCCACCTACCTCGCCGCCCAAGCTGCCGGCCTGACCAAGATGCCTTTCGTACCCGAGTCGTCCGTCCTCCTGGCCGCCAACCTGACTTCCCGTCCAGTCTTCTTCGGATGTGGGGATAGCTCCAAAGCCACTGTTGTCTGGATGCCGAACTACAGCGCTACTGCCGCTGGAGGAAATGTCGATACAAGTCAGATGCAGTTCAGCGCCGCAGCGAGCGCCCAGGTCATAGCTAATGGAGCTGCGGTCATGAGCCAGAATAACAGCCAGGAGTGGGCGAAGTGTCTAGGTTGTGCGATTATGGAGGGTTCGACATCGTTCTTGCCTCCTGCTTGTACGGCTTGCTTTACTAAGTACTGTTACAAGGCTTAGATTGGCTGGGCAGGGGTTTTGAGTGATTGTATTTATTTATGTATTCATGTATGAATGGAGGGAGAGTTGAATGTACATATTGAGGGAGTACTAAAGATGTCATGACTGCATTTCATATAGATAAACCTTTTAGGTTGCTTTCTTGTATATATGAATGAACGGAGTTGGTGGAGGAAATATACAAAATAATATGTAATTCTTACTTCCTGGATTCTGATTGTTGGCTCAACCGCTTCACTTGGATTGTCTTTTTGCCTGTGTTCAATTCTTCCAACAGTTCTTGGAATTTTCTTGGCTGGTCTTGTGCAGACAACCCTGAAGTTTCTTTCCGGTTACATGAGCTGAGCATGGGCAAGTGACATTCAATGAGCCCGTTGTCGATCATCTCAAGGCAGCTTGCAAATGCTTGGGGCCCACTTAAGGCACCAAGCGGGTAGTCTGTTCTAAGCTCTTTCTTTTGTTTACATATACATGCGAATCGCATCAAAGCATTTTCAAGATGCGTTACCGCTGTCTAGGATATCCGGATATTCGCGATCATACGGCCTCTGGTTTTTAGTACCCGTGCTGGTGAAATGGAAGTCGAGGAATGAGTCTTACCGATATAAAATATCAATACCTGTAAAGACTTTAGGACCTTCACTAGATCGCATTTCTCTCTCAGAACAAGTACTTCTCGATAGTGTAGCGACCACAAGATCTCCCTGTAAGCTTGATGAGCCTTGAGCAGAGCGAGGATGTGTAAGTTGACCTTTGCGCTTCAAGTACCGGAGGCGTTGATATCATAGACGTCAATAATTTTAATTACTATTGGTTATATTCGGTGGATACACGGTAAGGAATGTGTAACAGTCGCCTAGAGTGTTGACTGAGGTGGACAATACTCGGAGGTACAAATTTTCGCTTAATGGACCCACTTTTGTCAACAATCAAAAATGAAGCTCATGTGCCCAGGTGGCCGTGTGAACCCCGCAATGCAGCAATACCAGACTTCTTGACATCATGACGATTTAACCCACCGTTGCCGCCGAAGCTTGAAATTTGAGACTGTATAGATTTTGTTGCCATGCGCCGAAAAGTGTACGCAAGTAGCGTGAGCAGAATTAAATCTAACCCTGCTAACTGCGGACACGATTTACAAATCAGGAAGCAACAAGTTCCAGCAAAATAGCCTGCTGGCGGTGTACAATTAATTAGAGGTGTAAGGTAGAGGCCTGTCGACCTCTGCTTTCGAGCTGTATGTCATTTCCACGCCAGGATGCCAACCTCTTGCAAGCTAGACTCAACACTCCACATGAGCATATCTTTGGCTGAGATTGTTCCCCAACACTCTAGCGGGTATTTAACTGTCGAAATGATACATATTATTGGAGAGATAATAAGAGAGGCAACACTTACTACCGCAAGCATTAAATAGATAACGACGACAGGATTAACGGAGTCAGGCACCCTGATTCGGCCAGAACCCCAGATATCCCTTGGAGTTTTCCAGAATCCCAACGAGACAGAGCACCACCCACCTGGAGTTTACAATCAGAAAGAGTGTCGGAACTACATTATTACCCTCAACCCCAAATACTCCCCCGTCACGAAACTTGGTAATACAGAGTCTGAGGGAGTGTAAAAAGAGGAGCAACCTATGAGAGAAAGTAAGAAAGCATTCCTGTCGATCGATATTCCAGACTAAGCCATGCTTCAGACGAAGCATACTGTCCAAAGTCTTTTGCGAGTGTGGAAAACGGAATCACACACAGAGAGAGATGTGATTAGGTCCTCGACTCTCTCGCGGAATTGAAGTCAACTGTCCATTCGAGTACGAGATCGGCATTGCCAGAAATTTTCCGTTCGTCGGTTTCCTTCGTGACAGAAAGAAGAAAGGTGAGTGTGTTAAGTGCTCCAGGAAGACGCTTTTATCTTTTATTCTTCTTTATTTCTCCGGCCAGAACCGTTGGGTTGAGCTGGAGTTGAGTTTGCTAGAGTCTCTACAATCAGTGTGCTTAGGTGTGTGTGGGGGGGGGGGGGGGGGGGACCGTAAAAATTAAGAGGGGATATTCTAAATGTCGATATTTCTTCTGCAAATTCAACTCCCACCCGACTCGGCACTTCCATTGGACGTACGAATGTCCTTTTCATTCATCCGAGATCAATGCCAGGAGTTAATTAAGCCAGAACGACCTCTTGGGACATATTTCCGTCAACTCAATCATATTCAGAAATCAGAACTAGCTATCTATCCATCTCTAGACTCTAGATTTGAGAAGGTCATACTCTTAAATCAAGAACTCACTCACCCCCCTGCACTCCTTGGCAGGCTCTACCGACGCCTCGGTAGACAGACGTGCTTTAGCCTTTTAAATTTTTTGTTACGCCCTGCCTCCCTCCTTACTGGATGGACTAATTACTTATACTCGAGATCAACAAAAAGTCTACAGGAACATCCCATCCTATCCTATCCTGACCTTACCATCACCACCCAAAACCCAAGACCTTCAGAGAAGATCCCCGGGACAGGGATAGGGATAGGGAAAGGGATAGATAGTCATACCGGAGACTGTGATTATCATTGTCAGTATTAAAAAAATAAAATATAAATTAAGAGAAATAAAAGAGACCTAGCTGCACCCAGTCAACACGAATACCGACCGCTGTTCTAAAGAAATTCTATAAAACCACCCCCCCCCCCCCCCCCCCCCGGTAACTATTAATCATCAGACAGACCCCCCCCACCCCCCTCTTTCCTAAAAAAAAAAAAATGCAGGTACAACACGAGCCTTGCATACCTCGCAGCCCCTCTTCTCCAGGACTACGGTGGTAGGACTAAGACTGAACCGGATTACGAGACCCCATGATTCATGTCAATTCGAATAACGGATCTGACTGACTGGCTGGCTGGCTGTCATTTGACCAACCCAACTTGGCCCGATTATCTGAATACGAGAATGATATCTATACGAGACAACCAAAAAGCGCCAAGATGCACACACACGAATGAAAAAATAGCTAGCAGTCTGAGTGAACAAACGAAATCATGATTTGATATTGACTGGGGTACTATATATAGAAAAATCCGAACCCGAACACGAAACCGGAACCGGAACCGGAACTGTACAGTACAATACAGGACGAATATACAGGTTTTTGTTTCCGTTTCCGTTTGGGGCCCTCCCATTCACTTTCCTCGAGCCCTATCTCCTTCGCCTATATGCTGAGCAAGAACAAGTGTCTTGACTTGACTCCTGACATGTATGTCTCCAAAAACAAAAACTCCAGCCAAATGCTGTATTTTGTCTGTATCCAGAAATGAAGAAAATGTCCATATCCAAATCTGAATAAATGGTGACGCATAACTCCAACGCCTCCGCTCGGTAGATAGCTCTCTCTACCATTGAGCGATGCTATGCCCTCGAATCTATCGAGCCCGGAAAAAAAATTTGTTCGTAGATGTAGATCAAACGTGATCACATAGATCTTCCCTCATCTTTTTTTATCCTCATCTCATCTCGTCCTTCCTTTGTACAACGTGATTTTAAACCCGTCCGTTATGAGCGCTTCATTGCGGTAGGATTCTCTTCTCGGTACTAGGCGGGGGTTGGTCCTCAAAAACATATCTGACCAGCCTCTCTGTAATTCTCGCACACAGCGGATCCACGTATTTTGTCCAAAGGTTGGCCACCCAGTAGAGGATCACGAACCAGATCGGCAGCCAGAAATACCATCTCGCACGCCCGCAGATCTTCAGGGGTGGGCCAGGCGTGACGTGTCCATCCTCGTGTTTGATGTCAGCGGGTACTTGGAAGCCAAAGTACATCCATACTAGGATGGAGCGTAGGAGGGAGCCGTGGAGGAGGTAGACGGCAAAGGAGTTCTTTCCAAACCAGAGGAGGTATTTGTTCGACAGGACATTCTTGACGGGGGCGGAGAAGTGGATTCCTAGAGCGATGAATTCAAGACCGATGCCAGAGTAGAATCGGGGCGTTTCATTGTCCTTGGGGAAGATGTAGACAGAAGTTTGGCCCATAATTTCGGACCATCGCATCCATTGGGCCTTGTCTTCGGGGTAGGAGGCGAGGAGGAGTCCAATTAGGATGAGGACTGGGGAGAGGATTCTGCTGGGCCATTTTCGAGCTGCGCACCATGCTTGGTGAGGGGGATGTTGAGAGAGATCTGCGAGGAAGACCCCGAAGAAGAATTGCATTCCGAATGCAGCTGTATCTATTAGCGCCAATTCCTTCAAATCCGCAGATTGTAGACTCACAGTCGTTGCTGATGTAGTAGTAAACAAACATCGCCAACTCGAGAATCATCCGGTACCTAGCCTTGCAGAAAGCAGTTGCCACGAGGAACATGTAAACAAGCATGCTGCCCTTCAAAAGTGGGAGGAGAGTCCACTGGTTGTTATCGTAAACGTTCCATGATTTCGTCCAGGTCGTTATTAAATGGTGTATCAGATCCATGACCGCGTTTCCAATGTACGGCGTGATATTCGGCGACGTGTAGTTCACCCACCAGCTGTTGACCCTATTCCCCACCTCGAAAACGCCAAATTGACAGAAGAACCAGATCATGGTTGTAGCCATCGTTGTTGGGAGAATGAGTCTAGGGACTCGTCGGAACGCACTTCTCGCCACTCCAGCAAACATGGCATCTTGTTGTCCTGCCCGACATTGCCGTAGAGGCTTCAAAGCACACACGTATCCCGTTACGAGGGAGAAAATTGTCACGCCAATTCGACCTTGGAAGAGGATTCGGATTATGGGGTATTGGAGGATTCGAGGTTTGGCACCTTCTGCGGATGTGGGTTTGAAGAGCTCTTCATCGAACGCTCTGCAGATATGGGTGAAAACAACTAGAAGGGAAGCAAATCCGCGGAGACCCTGAATGGGGTCAGTTGGTTGTTTTTCGGGGGAGGAGGGAGGCAGGAGGCGGAAGGGCGAGGGGATTTCCACGTACATCAACCCATTTGACATTCTCAGGCTTTGTCGTCATTCTGGTCTATTGGTATCCAAACATAAGAATACGCCACGGCGTAGAAACGTGGGCTGCGGCTCTGGCCAGAAGGTATTGGGGATGCTGTTCGAATGGAGGCGCGTGTTGTTGAAGATGGGTCGGGGAGAAGAAGAAGCAACGAAAAGTAAAGAAACGACGGCTGAAAGAGAGTTGAGACGAGATAAGTTGAAGTTGAAGCTGAAGATCAAGACGAGACAAGAAAGACAGAAGATGACGAGGACGAATTAACGATTGTAGGGGGCGGGGAAGACGCGCCAAAGTGTACGTAAGGGCCCTATGAGTAGGAAAAGAGGGAAGAGGGAGGGAGTGGGAGTGGGAGTGGGTGTGAGGAAGCGGAGTGGAGAGAAGGTTGGAAAGTAAGTTATGTAGGGGAGGAAAGCTAATCATACTTGGACCCTTGGAGTATCTATCTACTGGAAGGGCAGGCCCCCTTGTGACTTCAAAGTGCGGAGTGGGGAAGGAAGGGGCCATGTGTCCAATTGAAGATCTCGCATCGGTGGGTGCAGTTGTCTGCAGAGACTCAAAGAGGGGGAGCAGAGCAGAGCAGAGCAAAGCGTCTCCTATTTCCAGCGGCCAAGACTTCGGCTGTTGAGTTGCGTAAAGGTCAGGATGGTGGCGTCCGGCGATCCAGGGGAAAAGGGTAATTAACATGCGGCCAAGCTTTCACACTCGTCAGAAACAGAAGAAGAGCGACTTCGAAGGTTTTGCACGAGTTGGTGTTGTGTGCCGTGCAAGGCTGAATTAACGATTGGATAAAAGTTAAGAAAAAGATAAAGGTGAAGGTCTAATTGTAAGTAAACAAGAAGTTCGTGGATCACCTCAGCTGTACTGCAGCGTTGAGTTGCACACCCCCCCACCTGTGTACCGCCGGAAGGGGATTTTGCTCGTGCTTAACTTCGTAACAATTGATTCCTGTGCTTCCGAACACAGAGATTCTGACAAACACCAAGAACGTCAACTTGCGGCAGCAGTGGAACTTGAACTTGGCGAGCATTCGGCACGTAAATAAAGCCTTGCGCTTCTCCTCGTCCCGGTTCTGTAGTTTCCATCTCAAACCATACCGGACCTTATTTAGACAGGGGCAAGGTGCACACTAAATCGTCACTGATTCGTAGTCCATCTCCACCTCCATCTTCTTCCATCCCCTGAACCAAAGATCCAAGGACTAATCCCGGGATCCAGGTAAAAGTGAGTTTACAACTGCCTTCTGTATCTTGCCTTGGCATCTTAGATTCTCAACTCTATCATTTTTTCTCTCCCTCTTTATTTACGATACGCTTACTCTTACTTACTCTTACTTGCCCACCTCATCATAATATGCAAGCAAGCCCTGCAATGTCTTTCTTCACCCTCCCATCCCATCCCTTCCCTTACCTTTACCCACCTCTTGGCATCTCTTCCGACTTCCGTCTTGTCCTTTCTTGTCCTGTGGCTTATGAAGTTATCCCACCCCCTGCGCTTAATCTTCCCCCTCCCGCTGCGGCGCTGACCAGTGACCATTCATAGCTGGTAGCGAGCGCCGACCGGTTTCCCTTTTGGCACGCACCCACCGCATCATCCAATGAACCGGGTCATCATCGCATCGTCGATTCGATTCAGGGGTACGCAACTCAACTTGATTACTATCAGATGAGATGAGCAGAAGAGACGGCTGACCTCATCCTATCTTGAGAGAGGGCCATGCTTTTCTCAACTTAACCTCAGTTCATGTTCCTTCCCCTGAATGGAACAAGCGAACTCATAAATAACACTTACTGCTTGCTGTAAAGCTGTTGTGGAATTTTAAGTCCAACCCCACGCTTCTATTCGATAGGCCTCAATAGAATCCTGTGAAGTGGAACTTATTTCTTTTCTCCACGAAGTCTCCCCACAAGCAAGCTAAAGAGGAGATCCAAATCTCCAACAGATTAGATGATGACGCAGCTCCTGCACCCACTCCACTCACTCGCGCGTTTCCTCAAAAGAGGATGTGCAACCCGTCGAACTCCAGCTGTCAGGGATACATGCATAATCGCCGTGTTATGTATCATATGTCAAAGTCTGTACCACGGAAGATGCCGCATAGAACACATCCATTGGATGCACATTGTACTGTAGATTGCTGTGGCAGCAGCCAGAACCCTTTCGTGATAGACCAGACCATCCCATCCCTCGGCTGGCAGGCGGATGTCTCCATCCTGTAGCACAACAGGCATGCTGGAACCTTGGTGGTGCTGCACCACGTCTCGGGATGTCTGTAGCCTGCCTGCCTTTCCCGCCTTCCTGTCTTCCTTCTCACTCACATCCCTCAAAAATCTCTACACCTTGAACCTGAACCTGAACCTTTAATAAACGTGAAAGTCTGGGCATTTCCATCCCGATGCGAATTCCCGTTTCAAACCTGGAACTTGAACTTACTTCCGAACAGCCGACCGACAGACACCGACTTTCAGCCTCAACTCAGGAGAAGAGAATCAAACACCTCCACTCTCACACACGAATAAGAATAAGAATAAAAATAAAACAAACCCCCACCATACGATAACTAATCATCATACTACGAAGTATCCACACAGATCAGATCGCCTCTCTCTCGAGTCTTGACACGCGCATCTCCAGATTTTCTGGTTTGATCGACCCGCTTTAACTTCGGTACCAAGTTCGGGATGTTTGATGGAGAGTGAACTTAAATCAGGGAGAGTATACATGCCGTTATCTGCGTTCCGAGAAGTCAAAAACGAAGATACATTTAGTTCTGAAGTTCAGAAAAGGCATATCATTCCCTCCTTCTATCTATCTTTCTTTCCCTTCCATTTCTCGCAAACCCCCCAATTCAATTTTTAATAGCGCAAGTTAAATAGCCAGCCAGCAGACCAGTGTCTGATGTCCTCAGTCCAAGCCAAGACTCCAAGATACGTACCTACCCTGCCATCCTCCATCATCTGAAATTCTGAATTATAGACCGGGAAAGCAGAGCAGGACGGGTATTCCTCTCGATTCTTTCAATTCATTCGTATCCTAGCTTGATGTAAGAATCTTACTTTATACTTCCTTATCTTTATTATTTTTTCTTTCTTGCCATTGCCCCTTCCTGCTATACAGCGCTCGACTTGAAGTCTTCCATATCTACTCTATTGCCTGCTTGAGAGAGGAGACATAGGTAGTTCCGTGATGCTTCAGCTTCCTAGATGGGAGGTGCGTTTTAAGTTAAGCCTCCTGGTTGGCTGTGTCTTCTTCTTCTTCTTCTTCGCGTAGCGTATTAAAAACACACGGAAGTTACACATACCCTGTTGATTTCGCTGACCCGAGAAGGGCTTGTGCCGTATTACTCAAGGGGTTGTTTGTGCATGCACATCATTAGTTGTGGTCTCAATTCACACATTCAATTAGTTACTTATTTCTTACTTTCAGGATCTAGATCAACTGCATCGCGAGGAAGCAATTGCTAAGTGGCTGACTGGTGTAGCGCTTACTGTTAATTCTCTTCCTGAAGCTTTTTGCCGTTGTGGTCTCGTCCGCTTTGCAAGCAAAGCCTCTCAGGTTACAGTAGTGCAATCACGTGTTAAGCCATATATGTCACGTGGTATATATATGACCTTATTAAATTTTCTAGCTAAGGGACGGTTATATAGGGTTTTAATGGTCCCATTTATCCTGATATTGTTTATTACAATGGTAGGAAATGTTGGTTATACGATTTTACTTGTTCTTGTATATTTATTCTTATTGGTTCATTGAAACGGCCTTTGCCGTTGAATGATGCAGAAAATGGCAATGTATCCATTTTCTTTCTAGGTGTTGCTAGTATAAATTGAAAGTCTATAGTACCCGTATATTCCTAGTTATACATTTATAAAAAGGCTGTTTTCGAGAAGTGAAGAGAGCACTCTAATTTTTTGGGTTTTGTTTTCGTTCTTCTCCTTCTCCTTTTTTGCAACTGCAGCACATCTCCAGACGTAATAAAATGCTTCTTTTGTCTCAATCCACGGCCACATATACTTCCCAAGTTTTAGATCCAGTTCCTCATTATTGTCGAATCGACCTATCGGCCGACTTTCATCATTTATTCCAGTTCGTTGCGCAACAGTAGATTTCCTTCGCCATCTCTCTCCTCTCTCTCCTGCAATCGACCAGAGCGTCTCGGCACCTCTGGGTTTCTACTCGATCCGACCGTGAGAGTACACGACTGCAAGATCTCTCATCAGTTATGAATTCCGACCGGCAGAAAACGACAATGTCACAGGACTGAAAAGTAAATGTAAATCCTCACCTTCGGGGTAAACTTGACGACTTTCTGAATTTCCTCTGCAGTGCAGTATCGTCTCATGCCAGTGATCCTGCTCTTATTGTCCAACTCAATGTTATATTCTTCATATCTTCCATCGTGATTTCTAGCTTCCAATGCTGCGACTCGCGGCTCGATCGCAAGCTGGTTCTGTTCGACGGTGTTGAGTCGCGGCTCGATTGCAAGTTGGTTCTGTTCGACAGTGTTGAGTCGTGGTTCGATATCATCATCGAGTCTCCGGCCGATATCACGTTCGTGGAATATGATCCTGCCCCATGCTTGAGAGAGCGGTCGCATTAGCATCGCGCGTGGTTCGGTTTTCCTGCTACGACTTGTTTCGTGTCGTTTGGTCGCGATTTGTTAGTGAAGGAAAATGGGTTTGCTGGACGTACCTAGGACGTTGAAGAGTGCTCCTGCGGTCCATAGAACCGGGGCCCGCATGGCGGCAAATCGAGAAGCGTCCTCGGCCAAGTTCTCGGGTCGCGGGAGTATGTTCATGTTTGCGTCGATTTGTTCCCCGTTGAAGGAACTGTTGACTGAGGGATGGATGGTCGATGGATGGATGATTCTTTTATTCCTACTTGCTCGAGAAATTTCGAGTTCTTATAGTCGAGAGAGGACGCGTTGTGCGTCACAAATACAGGGGGTTACTTCCTACAATTGGTACCGGGGAAGCAAGTCCTCTGTTCCGGTGGACTGATGACGATACTGCCCTAGAAAGGAAGGAGCAAAAGGAATAAAGTAATATGAGGGCTGTTCCGGTTACAAGCAAAGTGATAATGCGGACTGCTATGGTTTCAAACAGGCTGCGGCCACATCATCTGGACCAGCTGAAAAACATAATAGGAGAAGGATGCCTAGCGAGTTACAACACAAAAAAATGCTCGCTTGCTCAAATCTCATCGTAAAGATGTCGTTCGAATTAGAGGGCAACACTTGAGTGATTGTCACCAATCATCTTGAATTTCTTGTGATGAGAATCGAGGTAAGTGATTCTTCGTTGTGCGGTCTGTAAATCGGTCGCTAACGGCTGCGCCGTGTGTCAAGGTTTGCTCGCAGCAAAACCTGCCGCTTTAGGATGCATACCTGGCTATGAACCCACACCAACATTCGCTCTCACCGAGAATCCCTGCAATCCCTCTCCTTTACTGGACTCTTTTATGTAGGAGCATAGTCTTACCATATTACTTTGTCTCTACATCTGTTTTTCGACTATTGCAGAGAGTTTTTGCCATTTCGGTCAGAAGTACTCTAACGTTTCAAGCGAGAAAACGTACAGTATATTACAACTCGCCAAATCCCCACGGTGTAAACTCAACAGTCACCATGAGTGAACCCCAGACGAAACAGCAAAAACAACATGTTGTAATGAACAATATACCTTCCGTCAAAGAGCTGTGCGCACTTCTCGGGTTCCAGAACGCCCACAACCCAGGCAAGAATGCCGACCGATTCCAAGAGGTGGCTTCGGAGTTCGTGAAATCGCACCAACTCCCACCCGGCATGGCACTCGAGGATCTCCTAAAATGGAATGATGTGACGGTTCAGTGGGAGCTGAAAAGTATGGCACAGTCGTTTCTATCTGAAGGTGATTATGGCAATCTCTTCTGGGGTGGTAAAGGGGTTTTGCAGGAAGATGGTTTGAATTACCCCGAGGATTCTGACAGGTAAGATCTTGCGACAAGGAAAACGCTCTCTTTTAAATAGAGTGACGATGCTGCTAGGTGTTTATGAAGGTACTGACTTGAAACAGAATCGTCTCGCTCTTGATGCAAGTCTTCTGGAAGCAGAACAGGGATACATTTGACGATTTGCAGCGCGTGCATGGGACACAGTCTGAATTGAGGGAACACACAACTCAGTTTAGCGAGAATATACAACGCCAGAGACCAGCATCGAGATCGAGTGCTATGAGGAGAGAAACGCCGGATTCGCAGACGAATATTCTCAATAGGAAGTCTATGCCAATTCCGAAACCTTCCCCGGCGGGTGCCAGCAGAACAACCGTAATTCCAGATGTATTCGATGGTCCAGACGATGTGGTAAGTGACACTCTTTGCTCCGCCCGAAACAATCCAAATGAACTAATGCGGAAATAGGACGTCAATATCAGGAACGTATTCGACTTCTTCTCTAAGGATGGCCAGGCAGATGTGCAATCACACCCAACCTTACGGCCAGAAACCCCGTCGAGCGCAGTCATCAATACATGCAAGAGGAAAGCACAAGGCGATCTAAGACGTTCTGTGCGGAAACGAGTCCCGGTACAAAGACCGGATTACTTCCTAGATGGAGACGACGTTGACGAGCGCCTCCACGAGACGAGCAGCAGCGATTATGACAGTGGACCGCTCAAGGAAAGTATCGAAAGAGACGAGGAGTTTGAGCGAGATTCATGCTTGGACATCGGACAGTCATCGAATCAAAATTCCAACACTTCCATACCTGCCGCTTCGCCATCAGGTGGAAACCCCTTTAAAGCTCCAGCAGCCCCAATGGTATCTGCTCCAGCAAAAACCAAGACGCCCGTGTCGAAATCGAAGGTATCTAAGCCGTCTCCCTCTAGTTCGAAAGCGTTGGAGAAGGTCAAGTCTGCTTCAAACGATGCGCCGCCCACCAGGAAACGAGCAGCAGCTGCTGGGCAGAAAATCCTGAAGTTGAATGTGCCATCTATCAAAGCTCAATCTAAGCCTTTGGGGAAGAAGCCATCTGCAGCCCCTCGTCCTAAGACATCCCTGAACCAAGCCACGGAAATATCTTCGGGGAGTCCTATGGCCTCGTCTGGTACAGGTGGTAATGCCCTGCCTGCTCTGCTTCCGACAGCTACACCACCACCACCGAGTACAACAACACAGCATCCTCTCCCATCTCTCGCAACTCAACAGCACCCCGAAGTATCCTTGCCAGAATTCGCTACAGTGTAGGTATTGGGCGAGCTAGTTACTTCCCTCCATTCCTCTCAAAACCTTCCAGACTCAGAGCTAATACTCCCCCTTAATCTAGTGTACCAACACCAACATCAACACCTCGACCAAAACCCCAAGTCCCCCTCTGGGTAATAACGCACACCCCACGCTACACTGAAGAACTCTGGGACACAGGCCGTCTCTCAGGCCATTCGCTCTCCACCTTCCTCAACAGTCTCTCCTCCCTCACATCCCACCCCGTCGAGTCGATAGATAAGATTAAACTCACGCTGCGGACGCCGGTCTCGGATACGAAGATTGCGGTTGGGAGGGAGGCGGAGGAGAGTTGGGGGGCTGCAATGAAGGTTTTTAGGGAGAGGTTAAGGAGGATGAAGGGGGTGGTTGAGGGGTGTTTGATTTTTATTGAGCCGGTTTGGGAGGTTGAGGGGGGAGAGGAGGGGGTGGGTGGTGGGGAGGAGGATGTTGATTTTTAGAGGGGAGGGAAGGGGGGTTGTTTGGATTGGATTGGGTTCGGTTCGGTTGCTTTGCTGAGTGGGAGGTTGATGATGTAAATGTTTTGTTCTGTTATATTTGAAATGAGTTAGATGAAGTCATGAATTGATTTTGCGGTATACACGCAAATTCGGTAGTTTTTGATTAGCTTTCTTCTTCTTTCTCTTTTGAATTGTTTCGATATACCGTGAAATTCTAGCTCTTCCCCACACCACATTCACTTACTCTCCCAGGGGCAGCCTGTCATTTTTGCCACCAACACTTGAGCAGTAAGTCGTTCTCACGATCTTCTATAAATATTCAAACACCGTAAAGTTTTCTATTTCAAGCTCTTGACGATGATGTACGTACATCTACCTAGATCTGCAATATGTGCTACGGCCTGTTGAGTAATCATTAGCCCTAGCGAGCATGTACCATCTACTTAGACAGATGCAATGAGTAAGCACAGTAAAGAACCAGCTACCATAAGAACCAGTCTTACTCACGCCACCTCCGCAATTTGTTGCTTAACAAAATACAGTTTTCATACATTTACTAGCCACTTTTCGTCGATACTTTGACGTTCAAAACTTCAATCATAGATTAATATATCGCTCATTTGGGTACTTACTACTGGACTCGATAATTGGCGAACAAATTTAGATTTGTTGCTTTGCACTGAGCCTTGAGTCTTGAGTATTGGGGAGGAAGACGAGATGAATCAATTCCAGATCTCTTTAACTGGAGAACCAATGGTGATGGTTCACAGAGGATGGCGACAACCCTCAAGCCCGAGAGCACGCTCGTCGAAGAGCGATAGTGGCTCAAACCATTCCCCTTCCAAGCTCACGTCAAGTCCATTCAAAACGCAAACACAGAACCAAGACCAGATATCTGTACTTGCATCAGAACACACAACAGTAGTTCCAGTACTGCCATCAGTATCAGTATCAGCATCAGCATTTTCGTCAAAAGTCAGCCCAAACACAATCCAAGAATTCGCATTCGTCAACATCACAAAACCAGGGCGTCCTAAGGATGTAGAGACGAGAAAGCTAGTCCGCGGTCATGTGGTGAAAGATTCTACCAGGAAGAAGAGGTTGATGAGACAATTGAACGCCGAGAGGAGTGAGGGTAGTAATCCAAGTTCAAGTTCAAGACCAGACCAACCAGCTCTCACCTCCTCTTCATCACAACCGCCGGATGCAGATCCACAACCCTTCGCAATGCCTACCCAAGGACTCGACCCGCACCCACACCTCTCACCCATAATCCACCACCTAATCTCCATGGGCGACGCCATGTACCCCTTTGTGTCCTCCTTCCGATTCAATCCCGTCTCGCCTGCTTCGTGGTTCGATTGTGCGCTCAAGGACGATGCTTTGATGCATGCGCTGCTGTATACGAGCTCGACGTATTTCGGGCTCCTGAAGGGCGTGACGGAGAATAAAGAGGCCATTGTGCATGGTGGGAGGAGTATTGGGTTGGTGAAGGAGCGGTTGGCGGGGATGACTAGGAGGGGGGAGGTGATGAATGAGGTGCTGGAGGGGACTGTTAGGGCTGTGAGCTGTTTGGCTATTAGTGAGGTATGTACTGTTCTGTTCAGTACTTTACTTTCCATTTCTCGTTTTATTGTTTTGGAGAATTGGGGAAGGGGATGATAGGATTTTGAATTGACGAGATAATGTAGTGCTTGAGAGGGAACAATGAGGGCTGGGAAGTACATATGAAAGGCATGAAGCAGATGGCTGATCTGAAAGGCGGAATGGCTTTCTTCAGTCCTACACTGCAACTTAAACTGCATCGGTAAGCAACCTCTACATTTTCTCCCGAACTCTCTTTCCTTGCTTGAGATACTCATACCACAAAGAGCCGATCTCATGGGCGCCTCGGAAAATCTCATCCCTGCATTCTTCGCCGAAGGGAACTCCCTCCCCAAACTCCCCGAGCGAGACCTCCGCAACGCAGGACCGCGGAATAGCTCGATATTGAATTTCCTGAACCTATTACCTATCTCGGCGGATCTGTGTAATACGCTGATATACATGCATAGACTCTCACAGTCTGTGTCTCGTATAATGACGAGTCCAACTGTTCTTAGCGGATCGCAGCAGATTTCGCTTCTGCAGCATATCTACTCGCTAAGGTATGACTTGCTGCCGGATTATTCGGGCGGTGTGGAGTTTGCAGACGAGGCTGCAAAGACGCTGGATGAGGTGTTGAGGATTGGAGCGTTGTTGTATGTTTCGGAGACGCCGAAGGAGTTTCCTAATGCGGCTGTTGGGCCGGTGAAGTTGGTGAGGAGGTTGAGGGAGCTGGTTATGCAGGTGCAGATGTGGAATGAGCGAGAGGCGGGGCTGGTGCTGTGGCTGTTGTTTATTGGGGGCATTGCGGCGAGGAAGGGGGAGGATAGGTTGTGGATTGTTGTGCAGATCGAGAGGCTGGCCGGGAAATTGGGGTTGGAGAGGTGGGGAGAGGTGAGGAGACGGTTGGAAGAGTTGTGGTGGGTTGAAGGGATTCATGAAAAAGTCTGTAGGGAGTTGTGGGATGAGGTTGTGGTTTTAAAAAGAGTTGCAAATGTTGATAGGTGATATTGGAAATACTGAATTTTAAGAAGAATTAACCGAGACTACAAACAGGGAAGACTTTTTGCTAAAACATCGGAACAGAAATAACAACACTCGCTCCCAGGAACTCTCCAGATAACAGCGCGAGAAACCATACAGAAGCATCTAGCTCGATCTATCATCACAAGCTGGTGAAATCACCCCAATCCTGTCGAGCGGTCGCAACAGGTTCGATCCAAGGTACACGACTTCTAGTGAAGACTTCGACGTCAGGGATGTACTCTGTCGAAGGATCCCCTCCGTCGGGAAGGTCCATACATCCCGCCTTGATTACCTGTGACAGAAACAAATCAGCATTGGTTCTTCAGGTAGAAACGTGCACTCGTTGAAAACTCACCATCATCCCTGGATAGCCAGTGCTGGTTCTGTATAGAAGGCTTCCACATTGCCCGCAACAGTGGTTGTAAATTGTGTTTCCGCTCTCAACAACCTTTCCCCAGACTTTGAGCTCTCCTTTGACAACGTTTAGGTCAGCGGTAGAGTGGAGGATGTTGAGGGCGAAGGCAGCTCCAGTGAGTTTTCGTTCGTCGGTGCAGTGGCAGCGGAATTTGATAAGAGGGGTTTCACCGTATGTGATGACGTTAGAACCGCAGAGGCAGGATGATTGTGTCATTGTCAAAATTGAGTTGGTTTGACAGGTGGGTGGGTGGAAGTGACGAAGTGATAGACTGAATGTTGAGAAGTTGGCTAATGTTTGATGACGATGAGGATAGATCTGAGGTGTGAGTATTCTTGTAAGCTTCCCACTCCGTTATATATATATATCCTGAAGTATGGAAATATTCTTTTTATCTCCATTGCAGTATATGATATCTGCTATCATATCGATGTACATCGTGAAAGCCTCCCAGGCACAGAGTCGCTCAATTGAGGACATCTAACCTGATTCAGTAAACAATTGTGAAAGCTGACTTCAGCTCCAACATGGGATAGGCCAAAGCTTCCTACACTCCATGTCCAGTGCAAATGAAATGCCGAGCAAGTGCTGACAAACGTCGTCTCTTCACACACCATTTGATCACTAATGACAAACGCAATGTCCCAATGCGGAAATGTAGCCTCCATCCATGTGCACGGCTTATGGTAACGAAGTAACTGCAGACCATAGAGAGTCGGCACATCGTCATGCTGACAAGTGTCTCCTGGGATTCGGCATCTGAATTATGTCGGGATCGTTGGATCTGTTGACATGCCATTGCAGATTTCTCGAGAGTCATCAAATTTTGGCATACCATATCTGGCAACTCGCTTTCCATGAACACTTAAACCTGGAGACAGGCAGCAAAGCAAGAAGGTGCTTCGCAGGAATGGATGATTTGAAAGTATTCTTTTTCAAAAACCTGTTGGGCTTAACTTCAAACCCCTGATGAGAAGCTCTTACGTGAAAGTTGGGAAACGTGAAATAGAACAACCCATAAATCAAAGGAGAAGCAAAACTTGGAAAGATACTTCGCAGAAGGCCTTTGATTATCCAATCCGTTTTGACAAGTAAGATAGATGGCCATTCTGAAGTGGCTTGTATTCAACATATGTCTGTTGGATCAAAATCCGAGGATGTGCTCAGCTGCTGGCTGACAAGTTCTTTGAATGTCTAATTGCAGATCGACAACATGCCATTATTATCTTCAATGATTAGAAAGGAAGGTAGAAGTTGAAAAGTAGCACGTCTTTGACTGTCGCGATGTAGTGTTGTTGTTTTTGGAATACATGAGGAGGTGAAGCGCAAGGCAGAGATGTGGTGGGCAGCCCAGCCAGCCCACCCGCGGCAACTTTTCAGCCTCGCGACGCCGCGTCTTCGACGCGCCATAAGGAAACCGCAATCATCAAACCCCAACACTAGACTTGACACTGTTGGAGAATGCAAAGCGACCTTCTTGAGTCCGCCACGATATGATATTCTTCACGCGTTCATGATCTTCTCTCCCCTTGCCAGGAAATGGCTTCTGTCACCTCGTTAGGCCTGCACAATCCCACTGGTCTGCAGTATGCGATTCAAGAACATCTTGTGCCCCCAGACCCATCCAGCACATCCTATGAATGGCACAACTACTTCGACGGCGATTCGAGCTCCTCCTTCGAAGACGACGAACTTCTGGTGACCCCGCGATGTGTAATTTGGAGTAGAGGGGGCGTTTTCAGGAAGGCTTTCAAATTCGACCTGGAGAAGGAGGATGTTACTCGGGCCCTTTTGACAACCTTTCCTAGTCTTGGACCACTCGCTGCAAAGGAAAACAAGGCACGGCAGAAGAAAGGAAATGCCGCAAAGAGGGAGACGGCAATTGTTGTCTTTCTCAAGACTCAGGCGCATGTCTACTTCCTATCCGGCACGAGCCATGTTATACATCTACCATTCGAGGTCGAATCCGCATCTGCCGCTCCCAATGGCCTTATAATACAACGGAAACTGCGGGTGGATAATCCAGTTGCGGCATCACTCAAGTTCCCTCGAGTCCCTCCCAATTCCTTCGTATCCTCCCAGCCTCAACCATGGTCGGCGGCAAGCTCCCAGCAGTCTACATTCTCGATCGCGGATCTTGGTGGACCAAAGCAAATGCCTATGCCTCACTCAACTTTGAAGGATATGTGGGACCCGCCAGCAGTAAAGAATGATTCGAATTGGCCTCGACTCTTTTCCTTGTCGGATCCACTCGCGGAGATAGGCCTTGTGGTTGCTCAGCCCTCAAAATCTTCTCATCATACAAGCAGAAAGAATTCAGCAAAGATCACGGCTTTGGATACCGCAGAAGAGATTCTCCATGTGTCCCGCAGAGATGAGTTCTCTCCCAAAAACAGTGAACGCCCTCTTGTCTTGGCATTGACTTTGAACCGGGAAACGAGCATGTATACTGTCTGGAAGTTTACACATGTTGGAGACGAGCCTGCTCCTGTGCCTGGAGAAAAGCGCCGTGTTACTAGCGGTACGATGTCTCGTAGAAGAAGCTCCTTTGTGCCGGGAACCGGGACTGGAGCTACCACTCCAGTAGGAAATGGTCAGCATACTTTCAGAGAGAGTCTTGGAGGAGCCCAGCAAGGATTGGGTTTGCTGAAGAGCAGCATACAAGATGAAGCCAGGGATAAAGTTGTTGATTTCGCAGCTTCGCTTGATCCAGACTTCGAGAGTACCTCAATACCAAGAAGGAAGTCTAGACGTGTGAGTTCAATGCTTGCCAGAGCAGACCTTTCCGCTACTCATGAGCGCTCTGCATTCTCCGATCTTACCGGCAGTCATGCACATACAACCAGCCGCCGTGGAGACTCCCTCGGTAGTCAACATGCAAGGATAAGCATAGGGCCCTACCCTTCAGTACCTGGAGGTAGTTTTTCTCAAGGCCCCCAGTTCAATCACAGTTTGAATGGATACCTTGAAGCTCCAGTGGATGACCTTCTAGATGAGTTGCGAGCAGGGGGTGATTTTGAAGGCTTTCACAACATGGGTCTTGACGATGATGAGTTTGATGCTCTTAGACAAGAGATTGTTCTCTCCAAGGTCTGCAGTGTTCCTGCGGAACATAGTAACGTCCGTTACTCGAGTCAACATATGCCAGCTGCAACACAGTGTAAGATATTTACTCTCACTGCGCCGCCATCAGCAGCAGACGATAAACATGGGAGAACTATTGTAATCTGTCTTCTTGATCCTGACGAGAAACGACTTCTTGTTATGACTCTCTATTCAAAAACACATAAAGCCGACGTCGACTCCATCAACAACCGGACCGCAGCCGTCAAATCGGAGCGAGATGTTACAGTCGTATCACTAGCTTCTTCGGCCTGGGCCAAGGGCGTTTTGGATGCCTGCAGGGTTGACGATGGTCAAATATCTCGTATCCTCGCCCTGACCGAATCACCAGATGGTTATGGGGAGCTCAGTCTGCAAGCTCCGTGGAGTACCCTGATGAAAGTCACACTTCCTGCCCAGTTTACGGTAAGCAATGTTCGTAATCTGGGCCATGATCCTCACCCACGTGCAAAACGGGAGGGTGGCTTCAAACGCGTTCTGAGCACAGGACCGCGTGCTCTTCGTGCACTGCGAAATCCTAAACCGGGAGGAATCGTCGACTTGGTGGATGACGATGGAAGAATGCACCAGCTTCAGCTCCTGATGGAACCACGAAACCCGCACGTGTGCAAAATTCTGGAGGTTTGTAGAGCTGTCCTCCCAACCGGGAACAGTGGGGAAGGGATTCTCGTTTGCTGGTGGAACGTTATGCAGTGGATCCGACTTGAAGACATTCACACAGTGGACGAAGAGTGGACCGCTCTGGTCATCACCCTTTTTTCTATGGTTCTTGGTCTGAGTAGCATGTCCAGGCCGACACAAGCTCAGTCTAAGAAGAAGGCTCGAAAGGGGCATCTTCGTTCGAGTAGTGGAATTCAACCAGATTTGGAAAATTGGGATCTGATGCAGGCTGAGGAGGCATCCCATGGAAATCCATCGCCCTCATGGGCTAGCAATACTGGATGGAAATGGCTGGTGGAGGATGACGAAATGATGTCCCAAGGCTCCGAATCACTGTCGTCGATATTTATCCCGTCCACCAGCGAGGCACTGCCTTTTGTTCGCAAACATGTTGAGCTTGCCCGAAAATTTGCAGGTACCAAATTCGGTTTTGATTCTATCTTCGGTTCCCTCCCGACGTCCGGAAATAGGAGTCTCGATCTCAGAAAGGCTGCACTTACTGATGTTTTCATTGCCCTTCACCTCTTGAATGAAGAGCAAAAGCTGGACACGATGATGGTGGATGCATTTAGCACAGGGCTTGCAAGTTTGGCCCCAGTACTTGCTCAAGTGGCTAGATGGCTTGGCTGGGACAGCTGGATGCAGTATTATGAAGTTGAAGAAGCTTCATTGCTCACCGTCGATTATGATGCTGGTAAGTTACCCTTCCTTCTACTGGATATGGACTAACTTCCAACCAAGAATCACCAATGGATTCGCTTATATCTGAACCTTTCGAATGCCCCGTTGTCTATGACTGGATTCAAGCCTGTTTGCGTACCCGCGGCTTAAAGCCATTCATCACACTTCCAGAGTTAGTTGCGACTCGCCTCCCATCAGCAACAAGTGCATCCAATCGAGACCAATGGTCACAGTTAACACCGAGAACTTTACTCTTCGAGCGGTTATTCTCTGCAATGCAAAGCAACTGGTCCGCGCAACAGATGGTTGAAGAACTCTCGTCCGCTGGGGCTGATCAACTTGTGCTAGACACTCTACCAGAGGCAATTCTTGCGCCTCTTCAAGAAGCTATTGTCAAGAGCCAAGCAGAACCTCCAGCAACATGGAGCAAGGAATTGCTCACACTAGTTGGGCGAGAAGATGTTGGTATGCTGCTTACACCAGGGCAACGGCCGCGTCAAGTGCAGTCAACTCTCCTGGTACGAAACTACATATGCCTTGGAATCCATGTTTGGTTTGAGAACATTGCTGACTAGAGATAGGCACCAACCCACGAAGCGAATCTTGACATACACGCCGTATGTGTATCTATAGCTGATCCCGAAACAACTGGGTCTTTCGATGGTTCTGTTGAAGTTGATCGACAAGCAATCACTCGCTCCATCTTCAAAGATGACAGGAGAATGAACGAGGCTATTGCAATTCTCAGTACATCAAGGACTACTGTGGCACGTTGCAAGTCCGAACCTCAATGGTCTGAATCTGAGTTGTTGGAAGCACAAAAGGAGCATGCGCAAATGCTGGCCTATCGAACACTTGCCATCCCGTCAGGAAGCGGGCTTCTTTATTACAGCGCTCGGATTCCACTTCTTACCCAAAAGTGGAGTATCAGAGGGTTCAATTTGAACTTTGTCATGAAGCCGGACAACAACACTGTAGCTGCAGACAAATCGGCATTTTCAGAAGAAAAGATCGGCTGGGCGTTCTTCCATTCAGGCGTTTCTTCAGGTCTCAGCATATCTCGGGACGCCAAAGGAATCGACACCTCCTGGATTCTCTACAATAAGCCCACCCCAGATCTGAGCAATCGACATGCAGGTTTCTTGCTAGCTCTTGGTCTGAATGGGCATTTGAAATCTGTAGCCAAATGGGTTGCCTTCAAATATTTGACCCCTAAGCACACCATGACATCAATTGGACTGTTGCTTGGCTTAGCAGCGTCATATATCGGCACCATGGACTCGCTGGTGACACGATTGCTGTCGGTCCATGTGACCCGGATGTTACCTCCAGGTGCCGCAGAATTGAATCTCTCTCCTCTTACCCAGACAACAGGAATCATGGGAATAGGATTGCTGTACTGCAACACACAGCACCGCCGCATGAGTGAGATCATGGTATCAGAGATCGAACACATCGACTTGGATACTGAGGAAGAGCCTCTGAGAAACGAAGGATATCGACTGGCTGCTGGATTCGCGCTCGGCTTCATCAATCTAGGGAAAGGTTCTGACTTGAAAGGTCTGCATGATATGCGCCTTACGGAAAGACTACTGGCACTCGCAGCTGGAAGCAAAAAGGTGGATCTAGTTCATGTCTTCGATAAAGCTACCGCAGCAGCTGTTGTTGCTATTGCTCTGATTTTTATGAAATCTGAGAATCAAGTTCTGGCCAGAAAAATTGATGTCCCGGACTCGCTACTTCAATTCGACTACATTCGCCCGGATATCTTTCTTCTCCGCACACTTGCCAGGCACTTGATAATGTGGAGTAAGATTCAGCCGTCTTTCGAATGGGTTCAGAACAATCTTCCAGAACCATACCGGAGACGAAGCACTCTCGAAGACGTCATCAACTTGACCAGCGAAGACCTTCCGTTCTACGATATTCTCACTGGAATTTGCTTTAGTATCGCACTGCGCTTTGCGGGCTCAGCCTCCACTACTGTTCGGGATTTGTTGATCCATTATTTGGACCAGCTTATGCGAATATGCAGACTCAATGCAAACACTTTCGACAAAAAGTTGACGAGAAACACCGTCCGGAACTGCCAAGATCTGCTGGCTCTCGCTGTCGCAACCGTCATGGCTGGAACAGGAGATCTCGTTGTGTTTCGCCGGCTAAGATCGATGCACGGCCGTGATGATAGTGAAACCCCTTACGGCAGTCATCTCGCTGCCCATCTTGCAGTTGGAGCGCTATTCCTTGGTGGGGGCACTTTCACATTTGGCACGTCAAATTTAGCTATAGCAGCTCTATTGGTGGCATTCTATCCGATTTTCCCTTCTTCCATCCAAGACAATAAGTCTCATCTGCAAGCCTTCCGTCACTTCTGGGTCATGGCGGCAGAACCTCGGTGTCTCGTAGCCAGGGATATCGACACGAACCAATTGGTGCCTATGCCAATATTCATAAAGCTCCGGAATGGTGAGGAGATTCAGCGCCATACTCCCTGTCTCCTGCCTGAGCTAGATCAGATCCAAACTGTTCGCACCAACAGCCCTGAGTATTGGAATCTTGCCCTGGATCTGGAGAGCAACGAGAAACACATCGCAGCATTCAAGTCAACCCAGACGATCTACGTCCGTCGATGTCCAGCGCACGAAGCTGGCACTTCTCCATTCCAGGCTACACTACAGGCCCTCAATGATGTAGACGTCACTCCTTCCCAGTCTCTTGAGTGGCTATTCGAATTGCCTGCATTTGGTTCTCTTACCAAGGCAGAGAGAGCCTTGGTCCTCCCATCAGATCAGGGAGGTGCTGGTGATGTACAAGCTGGAACTGACGAGACTGTCGTTGACGCTAGGCTGGTACTTGAGAATGTCTCTCTAGACAGTGGGAAGAGGGACAGATTGCTAGGATTGAGATTATTGTTTGAGTTCGCAGATCAGTCTGCAAGTGAAGGGAAGGACATGCAATGGATCCGTCGGGAAGTAGTTGATAGGTTGAAGGCGAAGGTGTGGATGATGGCGACGGAAGAATAGAGGTAGCGGTGTAGTTCTCTTACCGTCTTGGGACTCTGTGCATCTTTAGCGGGAGCATGGGAAAAGCATTTCTGGAGCAGGTAGACGCTGGGACTGATGAATGACTTGAATCATGAGAATCAATGAAAAACGTCATGTGATCCTGTATCTCCGCAAATGAAGAAAGGGGGACTTTGGCTTAGAATTGCTCAGAAAGCAGTCCCTGAAATTCCTTTGCAGAATCTCGTCACTACCGTTTTCATACTTCACGAAATCGAAAGTTGAGGCAAGTTCCTTTGACAATTTGTTTCCCTACTACCTGCCTTCCCTGCGCAGGACTTCGTAATCATGTTGACTCGATTCACTATTATCAAATTAACCCACAGGTTATTCAAGAAGAAGAAGCGGGACAAAAAGAAGACAGAGGGGAAATACTAAAGCATATGATATATTCTTTGACTTGTACGTTGTTGAGCGCGTATTTTTGGTAACGGGACTGAGGACTGCAGTCAACACGCTCGTTTCTCCTCCTTTGATCCATTATCATCCCAAGACTATCTCGTCCTCTTCGACAGCCGTACATTATCTCGGGATTGCAGCATTTCAAGAACGAATTCGCCTGAACACCATTGACAAATACATCAGCTAAATTTACGAACACCTCACCGCCAACTACACCACCAAGCACATCACATCACCAAAACCACAACCACCATGACGGCCCTCCACGTCTTCGTCCAACTCATCACAATCTGGTCCATCTGCCACACCATAATCTTCGTCGTCGGACTCGCTGTTCTCGGAATCTTCATCTTCCTAGGGATCCAAGCCACAATCCATACATATCGCACGGGAGAGACCTACAGCCGCTGGTCTCAAAGAAGAAACGTGTTTGATATCAAGCAAAGTATCATGGACCAGGAACCGGAGGCGAGATTTGTGCTTAAAGAGTGGTATTTGAGGGAGATTGGGGATATTAATATTGAGACGGGGGGTATGGGTGAGAACGGTGGTGAGGAGGGTGTGTAGAAGTTTGGGGGAACTCTTTGGGGAAAAGAATGAGGTGACGATGGATAGGTCGGGAAATTGGATGATTGAGCGAGAGCGGCAAGGAGTGTGACGTAGAGCGGATCAGACAGCGACGCGTTGGTGGACTTGTATAAGCGAGTATTCGATAACATTGTCAAGCTCGATTTATTTCTAATTCCCATAAAATATGAAAATGCTTCGCGCCCTCGGCGAATGAGGTAGCCTTGGATATTCTCCATTAGATGGTTGAGGATCAAAAAAGGAGCTGGGAAGAGCTGAAGAAGTAAAGTATGAGGAGAAGGGACTTGGGATGATTGCAGAGCAAAGCAAAGCAAACCCAGGGATGGCAAGATCAGGGAGCCCTCTGAAAACGGAAGAGATTTGACAAATTTTGAATCCCTATGCAAGAACTTGGAGACTAATCTGGACGACCAGTCAATTATGAGATACTCCACTTCCAGCAAAATTCCCGATTCCAACATGCGCTGGGTTTGTGCAAACTTCCCCCCGCTGAATTTCATCGAAGAAAATTACCACACTTCACGTTTACAAGTTTACTCCGTTATCCTATCTTCCTTCTGTCGGGGTACTTTTCGCTGATCTATTCTTGGCCCGTTCTAACCGCACACCCATCTTCCCCATGCTCAGGTTTTTGTTTTCCAGCGCGGTTATACTGCATATGCCACGTGCAATTCCTGCCACCATTTTAGCCTTCGGAGAGTCTAGATTTCCAAGTCCCTAGCTAAATGGCCGTTCTATGGGACATTCAATGGGGAAGAGATGGACACTAACCGGATTCGGTCAGCCCTACCCGCGAAAGCTATGTCTGGGACCGAAGCACGGAATCGTCCAATATGATTGTGGGAATGACGACAGCAAGAGTTTCATGGTGACTGAATTTGGTTGAGTCCGCAACTATAAAGACGAACGTCTTCGCTTTTAATTACCTGCGCACATGCGGATTTTTTGATCTTCTTCTGCTTTTCACACCTATCAAACTCTTCACACTCTCACGTTCGCAGACCTCTCCAATACACAATCACATATTTCCCTCCACCCAACTCCCTATACTCGAAATCATAATCATAATCATAATCATGCCATCAAACAAAGCATTATGTTTTCTCCTCGCCGTCATGGTCCACTACGAAGCCATGACCCAACGCGTCTTCTGCAATGGCAACCACACGCTGGAAGAGAGCTTTATCAACACTCTCTGGACAACTGCAAAATTGCTCGTCGTTTCCGTTTTAGTCTCCAGGATGGACGACGGTGCTGAAGGCACCTCAGATAAATTCTCGCGAGATCGCGCACTTCTCAGCGTGAAACGTGCCATCGGGGAAGAGGAAGTGGATGAGGACGTGAAAGAATGGCTTCTCCAAGCCTTTGCCGCAATTGATGCAGAGAAGAAATTGTCGCTGATGGATGAATTGAAGGGGAGTTTTGTCGTCAGGGGTGCGAACTCGCTTTGGAATTTTGTGGTGATGATTGCTGTCACGACTTGCAGATGGGTGACGCAGTCGAGAGCTGCTATGGGGGTTGTGAGGGTTTATAGATGGGCTTTTACTTCCAGTGAAGTTGCGGTGCGTAATCATAAATTGGCTGGAATGGGGGCCACGTTCGAGAAGCTGTACGAGGAATTGGACACTGCGGAAGTCAGGGAAGACCCCGTTACGGCGCAGATGGAGATCGAGTTTGAGAGACTGGATAGCGAATTGGTGAAGATGGAGACGAGTAAGGAAGCGGCAAGAGGTGTAGCACGGGCGACTCAAACAGCTGTTCTGAACGGGGAGAACGGCAATGACTTTAGTGATAGTATGGGGTCGAATCCATGGTCTATGCCCTCTTCGGCAGACGAGCATGAAAAGGCGATGTCTCCTATAGAAGCTGCAGCGGCATTACTCTCATTGAACCCACAGCCGCCCCAGAAGAAAGAAGGTGAAAGTGAAGAGAGCGCAGAGGCAAAGACAAAGACACCGACGTGGATGTCGCTTGCCCGGGAGAGGAGAAAGCGAGATGAGGCTATGCAGACTCGTGTGGAGATGAGATTGAAGCAGCTGAAGCAGAAGCGGGCTGATATGATTCGATGGGCAGATCTGAATTCTCGCCAGATGACTCAGATTAATGATCAAGCGTGTGGCCCTGGTGGGTACTTTGGGTATATTTCAATTCCTGAGATGGCTGCTGTTGGACGAGCACGAGTTGAGTCAGATCTGCACTCGTTTAAGCGAAGGGGGTTCAACTTGCTGGATGCTACGCTGAAGGATAGCCGGGCGGAGAAGGAGAAGGAGAGTGAAAGAAGCATTGACACTATCGACGAGCATCGAGAGAAGCACATTGTTCTAGAGTCAGAGCCAGTGCAATTCAAGCTGGACATTGGTAATGATGATCGTGAGGATGGCGTGGAGAGGGAGTGGGAGGCGGCTGAGAAAGAGGAGGCGGATGGGGAGTGGGTTGATTGTGCGGAATTCCTAGATATTTAGAGATCTTTCTTCGTTCGTTCTCCTTTAGTTTCGTTTGGCATGTTGGGAATTTGGCGTTTAGATTATAGATACGCCTGTCCGCAGCGGGATGGAGGACTCGGAGTTTTTCTTAGACGGCCTTGTTAGAGACGGGTCAGTCAATGCAGACAAGTATCAAAAAACTACTTCTCAATCACTCATCTGTTATAGATATGTATGGAGTTCATACTCCCATCGGGCATTCATTATTGAATCTCAAGGCGCAAGCAAGCATGAAAAAGCGCTCGCGGGCTTCTCTTATCTTACAATCTCGCCATCATCATGGCTTCCATTCTATCCCCTCCCATCAACCCTATATCCCATCACACACTTCACATCTTCCCCTTAATCTCCTCCTTCTTGCCCTTCGCCTCTCCTGCAAGCTCATTTGCCTTTCCCTTGGCCTCGCCAGCGACTTCGTTCGCCTTGCCCTTTAGCTCGGATGAGGACATGCCTGCAACTTCTTTTGCCTTTTGAGTTGCTGTTTCTGTTTGGTGGGAGAGGAAGTTAGCTTGAAGATTTTTGAAAGATATAATACAATGCAAAACAGTATGGGTAATTGCAATTCAATACCGTACCAAGTAATATGATATGGTATTCAATCCCAATGCCTAAGATAAGAAGTGAAGGGCAGGAAGGGAATGGTTGATGGGAAACAAAACAATTGACTTTGCAGATGTGATGACGCAATTGCGTTTGGACAGGAAACTACTGAGTGGTTGATGACGAAAGAGAGAGAAAGAAATAACTCACGACCAGCTTCAATACCCTCAACTAGAACATCAGATACCTTCCTATCGACGGTCTTGACTCCATCCTTTACTGTCTCGGTCGCGCTCTTGCGGGCTATAAAGGTGGTTGAGAAGGCGCGGGTTGTGATCGGGGTGCGTGCGGCACGGAGGATGGTGCGGGATGTGAGGAATGACATTGTATGTTTGGTTTTGTTGGTGAGAATGGGAATTGATTTGATTTAATTTGGTCTTGACTGAGGGTTTGGATTGATTTGAATTGGGAGGATGGAGAAATGGAAGGGAGAGGGAACTTTGTTTATGAAGGAAGGAGAGGCAAGCTTAGCTGGAGCTCTAGTTTGTTGACGTCACTGCTGTAACGACCCCTCCCCTCGCTTGTTTTGTGGCGAAGGGCCGGACCTTGACTTCCAGCTACTGTATTGATTTGCAGTGTGAATCGTCGATTGCTAGGTGGACAAAGCGAATGATGCATGTGATTGTGGGACGCCTTTTTTCTTATTTTCAAGCTTCAACTTCTCTCTGGTTTCGCGCTTTCATTCTGTTTTGTTCAGGTGGACCTTTTGAGTTTCGGTTGGGGGGATGGGGTTCTGGGATTCCCTTGGCGTCAGAATCATGGCATTCTCGCCACAGAACTGCAAGAGCTTGCCCCCTGCCCCTGTTCGCGATGTATGTGGTGAAGCTGGGGGACTGGGGCTGGATCCAGTACCTGTAGCTTGTGATGAAAGTCAGCCTTTCAGAGGCGAAAAATCTTGGGTGCACGTCCGATTATCGATGCAGTTGGGAGGCAATGCAACAATGGGAGACTCCCAAAAACAATCGGGGAGGGCCACTCTGACACTGCTGCATAAAAAAAGTTTGAATAACTGGATTATATTGCTAGATGTTGAGGGCGATGATGTTTTGCTTGTTGCTGTTGCTAGTCGTATTCAAAAAGGGCTGCTCTGGGGCGTTCACAAATGTTTTTTGGATTTCAAATATCCCCTTAACTGCCAGAAATCTGTGCCCCTGAAGACCCCTGTAGCGAGACCCCGCCAGACCCTAAATTAAGCGAAGAACACCAAGATTACAGGCAGTCATCATCGTTGTAAAGGCTTCACAAGTGGTCGTAAGGTCCCTGCATCGGTAGGATCTTTCGTTGCGTCTTTGGGCATGATGATTACATTGAAAGTAGAGTGTTTAGGTAGGAAATTAGGAGGGGAAACGTAGTTGATGTTTTTGTTTACCTGGCGCACAGGCCCTGTAGTGATGGCAAACCCCCCTAGAAAAAGGTGCCAGAAGTGCTTCTGGCAGTTAAGGGGATAAGCTACCTAACATCAGTCTTGAGAGGGATACTTGTGTAGCTACGAACAATGTCCCTTTCGTTCAATCGTTTGACTTCGCCTGATCTGATGGCATGCATGCTCATTTCTCCTTTTCTTGTGGCAAGCGAGAGGTAGCGAGCATTCGAAGAGTTTTGAGTTAGGAAAACTAGCAAAACGAGTCAAGAGCAGTTTAAAGCTCGCGCTCCATGGCCGAATCTGTCACCAATAAACATTTCTCCACTCTGATAAATCCGTGAAGAGCCACAGAAAAAATTAGAGCATCCCGATCCCAATTTTACTGTCCGACCCAAATGTTAAAACCACCTTAGCGAGCCCTGATTTGAATCGCTAAGCGAGATGTGATGACTTCGCACTCCCGAGGTCCGAGCTTCAAATCTTTAGATGAGTAGTGGCATAGATCATTGGGGATACAAATTGTCACTTCAAATGTGGAATTCTTCGAGGAACAGCGCCAAGAGTACACAGATCGAGCAGGATCACTGACGACTCATGAAGTAGGACCGACCCGTGACTGAAACTCCTGAATGACATGACTCGAAAAAGCTAAGAGACTACTCAACTACAATGTCAGACTTGTTCCGATTTGTGACCATCAGGGTGATGACGAAGATACCGTTGCAGGTCGTACGAAGGAGTCCAGAGAGTTGTCCAGACCACAATCAGAATATGATTACGGAGGCTCTGTGAGCAAAATATGCAGCTCAGCTACGGGTAGGGAATACCTACGAAGAAGTGCGAAATCATACGAAATACGAAATACGGAACCCGAAATCCACACTAGCTCAACTCCTCAAATCCAGCTAGGACTAGCATTTATACTGAGGTTTGCTTGATGGAGAATTAGTACTTCATCCTCGTTTGCTCTGGAAAAATGAATTTTGCGATTGTCTTTGATATCTCCTACCGTCTTCACTATACCCCAGTAATTTGGAATTCTTTTAACTTGCAGACTCAGACCCTACGTACAACAACAGCCAGCCATGGCGAACGATGAAAGCAGCACAGGGAGCGGTTACGACTGGAAGGCATATCGATATGACCCGTCGCTAGTAGCAGCCATTATATTTATCGTGTGCTTCATCTTGACGACATTCTTCCATTTATACCAGCTGGTCCGGACGCGAACGTGCTATTTTGTCCCGCTGTGTATTGGTGGTTTCTGTAAGCAATTCATTATTCCCTTGCCAAAAGGGTGTTGTTTGCTTTTGCTAAATTGTTGTTCTCTTCGTTTAGTCGAATGGATCGGATACATTGGACGAGCACTTTCCAGCCAGGAGTCGCCAAATTGGTCGCTGGGTCCGTACATCATGCAGACGCTACTGCTCCTCATTGCGCCGGCTCTCTTCGCGGCGAGCATATATATGGAGCTTGCGCGTGTGATCGAGCTCGTGGATGGCGAGTCGCACTCGATGATTAGAAGACGCTGGCTCACGAAACTCTTTGTTGCTGGAGATGTACTTTCCTTCACTTTGCAGATAGCTGGTAAGGAATCGCCTCACTTCGCATTCACCATTCTCTTTCCACATCCGGTCCGGAATCTTTTTCAAAAGGGTCTCAACTTGCAAGCGAGATGTTGGATAAAACTTGAAGCCAGGCTAACGCATTTGCTCCCCCAGGTGGTGGAATCATGTCCTCCGGAAGCCTCAGCTCTGTACATCTGGGAGAGAAGATTGTCATCGTCGGACTCTTCGTGCAGATCATCTTCTTTGGATTCTTCGTCTTCATCGCGCTCTCTTTCAATGTCCGCATGCACAAGGTCCCGACCGAGAAAGCCCACCACTATCACGACGCGTGGCATAAGCATATAAACACCCTTTACGTTGCTAGCTTGCTCATCATGGTGCGGTCTGTATTTCGGGTTGTCGAGTATATCCAAGGCAACGATGGATACTTACTCAGGCATGAGTACTATTTGTATATCTTTGATGCGGTGTTGATGTTGGCTGTGATGGTCATCTTTAATTTCATTCATCCGAGTGAGGTCAAAGCGCTCCTGAAAGGCGGCAAGATGGCTAAGGGGCTGAAGATGTGCAGTGTGAAGTAGGTGGCATGGGTTTGGATGTATGAAGTGCGATCTATTTGTGTTTACTTGAAAAATGGATGCTTTGAGGAATGCAAGGACGAGCTGGTTGGCGCCATGGCGTTGGTATACAATATACAATCATAGATGAATAGAAGACCTCCGGTGTGACACCCGGAATGAATATACAACAAGTACCAGAAAACAGGCAATTGAAAAGGAATATTTATGATTATGTTCACTGTTCTTCGTGGAGAATAATAGCAAGGCACCCGAGGATATCATGTCTTTGTTCTATTCGACAACAGGTTTTTGGATCGATTCGCAGACAATCACTATCGAACTATCGACTTATTGCTTCCGCATTTTGATCTCCTGTTGTGTGCCTAGTTACCCCTTTACTCTTTAATACACACTTTTAAAGATATCACATAGTACCGCCAGGTCCCGGATTGACAAATACACAAACGCCGATGCCATTTTCCTGGTTATCTTTCTCTTGAACGATATTTGTACAGCGCAGAGAGTAGGGAGCAAGAATCTCTGACCTAGATGAGATTTCTAGGAAAAGAACAAGCGATTTCTGAGAAACAGATTCCCATGTGCCTCTAGGTCATGAAACCGAAGGAAAGCAAGGACACCGTACTACCTGCGCACATCCGAGAAACTGCCCTGTTCATACGCCCTCTGTCCATAATCAGAGGAGGCCATGATACTTCATTAGCTACGGCGATGGAGGAGCTCTATACTTGTATCAACTCTTGCAAATATCAGTTTTCCGAATCAAACCTTGAGCCGCTACAGGCTTCGCCTAATGTAACACTCCAGACCTCACGCGCTGTTCTATCACAAAATCCAAGGGTATTTGGAACGATTTGGTTGTACACTGTGTATTCTTATCTCTGGATAGCTCCGGATTGATTTTGATATTTGAATTCACAAAGGACAAGGTCCTGGAGGGGCCAAGCGATCCACGTCTCCCATTCCGCACCGATCGTCCGATGTATCTCTTGCAACAAGCTCCTGCTGATGCCACGAAGCCACCACAGGTCTTCTGCCTTGTTCAAGAGCAAGCAAAAGTGTGCAAGCAGTATCAGCGCTGCTGGCTGTCGCTCGTTGACCATCACAAGATAATGCTCAGGGACCCGAGCTGGCCATGACAGCGCAAATGAGGGAGGATCATTGTCACTACTTGGTGTTACCACTACGGTGTATATGACCTTCAACCATCTGAGAGCCCCGTTCAAAGAGTCAACCTCGGAGTCAGTGACGGGAACTTTTATCGGGTCCCAAAGGTGTTCCAAGGCCGAGAATTTGGCTGACTCTGCAGGATTTGCTTCTGCCTCGTGCTCGGCAGTATTATCCCATCGAAGAATTGGTTCCAGCGGCCCTTGTATCATCTCCTCGTAATGATGGGCGACGATTCTTGCAGAGCCGCGCAATAACTGAACCCACTCGAGTGTGCTGCTCTCGGCACAGTGGTCAGCGTTCGCGAAGAAGAGGTTGCTTGTGTTTTCGGCTGATACCCACTCGTAGACGGCAACGAGTATTCCGAAGACAGAGCAAGCCTGACGGTTCACAGAGCTGATATCGTTGATTGCCGACCTGAACATCGGCAGAGAAACTGCATGATGGGCTGATGCAGTAGCCCACAGTCTGTCTTTCCGTTCAGGTGATACCCGCGAGAGGTGTAAGGCGGTAAGAGCAAGGAGCCCATGAAGAAGAAAATCGTTCGAGAAAGCGATGTGAGGGATAACGTGTTGCCACACGTACCGCCGTTCAAACACATTACTGAAGGTTAGACTGGTTTCTGTTGTGTAGAAATGCAACAGCTCGAGGTCGCTCGAACTCCATTGTAGGCCATTGGACGGGAGGTTTGGTGAAAAGGCGAGTGGACTTGCCGAGACCACGGGAGTTGAGAGCGATTGCGGCGACGCCGAGTGAGTAGAAACTCCATGGGAGTTGGCAAGTTGTCCGTTGGGTGCTGCGGAACTATGATTCGAAGTCGGTGGCCGTGACTTTGGTATGGGATACGTGCATTCTAGGGAGCGGGTTGTACAGTACAGACAAGAGGGCAGGATCTCGTCGCACTTATCATCAAAAACTTAGCAAGGAGGATGAGAAATAGTGGAGTACAGTAAGAGTGCAGCAACAGACCTTGATTCTCTTTTGCTTACATGTCATGCAGCCACCACGAGATTTCTGGTGATGCCGCCGTCGAGGTCCCGGCATGGCGAACGTTGAACCTAACTCGGTCGCCGTCACTAAATCCAGCGTGGAACAACTCGTGGTATTGGATACGTATCGTACGTAGCAATACGAACCTGCAGTTTAGAAGAAGAAAACTCCGATGATCAAGGAGGCGGTTGTGCGGCGATGTTGTGTACGGTTACAATTTGGCCTTCTGCAATGGGATTGCGTAAAGTGAAGCCGCAGCAGCTAACTGCGGAATACGAAATACGGAAACGAAATACGAAATACGGAAACGAAATACGGAATACGAAACATGAGGTGTTACAATTGATGCCACGCTAAAAGGTCCCAGTCAGTCTCCTGTGTTATTCGCCAACTATGGATTGGGAATGTGGGCGTCCACCGTTAAGAACGATTTAATTGATCACCAAGATAAAGCTTCTCTTTCTAATAGCAAGCAATCAAAGTTATCCCCCTTCCTCGGTGTGGGTCCACCAATTCTCTTTTGTCTCGAGATGAACGAAATTTTGGTAAGAGCAGTAAAGTTAGCCTAAACAAACACACATGCTGTCTAAGTCTTCAGCATGTTTCCAGAGCATGAACCTGGATTCGATTGAGTTGCATTCATGCCATCGGTTTGAAATTTTCCTCCTGCAATGAAGGCCGATATTTCTAACCCACGGCCCTCAACAACTCGGCAACAGGACTCGACTTAGCACTACGGCGTTTTCCAGCAGCAATATTCGGAATTGGCTGGTTAGCAGGCGTTACAGTAGCGTTGAGGAACTTCGTAATGTGCCTGTATTATATGCCGTAATTCGTACGCGTACAGAAGTACCCATTCCTCAAGTAGGTACGATTAGAGAACACAGCCTGTAACGCAGCCTACAGTTTGCCCCTCTACAGCGTGTGTCGCCATTGGACAAAGCTCCAGCCAGACAGGTTAGCGCTGCACCCACGACAACATCTAGAGCTTAGCGACTCGCCTCCAGCGACACAGCCTGGCTTCTCAGCTCCAGCCGTGTTTGTTGCCGTCAAGGAAGAAAGGGACGGTTTCAAAATGAAGACAAGGCCTCACGTCAATCCAGCCGAGACCTTCACTTCTGAAGCTGCGCCCCTCGAACCATGTGTAATAAATAGGCAGCACAATGAAATCTGCCATACAAAATATGTTACGGTATACGGTGTGTGGACGGTTCACTTGAAGCTCAGAAGCTGAAAGCTTAGATTTGGCGTCCTTCTCCGGCGAAGCTTTCTCCCTTTTCGGGGTTGTAACTAGTCACAGTAAAAGCTATTCCATGCATCATGCCGCCCATGCATCTCATAAGTAACCAGACCCTTCCACTGGCACTGGCAATTGAGATCCCTTCGTCGCCAGATCTCTGTGATACTGCCAAGATACATTTCAACTCAGCTCAGCTCAGCAGCGCGTAAAAAAACAGCCAGACTGCTTCTTGTTGTCCTTCCTCATCGCAAGTTGAAGCCGGTAAGTCAAATGCCCAGTCGCCTGACCTGAGTTACTGATGCCAATTTTCACAAGCTTAACGACTTCAACAGTTATCGGAAACTCTCCCTCCACATCGCACCACAAGTGCCACTGGGGAGTCCAGCTCTACCGAGATGAGTGACGGGAAAACCAAGCAAGGAGACCAAGACGATTCTGTGAGAGGAGAAGCAGTTCACGATTATAGCTACAATCAGAGGGCTGGTAATGATGAATCGGAGTCTCCCTCAGAGATTGAGTGGAAGAAGCCACCCGTCTACGAGATGGTCGGATCTGCTCCAAATGCATCAACAAAAGTCGTGGCTCAAGGTACGCTCACATAGCAATCCTACTATCAAGCCGACGGAACTGTTTCTAACACCGATGGACACTAATTTCAACCTCTACATAGATGACGGAAGAGTCGCCATCAACATTCTCACATCCGACAAGCTATCAACTTTAGTACCGATTCCATCTCAGCCAAAGCCGTACACACTACCCAACAGCAGCAATTCTAAATCTCCCCATCTTAATGTCGTGATCCAAATAGTCGGCAGCCGAGGTAGAGGTGACGTCCTTGCATGTTTACTGCATAGCTAAAGTATTCCAGGCGATGTGCAACCATTCTTAGCTTTGGGAAGCAAGTTGAGAGCAGCTGGGCATCGAGTGAGAATCGCAACTCACGATGTTTTTCGAGATTTTGTCACGTCGGCTGGCTTGGAGTTTTATCCTATAGGTGGAGATCCCTCTTCCCTGATGGCTGTAAGTGAATCACCACTACCCGATTCTTTTTTTTTTCCTCGCCAACTAATTCGTATTGCTTCCAGTATATGGTCAAAAACCCGGGCATCATTCCGAAGTTTGAGACTATGATGAGTGGAGAAATCTCACAGAAACGTAAGATGATCTACAGAATGCTCGAGGGCTGCTGGAAGTCTTGTATCGAGCCTGATCCCGAAACAAACGTACCATTTGTCGCCGAAGTCATCATCGCCAATCCGCCTAGTTTTGCTCATGTACACTGTGCACAAGCTTTAGGCGTACCTCTTCATCTGATGTTCACGATGCCTTGGAGCCCTACTAAAGCATTTCCTCATCCGTTGGCGAATATTGAACGGTCAGACGCAGATCTGCATACGGCGAACTATCTGTCGTACGGCCTCGTTGAGCTGATGACATGGCAGGGGTACAAGGACTCTCTGAGGCTGTACTTCATATTGACTAACTTGTACATAGCCTTTCTGATGTCATAAATCTGTTTCGCAGGAAATCACTGAGCCTCGACCCAGTACCTATGTCGATGGGACCTGGACTTGCCGAGACCCTGCAAGTACCTTTCACTTACTGTTGGTCTCCAGCCTTTGTGGCCAAACCCCAAGATTGGCCAAACTACATTGGTAAGTTAGACAATTGCGACCCCTCTAATGTTTATTCGAACTGAATACTAACATAACTTCTAAAAGATGTGTGTGGTTTCTTCTTCAGAGAGGAGCCGTCGTATACCCCCGACGAGGAGCTAGATAACTTCTTGAAGGCTGGCCCGCCACCAGTATACATTGGATTCGGTAGTATTGTGATGGAAGATGCGGAACAGATGACTTCTATACTGCTCGCTGCAGTTAAAGCATGTGGCGTTAGAGCAATCATCTCCCGCGGATGGAGTAAACTTGGAACGGGCCACCACGATCCAAATGTCTTGTTTCTAGGCGACTGTCCACACGGTATGCCAAATCCCTTTTTTGTAAATTTGATAGAGTGTCACTGACATCCCTGAAGAATGGCTTTTCAAACACGTCTCATGTGTTGTTCATCACGGCGGTGCGGGAACTACAGCTTGTGGACTTCTCAACGGACGACCAACAACCATTGTCCCCTTCTTTGGCGAGTGAGTACCCCCTCCCCCCCCCCCCCCCCCCCCACCCACCCTAAAGGGCCAGATCATGAACTCTTAGGGGCCAGAATTTTGCAAAGCGTGCAGGATATTATGAGTGATGAGCTAACGCATGAGTATCCACTTACAGTCAGGCATTCTGGGGACAGATGATAGCCGCTGCTGGCGCAGGACCGCAACCTATCCATCACAAGTCACTCAACGAGACCAACCTCACGGAAGCTATCCAGTACTGCCTCACGCCCGAAGCAGTCAACGCCGCCCAGGAGATCTCGTCTAAAATGAAAGCAGAAGACGGCGTCCAAACAGCCTCACAATCATTCCACCAGAACCTACCAGTCGATGCCCTGAGATGCGATCTCCTTCCCGAAGAGCCTGCCGTCTGGCTATACGCCAAATCAAAGTCCAAAACTCCTATCAAACTATCCGACAAAGCAGCGTTCATCCTAAACGAGCACAAGAAAATCGACCCGAAGCATTTCAAGCTGTAAGTCCCCCCCCCCCCCCATCATCCTTCATCATCTGTAAACTTTTTCTACAATCATCCCTCACACAAAATGTCATACTAGATATCAAGCCAAGCCCATAGCGATCGAAAATCTACGCTGGGATCCCCTGACAGCAGGCTCCTCCGTCCTGCTAGGCGTGATGTTCGACTTCACAGTCGGCTTTAGCGAAGTCTTCACCGGGCCCGCGAAAGCCTTCCAGAGCAAGGATGATGGAGGCGGTGGTAAAGAAGCCGCGATTACTTTTGGTAAGGGTTTCGGTAAGATGGTGGGAGTTCTTCCGAAGGCTACTCTCGTCGATTTCCCCCTGGCGATGACGGAAGGTCTTCATCATATGCCGCGCTTGTATGGCGAGGAAGTGCGGGATCATGGACAGGTGAAGGATTGGAAATCTGGTGGTGTGGTTGCTGGGAAGGTGAGTTGGAGACGGCTCCCCCCCCATTTTTTTTTGGTTGTTGTTGAAGTTGTTATTTGCCCGCCCCAAGCTCTCGATTTGGACTGACTGGTGTTGGTTTCTTAGACGTTTGGATATGGATTCATGGATGGTCTCTCTGGGACCGTTACCAAGCCTTACAAAGGGGCGAAAGAAGGGGGCTGGGTTGGATTCGGGAAGGGCTTGGGAAAGGGAGCTATGGGACTCATTGCTGGTCCTGGGGCAGGTATGTTGTTTATGTTTATTTTTGCAACGTCCTTCCTCGCTTATAAAATTAAACATATGCTTCCTTGCGCTGCACCAAACTGAACGCTGATTGTTTTTAGGCATGTTTGGACTCTTTGCATACCCGTTCTTGGGAATGTATAAATCGATTGTTTCCTCATCCTTGTCACCTGCGCAGCGGAAGATCTTGCTCGCGCGGCAAGTCTATGGTTCTTACATGGCGAGGCAGCGTGGATATGCTACTCAGGATCGAGGAGAAGGAGGGGATGACGGTAGTGAGAGTATCGTTCTTGGAGGATTTGAAAGGTTGAAGGGCGATTCGAAGAAGAAATAGCTTTGAAGACTATGGCTACAGGAGGGAGAGAATGTCCGGCAACGAAGGAGAAGAGGAGAAGCGTTGCTTGTGTGTTTATGTCTCGGGTGTGTCTGATTTAGAGTTTCTTGGCTGAGTTTTGGAAAGGGCGTTTGGTTTTATCTTTCTGGACATGTATTCGAAGTTTGACTTCAACATGCTGCTTATTTGAGCAATGATCATGTGGTGGCAAACAGTGGGTTGAAGAATATATGCCGCAATTGAGGCACGTATATAGGAGTGTGGACTCCAATTGTCCTTGACTAGTGTAATTGGATGATCTGAAAGGCTTTTGTTTACACATGACGTTGGGGATCGGACTAAGCGAACAAGAGATTGAGGAGTAATGTGTAAAGAGATTCGGATATATGGTTTGAGCCTCCATCGATCCTTGCGAGAACAGTCAAGATGCAGCTTGTGTATTTGAAAGTGGTTCTGTTGTCTAGTTGGTCTAGAGGGATGTTGGTCTCATGCTGTGGGAAATTCAGAGAGCCTTGAGCTTCAAGCTCAATCTGTAAGTTATCCATATCCATCCATCCATCATATCATACGAAGTCCCGTCCAGCACCTTACGACATCACCTACCTTTGAACTCAGGCATCCTCTTCTCCCTAAAAGCAGCCAAAGCCTCATTCCTATCCTCCGTCCCAACAACCCTCTCATACATCTCATTCTCTACCTCCTCCCTCGCATACGTAACAGCCTGCAACGCACTCCTAATCGCAATCGGTCCACCTTGACAGATCTCGCCCGCGAGTTTGACCGCAGCACTCAACACCTCATCCTTAGACCTAGCCATCAACTCCTTCTTGAACTCCTCCCCCTCCTTCCCTTCCTCGGGAACAACTTCCACCAACCGGTCCGCGATACCGAGGAAGTACGCTTCGGCGGCACTAACCCTCCTGCCTGTGAGTATCATGTCCCTTGCGCGGTTGAGCCCGATCACGGCGGGGAGGCGGTAGGTTCCTCCCGCGCCGGGGATTATGCCGAGACGGGTCTCGGGGAGCCCGACTTGGGCTGTGGAGGAGAAGACGCGGAGAGTGGTGCAGAGGGCGAGTTCGAGGCCGCCGCCTAGAGCGAGGGAGCTCACGGCGCTGATGGTGGGGATGGGGAGGATGGAGAGGGCTGTGAATGTTGAGCGGAGGTTGGAGAGGAAGGCTGCTGTTCTGTTGGGTTTTACCGTTAGCCTGATCCAACGCCCAATTGATCATCCTGGTAGTCCAATTGTTTTGCCAGTACTTGATTGAGGGTTGTAGACTCAAGACTCTTCTAGGTTGTAGAGGTGTTTGGGAAGATGTGGAAAACCTACTCATCAGCAGTAAACCCCGCCCTCTCCTTCAAATCCGCTCCAGCGCAGAAACAGCTGTCCACTTCACTAGCCAGCACAACAGCTCTCGTAGGTCCTTTATGATCTGTTCCAGCTGCACCTCCAAAGATCTTCTTCACGGGCAGTTCGTGGCCGTTGGTGTCGTACTCGGAAGCTATGAAGTCGATGTTCGTGCGGAGTTCTTGGAGGAGCTGGCGCGAGATGGCATTGCGCGCTGCTGGGCGGGCCTGGACGCATTATCAGCAATTGAATATATTTAGACTCTAGAATGGTTTTTTGGGATCTAGATAATGAAGAGCAGATGTTATAGAGAGAATGATGTCGTTGGCAATCCAATCCCCCAGGGAAGAAAGGAGGGGAGTCGAAGATTGGAGATTTTTAAGCCGAGCTCAAGCAAACTCACGAGAGATAGGATCCTGATCCTCCCACTTCCTGGAGCTGGCACGTCCAGAACCTTGACTAAGGGTGTTGGTTGCGTGGAATAGCATCGTATGAGTCTGCTGGGCAGGGATGTTGAGGGTCGAAATAGAATGCGCATTGTGGATGTGTTGATTGTGTTCTGTACAACGTAAGGTATTGTTTGGACGAGGAATGGATGAAGAGAGCCGAAATCTGGGGTTGAAGTGGATGCCGAAGCTGGCCGAGCTGCCATGCGATGTCATCAAGCGGGTTGCTGAACGGAATCCCTGTACATCACATCAGATGTGACGACAGACAGATGGAAGAGACGGGATTATAAATCCCTTTTTTTTTCAACATCGGGATTTGTTTACTATAAGAACACCTCACAGACCGAATTTGATTTCCGAAGGGTTGTTTTTGTTACTTCGATTCGAGATATTATTTTATTGAGATTCGAAAATAAGAGGAGTGAAGATGGCAACTCCAGGAGATCTCCCACCAGAGGCTATTGCCTTCGCAACACGCATGTATGATGCTGCTCGAACCGGGCAAATAGATGTTTTTCAGCAGGCTTTACCGGCTGGTTTACCAGCCAATATGATGAATGAGAAGGGTGATAGTCTGGTATGTATTTCCTTCGCATTTTTGTCTTTCTTGGCCCTTTACGCCGCCCATGATAAACCTCCCAATTTTAACATGCAACTTCCTTGTAACTGGGGGGGAGTTGGTGATGCAGTTTACTAGAGAGAATAAGAAGAAGAGAAGAAGTTTGGGCAAGATAGCTGATGAATATGCAGGTCATGCTAGCAGCCTACCACGGCCATGCTCAACTCGTCAAACTCCTCATCCAACATGGCGCTGATCCAAATCGAGTCAACGATAGAGGACAGACGCCTCTAGCCGGTGCGGTATTCAAAGGCGAGGCAGAGGTTATAGAAGTATGCTTCCCTATCCTAGCTCCTACTTCTCTCATATCGTATCTTGAATCGATATGCCCGGAGAATTTATTATTTTTTTGAAAGCAGAACTAACTGCGTTTGAGAAATAAAGCTGATTTTTAGCAGGCTCTTCTGGATGGAGGTGCAGACCCGGATTATGGAACGCCGAGTGCTATGGAAGCCGTGACGTTGTTTAGGCAGGAGGAGAAGTGGAAGGGGAGGTTTGAGGAGGCGCCTGGGAGGGGGAAGGCTGGTAATGGAGCTTAGGGGTTGAAGCTTGAAGCTTGGGGATGAATGGGATGAGTGATGAGTGATGAGTGATGTATGGAATGTTATTGTATCTTGATTTGGATGGATTGGGAGTTGGAGGTTGGGCATTTCGTTGCTAGGGAGCTGGTTTTGAGACGCTTGAAGACGTGTGAGCTCATGAGGATAAAGCATGCTGTGGTGTTTTTGGATGGGAGGTGCCAAAATAGCCCGGGGGAACGTCTCGCGAATTGGCCATCTGAGTCTGCAATGGGGTGACAAATCCGCTTTCGATTCAACGAGGACGCTTTATCAGATGATTGGTGTCTTTGAGAGGGAGCTTTGGAGGGAGACATATAACTTAAAAGGCTGAGAGCAACGAAGTAAGCGAGACGACGATATCAAATCAAGTACGTGAAACGAGCAGTCGTGTTGAAGCAGCAGAGCAGCTCTGACTAGAACGCAGGTCTAGCTGTTCCTGTTCACCCAGCTCCGTATCAGTATATGTTGTACAAGCTATGTATTTATTTGCAGTCCAGAATCCGTTCGTGTGTAAAAAGTTCAATGTCTTGTCAAATCTTTTTACCTTGACTCTTTTTGCTTGCTTCTTAGCTTGGTGAGTATGATTTGCCCAGAAATGAATCTGGCCTGGTATCAAGGATCAAAGCTCCGGATCCATGGAACGAGTCAATGATCCACAAATCCCATATATCTCCTTCCAACTTCCGAAGATGTCGACCTGGGTGTTTACTTACTAAGATTTAATAAACAACCTAAAAGACGAAGATGCAAACGAAGTGAGATTACCCAAAAAAATCTCCAATTGGAAAAGAGAGGAAAGAAGAAACAAAGAACAAAATTAATTAGAAAAAATCGTACGATGATCTCCATCCAACATTTTCTCCGCCGTCTTCTGTGTGGAAATCGGAAGAGTTCTTCACAGTGGACACAAAGTCGCAGAGGTATCCTGGTTATTTTTTGCCCTGCAAGCTTGGAAGCTTCGGAGGATTGTTCGTTAATGGAGAAGCTTGATCCAGGAGATTGGTTGCTGGGTTTCCCTGGGGGAATTGATGATGGGGTGGATGGGGCGGATTTGTGAAGATACTCCGGAGATGGATGGGTCAGTGGGCGGCTTTCGTCGCTTGATGGATGATGTAAAGAGTTGGAAGTATATCTTCTAATTTAGCATTTAATATTATCAGAAGAGGTATGAAACGAGAACCCAACCGCGCAAAGTAAAAGAAGCAAAAGAGGATCAAAGGATCAGGCAGTGAAAAGCCTTCAAATCGTAGGTTATTGTAATGAGAGTGGGGGTGTCAAACAAGGAACAGCTCTTGAGAAACATTTCCCTACCTGGGAAGCCAGCGAGCGGGAAGGGTTTTTTCTTTCTTTCCTTGCCTTGCTCGTGTTGGTACCATGCTGTCCGTAATTTATCTTTCCTCCGAACTGACAACCAAGGATATCCTAGAAATGCTAGAGTTTGATAGGAATACCGGTACGGTACGGTACACTTGAGCTGATCGGTGTTGTTTCCCCGTGTGCATTGTGCTGACGTTGAACATTGCTTGAACTTTGTAGCCGGTGGTGGCTTGGATATGGCAACTTGTTTTTGAAATTTAGCCTGGGGCAGGTTGAGCTGGTTAGTTTGATTGTTTGAAATGGGTTTCTGGGTTTGATTTGTACGGAACGGAGAGAGTCGTGAAGATTGCTGGAAAGAGGAATTGTTGCGATTGTTGTTTGAAGTCCCCCCCGCCTATCACACTTCCAATCCCGTGACAAGGTTGATGATACCTTCGAGAACGGAAATTCTTCCATCTATTAGACCACCCACCATTTGCTTGAAGGGAATAGCTTAGTAAATGTCCTCACAAGTCACTTCTCCCAGTTGGATATAATCTTCGCCGCTCCGTTTGGAAGCTCGTAAACAGTGACGCTCATGATCTCCGACCTCAGTTGGATCTGGATATCAAGCAGCCACACCTAAAATGAAAGTCAGCACCAAAATGGAACTGTTGGCGGGTCGGCCACCTGATTTGGCAGCCCTCCCCCCTAACCTCCGGCCTTGCAGTATGGAATCTGACTTGGTGGTGTGGGTGGATGGATGAGTATGGGTGGGTGTGGTGGCTCGTCAGGGGTCTCGGTTGGCACCGGGAAAACATTTCAATTGGATGGGTGATGGGTTTCGCTTGGTTCTCGAAGACCAGTCGAAGGCGAGAAGGCCAGGGGAGAAGAGGGGAGGAGCATGGGAAGGTGGGCGTGGACAGCGGCTGGTTGGTCGATTTCTTTATGCAAGTCACTCACTCATATCCAGCGTGTGTACCTGGCAGCAGGGCATGGGCATGGGCATGGCATGGCAGGGCATTTTTCTGCAGGGTGAAAGGGGCATGCAGATGGGCATGCAGATGGGCATGCAGATGCAGACGCAGATGCAGATGCAACTCCCGGACCCCCAGTACTTAATTCGCTCGCTGCTTGTTGCCCCTATTTTTCGTTTTTTTTTTTTTTTTTGGTGAAGTGCGCAGGTGAAGCAATGGGAAGTGTGAAAGGAGAGGATGGATGGATGCAGAGAGGATTGATTGATTCGTTTGGGGGATGAGGATGAGGTGCTCGGACTGTTGGTTATTACCTATCAGTACTGACTCTTACACCGCTCTTGCCACAACCTACACCACATGTTCCAGAGCGGCAACGGAAACTTAGACAGGTCAAGGCAGGCAGGGTACAGGCTCCGTGCGAGGCTGTCTGCCAGTCAGTGTCTGTCAGTCAGTCTGTCTGTCTGGTGGGAGTGGAAGAGTGGAAGTGGAAGCATGGAAGCCCGAGTGCAAGCTTCCCCTCCTTATGAAACTCCGAACCAGCTCGCACGCACTGCACGCACGCAACGCACGCACCATCGCCAGCCCAGTAGTACCCGCAAACGGATCGATCGGATGGGATGGGATGGATGGTCCAGCCTATCCGATCTGCCCTCTCCTCTATTCTCCTCTCACGAACACCACCACCACCACCCACCACTTACTCGAAAGACTACTTACTGGTCTGGTATGGGCAGCATATCACGATCCACGACAGATGAGTAGCCAGCACGGAACAAGTGTTGCATCCGCGGTTGCAAGTCTAGGCGGAGTGATGCTTGCTTGATAATTACTTGATACCCACCAGCATATATATGATTGATGATGATAGGTCAAGGCATAAACTTTGCCCCGGAGAGTGAGGCGATCATAGCTTCCATCCTGGGTGATTATTACTATTACTTACTGTACTTGTAATATATGTGTGGAGTCTCATCTACAAAACTGTCTATCTCTCATATGTATCCCATCCCATAGAAGAAAACAATTCATATATCCATTGTAGTCTCAGTACATATTAGGCTGCTCTACCCACTGCTGCACTTCAATACCTGCTCATCTCACCTCATCTGTACAGTTCCTGCATCTCATCTACTGTACTTGTACGGTATTACCGTATCCTCTCTAGCTACCTACCTAGCTGCCCGCATCATCAATATCTCCGAGCCCATGGCCCATCTGCGTCCCATCCAGATCCGAGCTGGCCTGTAATACTTCGAAGTAAAAGCAAACTAAACATCCATGGGCATCGGCAGCTCCACCTGCCATGCTGCTGCGTCTGCGAGATGATGCCTATCGGAGAGATATCCACCCACCCACCCACCCACTTACTTACTTCCTAACTCACTTCAGTCTTGTCTCATCCACCCGCACGACACAGACCTCTTCTTTGTGCACACTGCGAATTTTAGGCCAAAACCCTCTCTCTGCCTCCCTTCCCCTCCACTCAGATGATTGAAGGGAAATCAATCGTGCCAGCTTCAACTCACGGCTTCCTTCCTCTTCCTTCTAATTTAGCCATGCATCTTTGCTGACCTGACCTGACCTGATCTCGTCTCATTCTCATTCTCATCTGGCCTCATCTCTCTGCGATCTATCTACCTATTTTTCCTTCTTTCATCCCTCGCGACCTGTGCTGTGCAGCGCAGTGCATCGAAGTGCATCTGAGTGCATTTGGATGTCTTGCGGTTAATAAGAAGCGTGTTCGACTCTGGCTTAGCGGAATTGGCAGTACCACCCACAGTCCTGTTCCTGTTCACGGTCCACAGCACCTGCTCCATCCGGGCATCTCTCCATTTCCTCTGGCGTGCTTCAGCTTCAGCTTCAGATCCAGCTCCAGCTCCAATTTGCTGCTTCAGCTGTCAAAGATCGATTCGAACCAGCCTCCCACCCATCAACACCACGAATTGTCGCAAGAACTAGATCTCCAAGATCTCCCTCGCTGCCGTCTCCTAAAAAACGCTCACAGTCTCTACCGCACCCCGTCGACCAGGATCCAAAGAAATAATAATCGCCTCGGCCGTTTCAATAATCAAACGCCCTCAGTATCAGATCCAGATCCCAACCTCTGCCCTACCTGCCTGCCTGCGAATTCTATTTGCAGACGACCAAGAGCAATTGCGCAAGGCTCACTCGATAATTGATTGCCTGCTTGCTTCCTGCGTCGCGCTGCGCTGCGCTCCTCGAATGCCAATCCGCGTCGTCGACACATAATTGTGTTTGGGTACATGGGCAGCCAACCACCAATCGAGCTGAGCTGATGCCAGTCTGGGACCTGGTCAGGACAGGGAACATCTCCAATCGGCCGCCGCCTTCAGCATGCAGTCCTTCGAGAACACGCCCGCGTCGCCTACAAAGCGCCTTGGGGTCTCGTTACATCTCGATACTGGCTACAAAGGGAAGGGGAAGGGCAAAGACTTCTCTCCCCCGCAGACTCCCCCCAAGATGGAGAACTATCGACCCAGCAGAGGCAATATTGCTGCTGCGAACCGGGCGCTTAATGTACGGACTGGGCCAAGGGAGACTTTTCTGGACGACATTACACCCATCGACCCTGCAAACAATAAAATTCTTGACCCAGAAAGGGGCCGAGGGGGATATCGAGACTCGCACGATCTTTCTTTATCTCCACGTCAAGTCACTCGCGACTCGCTGGTCGATAACATGCTACTTTCCCTCGACCAATTCTCCTTCGGTCAGGACGGCGACGGGTTTGGCAGACATCCTACAGTGGATGAGGAGCAATTGTATTCGACATTTCCGGAGGAGGAATCATACCAACCAGCACATAATTTTCCCACGAGGAATGGGCGAGGGATTGGACATAATTATTCGTACAGCTCCGACTACGAGGTCGCGGACGACTCGTCTCGATATTCTGGAGGACAATTGTCTCGTGGGAGAAGGAGTAATAGTAGTTCGAACTTTCAGTCCAGTCTGGGGAGGATAAACAGTGTTCGAAACGACGGCACCTCGACATTTTCAGGGACGAGACCTCCCGCGCCGCAGCAAATACCTCCACGTGGGATACATTCACGAGGTGGGAAAGGAAGCAAGGGGAGCAGCGTTAATAGCTTCGAGCTGGGGTACGCGCAGGTTACAAGTAATCAACGGTGGGCACATGGACTGGCTGGAAGATCCTCGAGCTTTGACTACGGTAGTGACCGTGTTGCGATGAATGCGCCCTCACATCCTATCCCTCGACCGATAGAAACGAATATTCCTCCCTTTAACCAATACGACTACGATGCTGCGCCAACACCCACAGTGCCAGTTGGACCACGAAGAATACGGCCTGCTTCTCCAATAGTGATACCACAACCAGATCCGGTACAAGCCAGCCCACCACAGAAGCTGGAGAGGAAACGGAGCACACGGTCCTCAAAAAGTGGTTACAAAGGAAAACTCTCCGCCAACAATACATCTGGAGGCAGATTTGATCACGGACTGAAAGATCGCAATCGCGAATTGCCCCCGATGCCTGCCTTCATCAAAGAAGCTCCCTCTGCGCCTGGACCATTAGTTGGTTATGGGAAAACCAAAGACCAGCAGTCCCCTGGACTCTCCCAACCCAAAGACCGTCCGGGTTTTTTCAGGAGAGTTTTTGGCTCGAGGAGTAACCCTGTGCCCGCCACTGAACCTCCCCCTTCACACGGTTCCACGACATCTGCTGAAACGACGGACCGACCACACAGTCGACCTCAGCATATTGGCAACCAAATCAAATCTCAACATGCGCATTCACCTCGAGAAGTACCTCCTCCCCCGAAGGAACAAGCCCATGTGCTCACCAAGAAACCCTCATCGTTCTTTCGGCGGCGGAAGAAGTCTGTTTCTGAGCCAGAGCCCGCTGTTCCAATGGTTCCACCGTTGCCGCTACAGACAGAGAGGGAGCCTGCTCCTACGAGAGCTCCCCCAAGCCCTGTTAGTAGCCTCAGGAAAGTTATGAACCCATATTTGAGGACCCCTGCGAGAAGCCCAATCGATCTCTTTCCCCCTCCTGCTCCAGATAGGCAAATGAGCGACAGTCCAGAGCCCAATGACCGAACTGTAAGGGGGTTCTCGCCGGATTATGAACCCGACAAGAGCGCCACCATAAGGACTGTACGACCATCCGAGCGGGAACCATTGGATGACCTATCATCTTCACCACATCAAAATAATCTTGTGTCTAATTCCGATGACAGACTATCTAGTACAGACGACTCGAAAGAAGTCCGCGATGGGACCTTCTTACAAGACAGCAGTGACAATGATCCTGAAGTACCAGTAGCTTCAAATTCTGCTTCAAGTGCAAAGGATGGTTCTGCATCGAAATGGCCGGCCGGCCAGCAACCCTTGTCATCTGTTGCTAGAGATATGGCGCTCGTCGCAGAGTATGAGCGAGTCCATTCGAAAAGATCGCCAACAACATCCTCCAAGATTGACCAAACGAAACCTTTCTCGACAGTGGAATCTCCCCGAAGCACTACTGAATCCAAGTCAAGCATAAAACAAACTACCTTGACTACTAAAGACGAGGAATGGGTCATGTTAACTCCCACCAAGCAACCTGACCAACCAGATAGCAAAGAAAATCGTGTCTGGCTAGAGGCATCCTCCTCGGAAGAGGATCTTGCTGAGTCTAACCTTGCCCTACCTCTGAAGTCGACCCAGCCATCTAGTAGTATAATGTCTGGCTCAACTGATACGGTATACAAATCCGCCACAAGTTTGCCGATTTTGCAAGTTGAAGGCAAAGACGAAGCTGACCAGTCTCCACAACAACAGCGACGCCTCTTATCCGCTGCCGATGCAGTCAAGTCCCTCGACGACGAATATCCAGACGCAGAGGACATCGTTCCAAGCGAAGACGATCGCGAAAAGGCCAAAAAGATATACGATGGCAATGAGGACTTTATTCAGAAGGAGAAGGCAGCTGCATGGATGGGAGAAGATAGTCCAGTTCGTTTGAGGACGTTGGTGGCCTACATGGAGCTCTACAACTTTTCGAACCTGAATATCCTTGCAGCGCTGCGTCTCATGTGCGGTCGATTGGTGTTGAAGGCTGAGAGTCAGCAAGTTGATCGGATATTGGTCAATTTTGCCAAACGGTGGTGTCATTGCAACTCTAATCATGGATTCAAAGGAATTGGTGAGTTTTTCGGCTGCGTTCGGTGGGGAAATAGCTAACAATATCACCAGATGTGGTCCACACCATTTGCTACTCGATTCTCTTGCTGAACACTGACTTGCATCTTGCGGACATCGACCAGAAGATGACTAGAAGCCAGTTTGTAAAGAATACGATGCCCACGGTCCGCAAGAGTGTAGCCGATCTAGCTCCCGATGCGTTCGAGCCGACAAGACCAACGATCTTACCAGGGAAAAGTTCGACCTTTGATTCTGCTAAGCAAAACGGTGATAGTTCGTTGAAGCCTGAAAGATCCTCAATCGAAGTTGAGAGGCCATCGTGGAGAACGTCCTTCAAACCTCCACCGCGAACCGATTCTGATGGAATCGCGCCTACCCCACTAGATTACGATACGCCTCTTGACGATTGTGGACCTTTAGTGAAAGCACCATTCCACGGAACATTGCGGACATGGGAAGTTCAGGTCGAGATTGTGCTCAAGGATTTCTACAACTCTATTCGAAATGAACGTTTGCCACTCTTCGGAGCACCACTCGAGAAAACCCTTCTACAAGCACCTTCATCAAACAGTCTTTCTGTATTCACTAACGGAATGCTACGTCGCACTCCTAGTGTTTTGAGCAAAGCACCATCGGAGTCTCAAAGCTTTGTTCGGGGAAGAACCGCAGAGACTGTTCGTGTTGGAAACGGTAAATGGGCCAGCAAGAATAGATCAAGGCCACGCTTGTATCCAGGATCAGGTATGGGTTCTAGCCGAACAAGTTTGGACGACCAATCGATGTGGAGCCCATCTGTGTCATCCAGTACATGGAGTAAATACTCGCTTGGAAAGACGCATACCTCGATGTCTGTCGATTCACTTGGATCGGGCTTTCCTCAAGGAGACTATCAACAGTCTATTGGCTTCGCCAATGCTCTCAGTCAGGCAATTATTCGCGAGGAGACTATCGTTACTGCAGGAAGCAATGGTAGTGAACGTGATGAAAATGAAGAGCCCCGCGTTGCACCTTTACTCGAAGATGAGTCTTTGGAACTTCACGGAGCACCATGGGCGAAGGAAGGAATTGTCAAGCACAAGCATCATCTGGAGGCTCTGGACAAGAAAGCTAAAGATCGCAATTGGAGCGAGGTTTTTGCTGTTATCGAAAAGGGTTACATGAGCTTGTTCTCCTTCTCGTCCAAGAGTATGCGCAACAAAAACAAGGGCAAGGCCGCTGGCGGTGTTGTCGGTGGTGGTAACTGGCAAGAGAATGCTCAAAGTCTCGGCTCGTTCCTACTACGGCAGACAATTGCCAGTGCCCTTCCATCACCTGGCTACTCAAAGGCTCGTCCCCATGTCTGGGCCCTTTCTTTGCCATCTGGAGCTGTACATCTTTTCCAGGTTGGTACACCAGATATCGTCAAGGAGTTTGTTTCAACCGCCAACTACTGGAGTGCGCGTCTGTCAAATCATCCTCTGGTTGGAGGAATCAGCAACATCGAATATGGTTGGTCCGACTCCATTGTCAACAATTCGTTGGTTAACGCTATCAATGAGTCTACAAGACCCTCTACCAGTGGAAATCGACCAAGTCTTCAAAGCTCTCTACGGTCAAGTCTTGACCAGGGGTATACCAGTGGAGGTTTCAGATCCAGACTACCTGGAGATAAGATTTTCATTTCGGATTGGACGCCACCAACTCAGAGCATGAGAGCCAGTAACCTGATGGAGGCCGATCAGTTACGTACTTTGACGGATTATGTGGCCGGAATTGAAGATGAGCTTCAAAAGCACAACCAACTGCGCAGTCCCATGTTACTTGCCGTAAGTTACACGCCCACATCGTTTGAATCTCACTAACGAGAAACAGTTCACTCCGCGTCATCCAAACTCACAGAAGGCCATGGCCAACTGGGAGAAGAAGTCATCTTATCTTCTTCGAGAAATCGTCAAGTTTAGAACGTACATCGACTCTTTAGGGGCCGCTGATATCGGCAAGCAAAAGATCTACGCCGAACGAGCAGAGCGACAAGCACCCGAAGTCGACGATGACGACGATGAAGAAGGCGACGTCACTCTCAGACCAGAATGAATATCTGGCTGAGCTTTCCTTTGTTCTTTGCATTACTTTCCGAGGAGACGGACGAGTTTATGTCTATATGTTACCCTTCTCACACTCCACTTTACCACACTTTCGAACATGCACCTTTTCTTCAACAGCATACACGGATCGGGATTACACCTTGAGAGCGGGCATTCATCAGGAGCGGAGTTTGCAATCTGTACATACCTGAACCTCTTGTGTACTTGTTGGGTACAATTTTGCTGGCGATGGCGTTGGATTCGTGTGCTATTTGTTGTTGTTGTAGTGTATACCCCTTTGGCTTTTGTTGTTGTTGTTGTTGTTGTTTTAAGCTCTTTTCTTTTCGCGTTTCCCTTTTGTTCACTTCTAGATGGATACATACTGGTCGGGATTGGATATCATCATAGGCATGAATGAGGAGGGGGATAGAAGGATGGAGGACCTGTTGTTTTTACTTTATGAAAAATACGAGATTATGAAGTTGGATGGGCATGGATTCGGGATTCTTGGATGAACTGCGGTGGGCAGGTGAAAGGGAGGGGACGGAGGAGTCTTCACTGTAATTATTTTCGGTTTAGAGAGAGATTTAGAGGGGTGGGGTGAAGGGTGGAGGGTGGAGGGTGGAGGGTTGATTGGTGAAGAGGTATTTGCTGGATGTAGTGCGGGGAGTAAAGGAGGAAATAAGAGGAGGAGATGGAAATACGATCTTTTAATTCTCTGTTCAACTTTCGAGTCCTCCTCAATTGGGTGAACCGACATTTCATTCCTTCGTTGCGTCGTATCTAATTTTCAACGGTCGAAAAATGTTGAGAAAGGAACAGGAGTCTAGGGAATACTTGCTTGGGATGCTCCATAACATCACATAATTGAAAGCGAGGCATGCATGGCCTGGAGATGAGAACATACTTACTGCAATCTCAATCTCAATCCTTCGCTTTCATCCCCCCTCCCCTCCCCCCTTCTCTTCTCTCATATTCACATAGTGCAAGTATAAAAATAAAGTATGGCTCCGTACGTTCGGGTTCGGACACACCAGACGATAAGTAATATCTATTGTACCTACATCTCACTTTCTCATCTCACACCTCCTTGTCCTACCCTGTGCTATCCTTCTCTAGAGATACACACTCTCGAGAATAAAGATACTTTTTAATAGACTATCGATCGAGAGAATGGAGATCAACAAGATTCTTTCAAAATCAAGAACATCCATCGCCCGCTGTTTAAACTTAGTGAAGAGAGTCTCAGCAATAAAGTGTAGTAATAAATAGTTTCTGCTGTACAAATATTAATTTAATCATACAATGAAATAAATTCAATTCCATAACACCAGACGGTCTAGAGCAAAGCGCTTACTCCTATTACTGCCCCAGGAAATACTGTATTCATCAGAAGAAATCTCCATCCTTGAAGAGTAGCAAGTGCTTATTTTTGGTTAATCTCGACATGTGCGGGGTAGTAGAGCTGGAATGATGATATGATATACAATAATGCAATAGTTAGAGCCGTGGCCATTTAAAAAGAGGTCATGACAGTTACAGTTGTATTCCCACGCCATACCAAGAGCAGATCCACGCCCGAGTAGATGACAAAGTGAAAACATGAAAAGATGTACACCCGCCCCTACCTACCCACAAATAGCCGTAGCTCAGCAGAAGACAACCGTGAGATAGATGACAACCAATTCGGCCAACCTTGCACAGCATTTTACGTGATAGCATAAATACCACTCAGACTAAATCCTCTCTCAAATGGCGCTCTCAGATCCTCACATTGCCCCAACTCATCCTCCAGACTAAATATTCGACTCCGCAGCATACGGTGCAAGACGCTGGAAAAGCTTCAGCACCTCACACCAGATAACGAATTCCTCTTTTTTAGAGAAGATAAAGCACATCCGCGCCACCCGCGATTCACGAGAAGAAGAAGAAGAAGAAGAAGAAGAAGGAAGAAGTGACGAATAGATACCGATTGAAAACGACAGGTATCCCGCTCTGGAAGGGTATGCACCAGTCACCACGTTGTTCACGGTATAGAGATCAAAGCTCTGTCCTGCCTCTAAATTCGGTGGCGAACAGAGAAGGACACTATATCGTAAGAACCCGTGGTACAGCAGACAGATCGAGATAGGGCTTTCGTATTCGGTTACTAGGGTTATTGTTGTGAGGCTGAATAGCCTTGGGGGCATGAAAGCGCCAATGTTGATGGTGCGCAAAGGATCTCTGGACATGGCGAGTCTAAATGCTGAAGGTTCGTCTTTTCGCAAAGTAATGCCACCGAAAGGTCCACTGGGCCGGAAAAATGCAAGAATCTTAGAGCTGGAAGAGATCTCGAGGAATTTGGGCCCGTGTAATAGTAGCAATACCCTGAGAGCAAATGCCAAAAGGGGTCCCATGACACGACTATTAGGAACAGTATCGGCAGGTAAGACGTGGATCCAATTGGATTGCTTGCGTTTGGTCCCTGACTGCCAAAGTTCCCCGCCAGGGATATACTCGGCAATTTGGAGATTCAGCTCTCTAATGTCGTCCCAAGACCTAATAATGACCCAGTCAAATTGATCCGGAACGCCCAAGATATTGCTGATTGATATTCTGTAAAAGTTTGGCGATGTACCTTCCGAGACTTCCAACGTACAATCCTCGCTGGCGCTCAAGAATGGCCTAGTAGACACATGAATCATCCTATTAAAATCCACCGCTGTTGAATCACGAAAGGTCTTCTTGGAGCCCGAAGCAGATAATTCAAGTAGCGAATACCAGATTGAAAGGTCGGTCATTTTGTCATCTCGTACGCTTTTGGATTTCAAATTATTCCTTGAAAAGCGAATCAATTGGATCAGGTCAGACACCATCGAGTCTTTGGCCTGCTGTTCCAATGGTCCGTCTATCTTGCTGTCCAGGAATTTGCACCATTGTCGTTCTACTTGCTCAGGACTTATGCGACAAGCCATGGAGACACTGCTTGTATTATCGAGGCGTAACTTTTCTGGTTTGTTAAGGTCGTTTCGTTCGAACTCGTGACAGACATCGCTTCGGGAGCTTTGTCGTCGTATATTTTGCGCAGCGACTCTTGTATGCTAGCCACATCAACAGATGGTGGCCTTTCGTGGACATTCAGGTCGGGCTTCCACGTATCCAGGTCCTCGGAGGAATTATCTTCAAGAAACAGTAAGTTGGTCTCATCGGGTCTCTGGCCTGTCGCCCACTTCTTCGTGCATAACCTGGCACTTCGACAATAATCATCGTAGTCCTCGAGAAACTTCATCGCAATCTCTGGCACCAACGGATCTTCAACATCGGGTGATGCCAGAAGTCCGCATAGAGCAGTCAGGAGTGCTCCCAACGACCATTTGACCTGTTTCGAATTGCGCAAGAACCACGCAGCCGACGGGTCACCGACAGGAACTGTGCTGAAGCCTGCAGAAAGTATCGCGTTCCATTTATCTTTGTAGTCAGCGCATATATGCCCTTGAGGCGAGATGTTGGGATGGTAGATTTTCGTGTGGAATCTCATCAGAGGCGGTCCATGGGGATCTGTGACTGAGAGCTTGACGGTGATCCAGAAGATGCCTCCTTCATAAGGAGTCTCAGGTGGCCCTTCGATGCTTGCTAACACTCTGTCCAGGCTGTCATCGATAGGGGTGGCGCTGACGAATGGAACTTTTCCAGTTCGAATGTCCCGAAGCTCCAGAAACATGCGTTTGGCGGCAGACGAGCCACTATTTGCATGCGTAATGATCTTTCCTGAGTTGTTGATCCAGCGATCTGAATCTTCTTCCTTCGTCTTGTGTAGCTGCTCCCCGTAATGAACGTCTCCCATTTTGAAACTCAAAGCTGCCCTCGGCTTGGCTTGGCCGAGTAGATCACTTAGGAGGCGTTGATTTTGAGGCACACCTTTCGAGAAAACTGAGCTGGAGGGATCGATCTGAGAAAGGTTCTCCAAATCATGCTTCGGGTTGAGATCTAGAGTGTCCAGAGTCGCATCTACGTCTTGTGCTGAGTCATTCGACACGAAACTGCACATCCTCTCCTTTTGAACACACCTGGCGCAAGCTACATTGAGGCCATTGGATACACATTTGTAATGTTCTTCAAGACACTCAGCACATGAAGCTGCTGGCTTTGTCCTTTCTTTTTGACGACGTAGTGGTGGCGCCGGACGGCTTCTCTGAGGGTCAACCTCGGCGGATGCAGAAATCACTGATAAACTTGCGTGATCCTTGATTGACCGATCTGCAATTCCTGACGGTCTTGTCTTAGCAGTGACAAACGAACCCGTAGTCGCTGTCACTACAGAGCATGTAAAGATCGTCTCTCCACTTGGACGCTCGAAATAAGACCCGGCAATATCAAGCAAACACTGGCTAGCTGTATCGGACACCACTTGCTGGGACGAGCTGTGTCTTGAAGATGCGTCGCGGAGAAGCCTGAGGCTGCGGGTATCAGAAATACTTTCAATCTCCTCGCGAAGTCTTGCGTGCTGCTGTTCGAGTAGTCCCAAAGATACTGTGATGCTCTCGAGACCATCGACCAAATCTTTGAGTCGACTAATCTGGTTTTCGAAAGTTGGGGCATTGTGAATGGCCAATTGAGTAACAGTCCATGAGGTCAGATCTTTCTGGTCCTTCCGTATCCGAGATTTGAATCTCTCGAATGAGCCTTTGAAGATGTCGAGACCTCGGGATGTTGGCAATTCGGAGCCTTGGGGAGTGGGCTTCAATCCGATTCGTTCATGCACTCGCCCAGCTTCGTCCAGTAAAGACTTTATGAGTCTCAGGAACTCCTCCACTCGAGGCTTGATATCTTCACGATCGAGATTCTTGTCATATCGGAGACGGCGGCCATCATGAGGACTTGCAACTAGACCCACCGACTCTCCCCAGAGCCCAAACCGAGTCCGCTGCAAGGAGAACTAGTGAAGTACAGTAAGCAACACTTCGAACAAGGATATCGACCCAAATCTTGCCAGGGCACATAGCTGCTCGTCGTCTTCAGTGAAGTTCTCGCTCGTAATCACGATATTAAACCCTTCGATGCATATCTTGAACAAGGCTACCGCGCTGACATCTCTCGGCGCTGAGTCTGCAGCCTCCGCCGCCATGTCTGCTCCGATCTCTTGCATCGTTCGTCTAACAAGTCGCTTTCGGAACGCTGGACAAACCAGATTGCCAGAAGTGTGATAACGTTCCTTGTAGGATCATCATCATACAAGAAGATGTGGTGTTTTGTTGCAGAAGTAACGAGGCTGTGATGGCGTGAGGCGACTGAGGTTGTCGATGATGGGGCTGTGTGCCTGCGTCCTCAGCCCCGTGACCTTTCAGCCAGCTTCATGTTCCATTGGACGAGAAGTGCCACAGCCGTGCCAAGCATCGAGAGATCCCCAGGTTTGTGGTTCGCACGGAGAGTTGCATGCAGGAGAGTTGTGTTTCATGTTTCGCGAGCGGCAGGTGAAGAAGTGTTGTTTTGACAAACGAGCATTGAGGGATGTGACTTGGAGAGAGGAGCCGATGCAACCTCGCGTGCATCTTATTCCCCAGGGTTGAGGCCAGGCTCCCTAGCACTTTCCAACTGGAGAACGCAGAGGTAAATCTGACACAAAGGAGGAGCAGAGGAAGAGGCAAGAGCATATATGTGATGAGATTTGACCGAGATCAGATCATGTTGGATTAAGACTTCTATTAATAGTTCCCCTTCCATGCTTGTGCATTTTGTGTTTTTTGTTACCCCTGTTGGAGATCCCAGTCTGAGCCGCCTGTCAATAATCTCCGTGAGATTTGACAGTTTGAAACGGGAGTCTGCTTTGGGGAATGCCCACCTTTCGGCGACTCGTTCATCCCAAGATGGCCTTCCAACAGCGTAGTGGGTCGTGGATCATCCCCACCTTCGGAGTACGGCTTGACTGTTCATCTCAAAATCCGCCATTCCTTCAATTCTCATGGAATGAAAATTGCTGTAGTAGACTTCAGGTCTTCTCATCCTCAAGGAGGAAACGTCAACCAGAAGACTGGTCGGTAATCGGCTGGTCGTAATTAGTTGTCCTCCGCGTACTGTATATCGAGGACCATTCCAAGACCGTTAATATATTATCCTTCGTTGCCGGCCACGAATCGCTGACTGAAGGTTTTCCGAGGCGTAAGTGTATTATTGTATTAGTGTACTCGTAGATCCCGTCCTCATCCCGAACTTCTCGGCCTGATCCCAACACCTCTCGCGAGAACCTGCTCGAATTGACTGACAACATATGGAGGAGGACCTCTGGAAGAAGTCACATATCGTGAATCTTCTGACCGTACCGCCCATCCTAAACTCCTGGGACCTCGAGGCATCTCTCCTTCACTGTCCCAAGTCCATGGCTCCCATGCATCTTCATTAGGCAGACTATCCACCGTCATCATAGCTTGCTGCAGCGCTTCCAAATCCCTCACACGTTGAGGATCCTCCTGCCTCCTGTTCTCAAGCTCGATCCCCGTCATCGTTTGGGTCCCATACTCGGACCCGGGCTCTGGCTCGATATACCAAGGCTCAGTCGTCCAAGGCAAGCCGTCTTCACCAAGGCGAAATTGTGACGGAAGTGGTGGAAGTGGTCTCTCTAGTCTATCTTGTATCCCACCTATGGGCATACTAGAAGTGTGCTGAAGTGAACCAAACTGGTTGAAGGTGCCCATGGAACTGACGGGGCTAATCTGGCTGATTGATTCCGAATGGTCAGATAGAGATGGAGGAGCCGAATTTCCTCTTTCCCGACTGTTGTGTGTTCGGACGGACATCCTCCTCGGCTGATATTCTTCATATTCTTGCGGCCGACTATACTGATATTGCTCGTTGTAGTAGCCGCCAGCTCCTGGCATCAAAATAGAAGGATGCGGTCCTTCAAAGTCTGTTTCTCGGGGCCGTTGATAATGATCCCGTTCCTGTAACAGATGTTCCTCCTGCTGCCGACGCTGTTGATGTAACCTCTCTTGCATCCGTCTCGAAGTATAGGCCATCGAAGCCGTATGTGGCTGACCACGATTGGAAAAGGATACCCCAAACTCGACACTGACGAAGATTCCCGGCGCAGGTACTCGGTTCGTCCGGTGTCGAGGACGGTGTGGCTCCCAGTTCGCCATTGTTGTTTAGTCTCCAGCGCTGGAGTCGCTCGAGTCCAGAGGCGGAGGGTTTGCGAGATAACTGAGCCGTACTGGCTAGGAGAGAACTGAGGGGACGTCAAGATTTAAAGGAGATCTCAAGACCATCACCAAGAACCGAGGCCCGCCAGACTAACAATGCCACCCAGTACTGCGGGAAGTCGAGTGATATAATTCGGTCGTACAGAAACAAAATGAAACCGGACACCACAGATCGCACAGGCAAGGGTACTTCGCCCGGAAACGAGACTCGAGCTTTTGCACTCTTACGGTACTCTAGACCGCACTTGGGAATTGGTGACAAGGCTATGGCTAGGTACAGATGCGGTATGGAGGAAACAACGAAGGATCAGATGGGGCTGTGCATCCCTTGACTCCGAACAAACAAATCACCAAAGCGCGCGCGATGACCGATGCATCAGTGGAAATGAATCTGGAAATTGCTCCTGCTCTTCAAACACGGGCTCGGCATGGGGTCGGCGAGACTGACAACTGATGATTGATGTGCTGTGCTGTGGTGATGCTGACGATGCTGAATTGTTCATGATGTTGTAAGATTTTTGAGGAGGAGGATGAAGACGAGAAGGGCTTGAGGAGAACCAAGAGCTGGCACAGATAGTGTTTGTTACAGCAGCCCGTGCCCTGTCGCGTGCCCAGCTCAGCCTATCCAGTTACCCGAGCACCTGGAACGCCACCCGTAGATCTGGAAGCTTTGCTGTGCTCGTTTGTTTATTTTGGAGGATGACATGCCCTTTCCCTTGTCCCTTACGGACTCCTGATCACCACAGGGGAGAGTGTCGAATGCGGAATTAGTTACTGTGCCGCATTCGGCTTGACCTGATCCAGATCATGTTTTCGTCCGTGGCGGGTCTCTTTGACTCTGATATAAGACAGAGGAATGGTACCAGTACATAAATAGTCAATTGGCAGGAGGCAAGATGGCTGCGGATGGCGACAAGGGGCTCGGCAGGCTTGCTCTGGACATAAATCACAGTCAATTATAACAGTACATTGTCTTATATGATGAAGAGGAGGAGCCATGTAGCTCTGCTTGCTTGCCCTTCATAAAATTAATTGGCAATGGAGCATCAAAGGATTCGATGGCGGAGCTTACTCCCCTTCCCCCCCCCCACCCAACTCGTTCTCTAACCTCTCTTCATTTAATCTGCTTCGCATTCACAGACAAATTCAGAAAATTCAGTTCATAGTAATTACAGTTCGAAAGTCAGAAGGATTGTATACTGCAAGGTTGAACCCAAGTCATCATCATCCTCATCCTCACGGTCGCAGTGCAGTCTTCGTACATAGGTTGGAGCCTCGCTTCACGATGAGGCCGGCACTGCCCAGAACTTGTACGTCAAACCCAGTCAGCAGACCGCAAAAAGTCCCACCCAGGGGCTCGGGATGCATAAAGGAGTAAGTGGATTTATGCTTATCAATACTCCGGTTCGAGCTACGTACCGCGTCAATATTATTCCTCAAGTATTGAAATGATTCAAAAGATGCATGAAAGGTAATAAGGTGGACTTTGGGCTGATTTCTAGAGTTACCATTCCACACCTTCCCATCAGAACCTCCACTAACAATAACCGTCCCATCACTCTGAAGTGTCGTCACAGCATTGGCATGTGCATCCACCCTCCACACCTCAGTATAATCATCCAGAGACCAAGAAAAAATCCTCCCACCAGAACAAGCCGTTACCAAACTCTCACCCGTGAATTCCAGCACACCGACTAAACTGCCATGTCCACCTAAAACAGCCTGGCAAGTCCTGCAAGTCACATTTAGCCAAACCAAGCCAAACAAGTCAAAAGTAGGAGTCCAGTACAGTCCAGTACAGTGAGATTTTACATACCCCGAAATCGGATCCCACACCCTAACACTCCGATCCAAACTCCCCGTTGCAATCCTCTCGCCATCAAACTTCACAGCATACAATTTCTCCGTATGTTCTCCCAGAACATGTAAACACTTCTTCGTCACCAGATCCCACAGCGCGCATCTGAGTCGTAACTAGCAGACACTGCGATGTTATCTTTGACTGCGAAATGTCGGATGGTTTTACTGTGCCCTTCTATGATGGCTTCACAGGTCGAGGTGCCAATATTCCCGATTCGGAGGGTGCAGTCTCGGGAGCCGGAGAGGACTTGGGAGGGTGAGACGGTGGAGATGCAGCGGACTGTGTTAAGGTAGCCGGAGAGGGTTGTTTTCTTTTCTCTAGTTAGGTTAGGGGTCGTTAGTCGTTCCTCTCAGGGCCGGAACTTTCAACCATTGCTCTCAACCCAAGGTCTCCACTCCTTTATCCACCACCAAAAGAAAGGACAGAAAGAAAGAAAAGTATGAACTTTCAAACCCTATACATGGTAGATACCCTAAGAGAATAAATAGTACATAAAAACAGTCACAAACTCCCCACCCACCAAACCCCAACCAAGCAATCCGTCCCCCCAACAGCAACCCACTCCTCCTCCTCCCTCCCCTCCTCAAACCACGTATCAACAGCACAAACACCACCCCTCTCACCCCCCTTCAAACTCCTCTCATTCTTCCCTCGGTATCTAAAATCCTCACTGTCCCATCGTCGAGCGCGACGAAGATGTTGCGGGGTGTGGTGTGTAGAGTTACTGCGTGGGTTGAGTTGATGGTTTGGGTGCTGAGTGGTGGCATTGTGGTGGTTTGAGGTTGGTGATTTTGGTGATGGGTTATGAGGTTCATCAACAAGGGAAGATAGGCTTTGGTATTTAAAAGGGTATTGCTTTTGTGGTTGCATAATATTGAAGTGTTTGGGCAGCTACTGCAGTAGCGAGGATCGACCATATGCGGAGGTGGGGTGAGATGCTGAAAACACAGCCTCGTTTAGCTACCTCTAAAATTATATATTGTCTTCGCTTCGCAAATGGACTTGACCATTGGGGAGGTATGTTCTTTCAAGAGCAAGTATTGATATATTGAACTGATTCAATGTCAGAAAGAACGCGTTCTATAGTACAGTTTGTACTGTAAGTCTTCTCCCCGGACCACCCCAACTGCCAACATCTCAACGACAAAAACAGCACTCCCAAAAACTACAAGTGTAAAGAGGAAAGGGTGTCTCCATCTCTAATCCCACCATAAACGGTACAATAATCCATCACTTAGCCGTCCCAGAAACTCCCCTCTCCGCATCACCATCACTCGCCTGGTTCTTCACCCCCTCAACTCTCCCCTCCTGGTGCGTCTCCCAAAACTTCTTATTCATATTCCTCCCCTTCAGTGCCCCCGAGATATCAAACGGATCGAAGAACGTCACCAGAAACGGTCTCTTATCCAGATATCCCGGGCCCTGAATCTCCGTAACCCCATCCTCCGCAAGATAAATCGTGTTATCTCTCGGAATGAATCGCATCGGATGGCGGAAATTCAGAAGGAAGGTGTTGATAATCATGAGGACGCCTTCGAAGACCCAGAAGAACCACTCGTAGCGCAGGAGAGGGGATAGATCGCTGTCGCGGTGGATGTTGGTGAAGTTGAGCTGCGAGACGGTGAAGTACTCTACGGTGCGGTAGATGGTGCGGACGCCGATCAGGGCGGATGAGATGTACAGCGTGACTAGCGCGGCGTGGAGGTTTGCAGGAAGGAGGTTGGCTCTTTTGCATCTGTGGTGGAAGAATACTGCTAGGACGACGAAAGCGCCAAGGATTGCGAGTTGGAGGACGAGTGCGGATTTGAGGAGGTTCTTGCCCATGTTTTGTTTGGATTCAGGAAGGCTTGTGTTGGCGACGTAGGCGGCGCCGTTGCCGTTCAGGGCTTCTACAACGGCGGAGAGGGCGCCGAAGGTTGTGAGGACTCGGCCGGGGTGGATCGGTGAGTGGTATGGGATGTAGTAGAGGATTCTGGATAGGATGAAGTAGTTCGATAGCTCGTAGATGGGTCTTTGAGTGTCAGTATTGGTAGTATCCCAATTCGAGGGGAAAGAACCTACGGCGCAGCATAGATGAAAACAAGACTTGCGATGAAGATATTAAGGTTGTCGTAATCAAAAGCCCCGATTTCTCGAAGGATATAGCCGATGACGAATAGGAGAGCCGACCAAGGTAGAATACCAGAGACTTTCCAGGATTTGTAGTGTCTAATTGGAGTGTCAGTCAACTACTTCTCTCTGGGAGAGTTCGCGTTACTTACATACATTGCCAGGCATGCCAAATTCCCGAAACGAGGAATAAAAATGCCCAGATGACAGGGGCTACTTTGTTTGGGGCATAAAACCACAAGCTACCATCAACTTCCAAGTGGTTAGCAAAGTCCAGGACAATGTATCCGATTCCAACGAACCGTATTTTCCGTCCTCCATTTTACGCTGGCTCTGTTTTGTTTAATTCAAACTGATTGTTGTATTTGGAGATCAGACAAATGCGAAATGCAGGTATCTTCGAGGGACAGTCGTCGCTACCAAATGAAGGCAATTTTTGTTGTCCACCAGAAGAAGAACAAGAAAAGGCAACCTTCGGTTAATGCGTTTTAATTCTCAGAGAGTACATCAAAAGAATCTATAAAACAACGCGAATAGCGATAATATATAGGAATTCTCCAATCCCCATGTCTCAGCAAACCGTGGCAGCCCTTCCCGCACTGTGTCGCCCTGCCGTGTTGAATGCGAAGATGCCTGCACATTCCAAAGCCGCTGATTGGCTGTCCTTGCCTTCGCGGCCCAGCATTCAGCCAATGCTAATTGTATTGACAACAACCCAACCTTGAGCTTAAAAGAACCTCAATCATCCCTCCGATCCCTTTTATTGCTGCCTGGCAGTGCCTCGTCGGAGGTGCCAATTTCAAACAATGGGGATTGGTGGTATTACGGGTGAGCGCACTACGACTTTGAGGGGTTTCTCTTGGTGGAGGCGTAGCTGACCACCTATCTCATGCTCAGAACATTTGCAGCTGGGAGGATCACAGCCGGGCGAAGAGCAGCGACACTGTGAAATGGGTCATCTCATGATCGAACAATCCATGCATCTTTGCGCTCCTTCGATGCTGCCAATGGTGAAGGTTTTTGAAGCCAGATTGGGATGTCAGACGGGATAATTCCACAACCGAGGATCTGGGCTGAGATCGTTTGTTTCGTGACTTCATGTGATGATATGATTGGTGGATGGGACAGACCAATGCTAGACGGATACGATTAAGCACTTTAGGATTGATTGACAAGCTTCTAACATCTTGAAGTCGCAATCATCATGGTTTTCCGGGAAGCTTTCGTCCGGATTCGCTACCCCTTTTGTGGGTCGTATTTTGACTCCAGATTGGGACGGAAGCGAGAATCGGCTGGGACTGAACTAAACACAGGAGTTTGGAGCCAGAAGTAGTTACTGTGCAAGAGTGTTAGTTTCCTTGAAAGCTTATCCAAAGCATCAATTGGAACAAGATCCACTCTAGTTTTGAAGTCTAGTGCACTCTTGGTTCTGTCGAGTTCCTCCACCCACCCTTATACTTAGCATTCTTACGTATCTCGGTGGATGGATGGAGCTCCGTGCAGCTTCTTCCTTACAAGTCAAGCTCAGGTCTGGGTCGGCTTTCGAAGATAGACCAAGGAGATCCCCTTGCAGGTTTGTAAATATGACCGAGGCTTCCTTTGAAGCAAGATGTAGCCCTGCTCAACCTGTGGCACGGTGTCACATCGTCCCACCTTAAAGGTCTCTCTCATCAAGTCCCACGAGTAGTGCCGGACAGTCTGTATCTTCCGTTCTTGCTCTGCGGCACTCGACTCGCGTATTTCCCGAGAAGCCTCCAGATGCTTCTCTGATAAAACTTGCTCCCATTATTCGAAAGGGGAAAATAGCTTTGTTTACACTTTTACCCCAGGAGTCGGCCTGCAAAAGCGAGGAAATGTTGGTTACCAATCGCCTCCCTCCCATGAGCCGGGTTTTAATGCATGATTCCAACCAAACAACACAGCTGCTCTTCATACTAGCCGGCCAAGGAGGTCTCGACTTCCCACCACACAGCACGAGACTTAAGAACCTTCTCCAGACCTTTGGTTTCTTTTTGTGTGAACTATTACCTCGCAGACCTGGAAACAGCCAAACTCGTATAGAGATACTAAACGCCGAATTTAAGCTAGGTATTTGGCTTTTTGCGGTTGGAGAAGTATCGTGGGCGATGTGGTTTGGACTTGATGGGAAGGATAAGATGTAGAAAGACCTTGATTCCGTGGCAAGGTTCGCGCTGCAGCCAACAGGGATCGAAATAACCTCAAACCCATAGCGATTAGGCTAGCTATTCGAGCCTCGGCTTAGTCAGCGAGCCTTGCATTTCTAAACACGGCCTGGAATTCTACTACAGCAACCGCACCCACCGTTACGCTGCTTATGCTTCCCTCCCCCTACCGACGGCGAAACGTCGTCGCACATAATATTACGGTATGTTAACACCACGGTGGAACGATCCCCATCCGCCGATCATCCCTTATTCTAGCAAGCCTCATCGCAGCCTTCACCCCGCCTCAGCCTCGCGAGGGAGAGGAACGCAGCCTCATAGATATTCTACCACCAGAGTTGTCCAGCTTCCAAACAGCTTTGCACCACCAACACTTGCAAACTGGCAAGAGTTCCCATCTCTACCAGGAAAATCGAAAGCAGTACCGATCATTAACCCACAAACCGGTGCAGCCCATGCCAGCCTCAGCTCAGTACAGGAGCAACCCGCCAGAACTTCATCGCCCCAAGGATGTCATACTGGAGGAGAATCTCTTTGCAATAATGTTACAGACGGGAAGACTGGGCGTGGTCCAGGTGTACTGCGAGATCCTTCAGCTGAAGGCAGTGGCCATGCATTCGACATATATGCACGCCCTTTCGTCCCGGAAGCTTTTTTGATCATCAATGAGCTCATACCGCCCGAGGGACATGACATTAAGACTCGAGGTGTCAAAAAGATTGACGTGGGATTGTATGTTGGTCGTTGGATGGGCTGGGGGTTTCTCCCAGAGATACCTTTGCCTATCACATCTCCCATGACCGCACCCTTCCATTTGGTGGACGGCGTTATGCAAACCGACTACGAGTCTTACTTCCGATTTCACCTAGACGCAGAAATTCAATCTCAGAAGCTTGAAAACGAGACATACGCGCTATTCGACCATGGCGTTGAGGGCAAATTAACGCATGATGTTCTTGGCTTCACAACCTGTGCCATCAAAGTCCCCGGCCTCCAAGAGAACAGTCCTTATGTTGAGGAGGATGATGTACTTGAATTTCGGGAGCTCATCCACGACTCGTCAGGGAGGTTACTCGGAATGGATAATTGGATTTCTCAACTGCGTCAATTTTACGGAAGTAAGCCTTGGCCGCAGCAATGGAGAAGGGAACCAGCACCTGGCTGGACAAGCTTTATCTACCATGCTCGAGTGGCGGCTATTAAAAGGAAGGATAACACGCTGATGGTTAGATTTGACGAAATTCCGGACGCATGGCGTGGCGCTCCTCCCAATTTCCTACGGTTCAACATTCAATTTCCGGTCCCCATAATACGATACGAGCCAATGATACAAGCTTTGCCAATCATTCAAGAAGTCTTGAGAAATTCTAGCACAAGCAGATATCAACTCGCAGGAAGTGTGGAATGTCCTCCCAATACCCCTTGGATCCAATCAATGCTTTTCCCTGTTGAAGCAGATTGCAATGAGCAAACAAAGCTCAACCCCGGAAACTTCAAGCAGGCATTCTTCGATCGGCAGCTCAACTGGGAGCAGAAAAAAGCAATTGGAAGCATTTGCTCGAGTGACTATGGGGTACTTCCATTTTTGGTGTCTGGGCCTCCTGGCACCGGCAAGACAAAGACCTTGGTTGAAGTTGCTTTACAACTAATTAAGAATTCTGATGGAGGCTGTCACGTTCTGTTCTGCGCACCATCAGATCAAGCAGCAGATATGATTGTGCAACGAATCAGTTCTTGTTTCAAGATTGGTGAAGTACTGAGGTTGAATCGGTCATCACGCCCATTTGCTGAAGTGAAAGGAGAAGTGCTGCCATATTGCTGGACTTGCGACAATAAGTTCGATCTGCCAGATTTCCGACAGCTCATGGCTTGCAAACTTGTGATCACAACATGTCGGGACGCCTCGCTGCTCCTCTATTCGCGAGTGTCGAACGTCGACCTTATCGCTGCTGAATCTGGCCTACGTTGCGGTATCAATCCAGACGCTGCTCCACCTGCTCTTGAACTTCACTGGACAGCTCTAATCATCGACGAAGCCGCTCAAGCCATGGAGCCAGAAGCGCTGATTCCTCTTTGTGTCGTTGCACCTCCTGTCGACTCTGCCAAAATCAAATCCGTGCCCTTGGTCATTATGGCGGGTGATGAGCACCAGCTCGGCCCACGTACCTCCCTACCTTCATCACCTTTAAAGACCTCGCTCTTCGCACGACTTTTCGCCCGATCAGTGTACGCTGACCATGTGCTTTCACGGGGAAAGGCTGGAGAGCGACCACCACATGTCCTCAACAAATCCATGCTTCCCATCGCCCGTCCGGCTTTTGCAAACCTGATCCGGAACTACAGATCACATCCTGCAATTCTTGCCGTCCCCTCGTCATTGTTCTACTTCGATACCCTCGAGCCCGAGGCTGCTGACACAGATTGTTTGGCTTCTTGGTCTGGATGGCGGGGGCGTAAATGGCCGGTGTTATTTCACAACAATGCTTCCGGCGACAGTATGGATTTAAAGGACGGAGCATGGTGCAATGCTGGCGAGGTTCAAATCGCATGCAAGTACGCTGCTGAGCTGGTCAATTTGGCCCATGTAAAGGAAGAAGATATATGCATCATGTCTCCTTTCAATGCTCAAGTCGTACGTCTACGGCGTACTATCCGGGAGAAGAATTTTTGGAAGATTGACATCGGCCCCACGGAAGCCTTCCAGGGCCTTGAGCGTAGCGTTGTCATCCTCTGCACCACTCGGTCTCAGCAGCGATTCGTGGAAAGCGACAAGAAATCTAACTGGGGAATCATCGGCATGCCAAATGCTATGAACGTCGCGCTTACGAGAGCTAAGTTCGGGTTGATCGTGATTGGGAAGAGGGACGTACTTCATTTGGATCCCAAATGGAGAGCATTTTTAGAATTCTGTGACCGAAATGGTTTGGTGGCTGGCGAGGATAATAGACCTGTGCGGGGTAGGGCAAACAACGAGTCGACGACCAGGCTTGAGAAAGTCCTTTTGGCGCGGGAGGAGGAACCAACAGAGTCGAGAGTCTTGAAGGTTGTGAGTCAGGAAGATGAGATGTGGACTTTTGGAATGCAGGCTGCTTTGGATGCAGGTAGTTCGGATGATTATGACGAGTCTGATCATGAGGAAGAGAATGATGGTTATGAGTACGGCGATGACGATGACGAGAACGAAGAAGGTTGAGATAACCGTATAGTACTTCAGGTGGAAGGAATGTGTTGTCCTAGGCTGGCTTTTCTTGCTATCTAGGGGCAAAAGCACGGGTATGGATCTCCGTACGGGAACCTAGCAAGACCTGTATGCGTACGCATTATGAAGGAAAGAAAATAGGTCTCGAGGGGAAAGCTCAGGGACTCAATAAGCTAGCCGAAGTCTTGATAGGGATTTTTTTAACGAGCCCGGGTTTGGCATCTGAAGAAAATAAAATTGATGGAAGTTGGAAAAAACAACTCAAAAAAGGAATGGTGACTATTTCAGACTACCTTCGGACAGCGTTGGATATTTCTCAAGGAAGGATACCTGTTTCAGGTTACCTCCCAACAGCATTAGATGTGTTTTTGTAGACGAGATACCACATCAGCGAATCAGGCTAAACCCCCTTAATCCGTTTCTGCGGATCTGTGAATGGCATTTACCGAATGTCTGTTTGTTATACAATTGGTAGGTATCTAGTCTACTCTTACCCTCCTCGGTAATCTTTATATGTCTTCAATAATGTGATTCGACCGCGACACTAGAAGGAACACATAAGAATCAGCCTTCTTACCCTATCACCTATACTGTATGTAATCTCAATTTCATACGTAGCTCCTCGAAGGTAATCAAGTGATCAATCTACTACTTACGGTGTACATTGTACAACACCGAGAATAAGAATACATGTCTGTAAAAATCTTAATCAAATTTCTTATCTATCTCTCGGCTTGCCATGCCGTTCTCTTCACGACGAGCCCTTTTCCCATTCTATGCCACATAACTTATGTGACATAAGTAGACGTGGATTAAAATTACAATTAGCTTCTTGGGCAAGCACAAGGTGTTTGTTTGGTTTTGCTTAATCTGAGCTCGCTGTCTGCGTGTCTTTGCAGGACTGGAATATTCTTCCAATTGCTAGTCGCTGAATTTTACATTTAGTATTTTAGAGACTGGGGTGATGGATGCAACAGGGTAGGAGACTATGAGTGCCTCTGTCAGCACAGCACAATCTCCATGAATGATCACCATTCTCATTCATTCAGGTTTGCCGTTTAACTGCTACGATATCAGATCAGATGCTTATATACTTATCATTTTTATATATAATCTTAGAGCATGGATTTTACTACCATGCATAGCCTCCTGTACTCACTTCCTACTTCCCATATCCTTCCTCTCCCCTTTTTCTTCTTCTTCGAAAACAATCCCCGACAACTAACCTCCGAACTTATACCAGCTCTAACAACAAGACGAGAAATCCCTACCCCAGCCCCCAAGATAAACGCAAATCACTCTCTCCAACACCACAAGATTCAAGATTCAAGATCAAAGATGATGATGATGACCTAGTGAGAAAAAAAAACCAAGATAGTGAATGAATGTATACATTCATGTATGTATGATATATACAGAAGTATCGTATCAAATCAAACGATCAAAAATCTAGAAACTAAACCGTGAAATATCTAGAACCAAACCATCACCCACACAGTCAATCCAGACTTGGGTGTGTACTAAAAGAATGCCGCACCTGCCATGCCACAAACACAAACACAAATATGCAAACGTATTCACCTCTCGCTTCGCTGCTGATGCTTCTGCCTCGTCAAGGAATTCTTCTAACCATCACAACCCAAGCTGTATCTGTACTACCAAAGTAATCAAATCAACCAACCAACTGTCTGACCAACAAACTAACATGCCATATCAACGATCCAGTCTTTCTTTCATTGAAGAAAAAAGAGCCAAGGCAAGTCAAGTAACAATATGTCGAGATCCGCGTATGTACTCCAACTCCGCGTCGCAATCGCACACATGGCTGCTTGCCTGCGTATCCATTCTGCTCCATCACATCTCCAAGCCCTGATTATCTATCTATCTATCCACTTATCCAGCCATGCATCCATTCATCTACTAACTAAAGAAAGAGAAAACCCCTCCCAACAGATCTACGCCCCCGCAACCTTACTCTCGCTCAACTCCCACCTATCCTCCTGCAAGCCCTTCAAGGCCTCCCTCCCCTCATCCGTTAACTCCGGCTTGCCCAGCGGTGAGGTCGCGCCGACGAAAAACCTAGGCGTCCACTCCGTGCCTGCTTCCTCACGCTCCTTGGCCTTCTCGCGCTGTCGCTCTTCGAGTTCTTGCTTGAGTGCTGTGGCGCGAGAGTATTGCCGCGAGGTGATGGCTTCGGTGACGGAGGACCAGAAACGGAGGGATTCGTTGGGGAGTTGGGCTGCTGGTGGAGGGAGGAGTTTGGGTGCTACGGATAAGGGGGCGAGGTCTATTAGGAGGGTTTGTGCATCCTGAATGCCTGTTAGTCTTGCTGAAATAACATATACAATACTTTAAGAAGATGGGATGGGTGTAAGAAAAGAAAAGGCAAGACATACCCCTTTAGCTCCAAGAGAGAAGTACAACTTCTCTTTCCAGTTCCCTGATATCCGGGCCAGGACGTCTTTGTCTGGGACGTCTTTAATCTTCGTCTTGTTGTCGATCTCGGGATCATAGCGGAATATCACCCCCTCGACTTTATTCTGTGTCTTCCCTAGCCACCCCTCTTCCATGTAGTGCAATATGGTCTTGATTTTCGTTTGCGGGCAAGTGATGAAACACAGATCACCAACTGTCACGCTGAGACTTCCTCGTAGCAAGCCTCCCAAATGGGCTGCTGGGTGGGTGAGCTGGTATTCCTCATTATCTCGCTTTGAAAGTGTGATGAATATCCCCAAGTTGTGCTCCCCAGGAGTGACTTTTATACTCGTGCCTGTGAACTTGGCGGAGATCTGATCGAAGCCTCGGGCCGTGAGGCCTTTCTCAGGACAGTCTACGAAGAAGGCTGATACGGGAGGGTGGTGAGACGTCTGTTCTGTGAGATATGAGACCTTTACAACGCGCCCACTCTTCTCTACAACCTTTGTGTCGGCGGGTGGCGAGGGATTCCGCGAGGCTGCGGGTGTCTTCTTCGATTTGATAGAGGACGCTGCACTTCCAGCCGCAGACTGCATCTTGCTCGCCGTGATGGCCGGAGCGGTATCTTGGACTTCCCAGTTACACTATGCCGCGATCAGTGACCGACTCCCATATCCAACAGTATCTCCAAACCTACCCGGAAAAATTCCCCCAGTGTCGAGTTGTATGGCTTGCATGGTTTCCCCTTCACATATTTCAAGTCTTTGGTAAACCAGAATCGCAGAACCTCCAACATCCTATCAAAGGCATCGTCTGAGTCGCCAATGGCTACGAAGGTGTGCGGCTGGTCGAGGTAGTTCCAGTACTCTAGATTGGGCGTCGGCTCTAGGAGTTGAGACGGTAACGAAAAGCGCACTGAAGCAATATCTGCTACTCCGATAAATCTGCGATTCGAACATTCTGTTAGCACAGTTCTGCTATACTACACAGAGCTTTTGTCTGGGGGCCTCAAATTCTCTGAAACGCCCAGAGGCAAATTTGACAGAAACCCCCGAAGATATAGCGGTGAAGGGGGACAAGCAGGATCAAGCCCTTTCGCTCCTGATTGAAGCCTTACTTTCTCAAGATTCCCAAGAACATCCGCAGCTTCGAGGTATCATCTGGAGGCTTCTCTGCCGTGGCTAAGGCATTATTCGCAGAGGAGTCGGATGCAGAGGATGGGGCGGTGGAGGCGGGGGAGGGCTCAAAGGAGCCTGAAGACGCTGAAGCCATAAGGATACAAAGGGGGGCCGAATAAGAGGAAGGTTTATGCCGTGATCAGGATGGTGATATCGCGATGTGGTCCTGCGTGGGGGAATGGTGGTTGGACGAAGAATGTCTGGTAAGGTACTGACTGGACTGGTGGTTCTTCCAGTTCAAGAACCAAGCCTGGTGACGTTTTAGGAGGCGCTTGCGATAAGGGAGGAGATAGCGGGCCGTTTAGAGTTGTTTAGCGACTCTTGACCTCAACAAAACATGGAGAGCCGCGCAAATGGGAGAGAGGAAAGGGATGATTTCTGGGAAAATAAAGGAGAAGGAAGAAAAGATACGTTTCTGATAATCAAGGAGATCTGTATAATTAGGTTTATTCCTCTGGTTGCAACCTTCACTCAAAATTGGCACTTATTCATCGCTGCCGATACCACCAACTGACTGACTGACTGACCTGAATCATGAAGACCAGGCAAGCACTTTTTAGCGAATCAATGAACCACGGGACCGAGGTCTCAGTTTTGAACCGCTAGTCAAATGACAGACGAAGATGAGGTTAGTATCAGGAAGGTTAAAGCCAGAGATAGACAAGTTGGCGCTCGAGGGAAGCAGACAGTTTATTAAGTTGATGAATTCAACCGGGGGGGGGGGGGGTTTGGAGTTGTAGGACTGGCTATGTCTGTCTTCCGAGGTTCTTGTTGGTCCGCATATCGAGAACTCCCACGGCCTCCCACGGCACGATTTCCCGAATAGCTGGATTATGCTAAGGCCGGTTGGACGATGGGGATGAGCTTCATTATGTAACTCGTTCCACATTCTTCTTCATCTTGTACTGTCTTTTCTCAAGAGTAAATCCTGCTCCATGGCAGAATGAAATCCAGGCAAAGATAATTCGTCATTTCGAAGAGAAGTCGTCTCCCCCCCCCCCAAGTCAACTCGCTAATCGTGGTGTTATCCCCAATTCTCGCTTCATGACTCAAGCAAGGCATCGATCGATCGGAATCTCACCACCAGCTCCCAAACATCACCACACCTTTTTCATTTCTTCCTTTCTTCAGAAACCACAAAGAGGATCGAGGAAATTCAAGAAGAGCCGAATACCAATAATGGACATACTTATAGGTAGGGAGGAGAGAGCGCCACTGTTTAAGCATACGGCACACAGAACTCTACTTGGTTTCCTCGTGGGACTGACTTGACAAACAGCGGGTTTAAAAATTGCAAGGGGACATTTGGCTGGATATAACCTAGTATTTTTTACCCCGGTAGGATTCAGTCCAACGGAGAAAGTGAGGACAAAAGAAAGTAAATTTGCTCATGGACGAACAAATCAACCATAAATCGAAACCGTACCAAGTCGAGAGAGCGAGCACTGTCCCATGGCCGCGGCTCTCACCGTTTGACCGTTTGATCGTTCTCTCCGAGTCGTCGGCACTACTAGAACTGCATGTACAGTATGCCTTACCTTCACAATTCGATCACACCACGCCATCGCCATCCATCTCGTGTCCGGGCTTTTCCTCATCGCACCCAGTGCCGAAATGCCATGGCTCGAAGCGGTATGTAACCCCATCCAACACCAGCACGGTACTGGTAGAACATCCATCACCATCTCGGCATCACCTCTCCATTCGGTATCCTGGCGGCCAGGAGAATGCCAGGTTGGGTTGCGACAAATGGGAACAATAACAATACAATGCGATGCTTATTAGAGGTAATAATGAATGCTCGGGCCCTGCTTTGCGCTACTTTCCTTTGCCTTGCACTGCATTGCAGCGTTACATGCACTACGGAGGATATGCTGCAAACGCGCAGCAGTGATGCGTTTTCACCGTTTTTCTACAAGGTAGAGGAAATACTATCGAAGGCAAAAAAAACATGACTATCTCCCAGGCGGACGTACCCCGACGGATGCAGGGGGTTGGTTGGTAGTGTACCGTCTCCGTCTCTGTGGATCGGTAAGTGAGAGTTTTGTATTGTCCGGGGTGAGGGGGCAGGGGAGATAGATACCTTAGATACAGAAAACGGCGTGAACCTTGAGGTTGAATTGGGCGACGTTCATGGGATGGGGATGGATGGATATCTAGGTAGGTAGGGAGATTTATTTTTGGGGTTCGGTTCGTCCAGTCGGGGGGATAAGTGGCGAATAAGTGGCGAAACAAAGGATGGATGAAGAATGGAGTACAGAATACAGAGAATAGATAGAACACAAGGATGAAGAAGATCAGTTGAGATGAGAGACTTTCCACCTTCTAGTGTAGAACAAATGGGGAAAAGAACGATAGAAAGGAAAGCCAGCTCTAGCCGACCGTTGGGGAACTGTGATTGCGATTCGATTGGATTTGAAGGACAAAACTTGGCAACAGGTGGAGGGACCTTTTGGGTGACATCGGTGGATACCCTGCCACACCACCCTAAATTGCGAATTAACCTTCGGAATCGCTGCAATGACGTAGGTGTCAGACCCGACAAATATTTGGCCGCTCGACTCTCGACGATCAGCACTCAATTGAGTTTTTTCCTTTGTTACATTGCAGATCTAGGGGTCCTCTACTTCTCCTTTTGAGGAGAGAAGGAGATATACTTAGAAACATGTGTGTCTGAGCCTCACTTTTACTTCTAGAAAGGTTCAATAATCGCCATTGCATCGGAGTGGGGCGGGGGCTCGTTTCCATACTTTCTGTTCCTGTCGTTGGGCTGGAGAAAATAGAAATTGATACGAACGATAGACAATCTTTACTTCTATCGTCGAGCCCCCCTTCCCTCTGATGAGCGTGGCGAACTTTTTTGGAAGCTTTGGAAGCCATACATGACAGCCGGCCGACTAAAGTAAACCTCGTCGCCTACCAACGGAGTAATAATAATATCAGGGGAAACAAAAAGAGGGGACCCATCCTTAGCCTTGACAAGCTAGACCAGCCCGCCAAAGTAGAATGGCAATGACGTGGTGCTAGAATTTTCCATGCATGGATTTCGGGGCGGCAGTTCAGAGTTCGTGCGTGTGGACTGGACTGGGACGGATGCCATGTCGTGCTGTTAGAGCGGCCTGTGGCTGGAATCTGCAATCTGGACGCAGTGGGAATAGCGTCGCTAGGTTGGATGGACGAGAAAATGCACTCAGGTCTGAAACCATCCACCAGGGCAACAGCAAGCGGTGTGCTGTTTACTCGTGAGCTTGAATCAAAGCTGGTAAAAGATAATGCGCGCAGATTATAATTGTGGTTTGCAAAAGATGGGAAAGGTCAAGTGAAGAGATAGCTTTGTAAAGGAGTTAGGTATTTAAATTGAGCTGAGCTGAGGTGACCTGAGGATGGGCCAGAGCTTCCCCATACTTTGAGGGTCTAGACTCTAGAGCTCCATCGGCCACTTCACTGCGATGAGATTCTGAGCTTGAGGGTGAGACATTCAAAGTAAGGTAAGATAAGGTATCTCTCGTCAATCTCAGGCGCACTTCTAAAATGTTCCAGGCTATGTACTGCACTAGCTAGGCTATTCCCTAGACTCAGATCAAGCACTGGCGATGGTTCTCTCGAGTAGCAGCTGGTACGTTGAGTTGAGTCCCCTTCTTTTCAGGGCCTTCTCTGCAGGTCCGGGCCTGGGATTCGTGCAGCTGCAGGCAATCAATCAATTAAAGGATGGAATGAATGGTAGAGCAAAAAGGTAAGGCATATTACGAATCGGCGATGCGATATCCACGTCAAAAAGACTTCATTAAAATAAAAAAAAGGACTGACTGAATGGCTTCACTACAAAGTACAGGGCACCACAACTCACAGCTCCTCCTCCCTTACCTATCTGCCCCAGTCCCATCAAAGGAAGAAACAGAGCAGACGTAAAAACAACACGGCGATGACGTCAGTGGACGTTGGACCCCAGCTCCGCGACATTCTGCCATACACCCCTGTCAAGAAAAGGCACGGCTTGCATTGCATATCGAACAATCAAAATTAGACCTCTGACAGCCGACCCGGAAGACAATTAATGCGAAGTGAGAACGAGAAGGAATGGGAAACCCCATTCCGAGAGACTTTATCCGGCCTGCTACGCCGTACACGCGCTTCATCTCCACATCCTTCTTGACTTTGAAGGCTCGATCTGACCCAAGCTCGCGAGTGAAGCTCACCCAGAGCGAAGGATGACTTGCCGGCATAACGCTGAGGTGCGCTGTCTAGTCGGTCAGCTGCCTGCTCCCCCAGCTTCCTGACCTCAGGTAACTAATGCAGGTCTTCCTCCATAACATGACATGACATGACATGACCGACTAACAGACTGAGTCGTGGCACAGCATCCTCCAACAAAATTCCATCATCGCAAAAAGTAAAAGTGCATGATAAGACAGACAAGACAGATCGATGCCAAAAAAAAAAGCGGTGACAGACATGTTTTGCATGAGGCTTCCCCTTGACAAGGACCGGAGTCCTGGCCTCAGAGAGGCTTGAAATTGAGGTCGGCTAAATGATTAAAAAGAAAATGAATTGCGTAGATATAATTGTGATATTGATATTGATATTGATACAGGTATTGATAATGGGAATTTGAAAGTTCAAGCATGCAGATAAGGGAGAAAAAAGCTGTGGGGGGGGGGAAGGCAGAGAGACTTCCGAAGAGCCGCGCTGCCGTGTCTTGCCCTGGGCATGCTGATGTGGGGAGGGGAGGACGCATTTTGGAGGACTGAGGTGCGTGGCGATCAATCCGAGCTCGCGGATCTATCTGATGGGATACATTGCAAAATCCATCGTCCACAACTAACCACGAAACAAAGTGCAAACAAACCTCGGGAAGGGAGGGAGGCGTGTCGTTCTTGTAGACTGTGATTGTGATTTTCCCCGGAGTAGAAAGTAAAGTCCGAAGTCATTTTATGAAGCAGCAGTCAAGCAAGCAAGAAGCCGTCTGTTGGTACTAGGTAGGGACTGGACTTGTTGATCACCAGCCACATTTCGCACCAGCCACGTAACGAACGCCACATCTAACGGGAATTTAGGAAATGATCATCCAGGGAAGGGAAAAAATCGAGAATGAATGGACCCATTCCTTTCCGTTCTGCAGTGATGGCATATGTGGCTCAACTGTCCCGTCCCGTCTCACCATTTGCTCCATCTCGATCTTGATCTCCTACTGCAGCATGTCATGGGATTAAATTATTCATTCATTCATGCCGCCCTGCTCCATTTGTGACCAGCCCTGCATTTCGCTTCGGGCCTTCATCGAGATTATGAAAGCCCATTACGAATATGCCTCAGCCAGAGACCGCAATTTCAGTCTGAAATTCCGTTTCCATTGGTGTGGTGTAAGCGAGATGGAGGGGGAGCGGTAGCGGTCTTAGCTTATTGAGCTCAGGACAAGATTAAGCTTGTGCACCGCCACAGAAAGGAGAGAGACGGAACGGGATGCAACCTGGTGAACCCAACGTAACCTCGAGATGTGTGACAGCACCCTTAAATCTACCAACCGCTGTGCCAGACTAAGTAGAGTAGTCGAGTAGAACGACGTCCCTGAATGAACGATGATCTGATCGACAGAACGGTTGTTCTCAGCTGAATAGATGCCCTACCGTTCGTTCCGCCGCGTGGCCTTTAAGGCTGATCAGTTCTGGGACAGTACGTTTGGTTTGGTTTGGTTTGGTAGGATGTTCATCATTCATGAGAGTTTGCATTGGATCGATCTAGATGTACGTTGCACGCAGTACAGTTTAACAGTGGCTGTGCTTCCCGCTGTTGAATAAGACTTTTGTGGCGATTTGTTTGAAGATCTCTCTCGTTGGTGCTCTCACGAGAAAGGAAAGTTTTGATTTGATGCCTTAAACAAAGAGAGAGAGAGAGAGAGAGAGAGAGAGAGAAGAGAAGGCGTTAAAGCGTCAATGGAATGAACAGTGGCGCCTAGTATAGCCATACGCGGCAAGCATGCTTTTCAAAGGCGTTGTATGGTTGATAGTGGTTCGATTTCATACACGTCTCGATACCCATTTTGGTTGAAGAATGGAATGGTCAGTTAAGAGGAATGACCGGTAGAAGTGGCAATGCCGGCACTTCGAGAGTCTTGTTGCACACAGCACGGTAAATGATCAATAAAAAGCAAAACGTGGAAATCCCCTGGTCTAGGTACGTACCTCTAGATACCGGTAGAGTAAGGTACCTCCGCCCCTAGGTACAGGTACTGAATGCACTATCTCGATTCTCGCCCATGTGATTAACCTGGCCACCGCCTACATGCAGTTTTGCGCGAAAGATGCAATACTGATTGACAGCATCCCACCCAAATCGGGATGTAAATGACGGAGAATATTGCTTCGAGAAAGCTTCCTCCCTTCCTTATCTAGGGAGGGGTGGCATGTCATGCACATGGTTATGCTTGCACGCTTGCTTGCTTGATGCCCGTTCATAACGTCTAGTTTGGCGGTTTCCTTAAGTAAATTTACCTTAAATATGCTCCTGGTTTGTTTAGGAAAGCATGTCCGAATATTGCTCCGAGCATATGATGGGTTAATCCTGGATATGGTATTCAAGGGAGATTTGAACCGGGGACAAGAAACTCTTCTGCAGAGATGACTGACAAGTTAGATGTCGAGAAAGGCTGTTTTTCTATGATGGGGATGGGCTAGTGGCTACCTCCCCAAGCGGCTGGCGCTGCTGGCTGGGCTTTGGTCAATATATTGGCGCACTCATCTCCGATGCATCTGGCTATTGATAATAAAATTTAACTGAACGCGGTAGAGTAGTGTAGTGTAGTGCGATGATTAGCCATGATAAACTCGACCGTTGGAACGATTTGTGTTCTAGCTAAGCTGGTAGATAGATAGTCTTTCTTTTCGACTTGACTTTCGAGTAATGTTGCCATTTCTCTCGATTGCTGTGGCTGGAGAGTTTTGCTCGTCGATCGAATCAGAACTTTCGAGGTGTTTTTGCCACAATGGGCTTGAGCCACGAGTCACAAGCCACGACTAAGGAAGTTAATCACAACTAGGAACACCAAATCGAATGATATTTGTTTGGGGGTGGCTTCGTATTGCTGTGGCTGTGCAATGGAGATCTTGAGGTCCGGACTGGCTATTCCGTCCTCATCTTGATCAAAGTGAGATGAGATGATGGGAGGACGGTACCGAACCCACCACAGCACTAAGTGCAGGACGCTTTGATGCGCCCGCCGTTATGGTACGGTACTAGTAGATTGGAAAGGGAAACAAAACATGTGCTGCCGAGACCAGCTGTCCTTCGTCAAACAGCCAGACGTACTCGTGAAACGAAGTACATGTCGAGAGGGAGGATTTGGGGTTGGTGGTGCGGACGGGATGAGATGTATCTTAGGTTAGGCGAGCTCGATCCACCCATAAGGTTCTAGTGTCGCACAACGGAAATGAACAGGGGACGATGGCGGTTTGATGATGGAATATTGGCCGGTCGGGGCCTGGACTGGATAAAAGATGGGGGGATTTGGGGGAGCCAGGGGAGGGAGGGGGTGATGGCATTGGGAAATGGGATTGGGAATGGGCATGTGAGTGAATGCAAGAACAGCATTGGATTTCGATAGGTAGGCATGCGAGAAGTTAGAAAATCACATCCTTCAGCGCTGGCCAATGGGTGGTGCGGTGGACATTAGGCATTTCGCCCTTTGGGTCTTCTCTCCGGCCGGACTATCGTGGCTCCAGCAACCCCCTCGAGGGGGTGACAGGCGAGGAGCTCTCCCCGCATTGCCGTCTCAGGCGCGAGATACAAACTGGCAACGAGTGGGTGAGAGGTCAGAAGAGGGAATAGAGTTGTTGCAATGTAAGCAGCAAGTGCAGAGGACAAGAGCAAATAGGATAGTGGAAAGGAGTCAAGTTGAGAAGTAAGTTAGAAGAAGGAAAGAAAGAAAGAAAGAAAGGAGGAAAAAAGGAAAACAAAGATAGTCGCGGCCGCTGTGTAGGTATTCCAGCGTTGTGGTTACATGCATGATTGAGCGAATGCTATCTGTCAGGAGGTACCGACTTGACCGTTTGACTGTTTACCATCTCGATTATCCCGTAACACGGCTGCTGCACACGGAGGTAATGTAGAGACTGAGAGTGAGCGTTCATCAACCAGTAACTTACTCAAGCCTTAGGTCAATGGCAACACGGCATGTTTCGATGTTGTTGTATCTGTTGCTGGATTGCGGCGGCTATTGGTGGTAAGAGATAAAGAGGTAGGTAGTGAGTAGAGTACTCTCTTCTCTCTCTCAATTAATTACCTACAGTATCCTCCTCGGTCTGATCCGTCTCATGATTCCTACCAGGCCTTCTCATCGCTTCCTAACTCCCCTCTCTCCCTCCCTATCATCGATTACTATTTACTTCATCTTCATTCTTTCATTCTCTACTCTCCACTGCTCACGCACCCACCTCACACTTCATACATCACCATCACCTCACCACCCCGCCAAGCAGTCCCTTCCAGACCAACAGCCACTGAGCCACTGAGCTCGCTTCCGTCTTTCCCCCACCCCTGTCCTAGCTTTTACCTGCCCCTACCTGCCCCTACCTGGCCTCTGTCCCCGGTCCAGTCCCACGCACGCCCCTTGGCACTTGGCAGCTCCGATGGTAAAGACCATCGCGGACATCGCTTTTCGCCACAGAGATCGAAAATCATTTCCTCCATGAGCGACAGTGCACTCACCCACTTCGCTCATCCACTGTGGCTCAGTCGTCACGCAAGCACACACAGAGGCAAGCCCGACCCGGCGACGCCGCTTTTACTTGTATCTCGTCCCGTTTACTCACTCACTCTTCCATCCACCCACCAGACTCACTCACTCACTGACTGGACTACGGATGTTGGACTATCACCACAAGCTCTACCCTACAGTACTTATCCAGTCGCTGGACTGCCACCCCACCCCACCCGTACCTGTAGCCCACCTCACCTCACCTCACCTCACCTCACTCCAGCCTACCTAGCATTAGCTGCCCCGAGAAGCACCCTGGTCTAGCCTGAGCCAGTCTAGTAGGGAAGAGGAAGTGGAAGGGGAAGGGGTTGTTCGCTCGATCTGTCGACCGCCGGGCCCGTCCTTATTCGAATAATAACACTACACTGCACTACTCCGTACACTACACTACCATACACCCCCAGTCGCAAGGCCCAGCACTACTCGCAGCAACGCTCGTCGCCCAAGTGCTTCCCCCACCTGCCCTATTCCTCTATCCAGTACCTACAGTACAGCTTAACTTCATTCTGTCCTCCTCTCCTCTCCTCTGCATCTCCCGACAAGCACCCCCGGCCAATATCAGAGACTGGACTGGCTGTGACCCGACCCAGTGTAAAAGTAAAGACTGCTCCACCACCACCACCACCACCACCTGCAACTCCTCCCCTCCCCTCCCAGCATCAGACATCAGACAGACCCAACAGCCAACCCGTGCGTCTTTTGCCCCGAACTGAACCTCGATCCTCACCACCACCACCACTCGCACTCACACCACTTACGCACTTCCGCATCGATCGTCGGTCTCTCCTCTCCATTTTTATTTTATATGTGATGGTCCCCCATGTCCTCGTCCCCCAAAGCCCATAGTGGAAGTGGAACTCGCCGTCATTCGATCACCACGACTACTGCACCTGCTCATCCACCCTCAACACTCATATAACATCAACCTCCTCCACTACTCCCCCTTCTTCCGTGCCACTTGACAGAAGAAAGTGCTACCTCTCACGCTCGCTACTATAACAACTACTACACCACACTACACTCTTCAACGTCCATCACCTCCAAGACATATATATCACGCCCCCAATCCACTACTCATCTCAGCCTTCCATGCACCAGACAGAAACAGCAACTCTACCACCGTCTGACATCTCCACTGTTCTTTGAGAAAAAGCAGATTCCGCATCAATTGCCAAATTCAGAACATAGATGAGGAGCTGTATCAGCCCTCCCCCCACCATCTCCAGATGTTTCGAAATCGGTAAGTGACCTCAGCTAGAAAAGCCCAGCTGTTGAAGTTGGCGCAAATACAACCGCCCTGCTCATTCAAGCGCGCCCTTTTCTTTCTCGGGCCATTGGTAGCTAATATTCTATAGAACTTCGTCCCAGAAGCCGGGTGATGCTTTCATTGCGAATTTCAGAGAGAGCTTCCCCGAAGTAGCAGTCGCCACATCGACTGCGGGCTCTGGTTCAGGAAATACCTCACTTGGCGACGCCACTGCTGGAGGCCCAAATGAAACTAGGTAAGCAAAATCATCTGTTTTTCAAACCATCTTTTTTTTTTCTCGCTATGATCCAACGACCTACGTGGAGTATCTATGTTCTGGAGAAAGCGGTTGTGCAGTCCAATAACTGCCTCCAAACTTGGCTGACTTGCGCTGATCACTTTAGACACCTCAGTTTGGGACACGAAGACATCAAGGATCTCGATCCTACACCTAGAGCCCAACATGAACCATGGCGTTTTACACCATCTCTCCTCGATCCGAACTCTTTCGCGTTCTCCGCCTTCGCCAACCAACCGCCTGGCTACTACACCCCTACTCCAGGAGGCACGAACACCTTATATCACAACCAGGCAGGCGATCTCCACACTCCAGGAATGGGTATGGGGATGGGTTTGGGGACGCCATTATCTTTGCCCACTTCTGCTGATGGCATGCATGCCAGTACGATGATGGATATGTCCGCCTTCAGTCACCAAATGCCACCCCAATTCCACAACTACAACCCGTTTGGTGCCCCACAACAGCAACACCACCAGCAGCAACAACATCACCATCAGCAACAACATCAGCAAACATCATATGCGCCATCTTCATTTGTTCACCAGGACACTGGATACGAAACCATGGAGCACGACGGTTCACCGCTAAACGAGGATGAGGGCCGTATGGGATCCATGGAAGCGAACCTCCAACACCATTCTCCCATGATGAGTTTCCAGCCCACTCAGTACAATATGGCTGCCATAATGCCTGCTTCAGCGGAGAAATTTCGATTCCATGTGACCTTGAATGCCCCAACGGCGATGATCAAGAGCGCCGACGAGATCCCAATCACATATTTGAACAAGGGTCAAGCATACTCCATTTCGATTGTGGATACGGCTCCAAATATTCCCCTACCGACTGGTGCTAGGTATCGAACCTTCATTCGCATCTCGTTCGAGGACGAGCAGCAACGACAACGGCCTGCAACATGCTGGCAATTGTGGAAGGAAGGGCGAGGAACCAACGAAGCCCATCAACGCGGAGGCAAGCTTCAGGCCGTTGAGTATGTGGAAGCGAATCAACCTGCCGAGAACGACGACAAACGGACTCGAGTGGATATCGACACGGCCTCTTTCGATGGTTTCTCGGTCATCTGGACCCCTGGCGCCAATGGATCGACAGAATGCAATATTGCCGTTCGCTTCAACTTCCTTTCCACCGATTTCAGCCACTCCAAGGGAGTAAAAGGTATCCCAGTACGACTCTGTGCAAAAACAGAGACTGTCACAACTGGCTCACCTCGTTCTGGTCCTGAGTATTCCGAGGTTGCTTTCTGCAAAGTCAAGCTTTTCCGTGATCACGGTGCGGAACGCAAGCTGTCAAATGATGTTGCACATGTTAAAAAGACCATCGACAAGCTCAAGCAACAAATTGCACAAGCAGAAACTGGTATGAAAGACTTCGGCAAGCGGAAACGCACTGCGTCGACTACTGTCAAGTCACAACCCAGTCAGCGTCCCGGAAAGGTACAAAAGCACAAGAGAACTTGGTCTATGTCTTCAGCTTCATCTGCTGGTGGACGAGTTCCAATTGAAGAGGATCTTCACTACAAATTGCAAACCATGCAGGACATGTTCACCAGCACACGGCCTGTAAGCATACTATACCTCCGAGGATCTGAACAAGACGACCCAGATCTTCATCCAGTTGCACTGGTAGGTGAGCCACTGGATCTCACCAAGGTGGACTCCAGAGGCAGCGCAGTCTGGCAACAGAGAACTAGCGACAGGAGCTCGACTACTGGTACATCATCACTTGTTTCGCCTTCTCCAAGCTCGCTCTCTTTGCATTCTCAAGGCATTGCAGGCACTTCAGCACCAAACCCACCTGGTCCATGGAGTGACTTCAATTCCCTGGCTCCAGCGGATTTGCAACCATCCAATCCTCAGCAGCTGGCAAGTCCCCCAGATCAAGCTACCAAGATACCCAAAACGGACGAGGCTGGAAATCTCAGTGGTTGGATCGAAGCATTGGGAGTGGACGCTGGTTATAAGCCTCCCGTTGAACGACCCATCAAGCCGGTTGCATGCTTCTACGTTCTTCATCGCGATCCACACCAGCCAGAAAGGGCCGAGTACTACCGTGCAATCTACCTCATGCAACGGACGCTGAAAGACTTCACCAACGGTATAGCCTCAAAATGGAACATGGAACCTACCAAGATTTTGCGAACTCTCCGTGTTCTCGACCGTGGCCTCCAAGTCGAGATGGACGATGACGTTATCCGCGAACTTGCAGAGGGGCAGGACCTCGTCATGGAGATAGCGGAAGTTCGCAATTCAGCTTCTCAAGCCAAACGCGAATGGGAAATGTCCTTGGACGTTACCGTGGACAGCGACAACGCCAGCGGAACCCAACACGTCACCCACACCGAAGGATACGAACTTCGCCTAATGTTTTAATACTTCACTTTTTCTTTTCGGAAAATTCTTTTTGCCAACTTAATTTTATACCCCAACGACCCCGAATAATGGTCATGTAATTGTTTCAATAACCACCATGTATTAGCTCCCAGGGGGTTTTGGTGGGTGGGCGGACGGGCTGATCGAACGGCGTCGCGTTGCTTTCTAAGATACCAGTTCCCTCCTTGGAACACACGTACACTCTGTTCTCGATATCGGTCCTTCAGTATCATCTAGAGGTTTTGCATGGGGAAGGCGACATCACACACTCTCAACTTCACTTCGGGACGGCAAGATCTGCGACAAGGTTGTCTTTTGACCTTTATATTTGGGCGTCGGTGGCTTTACACACCGTCATTGTGTTTTTCTTCTTCTTTTCTTTCTCGAACATACTTTCGCAGACCTTCAGGCTTGCATTCCATTCATTCACTTCAGAGCTCACGAAAGAACGAGCAACGTACACACAGACTTTTCACGAAGGAAACCATTACACGGCGTTACGAATTATACGAATATTTCTCCCTTCGTCTAGTTGGGCCAAGGATGGCTGGCGGCTGGCAGGCAAGCAAGCACAGGCAGGCATAGGGAAACTGGCGTATGTTTTTTTTGGGCTCCAGAACATGAAGCGGAGCGGAGCAGAGCACGGGCTAGCTGGGGGGTGGGTTGGGTGAAAGGTGGGGGCACCAGGGGGGACATTTGATGGAGGAGAAGGAATATCCAAGCAATATACAGCAACGCTACCAAACAATGCTATTTTTTGCTACAAAACACAAAGAAGCAACCCCATCCAGATTCTCAGATTCCTGACTTTCTCTCGATCTCTCACATGTGTACTGTGCTGTGCTGTGCAAGTGCAGGTAAGTGCAAATGTGTGAGCCGACCTGACCTGAGACCTCGACCTCGACCTCGACCTCTTTCCCGCCGGGATGTCACTGCCAAGCATTTTGACACATGAGCAGAGCGTCTGCCGAAGAGCTACAGCAAAGCTAAGCAAAGGTAACGTTTTGAGCGAGTGAGTTCAGTGCAGAAGTGACCGAAGGCGACTTACTAAATTGGCTCGCTCTACACTAAGATCACTAATTAAAACATGCTAAGGTGGGTGTGAAAGGACCCCTTCAATTTTCTCCAATGCCGTATGTGCTGTGCTGTGCAGATAAACTGCAGTTAGTGGTGGTGCTGTACTGTATTGTTGGTTGAAGCTCTGCTAGCAAGCTGCAAGTTGAATATGTAGGTTCAGTTCAGCTCCCCAAGGGTCCTTCCTCCTCGGCTACGGATTCCAGGCCCGGTTGTCTTCCTGATATCTGACCATAGATCATTTCCAAATCTATCCCCTCGTTCGCTCGCCTTGAGCCGAAAGAACCGATCGATCCAGGTACAGATAATTGGACCGTTTTACTTACCTTCTCGTTACCAAGAACGAAAGAAAGACCCCGTTGACGCGAAAGATCTGCATCGAACGGCAAGCGGGTTCAGCCACACACAGGAAGAGATGATCATCTGCCGAGATACTACATCGAGGTGAGAAGTGGCGAGTGCTGTCGTCAGTAAGTGGGCGAAGCTCGAAAGACCACTGCTTGCCTTGCCTTGTCATTCCTTTTTTTTTTTTAGGAGCATTGTGGTGTTTGGTTTGGCTGTTAGGTATTGGGCTTTTGGTGTTGGGTATTTGGTGGTGCTCTTTCACAACGGTCTGAGTGAGGAGCGATAAGCCCAATACGAGGTCAGGAAGGAGGAAATGGCTGAACCCCTCTAATCCGCCACAACTTAAAATCAGCTCTGTTCTGATTGAGAGCCGGGAGCCGTTAGCTGTTGATCGGTACGAATTGCCCCCCCTTTTTTTTCGAATTGCTTTTATGTAACTTTTTATTATGGACGTACGAGAAAACGATTTATTGATTTTTACATACCTAGGTACCCGATGAGCCGAAGACGGCAAGCTAAGGTAGTTAGTTATTTACTCTACCTACATTACCTACTCAAGAAACACGCTCGGAGCACCCACGTAAAAGAGCTTCGGTGACAGACAATACCAGACATAAGGGTGAGAGTGGTGATCCCGACAAGGCTCGAGGTATCTCCGTACCGTTCTGCACCTCACTCATTGTCCAGGTAGGCAAGTCTACATCCAAGCCTCGAGCCTCGATCACCCATCCTGCCCGCTGCTTTTTGATCGACCTCTTGCAGCACCGCACGCAGCAAGCCTTCCGTCAGGGTGACATTATAACGGGACCAACACATCGATATGTAAGGCACACATTGCGGATCCGCACGCACAGCACACGGGAAAGCCATCAAGCCCAGCTGCTCCAGGATACTGCATTGCATTGCAGCAGAAAGAGCAAGGCCTTCTAATTCGACACTGATAGCTGTAAGCTCTGCCGATTGGATTCGGAGAAACGTGGGAGAATGGAAGGCCGATGGGCCAGCGCATTGCATTTGCAGTGCAGCATGCCATTCCGTTCCTTTCCTATCCTATCCTAGGGGTATTCATTTTGTCATGTCCTGCGTTCAATGACTGGCCTGTCCTCATGTGAGGAGGTGCAGAGTTAGCGTGAGGCGCGCCATGTGTTCAGGTGGTTGTTGTTGATCTGGCAGGACAGGCCCAGAAGCGCGGGGATAGGATGGGATGAGATAGGATACCTACAGTAAGGTAGCTGTGGCTCGACTCACTAGAGAGCTTAGAACTTCGAGCTCAGTGCCTACTGGACTAGATAGCACAAGATTGAACTGAACTCGGGGAGGGAAAGGGAAGAGCAGCACCACCTTACTTACCGTCTCCCACGTGCCATTTGTGGCGGTGGTGCGAAATGACGATCAAGATCAGATTGCCAATCTGACGGGTCTAGATTTCTCTCGAACTTTATCTAGCTTGAGCCAGGAAACGGTCAGAGACTCAAGGGTAAGGTTAAGTTAAGATGGACGAGCAACGAGCGACTCACAGCACGACTATCACGCCCTACGCCACACTGGTGCGGGAGTCGAGCCACATCTAACAGAAGTATGATTCGTCCTCTCTAACTGTAAGGGGATACGATCTACCTGCGGGGAAATTGGAGGGGTTGTGTGTTTGTGGCTTTTCGAATCGATGACGGAGGAGGGACTTTGGGATCGGCAGACCTGGTGGAGGCTGGTGTTGGTGACGCGAGAGATGTTGTTCGCTTGTGTTGATGATCGGCAGGATCTTCGAAGCGATGTTCGGTGTATTGCCGAATAACCTATTTTTGTAATTCGAAGAGAAACGTAACGTAACGAATTACAAGAGCCTTGCACTTTTGAAGAGTTTGTCCGGTCTATTTCTCTCTTTCTCCAGATCTTTCGGGGTCAGGAAACAATGTTAGCGCGACGGGGAGATGTCCGCTCTGTTGGTGCCTTTCTAGTTTTGCCAACAAACGGTCAGCCAGAGTGGCTTGCTCCATCTTCAGCCTTCCAGACATTTGGACTCTCGGCTTTACTTTTGCTCTTGGTCGTGGAAAGTAAATTTTAGACTTTAGGCTTTTTTAACTTTACCTATACACCACTCATCCTTGCCTACCACGAGCAAACCAATTTTTAACCTTCAGCCTTCAACCTTCTCCAATAATCTAGACTCCACACGACATTGCCGACCTCCCAGAAAATTGTGGCTCCCATCCCTTCTGCAGTTTTTTCTTAAGTTTTTGCCTTCCACAACACAGTACTGAACCGGTCGGTATTGGGCGTAGTGGGTGGGTTGAGAAAGGGCTTGATTGGATAATTATGTACTACACGAGCGGTGTACAGTAAGTCACCTTTGAATAAGAAGAATTAGTGAAGGTGTGAAACAGATGGCTTCGGATTCAGGAGAGGGGAATGCGATGAGCGGGCTTTTCCTTGTCTCTCTCACTTGGTGTGTTGTTGTTTTCGCTTCGGGAAAGGGGAAGTGGGTTGGGGTTGGATATTGATCGGTCATGTGATCGCGGTGTATGTTACCCAAATCCGGTCGTGGATCCGCTAGGGGGTAGAGGCAGTTGGGCACTTAGTAGGTACCTTAGTACTTGGTGGAGAGGAGGAATGATGTGGGGTAAAGGGTAAACTAGATGGGTAGTAGGTAGTTATCGTGGGCGTCTGGTTTGGGGCCAGACTCGCTTGGCAGTCATGTTTAATTCACTTGCTACGGTAACTGTGAAGGAATGGGTGGAAACTTGAAAAATAAGGGAAAGTTAGTCGGGCATGATCGGTAATGTTCTAGAGGCTGAACTCTCTACAGAGGGGAGGGAGGATGAGAGAGAATCTTTGATCATGCCTGTTCTGGAGGCATGATTAGGAGTGTAAGTGCCCTATTCCGAAATCAGAACTCACTTATCAAAAGAAACGTCAAGTTACGACTACGCAGCAAAAGGAGCGGCCACGCTGAATTATCGGTTCATGACGGACGGACTGTGGCTACACTGACTCGGAAGCAAACGACTCGTGAGAATTCCAGCCGAGATCTAGAACATACAAAAACAGCAAAAAATATCAACGAGCGTTCTGACCTCCAACTCCTGATCAGGTAAACTATAGAAAAAGAGGATTAGGATGTTCCAGATCCAATCTCACATGCACAGTCGTATCTACAAAAGCAAAGTTAGCGAAATATGCAGTGCCAGCTCACACAGCAGAGTCAGTAGGTAGAGGAGACTTGACCGTAATTCTAACAATCCTGCTTCCACAACTTGGTGTTTAGTGATTAGAGGGAGAGAAAATGACAGGGGAATACCCAGGAGAAAGAATGACTTGTATATCTTGGCAAGAGGTCAGTTGGTCGGTGTCCATGTCGGTCTGTCTTCTGGGCTTCAACGACGGAGGAGTTAGGTTGGATATAAGTGAAGTTAAGATGAAGCTGAGTATGCAAGCCAAGACTACGAAGAAGAGATGTCAGGGAAACTAAATCGGAGAACTTGAGTATGGTGGGGGAAACAAGTGTGAAAGAAAGGGAAGGAGTTAATGAATGGAAGAATGGATGGATCTGGCATGGCAAATAAACAAATCAATTAATGGAGGGAAAGAGGGGTTTGTTAGACAGAAAGCAATTGATTGGAAAAGGCGAGAGGATATGAAGATGTTGTAGGTTTAAGTCACGAGTATGTCAAGTAGTCGGATAACTAAATCTTTGTACGCTAGTGGTTACCGAGACTACTTGTAATCTCCCTGATCGTTTATCCATAGCTTTTAATACTACAAGCTGATTAACCCAATTGCCACACTTCTACTTCTTCGCTATACGTGATTATCCTAGCTATAAAAGATGAGAGAATGAGAAACGGTGCTTTTCATCTGACCACTGGCCAGCATATGAGAAGATCGTAATGAGCTACTTCACGTTACCGAGTCGTACATTTCAATAAATGACTTCGAGTTGATAACTCACCAATATCGTGAATGTCTTCCTCTTCTGACAGAGAAGACATCAATAGATATCTCAATCCCAAATGTACAAACCCCCTCCCTCTAATGCTTCCCCAACAAGTCGGGCTGGGTTGACTGTTCAATAACCCTCATGTTTTAGGCTGGCTTGTCTTTCGCTTTATACTTGGCTTCAAAATCTACCTAGTCTACGGTCCATGTGGGAAAAGGGTGTGGAGATGTTGATGTACTTCCTGTGCTTTGTTAAAGTAGAGCTGCTTTTCGACTTCCCAGAAGCAATTTGAGTTGCATTGCTGTCAATACCGTACATTCATACTGGAGATGTATAGAGTATTTATTCACGGAGGGTGCTCGTTCATGTTTTGGTAACGACTCGTCAGATACTCGTTAAAAATGAGAGTGTCCTTCTTCACAACCTGTCACAGCCATCGCTCAAACAGGACCGAAACAACTGAATGAAGTCAAAAGAGGCTATATGTATAGGATCGATACTCATCAGCAATACCTACCGCTCGATCTCAGAATCTCCGCTACACCAAACTCCCCATCGCCCCAGGAAAAATGAATATGCAACCCACCCAATCAATAACCAACAAGCGATCTCCCTAACACCAATAATGCAACGTCAAAATCCCCATATTCATACAAGTAAAGCCGTGATCCCCTCATAAGCCCTCTCTACACTCCGCTTCCCCAGTCCCGGGACGGCAATCAGTTGCTGTAGATTCCTGATATTGCCACCCTCATCGTCGTTCTGCAACTCGAGGAATTCCACGAGGTCCCGTGCTTTCTTGGCTCCGACTCCACTGAGTCCTTTAATCATAGCGACGTTTCGTGAGTTCACGATGTCGAGAAGATGGCGGGTGCGTGGTGTTGGGGGCTCGAGTCCGTTGGCGTCTGCTTCGTCGGAGAAGACACGGAGGGCGGATTTGGCTGCTGCTTTGGCTCTTGGCTTCTTTGACTTGGTTGCTCTATATGAGAAACTATCATCGTCTTCGTAGTCGTCTGCCTGGAATACCGCTGATCCGTTGAATTCATCATCCGATTCTGCGCCGCCTTTTGTCTTGCGCTGCTTAGCTGGTACGTCGGATTGTATTTCGAAGGATTTTGGAGAAGATGGAAGAGCACCGATAGGCATGGTTGCCAACGCTCTTCGCTTCTCCATATCTGGTTGTCCGGCAGCTCTTGCAGCTGCATCGTCTTTCTTGGCCTGGATCTTCGACTTCAAATGCTCGATCTTCTTGTGCAGCTTTTCCTGTCCTGGGAAGAAAGGGACCGCTAACTCGTACATCTTCAGAGCACTCGAATCCTCGCCCCTCTCCTTGTGTTGCTTTGCCATTAACAAGAAACGTAATCCTTCCGCTCTTGCATCCTCGGCTTCTCCACTCTCGATCTTCTTCTCTAGTGCCTCGAGTCTTCGCTGGACCGCCTCGCTGATTTCTGTAGAGGAGTTGGCTGGCTGACGTGCGGCCAATGCTTCCTGCACTTTTCTCTCGACCATTTCTTCAATCTTCGCCGATGATAATTCTGCTCCAGATCTCATTCCGACAGGATTTGGACGGGCCATCTTCGTGGGTCGAGAACTCGTTGAGGAATCAGAGGGGCGCTTGGATGTTGTATTTGCTCGTGGAGCGGCTGAGCGTGGTGGTCCTGTTGATTTCGATTTGTCTGTATAAACCGAGAATGACTTTGCTGGCTTGTCTCCCTTCTGAGCGGCTGCATTCGCATGAGTGTTGTGAGCGTTCGCCAAAGGTCGCAACGGCTGGCGTGCCATCGACGTTCCCGAAAGAGGTGCAGTCTTTCTTGGTGGCTGTGTAAAGACGACTTCATTCTCGATTTCTCGGACCTCGATACGCTTCGCCCTACTCGAGACATTCAGACTCGAGAGTGTATCCAGATGGTACGACCTCAATGGAGCTAGGTTGAGGATCATGATGGTAATCCCGTTATTCTGACCTAAACTGAGAATTCGAGTCATCTTGCTCTCTCTGAAAGGTATCCGCTTGTCGCCTCTCCCAATAGCATCGATGCACGAACTCAGTACAAACAAACTCTTGTTTATACTCGCAGATTCTACCAGCCTCTCCTTATTATTATCCGTTCGTCGATTATCTTCAGAACCAGCCAGATCAATGGCAGATGCAGTACTGATCAACGTCTCGTCTCCGTTTGTCTGTGTTACCTTGACCATAAGAATCGCATGACTCCGACTACTCTGCGCATTGAGACTGGTGCCAGCCGTACTCCGATTATTGTTCGCCTCGATATACAGTCTTTCGAAATCCTTCAAGTCGTCACAGGCATGTTCCGAAAGCCCAACCACGAAAGTCTTTCCATCCTTCTCCCGAATCGGCAGACCCGCCAGTGATCTCTTCTCGGGCGACTCGAAGAGATCATATACCTTGTCGTTATAGATTTCGTAATATGAGAGCGTAACCGTGACTGTTGTTTCGTCGCCAGAGTCCTTGGTGACCTTTCTCCCCCGTCGATAAATGCCACTTAGCAGCCGTGGGATAATTCCTCTCTCCAACAGCTTCAAGCCGCCTCTCATCGTGTGTGTCTTCCCAGTTCCAGTGACGCCGTATGCAAAAACCATGACATCCAAACCTTGAAAGAGAGACTTGAGATGGGGCGCAACTATCTCTCATCAGATATATTCCATGGCACGGAACCAATTGACGTACCCTCGTTTGTAAACAGCTCCTCTTGTGTTGTGCCCATGTCGTAAACGCTATTGAACGTGAAACTAAACTCCTCGGCCTCGTTCTTGGGATTCGGTAGTTTCAGTATGTTGCTTTCGACGCGCACAATCGTATCCTTGTCGAGCTCCTTTGGTAGGAGAGGCCGGACACGCGCAACCACTGTGTCTGTTAGCTGGTGAAATGAAGCATGAAAGAGGTAGATAGGTTTACCTCTGACAGACATGATGGGCCAATGGAGATATTAATTAAAGAGGAAAAGATTCAAGGGAATGCGCAACGCAGGACTGTCACTTAACAGTCGCTTGAACCCTGTTCAATTCGTTGGTCGTTAGTTGTTGGTCGTGTGGTCGTTGGTCGTGATGATGACCAAAGTTGGTGTTTTTCCGAATGTTTGGAGGTCCTTTTTCGGCTGTTGCCCCATAGCAACGCACCCCGGCTTCAAGGGGAGGCGCAAGTTGACGATAGCGGATAGGCGATTTCAAAGTAACTAAAATCTTTGAGCACAATGAAAGGAATCAGAATAGCTTTTTTAAAAGGAATCTATTTATTTATCTAGCATAAGACACTTTTCGAACAACCAAACGGTACATGAAAATGTAAAGTCTTTGAAAAGTTCGACTCAGGCGTCCTAGCCTATCAAATCAGTAACTTTCTGCTGCCCTGAAGAGCCTACCAACAAATACCAAAACTTCGTCATCTTGAGTGTATGCATCACCTATCTTTCCAGCATTCAAATAGGGCAAGAGAACACAGGCCGGGGTAAGTACCGTTGTGATACTGCCAAGTACTTGATGACGCAATCTAGTGTATATTTTGAATGCTGAAGCAGACTTTATTGTTTAAAAGACTACAATAGACAACGATGCCAATGATGTTTTATCCAGACATCATCTTCAATAATTTGACCCAATTCAAATAACCTTTGGCCTGAACCCAACCTGCACCCAACGATCAGCCACATACCCCAAACTGCCTGCCGCCATCGTCACACCGCAGAAGATTTGCAGGTGATGGAACCCTCCATTGTCACTCTGAATCAAAGCTCCGCCGATGGGGTTTCCAGTCAAACCACCAACAGCGACGAATAAGAAGAATGTTCCGGTCCTAGTGCCTAATTCGCGGATTGGCGAGATTTGAGCAATGAGTGACGGTCCCATCGATACAAATGCTCCTGAGGAGAATCCATACAGGACACAGAATATGATGATCGGGATGTTGCCTGAAGATGGGAGCCAGAGTGCTAGCACAACGATAGCTGAGAAGGCAGTCGTGATGATCATAACATTGAATCGGCCAACACGATCTGCGATGATACCAGGGAGAATACGACCAAAAATCCTGTTTGTGTATTAGAGATGGACATTTATAGTTAGGATTAGCTTACGAAGCAGCATTGAGAATCGGAATCAGATATATGGACAAGTTAACTGACATCCCATGACTCTGAGCCCTAAATCTTGTCAGCAGAATTTCAAAGTCAGGCTCGATATAACGTACTGTAGAATGATATAATTGAAAGGCAAGAAGGTTCCAAAGAAGAACAGAAACGATGCCACACAAAGTAATGTGAAAGCGGGTTCCTTCAATGGATGGACAAAAGTCATCAGATCAAGCTTCTTCGGTTGCGGAGTCAATCTAGACTTGACAGTGAAATTGGCAATGATGAGCATTCCGAACATCGTGAACGCAACAGCTCTCATTGTCCATGGAAATCCAATTTTCGGAACCAGTTTCGAGACCATGATTGGGAGAATCACTCCTCCTAGCGACGACCCAGATGCCATCGTACCGAAAGCTGTCGCGCGATTCTTGAAGAACCACGTTCCCACGGAACTCATGGCTGCGTAGAAGATCGCACTGGCACCGAGGGCACTGCAGATACCTTGTGCCAGAATGAACTGGTAATATTGAGTCGATAGAGAAGTCATCATCAAGCCGAATATGTGGAAGAATGTTCCACCCAAAAGAAGCCATCTGGGTCCATAGTTGTCAAAGACTTTGCCAAAAACAGGTCCCCCAAAGAACATCATGAAGACCTCCAGGGAGGGGATCCACGAGACCGTACTTGACGAGTATCCGGTAAGGAGATGTACCTGGTAGTACTCCTGGAAGACGCCTATGCAATTGATCCATCCGAAGCTGCAGAACAGACATAACCATCCTCCTAGGACCACAAGACATGCTTCAAGCCCTCCATCTGGGAAATCTGCAGGATTGACACCCCCAGGCGTAGGTACTGACTTTGGTATCACTCCTCCCTTCTCCAGATCTGCCTCTGCCTCAACCTCTGATTCCGGAAATATGTTCGCTCCGGTCTCTTTATTTTGACTGCCAACTCGTTCGAGAGAGAGACGATCATTTTCCTGGTCGTTTTCCTCGTAGGGCGGTTTCTCGATTGAGTCCAGCATCTTCTCGTCCACGATCGTCGATGCGCCGGAGGCTGGCAGATTCGCAGCCATTTGGAGTTTCAATCGTGGGATATAGTTCGATACCGGTAACTTGGAAGTGACTGGCAACCAACAAAAACGTGAGAATGCCTGCAGACGCGCCACTTGATATCCAACAAAAAGGAAGCAAGGCGTGCAGCGCTGCGGACGAAAAAGGCAAGGATGAAGGACGGGAAGAAGACAACAGGAGAAATTGGATGATCGGCTCAGGTAGGTACTGATATTTCTTTATATTCCTTCATACTCGGAGTACCGTGTTGTTTCTCGTGAAGAGACATGCTGATGGTTACTTATCGCCACGGATTTTGGAGGTTCGCGTTCGCATCTTAAGAGCGAAGGCCGAGGTGCGAACAGACCTCGATATGATGATGCAGCCCTGCGGCACAAGCAGACTTAGCGCTGCCAATCATTGCTTGATCTGGCCCAGTCTCCAGCTTCAGACCAATCAACAACTTCCTAGGCAGCATCAATGGGCCCTGAAGTTGATTCAACGAGATCTGCTCTTTATTTGGCGAGCACCAAGCGAGGTGCTTCCCGATATCGGGTATTTACTACAAACTCCGAGACGGATGTATCTTACCGGACATTTGAATATACTCTTGAAGAACACGCAAACAAAAAACGAACTCTAGTCCCAGAGTAGCCAATCCAATCACTAGTTCCATTGCTGAAACCCACAACAGTCTCCGATTCTCTCGATAGCCCGGATGCGGACTTTGTTTTGGTTCCACATTCGAATGGGAAAAAATGCCCCACCACTTCAACATCTGCAACAGATATTAAGAGGAATACTGAGAATAGATTCACCTCCAATCTCTACCCATTTGATGGAAAAGAAGAAAGAGAAATAGGAGAGAAGCAGAAGAATCGTTACGGAAGCACACCTCATCAAGCTAACACGTATTCGCCCGCACAGGACGTCTGGCTAGATGAGAGCGAACAACAAAACTTGCAGATCTCTGTCCCATGAGCAAAATCCCTCCCTGATTCAATTAGCAATGATGGTACGGTATTTTTATCATCCTCTCACCTGCACCTGCACGTCCTTGCTGAGGGCTGCAACGATAGGCAATCGCGCTCACCGCAAACGCAACGTCCTGACTTGAAGCGACAGTCAGTTTTTCACAACTTGGTACTAAGAATGACACCAACAAAACCAGTCCTATGATAGCCTATAATTGGGATCACAGGTATTTCCCTTCCCATCAACGAAACATAAACGGTCCTGTGTCCCGGCATTACACATCGTAGTGGTCGGTGAGAGTAGATGTCCACATGACCATCTACGTATAAGCATCATACCACATTGACTGCTTAATCTTCAATCGCTGGAAACTCTAACTTGATGTGCCACAAGAAGCGCCGCCCTTTTTCTTCCTGCTAAAGAACTATGGGTAGTAGCGCAAGTTCTCATTCGTTTAGAAAATGTTCTCACCTCTTTACTGTCGCTAGAGCTGGTGGCCAGGCCACGATCTTCTGATTATTTGAGGTAAGAATTCTCAATCTAGGGATTTTTGAACGGTCATGGCCAGACAGACGGTTATTCAAACTCTCTACCTCCCGAGGAGTATAAACACCACGTGATTGTTGTCCCTTGGCTCAAGCGAGGACCAAGCGAGGATTTTGCAAACTCAAACTCTGAGACGAGCCGACCATCAACTGCCGTGTATCTATTCGGTCCAATGCTATCTGTTAGAAAGGTAACGTACAACCGTGCCGAGTTTCGGATTCTGCTAAAACACAGAGTCCTGGACGTTACGCCCAGTTTATCGCGGTTGAGGGTTGTGACAAGTATGCGAAAAGACAAGCAGTCGCATTTCCGGACCTTGTACCAAAAAACCGAGCCATAATCCGCTCTTACTCAGCCCAACTAGGCTATAAAATGTTCTTACACTAATACAACGTCCCTGAGAGCCAGCTCAGCGCCATCGTACTCTGTACTCCAAAGTTCCGCATCCATGATCCCGTGAACATAAGCTTCACCAGCTAGTTCAAACTCCTCTCCCACAGGTCGAAGCACGAACGGTACAACCAATGAAAAGACCCGACCACCAGGAAGCCATGTTATCTAGCCCAATACCCATGTACCCCTTCTCGGTAAGAAAGAACAGCCTTCCCCTGGTCATCCTCCAAATCCAGTTCAAAATCTCCGTGACAGCCTCGAATATCCCCAGCGTATTGACCGCGAGCGGGATATATGTTTTCGGTATATGATGGATGAATAAGGCGTGGCATATCTCATCTGCGGGCTTTAGGAAGGAACATATCCGGTGGGAAGTGCAGCGCATCTGCTTCCGCCTGTGACGACGCGAGGTCTGACCATTTCATTTTCATGAGGTCTGCGAGAATAGGATACCACACTCTCACTTGCTGGTAGTCTCTATCACTGAACGGAAGGTAGTCTGCTGTAATAGTCCGAATGAACGCCGTTGTTCCTGCCTCTGCTTTGAAGACAAGTCGCCATTTGCCAAGTAGATTACCGGAGTGTGCAAAGGCTAGTATGGGGTTGAGAGGAGATAGATCGATCAGTGACTCGACGATGTCGATCTCGGTACCCTGAAGATGGAGCTGCAGTGGATTGGAGTCTCCTATTACCATTTCGGCGGGGTTGCCTGCATTGACATTGTGCTCCAGAGGGAAATCCCCTCGACGTTCTGAAAATGGAATCGTTCTCCTCCAACACCTCAAGTCTGGAACCCAAGTAGGTAACGTTCGATCGTTGGGATGACATGAGTCCGATAAAATTTGGAGGTGGCTATCATCCATAATCATATGTTTCACAAAGCGGATGTACACTTCTTCCGTGGAGAGGAAGTAATCAGAGCCATATCTCGCAGGCCAACCTTCAGCCATTGCTAGGAAAGCAAGGATCCTTTGACGATGGTCGGTTGCATGATGGTTGCTCGACCTTCGGAGTATATTTGATAAAGGCAACCATCGTTCCCCTCTACGACCAACAGAGTTGTGGTGCCAAGACTCTATGTTCGACATGAAGTGGAAAGTAGCAGCACCTCCTCTCATATGCATAAATCCCGGTGTCCTGTAGCTTCAACGAAATTCATGATTATAACGAATGACCTCCATATAATAGCACCCGTCTTTGCCAAGATGGTTGCAGTTTTACTCAAGAAGGCTTCCTGGAAAGTCCACCAGCGCGTGAACCAAGGATCCTTTAGAAACGTTAATGTGGCATTGATCTCGTCCTCAAACTTCCCACTTTCTAAGATATCACGGGCGGCTTTCCATGAATGTCCATGGCCTGTCAGAACCACCGGGTATCTGTCCCGCACTTGAATTGCGACTTGAAGGAAATTGTAAACTGCCTCACAGTCCACATCTCCGCCTATCCAGATGAACACCATTGCAGCCTGTGAATAGAATAACGCCATGAGGGAGACTTGCTGAGCCCACTCTGCGATGTCTGTCTGGTTGATAGATATGGCGTCTATCCATAGAAGTCGAGTTTGGCTTGGGTGACGAAGCACACTGAGAGCATTGAACAGATTCCGCGTGACATGGAAAGGTTGACCTTCAAAACCATGGGTTTGGTATCGACAGGACTGCCCCATACGTAAGATAAAGCCTCATGCTCTTCGTTCCTAACTTGGAAATCGTAGTTGCTGAGAGAGATGTCGATCTCTTGGTTGTCTCTAGACGGGAGGTTGACAAGTCGAATTGTCATGTTTGTTTCTAGCTTTCGGTAGAGGATATCGTTCTCAGCAGCATTGTGCACCTCCATAATGATTCAATTTTGAAGTTCCTCTCAAGTCGTCAGCATTGAAATCAGAGTGTTTTGATGGTCAAGGTTGGTCGAGGTATACATTATAAAGGAGCAAGGCTGGCGCTTAGCGAGTGAACCACCATCGTATCTTCGAACAAACGCCACAGCGCTACAAAATCTCAATGAGAGGTTGTAGAATCAACTAGATTATTTATTTATCTTCAGCTATCGGCCTCTCAGTTGGATTGTCCAGTGACCGAAGACTTATCCTTAGACCTCAGTTCTGAATCAAGTGCCACTTGACCAACACCTATGAAGCACCGTCTGGTGTTATGTTCCTAAAAGAAAGCACTGAATGGATATCCGAGTATTGGTTCAATCTTAGGTGGATCCTTGGAATTAGAAAACAGGAGTGGGAAGTCGAGCTCCGTTTTCTCAAACGGAATTCCCTTCACCGGATTCCAAGCAAGAGGTTCAGCGAAACTCCCAGTTGGCGGCATTACATATCTCTGCAATCAAATCCCATGGGAAGCACATTTGGGCCTGGGTTAGATAGCACATCTGGATTGGGAGGTTCACCCTCTGTCATTTTATCGAAGGTCTCGACCATTACCTAACAATCAGCTATTAAGGACAGGCTCGTTGAATGATTTTCTGGGGATGTTATCAGACAGTGGCAGAGTACGTCGATGAGTCTCGAGCTGTAGGGGAAATGCTCGGTGTTCAGCAAGTAAGCAAGTAGGCAGTATCTGATGACGGTTCTCATGTTGTCGCTTGACTGTCGGTGTAGCAATGTACAAGTGTACTCGTTAAAGTTGCTTGTTGCAAGTGTATAGACAGTATCCGCTCCTAGAGCCTATGCGTCGGCCTGTACTCCTATTTTACGGGTTGGATGGAAACCGTACACTTGCTCCTGCGATGCTAATATATCAGCTTATGATCATGGGTAAGGAAAACTGTAACAATAACGTGGACGGTGGATAGGGTGCTGACAAAGCTGGATCAACATTGACTTCTCTTTACTAGAGAAAGATAAAGGATTGGCCAGGATGCCGCAAAATTATAGCACCATTTCTATTGTCAATCGGGCCTTGCAACACGCCTCTTGCGCAAATTAACTATCCATGGAACTAACTTTGTAGAGAAGCTAAATAGTCCTTAGCCGATCCCATTTGCCTAGAGTACCATAGCTTCGTATAAAATATGAATTGTTGTAGACTGCCATCTGAATACAGCCCCAACACAAATGCTTCGAAACAACAAAAGAAATCCCGCGGCGAGCAGATTGACAGAAAACCATATACACGAAAAAACCGTCTCATCCTCCCCTAAAATCATAAAGACATAAAGATTGCTGTCCTGGTATCGCAACATATGTGCATGCAACCAACCTGATCCATCCCCATCCATCTCAACCCCATCACTTAACATAAATATTTGCAAATCCTCAAGTCCGTACACCCTCATCCCACTTTACTTCTCGTACAGACACTCGACTTTGTCGCTTCTCCTCCCTGCCTTTGCGCCAATCCATTTTGTCGAGTCCCATCTTGCTCAGCCGTCTGCTGCTTTTCGTCTCCTTGGTGACTACTTCGGTTGTCTCGTCGCTGTCGCTGCTGCCGGCTGCGCTGCACTTTGCCGAGTATTGAGATGTGGGAGAGTAGATGTATTCGCCATCGACATACTGGGCCTCGGATACGAATGTGCTGCGACGGTTTCGTCTGCGTGTGTAGCGTTGTTCGAGACGGAAGAGCTCCAGTTTGGAGTTGATGAGATCGATAAGATGCATGATTGTTGGGTAGAGTAAGGTGGGGTGATGCGAAGTGATGTGAAGTGACGGAAGTGTAGAGTTGACGGCTGGAGAGGGATATAAGGTTCGATTCGAAGTAAAGAGTTGATTGACTTCGTGAAGCTTGTTACTGATTCGACTTGAATGATTGTCGTAGACTCGTCCCTGCTCCTGTGTGTACCCCTCTAGGACGGCTATGATCGATCCGAACTGCTCGTTGCAGAGACTTTCGAGAAGTCGAATGGATGAATGTTGTTTGATAGTACAATCAAGTACTTGGAAGAAGGCTCTCTCAATCAATCGAATGCTGGTTGATTATCCCTCGACAAGCACAAACTGTATGAATTCGTCCGATGTGTAGAGACGGATTGCGAAGCTGAGACGAGAAGGTTCTCACGATAAGGATGGTCCCAGCCCATATTGATTTTCTCTGGCCTAAAAGAGCCAGACGACCCCAGCCAGCCCACCATCCCCTTGCGATATTAGCAGCTGCTATTAACCGTCTAGTCCCTGGCCAAGCCCGACGGGTGGGTGAAAAGCTGCAGGCTGAAGGGCATATCCCAGCACATCCCTGTGAATCCCAGGCACTTGCAGCGCCCAACAGCGCCCCCAGCTCCCGTTCCGCCTATCTGGGGCCGTCAAAGTTCGGGCTCTATGCTGGATGTGTCAAAGCCCACCGGGTGACAGGGGCTTGATAGGGGCTGACCCATCTCTGCCATTTTTCTTTCCAGGCTAGAAGCTCGCCTAGAAACTCGGGCAGACGTGCCTGGACTGAACTGGCGTGGCGTGGGCGCGCGGCGTGATGGCTTCAATAAAAGTGGCCTGTCATGCCTTCTTGGGAAGGTGGCTGGTTGGTGGGTGGATGGGTGATCGAAGACTCCACAACACAGGAGAGTGAGGACATCCCCTCTGTTCCCCTCCTCTTCTTCTCTCTTCGTGAAGCAAGCAAACTTCACTCCAAACAACCGATTAGTAGGAAAAGCAAACGCAAAACCACTTCTTATGAACTGATACATCCGACTTAAGCTGTCTTAAGCGAGGCCCCTGACACCTTGTGTATTGCACGAAATGAAGGAAGAGGCAGTATCATGCGTATGTAAGATCTTACAAAAGACTGTTGCACAACACTTTGCCATGAGAAGACCAGAATACTTTGCTCTTCCGTCTTAACCATCCCACCATGCGTGTGTTAACCTCTCGAACTTGAGATTGAGCATAGCCAAGACGTCTGGGCATTTAACGCAGGAAAGTAGAGAGCAACTCGAGCCCTTGTTTCATTCCCCGATGAACTTTTTTGATTTGAGCCTCCATCAGATTATACTGGAGTAGACAGAGCCGCAAGTTGGATATTCGAATGGTGTGTTGGCGCGAAATCATTTCCTATTCAAAGACTTCTCGCTCTCGCTCTCCCCTCGAGCAGAAGCGGTGATTGCTCCCGATATCCCTTCTTCTGCTTCGTTCTCCTTATCGCAACTGTTTCTGAGCGAACTCGCCTCAAGTCAAGCTACACAAGTAGTGTAGTGATGCAAAAACGCAATGATAGGCCTCGTATCATTAACATCCCACTGAGAAACGAGTCCCATCCCACAATGAGCCGTGCGCCCACAACCCGCAATATGATCATCGAGCGGCGTCCCAAGCATACGCGAGCGATGCAGCTTCCTCCACGTATGCGTGCAATGCATCCAGTGATACTCCACCGACACGAACAGCGGTTCCGTGCCTCCATCCATCTGGATGCTCGCAATGGACAGTTCCTGCTCCCCGTTCTGATCGCCGTAGAAACGCTAATCCTTCAACTTCAAGAACTCGTCTTCGAGTTCTTCTCGAAAGCGCGCTCGCAACCAGAATGTCGCCAGCAGCCACGAAACCACAGCTCGACAGGATGCTAAGATACTCCGCGACCTAGCTGCTCTGGATCGCGAGAATGCGAAAGACGTCTCCATCCCGGTGCCTATACGGCACCGCGACAATGCTGGACGAGGTAGGACGACTTCGGTGTGGAAACAGGCTCGGGGGACAAAAGCGCCGGCGATGAAATCATATACGCAGTCGTTCTGTCGGGCTTCTGTAGGAGAGCTTCCGCTGTGTTTCCAGGCGAGTGTGGTAGAGTTCGGATGATGTCTACGGCTCGCGATTGAATTGAACAGAAGTATTGCAAGGCCAGAGACAACGACGAGAGCTATCATCCATAGGCATATGAGACGCCGTGAATTGCTTTTCGCTCACTTTTGAGGCTCGTTGTCCGGTAGATATCCTATTACTGTTCGCGTACTGTCGATTGAGAAGGACCTCGACAATCGGTGGCTCGTACTGCTGTAATGCGGCAATGGTAGATTCGTCCATTTCTGATTGTCTGCTACTCCAGTTAGCATCGTTGTTCATCTCAAAGTCATTGTTGAAAAGAATCAGCGGCTCAGGATAGAAAGGGAAGTGAAGCTAAACAAACAGCTAAGATTAATGTATGAGGAGCACTACGTTAGGTGAAGTGAGGCAAGACTGGGAAAATAGTACCTTCAGTTTGCATCACCAGAGTCTCTACAACAGGAGATTCCTCTCAACTTGCGAATATGGACCTCAAACTGAGTCATGTTTACTTGCAGAGAACTAAACCAAGCAGCATGATGCGTTCGAGGCGAATCTCAAAGTCGTCTCGCACTGCCGCTTACAACAACCTCTTCGCTTCGCATTGCCCCAGTAAATAAATTTGGCTGCACTGTGGGCGCTGCTCACTACATCTGACTGGCTCACCTGTAACTAGCTCTTACAGTTCTCGAGCAGCGCTGCATCAGAACTGGTCAGCATGCGGGCCAGGTCCTACGAACAAAGGCAGGCAATCAGAATTGGGCATTCACTGGGACTTGGCAGTATCGTACGACGGGAGTCAACCTGCCTGTACTCCAACGAAGTCTTCTGCACAGCTTCGAGTTTAGACCTGGCTTCTTGGCCTTACGGAGAATATTGTATTGATAGGTAGATAGTAGGCCAGGTGCACACCAAATGAAAGTGGATGAATCCATTAAGAACCACTTCAATGAAATTAGAGAACTCTTGTGCCGAAACCCCCAAAGTTTGGCCTCCTTTAAACCAATATCTCAAGCTGATCGACCTGAGCCATAATCTCAGGCGAGAGTTCAACGACTTCCCCATGGTCCTCGAATTAGCAATTTCTCCCACACGATAGACAGTAGAAAGCCCTAGCGCGACTTACCTGCAAGATTGGAGCGAAGTCTCTCCTCATGCGAGCTTTTCGGGATGACGCTCGTGCCTCTCTGAATAGACCAATTGAGAACGAGCTGAGCGGGAGTAATGTTGATACTGCTTGCGATTTTTTGAGCAACAGGATCGGCTGCAACATTGTATTGGGTGGCTCGGTCGATTGTGAGAGGCCCCCATGCTGTGACGTGGATGTTCTACGAAATATTAGACAAACATTAGACGAAAGTCTTGAGTTCGGTGAGATTGGTGTTTGCATTTACCTTGGAACGACACCATTCTACCCTATCTGTCTTTGGCCGGTACGGTGTTGCGGGTATTTGGTTCACGGCAGGGTGTATCTTGGCCCTGCGTAGCCATTGCGGTAAGTGCAGGCCAGAAAATGGGGTTGGGTGTGGGATTGAAAATGAACACTCACGTCAAAAGTAGCTCTTCGATCTGAGGTTGGAAGAAATTGCTGACGCCAATAGATCGTGCTTTCCCAGCGGCGACGAGCGCTTCCATTGCCTGCCATGTAGCTGCGATGGGAATGTCGACCGTCATCGGATTCCCATTCTCATCCTCTGGGAAGAGGGTATACGGGGTCATCTTTACATATGATTGTGGCCAATGGACCTGTTTACTGTCAGTATAGGAACGAAGATCTTGATTTCAGGTCATCGAAGTCACCAAGTAAAGATCCACATAATCCGTGCCAAGGTCTCGCAATGTTTGGTCAACAGCTGATTCGACGTCCTTGGGGTCATGTTCTGTATTCCAAAGCTTACTCGTGATCTGTTCGACTGAGTTTCAGCACATAGCTTCTTATGTGAAAGGGTTGTCAGAGAGTTACTGACGAATAAGTCCTTGCGTGGCACTCCAGATGCTTTGATGCCTTGACCAACTGCAACTTCGTTCTGGTAGACCGGAGCACAGTCGATATGACGGTATCCCAGTTGTAGTGCAATTTTGACTGTATTCTCGACTTCGATTGGGTCTGGTGCATCTGATGTGGTGGAGAACTGTAGATTTGTCAGAGCGGAGAGTGTACAGAATGGTTGTTTATGAGCGATGATTTACAGATGTGCCGAGGCCGATTACTGGCATGTGGAAGCTTGAAGATAAAGTTACAGTTGATGTACTATGATTTGCCATATTTAAAATGATGTCTCGGGTGGGATGAGATTGTCTTGCAATGGAAGTGGGGAAGAGTGTTGGTTTTGTGAATGTACGCAGTAATTGGGCTAACTTGATTGGGAAGCCAACATGTCCGTGACGTGGGGTTATTGATCCTTATCTTGCGTATGTATTCAATTGTATTCAATTATGGCATTGCGCTATCGGCATTTATAACCCCAATTGGAGTGCTTCTAGCTTTTGTATCTTTAGAATTATCCTTTCTCTACGTCTCAGCTGTACTCAGTAACGGTGTGAGGCGAGCCTCTCCTCCATTAAATCATGTTCCAAAGCTCTTCCATGGTACCGAGAACCCCGGAAATGCAAGGATGAGAGCCGTGAGAGCCATTACGTCGAGAGGAATTCCGATGTACCAGTCCAACATTGAGGGTGAAAGAGAGCTGTGGGCGTCCTGTCCCAGATCCTTCATTCAGAGCAGCAAAATATGCTGACCAACGCTCCGCATAGCAGAAAACCATTCGAAATTCCCTGTTCGGTTCTTCTCTTCTCCCAAAAATGCTCTACAATCTCAACCGCCCTCGAAAAAGTGCCCACTAGCACATGGCAACATCCCCTCCAGTAACAATAGACCGAAAGAGCTCTTGTTTGCTTTCTGACGTTATGCATCCAATGACACACACCGGCCATACTACTCTGTCAAGTAATTTCTGACCTGGTAGAGTATTTAAGACGTCCATTCCTCTCGAAACACTATCTTTAAGCTCCAAAGGGTCCGGGTAAGCGCCAGATACGACGTAAAGGTACGTCAATGCGGCCAGGGCAAAACACTCGGTTATCTCCAGACTTTGGTCTTCTATTGCAATAGCTGAGTCAGATCGTTCTTGATCTGATCTTTGCGACTCAATAACGGCTAGGCCCTGGTTGATATTTGTCTCGATCTTCGTGCCCCTTCTGACAAGCTCAGCGACGCTGAGTTTCTGGTTCTTTCGGTGTTCCCGCTCCCAGTCGTTCAACTTCGTTGTTTCTAAGATCAGAATTATAGCCCAGTTCTAGCAACCAAACAGGCGATCTAGTTGGATATCGCCCTTTCCGAGCACGACTTGGGCGTTGAAAGCGCTCTGATGTAAACTTGCGCAATGATGCCGAGTCATGTGAAGGCCCCGAGAAGGAACTCTATTGCAAGATAGTTATCTTGCGATAGAAAGCACTTTTCTTGAGATTCATGCTCTGTGAAGTCTGGGGCGTCTTGGTGGAGGTGTTCGATTCTAGTCTCCACCAATGATGGGAGCAGCGCATCGGCAGCTTTGAGATGGAAAGACCAGTTTCCAGAAGTGTTACTGAAGACCTGTTTCGGAATTAGCGCAAGTTCACTTGTAGTATGCAATTTTTCAGTCAGACTTACTTCCAGAAAGACAAACTGTAAGATACAAGTCAGAGCTTTCATTTTTCGTAGAATCCCTTCCGACCCGGTCCATGCACTGGCCCTGCCCAGGAGATGTTGTAGTTAGCTCAAAGCGAATGCGTAATAGTCTACTTTCTCTTGTGAATTTTCAAGGGTCTGTGAAGTTCTCGTTGGGTGCTTAACGCTGCGGTGATAGCGGCTGAGAGCAAGTGTCGCACAATATATTGTCCGGTCTTCGGCCAGAAGATTCAAGAGCCAACCACGACTGTTGCCAGCGAATGAAGTGTCGAAAGGAAACTGGATATAGAAAACCTGGTCAAAGTAATGCGTCAAGAGCGTGGGATATCTCCAGACAAACAGTCATGTATCTATATTTGCAGCATTATCTTGGTGTCAAAATCCAATGATGCGTCAGGAGTGGAGTAGCTTGAGCAAAGACAAACAACACGATTACATCAACGCCGCTCTATGTCTCCGAAACACACCATCAAAGCTGCACCTTGAATTGCTCTATATGAGGATTTTCCGTTCTTCCATGATGTTGTTGGAGATTACGGTATGTGGAAATGATCTGTCAGCCCAGGTGAAAGCTCAATTGACCCAAACTTCATAGCACATGAAACTGCTGTTTTCCTCACCTGGCACAGATACTTTGTTCACTCTATGAGTCAAGTCTCAGGAGTGAGTGCGGATACAAAGGATCGGTACCGTGAGTTTTCACCACCATGAGATAGCTCCTAGGGCGAACTGAGCCACATCATCTTTGGAGCAGGTACTGGGACTGGAGTCTTGACTGGAAATACCTGTCTCAATCCCCCGTCTTCCAGAACTCTCCAGGTTTTGGGTATGGTGGCAACTTGAACAGCGCTCCAAGCAAGGAAGCCATAGTTGGCGGAGATGGGTGTGTGGTTGAGGGGCCATGGGCAGGCATGATTGTCCATTGGTGGACGCAAAGTGCACCGCCTTATTGTCTCTCTCGTGGTTTCCAAGATGTAAAACCTATGAACGAAATGGGACGATACTTTAGTGGTGGGGTCCTCGAAGAGTTTCACAACTAGCCTGACTACAAATTATTCTTCATGATGATGGAGCACGGAGTACACAATGCTGTTCAAGTCGCAATTGGAGGTGACATCATGTTCAACAATGCTCCTTGTGGTCTGTAGACAACAACCGGTATCATACTCATCATTTAACGACCCATTTTAAAGATCCTCTATTCTATCTTCATCATTCCCAGTTGGATCGGCTTTGGTGGCGCTGGCAACAAACACATACATCTCGCCAAACCCAGTACCTTGGCCTAGCGAACAATTTCCTAACTGATGTGGCATCGCTGGATGATCTCATTTCTATGGGAGATTTCGCACCTGCAGTTACTGCCAGAGATCTCATGAACACAGAAGCGGGAATTCTCTGCTATCACTATTAGATATGGCTACTGAGGTATCAGAGTGGAGGAGCTGGAGAAGTTTCACACGATGCTCCTTTGTTTGCAGGCAATTTGGCGTGCAATGTACCAAAGTATCATGAATATACTGGCTTCAAAGCGATTATTCAATTGTCTTGGAGGTCTTTTGGAATTATTATAGAGTGACTCTGTGGGGTCTACACGAACTAGGGACTTCATTGAGCCCTACTGGGACAGCAAAAGATTAACTCATTCCCTACAAATCAACTTCATTTTCTATAGCACAGAGACTATTTTACAAATTTTGGACACATTTTTCGAAGCGGAAACTCTGCACTGAGCCAGAGATGTACTTCACGAATAAAGTGGGCGGGATACAAGCCAGTCGTACTGAAAATGCATTGCATGACAATCCCTCTAGTATCAACTTTTCTATTCATTTCAACTACGTGCAAATCCATCCCAAGTTTTCTGCGTGCCTCTGTTGACTCTCTCGCAAGCAAGATAGGTTAGGTCAGCCGCTGAAATAACCATATCGTTTGGGAGGATACAAAATCTGCCCTCATAATTACAGTCCATCAGGAGCAACTTCTGACAATGGGTCGTGTGGTGATAACTCTTGGAGTGCTCGTCGATCCAACCGGTCTCATATGCCCTGTACATCTACCTCCAAACAAATGTACAGTGTACCACATGGTACTTCCAAGGAAGCCAAAGCTCCCTATTCCTTTGCCGTGCTCGTTTGTCCAGAATGTCCAGTGCTCCCAGTCGGCAAACTCGTCGACTAGAGGAGCATCATGACAATTGGGCATTTGCCAAGCGAAAGTGATCAAATCGAAGGAGCAACCGCGTTGACGAGCCGTTTCTAGGTTGTCGCCGCAAGACTGCCACTGAGGATTTGATCGATGTCGGATGAGAGATATTGGTATGGCTATGAGCGCCAGGAGAAAAGTCCCTGAAGCAGCGATGTATCTTATGGTGCGGGATTGAGTCGATGGTCCGACCTCTGGCGGCAAGCTCTGTGTCTCCTCGCCGAATTTTCCCTCCGCTCTTTCTTGGGATAACTCCTCATAGCTTCTCGTTTTCCATAGATAAAGCAGTTGGTGTGCCTTGGCTTGCAATCGAGTCATCGAAGTCTTGATGTTGTCGAATTGGGCGGCCATTTTCCAGTGCGGTTATTTAATGATACGGAATAGAAGATAAAATTCAATGTTGCTCATCGAGTTTACCGTGAAGTCAAGGAGGGGCATCAGGAAGCCGAGATTTCCATGTAAGTGAGTTCAGCCGACGTTTCTAACAAAGCTGCAGTTCCCTGTTCCCATAACAATTCGAAACTATGAACTTCGGCAGCAGTGTAGACCAGGCAAGTCGTGACGAGGATGAGCATCTCGAGGCGATCTGTAAAACATCCCTGTTGCCACCACAGTGATAGAGGTACAGGCGGGCAACGCGACTCGCCTCAAAAAAATCGCTCGATCAGTTGACAAGCTGCAGGTGTTGTTGGCTCGCTTAAATTGTAGGTCTGTTTACGCGATGTATAGGGGCAGAGGGGAAGAGACCTATGGCAAATCTAATTGACAGAGGATCTCTGTGAGTGAGAGAGCATGCCTGATACTGAGAGTTGTAGAGGTTTGTCGGTCTGTATACCAGCAGAATTGATGAGCTGTCAAAATCTGGCTCAAATTTATGGCAGGATGGCTTCCGACCACAACGTGCTTTAAAGATTCCAAGATATGTCACTATTCCATTATAATTTTCTAATCTAGCCATAAAATCTCCATTTGGGACAGCTAATTATATCTTATTCCCTTCTTTTCCGCAACCCCCGCATCTGCTTACTACACTGGCTTTTCAGGTTCTCCGATACTAGTCGGGGTAGCCCCCGTTGTGTTCCAATCTTCAGCCCATCTCCAGATGTCCGCCCAGTTCTTGCAATTGGGAAATTGCTGATGACGGTCTAGCATATAATTACTGCTTGCTTCATCCGAGTCACACCTTTGAGGGGTGATGTCCGCATTACACATCAGAGTCTCTCTGAGATGTTCTATGCAGTGGTCTGCTGAGGGATCAGTTACGGTGTGCTCAAGAAGGGTCTGTATCGATGTTTTCTTACTCATATGGAATTCCAAAAAGGTGACAGGCTCATCATTCTCCCATTTCAGATGACGAGGATTGTACAACTGTTTTCGGAGGCCATGCTAGTAGAGAGTCAGTCGTGAGTCCTGAGAGTTTGGAATTTTTCATACCAGGCAATGAAGCCGATGGAAAATATTCAGCTCCACAACATACTCATTTTACTTCAAAATCTTGGGGGCTGTTTTGAAAGGTAGACGAGAATTCTCCTCTTCAATGAGGCTGACAATTCCAACTTGAACTCGAGTATCAGCAAGTGTACGTTTAAAAGTCGCTTGATAATCGATGTCTTACCACTCAACGTGTGATGCCATACCTCCTCAGAGGCCTTGTTTGGAAGACCTTGAAAAGGTGAAGTTAGACTCGTTTTGTGGAAATGATCTTTGATTATGAGACCATCGTAGAAAGCCGAACGGAGTCAGTGACGCTCAAGCGAGGATAGGAATAAACAAGTACTTGGTGGATCGCTTTTCCGTGATGCATCCGGATCTCGAGTGAAAATATAGAAAACAATGTAGCCCAAGAAAATCATGAGATGTAGTGCCCAGGGGAGAATTTCAAGCAATCTTTCGTCGCCTCGAGGTGTTGATGTCCTGCTCATAAGTCCTGCTCATAAACCCCACTGTCGTTTTGGTATACTGAGTTGTCAGTCCTACTCTCTTCGTCGATTGAGGTCTGCAATCCTTGGCTTTGTTGTTGTTTAGAATCCATTGTAGATCATAGATTGAACGATAGCTGCCAAATCGGAAGATTGAGAAGCAGAAGTTAGTTGATGAGATGCTCCAAAACACATTTGGTAGTCTGCTGTTCGCAAGTGGGTGGCGTTGAATTCTGAGGAGCTGGATCGCGTAGGTTATTCGATTATTGAATCTTGAGTTGCTGTACTACTAGCTTATCCGCTCGTAAATCTCTGCATTGGGTAGGTAGTTCATTTTCCCCTCGCCTCGTACTGTCATTCCTCCATCCTGCAGAGGCTCGCCCCTCGGTACCATTTTGGGGAGTTACATTATTCATGCTATCTGACTAAATGTAAGACTGTAGGTAATCTCGTCTTTGTCGTCCAAAATTAGGCAGCAGTCATTGATCCCAGCAAGTTCAGCTGCCAGCAGTGATATCCTGGACTCCGTACGAATCTTTGGTCTTGGGCTCGCACTGCTCGATGAAGAAGGATGGGTGAGATTTGCAGAAGCAGAAATGCACCTCGTCTCGTCTTGCCATATTGATACCCACTAAGCTCTCTTGGAGACTTTTGCATGGGAAATAGTACAGTGTCGCCGTGGTCTCTACAATGTAAGTCCAAATGCCCGGAAGTCATTCACACAGCAAAGGTTAAGTACCTGTCAAAATCCAATTTATGTTAGACGTCATCCAACAACACATCCTACAAAGTCAATTCTTCCAAACTACAACTCTCAAGCAAACCGCCATCATGCAATTCCGCCAGATCGTCGTTCTCGCCACTTGGTTTGCTGTCGCTTCCGCCATACGCATTGCAGCACCCGACCCAGAGCCAATTCCTTACTGCATCACGGTGGGCCAGAAGAGAGGCCATCGACGAGCCCCCGAGTCGGTTGAGAAACGATCTCCCATGGTAGAGCCAGGGCCAGAGCCAGGGCCAGAGCCAGAGCCACTCTAATAGTGCATCACTGATGAACGAAAGAGAGGTAGCGGTTCCAAGCGATCCCCCGAGGCTGAGGCCGGGCCAGAGCTCTACTAGATTACGGATTAAGAGTTCCATACGTAAGCCCCCTAGAAGGTTGACATCCGAAGACTTTATGTGCTCCTGACTAAACAACAATCCAGAGATCAAGTATGAATCTTCGCCAGGATCAGAAGCAGAAGGTTGAATTTTTGGGGGATTGCAGATGCTAGCTGGTTTTGAATGGAATGGGGAATCTACTTTCGTTAAAAGCCAGGTAGTCTTGGTCTGGTTTCTGCCCGTTAGGTTTCCTAGACTCTTTTGGAAATTCAGAGGCTTTGAGCAGGCTATTTGGGTTGTTACTTCATCTCTTCAAATCAAAACTGCACCTTTAAAAGTTGCTTTCACATTTATGATTCGTGTGACCTTGCTTCGAAAATTTCAAAATAGTGATCATGAGCCGACAGTTCTGTGATGCTGAATAATGTTAGAAATAGAATACCGATGGGTCCGAAATTCAGAGACTTGGGACAGCTGCACTTACATACTTTCTGTACAGTGTCCACACACGACCAGCTCGTGGTTCAAGTTACACGTAGTGGGTTTCTAAGCCCGGGAAGTCTTCCGCCGGTTAGATCTCGAAATCATTGACACTTGACGAAGCTTGGCAAACAAAATCTTGAAGATGTAGAATTACCCTTCTACCATGTCATCATTCTGTATATAGTAAAATTCATACGAGAGAAAACTTATCACCACACCTTGGCTCACAGACTCTCCCAAGAATTGATCAGCTTCCATAAAAACATCGCCGCTACCACCGCCCAACATCCCCCAATCTGTAAATTCCAAACCACACCAACGCCAACACCACCAAAAACCGCAAACACAATACTGCTGATCAAGGTCGATCATATTTGCGGTGCTGATATAGCAGCATGTGCAATCCCATGACGGCTCCAGTCTCGGGTCCATCCTGAAGGCCCTGGTGCCGTTTGCTTAAGATGACACCGATCAGGCTGTAGGGTACTCAAAGTGTCATTGCCCAAGGGATTCCTGCAGATGCAGCCAATACCATGCTGCCGGTTTGAGATGTGACGAGGAATGTCAGGAACATAGCAATGGCAAAGTATGCGTGTGTAAACATCCAGACGTACACCAAGGCGACGTCGGAGATTGCGGTTGAGTTGTTGTATCGGGATCTGGGAAAATATTTGTCTGGCTTGCTAGCAAGTCCAAAAGTTGCGACTATTGTGGGAAGGGCACAGTTTGCAGTGAATGCAAAATACGCAAGAAACAGGTCGGTAAGTGAGCCTATCCGTAGCCCCTCGGCCAAGGCGGTATTCTCAGTACGTTCATCAACTTAAACAGTCGGTATGGATCGTCGATCTGTGCAAAATCTGCAGGAATATTGATGGGGAAGTGCCTAACTATATTGCTCACATGTTCCAGAGATATAACTGTGAAGTCATGATTAGCACGCCTCCTCGAAGCCTTGGAATTGGCTCACGTAGTGTAATACATGAGGAATGGGAACCAACCCATCATGCAAAACATTGGATGTAACATATCTTCTATATCGGTTTGGGGATCCTCTTAATGGAATGCAGAAGGTTTGTTAGATGCGCAGAAAAGCTTGTTCTAGGGCCCAAAAGTGGTGGTCCGCTGTGAAGTGACTCTTCTGGACAGCTGAGGAGGACTGTGCCTAACAGCAGAATGCAAACCACGAAACACAAGGTTGGCAACTGGGGCATCCCTCCGTAAGGCCATACTAGAGGCAAAGACACAGATGCCAACAGATATCCCGTGACACTTCCTGCCCCTGAAACGCGACTCGCCCAAGCATGTGCTAGAATTTGTTCATCTGGAGCGCAGCTTTCGATGATAAACGCCAGACTTGCTGAAGTAGCTGAATGGAAATTTCCAGCAAGCAAAACCACAGAACCGCAGCGGCCTTCACAACAATTTGAGCAGTATGAGTATATACGTGTACCGAGAGCGGACCCAAGCAAGCATTGTTGATACTCTCGGATGACACAAATCGCAACAGGGAGACACTAATTGCTATGGCTCCTCCAAGCATCAGAGGCTTATGGCGGTCAGAGACATTTTCGGACTGATCACTGATCATCCCAAAGTATGGCTGAATGAAAGTACCACAAATCGGCGCAATACCCCAGACTATTGTAGTTGCATATTCTGAGAAGCCTAGTGTCAAAAGAAAAGGCTGGATGAAGTCGTTAGCATGTGTATGTATACTCTCGAACCCCGATATCAGAGAAACGTACTGTCCCATTGGCCATTATTGTAGATCATATTATCTGGAGACTAAAGAAGATATCAGCAGTGTCAAATATAGGGAATATACAGAGAGTTTGAGATTGACACGCCAATGCTCGCAGTCAGAGTAAACATTCTCCAAGCTGTTCTGATATCGACAAAAGCACCTCGAGGAGACTCCCACCGGCAGCTGTGATCCACATCCTCAAGTTCAAAATTTATGTCAATATAATTTCAAAAAGGAATATCTTCAACTTTGCAAGGAGGCTCTTTTCTGCCAGATGACTTTGGATAAAGGTATTTTCGCTTCTTTGCAACTCCCTGCGAAGACTGATGAAGCTCGCAGCCAACAATTTGACAGCATCGCCTATTTTTACACTACTTAGGCATATGATATGCTCGCCATCGAATGATTGGTTTGGTATCCTACTCTTGCCCGTGCCCAGAAGTTGAAATGCACATCAAGAACAGGTTCTTGTGTCCCAGCGAGGCGAACACATCAGCATGCAAGCAGTTACCGCGCATGCGATCACAACAATTCAGGCGGATCAAGCATTCTTGAACAGCCATTGGGAGTTCGGCAACTGCAGGAATATATGTCAAAGTTGCACAGCTTGTGTAAATAGCGTAACCGAGTCATCTCGCCTCCCCTTTCCTCCTCTTGAACCGTTAGGCGTGAAGGCTGTTCTCATACAACTGCTTTGGGAAGGTGGGCGAGTATTATTCTACTCACGCATATTGTTCAAAGCCGCGCTGACACACAGAGGCTACATATGCAAGTAAGAGGTTACGGATTCATCTCTGCACCCATGCCAGTGAGTGGCGGCTTTTATCTCTATGGACATCAACTACGGTATTCTATTTTTCTGCATTGCTGCATATCCATCGTGTCAGGTATTACGACTCGAGATTCCGGGTATCGATTGAAGGGGGAAATTTCCCGCGTAGAGACACTCATGTTGCGTCTGACTGCTCAAGAGACTGGTCGGTCTTTTGGGTCTTCGCTAATATCGACGTCCTCGATCTCGACCTCGCGCTGCTCTCCCTCGTCATCAAATAAGGTTTCTTGGGCTGTACAATAGATTAGAATTTGACGACCTTCGTAGGGGAGGAGCAACATACCACTCCAGAGCTCTGAGTACACGCCGCCAGTGTCAATGAGCTCACGATGTGTACCACTCTCTGCTACTTGACCTTCCTTGAGGACAATGATCTTATCGCTGTCGTAAATGGTCCTTAATCGATGAGCAACGAACACACTGGTCCTTGCCTTGTCTTTCAAGATGCTGTTGATATTCTGCATCAGAGCCTGCTCAGTGTGCGTATCCAAGGCCGAGGTAGCCTCGTCAAAGAATAGCAACGGGGGATCCTTCAAAATTAACCTTGAGACGGCCAGACGCTGCTTTTCTCCTCCAGATATCATCATACCCCGTTCTCCAACCATGGTCTTGTAGCCATTTGGAAATGCGGAAACGATATCGTGGATCTTTGCCCGCTGGGCTGCTGCGAGAACCTTTTCAGGGGAGGCACTTAGATCACCATATCTAATGTTGTGCTCGATAGTGTCGTTGAACAGGGGTGTATCTTGTGGCACAACTCCAATCGCCTTCCTCAGAGAATCCAAGCTGACATCCCGGATGTCTTGGCCATCAATGAGGATCCTGCCCTCTTGGATGTCATAGAAACGGAACAGGAGTCGCAGAATTGTCGACTTGCCACACCCACTAGGCCCAACTATAGCAATCTTCTTCCCAGCTGGAATGGTCAAACTAAGATTTCTGAGAATAGGACGGTCTGGGTGGTATCCGAATGTCACATTCTCAAAGGTGATCTCGCCTCCCTTGGTAAGTTGCAGAGCCTTTGCGTTCGGAGGCTCCTTAATAGCGACATTGACTTTCTGAAGGTTGAAGAGTGTCTCCATGTCCAAGAGGGATTGGCGAAGCTCTCGGTAAACCGATCCCAGAAAATTCAGGGGCACTGAAAGTTGGAAAACAAGTTGGTTGACCATGACCAGGTCACCAACAGTCAAGTTTCCAGTCGCAACACCATCTGCAGCTAGATACATCATAGCCGTCAATGCACTTGAGAATATCAAGTTTTGTCCTGAGTTGAGAAATGCGAGTGATGTTGCAACTTTGATGGAAGATTTCTCGTACTCCTTCAAGGCCTGGTCATACCTGCCAACCTCGAACTTCTCATTGTTGAAGTATTTGACAGCTTCATAATTGATTAAGGAGTCGACTGCAACAGTAGAGCCTTTATTGTCTGCTGCATTCGCGGCTCTTCTGAATTTCGTGCGCCAGGCAGTTGTCCAAATAGTAAATGCTGTGTAGCCAACCATTGTCAGAGCTGTAATAGCGGCAAATTTGGCGCCGTATTGATATGTGAGAATACCACAGACCATACTGATTTCCAATGCCGTAGGTAGGATGTGAAAGACCATCGAGGTGAGAAGGAAACTGATACCCTTGGTACCTCGATCGATTGCTCTTGTTAAACCACCCGTTTGCTTTGTGAGATGGAAGTTCAGATCCAGCCTCAATAAGTGATCAAACACATTGCAAGCGACCCTCCGAATAGCTTTCTGGGCAACACTGGCAAACACCGCATTCCGCACTTCCTGGAAGATCGTAGCTCCGATTCTAGTCATACCATATGCAAATATCATGGACCCAGCCACAGTTGCTGCTGTACCTCCGACAGCTACAAAGTCAACATTCATGGAGTCAACAATGTTCTTGAAGTAGAATGGTACTTGGACATTCAGCACCTTGGCTCCAACGAGCAGAGCCAAAGAAAGTCCAACTCGAAACCGGGTTCCAAGATTGTCCTTTGGCCACAAGTATTTTGCCATCTCCTTCATAATAGCCCAGTCCGCCTTTCTCTGCTCCTTGTTCGTCTTGTCATCGAGGGCAAGAGGATCCTTGCGGCCAGGTACTGCCGCAGCAGGCTTCTGGGCTGTCTCTGGCTTCGTCCCAGGTAAATCGTCTGCAGCTCGAGGTTGTCGAAGAGCCTGGCTCTGAATGATTGTAATTTTCTGGTCATCCTTGGAGAATCGATTCGTGCTGGTGAAAACCCTGAGACCAATACTGGGTTGATTCCATAGCTGCGGCCGAAGTAAAGATCGCACACTCGAGCATGAAGCTCTATGTAGACTCCGGAGAATCATCCTCGCTGCGTTTGTAGCTCTGCAATCGCCCCTGCTTCATGTACCTCCTCCCCACATTGTTTTGTTGGTGTTCGCAAGTCGATAGAGGGGTAGCTAGCGAGCAGCTGTTTTCGGGTTGAAGAGGGCTTTCTTGATATTGCTGGGAAATGTCACTTCTAGTCGATTAGAAATCCAGCAAAGAAATCGAATTCCGAGAAGGATTCAGCCCGCTGCAGAAGCAAACCGAGCTCTTCGTCGTGCTGCGAGATTCCGAGCTTATTGCGCCATTAACGCGGTGGAACTTCCAATTGCCCGCGTCAAGCTTGTCCCCCTCGCCTGAGGCAGCAAACCAAGAAATCCAGACGAGGAGCTTCAACTACGGGCCATCAACCAATTGCTTCGAGCAACACCAAGGCAACTATGCGCGGTCGAATACCGCTGGGTAATGCTGTCCGAGGCTTTCGGCAGCTTCAACGCCCTTGCGCTGGTGGATACGGCCGACGAGCGATTCAGATCAGCTCAACCCCGACGACAGAATCACCAATACTCACTGGAGATGTACTCAGCAACTCAATTGATGCCTCGACAGACTCAGCGGGTATGTGGATAGGCGGCATTTTGCTTTGGGGAGTCTTGCTGATGCGGTGGTTCTTTCAGATGCTCGATTTGAAGTTCTAGGAGCACCATATTCCCTTTTGTCCGTTTCATTATCAGCTTCTCAGAAGCTTTACACCAGGAGGGGCACTTTGGTTGGAGTCAGTGGGAAGGCGGAGAATGTGAGCAGAGCCAATTCCGGACTATAGAGCTGTATCTGATGTATACCAGGCACAATCGACTTTGTCCATACTGGAACCCTTCCGAAGAGCCGCCCTCGGCATACCTTTCCTATATCAAAGAATATCTTCTACGAGTCCAATCACGGCCTTAATTTCAACAAAATCACCACTCACTTCTTTCACTGTATTACATCTTAATGGAACTGTGGACTGGATAGTAGCACAGCGGAAGGCGCTGCTGGCTTGGACGGGACACACGCTCTCCGTATCGCCGACAGTCAACCGGGGAATGAGTCTGGCACATTGGGGCAATTCAGAAATTACAGGGAGAGGTCTTGTAGCTCTGGCTGGGCCTGGACAGATCTATCAAATAACGCTGAAGGCGGGGGAAGAATATGTGGCCCATCCAGGCAACGTTGTTGCATATATCATCACCCAACGTCCTCCTCTACCATACAGACTAAAATCGTCAAGTCTCCGGTTTCAAATACCAAAGCTAGGACTGGGATACTTGGTACCAGATATCAAGTTCTTCCGTGTGATGAAGGAGACAAACACCTGGAGAGGATTAACAAATCTTCTATTCAACTTGCGGACTTCAGCTAGGAGGACGATATGGGGAGATCGATTGTTTCTGAAATTCCATGGCCCAACGACCATTCTGTTGTCTTCGAGAGCATCGAGGATTAGCGATGTGTTGACTTCAAGAGATATCAACGAAATCGCCGATACTCCTGCAGGAGCCTTGCAATCGGCTGTCACGCTAGCCAGAAAGCCAAAGGAGAGCGAAGAATCAACAAAGCAGTTTACGGATGTACCAACTGGGTTTCATTACGCTGAGGTCGGCCGTGATGGGAAAGTGAAGTTCGAGGAAGCTCAGGAGGTTCCACCAAAGTCAAGGTAGAATCTTGGGAATGTATAATATGAGGCACTCGATACAATATGTAAAGTATGAGTCCGGAGGAAAGGAAAGAGGCAGAACTCCATACAGAGATGGACACAGATGAATGACGAGTAATCTTTGACCTCCGCTTTACTTTTTCCCGGGCTGTATTTTCTGGATTCGTTACATTAGCCAGAGATGGTAAGTCGGCATTGGTTGTACTAATGATCTGAGTGAGGCATTGGGCAAAGGAGGTATCACGAACTCTCGCCGGCCAACCACCAAGTCAACAACACAAAACTTCCGTCTCCGAGCAGCAGAACACCACGACACTACCAATCCATGTCCCAGTCATCTGATCCTAACAGTAAGTGACAAGATAACAATCCCGGACCGTCTTCTCTTTAATCGCCGAACACATGTGATCCAAATTCTCGGATGGCGGGGTAGCTACAAATACCTAGGTAGTGCCTCGGAGACACGCAAAGAGGGGTCACGTTAAGCACTTGCAGGATCCTGTTAAGAAGCGCCTTGTGGATTTTGAGACAATAGCGTATTTATACTTTTCACCAGCATCGAAGTCTCAGTAAATATGCATTCCAGGAGTATTACAAGTTTGCACAGCGTCGCTCGCGGGAAGTGGAAATTTGGCTCTCTAGCTGCAGTATCATCAAAGAGCTCGGGGTTGAGACACACATACTCAACATCGACATCGACGTCGAAATCCGATCAGGAAAACAAAGACCAGCAAAGACACAAACATTTCATCTACGAGAATCGCTCCCAGCCGAATGCTAGACAAGCGGAGAAACAGACACCTCCTGCTACTGCTAGCACTTTGCCTCAACCGAGACCATTGGATGGAATCACGGTCATTGCTCTGGAGCAGGTGATAGCTGGACCGTATTGTACTCGGCAATTAGCTGAGATGGGAGCACGAGTAGTGAAGATCGAACGGCCTGGAAAGGGTGATTTCGCACGATCTTACGACACCCGCGCCGCCGGTCTATCATCTCACTTTGCGTGGACGAACCGCTCGAAACAGAGTCTTGCGCTGGATATCAAGAAAGCAGGGGATCTAGCTCTTCTCAAGAAACTCATCACGAAAGCGGATGTGTTTCTGCAGAATCTCGCTCCCGGAGCTGCTGATAGGCTGGGCCTTGGGTATGAGGAGTTGAAGAAGACGAATGAGAGGCTGATTGTGTGTGATATCTCCGGTTATGGTGCTGATGGCCCGTATAGGAATAAGAAAGCTTATGACTTACTTATTCAAGCGGAGGCTGGGATGTTGAGTATCACTGGGACGGAGGAGACGCCTTCGAAGGTTGGAGCTTCGATTGCGGATATTGCGGCGGGCATGTATGCTTATAGCAATATCATGGCGGCGTTGCTGGTACGTGCTAAGACGGGGAAAGGCTGTAGGATTGATGTCAGCATGTTAGAGGTGGGTTTTTTCTGCAACTGATCTTTTTGCTTTGAAGATTGGCAAATACGATTCCCCAGTGTCACCTGAATCGGAACAATTTGGGAAAATATGAATGCTAACTCTTCTGGCAGTGCATGGTCGAGTGGATGGGCTACCCTCTCTACTACGCCTACGACGGCGCATCCCCACCATCAAGAGCAGGCGCGTCCCACGCCAGCATCTATCCCTACGGGCCCTTCCAAGCCCGCGACGCAACCGTAATGCTTGGCTTGCAAAACGAGCGAGAATGGGCCAGCTTCTGCTCGAAAGTCCTCCAGAAACCTGAACTAACCTCTGACCCACGATTCGCCGGGTCTAACGAGCGATCCGAGAACAGGACAGAACTCAAAGCGATCATCGAAGATGTGTTCGCGTGCATGACTGCTGAGGAGGTGGTGCGGAGACTCGATGAGGCAGCGATTGGGAATGCGAAGGTTAATGATATGCAGGCTGTTTGGGACCATCCGCAGTTGGCGGAAAGGAAGAGGTGGACTGAGATTAGGACGGAGAAGGGGAAAATGAGAGTCAGTATCCCGCCAGCGATTCCGAGTAACGTTGAGCCTATTATTGGGCCTGTGCCCAGAGTTGGAGCACATAACGAGAAGATTATGAGGGAACTTGAGGAGGGGAGTTTTGGGAAGAAGCATTATCAGAATCCGCGTATATAAAACCGGAGAGGAGAGCGCCAGGGTCTTGTGAAAGGTATTATTATGGGGTATTTACGATCCCCGGGGATACATTTGAATCGTTTCCAAATTTATTGACATGGAGAACTTCGTCGGGGATGAGAAGAGTGCCTTGAAGCTGGCTGGATTAAAACCGACCTTGCTTCCTGGCATTGGACCAAAGCAAATGTCCCAAATCCACTGGGATATTGAACTGTTGTACAGTACACGAATTTGACAATGACCAAGTATCAGTGTGAAATACGAAAGGAATTTTACATTTGAGAGGACCAAGATAGTCTCGAACTCGATTTTATGTCCCTAACGCCTGGCATATGCTAAGATCGTAGCCTTTCAATGCATGACAACCACCTAAATCCGGCCATACAGAAAATAGCCTTTCAACCAGAACTCCTATGCAATCTCAGATAACCCAAATAATGATACTAGTTTCGCTAACGTACAATCGACGCGTATTTAGGCTCATGTCGGTCTTTTGAATGGATGAGCCTCCGTATTCAGGACCCACTCATCCAGACTGATCGTGTCGGGCGTCGAATAGAGGAGGTAGAAGTACTTAAGGGTTTCTGCCAGCCAAAAACTTTCCATCTCGTCTACTTTGATAGGGTCGTCCAAGGTCACGTCGTTGATTGCCGAGTGGCCGTGTTCTGTCGATGTAGCGTTGATGATTGCCTCGAACATCTTCCATCCCTTATCTTGCCAAGTTGAGTCGCCTGTAATACGGTACATGTACCATACTGATTCGATGGCTTCAGGTCTAAGTAATATAGTTAGCATAGATCGTAGATTCTCGAGAGCGGACTTACCTCAAGATATATTTCTTCGACTTGAAAGACACAAATCCAGGAGGAAGACCTTCTTGAAGAATTCGTTGCGACACATATTCTTCATGTGTGAGGGGTCGCATAGGATCTATCATAGTCACTTCGCTCTGTGCCACAGAAACCGCAGGATCCGTGAGAGGCTTCTCAACTTGGTGCCCGGAGGTGGTCGCTATGTTCTCTAATTCAGATTCGGCGAGGTGAGACTTCTGATCATAGTACTGCTCGGTAGATGTTTGAGTCTTGGGTGCTGAGGCAGGAACAGACTGTGCTTTTGGAGTTGGAGTGTCGGCCTTAATTGCAGGGACATCATCCGCAAAATTGTGAGTTACTGGCTTGGGAAGGTCATCCTTTGGAGAACTCTGTCGTTTTTGCAATGAAGCTGGGGCGTCGTTTTCCACAAGGTCGCCTCCTCTGGCGGGATCTGATGAGTTTGCGATACGCCCAGAGGCCTCAACCGGTAGGAACTCATCAAGAGGTTGCTGAGTGGCAGCCGACTGTTGCTTCGCAGCTTCGAGTTCTGCCTCTTGGTTCTTCTTGTTTATTTCGTACTCAGCAAGATTCTTGTCCCTTTGGTAGCCTAGAGGATCTAGATATTCATGATAAGTTGTCTCATTCCAGGTGCAGTGCGCGGCACTCTTGCAAGGTAGAACGATAGCACCTTCTGGCATGATTCCACTTTTGGTTGCTCCGTAGGCCCATACACATCCATCGGCAAGCTTCTTGGCAAGCTCAAGATCGCCATCGATTCCGAAGATTTGTGCTCCCATACCGATCATGCCCCCGATGAAGCAGGTCAAATGTTCCACTTCAGCAGTTAGGGTCAGATCAGTAGCAGGGTCGCCGTATGATGTGACAGCGCCAGAGAAGAGAATGTCCCTGTTGTCTGGAAGCATTGGTCGATAAAGCATCCACTTGCGGATGGCATCGACAGTCCTGATGTACATCTTACGGTAAGTATCATCTAGCCCACCAAGAAGTAGGTATTGCTTTTGGGTTTTAGTTCAGATGAAACTCTATCTTGGGAGAGTGCATACCTTGGGGAAGTACTCATAGGTTGAGTCTTGTCCGCCACCCATAGAGAATTTATCAATACCGTAACTTGACGTGTATGATTCAAGTCCCTGTGCTACGCAGTCCCAGTCACCAACACCTGCCCCTATCTTCGCCTTTGCAGCAGGGATGTCAACAGGCAGTCCTGTAACAGAGTCAACTGTAGGGGTAGGCGTGGTTGAGTTTACAGCGGGTACGTCTGCCTCGATATCTCGCTTGCGTTTGGAATTTCCAAGTTCGTTCGATTCTTCCCAACCAACAATACGTGCTTTACTCGCCTCACCTGGTGATACCTGTACCTCAAGAGTTCCGGGCCCTGTGGGCTCATCTTTGAGATTGGCCTTTTTAGGCACAGGTTCTGGTACTGTAGCTGGATCAGGATTGGGCGGTTGGTATCCTACTGGAGCTTCTGTGGGAATCGCAGGGCTGATTGCAGGCTCTTGTGTGTTGACGGCCACAGGTAATTGCGGTAAGGATGGCATAGTCCTATTACAGCCAGATGCGTCAATGTTGTCGGGAAAGACTCCATCAAGTTTGGTGCCGCGCGTTTGGAAATCAGCCAAAGCATTTGTGACTCGAGCAACAGCATCATAGTATTTTGGTTCCTTGGTCAGTTGTGCAAGCCTTGTAAATTCCATGGACAAAGACCCAAGTTCTGCTAGGTTCGAGCGGGTACTGGCGCGATGAGGCTGAGACGCAAATGTTGGCATCCAGTGGTAATATAACACTGGCATCCTGTTTGGTGTATCGAAAGCTCCTATTAAGATCTCGGCCAGTTCCACAGCTTTGTCCAGCAAATTCTTGTACTTAGCACCGCTAACATCATAGGCGGCTAAAAGCCCACCTAGATATCTGATTGTTGTCTCGAACATTGGTATATCGCTTCTCGGGCTAGTCGTAAAGTCGATCAAGTCAACCGCTTTCGCAGCCTCTTCAAACTCCTCATGCAATCCCATTATCCACAGAGTGTCCAATGTATCCACCAGAGTTGCTGCCCAACCACAGAATGGATCACGGAACAAGCCCGAAACAGGCGATAGTTCATCATGGAGCCATGCTTTTGATCTGTAACCTGTCCATGCCTTCTTGAATTCCTCCTTGACCTTCAATTGCCGCTTCTCCCGGTTTATCTTGGCATCCGGAGTCTCATCATTGAATTTGTGCTGAATTCGAGGAATCTTGACAGGAGCGCCAGTCGGCAATTGGATAATGGACTCCGTAGCCACAGGGAAGTGCTCTTTCTGCTTTTTCCAATATATGGTGGAAACAGCTTCTGCAGAAAAGGTAGGGAACTCTTGTCTCCCTGGCGGGGAAACCGCATGTATATCTTCCTTTGTCTCGAACCCGTTGACCTTTGTCGGCGGTACTGGCTGTCTATCTGGCAAAACCACTTTGGGCACCGGTGCAATTGGTATCACGGCCGTTGACTTCGGGATGGCCACAGTCGAGCTAGTAGATTCGATTTTTGGGGCTATGATCTGCGAAGAGGTAGGGAGAGGAGCCTCCTTTGAGCTTTCCTTCTGCACCACCGGCGGAGGGGTTTTGACTGGGGATGTGCCGCCGACATGGTCTTGTTCGAGGCCCTGGTGTTGAGGCGGAGAATCAAAGTCTTGAGCATGCGCTGGATGTGACCAATCGCTTGTTTTCCTCAGATGGACAATCAGGAAGACGAAAAGAACTGCAAAAATGAGAAACACGCGGTAGCGTCGAAGTCGTAGCATCTCGAGATGCTTTGTGGCCCCTCGAGGGGGATGGGAATGTGGAGGTTATGCTGGCTGGCACGCGACACAGCACAGCTCATAGGTGTATTGTCGAGCAAGCGGAACGGAGCATTTGGAGGTCCCAAAAAGAAGTGATCTGCGCGGCAGCTCACGAAGCTGTCAGGATCGATTAGGAGGGCAGAAGGATAAAGAGAAGAGAAGAGAAGAAGCCATGTCCTTACGATTCCACAACACGAAGTCCCTCTTCGTGCTTGGCTTTCCCAATGCGCTTAAAGCAAGGGGTCGCGGGGCGCCGGGCCAGTTCGGTGGAGCTGCGGCCACTTGTGTACTGTACATACAGCAGTCTTGGACGCCGTATATTGCCTTTATCAGCTGTACTACTGCTCCAAAGGAAAAAATATACCTATGCAAGCTCAATTCGGCAGCAAGTATTTTGACTTTGGTCCCCAGCAAGCAACCTTTGCTGAGCTGCTTGCGACTTGTGCACGTTTAAGAATGCCAGAACACTGGGTCTTTTATCCACCTCTCCACAAATACTGTTGCAGCTGCCACATTGCCACATTTATTGATTCTTGGCAGCTTACTCTAGCACTGCTCTATTTAGGCAAGTTGTGGTTGTGATACACACGCGGATAAAGTCGCAGACTGCTGGCTCTTTGAAATATTCGATACTGTCACTAAAGTCAAGTGGAGAAAAAGGAGCAAATGATTGCTTGGGAGGAAAGGCCTTGAATTAGTACCACAGGCTTTACAGTCGCTCTCTACTAGGGACCTCCAACGCTATCTATCATCCGGTGCATGCGCCTTTGATACTTTTCCCAAATGGATGAGTGTTGTACTGTACATCTGCAGTGTTACATCGTCAATCGAAAAGCGCCGAAAGATACATTTTTCATGCCAGGCGCCCCGTCCAAGAATAAGCCGGAGCTCGAAGCCAACGATTTCTGCTCTAGTCATCCATTCCTGGTCCTGGTCCGCCTTGTCTACCCATCTGTCTTGCTTTGAGCATCTCGTCGCAGAGTAGAAGGTTGGATGCGATTCCAGAACTCGAGGCCATTGCATTTCTGAGAACACGGAAAGAATCGTAGACTCCTTCCAGAACTGGATCCATTGGTTCACCTGAGGTCAAATCAAGTCCAACGACGTTCCCCTCAGCTTGCTCATCTTGTAAGCTAGCAACTGTTGGATATGTTAGATTTTGCTGCCGGAAGGGAATCAGAAATACTTACGTGCGTCCTGAACATCGTGGCCAGCATTTGCGGCGAGGGTCTTTGGAATAATCAACATGGCATCCGCAAAAGCTTGAACACCCCACTTCGCCTTTCCCTTGACAGTCTTGCGGAAAGCCTCACTGTTCAAGTGAGCGGCCAATGCTACTTGGAAAGCTCCAGCTCCTGGAACAACACTCTTATCCACAATCATATTGTAAACACTTCGGAGACCATCTCGAACAGCGTCAGAGATTTGAGTGATGGTGTGTTGATTTGGGCCCTTGATAAGGATTGTCACCGATTTGGGGTCCTTTACATCCTCAATGAATGTGTACTTCTCCTCGCCGAGTTGGTGCTCGTAAACGTTTCCTGCCCATCCCAGAACCTCCGGCGACAAATCGTCCACGCTGTTCTGTGCAATACCACCACAGATCAACTGTAATCTCTCCATGTTTCGTCTCTTGGCTCGTCGGAGAGCAAAAATGCCGTTCTTAACAAGAACATCAAGGGACAGTGGGTCGATTCCTTTCTGGTTGATGATAACGAATCCCTTCCTTGGGTCATTACCACAGACTTCCTTCTTCAATTCAACAATCTTCCGGAGCTTCTCATCCACAAAACGACGCTCACTCTCGACTAGCTTATCTCGTTGTTCTGCGCTTGAGTAGTAGAAACCCGAGTTGATTTCAGACTTCTCATACTCCAAGCTCACGTTCAGACTCAGGATGAAGGCGTTCTCAACTCTCTTTGGCATATCAGGATGTCTTGCGCCGTGATCTAAAGCAAGACCTCGAATAAGTTGAGTCTCGGAGGCAGTTCTGTGTTGCATTTTCATGATTTCAATCATGTGTAAATCGGGCTTCGCTGGAGCTTGGTAGATGGCTAGGACCGCATCAACAATATCAGGGGTGAGTTTCTCAGCGAGTGTGTGGTTGAGCTTGGTAGAGAGGGATGTGCGAGCAACACATAGCAGGAGTTCGCGGTCGACTTCTCGCTCTAATTTGAAGGTATCCAAGAACTACAGAAAGTCGCAAGTTAGCACAGGTTCAGAAATGTTGTGTCCAAAGCTTGCCTTCAAAGATTCCGTCTTCGCAATCTCGTAGCCGTCGGTGATAATCCGAGGATGTAAACCTTCCGAGATGTATCTGTCTGCCTGCTTCAAAAGCTCACCAACCAACAGAACCACGGAGGTGGTGCCATCGCCACAGATATCATCTTGGGCCGTAGCTGCTCTTGCGATCATAACTGCCGTAGGATTTTGGATTTGCATCTCTCGTAACAGAACGTTTCCATCTTTCGTGAGTTTAATCTGCGAGTATGGTATTAGTCGAAGGAGGTTGTAAATATCTGGGAGCTCTTTCGTACCGCGCCAGCTCCATCAACAAGCCTTCAAGCTGTTAGCTATAGCCACACAAGGATCCTGGGGAAAACAAACATCTTTATCGTCCCTAATGGACCCAAATTCGATTTCAGAACATCTTGCAGACCTTCGCCAGCACTGATGTTGACTTTCAGAGCTTCTCCTCTTCTCTAGGTAGAGTCAGTAAATATTTTCTTTCTCTGGCACCATTCGAGCGGACGGACCCTTGACTCTGCCTTCGGGTTGAGAAGCTGCGCGGCAGACATGTTGACAGCTGGTGATCTTGGCAATAGTGTTCTTCGTGTATTAGAGGTTATGAGGGGTATCGTCACCAAGGTATTGCTGGTCAGAGGTTTCCTTTGCCCGACGCGAATCTCGACGCGGCTTTGAAAGTATTCTCGTTAAGAATACGGCGGCCGAAATGTCCCTTGGCGAGGCTGACACTTCTACTGGTCCAGAAGGCTGACGACCACTTCACAACATCATCCATCAAAACCCATAGATCCTTTCAATATCACATCTTCAAAATGTTCGCAGGCTGGAACCTGGTTCTGACGCTCCTTATCACATCTCTTGTTGCCCAAAGCCATGGATTCTGGCCATTTACGGTTTCCGCAACGACCGATGCTCCTGACACTGTTTACGCAGACGCGGGCGCTAAACGCATTGCAATAATAGGTATGTTCTATCTTTCGATTCCAGTGTAGAAATTGTATTCTTTTATCTGTGTCGCTCTCGAGTATCTTTCTTGAAGTTGTTAGATTAGATTTGAGGAGAGTGTCGATTAAGGGGTAAAGCCCAAGTACCGTGGTAGTTAGACGGCTTTGGGTACAAGTAAACATTGCAAGTCATTTCTATCATGATATTTTAATATCGCATAGCTACTTGTTCGAATGTTATCGAATACGGGAAAGAACATTTTACATTATAAAGTTTTGGTCCAAAGGTCACCCAAGAAAGTGGCATATTCTTGACCATGTGCTCTATGTCATTCCAAAGTCCACGAACAGACTACTTTTTTTTGGTCATTATATGTCAAATTTGATCACCCCGTCAATGAAAATGCTGACCGAAATCTACAGGAGCTGGGGCGGCGGGAAGCTCTGCCGCATATTACTTGGAGCAATTCGCCAACAAGTCCGGAGTCGCAATAAATGTCACCGTTTTCGAGCGCAATTCCTATGTAGGAGGTCGCACAACAACCGTCAATGCATATGGCAATCCTCTGGAACCTGTAGAGCTCGGTGCAAGTATTTTCGTCGAAGTTAATGCAATTCTCAAGAATGTTAGTCACTTATTTGACCTTCACCCAAAGGACTCTGACACGGAACCTGAGATCCTCGGCATTTGGAACGGAAAGACGTTCGTCTACACCCAAAGAGACGGCGGATGGAAGTACTGGGATATTGCGAAGCTTCTCTGGAAATACGGCCTTGCCCCGATCCGAACCCAGCGCCTGACGAAAAGCGTCGTTGGCAAATTCTTGAAGCTTTACGAGTTCCCATTCTTCCCATTCAGATCCTTGTCTGATAGGGCTCTTGACTTGGACCTTACTTCCGTGACCTCCCAAACCGGAGAGCAGTTTCTTGCAGGTAATAGTGTAAGTGGCCCGGCAAATTGCTTGGTGTATTTGCTAACAGCGCCTAGATTGGAGCTCCTTTCACAACTGATATCATTCAAGCCAGCACTCGAGTCAACTACGGCCAAAACATCGCCTCGATTCATGGCTTGGAGACCATGGTTTGCATGTCTATAGAAGGAGCTATGCAAATTCAAGGTGGAAACTGGCAAATATTTGACGGCATGTTGAAGGCATCTAACACCACTACTCTGCTCAACACCACCGTCAGTTCCATCTCCAAAAATAATGGCAAATACAACATAAAAACATCATCCAAGGGCTCGACCGCCGAAGATATCTTCACAAATGAAGAGTCCTTCGATACCGTTGTCCTCGCAGCACCCCTTCAATATTCTGACATCGAAATCGAAAAGGGGCTCTTGAAGCGTACACCTGATGAGATTCCTTACGTGAAGTTGCATGTAACTCTCTTCACCACCAACAAGACCTTCAGTCCATCATTCTTCAACCTCACTCCAGGTTCCGAGGTCCCTACCACTATCCTGACCACCCTTCCAGCAGACGAAGCGCCAGAAGCTCCCCCGAAAGGCGTTGGCTCACCAGGTTTCTTCAGCATCAGTACGCTTCGTCAAGTTGTCAATCCCGAGACGTTGGAGAAGGAGTATCTTTACAAGATCTTCTCTCCAGAGAAAATCACTTCTGAGTTCCTGTCCACCCTGTTTGCTACAGATGGTATGTACCCTACCACCCGTATGAGCACGAAATACTGACATACTCCAGTCCCGGAAGATCTTACCTCGATCAGAGCTGACTCTGGCGATTCAATTACTTGGTACTATCCCAAAGTCTGGCATTCGTACCCCTACGAGTTCCCCCGTGTCACATTTGAAGACCCTGAGCTTGCGAGAGGCTTCTATTACACCAGTGGTATTGAGAGTTTCATCAGCACAATGGAGACTAGTGCCTTGATGGGAATGAATGTGGCACAGCTCATTGTGAATGACTACCTTCAGATTCTAGAAGATCAAGGTCATGGAGATAGTCCTGCGCAGGCAGTACTGGGAGAGAAGCCTAAGAACGAGCATGTGGAGGAATTGTGATGGGCGGGTTTACTTTTGATTTTGTTTCCGCGTCCGAGAGGATTCTTGTCGTCTCTTATTAAGCTCTTTTCTTCCCTTTGGGGATGTTGGGGACTAAAAGTACCAAATTTGTGCCAGAACCACCGCAATGTTTCTTTAATCAGGGTGTGGAATAATCTCTTTTTTTTTTTTTTCATGGTGTGAAATAGGGTTTATTGTTCTGCGCCTCACATATCAACGGCAGTCATTGGTCAACATTCGAGTTCAACCGGTTCACTCTCACCCAGAGAATGTAGGTCTTCGAAGTGAACCCGACGCTTACTGTATTCAATTCATCGTGTTTCTTGCTAGGTCGCTAAAAGTATTTCCTTATTTCCTCTCCTCAACATCCCTCGAACCCCTTCCGCAAGTTATCAAACTTCGAATGGGGATACTCGATACAATTCTTCCTCGTCTCTATCTCAGCCAACACCCCGACCACGGTCCCAATAAGACTATACTCGTCCTCCCTATCGGCACTGCTCTCCCACCACATCCCACCTCCAAGGTGGTGCTTCTTGATCCACTGCGCCTTCTCCCTCGCCATCTCGCACGTATCATACGTAACCAGATGTTTCTTCGCAGGATCATAACTATACGTCGCTCTTGCCTCTTTATCGTACTTCTCCTCCGCGCCAGGGAGAGGGAGACCCTTGTAATCAAACACCCCGTTCTCCCATGAGCCTTCACCCACCCCACTGTACGGCTTTCCAATACCGTCTGTATTCTGGAACGCTCGACCGTATAACGGCATTCCCAGTACGATTTTCGAGGGATGGACACCCTGGTCTTTGTAATGCTCAACAGCTTGGTCGGTATTGAAAGGAGTAGCGGCGGCATTATTCTCAGACGGTTTAATATTCGCTTGATGCCCAGCACAAGTGTCCCATGATCCGGCATAGTCGTAAGCCATCAGGTTCCAGAAGTCAAGGTATTTGTCCATTCCTCGGATATCCATGATACTGTAATTCTTAGGACCGGCGGGACAGGCGACGGTGAGTTCGAAGTGGTGCTTGTGCGGCAACGTACAGCTGTATGCATCCATAGCTTCCCGACAAACTTTCAGAAGAAGGACGAAATGCTCGGCTTCAGCTGGAGATTTGGGATACTCCCAATCGATATCCAAGCCATCGAAGCCAAAATCCTTGATGAGCTCGACGGCTGAAGAGGCGAATTTCTCACGACCAGCAGCCGTCGATGCCGGAACGGCAAAGTTGGATGAATACGTCCAGCCTCCAATAGAGAGCAGGATTTTCAGAGCACGATTCTTCCGTTTAAGGAGGTTGAGCTGTTTGAGACAGCCGTAGAGGTTGTCTCCTACATCGTTCCAGCTGTCTCCGTCGTAATGGATATCTTTGTCCGCCCAGAGATCAGTGAGGTAGCTGTCAATAATCAGTCAAATTACACATAAAAGGACATACAATAATATAAGGAATAGTCCCAAGTCTGAAATTAATTGTTGACTTACACTTCCCCACTATCCGGTCTCACGTTGGCAAATGCGTAGAGAACATGAGTAAGTTTCTCAGCGGGTAGGTCCTGGGGTTTGTGTTTCCTTCCATAGATTGCCCAATTGACGAAATACGCCACGGAGCGGTAACCATCACCTCCACCCATTTTGGTTTTCTCGGGGCTGAAATTGAGGGTTTTGGAGGTGGAGAATGGGACTGCGGAGACTGGCGAGGATGATGACGAGGTGTGGCAAAAAGGACAAATCGTTGAATTGGCGCCACGGTGGTGCACTTATGGAGGGGGATTGACTGTGAATGGAATAGTTTTGTACTTTGGGAGACGTGAATGTCAATGTGGCGATGCGATTCTTTTTTTACACCAAGGTTAGAAGCAAGGTGTGGTGAGGCTTAGGATCATCGCTTTCAGCTCCAATCAAGAGGCTGAGTACCTCAACAAGTGGAATGACGACGCGTCAATCGATGGCTGCGCTTGGTATTTATGTGATGTTATGATTTGCCTCTCAACTCACGTTTCATATTGGAGAGTTCATACTTGCAACATGCAATGTTTCATTCATTGACATCATTCAAAAGTCATCAACTCGCTCTAGGCTACCAATGAAGAGAGCTTCTTCGATTGGCCATCCATGTCCAGCCATTTTTCAATTACTAGCAGCACTAACGGAACTACCAGCATTGAATATCTGTTCCTCGTGTGCCCGTGCCCATGGCCTTAGAACCCTGACGAGCTGTCCGTTGGATTCTCCCAATGCATGGCTCCTCCTCTCTCGAGTTGCTTTATCGCATCCCTTCAGACGAAAGTGCTCAAAGGCACTTGAAGTCACCCTAAAAAGTGTGCCTCAAAGACCTGCCCGGTAAGCCATTCCACTAGTTATCTTTGTTAACGGGCTTGCTCTTCTGCTGGTAGATATCCATCGGCCGCTGCTTAATATCCTCACTTGAGCAGATCTCAGGCGGTGGCAATAGTTTCCTGTAACTCTCCTCCCTGCGATCGACAAGCCCATACCCCACAGGATCTCTCTGCCTCAGGAAACTGTCGATTCGTTCCTCTCTACTTCCATACGCAGTCGTGGTCTCTTTCCTCCTGCGAATGAGATCCTTGGATATGTTGTTGTGCAATGCATCTCGTTGCTCAACGAAGCTCATCCCATAGCTGCCAGCCCGCGTAACTTGGCCAATGCCTCCAATGAGAGCAAAAGCTACTATCAGGCCTACAAAGGCACTGTTCGAAACGTATCGCGGCTCTTGTGGTCCCTTAGCGTCCCGTTGATACCAACGTTCCCAATCTTCCCACGTTGCATTCTGACTTGGTCCCTCAGGACCACCGCCCCATCCTCGTCCGTTTGAGCTTCCCCATGTAGCTGCTGACTCTGAGGCATCTCGAGGCTTGACGACATCTGGAGCACCATTCCAACCCGCTCCGTAATAATCGTACGCACTGCGTTTGATCGGATCTGACAGGATATCGTTGGCAGCAACCACAAGTCTGTATCTCTCCAGCTTTGTAGCATAGGGGAGTCCATGACTTGCTTTATCGTGGTCGTGTCGATCAGGGTGGTACAGTTTGACCAGCTCGTAGAACCTCTGCTTCGAATACGGGGAGCCTTTCCTTTGATCGAAGATCTGGTATGGCGTTGGGAGGGTATTAGCAGATGTCATCTCTGGCCAACGGAGCTTTCCATGGTCGTGGCGGCTATAGCCATCAGAGACCATTGCATATGAGCGGCATTGTTGTTTCTGCGGAGGGTTCTGGGATGTTGCGGGATGAAGTGATGACGTCTTTGAAACTGGGGAGCCTTGAAGAGAATGGAGATTGTTGCATGAGAGTAGAATGCCAGATTTCTTAAACATGGCTGATGAAGAGCCAGCTCACTCACTGGAACTTTTCGATCATTTTTGGGTGTATTGGAGGGCAAGCTCGTGTCATATACAAGAACCCTTCGAAGGTTGCTGATGTGGAGAGAATTGACTCAATTTAGCTCCTCCTCGCTTGTTCGGCAGCTCTTGTTGATCGGCCTTATCGATAAGCGTCGCGTCTGCTGTTCTCGAATTTATACGCGACTTTCGAATTCGGAATTCAAAATCGAACTCGAACTCGAACAAATTCACTCAAGACGTTCCAGCCTCGCGTAAGTGAGAGCGTTTGATCGAGTTCTTTCCTCCCTTTCACGCCATGATCAACCACAACCACAACCACAACCACAACATCAACATCAACATCAACACTCGCTGAGCCCACAATGAAGTGGCTACTCTCCAAGCACAAGCTCCTGCTGAGGAGATCTCGCTATGACCATGAGCAAGTCTCCTCAGCCTTGCCAGCTGGTCACTTCAAGGTTGACGCTTCCTCGGGACAGATGTTTACTGAGAAAACCATCTCAACAGTGAGCAGTGAAGAGCGGAATTGGACTCGCCCTCGTCGAGTGTCTCGCAAGTCTACAGGTATAACTCAAACCCAACCTATCAAAGGTGTTCGATCTCTGCAAAATGCAGCTATCGAGACCATAATCGAAAACATGATGGACCTCACTTTTGAAGGCGTTGATTGCTTGCCAAGAAAGTTGGTCCTTCGAATTTGGGATCTGGCCAACGAAAGGTGAGTTGTCAATGCTCTCTGCCCCATTTAACAGCCAGCCCCTGCTAATATTATATTCTAGATATGTCATCCCCTTCTGTGTCTGGACCATCTTCTCAAAGGTACTCCAGGAAGAGGATAATACAACCATCAGTCTTCTGAGATACCGTGACATGATCACGTCTCCCCGTTTGACGCTTCAGAACTACACCGCCGCACTAACTTCTCCAAACTTCGAATTCCTCACATACCTCAGCCTCACCACAGCATTTCCAGTCTCCCAGCTCGTCAAGCTATCAAGTGTCAAAAATCTAGGCATCCTTGAGATCGTGTATACCCGTGGAGATTCAGCTCAGAGCGGAGTCACTGATCGTCTAGTCAGAGCCTGGCATCAAACTGCTGTAGACAACGCCGCATTCCCTGTGTTGAGAATCCTTAAGCTCTGGAACCATAAGAACTTGACAGAAAAATCTCTCACCTACCTCAACAGCTTCCCCGCCTTGGCTGTATTCGATGTCAGAGGCTGCAAGTTCGATACAGGATCGCGAGCCCTAGGCCGTACTCTAGGATGGAGATCGACACTTGACGTTGGCCTTCTGAACTTCTTCGAAGCGATGTGTGTTGAACGAGCCGTTGTCAAGCGAGCCTCGACCGAAGAACACCCCAAACCAATCCGCAGAGCGCCATGTCACCAGCTGTGGAACCACACCATGGTATCTCGAATCCCACGAGCAGAGGTAACAACATTTCTCACCCGCCCACAAAAGTCGATCTCAAGGAAGGGCCCTGATGCTATTAAACACTACGAACTTTGGCAAGAAATAGGTGACATGGCCGCACAAAAGGAAGCACCAGCCACCTTCAAGGAAGTCCGCTGGGAAATCTGCAACCAACCATTCTTCAACACAGGCTACCAATTCGAAACCTGGGAATTCCTCACCTACACGACCTTCTCACGAATCGGCGAGCTGAGAAGCGATCTGGATCTTCAGAGAGCAGGCGTCAATATCGGCGAGCAAGCCATCGTCAATGAAGAACTCACAAACTCCGTCCCAATGGCCTGTGTTCGTCTCGGTCCCTATCTCGACTCCCTCGACCCATCAATCTACAATAACCCAGTCAAGTCCTTCTATGGCAGCGCTTACACCGAAGATTCACACCCTCATCTCACCGAGCACACAAGAATCTATCCCAAGCCCGAAAAGTCCTCCTATCCCAAATTCCTGCCCCGTAACGCCCCTGATCCTGCGAACATAGCTTTCTACAGGATCAACGTTCCACGTCCAGGAGCGGATTCTCCCTCCCCGGAATCGGTCAAAGATGAGGCGAAGAAGGCCGAGAATGGAGATCCTAACCCGAAGAGAAACTCATTTGCGGATTTCGGCAAGCGTCACTCGAAGTTCATTCAGAACAAGAAACAAAAGCTCGGTGACGTTTTGGGCTCCTTCATGTGATTCAGATACGGTGGTGGTTTTCATAGTTGGTGGCATGGATGGTGATTTGGAGGCGTTAAGCATGGTTGTTTTTGATACCCGGGATTGTACATTAGATGTTGTTGGGATAGATCGACTAGGGGATTTGTTTCCTGCGGGATTTGAAGAGAGCACTGCGAGCGAAATGGGCGGAAAGGTGGGTGGGGTCTTTACATGCATGCTCTTCGATGGAGCTACCTTATTGTGCATGTGCATAAGGAGACTAGCTAGGTCTTTTTCTTTGCGAAATGAAAGTTGTTTTTAAGCTATTCCCTGGCATTACATGATGTGACAGTGTTGATTTTGAAGCTCGCTCTGCTTGTAGAGGCAACGCTTCACAACTCCCAAATCCTTGTTGCAGGTGATGAGGTAAGTAAGTACTCAGCCAACTCCAGTTCGTCTCATACTTGCTGATAGATCTCACGACTCTGCACCACAGGTGTCAACAAATTTGCAATAGCAGAAGCCTCTGGTATAAAAATATAGTATGAGTTTGATTTCATAAAGAATAAAGAGCCCTGCTTAAGGCTGAAGACTTCCAAAGCCATCAATCACAATCGTACATCCATTCCCTCCCGTTGCCTACCCCAATCCGAAAAAGCCATGTATCCATCAACTAAATCCGAACCCGCCCTACCTAACCCATATGTATCCACCCAACCATGTAGCCCTCACACCAGCTTAACCGAATCTAGTCTCCTTGTCCTTGATGGGGATATCACTGCCGGTAGTACTCTTGTACTGACCACGGATGAAATCAGAGATCTGCTCGTCTTTGGCTTGCTCAACGGCAGACTCGTTATCTTGAGCACCGGCACCCATGAATTTCTCTTGGACAAAGTCGATTCCTGGTAGAGATGTCATTAGCTTTGATCCGAATCTGCAGTAAATCTACAATTGCATGCTCAAAGATAGGTAGATGTGGTCCTTGCACAGAGAGAGATAGGTAAAGGAAAGATAATTGGGGGGTTGGAAGTGATATATGATGGAAGGAGGGGCAGAGAGATAAGAGGTGTACAGCAGTTTGAATTGGAATAGAACGTACCCTTGTCAAGATAATCCTCATTCTTCTCACTCTCCTTCCCACCACCAGCGACGGAGTTCAACTTATCACCCAGGCCACCGAGGAAACCACCGCCGCCGCCAGATGAGCTGCTGGAGCCTTGCTCATTCTGGCCTTGTTGTTGGTTCTGGCCCTCGCCTTGTTGCTTGTCGCCGCCGGTAAGCTTGTTGACGAAGTCCATGTTGGTTGGTTGGTTGGTTGGTTGGTTTGTTGATTGAGATTGGGATGGAAAAGAGTTGTGTGATTGGTAAATGGCTATTGCGTTGAAGGTTGGGGCAGGTTTATGAAGGAAGGAAGTGGTCTCACGAGCAAAAAGTAAGTACAAGCACAAGCAATCATCCAAATAGCTCACTCGGTCGTTCAATCATTCTTTCATTCACGGCTGGCTTGCTTCCATGTTGCCAAGACTACGTCACTTCGAACTTGAGCAATGAGAAGCATCCTAGTCTGTGGTGTGTGCGATGCTGGAACCATGCTTGTCCAGCTGAAAAGCGTCTAATTAGCTAGGCCAGCCAGCTGTAGCTGCCAAGAGAGGAGAATCTTGCTTTGCATCTGACGGAGTGTTTGCGAGATGATGTCGGATATCGTGAGGTGGGGTCGTGGGACTGGTACTGCAATGGTCTTGGCGGCGCGGGGTGAGCTTGCCTTGCTTGACAAGGATGTCTCAAATGAGGTAGAGGTCAAAGATTGATCTGATAGCGTCCTCATCTCTAAGAGTAGAAATTATTGTGGAAGACTAGACGATTAACAAGAGGTCTTGTTGAGATATTCGAAGTTTGAGGAGCCGTGGGAGATGTGAACAATTCTCGCAAGGTCGGTCGTTGGATTGGAATCTCTCCACGTCTCTGAAGTGTTGAGTTGGCCCTCTGGCATTCAAAATCGGTTTCCTAAGATGAGCCTAGTGCATCCATCGAAGGCCCTCACCATATCCAGAAGGCAGAACGTCTTGCGGATGAAGCGTCAAGATGTTGCCACCAGCAGTCAACAGTATCTTGTAGAAACACTGTCCTTACTTCCAAGCGGCTTTCGCGACATTGGTATTCCACTCGGGACTATCCTCTACATATTGATCCTTAGCAGCTGAGCTGCGTGCGAAGGGACATTTGTCGCACAATATCCAGAGGCGGGATTTCAAATCAGTGGCAATATCACAGAAGACACAGTATCACCAAAATCAGGAATCCCAAATTGTCAGCACCTGCTTAGCATTGAATTGTCTCGTAGATACACTCCAAGCTTCTCAGTAGCCATCCATTCATGTCTTGCGCAACATTGCTTTACTTTCCAGCCTCGTCGAAGATGTAGGTAAGGTGGCAACGTCCACAGTATTGTCGGTCGTGCATAGCAGCCATGAAAACACCGGCGCCGCACTGTAAAATATGTTAGATCATGCCAAAAGTCATCACACACACTGAGAACTTACGTCGGGAGTTGGGCACTCTCTGCGGAGACGCTCGATCTTTCCATCACCATCAACCTTGTAGTACTTGAGAACAGCCAACTTGGTCTTCTTGCGCTTGTGCTTGATCTTCTTTGGGGTGGTGTAGACCTTCTTCTTGCGCTTCTTGGCACCTCCACGGAGACGGAGGACTAGATGAAGAGTGGACTCCTTCTGGATGTTGTAGTCGGAGAGGGTTCGGCCATCTTCGAGTTGCTTGCCGGCGAAGATGAGGCGTTGCTGGTCGGGGGGGATGCCCTCCTTGTCTTGGATCTTGGACTTGACGTTGTCGATGGTATCGGAGCTCTCTACCTCGAGGGTGATCGTCTTACCCGTGACTGCGTATGAATTAGCAGGCGTTGTTGAGAGAAGGCAACCTGTTCAGAAGTTGCGCTGAAGGGAGGCAGTAGGAGAGGATAGGAGAGGATGGGAGAGGATGGTAGAGGAAGGCAGATAATTTACTTACGGGTCTTGACGAAAATCTGCATGATTGCGGCAATCTAAACAACTCTATTCGAGTTGTTCTCCTCAATTGTCGATGTTCTGGAGGGGAGAAAAAAAAGCTCGCCGGCGGGATAAGATATTCGCGAAAATGTGCGGCCGCCCAGCTAAATGATCTGCGCTAGGCTGTAATAGGCCTAGCCTTTTAGGGTTTTCGCACACGGAAGGCGCGACTCGCTTGTACCATTATCGTTGCCGTCGATACTGCCAAATTCCAACAACCTCAAAATTTGAACGGCATACCCATTCAGTGAGTTTTCAATGTCCCACAACCAACCTGCGACATCTATCTAACCTACATCCTCTCAGAATCAGCAACCATGGTGAAGAAACGCGCTTCTAAGTTAGTAAACCTCCGATGTTCCCAACATCTTCAACCCCTCCCAGCGACATCCATCCCCAAAATTCCCCAAACCCTCGATTCAATCTGCGACAGCTTCCCCAACATCTGCAGAGCTCTGCGCCCAATCTTACATCACATGCGCCTACATTTCAAGACAAATTTCATGTATGGAGAGCTAACACTTGTTTAGCGGTCGCAACAAGAATGGCCGCGGCCATGTCAAGCCCATCCGCTGCAGCAACTGCTCCCGTTGTACACCAAAGGGTCATTATACCCCTCCAAACGCGAAGATACAGTTCTAACAAGTACTAGATAAGGCGATAAAGAGATTCACCATCAGAAACATGGTCGAGTCAGCGGCAATCAGTCTGTGGCCTTGAATGCGAATATAACTTGGGAGGAGTTGGCTGACATGATTTTCTTCCTCCAGGAGATATCTCGGACGCTTCCGTATTCCCAGAATACACCGTTCCCAAGATGTACCTCAAGCTGCAATACTGCGTCTCTTGCGCTATCCATGGCAAGATCGTCCGGTACGTCGCGCACTGAGAAGAACCTTGGTCGAACTTCCTTTCTTTAAGAGAACATCAGGGCTTACAATTCTCTCACAGTGTCCGCTCCCGCGAAGGTCGCCGCAACCGTGCTCCTGTAAGTTGACAATCTATTCTTACGCCTACATATCCTAATATCAAAATAGCCTCCTCGTGTCCGTTACAACAAGGATGGAAAGAAGGTCAACCCCAACCAGGCTGCTGCCAAGACTACTCAGGCATAAGGGATAGGAATTCGCCAAGGGAATCTGGAGTCACTTTGCATGGAAACTGGGATGTACTTCGTGATTGCTAGCTACGAATAAAAAGCTTGCTAGGGAATCATATCTGGACCTCTCCGTGTTGGTGATTGGTGATAGTCGGTGCGATCTGTGGGAGCTTATGCAGGCCAACCTGACCTGTTCCGTATTTTTGACTGTGTTAGGGTTGGGGATGTTTTGGACAAGGCTTCTGCCATACGCCACCCCTCTCAGCACAGGCATTGAGCAGTCACCAACCTCGCCCTAAGGACCAGGAAAACATGCAAGCCAATCCCCCCAAGTTATATTCACATTCAAGGCCACAGACTGATTGCTGCTGACTCGACCATGTTATCCTGCCACAGTGCTGCAGAAGCAGCTGGCAAGCCACCCTCTGAGCCCATGTCTTTCCCAAGTGGGATATGCAAGTTTTAAAGATGACCAGCCGTTTGGTTCCTCTTTCCGGAGACCCGAAGGGGCTCTTCAAGAGTATGCAGTAGAGCAGAAAAATTTAAATGGACCAAGAAAGCAAAGGACGTACACCTCAACTCCAAGACTGATGTTCTTGTTCAAATCTACAGCTCAAATCTACCTACCCAATTAAATAGGTAGGTATTTCCACAATCCAATGAAGCACCCTTTCCTTCAACACATTTTAAAACAATGCTCAACCTTGCATAACGGCCAATTGACAACCCACTCCAGAAGCTCAACTGGAAAGGCTACCTTTTCATGCAGTAAGGACAGTCATGTGATGAAGGGGGCCACGAAGCTGAAAACGCAACAACTCGCCACCGATGTGCCCCTCCTTCCTCCCCCATCATCAACCCCTCACTCGTTCCAGCCTCAAGCACACAACGCACCAAAAACCCTTCCACCTCTAACAACCTAATCCTTCATCTCAGAAATGCCAGAACTAGGTGCCTCGGCTGTAAGACTACTATCCTGAATAGATGTTATTAGTCCCCTTTTCGAGCTTCCACTTATCAGCTTGGTGTGTAGGAACAGGATGTTGCTGCTTTGAAAGAGGCTTTCCAGCTCTTCGTAAGTTATACCCATCAAATCCCCATGCTTTTATATTGATAGTTATTTAGGATAGTGATAATGATGGTATACATGACTCTTATTATCTTCGAAATAGTGCAACTTGCTAAAAAAAAAATCACCAGGCGTGATTACCAAAGAGGAGATGTCGGCTGTCATGAACTCTCTCGGCCTCAACCCCACGATGTCGGAGATTGAAGATATGATCAACGAGGTGGATCTCGATCAAACTGGTACCGTTGATTTGGAAGGTATGCTCCTGCTCAGATCTAGCCCTAGTGTACCTCTCTCGGTCCTGGCTTGTGGCTGATATGACTGTCTACTTTAGAATTCATCAAGATGATGAGCATCAAGACCAAGCCCTCGAACGCTGATGACGAGATGCGCAGTGCCTTCAATGTCTTTGACAAAGATGGAAGTGGAACTATCTCTGTCGATGAGCTTGGCCAGTTGATGAAGACCTTTGGGGAGAACCTCTCGGATGAGGATCTCAAAGTTATGATTCAAGAGGTTGATAAGAATGGTGATGGACATATTGACTGTAAGTCTCGCTGCTATCACGGGCTCGATTGTGCTAGTCATGTTCTTGGCGAAATTCAAGCTAATGTTCTGCTTCCAACAGATCAAGAATTTGTCAATTTCTTCTTGGAGAAGTAGACGCCAATTCTTTGAGGGTGGGAATGAAGAGAAGGATCTCTATGAGTGAACAAGCGAGTCTAGTCTCAGCAACGGTCTTGACTATTTCCACGAATACAGAATACCCATTTGATGGCTCCACTCGTGGCCCTTTTGGCTTCGTTGCATGATTCTCTTTCCACTGTGTAGGTCACAGGGAATTTCGAGGATATTAAAGTGATTGTGGTAGACTCAATGATATTTTGATCAACGCAGATAAACGCACCGAACCAGCAGTACCTACACTAGAATACAGGAAAAACAAAGCAGCCCTTGATACTTCTAACACCCGACGCGCAGGAACCCGACAGACTCCGTTATAACAAACTCTCATACACCATTCCTCCCTACCTAACTTCAATCGTGGGACCATCCCTGCTTATAATCAACACACATGCCTCCACTGAAGTTGTTGTGGATCTGACGCACTCCTCCCATACCATCACGAATGTTGGTTTTCTGGCAATCAATGACAGCTGTTGGAGGACCGGGGGCATTCTCACAGATGTAGAGTGAGAATATATTGCAGTGTCCGATCAGTTCGCCTCCTCCAGTGCGGCCATCGCACCAATGACCAGTTCTAAGGTATGAACAAGGCTTGCTGAAATCTTGAGGTGGGTCGTTGCGTGAGATGTGCTGATGAATGTGGTGGAGACGCTGGAATGTTGGGGTGGCTGATGCGATAGAGAGGATGGTTAGCAAGGATATGAGAATGGTGTTTGGGAGTTACATTTTCAAAGGGCAGAGATTAGCAGTGAGCTTGTACTGCTGTTGCTTGGTTTAGCTTCTGGGTTGTTGTTTGTGGGTGAGGTGTTGTGGTAAACTGGTTCTGTTGGTGATGCTTCGGAATTTCTCGAATTATACATATTTGGTCATACTGGGAGCCTTGGTGCTGTGATTAGAATGGATGTGGGTATCGTGATTCGGAAAGAAAAAGGAGGTGGGATATTCAGTCATCATTCAAGGGTAAGATCCATTGTGGGTGTTGTGATATTATCAGGTACTGGTGCGAGGACTGTGTTTATGCTCTCAATTCCTACATGTTGACTCTGATTACATAATTTTATGACCAATCAGAAGTACGATTATCATGAGTAATTACAAGTGTGACATCTTCAACTGAGTCTTTGGTAAATACAATATAGGTAAGAAAGTCTAGGTCGGCCTAGAGAGAGGGGGGTAGTATACATTTCTCCGTGCCGGATTCCGATTTGTGGTTGTGTTATCTGTTATTTGACCAGTCACTGATGCGAATATTCTTACCCGAGTGACGTTTAAGTTTGGAAATTTGGTAAATCAAATGCTATTACGATAGGCAAAATACAAACAGTCACTCAACCAGCAGCACCAACAATGAAAATGCACAAGATCTCCCAACTCTCACACAGCCAACATAAATCTCCCTACATCCAAACCCGCAACCACCCAACCTATACTCCCCTCCCTCAATCCCGGCAAAGCTACACTATGCCTATTATCCGCACCCGACGTCTCAAGTTCTCGTGGGGTGAAATAAGCAAACTGATTCGTAGCGCAATAATCCCCCCCAGGTGGCGCCATATCCTGACAATGTCCTACATTCCCGCCCCGTAACTTGTCTAGGCGGCAGTCTGTAGATTTGGCTTGGCCTTTAATGGTTGTGCATTCGTAGAGGGTGTCGTCGCGGTATTGGCCGCTTAGGAGACCTTTAGACTTTTGGAGGGAGCAGAAGTTGCCGATTGCTTCACAGATGCAGGGGGTTTCTATTGTGTTGGAGGATTGAGTGGGTCATTGTGAGGGCAAGGAAGGAGAGGAGGAGAAGGAGACGGTAATGTGGAGATATCATGGCGCATGAACAGAAGAGATTAACTGGGTCTAGAAGTTTTCCTTTGACTTTGGAGAAGGATGAGAGTGTGCTCAATGTACTCAAGGGGTGTCGCAACCTTTGGGGTCTTGTAAGGATATGTTGAGATCTGTAGGCCGCTGCTGCTTTTATGTCCCTAGGAAATAACATTCTTTGCCAGGCATTGGAATGTGATTCCCGTCAGGAATTCAATTGTAGTCACGCTGAAATGGGCTCGGGGTTTGATCATACATTGCTTTCATGATTCAGAGCTCGTATGACAAAGAACCTACTCCTCACTCTCCTCTGCCCGAATCATCTTCAATAATGCAGCTCTCGTTGTATCGTCATCAAAGGCCTTGTCCAGTAATATCTCAAGCTCCCGGGCAACCAAGTCTCTCTTCTTGGTATCTTTCTCTGCTAAGCGAGCCTGCCACGTTTTCGTAAACGCCGTAATCTGTTGCACGAGAACCTTTTCTAATTCCTTTCGTGCATCCAGTACTCGGTCCACGACTGCGGGAAGAAGGTTGCCTTTCACAAGGGGCGTGATGTATGCGAGAGGATTGAACAGCTGTTTGCGGTCTTGGAGCTCCTGGATGGTGTCCCAGATTGGAGAGAAGTCGAATTCGGCTGACTGCCGAACGACGTCGGGGATCTCTTGAGTCATGAATAGATTTTCAATGAACATTAGATTCCTAATGAGGAAGAGTTGGGCGTCCATCATAGTACCGGTGCGTTTGATGACTGTAGCTGCCTTTTGCAGGGATTCAGTAACTTGATGGACGATCTCGTAAAGAACATCGCTTGTTCGCTGTGACGGATCAGTACACATGGTTTCCGAAAAAGCGTGAGGGAGCTTACGGGTCTGTCATAGACGCCTTCGTTGTACATGACAAGAAGCTTGACAGCACTCTTGACTGTAGGATATGAATTTGATACCAGGGGAGCATGAGTACCGTGAACTTGGACTTTCCCATCAATGCCCTGTCCGTTTGTTGATTTGGCGGTCTCATTCGTTATGATCTTCGCTTTCGCTGTGACTTTGAGATCTTCCCGGCTTGGTTTGAAATGTTCAATCTCAGTGGCTGCTTTGAGGAACAGACTGTCCAGTGACTTCCAAAGGTATTTGTTCAGCAAAGCCTGAGCAATAGATCTTCTGCTATCTGCTGGCTGGTCATTATCAAAGTCCTCGTCATTCGATACCATGTACATAGTCTCCAGCCAGTTGACAATTCCACATATACGTTGCAAATCTCCATTACTGAGGTACGGCAGAAGGAATGTGTGCAGAGTCTCAAGGTGTGAGAGAATATTATTCTCAAGACGACCAGCATACTCGCTGCTTTTGGTATATGCTTCTAGAGGCTGGTAATCTGCTAGAAGAGGGCCGTCCTGAAAGAACTGCGTTACCAGCTTTTGCTCGTTGTAGCAGATATCTAGAACATGCTGAATGCAGACCCGAGCAAAGGCTTCGAAGTCAGTTTCCGGCTTCTCTTTCGTCGCAAACTTCCGCAGATTCTTTGAAACCAGAGATCCAACGGGCTCACGGCTTTTGAGGAAGGTGTCAATAAGCTGGTTGAATAGCTCGTGGTACTGGTTGACATAGGGGCTAGAGGCCTTATCGTCGCCCTTTTGTCCAAAGGCAAAATCTGCACTCTTCAAAAGTTTCTGGATGGGCAGCCCCAGGTTCTCGTATACGGTCTCGTACTTCCCGTATAGGAGGATGTATTCAGCGGTTTCATTGTGCTCTTTTGCTTTGAGTTCCTTCGCAACATCCTCTGAGACATCGTGAAGAGCAGACGAGACAGCATTTTGCACAAGATTGAGCGCTCGTTCCAGGAGTGTTGAGTAGCGAGTTTTGTATACTGTGGAGTCGCGGTAGTTCGGCTGCAGCAATTAGTATCTACTTTACCTCAGATATCCATAGATGGGGTTCGGGTTAGCAGACGAAGAATCCGAATTAGCTTACATGCTGGTCCATGAAATCGATGCAAGTATTCAGATTCATTAACATATCGAGGAAATCGTCATTCCTCACAAGCCTGCCAGATCCCGGAGCGTTGAGACGTCGAGTAAGCGGCTCTAGATAAGCATAGTATTGCAAGTCTGTTCCAACTTCATCTGCTAGCTCACGAAGGCGTTTCTGTTCGTCCAGCAAGTCTTCACACTGGGCCTGGAAAGTAGTTGTCTCGGACTCAACGGACTTGAATGACTCGGAGAGAGTCGCAAGTAAGTCCAAAGCGGCTGTTGTATCGTTGAGCAATGTGTCAAGATGCCGTTCGGACAAGATAAGCTGGTCTCGATGTAGTCTTGGTCGAGTGTTAGTGAGGCGCTTGAGATAGGACGGGGCTACGAACCGATATTGCTCCTGGCTCTCGTCCAAAAGCTCATCCTCAAGATATTCGAATCTACTTTCAAGTAACTTGACATTTGGAGAGATTTCAAACACTTCGAATACATCTTTTGACTTCTCTATCACGGTTTCCTTGCCGAGAAAGGTCACAGCAGCATCATAGAAATCGCTGTAGGATTTGGCTCTCCTTGCGAGTGTTGCCTTAGGAGGCCCTTTCATGCCTGGTGATTCTTCATAGAGTTCCAGTATAGGATCCTGCGGACTTGAGATCTGATTGCTCCCCTATTCTGCGTGTTAGTGACATCTCGAGAGAGCGTATTCGGAGGTCTGCTGACATTTGGCTGTTTTAGCAATGATTCTCTCCGCCGATGATTCGACGATTGAGGGACAGGGTCGTCTTTTTTCGAGTGCGAATCTGGCACATACGTGTACCAGGAATCTTCGTACATCGTGGGCTACGGCTCTTGATATCGACTTCGACGATGCACACGTGAGGCTGGTGAGAACACGCTTCGGAATGAAGAGCAGGGTTGTCTGCTCGGACCACAAGGCGCCCGTAGCTCGACGAAATCGTAGCGTCATTGACAAACGAGGCTGACAGTTGAATTGAACTTGAACAATACTCGCATGACTTCCACAAGAAACGCCAACGGATTCATCTATTGAGATCTACTTACAGCCTTCAATGGATTGAGTCTGCACGCTTTCTTCAATGTCGACTTCCAAAATGATCCCATCCAGAGTCACTTCGAGTCCCTTCTCAATTGCCCAACGGGCTAGCAAATTGCCTCGAGGAACGCATGTAGCTCAACAAAGATGTTTTCGAGGTCAGAACCAGTCTAGAGTCGCGGTTGCGAGTAGAATACCAAGCTCCCGAAGAGCAGGACTCTTCCTCTCAATCGCAGTAGGAGGTGGCGTCCTCTACTCGCTGGGCTACCCAAGGACTCTTCACGCAGAGGAAATACCGGCTCCAGCGGAAGTCAAGTTCGAACAAGCACGAAGAAAGGCAACCTCGCGCGAAGAGAACCGAGACTTGATCAGTTCACAGCATCTGCAAGTTAAGAAGAGTTGGGAGAACCCCGGTGTCTATGCCTGGGGCTCGAATAGTGGCAGAGTTGTGGCCCCCGACTCCGATGAAATCAGCATCAAGGCGCCTCGACGGATACCATATTTTGACGGGAAGCTTATCAGAGATATCAAGATGGATAGAAACTTCGGGGCTGCAATCGCTGAAAATGGAGATTTGCTACAATGGGGAACAGGATTTTCGACGGTGACAACGGACCCTACACTAACCCTCACAGGCAAGGACCTCGTCAAGTTGACTATCTCCCGAGACCGGATTGTTGCGCTATCTTCGGATGGGAATTTATACTCTGTCTCAGCTAGTCAGAAAGACCAATTAGCTGGACCCAAGCCATTAGAGAGCACTTGGTTTCCCTACTGGAGCAGCAGATCCAACATCAGTTACCGAACAATTCAGCTAAAGGACTTGTCATGGGGCGAAAGGATATCAGATATTAGTACCGGTCTCGAGCACAGCCTTATTTTGACTTCTAAGGGACGACTGTTCTCGGCTGCAACAGGAACCGAGAATTTCCCATCCAAAGGACAGCTTGGGATTCCAGGCTTGACTTGGACGACAAGACCCGATGGCCCCGTTGATCAACCGCACGAGATCAGCACTCTGAAGGGGTTTGAAATTGCCAAGATTGCAGCTGGGGATTTCCATTCTTTGGCGGCTGACAGAGCTGGCCGAGTCTTTGCCTTTGGGGACAACTCCGTTGGTCAGTTGGGATTCGATCCATCTGCTGAATCGCCTATTATCGATGCCCCGTCTCTTCTCCCAATAGACAAGCTCTACAAAGGCACGTCTTCAATCCCAAAGGTGACCGATATAGCTGCGGGAGGAGTAAACAGCTTCTTCACAATCGATGCTACTAGAATTGCTGGCCAAGGGGAAGACGATCCTCGTGGCCTAGGAAGAGTGACAGCCGACACCTGGGCCTGCGGCCAGGGGATATTCGGTGGACTAGGAAACGGAAGATGGACACACGTGCAGGGAACTCCCACAAAGATCAAGGCTTTATCCGGGCTTTACGAATATGACGAGGTCAAAAGCACAGTCATTCCGATACGACTGGCTTCCATGTCGGTGGGCGCTACCCATATGTCTGCAGTCATGAACAACATCACGAATTTGAGAGCAAATAAGCACAGCTCCGAAAATGATACCAACTGGGGTGCTGACGTGCTCTGGTGGGGAGGGAATGAGTTTTATCAAGTCGGAACCGGAAAGAGGAACAATGTAAACAATCCAACTTACATTGCACCGCTTGACGTAGAAGCAGACAAGGAAAAGGGGAGGAGAGAGGAGCATAGATTTCAAATCACTCCAAGGACGAATATCAGGCTCGGCGGAAGGACTGTTAGTGTTGAGCAGAGGATTGAGTGCGGCCGAGGGGTGACAGCTGTATATTCTGGCACATGATGATTTGATGGGCTTTGTCTATTATGTATGTATGATATCGGTGTCCAAGAAGAGTTGGCTCTTAGGTCCTGTACTTTACTCCATCTCAAGACTTTAGTAGTCCAAATTTATCACTTCTCTTACTACCAATTATGGTACATTGTATTGCCAGCCTTCCGAAGCGCTCACTGGGCGCAGAATACTGAGGATTTGCGTTGCCGTTTTGATGAAGAAATATGTAGATAATTAATTCAATTGCTATTAATAGGCGCAAGAATATGATGAAATCACCAACATTCCAATGCGAGTGAATTGTTGATTGAAACAGAGTCACGAGACCACCGGCTGCTCGTCGGCTGCGAATCGCGAACGCGATTTCGAGGAAGGAACTGAACGAAATATATTTCTAGGTTGGTCAGCCTCCACCAACACACGTTCCTTTTACTGTACGCCCCTCGGTTTGAACCCAACCTCGACCTTGGATAAATCAGACGAAGCCCCACACACACACAATTCGAGTTCCGTCCAACGACCATGCGATGATGCCCAGAAATGCGCGTCTCTGGAACCATTACACCCCTTTGCGACAGTGAGGATGCCACCAGTTGTGTGCAAATTCTGGCAACAAGGTACCTGTCGAAACGGAGGTGAGGACCCGCGCAATTCCAGACCTTGAAATCGAAACTTACATACTGCGAAGATAGGTGCAAGTTCCTCCATACCAATACGAATACCTCGAATCCGAATCACCAACCAGTTTCGAACGGTAATCGATATGCTGCCCTTCAAGGAGACAGTTTCGGCTCGCGCAATAGTAACAATGGCTACCAAAGTGGAGGTGCAAGAGCAGGTACGATATAAGGCCCTTGAATTCTACCCAGACGTAGCTAATACTCGTCCCAGCATCGCCCGCCCGCGACTTGCCTTACTCCTTAGACAAAAAAGCAATCCTCCTCGATTTGACATCCGAAAAGCCGCAATGGATATTGTCTGCATATGGGCCGGGCAGGAATGCTCCTGCACAACTGTTTGGTGGGCCTATGCGGGAGCATAGTTTTGAGGAGATGCGACTTCTACATTACATGGCAGTTGCGGCGGGGAATCCACAACAAGCAGTAGGTCAAGTCCAGACAATGTGATTCAGAGACAGAGTGCTGACTCGTGACAGGTTCAAGAAGCAGAAAAGCTATGGCAAGCTTCGGAGCAGCAGATACAAACTGCCGTGAGCAATGTTGACGGAGCTATAAACTTCATCATCAACTCTGAGAAGGACCACCCAAACCGGATAGACATTGTGAGAGAAGGTCAACCTGGGCCTGGGTCACAACCGAATCCATTTAACAATCAGTCTTCTTTTCAGCAAACCCCTACGCCAGCTCCGAATCCTTTTGGTGGAGCAAGTCAATCGCAACCTGCACCAGCATTTGGAGCACCGACCGCTTCAGCTTTTGGAGCTCACTCCACTCTCGGTGGAGCGTTTGGTCAGCCTTCAGCACTTGGCCAGAAAACCAATGCTTTTAGAGGCGCGAATCCAGCATTTGGGGCACCGACACAACTTGGTTCTGGGGGAGGTTTTGGGCAACCTTCCGCCCTAGGCCAAAAACCAAATCCTTTTGCAGCTTCAACAGCAAGCTCTCAGGCTCCCGCAACCGCCCCGTTTTCTTCGTTTGCTGGCACACCCAATCCTTTTGCTCAGAAGCCAACTTTTGGGGCACCTACACAAACAGCGGCACTGAGTCCATTTGGAGCACCCTCAAATGGTTTTGGTGCACCGTCACAGACAGCTCAACCCAACCCATTTAGTCAGTCGTCCAACTCGAGTTCAAATCCAAATCCATTTGGTGGCCAGAGCAACAATCAGACAAATCCACTTGGACAAGCGCAGCCAGGATTTGGTGATCCGTCTCCTGCTAAGAACCCATTTGGAGCTCCTTCACAAACGTCACAAGCGTCTCAGAGCCCTTTCGGAGCACCAACTGCACCGCAACCAAATCCGTTCGCAGCAGCAGCTCCATCAGCAGCGGCCGTCAATCCCTTCGGAGCACCTTCAAACCCAACCCAGAACCCAAATCCCTTCGGACCGCCAAGTGGCCCCTCTTCATCCAATGGGAGCCCCTTTGCTTCACAGCCTCAGCCTCAACCAGCCACGAATGGGCATGGTCCAAATGTGCAACTCGGCGCACAGCACCCTCAGATCGCTTCGTACAGCTCCAAAGACGCCAGTGGGAGATTATTCATGTTCAAGGGTAAGCGAGTCGTCTACAAAGGAAACGAGCCAGGATTCACTGGCCCAGATGGGATTTGGGAGACGATTTGGTTTCCTGATGGACCTCCAACCTTCAACAAGGATACACAGATGGACGACTCAATGTATGATGCCAAAACAGAAGCCGCGTACTTGCACGCGAAGCAAACCGGGTCTTTCGAGAACGGGATAATGCCTTTGTTACCTCCTAAGAGGGAGTGGTGTCATTGGGATTTTTGAGTTACTTAAATGGAACAGGTCGGGGATGGGGAAATTACCTGCATTCATGATGAAAAAGCATTTGATTGAGGCGTTAAGTTGGCGGAAAGGCGTGTGTGTGCTCTGCTCTGCTCTGCTCTGCGATGAGATGTATGAGGTAGACTTATTTTGAATTTAATGGACAGGACAGAAGTCCTTTTTTGTGCTGACTTGATCTGATCGTTTAGACCCCCCCTGTCTCGCTTGAGTTTCCGAGGATGTTTACTTTGTGCAAGACAGGGACAGACGGGAGAGCTGGCTTACATCTTCCAGCACCGCGCGTGTGTTGTTAGCGAGCTTCCATGTTCGTAGGATTGCGGTATGTAGTAAAGCCTACGCCAGTCTCCGAATGTTATCGCTTCGGTTCATGAGTTTTATTTAGTTTTAGTGATCATTTATCCCTTTACATTCACCAACCCATTATGAATCGAAAATGGAGTCAAAAAGGTTTCATTATCATAGCAGGAGATAACCAGCCAGCTATCCTATTCAGACCATCCGTCCAAAGGCAGCTCACTTTCTAGGTAAATAAAGCCAAGCAACACGAACCGATACCGATATTGATCGATCCAAAACAGAAGTCCAATTCAGCCCAAGTCCCAATCCAAATCCCATAGAGATAAATGCGCCCCTTCTCCTACACCCAAATGCCCCTGGCATAAATAGCATAAGATAACATATAATCATACAATACAAAAGAAGAAGAAAACAAATACTCCATGGGATAGATAGCCCCATGCTATTCCCAGTGCGATGCGGTGGTATCTTATTATACAGAAATTTTCATACACGTACACTCTCAGCTGAATCAAAAAGATAAAGCAAAACACACACGTACGTATGGTTCATTTAATCGACTTCCCAGCTACCACCGGTGATGTTCGAGCCGGATGTCTTGGTTGTGGGTTGTTTGTTTGTTTTGGCGAGACTCATGCAATAATCGTCTTCGTAAACGGCGTCTGCGCCGTATTCGTCCTCAAAGTCCCAATGCACTGCTTCTCCTTGGCCGGAGAGCATGCCTCTCCATTCTCCAGCAGCGATCTTAGAAGCAATACTAAGCATCAACTGGAAAAGATGGCTGGGTGGGCTAAGGAGAATCTCGCAGGTTTTCTGGATGATAGCAGTTGGCAGGTGCCTGGCAGTGCGGAGGCGACGCTGGGCTCGGTTTGGTGGCGAAAATAAGTTGACAGCTGCGGGTAGTGGTGATAGTGCCCGTCGCCGCGAGTTGCTACTTGTTGTAGCTCGATGTCGGACAGTGGGTTTTACTGTTGGAGGTGTCGCGATTTCGGAGTGCTCCTCGTCTGATTTCTCACTCCCGTCGTGAACCAAAGTTGGCGGTGTTCTCGGAGGTGGCGATAAACTTCTGGTGGCGGATCGAACACTTGTCGTAGTGTTTCTCTCCCACATATTAGGTGTCTCGGGGGTTACAGTCAGTTCGGACACGTCGCGGTTGTGGAGAGGCCGTTTTGGCAAGACTATATTCTCGTGAGGGTAAGGATAAGTCGAAGTTGGAGAGGATGGCTCGGAAGCAGGAGGCGAAGGAGGAGCCAGAGGGGAATGCCACGATTGCACACTGTGGAATGATTCAACACTTGACGAGCAGTCCGATCCTGTTTCGAAAGTTGTTGAGCACCGGAGGGGAGATTTTGTCCTTTGTTTTGAAGGTGGGCTGGTAACCAAGGAAAGAAGAGGAGGTGCAGTAACTGATCGATTGCAGTTCTGAATTGACTGAGGCTTGATGGCCTTGTCAGACTTGCTTTCGAGGGGTTGGACTTGCGATTGGACGCCACTTCTAGGAGTCAAATTCGTGTCGTCTGTTGCATCACTATAGCTATCACTTTCTTCGTCGGTTCCAGCGTATGAGCCAAATATGTACTCGGATTCTGGCGTATCTAGCAATGATGGCTGCAACGCACGAAGGACGGCTGGCTCGGGCTCTGCTTGCCGTTCCAAAGGTTCGGGTGTGATATTTTCAGAAGGATTTGAAAGTTCAACGGCCTCTATGGCTTGTCGGATTCCACTTACCGACTTTAGTAGTGGTGATTCGGGATCTCTGTGAGGTGTGGGTGGACTAGTAGGCCTTCCGGTAGGAGCAGAGACCTCTGGAGCTGGGCATGGGGTGGAAGGCCGCGACTCGGATATTGGAACGACAACTTGACCGTCGTCTGGTGTTGTAGCCTGTAACAGTGGCGATGATTTCGGTGACTCGCCTCCGTGCGGTCTCTCAACTGGTCTCCAGGGCCTTTTCTTGACGGGGGTGGCTGGTTTCTCAGGTAGTTCTACAACAAAGTCCCTCTGAAATGGGCAAGCCGTTTTCTCATATCGCAAGACTTGTTCTAGGACTTTCTTAAGTTCCTCCACCATCACATTCTCATCTGTAGTCTTATTCGGAACCTCGATTCGCCAGTATTGGGGTGGTCGAATTTGTAGGACGAATTTGCTGTTTCCATCCACACACCATGCTTGGGACTTGGGCAATATCGGTCGTAACGCGTTTGCGCAATTCAAAAATGCTACTGATCCTGGAGCTCTGTATATACGCAAGGGGCCTAGATTCCTAGTTAGCCAACATTCCAAGGAAATAGAACCTGGGTAGGCAAGAAGCATTGTCCAGACCAACAGCAATGGTTCTCTCGAACCGAGAGACCCATGACAAAGTTCCGGGCTCTTCCTCAACAATTATCGATCCGCTACTCGAACCAGGTCTAGACGAAGGTTTCGATGAGGTTGTGAATGATATGATGCGAACTGATGGCAGGGTAAACAGAATCTCGATCTGCGGATCTGGACTGCTGGAAGCAAGTCGTCCGACAGGCAGACTGGACGAACGTTGTGGAGCTGGAGTAGCTGGATTGGAAGCCATGAGGGGCTCTTTCGATGTTGACGCTCTTCTCTATTGCCTGGTGATCATGATAGAGCGAAGACTGGTGAGAGTGGGGATGTTCGAAGGACGTTGAGGGTTTGATGCAATACCGCAATAACCTGCTTCCATTGACGACTCAATCAAGCTTGGGATCTGGATGGTGGAAAGCTTTCCGGAGGTTCAAAAAGCTCGAGCACACAGGCCCTCTTTGATGGCGAGGATAGGCAGTACAAGCCGGAGAAAGCTCGTATGCAAATTGAATAGAGTGATTGTGTTGAGATATCGAAGGGATACTCGAAAGATCCAAGCTCCTGGTCGGTCCTGTCAGGTACAAGACAAGATCGCGGGCGCGAGTCGACGTCCCCACAGTTCAGCAAGTCCCAGCCTCTTCTCTTGTTCTCACGCGAGGCGCTAAAGCAGCTAGATCAACCCGCCGGGATGCACAGCAATGACGCTGATGGGAATCCGGAGAGCATGAACGAATGAACACCAACTGTTGATCTCGCACAACCTGGAGCTTGCAACTGATCATAAGAGCGACAACTATGGCAGAGAGCAGACCCAAGACGCAGAGGCCAATTCTGACCCAGGAAGAGCTCAAGAAGAAACTCGCAGTATCCAATTTCGATCCTAATGCTATTCTTCGTGGCGCCCAGCTTACAGTTGTGGGAGGTTTGTCTCTCCACCTTGTTGTCCAGCTCCAACTTCCACTTCCTATACATACATACATACTGACACCATGAAGCTTTACGAGCATTGCAGAACCCCGCCCTCTTCACATCTGAACATTACAAGCAAGCTGCTATAGCTGTTGGCGCAGGCATTACCATACGATTGCTCATTTACATCCCAGTAGGGGTCACCCCGCTCCCTTGGATTTCTGTGCTTGCTAAAATGTCACGCAGGTCATAGGGATCAAAGTTCTCCTGTGGTTCTTGAGCTTTATATTCGATTTCACAAATTCAACATGGGACGATGATATTGTTAGTGGGCTTGACTTCATACAGAACTATGTTCTGCAGGTACCTTTCTTTCTCATGACGTTGATGAGATATATCACACCAACACTTGACAATATGTGATTCTCTTTGCACCAACCACAAATACCAACTGCTAATAGAAATCAGGTTCATGGATTCGCTTGCCTGGGTAGACCAAACATACTACGCGAAGCACAGGGGGGAGGATATTTCGACTTTACGAGAGACTTACTACCCGAATCTGCGAAGATACCCAACTCGAGATGGAAGCACAAACTCGACAAGTACGGCAGAGGTTGTCACGATGTTCTTGATGAGATTTGGAAAGAAGGCTGGACTGTCACTTGCTGTCTTCGCCCTTTCATACATCCCATATGTTGGCCGTCTGGTGCTTCCAGCTGCCAGTTTCTACACTTTCAACTCAGTAGCAGGTCTTGGCCCAGCAGCTATTGTTTTTGGAACTGGCATATTCCTACCCAAGAGATACCTCGTCATATTCCTGCAGAGCTACTTCTCTTCTAGGAGTTTGATGAGAGAGCTGGTGAGTTCTTTGTTCTTTCATGCATAGTTCAGCTTGAGATCCGATGTCAGACGTTGAAGTGTTATGGATCTCCTGCATGTCCCAACGGGACTTGGATGTTGAAGTTGCTAACTCAACTTTTAACTAACTATGTTCCCAGCTTGAGCCATACTTCTCCAGAATTCGATTCACCAAGGAACAGAAGAAGCACTGGTTCCATGATAGAGAAGGGCTTCTGTTTGGATTTGGAGTTGGATTTTATATTTTCCTTCGAATTCCTTTGCTGGGTGTACTCATATATGGAATTGCCGAAGCATCAACAGCATATCTCATTACCAAGGTCACCGACCCGCCACCACCGCCAGGACAGAGCGAAGGTTTTGCAGCAAGCCAACAACAGTGGACGAACAAGCATGAGTTCTTGAATCTCAAGCTCTCGAACCTCGATGCTCACACGCATCATAGCAACTCGAGCTCAAGTCAAGCTGCTCAAAATCCCTCGGAGACCGGCAGCTCGTCAGGAATTCCCTCTGGGCCACCGCCACCCTACGCCGAACTGAGATCTAGGTAGTCAACAATCACAAGCAACGAAAGGAATGAAGCAACGGAAGGAATTCAACACAGCTTGATTACCAAAATCTCTGACGTCAGCCATGAGAAACGAAGACACGACTTCCTAAAGAGGCTTACATGTACATAATACACGCACGACTGGGGATGGTACCTAGGTAGACCTCGCAACAAGTCGGGATCCACCCGGCCCAAATGACAAGAACCAAAAGCTATGCCATTACCCAATAAGAATCCCGGCGTCAAATAAGTACCTAGCTACTTCTACCTCCCGGATACATATACTTTGTCCAGCTAGTGTTGTTTCTGGATCCGGTTCGGGTTATAGAAAAGAGGGGCAAGCAACCGATAACGTCGGCCAGCTCTTATCGGCCGCAATCGTAGCTCCTATTCGCTCCCTGTGACAGTACAAAACAGTGATTGATTGATTGATTGATTGATGATGGGGAGGGAGTACAATCCCACTACTGGGATGTCATTTACTCTGCGGGGTATACTCATAACATCTAAACTAAACCTCTCCCATCTCCTCAACTTCTCATATATTGTTCCTCCTTTCTCCCTCCCTGTTGAAAGTGCATACCCATCCATACATACTACCTAACGAGTACGCACAACCATCACCATGGGCAAGACCGGCATTCGTAACATCTGCACAGTTTCTCTGGACACTCCAGCAGAGACGCAACCAAAGCTTCACAACCGCTGGCATCCCGACATCCCCTTCGCAGGAACCATCAAGAATGGGGAAACCGTAAAGATAGAATGTGTACGTTCATTGTCAGGATCAACTCCTTTCAATTCTCCCGAAGTGAAGTTTAACTTTTTAACACAACACAGGTCGATTGGACTGGTGGACAAATTGGTAAGCACCCACCCCGGACCAGTTGATGTGTTGAGCTCGATTATTTATTTATATCTGGATTTAGGAAACAATGACAGCGCAGACGATGTGAAGAATGTCGACCTCACCAAGATCCATTACCTCTCCGGACCATTTGAGATTGAGACAGCTGAGCCGGGTGATGTCTTGCTGGTGGAAATTATGGATGTGCAGCCGCATGAGGACCATCCTTGGGGTTTCGTACGTATTTGATCTCTGAATTTGTCTTCACTTGTACTTACGCTTACTGATTTTGTGTAGACTGGTTCGTGAACATGTATAGCTTATGCTTGGTTATCTTTACTAACCTTGGTGGTAGGTGTTTTTGAGAAGAGTAACGGTGGTGGGTTCTTGGATGAACTTTATCCCTCTGCGTAAGTCTGTTCCTGATGTGATGTCCTTGGCGAGGAAAAGTTTCCGTAACAGGTCCCTTAAAGTTATTCTGTTTGGACTTTTGAAACGGCAACGTTCAAAAGTTCGTCGGACATTGAGATATTTTCATTATCTCATTTCTGCTCTCAATCTAGGAGGCGCGAGGTTTATTCGTTCTCGTGAAGTTGTCAGGCAACGCTAAACTGTCTGGGAATCCCAAGGGGATGTGTATTCCAGCCTCTCTCTCTTCTTACCATTTAATTTCTTCTACATCTCATAATACGGTACTAACTCCCTCCAGAGCCAAGGCAATCTGGGATTTCGAAGGCATCTACTGTACCTCTCGCCATCTCCCACACGTCAAATTCCCCGGCTTGATCCATCCTGGTATCCTAGGCTGTGCTCCTTCTACTGAGGTTTGCACCCCAAACACATTCAAAATACCTCTTGCTCACCCACTCAACAGGTCCTCGCACAATGGAACAAGCGCGAAGGCGAGTTGATCGCAGCAAACAAGCTCGACCGAATCGTCGCTCAGCCACCAAACGCCCAAAATGTCCACGCCGGCTCAGCCAGCGAAGAAATCAAAGAGAAAGTTGGACGTGAAGGAGCCCGAACAATCCCAGGCAAGCTCTTCCTTCCCCAAGTCCTAATCCCAACCACATTCTCCAGACCCTCAAAACTCCCCAAAACAATATCTAACTCACCCCCAGGCCGTCCCGAACACGGCGGAAATTGCGACATCAAGAACCTCAGCCGAGGTAGCAAAGTCTATCTCCCCATCCACGTCAAAGGCGCCAAGTTCAGCGTGGGCGACCTCCATTTCTCGCAGGGCGACGGCGAGATTTCGTTCTGTGGCGCTATCGAGATGTCCGGCGTCATCACTATCAATTTCACCGTTATGAAGAACGGGATGAAGGATCTGGGGATGAAATCTCCGATTTATCTCCCTGGTCCGGTGGAGCCGCATTATGGCCCGGGAAGGTATTTGACGTTTGAGGGGTTCTCGGTTGATCAGCATGGGAAGCAGGTCCGTACTTTGAAGTTGGAGTTGAAGGTGGAGAAGTTGAATGTGACTGACCTGATCTTGTTGGTGTAGCATTATATGGATGTCACGGTTGCTTATAGACAGACTATCCTCCGTACGTTTTCCTGTGAGTGGTTTTTGGGATGGCACTGACTGTATCTAGGATGCATCGAATACCTTCGCCGCTTTGGATATTCGGACTACCAAGTCTACCTCCTCCTCTCCTGCGCTCCAGTGCAAGGGCACGTCGCTGGAATCGTCGATATCCCCAAGTGAGTTTCCACCCCACCACCACAACACAATTTCTCATCCAATACCCCTGCCCCTCAACCCTTCCGGTTCTCCCTTGAAGAATCAAAATTAACCAACTCTCAAAGTGCATGCACAACCCTCGGCCTCCCAATGGATATCTTCGATTTCGACATCTCGCCCACAGGTCCAGCTAAGAAAATGGACATGGGAAGCTGTGCTTATGAAACTGGCGTTACCGAGGGGCTGGTTACGAATGGTGGAGGGAATAGTGAGCATAGTTTTGGTGGTGGGTTGACGTTTAAGTAGAAAACTCCTTGTTGTGGAGAGATTGAAGGGGAAGGCTGTTGGATCTTGAGGGGTTGGTTTGCTAGCTAATTTGAACTTTTGGCGGGAGGGAGGGGGAGAGGTGGAGAAAAGTTGAATGATACGTTGGCTTGAGTGTATGGACGCTTCGTCGCTTAATTGTCTTCCACTATGCAGTAAATATGTGCTTCTTTGACAACGGATACGGGCAAAGTAGCTGTTCCAACGCAATTCTCCATTCATCATTTCTATGAGTGTCATAAAAACAGGGTTAATAAGTTTAGCCAGGGAACCCTCCCCTAGCCATCTTCCGAGCCCTCTGGTCTCTCCTATTGTGGTTTGCTCTGGACCCCTTATTAGCCTCCTTCTGATTCCTCGCAGCTTCAGTCTCCTTATCACCACTCGGACTCGCAACATTGCCTCGGCTCCTCCCTCTCCCACCACGCGGAGCTCCTCTCAGTCTCCCTCCCCTCCCACGATCATTGGCGTGGTCAGAATCCTCCGTGCCAGAACCAGCAGGACTAGCTCTCCAAGCCGTCGGTCCCAGATCTCTCTGCGCTCCAGTGAAAGAAGTGAACTTCGCTTCAAGTCGACGCATCTGTCTCGGATCCCGTGAGAGCATGAGTCCCCAGCCCTCAATAGCCTCGTCTGTCATCCCTGTTTTGTCTTTGAGTGACTGTCTTGGCTTGCCTCTCCGGGTCGTGGCGTCACGGCCGAATACATCTGGTGTGGACTTGTATGCTCGGAATAGAGCTTCGTCGTGGGCCTCTCGGACATCGGAATTCGATTCCTCAGGGTTGTTCCCAGGTGTTGCGGAGTCTACTGTGCCTCCTACGTCTTCGACGTCGTAGGTGTCATCGCGTTCGTCGTCGTCTGAGTCGAATGCTGCTAGTGCTGATAGAATCGCTACTTTGCTGGGGGCGCTTGATCGGTCTTGGAGAACGTCGTCTGCTGTTTTGTCGGGGTTGCGGCGGCCGAAGTGTAATCTTGATGTGTCTACAGCCAGCTGGTCGAATTCGTCGTCGTCGAATACGTTACGGCGAGTTGGGAGTTGCGGAGGTGTGGAATTAGGTGCCATGTCAGGTATGTGCTGGTGAGTCGAATCACTGCAGCTTGTTAGAACAGTCACTTGAGGCTATGGCAGGGCTATCTTACAGTTCTTCCGACCGGTCAGCATTTTCCAGATGTGGTGGTAGAGATCCTTCTAGGAGGTGGCCAATGACCTGCTCAACATTATCTCCATACTCATCGAGTAATTTGACAATGAAACCCGATCCAAGGTCCAAGAAAAGATCTTGGACTTGAGAAATCAAACTCATCCGGTGCACATGAATCTGAGCATGTCCCAAATCCTCGATTGCAATCCCCTTGCCCTTGTTGATTTTCTTCTTGTTTACTCTTGCTGGTCTCCCACTAGCGACGGGTTTCTTGAATTCGACAAGGGACTTGAGAACGGATTTCGCCCTGACTGAACCGGTGCCACTGGCTTCGATCCGCTGTTGGACTTGCTTGAGGACTGGCGTCTCAGTGACCAGCTCAGCTACAAGTGAATCGTTAGCATTCGTAGGCCCTGCCTTGTGGGCATCTGCTGCAGCCTTCAAAGAATAAAGCTGGTCGACCAGTGACGAGAAGTTGGGCTTCTCTCCTTCCGTAAGTCCAATCAAACAGAGGTACAAGGTCGAGAAAATGGCCTTCCGTAATGGAGGATTCATAATCTTGAAGCAACTGATGAGAGAATCCACAAAATCACTTCCAGCCATAAAGAAAGCGGCCGTTTGAGGAGATGCATGGATAAGGTGATCTAGCCGTTTGAGTTTCGACTCCACTGTCTTTAGGTCACCCTTTAGGCCAGCTTCTAGCTCCTTGATTAGAAAGGTCTTGAGTGATGCCAGAGAGGTCTCCAATGGAGATAAATGTCTGGCCCAAACGATAGTTGCAAGTTTGCCGCCATTGCTCTGCCCATAGATCTTGCTGAGATTTGCCAGAAACTCCCAAGACAGTACCGACTCATGAGGGTGCTCAGAATCCAACAGTCTGTTAGATAACAGGTACGATAACTTCCGTAACTGTTTCTCCTTGGATAAATTTGGAGAAGATGAGATGTCATTCGATAATGCTGTTTCTGCAGCATATGAAGTGATGAAAGCTGGCAGGGACTCATCCATCGTTGACGATCGAGCAAAATCGGATGCGGGTAAGGCGAGGTGAGCTCCAGCGAGAGCAATCCAGGCATCAAGACAAGCCTCCCATTCTTCTGGAACGATGTGATTCCTCCATGCCGCTTCCGGGAAAGGAACGAATTTTGGAATGCCGGAGAGAGCCATTTTTAAGCTGTCGTGAGGGTCCGAGTGAAAAGATGGGGGATCGGGAGCCTTTTTCAATGGACCCTTCTTAAGGGTGTCAAAGACCGCTTGACTTCACTTCCATTCATGATCCAAGCCAAATACCCACGCCGCTTGACTCAGAATGAGTGATTGTCTCGTCTCGAAATCTGTGGGTACAATTCGGTGATGACAACACCTACGCATGGAGCGAGGCTGAAGATGGAGGCGAGGGCCACCAATCATAAATAGCCTCGCTTAATTGACGCCAAGACTTCCCGCCCACATTCTTTTCCATTCGCGATCCCCGGACGTTTTCTCTCCTCATCGACAACTGCAAACTGCAAACCAGATCACCTTCATCACTTTGCCGAATCATACGATCGAGTCGTGAAGGACTACCAAACACACAAAAAAAATGTCTTACCAAAAGCCAGAGAAGGAGTTCGGCGAGGGCCCAGTACGTTTTGAAGTTGGAATTGGAACTTAGAGGGGCGCATCCTGACTTTATCTTCGCAGAAAACCCACAAGATCCGTATCACCTTGACCAGCCGAAAGGTCCAATCCCTAGAGAAGGTCTGCCAGGAGCTCATCGAGCGTGCCAAGGGAAAGGACCTCCGCGTCAAGGGCCCAGTCCGTCTCCCAACCAAGACCCTCAAGGTCACCACCCGAAAGACACCCTGTGGTGAGGGTTCCAAGACCTGGGATACCTTCGAGATGAGAATCCACAAGCGTCTCATTGAGTACGTTATCTGCCATGGTGTGGCTGTGGTTGCAGCGGTGCTAATTATTTTACAGTCTCAACGCCCCTACCGAGGTTGTTAAGCAAATCATCATCAACATCGAGGCTGGTGTCGAGGTCGAGGTTACGATCGCTGCTTAAGTATAGCTCGCATATGGATACTCGCTGGTGGAAATGGCATTGGTGGCATACAACTTCCACGCTATGAAGGAAGATACTCAATACAACAAATTTTGAGGACCATGAAATGCCCGAATGTGGTGGAAAAGTGCTCTGCAATTGTGATTTATACCCAGGGCGATTTAGAGACACAGATTGATTGAGAAGGACAAAGGCCATGCTTCGAGTGGAGTTGTTGCAGCCTGGCTGTGGTTATGGAGGGATGTATTGCTCACACCCAAGAAGCTGTTCCTTCCCTGCTCTAAGGAGTCCAAAGCTGCCTCGTTACCGATCATACCTTCAGTTGAGTATTCCCCAGCGGAATACTGAACAATCTCCATCCACGGCGCTAACTTCCGCTTGTCCCTGCTGCATGACAGCCGCTTGAAGCATCATCCACGAAGACTGTAACTCCCAGGGTTGATTCTGATATACGAGACAACCCCAATCTCCTACGACCTAGCCTATATGACTGTGAAAGTTGGAAAGCGGTTGAGGGCTTTGAAGTTCCAGATTTCCTGGAGCGGGTGAATAGCAGCATCCCCCTGACTAAATAGCGTGACAAAATGAATGTCCCAAATGGACTCTAGACATTGTAACTGCCTCAGATCGAAAGCCAATTTATGGGCAAAGCTGGCCAGCAGCAATCTTGCCTTCAATGGATTTTCCCTGCAGTGGGGAGACCCTCGACGTGACAATGGAGAGACAGGGACCGAACTTCTTCGTATCTCACGAATGGTATATCACATAATTTTCAAATTGAAAGCTCTCGCAGCGCTTGTAATTAAAAGAGGACAACTATTATAACCAATACAATTCAAGGCCATTACTTGTATGAAGTGGAACTCATAGTAATATCCTCTTAGTCTTTAATTAGGGGTCGGTTAATCTCCGGCTAGGTCAGCTTTCTTTAATTTCGAACTTCACGGAATTGGTATTAACACGAAATAAGGCCGAGTCATGACTAAAACAGCCGAACATCGGCTTTTCGTCACTATGCCAGAGTGGTTAATGGGTAAGACTTGAATCAAGATTCAGTTATCTTATGGTTTCGGCCTCGTAGGTTCAAATCCTGCTGGTGACGTTTATTTTGGCATATTAAAATGAAAAATCAAGGCCGGGCTATCACCAGCGGCGGGGGTTTTTTTTTTTTTTTTGGGGTTGTTTCTGTTGCCGCCGTTTCGCGAAAGAAATCCGGGATTATAGAAGCGAGAACGAGAAACGAGGAACAACGGGAACCTGAACAGAGGATGTGATATATAACGAGTTTGTCTTTTACTTCCCTGATCTCAAAAGTTCGCTGCTTCTTATACTTGAATTGAATTCTTACTTTACTACTATTGTGTCGACTATGGGTCGAACAGATAAACGCGTCCAGCTCTCGATAAACGATCTGGTTGCAGATATTGAATAAATCAGAGCAGCCCCAAAAACCGCTCCAAACATGGCTCCAGCAACCAAAGATTCATGTAGAAGGAGTCTCGCGCGGTACAAAGGGTAAGAATCCATCTAATCTTGCTAAGCAGGCAATCGCCAAAAGCAGTAGTTATCTGGATCGCCTGGGGATGCCTGAAGTACCTATGGATGCAAGATTCATTAAAGGATTCATCAAAACGATAGCAACAGAGGGTTATGGCGTCGTTGACGAGTGGCCAACTCTTCATACCCTGGAGCAAATCCTCATCACCCCTTTTAAGACTTTCGAGAACGACACTGGAATTAGGATCTCCGGAGGAGTGAGGACGGAAGTCAGAAGTGTGTGTCTTTTCCCTTCTAACTTGCAGGATATGGAGTTCGAATTTGGGACTTCCCATGTACTCATAACTTCGATCTCAAAAATCTGCAAGATAAGCCTTTGCCTCTAGTGTCGATACGTAATAACCTGCTGAAGAAAGAAAAGAAAATTATCACGGAAAGACAAAGCGGTAGTTAAATAAGCTATGAACCTAGGTTTCAAACAGAGCGAGCAAGCAAGGAACAGGAGATTATATAAGTCATTTTCAGTTGCGCTCCTTTAATAGCGGTCATTGACCTTCCTGTGCTTGGAGGAGGGCAACATCCCTGTCCCGAGCTTTGAACAATCGGAAATGTTGTGTAAATGTGATGAGTGCACAAACAGAAGAGCAGGCTTAGAGATCGGACCAATGATTGGGTCTACGAGAATAACCAACAGCAACGACACTTAGATATCCTAGATCGCTAATCGATCAAATTCCCAGAGGCTGACTTAAGAATCTAGCTATATTCGCTCCACAACTTGGGCTTTGTCGCCTCTGGCTTCCTTAAGGACTTTCCCATTCTCTAAACCAGAATTGGACAATCCAATCGGATCATACGAACTAGTGCTTTGATATCACACATATCGGGTTGACGGGTTCTCTTGGGCAGTGTAGTTCTGTGGCCGCCACCTGAAGATGAAAGCAAACAGTAACATTCATTCGGGGTATCCTTTGACGCATTGTAATGGTTTGGAACAGATGCGTTTCTCCGCCAGATGTATTTCCTAAAACTGGGGAACACAAAGAATCTCGAAATCCGATTAGAGGAGGGGGATCGCGGCCAACTTCCGGAAAATGGCTTGAGAGCATTTTTATGACGAAGAAAGTGGTATCTCTCGAAACCTCCTTTGCAATCTTTGCCGTCCTCTCCCCTGCTACCAAGTTTAGAGTTATCCTTGTCCCCAATCTGAATACTGACGAGAGCAGCAGAACAAATTCCCAGAACCCCAAACTCCATAGCAAATGCACGAAAACACCAATCTCAAGTGCCCTTCTCCCTCCCAGCCAGCACAATCCTCTTTTTCTCCTCCATCGAGAACATGGCCGTGCCACCCTTCAGAGCCGCAATCAGCATCGGAACAGCCTCATCCTTGAAATCATCACTCGTTCTCAATCTCTCCAGATCATCAGCAAACTCCGCCGTGGCGCGCTGCATGTAGAATTTAGCGAACGCAGCCTCAATATCCGCATCTTTAGGTTCCTTTGATGACGCTGCAGCGGAAAGTGTCTGTGAAAATCAGCTCAGCTAGGTCATGGAATTGATTGATAAAGGAGGAGGCTGACTGTAGTTTCCTCAGCAGATGACGACGATTCCTCCACTTCCTGAGCACTGGTCGCCTTCCTTTTGCTTTTGCTCTTGACTTGCTTCCTCGCTGGTTCACTATCGGAGCTGTCTGATGACACTGCATCCCGTCAGCGCCTTGCTTTCTTATTCACCAGGAATCGTTACGTACCTTCAGTTCTTGATTTTCTCTTCTTATGCCGTCTCGGTTTGGCGTTGGCTTTTGGTGCCATTTTTAACTATTGGTCTGTTTTGGGAAGAAGGAAGAAGTTAAGTTTTCGGGATATTTTTATTTCCCGTTGGGAATCACGTGGGCAAGGCTTGACGCCACCAGAAACGAGGCTGCACGAGACTGGAGTGGAAGATGGGATTTTGTCAAAGATGGTCCACCTGAATCATTGCGGTATTTGATTTACACATTAGAGTTAGAGTTAGAGTTCTGACGCTTAGCTTCTATTACCGTACCTTTTTTCATCGCGGCCAGGGGCAGTGCAGATGAGGCTTCAGCCTCGTTCTGACATCACTAATCTGGTAAGAAAGTAAAAATTATGATTAAGTTCTATATGAAAAGACCGAAGAAAATCAAAGTGGTATCATCCATATGCGCCATGTCATGCCGCCAAATAAGGTTCGTCGAATCATTCATCTTATCTTCGTGCAACTCCGTGATACGCAAATGTCTTGTTCTCCTTCCTCACAGCCCAGCCTTTGATCGCGATCACCATTATGATCCAAGCCATCAGGAAGGTAATGATTCCCATAGAGACGGTGAAAATGAACATTGCGTCGAGACCGTTGCTCTCCATCGCCATAACCGTGTCTCGAGCCTGCATAATGTTAGATACATCCAGTTGTCGCAATACAGAGTCAAAACTCACGCTTGTCATAAAAATCATGCCTCCAGCCATCAAACAAAATGCCGTCATCAACTCTGTTGGTGGTCTGCCTGGTAAGATCGATGTTGGCGGCGACAAGTAACAGAGGATGTACGTTACGCCGCGAGCAAACGCAGCTCCCATCAGCAAAGTCCCCCACTGTGTATGAATCATAGTGGAAACCATTGATTCCTGGTGATGAGAACTCATCATCATTCCCAGTAAAAGAATAACGAGAGCAGGGAGAGGATTCATAGAGAATCTGTAGCTCTTGGGCTCTTCGATTGCCTCAGGCTCGCCAGCGTGGTATGGAAGGTGAGACATCGATGATTGTTTGGTTGTATTCAGCAAGTCTCGAACTTTCCTTGACTCAATAACCATTCCGCACTGAACTCTGTTAGCTCAATTCCTTACTTCGAAGATGCTAAGCTTACCAAGCCACCGCCAAAGAACATAAGTGTTAGCGAGACATGCTCGAGATCTTGGGCCGTCCATTTGCCACCCCACGCAGCTAAATGTTCTAGGAAAACATTTGAAGCGCCGTAGAAGAAAATCAGGAAACTCTCTACGAACTCCGCCGAGGGTCGATTGCTTCTCGAGGGGTTGACGTTCCAAGCCCATCCAATCTCGGCAAAACAACCAGCCCAGCGTCCGAGTGTCAGGATGCCGTACCAGAAAAATACGCTCCCTTTGATGAAGTGTGCCAGGCCACTGAAGACTCCGGATCCCATCTACTCTGGTCAGTACGTACAATCCTCCAGATGTGTTCTTTTAACTTACGAAGAAGCCGCCATAGGTGACGATACCACTGGTGATGGCAGCGAACCCCAGAATCAACACAACCCTGTCGACTGCATTGTAGAAAAATGCAAGAACTCGCAGCAAATGAGAAGAGACGAGAGCTGGGATCTTATTCGTCAAATATTTATCCACGGCAGTCCCATGCATCAGGCCATGCTTCTCCTCCAGGTCTTCTTCATCCTCTCGTTCTGGCTCTGTGAGATTGTCAATTGAATCGGCAGAGGTAAGCGAGTTGCTTCTGAGCGATTCGGTATTCGGCTCTGTGCCATGCCCGCTGTCGTTAGACAATCGATAGATCTCAGCTTGTCTCAACGAATGTATGCGCTGATACTCCGTAATTGCTTCTGCAGAAATGGGGGTAAATTCGGCATTCGCTGAGCGATCTTTCCGCGCATATGCATGTATTACTCCCATGACCAGCTGCGCGCCGAAAACCCATGTCAGAGCCCAGCCGAGCTTGTGATGTGCGTTATTCGGGTACAGATCCGGGGTATTGGCATTGTAGATGGTGGCCAGTAGAACACCAGTCGCGTTGACAGCCAGGAAAATGAATTGGGTCGGAAGACCAAACCGTGATCGAGAAATGGAGAACATTACACCTGTGAACTGTTAGAATGAAGGAGGGTTGCATCTCCGTGGCCAAGAGTCACTCACTGATTGGCAGCACGAAAACCCAGCCAATTGTCATGAGCGCTATGTGCGACAACATCAGCGCCGAGTGCTCGCCATACTGAAAGTAAGTGTCTGGCCTCGTAGCGCTCGAGGAGACGATTGTTGGCTGCACGGGAGCTGGTTGGCCCATTTTCATTGCCATGTCTTCCTCATCATGACCATGTCCCAACACCACCCCCGCAAAGCTGAGGAGTGCAATACCAGCAAATGTGGTACGTCTTTGTGACGGCAGATGCATGTGTTTGTTGTGATTTCGCTAAGGGATCTGTGCTGTGACGAGTTGGGAGGGGGGCGGGGATAGCTCCGGTACAGGATGTAGCCTTGGAGGGGTAGCTGTGGACGGGACAGGGCTGTTGAGTAGAGTTGAGTATGATACGAGTTAGTGAGGGGAGGATTCACATTTCACTTTCAAACAGAATAGAGGACGGAGAGGGAATATATGCTATGGAAATGCAAGAGCAAACGGAATGTGAGCGGTATGACGATTGTTTAACCCAACTGGCCGCCGAGAAATCCGTTCTTGTGACCGACCACCGAGCTCGAACGAACGATCGCATCACATCACCTCACATCAGAGCAAGCAAGGTGGTGCGGATTGTACAGATGGATAGACAGGGTAGGGTTCTGCATGATCAAGCAGACTATGTAGAAAAGAGGAAAAGAGCCAGGGTGCCTGTGAGTCAAGAAAAGGCGGTCATCGTTGTCTGTGAGCTGGCCGTGTTTCCGCTGGGTGGCACACATGTTGTAACTATTCCCTTTGGAGTATCGAAATATCATGTAAGCCCACATCATGAGGCGGAAGAACCTGTGGGAGTGGGTTTCTGGGCGGATGGACCTGAAGAGAAAGAGATGTCCGGAAAACGGAGACGGGTGCAGACTCTTTGCTGACACATTATTAATACAGACTGCCCAGGACTGCCCAGGACTCACGACCCATAGGTAGATTTCGGCGAGGCTGATAATTCTAACGATCTGCGAATTTCTCCCTCCCTCCGACCAGGGCGTGCTCTTGGCATAAGCTCAGTGGCTTTCTTAGTGGCTAGTTAAACGTCTGGCGGCGTCAATGGGGAGGCAGAGGCTGCCGGCAAGTTCGGATAATGGGGACTCCACTCTGCAGAATGTATGAATGCCCTCATTTTTGGATGCACTTTCCCTCATTTTGTGCCTGCCGGCAAATGCTATCGGGTCACACGCCTCTGACCCTGGCCATAGCCATAGCCCAGCATAGCCCAGCCTGGGACAACACAAAGATGGGCACAACTCTTTAAATTGTAAAGTCCGAGCCGAATACGATTCCGTCTGCTGTGCTGTTTGTTCATGCTGCCTGCACAGCAGACCGCTGTTCAAGACTGGTCTTTGATATATATGCTACATCGGAACAGTTCAGTAGAGGATCCGAGCGGATAGCTGTTTCCAACATTGAGCAGATCCAAAGATACACTCCAAACCCAAACTCCAAAGCAGTGGTAATATAATGAAAGTCTGGTGGGGACAGTATATTTTAGTGTTGAAATCATGCAGAAAATAATTCCACGTAGGTTCGTCTCTCATTACCTGGAAGTTTTAAGCTTCTCTATGGCTCTGATCCCCAAGCCTCTCCACACACCCATGGCATCTTCCTGGCTGGACAGTAGGTAGTAGACGTAAATTTGTCGATTAGCAACGACCACCGCCACGGCAGCCGGAAAGGCATGTGCCATCAAGTACTCATACCCGTAAAGAGGACCAGATTCTCTGGTCTGCTAGGGCTGGAAGCGGATGTTGGACGGAGTATCTCTCCGACGTCGAGCTTTACTGGCTTCATAAACGGCAGCCAATAATGTTGCTGCTATCTTCAATCTTCGGCAAGGCTGTGCCCCTGCCATGAGGTCACCTTGGGTAACCACCTATCGACATAGCTCAACGCGGCCTCTCCACACGGTTACCGCTTGAATCAAATCTCTACATCTAAAAAATGGGATGTCAAGAGCAAAAGCATACGCAAGCAGCAAACAGCCGAAGGATTGAACGATGACCTTCTTGTCTTTACTTTATAGTGGGGAAGCACGATCTAGTACCTCTTTCTGGAGTGGAGATATAAATTGAAACCGTGGTAACAATCTCCCTCGAAATTTGAAACCCGTAGGCCAATAGTCCGGTCGTTCAGAAACCCAATGAAATCTGCCAACCGAAGTCACGTATTGACTTAAAACATTAAGAACAAAAAAGCCATCCGGCCTAGGGAGAATCCTCTGACCACTGCGTCACGTTGTGGATAATATGAAGTCCCAACACCGTTCTCAACACCAACGGAAGCTGCCTTTGAACATGCCCACAACGCTCACCCCCTCTCCAGCTTTGGCGACTGTCTCCATATGGAATCATACTGCCACTGGCTAGCGAGATTTACAATGCGGCACGATTCTTGATGCTCCATCTCGCTGACTTTGAATCCTCAACGACCTTCTCTTCCTCCTCGAGCTTTCGAAGGATTTGCAGAATTCCGCCATTCGCTGGTAAATGAAGATTCTCGGGAACGTCTTTGTAGATGACTTTTACGATCTCCATAGAGGTCCAGTTGTCAGGTTCGCTCGATGCCTCAGCGCCTGATGGTGATTTCGAAGACTTCAAAACTTGGATCACTTGGTTTTCCCGGAGCTGCCTATGCTTGACATATTCAACAATCTTGCTAGGGCCATCTTCGAGAACTGCGCCATGTCCGGGGTAAGCTCGTCCTCGGAATTTGCCTCTCATCTTCTCCAAACTCTTGAGATACACTAGCAGATCTTCGAAAACAGCCGTTCCATGGCCAAGCACATTATCACCAGTGAACATAGCATCCTCTTCCTCGAGTACCAAGGCCATATGATCCCGGGTATGACCAGGAGAGAATACGGCCTTCAGTGACGCCCCCTCTACCTGGAAAAGCTGGCCATCTTCAATATCAAGCTGTCCGTCGTCTGGCTGATTCTTGTAGATGCTAGTGGACGGCGAGTACTCCAGCAAATGCTTGATACCGCCTTGGTGGTCATGATGCCAGTGAGTGATGATAGCTTTGGTGACTGTGGCATTTTCTTTCTGTAGGATGTCCTTCAAGGAAGCGATCCAAGCAGGTTTTCCTTCTCCCGTATCGATAAGAAGCCGCTGCCGTCCGGTACCAACAATGTATGTGTTCGAACCTAGATATCATTAGGATACACGTTCGTGACGACAGTTGTCAAGGTGGTTGATTACCTTGTAATGTGAACTATGGTCTGGTCAGTGAGGACTTTTGGGTAAAATTGACAGACAAAATGATGGAGCTAGTCAGTGGCTGCCAGAAGAAATTATGGATAATTTTGCTAGGAACAGAGCGAAGCGTTCAAAGGGCTATAATCTCTTCAAAGAGCACATAACCATGGAAAGTATACAAGCAAGTGTCGTGGGTTGGGAATGTAACTCGGGACAATTGTACCAAGACCATATTAGATGGCCTGCTTGGAAAAATCCCAAATGCCAGATAACGTACTCGTCTAGCACTTCCTACTGAAGAGCTTTAAGAGCCCCAAGTGAAGCTCAAATGTGAAAACTCCTTGGAGAAATTGAGACAATGATGTGGCTTAAACTGGGTGCTTCACGAACACTTGTCTGGCCTGGGCTCAACCCTACCCCCTTGCCAAACACTATTCCTCGCTAGGGCACGAGAGTGACCACAGAAGGAATCCATCTTGGCCGGACTGAAGAACGTCGTCCCAGACCGCCATAGACATAAAATGCATAAAGCTGACAGCTGGCTTGAGGTTGGAAAACGGTGGCTCACCTTCCCTGGGTTTCCTCCAAGTACTCGAATAACGGTCGTGCTTAATCTTTCCACATCCTGCAACGGAACCAACTGTGTAGTCATTATTGTGATACTTGCAACACGAGGTGCTACTGGCATGGGATAGTATTTTGATGTCGATAGAAAGGAAAGGTCAACAACAATTACTTCACTTCGGCTCTCTGACGGGTGAAGGCGATGTAGCTCCTAGCCCCTAGCCCCTGCCTCGGCTCGGCAGCTCGCCGCTGATTGGCTGGACCTCTGACAACCAGATTTATTAGCCAAACCTCGAGGCTTCAGCATCATCACCAACTCTTGCGAGTTGAAGTTCGTCAAACCGCTGACAATATGGGTTCTTCACGGCCCGTGACGCCGGCGTCGCCCAGAGTCCCAAAAATCAAACCTGCTCAGCCAGGCGTGCCTCATTTTGGCTGTGGTGCGTTTTACAATTTCAGAGCTGAGCTGAGCTGCCTCAGACTCGCAGCCTTGCCTACAACATGCCAGCCTGCTAACTTAACCCCCTTAGAACATGTACGCATCCTCCTGGAAGGACCCGTTGATATTCTAGAGAATACCATCCGCAATTACAGGACCTGTATGTGCGTGGTCTCTGATACAACACCGATTATACCGCAAACCTCCAAAGCCCCCAATGGACAGCCACTTACAACTCTCACTCCGAACTACCTCTGCCTCCAGTGTTCGGCCACAACAACAGTGTCCGGTCGTATCGAGCATGGAATGGAGACCAAGCATCGGTTCTGTATGTGCCGTTGCATTGCAGATCTGGAAGTTGTGGAAACTGACGTTCTTAGATGTTGAGTCCCGAAATGGCTACCTCTTCTGTCAGATGTGCAACGATTTTGTATTTGACCCAACTCTCGAGGATTTGAGATTGCGCAAGCTCGGCACAGGAAGCTTCTCTTGTAGGTGGCAGATATGACTTCTTACTGCTGTGTCAATCACGAGGAGATCCATGACACTGACTCTCTCCTAAATAGCGCGGAAGCGAAAATTAGATGACCTTTTCACCGATGCCTCGAAAGAAGATTCGCAGCTCATGTCCGTGAACACGAATAACACACCTTGTCGTGCTAGCGGCATACGGGGAATCTACAATATGGGGGCTACATGCTACATGAATGTAATTCTGCAGAGCTTGATGCAGAACCCCTTGCTCCGAAATTTCCATCTGGGCGACGGCCACCGAAGTTCCGAATGCACTCGAAAGAACTGCGTAGCGTGCGCAATGGATGAGATGTTCCAGGCCTTCCATGCCCAACCCGAGACGGTTGGTTATTCGGCTCATAACATGCTTGCCTGCTTCTGGATGTCAAAACGGAAGGCTTACGAGGAGCTTGCCAGTAACAAAGAGCAAGATGCACATGAGTTCTTCCAGTTCTTGACAGAGGAGCTTCATGAAATCAACGCCAACGCCCACAAACAGGCGTTAGAGGACGGTGCTCCATCACCCAGGCGTGCGAGACCCGACTCGAGTTGCAATTGCATCGTACACCAGACATTCTACGGCCGCACACAGAGTACCATCACATGCCAGGGTTGCGGCGAGGTGAGAACCTCAGTGCAGCAATTTATGGATCTCAGTCTGGGGCTTGATGTTCTATCGAAGAAGAAAAGCATCAAGACTACTGGTCTGAGTGTGAAGCGATGTCTCGAGGCAGAATACAAGCAAGCGGAGCGTTGCGAATACACATGCCACAACTGTGGAACAAAGGAGGCCAAGAAGCTATCAAGCATCAAGAGTCTACCTAATGTCCTTTCCCTCCAGCTGAAGGTAGCTTTGCGTCTTGTCTGTTGCCTAAACTTCTACTGACATGTTTTGCAGCGCTTTAAGCAAAGCAATGGCTCTGCCTCGAAGATCGAGACCAAGGTATCTTTCCCCCTCAAGCTCGACATGTACCCTTACACAAATCGAGCTCGAGGTCAAGACCCTAAGCAAAATCCGGAATTGGCAAGAGGTTGCACGTACGAACTTCAAAGCGTGGTTGTTCATGTCGGTAATTTGGAAACGGGTAAGTTGTTGTCATGCAATGCCACTGCCGATTGACTAACTTGCAAAGGTCACTACATCTCGTACTCCCGCGTCGGCAACCAAGTGAGTACGCCTTCCTCAAAACAGAGAGCCCCACTAACAAATTTTCAGTGGTTCAAGTTCAACGACCACAATGTCACATTGGCATCAAAATCAGACGTACTCAATTCCGAGGCGTTCATTTTATTCTACGTCATCCAATCATTGGCATAAAAGGGAAGCACGGCGTTATTTTCCAATGTAGACAAGGATGGATATGCATTTCAGGCGTTATTCATATTGGGCCGGATGTAACAATACCCAGGCTTGAGAGCCCAGCATCATTGTCACGACAGCATGATCTACGGTTGCCGTACCTCCCGGCTGCCCCTTGTACATTACAAAGGTTGGCTATCAGAGCCTTCTTGAATTCCATATCAAGACATACAATGTCAAGACTTATAACCATCCTGACCCTCCTTCCACTTCCACTTCTCGCATTCGAAATTCGTGTAGCAGAAGAACTCGTTGCTCAAACCCTTGGAGTGAACAGGCTCAAAGGTAGTGGTTGCAATACCCTGCGGACGATAGAGCTTGTTGATGAGTGTTTCCATCCGTTCTCCAGTACAGAGAATGAGTCTCGAGTCCGTAGATCTCTTCTCGGGTGCTACTCCCCAGGACTTTGACAACCATCGAACCGTCATAGCAGCTACCAAGAAAATGACGTTAACCAAGCCCAACAAAGCCACAAGTAGAAGCCCATACCTTTAGTCTGGCAATCCTCGCTCAAAAATGGAGGATCACAAATCATGTGATCAACGCTCCCCTTCATACCCGCTACATTCCATTTCTTTCAATGAACTCTCCTTTTCTTCAAGCATTCTAATAATGTAATGTACTCACGTGGCAACTTCATCGGGTTCTTAAAATCATAGAACACAAACTCCGGGAAGACCTCGAACCTCTTATCGAACTCCAACAGCCACAGCTTTGGCTTTTCGCTCTCTTCTTTGCCACTCGCTGCCTACATGCATTCTCTCAGTTCCAACCTTGGATGAGTGAGAAGATGGAGGAGGAGGAAAGTACACACCAAGATATTCTTCAACTGAACAAACACGCTCGGCGCCGATACGACGGCAACACTCGTGTCAGGTCCAGCACCAACCAGTAGCTCCTCAGCAAGTGCTTTCGCCGTCTCGTCTGAATACTATACTCGCATCACATCCATCAGCATCAGACATTAACCCGTTGCCATGTCCTTCTAAAACACCTAAGATTCATGCAGGAAGAAGTGGGGCAACAAACCCAGAACTGAGATTCATTCCAGTCCTCCGCAAAAGCATCCATACTCAGCGGCGCAGAGGATGTAGCATTCTTCTCGGCTTCAGCTTTCAGATCCTCGAACTGCTTTTCGCGGGCGTCGCGCTCGGCGTAGAATTCTTTGAGAGCTGATAGTGTGGAACCCGAGAGGACGCTGGGCGTGTATTAGTGAGAACATTTGTGAGATAGAGATTGAGAAAGGGTGGGTACGGGGTCTCGTCTTCATCTGTGTCATCCATTTTTTGTGGTGTGTTTGGTGATGTTGTGAGTTGGGTTGGGCTGTCAAGGATCGCGAAGGGACGGCTTTGGCGAGAAAATTTGCCGAGCTCGGTGATGTCCCCCGCTGCATGTTCAGGGGCGACTTTGGCTGCACAGCTGAGCTAGGAGGATGGACAGACTTTGTTTACACAATCGGATTGCCTGCATGTACGGCATATGTAAAAACCTTTGGAATTCCACAGTCGATTTCGATCACCTGGCGATTGTGTAAAGGAATTTGCTGTCAAGTTCAGGTTTTGATATGTACAAATGCTAATCCAGTTTACATGCACGCCAAAATGACCATTTACTCTATTGGTCGTCAAGAACATGCAGATATTTCTTCTCTTCCCTCTTCTCACGCTCTGTCGCAGGTGGCAAATCGTAGAAAGCAGCGCTACGGTATCCTTGCTGCGAAGAAAGTTAGAAACTAGTTCGATTCCAAGAGAGTATAGTATTACTTACCAAGTAATGGAAAGTGAGGCTGCTGATCTCAGCTGGCTCGATCCCGAGATCCTTGAAGGTCTTCGCCGATGGATCAATGTGCTGATCAATAAATTCTCGCTCGACCTCATCGGCAGAGATGACGGGCCACCAGAGAGCTTTGTTCAAGAGGCCAGCAGCTGGCTTCAGGATGGATTTGGGAAGGTTGATGTGACGGCGGTGCTTGACGATTTCCCTGTCCACCAACTCAGCAATCTCCGCTGTTGAGTAGTTCTTTGGGCCATAAAGCTCATAAGTCTGTTCGGCGGTGCTGTCGTCGTGGAGCATCTTCTCGAGTGCTTCACCAACATCAATGGCCTGTAACTCGGTTTAGCTAGGACCCCAAAGTGTGTCTATCTGACTTACATGCACAGGCCAGTATCGCTCTTGCATGTGATTCGAAGTGAGAACGTTTGTCACACCAGCAAGCTTGTGGAGCAGTCGGTCCTCGAATCCGAAAAGAGGAGCAGGCCTAACAATGGTGGTTTCTGGGAAGATGCTACGGACTACAGCTTCACCACGTCCCTTGGAATGAAGTTAGTACCGCCAAACACTGTATTCCAGTTCCTACTAACCTTTGTTGCAAAGAACTCCGAAGGGGAGTTGATATTGGCGTTGTATGAGGAGACGTGGATGAAACGGTCAACGTCATATTTGGCAACAGCTTCCGCAATTCTCTCGGCACCTTCAACATGAACATCCTCAAGGTCAAAGTTCCTGGAAACAGTCAGAACTTCTCCTCCAATACATGGTTCAAACGTACTTCGTAGGGTACGACCGCCCAACAAGATTGTAGACGACATCGGAATGTCTCACGCTCTCTTCAAGAGATTGCGTGTTTCTGAGATCGTATTCCTGAATCTCAACTCAGTAAAGACCCCTACTCAAGTTGTCGTCCAATCCTACCATGAATACGACCCGTCCCAAGTCTCCTGCAACCTTCAAATGACGTTTGGCCATTTCCTCACGGTAAGGAATAATGACCGTACATCCTTGCCTGGCTATTTCCCCAACAGTCAGTCCCCAAACTCTCCAGTTATAGAATCGTGGGTATCGCACCAAGTCTGTTGACAATATATCGTCCTAGAAATCCCGTTGCACCGAAGACCGTCACAGTGTGTCCTAATAAACTTGATCAGCCTAGTCTTTCGGTAGTTGTACGGCTTTCGACTTACCTCCAAGAGAAGATCTGTAATCGCACAAGTTAGAAGACGTCCCATTGACCCAACAAGAGAAGTACTGACCTGCCACCCTGTGTCCGAATAATTGGTTTGCCCGTTCTCGTGACAGTGACATCGCTGATGTGCCGTCTAAAAGGTGTATTGTTGGCAGAGCTCCGCCCCAGCCGCACGGCAGTCCGGAGACCATTCATACTCGACGGACTGCAGGACTTCTGCATCGTTGCGGTCGTGCTCGAAATCAATTGACTGTCGTCGAGGAGGTAGTGAAGAGCGATGAGGTTGTAGTCGACCCTGGCCAACTCTGGAGCTGAAATGACGCTAAGCTGGTGAAGGCTTAGTGGGGAACCAAGCAGAGCAGCTCCGCCGCCAAAAGGCTTCCAGGTACACGCGCGAACTCCAGCCTAGTGGTTGAACGAACATCAACAGCCAATTTTCAACTTCACCACATCCTCTTCAACCCACCTCCCACCAAACTTTACTGTTTGGTCTCCTACACTACGAGCTGAGGCAATCTTGAAAACAAATACACACATACCCTTCCTTTTCCTGCGCAACCATGAGCAACAACGTTGACATCCCCGAGTTCTTGGAGGAACAGAGGGATAACGCCCCTGCTGAGCTTCAACATCTGTATCTCGCCTTCGAAGATCTATGGGAGCGCAAGTTGTGGCATCAGTTGACCGATACCCTGATACAATTCTTCAATCACAAAGAGAGCGCCTCTCAGCGATTAGCTTTCTACAAGACCTTCATCCTCACTTTCGCCGACAAAATCAACCAACTGAAGCTTGTCACCCTGGCCTTGAGCGCAGCTTCGCAATGCAAAGGTAGGAACGGATGTCTAAAAGCTTTGAAATCCAGCTAATGGGGTCTGCAGATAGTGAAGAGCGCCTGTCTTTCCTTACCGCAGCGACAAACAAAGTCAACAACCCGAACTCCCAAGATGCCTACGTCTACGCCACCGTTGCTGTAGCCACAGTGAAGCTCGAGTTGAAGGATTTGGAAGGAGCAAGAAAAGATTTGGACAAGTCAGAGAAGATATTGGATAACTTTGACTCTGTTGAGACGATTGTGCACGCAGCATTCTACCGTGTCAACGCAGAATACTATCAGGTCTGTCTACACCGCCGGGGGAACAAGAGTGCAGCTAACAAAAGCAGTCTAAACTCGAGTTTGCGTCCTACTACCGGAATGCCCTCCTCTACCTTGCGTGTATCGAAGTCACCGATTTGTCACCCGCCGAGCGCAGAAGCCGGGCTTACGATCTTGCTATTGCTGCGCTGGTCTCAGATACTATTTACAACTTCGGTGAACTGCTCCTACATCCAATCCTGAACGACTTGAAGAAGGATGACACTTGGTTGTATGAGCTCCTGTTCGCATTCAACCGTGGAGATCTTGCTGCGTACGATGTTCTTGCTGGCCACATTTCCTCCAACACTCTCCTGGCAGAACACCGTGATGGATTGAGACAGAAGATCTACCTCGCTGCTTTGACCGAGACCGTTTTCCGCAGACCTCCTCACGACCGTGAGATGTCTTTCCGCACCATTGCCGAGGAGACCAAGGTTCGACCAGACGAGATTGAGCACTTGATCATGAAGGCGTTGAGCTTGGGCCTGTTGAGAGGAAGCATCGACCAGGTGGACGAGATTGCGCGGATTAACTGGGTACAGCCTAAGGTGTTGGACATGAAGCAGATCGATAACATGCGATTAAGACTTCAGGAATGGGATTCGAGCGTCAATCAACTGGGCAACTGGATCGAGTCGAAGGGTCAGGATGTTTGGGCCGCTTGATTTAGCATGGCATGGCGTCTGGGCATGATGACAACTGGCTGGGATGTACAATAGATCTCTCTGAGCATGAGACAGGCATTTGCCGTTACGAACGAGATTCCTTGGCCGTTACGGCATGAGGTTGACATTTGTAATAAAAAGAAATTTCTACAAAGGCCTTTTTCTTGATGCAGCTATGCTGTGACTTGGCGGCATGACTTGTTCCTAGATATGTAAGTTTTGGGCATGACAGGTAGGAATATAATATGCTCGACGAGAGATTATTGATTTGTGGTCAGGTTGACAGCCAGCTTTCTGGAGGCTATGCCTATATTGATATTGACCAGACACTGTCGATGTGGAAGTTAAAGGTGTCAGGCATAACTCCTGCAGGTATAAAGGCCATCTTGACAAAGTAACGAAGAATACAAAGCACTTTCAATCGACTTTCGAAGCACAGAAGATGCCATGATACCCTCCATACCAACCCTGCATGAGATAGGAAAGGCATGGATGGAAAGGGGGTCCCAACAAGTGTTTACCCAAATTTAACGAACAAAGCTCACTGTCTCGGCTACTTCCATTCTTTATTTACATACATATCCCACCTAACCCTTCACCACCTTCACATCCCCTTTCTCTCCTCCACCCTTGGTTTCCCAAACAACAAAATCATACCCACAACCCAAGCCGGCCACCAAACACACCAGACCACAACCTGGGTATTCATACCCCATACATCCCACCCAAAGGCAGCTTCTTTCAATACCTGCCCAATACTCAAGCCCCAGTGCCATGATCCAGCTAGCACGATTGTGGTGGGTGCCAGGAGAGTTAGGAGGATGGCGAGAATACCGGCGATGATGGGGTGTTTGGGGAGGGGTTGGATGTAAGTCAATGGAGCGGAGAAGAGGCCTACTAGGAAGGCTAGGGAGAAGTTGAGGGTTGCAAGAGCGGAGAGAAACATCCCTAACAGGAGGAGGGAGAATGCTTTAATGAGCGTGTATTGCTGGGCTGTTGGTGCAAAGTAGTGGATTAGGCTGTTGGAGAGCAGGAAGGGGAGAATGCAGTTCAGGATGACTGTGAAGATGAACACGGACTGGAGCATCTAGGAGATGTTAGATCTGGTTTGGGAATTCAACGCAACGGAGCTTACATTTTGTGGTGTATGGTTGAAGATGAAGAGGGGGAGGACCCCTAGGAACTGGACACCAGCTACCACGGCCAGGGGTAGGAATAGCTCTCTTTCCCGAACCGTCACAATTTCCTCTTGGACGAGTGCTTTCACATCTCCCTGCTTCACCAAAGCAAGCGGTCTCTTCTCTCCTTTCGTAGAAGCAGTTTTTGCTGGGCTCTTGGGCGATCCGCTCTTGATCCAGAGGAAAATCGCCATAATGGTAAAGTTGACAGCCACTAGCATGGCACTTGGAAGATAAGTACCAATACTGACGAAGCGACTGGACTGCATGAGCAGGTAGAAGAAGAAACTCTGATGCAGATGCTCCAGCAAGTTGTTCAAACTTCGGAAAGTGCTTTCAATGACTCTTCCCATTGCCATTTCGTCTTGCCACCCTTCGCCAAAGGGCTGTAGTGTAATAGCGTCAACGTGGTAGGGAATGAAACTGCTATGAGGTCCAGATGCGTAGCCTAAGCCTTGCTTCAACATCCCTCGAAGCATAGTCTGTAGTCTGTCCTGGTAGCTGTCTGAGTGCTTCCACATTTTCTGGATAGAGACTCCGATGCCCATCTGACCGCTTGCAATGGATACCACGGTATTCAAGAGATCCAAATTGGGAAGCTGGCCGTTCGTTCCGTCATAAACGACGTGGATGGATTCGAATCGGTGATCGAACGGGTAGTCAATAACAACAGCACCTTGTAAAGCTCCACTCTTCAACGGAAGAGACTCGATAGCCGGAGACTGGTGTGTATCATGGTAGGCATCGACCCAAGCCTGCGGTCCAGCCGTGCTGTCCGCTGTAACCAGGAAAATAATATCCTTGGACCACAGAGACCACCTCTTGAAGTACCGGGCCAGAGTCAGAACGAGTGCAACCCCGCTCCGATTGAGCTCCTCTTCAATATTCTTCCAAGCTCCAACAAGCACAATGGCCTCTGTGGCATCTCCTCTCGGGGCGTGGAGAATTGCATATATGTTCTCCCCTGAGTATGTCTCCCCCGCAGACGTGTACTCGTACTTCTGCCTTGCAACCTTCAGCCCAGAGGCTTTGAAGAACTCCTCTAGCTTGTCATTAACCCTAGAACTCCCATCAGTCCAAGTTCCACATCCGTAGCCTGGTTCCATACTCAAAGTTGCTCTTCCCCTCCAGCGCATCAACTTCATGCTTGTACCCCCGGAACACATTCTGGTCGCTCCCGGCGAAGTATGTGTGGACCTGGCCCGGAAGCAGTGCGTTCTCCGAGATGTATGTTTTTCGTGAGTAGTCATCCAAGGGGAGGACGAGCAGCCATGCGACGCCGACAACGATGCAAAAAAAGGACAGGTAGGGGGGTAGCTTCAAGAGAAGCGGATTGTGCCGTAGCAAAACGGCCGAAGCTTTGGGTTGTTAGTATTCAGATGGCAGATATGAGGGCTTCACTTGCATAAAAGAGAGACCATGTTCAAGGAGCGAATTGTGTTGAAGTTTGGTTGTGCATTTTGTGGTGTTGCTCCAAGATAATTGAAGTGAAGTCGCGCCTCTCAAGCGGACGCGACTCTCTCCACAAATTAATCACTATCTACTCGACTATAATCTAGGGACAACACAACAGCTCAAGCGATTAAAGTGGGAACGGTGAAGTTGGGATCAAAGTGAGGATAATCCTCAATATTAAGTAACGATTCGTAATGACATATATCTATATTCACAATAACGACAGGTGCCGTTGCTCAATAATTCCAGTAGAAGCCTCGTCCAACGCCAAACTATGCCTGGTCTTTGTACAGCAGTTTACATTGTCTCTGACTTATCCTCTGCCTCCCTTCTTCATGGCCCTAGTCTTTGTGAGCTAGCCACATAGCCCAAAGCAACGTCTCCTCCCACAGACATGGTTGCATTTGTGGTGGGCAGTACTCCATATCGTCCATATGTCTTCTGGTCGACCGAGACGTAATGTGGAAGTCTCCCAAGCAAGTTCAATTTCCCTTCTATCCATCGTAGAGCCCATTCCGGCGGTGCAAGAAACTTGAGATATCCAAGTCCCCCTGATACAGTCAGCATTGAAGATTCGGGAACAGGTGAGCAAATACTGACATCCATAGCCAAACGCAAGTCCGCAAACATGTCCTAGGAAGCTTGTATTTGGTACCAATACTGAGACAAACAGTACCATGACAAATGGTGTTATCCAGGTCGGTATCTGTGTTGTCCCAAGCATGAAGTATGGATTCGATTTGTAGGTCTTGACAGCCTCCATTGCAATAAGTGTAAACACCCAAATACTATTCTCCCATTAATATAGATCTCTGAAAACACCAAGTCCCAATGCTTACCTAGCTCCGAGGATCGTTGTGTTCATGTGGAAGAGGCCTCTCTCGATGAATGTGTAGAGAAGTGCCGGAATTGTGGAAAGAGCTAGTATTCCCGTCAGCATTCTGCCACACGAGGAAAATGATTCCTTGACGCTGGAGGGTCACATACGTCCCATGAAAAGGGCCAATGTCGTGAGAGTTCCATGCTCTGCCTCGAATCGTTCAAGCAAGGGTGTTAAAGCCAGTATGTTCATGAAAGCGTGGAAGAAGCCTGCGTGGACCAGAGGAAAGGTATTCGTTCTATACACTGGAGAGAAGTCACATATTAGCTAAGTTCTGGAAATGGATCTCTATCGGGTTTTATTGAGAAGGGTCACAAACTGCTGCTCAATCCAATCTCCTCTGGTATCAAAGATCCCCATTTCTGCACATCCCACACAGACTGCATGCCCGCAATCCAAAGCAGTACAATAACCAGAATGATGCCTCGAGTAAATAGTGGCAGTCGGAAAATGTACGAGCGCATTCGTGCCGCAGAAAACTGCGGAAGACTGGGAGCCATCGTTCAGAGCGAGTGGTGTCCTCAACAGATCCAGCTTGAAGCTCTTGATATCTGTTGCGGGACTCGGTGGTTAGGATTCGAGGATTCGAGAGGTTGTTCGAGTTCAGTCTAAGGCAGACGCTGTTGTCAACATTGTTGTCGCTGTCGCACGATAACTTTTGACAGCCCGAGCAGGAGGGACCGGACTCGGGAGGACAAATGCAGTGAAATGTCGCTTATAACGAGGATCCCTGCAACTTGTGCTCAAGGCTGCGAGTACGACGAGGCTGCGCTACGTCCATGCTTCCTATTCGTGAACACTGCCAAGTAGTGTTTACCTTCAATATCGAGTTAAGATCTCTGTAGATCGTGCAATGCTTTGTTTTAGTTGCCAATCTGTTTCTTATCTAATAATGATCTTATCTAGCTTGAATGGCCCAGAGAACGCCTTGCCAGCGGGCGGCTGAAGAGGCCTCGCCTCCTCCTGGGCTGGATCTTCAACTCCAACGTCTGCCAGTGTCCTAGATTTCCCAAATGGCATTGAGTTGTTGTCTGACGAGCGAAATTCCTCCAGTCAAAATACCTGCGCTTGCTGAAATGTACAGACATCATCACGAGGTACTTCCGAGCAATTACTCAATCTCGTTCATTACAAGGAGGAAAAATGCATTGATACCTAGGGAAACGCACCAGACCATTCGCAAATAAGTACAGGGGGGGTTAAAAACAACCGAACACCAGCCTCTCCATCCCTTATGACGCATGGGCCTTTGCCATGGTGTTCAAAGCCGAACCATTCTTGAACCACTCGATTTGGGGAGCGTTGAAGGTGTGTGCCAACTTGATGTCGAATGTCTTTCCATCCTTGGGGTGCACTCTGAGGGTCATTGGCTTGCCAACTGCAATCTCCGTAGCGAGCAGATCAACCTTGTCGTATGGCTGGATCTTGTCGTAATCCGCGGGATCGATGAAGGTCAATGGAAGCATACCTTGCTTCTTCAAGTTGGTCTCGTGGATACGGGCGAATGACCGGACGATAATGGCAATACCTCCCAAATGCCTAGGCTCCAGAGCAGCGTGTTCTCTCGAACTTCCCTCTCCGTAGTTCCAGTCACCGATGACAACCCACGGGATGCCCTTCTTCTTGTAGTCTCTGGCAGTAGCAGGAACAGCATCAAATTCTCCAGTGGTGAAGTTCTGGATCTTGTTTGCCTCACCGTTGGCAGCGTTGGTGGCACCAATCAACATGTTGTTTGAGATGTTGTCCAAATGTCCACGGTACTTCAACCAAGGTCCGGCCATAGAAATGTGATCAGTGGTGGTCTTTCCCTGGCACTTAATAAGGATGGGCACGTCCGTAAAGTCCTTTCCGTTCCATGCGGTGAAAGGCTCCAGGAGTTGAAGTCTGTCACTGGTAGGTGACACAGCAACATTAACAGAATCGCGGACCTCAGGAGGAGCTTGGTAGGTGTTCTGTCCTGGGTCATAACCTCTCGATGGCAGACTGGCACCTGATGGCGGGGACAAGAGGAACTCGTTTCCGTCCTTATCCTTTAGCTTGTCGGTGAGGGGGTTGAAGTGGAGAGATCTATCCAAGAGAGTATTAGTACATTGAAATTAGGATATATAGTAATTGCTTACCCTGCAATCGTCATTGCGACTACGAGATCTGGGGAGGCGACGAAGGAGTGTGTAGCAGGGTTGGCATCGTTACGGCCAGTAAAGTTTCGGTTGTAGGAAGAAATGATGGAGTTGGCTTCGCCTTTCTTGACATCCTTACGATCCCATTGACCTGGAATATAATTAGCTTTGAGTTGCAGAAAAGGGTTAAGAAAAACATACCGATGCAGGGACCGCAGGCATTGGCTATAGTTGACAAGTCAGTAAACCTATTTCTTCGAGCTTCCCATTCATGAGATTTCGGAGAATCACTAACCCAAAATCATCCCTCCAAATTCTTCGAACGTTTGGAGTTGGCCATCACGCTCAATTGTGGCACGAATTTGCTCGGAACCTGGAGTAACAGTGAAGAGAGACTTGGCCTTGACGCCGTGATCCAGAGCATCCCGGGCAATCGAAGCCCCGCGAGACATATCCTCGTAAGAGGAGTTTGTGCAAGAACCGATCAAACCGACCTTCAATTCCTCGGGCCAATTGTTGGCCTTGACAGCCGCACTGAACTTGGAGATGGGGGTGGCAAGATCGGGAGTGAAAGGACCGTTGATGTGTGGCTCGAGCTCGGAAAGGTTGATTTCGATCAGCTCATCGTATTCAACACCCTCATCCTCTCTCAACTCCTTAGCGTAGACACGGGCAAAGTCACCAATGTTCTTTCTCTTTGTAGCCGCGAGGTAATCGTACATTCGGTCGTTGAAGGGGAAAAGGGATGTGGTTGCGCCGATCTCGGCTGCGGTAAATGTCAGTAAATACTTCTTGAATGTCCTGCAAGCAACGTCAAGAGCTCTCGTTCCATCTAAGGAAAAGTGGGTAACCTTACCTCCCATGTTACAGATTGTGCCCATGCTATTCAAAAGGTCAGCCATTTGTTCGTTTTTACATGTCACAAGAGCCTTCTGTGACATCTAGCTCCTAGTGATCGAGGCAGAAAATGCTCACCCTGTGGCAGAAATAGTTTCGGTTCCTGGGCCAAAATACTCAACAATTGCTCCTGTACCTCCCTTGACAGTGAGAATACCGGCAACCTTCAGAATAATGTCTATAAAATAGTAAGTACAAGAAATGCTGTGCAGGGAAAGGTTGCATACCCTTGGGTGTAGCCCAGCCAGAAAGTTGTCCGGTAAGCTTAACACCAATAACCTTTGGCGCCTTCAATTCCCAAGGAAGATTGGCCATAACATCGACGGCATCAGCTCCACCTATTTGTAGATTAGTATACTGCAGGAGTAAGACGCGGAAGAGAGCTTCATACCAACACCAATGGCGCACATGCCCAAGCCACCACCATTGGGAGTGTGCGAATCGGTACCGATCAAAAGACCACCGGGGAAAGCGTAGTTCTCGAGAATGATCTGGTGAATGATACCAGATCCAGGTCTCCAGAAACCAATGTTGTACTTTGCGCAAGATGTGGACAAGAAGTCGTAGACCTCTTTGTTGATGTCCTGAGCTCGTGCAAGATCCTTTGCGCCACCAACCTGTGCCTCGATCAAATGATCACAGTGGACGGTTGTTGGGTTTGCGACAGATGGCATACCAGCAGACATGAACTGCAAAATGGCCATCTGAGCTGTGGCATCCTGACATGCGACCCGATCCGGGCGGAGCTTGAGGTAGGAGACACCACGCTCAATCTCTTGGCCGTGGGGGTCGTCCAGATGGGAATAGAGAATCTTCTCGGCGTATGCAAGAGGACGGTTCAGCCTTGAGCGGACAATGGAGAGATTCTCAGACATCTTCTTGTAATTGATGAAATTTGAGGATTCGTGTATATTCTGAGGAACTTTGGCGTCAAGCGGCGAGTCGCTGACTGTGGCCATACGGCGAATGCCATGGGCAATTGCCCTGCGCTGGGTGGCGGCGAAGAGCTGTCGCGAAGTGGAAAGCATCTTGAGGAGTGGAGAGGTAGGTGTGGTGTTGAGAAGGAAGAGAAGAAGTTTGAGAACAGAACGAACGAAGCTCAAGATAACAAGGCGGGCTCCCTAGCCCCGGACCGAGAACCGAATCGGCCAATCACGAGCGGGGTGAATACAACCTTCGGCCTGCGCGCTTTTGGGGGTATCGAAGATCAATTGTGAGGGGCTGGATGGTATAATGCCCTTCAAAGAGCCAATCAGGGAATAGATATGGACGTGGGGGTAGCGAACTTCTAGCATAGCCATAGGGACACTGGGCTGGCTGGCTGTTGGAGGAACGGGTTTGGATAGCAGCTTGCATGTGCTTACAGAACTTGGTGGTGCTCCTACAGTCATGATTGCAATTCAGCCAGCCAACCAGCTATACAGTTGAAGCTTCAATCACTTTCATAGACCAAGACAATAGATTCTTCAATACTTTCTTTAATAACTTCTTCAATCCAATTCAATTCAATGTCCCAGCCCAGGTTCAGCACATTCAAAGGGCATTTCTTGCTTGCCCCAAAGCCGACCGACTTTCGCTGCAGTCCGCGACATCCGCTGTCTGATGTTCGTTCCGCTGCTTCTTGCCGTGGCAACTTCTTCAAAGCACGCGGTCGCAGTCCCTCCTCGGCCAGTGAGTGGCTGGAATCGACTCTAAAAGCGGGCCTGTGTGAGTTTTGCAAGACCTGCAGACCTGCTCGGAAACGGCGCTTTTCTTCTTCCGCACTAGCCTTAGGAGCTGCTCCGAATTTTTGACATTTCAACAATTTCAACCAGGTCAGGTCAGGTCAAGCAGCACGAGCACATTTGTTCAGCCTCGCATCTCCACCACACTGAACGCCATTCGCAAAAATGGGGATACCTCAGAAATCAACCAAGACGAAAACCCGAAGACGCTTGAGGTATATTGGATTCCCGTTTCCTTGCTGGGGAAATTTTAAGACGGACGCCTTTTACTGACCTGGTGTAGAGATTTGGATCAAATCCATCTCGACTTGGCCGATCAAAAGCATCTTCTGCAACACAAGAACAGCAAAGCACCGGAAGATCTACCAGGCTTGGGCCAGTTCTACTGTGTGGAATGCGCAAAATGGTTTGAGAGCGAGCACAGTATGGTCACCCATCGCAAAGGCAGCACACATAGGAGACAGTACGTTCTGAGCGAATTCGTTCCCGGGAATTCCAAAACTGATTTGATATAGGGTCAAAGCATTGAAGGCGGAACCATACACGCAAAAGGAAGCCGAAGCAGCTATTGGACTTCGTACGGACAATGGACCCAGACTGGCAGCTAAGGAAAGTACCAAGGATATGGAGGTAGAGATGGAGAATTCTGGTTTCCTGGAGGATACGACATGAGACTCGTCCCTTTACCGAGACTTAGAATCACGCAAATGGCTTCCGGAGAATCGATTGCTGAGAATTCGTATTGGGGTATCTCTTCGTATGGGGTACATTCACTACTTTACACTACGACCTTTCGCAGCTCTTGCAAGGCCACTACCCCGCGTACCACGCAATCCACCACGGGCTGCCCCTCCTCTTCCCGCAGGTGCTGATCCTCCCCTGCCACCAATTCTCGAAGCTGGAGCCGGAGTGGAGAATTTCGAGGTTGCTTTGGAGGATGTAGGAGGGTTATCGATGAAAGATGTGTCCGTTGTCCTGCAATGGATGAGCTAGAGCTAGAGCCAGAGATGTCAGGGAATGTGAAGTGGCTTACAAGAAAGTCGTCTCTCCGTCAATTTCCCCGTGAAATCTGTCTGAACCAGTGGAACGTCCTAGGAGAATTAGCATGTGCCATAAATACCTATACTTCCGTTAACCTACCTAATTTCTCTTCCTGATCTCTTGCCCTTCGGAATGAATCTGGAATTGGTGCCTGTATATCTGTTAATTCCGCTTCCATGTTGCCCACTTCCTCTTTACCTACCTCTGAGAAATCTACACAGAATGCATTCATGTTCAATCCATAGAGAAACGACGAGAAGTTATTATTGAACCGACTCAAGCTCTCTTGGAGAAGTGCCAAATGCATGAAATTCGCGTCCAGATCCGCTAAGCTGTCGTTCAACTCCGCAAAGGATGGCTCGAAAGCTTCGAGTGGGAGATCCGATGCGCCTCGTAAGCTGGCTTTACCAGATTCGCGGAGAGAGGACCTCGAAGATGGTCGTAGAGGTGTGGTTGGACGTGAAAGGGGTCTGCGAGTACCGGAAGTCGATCTCTTTGCGCTGCTTCCTGCTTCTGTTTGGGGGGTTCTTGAAGACATCCCGCCAAGAGTGGTATTGGATCAGCACACCGACACCGAGTTTCCCACGAAATTTGTGGCAAATTTGGAAGTCCGGACTGGTGTTTGTCTGCTTTTCTTTCGTGCCGGTGTTTTGTTCTGCCTATGTGTTGTGGGTTTGCGCCTCTCTGAGTGATGGAGGGCTTTATTCGCGGTTTGTTGATCTTAGAGAGAGCACGCGCCGAAGGACATCCAAAAGGCACTAGTAAATGTAACAACTGCCCCTCAGAGATCCAGCTCCACTTAAAATTGAACTGACTTTTTATCTATTTTCGAAAAGTACATTGTACATTGAAATTTAACCAATAGACAGGAAGCTCATAACAAACTCTCTAGGTACAGCTTTACCACGCATTTTGCACTTCATGCGTATTCGCGAAATGTCTTCTAACCCCTCCATACCCAGGTGGACATCTGCCGAGCCTTGCAATTACACGTAGCGGCACGCCCGGATGAGAGGGGTACCGCAACGGCCGCAACACACATCCCGTCATCGTGCACTTACACTGGAGCAAAGCAAAAAGTCTACCTCCAGCAGCCCGGTCCAGTCACGGTCCAACCTTGGAAGTCCACGGGCATTCCAGTTCTCTCCCTTCTCTTCTGCTTCTTCGAATCCAAGTCGTATTCTGAGATTGGTCCTGGGCGGCTTACCAACAACAACGTCTTGCATCAACACCCCACCTTCACCGCAAGACCTCTCTGTCCATGACCCAGTCAGCAACCATTCAACTGTTTAAACCAGCCCTATTGCGCCAAACTCGGATTTATAACTCCAGAATATCCTCCGTTTTGACCCCGTATTGCAACAATACGAATCCAAGATTGTTGCGAACCCTTGTGCCTCCAGAAATCCAAAGACCGCAGTTGTACACGTCGTCGCATTGCGGCGCAAGACCATTCTATACCGGCTTTCGTAATTCTCGACTTCCGAGTAAACACGAAACAACTAAGCCACAACAACGAGTCCTTGGAACACCCCTCTATAAATCGGACTGCCCTGTCAAAAAGCCTCTTGAATCCAGCTTAGCCTCCTCAGCCGCTGTTGTTTTCTTTTGCGCCGCAGCGGTCTTCTTCGCCGTCTCTTCCGGAAACAGTAGACAGTCCAAAGCGCAAGAACAACCTGCAGACATATTCCCAGAACCGACAGACGATAGGGAAAGAGAAATCGCAAAAATGACTGGAGAATCACTTCCTGGTCGGCCGGGAACGTTGACGGCAGAGCAAGAGGAGTCGCTGAAGCAATTCTGGGCTGCAGTACTTCAAGTATTCGGCCTGCTAGAGAAGGATGTGAGCGACGCAGTCAGTGAGAATGGGAAAGCCAGGTCAGATACTGCGGATTCAACGAAGCCGAAGAAGAAGAGAATGTCACTGTTCAGGAAGAAAGATGATGAAGCGGGATTGAAATCGCCAACTCCGAAGACACATGCCGCACATGGAGAGGATGATAAATATGGGCAGACGAAGGAGTTCCATGATGCTTTGGCCAATATGTCGCCCGAGTCACTCCGGGCGACTTTCTGGAGCATGGTGAAGCACGATCACCCAGACGCACTTCTGTTGAGATTCTTGCGCGCCAGAAAATGGGACGTTGACAAGGCATTGGTAATGATGGTTTCTACCATGAGATGGCGGTCGACAGAAGTACATGTGGATGACGATATCATGAAGAACGGTGAACTTGGCTCGTTGAACGACGCAAATGGCAGTGACCCAGCAAAGAAGAAGCATGGACAAGACTTCCTTGCTCAAATGCGCTTAGGCAAGAGTTTCTTGCATGGGTTGGATAAGTCGGGAAGACCAATGTGCTTTGTAAGAGTGCGGTTACACAAGCAGGGAGAACAGAGTGAGGAGAGTCTTGAGAGATATACAGTCTTCGTAATAGAGTCTGCTCGAATGATCTTGTCTCCTCCCGTCGATACAGCTGTAAGTCCCACGTGCACTGGTCTGAGTTCATTAGCTGATTTAGATTCAGTGTGTCGTTTTTGACATGACGGGATTCTCCATGGCAAATATGGTAAGTTTCAAGCATGGAAGGCTCTGTAGACAGGAGCTAACTTATGCAGGATTATGCTCCAGTCAAATTCATGATCAAGTGCTTCGAGGCAAACTATCCCGAGTCATTAGGTGTTGTCCTGGTTCACAAGGCTCCATGGATTTTCCAAGGTATGTGTCACTTTCCTGCCACAGGAATATGTTCTGACCAAGGTAGGAATCTGGAAGATTATCAGAGGATGGCTCGATCCTGTTGTTGCCAGCAAGGTTCAGTTCACGAACAACAACGATGAAATGGAGCAATTCGTCCCAAAATCCCAGATCATCAAGGAATTGGGCGGGGATGAGAACTGGGAATACCATTACGCCGAGCCGACACCTGGAGAAAACGACTTGATGAAGGACACCGCTACCCGGGACAAGTTGCTTAAAGAAAGAGAGATTCTGGTCAATGATTACGAAAAGGCCACTCTGGACTGGATCAACGGAACTGGAGATATAGCAGCCGTCAAGACGAAAAGAAATGAGCTTGCTAATGGTCTGAGAGATGATTACTGGCGCCTGGACCCATACGTCCGTGCGAGATCAATCTACGACCGCGTTGGCTTGATCCAACAGGGCGGCAAGTTGCAGTTCTATCCTAGCAAGGAAGAACCTGCTGCAGCTCCCACCAACGGAACTAAGCCTGTTGAGACCTCTTCGGATGATATAGACTGATGACTTTTTTGAGAGATATGTCCACAATCGAAAACCACGAAATAGATCTAGGTCGGAAGGTCTAGACTTGTATAATAGCAATGTACATGTGGTGATGACGGCGTTGTTCAGGATAGATGCGGTACTGACCAAAAATCTCGACGGGCATATAAAGAAAAGCTCAAATAATCACACGGAGCATTTGTTTGTATTTCCTCATCCGAACGTCCTGTATTCCTTTCTGATATTGTACTTCTAAGCCAGCAACCCACACATGCCACCCGTTCGTTCCTCCTAAACCCCACCACTCCACTCTGTAATTTACATCTTCGACTTAATATCCGCGAATAGCTCCTTGAGTTTATCCATATCTATCTTCTGTTGAGGCCATCCAATCGACATTCCCTCTTCCTTATTTGGCTTTGGAATCTGTCCGCGAAGGTCAGCGATTAATTGGCTTAAATCAAATACTGTACAGAGAAACAAAACCTACCATGTGGAAATGTACCTATAACCAAGACAATCCTTAATCAGCACTCCATTCGTCCGATTCATCCACCTCCCACGGAACCACTTACATGATCAACCTCCTGGTGCGCAATCCGTCCATTGTTCTGCAGTATATTATAATTCTCTGCTCCCGTAGCCTTAACTAATTTTTTCACAACCGGCTGTGTAAACGGGTACCATCAGCAAAAATACTCCAATCTTCCACCAACTATCACGCTTAATCAGATTTCATGTCGTACCAGAATCTCGGACAGTTGATCATCGGGAATGTCGAGCAGCTTCTCTCCGTGAAACTTGGGGATGACAAGCTATATCCGAGTTAGCAAGCTGTGGCTGGGATTATTCGAGGGGATCGCACGGCGTGGCCTCTGCTAAGAGGGTTAATGTCGAGGAAGGCGAGGACTTTGTCGGATTCGAAGAGCTTGAAGCAGGGGATATCGCCTGTTGTATTTGGAATTGTGTTAGCAAATGGCTTTTGGATGGAGTTTGGGGGGTTGGACCTTTGACGATTTTGCAGAAGATACAGGCTGCCATTTTTGCTATAGTTTATCTTGTTTTTGGTTTAAGTTGCGTGGAGTTGAATGGGAATATAGGGAGAAGTGACGGCGGGGTAGCTGCTCGGCGAGAGCTCGGGGTTCTGGGGTAAGATCCACGTGATGAAAACACATCCTTTCGGCCTTTACTGCATTTCCAGCTTGCAGCGAACTGTATAAATGCCCTTTTGATTACTGTTACATTTAGTCTTTGGTGTTCTTAAGATTTTGACTGTCAAATGCGGCTCCAACTGAAGTTGAAAGCTGCAAGACACTTATTTGGTTTCATCTGAGTGTTGCCGAGCCAACGCACCCTCACAATCAACGTTTCAACAAAGATTCTCGCCAGCTTTCCACTCCTCCTCGTGACCAGAACATTGATATTCGACAATGGCCAGACCAGTGGGGGATAGCGACGATGAGTTTCCAGATCTTGCGGAGATCATAAGTCGCAAGGTTGTTGCAAGAAAGCCTGCATCTTCAGGGTCGTCGCGTCCAGGCAAAACATTGGAAACAGACAACGGTTTTTTGGATGAATCGAGAATTGGCAATAGAACTACCCAGGGCAGGATTGAGAGATCTGGTAGCAAGTCAAAGAGGAGAGAGGATTCGGAAACTGTCAAACCGAGGCCAAAGAAACGGATTCTGAATCAGACCTCCGATAATCCGCTGTTACGACCTTTTGCTAGCTCCGCTTCAGGCAAGGATGGCTCTGATGGATTGAAAAGGTCATCACCGAAGATTCAAGCACGTAAGCAGAAGTTGGTCAGCAAGTCAATCCCGAATGCTGAGTCTGAGGATGTGTCTAAATTGGGGCCCGGCGGCGAGAGTTTAAAGGAGAATGAAGACTTGGGGAAACAGGAAAAGCCTCGGAAGAGGGCAGTTGGAAAGGAGAAAGCGAAACTACCTACGAAAAAGGTCGTCGGCCTTAATTCAGATGAGGGAGAGTATGGAGATGATTCTGGATTATCCGACTTCATTGTCGACGACAGTACATTTCTAGATGAGGAATCTATTGTTGAAGCACCACCTCCAAGGTCCGTCAGGAGGCTTGTCCAGGGTCGAAGGCGACCGGCAGAACTCGAAGACTCAGATTCCGATGACCTAGGACGTAGAATGGGAAAGCTCAAATTTGAGGACGATGTGTTCCAGGACTCACAGAAGACATCTGTGGATCTCGAGGACTTCGCAGGGGGCTATGGAGATATGGAGCCTCTAGTCAGAACGAAGAGGAGCGGCGAGGGAGCTCCGTCGAAACATCCCAAAGCAGCGAAGACAGCAGCCAACGCCGATTTGATGACGTCTGACATTGATGATCCATTTACTCTGAGCTAGTAAGTCATCGACTCCATTTTCTTTTGTGGCTGTTAACATCCAATCCAGCTCACCCTCGGAAAACAAACCAAGAAAATTCTCTAAAGAAGCCCGGTTTGTTACACCACCTGGAAGTCCAACTTTACAGCCTAAACGATTACAATCTCCCAAAAAGCAATTTCCACGGATCCCATCAACTCCACATCGACCAAGTATGGACGGTTTCTGGCAGCAAGACGTAGTCAACGACTGGAATGATGAGTACTCGCCCCAGAAGACTCTATTTCCTAAACCAAGGTCCTTGGCAGAAAACACCGTACCAGAAGGATCACCCAAGAAAAGCCCCGTGAAGCAAGACCGAATAGCAAAAGAAGCCAAAAAGGCATTCTCGCAATCGAAACACGCACTCGCCGAGTCTTTCCTGGCCGAACTAGACACCAAAATCACCAATGGCGAAATAGCTAGACTCTCAGCCTCGACAGGAGGAGTAAAGATCATCTGGAGCAAGAAACTCAATACCACCGCCGGCCGAGCGAACTGGAAACGAGAAACCATCAAATCCTCATCCACCGCGCCAGAAGGGAAGACAATCTACCGGCACCACGCGGCCATCGAACTAGCCGAGAAAGTCATCGACGATGAAGAACGACTGTTGAATGTCATTGCGCATGAGTTCTGCCACCTCGCAAACTTCATGGTCAGCAACATCAAGACGAACCCACACGGCAAGGAGTTCAAAGCTTGGGCGGCGAAGTGCTCTCGTGATTTCTCGGATAGGGGGATAGAGGTCACGACGAAGCATAGTTATGCTATCGATTATAAATACGTGTGGGAGTGTACGAAGTGCGGTGTTGAGTTTAAGCGTCACAGTAAGAGCATTGACCCGGCGAGACATCGGTGTGGGGGTTGTAAGAGTAAATTGGTGCAGACGAAACCTGTCCCGAGAGCTAATGCTGGGACGGCGAAGGTGAGTGAGTATCAGTTGTTTGTGAAAGAGAATATGAAGAGGTTGAGGGAGGAGAACCCGGGGAGTCCGCAGAAGGATATCATGAGCTTAGTAGGGAAGGAGTATCAGGTGTATAAAGCGTCAAAGCTTGGTGGAGGGTTGAAAGGAATGGAGACTATCAGTATCGATGAGGTTGATAGGAGTAAGGAGGGAACTCCGGATGATGATGTTGGAGCTGTGGCGAGAAAGCTTGACTTCCTTGACTTGACAAGTCCGTGAATAGACAGCATACAGCACCCAAACGGCGTTAGGGAATTCATCATTTCATCTGATCTAGCTAACAGGCCAAGATCACCATGTCCATCGTCGCAATCATGAACCATTCAACCAAGTAAACGGGTCCGCTATGGAAAAAGAAAATCATCGCCCGCAAAAAGGAAGCATCATAATATCCTCCCCTCCATCCCAACCCCCAAGCTCCCTCATCAATCATCTCGCCCCAAACCCATCTTAACTAAACCTCCTTAAAAAGACCCCAATCCTTAATCTTGAATGTCTCCCAAATCTTTGCCGCGTGCTCTACCGCGTTCTCAATCAACTTGCCCTGCTTACCCATCTGCATATCGACTTCCTCCTCGGTGTACTCGCCTTTAATATGCGGGACGTTGATGGTGACGAGCACATCTGTCGAATCGCGCTCTAGTCTGATGAGCGTGAGTACGATGGCTGTGAAATCAGGACTCTTGGATCCTGGTTGAGGAGGCGGTGTTTGTGTGGCGATTAGGGTGTAGGCTGGTATTCCTTCTCTGTGGACAGGTTAGACAGGTGAGATGGCAAGTACATGCACGTGACAGATCTGGTCGTCGGGCTTGGGACTTGGAATGGGAAAATGGGAGAGGGGAGGGGAGACGTACGGGAGTTTGGAGAATTGAGTATTACTCGTATTCCACACTTTGACGGTATCGTCGTCGGAATCTACGATGTCTTCCAGGTGCGTAGTCAAGGCTGCGCCGTCGACGGCCGGTCCTGTTCCCGGCAGGCCCACGCGTTCCGTGATGTCAAAGATGATGCTTGTGAAGCCATCTTTGTCCAGGTAGACTTCTTGGTGGTCGGGCACTTGACGGATGGTACTGTGTTTTTCTTGTTAGTGTTTGTATAGGTGGGTTTGGGGTGAGGAGAGGTGAGGATGAGGCTCTGCATACCTGACGTCGGCGAAGCTGGTGGGTAGGTCGACGATCAGAGCTCCGCCAAAGAGTGGCGTGCTGGTGTATGAAGTCATATTCTCTGTCTTCTCCGTTGACTTTATTCACTGCTTCGAGATTTTGTCGATAAGAATTTGTTTGTTGTATGAAGTGGTGTTATGTTTTTGGCAAGGCTCTCTCTCTCTCTGTGTCTGGAGTATGTTCTTGTGTTGGCGTTCCGTCGCTGACTCGCTTGGATGGTTGTGGTCGTGGTGAATTGATGATCTTCCAAGTCTGCCTGCCTGCTTGCCAAACCCTCACTCAGCCTTGTACAAATTGGCAGTTCCGAGCAGCAGGAAGATAATTGGTCGAGAACAAGGCTACGACTCCAAGAGCCTCCATCACGCCAGGTTACAAGACTCCTAAAAGCGCAGAAGCGGTGTGACTTTCTCATAGCTGAGGCAGCCTCGCTTGTCCTGGCAATATCTCGGACCATCTAAAAAAAAGAAAACTTGAAAAAAAAAAATTGTGAAAAGAGGCATTCGACTTGAGGGCAAAAAAAAATCAAAATAGGGTTATCTGGATGAACCAGAAGTTGGGTTTCAAAGATTGATGGAATGGAGTATTTTGGGCATGAGCCACGGTCATCTCTGGTAAAAGGCAAGAAATGAATTCTGAACTAGCTTGTCCCACTCCAGGACGGATTTTGGCTTATTTGGCTAGATATACAGCACAGCGCCGCCCCCGCTTAGCTTTCCTTCTCTCGCCCAATGTTCCTCCACCACCACGTCTAGATGGTATACTGCCATGGCCTTGAGAGATGTTCGTTCGTATTAATCGAGACGTGCGAGTAGGAAATTCTATTTTGGGGGTTGATTTTGACCTTATGCTGTCTCTCCCCTTTGCCTGGTGCGTGGGAGTTAGCTTCTGGAGATTATTGTATGCAATTCCATGATCACACAACACACCCTTGAGTACAAGGGATTTGATATGCTAGAATGGAACATGTTTGGCATCGCCTCGAGTAAAGCCTAGATGGTTGTGCCGCTCCTTGGATATATACGATAAAGAGTTTCACGATTTCAAGTTGATTCGAAGCGGGTGGTAAGTCGAGGCAGGGCAGGAAAAATGCACACGGCTCTAAAGCACTGGTGTCCCATCAAGCTAATAACAGCGAATCTGAGAATTGTCTGGCGTCAATATTTTGTAATCCTAAAGCCACCACCATGCTGTACAATTATGACCCCATCCCACCAGCTCTATCTCTCGCTGTAACGAGGATATTGGGCAGGTCAGAATGAGAAGTAAGGAACGAATGCAATGCTTTCAATGTCAAGACGATTTTGCTCGTCGCCGCGCCCGTATCCAAATGAAAACGCTGATGCAGGTAATACAAAGTGGAACCGATCCAAGGTAGCATGTTTACAACAAAATCATGCCAGCACCTGCCATACCCGCAACAAAAACATAGATTCCCATCTGTAACAAGCCAACGTCAAATCGAGGAATCGTAACTGCACCTGCTGCGCTCTTGGTTGTGGTTGCTGAGGTGTCGGATCCCGATGAGCTGCCTGTTGAGCCCGTGCCAGTAGGCGCTGTGGTGACAGTTCCAGTACCGGCGGACCCAGCCTGGCTGATGAGACTCTTGCAATTGGTGCTGGTAGATCCACTTTGTGTCTTAGCGTTTCCTCCAAAGTCGCAGGCCGTTGACGCCTTCTTCTGGCTTTGGTAGTACTGGTCGAAAGCAAATGAAAGCTTCTGGTAGCTGGTGCACATGGAATATGCACCGTAGTTACCAGTGGTTGCATTCACAGCGATTCCATTGCAGGAAGTATCATCCAAGCCACATACAGTGCTGAAAAGCTCGGCAGTCTTGTCTCCTGACAATCCTTTGTTGGCAACACAAGACAGCGAGGAGACCATGCAACTGCAAAGATCTGCGTTGGCGATCGGAGGAAGAGCATCAGAAGCAGCCCAGTCCGCTCCAACGGTTGGGCAAGATTGAGCTGCTGTGTTTGTCACGACGTAGTTGGCCGAAGCAGTGTTGGTGGGAGTCACCTTGGCCAACTGGCTGGACAAAGCGGTGAAATCGGGCAACTTGGAGACGGTATTACCAGATACGGAAACAAGGCCTGCATGTATTAGCCGCGGTCGAGCCCAGTATAGAAAAGGGCTCCGATATTGGCAAAGACATATCTACTTACCATAGTCATTAGCTTCCTGAAAGTACATGTACATGATCCCACCTGACCAGACACTGGTCATGTTCTTGCCGTAGATAGCACCAACTTCGGTAAATTTACGAGGTTGGACAGTGTTGCATCCGTACTCAGCGAAAAAGGCGGGAACGGAGTAGTTCTTGAATTCGAGAGTTCTCTGATCGTAACCGGATTCCGTGAATGATGAATCGCCGCACCACGAGTAAATGTTGTAGCCCCAGAAATCGATAGCCTCATCAACATTACCACAATTGAAATAGTGTGCAAGGTCAATACGAATAGCAGGGTCATCATTGGTGGCATATCCAACACCGATTTTCCGGTAGTTCTTGGTCTTGATGTATGCCTTCATATCACGGACAGCGGCCTTTACGAAAGCACTAGCGTTGGTGTTGTTGACCTCGTTCGATACCTCGTTACCAGCAAAGAAACCCAGGACATTAGAATAGTTGGCCACCGCATCAATGACACCGGCATAGCTGGCGAACAGCTCAGTGGTCCAGGTTGGGTCGTTTCGGTTGATGGAGAAGGAAGGGTTCGAGAGATCCTGAATGAGGTAGATACCAGCGTCTTGTAGCAGACCCATGCAGACGGAATGATCCAAGGAAGCATTGATGGCGTACACACGAATAACGTTTGTGCCTAGCTGCTGGAGGAGGGGAATATCACGTCTGCAGCCGGCCTCGTCCGCCAATGGATCGGTGAATGTGGATGAACCGGAGGTTGTGCCGTTCGAGGAGACATCTTGTTGGTATGCGATACCGCGAATGAAGAATTCGGTGCCGTTCTCGTAGAAGAAATGGGATCCCTTGGTTGTTGTTAGTGAGTACTTGGCAAATTGGCTTGGGTTTGAAGATCTGTCTATCTACCTTGATAACGATGGGCGGGAGGTCTGCTGCTGCAACGGACGTAGCTAGGAAAGCCGCACCGCTGAGCGCAGCTGCAGCAATGGAAGCAAGGCCGAAGGTCTTCATGATGACTATTCAAATGGGAACTCTAAATGAAGATGCGATGTTATGTGATGGACGAGAGAAGGAGTTGGAGTTGGCAGCAATGCTTGTCTCGAATGGTGTTCGTGCCTGCCAAACGTTCCAGGAAATCAACAAGGAGCGAGCGAGCGAACGAGCGAACGAGGGACGTTCTGGATGTATGTACGGAGAACAAGGAGCGTCGAGAATGCGCCGGTCGGCGAGAGTGGCAAGGAAAGAATACAGTAACAAATTCTATGGCTGCTGCAATTCTAGAAACATCAACGCGAGCTGGAATGCACTGGACTGCTGGACTGCGGAGCAAAGAAGAAACAAGAGTCGACCAAGAGGAGGACAAGAGCCCTGGCAAAGGCGTGGGCGGCTGGGTTTTACATTTCTGCACCCGTATCCCGTCCGGAGCGGTATGGGTTCCAGCTCCCTACAGTACCTCGCGCGCCAGGGACCTATCACATGAGAGGCGGTGGGTGTTTGACACGCAATGGCTGCGAGCTGGTCCACTCTCGGCAGCAAGCAAGAGATGAGGATTTACAATTAATTCTGCCGAATGGTGCTGGCTTTTATTAGGAGTTTCAGATCGTGAGTAGTCCTTTTGTATTTGTATTTTTATTTATTCCATTACAAACAACGGGCAGACACAAAGTTGAATTTCTACATTCCTCTGGACAGGGAGATGTTGTTGTGATGTTACACTAACCAAAACAAAAAAAGAAGAGCTCTGCTGCCCCTGAATAACGACGCGATGCACTCTAGCCGTGCCGCCGCGTACCTGGCATGAAGTACTCTATAAGTGAGTGGACTCAGAGGTGACAGCTTCCGCTGGCGTCTGCAAGATGCCGCCACCAACTATTTATTTGCAAGCGAGGCGACGGAATACACACGACCTGTGATGACATTTTAAGCTCTGAAATGCTTTCAACAGGTCCACAGGGCAAACACTGCATGTAAATACGGCAATGCATCTTGAGGCTGGAAATTCGGAATGTCTTTGTGGACCACACGTGCATGTGGACGACCGAGATGACCGAGAAGACACGCTCCCAGCGAGGCGCAGCAGAGACACTTTTGCTAGAGGGAGATTGGATGGACATCTGAGGAGTCGTCAGTACTTTCGTCGGCCAGTTGTTGAACATCTGCGATATCAGCTGAAGATATGCGTGTACTGTACTGCATTGCATCTCTCATAACATTGAAGCGCAGCTGTCCCTTCCACACCTCCAAAACTACCTACCTAGGTACCTCCTACCCTACAGACCTGCCCTGCCTTTGTAGCTGGTGACCTGGAAATAGAAACCCTGCCGGGCTAGATGCTAGAACCAGCTCTCGAATGCCAACAGTCGACATGATCATCCGGTATCAGACGCGTCTCATGAGGAGGGTGTGCGGCTCAGCTGCTTCACTATCAGTATCAAACAACCTGACCTCCGAATAGGCGAGCGGGACCAGAGAGGAGAGGAACTGCCTCGACCGTTTGGAGGGAACTCGTCTACTGGAGCAAAAGTTTATGAAGTGAGGTCTGGATTCGCTGCTCAAGATGCTCATGTTGTTCTTGTGATATTCCACAGGCGGTGCTTCACGACTTGTGTCTTCTTCATATGGAGTTCACACAAGGGGGCCAACAGCTGCCGAGCTGGAAAAAGGGGTAAACCCACCCCACCCATCCATTTGCCCCTTTCTTTCCGCGCGGAAGGCCGGAGCTCAACAAATGATTGGTCTCCTCACCCACCCTCTCACTCACCCATGCCAGCGATAGGCGTCGACCCAGAAATTTTCGATAAACGATACTCCACTTATCGCAAATCTCCATACTTCAGGTGGTGGCGGATGTTCTATTTTGGGCCCTGTTAGACAGGTACCGTTACGAGGATTGTGGGTGGAATTTGGGGCTAGAGATGCACTTCCATGGATTGGGAAGATGGCATTCTGGTGGACCATCGAGCAACCAACACAACGTCATGGATTTAATGGTCTGCTCTAACTGGGAGAAGTTCTTGTATCTTTTCAGAGCCTCAGAAGGAGAGGCTGGAGTCGATCTGTCATTATTTGATATGCGCCACTCAAGAGAGAGAGACAGGTTTGAAGCTGCTAACAGAGCGGAGATAGTGTGGCGGTGGAGGGGATGAGAGGGACAAGGATACAGATGCACGCTGACATGTTCAACATCAGGAACTCGTACAAAAAAAAACACTTGCAGACGTGTACGAAGGCATGCAGACACAACAGATGCGACGAACACGATGCTGTCCTGTTTTGCCTGAACTGAACGATCAGCACACTTTCCACTCTCCACTCTCCATGGCACTTTCCAATCACCAAACCGTGAATCCCAAACAAACCACGAGATGTATTTGCAGCAGCATGTTGTAAATAGAGCTGGGGCCATCCCTGGCTCAGCCGTTTTCATGCAACCTGCAAACTACAGCAAGGCTGTGGTTGTGTCCCCACCACCTTTGAAGCCAAGTACCGCAGACAGGACTGCATCTCATCTTTTTGTTGTTGTGACAGGCCCCTTTCTTTACAGCTAGTTGACTCCGGAACTCGGCTACCGAAAGAAAGTGCTACTGATGTGGTGAGCCCATCCAACTAGAGATGTTGTGTCCCCTGGGCGATAGGGGTATCTTCAAAGCTAGGAGTGTTGATGTGAAAAACTAGCCACTGGTGTTTGATAGATTATAAACACTAGATGGATAGGATAGAAGCTTGAGACTAGGATCGTAGAGTGACATACAAACACTCTCGAGATAAGAAAGGATGACTGGCCTGGTGGTAGAGCCTCAGATTGAACCGCTGATAAATAAAACAAGTGAAAGTTGTACAGACAGCATGAGGTCCCATTTTGCCTGAGGGCGGTTGGTAATGATAAGTGGTGAGTGAGGCCGGCAATATAGTAAAGTAATAAGATCAGGAACGTTCGGAAATTTGAAAAGTTCTTGCTGGGGTGAATACAAGGAAGGAATCATCAAGGTGCTCAATGCTCAACCACCATACCCATGCCTATGCCAATGCCATGCCCTTGACCCTAGCCACCATACGCAATCGACGGTGGCGGCGGGCGGGTGCACGGAGTTAGTTGATTGTGGACAATTTGTGGGAGAACAAGGCCGAATTGTGCATGGAGCGGGCATTGTAATGTGTATATCTTCACCCTAATCAGCGAAAGATTAGCAAGCAGCAGTGGGCCCCAGCTGATACCCCAGCAGAAACTGTCCAACAACCCCCTATTTCGATTATTCTTCGACTTCTCGGACTTTACGAATAAATCAAGATTTTAGATTTTAAGAGTTTTGGGAAGCGCATCATCTCAAAGCACAGCAAACCCCCTGTCCCAACCTCCAGACAAACACTAGATACGCCCCCCCTTCTCCCCTGAGTCTCGCTACACCCAATCAGCAGTGTAGTGCAGTGCAGTGCAGTGCAGGGCCCTTCATTCCAGCCACTCCAGGCCAGGTGCTACAGTAGAGTGCCAGGAAATGGTAGCCAGTGACAGACAAGACAGACCAGACAGACCAGACAGACAAGACTAGACAGGCCCTGCCAGGAGGAATCCTATCGCCATCGCCATCGCCCTCGCCCTCGCCCCCTTCGCTTCCCACCCCCTCCGTCCCTCCGTCCCCCCGTCCGTCCCTTACTCTCCCTCTCCATCTCAAACCACGACTTCCTCCCTCCCCCCTTCCTTCTTCCTCCATAAACCTCTTTTGCAGCATCCAGGACACCGACGCTGACGGTCCTTGAGTTGCTTTGCTGTTTCGTTTGTGCTTCATTTTCACCACTTACACACATACACACACTCGTTCTCGTTCTTGTTCTTTGGTGTTGAAGTCCGACGACGCCAAACCGACCAGTTTAGCGCACACGCTGCTTTCTGACTGGAAGAAACAGGAGGCTTTGCACCGCACCGCACCGCACTGCACCACACTACACCACGCACCACCCACTGCCTATCGCCCGCCCAACCAACCAACCAACCAACCACCCGACGCCAAAAACCAAGGCACTCGAAAACTGGACGGACAGGTCAAGACCGGATCAACCTCAGCATCCATCCTTCGCCTTCCACTTCACCTTCGTGTTTCTTCCTTCCTTCAAAGTCAATTCTTTTGCCAGTGATTTTTCACTGCACGCACACACGCCTTCGCCTTTGCTTTCTGCGGAAGGAACCACAGCTCGTTAATCGCGACCACCTGCAACTAATTAACTGTATCTTCGGTCGCACACTTCTTTTTTGACCTTCCGTCACCATCCCATCTCAACCACATCAACGCAATCCCGCGAGCCCCGATCTCTGTTCTTGGTCCATTCTGCCTCGACTCCATAACAGAATCAATCATTCTTCCAATGGGCATTTAATTGTACGTGTTCTTCTCCGACCCCTGAGTTTGCCGTTTTTCAATTTGCGTTTGGAGGCCGGCTTCCTCCATCTCCACCTCCTAGCCAGTCCAGCCAGCCAGCCAACCAGATTTTCTAGTCATGACCAGCAGCTAACCGCAATCTTCTCTCCAGGTGATCCTCCGAGAACGTAATCATGTCAGGACAACCTCCGCAGCAACCTGCTGCGCAGCAGGGCCATTACGACGACGGCTACGGCCATCACCAACAAGGAAACACTGATTCATACTATCAGGACGACCAACAGTACTACGATCACAACGGTGGAGGTCAGTATGCCGACCAGGCACACGGCGGCGGACACCACCAAGGAGGTGATGGATATTACGATGAGTCGTGCGTGTGAAACAGTTTTCCTGAGCTTCAGGGGCCGAAACTGACTTGATAACAGGGGCTACTACAATGCCGACGCCAACAACCCATACCAGCAGGAGGGAGGCTATTACGAGGGCAATGAGCGTGGTGGTCAGTACCAGGATGAATACTACAATGACCAATACTACGACCAAGGAGCACCCGCTGCTGGGCAGCAACCTCATGGACAAGGCCAACCCAGACGTCGAGGAGATTCAGAAGAGGATTCGGAAACGTTCAGCGATTTCACCATGAGATCGGACATGGCTCGGGCTGCCGACATGGACTACTACGGCCGAGGAGATGAGCGATACAACAGCTACAACGAGAGCCAGATGGGAGGAAATGGCTACCGCCCACCTTCATCCCAGATCTCTTACGGTGGTAACCGATCGTCTGGAGCCTCCACGCCAAACTATGGGATGGATTACAACAATGTTCTTCCAGCCGGTCAGAGATCCCGAGAGCCATACCCAGCCTGGACTTCCGATGCTCAAATTCCACTCTCCAAGGAGGAGGTGGAGGACATTTTCCTTGATCTGACGGCAAAATTTGGTTTTCAGCGTGACAGCATGCGAAACATGTATGATCACCTGATGACACTCCTCGACTCCAGAGCTTCTCGAATGACTCCAAATCAAGCTTTATTGTCTCTCCATGCCGATTACATTGGAGGTGACAACGCCAACTACCGAAAGTGGTATTTCGCCGCTCATCTCGATCTCGATGATGCCGTCGGATTTGCCAACATGAAGTTGGGTAAAGCCAATCGCCGAACCCGCAAGGCCAGACGGGCAGCGAAGAAGAAGCAAGGAGTGGATCCCCAGAACGAGGCCCAGACTCTCGAGCAGCTTGAGGGCGACAACAGCCTTGAAGCAGCCGAATACAGATGGAAGACCCGCATGAACCGAATGTCTCAACATGACCGTGTTCGACAAGTTGCTCTCTACCTGCTTTGCTGGGGAGAGGCTAACCAGGTCCGTTTCATGCCCGAATGTCTCTGCTTCATTTTCAAGTGCGCAGACGATTACTTGAACTCCCCAGCCTGCCAGAATTTGGTAGAGCCAGTCGATGAGTTCACGTATCTCAACAACGTCATCACTCCGTTGTACCAATACTGCCGTGACCAAGGTTATGAGATCCAGGATGGCAAGTACGTTCGCCGCGAGAGAGACCACAACAAGATTATCGGTTACGATGATTGCAATCAGCTCTTCTGGTACCCCGAGGGCATTGAGCTCATCGTCATGGAGGACAAGTCTCGAATCGTTGACCTCCCCCCAGCCGAGCGCTTCTTAAAGCTGAAGGATGTGAACTGGAATAAGGTGTTTTTCAAGACCTACAAGGAGACTCGATCATGGTTCCACATGTTGGTCAACTTCAACCGTATCTGGGTCATCCACATCTCATCCTTCTGGTTTTTCACCGCAAAGAACTCGCCAACCCTTCTCGTCAAGAACTATGAGCAGGAGAGAAACAACCAACCACCGGGATCTGCACAATGGTCTGCTGCCGCATTGGGCGGCGCTGTTGCATGTTTGATCATGATATCTGCCACCATTGCCGAATGGACCTACGTTCCTCGAAGATGGGCCGGAGCACAGCATCTCACTAAGCGACTTCTGTTCCTCATCGTCATGTTTGCTCTCAACGCCGGACCCAGTGTTTACATCTTTGCCTTTCCAGACAAGCAAAAGGATAAGCTGTCCTTGATCATTGGCATTGTCCAGTTCTTCATCGCTATCGCTTCGTTCTTCTTCTTCGCAGTCATGCCTCTCGGCGGATTGTTTGGAAGTTACTTGACGAAGAATTCCAGACAGTACGTTGCCAGCCAAACGTTCACAGCCAGCTATCCTCGTCTTGCGGGTAATGAGATGTGGATGTCTTACGGTCTCTGGCTCTGCGTCTTTGTCGCCAAGCTTGTGGAGTCCTACTTCTTCTTGACCTTGTCCTTCCGTGATCCTATCCGGTACCTGTCAACCATGAAGATCAGCAGCTGTCAAGGGGACCGAATCATTGGAACGGTTCTCTGTGATTATCAACCCAAGATTCTCTTGGCCTTGATGTTTATCACCGATCTGTGTCTCTTCTTCCTCGACACGTTCTTGTGGTACATCATCCTGAACACGGTCTATTCGGTTGCCCGCTCTTTCTACCTTGGTGTTTCCATCTGGACCCCTTGGAGAAACATCTTCTCTCGCCTGCCAAAACGTATTTACTCCAAGGTCCTTGCTACCACCGACATGGAGATCAAGTACAAGCCAAAGGTCCTGATTTCCCAGATCTGGAACGCCATCGTCATCTCCATGTACCGTGAGCATCTTCTTGCCATCGACCACGTTCAGAAGTTGCTTTACCATCAGGTTCCGTCTGAGCAGGAGGGAAAGCGTACTCTCAGAGCCCCAACATTTTTTGTGTCTCAGGAAGATCACTCTTTCAAGACCGAGTTTTTTCCAAGTCAGAGCGAGGCCGAGCGCCGTATCTCTTTCTTTGCCCAATCGCTTTCGACTCCGATCCCTGAACCTCTTCCAGTCGATAACATGCCGACCTTCACAGTTCTGATTCCCCATTACAGCGAGAAAATTCTCCTCTCCCTTCGTGAGATCATCCGTGAAGATGAGCCATATTCCCGCGTCACACTTCTCGAGTATCTCAAGCAACTTCACCCTCACGAGTGGGACTGCTTCGTCAAGGATACCAAAATTCTGGCCGATGAGACTTCTCAATTCAACGGAGACTACGAGAAGAATGAGAAAGATACTGCGAAGAGCAAGATCGACGATCTTCCATTCTACTGCATTGGTTTCAAGTCAGCGGCCCCCGAGTACACCCTCCGCACACGTATTTGGGCATCTCTTCGTTCGCAGACTCTGTACCGTACCATCTCTGGATTCATGAACTACAGTCGTGCTATCAAACTCCTCTACCGTGTAGAGAACCCCGAAGTCGTCCAAATGTTTGGTGGTAACTCTGACAAGCTTGAGCGCGAGTTGGAACGCATGGCTCGCCGCAAGTTCAAGCTGATTGTCTCTATGCAACGTTATGCCAAATTCAAGAAGGAGGAGATGGAGAACACCGAGTTCCTGCTCCGCGCTTATCCCGATCTCCAGATCGCTTACTTGGACGAGGAAGCCCCATTGGTTGAAGGCGAAGAGCCCCGTCTCTACTCTGCTCTGATCGACGGCCACTCTGAGATCATGGAGAATGGCATGCGTCGCCCCAAATTCCGCATCCAACTTTCTGGAAACCCAATTCTTGGTGATGGAAAGTCCGACAACCAGAACCACGCAATCATCTTCTATCGCGGAGAATACATCCAACTCATCGATGCCAATCAAGACAACTACCTCGAAGAATGTCTCAAGATTAGAAGTGTTTTGGCCGAATTCGAAGAAATGACTACTGAGAATGTTTCGCCGTATACACCTGGTGTCGAGAACCCTCAGACTCACCCTGTTGCCATTCTCGGAGCCCGTGAGTACATTTTCTCAGAGAACATCGGTATTCTTGGAGACGTTGCAGCTGGAAAGGAACAAACATTCGGTACCCTCTTCGCCCGTACACTGGCTACTATCGGTGGAAAATTGCATTACGGACATCCCGATTTCTTGAACGGTATATTCATGACCACTCGTGGAGGTGTTTCCAAAGCTCAGAAGGGTCTCCATCTGAACGAGGATATTTACGCCGGTATGACTGCGCTCCTCCGAGGTGGTCGTATCAAGCATTGCGAGTATTACCAATGTGGAAAGGGTCGTGATTTGGGTTTCGGATCTATCTTGAACTTCACCACGAAGATTGGAACCGGTATGGGTGAGCAGATGTTGTCGCGTGAGTACTACTACTTGGGTACGCAACTGCCACTCGATCGGTTCTTGTCATTCTACTACGCCCATCCTGGTTTCCATTTGAACAACATGTTCATCATGTTGTCTGTCCAGATGTTCATGATCGTCTTGATCAACCTTGGAGCTCTCCGCAATCAGACCATCCTCTGCCACTACAATGTCAACGTACCGATCACTGATCCTCTGTTCCCTACCGGTTGCGCCAACCTTACCCCTGTCTTGGATTGGGTGTACCGTTGCATCATCTCCATTTTCATTGTCTTCTTCATCTCTTTCGTGCCCCTCGTGGTGCAAGAGTTGACGGAGCGTGGATTCTGGCGTGCCGCAACTCGTCTCGGAAAGCAGTTCTGCTCACTGTCGCCATTCTTCGAGGTGTTTGTCTGCCAGATCTACGCCAATGCCGTGCAACAAGATTTATCCTTCGGAGGTGCTAGATATATCGGTACCGGTCGTGGGTTCGCAACAGCCCGTATTCCATTCGGTGTTCTTTTCTCTCGATTTGCAGGCCCAGCTATCTATCTCGGCGCTCGTTCGTTGATGATGCTACTCTTCGCCACCTTGACAATCTGGCAACCAGCTTTGATCTACTTCTGGGTCACCCTTCTTGCCATGTGCGCTTCTCCATTCATCTACAACCCTCACCAGTTTGCCTGGAACGACTTCTTCATCGATTACCGCGACTTCTTGAGATGGCTTTCCAGAGGAAACTCTCGTTCGCACGCCTCGTCCTGGATTGCATACTGCCGCTTGACCCGTACCAGAATTACTGGATACAAGCGCAAGGCTCTCGGAGATCCATCCGCGAAGATGTCTGGCGATGTCCCCAGAGTGCCATTCACCAATCTGTTCTTCGGCGAAATCGTTGGCCCGCTTCTCATCGTCGCAGTCACACTGATCCCATACATCTTCATCAATTCTCAAATTGGTGTCGATCAGGAAGATGGTCGTAACGCGGATAAGACTCCCTATGCAACCAACTCGCTGATCCGAGTTGCCATTGTTGCTTTCGCACCCATCGCCGTCAACGCCGGTGTCTTGGCCGCTATGTTTGGTATGGCTTGTTGCATGGGTCCAGTGCTCAGTATGTGCTGCAAGAAGTTTGGTACCGTTCTCGCAGCTATCGCCCACGGTGTTGCAGTCGTCATGCTACTGGTGTTCTTTGAGGTCATGTTCTTCTTGGAAGGTTTCGTCTTCGCCAAAGCTCTTCTTGGAATGATCGCCGCCACCGCAATTCAGCGATTCATTTATAAGCTTATTATCTCGCTGGCTTTGACTCGGGAGTTCAAGTCTGACACATCCAACATCGCATTCTGGACCGGTAAATGGTATTCCATGGGATGGCACTCTGTCTCTCAACCAGCCAGAGAATTCCTGTGCAAGATCACCGAGCTTGGAATGTTTGCTGGTGATTTCGTTCTTGGCCATATCCTTCTCTTCATCATGTTGCCCGTCCTGGCTATTCCCCAGATTGACAAGGCACACTCTGTCATGCTGTTCTGGCTCCGACCCAGGTATGTGTTGCAGTCGCTCCTTTTATGTATTGTACACTAACAGTTCACAGTCGTCAAATTCGACCACCAATCTATTCAATGAAGCAATCGAAGCTCCGAAAGAGACGCGTCTGGAGATATGCCGTCGTGTACTTCCTCATGCTCGTCGTCGCCCTTGCATTACTGGTTGGTCCGATTGTTGCTGGGTCGATGATCATCGACAGCACAAAGTCCTTGTTTGAGAAGCCAGCGGATACCATGTATCTCTTCCAACCGGTTGGACTTAACAACAACGACACACAAAACGATACCGAGACTGGAACTGGCAAGGTTGGTGGTGCCTCTGCAAGCTCAACCGGCGCCAGCACCAGCACCGGTGCTGCAAGAATTAGATTGTTCTAGGAGGGAGCATGTAAAAATGGACTGCCGGACTGTATAATAGGTCGATACGGGGTACATTTCAACGACTTTGGGTGTAATGGGTAGTTATGGTGGTGTTTTAGTCATTGCTTTCGGTGTTTGCATGGTAACGGCATAGACATATCTTTCCTTTTCTCTGCACTTGTCTTGCAACGATGACGCATGTGCACCAGTATGGGTGACTATAAGGTGGTCGCTGCTGGATAAATAGCTGCAGTCTGATGCAGCGGGATCATAATACAGGTACTTCACACAAATTGATGAAATATCTTGTCCTTTCTCCTCCAAATGTGAAGTGATTTGGCCCAAGTCCCCTACAAACCTAACAATTGCGATGTCCGTATAGGCGCAAAAGGTAGATAACAAACGTCGGGGGGCCTTGTGAGGCGGATGTGTCTTCGAAATGCTCATTATATGTGCAATTAGTTCATAGACATCTTGATCTGTGGTGCCGCTACCATCCTGGCCCTTACACAAATCCAATCCCATCTCAGCGCAGACTGTATGAGTGCGACGCAGCATCCTCATTTCGAGCGCGAAATCTGCTCTGCTCTGTTCTGTTGTCATTGGCACATGATCTCATCGGAGACTTCCTTAAGCGAACGCCGACCGACATTTTGAAGTTCAGGAGCCCCCGAGTGGAATCGAGTTGAGTCTCAAACATCATCGCACGCTGCATGTCGTTCTTCAACAACTCTATCGACAAGATGGAGTTCCAAGATGCCCAGAAGTTTGTGGTTCGTTCTGTCAATGAGATCACAAATAGATTCCAGAAGGTCCCTGGCTCAGCCATGTTGATCCGCTACATCCAGTCCAGCTACCAAGATGATCCCGTTCGCTCCGCCATTGAACTGGTCTTGGTTATCTTCTTCATTCGATATCTGCTTTCGCCGTCATATGCAACACATACTGGAAACTTTGTGAAGCTTACAGAAGAAGTAGGCGCGCGATAACAACCTGGTTGTTCAAGACTAATGTTAAAATAGGAGATTGACGACTTGGTTGATGAATGGACGCCAGAACCTCTTGTTGCTCCGCAGACAGCATTTGAAGAGGCCGACAGCGAGAAACTTCCCATAATTGTTGGGTACGAGAAACTTCTTACACTCTGCCACTCCCTTCTGACATGGAAACAGCGCCACGGGTCCTCGAGTCAAGCTTTCTAGCGGTCGAACTGTAACGAATCTCGCATCATACAACTTCTACAACTTCGTTGGAAATGAACAGGTCAAGGAGAAGGCGATCCAGACTCTGCGGACATACGGTGTTGGACCTTGCGGGCCCCCTCAGTTTTACGGAACTCAGGATGTGCACATGAAGACGGAAGCCGACATTGCCTCGTGCTTGGGAACTGAAGGCTGCATTGTCTATGCCCAGGCGTTCTCTACGATTTCAAGTGTTATTCCTGCTTTCTGCAAGAGAGGAGATATCATCGTCGCCGATCGTGCCGTCAACTATGCCATTCGAAAGGGTCTCCAAATCTGCAGAAGCACCATCCGATACTACGAACACAACAATATGGAGGATCTAGAACGGGTATTGCAGAAGGTCATCAAGGATCAAGCAAAGAAGCCTTTGACCAGGAGATTCATCGTTACAGAGGGTTTATCAGAGACAGTCGGGGATTGCGTCGACCTACCAAAATTGGTATGCGGTATCCGTTTCTGTTTCAGGGGGCGTATGCTGACAGAATAATAGGTCGAACTGAAGCTTAGATACAAGTTCCGACTTATGCTCGACGAAACCTGGTCCTTTGGTGTTCTTGGTAGAACCGGTCGTGGTCTTACGGAGGCGCAAAACGTGGATGCTTCACAAGTCGATATGCTGGTCGGATCACTTGCTGGACCCCTTTGTGCTGGAGGTGGATTTTGCGCTGGTTCTACCGATGTTGTTGAGCATCAACGGATTTCTGCTGCGTCTTACACGTTTTCTGCTGCCTTGCCAGCCATGCTTGCAACAACGGCCAGCGAAACACTCAACATGCTGCAGTCGACTCCCGAGATCCTGGTTCAGTGCCGGGAGAACATCAAGGCTATGCGTGCTCAGTTGGATCCTCGTAGTGATTGGGTCCATTGCACGAGCGCTCCTGAGAACCCAGTCATGCTACTTGTTCTCAAGCCCGATGTTGTGAACTCGAGACGATTGGGTATTGATGAGCAAGAGCGTGTACTTCAAGAGTGTGTTGACGAGGTAGGTTTCAACAGCAGGACTGTAAGAGTACGGCTAACATGCATTAGACTCTTGCCAACGGCGTTCTGATCACCCGGCTCAAGAGCATGCCAGTCGGACCAAGCAGTGGTAAAGATGAGGACTGGAAGCTGCAACCCGCTCTCAAGATCTGTATCACCACTGGTCTCACAAAGAAGGAGATTGAGAAGGCAGGAGTCACCATCAGGCACGCGATCACTAAGGTCTTGACCAAGAAGAGCAGTAGCAAGTTGGCCCTTCCTGCGACTTAGCGAGTGGTTGTCATGAATAGAAAAATCCTTGCTTTGGTATGTTGTACAATATTAGAGTGACAGGCGCTTAGCGGGTCTATATAATGTGTAATGCGGTATGGCAATGAAAATGAGAATGCTGTTCCTGTCTGTATCGTTGGTCTTAGCATTTAGTGCTCATTGGATCGAGATAATCCTAAAGGTTTTCTTCTCCAAGTCAATTGCCAAAGAGGGCGTGGGGTGACTCGTGGGTGTGCTGAAGGGCAAGGCGGTTGCAGTAGGTCATATCTTCTCTTTCCTCTGTCTTTCCAATGATGAGTCGCGAACTTCTCGACGTCACAAAGCGGAAGTTTGCTAGTAGAGCGAAGTGATAGTAGGGCGAAGTAACCATGCCATCAAAGCCAACTCACGACACTCACCACGCGTGGTCTTTCATACTCCACATGCTTGAGATGCTGGTTCCCTTCTCGCGATGCAAGCCAATATATTTCCTTCAACTATACCTTCTACCTGTATGGCTTATTGAAGATGGATTGGTTGGAGATGGAGACTGGACACTGGCCTGATGTGCTTTGTACAGTTGAGTAAATAGGGCAGAGTGGAACCCAATAAGAGTCGGAAGCCTTTGTGATACGATGTCCATTGGGAGGAGAGTAAAGAGGATAGCTATCTTGGTGAGGGTAGAAATTGATGGAGCTTATCCTGAACCTCGTTCTCGGTCTCGAATCTCGGCATAAGTATCTAAGGGTTATAAGCAGAGGGTTGTGAGAAGATGTGCGTAAGAAGATAGAGGAAGGAGGCTGGCTTAGGGGATGAAAAGGGTCATTGTGGGAGTATATGTATCAAGTAGTACTGCGTATCTCTAGCAAGGCCCATGGACGCTATTACCACAGGACTAATATCATGAATGTGACTCGTGTGAAAGGAGTTTGACGGCGTCCAGACAACTGCCTGCACATGCGGAGGCCTCTTGACTGAATAAATAGAAATGTCGTGGTATGTCCTGCTATCTTCCTTCAATTGTCGTCTCTTATAATACCGCTATATTCGGACCCAACAAATTTGAACTTTGGAAAGCATCTCCATCCCATACTTATGGTTTTAACGGTACCGAGGCTGGAGACCATCAGCCACTTCTGAACTTAGTCTTCAGCTCCTATACAGTACTAGGAGATATCTCTTGTAAATCACGTCCGATAAGAAGCAGTGCTTGCTAACTACCCCGCAGAGACAATAATGAGGATGTTGGACTCCCAACAGCTGTAGTTTTTCTCACCCCCTCCTACTCCACTTAGACCAGGTATTCTCTGGAACTGCAAGTATGGACATCAGATTATTGGGCACTTATGGAGTAGGCGTTTGTGTAACCACTTCCTGATCTGGTGGCTGAGCTTCCAGATGAGGGAAATGCATGTGTCTCTAGTCAACGAGGGGCCTTCATGACAAGTCCTGACCACATTCAGAAAAAGAAGAACAGCAAGTACGAGAAGGAAATATTATGTCTGACCAAGGTTAGAGGCCAATCGCATTTGATAGCTGGAAAAGTGGACTCGACAAGTCCTTGAGCTCTTGTGATGAAGCTGAACCAATGCCATCACTTGACAAGGAAGTCGCCAACTTTCAAGACCTCTCCTCTTCTCTGCACAATCCGCCCAACCATAATGCTATTACTCAAGAATCCAGCAACCAATAAGTAATCCAAAAAAATAGTTGACAAACCAGAATTCAATCAACTCCACAATTTCAGCAGCCATGCAAAAGTGTTGAGAACCTTCTTCTTCACATGCCCGCTGGATGCAACTAACAGACGGTCCGGTCCAATGTCCACAACGAGAAGGTCACATTTGTGCCTGCATAGAATAAGCGGTGGAAAATTTCCGCGTGCATAAAGTTTTGTGACGGGTCCGTGTCATCTGCAGGTCCGACGACCAAGAAGGACCGGACATTTTGATGGACACTGACTGTGGAATAGAATAGAATAGCGTACCGTACCGTACCAACCTTTTCACGGGCATGGTGTACTTCAGGCCACCAAGAGCTCGTGGCTGGGAACTAAAGCATGCTTGGGCCGAGAAAGTCGTCAGCTCTTGGGCGGAGCAGTGCTTCTTCTGTGCTTGGTGTTGAGGTCTAAACGATATTACATTTATTTTCTCGTGATGTTGAGATGGACTGGTTGAGGATGGACTTGGACTTTTCTTGGGTGCTTGGAAAAACAGGGACAGAAAGACATCGCCAGCAACGGAGTAAGCGCTCGCCTATCTTGGGCTTGCTGAGTGGGTGGGTGGGTGTGTTGCTGAGTCGAGTTTGAGATATTCCTTCCCACTTCAACCGGAGAATAGGCTGGGAGTCTTCGATTCTATTCTCATGCGGTGCGGTGAGACAATGGGGTATAACCGACGATTGTTTGAAGGATGGGCGGCTGTATCCTTGTGGATCTTTTCTGTTGTTGTTATTTCAAGAAGGGTTGGTTTGAGCCGGTAAGGTGAGGCTATGTATGTATGTATGTATGTATGTATGTATGTATGGGACTATTGTGTCCAGATCCAGGTGTGCTATGCGTTACGCTATCTCCCGCATTATTCAGCCCGCTCCAGCTTAAGATCAGATCCTCTTAATTACCTTGGTAAGGTATAGACAGTACTGTAGCACCGACTCAACTGGATTGGCATGTATATCATGGCGGTTCATCCGGTGTTTGGGCATGCATGCCCAGCGTCTCGTGTCGCAGATGCACCGGTGTGAAACTCCCTCTCTCCCAGGACGGCCAATAACATACATACATAATACGAGGTCCGCCCACAGCCATCGATCGATGTTTAGCGATGCGCGGATACATTCGTTTTCCGTCTTATTGTTTCATCTTTTCGTATTTTGTTCGTAAAGATGGTCACTCCCTCCCCCCTCCATAGACAACCCATTCCTTTTTAGTTGCCTTCCTGCAAGTCAGCGGAAGGAGAGGAGGGTGATGTGATGTGCAGTGCAGCGGAAGTAGAAGAAAACAAAAGCCGGTCTTTCGGCGTCCGGGATGGTGGGACGCCAACTCAGGCACCAGGAGGGTAACTAACCGTATCGAGCGTATGTACCTGAATGAGCTCCTGCCTCCTGCCCCGCCCTGCCCCGCCCCGCCCCGCCCCGACTCGACCAGCCCGACCGACCGACCGACCGAGCCTTCCAATTCGAGCGAGACTTCAACCCTTAGAGTTCAAGGTTGTTTTGAGACTTCATGCGCTGATGTCTGTCTGTCTGTCTGTCTGTCTGAACATCTATCTGTAATGACTTGCTTGCCATATGTTTCTCGACTTACCTAATTACAACTTCTTCTCTAAGCACGGCACGCACGCCAGCCAAAAAGCAGCGCAGAAAACAAGATGTCTGTCTTTCTTCCTTCATCCTTGTTCTTGATATTCCATTCCCATTTCCCATTCCCTTCCCGCCCGCTCGCCCGCTCGCCCGCTCGCCCGCCCTGCCAAGCCACAGCCAAGTATGGATGGCGCGAAAACCCAGATCTTCCTCTCGTTACGGGTGAGTGAGTGAGTTGAGTACTGTACGGAGGTCCCCTCGGCAGACCTCGCATCCCATCACATCACCACCACATCACAACGCACCACACCACACCACACCACCTGTGCATGTTTGCTGTGTTGGACGAATGAGATACCTTCCCAGAAACATCGGAAAGATGGGGCCTAATTGGTACTGCAAAGGCGTCCAGCCAGAAGGAACTCAATACCTAACCGAGACTGCATCGGGGTACAGTCAAGTTCAAGATAGTTTTCTCCAGCTGCTAGAAGTCTAGATGCCGTCAATACCTTCTAGGTATAGCCGTTGCAATAATGACAGGCTAAATACATACCCACCTAGTCTTTGCTGTGCAGTAAGGAGCAGCTTTCATCTGACTGTGTACTTTCCGTAGATGCAGCACAGTAATCGACTTGGTAGTTATTCTGGTCAAGCGAATTGCTTTGCTTTACTTTGCTCTACTTTACTTCCAGCTTAGGTACATACCTACTTGCCTTCCTTCTCACAACATAGACAAGTGCTGCAACATCACAGCATAGTCAGTCCTCTCTCTCTCTCTCTCCTGTCTTCCTTCATCAGGAACGATCATGACTGACAGTTCTTGATTTGTACTCCGTCTGTAAATCCCGCAGCCACCACCAACCTGCAGGTACCATCCTTCTTTACTTATTCACTCTGCATCGGACGTCCACTGTTCTTTCTCCACCCCACCACCACCACCACCACCACCCCGGAGGTCCAGGCCATGCCCTGCCCTGCCCAGCCCAGCCCGCGCACATCCCTGTGTTGATCAGAATCTCTCCTACAAGAAGCCCGGCTCTCCCTCCACGCTTATTTACTTACTTACTCTTCCCACCCCATCTCGCAGCCCAAGCCCAGCCCTGCCTTGCCTTCCTTGGACGCCGGACAAACCCACCGTCTTGACGACGTGCAAAACGTTTTATCCTTTCATTCCTTCTCCCAGGCGGATTGACGACTCCTTACTTGCTCCCTTGCTCCCTACTTCCCTCCCTTCTTTGACCAGAACAACTGCCACTCACTCAGTCACTCCTTCTTTGATCACCAGCCAGCAGCCCTCGACAGTTTGAAGCCTTCATTCCTTTTTCATTCTGCTTCGATTCTGCGCCTCCCGCATTCCTTACTAGCAAGTAACGAGTCGTCTGCCTTTTTGCCCAAGTTGGTATTCATTCATTCCTCAGGTATGTACATATGTGTTTGTTGGTTGCCCAGGTTCAGACTCGCGTGGGTTGCTACTTCTGCGTCATTGTTATGTTATGTTGTGTTCTTGTTCCATTGTGAATGGCTCTTGCCTCGGAGTCAAGGATAAACGCTATCGGAACTGGCTTTATTTGGCTACCACTTTCTACTTCTATTTATTCCCTTTTATCCTCTTCTCCTCTTCTTTGTTCTCTCCCTCCCTCTCTCTCTCTCTCTCTCTCTCTCCCTCTGCCCAACTTCGACACACTCCTTCTTTTTGGACTTCTTCAAACAAACTTGGTACTAACCGCTGGCCGGCCACAGTTCCCGAAACGCGTCCACGACAATAGAATTGTTCATCTAGAACTTCCAATCTTCAAACAAACAAGATGAAGTATTCCACTTTCATTGCAGCTATTCCGCTGCTCCAACTCGCCGCTGCCCAACCACACCGTACGTTGCACGCACGCACTTTGTTGACCAGGACGTGACTAATACATCCAGGACGCCGCCATGTTCACGAGCATCAGTTGATCAAGAAGGACGGAGATGTGGTCGTGACCGTCGTCAACACCGTTTACGCCGAGGCCACAGACTCTCCACAGGTTATTGTCTATGTTGATCAGGATGGTAAGCCGGTCTCAACTACCACCGAGGGCCTTCCGGCCGTTCAGACTCCAGCCCCAGCTCCAGCACCAGTTGAGGTTGCGCCTGTTGTAGAGAGCATTGCTGCAGCAGTTCCTGCCGTCTCCTACCCTGCTGCTCCAGAGCCAGTCAAGACAACTGCAGCCCCAGCATCCACCCCAACCTACTCTTCTGGAGGAAACACTGGTTTCGGACTCGTCTACTCGCCTTACAATGCTGATGGCACGTGCAAGTCCCTCAGCCAAATTCAAGAGGACTTCAAGGCCATTTCTACTGAGTACACCCTTATCAGAACCTACGGAACCGACTGCAACCAAATTGCCAATGTCCTCACAATTGTCAAGGAACGCAAGAACAAGCTGTTCGCTGGGATCTTCGATATCAGCGATCTCCCCACCCAAGTCGCTACCATTGTTAAGGCTGCCAACGGCGACTGGAGTAGCTTCGATACCATCTCTGTCGGAAACGAGTTGGTTAACTCCGGAGCCGCTTCGGCTTCTACTGTTGTTGCTGCTATCGGAACTGTCCGTGGGCTTTTGAAGACGGCTGGTTACACTGGCAATGTCGTCACTGTTGACACTCTGGTTGCTTCTCGTGCCAACCCTTCTCTTTGCGATGCCTCGGATTACTGCGCAGTCAACTGCCACCCATTCTTCGATGGTAATGTCGCTGCTGCAGACTCCGGAAACTTCTTGACAACCCAGATCCCAACTCTCCAGGAGAAGCTGGCCAACAAGAGCCAAAAGATTGTTGTGACCGAGACCGGCTGGCCGTGGAAGGGACTTCCTAACGGAGCTGCCGTTGCATCGCTTCCAAACCAAGCAGCTGCCATCAGCTCCATCAAGAAGTCCTTTGCTTCCAATCCCGAGTCAGTCATTCTCTTCACCGCTTTTAACGACATGTGGAAGAAGAATACCCCTTTCCAATTCGAAGCCGAGCAGTATTGGGGAATGGGTGGCACCAATCCTCCTTCCGGTTAGGTTCAACAACCATCACCGGGATAGCTAGGCACGCTTTCAATTGTTTAGAGCACATATCGTGTCTATACCGGTTTTACCTCTCACTATGTCTGATTTGGCGTTTGGTACATAGGGCGACCGGCTAAAATTGGGGTTAGGTTGTGGGTTGGGTACATATTATGGACATGTCCTTATCGTTTGATGTTTACTTTCTTGGGGGGGGGGCGGGGGGTGGAAAATGGGGGACGATTCTTCTTCTTCATTTCTCGCCGGATCAATTTTGGTCACATTCTTGTACATACTTTATAGTGGTGTTTTCTCACCACCCTACCAATATCATGTTCTGCTTTGATAACTTGCAGGTCGCCTACACACCGTGAGACAAAGTGGGGCGCATGAACGGGCGTGAGTTTACACTTGAGATATTGTTTACTTAGCCCATCAAGACATGTCATTTGGTGGCCCTGTGGCCACTAAATCGCACTGGTAACGGGCCGGATATCTCTGGGGCGGACCATGCATTTGTTACATCTAAGGCTAATACTAGGTCCTGAGTACCGGAGAGACTCGGGTGTTCCCTGCTCAAGTTGTATGTGTCGAGTAGTTAGTATCCTGTCGTACTATGAGAGCCACCGAGCAGGGGGGGATTCGTAGCGTTCAAGGTTTAGCAAGATTCTTTTGAGCCCTCGCCGCAGCCTTCTTCCTCACGCCATTCCACCCTCCAGGAATCTTACATGTGCTCAAACAGGACTGTATGTATCATTCGGATGCATCGTTATAAGGGCCGCCTAAGCACTATACAGGCCTCAAGTAGGTACCTCGGCCATATCATAGTGCCCGAACTGTTGAGCATGTCCACTCGCCTGGCCCTGGCCGTAGACAATAGCACCACATTCATTGCACTTGATCGCCATCCCGCCTGTGTCTGTAAAGTAATGCTTGGCTTGCAACCTCATGCAAAGCGCCACCGCACCCTCCAAGATCTCGTCATCATCTGTACCCCACACCTTTGTATCGAATTCTGGGCTGGCGGGCATCGGGCTCTCTGCAATGGTGTCGTAGTGGATTCCGGAGTACACAAGTATGCACCTGCTCAGAGCCTCTTCGTTGAACTTGTCTATCCGTAGAGACTACTCTTTCATCAGTTTTATCTTCTCTTTGCGCTCAAGAGTGACATACCTGAACGTCGATACTACAGATCTCCACCCCAAAGTACTTTGCCATTATGCCCATCTCAATAGCCCCTCCCCAAGCGTCCGGTGTCTGTATCCACCTGCAGTAATCATCGGGATCTTGTTCGAGGACAACTTTAGAGTACGTTTCTGGTTCCGACTGGATAGCTGTGGCGATGATGGACCGGAGTTCTGTCATGCTCTGATCGTCTCCTGGCAGGACTGCTGTACCAAAGGATCTAAAGAGGCACGAGTTATCGTCGGGCATCACTCGGAGAACTAAGACATCCGTTAGAGGTGCAGATATAAAAAAGTCCCATGGCACTTACCAACAGTAGTTCCTCTCCCTGGTAGTGGTATCTCTGGCACATCTCCCTCCATACCTTTCCTCTGCAGAGATACGGGTTTACTCTCCTTGGGTTTGGTGGACCCAGCTCCATCAAATCCTTGCGTCGCCCTTTGTGCTGAGGAGGTTCCCTGTACGCTTGCAGCCTTTGCATCTCCTTTGTCTAGGGGCGTATCATCCTTTTGGCTAATAGTGAGCTGCTCCCCATCCAGCTGTACGCCCAGCTCGCTCAACGGCAACGACTTGTCGCTGTCTTCGAGTAGTAGTGGTTTTGGGGGATAGCCATGCTTTGTATCGAAATTAGCGATGGATGTCTTTTCCATGATCTGAGATATCAGATCCCCAACTGTTGCATCGTCTGGGAGAGCGATAGTAAATGCGCCTGCAGGTGCCCTCACACGAGTCCGCATCGTTGCAGCGAGGTTGGAAGATGTGGGAATGGGTGGTTCGGTTTAGAGGGCGTAATTTCAGCGAAAGGGGTGATATATGTCTTCCGGCATTCAGTTGTTCTGGTCTGTGCTAGGGAGTCACGATGGAGCGGGTGGCAAATAGAACATATCGTCTCGTGGTAAGAGATGTACAGCAATCAGCAGCTACTAGGTAGGTACTGTAGGTTTTCGTGGCAAGCACAAGGCTTTGCCCGATAACCGATAAACAAGAGGGGCAAATTGAGTAACTTCGTTGGGAGGAGAGCACATGTAAAGAACGGACAAGGAATGAATGTTGGCGTCTCGGTTCATGTCTATATTCAAAAATGACATTCCATTCACTGTCGAACTATATCTGGGGGTGAAAATTGTCAGTTTTGGAGTGAGATAGGGATTCCATTCAACCGTCACTTACTTACCCTGTCCAAACAAGGCTGAGGCTAGGCGAGGCTGGCTGGCTGGTCATCATGTGACTAAAACTCGCGCGCTTCACTGCACGTTGCTGTCGCGAACTCCAAGCCATCCATCTATATGCGCCAGCCCTGATTTGAATTGCCAACCACGACAGGTCTGCAATTCCTCTGGCACCTTCAAGATGTCATCGCAACCACCAGAGGATCCTGCGCCAGCAGTAGAGACCAAAATTGAAACGGAAATCAAGGCTGAGGAGCTAGCTGTCCCCAAGAATAATCCAACTCTTGCAGAGCCAACCCCAAATCCCCAGGAAGCTCCTGCTTCTGCTCCAGACTCTGTGCCCCCGCCCACGCCAACAAAAGATACTGCTACAGCTGCTGGACTTACGAAGAAGGAATTTGAGATTATGAATGGCATCCTCCAGCGCTTGACTAATTATCGCGACGAAGAGTGTGTTTTGCAAATTCTAGCTCCTTTCATCGACTTTACTAACTGGCATTTCGCAGAGGTCGTGATATTTCCGGTAGCTTCCAGCGTGTTGTGAGTAAGAGAATGCTACCAGACTACTACGAGATCATCAAGGAACCTATTGCATTCAGTACTCTTAGGGTAGGCCACCACAATCTTAATTCTGGTCTAGAGACAATAACTTATTTGAAAACAGGGCAAAATCACTAAGAAACAATACTCCCACTTCAAGGACTACATTCGAGACTTCGCTCTCATCTGCCACAACGCCCAAGTCTATAACCGTCCCTCTGCTCTTGTCTACAGCGATGCGGTTGCTCTTCGAGGCTTGTTCAAGGCGGAGCTGCAGAAACTGGTGGATGACAATACTATTGCTGCAGAGGATGCCGAATTACCAGACCTGGGCGAGATTCCCGAAGTTGAAGATTCCCCGCCGCCTCTCCCCGAAGATGAGGAACAAGAACTGGACGAGGACGATGATGAGGACGAAGATGAAGAAGATGATGATGACTCGGACGATGATCGACCCCGCCGAAATCGAAAGAAGAACCGAAGGTCATCTGCAACTGTGAAGCGTGATAGCAAAGGCGAGGATGGTGGAAAGGACGACCCCGAGTCTCAAAAGAAGCGTGGCCGTCCACCGAAGGTCCACACCCCCATGGAGGCACGAATCAACTCTGTCTTGAAAGGCTTGCGGAAATTTAAGCATGGTGGCAGTGGTGACCTCAAGATTCTCCCATTCGAGAGACTACCAGACAAGTCCCAAATGCCAGAATATTACCAGGAGATCAAGAATCCCATCGCAATGGATTTGATCAAAAAGAAGGCGAAGAGGAAGAAGTACCATTCTGTCGATCAGGCGCTGAAGGACCTAGAACTTATGTTTGAGAATGCCAAGCTATACAATCTCGAGGACAGTCAGGTCTATCAGGATGCAGTAGACCTCCAGAAGGAAGCCAGAATTCTAGCAGAGCAAGAGAAGAAGAAGCCCGATAGTGACTTCGTGGATGATGATGGCCGACTCCCAGTACCAGAAATTCTCTATAACAATGAGATATGGAAAGTGGGAGACTGGATTCATTTGACTAATCCCAACGATGTAACCAAGCCGATCGTTGCGCAAATCTACCGAACCTGGCAAGACCCAAAGGGAGAGAAGTGGATCAATGCATGCTGGTACTATCGGCCGGAGCAGACAGTTCACCGCTACGAGAAGCACTTCTTCGAGAGCGAAGTGGTCAAGACTGGGCAATACCGAGACCACAAGATTGAAGAGGTTGTTGATCGTTGCTTTGTGATGTTCTTTACTCGGTTCAATAAAGGTCGCCCTCGCGGATTTCCCAAGGACAAGGAAGTTTACGTTTGCGAGGCACGGTATAACGAGGAAAAATTCAAGCTGAACAAGATCAAGACCTGGGCTAGTTGTGTCCCAGACGAAGTAAGGGACAAGGACTACGAGATGGACCTGTTTGATGTTCCGAGGAAGATGAAAAAAGTTCCTAGTCCCATCAAGCACCTGCTACGAGAGGATGCCAAAGAGGATGATCCCCTTCCAAAGCCGACATGGGGAGCACCCAATGCACCACCCATCGTTGGAGCTGTACATAAACGGCCCAGGGAATCAAATGTGAGTGCCTACATCCGCGTTCTATCTACCTCTCCAGCGCAACGAGTTAACAAGAATAGGAATCGCCACCTCCTGAGCCAACCCCGTCACCTCCCCCTCCTTCACCCGAACCTGTACGCCGTCCAATAACGAGCGATCGCCTACAGTATGACAGAACAGACTCGGCAATGTCTGGAACTGCTTCGCACGCTTCTCTTCCATCCCCACAAGCGAGTCAGAGTGTTCCCCAGACTCCATATGGCCAACAGTTCGCTCCAGTCCGCCCTTCAGCATCCCCTGCTCCTCCTAATCATCAAAACTCATACGGCTCTCAGGGTTCGGGCCCCCATAACAACGTTCAACAAACGCCTCATTACCAATCCCAGAATGCCTATCAACACAACTCCGCTTCCACACCAGTAGCTCAGCAACTAAACCCACTTGCCAATTACAATCACTACCAAGGCAGTACGGCTCCACGTCCAGCGGTCCCAGTCACGAACTCGCACACACCCCATGCGGTCTACCACCCACCTCGCCCAATCGAAGTCTATACGCTACCCGAGATGGCACACAGTGCTATTCCAGCTGATATTCGTGCTCAGTTCCATCACGATGAATATGGCAGGGTGATCTTTTACACAACCCCCCCGCTCGATGTCAATCCCATCCCCCAGGACAAGCAGAACTTAGGCCATAGTCTCAAATACCTTGCGGATAAAGCACGGCGCAAGGAGGAAGACGACAAGAAACGCAAAGCAAGGGCGGCTGAGTTGGAGACTGCTGCGGGAGAAAGACTAAAGCGAATAAAAACCAGTACCGAAGGCAGAGTTGACTGGATTGTCGCTCAGGGGCTGGAGGCTCTGAACAGGTGGAACCTTGACATGGAGAACGGGACAGATGAGATGTACAAGCAACTGCACGGCGAAGACTGGAAGAAGGCTCGCGATCTTGATCTTGCTAATTTGGCTGTTCAGCAGGAACGGGCATTCAACAGTGAACGGGAACTTGAGCTCTTCAAGAAGAAGCGCGAGGAAAGAAACGATGTTAAGCTCGATGGGTTCAAGTGGGTTTGAGCTGCTACCCCAGATCTTGCGATGGTCGTTGGTTACTTGGGTTCTTATGGTGTTGTATTTCTAATGTATGGATATGGCTTTCATGGATTTTTCCAAGGGGCGTCAAGCGAGTTGGCGCCGGATCTAAGCGACGCTATCGAGAATGCAAGCGAACATGATGCACGTCTCCCTTCTCGGCCAGTACGAGCCTCTTCTCGGTCTTTTCCCAATCGGTAGGTAGGTAGTCAATCGGACAGGAAACTTTGATTTCTAGCAAATGCAGAGCGAAGGATCGTATGAAATTTCAGCCATGATGAAGCCATGTCTTTGATATTTGCCATCTCTAGCCAGTTGTGTTTCTCTGCTATTGCCATTCTATTTTAGCAGCTCACTTCTAAGTTCGTGTATATAACATACTGGGGAGTCAGCGCTGGTTCACTTTGTTTTGTTAGTGCAACCTCTTGGCTTTATTTTACAGCGGGCGGTATTCTTTCTCTATCTTCCCATTCTTTGGTCCCGCTGAGACCCGGCACTGGTACAAGTCGACCTGGCTGAGATGAAGGTAGAAGTTTCAGTTTGTGCCAGTATGGGTGAAAAGTGTTCATATCCTTCTACATTACATGCCTCTCTCTCCGTACTTGCTTCGGTGCCCGTTCGTAGTAGTTATATTACTCCACACCTATGACCTCAACGGAATCAATGTTATCCCGGATTCACCGAGCCATACCTATTTACAACGACTTTTCTCTCCGGAACAAGTTGCACTGTAAGCCTTCGTACAAAACCCGGTACGTGTGAGCGGCATCACTCATTCCCCGGCTTTACAATGGGTGGGCACCTCACGCCAATCCAGCGACTCATTCTGAGCCCTCTGGAGTGATTCGGAGTCGTGACAAAAACAAACTATAGAAGGACATTTTTTTCCCGAGCAGGAACGAGAAGGCCCGGCTATTTACCCAGCCACAAGAGGTTCTTGGTCTGCCAACCCAGATTCGACGCAGCATCGGCAGTAGAGATCAAGAGGTGAGTTTTTAAGGCTAATATTGAAGGCTATACATGATAAAATAAGACTTTAAATCCAAATCCGTAAAATATATAAAATTGGAGAGTAGCGCATCATCACGCAAGTAGTCAAGGTAATAGTTGCAAGATATGTGCATATTGCAACTGAAAGCAAGTTCCTCGTCTCGTCATACTACCAGCCGAGCTCCGTTATCATGCCTGAGATTTGTTGTGCTACAAACTCCGGGTTGTCCTTTTGGATGAAATGACCACAGCCTCTGGCAATTACAACACCCTTGCATTTCCCCTTATCGGTGATCTTGGTTAGGCCCTCATTATACTCAGCCCAGTACCTACAGCAACGTTAGTATATATAGAACGACGAATCAGTACATGTCACTGCTGCTACTTACTCGTTGGTAATCTTGCTCAGACTCTTTGGAGTTCCCATCATATCGTAGCTGAGATCTGCGAAGGTTTCTGGGTCGTGACCAACAACGCTCAGCAGTGGACCAGCTTTACCTATTCCCACGAGTTTCGGCTGATAGGAGTACGGCAGCAAGACTGAAGAGTTGCTCCGATCTAGAGATTCCGGATTTTTAACTTTCAAGTCGAAGATTCGAGTCAACTTCAGCCTCGCCTCTCTGTACTGCTCCAATGTGCAGTCATCCGAAAGAAGGGAACCCCCATCGAAATCAGACGAGTCCGGGTCAGGCAAGAAGTCCGAGTAGTTGACATTAGCGATATTTGAGTCCAATATGATCATCCCCGATGCCATCCCCTCGTGATTCTGTACAAAGAGCCTAGCGATAGGAGCTCCAATTGAAGCGCCGACGAGCAGTAGACGAGCCTTACCACCTTCCACATCGGGACTTTGAAGGCCAAGCTCCGACGCTGCGACCCATAGTATGATTTCGTGGAGGTCGTTTGCGACATCTAGAAGGTCATGCCCAAGCTCTTTTCCCCTTTGCCCATCTAGCGGGTCTCGAGATGTCGTAAGCCCTTGCCCGAATCGATCATATGTTAAGATTGCTGGACAGGTCGGGACCAGCTTCTGAAGGGAGGCGATTGTTGGTACCCATGATGAAGCTGGAAGCCCCAGCCCGTTAACAAATACAATAAGGGCATTATGGGACGATGATGCTGGGGAAGTGGTGGCAGGGAAGAAACTGTACGAGATAGCGGCGTTCGGCTTGGTGGGTATAGTGAGGAACCCAGACTTCGCAACAGGCGGCGCCGACCAAGACATGATCAGGTCCGGTTGCTAGCATGTGATGGGATTGGAGTCAAGAATTCAAGGGCAAGCTGGTTATATATATCCAAGCCAACTTACTGGAGAAGAGCTCTACAGTCGTGCCGTTGTGAAGGTCAATGTAGCCGATCCATGCCACATTTTAGAAAAAGGGTGGCGTCTGCCATACAGCTGCACAACTAACTAGAAGAGGAACTTGGACAACCGGCCACCCTCAAACACCCTCGCGGCTTCACAAATTACACCTCTAATTAATATTTTATAAATAAACTTATTAACTCATTCGATTATATTACTAATTGTTATTTGGATTCTAAAGTTTAGAGTAAAATGAATTATCTTAAGTATTAGTTTTGATTTTGTGAAAATCGAGTCTTTTTCAGCGTGGATTTTTGATTTTCCCTACGGAAATTTCCGTAGGGTGGCCGGTTGGCCAGGTTACCCTTCTACAATTGATTTCATAACGTGTGTTAGTAAGCGATTTTAGTCTACCCCACCACTTTTTCGCATCTGCCCCTGCCTCAACCCCCCTCTATATAACACTTACCTTTAATATCTTTACAACAACAACTCTAAGTCGTTTGAAATTTAGAATATTTGCAGTTATATATAAAGCTATTAAGATTCTCTAAGCGTGTGTAAAGGCTAGCGCCCGATAGCTCACAGAATTTAAAACGGCGGCTAAAACTAAACAGTAACTCCCTCCTGGCATTTAAGGAACTCTAAGACTCTTAAACGACTCAAAGGCCACTATAAAGCGTCGTAGAGCGAGGACTATTAATTCTGACCTTAAAGAGTAAGTTCCTGACCCTACGACTTCTTCACTGTAAGCTCAGCGCTAGAAAACTAGTGCGGGGGGGCCAAATTAAGAGGTAGTAAATGTGACTTCTTCTCTTACACAAATCCGTACACTTATAACTGCCCTTATAAAGAAACGCCTTGTCTTTAATCCCAAGGTGTTATTCGACAAGGAACTATAGAACTTTAGCTTTAATATATAGCCAATTATTAATAAGAGTAAATAATATATAATTATAGAGAATTAAGATATAAACTCTGTCTCTAATCGAATTACTTACAAACGACTTTGTGAGGTTATATAGAGAATAGGAGTAAAGTCATAGACTAAACGACGGAACTTATTACCTTCGGAAAGACCTATTCGACAGGCCTTTGAGTTTCTCTTTAGAAATCCGAAAACCCTTATTATAACTATAAATATAAGAGATTAAGAGACATACGACGATGTTATAGTTCCCCTCCGAATGTACAAGTACAAAAAGATGACGTCGGCTAATAAGATCACGATTAATACGTATTACAAAACACTAAAAGATATAGAAATATTAAGTTTAAATAACGGGAAATTTATAGGCAAGGGAAAGAAGAGCTCTAAGGGCAAATCTAAAGCGGACAAAGCCTAAGATACTATAAGACTTACTCTATTAGTGTGACGCTTGCCCTAGAAAGACGGCAATCACGTGTAACTGACGCCTCACATATTAATATAAGACATATAATAATACTAAGTATTAACTTAGAATTTATAACTATAGAGGAAATAAGGTAAGGAAAGAAGAAGTTTATATATAAGGGGTTAGTATACTTAGTATTATAGTAATCTCAGTACGTCCTAATCAGGCAGTACTAAGTGGAGCCGGTAGAAATAAGGCTCTAGGCAGCGTTAGTCGTTATACTACCCCCCCTCTAGAAAAAGCTCGTCCTTGAGCGTTAGTTTATCTCCTTGTCGTTATCGAGGTCGTCGTAGTCGTTAATACTGTCTTCTTATATTTTAATTTATTTAAGTAACTTAGTAAGGGGTCTTACTTACTTGGGGTGACTAAGGTGGAAATCCCTGACTTTATGCGGAGCGTATTTAAGGTTAGAAACGTCGTATTAGTCTAAATTAACGTCTTAATTAAGCTAAGTGACACAGTAAGATAAGGTCTTTGTTACGACTTACGATGCGCCTCGTATTCTAACCGACACAGGCTCGTAGCATCGCTGGCTATGCGATGGCGCTAAGCCTAATAGGGAAGACTTAGTAGCGAGCATGCGACATGTGGATATGAATGGCCCCCGACTACGCTAGGCCCTATTAGGAGGGTCCTTCGTGTATTTATACTCGAGCTCTCCCTTATAGAGAGCTCTCCTTTCCTCCTTGTCTTTTCTTCTCGATTTTAAGCGTAGTTAAAGGCCTAAATATAAAGTTAGAGTTAACTCGCCGTATTAACCTTTAACTAGTTATAATATAAGAAAAGACTAATACCCCTTTATTATAAAGTGTTATATCTCACTTAGTCTTGCGCTTTATTAACTTGCCCCTATAATAAGTTAATAATAAGCCTTAATACCTTAGCTTATTCAACAAATAAGTACCTCTTTGCCCTCGTAATAGACTGTCCTAGAGAAAGTTAAATATTTTCCCGCGGTTAACTTACTTTATTATAACTTGGCGCGCGTTGTTATTTTAAAACGTATGTCTAATTAATAAATTAATTAATAACCGTAAATACCCCTTAACCCCACTTTACTACCTTTACTAGTTTCTCCCCCTCGTCAGCGAAGTTCTAGAGAAAGGAGCGCCCTTATACGGCTAGGCTTTACTAACACCCTTATCCCTTTAGTTAAGACTCTTTTAAAGAAGCTAGAAAGCTTTAACGGATTCGACTTAGACTTAGAGGATAAACCCTAGCGTTTCTTTAACGTATTACTAGAGCCTACTAATATAAAGGGCTTTACCCCCGCTTAATAAGCTAGAGTAGATTAATTAATTAAGAACTCCGTTAGCTTTATTATTGCCACCGCCGTTATATAAGCCCTTACTTAATATGTTATTAATAACCCTTACTAAGAGACTAACACTCCCTTTCTTTTTAATCGATTAGTGCGAGCTTTTACGGCGGACCTCTAGCTTACCGCCAACTATTACCTCCTTAAGTTAAACCCCGCTATCTTTGCCGTCGAACCTAATAAGGTTAAGTACCCCCGTACCTCCTTTAATAATTATAAGGGCGAAATTAAATATAATGCCTAAAAGATAAATATAAAGCTCTTTATTTAAAAATACTTAAGTAACTTCCTTATTAACGAATTATAAGTCCACGCTTACTTTAAGTATATAAAAGGAGAGGCTAAGACTATTATTCTTTAACGAATAAACCTTAACTTTATTAGAGACTTTAATAAAGCCGCTAACGTTTTAAAGGCTTTAGACTAGCGTTTCTTTAATTATAACTAAGTATAGGCTATTAAGCTTAAGTATAACTAATTATAAATAAGTAGTATAACTTATAACGAGTTCTATATAAAGTTTATAATATACGCGACTACTAGAAAAATCTCACTTAATTATTAATTCGACGACGTATACAAGAAAGTCTTAAATAAGCTTAAGTACGATATTTAAACTAAAAAGTATAAATTCGCCGGAGATTATACGGCTCTTAATAAGTTCTTAGCCGTCTTAAATCGCGAGTTATAGAATATCGTTACTAGACAAGCTAATAAATGTGTTATTACTACTATCTATAAAGCCCCTCGAGTCTTTTTTAATAATATTAATATTAATAACTCGCGCGGCATCTTAAAGAAGGACAACTGGCGTTCGACTTCACTTACTCCTACTACTTATATATAAAGACTACTAACTTTAAGATAGTTATTAAATGTCCGCTAGCGTACGCCCTCTCCTTCGCCCGTCTTACGCCGACCTAAGTCCCTCGTACTTCCTCTTATACCTAAGGACGTCTCTTCCGACACTTGTCTCTATTATAATAAGACCGGCTATTAGGCTAGTAACTGCCCTAAGCGCCATAGAGACTAGGCTCTTAATAAGTCGATTTCTTAATTAGTCGTCGGCGAGGATTTAGAGATTAACGAGCTTTTAAAAAACTCTTAGGCTATAGTAAAGACTTACACCTTAATATAAGCTATAACTTATAAAAGGACTTAGTATTTAATTTCCGTGCTCTTATTAAAGGACAATAGTTCTTAATTGGTATTAAATTAAAAAGGAATAGATTTTTTACTAAAACACTTATATATATTAATAATAAAGTTAATATTTCTAGTATTATTAAACCCTTTTTTATATATTAACTTATTAAGTAATTTAATATTTCTTTTATATCTCTCCCTTAATTAATCGTCTTAGTTAGTTATAATAATAAGAAAGGCAAGTTAATTAACACGGCCGTTTTACTTACCTTAATAATCGACTGCCGGCGAATTAACTTCCCCTTTTTAATAATTAACCTAAGAAACACTGACGTCTTAATTAGTCGGAAGTTCTTTGAGTACTACGACTTAAAGTAATTATATATAAAGAACCGAAATCGACTAGAATAGTTATTAAATATACTTGTCTAGCCGTACTTTAATTAGCGAGTCTTCGTCAATATTAACTATTTTAATAAGTTAATCGTTAAATCTTACTAGCTTAATATAAAACAAAGGGATACTCTTATTAATATAAATAACTACCGCCAGAGGCAGGCTAAGCTTACGGCACTTAACGATTCCTTTAAGTCAAAGGTCTTTACACGACCTACCGCTAGCGTCTCGCCGACTCAATCCTCGAGTTTAGCTAGAGAAGTTAAAGAGCGCTTACGGGTTATTGTCGGAACAATCACGTGCTCGCTTACCGAGCATATAAGGGAGGTCGGTTGGCCTGGCCAACCTTCCCTCCCTTCGTACAATTCAAGAGGCATTTTTATGATCATTTTGAGCTGTACCACTTTACCTGAGCCTAGTCTCCCGACATTCATGAATAGTCAATATGGCTATACATTAACTAGGTATCTAGAAGAGATAGGTCGTACGAATCTGGCGCTTATCCTTCGTGGAGAAATCGGCTTCGTACGAACTTATGCTAAGGGGTATTTTAGGAGATAATTCGTATGAGTCTGGCGCTTATCCTTCGTGGAGAAATCGGCCTCGTGCGAAGTATACCTTAGGATATTCGAGGGTTTTGGGGAAGTACAGACTCACTAGTCGAACCGCTGTATCGAGAGTACGGCTCCTGAACCTACGTCCATCACGTCTTTTATCGAGATCTCCTTCTTCGCGAAGAAGTCATACGGACTAGGAAATCTTTGGACGAATAAGCTGGTACCTTACTACTACGACAATTGCGACTTCCTCTACGTCGTACGGAGCTGGTACCTTACTACCACGACAATTACGACTTCTTTTAAGTCGTACGAGCTCTGCACCCTCCGTACGAGACGCCACCCCTCGTACGATACAAACAACACTCCTCCCTTTGCGAGCTCTTCGCTGAGCTCTGCACCCTCCGTACGAGACGCCACCCCTCGTACAATACAAAACAACACTCCTCCCTTTGCGAGCTCTTCGCTGAGCTCTGCACCCTCCGTACGAGACGCCACCCCTCGTACGATACAAACAACACTCCTCCCTTTGCGAGCTCTTCGCTGAGCTCTGCACCCTCCGTACGAGACGCCACCCCTCGTACAATACAAAACAACACTCCTCCCTTTGCGAGCTCTTCGCTGAGCTCTGCACCCTCCGTACGAGACGCCACCCCTCGTACAATACAAAACAACACTCCTCCCTTTGCGAGCTCTTCGCTGAGCTCTGCACCCTCCGTACGAGACGCCACCCCTCGTACGATACAAACAACCCTCCTCCTCTCTCGAGCTCTTCGCTGAGTACTCGACTTCTCCTTCTTCTCGTACGAAGCCGTCACCCTTCGTACGACCAGCTTACGGAGCTGGTACCTTACTACCACGACAATTACGACTTCTTCTAAGTCGTACGAGCTGGCACCTTTCTGCCACGACAATTGCGATAATACTCCCTCCCGATCGCATAAAGCTAGCACCTTACTGCTGAAACAACTGCGACACTTGGCCAAGTGTCGTACGGAGCTGACACCTTTACTGTCGCGGAGCTGACACCTTTACTGTCGCGGAGCTGACACCTTTACTGTCTCGATAACTCGGGCTCGTTTCATATCTGAGGGAAGAACGCTTTACTTAGGATAAAGGCTATACTTGGGAAGAGGACGCTTCACTTGAGGAAGGCATATGCGGGCTTGTTTTTTTCCTTGATTTATTCGTACGAAGCCGTAAAGAAGGGCTAAGCTGGTGGATTGATTGTTCCGTATAATCTAATGACAAGAGAAAGATTGCCAGTGTCGGAACAATCACGTGCTCGCTTACCGAGCATATAAGGGAGGTCGGTTGGCCTGGCCAACCTTCCCTCCCTTCGTACAATTCAAGAGGCATTTTTATGATCATTTTGAGCTGTACCACTTTACCTGAGCCTAGTCTCCCGACAGTTATAAAAGATTAATTAAGCCCCTTAACCTCCTGTGATCTAAGATTACTACTTAAGGACAAAAAAGCTTATAAAGCCTCCTTAGCGAATTACTAGTTAAAGGCGCTTACTACAGAGATCTTCCTTATATTAGTAATAATAATGTTTACGACGTACCTCCGACTTAAAAAAACTAAGAAGAATAAAGTAAAAACCTTATAGTATTAATATATAAGATTAACTAAAAGCTAACTCGTCGTCGGCGAGAGGTCCTAAATTAATTAAGTATTAAGCTCGTATTAATAAACGGATACTTAACCTTAAAAGAGGCCCTAAAGGCTAAGTACGCGTAAGATAATAAACTAGTAAGTAAGAAGCTCCTAGTAAAGTATTAAGAGTATACTCCTCTTTTCTCCTAGCGAGCCTCTAACGAGTTATTAGCGTATTACTAAGGCGTAAACTACTAGATTAAGCTTATTAAGGAGAACGACTTGTCCTTTGAACTTCTTTAGCGTATAATTAAAAAACAGTTATTAGAGACTAAGCGGTATATTATTAATAACTTATATACAGGTTTTATTAAGCCCTTTAGTACACTATATACCGCCCTTATTCTCTTTATTAAGAAGGCCGACGGCAGTCTCCGGCTATACGTCGACTACCGGAAACTGAATGCCTTATTAAAGAAGGACTTATATTTAATCCCTCTAATTAATAAAATAATAACTCATATTTATAAGGTAAAGGTCTTTATAAAGCTTAATATTTAGTAAGCTTTCTACTATATTCGTATATTCCCTAAGAGCGAAGATTATACGACCTTTTATACCCGGTATAATATTTATAAATATAAGGTTCTTCCTTTTAGCCTTATAAATAGTCCGGCGACTTTTTAGCGTTTTATTAATAATATTCTTATAAAGTACTTCGACGACTTCTACGCGGCTTATATAGACGACATCCTAATATATTCGTTTACTCTTAAGGAATATAAAGTCTATATTAAGAAAGTTATAGTAATACTATAAGCGCACGGACTTTAGACTAATATTAAGAAGTCCGAGTTTAGCGTGTAAAAGACGGGGTTCTTAGGATTTATTATTAGCGTCGATAATATAAAAGTAAACCTAGAGAAAATTAATATAATTAAGGACTAATAATACGCTAATAATATATAAGATATATAAAGTTACCTTGACTTTTATAACTTTTACCGCTAGTTTATTAAGGACTATAATCGCATTATACGACCCCTTATAAAACTTATTAAAAAGGACGTCCCCTTTATCTTCGATAACGCTTATAAGAACGCTTAAGAAACTCTCCGGGAAGCCCTTTAATTTACGCCGGTTCTTTATTACTATAACCTTATTAAGTAAACGCGACTAAAGATTAACTCCTTAAATAAAGTCGTCGTTAGGGTTTTATTTTAACTTTAAAAGGACGACACCTTTTACCCCGTGAAATACTTCTTAAAGACTATAACAGACCCTAAGCTTAATTACTTAATCTACGATAAAAAGATACTAGCGATTTTCTAGTTATTTAAGTAATATCGCCCGGAGCTCTTAAGTACTTAGAAAAACGTCTTTATTTATATAGACTATTAAGCCTTAAAGTACTTTATAATTACTAAGGACCTTACAACTAAGTAAGCTTAATAAATTAAGTTCTTCGCGAATTTTTATTTCACGATTATATATTATACCGGGATAACTAATACGTTAATTAATACCTTGTCTTATCGAGATTAAGACCTTACGGCTATAAAGGCACGTAAGTAGGCTATTTGTAATTAATAATTAATTCCGACGAATAAAATTAACTTATAAGTCGCTAGCGACTTTTAACTCTCCGCTATTAATTTAATAGACGCTTATATTAAAGTTATAAAGATAATACTCTTAGCACCTGTAGGGGCTATAATCCTGGATTACGATGCCGAGCCACGTGACGAGCCAGAGCCAGAACCCGAGCTTAGTATAGGAGTATTAGTCGACCCAGAGACCCTTATTATAAAGGAGCCAAACCTTAACTTTATAATAGCCTATGATATCGCGGAATATAACGTTATTAACTAAGTGCTCCTAACTAATAAGACTTCGCCCTCGCTAGAGCCTCTTTAATAAAAAGCCAGGAAATAGTCACTAAATTACGAGTTAATTAATAATAAGTTACTTTTTTAAGGCCGCCTAAAAGTGCCCTTAAAACCGCCGGAGCTTCGTATAACACTTATTCACTATATATACTCTTAGCCTTTAATAACACACGCGGGGATTAAAAAGATAAAGGCATTATTAAGTTACAAATACTATTAAAATAGCCTTATTATAAATATAATTTAATATGTGGCGAACTATAACTATTTTTAATAAAAGTCCCGTAAAAATAAGACTTTTAATTTCTTATACCTCTTACTAATCCCTACTCGGCCGTACTAACACTTTACAATAGACTTTACGAAGTTATTATTAAATAAGTACGGCTATAACTTCGTTATAATTATTATTAACCGCCTATTTAAGAAGTTAGTCTTAATACCTTATAATAATATAATTACTATAAAAGACATAATTATTTTCTTTTTTATTTATTAGACTTAATACTTTAATATACTAGATTTTATTATCTTAGACTAAGGACCTTAGTTTGTCTCCTCCTTTTAAAAGGAGTATTATTATATCCTTAGGATTAAAGTAAAGCTAATAATAATATATAACTTAAATATTAATAATTAAATAAAAGTAATAAACTAATATATTAAGTAATAACCTCGTCTTTTTTACTACTATTATTAAGATAATTAAAGTGACATCTTATTAATTATAAATATTACTTAATTAACGTTATTATATAAGTCCTTAAGCCGCCTGTCTCCTTTTTAGTTATTTAATAACGTTAAGCTAAAGACTTCTTAAGATTTAATTAACTTAAAACTTTTAGTTATAATAATAAAGAAACTTAATCGCGAGAAGGCTCTATAAGTAATATTATAAATAAATAAAGTTATAAAAGTTATATAGTCGTTTTTAAAAGATTAATAAAAGAAAATAAAACGACTAACGAATCGTAAGTGACGCGCTATTAATTAAGACGTTAATAACTTAATATTAATTAATACTCGGAACTAAAATATTAACTAACTCTTAAAGAAGCTATTTAATAAGTAGTACGGCCTTATTAAGGTAATTATTAAGAAAGAAAAGAGTTAAAGAATTAAGCTCTTAAATAACTAATTAATTTACTTTGTCTTTTATTTATACTCACTTTATAAATACGTTAATAACCCCTTATTAGGACAAGCTAAAGTCACGCCGGCACTTATTTAATTATTACTTAAGTAAAATAAGTGAGAAATTAAAGGCATTTTTAACTTTAAAGTCTTACGGAATAAGCTATTCTATTATATTAAATAGCTAAGTATTAATAAAGACTTAAAATAGTACTTATACTTAGACGTTATAATAACTTTATATATAATTAAGAGGTTTTACTTTAAGTATTTTAATGCCAAAGGCTTATTAAGAGCTCTCTTAAAGTGGCTAGAGGCTTATAACGCTAATATTAACGACTATAATAACTTAGAAGACAATACGGTTATAATTACAATTACACGGACGTAGTTTTTTAAGAAGGGGGGTGTTACGGCTGACAAGAGGTTGATACGGCGAGTAGACTCTAGCTTTGTATTTAGGCTTAATACTACGCTTAGAATCGAGAAGAAAAGACAAGGAGGAAAGGAGAGCTCTCTGTACGGGAGGGCTCGAGTATATATATAGAGGACCCTCCTAATAGGGCCTAGCGTAATCGAGTGCGTTAGTGTCGGTTAGAATACAAAGCGCATCGTAGGTCGTAACATTACCCCCCCCTCTTAAAAAACTGCGTCCGCGTAGTTGTAACTATAACTGTATCGTCTTCTAGGTCGTTATAGTCGTCAATACTAGCGTTATAGGCCTCTAGCCATTTTAAGAGAGCTCTTAGTAGGCTATTAGTATTAAAGTACTTAAAGTGGAAACGCTTAATTATATATAAAGTTATTATAGTATTTAAGTATAAGTATTACTTTAAGTCTTCGTTAGCGCTTAATTACTTAATATAATAAAATAGCTTATTTCGTATAATCTTAAAGCCAAAGATACCTTTAATTTCTTACTTATTTTACTTAAGTAATAACTAAATAAGTGCCGGCCTAACTCTAACTTATCTTAGTAAAGGGTTATTAACGTACTTGCGGAGCGAGTGCGAGTAAAAGATAAAGTAAATTAATTAGTCTTCTAGTAACTTAACTCTTTAGCTCTCTCCTTCCTTAGTAATTACTTTAATTAGGCCGTATTACTTATTAAATAACTTCTTTAAGAGTTAGTCGACATTTTAGTTCTAAGTATTAATTAATACTAAGTCGTTAACGTCTTAATTAATAATACGTTACTTATAGTTCGTTAGTCGTTTTATTTTCTTTTATTAGTTTTTTAAAAACAATTATATAACTTTTATAACTTCTTTTATTTATAAAGCTACTTATAAAGCCTCTTTATAGTTAAGTTTCTTTATAGCTATAACCGGCGGCTCTAAGTTAATTAAGTCCTAAGAAGTCTTTAACTTAACGCCGTTAAATAACTAAAAAGGAGACAGGCGACTTAAAGACTCGTGTAATAACGTTAATTAAGCGATATTTATAATTAATAAAAGATCACTTTAATTATCTTAGTAATAATAATAAAAAGAATAAAACTGTTACTTAATATATTAATTTATTACTTCCGTTTAACCGTCGACGTTTAGGTTATATACTATTATTAACTTTACTTTAGTCCTAAGGATATAATAGTACTCCTTCTAAAAGGAGGAGACGAACTAAGGCCCTCGGTCCGAGATAATAAAGTCTAGTATACTAAAGTGTCGAGTCTAATAAATAAGAAAGAGAATAACTATACCTTTCACTGTAATTATATTATAATAAAGAATTAAGACTAGTTTTTTAAATAGGCGGTCGACAATAATTATAGTAAAGTTATAGCCGTGCTTATCTAGTAGTAACTTTATAAAGTCTATTATGAGGTATTAATACGGCCGAGTAGGGATTAATAGGGGGTATAAGAAGCCAGGGGTCTTATTTCTACGGGCTTTTTGTCGAGAGCAACTATAGTTTATTACGTATTAGGCTATGTCTATAATAAGGCCGTTCTAATAATATTTGCGACTTAGTAATGCCTTTATCTTTCTAATCCCTATATACGCTACTAAAGGCTAAGAATATATATAGCAAATAAGTGTTGTATAAAGCTCCGGCGGTTTTAAGGGCACTTCTAGGCGGCCTTAAAAAAGTAACTTGTCGTTTGCTAGCTCGTAATCTAGCGACTACTCCCTAGCTTTTTGTTAAAGAGGCTTTAGCGAGAGAGACGACTTATTAGCTAGGAGCACTTAATCGATAACGTCGTATTCCGCGGTATTATATATTACTATAGAATTAAGGTTTAGCTCCTCCGTAGTAGGCGTCTCTAGGTCAATTAACATTCCTGTATTAGGCTCGGGCTCCGGCTCTGGCTCTGGCTCGTCACGTGTCTTAACATCGTGATCCGGGATTATGGCTTCTATAGGTGTTAGGGGTATCGTCTCTACGACATTGATATAAGCGTTTATGGGATCGACGGCGGAGAGTTAAAGGTCGCTAGCGACTCGCGGATTAATTTTGTCGGTCGGAATTAGCTGTTAGCTGCGGATGGCCCGCTTACGTGCCTCCGTAGCCGTGAGGTCTTGATCTCGTCGAGACAGGGTGTCAGCCAAAGTATTAGTCGTCCCGGTACGGTACTTAATTATGAAATAGAAGTCCGCAAAGAACTCAGCCTATCGAGCTTGCCTAGCCGTAAGGTCTTTAGTAGTTATGAAGTACTCTAGGGCTCGGTGGTCAGTGTAAACAAGGACATTTTTCTGGGCACCTAAGAGCTCCGGGCGATATTGCTTGAATGACCGGAAAATCGCCAGCATCTCTTTGTCGTGGATCGGGTAGTTGAGGCTCGTTGTTGACTTGCTGCAAGGGCAGGTCGACAAGGCGTAAGACCAGGTGAGATACAACGCTTCACAGCGAAGGGGTGTTGGTCTTTTCTTATGTTACGGCTGACAAGAGGTTGATACGGCGAGTAGACTCTAGCTTTGTATTTAGGCCTAATGCTACGCTCAGAATCGAGAAGAAAAGACAAGGAGGAAAGGAGAGCTCTCTGTAAGGGAGGGCTCGAGTATATATACATGGAGGACCCTCCTAATGGGGCCTAGCGTAATCGAGTGCGCCAGTGTCGGTTAGAATGCGAAGCGCATCGTAGGTCGTAACAGGGGGGTAATATTACGACTTACGATGCGCCTCGTATTCTAACCGACACAGGCTCGTAGTATCGCTGGCTATGTGATGGCGCTAAGCCTAATAGGGAAGACTCGGTGGCGAGCATGCGACATATAGATGTAAATGGCCCCCGACTACGCTAAGCCCTATTAAGAGGGTCCTTCGTATATTTATACTCGAGCTCTCCCTTATAAAGAGCTCTCCTTTCCTCCTTGTCTTTTCTTCTCGATTCTGAGCGTAGCTAGAGGCCCAAATACAAAGCTAGAGTCAACTCGCCGTATTAACCTCTGGCCAGCCGTAACAGTCTTGCCCTTCTTGTGATAAGTAAGTACTTCTTTTAGTTCTTACTTGTCGTCGCCCGTAATATTAATCGGCGGGGGGGCATTTTATACTTAGCTTAATAAGGGGTCGTTAAGGTCCCGGCGTAACTTACTAGCCGGAAAGACGTTATAGACCTGTCGTTATACTCGGGTGGTACCACTGATTCCGGTTCAGAATCGACACATTTAAGGGGTAAAATCCTGTGTGGCAAAATGTGTGTTCAAGAAAAGGAGAGCTCTGTACCAGAGCCCCCCCTTAAATACTCGTTAAGCGAGCATGTGACTAAAACGTGACTATTAAACCAACAAGACCTGTTGCGCAGAAATCACGTGGCGTGGGGTGAAGAGGTTATATAACCAAATACGCAGTCTACAGACAGCGGGTCCGCTTTTTGCACGACAGTTAAGAGCCACACCTGTCTTATTTAAGCTACACGGCGCATTCGTAGAAGAACTTTCAGTTAATAAGTTCTACGATTATTTAACCTCTACCTTTAATTTTATAATTATATATCGATCATTTAATATGTCTTCTATAAGTATTAACGAACCTATTAGGCTCTTATTATCTAATATCTTATGTAATAAACTAGAAGATTAGCTAGTATAGTTTATATACTTTACGCTTATAGTAAATATACTTAGATTTTAATTATACGTCGACCTTAATAAAAAAGATACTGTGTCTTTATTTAAAATCTTTAATATTACTCCTCTAATTATTAAAGAGTTCGTAGAGGAAGCCAATACTAAAAACAATATAAACTATTAGCTCTTTATATATACTTATAAAGAATAACTTAAGACCTAGGCAATTAATAATTAAGTAGTAATTCTAGGAAACGCTAGGAAAGCTCTTAGATCCTCGAGTACTATAGTAGGTAATGTAGTTATCGTTAGCTTAGGTTCCGAGGGCGGAGGCAATTAAACGTTTACGCCTTTAACTCTTAGCGTAAGGGGTAACTCTAGAATGTTTGAACCGCTCCTAGTGTTATTAGTAAGGCCTAACCTTATAACCCCTAAGTTACTCTAGAAGTAAGTGGAAGTTAAGGCTAAAGAGTACGTCTTATAAAGTGTAATTTAATAGTCCCGAGCTTTTAACTACTTTAAACTCTACGACTAAATCGAGAGGAGTATAGTTAAGTAATTCTTTAGTATTATAGTAGCTCGAGTAGTACAAGAAAAGCGCATAAATATTCAAGTGATCCTTCGCTCTCTTAAGGAGGTACTCTATTAAACGGAAATGTCGATTTAAACTTAGACACAAAACGATTATTAAAAATCTCTTAAGACTAAGGGGAAGAGTAACCCTCGCGTATAAATTATGTTTTACTAAGAGCTGATTTAAAAAGCTTAGCTATATAAGGTATTAGATGTAAAAGGAACGATTAATATAGTTAATTTCCTAGTTATAATAGGAAACTTTAATCGCTCATGGGTAAAGCGCTAAAATAAGAAAATCTAAGAGTGTAAGACCCTTGGTCTCCCCCCTCCTTACACGATTAATTAGCTAACTCGCTTCTTTTACGCTAATGAATTAAGTCCTTAGTACTAAGCTCTTATATTAGGTTATAAAACCTAAGGTTATAGACACTTCGTTACTCTTAGCGAACAATTATCTAATAATAAAGCGACGTTAAAAGGTAATAAAGACGCTTATAAACCTTTAAAAGGGAAATCCCCTGAGAAATTATACACTTACTAAAATAATTAAACTTATAAATAAAGCCTTTTAAATTACACTCGACTTTAACTTATTATTTATAAAAAGGTTTATATAAAGGACCTCGATAAAAATATTAGACTAAATCCCCTAATAAATAACGCTATAATAAAGTAAATCCGATAGTACTTTACTAGTAGTAAATAAAAGGGACTACGAAACTAAATTAAATTAAATAAACTAATACTTTAAGTTACTAAGGACATTATTAAGAGCGCCGGTAATAAAGGCAAAAGTAAGTTTACGTTCCTTAGAAATATCTTAAATAAAGGGGTAAAGAGCGGCACGTAAATATAAGTAATAATCCTTTTAAGCCTCGTAAAAGATTACTAACCTAATGTTTATTTTATGTAAGACTTAGTGTGACGCTTGCCCTAGAAAGACGACAATCACGTGTAACTAGCGCCTCACATATCAACACAAGAGACATATAACAATACTAAGTATTAACTTAGAATCTATAACTACAAAGGAAAGAAGGTAAGGAAAGAATAAGTCTATATATAAGAGGTTAATATACTTAATACTATAGTAATCTCGGTACGTCCCGATCGGGCAGTATTAAATAAAGCCGGTAGAAATAAGGCTTTAAACAGCGACAGTCGTCATATTACCCCCCCCTCCGGAAAAAGCTTGTCCTCGAGTATTAGTTTATCTCCTTGTTACTATCGAGGTCGTCGTAGTCGTTAATACTGTTTTCTTATACTTTAATTTATTTAGGTAGCTTAGCCGGGGGTCTTACTTACTTGGGGTAACTAAAGTGGAAATCCCTGACTTTATATAGAGTGTACTTAAAGTTAAAGGCATTATATTAGTCTAAGTTAACGTCTTAATTAAGCTAAGTGACATAATAAAATAAAGTCTTGCCTTTCTTATAGTAAGTAAGCACTTCTTTTAGTTCTTACTCGTCGTCACTTATAATATTAATTAGCGGGGGGGCATCTTATACTTAGCTTAATAAGGGGTCGTTAAAGTCTCGGCGTAACTTATTAGCCGGAAAAACGTTATAGACCTTTATACTCGCTAGTAATTCTAGGCGGTACAAGTGTCTTACCTTCTCGAGTACTCTAAATAATTTATTAGTCAGTATATCTAATTTCTTTAATAGACAAAGTGTCTTAAAATAGCGTATATTAAGTTAAATTAAGTTATCTTTATTAAAGTCGACATTGTGGCGAGAGGCGTTATAAGACTTAGCCATCTTTACTTAGGCCACAGTGAGGTTCGACTAAGCCATATCTTATATTCTCTTATAACGTTAAATATAATTAATAGCTTATTAAGTGTTTAACTTATTAGCGGGGGTAACTAAGTCTAATAAGTCAATTTTCTAGTCCTAATTTATACGTAGTATATATCTATAGACTACCTCAAATAAAGAGAGTCCCCCTAGGGAATCGTGTAAGAGGGACATTTAGGCGTAGTTTATAATAAAGAAGTAATTTAATTAGTCGTCTTAATAATACGTAACGAAAGGTCGGAGTCGTTTCTATAGGTATTAGTTATATACTTCGGTCTAGCTATTTGTTTGCGAGTAGTTAGTAGCGGACAACTATCTCTTAGTTCCGAGGATCTTGTTAAGGGCGGTCTAAAACCTAAATACAAACTAGGGACCTTTATTAAAAGTAATAGTTAAGGGGGCTCTAAAGTAGTAATATATACAGTAAATATATATAATAGTTAGCTTCTGAGCATCTATCGTCTTTTGGCAGGGGATACTAATAACTTATTTACTAAATTTATTAATAAAAATAAGGACGTTATTAAATCTATACTTGTTGTTAGTCCACAGGTCCCTGCATAAGCATACTTCGGTCTGGAGAAGGGGGTGCGGGTCAAAGTCAGGGGTTAGAGCCTAGCCGGACTAGTTTCGGTGGAGATTCGGTGGGGTTTCGTAGTATATAGTCTGGCTCTCCTCACACTCTCTTAGAATATACACAGATTTTGAACCACACTTTATTACTCTGTCGCCATACTCGCATTGGAATATATTCACACATGCGGCGTGGTACATGAACCGGTACTGCACCGACACTTGTCTTTAATAAAAGAGTAGTAGTTTATTATAATATATTCTTATAGTTTAAACAGAATAAGGAGAGGATAAAGGAGTCTAGGCTTTTTATCCCGGGGGACTTAAATTCGTCGGCAAGTATAATAGTTATAATAGTATTACTAGACTATTGACGTAATTCCGTGCTACTAATACTAAGAAGAGAGTATTTAAATCGTCTTCTTAGTATCAGGGTGCGCTGTGGTGACTTGATTATAAACCTCTTATATAAGGAGGGTTTAAAGGTAATCGACATTAAGGACTAAGAGGCGGCCGTCGTGAAGTAAGAGGTCGCCCTTTAGGCTAAGTTTACTTAGAGAGTTTAATATAACTTATTTACGTAGAGTTTATAAGAAGGGGGCAGTGTAATTAGCCTTTAAGATTTACTATATAATAAAGAATATTAATATAAAGGCAACAAGCTTAACGTCGGCTACTAACATGTCGGCGTCGTTAAGCGGCCGTAACTTTATAAATAATAAGCTAAAGTTAACTTAGTCTTAGTGTAAGAGTTATTAAAGGTGTTAAGTCTTCTTTATAAAGTTTTATTAATTTAACTCGTTTAACTTATAAGAAAGTGCGTCTACTAAGGGGTTATAGATCCTAAGATAGTACGTGATTATAAAATTATAGTCCGCTAAAAGCTCTACTTATTATACTTATTTAATATTTAATTACTTAAAGGTCATAAAGTATTCTAAGGCCTTATAGTTTATTACGACATAGACTTAGTAAGGGGCTCCTACTAATTTAGCACGCTAGTGCCTAAAGGATCTAATAATAACTAACATCTCTTTATCATGTACTACGTAATTAAGCTTAATAAGTAATATAGTCTTTAAAAAGAAAGTAATAAAGAATTAATCGTCACCGTATTATTAAGAGAAGACTCCGGCTATAATATTATTATTAGCATCTGTCTTTAAGAAGTAAAGTAAATCCTGTTAGTAGTGTCTTAAGAGAGGTGTAGACGTGAGAGTATATTTAAAGAAGTCGAAGGTATCTTCGCACTTTATAATAAAGTAAAAGGGAACGTTATTCTTAATTAACTAAATAAGAGGTTTCGTTATAATGCCGTAATTACGAATAAATCTCTAATAAAAGTTATAAAAACTAAGGAAAGACTATACACCTTTAATAAAGTTAAAGTAAGTCTATTTACAAATAATAAAGACCTTCTTAAGATTAACTTTTAAGCTAAAAGTTAATATAATAAATCTTAAGTACTTAGTTTATATTACTTTAAACTTACACTTCTTTAAGTCGGCCTATAGCCTAACGTTATTAAGACGTTAAAGTACCTTTTTAATATAGAGCTAATATTATAAGGAGTCCTTAAAGTATATAAGAATGTCGTCTAAGTATATTATATAAAAATCATTAAGGTAATTAAAGAGAATATCGTTTATATAACGTTAGTAAGTAGTAGGGCTATTAATTAAGCTAAATAAAAGAACTTTACACTTATATACGCCGTATCTTGTGTAAAAGGTAATATACTCCTTTAATACTAAGTCTATTCGGATTTAGTAGAAGGCTTAATAAATGTCTAATTTAATAAAGATACGAGCGTTAGCTATATAGGCTAGGATCTTATTAATTAGAAGTAAAGGGTATTAGTCCTTCTAAGTGAGGGAATTTAATACTTAGAAATCAATATATAACCGCAAGGAGCCATTCGGCTTCTTAATAAAGAGAATAAAGGTAATGAATAATACTTAAGACGGCTTAATAAATACTTTATTTAAGTTATCCGTAATATATTATTTAATAACTTTAAGTTCTTTAATTAATATCTTATATAATAGCAAATACTTAAGTACTTTCTTACCCTCTTTTTCTAGCTTAATTTTTTGATTATACAAGTAATAAGGAGGGAGAATATCACTTTCTACCTTAGAGAATACGTAAGTCTAATTAGTGTATTTTAGGGGAATTAGTAATTTAATGTCTAACTCTTAAATAGAAAGTGTAAACTATATAATTAACTAGCGGCAGTAAGTGAGTTCGATAATTAGGGCTAATATAATAGCGGCTTTCTTTCGCTCTTAGTTTCTTTAATTAATTAAGGCATTGATTTTTTATAAAGTTATTATAAATATTTTATCTTTAGACTTCTGTTTTATTAATATATAAAACACTATAGCGCTAATCGAGAAGATCTTAATAATTAGACGTTAACGAGCTTTCCCACGTCGCTTTATAATTAGTAACTTATCTCGTGGTTAAAGAGAATAAGTTAAAGAAGGAGGAGCTTTTATAGTTAAGTCGTATGTGAGAGAAAGTTATATTTATATCTTTTAAAGTAAATTAACGTAATCTTTAATATATATTCTACGCGTAAAAGAAGCGAATTAAGGGGAGTTGATTTAGTCTTAGGGGTATAAAAGCTTAGTAGTTCTACTCCTTGGCTCAATAACTTCTATTTAGGCCAGTTTAATTAAGATATATATATAATTTAGTTGTAAGAGCGGTTATATATATTAACTAGGCTAGTTATTTAATATACTTCTTAATTAAAGTAAGGAACTATTAGTAGCGGAGTGCGCACACTCTTTAAGCTTTATTATAAGTCGCACTTATTAATACGAGAGCTCTATAGTATATAGAGGATTGATAATAAAAGTAAGTTTAATAATAATATTAGTATTAAGGATTAATTAGGGGTAATACTATATACTTAAAAGGCGCGGGTCTAAGTATTTTTAACTCTTAGAAATTAATATAGAATTTATTATTAGTATAACTTCTTTAATAAAAATAGTAATATAGTTACTTTTAAAGGCTACTATATATTTCGAAACAAAGTATTTATTAAAAGGTATAGTAAGAGAAAAAAGTAAAGAATACGTAAGGGGTTTTATACTTAAAACAAAAAGGAAAGAAGAAGTAAACGAAGTATTAAGTGTTAAAGAAATAAGGGAGTGGATTTCCTTTACTAACGCCGTGGGCTTAATTTTAGGGAGGTATAAGTTCTCGACTTCACACTTTTAGTACAATTATAACGGATTTCTTTAATCTTTTTTTTTATAACTTATAGTAGTTCTATAATTAGAGATTAACTATAAGTGTAGGCTCGATAACTATATATCTATAGAATTAATATCTTTAGTATCTAATATAATTCGATTATATTACGTAAGATATTAAGTTTAATTTTCTATTAATATAATCGCTAGTTTTCTAGACTTAATAATAATCGAGTAGTTAATAATAATAAGTTCTAAGGTTATTAAGGAAGTAAAGAAGTCATTAACGTATAATCCGTCTTTTTAATTTAATTATAAAATAAAATATATTACGAAATTAGTATATATTACGAAATCGAGATTATTAATAAAGTAAGACACACGTCCGTCTTATATAACTCAGTGATATTAAGGGAGAGTAGTAAGGGTATACTTTATAGTGTCTATTGTATTTATACTTAATATAAAGTCTAAAGGTAATAAATCAGTTGTCGAAGTCGACTCGGGAAGTTAGGAATCACGGCGGCTTTAAAATTCACGTAACTTAGCGTCTTTACGCTCAATGTCGCGCTAGTAGCGTTAATGAATCTTATATACACGTAAGTCTTAGACCTTAATTAGTTTATTATAACTTACTATTAAAAGGTAATCTAACGGCTAAATAAGCCGTCGTTTAGCGGCATTTAAGAGTACTTCGTAATACTTTAGTTATAATCCTTTAATAATTACTTTATAGTTTCTTAAGTAAGTAATTAAGAAGGGAGTAAATAACTATAAACGCTTATTAATTATTAAATTTAACGTAATATAATAATTAATAGTTTAGCCAGTTCGACTATTAAATCTTTTAATAAAGATAAGTAAAAGTAATAAGTGAATTAAAGGTTTTAAAAATAAGGAAAGAGACTTTAAAAGAGAGTAATTAATAAAATAATAACTATTAACTCCGGAATTAAAAAGTATAAGTAACTTATATATAAGTCTATTCTTAGAGAGAGCGATATAAGTAGTAAGTACTAGTCCACTAAGAAGCTTCGTAAGATTAAGATATTGTATATCTCGTATTATACTTAAAAAGAAGCCTTTTCTTAAGTTAAGTCTTTTACTCGTAGAGTAAGTTCTTTTATTAATAAGTTATCGTTATTGTTTATAGCTTAGCTATTAAACATAAGACTACTGTCGTCGGCGCTTACTTTTATTTCGTTAAGACGGGAGGTATAACCACGACTAAGGGGTCTCTAAGGAAAATGCCGTGGGGCATTCGCTAGTATTTAAGTATAAGGTGTATTAGCTCGTGTAAAGATTTATTAACTTAAGAGTTAACTAGTTTCTTATTACTAAGACGTAAAAGTAATAAAAGCTTAAAGTGACTTTCTTATAATCCCTAAAAAGATATTAACTTAAAATCGGGGATAAGAATTTATATTTATTATTAAGGGGCTAAAGCGACTAACGTAAATAGTACTCTTTATAACTTATCCTTAGTCTTTAGCTTAAACTACTTTTATATACTCTTTTAAAGTTTTAACTCTTTAATACTTATAAAATAATTACTTATATAAACGGGACAAAAGCTTGTCTTATAAGTCTATTTTAAGTATTAAGTTATTAGTTACGTTACTTTAGCTAATAAGAATTCTAAATTATTAATAAAAGTCTTAAAAGGTTTATCTCGCGGCTTTTATTTTTAACGCGAAGTAAAGGTTACACGTTATTTATTACTTATAAGGGTTAGTTAAGAATTTAACTACTTAATTAACTAAGTCGAGCGCATTTATAATGTTTCTGTCATTGTTAAGTATTAAGGATAAAAAGGAGGGTTCTAAGAACGTGCGAGTTATTCCTTTTATTTATACTAATAACTAGTCCTTCTAGTAGTCGTTATTAACGAAGTATTAGTCGTACCGACGTAAGGCGTTTTAGACTTAGACTTCTTATAGACGTAAATTATAATTAATACTATTTAAAAGCTTATTATTTAAGTTAAAGATCTTCTTAATTCGTGAGACTATAAATATTTAAGACATCTTAAAGAAAAAGGGGGAATAACGACGTAAGATGTGAGGAGGTTAGTAGTTATTATTACTATTGTCGTCTAATAGTTTACTAGAGTCAAGAGTACTTTATACCTTACCTTTACTTTTATTTAACTTAAGGGCAAGAGTTTTTTTAATTAAAAGATAAAAGAATATGTCCCCTTCTTAAAAAGTTATAAATCTTAGGGCGAGTTTACGTAATAGAGACTCGTTAGTTATAAGTCACTATTATTAAAGCGACAACTTTAACTACTAGTTCTTTAGGCGACTCTCTGTGAGTTACTCTTTTAAAATATAAAGTCGACTTTCTTATAACGTCTCTCTTATATATGTCCTCATAAGCTTTATATTACTCCTTAATATATTAGTAGAAGTATTAACTCTAAGAGTATTAGTATTAAGAGAGTTAAATAAAGGGACAAAAAAGGAGGTAAATAATATATTAGCGTCGTCTATAGTGGGTCACTTTATTAAAGGAGAAACAACTTTCGGCTTAACTTAGCGAGTTAAAGAGAGAGGTCTAGCGAAGAGAGGGTTTCGACTTCGTCGTGTAAAGGCAGAAGTCAAGGAGGAAAATAAGAGTAATAATAGTAAAGTAAATATTAACTTCACTATTAATAAGGGTTTTAATATTACTATTTGTTAAATTATAAGGCTTAATATAAGCCTTTCTTATATTTAAGCTTTTAAGTCGTAATTACTTATAAGAGAATTAAAGGGCGAGGGATATTTACTATCTTTTTAGACGTAAAGAAAAGAGTTATAAATAATATAACGCTTGCTTTAAAAAGACGACAATTACGTATAACTAGCGCCTTATATATTAATACAAGAAATATATAACGATATTAAGTATTAACTTAGAATTTATAATTACAAAGGAAAAAAGGTAAGGAAAGAATAAGTCTATATATAAGAAGTTAATATACTTAATACTATAGTAATCTCAGTACGTCCCGATTAGGCAGTACTAAGTGGAGCCGGTGGAAATGAGGCTCTAGACAGCGACAGTCGTCACACTTAGCTTACTCCTTATCGTCAAGTACTTCTTTTAATAATTATAATATAACTAATCTTATTAACAATCGTTTACTCTTAAAGTTAAGATTATTTATTAAGTTTAAACTAGAGGATATTATAAAGTGTAAAAGCTCTTAGCTTTTAATTATAAGACGCGGAATTCGCGTTATAAAGGGGTCTCTTAAGAACTCGGATAGGGAGTTATTTAATTTAACCTTTTACGACGTTATTATTATAAAAGGATTTTATATTAATATTATCTCCGAAGCTCGTCTTTATAATAGCGGGCTTTAGTATTATAAAATAAATTATACTCTACGCTAAAAGGAGGAAAACGATCTTATAAGGGACTACTTAATTATATAATAGTTAATTTATAAGTAAAACCTTATATTCTTTAAATTTAACGAGCTTTTTAACTATTCGTTAAACTCCTATAAGATTCCTTTTAATATTATAAGTACTATAATATTTTTAACGCTTAAACGAAGTATTAATAAATTCTATAGATTATTACGAGAGTATAAGAGACTAAGAATAAATATAGAAATATATTAGTATTTACGCTTTGAATACTTAAGGTTAAATGCCTTAAGAAAGCTAATAAACTTAGCTAGGAATATTAGGATTACTAAGGTAGTAAAGAGAATTAAGTGTAAGTATTACGCTTTAACTTATGTATCTTAAGTAATCTTTAAACGTCTAATCGAGAGACGATTACTTATACTATTTTAAAGAGTTACTTAAGATCTCTTTAATTATCTAATTAGATTTAAGAATAACTCTTAGTTCCTTTTACTTAAAAATAAGTATAATAGATTACTCGTGGGTTATGCCCTTTAAAATAAGGAGTATAATATAGTCTTTAAATATATCAAGAGCTTTAAACGTTAAGTTCGTAGGCAGTTTAAACTCTTAATATATAAACTAAAATATAATTAAGAAAAGGCAGTTATTATTATCCGCGGATTCACAAGATATAAGAACTAAGTTAAGAAGCTCGGAATTGAACTCGAGCTTTTACTTACTTTAACTTATAAGTTAAATAACGGCGCCGAAAAGGCTAGCTAAGAAGTAATTAATAAGGAAATTAAAATAAGGCTCTTAATAAATCTCCCTATAAAACTAGTTATTAAATACGTACTAAGAGGCATTTATTTATATAATAAGAGCCTTAAACGCGTAAATAATTAGTAGTCGTTATTAAAAATACTAGATTAGTGGTTTTGTAACTACTTTTAATAATATAATTTAACGCTCGTTATAAAGCTTATTATAAATCTTAGACTAAATTAAAATAAGATTTACGTCTTTAGGTATAAAGTATATTTATTAATAATAAAACGAGCGAAAGGGCAAAAGAAAAGAGTATTTAAAGTAAATGCGCGTGTATATATTAAATACTTAGTAAGTTTTTATACTTTTAATATTTATTAGATTTAAGTGTTACGTCTCGACTAAATTATTATTACGTGTAACGTACGCTTTAATAAAGACTTGTTTTATAAGTTAAGTTAAGAAAAAGTAATAATTATAATTAAGAAAGCTTAGTCGATTTATAATCTTATTAAAGAAGATAAATTGGTCGTGGATTGGGCTGGGATCTTAAAAAACTTTATAAGTAATAAGACTATTAAAGAAGTAATAGCTATAGTTAAAAGCGCTTTAATATTACTTTCTAAGCTTATTAAGGGACTAACTATTACTATAAAAAGTTAAAACTTAAAGGTAAAAGATATTAAAAAACCAAGTATTATAACAGGACTTCTAACTCTTAAAGTTACTCTTATATTAAATAATACGCTAGTTAAAGTACTAATAAAGGGTAAGGAGTAAAGGTCGAGTGTATACGACTTAGCGCTTACGCTAAGTATAAAATAAGACTTAAAGGGATCGCGTCTAAGTGAAAATATATAACTTATAAATTAAGTGTCAAACGTATTATAAAACTAAGTTAAAGGTCCGTCTCGAGCTTTTAAACTCGAGATTTAAATACTATTATTTACTTTAAAAGCGGATTACTCGTGAGTAGAGTTACTATTACTAAAAAAAGTACTAAAGGAATTAACTAAAAACTTTAATTAAGTAACTTAAGAAGTTATAAATAAAAGTCTAAAGTAATTAACTTCTTAAGCGTAAGCTTTTAAAACCTCGGATTTATTATCGAAAGTAATAACGTGCTCTTAAATTAAAGCGTTAAGAGCTTAGTTAAACATATAAGAACAAACGAGAGTAATAACACATTCTTAAATAAAGGTTAAGGCCGCCACGGCTTAATTTAAAGCCTTAAGTGCTCGAGAAAAGCTAATAAGAAGTACAAGAAAAAAAGAGAAACTACGTAAAGGGAGTAAAAGTAATAAAGTATTTATAACACTTATTATTATCCTTAAAGAAACGCGCTCTTAAAAGGGCAATCTTAATCTCAGGGGTAACTTAAACCTTAAGGGTATAAACTCTAATAAATATACTTTAATTAAATATAATAATCTTTAATTTGAAATTAACTAGCTTTTTTATAAGCTTATACTTAATTAATATATATTTTAAGAAGATTAAGACGATTTTAGGGAATTAATTAAAATAGTATATTTAATAATTATAGTAGCGATATAAGTAAATCGCTTATTATTAAAAGGGAAGCTTTTACTTCCTAAAATTAAGGTCTAAGATCTTTTATTAAAGTTAAAGAGGTGGAGTGATCTTAAGAACTACTTAATAAGAAGGTAGTTTTTAAAAGACTATAAGTTAAAAATAAAGAATATAAATAAATATAAATACTAGTACTTATAAAAGTACGATTCGAGTATTATAGACACACTTATCTCGCTTATGTAAAGTCTTTAAGTATAAGCTAAATAAAAACGGATATATCTTAAGATATTACTCTCAAATAATAGTTCGGGGTAATCTTTAAAGTAAAGTAACGATTATATTAATATATATTAATATACTCTTTATAAAGTCTTTTAGAATCGCTATAGCGCTCGTAGCTTATTTTAATTTAAAAGTTAAGTGTTTCGACGTGATTAATGCCTTTATTAATGTCTTAAGAGATATAAACGGCGAAATAATATACTATTAATTTCTACTTAGTTTTTAATAGCTTAGCTAAGTATTAAGAGTTAATCGCGTACTTTACAGAATGCGTGATTCTTTTTACTTTTAATATAAGTATATAAATAAGACTTTGACTAATTTGGGGCTCTCTCTTTACTTAAAGGAGCCTTATATATTTATAAATCTTAAACATAAAATTTTAGTCCTCTTTTACGTAGACGACATTTAGGTACTTTATTACTAAGATAATCAAAAGCTCGAATAGGATCTTATTAAGTGTCTAAACTAGGCATATAATATATATAATCTTAGAAATATTAAATAATTCCTGGGAATCAAAGTATTATGTAATCGAAAGCGCAAAACAATCTCCTTAGTTTATAACTAATACTTTAAGAAGATTACTCGCAAATTTAAGTAAGTAAATAATAATTGTTTAACGACACCGCTGCTGTAAATCGATCTTATTAAGTATATAAGATAAGCTTTTAAGAAATACATTAAAGTATATTAAGAGAGAGTAAGTTCTGTTTTGTATATAGTAATTATTATAAAACCGGATATTATATATGTAATTGCCTTACTCTTATAATTCGTAATAAACCTTAGGCCTAAATACTTTACCGCAATATATTGGCTTATTTATTACTTGTTTAGTACGCGCTTCTTAGGTATTATTTATAGTAAGTATTATAATAGAGTAATTATTATTACTTCCGACGCCTTTTTTATTAATAATATAAAGACACGACGATTATCTTAAGGTTACGTAATCTTTTTATTTAATAGGCTAGTAATCTAGAAAGTATTAAGACAAGTAATAATTACTACTTTAATAATTAAAGTAGAATTACTTATACTAAAGTATATAAGTAAAGAAATTATAACTCTTTAATACTTCTTTAAAAATTTAACTCTTAATCTAAGTAAGACGTGGGAAATTTTATATAATAATTAATAAATTATTAAGCTCGTTATAAATAATACTAAAAGGATCGTAATAAAGCTACGCTATATTAATATTTATAATATATAGTTAAAGTAAAAGTATACTCGCGGATCTTTTAAAGTAATATATTTTTTTAACTATTAATATACTTACTAATAATCTCACGAAGAATTTGTCTCGTTAAAAATTCGAGCTTTTTAAAGCTCTCTTAAACTTTAATAATTATAAATCTCAAGTTAAGAAGCTTTAAATATATTTATTAAAAGTATATTAAGGAATCTTATATTATTTTTATTTATAAAAACTTTTTTACTTAATAAATTAAGTATCTTTATAGCTAAAACACTAGAAATCCACTTAATTCTACTTAAATCTTATAGTAAATCCGGCTAGACTTAGCTAAAGATCTTATAAATCTATAAAAAGACCCCCTTAACTAAAACTCTATAATAAAAACAAAAAGATCCCCGTAAACCTAGCTAAATCTTACTTAAACTTAAAGCTCTTTAGACTAAAGTATATTAGTTATATTTTTAAATATATTTACTATACTTATAAACTTTCTACGCTTTCTTATAACTCTACTAGCTTTAGTTTTAGCCTTATTATTTGAGTTATCCTTCTTATTATACTTAAGAGGAGGACGGCGCGAAGAAGAGGGAACGATCTTATTAATCTCCTCTTTAGAGCTCGAAGACTTATTTAAATAGTCGAGGAGGGTCTTAATAGTGACGCGATACTTTTTAATAGACTTAGAATAATTAACTTAATAATAGCTAATGAGGTATTAGAAAAGAATTCATATACTTTTTAATTATTAATATTAATAGCGCGGACTTATTTTTTATTATATTTTAAAAGATCGTTAATAACGGAAGAGTATAAGTGGCTACTAGTGTAATTAAAGTAGCGACTATTAGTTAAAGTATTGTTTATATAATAGTGGCCTTGATCTCCTTTATTATAAGCGGTAGCTTAGATATATAATAAATAAGAATTAGTAAATTCGCGGCCTATAATATTATTAGTATATACTTTAATACTTAATTAATAAAAGTAAGATTTAAATAAATAAAAAGAAATATATATTACGAGTTTTTTTTATTAATAAAGATCCCTTAGAACTCTTACAAGACTAACGAGGAGAAATAAAAATACTAGCGCGTTTGTGAGGTTAGAGATTAAGAACTTTATTTAATACTTTTTTAAGAGTTTTTAAAGTACTAGTAAAAACTTAAATAATTATCTTAAATAGCGTATAAGTAACGCGAATAAGAAGTAAAGACTTTAGTAAGGAGAGGCGAATAAAAGCACGACAAAAGCGGCGAAGGACAAGTAAGATATTATTATTAAAGTCGAATACGTTTATAAAATAAAGGGAATCGCCTAAAGAGACAATAAAATAAGAGGGTGTAAAAGGAGTAAAGGATGCACCGCTAGTAAGCTTATCCTTATTATTATTAATCTCACTAAAGACATCTTTAAGCTTATTATTATTGTTTTCTTAAATAAGAGATAGTAAGGCGGATGCTTTTATAATAATTATTTATTACTTAAAGAGTTAATTTAATACTCGAAAGTAAGGGGGTAAGAGATAAGAGTATAGAAATAAATAATCGAAGACAAAGAAATAAATACTTATAACTTAGAATCTTTAATAACGTTATTCTTATATAATTTCGCGCTTTATATTAAAGCTACTTTCCTCGCGGGCAATCTAGCGATTTATTTAATTAGTAAGAGCCTTAGAATATTCTTATAAACTCTTAGTAGTCTTAAAAAGAGTGGATTTATTAGGTATTTTAAAATGCTTGATAATAAATTTAATAATATAAAAAAAGAGAAAAGGAATAGAGGGGGAAATATAAAGGTATATATTAGCGTTAATAATACTAGAAAAGGGTTGTTATTAGTAAGAAAGAAGGGCAGTATTTATAATAGTAGGCAGAAGGCTCGCGATTACTAATCGCGCGTATAGTCTATTAATTAATATTACTTACTAGGTAAGTAGAAACCTCTACACTAACCTAACGTGGCTTAGCTAATTAGAGTATTAAGCGCCACTTCTTAACCTAACGCAATTACTAGCGACGTTTAATTAATTAATTAATACCTTAATCGCACTTGTCTTACTTTAGACTAGGCTATTTATCTTATAGTAAGATTTTAGCCTTATAATTTATAGATTATACTCTCTTTCTAAAAACTTTATTTTATATTTTTATATTTGTAATTTAAGATAAACATATAAATACTCTTATATTTATAGTACGCCTTATTTATATACTCTTATTTAATGTTTAAGATCTTAACACGGCGACTTATGTTATTATTTACTTTTTAAGGGGTGCGCGTTCATTAGCAAATAAGCTTCTGATTACGCGCTTAGCTACACATTATACTTTCTTTTATTATAACTCACTTAACGACTATATAATAGTCTTAGTTAGTCTTTTCTAAAGCCTTGTTTATTTGCCTAAAGTACGTATAAGGCATCTCCTAATCTCCTTAGTACGCCTCTTTAATACTAAGTTTAACGTCCTTATAACTATAGCTTGTTATAGGGGTGTGTCGCGTACTAGCGTAGTTCTTTAGTCTAGTATATACTTGCGTAAGTACTTTAAGTATATAAACTTAGTTTCTAGTTCCCCTCTTTAAGAGGACAACGCTTAATTTAATTAATCTTTGAACATACTTTCTAGAACCTCATCTAATCGTAGAATCTTTCAAACCCCTGAGCTAATGCTCTTCTTCTGCACGACAAGACCTTTATACTCGCTAGTAGTTCTAGGCAGTATATGTTAGTTTAATAATCGTTTAATAATCGTCACGTTCTACTCACATGCTCGCTTATCGAGCATTTAAGGAGAGCTCTATACGAGAGCTCTCCTTTCCTTGAATACACATTTTGCCACATAGGATTTTACCCCTTAAATGTGTCGATTCTTTACTAGAATACGTGGTACCACCCGAGTTCGACTGACATTAATTAATAGTTAATTAAATAAGACTATAGATTAACAAGGCTACTTAAAGAAATATCCTCGAAGTACTCCAAAGGCTCGCCTTCCTATACTTCGACAAGATATACTAAGGGAGATATACTCGGAATACTCCAAAGGCTCGCCTTCTCATATTCCGACGAATCTTTAAAAGCTTTTCGACCTCTTATTCGCTGTGTACTACCCTACAAAGTCGAATTACTATGTCCATCACACGAGCGAATATCTCGAAGTAATCCAAAGGAGTTCAGCCTTCTTATACTTCGAGTATTATATGTCGGTGCAGTACCGGTTCATGTACTACGCCGCATGTGTGAATATATTTTAATGCGAGTATAGCGACAAAGTAATAAATATATAGTTTAAAATTTGTATATATTTTAAGAGAGTACGAAGAGAGTTAGACTATATATTACGAAACCTTACTAAATCTTTATTAAAACTAGTCTAGCTAAGCTCTAACCCCTGACTTTAACTCGTACCCCCTTTTTTAGATCGAAGTATACTTATATAAGGACTTATAAACTAATATAAGTAAAACTTCTCTTAAAAAAACTATTTTTAATATATATAGAAGTAAATAACTAATAATATATAAGAAATAATAAATAAAATAATAAAGTATTTAATATCGTTTAATCCCGACCCGATAGTGTCTCGAAAGTGCCCCGAAAGGGGTCTAAATATAATAAGGCGTAGTAGCGAGGCTAAGCGAGAATTAATAATAATAAGAACCTTTAGTATTATATAATATAATAAATATATATATATATTACTTCCCTTAAAAGTTTAGAGTCTTCTTTAGCTAATATATATATAATTATTATACGTATACTACTTTTCTAATCTCTTAAATTCGTTTAATATAACTTAAAAACTAATATTTCTAAAAAGACTATATTAAATTAAATAAATAACTTAAAAGTAAATATACTCTTTAGAAATAATTTAGTAAAGAAATAATATATTAACTGAAATAGTACTTACACTAATACTTATAAGAGCGCTCGACCTCGCTTATTATAAATAGTATATTTAATACGCCTGCCTCCTTATAAAGAATTTATCTTATAAATATACTTTTAATAACTTTAAGAGTAAGAAATACGCGTACTATATAAAGAAGAAGTCTTAGTATAACTTAATAAGTACTCTTCTTTTCTTTTCTTATTCTAAATTATATTCGAATCACCGCTGAAAGTGCTTTAAATATATAATTACTAATATATAATAAATCTCTTAGTTTATAACCGAAGAGTACCTTTGTTTAATTACTGCCTTCGAGGCCAAAAATAAAGAAGTTATTATTATTACTATTAAATTAATCAATTTAGTATTATTAATCGTCGCTATTAGCGCGATAAAGACTACCAGGGAGTTATTATTAACGTTATTAAAGGAAACTCGCGTTATATACTAAGAAATCATTAGTTTAGCTAGCTTGTAAGTAGTAAGTTAACCCCCTTATTCCTTTTTAATATTAAGGCTCTTAAGTATTAATATTTTATATTATAAGAGATAGTATTAGTCTTAAACTAGCTTTTCACTATTACTTCCTTTACTACTATTAAGCGTAATAAGGAGGACGGCGGTAAGGACAATACTCTTACTAAGCGTCTTCGCCGAAGTCGCCGTTATAATATAGGGGAGGAAATGGGGGAAGAGGAAGAACCTCTCCTAAATATATATATATAAGGGATTCAGCCTTATTTTAAATTAACTTTATAGTAAGTCCTTTATAGCGGCACTTTCTTTATATTATTATATAAAAGTAGCCTCCTATAGTAAAACTAGTAGTTTGTCTTTATTAAAGTGTCGTCACAAGGCCGCCTATTAATACTTTAAATTAAAAGGTATTTAAAGCCAAATCGAGTATATTTTTAACTTCGCAAATTAATTAAATATAAAAATAATCGCAAGTAATAAATTAATAAATAAGAGTTATAAGGAAATACCAAAAAAATCAATAAGTATAAGAAACTTATCTATTACTAATTTAAGTTAACTCTAATTAACTATTAAACTTAACTCTCTATTTTAATAATAAAGATATTAGTATTAATAAAATCCCGAAGAGCCTTATTTAGAGTATTCTTCGTTATAGTATTAATAAGATTATTAGCGCTATTAATCTATCGGACCTTCGTTAGCTTTTTACGTTTATATAATTGACGAATAGCTATAATATTAATTATTAAGCGCTTTTCTTTTATTATACTAAGCTTAATAATATACTTATAAAGGGATAAAGAATTTATGTAAACAATAATAAGAAGACGCGAGATACTAAGCTTATTAGTTATTATATTAATAGTAGTATTAAGAGAAATCAATATATTAATACTAGTTATTATAGTATATAGTTCTAATATAAGTATTATATAAGTTACTCTCTTGTATTTTATTAAGCTAATATATATGATATTACTAGTTAAGGTAAATTATATATCCTTTATTATTTCGGCACTAATTATTAATACGAAACTTATTTATGAACTTAAGTCTTTAGTATTAATAAAATAACTATTTATAAAAACGTGGACCTTTATAAACTATAAGTTAATTAGTACGTATTAAAATATTTTCTTTAGGTTATTTATTTATTATTTAAGGCGTAAGTTTAATACTTTAACGTTGTCTTCTGTTAGATCTTAGTATTACACTATAATTAAGAGATTAAATATTACTTTCGGCTAATAAATAATAGTAAAGTAGGCTATACAAGCTCGTTACTCTTTATAGGCCTTCTTATAATCCTCTTTCCTTACGTTAACTAGCTTTAGCCTTACTCCTTAACTCTTTTGAGATATATAAAGGCTGTGTCTATCTATAAAAATAATATATTTATTAAACGTAATAGTTTTAGTAAGAAGTAGTACTTATATTAGCTTTATTAAAAAACCAGCCTTAGTAATCTTATTTTACTCTCTTATTAAGAAGTCCTTATTTCTTAGAATTAACGTATTATCTATTTATATCCTTATAATTCTAAAATTATAACTTTCTTTAATATTAATTAATAAGTATAAATTATATATTAATGTCTTTATTTATAAGTTCTTTATATAATATTTGTAGTATATATTAAGCTAATAGTTTCCGGACTTAAGTATGCCGTATAATAGTAGTATTATTATAAATATTTTAAGAGGGAAATCTCTTATAATTTCTTTTAGTAACTGTATAAAAATGTCCCGGAGAAGCCTTGTCTCTACTTAGACGTAAGCTTAAGTGATGTCCTTAATAGCTGAAAAAATAGAGAATGATGGTGTGAATGATGATTCTATTGAGGGGGCATTTCTAGGTCTATATAACTACTTTGAGTATTAAGCTCTCGCATTAGTTATTAGCTTTGTATCAAGTTACTAGCTTTGTATTAAAGGCTCGCATCGGTTATTAGCTTTGTATTAAGTTACTAGCTTTGTATTAAAGGCTCGCATCGGTTATTAGGCTCGCATATGGCTAGTATTCTTATAATAGCTAGATAAGATTCGGACTAGTTTCGGAGGCGATTTAAGTGTTTAATAGTAGCGGCTAAAAATATAAGTAACTATTAACTAAATCGTTAAATTATTAAAGACTAAATTAAATTCTCTCTCTTCCTTTTATTATTAAAGTATTAAATTATTAGTCTTAACTTCTTATATAAAGCTAACGTCTCCTTGCCTTTAATTTCGTTTATTATTTTTGACTTAAAGCTTCTTATTACCTTAAATTAAGATATTACGTAAGTTATTATATTATACGTTAAGCGTATTTAATTATTATAAGTAAATTAAAAACGGGATATTTACGTCTACGATTTAAAAGTCTATTTCTTTAGCCGGAGTATTAATTATAGTAACTCCTAGGGATAGCCGCGAACTAGCATTAAATATAATCCGGCTCTAGCTCGCCTAATTAGTATTAAACTTAATATCTTGAATTTATTATAATACTTATAATTAATTAATTCCTCTTGTGTTTTTATTAGATACTCTTATATTAATTAATAGACCTTAAAAGAATCTATTTATTTATTATATTATATAGGCCTCGCTTAAAGTAAGTCTCTTGATTTTACTTTTTAAGATATAAATAGCCTTCCTCTCCTTAAGTTACCTTATAACTTCTCATATATTATATTATTATGCTTCACTTATTATAAATATAGTCGTGAAGTTTATAATACTATTATTATTATTATTATTATTATTATTAAAACTCTCTAAAGAATCGTTAATATTTATTAAAGTATTTAAATTTATATCTTAGTAGTTTCTTAAATAATATCTAAATATAATCTAGTTTTAGTCCGAATTAAAGTCAATCCCCTTAATATAAGTTAAGTAACTCTTAAAGGTCTTATTTATAGTTTTTACTTCTTTAGCCTTATATGCCGCGAAGTATCTTGCCTTAGACACTACTTACTCTTTGTTAAAGTAGTAATTATTATAGTAATCTATTTTCTTATAAATAATATAGCTTATATAACTTAATATAAGTTAAAATTTATCTCTGCGCTTATTCTTACTTAAAAAGTTTATTTTATAGTTAAAGTAATAAGTCGCCTTATTTACAATATAAAATTAGTAGCGATTTATATAAGATCTAAAGTAGTTGCTTACCCTCGATCCCGAGTTATAAGTTACCTTAATACTAATAGCGGAGCAAAGACTATTTATTAATATAAGGAAAGTAAAGGGTACTTAAAATAAGGCTATCTTAAAGAGGGGGTTCCTTATTACTTTTTATATAAGCTTATTATAGAGTGTCTTATTATTTTATATATTGTCGTCCTTTAGGCTAAGTTAAATACTTTATAATTCCTTAGCAAAGTTCTTTAATTAAGTTAATACTAGTTTTCTTATTTAATAAGGCTTATCTTAAAATAATAAAAAAGTTAGACTAAACTATTAATTAAAGAACTTATTAACTCTCTCCTTTATCTTAAAGTACTCGCGAGTCGTCTTAATAAGCTTATTAAATGAGTCCCCTTTATTCTAAAAGTACTAGTAATAATACGAATTAATTTTATCTTATAATATCGACGGAAAAGCTCAGTTTTAGACCTTAGTCTTAATTAATACTCTCTAATATAAGTCGGCGAAGATATAGAGCTTCTTATTTAAGTAGTCCTTGTCCTCATTATATTAGAGATCCTTAATATATATTTTAGTAAGGTTTATTACCGATTTTACTTAATCTAAGGTTAATGAATTTATAATATACTATAATAGCCGAATCGGCTCTGTATATAGTCCGGTAGTCCTAGGAACCTTAAATAGTAGTAATGACCTGTCCCGAGTGTTACGGCTGGCAAGAGGTTAACACGGCGAATTAACTCTAGCTTTATATTTGGACCTAAGGCTACGCTCAGAATCGAGAAGAAAAGATAAGGAGGAAAGGAGAGCTCTTTATAAGGGAGGGCTCAAGTATATATATATAAAGGACCCTCTTAATAGGGCCTAGCGTAGTTAAGTGCCATTCACGTTAATATGTCGTAGGCTCGCTACTTAATCTTCCTTATTAGGCTTAGCGCCGTCGTATAGTTAGCGATACTACAAGCCAATATTAATTAGAATATAAAGCGTATCATAGGTCGTAACATTACCCCCCTCTCTTAAAAAACTGTGTCCGCGTAGTTGTAACTATAATTATATTATTTTCTAAGTTGTTATAGTCGTTAACACCGGCGTTATAAGCCTCTAGCCATTTTAGGAAAGCTCTTAGCGGGCCTTTAGTATTAGGATGCTTGAGGTGGAACCGTTTAATTATATATAGAGCCGTTATAGTATCTGAGTATAAATACTACTCTAGGTCTTTGTCGGCGCCTAGCTACTTAATGTAATAGAATAGCTTGTTTCGTATAACCTTAAAGCCAAGGATGCCTTTAATTTCCTACTCATCTTGCTTAGGCAATAGCTAGATAAGTATTAGTGTAACTCTGGCTTGTCCCGGCAGGGGGTTGTCGACGTACTTGCGAAGCGAGTGCAAGTGGAAGACGGGGTGAATTGACTAGTCCTCTGGGGTCAGGTCTCTATTCATCGATGCGAGTTCGACGCTTAGCTGGTCTAGGGCCTCTCGCCGGCGACGAGTCAGTTCTTAGTCAATCTCAAGCACTGATGTCACGAAGGTTTGCACCTTATTCTTCTTAGCCCTCCTAGGTCGGAAGTACGTCGTAAATATCGCTACTACTAATATAAGGAAGATTTTCGTAATAAGCGCCTTTGTTTAGTAATTCGCTAAAGAAGCTCCGCGGGCTTTCTTATCTTTAAGTAGTAATCTCGGGACACGGGATGTCGAGGGGTTTAATTAGTCCTTTATAACCTGTAGGCGCTTTTTAACTTCTCTAGTAAAGCTTAAGGGTCGAGTTAGTGAGACGCTAGTAGTAAGGCGTATAAAGACTTTTGTCTTAGGGAAGTCGTCGAGTACCGCAAGCTTAGCCTGTCTCCGGCGGCGGTTATTTATGTCTATAAAAGTTGTGACGACTGTCGCTGCCCAGAGCCTCATTTCCACTAGCTCCACTTAGTACTGCCCGATCGGGACGTACTAAGATTACTATAGTGCTAAGTATATTAACCTCTTATATATAAACTTATTCTTTCCTTACCTTCTTTCCTTTATAATTATAGATTCTAAATTAATACTTAGTATTATTATATATCTTATATTAATATATAAGGCGTTAATTACACGTAATTACCGTCTTTTTAAAGTAAGCGTTATATTATTTATAACTCTTTTCTTTACGTTTAAAAAGATAGTAAATATCCCTTGCCCCTTAATTCTCTTATAAGTAGTTACGACTTAAAAGCTTAAATATAAGAAAGGCTTATATTAAGCCTTATAACTTAATAAATAGTAGTATTAAAACCCTTACTAATAACGAAGTTAATATTTACTTCGCTATTATTACTTTTATTCTCCTCTCTAACTTTTACTTTTACACGACAAAGTCGAAACCCTCTTTTCACTAGACTTCTCCTTTTAACTCGCTAAGTTAAGCCGAAAGTCGTCTCTCTTTTAATAAAGCGACTTACTATAAACGACGCTAATATGTCGTCTACTTCTTTTTCTACCCCCTTACTTAACTCTCCTAATACTAATACTCTTATAGTTAATACTTTTATTAATATATTAAGGAATAATATAAAGCTTACAAGGACATATATAAAAGAGACACTATAAGAAAGCCGACTTTGTATTTTAAAAGAGTAACTCGCGGAGAGTCATATAAAGAACTAGTAATTAAAACTATTATTTTAATAACAATAACTTATAACTAATAAGCCTTTACTACGTAAATCCGCCCTAAAATCTATAACTTTCTAAAAAGGGGACATACTCTTTTATCCCTTAATTAAGAAAACTCTTGCCCTCGAGCTAGACAAAGGTAAAGGTAAGGCATAAAGTACTCTTAACTCTAGTAGACTATTAAACAACAATAGTAAGGACGGCTACTAACCTCTTCGTATCTTATATTGTCGTTCCCCCTCTCTCTTTAAGATATCCTAGATGTTTACGGCCTCACGAATCGAGAAGATCCTTAATTTAAACAATAAGCTTTTAGACAGTATTAACTATAATTTATATTTATAAAAAGTCTAAGTCTAAAACGCCTTACGCTAGTACAATAAATACTTCGTCAACAACGACTACTAAAAGGACTAGTTACTTATATAAACGAAAAGAATAACTCGTACGTTCCTAGAACCTTTCTTTTTATTCTTAATACTTAATAATAACGGAAACTTAGTAAATGCGCTTGACTTAGTTAACTAAGTAATTAAATTCTTAATTAACCCTTATAAGTAATAAATAACGCGTAACTTTTACTTCGCGTTAAAAATAAAAGCTATAAAATAAACTTTTTAAGACTTTTATTAATAATTTAAGATTCTTACTAACTAAGGCGGCGTAATTAATAAGTTAATACTTAAAATAGACTTATAAGACAAGCTCTTATCCCGCTTACGCAAGTAACTATTTTATAAGTATTAGAGAGCTAAAACCTTAAAAGAATATATAAAAGTAGTTTAAGTTAAAGATTAAAGATAAATTATAAAGAGTACTATTTACGTTAGTCACTTTAGCCCCTTAATAATAAGTATAAATTTCCGCCCCCGGTCTTAAGTTAATATCTCTTTAAGGACTACAAGAAAATTACTTTAAACTTTTACTACTTTTTTATCTTAGTAACGAGAGACTAATTAACCCTTAAGTTAATAAATCTCTATACGAGCCGATATACCTCGTACTTAAACACTAGCGAATACCCCTTAGTATTTCGCCTAAAGACCCCTTAATTATAGTTATGCCTCTTATATTAACGAAGTAAAAGTAGGCGCTAACGACAGTAGTCTTATATTTAATAGCTAAGCTATAAACGACGATGACTTACTAGTAAAGGAACTTACTTTATAAGTAAAAGACTTAGCTTAAGAAAAAGCTCCTTCTTAAGCATAATACGAGGTATACGACATCTTGACTTTATAAAGCTTTTTAGTAGACTAGTACTTACTATTTATATTACTCTCTTTAAGAACGGACTTACGTATAAGTTACTTATATTTCTTAATTCCAGAGTTAATAGTTATTATTTTATTAATTACTCTCTTTTAAAGTCTCTTTCTTTTTTTAAAAAAAACCTTTAATTTACTTATTACTTTACTTGTCCTTATTAAAGGATTTAATAGTTAAACTAGCCGAACTATTAATTATTATATTATATTAAATTTAATAATTAATAAGCGTTTATAGTTATTTACTCCCTACTTAATTACTTACTTAAGAAACTATAAAGTAATTATTAAAAGATTATAACTAAAGTATTACGAAGTACTCTTAAATGCCGCTAAACGACGGCTTATTTAGCCGTTAGATTACCTTTTAATAGTAAGTTATAATAAATTAGTTAAGGTCTAAGACTTATAAGTATATAAGATTCACTAACGCCACTAATACGACGCCGAGTATAAAGACACTAAGTTACGTGAATTTTAAAGCCGCCGTAATCCTTAATTTCCTAAGTCGACTTTAATAATTAATTCACTACCTTTAAACCTTATACTAAGTATAAATATAATAGACACTATAAGGTATATCCCTACCGCTCTCCCTCGATATTACTAAGTTATATAAGACAAACGTGTGTCTTACTTTATTAATAATCCCGATTTTATAATATATACTAATACCGTAATATATTTTATTTTACGATTAAATTAAAAAGGCGAAATATACGTTAATAGCTCCTTTACTTCCTTAATAACCCTAAAACTTATTATTATTAACTCCTCGACTATTATTAAGTCTAAAAAACTAGTAATTATATTAATAAAAAATTAAACTTAATATCTCGCGTAATATAGTCGAATTATATTAAATACTAAAAATGTTAATTCTATAGAAATATAGTTGTCGAGCTTACACTTATAGTTAATCTCTAACTATAGAACTATTATAAGTCGTAAAAAGAAAGATTAAGGAAATCTATTATATTTATATTAAAAGTGTAAAGTTAAGAATTTATACCCCCCTAGAATCGAGCCTACGGCGCTAGTAAAGGAAATTTACCCCCTTATCTATTTAATACTTAATACTTTGTTTACTTCTTCTTTCTTTCTTATTTTAAATATAAAGCCCCTTATGTATCCTTTACTTTCTTTTTTTATTATACCTTTTAATAAATACTTCGTTTCGAAATATATAGTAGCCTTTAAAAGTAGCCGCGCCACTATATTAATTAAAGAAGTTACGCTAATAATAAATTTTATATTAATCTCTAAAAGTCAGAAATACTTAGATCCGCGCCTTTTAAATATATAATATCGCCCTTAATTAACCTCTAATATTAATACTACTATTAAACTTACTTCTGTTATTAATTCTTTATATACTATAAAGCTTTTATATTAATAAGTGCGACATATAATAAAGCTTAAAAAGCGCGTGTACTTTATTACTAACGGTCCTCTACTTTAACTAAAGAGTATATTAAATAATTAGCCTAGTTAATATATATAACTGTCCCTACGACTAAATAATATATATATCTTAATTAAACTAGCCTAAGTGGAAGTTATTAAGTTAGAGAATAAAACCGCCGAGCTTTTATACCCCTAAGACTAGACTAACTCCCCCTAATTCGCTCCTTTCACGTATAAAACACATATTAAGGACTACGTTAATTTACTTTAGAAGATATAAATATAGCTTTCTCTTATATATAACTCGACTATAAAAGCTCCTCCTTCTTTAACTTCTTTTCTTTAATTACGAAATAAGTTATTAATTATAAAGCGACGTAAGAAAGCTCGTTAGCGTTTAATTATTAAAATCTTCTTAATTAACGTTATAGTGTTTTATATATTAATAAAACGGAAGTCTAGAAATAAGATATTCGTAATAACTTTTTAAGAAATTAATACCTTAATTAATTAAAGAAGTCGAGAGCGAGAGAAAGCCGCTATTATATTAGTCTTAACTATTGAACTTACTTACTGTCACTAGTTAATTATATAGTTTACACTCTCTATTTAAGAACTAGACGCTAAACTAATAGTTCCCTTAAAGTACACTAATTAGACTTACGTATTTTTTAAAACAAAAAGTAATATTCTCCCCCCTTATTATTTATATAATTATAAAATTAAATTAAAAAGAGAGGGTAAGAAAGTACTTAAGTATTCGCTATTATATAAGATATTAACTAAAGAACTTAAGGCTATTAAAGAATATATTATAAATAACTTAGACAAAGGATTTATTAAGTTATCTTAAGTACTATTTACTGCCTTTATTCTCTTTATTAAGAAGTTAAATAGCTTCTTACAGTTATATATTAATTTCTAAGTACTAAATTCCCTTACTCAGAAGGACTAATACCCCCTACTTCTAATTAATAAGACCTTAGCTCGTATAGTTAACGCTTATATCTTTATTAAATTAAACATTCGTTAAGCTTTTTATTAAATTTAAATAGACTTAATATTAAAAGAGTATATTACCTTTTATATAAGGTACGGCGTATATAAGTGTAAAGTTCTCTTATTTAGCCTAACTAATAGCCTTATTACTTATTAGCGCTATATAAATAATATTCTCTTCGATTACCTTAATAATTTTTATATAGTGTACTTAGATAATATTTTTATATACTTTAAAGATCTCTTATAATACTAGCTTTACGTTAAAAAAGTACTTTAACGCCTTAATAACGCTAGGTTATAGGCTGACTTAAAAAAGTATAAGTTTAAAGTAATATAAATTAAGTACTTAAGATTTATTATATTAACTTTTAGCTTAAAAGTTAATCTCGAGAAAGTCTTTATTATTTATAAGTAAACTTACTTTAACTCTATTAAAGGTATATAGTCCTTCCTTAGTTTTTATAACTTTTATTAGAGATTTATTTATAATTATAATATTATAATAAAACTTATTATTTAATTAATTAAAAATAACGTTTTCTTTTACTTTATTATAAAGTGCGAAGATACTTTTAACTTCTTAAAATATATTCTTACGTTTATATTTCTCTTAAGATATTATTAACAAGATTTGCTTTACTTCTTAAAAATAAATATTAGTAATAGTATTATAATAAGAGTCCTTTCTTAATAACACGACAATAACTAATTCCTTATTACTTTCTTTTTAAGGATTATATTACTTATTAAGTTTAATTACGTAATATATAATAAAGATATACTAGTTATTATTAGATCATTTAGGCATTAACTTATTAAGTTAGTAAGAGCCCTTTATTAAGTTTATATTATAATAAATTATAAGGCCTTAAAATACTTTATGCCTTTTAAGTAATTAAATATTAAATAAGTATAATAAGTAGAGCTTTTAGTAGACTATAATTTCATAATTACGTATTGCCTTAAAATCTATAACCTCTTAATAAACGTACTTTCCTGTAAGTTAAATAAGTTAAATTAATAGAATTTTATAAAGAAGACTTAACGCCTTTAATAACTCTTACGTTAAGACTAAGTTAACCCCCGCTTATTATTTATAAAGTTACGGCCACTTAATAATACTAACGCGCTAGTGGCTAATATTAAGCTTATTACCTTTATATTAATATTCTCTGTCGTATAATAAATCTTAGAGGTTAATCGCATTACTCTTTCCTTATAGGCTCTATATAAGTAAGCTATATTAGACTCTTTAAGTAAACTTAGCCTAGAAGGCGACCTCTTGCTCCACGATAGCCGCCTCTTAGTCCCTGACGTCGATTACCTTTAAACCCTCTTTATATAAGAGGTTTATAATTAAGTCATTATAGTATACCTTAATATTAAGAAGACGATTTAAATACTTTCTTCTTAGTATTAGTAGTATAGAATTACGTTAATAGTCTAGTAATACTGCCGTAACTATTATACTTACTAACGAATTTAAGTCCCCTGGGATAAAAAGCCCGGATTCTTTTATCCTCTCTTTGTCTTATCTTAGCTATAGGAATATATTATAGTAGACTACTATTCTTTATTAAAGACAAGCACAGATTTAATAATATTCTTGTCTTTATTAATAGATTTAGTAAATAAGTTATTAGTATCCCTTATTAGAAGATAATAGATACTTAGAAGTTAACTACTATATATATTTATTATATATATTATTACTTTGGCGCTCCTTTGACTATTACTTTTAATAGAAGTCCCTAATTTGTCTTTAGGTTTTGGACCGCTCTTAGTAAGATCCTCGGAACTAAGAGACAACTATTTATTACTAATTACTTATAAATAAATAGCTAGACTAAAGTATATAAATGATACTTATAAAGACGACTTAGACTCTTTGTTACGTATTATTAAGACAATTAATTAAAGTACTTTCTTATTATAGACTATATTTAAATATCTATCCCCCACGATTCTCTAGGGGGGCTCTCTTTATTTGAGGTAGTCTATAAATATATATTACACACAAATTAAGACTAGAAAATTAACTTATTAGACTTAGCGACTTCCGCTAACAAGTTAAACACTTAATAAGCTATTAATTACGCTTAACGTTATAAGAAAGTATAAGAAATAACTTAGTCGAACTTCACTATGGCTTAAGCTAAGATAATTAAGTCTTATAACGCCTTTTGCCGCGATATTGACTTTAATAAAAATAACCTAATTTAACTCGACATACGTTATTTTAAGACACTCCGTCTATTTAAGAAGTTAAATATACTAACTAATAGACTATTTAAGGTGCTCGAGAAAGTAAAACACTCGTACTACTTAAAACTACTAGGGAGTATAAAGGTTTATAACGTCTTTCTAGCTAGTAAGTTACGTCGAGACTTTAATAATCTCTTATTAGGCTAAGTATAAGATACCCCCCCGCCGATTAATATTATAAGCGACGACGAGTAAGAACTAAAAGAGGTATTTGCCTATTATAAGAAGGGTAAGACTTTATCTTACTATATTACTTGGCTTAATTAAGACGTTAATTTAGACTAATATAACGCTTTTAACCTTAAGTATATACTATATAAAGTCAGGGATTTTTACTTAAGTCACCTTAAGTAAGTAAGACCCCTTATTAAATTACTTAAATAAATTAAAGTATAAGAAGATAGCGTAAACGACTACGACGACTTTAATAGCGATAAAGAGATAGACTAACGCTCGAGGACGAGCTTTTTCTAGAGGGGGGGGGGGGGGGGGGGGGGGTAGTGTGACGACTGTCGTTACTTAAGAGCCTTATTTCCACCGGCTCCACTTAGTATTGCCTAATCGGGACGTACTGAGATTACTATAGTGCTAAGTATATTAACCTCTTATATATAAACTTCTTTTTTTCCTTACCTTCTTTCCTCTATAGTTATAGATTCTAAGTTAAAGCTTAGTATTATTATATATCTAATGTTAATATATGAGGCGTCAGTTACACGTGATTACCGTCTTTCTAGGGCAAGCGTCACAGATACTAACCGACGGAGCTAGTACGCCGCGTACTAGTCAGAACCCAGCAACGTTATATAATCCTTAAGTATTTTAACACCTCCTTTATAACTCTTTATTTATTTAAAAATCAAGGAAGTAAAAAGCTTATCACGCTATATAATATAATCTTTATAGTAATTCTTCTTAAATTAAAGGAGGTAAAGAAGATTTTAATACTAGACTTTAGTTTAAGTACTTTAAAAATAAAGCTACTTTAAGTTTATTAGAAAAATACTCTTAAGGAACTAAGGTCTTAAAAGGATTTAGTAAATTATTAATTCGGAGAGTAGTTTAAGGCCGACGTTAAGCTTAAAATTAAAAACCTAAAATCCCGAGACTATTAAAGAGGTATAAAAGAATCTAAAGCCAATTTAATAAAGCTTATACTATTATTATAAGTTTTTACTTATAAAGAGGCTCTAGATAGTTATATTTCTTAATGCCGATTAAGGCTAGTTATACGAGGCGATTTCTAAGATAAGGCTATAATACTCTTAATATACGCCGTAATCCTCGTATTAAAAAGCTTTTAATTAGTTATAGCTCTAACCGCGCATTTTAACTTAGAAATACGGCAATTCAACGTTATTAACGTATTTATTAATATAGTTTAAACTAAAGATTCGCCACTAGTCTTATATTAGTTACTAAATAATTACCGCTTTTATAACTTATACGTCGAGGTTGATCGAGCACTATACGGCATAAGAGACTCTTCTTCCTTATAATATAAGGAGTTTACTAAGACTCTTATATAACTCTATTTAATTGTAAATAAGGAAGAATCTTATATATTTTTAAATTAAAAGAGAAAGATATTTATATTATTATATATAAATAATATTTTAGTTCTTTATTATAAAGACGATCACACCTTAACTAAAGTTATAATTACTAGAATTTATTAAGTATATGAACTTCGTGAAATATAAATAATAAATTAGTTCTTTAGAGTTAAGATTATTAAGAATCGAGCACAAGGAATAATCTCTTTTATTTATAAGAATACTAGCCATATGCGAGCCTAATAACCGATGCGAGCCTTTGATACAAAGCTAATAACTTGATACAAAGCTAGTAACCTGATACAAAGCTAATAACCGATACGAGCCTCTAATACAAAGCTAGTAACTTGATACAAAGCTAATAACCGATGCGAGAGCTTGGTACTCAAAGTAGTTATATAGACTTAGAAATGCCCCCTCAATAGAATCATCATTCACACTATCATTCTCTATTTCACAGGTTATGAGCCTCCGACAGCACCTCCTCTTATTTTACCTCAATTCAATAGATTAAGAGCTTGCTCTTTACTTAAATCATTCTCATACACTTCGTTGTAACCTCATTTTGTTTGTGTTTGAGTTTTATCGACTAGCTCGACAAGAACTCTTCTCGTATACACTATACCTTCTGGACCCTCAAAATACTCCATAAACTCTATACCTACGGCTTCATACCTCATACCTACGGCTCCATACCTCCATACCTTTATACCTCCATACCTCCATACCTCATACCTACGGCTCCATACCTCCATACCTCCATACCTCATACCTACGGTTCTATACCTCCATACCTACGCCATACCTCCGGCATATCTCCGGCATACCTCCATACCTCTGATTTATTAGCTGGTCTAATAAAAGGATTTTTCACTCAAATACAACACTTGAAAATTTCTTAACTAATAACAGGTATTTTACCCTATAACTTGGAATATATATAATTCACGTGATTAATAACTAATATAAAAAACTTAGACTTTCTTAAATAACCTAAACCTTCGGAAATACCAAGTTAAGTCAATATCTTCAAAAAAACTCTTTGAAAAATAACTAATAAAATAAATAGAATAAGTTCTGATAAGATCACTATAGCTAAGCTTACGGGCTCGGCTAATTACCTTATTTAGGCACTTCGCATAACGGCCTTCTTAACTAAAGAAGCGCTAAACGCTATAATAACGTCTAATAAAGTAAGTGATGAAATAAATAGTAAAGCTCTCTTTAATATCTAATTACTTATTAAGGATAGTCCTCTTCTATAAATACAACACATAACACGTGCTTTTGAAGCTTAGTAATCGCTTAAAAACTTTTATTCGCCTAAAGGGTTTAGCTCGGAATTTTTATTCGCCGAGAATTCTTTAATACTTAGTTAATTAAGTATAATTTAATAGAAGAATACTTCAATAAGGTAAAACAGCTAAACGATTAGCTAAAGCTAAAAACCTTGAATTACTTAACAAGTAATAATAACTTAAGTTCTTAATAACTCAACTAATAACTATAATAGATTGATTTCTAATATAATATAGTCTTTAAGAATTAATATTAATTCTTATACCCTTGAGTCGTTATTCTCTAATTTATTAAACAAATCAAAACGTCAAGAATTAAATAATACTAATATAGATTAGGCCTTAATAACTTCTAGTAGTTATAAAGGTAAAAAACCTTATAAAGTCACTAAGAATAGCCCTTAAAGTAAGAAGTATTATACTAATTATAAATAATACTTTCATGTGACTTCTAACTGCGCCTTCTTATTTCTTAATAAGGCCCCTAAGGGGTAGAAAACGGCTAAAGACTAATAAATCACCTAATATTACTAAGAAATCGGCTCGGGATAAGCGGGAGGAGAATATTAATATTTTATATAGTAATAGTAATATTTTAGAAAATATTAGGGATTTTAATATTGATTTCCTTATAGAAGATATACAAGTATTTATAATTATACCCTCTATAAAGAACATAACTAATAATACAAATATAGGCTCTAACTTTGTAAATAATTAAGAATTAAGGGTAAATAGTCAAGAATTAAATAATTAATTAAATATTTTTGTTTTAAATACTACTATAATAAAACATATATATTATAATATATTATATTTCTATGAATTTAAAACCTGTAATAAACTAGTTAGTTAAGGAAAAGCTAAACAAATAAATATAAAAGAATACAAAGATATCTTAATAAAGTCAATAATTAATAATAAAATATACAAACTTAAAGATTATCTTTATATGCCTGAATTAAGTATTAACTTAATATCTTAAAGTCAATTAAGTAATCAATATTATAGCATTTTTAATAGCTCTTTTGCTTATATTAAAAATAATATAATAAATAAAGTAATAATTAAAGGCAATAAATCTAAAGGATTATATACACTAAAAATTATATTATATAAAACTAGTAATCCAATAACTAATACTAGTATTTTGAGTACAATTGAAAATAAACCTATAAGTATTAATAAAATGGATTTACATGTAAAATTAGGTCATATTAGCTTAATATACTTAAATAAAATAATAAATACTTATAAATATAATAATATCATATCTAATTTAATAATAAATAATTAAATATTAAACTATAAGACTTGCCTTAAAGGAAAATTTATTAATAAAATCAATAAAATAACTAGTAATAAAATCTTTGACTTGTTACAAAAGGTAGCTAGTGACTTATACGGTCTTATTATACTTATAACTTATAATAAATATAAATATATTATAACCTTCTTAGAATTTAAGACTAAATATCTTGAAATAAAATTACTAAGAAATAAATATAAAGTATTTAATACTTTTATTAAATATAAAAATAAAAATGAAAATAATAATAATAATAATAAACGTATAAATATTTTTACAACTAATAATAGTAGGGAATATATTAATAATAAATTTAAAGAATATCTCATAAATCATAAAATAACTCATTAATTAGCCCTTATATATACAAAAGAACCAAATAGTATAATAAAACGTATAAACCGCACTATATTAAATAAAGTTAGGTGTTTATTAGCTTTTATTAATTTACCTAATTATTTATAGGGGGAAGCTATAATCACGGCTATATACTTATATAATAGAACTCCGCATTCGGCAATAAATTATAAAACCCCTTATAAACTAAGATATAATAAAATACTAGATATTACTTATATTAAAACCTTTGGATCTATATACTTTTATAAAAATAAAAATAATTATATAACTAAACTAAAACTAAAAGTAAATAAAGTAATATTAATTAGATTTAATTATCCTTTATATAAAGTCCTAAATATAATGAGGATAATACTAATAATATAAGAATTATAAGAGGTAATAATACTAATAATAATATAAGAATTATAAGAAGGAAGAAGAATAATAATCATAATAATATTCACTTAGACAGATTAGGCCGCCAAAGAACAACTTTTCCTTAAGTTATAATAAATAACTCTCTAAATATAGCTCTAATAAATAACTCTATAGAAAATAAAGAAGACTTAATCTTTATAAGTAATATTAATAATGAACCTAATATATATAAACAAGCTATAAATAGTTTTAATAAAGATAATTAATTAAAATCTATGAAATTAGAAATAAATAAGTTAGAGCTATAAAATACGTAGAACTTAATAAAACCTATTTAAGAGGTAGATGGGTTTATAGAATAAAAACAGACTTAAATAATAAAATCATAAAATATAAATCAAGATAAATTGTAAAAGGCTTTAATTAAGTATTAGGCCAGAATCTTATAAGCTAATATTTATATTAGCTATAGCAAATAAATAGAAAATACATTAATATAACGTTAAAAATGCTTTTATATATATTAAAATAGATACTAAAATATATATAAAACAACTAATAGGTCGAGAACAATATTATAATAAAAATAATAACACATATGAGTTAATAAAAACCTCTAATAATAATAATAACTCAAAATTATATTATAATCTTAGTAAAGCTTTATATAGCCTTAAGTAATCACCTAGACTATAGTATAAACACTTATTTAAGGCCTTAAATAAATAAGGGTTTAAAGCTCTACTATATAATGAAGCTATATTTATATATAATAAAGCTATATTTATATATAATAAATTAAAAATAATTATAATTTACTATATAGACAACTTAATATTCACAGGATTAAATAATAATATAATAAAGGATATAGTTAAAGAATTAACTAAAACTATAAAGATAAAATATATAAGTGAAGTATATTAACTCCTTGGCATAGAAATAAAACTAGATTATAAAAATCAATTAGTATATATAAATTAAAATAAATATCTTCAAACGTTATTAGAACGTTTTAATAAAGGTAATTTAAATCTTATAATTACACTAGTAGAAGCAGGAATTAGATTAAATAAAGTAATTAGTTTAGCTAATAAAGAAGATCTATAATTATATTAATAATAAGTAGGCTCTTTAATATATCTAGTAGCTAAGACAAGACTTAATATAGTATATATTATTAATAGATACGCCAGATATATGTCTAACCCTGATTTAAGCCATTTTAGGGCTCTAGACCGCATTTGGAAATACTTAAATAAATACCCTAAATTAAGAATATACTATATTTGTAATAAAACATTCCTAGAATTATTAGGCTATATAGACGTCGATTAAGGGGGAGATATTAGCTCCTAAAAAAGTATTAGTGACTTTTTGTTTTTAGTAAATAACTGTATTATAAGTTAGCTTAGTATACTTTAAAAAATAGTAGCTTTATTAAATTATGAAGCTAAATATATAGCTTTTAAAGAAGTAATAAAAGAAGTATTATACTTATATAATTTAATAAACTATTTTAATAAATTTCTAAATAATAAAGAAACTCTTATACTAAAGCTATTAACTAATAGTAAATTAGCTCTTAAATTAACTAATAATCCCGAATTTCATAAAAGAAGTAAATATATTAATATAACTTATTATTTTATACGGAATTTAATAAACGAAAATAAACTAAATCTATTATATGTAAATACTATAGTTCAATTAGTAAATAGTTTTATAAAGGTTTTAGATAATAATAAACAATTAGCTTTTATAACTACTTTAAATCTAAAAACCACTTAAATAAAAGATAAGATATAAATAAATAAATTATAATATATCTTATAAGGGGCTATAAGAATACTAGCTATATGCGAGCTTAATAACCGATGCGAGCCTTTGATACAAAGCTAGTAACCTGATACAAAGCTAGTAACCTGATACAAAGCTAGTAACCTGATACAAAGCTAGTAACCTGATACAAAGCTAGTAACTTGATACAAAGCTAATAACCGATACGAGCCTCTGATACAAAGCTAGTAACTTGATATAAAGCTAATAACCGATGCGAGAGCTTGGTACTCAAAGTAGTTATATAGACCTAGAAATGCCCCCTCAATAGAATCATCATTTACACCATCATTCTCTATTTCCCATTATTTATAATATATATATTAAGAAAATCGCTAATAAATTTAGTTTAACGATATCTTTACTGAGGAGTATATTACTCCTAAGAATTAAACTTATTAAATACAAAGGCATTACTCCTTTTAGTTAAGTAAAGGAGTATTAAGAAAAGGTCAGATTAGTGCTTTATTTAGTAATTATTATAAGACTTAATATTATATATATAACTTCGCGATTATTTTACTTCTTAATAAATCTAAGCGAAAAGTATATTAAGGCTATAAATTAAACTATTAAATATCTTTAAGGCACTTAACACTTAACTATTTAGTACTTAATAAAACAACAGGAAATTCAGCTATTTATTACCTTAGATACCTCTTTTACTAATAATGCCAAAACTTAACGATTATCTTAAGGCTTTACTACTGCTCTTTTCAGAGGTATTTTTAACTAAAAAGCTAATTTATAAGCCGCAGTTACTACTTTAATTACTAAAGTAGAATTACTAAGAGTCGAGAAAACTACTAAGGCAATAATAACACTTAAAAGGCTATATACAAAGATTTTTCTTAACTTAAAGAGGTCTAGAAAATCTATTATAATAATAAGCAAATAATTTAACTAATTATAAGCGAAGGCAAGCGAATTATAATAAAGTTACGCCACGTTAATATTCAAAATATATACCTTCGTTGATAGTACTTTAAAGGTACTTTTAAAATCACTAATTTATTTATAATAGAAATGTTAGCTAATAGACTTATAAAGAATCTTACTTATTAATAATTTAATTATTTCCGAGCTTTTTTAGCCCTTAAGGACGTTAAAGCACAAATCTCTACTACTTTATAGCTCTCTTAATTTTTCTTATATAAAATCTTTCTTTAATTTAACTTATATTCCCTTAAATTATATATTTCTTTTGTTTCTTGTATTTTTATTACCTATTTCGAGTATATTACAAAAGCTATAATACTCACTTTAAATTTCATTTGTTAAGACCGGAAAGGTGGTATTATTAAGGTAGCTACCCCTTAAAATCCGCCCTTTATTATTATTAAGAACATTTCCAAGAATCTGAACCTTTTAAAGTAGAAAATATAAGGGGTAACTTAGTTATTTAGGAATTCTTAAGCCTCGCCTTATATAAAAATAGCGTAACGTAATATAAGCTCGTAAATACAAGGGGTAACTTAGTTATATAGGGGTTCTTAAGCCCCGGAAATACACTACTACCGCTCACAAGCGCCTATTATCCTCTAGCTCTAAAGCTATCTAAAGGGTAACCTAATATTAATTAAGAAACTTATAATATTAACGAGCTTAATAAAAGGGTCTTTATAATTACTTATGCTTTACGGCTCGTCGGCCTTTATCGCCTTAATAAGACAAGTAACAAAGGAAGCCACCTTAGTAAAGTAAAAGACACAACTATACTTAAAAGAGTATCGAAAGTACTAAGTACTACGCCCGGCGACGTTCTCTTAATAAGCGCTAAGTAATAAATTATCTTTGCCTTTCTTATTACTAAAGGCTAAACAAGTATAATATTAATAAGGCACTACGTGTTACGCGCTTGTAATTAATATAACCTTTTTCTTCTTAATCTCGGCGGTCTTAATAATGTTAATAAAGACGTCATTAGAGGGGCTAATAAAGCCGGCAAGAGAAGAGAGTATAACTGTGACGACTGGCACGGCCCAGAGCCTCATTTCCACCGGCTCCACTTAGTACTGCCCGATCAGGACGTACCGAGATTACTATAGTGCTAGACATACTAACCTCTTATATATAGACTTATTCTTTCTTTACCTTCTTTCCTCTGTAGTTATAGATTCTAAGTTAATACTTAGTATCGTCATATGTCCTGTATTAATATGTGAGGCGTCAGTTACACGTAATTACCGTCTTTCTAAGGCAAGCGTCACATTATCTACAACTCTTTTCTTTACGTCTAGGAAAACAATAAATATCCCCCGCCCTTAATTCTCCTGTAAGTAGTTACGACCTAAAAGCTCAAATATAAGAAAGGCTTATACTAAGCTTTATAACTTAACGAATAGTAATATTAAAACCCTTATTAATAGCGAAGTTAATATCCACTTCGCCACTATTACCCTTATTCTTCTCCTTGACCTCTACCTTTATACGACGAAGTCAAAACCCCCTCTTCGCCGGACCTCTCCCTTTAACTCGCCAAGTCAAACCGAAAGTCGTCCCTCCTTTAGTAAAGTAATTTACTATAGACGACGTCGATATGTCGTCTGCCTCTTTTTCCGTCCCTCTACTTAACTCTCCCGATGCTAATAATCCTATAGTCAATACTTCCACTAATACGCCAGGGAGTAATATAGAGCCTACAAAGACACATATAAAAGAGACACTATAAAAAAGCCGACTTCGCATTTTAAAAGAGTAACTCACGGAGAGTCGCTTAGAAAACTAGCGGTTAAAGCTGTCGCTTTAATAACAGCGACTTACGACTAACGAGCCTCTACCACGTAGATCCGCCCTAAGATCTATAACTTTTTAAGAAGGGGACACACTCCTTTATCCCTTAATTAAGAAAACTCCTGCCCCCGAGCTAAATAAAGGCAAAAGTAAGGTATAAAGTGCTCTTAATCTTAGTAAACTATTAGACGACGACAGTAAGGACGGCTACTGACCTCCTTGTATCTCACGTCATTGTTCCCTATCCTTCTTTAAGATATCCTAGATGTCTACGGCCTCACGAATCGAGAAGATCCCTAACTTAAATAATAAGCTTTCGAACGGTATTAGCTACAGTCCACGTCTATAAGAAGTCTAGGTCTAGAACGCCTTACGCCGGTACGACTAATACTTCATCGACGACGACCACCGGAAAGACTAGTTACTAGTACAAATAAAAGGAACAGCTTGCACGTTCCTAAAACCCTCCTTCTTGTTCCCGACGCTTAACGACAACGGAAACATCACAAATACGCTTGACTTAGTTAACTAAGTAGTCAAATTCCTAACTAACCCCTATAAGTAATAAATAGCGCGTAACCTTTACTCCGCGTTAAAGATAAAAGCCGCAAGACAAACCTTTTAAGACTTCTACTAATAGTTTAGAATTCTTACTAGTTAAGGCGGCGTAACTAACAAGTCAATCCTCAAAATAGACTTATAAGACAAGCTCTCATCCCGCCTACGCAAGTAACTATTCTATAAATATTAGAGAGCTAAAACTCTAGAAAAGTATATAAGAGTAGTTCAAGCCGAAGACTAAGGATAAATTATAAAGAGTACTATTTACGCTAGTTACTCTAGCCCCTCAGTAACAAGTATAAATTCTTATCCCTAATCCCAAGTCAATATCTCCTCAGAGACCACGGGAAAGTTACTCCAAGCTTCTACTACTTCTTTGTCTTAACGACGAGAGACTAACTAACCCCTAGGTTAACAAATCTCTACACGAGCCGACACACTTCGTGCTTAAACACTAACGAATGCCCTACGGCATTTCGCCTAACGGCCCCCTAGTCGTAGTTATACCTCCCGCTTAAACGAAATAAAAGTAGGCGCCGACGACGGCGGTCTTATATTTAATAGCTAAGCTACAGACGATAATAATAACTTACTAATAAAAGAACTTACCCTATAAGTAAAAGACTTAGCTTAGGAAAAGGCTCTTTCCTAAGCATAATACGAGATATACGACATCTTGACCTTATAAAGCTTCTTAGCGAACTAGCACTTACTACCCGTATCACTCTCTTTAAGAATAAACTCACGTATAAACTACTCGCACTTCTTAATTCCGAAACTAATAGTTATTATTTTATTAATTACTCTCTTTTAAAGTCTCTTTCCTTCTTTTTAAAACCTTCAATTTACTTACTACCTTTACTTGTCCCTATTAAAGAATTTAATAGTCGAACTGGCTAGACTATTAGCTATTATACCACGTTGAATTTAATAGTCGATAAGCGTCTACAGTCATTTACTCCTTTCTTAATTACTCACTTAAGAAACTATAAAGTAATTATTAGAAGATTATAACTAAAGTATTACGAAGTACTCTTAAATACCGCTAAACGACGGCTCATCTAGCTATTAGACTACCCCTTAATAGTAAGTTACAGTAAACTAATTAAGGTCCAAGACCTACGTGTATACAAGATTCACTAACGCCACTAGCGCGACGCCGAGTGTAAAGACGCTAAGTTACGTGAATTTTAAAGTTACTATAATACCTAATTTACAAAGTCGACTTTGATAGTCAACTCGCACTTACCTCCCGCGCCAGGTATAAATACCTTAGACCTAGTTTCTTTCCTAAGCTAACCACAATTAATAAAGTTCACTAGAAAGTTTATAAGAAGAAGTCGAGCAACTACCCCTTCTCTAAATCTTAGGTTACGCTCTAATTTTATAGGCAATTCTAGCCGGCGCGCCAAGGCAAATTTCGACGTACACGCTAGTTACTCCCTTACTTTCTTAATAACCTTAAAACCTATTATTATTAATCCCTTAACTATTACTAAGTCTAAAAAACCAGTGATTATATTAATAGAAAATTAAACCCGACATCCCGCGTAACATAATTGAATTATGTCGGATGCCGAAGATATTAATTCTACGAATATATAGTTGTCGAGCCTATACCTACAGCTAATCTCTAACCACGGAACCACCGTAAGTTGTAAAAAAAAAGATTAAGGAAATCCGCTATAATCGTGCTAGAAGTGTAAAGTCGAGAATTTATACTCCCCCGGAATCGAGCCCACGGCGCTAGTAAAGGAAATTCACCCCCTTATCTCTTTAATACTTAATACTTCGTCCACTTCTTCTTTTCTTCTTATTTTAAGTATAAAACCCCCTACGCATTCTTTACTTTCTTCTTTTATTACACCTTCTAATAAATACTTCGTTTCGAAACATATAATAGCCTCTAGAAGTGGCCGCGCCGCTATATTAATTAAAAAAGCTACGCTAATAATGAATTCTATATCAACCTCTAAGAGTTAGAAATACTTAAATCCGCGCCTTTTAAGTATATAGTATCGCCCCTAGCTAATCCCTAATATTAATACTACTATTAAACTTACCTCTATTATTAATACTCTATATACCGCAAAGCTCTCGCATTAACAAGTGCGATATATAATAAAGCCTAAAGAGCGCGCGCACTCCGCTACTAACAGTCCTTTACTTTAGCTAAGAAGTATATTAAATAACTAGCCTAATTAATATATATAACCGTCCCCACGACTAAATAACACATATATCCTAATTAAACTGGCCTAAGTAGAAATTACTAAGCTAGAGAATAGAACCGCCGAGCTTTTATACCCCTAAGACTAGACTGACTCCCTTTAATTCGCTCCTTCCACGCGTAAAACGTATACTAAGGACTACGCCAATTCACTTTAAAAGATATAATTATAGCTTTCTCTCGCACACGACTCGACTATAAAAGCTCCTCCTTCCTTAACTTATTCTCCTTAACTACAAGATAAGTTACTAATTATAAAACGACGTGAGAAAGCTCGTTAACGTCTAATCGTTAAGATCTTCTTAATTAGCGCCGTAGTATTTTATATATTAATAAAACGAAAGTCTAAAAATAAGATATTCGTAATAACTCTTTAAGAGATTAATACTTTAATTAATTAAAGAAGTTAAGAGCGAGAGAAAGCCGCTACTATATTAGCCCTAACTATCGAACTCACTCACCGCCGCCAGTCAGCTATATAGTTTACACTCTCTATTTAAGAGCTAGACGCTAAGCTAATAATTCCCCTAAAATACGCTAAATAAACTCACGTATTCTCTAAGGCAAAAAGTAATATTTTCCCCCCTTACTACTCGTATAATCACAAAATTAAACTAAAAGGAAAGGGTAAAAAAGCACTTAAGTATTCGCTATTATATAAGATATTAACTAAAGAACTTAAGGCTATTAAAGAATATATTATAAATAACTTAGACAAAGGATTTATTAAGCCGTCTCAAGTACTATTCGCTGCCCTTATTCTCTTTATTAAAAAGCCAAATGGCTCCCTGTGGTTATATATTAATTTCCAAGTACTAAATTCCCTTACTCGAAAGGACTAATACCCCCTACCTCTAATTAATAAGACCTTAGCTCGTATAGCTAATACTCGTATCTTTACTAAATTAAACATTTATTAAGCCTTTTATTAAATCCGAATAAACTTAGTATTAAAAAAGTACACTACTTTCCGCATAAGGTACGGCGTATACAAGTACAAAGTTCTTTTATTTAGCCTAACTAATGGCCCTACTACTTACTAACGCTATATAAATAATATTCTCTTCGATTACCTTAATAATTTCTATATAGCGTACTTAGACAACATTCTTATATACTCTAAAGACCCCTTATAATACTAGCTCTACGTTAAAAAAGTACTTTAACGCCTTAACGACGTTAAACTATAAGCTAACTTAAAGAAGTATAAGTTTAAAGTAATATAAACTAAGTACTTAAGATTTATTATATTAACTTTTGGCCTAAAAGTTAATTTCGAGAAGGTCTTTGTCATTCGTAAGTAGACTTACCTTAGCTTTATTAAAGGTATATAGTCTTTCCTTAGTTTTTATAACTTTTACTAGAGATTTATCCGCGACTATAGTATTATAACGAAACCTCTTATTTAATTAACTAAGAATAACGTTCTCTTCCGCTTTACCGCAGAATACGAAGGCGCCTTTAACCTCTTAAAACATACTCTCACGTCCGCACCTCTCTTGAGACACTACTAATAGGATTTACCTTGCTTCTTAAAGACGGATGTTAATAATAGTGTTGTGGCTAAAGTCCTTTCTTAATAGTACGGCGACGACTAGTTCCCCGTTACTTTCTTTTTAAAGATTATACTACCTATTAAGCTTAACTACATAATACACAATAAAAAGATACTAGCTATTATTAAATCCTTTAGGCACTAGCGTGTTAAGTTAGTAGGAGCCCCCCACTGAGTCTATGTCGTGATAGACTATAAGGCCTTAGAATACTTTATAACCTCTAAGTAATTAAATACTAGACAAGCACGATAGGCAGAGCTTTTAGTAGACTATAATTTTATAATCACGTACCGCCCTAGAATTTATAACCCCCTAGTAAACGTACTCTCTCGTAAGTTAGACGAGTTAAATTAATAAAACTTTGCGAAAAAGACTCAACGCCTTTAATAACTCTTACGCCAAGACTAAATTAACCTTAGCCTACTGTTTATAAAGTTGCAGCCGCCTAACGACGCTAACGCGCTAGTGGCTAACGTTAAGTTCGCTGCCCTTACACTAATATTCTCTGTTATATAGCAAATCCTAGAGTCTAATTATATTGCCCCCTCCTTATAGGCTCTGCGTAAACAAGCTATATTAAGTTCTCTAGGCAAACTCAGCCTAGTAGGTGACCTCTTACTCCACGACGGCCGCCTTTTAGTCCCTAATGTCAATTACCTCCGAACCCTCCTTATATAAGAGGTCTATAATTAAGTCACTACAGCGCACCCCGGTACTAAAAAGACAATCTAAATACTTTCTTCTTAATACTAGTAGCACGAAATCACGTTGATAGTCTTATAATACTACTGTAATTATTATACTTACTAACGAATTTAAGCCCCCTAGAATAAAAAGCCTAGACTCCTTTATCCTCTCCCCGTTCTGTCTAGATTATAAGAATATATTACCGTGGACTACTACTCCTTTATTAAAGACAAGTATAGATTCAATAACGTCCTCGTCTTTATTAATAGATTTAGTAAATAAGCTATTAGTATCCCTTGTTAGAAGACAACAAATACTCGGAAGCTAGCTATTATATATATATATTACGTGTATTATTACTTTGGCGCTCCCTTGACTATTACTTTTAATAGAGGCCCCTAGTTTGTCTTTAGGTTTTGGACCGCCCTTAGCAAAATCCTCGGAACTAAGAAACAACTGTCCGCTGCTAACCACTTACAGACAAACGGCTAGACCGAAGTGTATAACTAATACTTACAAAAACGACTCCGACCTTTTGTTACGTACTACTAAGACGACTAGTTAGAGTACCTCCTTATTATAAACTACGCCTAAATGTCCCTCCTACATAATTCTCTAGGGGGACTCTCTTTATTTAAGGTAGTCTATAAATATACACTACGCACGAATTAAGACTAAAAAATTAACTTACTAGACTTAGTTACTCCCGCTAATAAATTAAACACTTAATAAGCTATTAACTATACTTAACGCTATAAGAAAGTATAAGATATAGCTCGGTCGAACCTTACTATGGCCTAAGTTAAAATGGCTAAGTCCTATAATGCCTCTCGCCGCGATAACGACTTTAATAAAAACAGCTTAATCTAGCTCGATATACGTTACTTTAAGACACTCCGTTTATTTAAGAAGTTAACTATATTAACTAATAGACTATTTAGAGTACTTAAGAAAGTAAGACACTCGTACCGCCTAGAATTACTAGTAAGTATAAAGGTCTACAACGTCTTTCTGGCTAGTAAGCTTCGCCGGGACCTCAACGATCCTTTATTAAGCCAAGTACAAGATGCCCCCCCGCCGATTAATATTATAGGCGACAATAAGTAAGAACTAAAAAAAGTACTTACTTACTATAAGAAAGGCAAGACTCTATCTTACTGTATTACTTGGCTTAATTAAGACGTTAATTTAGACTAGTACGACGCTTTTAACCTTAAGTATACGCCGCACAAAGTCAAGGACTTCCACCTTAGTCACCCCGAGTAAGTAAGACCCCCTGTTAAGTTACTTAAATAGATTAAAACATAAGAAGATAGTATTAATAATTACGACGACCTCGATAGTAACAAGAAGATAGACTAACGCTCGAGGACAAGCTTTTTCTAGAGGGGGGGGGTAGTGTAACGACTGGCACGGCCTAGAGCCTCATTTCTACTAGCTCCACTTAGTACTGCCCGATCGGGACGTACCGAGATTACTATAGTGTTAGACATACTAACCTCTTATATATAGACTTATTCTTTCCTTACCTTCTTTCCTCTATAGTTATAGATTCTAAGTTAATACTTGGTATCGTTATATGTCCTGTGTTGATATGTGAGGCGTCAGTTACACGTGATTGCCGTCTTTCTAGGGCAAGCGTCACAATAACAAGGGCCGCAGGGGGCTCTCCTTAGCCTTTAGTAAAAGAGGAACTTAATTTTGTAAAGGGAGTAAGTAAACTCTAACCCCGAGTGTTAGGATAGCCTTAGCTGAGGGGCATTCTCTTACTCTAATAGCTTCTAAAGATAGTCGTCTCTCCTGGCCAAATAAAGCTTAGTTTTATACCTTGCCTCCTAGTTTCGTACGAGTAATACTTATACGAGCTACGGGGTTTAGTACTTAATGTATTTAAGGTAACTTTCCCTTTCGTACGAAAGGGACACACGGAATATACTTAATTAAACTTCACTTGTTGTATTCTTTGTCACCCTAATATCAAGTATTAAACCTTAGTTAGGTACTAACACCGAGAGAAGGGAATTCCTAGGGAAAAGAAAAGGGGAGGGATTTAACTTAAAACATTATTTAAAGTATACTTTTAAATATCCGCGAGTATATTAGCCTCAGCCGAGCGCTTAAAAGCGGCGGTAAGAAAAGAGGAGGCGGCGGGGAGATGTGACGATTCTGGCGCTTTAGGTGCTGACGTCACGTGTTTAGGGGCTAGTGTTTCAGCTCTGAGGATATAGGGGTCAGCTCTTATAGCTGACCTTCTTTTGTATCTATTATTCTAAGTACGAAGTGTATTATCTTAAATCTGTCTGTCTTAAGTGCCTCCGTCACATTATAATAGATCCTCAGTTAAGACTAAGTACCCTAGGTCTTAGGTTTATGCTTATGTTTTGCTCTAGGCTACGTCTCACGTCTTACGCTTTCACGATTACTACGATTAAGCTTGTTAGGCTCATTTAAAACTATACGCACACGTTTTTTATCTCTCTTTTTACTCTCCTCTTATTATGGATTCTATTTAGATTTAGACTACTCTTATAGACCTATAGGTAGAGCTATAGCGCTAACGCGACGAGATTACCTTCCTCTAAATAGTTATTGCGACTCGCACCCCCTCAAAACCGAAACCCTCTCTACCTGACCCCGAAAAATTCAACGGACAAGCCCACAAGTACGATACGTGGCTCCCCTCGATTAAGGCCAAGTTACAAGTCGACGGCATGGCAATTGGCGACGCTACTACTTAATTCTATTACGTCTACCTCAACCTCGAGTCTCACGTATAAGCAATAGTGCTCCCACAACTGTCTCAAGCTAATGAGACGTCTTACGACTATAACACGATCCTCGACTAGCTCACACGTGTCTACGATAACTCGAATAAGGTACAAGAGGCAGAGGACAAGTTATACACTCTTAAGCAAGGCACCGACTCTCTCTACGCTTATATGGCCAAGTTCGAACGAGTTCTCTACGAAGCTCGTGGATAAGACTGGCCCGACGTTAATAAGATTTCGGCCTTTCGGAATAGTCTTAATACGACACTTCGTAACCGACTAGCTTAATAGCTAAACTTGCCTCGCCGATATTCCGACTTCGTCCGAATCGTTCAGCAACTTGCTGGCCGCTCTTCTAGTACCGCTTCCGGCCTAGCTCTCTATAATCCTAATACTTATACTAGTAACTATTAGCACGGCGAGCCAATGGACGTCAACGCTGTAACTATTAGAGCAATTAATACTACCGTCGCCTCACGCGCTCGCTTAGTCTCCCTAGAGCTTAGGCAACAATTTAGGGCTGATGGTTTGTGTGTACGATGTGGACTTCTAGGCCATTGGGTCAAAGACTGTAAGTTGAGACTATACATTAATAGTACTAGCAAAGTAACGATTGCTGCTATTAATGACGACGACTATGAGGAGGACGAGCTAGACTCGGACGATTTAGACTATCTAGATACTTGGCAAAGGAACATTTTTCATACTTGAGCGCTCGGGACGAGCTTTTTAGGAGGGGGGGGGGGTGATGTGACGATTCTGGCGCTTTAGGTGCTAACGTCACGTGTTTAGGGGCTAGTGTTTCAGCTCTGAGGATATAGGGGTCAGCTCTTACAGCTGACCTTCTTCTGTATCTATTGTTTTAAGTACGAAGTGTATTGTCTTGAATCTGTCTGTCTTGAGTGCCTCCGTCACAGGAGACGAGCCGAAATAATATTAGCGTCAGAAGAGATTTGTTTATTATAGTTAGCCCTTATAAATTCAGTCTTATAATTAATTAATTAAATCCCGATTCTTCGACTTTAATTACTATACTAAAAGAACACTACTTAACTTATAAAAGACATTATCATTATCATTATTATTATTATTATTATTATTATTATTATTATTATTATTATTATTATTATTATTATTATTATTATTATTATTATTATTATTATTATTATTATTATTATTATTATTATTATTATTATTATTATTATTATTATTATTATTATTATTATTATTATTATTATTATTATTATTATTATTATTATTATTATTATTATTATTATTATTATTAAATGTTATTTTCCCGTCTTCTTTTAGCTTAACGTAGTCGTTTCACAGCTAAGGGGTATATTACAATACATAGTTAATAGCACCTACTACGCGAGCCTATTAAACGGCCAAGTATACTTCCTATACACTTATAACTAGCTAAACTTACCTACTTAACATATATATAACTAGCTTTCTTCCTTTCAACGAGAGGGCAAAGCACTTCTCAATCAATCTTCTGCTCCCTATTACTTTACTAATTAGTACTTCTCTACTCCTTTAGTATTTTACGTAATAGTAGAACTACTACCTTTATATTTCCCCTCTTAAATATGACTTAATATAAATTGGCTTAGTATTTCGGTATTTTAATGGTCTTAGTTTTGATTGTTTCTCGAATAAGTTAAGTCACGTGTGTATGTATAATACTTTATAAAATACTACAAGTATGTCATAACTCGGCAACAATCAACATTTGTGGTAATCCGCGTTATTAGCTATTATTTAATACCTCTCTAGATATTCTATTATGCTGCAATCACCCTAGCGTGCTAATGACTATTATAGTAGCTCTGTGGTATCTCCGTGTGTTGCCTCTGGCGTATCTAGTATAACAGTGCCACGTCTTTGAGGACGATTTCAACCATCTGCTTCGAGTGAAGGGCCCGAAGCCCGAGGACGCTTGCTAAAGCGTTCTTCTGAAGGTATGAAAGAAAGCCGGATCAGTGTCAGCTATATCGTTAGGTGGGCCTTCGCGGTACTCATAGGCCACTAGGCGGTTGTCGGGGGATAGCATGAAGATGTGGCCATGAATATCCTCGGGATTGATATCTTGAATACTCGTCGATTTTGTTGAACGGAGCAAATCAAAAGGTCAAACAAAGACCACAAGTAAGACTAGGGACCTGGCTTGTTCTAGTGATCATTTGCCGGTGATATTAACTGACGCGCTGCAGAAGGGGCTATTTTGAGCAGGAGCTCAAGGTTTTTTCGTTCTATCGCGACTTGCTTGACCACTCAGAATACGTAAATCAAACCGGCCCACGCCATTTACCACTAGAAAGTACCGCGGTCGCCCGGTCCAGTTCCGTGATATCCTTGCAACTTAGGACAAGGCACCGAGGGGATCTCCAGGAAAGCTGTATCGACACGTACGCCAAAAACGTTGTTGAAAGTGGTATCTTCAGGAAGCAGGGGAGCGCCCAGTTTGACTGATCCCATTACTCCACGAGGGGCGTTGACTCCGTTGGATAGAGTGGTGTTGCTGTAAAGAACCTCAGAGTCAGCATGGTGCTCAAGTATGCCAGGATGTCTAAATGGACCCGGGCTGCAAGGATGCTTGGGGTTAACAGAAACCAACCCAACTCACTAGAGGAAGATCTGGTTGTCACACACTGTGCCATTGGTCATGATTGGCTGAATACAAAGTTAGCAATGCTCTTTGCAGGAGAGCCTCATAGTGTCAAGGAAGATCCCATCTCTAGGTTTTGCAAAGAAGACGAACCTGGTTTGTCACATTAACGTAACTAATAATACATGTCAGCGTTTGATACCAGAGACGCGATAATTTCGGCACCTTACAAATTCATGTGCCATGGCGCAACATTACCTACGTCCTTGAACTTGATTGCAACAGTTGGAGCGGGTGGAAGTTTGAAATCGCTGTAAGCATCGAAAGATATCTCGCCAGGACATGACGTGTTTCCGGAGTACCCATAGGCTTCGAGGCTCGGACTGAAAGTCGCCGGGACTGGAACCGTTCCATATTCGGGGAGAGCACCTGGCCTTCTTATCAGTACATGATTCATTCCGTGACTTATCTCGAGGAAGGAAATTGGTGATATTGGAATGTCTGCTTACCTATACCTAGTTGATTCGTAGCGGTAATGAGGAGGTATTTGTTGTAGGTGTAGCTGGAGTACCCATCGTTGAACAGATCGACGAACGGGAAGAAGGTGTGAACAGTCTATCACCAAGTTAAATGATCGGTTTAAAAACACCGAAGTTTTCAATTACCTGGAAGTCGTCCACTGAGAAGTTCAAGCTTTGAAGACCAACGTCGTGATCAACGCCAGAACGGACCACAAGCTATTTTGAACGTCAGCAGTTTAATCATCTCCGTGAAATGGTTGTGACCTACAGGATAGGAGTTCTTGGGAAAACCTGGAAGGACTTTAAAGCTCGTAGTCAGCATCGCAACTTTTCGGTATGTTTTCAAAGTGCCAGGGAGAATTCGGTGGAAACCAGGCCATAAGTTCATTGGAGGATTTCAAGGGATGGGAAGCTCAAAAATGAAACACATACGCTCGCGGTAGGCCTTCTCGTTGATACTCCATTGCTGAGGGATGAGAGATCGAGCAAGCTTGAACGGAATTGGAAGCACCTATGCGGAGCAGCTGTATTAGATAGACATCTCTCGAGCCGAAACCAGGTACCACTTACGAAGATGCTACTGTTGAAGGTGCCAGTAATACCGTCAGGGTAGATATCTGCCACTGGGTTGGGAGCAGATTCCTTGCTGGCTGGCGCGTTTGGTCCACTCTGAGCGCAAACCCCCAGAACGAAGCTCCAGAGAACACCGATGTTCCATACAAGCTTGAGGACACTCATGATTGCGGGAAATCGTTTGATTTGGTTCTGAATGTGGTTGTTTTAGGGGAAATTGTCGATGAAGATGGTAAGAGCAGCGAGGTTGAGAAGAAGTTCGAGATGTTCTATGTACGTCTTTTGAAAAGAGAAGTATCAAAATAGTCGACCGAGTCCAGGTTCAGAATCACAAAGCGACATGAAATTCCCGCTCAAGGTCTTCAGGACATCACCCACGGGACAACAATAATGAAAAATCTGCCAGACAGATGTAATCTTTGAAATAAACTTTCAATCCGGTCCGAGGCTTAGCTCACGCGGATCAATTCGACTGCGGCATATCTCTAAATATTAGCCTTCCCTTGCCGCGCCTTCCATTGGTTCAGTCTTGCGAACTTAACTGGAACTGGACCGGGTGAAAAACGGCTACAGACAACCGACGAACTAAGTTTGCTAGGTTGATCCTTCAACGGGCACATCGCATGAGACCTTGACATAATGCTTGTTGTCTTGTGGGTTTTAGAGCACACTTAAAAGATCTGGCATCTGGACTTCACCTGTAACGCGCAACTGGTCACCAAAATGGTCAATATACTGTGCCCCTTATGTAGGACGGCTTCCTGTTGGCTGCCTGCCTCTGGTGTGAGCTTTGCGAAAGCGGGCGTTTATGGTGCCGGGGGACCTGGTGGACCGAGCCGGAGTGGCCCGGACATCACGGGCTTATTTGGGATTATCTTTGATCCTTAATTGCGGCCTCAAAAGCTGCTGAGACACTTGTTGGCTGACACCCTTGACCCTTCAAGGGAGTTTAGGATGTTGGCTGAGCGCTTCCAGTCCTGTCCCTGTAAGGTAAGCTGGAACATGACAATCCGGCAGCTCATTTGCCCTAAGAAGACACTATCAATGTATGCCCATGATCCGCTCGTTTTGCATCGAAGGTGTACAAAAGCATAAAGAGCCAAACAGGCTGGGACACTGCCCGATCAATATTTTCGACAAAATCGCACTCAACGTCCAGCTGCTAGTTATTTACCAACAGCACGAATCTTGTCTCCTAGCCACTGAAAATACGATATTCAGATCTGCAGAGCCCCAAGAACACTCTTCACTATCCCAAACAATATTTCAGCCGTGAATGTAATGAAAGTCAGCCAACATGTGTGTCGTGTAGGGCCGAGTGTTTCCAATGCCTCGACTTAACCGCCAAATTTGCATGCCGCCCTATGTAACGTGATGCACGCGACGCGATGGGGCATGGTAATGGCAGGGCCAAAAATGAGGCTATTCGCATAATTAATACTATTCACGTTGCTCTTTAAGTGTATTTCCCTTCGAGTATGCTTCTATTCCTTCCCTCTAAATATACCTCCCTTCATGCATCCCTCTATTTAGGTATGCCTCCCTTCGAATATACCTCCCTTTGTATATCCCTCGATTCGAGTATGTTTTGATGTAAACAGGTTTAAGTTAGGCTATATAGGGCGGCATGCAAGTTTGGCGGTTGAGCCATGCCAAAATAATGTTCCACAAAAGTCGAGGCATTAGAAACATTCGGCCGTCGTGTAGCCTTTTAACCCTCAGCCCATTTCCTAAACCATGACACGGGTGCGGGTCCTCGGCTTCGAGAACAGAATATCTGCTCAGTGAGGATACTCGATGAAGAGATTTGAACGGAGCCGAAAGCCTTTTATCTAACGTGCAATTCTTCGTTCTGAGCCTCAGCCACCGAGACCTAGTGCCAATTTTGCGTTCTAGCCACTGACGATCTTGCGTGGGAAAAAGCAGTGTAATCGTTGTGAGGGTTTCCTGTAAAAATGCTGGTGGGTAGTAACAACTAAAAAGACAATAATCAACCATTAGTTGTAGATGTGGGAGTGGATTCGAACTCACTACGTCAAGCTTTCGCTTGATGGAAGTTGAATCTACCGATGGCCTTGTAAGTCATTTCCAACAACGATGCCAGTTCGAAACTCGAAGATCCAGCGTTGAAGCGAGACCCCTAAATGCGTATCTACTAAATTTAGGTCCCTTTTCGTTGAAAACTTGCCCCCTCCCATCCTCGGCACGAATGTGTTTTGCATGCTGCTTCCTTGTGAAAGGGCCGTCTAATCCGGCTATTGAAATTCGCACATGTGTGTACTCTAATTGGCAGGATTCCAGTGGAAAGGACAACTAGATCGCGGTGTGCCTAATTATTTTCTTTATGTTCTTCTTGTCCAGTAACACGGCGGGCAAGTAGTCCAATCTCTATCCTACCAAAATCCGAAACCCTACAAAGCCCCTTCCTTCCCGGTGCCATTTTGCCAACGATCTACTAGTACAATTACGAAATACATTCGACTTTATAGAAGTACGCACAGATAGAAAAGGTACATTTATTTCAACATTTACGAAGTACAGCGGTGAAGTATTGTTAAAGCGACAGGGATTTGAGCCCTACTCACGATTTTTAAACTTCTAAAACATTTATTATACATTGGGAAAAAAAGTCCACTTTCATATTAAAACTGTTCTCAGAGAAGGTACTATACACAGTACATTTCCTAGTCCTCGCACTGTGACAGTGTTGTATGCCAGGGGGGTATAAAGTCCAGACCTCTGTAAATCGTACTGACAATACTCAACCGCGCTGTAGCTCCGTAGAGACTGACGCAGCCTAAATTCCCGACGAACGATGGACTTCCCAGATCAGCTTCATCCACCCAGGAAGTCTGCACGAATACTATCCTGGGCCGCGAGGGTTGGGAAAAGATTCCATAGGTACTACTAACTCTACCTATACTCGGGGGAAAGTCCCCGGTTCGACAGCATCGGATATACTATGGCGTAAGATGCTTTTCACACTTCACCTCTTGATGCTTGCATGTCGATGGAATGTGATTGCTTGGATACGACATTTACAAGCGACCTCGGTTTAAGCAAAGGGCAAGAATCCCAACCTACCTTGCTTGTGAGATCCAACATTCTATTCCAGACTGGGGTTTCAAGATTTTTTTTTCTTGATAGAATGTATGCGTACTGATGATCTGAAACCGAATAGAGCAGACAAGGCAGTGATATATGACCCCTACCAATCGCAGGGCTGGGAGCCCATCGGGGACCTGAACCACACCGACGCAGACGTGTCCATCTTCTTTCTGAATAGCAATGGCGTTAGATACCTCCAGAAAGTACTCGATCCCTTGTTCTACGCGACCGGGAATTTAGCGTTCCGCTACAAGATGAGATCATCACAGTCTACAGCTCCACCAATCCTACCAGCCTGCTTGCCTGCACTGATCAATACCAAATCCAGAACCCAAACACTAAAACCGCAACGGAACTAACAAGCACATACAAGGCCTATCTCCAAGCGATACAAACTGGACTCAACAATGCCCAGCTAGCTGCAGTAGTGCGGCTAGGCCTGGCCAGTTATGACAGCCTAATATTCAGCAGCCTTGGCGGATTAAACAGTGCTGCGCTACAGGCTTCAGATACGGCCTTCCAGTCACTCTCTCGGGACTGTCGGATGACCAGTGGCAAACAGAGGTCACTGAATGGTTCAGTACCTCGCTAGCAAGACTGCAGGACACCAGTATTTCATGGGCGTCCAAAGATATAGCGAACTATGAAGGATTTGCTACATTTGTGCACCCAACGGAGTTTCCAGAGCTAGCCAACATGTGCAAGAACCAGATCGTGAAGAATGTGGGACAACACCGGCCTTTCTCAGTACTTGGAATTGCTGTGATATTTGCAGTGGGCTTGTTGATCATAACTTTGAGTTGGATTTTAGAGCCCGTCGTTGGCTGGTGCCAAAAGCGATCCGGAGGTCGTAGCTCTAGCCATGAGCAGTGGCTGCTTTCCTCGCCCCTTCAACTGCAGCGATTGACCCTGCAGAGGGAGAGTCTCAGAGGCCAGTGGACCAAGTGTGATGATGAAGTGCCAATCGTAGAGCACGGGGCGAAATGGTCTGCCAGAACATGAGGTGAAGGTGCCGCGGACTCAAGATGAATTTGATGTAAATATAAACACCACTGACAATGTACAAATTGCATCAAGTATACAGCAACAACTGTAATGAGGCGAGACCACCAAGAAGAAAGTGAGTGGTGGGCCTGATTCTACTTCGAGACCTGCTGCGTGTTCCGTAAACTAAATGGTTGCGCCGAGGAAGCGGAACACCAAAATGGTACAACGGAGTGAGAGAAAACGAGCACGGGAAGAGTCGAGACTAGAACTGAACTCTGGAGAAAGGCCGCTGTACATTTATCTAAACCCGAGCAGAGTCAACCCTTGAGCTCTCCAAGTCGTGGCATCATCCGAACTTAACGCTGCGTGCCAAAAAAGCTTGTGCAACGAATGGCAAGCCGACAAATGCTGCCACAAGTAGCTGCATAAACTTGTGGTCTAATCAATCCAAATTCGGAGGATAAGATCCTCCGTATGAAGGTCGGTAAGGAGAATGAGTGACGAGAGAGGTACGTGTTGGAACATGTATTTCGGTTGGGAGTGAGCGGCATGGATCAGTCGAAAGATGATGCTACCATACTCGTCAGGTAGGATGTAGAGCGCCCACATGACTAGTGAGACTTAGAGCCAGAAAGGTAGCTAATATCGAATTGCAAACACTGGCAGAATCACTCATTCTGCCTTTATAATAGTCCGAAACGAGTCCAAAACACGACAAGCTGAACGAGAAGCAAAATAGATCATCAATCGATTCTGATTTTGGCTGGTACTACCAGAATGTCAAGAAACGCCCAGCGTGCGTGTCATTATTCTATTATACAATGCATGATGCGAGGTAAGGTAACAACAAATGGAAAAAGGGTCCAAGTCCATGCGTTATCTACAGCTTACAAGAGCATGCGTCGAGGGTCCTCGATATACTCCTTGACCTTCACTAGGAACTGTACAGCTTCCCTGCCATCCAAGAGACGATGGTCATATGTCAGAGCCAAATACATCATGGGGCGGATAACGATTTGGCCGTTAACAACGACTGGCTTGTCCTTGATAGCATGTAGCCCAAGCACAGCTGTCTGGGGAAGGTTGATGATTGGGGTTCCCATCAGGGAGCCAAAGACCCCACCGTTGCTGATGGTGAAAGTACCACCAGCCATATCCTCGATCGTCAACTTGCTATCACGAGCCTACGACAGATTAGTACGAATATGAGGGAAGATATCCTGAGACCTCACCTTCTTGCCCAACTCTGCAATTGACTTCTCAATGCCCACAAGATCCATTGTCTCGGTGTTTCGGACAACTGGAGTGACCAATCCCTTCTCAGTTGCAACAGCCACACTGATGTCAACATAGTCTCTGTAAACAATAGTATCTCCACCATTTGGCCCCTCGATGGAAGCGTTCACAGCAGGAATATCTCGCATGGCAAGTACAGAGGCACGTGAGAAGGCGCTCATAAACCCAAGCTTTACTCCAGTCTTCTTCAGAACATCATCCTTGTACAGTTTCCGGAATTCCATCAGGGATGACATGTCTACTTCGTTGAAGGTTGTCAAGGAGGCAGCGGTATTTTGAGATTGCTTTAGACGTTCGGCGATACGTAGGCGCATTCGGTTCATCTTGACCTGTGGAAGTAGTCAGCATCCGCAACGTCTAATGCACAGAGTATATACTCACACGTCTCTCTTCACGATTTCCAAGGGTTGGCGCGGAGCTTGACTTCGAGTCCTTTGACTCTGTTTGTTTAGGAGGCGACTCCTTCTTTGGCTCTGGCTTCTTCTCTTGAGGCGGCGGAGAGGAGCTGGCAGGCTTAGACTCGTCCTTTTTCGATGGCTCTGGACCCGAAGATGTTGACTGCTCCTTTGGTGCAGCCTCCTTTGGTTCCGAGCTTGCCTTCTCCTTGTCTCCGCCCTCAGGTGCTTCTCCTAGCTCCATACGGACCAGATCCTGTCCAACAGTGACAGTATCCTCCTCATTGGCAAGGAATTCCTTGATGGTTCCAGCTTCTGGGGCATTGACAGCGACATCGATCTGCAACGATAATAATTAGAGATGGGGAATCATCCTGACGAGGAGCAGAGTAGTTGTACCTTATCGGTCTCAATTGTAGCAATTTCCTCATCCTGCTCTACAAAGTCGCCAATCTGCTTCGACCATTGCTTCAGGGTACCCTCGGAAATCGACTCGGCCATCTCTGGCACCTTGACAATTTTGTCTGCATAGGAGCGGAACTGCTGGGCGACAGCTGGAAACGGGTATCGAAGTTGAGGCGTTCGCGAGACACGCAGAAAGCGCGAAGCTACCAGGACTCGCCTTGACAGCATCTTGAGGTAGTAGGGGGGGGGGAGAGTGGAAGGTAGAGGAATTGAGTGAAAGGAGGGAAAGGAGGCAAAATCTTGAGCTCTGTCAAACAACAAGTATTCGGATGCAGCCTCATTTAAGCGAAGCGATCGCGCTAGCCGGCGCTCCGAATCTCGCGACCCAGCCAGGTCAGTGCAGGCCAGCATGAAGCTACGGCAGACATCACCACGCAGCGCAACTCGAAGAATCGCACCGCAGAGGACGAACCAGGGCAGACGCAGGAGATCTATGATCGAAGGAATTGGTCCTGAGCTGTAGCTGAGCAAGTGGCTGTCGAGACCGTTCCACGCTGATTAGAAAAATGTCTACAAAACAAGTAGTCTCGTAAGCCCCCTCAGTTCCGATTGCCATTGAACCCTGATATGCTGACCATCGTCTTCTACAGGTCGCTCTATCGACGCTCATTGAAGCTCTCACTCGACTGGGCTGTCCACAGATACCTATGGAGAGGCCAAGCGATGTACATCAGGTCGTTATTTGAGGCGAACAAGAACATCAAGGATCCCAGACAACAGCGGGCAAGTCAATCAGGTTGAATGAGTCAGAGTATTGCTAATGGGGATGCTTAGGCATTGTTCCAAGAGGCAGAGGCAGAGTTGGAGAAGTGGAAGCACCCAGATCCATACCATGCGCCAACAGCTCCCGGAGGTTAGTTTTGTGCCCTGCCTGAGAGCATCGAGCTTTGCTGGAGGACATGACCATAGGCTAACAATTCTGTAAAAATAGGATCCAAATTCGAGAGAAATCTGCCATCCCCAATCTTGACCCGTAAGTTACGAAGCTTCGATACTTTCACCCTGGGCTAACGGAATACACAGCTCCAACAGAGATCGTCAAGTAGAATTGGGCCAATTTGGGAAAGGGAGTTGATTTTGGGGAACTGGAGATTTGTACATAGTATTAGGGGTCATAGAAAGAGCACTTCAAGAACCACCTCCAGATATGCCTTTGTCCTTCACCTTGCTCTCCAGGATTCGGTGCAGTCCTGGCGCGCTAGTGTTAGTTTGTTTGTTGAGTGCTGCTCCCAGGAGATAATTTCCTCCCCGCGCTTGAGGCCCGGCCTGCGACTGATTCAAGAAGAGCAACAGCACGAAATGTGATTTTGGACATACAGTCTAGAGCACCAAGATGAACTTCGAGTTGAATTCTTTTTTGATCCTTCTCGAAGTCTTAAAAGCAGGACATGAATTTGGAAGGCAGCTGAAGTTAGCGCAATCGCACCGTCTGATGCATTTCCAATAGCCATCCTTGAAAGAATCCGCCCAATCCAAGGGAGGGAGGGGGGGAATCAGGTTTCTGTCGCATGCAAGTTTCATTTAGAAATTCTTCACGAGAAGCCAAGTTGGAAAATGATGTAGTTGTTTATCGGTTTCTCATAAGATTGATCTCAATGCAATCCTCATCCATTGCCATGGATTTTAATGTACAACCAGAACGCAGAAAAAGCAGCCATGAACCCAGACCCATACGACACCCCATTATCATGAAAAACAGACCCTCAAGAAACCCAACCAGCCCAAAACAAAAACTTATAGCTCTTGGCTGGCAGTCTTTCCACCCTTGGCAGTCTTCTTTGGCAGGAGGTCTGAATGATACGTTAGTAGATGCATTGATTGGGCAGACGCGGAGAAACTTACTCTGGTGAATGTTTGGCAAAACACCACCTTGTGCGATCGTGACATGTCCGAGAAGCTTGTTCAATTCCTCATCGTTGCGGATGGCGAGTTGGAGATGACGAGGGATGATACGGGTCTTCTTGTTATCGCGAGCGGCGTTACCAGCCAACTCGAGGATTTCGGCCGCAAGGTACTCGAGAACAGCAGCGAGGTAGACGGGGGCACCTGAAAGACGCGTTAGAACGATGGAAACGCGTCATGGAATTGAAGAGACTCACCAGCACCAACACGTTGAGCGTAGTTACCCTTTCGGAGAAGACGGTGGACACGGCCAACTGGGAACGCGAGACCAGCCTTGGATGATCGGCTGGAAATAGCAAGTTAGCAAGACTCGAACGCGTTGAAAGTCGAAGGTGAAATGCGACGACGAAGTTCGCTGGATGAGGATAGAAGAAAGGACGCGTCGAGGAACCCAAGGTGAGAGATAAACAAGCTGCGACGAGTAGGCACTTACGATTGGGCGTTCTTGGAGCCGCTGGCCTTTCCTCCGGATTTGCCTCCAGTCATTTTGAGTGATTTATTGGATTGGGTTGGTGGGAAAAGATGAAGTTGTTGATGTGCGGAAATTGATGCGATGGACGTGAAGGCGTGGATGTTGCGTGCTGGATGATGGTCAAAAGAATTTGAAGGCTGGACGTTTTGGTGGGTGCTGCCGGTACTTATAGGTAAAAAGGGACAGCGATCAGAGACCGCATCAGATCAGTGATAACAGGCGCTAGTCACTTCTGGCGCGCGCTGCAAGGGCTCTGTGCTCTGTCTTTTGTTTTGGCGAGGCAGCAGCAACCGGCGTGCTGATTGGCTGCAGCTGCAGCTTCAACTGCGCGACCAGGCTAGCCCGTCCCAGCCTAGGCTCTGATCCCGATCAACCACCCAAGTATAAGAGTTGCAGTTCCCCTTCTCTTCCCATTCTTCTGCCCTCCCCTCCATCCACAGTCAACGCCATCGATTCTCAGCACCACGTCCAAATCAACTCATTTCCACCTCCATCACTTTCCAACAGCCCTTTTACAACTCCCAACAAACATCATCCAAAATGCCACCAAAGGCCGCCGCTGAGAAGAAGCCCGCCTCCAAGGCACCTGCCTCCAAGGCTCCCGCGGAGAAGAAGGAGGCTGGCAAGAAGACCGCAGCAACTGGAGAGAAGAAGAAGCGCACGAAGACGCGCAAGGAGACCTACTCTTCATACATTTACAAAGGCAAGTTTCCAATCCTCAAGTCGCGTCGGGCTCCAAACATTGGGCGCGTCCTCAACACGACAACGTCGCGCTCCAATGGAGCTCAGCTCCAACCAACATCATCAAGACGCGTCTTTCATCCACTACATTCACTAACATCTGGCGTTTTAGTCCTCAAGCAAGTCCACCCAGACACTGGTATCTCCAACCGCGCCATGTCCATTCTGAACTCCTTCGTCAATGGTAAGCTTCACCTCATCCAGATTGCGCCCGCAGCTCTAACATGCTCTTCAGATATCTTCGAGCGTGTTGCCACCGAGGCCTCCAAGCTTGCCGCATACAACAAGAAGTCCACAATTTCCTCCCGTGAGATCCAAACCTCGTAAGTTCCAACCGGTATCGCCTCTACCCTTCAGTGCTAACCCGTCTGCAGTGTCCGCCTCATTTTGCCTGGTGAACTTGCCAAGCACGCTGTCTCTGAAGGTACCAAGGCTGTCACCAAGTACTCCTCATCGACAAAATAGGTTGCTTTTCAGTTTGGGTTTTCATAAGGTGCCGGATCTGCTTTGGCTTTGGGTCATCTGGGTTGGTGATGAAGTCAGAACCTTTTCGGGATCTTCGGGTCTCTTTTAATGCGTTATGGATGGTCTGCTTTTTTATGGGGGCATATGTCTTCAACGGTCTGCTTTCGGGGTACGTGGCTGTACAATAAGTCTTCGGATAGGGAAATCGAGAAGACAAACAATTGAAACATGAACAAACACAATCTTATAGTCTCGTCTGCTGTGACATGGGGGTTTCAATCTGCTGGTTTGTACATTCTTGACTAAAACACGCATTTTCAATTGCTGGTAGTATATTACTGCAATGCGCCTGTATTTTATAGACGTAATGAACAGAACGCAAAAGCGGCCTAAACTCAACGCCAAGATAAAGTACACGAATACAGGATTCTGCCCAATTGCGAGAACTAACCCAATCCTGCCTTGGTGGTTTTTACAACATGAGAAACAGGAAGCATGATACCCTTGTTGTTGAGAGCACCCAAGGCTGTACCAGAGCTCCAACCCATTTTCTCCAACATGGCACGACCCCTGTTATCAGCACCGAGCTCGGGAGCAGAACCACCAACGATATCGCCATCTCTGTAACTGACAGCTGTACGATTAAATCCACTTGCACCAGCAGCACGCTTTGCCCCACCACCTGCTCTCTTGCCACCAACGTCTATGCGGGGAAGGAAACGGCGGGAGATACGAGCATCGACCTTCGCGAAAGCACCATCGTTGAAGGCCAAGGTCCTGGAGGTTCTGTAGAGAATAGGGAAACGGTTGTCGCCATTGCCAGCAGATTTGGACTTCAAGTTGAATGCATTTGCAAGCTTGTGGACGACTTTGCGGTCGGCTTTGTCCATAGGAGGTAGCGAAAGTCTAGAAAGTCAGCTGAATGTCACCATGCAACGAAAGAATGCCCACGTTGTTTTGCCTCCCATTAGGAAGTTCTTGATTTCCTCCTTGACAGCATAGATACCCATGCCTTCCTTATACTTTTGCTTTATATCGACCTTGCCATTCTTGCTGCCAAGTAGACCTTGAGCCCGCAACTCTTCCCGTGCTTGCCTTCTCTCCTTCTTCTTCTCACGATCATTATCCCACGCAGCCTGCATTGATGCCTCGAGTTCGGAGTCGGAAATGTCTAAGACAAGCTTGCCTTTGCGACCCTTTGGCTTCTTCTTCACACTTTGTCGGTCAAAGTCCATGACGTCAAACCCATCGTAGGCATCAGCTAGTACAGTTGCAGATGGGAAGTCGCCCTTGGCTCGCCGAGGTCCACGTAAAGATCTAGCTGGTGTGAATTTTGATGCTCTGAAAGATGATTTCGTGACGCTTGCATCGGCATCATCATCCTCGTCATCATCAAAGAGAAGAATCTCATTAGAGCCCATGCCGAGCTCCTCCTGCTTCGAAAGTAGCCTAGCAATTCTTTCGTCCGTCATACTGTTTATCTTTCTTTGGACCAGATCAGCATCGTCATCATCGTCCTCTACCTCAACGTTGATTTCAAGATCATCCTCAGAATCGCTGGTATCATCCTCATCATTATCTTGGAATTCCACAACAAGCTTTTCTTCCGCTTCAAAGGTTTCGATGAATGTCAGCGCGACCACACTCGTCAAAGTTGTGGCAGGTACCCATCGAGCCTCGTCAATGGATTGATCCTCCCAGACAACAAGATACTGGGTACCAGAGGCACGCTCTCTCTTGGAAAGGATGGCTTGAACTTCTCCCATAACACCATCAGAAGTGCCCAGGTCATCAAAGTCTTCGATATCCGAGCGGTTCCATCCATCTTGATCTCTTCGAATTGGGTCCATGGTTGCTCCTCTAGAGGAAGCTTCAGTATCCTGCCATGTCTCTTCTTCGGTACCACCCAGGTCACGTTGATTGAATGATTTGAACATGGGATCCTCCTCGTCCATATTGGCTATGTAGTCGGCGATCATGGCATCTTCTTCCAGCTGTTCGGTGGTGTTGTTCTTACTGCGGCGATCCCCTCTGCGACCACGACCACGACCGTTAGACTTTTGGGGAAGAATTGACTCAAAATCAGCTTCCTCGAATCTCTTCGCTGATGCTTGTGGAGCAGACGAACGAGTTTCGGCAAGGACTTCTTGAAGCAATTCGGTCTGCTCATGGATTCTATCCTCAACTATTCTGATCTTTGCGTCGATGTTCTCGGGGATCTTCCTGGAAGGCAGAGAAGGTTTTGATACACCTCTAGGTTGCTGCTCACGACCCCGTCCACGAAAGAGTATGACTTCTTCACTGGAGTTGGAAGGCGTTGGTGATGGTGAGCGTAGTTTCGGTGGAGGCATGCCAGTTTGGACTGGCCCACTGCCGTTAGTATCAACAATGAAATCGAAAGCTTCCACATTGACTGAGGGTTTGGTGGACGAATACGTGGGTCCCTCGGGTGTAGACTCTTCAGCCTCCTCGTACTCTGCCTCCTCGAGTTCCTGGTCCTGGTCCTCATCTGCATTTGCTTCTCCATCACTACTTTGCTTTGGGGACTCTAGAGTCAACTCTGCAAGAGCAGCTTGGGTGTTTTCTGGCTCGGTTGGTACTGTTCTACCAGCACTCACAAAATTGACCCTACTATCCCGAAGTCTTTGGTCGGTATTCCAGAATGACTGGTGGCGTTCAGTATTACGAGCTTCTTCCTGGAGTGTGAAAGCTGAGCTACAGTCAACGAAGATCTAAGATCAAATTCCAGCTGAGGCATTTCTTACCATGGCCCTTTCGAGGAGTGGACGTGCCACTGAATGGTACAAAGGAAGTATCGACTGGTTTTCGACCACCGTCGCGGGAAGCTTGAAAGTTGCCCCTCTTCGGGGCTTTCTTGGGTCGCGGCATGCTGGCGGAAACGGCTGCTGCTGTTGTTGTTGATATTATGAACTTCGTGGCACAGAGATGGAAAACATGGCCTCCTCCAATGTGGTGATGGAGGGGAGAAGGAAGCGTCTGGAGCTTCAACAGGCAAAGATCCAGGGACGATCGTTTTCCTGCACGACGTACCTCATACTCTTGGCGAGAGCTTATCGCCGATAAGGTACCTAGCGCACTCTCATTGTCGTCAACGCAGACTTCCTACGTGGGGAAACGATTTGAGAATTCCGGGGAACCCGATTGCATTCACTTGCTAATTGATGTGGTATTTGACAGCATGTCCGTAATTTGACTGTAACGTTGAATTTGTAATTTCACTCAGCTGGCAGGCAGACCAGGCCAATTCCATCCAGCTGCTGCCACCACAAGCGAATGCCAATGCCAGCCCAGTGACACGGTCATCGGAAGCCTGGCCAGCCCAGCCATCACTCCCGTCTCCTCAAGCCAGCTCTCCAATAACTACAACTCCTTTGAATCCTCACCAAACCAACGAATACTTCTCAAACCCCGCCACCCGCTCTCCCTCAACATACCTGCCTCTTGCCATCGAAGCTAGTCTAAAGCCACTCACTCTCTGTGCAGCAGCAGCCAGACTTCCGCCTCACTTGCCCCACGCTCCCCCGCCATTCCCGTCCCTTCAACCATCCGCCGGTCGATGCCTTCGCTGTTGGTGCTCGAAAGCTAAAACTAGTGAACATGACCACTGTTGACTTTGGCAAATACAAGCGGATTGTGCAGTACTTCTGGGACCCCGAACCAACAAACGATGCTGCGGCGCGGTCTCCGATATGGTGCCTAGGCAAGGAATACAAGATCTCGACGAAACCCCAACCGCCCCCTGACACGACATCTGCCTCTCTTCCTGATATAAAGTCGGCTTCTACGGGGTCTGTCCGCCCAGCAAAACCTGTCACTCCACCGGATAGTACAGCTAGCAGCATAGACTCTGGGCTGGTGTATGATGGCGAGGATGGAGGAGGGGGGTGGCCTTCGCCTTTCCTAGACGATTTCGAAGCACGAATATGGCTCACATACCGCTCCAACTTTCCAACCATCCCCAAATCCCAGGATCCAAAAGCTGCGTCTTCGATGTCGCTCTCGGTTCGTCTGCGAAGTCAGCTAGTTGAGCCAGCTGGGTTTACATCTGATACTGGTTGGGGGTGCATGATAAGGTCTGGGCAGAGCCTCCTCGCGAATGCTCTTGTCATGTTACGAATGGGTAGAGGCGAGGAATCACTCTTGTATTGTTGTTTGTATAATGCTAATGGCTTTTTAAAGATTGGCGTCGAGGGTCTGCAAGCTTGGAGGAAAGGGAGATCATATCGTTGTTTGCAGACAACCCGAAAGCACCCTACTCTATCCATAAATTTGTTGAACATGGAGCTACAGCTTGTGGGAAGCATCCTGGAGAGTGGTTTGGACCGTCAGCGACAGCACGCTGTATTCAGTGAGAAGATGCCGGCCCCCCCAGCATGCCTCACACTAACTGGTTCCAGAGCTTTAACAAACGACCATGAGTCTTCGGAATTACGAGTTTACTTGACTGGTGACGGTCTGGAGGTCTATGAAGACTCGTTTATGAAGATTGCAAAACCTGATGGCAAGTCTTTCAAACCGACCTTAATCTTAGTAGGCACAAGACTAGGCCTCGATAAAATCACACCCGTTTATTGGGAGGCCCTGAAAGCTGCTTTACAGATGCCACAGTCTATTGGAATTGCTGGGTAAGTCTTTGGATTCACGAAATCTTCGTAGTCAATCTCATGCATCTTTAGTGGACAACCATCCTCCTCACATTACTTCATTGGTGTTCAAGGTCAATATTTCTTCTACCTAGATCCCCACCAGACTCGCCCTGCCCTGCCGTTACCAGAGAGAATTGAAGACTACTCCCAAGATGACATTGATTCCTGCCACACAAGGAGGTTACGTCGAATCCACATCAAGGAGATGGATCCAAGCATGTTAATTGCCTTTTTAATCCGAGATGAGAAAGACTGGAAGGAATGGCGGCAAGCAGTTCAAGAAGTCCAGGGAAAGGCCATCATCCACGTTGCAGAGAAAGAACCTCCCCTCCAAGGACTCGGTACGGAGCGTGAGGGCGCTATTGATGAGGTAGAAACTTTTGACGACGAAGACGACGACGATGCCATATTGAATGCTTAGACGACTGGATTTGGGTTGGGGAGAGGCGTTGGGCATTTGTGAACATGCTTTCGGGACTGGGTTATTTGCTGCCACCGTTTGGTTCAAGGTCAGCGCAGGCTGACTTGTGTATGGAATTATGATATAATTTTCGAACTCCATTGCCCTTGTTGTGGTGAAATCCGTTCCCAGTTTACACCAAAGAAGTCAAAGAGGCTTCTGGAAGGCTTTTGGAAGCTTGTGGTCCTGGTCAATCGACATGCCACGTTCATGTTCCAGGCTCCCATCTCCTCCAAGGCGCATGATTGCCAACATAAACGTTGGGCAGAAGAAGTATGCACGAAATGGCTCAGAGGCCTGAAAACCGGCTATTTCATTCCCTTTTCACTTTTCCATACTCCATCCACTTCCGCAGAACAAGGAATCTTGAATCTTCCAGGCTGCGGTAGACGAAGGTGTGGACGAGCCTGGAAATTCAAGCTGATATCTCATTTCCTATTCTTCATAATCCATATCCCCCCCCCCCCCTCCCGGATATTGTGAAGCTCAGAACCATATGAGGAGAGGTAGGTAATGCCATTTTGCCCTTTTGTTTACACGTCTGAAGAATATGAGCAGTCGCATATATGTAAGAGTGCAGGTTCGGATTTCGCTACCTTGATTTCTACTTAGAAGGAGAAACAGAAAAGGGAATAACCAAAATTCTCAGAGTTAATATATACAACCAACTAAGCTAACCATCTTTTTGCTTTATTAGAACTCATTACCCCAGGTGGGATTGTGAGTCAACTCTTTGGTATTGTAGCCTTGATCGGCAGCTCAGAATCAGCAAGCTACAGATGGATGTGTATTTGAGTTGGCTTGAATGTCTCCACACGTAATGCCCTCACGAAACAGATATTCTCGAGCATGAGAACGAGATCGTTCGTATAACCTGCGCTTTTCAGAGAACAAACATGTAAGTAGAACTTGGAAGTGTCTTTCGTTTATATCACAAGGGGACAGAGATGACCATTGGAGGATTTTGTACTGGCGGATTTGAGTTTGGACTACTCACACTAGACACACCATTGCAGTCAGAAGACGAAGATAGGATTTATGTAGTTTCAATTTCCGGAAAAGCTTCATGTATTTGAGATACGAAATGGTTCGGTACTCGGGAAGCAAGAGGTCGTTGGTTGGTTTTTGCTTCACACAGGACAGAACCACGCTGTGCTCCTACGCTTCGGAGAAGCCTGTTACTGTAAGACTTACCCTGAAGCCTCGGGTTCTAGTTGAGAGTCCTCCCTCCACTGAGACTCCAGTGGCTCTGTTCATGGATACAACACAACAGAATCACAATTCCTCTTCCAACTTCACTTTTTTTTTTTTTGAGAACCACCTAATACAGAACTTAGGTATAGACATAGACATTAATGCTCGAGCTTACGCTATGTACAGTAAAACCATACAATACAAATGATGTTTTTAGAGGGGTATCATTCGCAATTTCCTGACGCTTCTTACTTTCTTTCCCGGAAACAACCAGCCAACTCTTTCACATGACGGCGCAATTACTCTCGGAAGGGTGGGTGTAGTAGGGGCCGAACATCTCAATGCCATGTGCTGTTTCGTTCGCGATTTGCTTCTGGAGGACTTCCTTTGGAAAGTACTTCCTGAGGAATTTTTCTAGGTCTCTGTCGATATTGTCTAAGTGAATCATATAATTAGCAACGATGTTCAGGAAAGGTTGCCTGCTCTTGTTGAAGCGGCCGTGTGCCGAGGAAGCAACCGTAGAGATAATTGGGACGAGGAAGAAGGAAAAATTCGACAGCTTACCTGTGTCAGCCTTCATAACTACATCTTCTCGGCACATCGGACAGGTTCGTTTCCTCTGTTTTTGAAGAACGATTGCGCAGCGAATGCAGATGAGATGCTTGCAATTCAATCGGACAGGCCGCCAGCAAATATCACAACATATCGGGCAAGAATAATCTTCGACCTGGGGTACGATCTGAAGAAGCTGCCGAGAAATTTGAGCGCAGACAGCCTTTGCCATGGAATCAGACATGATCGGATCCGACAGTATCAATTTTGGAAAGGTTTTCGCAGCACCCAGGTTCGTCCTCTTATCGAATTCTGAGAGTGGTCAGTACCATAGGTAGCTAGAGCATGGAGTTTACCATACTCTTCAAAATTTTAGAGAAGGCACGCTGATTGATCTCGTGGAACTTCAAATGCTGAAGAATGCCGATGTTGATCTTTACGAATTGCTGGAGAGCTTCATGGCTGGCTTTCAATTTGAATGAACCCATGATGTCTTTTTTGACAACCTCGCCCTGAAACCATTGCAATTTTTCGGCGGCCGTAGCACTGGTTCGGCTACCGCGATCAAACTCATTTGTGGAGAAGAAGATGCCTGCTTGCAGGTAAAGATCGAAAAGCTGCCTCCATCTGTTAAGGTCGGTCTTGTGGAACCCTCCGGGTCTCGGCCTAGCAAATTAGCACTGTCTCAACAGCTCGTAGATCTGTAGGAATATTGCAAAGTACTCACTTGGCTACTTCGGTGATAAGAGTTGACAGAGCTTCGATTTCGTCTGTCAACGCCCTTTGCTCCTGAGCCTGGAGATTGTCCAACGAAGTGACATCACCTTGAAGCAGCCCAAAGAACTCCGCATCAAAACGGAGTTGGACATCTATCCGCCGAACATTGGGAGATTCCTCTACAACTGTGGTCCTACTCCGGCGTCAATATATATTCCAATACGTGGCTCACACAGTCTCGGAAGGGAGGCATAGGATAGCAGAACCTGGAGCTAAGAGATTCAGACGTTTGCCTGGGAACATACTCTTCCGATGGAGGGCTATCGGTTTGGCCATCATTACCCAAGCGGCTGACAGCCGAATCTCCCCGATGCCTCGATGACTGCAGTTCAAAGTACTGCCTTGTTTCTGGTGACAACACCGCGCTGATGGGGTTCCCATTCTCGACATCAATGTAGAACCTCAGCTTTGGAACAAATTTCTCGTCTCCTTCGAAGTGATATTGAAAAGCAACACCATTGCCAACATTGCCTTGTTCCTCCGGGCTGGACTGGTGCAGTTGGGCGAGAGTGGCTGAGTCGAGGCCCAGTTCTTCGAGTTCTCCTTGAATCTGTACGAATCAGGACATCGACCCAAGAAAGACAGGTGTATATTCGAAGGAGGGAAACTCGAGCAAGAAGGCCACGTACCTTTTTGAGAAGCTTTTTGAGTTCCCGGTAGGGGATAGCGGCATCTACCCAGCTGGGAGGGAAACCCTCCTTCCCCAAAGCCTCTCTAAACTCGTGGCTGAACTTCATTCTGACTATGCCGAGGTAGGTAGGTGGTGTGTGTATCGATATTTGTAAGTGTATTTGTATTTTTAGTTGTAGTTGTAGTTGTATTTGTACGGCTATTCCATTTGCTCCAGATCGATCGAGCAACGCGTGACCAGCTGGTGTTTCTGAGTGTGGCTGGAACAACCTGGACGGCTTCCAGTAGGTAGGTAGGTACAGTACCTAGACACTTAAGTGCTTGCTCCTGCAGACGGGACCTCGAGTGTGGCAAAGGAAGGACTCAGGCCAGGTCGGGTCAGGTGGCCGGAAAGAAGTTGTGAGAGGGCGTTTTCGTCAAAAGGCAGGTGCTCTGGACAGAAGTAAGCTGGCTGTATGTATGTGCGATGTTGTGCTGGAAGATCGAGTGACAAAAGTTAAAAGTAGGGAATTAATTTCCATGACAGAAGATCCAAAAGCACAGGGAATGGTACTGCAAGGCTTGTTTGTTTGTAGCCTCTCGCTTGCTCATTGCAGTGGCGGAGAGGCAAGGCACTGACTGCACTGCAGGTACAGTACAGTAGGTGAATGCGAACGAGCGCGAACCAGGAAGCACCCAGCCAGCTTCGTTTTGTTACTCACCACGTAGTAGTCTCGTCAGGAAGTACCTCGGTAGGTGTTGATGGTGTTGATGGTGTTGATTGTTCCCTGGGTGTGTTACCTGGGCGTGTTACCCAGCTGCGTGATGGAACTGAAGGAGGTCATGCCTGACTGAATGTGATATTATCATGGAAAATCAATTACAAGAGGCGACTACTGACTGCCTTTCCCAGGCCATGCCATGCCATGCCAATGTTACAATTAATATTGTTATCCACAACACTCTAGGTACGGTCTAGGTGGGTAGTAGAAGAGAAGAGAAGAAAAGAGCAGAGCCTGCGGTCTAAAGTGGCAGCCCGATGAATGAAAAGTCTAGACTACTACTTCGTAGACTGGACTAGACACAGACAAGACAACCTCCCTTAGACGAGCCGACCGGCCTGCCCTGCTCTCGGCCACATGGCCACGCCGCCACGGGAGGATAACCGGCATCTTGATTGGCCGCCAGCTGGACCTTTTTCTTAGTCTTTTTTGTCAGTCGTTCGTTGGCAGTTCTAGTTGAACTTGCCTGCTTGCTTGCTCTTCCCCGCGCTTGGTTGGTTGATAAGCCGATAAGGAATGGAATGAATGCATCGAGTAGCCAGCCACCCGCTTGAGCCTTTGTTCCTATCAATCGGCGGGGCGGGATATTGACGTCGATTGACTCGAGGCGAACTTCAGCCTCTCTCCTCTCCTCTCCTCCTCCACTGTCCCTCTCGCAAATCCCCGAATATCGAGCGAGTCCTCTCTCTCTCTCCATGTCAGCAACCCGCAACAGAAGACTCTCTGAAGCATGACGGCGTCCTCCAGCACCCGCAGTCGCGGTAAAACCAACCCGCTTGTCCTAACAGCCCTCCCAGACGAAGTACTCCAACACATCCTCTTCTACTGCCCGCCGCACCACGTACTCCTGCACATCCAGCGAGTCTCGAAACGCTTCAACAGACTAGGCAGTGAGCCATTGCTCTGGAGATATCATTGCCGAACCGAGTTCAAGTACTGGGACTCGAAACATCAGATCCAACAGAAGTTCCTCCAGGGTGTGGGAGATGTGGACTGGAAGCGTTTATACACACACCGGAGGAAGGTCGACATTGAGACAAGTGCTCTCTTGGACAGCATATTAGAACGACAGTCAAATCGGATTTCGAAGTTCAAATCTATTGCCGAATTTGGCTATGATGCGAAAGACACTTTACTGCGGCACTGCCGTACCGATGATACAGCTGAAGATGTTCTTGCGAGACGGTAGGTGCCGTGGCATAACTTACGGGAATCTGCTGATATATGTGTAGATACTATGCCAATTCTGTTCTCGACCACGTCCACCGAGCCAATGCTTTGGCAGAATGGGAGAAAGTGGTAAATGGAGAGACAGTTCCACTCGAGCGAGCACTAGGAGCATTCGACCTATTTGTGTTGCATGACCAACATGGAGACCTTCTTGAGGTAGGATTACACTTGATGGGTTATCTATACCTTACTAAGCTTCACTTACCAGATCTCGGATATTCTGGATGGTCTTGCAGCCCAGTTCCGTGCCGAGCACCCTAGCTTCAATCAGTATTCCGTGAGAAGGACTGCCATTGCGGCAGTGGCTTTCCTCCGACATCATAACCTCACAGGCATATCCTCAGATCTCGCGTACCGAGACTTGCAAAACAATTACATAGGGATTGCACTGCAAGACACAGAGCATCCTTCGTTGCCACTGATTTCTGTTGCCATATTCTGTGGATTGGGCCAGAGATTGGGTCTCGATGCCCGATGCTGTGGCGTTCCCAGTCACGCACATGCTATGGTCTTACCTCCTCGAGGAGAGACGCTTGATGGCAGAGAACTGGAACCAGGAGCTACACCTGCTGACCCCATGTACCTAGACCCGTATCGATCAGACGAAGAGGTTTCGCTCTCAAGCCTCCGTGTCATGCTAGCGGAGTGGGGGATCCTACAGCTACAATTCTCCAGGGTGCTATCAGACTCCACCACAACAGATGTAGTACTTCGTACATCGAGGAATATTCTGGCAACTGTTCAGGAGTTCAGGGCACGCAACACAAGTTCAGAAAGTACAGGGCACCCGACAATCAGACTTCATGCAAATCCAACTGCTGATCTGGAGAATGCGTTCTACTCGGCACTATGGGCACATTACATGTTTGGAAATCCGGCCCAACGGGTAGGATCCACAGCTCAAAGCCAATTCATACCTCTAATCCTGGAGAGGTTCGAGCGGCTTTATCCAATGGATGCTACCCTTATAGAAAAGCACGTAGTGCCAATGTACAGCAGCCAATCGGGTCGCGGGCCTTCAGAGCTCCAAGAAGCACTGCGTGTTGTACGTGCTGCAGACCAGACTCCCAAACAGCTTCGTAGACGCAACACACCAGCGTCGAGAGATGGTGTCAAATACAACATCGGGCAGGTCTTCCGTCATAGACGCTATGCCTACACTGCCGTCATCACAGGCTGGGACATTGAGTGTGGGATGGGTTCCGACTGGATAGTATACAACAATGTGGACTCTCTGTCACGGGGGAGGAACCAAAGCTTCTACCACGCTCTGTAAGTATATCTCTCCTCTGCCCAAGAGTTTCAGCTGACGGACAGGACATTCAGCGTAGAGGACACCAGCATCCGCTATGTGGCGGAGGAGAACATTGACATTATCGAGCCGGAAATCCCAACTTCTCTGATGAGCCTCGCTGGTCGGTATTTCAAGAGGTGGGACAAAGAAAAGCGCGTCTTTGTTTCAAATGTGAGGGATGAGTACCCCGATGATTGAATGTGGAGATCCATAAGCAAGAACCACAAAATTTATGTTGGATGACGAAATGATCGGAAATGGCTTGCTCGTTGCTTCACGATTTGCATCTGAAATGTGTGAAGTTGAATTTTATTTAGAGGTTCATTGCCCATGTTTGCTTGTCAAGTTTTAGAAACCTGACCGGGCTTTCTACGGGGCTACCTAGCATCTCGCGCGTTTGGCTGCTGTCATTTGAGGCCTGTCTTCGATAATCCACAAGTGGAGGACGAGCTGTTGAGTTTGCTCCTTTCTCCCTTCGTACATACATATCCCCGTCCTTACTTGTTGCCTTCCTGATCTGGGGGAATTCATGGAAATGTGTGCACTCTTCCTAGCCCAACACAATGACCTTCGTCCATGAAAATGTGCTTCAACCCTCGACGGCGAGGCTCACTCAATTCCTGTAGTTAGCCTCCTGCTCTCGGATATCATTGACGATATCTCTAAGCACGCCAGCCTCGGCAAGAGCCTGCATAGCCTTGTAGAGGATAGAAGTGTGATCGACCTTCTTCTTCAAGGCCTGCTCATCCTCCTGACCAATCATGCCAACCTCCTGCATATAGGCGCTTCGAAGGCGGTCTTGTTCCTTCACCAGCTCGCGGTACAATTCGATGAGTCTAGTAGGGTCACCACTAGCTGCGTCCAACCTGGCTTGCTCGGATTCGGTGGGGGTGGCAGTGTCGACGAGGTTTTGGGTGAGATTGTAAGTGTTGAGGAGATCTTCGATGGTGGTTGCTATGCGGGACTCAATGTAGACTTTCCAGTCAGGGATAGTCTCACTGAGGGTCTTCTCGAGTGCTTGGATTAGGTGCATGTTGATGGCCATCTCCTCCATGGCAACCCGGGTTGGGCTCTTGCAAAGGGACATGAGAGAATATTCAACACCATCGTCCTGGTACTGGAGAGCACGCTGCAGGATATTGGCACTTGCGACGTCAATCCAGTCATCCCCGCAATCACCTTGTTGGTGTTAGTTTTGGATAGTACGTAGAAAGGGTAGGAAATTTACCAAGCTTGACTGGTTCTCGTTGCAAGCCGTCCAGCCTCCAAACGTCACCTCGGATTGGGACGTAGGCGATGAAATGATAACCGGGCTCATCATCGTCCTTCTTCTTCTTTCCCTGGCTCTTCTTGGTAGTGGCCTTCTTTGGAGGATTCTTGCTGGTCTTGACCCACTTCTCATACTCATGCTTGAGAAGAAGATCGGCGTTGAGAATGTCAATCTTCCTGGGTGCATTGTTCAGTGACTAGTCTCATCCGGGATGAGACTGGCACTTACCGAGCAAATGAGTTGTGAATGCCGCGAATGAAATCATTGTCACCAAGTCTTTTCCCTCGATAGGCCGGCTTCAACCTTTGAGTAGCTTCCTTGAAGGCTTGCAGATTCTCGCCAAGATCAAGACCGGGGACGTTCATAACGATGTTGAAGAGGGCAATAGTGGCACAAGCGTTGTTGGTGGTCTGCATTCTAGTCAGTCAAGGAAGACTCGTTGGGCCAAAACGTCTCCTTACCTGGTTTGCAAACCAAACGTGCTTGGGACATTTCTCAGCATCTTCGAGTGCCTCGGCGTCGTCATCATGATACCTGAACAGGAAAATCATTCCGTAAATTGGTTTGCTGCAAGAAATGGTCAGTTGGAGGGAGTTCGTAATGAACGGCAGACTCACGGGACAAAGGACATGCACTCCTCATCCAGTCCGAAGACCTCCTGAACCTTGACATCTTGAATTCCCCACTTGCGCAATATGAAGTTGAAGAGAGCCTGGGATGTTGTCAGCATCTAAGCATAGTAGTGTTTAGTTGAGACAGGTAATAAAGGTATCATGCACTTACAGGATCGGATTCAAGTTCGACCCAACCCTTCCAATTGTGGCGTTCCTCGTCAGTTAACGGTTTCATAGCCTCAGTGGCAGGATCAAACATGGAGGTAGGTGGATCCTTTCTCTTTCTAAGGTTCCTCGTAGACATGACAGAATCAATTTCAATCGAATTGGAATTTCCGTTGGTTGTGGTCTTCGGGGGTATCGACTTCAGGGGTAGGCGTGGCAGCTTTGTTGACAGAAGGTGGTTGGCTTCGGGTCTTTCGCTGAGAGCCAGCTTGAGGAGTAGAAGGTACAGTGGCGGCGACAGAATAAGTATTGATTGGGTGCTTCTTCTCGGAATCGGCTTGGGGAGTTGGTGTAGCAGCCTTGACTGAGGATGTGCTGCTTGGAGCCATGTCCGGACTCTGGCTGGGCACGGGAGTGTCAGATCGAACGGTAGAAGCTTGTCTCTGTTCTCCGTAGTCTGAGATACCAAGACCAAGGGGCTGCTGCTGCTGCTCAGTAGAACCTTCCGCAGTGACCTCCATATTGCCTTTCATATTGCCTTTCATATTGCCTTCCATGTTGAAACTTGCTGGGCCGGTGCCGACCTTCAGACAGAAAGTTTGGAAGTTGAGATGTGAAGAGAAACAAAGGCTGTTGAACGAGTGACCTCGGGAATTTCTGCAACTGGATTGAAGTATGCCTCACTGTTGCTACAGAGAATGACGACTGACGACGACTGCCCAAAGACACCAAAGACACCACCGAGATGAGCCGTGGATTAGAAAGAAAGGGAAGAAACAGATAGTCAAAAAAACAGGAAGCAGGCTCATGAACAACACAAGTCGCAAGTATGAGAACTTGCAAGGAAGGTTGGAGGGAGAGGAAGAATCATTGTTTTGCGAGACACATCTTCTTTCTTTTTAGTTCGAAAAAGTTCTTCATCTCGCGTACAGAAGTGAATTCGAAAAGCATGCCAGCAGCTAATGCCAAAGGTGAGTTCGAGTGCATTGCATTGCTCGGTGAGGTTGCTGTCGGCTGAGACGAGAGGAGACGGGATAAGTAGGTAAACGAAAGCGAAAGAGACCAGCCGGGGACAAGTTGTTACGGTCCGAGGCGTCTGCACTTCGAGACTGTACTGCCTGCAGGTTTTGGTCGCGCGCGTCGATTTTGTACGCGAGCCGACAACTTCATTTTTAGAAGCTTAACAACAAAGACAACGACGAATACCTGCCTGCTTGCCTGCCTGAAACTCACAACAATACTACGGCACCTCTCAGCTCTTGTCTCTCAACTCTCGCCACCATCGCATCCTCTCTCTCGCCCATACTTAGCGCAGAGCTGCCTCGAGTTGAGCGAAATATAGCTCCAAACACTCCGCGAAAGTAAATACTGGGAGGCTACATACCTACCTGCTCGAATTTGCTCGAGGCAATCGCGCAGCCTCTTCCATACCCTCGACCCCCCCGAGCGTCCAGAGGGACCTCGAAGAGTATGCCATGAACGGAACACCTCGTATGCGGTCGGCGTACCCGTCAACTCCAAAATCCACCCAGCGAACTCCAGATTCTAAAGATGCTTTCCAAGATGCCTCGAGGGTACGGTCATCTCTGCCAAACCTCCCAGATGCTACTACGACGGCCTCAGCTCCCACATCGAGTACCCCAGTAATTCCAGTCAACCTCGTCGATGCTCCGACCCAGCGCATGTGCGTCTTTGCAATTTATGGGATCCTTTTCGCCTTGCGTGTGTACGATTGGTGGACACTTGTGCAGGAGGAGACAGCTTCTCTTGGATACTTTGTGAAGTGGTTCGTGTTAGATGGAATATTTTTGTATGGCATGCCTCTTATGCGGATACCGTGGCTGGAGTGGTCGGAGACAACGTCATCCATGGCTTGGATTTTGCATGCGGGTATGAATGCCATGCTGATGTTCCGAGTCCCTGTGAGTTCTGCTGTTGCTACCGTTCTCATGGCTCTGCTAACTTCGAAGCAGCTACCCATTGAAGGATGGCTCATAGCTATGGCCAAAACTTTTTTTGACAGCGAGATCTCTGTTTCCGAGCACAGTGTCCGGGCCAGCAACATTCTACACAACTCATCTCTGATAATGGGCAAACAGATCATCAATGTTTTGCCAGAAGGGTAGAGTCCTTTGCAATCCTACTTTCAATGCAATCGAGTTAACCTTCGACTAGGTCTGTTACTATGAATCCAGACCAGTTCTCTTTTTGCATCGACAGCAAACATCCTGTGGCCAGCATACCACTCTTCTTCAATCAAACCAAGCCGAAGTCTGTTGAAATACTGAGAATTGACTTCGATACAAACCTCAATGAAACTATTCTCTTGACACACAAGGAGGTCAACAATGCTCGCAAAACCGATGCAGACTCGCTCTTGACTATCAACTATCTCGCTAAGAAGCCAGGTCTCTACAGACTTCAAAAAGTTATGGACAAGACTAAACTGGAAGTACAACGGAGAATGTCTGATACACTTGTTGTTGCCTGCCCTAAAGCGGTTGTTAAATCGGCAGGTGGTGACCGGTGCCTTGGCGATCTCTCTGACTTGACGATGGAGATTGAAGGTACCCCCGCCCTTGAAAATTGTTTACAGTCGTACTGTGAATAGTGACCAGAGCGTGCATCACTTCCAAAGTATACAACCGGAGAACTTTGCCTCTCCTCTCCTCGGTTATGCAGGTGCGGGTACTCTGATCAAGCCTGGCTCTCAGGACGTTTCGTGGGCCCGTTCTCAACGTATCACTGTACCTCTGAACGAGTCGATGATGCCTAGTGGTCTATGGCTCTACTCGATTGATGAGATTCACGATGCTACGGGCAATGTGGCCAACTTCTCTTCTGAAGCGGAAGACGTCGATCATATTTATCCTAAACGGGCGCATCTTGAGCAGTCATTCACGGTTCATGAGCGACCGCTTTCGAAGCTGATGAGCTGCGATTCTCGAAATCCGCTCAAGGTGGCTAAGAGAAAAACGACGCAACTTCCAGTCGTATATTCCTCCCCCGGACGGACGCCTGATGATACCTCGCATACCATTACGTGGAAGTTTTCGCCTTTGGATTCACTCACAAAGAGCGGAGATCATGGCCAGGAAGTTGTGTTTGAAGAATTCTTCGCCAAAACGGCTAACGACAAACCAATCATCCGTGAACCTGGTCTTTACACTCTGACTGGAGTGAAGAGTAGGTTCTGCGATGGAGAAATCAGAGAGCCCGCGTCGTGCCTGTTGCTGAACCCACCTGAACCTGGATTGTCTCTAAGCGCCGAGAACATAAACGATAAATGCGCTGGCAACTCGATTGGCTTGCTTGTTGACCTCGATCTTATTGGCACACCACCATTTGTTGTGCGATATGACATTGTGACGAAAAGTGGCACACAATCCGAACAGATCAGAATCGATGCTCTACGCCACCAACTGGAGCTCAAGCCAACAGAGGCCGGTCATTTCAAGTACTACTTTACGTCCATCGATGATCTAATATATAAGGGCCACCAGTTGAGCGGAAGTAGCATGGTATTGGAACAAGATGTGAAACCTCCCGCGTCCGCTTACTTGCGACGCCCATCTGGCCCCATTGACGCATGCATTGAGGAGCCAGTGGAGATGAACGTCGAACTCTCTGGGGAGAAACCCTTTACTTTGGAGTATGAGCTTGTCCACGATGGCAAAAGGAAAAAGATCAAGGAAGCGAATATCGCGACGGACATCTTCAACATCAAGACTGATCCACTGCTGAAAGGTGGTGATTACCTACTGGCGCTTACAAGTGTTCAGGACAAGACTGGTTGCAAGATCTTCTTGAACAGTGAGGTCAAGTTTACTGTGAGGCGTCAGAGGCCAAAGGTATCGTTCGGACATCTGGAAGGTAAGCACAAGACTGTCGAGATCGAAGGCAAGCAGATTGCTTTGCCTCTTCGTCTTACTGGCCGAGCACCTTGGTCGATCAAGTACCGGAACCTTGATGATCCTTCGGGGACGATACTGGAACAGAGCGCAAGACTTACCAATGATGTTGTTAAAGTGAATCAGCGCGGCACGTATGAGCTTCTGGAGGTATCTGATGACCAGTGCCCAGGAACTGTGGATCCTGCAGCATCTCAATTCGATGTTGAATGGTTCCCTCGCCCTAAGATCAGAATAGCCGATTCTGCTGTCCTCATCCCAGATGGGAATAAGTATGTGAAGCGCGAGGTCTGCGAGGGTGATATTGACGCAGTGGAGGTTAATCTCATTGGTATGTGCCCCTCTGTAACCAATATGAGTCCCTATACTAACCTTTTGACAGGCTCGGCCCCATACAACGTCAAGTACCAGGTTCGACACAAGCCTATTCATGGTTCAGGCTCCATCATCAACAAGGAATTCGAAGCCGCCCTTGGAGTTGCGACGATTTCCATGGATACAAGCAAGGCAGGAAGCTACGAGTACAAGTTTTCGGAACTATCTGATGCGCTTTACGATCACGAGGCAAAGAAATATACACCTGTGATCCTTGAGCAGAAGGTAAATAGGAAACCTTCGGCTCACTTCGTCAAGCCAGGCCAATCTTACAAATACTGCAAAGAGGAACTGGATGGTAATGAAGTCATTCCTATCAAGCTGGAAGGTGTCCCTCCATTCAGTCTGGAAGTTGATGTTAAACACCAGGGCAGCTCTCGACCGGAGACTGTCAAGATACCAAATGTCGAATCAAATCATTACGATTTCAAGATTCCACACAACGTATTGTCTCTTGGCATCCATCAAGTCAGTGTACGGAAGGTCCGTGATGCGCATGGATGTCAGCAGAAGACCGAATATGGAGCACCGCATGTGCAAGTTCAGGTCTACGACGTCCCAGTCATTCATTCTCTGGATCAACGAACAGACTACTGTGTTGGAGACAGGATATCTTACACCTTGTCTGGAACTGCGCCTTTCGAGATATGGCACACCTTCGAGGGCAAGTCGAGAATGGCCAAATCCCAAAGTACAACCTTCAGACGTATCGCCGAGGCGCCCGGTAACTTCACCATCACTGCTGTAAAAGACAGAGCGAGCGACTGCAAGGCCAGTACCAAAATTGAGAAGATAATCCACCCAATGCCCAGTGTCAAAATCAGCAAAGGAATACAACTGGAGGTGGACATTCATGAGGGTGGAGAGGCAGAGATCTTATTTGAATTCTGGGGCACTCCGCCTTTTGAGTTCACGTATACTCGAAGCACCAATGCTCGCAAGGGGCAGCGGTCCCAGATTCTGGAGACTAGGCACGAGGTTTCTGAGGAGCACAGCATGTCGATCCGAGCCTCACAGGAGGGAACGTACGAGGTGGTGGCGATCAAGGACAGGTTTTGTTCGTTCTCTACCCAACGAGCAGATACAGCAAGTAAGCAGAAGCTTTTGCAATTCTAAAGTGGTGGATTAGGTTCTTGTTGGATCAATGTATTAAATTCATAGCGCGGCGTTGGGAAATGTTCCCCTGGCAGGTCTCTCCTTCTGATCTTAGCCATTCTATACCAAAATACCAAAAACAAATCAAAATGTTCTCTTCCCATATATCTTTTTTATTTATTTTACAGGATGGCTTCGATTTGCCTCTCCCGCTCTAATTCCTTCAAATACGGAACTTCGAATCTATATTTCCTGCCTTTGTTCCAACTCAACCCCCAGTTGATCTCCCCAACATCCACTCTTCGCGGCCGTAGTGGTCTGACTCCATCCAGTATATCTTTCTTTTGGTCCCACAAATACGTCTGCGGTGGCTCTTGCCAACTGATCCTCAGAGTCTGAAGATCAGCCCCAGACAGCCACTTCCTCACCTTCTTGATCCCTTTTTTCACCTCAGATACGCGTGCATCAGCCTCCACCTCCCCGGGCTTGGTGTTCCTCTTCTCGGACCCCAGATGGATGGAGAGATTGACATGTTTGATAGCAGAGGTGATTGCGGACGAGAGGACGATGTCTCCTCGCTGGGTCTTGTGAGCCCAGAGGTTGTAGTCTACGGTTATGTAGATGGTCTGCGTAGGGGCACCATAGAGGAGAGGAATAGCCTCGGAGCGGATCTGGTGGTTGAGAGAGAGTAGGGCGGTGGGTATCGGTTGGGTGAGGAGGATGTGAGTTTGTAGCTGTCGCGGGTGGGGACCGCGAATTGGGGGATCGCAGGCAGGAGGCATGAGGTGGGAGTAGATCAATTGCCTGATCTCGAGGGGCAGTTGTAGGAGAGGCGACAGAGGGCGTGGGACGGGATTGGAAGGGGGATCGCCAGACAGTACAGCTTGAGCTGGAGGGGCCAGTGAATCGTTGCTGATTGGATATGGATTCAAGGCGTACTTCTGAAGCGTGAAAAAACAGTTACGGAGATCCTGCTTTCGGAGGCCCCAGACGGCATCTTCGGGCAACTGGAGGATGGATTGGACGTCTAGGGGTTCTCTTGAGCGGGAGAGGGTGCTGTCTCGTGGAGATGCGCAGATTCGTTTGTCGGGGGAGGCTGAAGCTGAGGCTGAGGCTTTGTGGGAGGGAGGAGGTCTTTTCATCCCAGTGTCCGAGGCTGGGGATGCCATGGGGAAGTAATGAGGGGAGTGAGTGGGTTGTTGTTGTTGCCAAGGGACTCAATGGAACTCAATGGGGTGCTGTAGTAGAAGTGATTGATTGGCCTTGTTGTGTTGTTGCAAGAGGGGTTGTGTCGTGGTCATGTCGTGTCGCGCTGCACTGACCTAGATGTGGGGTGCAGGGAGGTCCGAGGTGATGCTGCAGCAGATCTCCTCGGGTAAAACTTGGCACAATGCTTGATCATCAGATAAGATTATCTTGCCGAGGGGAGATTTCTCCGAGAGTTCCAATGAGTTCATGGTATGACCTTTAGATGGTGGATTTTAGAATGTCTAGGTACGTTTACGGATTGGAACCAGTATGGAAAGAAGTCTCGAGAGCGAAGCCCAGCAGCCAGAGGGGTTTGTTTACCTTGGGCTTACGATGGTGGGAACATGCAGGTCGATGCTAAATAGGAGAAGGAATTGCATTTATACAGCTTCAATTTCAATTTCCTGTGCTGAATACTTTCGCATACAATCTGCCTAGTATATCCTAAAAGTAAGTCCTAACTCCCGCATTGTCGTGTATGAATCCGGGCCTCATGCTGCATGTACGCGAACCTTAACACCGTTCCCACTACAGTTTGTGAGGGACAGATTATGTCTGGTAATTGGGTCTGTCTCTAGATTCTCGAGTTTGTCGAAACGTTGGAGTAGGCGCACCGTCACGTAGGAGCTCTCGGTCAGAGCGAATTGCTGTCCAATGCAGATTCGTGGACCGCCGTTGAACTGTTTACATGTCAGTCACCTAAGTAAGGCTGAAGCGAAGTGACGGGAAACCAGCGAGGTAGATTTTCTCAAGACACAAAAAGGTTCATAAGAAAAAGATAACCAGGGGAGTTAGGAAGCTGGCTCACTTACCGGAAGAAAGTCCCAGCCTGGCCTCCTGTTCTGCCATCTTTCCGGCTTGAACTCCTCCACGTCCTCACCCCACAAATCCTTCCTGTGATGCATCGCATGCACAGAATAATCAACCGCCGTACCCTTGGGAATGAATATCTTAGATTTTCCGTCCTTGCCACCTCCTCTCGGAATAGTGGTATCTCTGTTGGCGAATCGGCTGTTTATGGGAACGACAGGGTAGAGACGGAGCGCCTCGTTGTTACAATGTTGCAGGTACTGGCATCCCTTCATCTTCGCAAATGTTATGTCTTTAGGATTGCCGTACGTTCCAAACTCCTCAATGATGATATCTCTGAGTTTTTTGTACCGTGCTGGGTCACGGGCGAGACTGAGAAATACCCATCCAAGTAAAGATGCGGTCGTATCTCGGCCTGCGAGAAGGATATTCAAAAGTTGAGAGCGTAGTTCGACCGGATCCTGAGTCTGAGTTGCCAACGCCTCCAGGAATACGTACTTCTCCTTCGATCCTGACTCTAGTTCCTTTTCGCGGAGGTCTTTTGAGAGTGCCAAGCGGACGAAGTGATCGATGAACTTGTGGCAAACATCACAGTCTTCCTTGAAGCCCTTTGGATTGCACAGATAGAATTTGTCTCCGAAGCGGCCACGAGTTGCTAAAGCCATCTGGGCTTTGTCGAAGGATGCTGCGAAGTCTCCAGAAGACGGACCAGACGATTTCTCGTTGCCATCTGTGCCGTCTTGGAAGCCGGGCAGGAGTCGTATTTGTGAGTCGACAGATTCGCCAAAGAGAAATTCTGTAGCTGAGTCCAGCGTGAGGCGAAAGAACAGGACCTGTAGATCAACACAGTCTGTCCATCTGTTTGCATGCAAGTCGACGTCAAGAGCTTTCATCATGTTTTGCACATGTCTTTCGGTCATTTCCAGGTCTGAAATTTGCTCTCGCGCAAACTGAGGACGCATCATCGCCCTAGAATGTTCCCCTAACAATGGTTAGTTCTTGAATCAATAATCAGAGAGTGATAAGTTGAAGTAAAATCATCGGATTCACGAGAAGAACCCGTTTCATATATGGATGGACAAAAAAGCACCACGTATTGACTTACATCCAGCACCATCTTGTGTAAATATGCCATTTCCCAGCAACGGCCAGAAGTTCCCTCTCCTTGTTGGTCCAAGATCGAAATCACTGAATTGAGTTGCCAGGACGGCTTGGATGTTCTTCTCGTCTGCAGTGAAGACGTTGTTGTTTCCCAGCATGGAGTACCGGTAAGTGATGGCTCCAACATCAACAGTACGTTGAATTATGTCGATAGGGAACAGCTTCTCCTTGTCGGCTGCTAGAGCTCTCATAATATTGTCGATACCTAGGGGATATCTGTTCTTTTGAAAAGGTGGCTCTTCACACTTGAGTTCTCGGGCTTTGTTTGCATTGCGGCGTGATGTGAAGAAGCTATTGAGCACAATATAGATGGCATAGGACATAACTACCAAAAGGGCAGCAGTTGCAAGTGGGAGCTGCATTGCTTCAAGAGGTTTACAAGCAGACTCAGTAGGAGGGATGAGGCGGAGGAAGGAAAGAGTTTGGATGTTCAGAGTGAAGGGTTGATGTCAGATTAAACGATCCTTTGAAGAAAGTAGCATTTGCAGGAGGCACGATTCAACTCTTGTGGTGGGGTCCCCGCCTTTGTAGTGCGGACAATAGGAACTGTGCTGTGCCTCTCTACATGTAGGTATGGACATCGACCGGCCAAGCCAAGCCGGCCGGCCGGTGTCGATCTTTGAGTGGCATGAAAAAAGAGGGAGGGGAGGGGGCAGGGGGGGTAGTCACCCGGCCCGGCATGCAGAACATCTTCGAACGGGTTTGGAATTGACCCGCTCGCCACATTCAAACGTCATTGGTACAAGTTCGATAGAGACAGCTAACCTGGGTAATCATTGGATCATTGGTATCAGGAGAACAACTGGACAAGACTGGACTGCAAAACATACGATGCATGACTGACTGTGCCTATGTACTACTGTACTGCGATGTAACCACCTAGTACAGTAACCATTAGCTACCTTCTGCGGGATGCGGGGTGACAAGACATCCGTCGGGGTCGGTGATTGAGCAGAGATTCTCGAGTCTCGACTGCAAGTGGTCACGGCGAAGCAGACTATAGTAAGACTTGGAGGGGTAGATAGAGTCTGACCCAACTGTCTGAGGAATCCGTTCCAGTTGAGTAAGGTAAATGGCAGAATGGCAGGCATGGACGCGTCGCTTGTTGTTTGGCTCACAACTCATCAACCCCTCCCTCATTCTGCACGGGAAAATCCATCCTCGGCTGCCTCGTCGAGACATGAAGGGCCACAAGCCAACACGAACACGAAGATGAAAAGGGTGAGGGAGTGATTGAGTAGCTTGTCAGTTGTCAGACGAACACTTGCCCAACCTCAAACCCGCGGGTTCTCCGGGAGGCTTGTTTCCCTAATTGCGACTTTCTACACCAAATCGTAGTGAGTCTTCCAAGCCGAACCCTGCACGACAAGCCACGATTTCGATTGGCCACTTACTGTCTGCTTTCGGCAAGTTCATAACGCAGCTATGGTCATTTGTCAATTGGGAGGTGCTGATATAAGATGCCAAGATCATGACCATAGTCACAGAGACCAATATAGATCTCTGTGTTTCGAGTTACTTTTTGGTCCGGAGAACGACTTTTGCACATCTTACCAGATCGCTGCGGCGTCTACGACAGGACGACAGAAATATAAGTGGAATAGAAATCCAGATCATGTTCAGGGGAGAATTCATCCAGCCTCTAGCTGTAAGAGAGGACATGCATGCTCCCCTCGCATCTGGTGACAATGCTCTGAAGTCGGCCACAACTGGGAGAGAGTTACCATTTGCCACCTCGAAAACGTCTCACTAACTAAGACAGCAACCATGAGCAAGTGTGGCTTGTGAATTCCCCTCGCATGGGGTCTACTAATAACCGGCCGGTTGGAGAAGAGCCTGTTTGACAAGACTAACCGGAACTGAGGAAGGGTACCGACTTAAGGTAAAGTTTCATCTGACATCTCGTCGGAATCTACTGGCACTTCTATACCCCGTTCCAGCTTCGATCGGGATGATTACAGAACCAAATCTTTAGCAAAGAGGCACGGCGGATCTCTTGAATTCGAAGCATCAAGTGTGTGCTTCTGGGAAGGAAAGAAATTAAGAAGTGTTTTCGCTTACCAGAAAGCTCATCGTTTACCTCCGTTTGAAGTTCATGAGCTGGTACTGAGTACCAAAGTATGCTAGATTTTTGGTCTACGAGTATTTGTGCTTGGTTTAAGTCATAGGACGTTGGTCCCGGGTGTGAGAATGAGAAGTGAAAACTAGTTCTGTCCTCGATGTCCGGAATGCTTGAGGTAGAATTGAGTTCCGAGGCAGTTTTACAACGGATGAGAGCTGCTTGGGAGGGAAGGCCGAGGTAGCACAAACATACATATATGGTTTGCTGGCTACACGTTCTTTGGGACCGATGGACAGCAACCCGTTGGTCCCTGTGATATTGGAGTGCGTTCATTTGACAGTTTTGGTCATTGAATTGGGATGTTCTTGTGTATTGTCTACTGTAACAGGGAAGCTTGAAAGAATAGGCTTGAATTCCGCACAGCTGCTGTCAGCCCGACTTGAGGGATTCGGCTATCTTCACTCAATTCCACCCGTGTTTACAACACCGACTCTAGCTCTCGGTATACGTCTGTCATACTGGAACCTTTTCGATTCTGAAAACCCTCCTTACGTATGTGAGGCAGGATGCGAAGGTTGAAAGTATCCCCGATCATTGTCAGGCTTGCCTAACCGTCCGTTCATAGACGGGTGACTAAAACTGTCATTGTTGGAAATTCCCATACCCCTCGCTAATATGTTTCTTCGCTTGCGTAACGAGAAATTACTATATACTAACCGAACATAAATTGTTAATCCTCCGTGTGGTCAACGAAATTGCCACTGAGCTTATCAGATCCTTAGCTGCATATGTGCACTTGTATCCCCAGTCTATGTTCTTGAGCTGCTCTGAGCGGTCTCACCATCTTTTATTTATTTTGCCAAAAGACTTCGACCTTATAAGTTGAATCCAGCACAACAGCAACCTACTTTTCAAATCGGGTGGTGTTTCAACGAGTTTGACTTGACCTCAACCTGGAAGGCTGGAATGGGAACTCCATTACGGCATAGGCAAGTATGATACCAATGTAACCCAGGATCGTGCAACTCTGCGCATCACCAAGCTTGTGTAATATTTGACGCCGTTTATAAGCATATCATGGTTTGCTCCGAAGTTGTCTGTAAGAATCCGATACATGAGGGGTCCCGCTTTTGCGCCCCATCCACCACACACGATGATAGACAATTAGAAAAGCAAACTCACTGGCTCAGGCTTAATGGTAGTTGGCTGGCGGTTGGAACTCTTTGATACATGAGACAAGATGACAAAATGACACCAAGATATGATTGTGAGGAATTTCCTATCCTATTTTCCTTTCTAACTATCCAAAACGATAGGAATAGCATTCTAGACACAACGTAGGTATGAAAATACTCAAAGCGTGAGAGAAAAAGAACTTCCAACCCGCAAATAAACAAACACGACAGTAAGTAACCTCAAGTTAAATTACAGTCACAAATCTACAAGTAAAGATGTTGTAGGTAGTAATCAAACTGCACTGGAGTATCAAGGCATGACACATACATGTAGTATTGCAAAGCAAAAGTTGGGCCAGGTACCTAGATCCCCCCCCCCCAAAGTGTCTGATGTGAACGGAAGCTGCAACTCATTCTGCACCACCCTTCGAACTACTAGATATAGAGACTGCGACCAATCCTGTCTGCGCAACTTCAAAACGTTCCTTTGATCATGCATTCGCTCAACCATTTGGAATCCCGATTTCATGTTTTTTTATGCTATTCCTTATGGGAACAACAGCTCACCAAACTCAAATCCAACTACTAACCTCTTCGACTCCAACAGCAACTACTATCTCACGCTGCCTCGTTCTCTTCCGTGGGACACAGAGAGTCGCTGACTTGTTAGATGATCTTACGAGGTCGTTGATTCAAGCCTTCGAAGTGGTAACAGGTATCTAATCGTCGGTTAGCTGCTAACAGAAACAGAAACAGAAACAGACCAGCCAGCCAGCCAGCCAGCCTTTCCCTTGCCAAACGCGCCAGTTAGAAATTCCAAAAGTCAAACACGACCTGCTCTGGTTGGTTCTGGTTAGACGTTCGATGTTCTAGCGGCCAAGATAAGCACAGAAAGCTACTGTAGGTAAACCGAAGGCTGCTAGAGCCGCCTGGAACTGGAGAAACTTGACCGAAGTAGGCCTACTCCCGGACGGACTAACAAACGCCTGGCCTGGACTTCCACTTCCTTGCTCTCAACTTCTCAACCATGCATGCACTATCAACAACTCACTACTAGGTCTAGGTCCTCGCATGCATGCAGATGCTGCAAATACCTACCTACCTACCTACCTACCTACCTACCTACCTACTGACCGCAGCTGCAGCCATCCTCTCCGCCAACAGATCCCTAGGTACTTACGAAGTTACTACCTATCTCGCTTCGGGCTTTGAGCCTTGAAGGTTGGTTGGCCTTGGCCTTCTCTGCTTGTTGTTCTTGCTCTACACTTTTCTCTCTCCCTTGCTAGAGTACGTATGTATGTATCTACTCACTCACTGTATCGCAACGGTAAAGTCCCGGTATTCGAGTTGCATCGCACCGCACCGCACCGCACCGCACTTCCTCCTGCGCCAAGTTGCTACACAGACAGTGGGCACTTACTTACGCACTGTTGTGCCTTGCAATCTCCCCTGCCTGCGCTGCACCACCACCACCACCACCACCACCACCACACCACCCTTGCCCCTCCCCTCCCTCTCCACAATTCCCATCTTACTTTCTTATCGAGATCAAAAACAAGGCAATCCGTCATCGCCTAAAGTACGGTGCGTGCGTGCTGGCCACTGAGGGCAAGGCAAGGCAAGGCAAAGCAGAGCAAGTCAAGCCCCAGACCGGCCGCCCATAGGTTGGCAGGTAAGCTTCCAGGTTGCTTGCTTGCTTGCTGCTTGCTTCCATTCATTTGCCTCTTGCTCTGGCAACACCTGCGCCGGTCTGTCTGTCTGTCTGTCTATCTGTCTGTCTATCTGTCTGTCTGTCTGTCTGTCTGTACCTGACTGAACCTGGACGGTACCTTCTTCTTCTTCGTACTTTGAGGTACGGGACAGAACGCACTGTGCAGTCAGTACACACATCTCTGGCGTGGAGTGCTTTTGCCAATTACACTCGTTTGGTATGTTATGAGCCCCATTCGATGCCAATTGACTTACCTACCTTCGTCCGCGGAGTGCCAGTCAGTAGAGCGCAGCTAATTAATTCATCCAGCGCAGATGAACCATGGCACCCTCATTCTTGAAAGACCTCCGGCGGCGCTCGAAGGCCAGCTTTAGGACCGACAAATCGACTGATGAATCCTCAAGCAACGAAACCAATGGCTCGACTCCCTCTACTTCAACTCTGAATTCTGCCGGTGGACAGGAAGGAACAAGCACAACTCCACCCCTCACGAATTCGAGCTCTGCGTCGAACCTGCAAGGCTTGGGCAACATGCCACCACCTCTCCCTTCGCGCCCAACAATATCAACCTCTTCGTCCAAAAGATACAGTACAGCAGGAAGCGTTTCGGGCATGTCTGGGTTGGGATCGCCGGCGCAGAACTCTTCCCTGCCATCCTCACCATATGCACCAAAGATCCTCAATATCACGGATAATTCATGGGTATGCGATCTTGCTAGGGAAATGAAGAAAACTGTGGCTGACGATGAACAGGTCTATCAAAAAGTCATTTCAGTATACGGAATCATTGCAGATCCAGCACTCCAGGCTCTGGAAGGATGTATTACAGTGAAGAGGGTTGACGATGGTTTCCCCACAACAGATTGGCCAGTGTGTGAATCTCACTTTAAGGCGCTCGTCTATCTACTTCCTGGTGAGTAAATGGTCCAATGTATATCGTAATTGAAGAAAGAAGCTCTCGTCATACTCTCTAAGATGCTCATACAACGTCACGAGGCAATGCTAACCCCAAATTGCAGGACCAAACAAGCTGATCTTCAACTTCACTTCACCCAAGCTTGCGAATAATAACTTAGGAAATCCGATCCATTCGTCGCATCTTACTATACACATGATACCCCCGCTTGCATCTCCACCACTACAACTTGTCATACTCATGGCAAAGGACTCACCAGGAAAGTTTGATGCTGTTCCAGCCAGGATTGAGAGGGAGGACAATGGTCTTGAGACAGCAATCAAGAAGTTCCGAATGTCAGTATATCTCTGGCAAGCTTTCACTGTAAGTGGCGTGCTGGGTCCACTTGGAATGAGTACGTGCTCACTGATTTGTATAGGCTGAGCAGATGTACCGAAACAAGCTGGGTAGACGAGCTTTCCGTTTTGAGGAAGAGTGGATGAACGGAACAGCGAGCTACAGAGATAAAGCTGCTGGAGTCATGCGTTCCGAAGCCAAAATCCACATCGTGCGGTGTTCCAAAACAGTGGCGGAACTTCGCGACCTCGATCTTGCGCAACAAAACCCGAATGCTAAACATAGCGGAGACCTCTTTAGCATTGCTTTGGAAGCTGTGAAGGACTACTTCAACCCACTGCCAGGTCAGAAACAATACGTGTCTGTTCTGCTCTTGGATGCCCATTGGGATAAGTCACAAAATATGATCACTGGGCACGCGGCTCTCGGAGGTGGATCGGGTGAAATTCAACTTGCGGTGTTTGGATCTCAGGCACTTCAGAGTTATCCTAGCCACATCGAAGAGGTCGTACCTGCATTTTCGGACTGTACTCCCACGGATACTAATTTTGTTGCGAATGATTGCAATGAGGTATGTCTTGTCCCTCGCAGCTATTTTCGCTATATGTACTAACCTGATAATTAGTCTGGAAGCAGCTGGGAGGCGGCGAATATTGGGATTGGGGCGCACTTGCACGAAACTGGACACCTCTTTGGCTGTCCTCACCAGACTTCTGGCATTATGCTGCGCGACTATGTTACATTCAACAGGTCCTTTATGACTCGGGAGTGTTATTCTACGCGAACGAAGTCCAAAGGGGGGTTGGTCTTGGCAGACCAAGAGTGCGCCTGGCACCGTCTGGATCTGCTACGCTTCCGCGCACACCCAGCGTTCGCATTGCCTGGAGACCCGCCCCGACCCAGCGACGATTCTGTCCAGGCCTGGCCCGTCGACAATGGGATTGTCTTGGTTACCGCACCATCAGGAATTGCCTACATCGAGATGTACCTGGATGGCGAGGACTTGTGCCGCCACTGGCAGGAATTGGGCGACGGACCGAATTCTGTAATCCAGAGGCAGAAGGAGCTGACAGAACAAGAATTAAGAGCTCGCTTGCCAGAGGACCGGAGAAAGGCGAAGCTAAAACTGAGTATCAAGTCTATTGCAGGTGGAAGCCATGAGATCGAGGACTTCGGCTTGTTGGCATCGAAGGCCTCGAGAGTGAAGCTACCAAACGGGCAGCTGGCTTTTAGGAGCAGCAAATTAGGTCTGTCGCAAATGAATGGCTCGCAACCCGATCAAGTCATTCTGCATAGTGCAGTACACCAGTCGACATTACTCACACAAGTCAAATTCTATCATGGTTTCGCCCTGGACGGAGTTGAGTTTTGCTATGAGGACTCCACATCTCAATTGTTCGGCAAGCGAGGAGGATCCTGCAGTGAATTTAACTTGGGTAAGTAGCTCGCCGCAAGCTTTGAATTCTACTGACCTTTCTAGACACGCGCAAGGGCGAGTACATCACTGGATTCTATTTGAGAAGTGGCTTTTGGATTGATGGTCTGGCTATTATGACAAGCTTGGGTAGAAAATCAGCAGTCTATGGAAACGCAAATGGTGGTTCTGGGTACGTGATGACCTCGCCTCGCTGGATGGGACACTACTAATTCTAACCACAGACATACTCTGATGCCACCAAGAGGCTACACTTTAGTTGGAGTCTATGGGTCTTGCGCCGATTGGGTCGACGGCTTTGGAATCCTGATATCGCGATAACCAGATATGTTGATTCTGGTATTTCTTCTTTTACGACTCTCCGGATTGGGTTTACTTCAGGATCAGATCCAGTGACTACAGGCATCTGGACAACTCGCAACTGCATGAAACGGCCGATAGATTGGGATTCACGACATTTGAATGACTATTGTATAATTTGAGGTTTGGAGGCATGCCGAAGTCGATGCTGCTTGCACGGGGATATAATGATTTGCCGCAGAAACACATTCATAGCGACTTGTGAATACGCGCGTTCGGGAAGGGCGCGAGCTGGGGGTACATAGAGAGAGCCGATCAAGCTCAGTTTCTTCAAAGCAGAAGATAAACCACACAATCAAGTTAATGTAGATTTACGAATGTATCTTGCCTTTCGGTGATTGTAACCTGGATGAGAGTGAAGAACCGGCGCTCAACCTTCTTTGAGCTGCAAAATGGAAGCCTTTCAACATCTCTAGGCAGGTCTATAAACCAAGCCTTCAAAGACACGATCAATAAAAAGATGCTGGCGATTAATAGGTTGCTATTGTTGAAACCGTGCATGCTACCGGTACTTTGACTTTGACTGCCCTGCTCCCAAATCCGGCCTGAGGCGCGGTACATGACGTCTGTGTTCGGGAAGGGACCACATGCAGGCGAAAACCAAGGTGTTGGCGGCGGGCTACTTACATTACATTTGCCTTCAGCGACAACCTCAACAACAGCAACACCAACAACATACTGCAAGACTAGACTTGCACAAAACAACATACTCTGCGTAATCTACTAATCCTCCAACATGTCGAAACGAACAAGCAGCAGCGTCTCGAATGGCGTGACGAAAGATTCAACTGCTGGTGAGCACCGCGAAATGGAGACCACCAGAACTCCAAGCTGACCTTTGTACAGCTATTGACAAGCAGAAGAAGCTTCTATCAGAAGATACGGGTCATTTCTCACTCGTCAAAGCTATGCACTTGGCAGATTTGATCACAGAGTTGAACGGTATTTGCTTGTGGAATGCTCTCACAGAAAAGCCAAAAGTACTAACGAAGAACTAGGCTTCTGCGGTGTCATGTCCATCTTTTCATCTCTGCGATACTGCCTCGGCTCTCCTACTTCGCATGGCAATCTCTGGGCTGCAATGTTCCTCATGCCGCTTGGTCTGTTCTTTGATTTCATGGATGGGAAGGTTGCGAGATGGAGAAAGAAGAGCAGTTTGATGGGACAAGAGCTTGACTCTCTAGCGGATCTGGTACGGACATATCACAACAACTACTTTCCTGCCATCCTAATAGACATTCGCAGATCTCATTCGGTGTCGCCCCCGCTGTTTCAGCATTCGCTGTTGGACTTCGTACCCCAGCTGATCACTTCCTCCTCACATTCTTCGTCCTTTGCGGTCTGACCAGACTTGCACGCTTCAACATCACCGTTGGCAATGTCCCAAAGGACGCCACGGGAAAGAGCAAATACTTCGAAGGAACACCCATCCCCACATCGCTCTCAATAACCTTCTTGATGTCATACTGGATCAGCAAGGGCTGGATCCTGGACAATATTCCGTTGGGTACCTGGGCTACTGGAACTATCTTTGAGTTTCACCCCGTTGTTGGATTGTTCGTCTTGAGTGGTATCTGCATGACTAGCAAGACCATTCACATTCCGAAGCCATAGTTTGGTGGTATGGATATGGATTGGAAGGGCTTGCTGAGGATGCACGAGCATGCGTGGGCTCTTCAAAAATGAAATGTGGATGAACGGATGGATGGTGTAGGATGTTACGTACTACTATGATACCTCTTGGTCACTGCTTTTATTCATGCTTCATAAAAGCAATTTTTTCTGGACTTCTTTGACTTCTCTGATTTCACACTGTAATCCATCATGACCGGAATAGGGATGACTAACGCCGACATTGAGCAGTTTTCTGTGTTGCTTTGACCTGCAGAGGCTTCTCGTCATTACCCTTACAGGAGTCAAGATGGTATATTTTGCTTTTCTTGTTCCTTTCTGTGTGGGATACTAATCGACAAATCCGGAGTTTCTCGTCTGAAAAAGATCATCCCTCTGGGACTAATAAGTCTAAATTGTAGTTGCATGTCTTTGTGATTTGCAAGTGCCCCAAGCTATGTTATGGCTCCTTCGGTACGGGATCAGCCAAGGGTCATCACAGACTGAGTTCTTCACGAGCCTCGTAATGGAGGAGATTGAATATTTAAACTAGTCAAAAGTCACTACGAGGTTCTGGAAAAGAGAACCCAAGTTGGCCACTTGATTTCCATGAATAAATATCAATCACCTAAGAAGCAAAACCAGAAGGACTCGAGTCTACTAATTCAGAGTAGCCAAGACAAATTAGCAATAACATTCCTCGAGTGAAAACTCAAGTGAAGACAGAAACGTCCAGAAAACTGGATCCATTGATTTTGTTATTCCCAAAGCAGCCTTTGCAAGTACACCCTCTCATGAACCGGTAACGCCGTGTTATCCACAAAAGTAAGAGAGAGAGAGCCAACGATTTAACCACGTCCACGAGAAAATCCACGACTGGCACCACCCCGACCTCTAGGTGCGAAGCCTCCCGAACCTCCTCTCGAGAACCCTCCAGAACCACCACGGCCTCCTCGTCCACCAGCACTGAATCCACCACGGCCTCTTGGAGCTCCTCTCGCACCTCCACGACCGCCTCGCATAGGTCCGCCTCGGCCTCCTCTGGCTCCTCCTGCTCGTTTAGGTTTGGCTGTTCCCGGTGGTGGCTTGGGTTTAGGAAGAAATTTCTCTAATGGGAGAAGCTTGTCGCCGCCGATGTAGAATTTGTCTCCAGATTTGAAAGAAGTTGCTTGAATTCCTTCCGAGACCTTCACAGAGAAGTAAACATGGTTGATTGGGCCGAGAATTTCCTCAACACGGCCGATTTGTGTCTGTGTGGCTGTCAGCTTTGGGCAAAACCGATTGAGTGAAGAGGGGTCTTGGAAAACCCCAACAAGAGAATGATCCGCTCACCTTGTTCTGCAGATAAATTGGCGCATTGAAATATGGAATTTTCGTATTGGTAGACTCGCAGACCATCTCACTGCAGAAACCTTTCGTATCAGTATTGCCAATTGTGTGGTTTTGAAGCGTTGTTCGTGAAGGATCCAAGGTGAAATCAATCGCAAAACACGTACCCCTCGCAAGCATGTTGAAATTCACCAATTTCTGAGACTAGCTGTTAGCAATTGATTCTGAGGTCCGTGAATACAATTCTTACCTAGGACAGCATCTGGAGGTCCATTATCTCGTTGCCCGAACCCGCCACGGCCTGTAGAAATATCAGTCCCTGCTTTGCGAATGTGATAATTCGAATTGCGCACCTCCACGGCCACCAAATCCACCACCTCCTCTACCCGATCCTCCTCCAAAATTTGCGCCTGTGCCGCGGCCGCGTGGTGCTCCTCGGAATGACATTGTTGCTTGTGTTGGTGGTTGTCTGTAAATTTTCTAGAACTTTGGAAATTCTGGTGAAGCTCAAGTCTTTCCGAAAAGTTCAAGCGGCCGCCGCTAAGTCCGAGATAGGCTTAGCGAGGGTCCGATAGGAACACCAACTTCGACTCACACAAGACTCACCGCGATACTTCTTCAACGAAGTCGCAAGGTCAACTTGGGATATTGACAACAACAATCCACGACCAAATATGGAGAAAGCGCAAAAGGCCGTTGAGGCTGTCGCCGATGGCGTCAAGAAAGTAGCCATTGGTGAGAAGAAACAGAAAGTCAAGAAGGAGAAGGGAGGGGATGGCGGGGCAGATGCTGGTAAGACATGATGCCCCCGAAAACAATATATCTTCAGCAGAATAACATTTTGACCACAGGACCACTTGAAATGAAGCCACGTAGGTAACCACCTGCGAACTCGAGTCTAATGTCGTGGAGATTTTCCATGACTTTGTCAACAGGGCACTACTGACACCAGTATTTATTTAGAACCCCAATTCCTCGACGATCGACTCAAGCTCTACAGCAAACTGAAGTCAAAGTTTGATGCCGAAATTGCTGCCAAACCCCGCGAGCCGATTACGATTACCCTCGCAGACGGAACCCAGAAGTCAGGAACATCATGGGAGACCACACCTGCGGATATTGCCAAGGGCATCTCGAATAGCCTGCTCAAACGTACAGTGGTAGCTAAGCTCAATGGAGACGATGAGCAGCTGTGGGATCTGGAGCGACCATTGGAGGAGAGCTGTAAGCTGGAGTTGCTCTCTTTTGAAGACGAGCTGGGCAAGAAGGTCTTTTGGCACTCGAGCGCACACATTCTCGGTGAAGCTTCTGAGAGACGGTTTGGCTGCAGTCTTTGCATTGGTCCCCCAATTGAGAGTGGTTTCTACTACGAGATGTTCCTACCAGATGGAGCCCCAGTTCAACAATCGGATTGGAAGCCTCTGGAGACCTTGGTTGGCCAGATTGTTAAGGAAAAGCAACCCTTTGAGCGATTGGTTCTTTCCAAGGAAGACCTAATGGAGATGTTTTCGTACAACAAGTACAAGCAGCACATTATCAAGGACAAGATCAAAGATGGAGAGTTTACCACAGTCTACCGCAATGGACCTCTCATTGACCTCTGCCGAGGCCCCCACGTCCCCAACACCGGAAGAATCGAGACGTTCGCAATCATGAAGAACTCGGCTTCATATTTCTTGGGCAATAAGGATAATGACTCTCTTCAGCGTATCTATGGTGTTTCTTTCCCAGACAAGAAGCAAATGGCCGAATATAAGAAATTCTTGGAAGAAGCTGCAAAGAGAGACCACCGAAAGATTGGCAAGGACCAAGAACTCTTCTTCTTCCATGAGCTCTCTCCTGGATCGGCAATGTGGCTACCCCACGGCACCCGAATTTACAATACCTTGCAGTCGTTCCTCAGAGAGGAGTACTGGGCACGTGGCTACAACGAAGTCATCTCCCCCAACATGTACAACTCAGAGCTGTGGAAGACCTCAGGTCACTGGGACTACTACAAGGACGATATGTTCACGTTTATGTCTGAGAAGGATACATTTGCTTTGAAGCCCATGAACTGCCCTGGCCACTGTTTGATGTTTGATCATCGTGAGAGAAGTCATCGGGAGTTGCCATGGAGAGTTGCTGATTTTGGTGTACTTCATCGCAATGAGGCGTCTGGTGCGTTGTCGGGCTTGACGAGAGTTCGGAGATTCCAGCAAGACGATGCTCATATTTTCTGCCGCGAGGACCAAATCGAGGAGGAAATCATGCAGCTGTTCGACTTTTTGAATAAGGTTTATGGTCTCTTTGGGTTCACGTTCAAGATGAAGCTCTCTACACGACCAGAGAAGTTTATGGGCAAGCGAGAAGTATGGGATATGGCCGAGGCTAAGCTTCGCTCCGCATTGGATGAGTTTACTAAGGGAGCTTGGGAGCTCAACGAGGGTGATGGTGCCTTTTATGGTCCTAAGATTGATATCACGATCTCCGATTGCTTGAAGCGAGACTGGCAGTGTGCTACTATTCAACTGGATTTCCAACTTCCTCAGAACTTCGGCCTGGAATACATGACATCCGAGATGGTCACGAAGCCAAAGGACGAAGGAGATGCGGCCGCTAAGCCAAAACAGGAGGAGATCAAGAAGACTGCTGTTGTTGGACCAGATGGAAAGAAGGAGAGAGTTTACAAGCCGCTCACTCCTGGTTGCGCACGACCTGTCATGATCCATCGAGCTATCGCCGGTAGTATCGAGCGATTCACAGCCATCTTGACAGAGCACTTTGGCGGAAAGTGGCCCTTTTGGTTGAGTCCACGACAAATTCTGGTCATCCCAGTTGGTGTTGGTTATTTCGACTATGCAAAGGAAGTCCAGGGTATCTTTAAGTCTCAGAACATGTTCATCGACGTGGATCTCAGTGGCAACACATTGCAGAAGAAGATCCGTACAGGGCAATTGGCTCAGTACAACTTCATTTTCGGTAAGCGCCTCAAATATTCAAAGAAAATGCTTAGCTAACACATGTGCAGTTGTCGGTGATCAGGAGATGACTGGAAGAGAGGTCAACGTTCGGAATCGGGATGATACATCTAGCCAGGACCGGGGCAAACCAGTTCCTTTGGAAGAGGCTATCTCGAAACTCAAGGCGCTACGCGATGAGCGACGATCGGACAATCCATTCCCTGGAGATGCAAAGGCTGCCGAGACGGGTGCCAAGACATGATATGAGTCCATCCGACATTGAGTATTGATTCCATTAGCGTGGAGGGAAGCGGAGGTTGCTTTCTAAAAAGTCAGATGTCTCATCTAGATCGAGGGAACTTTGAAGCATGGAAGGGTTACGATATGATGATAGGATTGAGCATGAGCAAAATCGAGAAGATTTGATTTCAATATGAATCATAGTCCAGTGTAGTCAACCACGGCTGGTACAACATCATCTGAAGATTCTTGAATCCCATTGAAGTTTAGTGCTTTCTTGTACGATGAAATGAAACGAGATTGCGTCCGGGAGATTAGCAAGTGTCCAGTGTGTGGGCTGACGTAGGAAAGACATAATCCGGCCTGATCTTACCCAGCCTGGCGCTCTGATCTGTTTGGATGTGGGGGGGGGGGGGGGGGTTACAGTACTGGAGTATCTGTTGCTAGAACGCATTCGAGTCGCTCGCTTGGCTTCTTTGGGCAGAGTTGGAAGAGCAGCGCTCAGGGTGCGTTCGTTGTTGGCTGCACATGCAAAAGGCAGTGAGGGGTGCAGCGACAGTGACGAGGAACGGATGCTCGGATGTTGGAAGAGGTGATACAGTACAAGAAGAAGATGGTGAGTTGGGGCTGAGGTAACAATTGTCCCCCCACAGTTAGATGATCTTCAACATCTGACCTTGTTTGATGATTCTGCTGCAAAGCAAAGCCAAGCCAAGCCAAAGCCAGAGCCACACGAGGCAAACACCCGGACATGTAGAGGTACCTAGGCAATGCAGTTGCGGACCCATTATCGAGATATATCTTGCCTGTCGCGGGAGAAGAAATGAAGCTCTGTCAGTACCTTCGACCTCGGCGGAATGAACGGCAAAGCAAATACCAGTCAGTACTGTATGAAGTAGCATGGTGAGGGTGGATGGATGAGCTAAGATAGAGTTCAAAATAGGGACATGCTGCAACTTGATTATTTATTACGTACCTTGGCCACTGACCTGACTGCTACGTGAGAATCTGAACAGCCGGAGAGCCGGTGTTTATCATCTGGTTGATGTTGATGTTGATGTTGATGTTTGTGTGATGGTATTCCATGCCTGCCTGCCCTGCCATCCATCCAATGCTCCAGTACTGACTGTACTTCGTACCTCGGTTTGCTCCCGATGCGGACTCAAATGTGGCTTGGTTAAGCTACGTCACCAGCCTTGAAAGGAAGAGCGTGCGAGAGAACGAGGAGAGGGACGGACAATACAATCTCAATCATACAGGACAGGACAGGACAGGAGCAAGCAGTAGGAAGCTGTTCGCCAGCGGCACTGCACTGCACTGCTGATCCTCACTTCCCTTCTTCTTCTTCTTCCTCTTCTCCTCCTCCGCTGCCGCTTGTCCTGTCTCCCAGCTCCCTCTACCTACCTACTTACTCACCTCACCTTGTTACATCATTGTCTGCCGTTCCTCACAGCTTCACAAGCAACGACGCTTGAACAGTCAGTCAACCTTCCGTCAGATATTGTCCCCCTCCTCCCCCTCCCCTCCCCCTCCCCGTCGAGCCTGAACCGAACAAATACATACCGACAGGACCAGGACCAGGACCAGGACCAAGTAAACATTCACCGCCCAATCAGCTCCGAAGAAGCTCGACAGGAGAGGACAGGACATCCAGGGTCTTCCCCAGATAACTACACCTTGCCATACATCCCTGACACAAATACAATACAATACAATACAATACATACAAATACAGTAAGTGAAGCGTATCTCAACCTCCCTCTGCTCTGCTCTGCCCCTTCAACAACCTGTTCGTATATTTGGCTGCAGCTTCATGGAGATGGCTTGCCTCTAACGTGTTGAAACGACTGGTTTAGTTTGACCCTACGTCAGAGACTAGACATAGAACACCCACGACCATCCTTGACCTCTGGCCCTCTGGCCCTCTCGCCCGCCCTCTCTTCCTCAATATGACGACCCTCAACCCCAACTCCGCGATTCCTCCTCCTTCTCAAGCCCATATCGACAGAGGTTACGGCGGCGCAAGCAGCTCACGAGCAAACATAGGCACAGGCACAGTTGCAGCCACAGACTTCGGATCAGCACCAGCATACCCTACAGACCCGTCGCCGCTGGCACAATCCGCAAATCAAGGGAGATTTAATGAGGAGTGGGACGCAAGCCAACGAGGAAGCTCTATAATCGACGGCCCAATGCAGCGATCCAACTCTGTTATGTCGCAAGGCGACACTCTAATCCCATCTCGCGGGGGAACCTTGAAGAAGAAGGCATCCTTGCGCAGAACTGGCTCCATGAAGAGAAGTTCTAGTCGCAGAAGCTCTAGAGCTGGCAGTGTGCGCAGTCTGGCCCTTCAACCCGCTGGAGATGAAGACGAAACGCATAGCGCTTTCTACTCTCCAGTTCCCACGACCGGCAACCCCACAGAGATCCTCGCGAATAGATTCCAAGGTATGCAGAGGTCACTCTTGTTTATAATGTAGTGACACTGACCTTCTGTGCCCAAACAGCCTGGCGCAAAGTCCTCAAAGATCTGATCACCTATTTCCGGGAAATACAAACAAGTTATGATCACAGAGCGAAGAATCTCCTGAAGATTTCCAATGTTATCAACAACACCTCTGCCCCAGCTATGTTCTTGGAATCTGGTGGTATTGATGATGCTGTTCAAGTGCTTCGTGGCTATCATAAATCTGCAATCGCAGAGGCGAACAAGTCAAGAGAGATTGAGAATGATGTCATTGAGGCTCTTACTGGCTTGCGAAGCGATTTGAATCAGAAGATCAAGGAGATCAAAGGTCTAACAAGCGATTTCAAGAATTCCGTAGACAAGGAGATGGAGAGTACTCGTCGAGCTGTCAGTGAATTGCAAGAAGGCTTGGGACAGTCTGACATGGACCCCGCTCAGATGACGGGCAAGAAGGACCCATACTTGTTGAAGCTTGCAGCGGACCGACAAGTTGAGAGACAAATCGATGAGGAAAACTACTTGCATCAGGTAAGCCAAAATCCAATATCTATGGAGGAGCCAGTCGGTGAGGGATTTATGGTTTTATCGGGGCTGTTTGCAGGGCGAACGAGGATACGTTCTGGCTTGGTCTCAAGACAACCGCTAATAATTGAGTAGGCATACTTGAATCTCGAAGCATCAGGCAGAGAGCTGGAAGCTATCGTTGTAGGCGAAATCCAAAAGTCCTACAACGCTTATGCTGGCATCTTGAAGCGTGAGGCAGACGCGGCATATAATACTGCAGATGAATTACGTACTGGTCCTATTGCTATGCCCAAAGATCACGAGTGGAATACTTTCGTCCAGAATGACGAGCATTTTGTTGATCCGAACATCCCTGTTCGACAAGCCCAAAACATTCATTATCCTGGTCGGGATAACGAACTTGCCCAGGAAGTCAGAGCTGGACTTCTGGAACGAAAGTCCAAGTACCTGAAGAGCTACACGGCTGGCTGGTTAGATACTCCCCACTTTCTTTTATCCGGGATGAAGACTAACTCAGATTTAGGTATGTCCTTTCCCCAACTCATCTCCACGAATTCAAGTCCGCGGACAAGGCTCAGGCCCCCATCATGTCTCTTTACCTCCCAGAACAGAAACTTGGCTCCCATTCCAACGAAGGCTCATCTTCGAACAAATTTATGCTCAAGGGCCGTCAAACTGGTTCGATGCATCGTGGCCACTCATGGGTCTTCAGAGCAGAGAGCTACGATACCATGAATGCTTGGGTACGTTTATATCTTGTCATTTAGCGCTTCAATGTGGTGGAAATCATGCCTACCAGCCTTATATATCTCGGCATGTCGTTGATGGGTTCGAATACCGGACGCTCGCGTCACTTTTTTTTTGGGGGGGGGGGGGGGGGGGGGGATTTTGATTTGCTAACCTTTCTAGTATGAGGACATTCGGATTCTCACAGAGAAGTCTCCTCAAGAGCGCACTGCTTTCGTACGCCAACATGCTCGAAGCGTCAGCGGTACATCGCAGAGAGCTGGCTCCATCAGCAGCGACGGGATCATGGACGAAGAAGACGAGGAACCATTCTCTGCCTCGAATGCGGAAGTTGTTAGCGTATCGAAGCAAGACGAAGCGCCGAAACGTCCCCAGCCAGGTGGGAGATTCCCGTCAGAAGTCAATTTATCTCGAGGCTTACAGGCTCCTCTTTCCCCCTCTAGTGGAAGTTCCGGTTTCGAAGATCGCGATGTAGTTGCCGCTGCTGGAACCCTCCCAGGCAGTGCTATGAACCAATATGGCGATGCTGCTTCTTCCCCAACACACGGTGCCTACGTCGACCAGCAAGCTAGAGAAGACGGAGTTAATCCGTATACGAATCAAAGAATGAGCCAGGACCTTGGACGTGGCCGAACTGACAATCAATTCTCAGCGGGAGGAGTTGCTGCTGCTGGTTTGGGCGGAGCTGCCGTTGGCGCTGCTGGATTGGAGGCCTATCATCGCTATGAAGATGAAAAGGCCAATGATTACCGTAAACAGCAAGAAGAACAGGCTGCTCGAGAGGCTGCCCACAAGGCCGCTATCTATGCCGCCCCAGACAGTGGTTTGGTGGCAGGCACAGCACCCAACTCCAGCTTCATGTCCGGTGCTCGCAGCCAGGGTGATGCTACCACTAATAGAACGGCCAATTCAGGCACCAATCCGATTGAAGCTGTCCTCCGACCACTGACAGAGAGTGACAGACCATCCTTGGCTGCTGGACAGAACCATCAGAGTGTGCACAGTGTCTCGCAACTTCATGTTCCCGGAGAGTTTCCTAAGGAAAGCAAGACCCAAGAATCATTGAGCATCGTTTAAGTGAAAGTTCATTCAGAAGTATTTGTATATAGCTGTGTATGATCAAGGGGGTGGTTGGGCTGGACTGGCTGGTTGGGCAAAGGCTAGGGCTGGGATGGATGGATGGATGGATGGATGGATGGATGGATGGATGGATGGATGGATGGATGGATGGATGGATGGATGGCTAGCTGGGATCGAATGCGGTGTAAAGCGTGGGTGGAGTCGTTTTTTTGGAAGTCAAGAGATAGTTAACCGCAAATCTCAGATTACTTTTGAGAAAAGTGCTTCGTCTGAATATTCCTAGCCACTCGGGACTCTCGGTGCTCGTATAGTTTTGATGCCTCATTCGCTTAGGCAGTTTCAATCATTATGTGTTGTTACAGGACAACTTACTCATAGCGTAGGCTAAGACCTCCGAGTTGTCCATATTCGGTTTAGAAATTGCTTCCAAGTCACACTGGATTCGTGGAGGAAAATAGAAAAAGCCATACAATAGCTACGAAAATCTTAAGCACGACAGCGAAGGAAAGTAAAAAGGATAGATGCAACGATGCTACTCATTTCGTCAACTGGATTATTAACTGGCCAGACTTCTGCCTCAACGCCAACCAAATGCCAAAGCACTCGCTACCTACGCATTGAAGTCCAAATCCTAATCCAGACAGACCAACCGATCCTATGAACCCCGAAAACGCCCTCGCTTCCATAGAATGCCAGGCCAACCGTCGTAAAAAGGCAGATAAAATGAAAACACAAAATCGCAACTGGCATAGTCACTCCTGAGTCTGGTTCTCAAGATTCCCTGACGATGCCATGGATTTCAGCCTCGTTCTTCTCCTGGGCGGCGCTTTTGGAGGGAGTTTCTTGCCGCCGTTGACTTGGACGAGGGGTGGTATGGGAGGTAGAGCGTGTCTCCTGCTTCTTACGGGAGGTGGTGGGTATCTCTTCGTAGGTGTAGTCTTCTCTTGGTTGTCGTTCTCGTTCCCTTTCTCTTTCTGGTCCTTCTCGCCATCATGGTCATGTACGCCTTCTTCGAATTCCAGTTTCCTACTTGGGGTCTGTACCCCTGGCTTTTCCATCACGCCTGCTACATCTACCACACTGACTGTACTCGATGTTTGCGTGGGCGACAGAGAGATCCCGAGGAGTTTGCGCGCCACTTCTCCTTCACTCACGACGTCATCGTCGCGCAGCCAGGGTACTTTTGCCACTCGATCCACGAGGCGGACGGTTGTCTCGTCGGCGGGTTCCCAGTGTGCGTTTGCGGAGCCGCCAAGGATGCTGAGGACCTTGAGGATTTCATCGTGCTTGTAATGCGGAGGTTGCTTTAGCTGGGTGTGTGCTAAGAGAGGGTACATGACACGCAGGTAGGTGTGTCTGAGAGAGACCAGCTCGTTGGGGAGGTCGAGGAGGTTACGGATTATGACATCTAGAAGGACGCGGAGGTCGTTGGTGTAGAAGTACTCGTGGGTTGCTCGCGTAGTGAAGAGGAGGTAGAGGAGCTTGAGGATGAGGAGCTGGAGAGAGGTTTCTGTCTCGCGGTTCAGGAGGAGAATGATGTTCTCGCCGAAGGTCATGTACGATGATCCGTGTGTGGAGAGGATCTTGATCACTCGATTTGTGGGGGGTGCAGATGGAGGATCAGATTCGGTTGGTGATCTGGTGGATGCTACCATCCATTGTTCGTTCAGGACCAGCTAGAGAATCGTTTAGTAGAAAATTGCCCATTAAGAGAGACGTACTTACAAGTACCCGAATGACTGGATAATGATATGGATCATCCACATCATCTGATAGTTCCTCGATGATCTGGAATAGCATTATGACGAATTCGTCATCCACCTGGCCCAGTTCTAGCACGCTGAGAGGTTGGCAGCGAGACATTTCGTAGAGTAATTCCAGCAGCATCCGGTGCAGCCTTGCATCGTCCCTCTTGCCCATCTTTATCAAGTCCAATAGTCGAGGAAAGCAACCTTCGGTCGTCATCATCTCAAACGTAGCCTCGTTCTCCCTCCCATCAAAGAGCAGGAAGCTCGCAATCACAAATAGTGTAGCGGGCTCATCCTCCTGCAGCAGACTGTAGACGATCTGAGTCCTCACATATTCCTTATTAGTCTCAAAGAGCTCGCTCTGCAAGAGTTTCTGCAGACACCGCGCGAAGTCATAATCGGAACTCAAGTATTCGTCCTTGAAGTTCGTCGTGAAGTGGAGGAAAGATCGCAGAGCATTATCAATCAATTGATGGGAAGGGCATTTCGAAGATACGATATCCTCGAGTTCTGTACTCCGTCGGGGCAATCAGTATAGTTCCTGGAGTGAGGGGGCAGTTGGCGCATAATTACCGTCCCAGAACTGCTGTTCGTTCTCGAGCGAGTACTCGAACTCCTCCATCGTATGGCGTCCTGGCTTTGGGATCTCTCGCGCTCTCTCACTGCTTGCTACCGGAGAAGCATAACGGGAACAATACTATAGAGATATTGCGCACTGTTGTGAGAGGAGTTGGGGACAATGACCTGGTGGGTTGAACCTGAAGTTGTCAGTTCAGTCAACCTCGAACGAAGTTCCACTCTGCCCGCCTTGCCTTGCCCCCCCATTTTCATTAGCGAAGCCCACTGAAGCGTCGTTTCATAGGCGCGGGGGAAGTTCGGGTATATTTTAATGGCTGAATAAGACTTCTAGAACAACAAGGGGGGTTCGCATGCGTTCACAGTCATCAAACGTGAGATTTGGGATCTGTTGCTTAAACGATGACAGCATGCATTCATGCAAGCATTAAGGAAATGTTGGCTTGGGACGTGCTGTAGCTACCCAGGCCAGCAAACTGCAGTTTTTGGCTCCCTGTGAGTTCACAATGACACATGCTACCATTTTTTTGATGACATCAAAGTGGAAAACTGTAAAAGGGTTTCCTAAAAGGCACTTGTATGTTGAAAATATAGTTTGGATGTTTGAAATGACTATAGCCTGCGTGCTAGAATCTAAATGTTGAGAGCTAGACCAAGCGATTACAATGACCATAGTAGCGAAATGCTACTACAATTGAATGTTGAATTGGAGAACAGGAGGCATTAATATTAGAGGTGGCTCGAATTGGATAACACTCTAGGCGCAAATTACTCAGTGCGGATGTCAAGGTTGTTGTCTGTTCTTTGGTGGATATATGGTTCCTTGCAACCTATTGTAAGATTATCTGGTCTTGAGAACGCCGATGAATTTCGGAACTGCATATCGGCAGGGTAAATAAGGTAGAAATAGTATCAGATCATTAGATAGAATTAACCCGCCGCTTGAAATTGTTGCGATGTAGTCTCAACTCATGTAATGCTTTGGAAACAGGGAAACCCAAATGTGAACAGATATTTCCTGTGGATCCGAACTTGACCGCATGAACTACTTCAGGATAAAATGTATCGCATCATAGACGGAAGAAAGAGTGCTAAACAAAATATCACAGTAAAATATAATAAGTTTCTGCTTCGTATTTGGCACAGTAGAGTAGCACCGTTACCAAGAATGGCTTGGTATTTTCATAGGTAGGTGAGGAAAATCGGTAACTTTCCTCGACGCAGCTTTTGATACTTCCACATCTGAGAGATAACATACTCACTAGCATATAGAAGCCTATTCAAACTCCCTTCGCGTGCAGTATCATTGACTCTTAATCGAACTCAGCCTCACAAGATGAAAGTCGTCATCTTTGTTTTGTACCTCGGACCCACATTTCCACTCGCGAAGCGAGCGACGAGGCAAGGGACTCGTTTATCGGCTCAGGATATGAACTTTTGTTAGTATTGGTTTTGTTAGTTTTGACTGCGTCTTTAATTTCCCAGTAGCTTTACCGGCTGCAAGCCTCTGTCTCTTTGGGATGCAATACACCGTATGGCGCATTCCTCTGGGTAGGGATGCTCGTGGGGACATGGTGTTCTCGGAGCAACGCTTGTTGGAACTTTGGGGACGGATTCACGGGCTCGTGGGGGGGGGGGGGGGGGGGGGGGGGGGTGGTAAGGGATTTCTTGGGTAAGTGAAGGAATTCCGGAGAATTGGATCTTGTAATACGTAGGGTTGGGTAACCGACCGATCCTGCGGGTTTGCGTTTTCTCTATTTTGTTTTTAGGATTGTTGTGGACGATGGCTTCTCTAGTTTGTCGGTTACGGTAAGCGAGCGCTGGAAAGGGGGGGATGGATACTTTCGTGGAAAGGGAGGATGAGAGAAGATGAATACGGCAAATTAAATCTTGCCCCAGAACTGTACCGAATAGAACAGAAGCCCACCTTCTAGTTTCATCTAGAAGAACAATTGATTGAATTTGTGGGAATTGAACGTCTGGCAAAGAAGGTTACTCGCTCGCGAGAACCAACATGACGATAAACAGCACCGAGCACAGCAAGACGGCCGCTTCGGCCGCTTTTTGAACGAAACTACCTCCTACAGACCCCTACGAAGAATGAGTACCAAGGTTCACAATTACCACGAAGAGACCAATATGATAAATGACAATCCAATGCATCTGGCCTAGTTCTCAGGCAATTGGGCTAACTAATCGAGCACGTTTCTTACCAGTGGAATAGATTATCCAGTGCCTTAACGATCCGTTCTTGGCTGAGATGTCCTTGAATCATTGAGATTAGTAACGATTGGTTCGAAAGAAGTGGGAAAATACCGACACTTCGAAGAACTTGTGAGCTGGGAGCAGCGGTTCAAAAGCTCCGTGGCTGGGAGCGTCTGTTCGAGAAGTTGACCTTGTCGTGACGGTGATACTACTCCGATAGCGCATTAATGCGCAACCCTACCTGCGACTCATTCAGCAACCCCCGCAAGTGATCCAGCCTTCACCAAATTACCAACCCAAGCGACCTCCAACATCTCTACACCTAGATCTTGTTTCTCTAGGTTATGTGCCAACAGAATGTCAATTACTCGATTAGTATTTCACACGAGGAAGGCTGCGGCTGCTCCAGTATGGCATTGCCTTTGCATCCAGGAGTATCTAGGATCACCAGAGCTGGGCAAATCACCACTGCTCGATGACTCCTCATCCTCACTGATGACACCTATCGGAAGCTTCCCAACCCCAAGTGACGCTTACATTGCCCGTCTGTGCTGCTTCTGCGAGTGAGAGCATGAATATGCCATGTCGTATGTTGAAGATTTGGAATTTCCTACTGGCCCACGCCCTGGAAGCATGGGTGAGGAGCGGTATCGTGTCACCCTGGCGGTGACTTTCAGCGCTACTGGGGAAGGGGAACCTGGTTGACACCTGCATACTGTCAGTCATTGGTGAGACCACCATCATTGGGATTTCAAGGGAAGTCCTAGAGACTTTTGTTGTAGATCTAGTTCGTACGTTAGCCGCTAAGAAGTCTAGTCGCCAATGATAGTGCCATCCAGACAATGCGAAAGGGGGGTTGGCAGTAAGAAGGCAGGCATGCCGCGGTGTACGCCGGATTCTGTTAATCTTTGAGCTCTTCGGGTGGCTTCTGCAGATCTTGGGAGAAAGAATCCGATCAGGATGTGTAGCAGCCCCTACATGATTGTATGCGGACACCAGCTCCGGCCTGCTGTTTAGAATCCACATCGTCAGCCATCAGATGAAGCTTGAGTTATGATCTTTGAAGGGTCAATAGAAAGTTCAGTCTATTTTCTGGGCTAGTAGGAAAATCGACGATCAGTTCTTCCTCTCAGCCACAAGCCCAACATCCTCGGCGGATCAGGCTCCTCAAGTTCATCACCAATGACAACTACCAGGTGATATGCCGAGAGGGCTGCCTTACGCCCGTGTTCAGCTCTGGTTTCGCAACAGCCAAGAGGTGGTGGCGGAGAAGTTGCAGAGTATGGGGGCGCCTCGATGGAGATATTCAAGCCAAGAGGTCACTCCACGCTGTATTATTGCGGTGTAAATACCCCCAACATGGACCTCACAACACATCAGAGTACAATACGTGAGAGTATCATTACTGGTGTATCTTGGGTGATACCCTAGCTTGTTAGACGGGACTTACCAAAGCTTCAGGTTCCGCATAGCAGCAGATATACTTTCTCGTGTTGATCCTCCATGATTTGCGAATGACTCGCCTCACACTTGATCAGTTCTCGTCGTTGATTCTCACCATCTCTTCGTCAATGGAAGGTAAACTTGCTGGGCGCTTGGAAGTTCTTCGCTTATTAGGCCTCCTCTCGGCGACCAGCTCACGATGTACAAAAACTCAAAAGAGCTTACCCCAGTCCACAGATCAGAATTGCCTTTTCCAGCACAAGGTGTCTCAAATATGGGACTTACCGCCCTGCGTGAGATTCTCTTCTATCACGCGAGGCGATTGCGTCAGCAGAATGCACAGCTGAAGCGGGTACAAGTCGGACATTCTTTTCTTCGGCTTTTCAATAAACAAAAACAATGACCCGAAAATGGTAGCTCGTAGAGCTCGGGCCATGGCCACTGCCAGTCTTTTCGCCAAGCCGGGGCCGTTCCTAGGTACTCAAGCAGACCCGCAGAGCCTCTTCGCGGATTCCCCAAAAATAATTCAGAAAGACTTGCAAAGTGAGAAAGGATATCTTAGAAGAACTGTTGCGGTGTGTCAAGCATAGGTACGGGCCGTTGTTCCCGCTCTGCATTGGTCCATGCAAAGATTGGGATCATGCTTGTATAATGTGCGCCAATCTGCTGAAGTGGGCGGTTTGCAGGTGCTGAGGTGCATTACAAGATAACAACTGCATTAAGGACAAGGCGCGGTACAGTACACTGACATGCAGCCAATTACTTAGATTTAGTCAGCCTTAATTCTATCAAGTGCGGGCTTCAGTGGCATTTTGCTGCTTCACCGGCTGGTCCCCTGCATACAGGAGAGCTCGTATGCATGCAGCAACAAGGAGGGTGCATATGGCCGAGCCAAGATGGGATAGCATTCCGCTGGTGTGGGGGACAACAGATCGAACTTTCTCGCTGTAATCGCAATTACAAAGTATAAAGACAGCTGAGGAACGATAGCTGAAGCTTCTTCCATACTTATGGGGAGATTTGATTTAGGGTTTAAAGCCCTGCGAACGGGATCTGCTGCATCTGCGGCACACCAACTTACTCCCTGTGAGATCGATCTCCCGTCAGGCTGCTCTGTATGTTGGGGTCATGCTGTGCCATGCATGCAACGCTAGATATTGACTCTCAAGCCTGCTTGCCTCAATGTTCTTGAGCCTGCAGGCAAGTGACTTGATTGGCGCCTGTACCCCCGAGTGCTCAGCAGTGACAGATGAAGCCGGGGGAAGACAGATCGGGATAATCTGCAACTGAAATCGGAAAAGGATTGGTGGGTTTTAGGTATTCCCAGCACTTTTGCTGGGCGAGAAGATGCATCCACATGAGGAAGCTCTCGCGGTCCTTTGTTTTTGAAGTGATACGATGACCGCAAAGACGGAGGAGTCTCCTTCAGCTCTCAAATGATGTGCGTTGAACACCACACTTGGCATTTAGAGAACTGGGGGAAGGAGTTTTTGGCGGCAATGTATCCATTCAGGAGTTGATCCCTTCGGCACCATTTCAGTGTGCTTCTCCAAAGGACCCGGCGACTTTTCTAACTGCTTTGAACGCGAGCTTACTTTATAAGGCAAGTACGTACCGTGAAGACCACTGTTAGTCCGTCGAAGATTCGTTCCCGTCCCATCCAGGGCCAATGTATTCGACGGGGTGCTGCCGTGTCGGAATAGGAACATGCACGGCGGTAACAGAACGGCCAGTCTCGGAGCAACAGCCCCATGTGAAGACGACAGAGAATCCGCCTACAAGATCTTCTGGGCAAGACCATGGAATACCGAAACACGATGTTCTGGATATACAAAACACTGCTGGGGATTGATGTAGGTATACTCCGTATGGATAACAATCAGACATAGAGAGTGCCGAACGAATCCAGATGATGTACAACACTGAGCATCAAGGCTGCCTTGCCTGTCCCTGTAGATTTACTGCCGTTCGGAGGATCAGGGTGAGTGGCTTCTGCCGATGCAGAGGTGGTGTGGTAGTTTGGTGGATCAGCCCTGAGGGTGTCCTGTAGTGGTGATCAATGGGACATTGTCCCCTTTGAGAGTATTGGAGGGGGTTCTGGCAGCAACGTCCAATCAAATAGCACCGCCAGGCACAGTTTTTTTCATGGGGATTGGACAGTAAAGTATGCATCCCCTCCCCTCAATCCGACGTTGTCCCGCACCGTTCGGGAGCTACTGTGGGTGTCAAATTCGAAGAAGCAGGTGGAGGACGAAGCCACACCGGATAAAGGACAACATCCATACATGCCTCGTGCTGCGATGCGACGTGATACGATGTGATGCTGCAGCAGTTTGGCGGCGTAGCGTGAAGAAGTTATTGCCTCTTTGGTTTGGTGTCCTATTGATGCTACTGCAATTGGAGGGCCGGCGGCATGGCATAGCTGTTAAGAATCGAGCCAGGCCAAGTAAGGACCTAGGTAGGTAGGTAAGGTAGGTAGGTAAGGTAGGTAGGTAGGTAGGGACATATGTTTGTTTACTTCATCCGAGCAGAAGGCGAGGACGGACAAGCAAGAAGCGATGAAGGAAGGGAAGATATTTCTTGCGGCTCTCGGCTCCAATGTACAGCATATTATCTAAATAAAACAACAGACGGAGAAATTGATGTGTAGCTAAAATGAAGTGGTGCAAGGGGACGCGGAAGAAGTGGAAGTAAGTAACTCAGTCAGTCAGTCAGTCAGTCCAACATAAGGTAGGTAGGCAGAGGAAGCGGATGTGGATAAAGCATATTAGGTAAATAAAGTACCTACCTAGGTACAGTCCCTTGGTAAATCCTCGCTCGCCTAAACCTAATTGGGCGGGCGACCTGAGGGCTAAGCCTAAGCCCGCCCCCCTGGCTGGCTGGCTGCAAAAGCGCGTCGAACGACAACTCCATCGCATCCCATCGCATCCCATCCCATCCCATCGCATCCCAACTGCAGCACAGCACAGCACAGCACAACACAGCAGCCAGCTTGCATCATTCCAATCCCCTCCCATCCACTCCTTCTCCCTCGAAGGACCGATCGACCAGGACCGCACTCACTCGCTCCACGGCCGTGTGCGACAGTCACCCTCTGTCCGAGTAGGGAGGTACTGTAAGAAGAACCGCTCCTTTGGGTCCTTCTCCCCCTCGTCGTGGTTGGCCCGCATTGCTCTACTTCACCCCCCTCCTCCTACCTCTCTCTGCCTACACCTCTTCTAGCTGTCTGCGTCTCCTAGCAGGTAGGACAGGCAGGTGTCTGAGTCTGAGTCTGTGTCTGTCTACAGCATTGCGGCCGAGGAGCTGCTCGCGCCCTCCCTCCCTTCCCTCCCTCACCTCTGCTCGTTGAGCTTGCCGCCGACCTAGATAGAGCCTGCCTCTATCTATCCCTTCCCTTCCCCTGCCTGGCGCCTCTTAAAGCCGAATCGATGCTGATACCTCTTTTTTCTGGCTGCAGATACAACCCAACCCAACCTACCCAACCAACCTCAGCAAGCCTACCACACTCACTCACTCACTCACTCACTCACTCACTCACTCCCGACTACTCCACACGTGTGAGCGAAGGTCCCAAGTCCACGCCCACGCCCAAGCCGCCGAACATCTTCTTACACACGCTCCCTCCCTCCCGCAGTGCAGTACGTCCTTCGAGCTCTCCTCCCTCCCCCCCCCCCCTCGACTCCGCCTTGCGATTGGGTCTACTCCACCCCCATCCCATCCCATTGCTGCTGCCCGCAAATCAACGCGCTTGTGCCACTGACATCCATCCTTGCGTCAGGCCTTTTCAGCATTCTCTAGGCCGCCGCCGCTAGTAGCTCCAGAAGCTCAGTCAACCCTCATACACCGTCCGCCTGTTCGTTCGCCTTTGCCGACCGACCACCTACCTACCACCGCACAGTACCCGTACCTTATCCACCAGGACGTCCTCCATCTTAGCCATGTCAGGCGCAGGTTAGTTTTGTCCCCCAAAGGAGTGCAGTGCTGTGCAGCAGAGCAGAGCAGAGCAGAGCAGAGCAGCACCTCGCTCCTTCTTGTTACATTCACTGTGGCCGGCGACGGAGACCCTCCTTCGCTACCACTCACCCTCTATCCGTCCTTCTTCTTCTTTCTCCCCAGCTACTTCGCTCTCCCTCTCCATCCCCCATCAACTCAACCCAGCCCAACTCACTCTGTCCTTCATACTAACTTTTTTGGAACCCAAGCAGACGATTCGTACCGCCCCGGAGTAAGTTCCTCCAGACAGACTATTCCCCCTCCTCCACCCCTCCTCCTGTTGAGCAGTTCATGTTTGGGCCATAAGGCTGGAGCCTCATACCCGCTGGTGTCCGCACCGACAGGTGGCTTTATTCCATGATCGCACATGGGATCAAACTTGGCCTAGCTGCCGCAACCACCTTCACACCTTGTGGGCTATCAACGACCTCCACTCTCCTACATCACACAAACCCTTCCACAACAACAATAACCACAATCCTACCCCTCCCCAACTCACCTTCGTTGTCAAGCCTACTTGATGATTGGAACAGAGACTTACGTGTCGCAGCGCGAAAGATCCCCTAGACGTCGGTCCCGCTCACCACGGTCCTCGAGACGTCGCTCCTACAGCCCTCGTTCGCGCAGTCGCAGCCGTGAGGATCGCCACCGAAGTGACAGAAGATCTCGTAGCCCTATCAGCGGCGGAATGTCAGCCGGCGGAGGAGCTCCACATCGGACCTTTGAGGAGAGAGCCCAGGCCAGAGAGCAGATGTTGGCCAGTCTCAAGGAATCATCCCAACAAGACCGCCGGTCAGTGATCAGGTCAATTTTCAGAGTGAACGTTCGCTCACTATTGGGTCTAGTGTCTACGTTGGAAACCTCAGTTATGACGTCAAATGGCATCATCTCAAAGATTTCATGAGATCTGGTTAGTCTCCGGAGATGGGGTTTATGGATCAAGGGCTGACCAGGGTATCTCTTTTTGCAGCTGGGGAGGTTCTATTTGCAGACGTGTTGTTGCTTCCGAATGGAATGTCGAAGGTGGGCGCCTATACGTAGTTGGCTTTTTGAGTTTTTCTTTTCTGGTTTTTGAAGGAATGTTGGATTGACGGATTGGGACGATGTTCCGCGGGTTATGTAGGGATGCGGGTAAGTTCAAAGCTCCTGTCTCGATTTCCAGGATAAATACTAATTTCGAGTAGCATTGTAGAATATGCCACTAGGGAGCAAGCTCAACAGGCCGTCAACACTCTCAGCAACCAAAACCTCATGGGAAGACTCGTCTATGTCCGAGAGGTACGCCCCCATTATATCTTTTCCATCGAACAACGTGCTGATGATTCCATAAGGATCGTGAGGCTGAACCCCGATTTACCGGCCCACCTGCAGGAGGTCGCGGCGGATACGAAGGCGGCCCAGGACGTGGCGGATTTGGTGGTGGATTTGGCGGTGGTATGGGCGGTGGTGCCGGTGGTGGCGGCCGTCAAATCTATGTCTCCAACGTTTGTTACATCCGTTCATGCACCGTGAGCTCACAACGGGCGTTATATTGACTTTCTCTTTAGTTACCTTACACGGTAGGATGGCAAGATCTGAAGGATCTGTTCCGTCAAGCTGGTAAGTCTAATTTCTGTTGCTAACATGATAATAGTGGAGTGAAATTAACTATTAAATAGCTCGCAATGGTGCAGTCATCCGTGCCGATGTCCATGTTGGGCCAGATGGTCGTCCCAAGGGCTCTGGTATCGTCGCTTTCGAGAACCCTGATGATGCACGCAATGCAATCCAACAATTCAACGGTTATGATTGGCAAGGTCGCCCACTCGAAGTCCGCGAGGATCGTTTTGCGGGTGCTGGTCCAGGATTCGGCGGCCGTGGTGGATTCGGAGGTGGACGTGGAGGTTTTGGAGGTGGATTCCCCGGACGTGGAGGTCCAGGATTTGGCGGCCGCGGTGGTTTTGGAGGCGGTTTTGCTGGAGGCCGTGGTGGTTTTGGTGGGGGATATGGAGGTGGCGCTCCCGGTGGTGGCTACGACGCAGGTGCACCTTCTGCGGCTCCAAATCCCTTCACCGACTACGCCACTGCTGGCACTGACAGAAGCGAGATCATCTACGTTCGAAACGTAAGAAATTCTTTTGCGGAGAAATTTGTAGACCCGTGCTGACAACCCTTGTAGCTCCCATGGTCTACAAGTAACGAGGATCTGGTGGAGCTCTTCACGACCATTGGAAAGGTCGAACAGGCTGAGATTCAATACGAACCGAACGGCAGATCTCGAGGAACGGGTGTTGTTCGATTCGACTCAGCTGAGGGTGCAGATACCGCCATTGAGAAATTCTCTGGTTACCAATATGGTGGCCGTCCTCTCGGATTGAGCTTCGTCAAATACCAAACTCCCGGTGGCGGCGACGCAATGGAGACTGAGGCTACGAGTTTGACTCAGGACCAGATCATGTAGGGGGGCTTGTCCATTCCACAACTGCCTAGGTCACGTTTTCGATTTGGCATACGGGGCACTACCACTACTAATATCGGTTTTCTTTTTCTTGCATGTAATCAACTCAACACAAAATTGCCATGGAACCATCTCAGTCCTCGGGCTGGCGGCGCGTTCGTTGTTTTCTTTTGCTCCGTGGCGTGCGTTCTTTATTACACGGAATCTTAGGGAGCACATCAGGTCAGAGGATGGCAGCAATGTGCTTTTCAATTCCTCACAAAAGTTTTTCAACCAGGTCAGATGCGCTGAGCTTGCGCTTCTGTAGATAGCGCATTCAATACAATGATTTGAAACCCGTCCGTGGCTTTTTTGGTCCGGCTGAGAAGTGAAGAATGTGATTGAGTTTCCCCGGTTCTTTGTGATTTAGCAAACAATATTTGACACTCACCGAGTCATGGTCAACTCACTCTTGTTTCCGGAGGTAAATCAGTCTACTGAGCTACGTTCTGGTATTAATTCCGAGCTAAACAATCATAGGAGTTGGAAGCAATGCCCCAAACAGAGCGAATTCGAAGTTGTGAATCATGTCCATGTACAAAGCATTATTCACAGTCTAATCATTCACTCCATTTTTACAGCGTACTCCTAGTCACAGCTCACTTAAATACTGAACAAGCAATCTTTGAATTCAGTTACTGCAATCTCCAACTACAAATATTTTTTAGTCCTCTTTCCGATGCCCTGACAACAAACCATTTGACTACAGCATCTCGATCGGAACACACCAGAAGAGAGTCAACGGCTCAGCACCCAAAGATATCATAGACGTCGAGGCGATGTGCCAGGTCGTCCCCTTTACCCTTCCATGTTGTCGAAAAGTATACGTCGAAGTCTCGAAGCTCCCTAGTTGCCCAAACTCCTGGCCAAATCGGAAATGCCCCCCCAGAACTCTGCATACAAGTTCGCGGATATGAGGCCGAAGACCGAGAGGCTGGGATATGCTGGAGATGCAAAGCACGAAACACAGGCGCCTCTGAGGCTGATCGGGAGGGCTTGAGGCCCAGAATCGATAAAGCAACTCTTGTCCTTGGACTGGATGAGCTTGGAGTCACAGGTCGGAGAAGACGAGAAGAGAAGAATGGAAACTGTTGGTTCTGTGGAGCCACTGGGGGCTGCAACACCTGTGGTTCCAAGGAAATCGTTGCTGAAGAGGATGAAGGTAGGGTTGAAGCGACTGGGAAGAGAAAAAGAGACCATGGAACCACAAAAGACAAAGAGGTGATCAAAAGGGTCAAGGTGGAGAAGAGAGACCAAAAATCCCCTGTAGAGGCTCTTGGATATCCAACTCCAAGTGCTGCACCACACTTGCAGCAGCACTATCCTCATGTTTACAGCCAGGAGCCTCAGGCGTTCGACCAGACACTTCAAACCAACAACCAGAACCATGGATCAAGCGACTCCCCGTACAGCCGCGTGTCACAGTCAGATGTCCTAACTTACCTCGACGCTGGCCCGATACAGTATCCCCTACAAGCAAACTGGCAGTCTATCTACACACATCAGGATGATTCATTAGAACCAACCAACACATTTGTTGGTCAGCAGAGCCAGTTCGTGAATGATGGAGGACAAGTAAATTCCACATTTCAATACCACTCAAACGAACACTTGTCGCACCCAGAGCCCAATAGGCATCCAGATTCTCATCGTAACGATGGATCATCAAGTGTCAGCGCCCCAGAGTTATGGTTTGATCGTATTCACCAAGAGCATGACGAACAAGCGGAGCTCAAGCCCCAGTATCGTGCAAACGAACACCTCTCACAGCATGACCCGACCATGCACCTAGATCTTCAACAACATGCTGCGCCGAGATTTTCCAACAGCTACCAGCAGGAAAGCGGCCCATACCTACTAGAAGGCGAACAAAGAGACATGATGCCTCGGCAGTATGATCAGAATGTGTATTCTTCATACACATATCCGAATATGAACTCGGAATCTCGAGATACCCATAACCATGGCACATATGTACAAGAATATCCGCCTCCTGACGACAATGATGTTCGATACCAAATGAGACAAGTTGCCATTGACGAGTCAGAGTTTGGGTTCAAACCTGAGAAGTTGTCACTAGGCTCAGCTGCACACCCTTATCATGACCCAAACACCCAGCCTGATCATGATGACTTGCATTTGCAGGTGGGTACTGTCCCTGCCTGACATATTTAACAACTGGCGTAACAAGATACAGTTCAATGTTACCGAATTGGACGATGAATCGCTGGCGCGGCTTTTGAAGCAGTATGGTGGTGGTGAGAATTCTAACATGGATGTCAAATCCAACCAGGGGACTGTCAATTGAGTAAAATGACTCAACTGCCAGCTAGCAGCAACCCCTGTGAGAAGTAGTGGTGAGATGGCGAGAGAGCGAGGAATATGGTTCTTTACATGACTGGTTTATTTTGCAGATATGTTTCGTTGGTTTGAGTGCCAGAGTATGGATTACTGTCTCCATATTCATGGCTGGGTAGCTAGGGTTGGTATTTGTACGAGACAGAACTTTCATGTTCCATCTTTTGGTGGATGTATTATTATTAGTTATGGTCCTTGATTGCATAGCGTTGGAGTAGAAGAATAGCATTGCATGTGTTTTGTTTTACCAAATTGCAAATGCCTTGAAATTGATCTGTTCTCATGCTCTAGACAAAAGTCTATCCCCGCTTGCAAGTCATGGGTATAAGCATGAGGCTACTCCTTCCTCTGCAAGGTAAATCAACAGAATACCGACTTCATCAAGCCTATGACTTTTTGGCTTCGGCACCTGCAGCAGCAGCACCGCCTTGTTTCTTCTTTTTCTTGAGCTTCTCTTTCGCCTTACTCCTATCCCTCTTCTTCAGGCCCGACATCCCCAACTTGCACACCTCCGCATACTTGGCATAGAAACCCTCTAGAGCATCGACCTCCACAATCGTCGACAGCTTGACCTTCTTATCTCTGTTCACCTTCGATTTGCCGTTCGTCGCCCTGATTATGATCGGTAATGGTTTGGAGGGGTTCTGGTCGGGGAATGGCGCCTCAGTCGTGGCTTCTGGTGAGTCGACATCTGTGTCTTCGCCGTATGTCACTGCACCCGTCAGAATATGTTAGAGGTAGGTAATGAGCTGGAAGAGTCCGTACAGCGCTTTTGAATCAGGTATATGCTGCCATGATCTTTTTGTCGCCGCTCGTCGAATAGCTCTGACAGGCGCAGGAAGAACTGTTTGCTGTCAGTGACTGTAGAAACCAAGACTTAGGCAGGGATTGGTAAATACATCATCGTTGCTCAGATGTCCCTTTGGCATCTTTGCGGCTCGGTCGTGGTCGTGTGGTCAATCGACGAGGGGTTCCGTGGTGGGATGTTGTATAAAGTGTGTAGCAGCGAGGTGGTTTGGTGGGGTGAGCCTTGTGGGGTTGAGCCGATTTTGGCGTCCGCTTGCTTGCTGCCGATCAATTTTGTGCCGTATAAATTTCTGGAAATCTGGGGGATTTTGAACGGGAACCTTCACGACATGAAATGGCGCCAAAACAGAATGCTTTGAAGCTCCCAAAGGCGCTGATCGATCAGCTTGGAGGAGAAGGTATGTTAAATGCTGGGAATTACCCGGTATTATATGTGACTGATATTTTTACAGAGGCGCTTTCTGGTGGTCGCAAATCCCGTCCTCGAGCTGGTTCGAGGAAAGAACTTCGGAAAGCTGCGCGAGTCGAGAAGAAGGCTTCGAGAAGTGGACCTCCTCCGGCGAAGAGAGCGAAGGTGTATCATGAAGAGAGACATGCTTCGAACAGCAAAGCATCAGCAGTCACGAAACCCCGGCCAGCAAGACCAGCGCCAGACGAATCTACGAAAGAACCTGAGCCCAAGTCAATTCTGAAGCGCACGAAAACGGCAGATCCAGAACCGAAAGTGTCGAGAAAGCGCCAATCCGAATATCCACCTCCCAAGATATCGAGAGCTGTGCAAGACAAGTTGGCTGAGGAAGATGAGGAAATTACTGCTCTAGAGAAGAAGCTGGGTTTGAAGGGCAAGAAAGGTCTACCGCAATCTTTCAAGGACGATGGACTTGACGAGCTACTTGAGGGACTTGGTGGCGAAGAGGAAGAAGACGAAGGCGTTCAACAGAAGAGGAAGAGAAAGGCAGAGGGGGTTGAATGGCTGGAGCGGAAACGGAGAGAGGCACGGAAGGCTGTTATGGGGAAGCCAGTACTTGAAGATGAAGACAACGATAGCGAGTTGGATGAAGAAATATCGGAAGACGAAGACGATGATGGAGCCTCGGATATGTCTTTAGATGGACCTGAATTCCCAGATGATGATTCTGGGGATGACGAGGGTGATTTTGAGGATACACTGGATGTCGACAATGACTTTGATGGATTTGAATCTGACAACGATTCGGAGGAAGAATTAGCCAAACCTACCAGAAGGGTACGCGAAAATCCATATGTGGCGCCAACTAGTGGCTCGAAGGTGCCTACTGAGAAATATATCCCACCATCTCTACGAAAAGCTGCGTCTTCCGACTCAGAGGAGTTGGTCAGATTACGCCGACGGACCCAGGGGTTAATAAACAGGCTCACCGAAGCGAATTTGATATCCATCTTGGCAGATATTGAGAAGATTTACCGGGAGAATCCCAGACAACATGTCACCTCGACACTGGTTAATATTTTGTTGACATCCGTTTGCGAGCCTACGAGCTTGCCAGATACCCTCATCATTCTTCCTGCTGGATTCATTTCAGCCATCTACAAAGTTATTGGAACTGATTTCGGGGCTCAAGTCATTCAACGGATTGTAGAGTTGTTCGATGAGCACTATGCAAAGGCGACAGCTTTGGGAAATGATGGCCCAACAGCTTCAGCGACAGACAGTAGCAAGGAGACTTCAAATTTGATCATGCTTCTCTCAGAGATGTATAATTTTCAAGTTGTGGGAAGCAATCTGATGTTTGACTACATAAAGATATTTCTGGAAAAGTTATCGGAGCTGAACGCAGAATTGTTGTTGAAGATAATTCGAGCATCTGGTCCCCAATTACGACAGGACGACCCTTCATCACTCAAAGCTATTGTTGCGATGCTTAGACCAGCCATCGAGAGTGCTGGTGGTGAAGCTAACATCTCCGTCCGGACGAAATTCATGATTGAAACTATCAATGACCTCAAGAACAACAAGATGAAGACTGGTGGTGCTGCATCAGCGATCATATCCGAACATACAATTCGGATGAAGAAGATATTGGGGTCGTTGAACACCCGAACCATTAAGGGCAGCGAGCCTCTGCAAATTGGTCTGAAGGACATCCAAGAATCTGACAAGAAGGGCAAATGGTGGCTTGTGGGTGCTAGTTGGTCAGGAAATGCTGACGAGGATACCAATGAGCCGTCAACCGCTGGGGTCGGTAACAAGAGAGTGCCAGCAGAAGATGCGGGAACTTCAGATCTCATTCAACTGGCACGAGAGCAACGCATGAATACCGATATCCGTCGAGCCATATTTGTTACCATCATGTCTGCGACAGACTATCAAGATGCATATCTACAGCTTATGAAGCTGAAGCTGAAGAAAGTCCAAGAATTCGAGATACCGAAGGTTCTGATCCATTGTGCAGGTGGTGAGAAGGCCTACAACCCTTATTACACATTAATCGCCAAGAAAATCTGCGGTGATAGAAGACTCAAGACGGCATTCCAGTATTGCCTCTGGGGCCTTTTCAAGAAGATGGGCGAGTCTGAAGAAGACGATGTGGATCCAGATGATGAAGAGGATGCATTGGATACGAGACAGATAGTCAACCTTGCAAAGATGTTCGGGACCCTCTTAGTCGACGGTGGTTTGAATCTCAGTGCACTCAAAAACCTCAACTTCAGTTACCTCCAAACGAAGACGAAGATCTTCATGGAAGTATTCTTCATCACTGTTCTACTTCAGTGTCAACGTCAAGCCGAGAACAAGGGTGATGAGCAAGCCTTGAGACACGTTTTTGGCCAGGCAAAGGAGACGTCGCAACTGATTAGAGGCTTGCAGTACTTCTTGAAGAAGGTTGTTAGTAAGACGGATATTGCGGGTGGGAAGGAGGAGAAAGTGAGGGTGAAGTGGGCTTGTAAAATAGCTGGAGATACCCTTAAGGAGTTGGCTGCTGATGCCTCTTGAATCTTAGATTTGAATTCTTTCTTGATTAATGCTTTCTTTCTACTTTCGCTTTCTCAAATGAGGTCTGTTTTGGAGCAAGGAAAGCGAAATGGCTAAGACTAGACTTGCAGCAATCGTATGGCAATAGGAGACCATTATGATAGAGCCTCAACTCTAGAAAGTGAGTGGAGGTATTATTTGCCTCGAAAATCTATCATGGACAAATCACACGATTTAAAAAATCGCCAGAAGGTCCCAGAACTAAACAACGCAATGGTTTCAAATATCAGTGGCGGATCTGAGCCAGGTGAGAGCGGCTAAATACGGGTGACGGGCTGAGCCATCGGGCACTTTCGTTCTTCGCCGGCGTCTGGAGTCCCATCAAAACATCTTTGTTGCAGCGTCTCAAGTTTTTTGAATCAACACCTTCACACAACACGCCATGCTTCGAAGCTTAGTATCGCCACGGGCGGCTGCCAGGTCAGCTTTCAAGCAATCTTCATCGTACGTCCCCCTTCAATTGCGCGCTGCAAGCTCGATCACCAAGCTAATACCTGTTTCCGCAGCCTTCCCACGGTTGTCGCCCCTACATCAATTGCGAGATGGTCGAAACGAGGATATGCCACAGAGACTGGTGAGCTGCTGCTGTGAATGGATCTGATGGATACAGGGCTGACTGCGTGCAGAGGAGAAGGATCTGATCATTATTGGAGGAGGTGTTGCCGGATATGTCGCAGCTATCAAGGCCGGACAAGAAGGCATGAAGGTAGGCTTTTTACAACGGAGCAGAGCTTCAGACGAGGCATCTAATAGTTGAAATAGGTTACATGTATCGAGAAGCGTGGCACATTGGGCGGAACCTGTCTGAACGTTGGCTGCATTCCCTCGAAAGCTCTCCTCAACAATTCGCATCTCTACCACCAAATTCTCCACGACACGAAAGCACGCGGTATCGAGGTCGGCGATGTGAAACTCAACCTGGCACAAATGATGAAGTCAAAGGATACCGCGGTCTCGGGCTTGACGAAGGGTGTGGAGTTCCTGTTCAAGAAGAACAATGTCGAGTACATCAAAGGCACGGCAGCTTTCGCCGGCGAGCATGAGATCAAAGTGAACCTGACCGAGGGCGGAGAGAAGACAATCGTGGGAAAGAATATCCTCATTGCCACTGGTAGTGAAGCTACGCCATTCCCAGGTCTTGAGATTGACGAGAAGAGAATCATCACAAGCACTGGAGCTATTGCTCTAGAAAAGGTCCCAGAGAGCATGATTGTCATCGGTGGAGGTATCATTGGTCTTGAGATGGGCTCCGTATGGTCAAGATTGGGAACCAAGGTTACTGTTGTTGAGTTCTTGGGACAGATCGGTGGCCCAGGAATGGACGCTGAAGTCGCCAGGTCAGCGCAAAAGATCTTGAAGAAGCAGGGCATTGACTTCAAGCTCAACACCAAGGTCATGGGTGGTGACCCAAGCGGCGAGAAGATCAAGCTTGAGGTAGAGGCTGCCAAGGGAGGCAAGAATGAGACTGTGAGTTTTGAGAGCATGGGTTTGATGCAATAGGATACTGACATTACACAGCTCGAAGCAGACGTTGTCCTCGTTGCCATTGGACGTAGACCATACACTGCTGGTCTCGGATTGGAGAATATTGGTCTGGAGACTGATGACAAGGGAAGACTGGTCATCGACCAGGAATACCGCACCAAGATCCCACACATCCGCGTCGTTGGTGACTGCACATTCGGGCCTATGCTTGCCCACAAGGCCGAGGAAGAGGCCGTTGCTGTTGTTGAGTACATCAAGAAGGGACACGGACACGTCAACTATGGTGCCATCCCGTCCGTCATGTACACACACCCTGAGGTGGCGTGGGTTGGGCAGAACGAGCAAGAAGTCAAGGCCTCAGGAGTCAAGTACAAGGTCGGCACATTCCCCTTCTCGGCCAATTCGAGAGCAAAGACCAACCTTGACACTGAGGGTTTCGTCAAGATGATCGCCGATGAGGAGACTGATAGAATCCTTGGTATCCACATCATCGGACCCAACGCCGGAGAGATGATTGCTGAGGGAACTCTGGCAATCGAGTACGGTGCATCAAGTGAGGATATTGGACGTACCAGCCACGCCCACCCAACTCTCGCGGAGGCATTCAAGGAGGCTGCTATGGCGACATACGGCAAGGCAATTCATTTTTGAGCATACCCAACTGTACGATAGTTAGATGAAACGCAGATATTTTGACCATTCAAATTCTATTCGTGTTGTATGTACAGCATGTGTGAACACCCCCATGTAGCTTTACGCAAACTAGTAGAAACTAAATTTTAAAAAGACTAACTATTCCATGAACTTATCAAATCGTGATACCCGTTTTGACCCTCCCCTTTCCCCGAAACTTTTGCTCATCCTCTAGTTCCCTAGAAAGACCCGGAAAGCAAGAATGAAATCATCACACTCTCATCGACAGCAAATTACAGTACTCTAAAAAGTAGCGGGGAAGAAAGTACCATGATAAAGCAAACATGAAGTGGCTGTGAGGGGCAAAAGTCAGAGCATGCCTTGGAGCAATCGGAAGTGTTCAACTTACTACTGTTTAAAACCAATGAACTAGAACAGGTATCTCCCAAACAATTCAGGAGAGGGGTATCTTGGGGAAAACGGCTTCCCTCCAACTGGCAAAATCAAGTACCGAACCACGGAGACGATAGTGAGTGTGCTGCCCGTCCAACGCGGCCATGATTCGAGTACCCAGGTTTGACAGGATTTCCACGACTGAACCCGCGTCTATTCAAGCCACCCCCCATAGGGAAGCTGCTGAGCATACGGCTGTTATTTCTGGTTACTGTCAGTTGTCCGGAGATTGAGATTGGTCTGGTAACTTACGCTCCGAAGCTAGAACCCATCATACCACCGCTGCTGCTGGTGTTAGTAGCTGCTTTCCATTGAGGGACCCAAGATGTTATTGTCCATTACTTACAGTCCACCAAGTCCACCAAGTCCCAATCCACCAACACCACCAACACCGCCAAAACCAGCAACACCGAAAGGTGAGGCACCCTGACTAGTTGAGATGTTAGTAGGAAGCGATGAAGTGGAGACTTGCGTCAGTTTGTGAATTTACAGTGCAAGAGCATTCATCTGGAGCCCACCGCCCCTGCTTTCAGTTAGCAATCAAAAGCAAAGTAGATACTTTCTCGCCAGTATATTCACATTGGGAGGGCAGCGTTCAGGGGCACACCGCCGCCTCTGTGTTCCAATGTCAGCATAGATCTGCAGAGTTGAGCTCGCAAAGGTCTCGTTCTTACATGCCAAACCCAGCGGCCAAGGGGGAGACAGTGCCACCACTATCAGTAAGTATTAGCAGTGAGGCGAGATAGGAAGCCGGAAACTGACATTTGCAGCCCCCCATTGAGAAACCCGCCAGTACCACCAGCATACGCCGCGTATGGGCAGAGCGGGCATAGTGGGCAGTCACAGGGTCCGGCCACCTGCAGCACGTCTTGCATTGAAACAATACCATGCATTTGGTTGAGGTGGGCTTCCCATCTTTGACAGTCACAAATATGATCGCCCGTGCTCAGGTCGGGTTGGCAGGTAGAACATTGGGTTTGACGAAGACCTGTGTTTCGCATTGCAAGAGCACCGTTGCCCTGTCCGGCAAGCATCATGGCCATCATGGCTGTTTGGGTCTGAAGAGGAAATCCTACTGCCATTCTGAGATGTAGTTGTAGTTTTAGTAAGGAGCGTTGAAATTTATTGCAGTATTGATCGTAAAGAACGTTGGGAAGTTTGGGTTTGAAGGACTGTTGTGTAAAGAGGAGAGATCCTTCTGACCAAAGGTCGGAGTTGACCTTCCTTATGTAGGCCTGGGACCTCTGCCGTGTCCGTCAGTGACACAGGGTTCGCTCATCGACAAAGGAATGGGGCGGTCGATGAAACTCAGTCCACCTTTGGCAAACCAGACAAGCAGTCCGAACCAGGAGACACACCTCCGTGGCACTGTGGTTGCTGGATCATATCTCTTCATTGGCTGAAGCTTAACCCGTCCCGTCGCCCGTGGCCAACATGTACCAACTGAGCACAAGTATCAAGGCCGAGGATCGAAAAGCAGAAGCAGTCTGCCTGTTGTACGAGTTCCTCCATTTTCAGCTGTAGTGTTCCCAATCCTATCGATGTGAGAGTAATCAGTGGCTAAGGGAGGTCACCAGGACGGCAAGAACAAGCAAACTGATTCCACAACAGAAAGTAAGGAAGTACCCCTCCCGATCAACATTCTCGGGAGGGGGCGGTTCAAAAACTATAGCCTGGAGCAGAAGGAGAATTTTATCAGAGGAATAATCCAAGCAGCTTCAGGGCAGACACAGTATATGCTTCGATAGGATATACTTTGTCCAGCAAGATTGAATGAGGCCCAGAGCTGCGTCCATTGACCGGTGAAGCAGCCTTCGACTCTCTCGCCTCCTTGATGACGAGAGGGCATGCTAGCTACGCAAACGTATTCACGCAGATGAGCCTATAAATCCGAGAGGTGGCAGTTCGGATCTGATGTGCATGCCTGCTCCATGCTGCCTTAGTTTTGACTCTCCGAGCCACTTAATTGAGCGTCTGCTGTAGGTCATTTGAGCACCTGTACAACCTCTACAACTCAGCGAGGCACAAGGGCTGACTTCGGGGGCAAATTCATAGCGTTGCCAGGGAGTGAACCAAGCAAACCACACGTGATAGAGGGCGGCGTCAGAAGTCGGTCGCGCGGTAGTCCAAAGATGTTCCATCCATAGCGTCCAATCGACGCAGTCAAGACTTGACGAATCTTTGAAGCACGTATGGAGAGTTCCAAGGCAGGCTAAGACGAGGCAAGCAAGCAAACATTATTTGGTAGGGGAGAGAAGAGTTTGGGTCAAGGAGAACTAGGAACGAGCCACTTCGGGGCTTGAAAACGTTGGACCATGAAACCTTCTCGTATTGACAGCAAGATTTAAGGACTGGGCGTTAAACAAAATAAAGATCGGCTGTGACCACATCACCACCATCGACTAAACAACGCCGGCGATCTGGAATCGAATCCGCAATCGATCGTCCCCTCTATCTGCACAGCGCCTTGGCTGTTTGCTGATGCAAGAGAAACCCCCCCGGTTACACTTCGTCCTGACTATGCAAAGAGATGAACGTGCTTGCACTGTACCTAGATAAACCGCGAATGCTGGCTGTAAGGCCGAAGTAGTCGGTCAGGAGAATGGAAGAGAGGAGGTTGGTCCATGGCAGCTGTCAGGTCCCAAATAGAAGCTAGCTGGCTAGAAGCTCAAGCTCCTCCTTAGCGAGCCACTAGAAATGGCGCCTCTGACGACCGATCTCAGGAACCCGTTCCACCTGGCGAGAGTTGTGGCGCTACCATCCTCACCGAACCTTCGAATCCTTTCAGGAGAGAAATCCCCGACAGCTTAAAATGTTCCAAGGGCCTTGAACGAACTGATCGCCTCGGATACCTCCTCATTACTCGAGTCAATTGGGCGCTGGAACCCCCTCACACTAACATGGCCTCCAAAAGCTCCCCTCGCCGGACAGAGGCTTTGTTGTCCCGAAGACAAATCGAAGGACTGATAGCAGATGGGAGATCTATAATCATAGTCAACGGGAATGTTCTGAAGGTCGATCCGTGGCTCAAATACCACCCTGGGGGCGACAAGGCCATCCGACATATGGTAGGAAGAGATGCAACCGACGAAGTTACTGCGTACGTAGTCTCTAGCATTACGCAACTCATGTCCACGACGTAGCTAATATTCAAGCAGCCTCCACTCTCCAGAAGCCAGAAATCAAATGGAACGATACCGAATTGGACGAATTGAGGGCCGCTGGGCTAACTTTGTTCCCCCAATCCAAGGTGGCCGATTCCGACCGTATTGCGAAGGCGCCGCAGAGGCAGATAGCGAGGACTTCCCAGAGCACCATATACCAGGGTCCGATATTTCGAGAACTCCATCGCCCATATTTGATGCAGCAGAGCCAACCACTCGCCGACGCATATATTCCAAGAATGACCCTCTTCTTTCTTCTGCTTCATCGGTTTCCTCCGTCACGGAACCTGAGGATGGTATGTCCTATTTGGATGCCCAAACGAAAGAGCAGATCGACTTGGACATTGCCAAGTACCCATCATTGGATCTCAACACACAGGACGAGGTCATTCGGAAATACCGTCTTCTGGACCAGCGAATGAGAGAGGAAAACTTGTACGACTGCAATTACACTGCATACGCCATTGAAGCCTGTCGATACACATTTCTCTTCTGCATGATGCTTCTTTTCCTTCGTTTGGGGTGGTACTCTATGAGCGGTTTATTTCTGGGATGTCTCTGGCATCAGCTGGTGTTCACTGTGCATGATGCAGGGCACATGGGTATCACACACAACTTTCACGTCGATACAACGATTGGGATTATCATCGCCGATTTCATAGGTGGGCTGTCAGTGGGGTGGTGGAAAAGAAACCACAATGTTCATCACATTGTTACCAATTCTCCAGAGCACGATCCGGATATTGAGCATCTCCCCTTCTTTGCGATCTCACATCGGTTCCTGGAGTCACTCACGTCGTCCTTCTACGATCGTGTTATGGCGTATGATGCTGTTGCCAAATTTATTCTGCCATACCAGGCATATTTGTACTATCCGATTCTTACTTTTGGCCGCTTCAACTTGTACTTTCTTTCGTGGGAGTACCTCATCCGCGGCTTTGGACCTAAGAAGGGTCCTGCATGGTGGCACAGGTGGCTGGAGCTTACCGGACAGGTTTTTTTCTGGTATTGGTTTGGGTATCTCATCATGTACAAGACTATTCCGACTGCTTCAGCACGTTTGGCTTTTCTTATGGTCAGCCATATGATCACCATGCCCTTACACGCCCAAATCACGTTGTCTCACTTCGCTATGAGCACTGCAGAGCTCGGCCCGCATGAATCGTTCCCGCAGAAGATGCTGCGTACGACCATGGACGTTGACTGTCCCCAGTGGTTAGATTTTTTCCATGGAGGTCTTCAATTCCAAGCTGTTCATCATCTCTTTCCTAGAATGCCAAGGCACAATCTTCGACGAGCTCAGAAACTCGTGCAGGAGTTCTGCATAGATGTTGGAATACCCTACGCTCTGTATGGTTTTGTGGATGGTAGTAAACAGGTCATTGGGAAGCTTGGCGAGGTGGGAAGACAAGCGGCAATCCTTGCGAAGTGTCAGCGAGTTACTGCTGAGAAGGGATATATTTTGCATGGACACTGAGCCATCTTGAGAGATCATTTGTCAATGGTATCGGCGAGCTGCGCAATATTATGAATCAGGAAACTCATACCTCAACATCTTCCCACCTTTGGAATTCTAGTATTGAGAAATGGCTCATTGTGAAGGAGCGGTCTGCTTCTAGTGTCGCCGACCACTACAATTCTAGAGATCCCCCGGCTGTTAGTGTGACGCAGTCTGCAGCTGCAGATGCTAGTACACACCACTTTCTCCTGATCGTAAGATTTCTAGAGCCTTGTCGCGACTCCCAGGTGGTCGAGTCGGGGAATGAGTACGGAGTAGGGCTGATGATTCTTCCCATCAGAGGCCCTTCTTAGTACTCTTGCATGTTCAGTCCAATCTATTTCTACGCCACGGCTTGAGTTTGCTGCACCTCGCCTCTTCAAAAGCAAGCATTACACGAGTCGATCAGTAGAAACAAAATATACTCCCAAGGGCGCATGATGCATTCGGACTACCTGTCATTCGAATTCTGATTGACCATTAAGCTATGGGCACTTACTCCCACTACATGAATGATGCTTCTTGAAGATGAAGCTTGAGACTAGGCTGCCGAAACGGAGCTACAATGCAGAACCACACTAACCTACAACCTGGGGAAGAACTACTGTAGACTCCCATGAACCCTTTCGTCCACTGTTTCTCTGATACGACCATCTGCATGTCCGAAGTTCTTTTGGCTGTTAGCTCTGGGTCGTCCCGATCCCCGTAGCCCGTGAGGCTCAGTGGACTTGTTGATCTCCACTATGCTACCCAAGGAATCATACACTCCTTTCGAACTGCTGCCATGTATTTGAGCCTGGGATATGTGTGAAAAATATGCTCGCACGTTAAAGTACGCTCTTGGCTAGGGATCTAGAATCAGCCCGCGGTTGCCGCTGCGATCACTTTCAACGCCCCAAAAGCAATTTTTCGATCACTCTCAACTTGCGGCTAGCAACGTTGTTTGCCTCGATCGGAATTGGATCGACCAGCCATGGAGAGGCGTCTATGCTTCGTTCCGCGTTCCGAGAGACCAAGTCCAAGCCCAAGTGCCAAGCTAGTCCCCCCGACCAGAAAAAGCAAAGAGAGATCTTCAGAGGCACGGAATTTATTATAAAGACTATCGCATTCCGTGAAGGAGGTCAGGCTTTCTGGACAAGACCGTCATCTTAATCTTCCAATACAAGTCGACAGTCAGACTTCACACACCCACCAACTAAAACTCGGCTATCTCCACACCACCACCACCACCTGCTACCACTCTTTAGAGACGTTTATTCTCATCGGCATATTATTTCGCCATGACCAAAGCCAAGCATAACGACGAGTCTGCAGAGCGAATCGCTAGAAGTAGAGGTGAAAATGTAAGTTAGTTGAATCTCTAAAGAAGTTCCGGTAAATTGGGGTATATCTAATCGGCATATAGTCTCGCGAAGCAAAGTCAGCTGCTCGAGCGGCGAAGCACAACAAGTCCAGCAGTCAACAATCAGGAGGTGAGAGTGCAAGTGGAGGTGGAAGTGGAAGTGGAGGAGATGGAGGTGGAAGCAATGGGGCTTGGGAATGCCCAAACAGAAATCGATCTGGGGGACGCTGCTCAACGTGGGAACCCTGCGTAACCCACATCCCGAGTTGGAGGGTCTGACATGGCACCAGAAATCAGGGGTGCAGATATTCTGCGGCGTTCTTGTGGAGTAGGGGTCAGTCATGGTGTTCTTCACCCATTGGGCAGAAGCTGTCTGCAGTATTTGCTTTTGTTTGGGTCTAAGAAACTTGTGGGAAACTGGGCGGGGAAGGATGTTTTGGAATTATGCATGTAATGACTTACTGTTCTGCTTGAATCATGATTCTATCTCATGACGAGCAACTTGAGCGCCTTTCAGAGGCGCTCGCTCGAGAGACCACTGGCTAGTCGCAATGCAGTCCAATACAAGTGGTAATGTGATGCATTCGATGTTGGTGGCTGAACCCCCCGGTTTATATGCGAGATCTCCAGTGTAACCACCCGAGATCCCGATCCCTGGGCCATTTTCTGCGATGGGTGGTGCTCGATGCTCGCTGGACGTAAAGTGACTTGTGGAAAAACTGTTGGTTGAGATCAGCTCGAGCTGGCTTTGAGTGCTTGACAGTTCCAACTTCACATCACTCAATCAGCAGTTCCATCCAGTCGGATTCATACCGGTAGTGCTCAGAACCTCTTATCTCGACGGAAGAGCAAGGATCCAATGGTACGGTACCATTATTCCGTCCCGTACTCGTAGCTTGAATCCAAATGGAAAAAGAAAACATAATGAGCCCATGGCAGGTCATTGGCAGGTGGAACGATGGATATGATTGGACGGTGAGCGAACGCCACGACGTCGCCTGGACCTCACCTCAGCCTCAGCCCCTTTCACGCACGTGACATACAATGCCCCGTGCATCGTGCTTGGCAACGCATCCAACTTGGCCGCCCAGCCTGGCTTCCATGGCACAGAAACAGAAGCAGAAGAGAAGCCATACGGCGAATATCAACAACTAAGCTCAGCCAGTTCCATCGACAAGAGACGAGAGGACAAGAGCTGCCACATATCCACCACAAGCATCGTTTGCTCTTTCCCTGCTTCTCGCCTACTAAAGACACGACACGACACGACACGATATGCACCTTTGAGCCAGAAGGAGCCTGCTAAAGTCCTCACTCATACCTTACCTAGGTACAGTACCTCACTCTTGCAAGATATTTATTTACTTGCCTCGAGGAAGGAAGAATATGTCACTGGCACCTAGTTGAATCCCAAAATGGAGCCCAGCATCCAGCGTGCTCTAAATGACAAACTCTACGACAAGCGGAAGGTTGGAGCTCTTGAGTACGTATTCGTGGACCCCCTAAGATCCCTTCCAAAGCTGACCCTCCTCAGCCTGGAACGTGTTATTCGAGATCTTGCTGCTGCCAAAGAGTTTGACAGGATCAAGAAGATCATACAGCAGCTCTGCAACGACTTTGCCTATGCCGTGCATCAACCTCATGCCCGGAATGGCGGTCTCATTGGCTTGGCAGCCGCAGCTATTGCATTAGGACCAGTATGTCTGGAACATGAAGTTATGCAAATTTATGCCACTCACTCACTGACTATTTTGCAGGACTTGGCTCGGTATTTAGATGAGATTGTACCTCCTGTGCTAGCATGCTTCACAGACCAAGATGCCCGGGTTCGCTACTATGCATGTGAAAGCATGTACAACATCGCGAAGGTAGCAAAAGGCGAAGTGCTGCCTTACTTCAATGACATCTTTGATGCATTGTGTAAAGTAAGTTAACATTTTCCATTTGTCGGTGCAGTATGGAACTGATTGGCAACTAGCTAGGTGCAGACTCAGAGTTATCTGTGAAGAATGGAGCAGAACTTCTGGATCGCTTGATTAAAGACATTGTGTCCGAATCAGCGGCGACTTATGTCTCGATACTACAGACGTCGGAAGACTCAACTGTCGATACTGACAAGGAGACTCCAGATGAGTCCGTTGACCTTCCTACAGCCTTCTCACTAGCTCGATTTATACCTCTACTGAAGGAGAGAATCCACGTCATCAATCCATTCACCAGGACGTTCCTAGTGGGCTGGATCACTCTACTCGATTCAATTCCGGATTTGGAACTGGTCTCTTATCTCCCCGACTTCCTAGGCGGCCTATTCAAGTTTCTCAGCGACCCAAACCGAGATGTTCATGTTGCTACACAAGGAGCTCTGGAGAGATTCTTGAGTGAGATTAAACGCATTTCTAGGATCAAGAAGGGCATTGCCGAAAGTCGGAAATCACGAAGTGACATCAAAAGAAAGCGTTCAGGCTCAATGGACAGTGAAAATTCGATGGTTCCTGATGCAGGCGCAGATGAAGATTCTGGAAGTGGTGACGAGAAGGATGTCAGCAGTGACGATGACTGGGTTCCTGGGCAAGATGTTCAAGTAAACCACAAAGAGATCCTGGAAATACTAACGGCAAACCTTGATTCTCCTTTGGGTGAGTTGCCTGAAGGATCCTGCTCTTAATTCAGCTAACACCGTACAGAGGAAGACAGTCTCCTGGAATCCCTTCGATGGATCGTCGATTTTCTCGACATATGCCCCGAAGAAGTTCTGCCATTTGCTCCCAAAATCTTGGCCCACTTGCTACCGGCAATGGCCAGCGGTGTGGAGACCATTCGACTGGCTGCTGCAAGAGTCAACACGTCCTTGATGGATTATGTCGTTTCGCTTTCTGACGAAGGTGCTTCATCAGAGTCAGCTTCTGGGCCGTCTAGGATACCGACTTCAATTATGAGGGATAGTACTGGTAACGAGAGAAGGGATTCCTCCACGAACACGAGAGGATCTATTTCAAACTCCCGTGAACTGGACAGACTGGAGTCGGAGGTCCAGACACCCCCTCCACCGTACAAAACCCCTTCGCCAGCTTCGCCAATACAGCCTCAAGTCGATCTGGATTATGCGGCTGCCGTAAATTCCCTGACTCTTCTGTTCTTAAATGACCATGAGGCTACAAGAGTTGCTGCTCTGACATGGCTCCTCATGCTACATCGCAAGGCTCCAAGAAAAGTCCTTGCATTCAACGATGGCACTTTCCCCGCTCTCCTCAAGACACTTTCAGATCCCGCAGAAGCAGTCGTAACTCGAGATCTCCAGCTACTTTCCCAGATATCAAGAAATAGCGGGGATGACTACTTCAGCTCGTTCATGGAGAATCTTCTGCAACTGTTTTCTACGGACAGAAAACTTCTCGAAACTCGTGGGAACTTGATAATCCGACAACTATGTGTCAGTCTCAGTGCTGAAAGAATTTATCGTACTCTTGCAGACTGCATTGAGAAGGAAGAGGACGTTGAGTTCGCGAGTATCATGGTACAGAATCTCAACAATAATCTCATCACCGCTCCCGAGCTAGCCGAGCTTCGCAAAAGACTCAGGAATCTCGAAACTAAAGTGAGTCTCGTTCTAAGCCCTAACAGCAGTATCCTAATAATACTCTTCTAGGATGGCCAAACTTTCTTCGTTGCTCTGTTCAGGTCGTGGTGCTACAATGCTGTCGCAACATTTTCCTTGTGTCTTCTTGCTCAGGCATATGAGCAGGCCTACAATCTCCTCCAGATATTGTAAGCAATTTTACCTGGGACTGAAGTCAATTTTACTGACCTAAAGCAGCGCAGAACTAGAGATGACTGTCAACATGCTTATTCAAATAGACAAGCTAGTCCAACTGCTAGAATCCCCCGTCTTCACTTGTAGGTCTTGAACAATGCTTAGAGAGAGTTTACTAAAGTCAATCCAGATCTCCGACTTCAGTTATTAGAACCAGAAAAACATCCTCACCTCTATAAATGCCTTTACGGCCTTCTCATGCTTCTACCCCAGTCATCAGCATTTGCAGCACTTAAAAACCGACTGAATAGTGTGAGTGCTATTGGCTACTTGCATATTGCACCTCGAGCGTACGTACCTCAATCTCGTAATAACAGTGTGGTGGATACCATTTCTACATTTCAATTTCATCAACGTCAGAAGAGCAGTGAGACTCATAAGTCCTCATTTAGCACGCCAACAAATGCCAGTTCGTCAAGCTTTGATAGATCAAGTCGTTTGAAAGGTAGGGACGAAGGCGGAATTCGATGGAACGAGTTGCTGGAGAAGTTCAAGAGTGTTCAGGACCGGGCAAGAAGAGCGAAGAGACCAGGTGGGGACTTCGACGATGGACTCGGTATGATGACAGACCCTCGTGCAGGAGAGGGGTTGGATGCGAGGGCATTCAAGGACTTGGCGCGATTACAAGGACCGCCTTTACCAGCGAAGGATGCAGCTGCGGCTCCAGCTGGAACTCAGCCAGCAGCAAACAAATCGAAATCGGGCTTGGGGAAGTTTGGGCGGTTAGGAGGAGCGGTAGCTCGACCAAAGAGATGAATTGTGAAATTGCACGTATCTCTTACTTCAGCTCTTACAACAGACTTTTAATGTAGATAATTTCTTCATGATCTTGTCTTCTTCGGGCTTTCCCTTTCTACAAGCCCTTCAAACATACTGTCTCTCTGCAGTGTCAAATCACGTAGCTCGATCCTGAGACTCTCTAATTCTAGCCTAGCTAAATCCATATCCTGCGGCAAACCATGGTAGCTCTTCACCTGCGCTTCCAAATCCTTCACAGTCTCCATCATGCTCTTGAACTTGTCTTCCTCAAGCTTCACGCCCTGTACAGTAATCTTCAAGTTCCCAGACACCGCAGATATTGATGCGACCCCATCTCTCAGCTCTGGCAGTTTGGCGGACAGGGCCTTCGCCCTCCTCTGATAGTCGATAGTCTGCTTCGTCAAGTCCGACGAAGGCTGGTAATCATCGCCCTGTAGATCTCCAATGAGTGCATTGATACTGTCTAGCTCGTTGATCAAATGCGCTTCGAGAATTGAGACCCGTTCGCTAGCTTGATCAAGGTCGTACGAAGTAACTTGTAGGTCGAGAATACTGCGTCCCAGTTTCTCGATTGAAGTAACTGGTTGGTTGAGAGTCACGCTCAAGGAAGATAGAATGTTGAGACTTGTTTGCCCCTCGCGCGTTAGGGACTCTTCGAGGGAATGGATAAGTTCGGTATGGGGATCCGCCTCTTCTTTTGCTTGTAGATCTTGTAGGGCTTTGGCTTCGGCTCGGGCGAGGAGGTCGCGCTCTTCGTCTGCGGTGTCGTTGAGAGCTGCGAGCGCGAGGAGGGCTTTGAGTGTGTCGTTGTTGCGCTCGAATGGCGGGGGGGTTTTGCCGTTGAATTTGGTGGAGAGCCAGTTGTCTACGTAGTTCCAGTCTTTGGCTGCTGCTTGCTGTTGACGGGCGACGGAGGGAGAGAAGATGGCTGAGGGCGACAGATGTGCCATTGTTGTATCGGTGGGTTTGTGGACGTAACTCGTGGATTCAGGTATGTTTGTTTACTTTGAGCTTGTATTTTTTTGGTGTTCGCGAGATTCAGCCTCGTCGGTCTGGCATCTTGACGCCAAGGCCATCCCGCCACGCTAAACTCTAAACAGACGAGTAAATGGTGTCCAGACCTCAGCTGGAGGACACCTTTCGCGATGCGATGCCATTCACTTCGTTCTCTTCTATTCTCTGACTGAGACTGAGACTGTACATTCTTTATTCCACCCATTGGCTTGGGAAGTTTTCTTTCCTCCTCCCCTCCCCGCCACTTCGCAACTGCAACCACTGCAAACACTGCAACTGCAACTACGCGACCATTCAAGATGATTGTTAACCTTTCCGCTTTTGCCTTCGCCACTCTCTTATCCTCGAGCTCAATCGTGCAAGCTATCTCATCATCTGAAATCCCCCACGATACACCTATCTCCTCACTTCTGGCCTCCGCGAACTCACACTTGGCCAAAGGCGAGACCAACGATGCCCTCACATACTATGACGTTGCCATCTCTCGCGATCCCCAGAACTACCTGACCTACTTCAAGCGTGGTGCGACATACCTCTCCCTCGGTCGAACCGCTCAGGCCACCTCCGACTTCGACAAGGTCCTGTCAATCAAGCCTGGATTCGAGGGTGCCTTGGTCCAGCGTGCGAAGATCAGAGCAAAGAATGGCGACTGGGACGCTGCGAAGCAGGACTACCTGTCGCATGGCAAGTTGGTGGATGAGCTGGTGGAGTTAGAGGAGGCCAAAGGCGCAGCTTCATTGGCAAGTGCTGCTGAGAAAGCAGGAAACTGGGAGGAATGTGTCAACCATGCTGGAGTCGCAATCATGGTCGCAAGTAAGATGTTGTCGTTACGGAGAACGAGAGCCCATTGCCGATTCGAGCGTGGAGAAGTCATGGAGGGAATGAGCGATCTGAAGCACGTCTTGCAGATGCAGTCCGGACAGATAGAGCCACATATTCAAATATCGGCCATCACATACTACGCCTTGGCGGACCAGGAGCGCGGAATGGACCAATTGAGGAAGTGCTTACACTCGGACCCGGATTCGAAGCAATGCAAGAAGTTGTACAGAAGAGAGAAGACATTGGATAAGCAACTGGCGCAGGTTAATAAGCACGTCGAGAAGAAACAGTATGCTAGCTCCTTGAAGATGCTACTGCCTTCTGGGGAGGACTTGGGATTGGTGCAGGAGATCAAGGACGATGTCAAGGAGTTACGGGAGGCTGGTACAATTCCGGAGCATGCTCCGAACGAACTATTCGTCAGCCTGGTTGAGATGGTCTGCGAGGCTTATCATGAGGTATGATATTCCGAGGATATTGAAGGTGTTTTTAACTAACAGTCACAGTTGAAAAACTCCAAGATGTCTGCCACATGGTGCGACGAAGCCATCAGCTACAACGAAAATTCCCTCTACGGTCTCCTTAACAAGGCGCGGCGACACATGGAAGCCGAGAACTTCGAGGCTGCTATGCAAACATTGAACACAGCCAAGGAAAATCACCCAGGAGCACAACAAATCAACCAATTGCTACAGCATGCTCAAGTCGAACTGAAGCGCAGCAAGACTAAGGACTACTATAAGGTTCTTGGTGTCACCCGAGACTCAGATGAGTTACAAATCAAGTCTGCCTACAGAAAGATGGTCAAGATCCACCACCCAGACAAGGCTCACAAGGCAGGTATCACGAAGGAAGATGCGGAGAAGAAGATGTCCGCGATCAACGAGGCATATGAAGTCCTAAGCGATCCCGAGTTGAAGCATAGATACGACCAGGGAGACGATCCAAACGACCACGAGCAACAACGACAACATCCCTTCCACGGCAGCCCATTCGGAGGTGGTCATCCCTTCGGAGGTCAAAGTGGTGGTGGTGGTCAGCAGTTCGAGTTCAAATTCGGCGGAGGAGGTGGAGGCTTCCCGAACGGATTCCCATTTGGCTAGGCTGGAAAAGGCAAAGCATTTGGAAATTGGCGGTGTCTGGCATTGGCTTACGGGAGTTCATTCAGTTGACGGCGAGCAACTTAGATAACAAAATTATGTTGCATTCCCACATGTACAAATGAAGATAAACCAAGACTTAAACATGTTACAAGTCATGATGCTACTCGTGAAGTTATTATGTGTATGATTTGGCGTTTAATTGATATGCTGTCTGTATTTACTGTGCATGTTGGCACAGCTCAGCTCAGGCAGCTCTTCCAAAGCCTCGCAACGAAGCACTAATATACAATGAAGCTATTAGTGAGACAGGTTGCTTTTGGATTCGGCAGCATAGTGACGTGGGCTCCCCGCCATATCTGTCATCTGTCTATCCATCTATGCAAACGCATAGCATTTGACTCAAATGTCAAACCAAACCCATCCATGAACGCCACCAACCAGCCGCCCATGCCATGCAAGTTTCATCAAACGTTAAAGCGCGCCCACCCATCGCTTAAGCAGGTTGCTCATAAGCCCTTCTAATCACCCTCGAGAACTGCTCCATCTTCACATTCTCCCTCACGACCGTGCCCTTAGCCTCATTCTCCTTGTTCAATGGAACCTTGATCACAGATCCCTGGATCTCCCAGCCGCAGACACCGTTGATGAATTTTTCGAAAGCCTCGCCTTGCATTCCAAGCCATGACTCCAAAACCAATCTCTCGACTTCTCGTACGGATTGGGAGATGGTGAGGGCGATTCGGACGCGGATGAGCTCTTCGAAACCGGCGACATCGGCGATCAGGTCGGCGTAGAGGTCATCGCTGTCGAGAGTGCTCCAGAAGTGGGAGTAGGAGGCTTGGCCGAGGAGGTTGTTTAGGACGTTGAGCTTCTGGACGGCTTCTGACAGGGGCGCATCGCCGGCTGCGGGGAGAGCAGAGGATGCGGATATGGGGGTTAGAATGTGTGGTGGGAGGAGGTGGAGGGCGAGGGAGAAGTCGGGGGAGGGGAAGACTGTCAGGGACTTGACAAGGATGTTGGTGATGGTTTCGTCTTTGGTGAGGTGTGGGTTGAATTGGTACCTACAGCGAATGAAGATTTGTCAGTCGTCTGCTTCTGTAACTTGGTTGAGTTACTCGACAAGAGATAGAGGAGAGAGGTCATTTTTTTCAGATAGAGCTAATAATAAACATCAAGGGCTGGAGGGATTCATTCTCCATGCCCATTCAGGTAATAGGAAACGTTTGGTAAAAACGATCATCACGATGACACTCCGCGCCTTGGGGAAATCCGACGATAAAGAGAAGGACGAGATAGAGAAGGTAGGTACACTCACAGCTTCAACAGCGCCAGGTTCGCAAAGCAGTCCACAAACTTGCCCTCACATTGTTGTACGACGTATTCTTGGAAGATGGCCGTGGTCTCTGGGTTGTATCTGTCGAGGCCGTTCAAGATCGCGTCGATATGCTCTGGCCTATCGGGCGCGTAGTCGAATGGGATTCCCATGTTTGCGACTTCGAGTTTGGTGGTTGGGTGGAATGCGAACAGGAGTTGAAGTAACGGAACTTGGGAGTTCGAGGTTCACCAGATTTCTCTGTGGCTCTTAGTGGGGTTTAGGTTAACCGAGCTGGATCGGTCACGTGTCATATCCCATTTCGCCCTCTCATGTAGCTTCTATTGCTAGCTAAGTTTTGAGCTCTGAAGGGATTGTTGCAGGGGGTTAAGATTTTGATTCGTCGTCAGGGTGTGCATTGCGTTTTTTTATTAATTCAAGTTTCATTTTCAAGTTGACTCTTTTCTGCCAAAGGGACGGCAATCTGAACTTTCAATCGTCGCCGATGTCGATTTCAGCATGAGGACATTGAGACCCAAAGAACCGGGTATCATTGATCCTCACCTGTCCAGCTTTGCATTTGAACGGCCATTGTGTATACAGGCTCATGCAATTACCAATGACGTTTCTTAGAGATGTCCTTAGGAAGTCCACGACGCTGTACAGAAACGTATCCATATTTCACTACAGGGTTTATCTATGCACTTCCACCCGGGATACCATATCCCCTCCTAGTCTCGCAATCTCTGCCAAAATAGCAGACTTGTCAACGACGACCTTCTCCGAATCTCCGTCTTCTTTACCCACAACCTTCGTAGCAAATGCCAAGTTGACCTTGAATGCTCGTGGCGCGTCGTTTTGGGGATTCCATAATCCACCAACACTCGAGCCAGTCGCAGCTCCGTGGAAAAAGACGATGCTGCTGGTGTAGAGTCTCTGGAGTTCTTCGATATATAGCTGAACCGGTTGGTATCCAACCAATCCCAGATCTGTCTTCTCCTGTAGTTCAAGATTCTTGAATTTGGTTTTGCTCCCTCCTTTGCGTTGCTGATCGCCAGCGAATGCAGGAGATATATGAATGACAAAATCGTAGTCATTTGTTGAAGTGGCAAACAAGGATCTTGGTTCGAGTTTGATACCCTGTTCTTTGACCAACTTGCAAGCAGATCGTGCCAAAGCTGTCATACGAGAGGCGACCATTTTAGAGGGGCCTTTGTCTGTGAATCCGGTACCGGTAGGATCATGGTTTGAGGCCGCAAATATGACTGTCCGATTCATGCTCGGATCAATCTTCCTCCAAGCTTCAAGCCTGGTGTTGATGGAATCGACCTCGGTGGTGGTCATCGTCCCTGTGAAGTCCACTACAAGAGGTGAAAGACGCCAGTCCCACCTGGAAATGAAAAGCAATGTCCTGAGAAATCCTGTCATCACCGAAGAAGGTGCTTGCCATGGGTAAGGCTGTAAGAAAGTGCGGGCAACCAAGATCTCCACAAGTTCTTCGCTGACGTGTCCCAAAAGCATATGCTTGTCAAACCACATCTTCATGAGTCGAATCGTAGGTGAAAGGAGCGGAAACCGGGTGCAGTGGGTTGAGATCGATTGCGTGTGTAGTGGGAGGTGGATGAACGTTTTCTTGTAAACTGATAGTGCCGATACAGCAGCTTCCCGAGCATGATGATCGCTTGACTTGTCTTTGACTTGCCGTTCTAGAAGGGTCTGCTCACGGTCATTGTGAATTCGGAGACGGAATGCCATGCCAGAGTCGTAGATAACATCGAGAAAGGCACAATTCTGTAAAGGCACATCTTCGTTTTCCAAGCCCACCCGGGTGGTGGTGCCTCGATCCACGTGCAACAGACTGCCAATCTTGAGCAGGAACGCAATTTTGGTCCGTTGAATCGCAACAAGGTCGTCTGGCCATCTTCCAGACCCTTCAAACTGAATCAAAACATCGGCCGGAACTTTCATGGGATGGCTAGAGCTAAATACCGGCTGGTCGATTGAAGAATATCTTAGCTGTGGACTGACCGGCGAGAGCTGTCTCAATTGCAACGGAAGTTCTTCCAGGTCTCTGATCTTCCGTTCAAAAACACGATATGCTTCTCTCAGACTGTCAAAATGTTTCGAATTCGTGCTAGAGCCTGGGAGAATCTTGTCAAATCCCTCCCCAATGAACACAAGGCTTGCACTTGAGTCCCGGCCGAGATGACGATTTACTAGGTAGGTAACAATGTCCCGGAATATGGTATGAGCTGAGCCAGGAGACCAAACCAAACTCTCGAGAATGCTGCCGTCCTTGAATCTTCGTAATTCTGCCTTCTCGCCCCAGAACTTCTGGAACTTGGCTGCTTTCTTTTTCTCCTCAGCAGGAGGACCATGGTCAACCAAGCGATCGATATTTGCTGGATCGAAAACCACCGAAACTTGCAACGGAGGGTCCTGCTCGGCAGGGCAAGCTGATTTGATTGACCAAGAGGGCAATTCTTGTTCTTGGATGTCAATAAGCCCAACACGGTCCATTAATCCTTCATAGAGAACGTCATAAAGCTTGCCACTAAACCGTCTGTAGCCTGAGACGTGATCGCAAGACATCGTATTGGTAGTCTGAGGGGAGTATGCTACTCGAATTGTGGAATCGAATCTTTGCAGGTTCTGAGACGTTTTGATGATGAAAGTCGACTCGAACTGATCGAATGTTGGGTCGTTGAGCATCGCCAGAGATGTCTTAGCCTCATGTCGCAAAAGCTGATATGACCAAGGGGTCATCTTGTAAAGGATGTTGAGACCTCGTGGGCCATCAAACAACATTGGAGTGTTCGACTTTGAAAAGGTGAGATCCTTGGCCTCAAAAATAATTGGTTTGGCAGCCAAGTCACCCGCGGCGAGGAATTGGAGAACAGCCTTGAACATTTGATAGCTGCTATATCCAGGAGATAGGACATTGTGGCCTTTCGGGCCGCCGCCTTTCAAGAGAAGGGCGGTAAGAGCTGCCCATTCGAAATGGCCGAATCCTCCATTGGAGACATTGCTGCCGAATCCACGTTGCCTAAGCCAAATCCGGCCGAGAATACAGGCATCCTTGAACCCAAGGGCAAGTTTGGTGGAGGAGTGCAGATATCTCAGATACGCCTCAAAGCTGCAGTCGGAAAGGAGCGATGCGTTGTAGAATGGCGTTGGGGGCTGGGTAGCACCCTTGATTTCCGGGGCATCTTTCGATCGGACAGCATTCTTACTTGGCTGTAGCTTAGATTTGTTGAAGAATGATGAAGGGGCTGCAGGAATGATGCGGATTTGATACTTCGTTTCTGTACTTGATTTGCTCCCTGGTTTCGTTAGCAAAGGCTTTTGGGATGAAAGAAGTGTGGGTACCGGAAATGGGCTGAGCGACTAGAATGGGATGTAGACTGTTTCCATTCAGATACTCAAATGAGAGAGACATCTCGTTCTGTGTGGAGTCGTGAAGTCCAGCAGCGATACAAGCCAAATAGTATGCCCTTTTGTAGAAATACCGATAATTGAGGTAGTCTTTTTCTTGGAATATGGCAACGGGCATCACAACAACCATATCAACAGACAAAACACCATCTGATTTGACCATAGTTTTGGAAGCATAGCTGCCAACGACATTCACTGTAGCTGGCTTCTCGTATGACAGCTTGTATGGAGTGCTTTTGACCGGTTTTGGGTCAGGATACGGAATGGTAATCTTGTGCGACTCAAGCAAAGCTTTCGAAGCTTCTGGGACCTGTAATATGTAGTCAGAAATTGTATCCCCCTAGAAACTTCAGGGAGTACCAACAGATACAGGGCTGCGCTCCGCAATCCCTTCAATCAGACCCTTCAATTTGCGCAAGAGATCATCGACACCCTTCAGTCGCTTCTCATAGTTCGGCTGAACCTCCGTCAACAGCTCATCCACTTGAAGTTTGAACAAACTTGACTTGTACAGACCGCCAGCAAATATTGCAGGGTCGTCGTCGTCTGCTGTTCGTTTTGCTCGTGGTTGCGCAGTGGTTTGTGCTTGTTTAGGTTCGGAGTCTGGGGCGGGCGTTTGCTCAATGTCCGAACTTTCGTCTTCGGAAGGCGAGACAGACCGGCCGTTGTCCAGTTTCCGCCGTTTGGTAGAGAGTGGTGCCATTGTGGAATGTTTGAAATGCGAACAGTGAGAATCTGAGGATCCTCAGAGCGAGCTATGAAAATACACAAATGAGCTGGATGGCTCACAGACACTTTTTTCCCCGAGGCCGCTAAGATAAGGCCAGGCGAGCCCGCCTGCCCGCTAACTTATCGCAACCCAGACTGATGCGGAATCTAGGGGGTGCATCTATCACCGGTAACGGATCGGATTGTCCAACAGCGAAGCGCTGTTTTCTCTTTTCAGACAAAACAAACTTCATACATTTAAAAGCAACGCATTGCCTGCCCTGTGATTGCGGGATCAATTAGACGTCATCTCCATTCATTCCCCCTTCTCCCTTCACGATGTCCGTCATCGAATTAGGAGAATCTGTCCCAGCGCTGACGCCCCATGTAAGTCCATCCATTTATTCCTGCACTCGCATTGATTTTATCCATACACCGTGAGTCAGTCTCTGATTCTCAACAGGCTACAAGCGTTTCTCTCCCAAAATGGAGCGACAACATCGCCTACGAGGAGGGCCAGGAGAGAGTTCTGAGCAAGTTGACAACAGGCTATCCACGGTATGAATCTGCATGCTTCTCACAACATTGCCACACTTACTAACTTCTGTCTCGTGATCAAGATTTTTCATTCATAAACTCATCACTGCCTTTGCTGAAGACATTATCAAGAAAGTTGGCACTCCTGACGAACAGGCAATGCTCTTCCCGTCCACCAGGACTGCCAGAAGATGTATAGACTTCATGCACTCGAGGGATCCATCGATTTCCGCCGACCAGATCCGTGTTGTTGATCTTGTACTAGATGTGAGTCGGACAGACTCGGAGATGCTCAAGAAGGTCTCGCCAGCTATCTCTGCTGTCATATATCCCAAAGAACTCTTTCCACTTGCCAAACAGTACTGGCAACACTCAGGTGATGGTGTCCAAAGCAGACGCGCTGAGTTCTGCCATGGACTCTTCCAGGAAGGAATCCTCGTTGAGAAGACCGTTCTGCAACCTCTGGCCAATGGTTTCCAAAAAGGACCAAGACGGTACCAGAAAGGATCCATAGACAAGACACCGCCTAAGGCACACCAAAATGGATTAGATGCTATCCCAGGACTCAACGGTTCTGCTCCTAACGGAATTGCCGAAAACCGCGAGAGCTCACAATTTCTGGAAGAACGATTTGGTCGCAACCTTGACGTCTCGTTCGTTGATAATGCCAAGTCAGCAATCCGACGTCGTATTACTGGCTCGCTTATGGGAGAGGTTGATTTGTCTGCGGCACCAAGTCCAGACATGGGCTCGAATAGACGTGGAGTGGCCGACGTTTCCGAGAGTGATGTTTATCTTTACCCATGTGGAATGAACTCGATCTTCAATGCTCATCGAATGATGCTGGAGGCGAGAGGACAGATGAAGAGCATTTCTTATGGATTTCCTTATGTCGATACGCTGAAGATCCTGGAAAAGTTTGGCCCAGGCTGCATCTTTTATGGAAACGGGGAGTCAAAGGATCTTGACGACCTCGAATCTCGATTGAAATCAGGAGAGCGCTTCCTTGCACTGTTTTGCGAGTTTCCAGGAAACCCTATGTTGAAGTGTCCCGATCTTCAACGAATCCGAAAGCTGGCGGACGAATACGATTTCGGCGTCGTTGTGGATGAAACTATTGGCAATTTTATCAACGTTCATGTCCTCCCTTACGCCGATGTGGTTGTCAGCAGTCTGACCAAAATATTCTCAGGGGAATGCAATGTTATGGGAGGCAGCGCCATACTGAATCCTCGAGGTCGCTACTATCAATCGTTAAAGAAAGTCGCCGAAGTTGAGTACGAGGATAATTGCTGGGCCGAGGACTTAATCTTCATGGAACGTAACAGTCGCCACTTCGTATCTAGGATCGAAAGAATCAATGGAAATGCCGAGCTCATCTGCGATATCCTACGGACACACCCACTGGTCCAAAATGTGTATTACCCAAAACACAACCCTTCACGGCAGTTTTACGACGCCTGTCGAACTCCCAACGGTGGATATGGTGGACTGCTTTCATTTACCTTCAAGAAGACCGAGCAGGCAATAGCTTTCTATGACCGGATCGAGACCGCAAAGGGACCAAGTCTGGGTACCAATTTCACACTGGTGTCACCTTATGTCATCCTTGCACATTTCATGGAGCTTGAGTGGGCTGCACAATTTGGGGTCCCAGGCGATTTGATTCGTATCAGTGTTGGGCTGGAGGATACGGAGGATCTGAAGTCTAGATTCGCAGTTGCGTTGAAGGCCGCTGAAGAAAGTAATACCGCATGACACGCATGACAGGTGGTCTAAGAAAAACTTGTAGTCCGGTGCAACAAAAACATTGGAGATAGTACAGGAAATGCCCAGTCCGCTCGCTTGAGCCGTGGATGAAGGAAGGCATCTGATCCATGGGGGCCAGGAATTGCAAGAAAGGAAAAAAATTGAAAATCACTTTCGTACCTTGGACTTTGAATTGTGGTATGGCTAGGTCCATGAGGTGATTTTCTTGATTGTGGCCTGATTTTGTCGATCGATGGTGAATCACATACGTAGAAAGCACCGAGTCCGATAAAGAGCATGAAGAACAAGCCCATCGTTTCCCAGTCCGAAAGTTTCCCTGCGTTTTTTGAGTCTGCAAGTAATTCTAGGACAGTTATCTCTTAGTGACCGCCCTCCTGCTGCCCTGTCCGTAGCTATCCATGTAGAGGGAAGTTCGCTTCCAATATTTTGGTGTCCTGGTAAACGAGTCAACTGTGCAGTATGAGGCACAAGAAGTATTCCGGAACGGAGCAACGTCTTGTAATAAATCGAAATAAAGTACATCTATATTACCTCATGGTTGAATAGTTCTATTACTCATATATCGATTTGCAAGTGAAATCGTGAAAACATGAAATTTGTTTACTTTAGAATTCGAGTTCCCCAAAACACTTCAAGCGGGACAAACCTTAAATTTAGCGTGTTCCCGTCGCGTCTTTCGACCGACCGCGTAGGCAACCGCTGACAACCACACAATCGCAACCCAACCCAACCAAACCATCGAATCGTCTATTCGTTCCGCTGAGCCGCAACACGGCCTGGACTTTGAACCACACCAACCTTGGAGTCGTCTCCGTAACCGCCAGTATGGCACCGCAAAAGAGAGCCAGATACGAGGATGACGAAGAGGTCGTCGCAGTAGAAAGTGCCAGCTCCGCCTCGCGACACAGCAGTGTAAGTTCGACCCCGCGAGTCTTGTCCTCTCATACTGATGCCTGCTCCAGAGCCACAAGAAGGCACGCATATCTAATGGAGACGCTGCCTCGAAGTCTCGAAATGCACCCAGTCGGAGTGTTTCTCCCTCTTCGAGTGACGACTCCGATGATGAACTGCCGGATGCCGATGAAGCCTCAGGGCCAGCCTTGCCAGCTAGTACCCAGTATGAGATGCAACGAGACAAGGGTTTTCAACATGTCAGTGACACAAAGGAAGACGATGCGAAGGCGTACAAGAAATTCATGTCCAGGGGCAAGCCGATGGGCGATAACCGCGCTGCCGATAACGCGATCATTCAGAAAATCACCTGTCGAAACTTCATGTGCCACGACAACCTCGTCGTTCCTCTAGGACCTCTTATCAATTTCGTTGTTGGTATGAATGGAAGTGGAAAGAGCGCCGTTCTTACCGCCATCACATTGTGCTTGGGAGGCAAGACAGCCGCAACAAATCGTGGGGCCAGTTTGAAGAATCTTATCAAGAGTGGCAGAGACCAAGCCTCTTTGGTCGTTGAGTTGAAGAACGAAGGCACTGATGCATACCAACCAGATGTTTATGGGAAAACTATCATTATCGAGCGTCATTTCTCAAGATCAGGAAGCAGCAGCTTCAAACTGAAAAGCGCAAACCAACGTATCATTTCCAACAAGAAGGGAGACGTTGAAGACATTGTAGAGTACTATCAGCTACAGGTCGACAATCCCATGAACGTGCTCACACAAGATGCCGCCAAGTCGTTTATCACTGCTTCAACACCACCTCAAAAATACAAATTCTTTGTAGAGGGTGTTCAGCTCGAGGCTCTCGATAGGGATTACAAGATCATATCAGATACCTGTGATCAAATTGAGACTAGGCTTCATGATTCGAAAGGAGACTTGAAAGCCCTTAAGAAAAGGACTGATATTGCTGTTCAGAGGGCGGCGTTGGTGGACAAGTACGACGGCATCAAAACCGAATTGAAACGACTTAGAAAGAAGCTCGCTTGGGTGCAAGTGGCCGACGAGGAGAAAATTCTCGAAGATCTTGAGCGAAAGGTCGCAAGTGCCGAGCAGCAGATTGTCGACGCCCAGAAGAATGCTGAAGCCAAAGAGGCGGTGTTCGATGGAATCGAGGTGGCCATAAAACGTGCCAATGAGGCTGGGGAGCGTCTCCAAGAGGAGCGTATACCAGTAACAGAGGAAGAGGAGGCCGCTCGTCGTGCCCATGAGGAGGCATCCAAAGATGTCGCCAATTTCCATGTTCAGCAGAAGAGTGTTCGAGCAGCTCTTAAGGACGCGCAGGATCGGGTCAATAGCATCAAGTCCGAGATCAAGGCCGAACAAGCCCGTTTGCATGCAGCTAATGGGGGAGCTCAAGATCAAAAGATCCAAGAGCTTGCCATCGCCCAGCAAGCTGCCGAAGATGCCAAGGCAAATCTCTCCCAGAATGAGGAGGAGAAACCTCGACTAGAAGAGTCCCTCCGGAGAGCACAAGTCGATGTGACAAAGCTCGAGTCGCCTTTACGAGCCAAGACCGAAGAATTCAACAATGCAAAATCTCGACTATTTTCTTTGAGCTCAAACAGAGGGAATCGTATGGCAGGCTTTGATAACAACATGCCAAACTTGTTGAAGGCCATTCAAGCCGAACGAGGATTCCGAGAAAAGCCCGTCGGTCCTATGGGCCTGCACATGCAACTTCTGCAGCCCAAATGGAGCAATATGATAGAATCGACTCTAGGTGGTGCTCTGAATGGATTCATCGTCACCAACAAGCCAGACCAGATGAGACTGAGAGACCTACTGGTAAGTATACTCCTGTGGCCGGTGAACTTATACTCCACACAACCAAGTTCTCCTGTTTTGTTGGCCTAAGATCTTTGCCTTCTCCTCTCAAGCCCGAACATGGCTAATAGGAGCTTTACAGAAACGGCACAAAATGGCTTACTGCCAGGTATCCATTGGCAATTCTCAACCCATTGACACCACAAATCACGAACCAGATCCTCAGGTATGTGGTACCCGTTTTAATTGACTTCCTGGCGTGTCCGAATCAAAGTTGCCATCCACATGGTCCCGGCCATTGGCAAGAAAAGCTTTTCAAATCTGGGCACATGAAAAGGTCCTGACTATTTTATTTTATTCTAGTATGACACCATTCTCAGGGTACTTAACATCACAAACGAATCTGTGAAGCGACAACTGATCATTGGTCATTACATTGAACAAACCATATTAGTTGCAGATCGTAAAGAGGCTATGAGTGTCATGTACGATGGGGCGAGACCGCGGAACGTGAAGCACTGTTTTACGATGCACGACAAACAAAAGGATAGAGGCTTCAGAGTTGCTTATAGTGGGGGTGGTGGAAGAGATATGAGCCCAATCTATCCTCCAAAGGGAAGACCACGGATGCAAACAGATACTGAGAGCCAGATTAATCTCCAAAAGGAGACTGTTCAATCCCTAGACGTGGAGCTGAAAGCTCGGACTCAGGCTTATGAGCGAGCAAAAAGCGAGGTTAACAAATGCAGAGACGCTATTCAGCAAAATAAAAGAGCCCAGCATCAGCTCAAAGTCGCCAGTCAGAGAGCAGCCACAAAAGTGGAAGACCTCCAAATTCAAATCGAGAACTTGCAAGGGGACGATGGCAAGCTCGACGGGCTTAAGCAGGACCTGGAGCCTGCGGAGGAGGGTCTTCAATTGCAGCAGAAGAATTACGGCGATTCGGCACTGGAAAGAGATAAGCTCAACGTTGTCGCAACTGAGAAAAAGCGAGATCTGGATGCTGCGAAAGAACGACAGGCAGAGTTCGACACCAGACTGCTGAAGATTCAGACCAAAATCAGAAACCAGGAGCAAGCACGCAAGCTCGCACTGTCAGAGAAAAATCGTTCTGTAGATGAAGTCGAAGAATGCCGAGAGAGCAAAGAGAATGAGGAACGAGCGTATGCCAAGCAAAAGGAGAAAGTGGCCCAATTTACCAAAGATGCCACAGGAATCTGTGCAAGGGTTTCACTGGATCCAGATGACACCGAGGTCAGCTTGAGTCGTGTCTATGACACTAAGAAAAGACAGCTAGACGATGCTAGGAGAAAGCAAGGTGGAACTGACGAAGAGATTCAGCAAGCAGCATTTGATGCCAGGGCCATCTACACATCTGCAGTCTCGTCCAGGAAAGAGCTGGAAGAGCTTTTGCAGCTTCTAAAACAGTCGTTCATGCTGCGTCTTGAACAGTACCGAGGTTTCCAAAAGTGGATTTCCGCTCGATCTCGCATCAACTTCAGCTACTTGCTCAGTGAGCGGGCATTCCGTGGAAAACTTGTCATCGATCATGTCAACAAGTTGCTGGATGTCGTGGTTCAACCGGACGACACAAACAAAAGCGCCAAGGGTCGACAGACCAAAACTCTCTCTGGTGGCGAGAAGTCCTTCTCTTCAATCTGTCTCCTCTTATCTCTATGGGAAGCAATGGGTGCCCCACTGAGGTGTTTGGACGAGTTTGACGTTTTCATGGATGATGTGAACCGAGATGTCAGCACAAAGATGATTGTGAGTATCTCTACATTCTTGAATAGCAAACATATGCTTATAAGAATAGATATCCGCTGCCCGCAAATCAGTCGGTCGGCAATTCATTCTCATTACTCCCAAGGCTTTGAGAGCTGGAATGGATGCTGATGATGACGTGAACATGATTAAGTAAGTCAGATTCTGATTGCACCCCCCAAACAAGAACCACCAAGAGCCAGTAGCTAATCCCCATGCAGATTGACCGATCCTCGTGAAAAGCAGAAAAAGATCGACGAGATGCTGAGGTGATCGGACCTGACGACTTCTGTAAATAACATGTGTACAACAACGCGCCGAACCGTGCGGAGGGATGAGGGAGGTTCTTTTTGGGCTTCTTGCATGGCGTTCGGTCACGGCTGGCTGCTGTTGCGGGATGGGCGACCACTCCTTCTAAAACGCAGTTTGCACACTTGTTAGATGTAATCTTACATATATTATAGTCCTGTCTCACTACGCCCTCTCATATTCTTACACCCTTGCTCCGCAATACGTTCAATCCAGCCTGGGCCGTAAAGCCAACCCATTGTCCCAAACTTCCTGTAGCCTTTCCCAGTACTTGTACATCCTCAAATCTCCTATCCAAGAATTCCCTCGTCTCAGCAAATTCCGGCGACTTATCTCTCGTCATGAATAGATCCGTAGCAGCATATATCGTCGACAGTGAAGCCCTTTTCGTGTACCAACTCGAATCGACCGATTTATCACCCGCCAGGAACCAGATCTCGTCTGCTAGAGATGATAGTTCTGATATCGCGGTAGGGAAATTCGAGGGTTGGGCCATGAGAGCCAGTGCCTATTCTCGTCAATGATGTCTTCTTCCTTTTGGCAATTCTTGTAAGAACAAAAATAATATAAGCGAGTAGAGAGCTTATGGGATGGGCAAGTAAACCTACCTCCTGCCATCTGTGTATAACCTCCCTATTCGCCATCAGCCTCTCCCACGCCAACGCCTTAACCTTTGCCCCTGTTCCCATGGGCCGCTCTCCCTCCTGCACGTTCAATACATGCGTCTTGGATGCCAACCCCAATCTCTGGGTCACTAGATGGTAGTGCACTAGACTGAACGCGCCATTGGAGAAGAGATTCGTAGAGGCGTCGATGTAACCTGCGTCTTTAGCGCCTAGGGAGAGTGTCGTGCTTGTGAAGCCGTGGGAGGGGATGTGGGGGAGGGAGGCGGATAGGATAGATGTCTCGACAGCGTTGAAGGGTCCGGAGGGGGAGGGGTGGTCGTAGGAGTGGTAGCTTCGCGGGTTGGAGAGGTATAAGGGCCGGCGAGGGAGAACCCGGGTATTGAGACGGGGGAGGAGCGTTTTGTTTGCCATGATTGTTGTGTTGTGCTGAGGATTGAGTGTTGTAAAGAGGAGCTGGATGGGATGTTTGGTGTATGATGGGGTTGATGCCAAGACGAGGCTTTGAATTGGGACGCGAGGCTGAAAAGGAAAACAGAAAATGCGACAAAAGAACCCATTTGGAAACTTTGAACATTTCCTTACCATACTTGGTAAACCCAGAACGCAAATTTTGATTTTAGCTGACTTCATTTTCATGTCAATGTCATGCAATTTTGAAAAGTCTACAAGTTTCCTATGTTGATCTCCTCCATGCATAATCTATAAACTTCATAATCTCATCTATCTCCTTTCATTAAGTTCCTCCCATTGAACACCTGCCCACTCCTCAACATATCCCACCCCAATATGCACACTCTTCTGCTGGCAATCCTTCTCACAAACTCCTACAAGAATCGTCCCCCACTCCATCCCATCAAGACTCATCTCATCCTTCTCCAACTCCATAATAGCATGCGGCGTCAACTGTACTTCAAAGACCCTTCCAGCACCACAATTCCCACATCTGGGAATATGACTTCCATTCGCAGATGCCGTAGTGACCTTCTCGTTTCCCTTACTAGAGCCACTCAAAAGCTTGCCAACAGCATCGTGTTTCGAATACAGTAAAGGTTGGCCCTTAAACTCGTACCGAATGACCTGTTCAGGATTCTGTGCTAACCTATCTGCGAACTTCTGGAAGGTCTTGTCGATCGTGCTCTCGTACACATCTCTATCCTCTTTCTGATTGCTCGAGCCAGCACCTTCATCTATATCCATTGTTTGTGTGGGTATGGGAGGATCCTCGACTTTATCCAGCGTCTCGTAGTCCGCATCTGCAAGAAAATAGAGGGGGTATGCGGTTGGCAGGTCGGATTCTTGTGGCCATGGTTCTGGTGGTGGTGGAGGGCCGAATTTGGGAGTGTCGTTGTTGAGTGAGAGGGCCGATGCGAAGGTTTTGGGAAGATCGGCTGTGGGTGATGATGGCTGGGCTGTTTTCTCTGTAGATTTAGGTGTTTGTACTGATCCGGGAGCCGCGAATGGATTGCTCGAAGATGCAGAGGATGATGTAGCAAATGGGTTCGAAGATCCGCTTGAGGAATTCGTCGAGAATGGATTTGCCGAGCTCGTGGTCGAGTTGTTCGAAAATGGATTTCCTCCAAACAATGCGACTCCTAGATCCACCGCAGGCTTTGTATATTGTGCCTCCGCCTTGGGTTCTGCAGGTTTTGTCTCTTTCTTCTTGTTCGCAGCCTCTGATATCCTGACGCCCCGTAGAACCCTGACACTGCCCTCTTTGCGTCGACATGTCTTCCTCCTGCATGTCAGAACGTACAGTCGCCTCTCGTGGCCTGGGAAATGTTCTGGTAGATCTCCGTTCAATTGTAGAAGTAGTACCATCAAGTCGTTGCAAACTTTGCATTTCGCAAGGGCTGCTGAAGGCGGGGTAGTGGGGTCGAGCCATGTCTAGAGACAGTAGTTGTCAGCGCTGGATTTGACAACCTGCAGATATAAACATGGCTCGGTAGCATCAATAATTGAGCCTAGAAGTAAACGTACAGGTCTCCCTCCCAGGTAACTAATGGTATCGTCTGAGGCTTCCTTTGAGGCGTAACCAAGCAGAACGTTTGTCTCGGTATAATCGTCGTCACCGCCGGAGGAGTCACTATCGTAAGGCGCCATATTTGTTCGGAAAGACAACAATAATAAAGGAGTTCAAATCAAGTGTTTCGTAGATCGAAGACTTGGAGAGCTGGAGGTGTTTATCTTGGGATCGGATTATACAGGTGTTGCCGCAGTCAAGATATTTTTTAAGCGAGTGCAAGGCTGAGGAAATTTAGTTGGCCAATCAGAGGAATGCGATGTTGAACTTTGGACATTCAAGCAATTTCAAAGTCAGAACAATCACGATCCAAAAGAGCCACGTTGAAATCATACCGTCCTCATGATTGCATCTACCCTAATATACAAGTCGTACAGAGACCCCGAAAGTCCATCGGATACAGCGTAGAATCCACGCCTGCGCTATTTGCCAAAAGAAACGCATGAGGTGTAGTAAAAGACAATATCAATACAGATGCAGCACATTGTCATTATTCGTAATATGTCTCCAGCGCCATAGATTACCCCAGACCTTTAGTATGCACCACGGATCTTTGCATACAAATCCGTATCAAGGAAATTATAATTCTGGTCCAGTTCGCAGAATGGATGTCGAGAGAGTAGGGTATCAGCAGTTGGACGTTCAGAAGGATCGCTAAGTCTCGAGTCAGTACGGACTATACGTCATCGGCAGGGGAGAACTCACATTGTAAAACAATCAGCCATAAAGGCTACAGCAACAGGGCTGATGTTCATCGAAACATCGTCAGGAATTGGCGGAGCCTCGTTCAAACTGCCAAGCTTGTAGATAGCACCAACAATCTCTTCCTTACTCCAAGGTCTTCTACCTGCAAACATCTCAAGAACAACACATCCAAGAGACCAGATATCCACCTTTGCCGAATAACCTTGGCCTTGGGAGCGGACCACTTCAGGGGCCATCCAGAATACAGATCCCTGCATAGAGTTCGATGCATCGTTTCCATAGATATTGTCGGTTTTCTTGGAGATACCGAAATCCGAAATTTTACAAGTTCCGTCTAAATCCAACAGTATATTATCGGCTTTCAAATCTCGATGGAGAATACCCTCCCGATGAAGATATGCAAGCCCAGAAAGAGTCTGTCGAGTGAGAGAGCTAACCACTGTTTCCTCGAATTTGCCATGCTTTCGAAGACAACTTCCAACACTCCCACCGGAAATATACTCCAGAAAAATACTGATTGACATCTCCTTCCGCTCGCAACCAAGATACTGGACGATGTTTACGTGGTCGAGATGCTGCATTGTGTCGATTTCTTGATCAAGGGCCGCAACCATCTCTCTCATCTTCTCCTTGTCATTGCCGGCAGCTTTTTGGCTGACTTCAACCTGCTTGACAGCCAAGAACTCTCCTGTTGTTGCGTTCATTCCCAGGTACACCCGACCGTACGTACCTTTACCGATCAGTTGACCCTTGAACCATCTGAAGGTTGCTTGTCGCTTTGGAATTGTATCTTGGGGTATCTGGGGCAAAATCATGCTGCCACGCTTCGGTTTGATTTGAACGATATTTGCGCCGAACATCTTGGTGCTCTTGCGTCGAAGTATTGTGCTAGATGGTCCGCCTTGTTGGATAGGGGCAGTGAACCTTTTATTTGCTTCATGCGCTCCTCTTGCAACCTCACGAATAGACTTCATACGACCCAAGCCACCTGAGCGTCGGACATTTCTCTGAGCAATACTTTGCATTGATCCTGGCCGCTCCAAAGCTTTCAAGGTAGATTCGTCTGAGCCGAGAGTATCACCGTCATTGTATGACAGACTCGAGCGAATTGTGTTTGTTGTCGAGCTGTCGCCCATACTCATACCAGCCTGAGCAGCCGCAAGTTGTTCTAGGGTCTCCTGTTCTGCTATCGGCGATACAGGCGGTGAGGTGTTTACAGTAGTCTCCAGTACAGGTTGATCTAAGTCAAGGTTTGGGAAGAAAGCATCAAGATGGTTGATAAGTGCTTCTGCTGGAGGTCTGCTCGCCCACACATCTTCTCTTGCAAATGATTCGCGACGGAGCAATTTGGCGCTCATGTCTTCTGAAGATTCAGCAGACCAGCCACCCTCGGAATTGGCCGATCCAGGGTTACGACGCTGGGGTCGTTTACCAGATCCTCGCGCACTGTCATCCTCAAATTCTGGTGTTCTTGACGTGTTGACACTTGTTGCACTGTTGGCGTTTTGAGGCGACGAAAATGAGACTGAGAGACCCTTCTTGGATCTAGATGTTCTGATGGTCAAACTTGGTCTTTTTCCAATTCCGTCCGCGTCGCTGTGGTTGTCCTCATCTCCCATGACCCTTCTCATGCTTGATTTCTTTGCCGGCTTGCGAGATGCGATTGGTACGGCGAAGAGACCATCGTCAGAATCATCATCTGAATCCGTCTGCGGTGTTTGCTTGGGCGAGTTCTTGAAATTTACATTGGACTCTGTGAAATCCAGGTTTGGCCCATATGATTTTCGGTTTCCGGGAGTGTTCACTCCTGGTGTTGAATGTGCACTGCTTGGGCTCAAGTCCACGGAGGATGGAACTCGTCGGGTTTCTTCCTCTCGAATCCTAGTTGTGGCAGCATTCTCGGGTATCTTTAGGGATAGCGAACGGTCCCGGGTCAGACTGGCACCGCCATCCTCGCCGTAGTCGGGGACTATAAAGGCCTGTTCTCCTTTACTCCAAGTTGTGCTACCTGGTGTACCACTTCTAGATCTTGGGCTACTTCCTTGGGAGCCATTCGTCCCGAAATCAACTGTGGACATCGCGCTGCGTCCTCGCTCAACTTGATCACTGCTGCCAGGCGGTGACCTCTTGCTCTGAGATGGGGCATTGCTCGGGCTGGGGTGACCCACTCCTCCTAGTCGACTTCCCATTCCAATGAGAGCTGCTGCTATGCCACTACTAGCTTGAGGTGAGGCAGGCACAGGCTTGCGTTTAGCGTACTCAGACATCTCTTGAGATGGATAATGAAAGGGTTGATCCCCACCAGACAGTCGCTTCCCATCGCCGTCAACGCTCGTGAGCGATAGACGCGCTTGTTGCCCGCTTCTCTTGCTGAGAGAATTCGCCTTGATCAAAGTTGCTGATTCGGCAGGAGGGGGTGGGGGCTTTCTTTGAGGAAAGAGGCTATCGAGTTTCTTGTCCTCGAAAGGAGAATTTCGTGGCTGATCAAAATCAACATTGCGACCCACGATGCCAAAGGAGCCGTCAGCAGTGGGTGCCTCCTTGCTTGCCTTCTTTTTGGCCAGGTATGCCTTCTGTCTCCTTTCCATCTCAGCTTTGTGCTCGCTAGCAGCCAATTCCATGAAAGCCTGTCTCTCGGACTCGGGTAGTTCGCGCTCGCCACCTTCCTGTTGAGAGTTTCTGAATTGCATCAGACGATCGCGAAGGGCGTCAGATTGTGCTTGTGCGCTGGGTTGATTGGGTGCATCACGACTCGAAGGAGTAGTTGCTTTGATAGTGTTCTGTCGAGAGCTTGGGGGAGAAGAACTTGACCGTCGTCTAGTCCCATTGAGAGTTGCATACGCCTCCTCATCCAGAGGGGCAGTCGAAGGGAGGTGGGGTGAAAGACCAAGCTTGTTGCCAAAGTTCGCTCCAAATCCAGCAGACTGTGGTGCAGGCAATGATACAGCGGAGTTAGCTGGAGCTCGAACGTAGAATTTCAAACCGCCTGACTGATCGGCTTTGGTTCTCCTGTGAAGTACCAATTTTTGGTCATCCAGTGCATCGTCGTGGTCACTCCTCCCTAAATCAGTGAGAAATATCTGCACGAACTCAGTGTCCATCACGCCGAGCGTTGAACAAACCACACCACGAAGGTCGGCAGCGGAGTCCACGTCAGTAACATCACACAAACGATAATTGAATCCGTCCATAGTAAGCAGGATAAAATTTCTCCCTGGTACATTTCGCCGGCCACGATACCCGGTGGTGTGGGCGAATTTGTCATACTCAGAGGCCGAGAAGGTTGAGGATGGTCGATCAAGAGAGGTCTCGCTGGAATTCTTCCCGTTTCCGATAAAGGGTCCAGGCTTGAAGCTCAGAGAGGGACTGGTGGGAGACTCGAGGCTAGGTTCTTCTGGTGATGGGCCGGCGCCATCTTCTTTCCGCTTCTTTCTAAAATGCTTGAGAAAGCCCTTCGATTCCTTGGCAGATGTTGGCTGGTCCGAGGTAGCAGATCGATCTCCCGGGTCAGATGGGGAAGGTCGTGCACCATCAACGCCATGACGACGACTATCTTGGTTGCGGACAAGATTCAATTCACCCACCGCTCCCCCCATTCCACCACGTAAGATTTGGCTAGCGCCTGGCGGAACTCCAGAGCCGTAGATCGCGGCATTGGAAGATATCGAATCGGTACTGTTGCTAGCTCGATGTCCAAAGGTTCTGGTGTGAGGAGATGCTGAAAGCCCACCACTATTCGGGGCGTGCAAGTTTGCAAAGGCTCCTGGGCTGCTGCTTTTCGGGCTACCTTCCAAGCGAAGTGCTGGGCCTCTGAACGGCCCCTCACCTGTCTCGCTGCTGGCACTCGGGCTGTGGCGACGGCTGCCATCACCTTCGATGTTGCGAAGAGCGTTGCGATACCCACTTCTGTTTTGAGAATTGTAAGTGTCGGATTCCGCCAACTGCCCACTGGAGTTACTGAGGATGGGCATGGTCGTGCTTCGACCAGAAAATCGCCTCGTTCCAAAACCTGGACCTGGCCCCTTGAACATAGATTTCCCAGGGCTGTCATCATCTCCGTTGGCTGTACTTGGCGTTGAAACATGAATCTCGCGGCCGAGGTTTGGAGAGCCTTCCATCGTACCCTCAGTGCCTGCACTCTGAATATTTGCGGTCGAGGACTCTCGACGAACATGAGATGATTTGTTCGCATCTGCGGGCTTCCCCGTGACAATGCTTCTAATAAGACGGCGCATCCTCTTGCCTTCTTCCCGTTCTCTGGCCTGATCCCAACCAGTACCACTGTTGGAGCACTCCTTTGCAAGGCGAGGGTAGACTTGCTGGTGCATCATACCAAAGTTTCCCCTTCCACCGTGTCCACTCCCAAGCTCAAGGAAGACAGAACCGTAGATGTTGAGAGCCTTGAATGTTTCCTGCCAATCGTTCGAAAATGAATTATTTGCTAGCCAAAGGAGAACTCGATCCATAGGCCATTGTGAGCCGGCTTCATTGGGAGATATTGGAGTGTTGGAGTTGCTAGCATTCGTCTGATGATTGCCTCTGTTTGAATGTTGCGTGTTGAGAAGAGATCCCGTTGAAGACCCCTGTGGATTGTATTCAGGTAGGTGAATATTGTTGAACCGATTTACAGGCGTCTGGGACGACTGATATATCCGATCCCGATCCTGATAATAGCTACTTCCATCATCTAAGGGGGTAGATAGGCTCGTCTCGGCAGTATTTCTAGATGTCGACCTTGAGCTATCTGATACAGCGGAAAACTCAGCACTGTCACCTCTATTAAAACTAGGTTCCTGAGTCCTACCGAAGCCTGGAATTCCAACCCCAGGCCCAAATGAATCTCCGTGTGGTATGTAAGTCGCTGACATTTGGTGTTCGCTAGCTGGTGGAGGAGGTATTGACAATGGCGGGGGTTGGTGGGCAACGTAATTCTGCCCAGGGTTATAAGCCTGGTGTTGACTATTGCTGGGAGGATTCGGAGGAGGAAGAGGGAAGCCTCTTGTATCGTATGACCGGCCCCAACTGCCCTGCCAGTTTGACCCAGGCGGAGGGCCTGGTGGTGGAGGTATTATAACGCCGCCATGTTGATGGGACTGAGAGGCAACGTTTCGAAGAGGGGGTGGGGGAGGTGGTGGAATCGACATCATGTGCGGTTGAGCAGGAGGAGACATCGGGGGGGGAGGAGGGGGGACATATTGACGAGAAATATCCGCCGCAGACGGGTGTCTTTGCCCTGGTTGATACATCTGGACACCGGGGCCAGGCCGTGCAGACGGTTGGTATGAATTATTTGAAGGGAAAGATGGAGATGGTAGTGGATCTCCAGCAGTTGATCTAGCTCTTGGTCGGGAAGGAGAGCTGGTAGATGCAAGCGTAGGATACGGAGATCCCACTCCGTAGAGAGGGATCAACAAATTTGAGGAGCTGGTTAAGTTATACTGCGGCACGTCGTTCAAAATAATCCCATCTGATACTTGGAAGTCTGCGTGAGAAGTGATCCTCGGCGAAGGCGCTGGAACTCTATGAGCGTCTGAATTGTTCGATCGAGCTGAGGAGGATCGTGGGCGCGAACTGGTCATCGTATCCGCGCATCTTTGTTCAGCAGGCCAGCCGTGTTGAAATTCGGTGATATCCGCCAGCCCCTTGCTTGTCTTGTTGCTCCCGGTCTTCAAAGAACAGAGGGGAGATTGATAGCCTCCCTCGCCTCGATCCAAGCTGGTCGAGATGATGGATGCTGTCGCAAAAGTCGAATGGCACAAGACTGCCGGGCGAGCAGCGACTTCTATTGCGATGGCAGATACAAGTTATGACGAGGTCCGGCTCTGCGACACCGTGGGCGATGGGCAGCAGCATTCTATTTCGTATCCAATCCGGTGAAGTCTCGATGGGCGTCTGGGCGGCAATGACAAGACAGGGGGACGCGAACGTGGCTGGTGAGAGCTTGCGCCAAAACAAGTCAAGGTTCAAGTCCACCCATATCCACCAGCCACAGGAAACCGTTATTTGTTTATTGGCAGCGGTGCCGCCCAGCATCCTTGGGGGAAGGGGTCAAATAGATTTCTGGGGTGGAATTGACTGTCTTGGCAAAGTCCCAAGAACTACACTGGACTTTCAACAATGACTTTAAACATGTAGATGCAGAGCGGGCCTTGATATCCATGAAGGCGTTAGATCGCAGGCTGGGTCACGACTGAGGGACTTTGCATTTCTACCCAAATGACCTGAATGTTACGAAATGCTAGAAGTCGTCTTTTCTGCTGCCGATTAAACCCCCTCGAGTGTCTGTTGAGTGAAACTATTCAGAGACCGAACTTCAGGTCATCAGCATCGCATCGCACGTATAAGCGAGGTACCCCTAGTCAACGAGTTTTGAAGCTTTGCAACCCCTCCCAGTCACTAGCCCTGAAGACGATCAAATGGCCGACGAGACCAACCACCTCACGATCTTGTATGGAGACTATGTTGCTGGTCCATAAGACGGTCGATAAGAGTTTTAACATGGAAACAACTGTTAAACTGAAGATCGAAACACGGAAACATGTTATCTTTTTTCGGTTCTCAGAACGATTTTCTCAATCGCCTTTTCAGCCAAGCAAGGCCGCTATTAGCCTGGAAGTCCTTCAGCAAAGTAACCAAAAAACACGCAGGGCTTTCAAATGGCTGTCAAAATGTAAACGGCCAAAAATACCCTGTAGCAGAGTTAGCGAGAAGATGACCCAAACTGTTCATCAATCCAGCCTAAAACATGTTCTTGATTCAGGTGATTCAGGTCGTACAGTCAGTCCACTTGTAGAACTTAACGTCATTCGGATCTTTTGGGTCGTCAACGACTGATGATCCACATGAATCGCGATCCAACAGTGGCGCCATACTTAACGATTTAAATGCTGGCAATAGGATCTGCCCTACCCATTTTGGAGATCTACTTCCTAGGTAAGTAGCCCTGCAACTCTCGGCAGGACATTCCAATTATGTAATAATATGCCAAGCCGTGATGTCCCATCCTTGGAACGGGCTCTCCCTCTTCAGGTCAATATCTTGCTGCCTCAACGCAAACAAAGCCTTCACGCAACTTTCTCGCTTGCTACAAACGACTGCACCTTAATCCCCTACAACCTTTCCTCTCTCGATCTCTATACGAGGATAAGAGAGATGAATAAACACCCAACGCGAGTTATCATCAAGGCGCACTTAAGAGATATTCCAGCAGAGACAACGCAACGTGTCTATCGTCTCAGGAGCGACTTTTGTGAGCAGATGCTTGGTCGGCGGATCAATATCCAAGTACAACAGGGAGGCTATGATGCCATGCATTTCTTGCCGGGGTTTGATTCAGCGGCACAGGACGATGAGAATATATCTAAATATTTGATGTATGACTTCAATGTCACCAGGAGGTTGGATAAGGAAGAAATCCCTGGAATTGAGCATAAGTTCTACCTTGCTACAAGAGTTAGGGATGCCTACCTAAGAAGCAAAAAAAATATTAATAGTGGGCACGGCCTGGTATTAATTCACAATAGGATATTTACTCCAAGAGAAGGATGGGTTAATTCCTCAAGGAGCTACGCTCCCCGTTATGTTTGGGGAGGAGTAGGCGAGCAAAAGATTTTAAGCTCGATAAAGTCACTGTAATAATTGGAGTGTCAATGGCGTTTCGAGAAGGCTGCAACAATGCGATGTTATGTGGTGATTGCGGGCGGAAGAGATTACCTTATGCTGTGAATTCCGTCCCACTCGAAACCCAAAAAGTGTCAAAGACGAACACGTGCCTGTCCTTTGCTGACTATCAAACTCCACTCCCACCCCACTTCGGGGGTTGAAGAGAGCCAGGAGGTACGAAGGTACCTACAAGTAAATATATATAATGTTGACTTTTAACAAAATCGGGGTCTTCGGCAACCACCGAATCTTCTGCACATAGAAGTCAGCACACTTTCAGGAACAGAGTTCTCCAGATTTGCAGTTTCAATCGGACCGCGGACCAGTAGGTATCCACGACCACGTGAGTCTAGCCCCGGAATACTCCCATTCGGCGTCGTCCACAGAGTGGCGTGTTATTTTGGGGTGCAGCTGCATCGTCATAGGTAGGTGGTGGGCTGATGAGCTCAATGAGCTTCCACGGATTACGGCAAGTTGTCTAGGGGGAAAATGTATTTGAACGATGGAGAGCCCGTTTCCTCAATTGTTCCTTCCATTGCCATTATTCTACTCGCATATACCTGATATTTCATACAATCAATCATACAATTCGGCATAGACTCCTCTCACAATGACGGCAACTCCTCCGGACATTAGAACTGCGGCTCTTGAGTCTCCAGTTGATGTGGCAGAATACCTCTTCACAAGATTGCACCAAATGGGCGTGCGGTCAATCCATGGCCTTCCAGGTGACTACAACTTGGTAGCTCTGGACTACATCCCAAAGCTTGGGTTGAAGTGGGTTGGAAATGTGAACGAGCTCAATGCTGGTAAGCTTCAGAACGAATTCGCGAATCGCTTTTCTGATCTGTCATAGGCTATGCCGCGGATGGCTATGCCAGAATCAAGGGCATCTCAGCCCTTGTCACAACATTCGGTGTTGGAGAACTTTCAGCAGTCAATGCCATTGCAGGCGCCTACTCAGAACATGTTCCTTTGGTTCATATCGTCGGCATGCCCTCCACCATATCGCAAAGAGACGGCATGTTACTGCATCATACATTGGGTAATGGGAACTTCAATGTGAGTTATCTTTGGGTTGCGTTTTGCCTTAGCGAGGACTTGTGCAACCCCCATCACGCCGCTCGCAATGCATTGTGAAAGTGCTAATATCTGGCTTAGGTCTTCGCGGACATGAACAAGGAGATCTCTTGTGCTATGGCAAAGCTCAATGACCCGAATGAGGCGGCTGTGCTGATCGACCACACACTACAGCAATGTTGGCTCAAGAGTCGACCCGTCTACATCACCCTCCCGACAGATATCGTGCAGAAGAAGGTCGAAGGAAAACGATTGGAGACACCCATTGACCTCCACTATCCCACAAACAACCCAGACAAGGAGGATTATGTTGTCGAGGTGGTCCTGAAATACCTCTTGGCTGCGAAGAACCCGATTATCCTTGTTGATGCTTGCGCAGTCCGACACAGAGTTCTTGAAGAAGTTCATGACTTCATTGAGAAAACTGGTCTTCCTGTTTTTGTAACGCCAATGGGCAAGGGTGCTGTGAATGAAGAGCATCCCAACTTTGGTGGAGTGTATGCTGGCGATGGCAGTCAGCCGGCTGTCCAGGAACGTGTCGAGGCTTCGGATCTCATCTTAACTATCGGTGCCATCAAAGTAAGGAATTATACTCATGACATTGACTCTCGCTAACAGCAAGCAGAGTGATTTCAACACTGCGGGCTTCACATACAAGACCTCTCAACTCAACACGATCGACTTCCACAGCACACACGTAACGGTTCGATACTCGGAATACCCAGGCGTACACATGCGAGGTGTCCTGCGGAAGTTGATTGATCAAATCGACGTCAGCAAGCTCTCGGCAGTTGCTGGACCCAAGATGGTGAACAAAGTTGAGGAGAATAAAGATAGCTCCGACACCATTACCCAGGCATGGATTTGGCCAAGAGTTGGACAATTCCTGAAGCAAAATGATATTGTCATCACTGAGACCGGCACAGCAAACTTCGGTATCTGGGAGACCAAGTTTCCCAAAGGTGTCAGTGCCATAAGTCAAGTTCTTTGGGGATCCATTGGCTATTCAGGTCAGCATATTTCCTTTCCCATTCCCAGCGTCTTTGGAACCCCGTCCTCGGCAGAAGTGTCCCGGAACGAACGTTCTATATATCCCTATGGACCTTTGGGGCATTGAAATAACAAGTGCTAACGGGCCGAATAGTTGGTGCTTGCCAAGGCGCTGCCTTAGCTGCCCGCGATGCTAGAGAAGATCGGAGAACCATTCTCTTCGTTGGCGACGGGTCATTCCAATTGACCGTTCAAGAAGTGAGCACAATGATCCGACTGGGACTGAAGCCCATCATGTAAGACTTCTCACAATCACCTTGCTCCATGACATGCTAACATCCACAGTTTCGTCATTTGCAATGACGGCTACACAATTGAGCGTTTCATTCACGGATGGGATGCAGATTACAACGATATCCAACCCTGGGCCTTCAAGGATCTTGTCAAAGTATTCGGTGCTGCCGAAGGAAAGTCGAGGACCTACCAGATCAAGACAAAGGATGAGGTTGAGAAGCTCTTCCATGACGATGAGTTCAACTCGGCGGATGTCTTGCAGTTCGTCGAGATATACATCCCGAAAGATGATGCACCACGAGGACTGAAGTTGACTGCCGAGGCGGCAGCGAAGAATAATGCTAGACAGTAGAGTCTACATTGTGATTTAGATTGTTTAGGATTGTTGGATTTTCTAGAACTTAACGAACGGTAAAACGGGTTAACTGCCTGAACATAACGAATAATAGAAGAAACCTACTTCTGAGACTTTTGCAGGCCGTGATAATAGAGATGTGCCAAATACTAAGGAGCACAATGTCCACAAGGCTGATCTCGCAGCCTTGCGCTAAAAAGTGAGCTAAATTACGCGATTGGTTGAAAACATGACTGGCTGGCGTGACTTCCACTCTCTTGTCTAATTTTAACCGCGTGAGACCCATCAACACCACCATCACTTCCAATGGCGGACTGGAACAAACGAAAAGAGAGATCTGGGGGCGACAGAGATGACAGAGGACCGAAGAGAAGTAAGGTAGGTCGATGATATTTCCTACCATCATGAAATGAGGCTGCTATGTTTTTTACGAGCATATTCACGAGGCTGTGCGAAGGATCACGAGCTCAAGTGTGGTTCTTCCACATCGTATCTCAATAGTTCCTCTCCTGTGGCCCCGTATGCGTCTCATTGCAAGTCATGTATCAAGGGCAGTATGTGTCCGGTCCAGAAATGGCTGCCATCGGAGCCCAATGCGAAGCTGTCGTCTGACTTCACGATAGGGAGGAACTGGTGGGAAATGGCAGACACCCCATCAGAAAGCAAAAATTGCTTCACGCGGGAGTGGCAAAATTGAACCGGGTGATGTTGGTATCTGGGCAACATGCGCCAGGAATATGGAAGGACGGGCGACGGAGGAGCTTAAGGTGATGCTCGGGGAGGTGAGTTCCGTTTCCACCTTTGTAATCCCTGTGCTAAAGACCTCGAGTGTGCCGAACGATTCTATGGCATCAAACCAGGATCAAGCGAAGATACCGAGAACGAAGACGACATCGAGGCTTCGATTCAGAAGGAGCTCACTGCTATGGACAATAAGCAGAGCACCACCAAGCTGTTCTCTCCAGTCCATCTCGACATCCCATGTGTCCTGTTCTTCAAGACCAATTCGCTTATTGAGCCTATCGATTTTGTCCACAGGATATGCAAAGAGATCGTGGCTACGCCAGGTGTGAGGAAGATGAAGTATGTCAATCGACTGACGCCGATGACTCTGATTACGAAAGCTACAGAGAAAGGGCTTCAAGAATTAGGAAGCACGGTACTCCAGAAGCACTTTAACATGGCTGCGGATATCGATGAAGAGGAGTCGACGTCGGGGGAAGAGAAAGTCAGCAAGGAGGTGTCAAATCATTCCGTAAGTCAAGAAAAATTCTAGCAGGGACGTGGTGTCATCCGTTAGACCGTAATTAGTGCTACAGAAATGTGCACCGGACGATCATGTTCTGAAGGGGGTATATCTGGCGGCATCGGTAGTGCCTCGTTGACATTGGACAGTATGCCATCCGGCCATCAACACGTGCTCATACTGCACCTCTCAAACGAGACCTGGTGATCAAATCTATTGCAGAGTCGATATCCAATGTACACAAAGTGGATCTCACTAATCCGGACAAAGTCATCCTCGTGGAGATCTTTCAGGTAAGAAGCCTCGTGCTATATCCCATTCTGTAGCTTGAAGCAGAGTTACTTGCATGCCTTGCATAATGCACTTTTGAGAACTAGCCTACTGATTCGACATGTATAGTCGGTGTGTGGAATGAGTGTTGTTGGTAGCGATTGGGAAGCACTCAAGCGTTTCAACCTCGCGGAGCTCTATCAAAAGGACAAAGCATCAAAAGCAACGACTGCAACGAAGTCAGAGACTAAGCCACGAAGCGTAACGAAAGACGAAGCAGACGTTGGATCTGAATATTAGAGTTCGAGATTCGAGCATGTGGCTGTGAATGTATTTTGCCACTGGCCAAGAGCTTGACAATGCAAACGGAGATGGTCCACTTTGCACCTAGGACTTGCAGCTGAAGGATTCAAGCAGAAACCTCTTGCTCAAATGAACTGACGAGGGTTTCTGAAGCGCTGGATTTGCAATACATCTATCTGCATGACCGGCAGCAGCACTTTGCAAACTTATGCGCCAGATGCAACTACTCCTGCATCAATTAACGAGAATCCCATCCATGCTGGTCAGGATTAGTGTTATGCAGCGTCACGTAGTGACCAGTGACCAGAAGCATTCAGCGAAAATGCAACACGGTTGGCGAGGTCTGTTGCAGAGCAGATCTCTTTCAAACCTGTTTAGTGAAATGGCCGAGATCTCATTCATGCAAGATCTACTTTTCTTTTCTTTTCTTTTCTTTTCCTGTCCTTTCTTTCTCGACTCTAGAGATCAAACGGCGAATATCCTCAGCCAGTCTTTTCTCTCCATTTGATCCATCAGACAAGACCAGCCACCTTCCTCCAGCTCAGACATCCAAACGCCAGCCATCAAGCACACCAAAGTCGGATGTCCGTGCGAAGCGATCCCATCGCCAAGGCCTCTGCCCTGCTAGCACGGAAACGCCAGACCCTCGCTAGAAGCCTTCCAATCGGGAAAATCTTCTGATGGCTCTAACCGCATCGGAACAAAATTAACGAAGAGCCAGACAGGAGTTCAGAACCAACATCAGGGGAGGAGGTGAGGATGAGGGGCAAAATCCGAGCGTTTACTCTTTTTTTATTACGAAGTATTTCCATCTTCAGCTTCTGAATGGTCTGGTTGGCTTGACCAAGACCCCTCATGCCCCTTGCTGGTTAAAATCCATTTACCCATTCACGGCAGCTACAGTATTTGGATCACAGTGTGCCATGTGGGGTGAAATCTCCATTGATGACCCCGCGCTCACATGGCAAAACGTCCATCCATGGCTCAGGACTCAAGGATCAGATCCAACTTATTCTGGCCGCGGCAGCACGAGAATAGAAGGAAAAAAAAATGATCTTCATCATGGAGTGTTTCATTGACATGCTGAACCCGGTGTGTTCTCTTCTCGCGAAGACCAAGACACCACTTTCAAATCAGCTAACCAGTTGCCTGCCAGCTAGCACAAAAGATCTCCTTTCACAGTCCCGACTGAACCCACTGAATCCCCAGCAATGTCGCCAATGTAACGTGGTGCTTAGAATAGAGTTTCGCTCTGGACTGGATTTTCCATGATTTGCTTGGTGGAGAGTCATCTTTCGACCATGATCTCGCCCTCCCTGCTTGCGCAAAGCCGCAAAGCCGCAAAACCGAGATCAAACCCCTTGGAGTGAATCATTGAATGCAGTGTTCAGGAGATCTGCGAAAACCAACAACAACATCCGTTGGAGCGAGCCCGGCAATGCAATAAAACATGCAATAAAAACGTGCATAATTAACGGCATCAGCAATTCCGTTGGCTCTCCTCACCTCAATCAAGGAGCTCTCCCAAGGCGTTGCGGGAAGCTCTGCTCTGCCCTGCTCTCACCGACCTCGTCTAATCTTCACCAGCCACCCACTCACAGCAGCAGCTGTCTTAATTTCTCTTCGCTAACTGACACAACCACAACCGCTCCCCTGAACGACCGCGTAACTTTTTGCCCTCCTGTACATGAGCGGCCGCATATGTACTTACCAAGGGACTGCACTATGCATGCACATTCGCTTGCGGTCAGCCAGTAGGACATTTCAATAGCCATACATGAGTCTAAGCCTTTTTTCTCTATTGATTGATTCCTTTGCCGTGCGTTGCGCGTTGCGCGTGGCTCTGGCTGCTGATGCTGGTGTTGGGTGGATTTTGGTGCTGCTGTAAAGTCCCACTCCCGAGCGTCTGCTCCCACTCCGAGTCTCTGATAGGCTTGTCATGTCAACATTTCAAGATTTCTCGCCTACCCTGGCCAATATGAGTTGGTTGTAAAAGCATAAATCCACAGCCTGGAAAGGTGCATATCGAAAAGCGCCTTTCCTGTGGGACCTGCCTGAGGTACTCGTATATACTGCACTAAATTGATGTTTGCGTACGGGCCTTCATGAATGAAGTGGCTAATATTACCTACCTACTGTACAGTGAACACCTGGTTTCGTCTATTCCAACCAATCGGTCTGACTGTCTCGTGCAAAAAAAGTTAGGGGACATGACGTCGAGTCTTGCATGTACAGCACTATACAGACGGACACTTGACTTCAACAAACTGACTGATTGACTGACTGGCCTCCTGGAATCGGAGACGAATTCTGAACTGTGCAAGTGTCACATATATATATGCGCTACCATCTCCTACGTCTTTGCCAACTGATGGTATCTACCTGCTTATCTTGATTTTCGGCCGGGTTCCTATTCTCTATTCTCCCTCCCATCACAATTTCTCGGGGGCTGCATTCACACACACTTACGCGGGCGCTCTTATTACCTACAACGCCCAATTTTAATGACCGCATTCGTTTGACAAGGACTAAGACAAGGACTCAGACCCAGACAAACGGGATCTCCCCTAATCCAGGCCATACAATCCGATCCGTTTCCACATTTCCTTCCCGCTTCCGAGGTTTGAGTTACAGTTAGTTGCCCGTGCAGTCAATCGTTTGTTGGTTTCGCTACCGCCAAACAAGCCGTTGGGTTTATTCGTTCGTTATTCGTTCATCTGTCTTATCGGATGAGGGCAGCCGCCTCCGCCTCCACCTCTAACAGCAACGCAGCGTAACGCATTGCAACAGCGCGCCGCCCTGGAAAAGGGGGGAAGGGCCGCCCTATATTACATGCCAGCTCTACGGGAGCACCGGTTGCGACGCCGCACGATGTCGTCCCCGAGAGTAGCATTGCCGCCCCGCCAGCGTCGGATGCCCTTGATGTACACCCTACCCATTCAGCGGCTGAAAGAGATTGCGAGCCATGTCTCCCCCGGCGCAGTACTCGGGTCTGTGAAGGAGGTGAAATCGACACAGCTGCCGAGACTATATATCCTCAAAATGACCGACGACCGTCCTCTGCTACTCTCGATCACCCCTAGACGTTCGGTGCGTTTGTTGAGGCACGAAGCTGCCATCATGGCTTCAGAAGCGAGCCTTGTTTATTTCCTCGCCGAAACGACGACCAGACGATCAGTATCATCAGCATCTCCTCGCAGCGAAGATGGAGACTTTCATTCTGAACCCGCATCATTATCAGGGCTGGTCCCTAAAATCCTCAAGCATGCATCGAACAACAGGGAGACTCCATATCCGTACAACATATATGAACCGACAGCGGGAGCACCCCTCTCGACAGTTTCTCCTCCACTCAGTCTTCCCGACCGTCGTTCTGTCGACAAACAAGTTGGCTCCATGGCTCGAGCACTTGCTTCGCGAACGTCTCCATGTGGCACTTTTGGGATGGCGAACCGGGTGCTTCCTGATCCTTCCAACAACACGCAGTCATCAACGGCACCAAAACTCGTGGGCTCAGAAACATGGTCTGAAGCCTTCAAGACGATGCTTGAGGCTATCCTCAGAGATGGGGAGGATATGTCAGTGTTACTGCCGTACGAAACCATCCGTGCTCACTACAGACGACTATCGTGGCGACTAGACGCAGTGACTTCACCCAGACTGGTGGTCGTTAACGTCAACCAGGACACGAATGTGATGGTTGAAAGAACGACCGACAAGGACGAGTCAGAGAAGTCGGGAGAAGAGGTCACAGTGACTGGGCTTCGAAACTGGAGTCAAGGTGTCTTTGGGGACCCTTTGATATCGAGTTGTTTCGAAAGTCCTACAGAAGAATTCTTGGAGGGTTGGGTTGACGGTGGCGATGAGGTGATCGAGGATGAAGAGAACAAGGAGGGCAGATTGCTGCTCTACCAGTGTTATAGGGCCGTGGTGGCCATCGTGACGGAATACTACAGGCCACAGAGCGACAGTAGCAAGAGAGAACTCGAGGGTCGGAGGAAATTAACGAGTGCACTGAAGGTGCTTGACGAACTATTTAACGACGAAGACGAAGCATTGAAACGGGTACGGAGCATGTCGGTGGATATCATGAGTGCTGCGAAAAGGCAAAAGCTCGATGAGGATTCAGGGATAGAATAGAAGGTCTGCAGCATACTAGCGTCGGCGTTTGGGGATTGTTGGTATATTCCAGGTTGGAGAGTAGATGATACCCGAGAAGCATATAACGAAGTCAATGACCATCGCATACATTCAATTCTTGTTCATGCCAGGTTCTGCATCGTCTTCATCGCGAGGTAATTGCATACCCATCATGCCCATGAGATTTCCCCCGGGACCTGCCATGCCCGCTTGACTTTTGAAACTTTCGAGGAGGTTCTTGGCCAAGTTGAAGTCGATATCGATCTCGCCGTCACTCTCCTCATCATCCGTGTCTTCAATTGCTTTTTGGACTTCTTCTTTCCCTGCCCTCGATTTTCCCTTGAGAGCCGCAAGCTTGCTGGGTATGGGGTTAAGGTTCAGTGCGCCGGCCTCATTCAGCTCTGCCTCCATCTGGTCCATGGCCTTTTTTAGTTTGCTAGCTTCGTCTTCATCATCATCATCATCATCATCATCATCATCATCATCATCATCGTCATCGTCATCATCACTACTATCGAGCTCCCGTATCCTGCTCCCACCTAAGCCAGTGCTTGAGGCTTTAGTGAGGTTGGCAGCCGCCTCTTCATCCTCCTCTGAAGGCATGCCCATCATCTCTCTCATCATTTTGGCGAATTCCTTCTCATCAAAGCTGACATCCTTGTCCTCATCCTCGCTATCATCCAAATCGTCATCGTCTTCGTCGTCATCAATATCCATGTCATCCATCTCAGCACCATCAATACCAGCAGCATCATCGTTCAAGAATGCTTCGAAACGCTCCACCATCTTCTTCAAATCGGCTTGAGTCTTAGCGTCACCAAATCCTTGGGGTGGTTCTGCTCCAAAGGTGCCAGGTACCGCTGGCTTCTTGCTCTTGTTCTTCCCGTCCAGCTCTCTCTCGAAATCCTCGAAGTTGATATCCAGCCAGATCTCGTCGTCTTCTCGGTTAACATCCTTCCATTTCGATATCTCTTCATCGGTTGGTAGGGTAACATCATCGTCTGTTTCTAGGTCTTCTATGAGAATTTTCAGTTCCCGAACAATTCGATTGTCCCCGTTCTTAGGATCGGTGAGTAATATCTCAAAACCAGAGGCGACTTTCATGCCCAACTCAAGCTGTGCATGCTTCTTGACACCGATGTGATCAGATGGGGCGTGCTTTCCGGATCGGGATAGGATATCCTTCCATGATTCTGGTGGCGTGAACTGCTGTGACTTCAGTTGTGCGTACAGAACCTTTGTGAACCGAGTTGAAACAACCACAAGATCAGCTGGAGGAAAGACTAGGGTGGAGGAGCTGCTTTGCAGAGGCTTTAAGGCAACAGGATCACGAAGATAGAAAGCTTCCACCGCTGGAGCGATTGATGCAGGTCGATCGTGCAAAAGATAGGCCAGTTTCCTTGGAATAGCGATGGGTGCATGGTGCAGAGATGCGGTGATCTGAGATGGGTAGTTTCTGAGTCGATAGAATGCTTCTTCTTCGAGAAGGGGGGAGTTTATGAGAATTTGGGGTGTGGAAGTTATGGTCTCCTTGGCTTCTTCAAGGGAGAGGGGTCTGGACACTGGTGCTGTAGCCTTGGCTGAGGACGAAGCAGGAGCTGCACTCAGAGGGATAATGCGTAATCTGTTCTTATTGATCCAGACCTGTGGCATATTAGCAAGATGCACGATCTGACGCAGGAATGTCTACTTGCCCGATTATCAGCGATTTCAGGATTTAGCCAACGGGGTAAAGCATTGGCGGCTTCAATCAGCAAGAATTCCCCATCGGTGTCCACAACTTTGATCCACAGGTCTGGAAATTTGATGCTTAATTCTTTGAGAATATATACAATGAGCCATTCGTCCTCGACGGAATCGCCGTAGTTCGTCAACCCGTGAAGGTACAAAAGTCCTGGACATTTGTTTAGTAAGTCAAACTCGTGCATTGTACAGAAGAACGCACCTTTGCCACCCTCAAGCTCTAACTTGAATGCTTCACGCTGCCATATGTATTCTTTCAATAGGCTCACCGTCAATTGGAGGGACTCCTTGCGAACATCCTCCAGTCTGCCAAGCAGTTCCTTCTGCGATTTCAGTCTAGAATCGATGATGAAAAGGGAATACTCGACGCAATCTTCAGGTAACCTCTTGGGAAACCCATCGAATCCTTCTCCAAAGCCCTTGAAGTCGTCCTCTGGTACGTCCATGATTGCGATGTGTGAGAAATGTGGTTCACGACTTCGAGGTCCTGACGAGGCTGAAGCGGTTTGGATTTTCCGAGGTGTTGGCGTAGAAGCTTGGACCAATTGCAGGGGTGTGCGACCGCTAGTCCTGTTGAAGAAGTGGTGTAAACAATCAGAAGTCGCGTCCACGTTTTTTAAGCCGCGTATTCTACTTACTTCAACTTCAACATCACCACGACCAACCCGCATTTGCTTGGAGCTCATGGCTACGACTGGGAATTTTGCATACTCGCGACATTGATTCATCACTACTTGCTTCTTCCTTGAGCTTCTTCATTGAGCTGTGCAGGCTCCTTCCAATTTCAACATGGTGCAAGCCGGAGTTGGTGGTCTCGACACTCCGCGAACAAATCTTGGAGATGCGACTTATCTCTCTACACAACACCTAGACTTCGACATATCTCAGGAGCAATCCTTTCAATCACCTTCGAAAGACAATAATAATCTTGTACAACAACTCCAAAATGGCCGACGCGGCGCGATCAATCTCAAGACACCTCGAAGTCGCGCTACCCTCGGCGACAGACGAAATCTCCCAGCAGGACTCGGCGGCGGAGAGTTCACGCCCTTGCTGAAGAGTGCCACAAGAAATAGCGCCCTGCGAATTGGAAAGGAGAACTTTCCCGCGACGCCAGCATTTCTCAAGCCTGGCGGATTAACCAACATACCAGAGGATTTGAGTCCAGTCCCACATGGCAGCTCAGTATTCGGCGACTCTCGAAATGAGACATACATGGCGGGAACTCCAATGCCGCATATCGATAGCAGTAGTACCGCCTCAACGCCCATGGTATTACTTCCTCGGCGCAACGAAGGTCCAGGCGTTCTACAAGATGGCAACCAATTATCACTACGAGAGCAGGAAAATGTTATCGACAAGATAGAAAAGGAGAATTTTGGACTGAAGTTGAAGATACACTTCCTGGAGGTGGCCCTCCGAAAAGCCGGGCCTGGATTCAGTGAAGCAGCATTGAAGGAGAACACAGAGCTCAAGGTTGATAAGGTCACCATGCAGAAGGAGCTTCTCAGATACCGGAAAACTCTTGCTAGTGCCGAAAAAGATGTCGAGGTCTACCGACAGCAGTTTCTGGAAATGCAAGATAAGGTGAAACGCAAATTGATGGACCAGGATCAGCGCAAGGAACTCGATCGCATGCGAGAGACATTGGAAGATCGAGAGGCGGAATTGAATCAGTTGAAGAGTCAAGAGATCCAATTCGAGGATTTGCAAGACAAAATCGATGACCTCAAAGCGGACTTAAGAGAGAAAGACCGTCTTCTCGACAACAAGGATGATGAGCTGGAAAACCTGAAAGATGACCTGGAGAAGCGCGACAATACCATCTCCAAAATGGAAAATGCTACGAAAGAAGCCCAACGCCGAGTTTTAGAGCTGGAAGAGCAAGCACAGGTCGGTGAAGAGCTTGAGGACGCTAAAGACACCATCCAGGAGCTGGAACGGGCCTTGAAGCGTACTAAAGATGAGGCTGAAGATGCCAAGGAGGAGTTAGAGCATGATCTGAAGCGCCTAGAGGAGGAAGTCGAAGAAGCCAAAGAGGAGAAACAGGATGCGATCAAGGATAAAGAGCGTGCCGAGGCCGATCTCCAAGAGCTACAAGAAGAAATAGCCAACAAGTCCATGACCACCAAAGGCCGAAGCAGGCAAATCGAAGAGAAGGCAAACCGACTGCAAGATGAGCTTGAGGGCTTGAGAGACAAGTACGCAACTCTCGAGGAGGATCATGCAGACAAGGTTCGCGACATCAAAAAGCTTGTGGAGAAGCTTGAAGACCTCACGCAAGATAGCGAAGTCAAGGAGCAGAAGCTGAAGGACAAAATCGACATTCTCCAGAATGAGAGCCAGGCTTCCTCCCGGGAACGTGAGTCGCTGTTGAAGCGTGTCGAAGCGATTCAGACTGAGAGCCAATCGTCGTCTCAAGAACGAGAGAATTTCATGAAGCGCGTTGAGGCAATCCAAATCGAGCTTCACCAGAAGTCTGATGAGAAGAATCTCCTCCAAATCCGCCACGACGCTCTGACAACCGAATCGGCCAGCCTTCAGAGAGATTTAGCTAGATCCCAAAAGACCATCGAAGATCTCGAAGACAAGCTCGATCATGAAAAGACACTTGCTCTTAATAGCGAGCGCGACATTCGAGATCAGTATTTGAATGAGATCAACCGCCTCAGCGATGAGATTGAGAACCTCCAGGCACAGCAAAGAGAGCAACAGCGCGATATGGACGGTCACCACGAAATCTTTGCCAGCGAGCGCAAAAGCCTATGGTCGCAGAAAGAGATGGCTGAAGAAAAGGCCGCTGGCTTGCAAAGAACCATCGACAGATTACAGGAGGCTGAAGGCACACTGTCCAGCAAGGAATCGAAACTCAAACAAGCCCTTGAAAGCGAGAAGGAGAGACACGCCAGCGAAGAGTCTATTCTGAATCGCCAAATCCAAGAGCTTAAGCAGGATCTGGATATCAAATTCAATTCCCTTGAGAAAAATAAGGATGATATGATGAGCCTCAGAGAACAACTGCGAATCAGTCAGCGAGAGCAGAAGGTGCTTGCGGAGAAGGTAGAGGGTCTAGAGGATGAAGTTGAGATTCTGCAGACAAGCCTCGACGACGAAAGTGACCAAGCCAACCAGGAGATCACAAGTGCTAAACAAGAATCCGAAACCCTCCGACAACAGCTTCGATCATTGAAGCAGGACCTGGCAAAAGCGGAATCTGCAGCTGCCCGCGCACGTACTGAAATGGAAGCATTCCAAGGTGACTTGCAGGCAGGCGAAGGGAGCAAGCAGCAACTGAGCTCAAGGCTGCGAGATGTTGAGGGTCAACTTGCTGGAGTTAGACAGGAAAAGCAGGGTCTACAAGACCAACTTGCGAGCCTTCAGCTAGAGCTACGCTCCCTACGTTCCTCGAAGGCCGATGTGATAGCCGAGCGCGATGAACTCCAAGGCCAGTTGAAGGCAATCCAGCAGCAAGAAGGAGAAGCCTTCCGCCTCGATCAGGAACGAGTAGACTTACGGACAGCCAAAATGAAGCTTGACGGCGAAGTACGGCGTCTTCGGGAGGAAAACAAAGCTGCGCTTGCTCAGCAGCATGCTGTTGAACAAGAGCTCCAGGAAGAAATCGATCGAGCCGGCACAGAAGAAGCCCGCTTGAGCTCGGAAATCGGCGACTTGCAGAGAATCTTGAGAGGTTCGTCCGAAAAGAAGGAGCTTGCAGCAGCTAAAAAGACCATCCAGAAACTGGAAGCCCGCATCCAGGAGCTGGAGGCTCAAGCTGCTTCTGCTGATGGTCAAACCGATATTGCACATGAGCTATCTATCATTCGCAATGATCTCTCATCGGCCCGCCAGAAGGAGACAGAATTCCTTCAACGAGAAGCTGCCCAAAAGGATGTCATGCGAGGCCTCAAGCGCCAGATCACGGACCTTGAGCGGAAAGCTCATGAGGCTGAGATCTCTCGTTTTGTATCTCCATCTCCTCACTCATCTGTTGCTGGTTCCGCACGCAAATCCGAAGTCATTGAGATCCGCGCCCAACTCGCCACAGCACACCAAACCCTCAAGGAAGTTCGTGCTCAGCTGAGAGATGCTGAGAAGGAAGCATCCAAGAAGATGACAGCTCTCAACATCGACATCCAAGCCCAACAAGCTGTGTGGGAACAAGAAAAAGATGAGCTAGGGCAAGCTCTAGATGAAGCCGAACTTGCCAGAGAGGAACTGGAAACCAAGAATGCCACATCTGAAGCAGCCGTTGCTCGACTTCGCACTAAGATTGAGCGTCTGGAGAAAGCACTCCAGCACGAGCGCCAAAACACTGGAGAGGACCGAAGCATCGTTGCTGAACGTCGAGACTTGCACGAGATGCTGCGTGAGACGCAACTGCAAGCCGAATCTCTCGAAGTCGTTGTCCAGGAGCGTGACCACAAGATCGCCTCAATCACTTCTGCTGAGCAGGAGCTCCGTGCTCAATTGAAGCGTGTCCGAGATGAACGAGCGCTGCACCGCTCTGAGGCTACTTCCCTCCATGAGCAGCTCGAGAATCTCGAACGAAAGTACAAGAAGGCTAAGGAGAAGTGGATCAACGAGAAGAAGACTTGGGAGGCTCAGATCAAGACCTGGGAAGCAGAAATGAACCACTGGGATGCCAAAAAGAAGCATTGGGACGCCGAGAAGAAGCACTGGGACGCTGAAGAGAGACACTGGGGTCTCGAGAGACAGGGCTGGCTTGCGGAGAAGAAAAACCTCACCCGTGGAGTCAGATTCGCCAACATGTCCCTCTCAGTCAACGACGATTCCGAGCAACTCCAGGCTCTCAAACAAGCCATGGAAGAGCGCGAGAAGATGCACGTCAAGGAGATGAGAGGCAGAGCCATGCAACTCGAGTGGTTGCGAGCCAAGTGCAAGCGAGAGGAGAACTTCCGCGACGATGCTGCGTATGCGAAGCGATACATGTCGCTGCAGATTGAGCTATACAAAGCTTGGTAAGTAACAACAAACACTCGTTTCCCATCCCCCATAAAACAAGCTGAAAGTCTTTTACTAATACATGTCTTACAGGAATGAGGCAGATATCCGCATCCTCGAATCAGCAGGCATCAAGCGTCCTCCACCTCGCGAGAAGAAGAAGCCTACTCTCCGCCTCGTGACCATCGCCATTCGCGCCACCGTACGAATGAAGATGGGTGCTGCGAAGTGGGCGGAATCCCGCAAGATCAGCGAGCGCATCGAGGCGAAGATCGAGCAGCAGAAGTTGCAGGCCTTGCAGCAGCAACAGCAACTGGTGACGGCAAAGAAGACGGCTGGTAGACGATAGGTGTAAAGGTGTGGATGGAGTAGGGATGATTCATGACTTTGCTTTTTCTTTTCTACTCTATTGATATGCATTTCTTGCGCATGAGTCTTTTTATTTCTCTTTCGGAGTCGGAGTAGGAGTAGGATGGAGTTGGGTAGCATGCATGATGCATTGGATGAGCGAGCGTTTGGGGGTGTTTATAGCTCTCATGAAAAACTATGAGGCTGGAATGGATGGATAGATATTGTTTGCTAGGGTCCTTTGTCCAGTCACAATCAGAGTCAGAATGTCTACTACTCAAGAAAAGAACAGTCTTGCATGGTGAGGGTGAGTTGTTGGTTGCCCCCTTTTCTTACTTGCTTTTCTTTCTGCATCTTGCATCAGAAGAAAGGAACGTAGTCATGAATTACATAAAACATTGCCGCCTTGCCGTCTCGCATCGGATCCAAAAAATCCCATTGAATGCCTACCTACGAGGCATTTGATATAGAAAGATGGAATGACCCGTTGTGCTTTTTCCCTTATGCACATACATATCCTCATTCAGATGACGCCGTGACCCTAGATACAAATTTACATCACGAAGAGGAGGTTCGTGTCTTGAATAGTGGTAATCAGTATCAATACTAGAGAGGAAGGGAGATGGAGAACTTACTCAATGGGTGACTACAACTCAGCTGTGGCTTCTGAGTGTACTTGGTAGCGAGCTCGTCTCGGATGCTGTTGAGCAGTTGGACGTAGCTTTGCTGTGGGTTCTTCTTCATGGCGTTGATGAAGGCCCAGGACATAGCACCAGTGGCTTGTGCTGCGATGGTGGCATCGGCACTGTAATGAAAACAGTCAGCAGAGTTCCACATAACCAACGGAATGGTAGCCAGTCCCCGATCCAGCTAGACCGTCGGGCGGGTCACCCAACGTGACTCGCAGCCCTAAGCCTACGCCTCAGCCGTACTTGGCCAATGGCGTAGCCTTAGGGCTTCCAAATTATACTAATTGAGACAAATAATACTATGACTTTGGCCAGGGGCTTGCCCTGCAGCCAGAGTGGAACACCCTCCAACGCCCGCTAAGCCTCCCAAACGCCATCCCATCCGTTTTTGAACTCCATATGTACAAAATTTTATGCATGGCAAGAAATGAAAGAATATACTGACGATGTTTGATCATCTTTGCTCCCAGACCACATGACAACATCGGCTGGTGATGTTTTTGTGGCCATTGTCTTGTTGTATGCGTCGTCTCCGGTAGTTGCTTTTTTGAAGAAACCCATCAAGTTGCTGGCAACGCCACCCATATTGCCCTGGCTGTACGAAGAAATAACACCAAGAAGACCTTGTCCGGCTTCTTTCGCAAGATTTGGCTCTTTGAGTACACCTTGGGTGGAGTAGATGTAAGGAAGGTCGAGTGCGGTTCCGGAATGGCAAGAGTCAAATATGGCCGTCAATCGTACACCTGGATGTAATGGAGTGACCATAATCCGGTGCATCTCATCGTCGACAATATGCCCCACTTGTCTAAAGTCAACTGGGTAGATGACCTCGTCATACCCATCTTCTTCATCGCCGTCAAGATCCTTAGTCTGCCCGCCGTGGCCTGTAGCAAGTCAGCATCTGGAAGATCACCAAGTTATAAGTTACCTACCAGAGTAGTGGAAAAAGAGAGAGTCATTCGGACGAGCATCCTTCACCAGCCAGTGCATTGCCCGGAGGATGTTTTGCTTCGTCGGCTGGCTCATTGGGTTTTGCTGGTCGTCGGTAAGAATGACCATATCGTCGCGTTGATAGCCGAAATTCTCGTTTAAGAAAGCTGACATGTTCTTCACATCATTGATACACCCTCGCAATTGTCCTCTCTGTCCAAAATAGTTTATCCCAATTAGTAGGGCTTTCCTCCTGCCAGTGCAGTTCGAGTATTGGAAAGCGTATCCTTGTGGTGCCCCGTTTCCAAAGCTTTGCAAAGATTGTGGGGGCGGAGCAGGCGCCGAGTGGTTGCCGTTGACGTAAGCATTCGAGTTCACTGATGGCATACCTGGGGAATTCATGAATCAGCATTGCACGGTATAATTTGTAGAGATGTCCTACCAGGTCTCCCGTATTGAGGTTGGTTGTTCGGCACGCCGTTGTATCCGCCGTATTGTTGTGGAGGCTGTTCCGAGCAAAATCAGTATTCGTTCTTCTTCTTGGCGCTAGTAATGTGTTCTCACCTGCGAATATCCGTAAGGCTGCTGAGGTGGCGGGGGTTGTTGGTAGCCATAGCCATGCTGTTGCGGTGGAGGAGGTCCGTAGTTGTGTTGAGGGCTGCGAGCTGTTAGCACTCGTATCAGAACAAGAAGCCACGATATTCCTACGGATAGAAATTGGGCTGGGGTGGGTACTGCTGTGGTGGCGGTCCTCCGTATCCTCCATGGTAACCAGATCCTGGATATCCTGACATTGCTGTCGAGAGGTTCTGTTATGGGAATGTAGTTGTGTTTGACTGTTGTCGGCAAGACGCCGAGGGCGCTTCCAAAGACTCGAAGATACTGCTCGCGGGGAGGGAGGGGATTGTCGGAATCAAGAACTGGTCTTGAGACAAGGCGCGCGCAGATGGGGGAGCAGGACGATTCTTTATAGAATGAGGCGGCCTTGCAGATGGGAGTATGGTATGGATGTCTAGCAGCAAGTAGTGGGGAAGATGAAATTGGATCAAAAGGTCCGGAAGCTAAGTAGCTTTGGGCAGGGGAGGCAGTGTTGGGTTGGTTCTCAGCGGGAGGGTGCGTCCTGTAGGGATGTGTGATGATATCGCGGAGCAGTGCTGTGGGTTCTTTTGCTTTGTTTTGCGTTGCGTTGCGTTGCGTTGCTTTGCTTGCTCTGCGTGTTGCAGTAGTCGATCGATCGATACTATGGATGTGGTGGGCGGTGAGAAGGACGGACGAGTCCAGGGACAGGAGGAGGGGGATGAGGATGAGGATGAGGCGTTGAGGCTTGCCAAAAGAGGCCGGGCTGAAAGGCAGAGGGAGCTAAGCAGCGGAGTGTAGAGTGTAGTGTCGTGTAGTGTAGTGGGCTGGTGATTGTGTGGCCGTGGACGGACGTTGAGTCGTGACAACGTGTGTGTGTGATGTGGGTGATGTGGGTTGAGGGAGTAGGAGGAGGGGTTCTGGCAGCAGCAAAACATGGCTGCGCTGCGCTGCCCTGCCCATGGCGTTGATCGCTAGCGGCTGACTTTCGCTTGCCCCGGAACTAAGACTTGACTTCACTTCCACTGACTACTGCTGCTGCTGCTTGCTGCTGTCCTATCACAACAACCCTCTGCTCTCTTGCTTACCTACACTCGCATATACTCTCTTTTTCTCACTCTCGCTCTCACTGCCATTCATTCTATCCACAGTTGTGCGCAGTTGCGAATAATGTGATCCCCTCTACCATTCAGTACTATCTATCCAGTTAGTTGTCTCGTGTCATTCATTCATTCATTCGTTCATTCCATTCCATTACATTACCTGTCCCTGCTACGCGCTGAAGTCATCGGCCCTGTAAGGTGGGTAGGTTCATTGGTTGGTGGCAGGCAGGCAGACAGACAGGCAGGGGATCACAGTCCAGAACCTCAGACGACTATGCAGGCCGGCCTCATGCGCGAACCACGTTGGTCGTAGAGGTGACGCTCACTGCTGCTGATCTCCCCTCCCTCCCTCCCTCCCAGTCCTCGCCAGCCAGATGACAAGACCCTCGACAAACAGCCGAGTCGAATCACCATCGTGCATTTCCCGTGGCTCGTTCCTAATCTTGCATTTTGCCATGCTCAAAACGGACCCCCTGCCGAAGAGCTACACTGGGATCACGAATTATCGATGTCTGCCCATCGACTTCCTGACCCAATCCTCTGGTAACGTCCGCGCTGCCACGAGTTCCTTCGTCCGTGCAAGTCCTGCTAAACACGCCACTAATCCAATTACACTTTTCAGCACTCTATGAGAGCTTGATTGACTGTCCAGGAGTAGAGCTCTCTAGGGCCGTGCTATAATACGATAGCTCCTCTCCCACGCACGCCAGGGGTCGTGACAGACTGATGGGTCTGGGGAGTGAAGTTGTCGAGTCAAGTATACGCGAGAAGTACAGTTCTAACTGGTACCTCCTGCTCTTGCTTGGTCTCTGGCTATTCTGGCATCAATTCGGGACTTGCTGGGGCTTAGAGCATGCACAAGATACAGCTGTCATCTCAAGTAACATACCCACACACATGTCTGCAGAATTACAGAAGTGCAAAAGCAATCGAACGCTTGTCATACCGCAAGAGACTGCTGTCTCTGGCCCGACTCTGCCTCCTCACCAGGTCTAGGACTGAGATGAAGCAATCAGCTTCCCTGAACAGCCCTGCAATGTTTCAGACACGACAACGGATAATGGAGAAAAAATGACCGGATTGGAAGCGAATGGCCCGAATGCATGCCCTACTCTGCTCTACCCTGCCCTGCTGCACAGTGCACACTTGTCTCTCGTTCCTTAGACCACACATGCGAAGCTTGAGTCCCATCGTCCGGACTGGCTCCCGAATCACACAGCAGCATTCGACCAGTGCGACGAATGAGCGCGGTCGCAATTAGGGTTTGATGGCCGCGCGATAGGACTGTGCAGAGGTGGAGAGAAAGCAAATTTGATACTTGGACGGAGCGGCCGAAGTGGTCACTTTGGTGGCTTGCGTAGACTGGAAGTTCACTGCGTGGTTCTGCATGGAGGCGCTTTGCCGAGGGATGTTGATTTGCTGGCCCTGCAGTTGGAACCAGGAGACGAGCCACGATGTGGCAGATTACACTAGCCGCATGCAGAACAACAACACCTCCCTCCAACAATTTGCAACGTTACTGGATGGCGGCGTCCTCGAACCATAGGCCCTCTACACCGCAGTATGCATATCCAAATTCCCCAGTCTTTTCTACCCGTCGAATTGGAAGCATCTCAGGAACGGTAAGGTCACTGCCACCCCGGTTCCCCAGGTCTTGACTCCCAGGGTAAAGGGCCGTACGTCACATTCACTTAAGGTTTTTCGCGGCTTCAACCCTATTCTAGCAGTCTGCTTACACTATTCATCTATTTCTTTCAGTATCAAGGACTGTAAGCTGTTGCCTAAACCCTTCAATTGAGCATCCGAGAAATTTTCGAACGGACCCGACGAAGTTTTTCATGGTCTGATTTCTCTTATAGATTTGGTAACACTTTCTAGGTTTTCTCATCATTGCAAAGTCCTTACTTTGCTTTACTCCACCACTTACACTTCCCAATGCGTATGTATGTACAACGGTTTTCAACCCACCCCACACTTCATGAGAACCAATCGAGGCCATGCCGATCTCTCAGCCATGGAGAGAAGCCACATCTGTCGGGTACCGTCACCATCAGAGGAATAGCTTAAAGTAAGCCCTAGGGAACGAAATGTTTCGCTACCATGCTGACGCTCTCGTCTCCAGTAAATCGGCAAGATGCATGCCCACCCACACAGATCTCATCCTGCATATGTCCACAGATCTCTCACACCGTCATATGCATGCAAGAGAAGTATGTGGCTATGCTCGGCCACAGGGCTGCAGGTCAACAAACAGCCTCTTTTAGTACAGTACGCTGCAGAGTGGTCAGGTACTTTTGAAGAAAGCTTGGTAGTTTACTCATCAGCTCCCTTCTGGGACGCCCATCGAGTCCAATGGAGCTGCCGACTGCATGCCACTTTATGGCTCAACCTTCATTCATCTCAACGGCCCTTGCATGCCATCACAGTACTCTCCGTACAGAACAACCTCTTCCCTCCTCTCAGCCTTACCCATGTTGCGGCTGTAAGCGCAGCCATCCAAAATAGATGCCAATGAATTCGCTTGGAAGGGGTACGACTTGCAACCCAAGCTTTATGCTTAATTGAAGCGGCTGCCCCAAACCAGCAGGAGTCGGTCCGTACCAAAGTGCAGCTACCCCATGATCTCGTGAAGCTATGTTGTCCTCATATCAGCTATGGATGTGGCACAGCTTCTCTACAACTTATGCTGCTGTCCTCGATCTTGGCTGGCTCTTTTGTCTTGGTTTCGTCCCCATCTATTTACGTTGCAAGCTGGCACGAGATGGATGTGGCTAGTGCTCCTCATTCTTTCAGCAATCCCCAATTCCAGAGAAGGAAGTCAACCATTGCTTTTGAATGGTCACTGACAACTGCAGTAACGTTTATAAATGCCCATACCAACATCGATTTGATGGCAGAATTCCCAAATCGTCCTTTTCCAAACGCCAACTCAGGTGCGGGCTACTTTTAGTTAGATGCGAAGTCGCATCACCAAGTTCCAATCATATCTAGCTGTCGCTTGGTTTTCAATACCTCTTTGCAGTTGGTCAATATAAAAATGTAATTATAGTTACTATGATTGAAGTGAGAGAAGTACTGGCGGAGGTCACTTCACAGATTCGAGCTATTTGACCTCGAACCATCCCACAGCTGAGTGAAGCAGCACCTTCACACCTCCCAACACTCCATCGCCAATCCCTCAACCTCTCATCCTCGTTCCCTCGGTCCTCCAAATTATTCAAAGGTGTTCTGATCAGAGGAATATTCCACTTTAGAATGTCCGGTGGCGATTGGTCACAACGAGTGATTCTTGCACTCAGCCATGCTCTTCAGCGGCAATTTACAATCTTAAACAATTATTTGCAAGTAATCCAATCCACCGTGCCTCTCTATCAAGAACCCTACTCTCCAGTATGACCACTGGCATACCCCACAAGCCAGTGACAGCTGGAACTTACAAAGTAAGGATGAAGTGTCACATTGCATGGTAGATATCGATTAACCTTCCTCACCACGTACTACCAACAATCACATCTAAGCCCCCTTTCAATTCTCGAGCAATAGAAGTCACTGACTGTCCAGTGGCTATTTGCTTGCCAAAGGCTATGTCTTTTTCAATATCCCCTTCGAAAGTCCCCAATTCGACGACATCTAACTATCCTTGTTGTTCCTTCAACGCCTGGACATATCAGGTTGTATTCAGCATCTAACTTAACTCGGCTGTCTTGTTGTCACACCCAAGTGTGAGTCAGTAGCGAAACCATTTTCAGTACCTTTGCGGACGACAGTCACTTTCCATTGCCTTCCTCACTTCACGCCTATCATCAACTAAATTGTCGCATTCTTACTAGACAGCGCTGAGACGCTATTTTTGAGAGTTGGATTTGAGCCATCTACCAGTCTATGGACCCATCCACACACGCATTTATCAACATTTTTGACTCTACAATCCAAAATCCGTTCTATCAACCAATCCATGGATTTGTGATGCGACGCTCTCTCTCCTCTCTCTCCGATGTCAATTTTTCATTCTCGTCTTATCTCATCCCATCTCATCCCATCCAGTAATCATCTCTCATAACAATCATTTCTCATCCCATCTCGTCCCAATCCAGCCCAATCTCCTCAAACCAACTAACTCAAATCCATCTTCTCCACCAGCCCATCCCCTTCACCAGCCACATCTTCACCACCTTCTCCACCCCTTTCACTCTCAACCTTCCTCATCAACCAAGACATAACCCCCCAAACACACCCCATAGCCTCAACCCTCTCCTCCTTCAAATAAAGATCATACCACCTTGACCTCCTAATCTCCAACCTCTCCCACTCATCCTCCGTGCCACCCTCAAGCACACTCAGCAACTTCTCACTAACCCTCGCCCTCACAATACAAACATGGTGATTCAGCGCACTCATCAAAAAGACATCATCATAGCCCTTTCCAGGCACTTTCCCAATTGCCGAATACCGCGCTTTGCGATCCCACGTTGCGGAAGGCGGGGTCATCTTGCGGTAGGACTCGTAGATGGCCATCCTGGCGCTTTCTCTTGGGCTTATCTTACTCCGTTTTGGAGGACTAGGTCCGTTCAAGCCGCCGATCTGGCGTTTAACTTCATTTGCTATTTTCACCCCGTGGCCTTCTTCAGCAACAGGAGGAGAAGTAGCAGAAGCAGCAGAAGTAGAAGAAGTTAGAGGAGGTAGTTTTTCAGTAACTCCAGCAGATAATGCGATAGTTACCTCCTCGGCCTTATCACCTTCTCGTCCGCTCGCTCCGCCAGGGCCGCCTCCCCATCGAGGCGTGGAAGTCCACCATTTCGCATCGCCGAAGCGCTTCTCTGTCTTCCCTTCTCGTGAGCGGTGTTGGGCTGTGAGGAGAACGCCGACGACTTCACGGGCTAGATCGAGGAGCTCGTCTGAGGGGTTGCTGAAGACTGTGCTTGCGCGTGCAGAGAGCGTCGCCACTGGCCCTTCGACTATACCTGCTCGTGCAGCGGAGCGCTCGACGGGAGTACGATAGACAAAAGCTACGGAGGAGTTGAAGTAAGAGGGTGGTGGTGTTGATTTTGGCGGTGGTAATGGCGAGGGCGTGAGGTGTAAACGGGGTTCTGTGCGTGGGAAGGAGACGTTACAACCGAAATCGTAGGCTACCAGTTTCACGAATGCGGTTAGGAGGTTTTGGCGGTAGTCTGGTGGGAGTTGAGCGCCATTGCCGGTTGGGACGTGGGTTTGCATGTGGCTGGGGACAACTTCTTTTTTTACTCCTTCAGCGGTTTCGGTTGTTGATTCTGATTCTGACTCTGATGAATCCGGTTTGGGAGGGAGAGATGTGTCTGGCCAGTATCCCGAGAAGAATTCTAGGTTCTTGAAGAACTCGTAGGCGTTTCCTAGACGGGCGGCTGTTTCTCCTGTTGGAGCTGGGATTCTTCTGATCGTCCTGAAGGCTGCTGTGTTGTCTGTGAGCAGTTCTTTTTGGCGCTCTCGGTAGGTCTGGACACCGGGTGAGAGGTGCCCATTGCTGAGAGGTTGCCGTGTAGCTTCATTGGCCTCTAATAGATCTTCCGGCGCTATCCCATTCCACTTCTCAACTGGAGGTAGGTAGCTGGCGTCTGGGAGGAGGTCTCGAGGTGATACATCTGAGACCACGTGAACTCCTACCGCTTCCAGATGAGAGAGTCTGATATCAGTCGGCCTGTGAATAGACTGTAGGAAGTTGACTAGCGAGACGTCTCCTCGTGTTCGAGGGACTTTCTCGTCCGATTGTGGCGAGCACCGAGGAAACCTGACAGGTGTCGGAGGGGGGATAACCCGTGGTGCTCCGTCTGTTGGAGGAGGTGGGAGAACGCCTGTTTGAGAGCACAGGTGAGAAGCTGGTCATTGGAAATAGATAACTTGGCCAGCCAAACCCGAAAGAGAAATACTAAGCTTTACAATTGCCAGAAGAAAAGTGCTGAAACGCGGAAAGGCTGATATGGACGGATTGAGAACGCTACTCTGACAGGTGTCTGAGAGCAACACACATGTCTGGGGGAAGAAGACCCAAGGCATAGATTGACATGTATCGACGCTGCAATCAGCATGCATAGCCTGCTTGACAGATCGATCTTGTTTATGCATACACACTTGTGCCTAGGATACCTAGGTAGCCTTTGGGTTCAACACGTTGACCGCCAGCTAGCCACAGAGCGTTATGATCTTGGCATCCGATACATTAGAGTACAGAAAAAGGAAGAAAAGAAGCAGACGGGACGAGATGGAACGAAAGCCTGTGAATCTGGCTGGCTGGATCTGGCAAATAAAAACATGGTGATTTGCTTACCGATGTTTCCAAAGGCGGCGAACATGGCGTCTACTTTCTAGCCTCAATCTCCTTCCTCCAGGTCCGGTCTTCCAGGATGGATTGGATGTCCACGGTGTGCGGCGGCACTAGTATGCTTTGGTGGAGGGAGGGAGAGTGGGAATGGGAGTACGTGGTGAGTGCGGAGTGGCGACAATGTGACGCTGTGCTATGCTATGCTATGCTATGCCATTCCATTCCATTCATTGCTGGCAACTCAAACCCTCGACGCGATGCTGTGTGTAGTGAGTAGGTTCAGTACAGTACTGTAGTGGTGAGTGAGATGGAGAAGCACGATAGTGGTGGTGGTGGTGGTGGTGGAAGCGGCCTGGAGGTGGATGGAATGGTAGTCGGGAACGATCTAACGGCCTTTGCTTTGCTGTCTAGGTGCGTAGGTACCTGGCATGGGTACCAACGTGCTGCAACGATGTCGCTGGCTGTCAAGGATGCAATTGCAATTGCAAGCATTAATTAATTATTCTGGTGGGTGCGGATAAAGGCTCAAGCTCGGCTCATCATGCAGTCATGCACAGCAACGCCGATGCACGTCTCCATCTCTTATCCGTCTATCTGCCTCACTCAAGAGTCACAACCCTCTCTTCTTTCACATCTTCAACTGCAGATCCCCTTTCGTCAGTATTATATCCCGATGCATACCCTGCCCGCCGCACATTCTTTCGGATGGCAGATATCCCGTCGCGGCCTTGCTGTCCATCATCCCATCCCATGCCATGCCTTGAAATGCACGCCTGCCATGTATGTGCAAGATTCACTTATATTAATTTCCATCCTGCAGATGCCCCAGAAAGTTCTACAGATGCTTATCCGTCTTCCATTTGTCTTCGATTCTTTCATTTATCCTTTCCCCCTTTATCTCACTTCTGTCTGCATCGGTTCGTTCGGTATGCAGAGGGTGGAGGGAGGGGACTCGGCATGTCATGTCATGGCTCGTCCCAGCAATGCTGAGCTGGTCACATCCTCTCCAGCTGTCTCAGCATCCGAATTCTGAATCCATCCTCTGTTCCGACCATGCGTACCGACTTGCCCCAGTACCCACAGTTGGGAAGGAAACGAGTTTAACCTTAAGGTGATCTCCCGGTTGTTGTTTACAACTTAGAAGTCTAAGGTTCAGAGTGTTTGGAGTTGCCCCTCAACCTTGTGATGGCTGTACCATGTCTACCGATACCCTTTTCTCCTGTTTCTCTCTTCGCTTTCTTCAGTACGTACCTTTCAGCTGGTGTGTATCTTCGTACAGAGGAAGCCAACTGAAATCTACACAAGAGAAGACCCCGGTCAACAAACAATCCCACGGAATCCGGATGTTGTGGTGACGTTGAGTCACCAAATGCATTGAGGCAGCGTACAACACATGAGGGGTACCCATGTGGGAGGGGAACTGCTGTAGTTCTACGAATTCGACCGGCGAAGTCCGATGATGGGAATTATGAAGGGAGACTCAACTCCACCATCGATACCATGGCGGCAACAGCTGTAGTGAAGCAGCTTAAGGTTGGAATTCTGGGTTGGTGTTGGAAGTATGTATTGCTACCAAGTTGATACCTCCAACTCACCCGACAAGAAGACGAAAAGGTATCAGGCATCATTCAGTGACGCTATCCAGTAATTCAGCCTCATAATTACAGTACATCCAAGCTTTGTTGATCTTCCTAAATATTGTTTCTTCAAAATGATTGTCTGCCGTAGTAGTTGCTGGGGGAATATTTTTCGGACTTGCTGACAACATCATTCTGTATTTTGAGTTCCGCCAACCCGGGATGGAGCGGCGAGAAACTGTCAATTATCAAGGAACTTCCTTTTGATACTTCCCTGGACATTCAGATGACACGTCAGACCAAAGTCATGACATAACCTAGTCGCCAAAGGTCAAAGAGTTGGCACGGTCGTCCGTACTCTACACCAAAAAACCCCAAAATATACAACTCCGAGACATTAATTCCTGAATTTCCCGTTTCCCATTTTGGTGCTCAATTTAAATTAACTTGATAACCCAGTATCCCGGAAAAGGAAAAAATGTTGCGAGTAGTTACCATCATCATCATCAACAGTTGGGTTCAATTGAAATTGCTGTCATCCTCACCACCATCATCTAGGCCTCTTGTCTTTTCTAAACGCCAAGGGTCGCGCGCGGCTTGGGAGTCCGAAATAGAGGGGGGCTTGGACGGTTTATGTCAGCAGCAAGTCTTCTTTGGGAGGATGAAGGAAGAACCCCTCGTCTCCCCGTTTTGCTTTTCTTTACCTCAATGGCCACTTACAGGTCCAGTTACCAGCCCATGTCTGTTGCTCCTCAAGGACATGGACGTGGACATGGTGGACCAACTCTAAGTACGGAGTAACAGGTGATAAACATCTCTCCGCAAAAACCACTACAAACAGCGGCAGCACAGCTTCTCTTCCGGATCGTCATTGTTATCGGAATATAATTGTAGCATGCAGGAAAGCTCCAGCCGGCCTCATATCAAACCTCCATGTGTTCCATGGCATTATTCAAAAGTGGATTGGATCTCTCACCCAACTTCTCACCCAGCGCGCGCGCAAATACCTCGCTAAGCGAGGCAATACCCCTGAACGCCTCCCTCCTTTGCGGCGCGTTGCGTCTCAGCGTATGGGCTGAAACCCAATACAGCCATCACCCTGGTCTCACATCCTCACTTCTTAATTAATTGTCGCCCACTCCAGACTCACTTCAGAACACTGGCGTTTGAGGATGGAGATCATGGTTTCTGCCCGCTTTCCGCTGTTGCGTTGCTCATCCGTCTTCTTCCCTTCTCCACTCCCTCTACCTAGTCGTTTCTCTCCCTACCAGTCTGACCTGACCTGACCTAACCTGACCTAACCTAACCTTACTTTTGACTTCCGTTCTTTCTGACTTACTTTTCGCGCAAACATCGTCAACGTTATGGTTGGGGTGGAGAACTGATGGCCTGGGAGCCTCTGTGATCGTTCCTTACCGACTTACTTTCTTCTCACTTGACTGCTTGCTTGACTGCTTGGTATGCTTGCTTTTGATACGACTCGATTGATATACGTTCCTTCAACCAGCGACTGGTGTCGCTTTTCAGTATTGCATCATGTCGAGCCCAAACCTGCCGGCAGGATTTTCTATTACGACCATAGACGGCCAGCGATGTACAGCCGTGCCACGCTCTCTCACGACTCTGACGGGAAGTCTGGTGACAGCAGCAGCAGCGCAACCGCCGACGACCACTACAGAAGTCGTTGCTTCTACAACTCCAGTTGTCGTACCGACGACTCTGGCGACTTCAGTTGTGCAGAACACCATAGAAGATACAAATCCCCCAGCTGCCACATCTTCAACACCAGTAGTGTCTGTAGCTAGCACGCCAGGTTCCAGTGCAATACTACCTGCTATTGTTACGACTCCAGTTCAAAGCCCAGTTTCCAGTGCCACTATTGTCACTTCCGCTATTGCAGCCTCGAAATCGACGACTCCTACAACATCATCTAGTACCCCACTAGCAGTTGCTCAGAGCGAAGTCCATGCTTCAGCGACCGCAGTCACAGGAGAGAACAATGGAGTCGACTCTTCAATCCCATCAGGGACCACATCCTCACCTCCCATTTTAGCAACATCCTCAACACAGCCAGAAGAGTCATCAGCAGCTTCCGGCATCTCTTCTCAACCGAAACTCACGACTGGACCAGTTATTGGAGGTGTATTGGGGTCCATGGGGTTTATCGCCGTAGTGGCGCTGTTATTTTGGTTCTTCAGAAGGAAACGGAAGGCCAGAGAGTCGCTTCTCACACCATTGACGACCGGACGACGAAGTTCATTCTACGACGCGGACAATCAGTCCGTAGGCCCCAGCGGACAAGGTAACAAATGGAGGACCGAGATCGGGTACCGAACGGATCGAGTACGCAACGTGGGATCTGACATTAAGGCGGGAATCGTCGCTGTAGGAGCCTCATTGAAGTCAAAGGTAGTCCGAGAGAGAAGCGACACTCCAAGCGTCAATCTAAACAGAGGCAATTCCCAGTTCCTGGACGGACCGATCCCGCAACACAGCAGAAACAACTCCACGCTCTCAAACCCAACTCACGTCACCATCAAGGAGAAAGCAACAGACTGGTGGGAGCGCCTGAGAGAGAACATGACTTTCGGATGGGCGAAGAAGTCCGAACCAGCTGATCCCTTCGCCGCAGCACGCGGCATGACAGAAAAGCGAGCCATTGCAAATGGCTCACCTGATTTCTCGCAACTCCTAGGAATGGACGATCGAGATCTCCAAATTCAAGCTGAACGGAGAAGGGCATCTCTAGCAGGCAACACAGGATCTCTCCCTCAGCTAGGAAGTCTAGGATTGAACTTCAACACTACCGAAGATCCATTCGCGGATCCCAAGAAACCAACCACCACAACCAGCAACAACTCGACACCAGGATGGAAGCCCCCCAATGCAAACCCAAAAACAAACCCCTTCGCGGATCCCACGCCCAGATCCAACCCCTTCGCCGATCCAGTCTCCAGACCGGACCCAACAATCCCCAAATCCAACACCTACATCGCCGACATCCGACGATCTCGCGGTCAATCCATCGACGCAAATACAAGCGCCAACAACGCCACAGCAGCAACATCTCTATACCGCCCCCCCTCAACAGCAACCGCCATCCAATCACGGTACCCATCCTCCCTAGCACCCAGCCGAGATAGCTACCGGGACACAGTATTCTCCTCCTTCTCGGCCAACGTGCGAAAAGGCAAAGGTCGCTCCGATCCCTTCGACCTCGAGCGTCCCGAGCTCTGGAAACCGCGCGACTCAAACCTCTACCCCAACCCCTTGAACGGCATCAAGGAAGCTACTTCCGGGTCGTCGGCGTATGCCCAGAACCAGAGGATTATCAGCAATGCTACGTATACGTCGAAGTATAGCAGTGGAGTCTCCTCGTTAGGCGAGTGGGGTGACCCCGGACCTGATCTGGGACCGAGTCAGAATAGCAGTTTGCGTGGCAATGCGAGCTCGAATGGTGGGAGTGGGGATTATACGAGTGGGAAGCCTGGGTTGGAGGAGATGGTGAGGGATGGGGGAGAGGTTAGTAGGCAGAGTAGTAAGGCGAGTAGTAAGAACGGGGTTGGGAAGGCGATGTGAGTGTGTGAGACGACAGGTCCTTTCTTGGACTGGGTTGAGACGAGATTAGGAGGAGATGATTGATCATCGGGAATTCTGAGGTCCTTTCCTTTTCTTCGAAGCAAAACATTCTCGGAAAACGGATGGGAGGAATGGTTCATGGCCTAGGTCGAGCCAAGGGCAGATTGGCTGGTTATTGATGGTTGGAAGAGTGGATGGATGGATGGGCTGTCTAATGATGGATGGGATGGTGGCTCATAATGAGTCTTGATCAATCTTTCTGGGTCAAGGTTGCTGGCAAGCTCACTTCACTTCGCTTAGCTTGTGTTTTGCAGTTGTGTCGCGCTGTTGGAGAGCGAAGCGTATTGATCTATGGCGTTTTTGCATTTGCTGTTTGTGTTTCGTTTTCTGTTTTCGTTCTTGTACGTTCGTTTGTTGGGCAGGCAAAATACCAGGTGGATCTGATGGGATGAGGGAATGGGCAGGAAGGGAAGGTTTTGTGGAGGTGTTGGTGTGGGAGTGTTTACTGTTGTTGGGGCAAGGCGATACCAAGGGGCTGGATTTGAAGCGAGCGGCTTGGGGGATTGTGGATATGGGTAATCCGTTATGAGGTGATTTGATATAGTAGGTAGCTTGAGATAGGAAGAAAGTCATTTGTATATTCTTGCGTCTATACTACAGTCTGATCTTGTCTTTCGTTTACGCGTGACAGTATAACATTCTTGTTGTTTATCGCTTATGCTCTCGCCTCCCACCCATTTTACCCCCTTATCCTTTACTCCTCACTCCTCACTCCACGCTCCAAACACATCATCTCAAGTTTCTCAAGTCATTACCTCGTCAATCAATCAATCCTCATGAGCTCGTTTTTTGCCTGCCAAAAGTCACACTTAGTCTCCTGGCTCACAGTCTAACATAAAAGGGTCACAACAACGACACGCGAAGTAATGAGGTGCATAATATCATCAGTCTCAAATCAAGTTTTCAGCAATGCAATGCAGCAACGCAGTAATACAACGCGAGGTGGATCTAACTCTTGATGAGGAGACTGTGACCAGTCATTTCCTCGGGCTGGGTCAAGCCCATAGCCTCGAGAATCGTAGGTGCGACATCGCCCAGAACGCCGTCTGTCTTCTTCAGGCTCCAGCCCTTGGGGGCGTTGGCCATGATGAAGGGGACCTTGTTGGTTGTGTGCGAAGTCTTTGGCTTGCCGTCTGCGAACTTCATTTCTTCGGCGTTGCTGGATGCTTGTCAGTGATGGCTCAATAATTTGGCTTAGTCCCGAACTTACCCGTGATCTGAAGTGATGAACAGAATATAGCCTTCCTCCTTGCAGGTCTCATAGATGGCTCCGATAGCCTTGTCGGTTGTGGCGACACCAATGATAGCTGCCTCGTAGACACCAGTGTGGCCAACCATATCAGGTGGAGCAAAGTTGTTCATGATGAATTCGAACTTGCCCTCCTTTATCCGCTTGCTCATTTGCTTAGCGACACCGGCGGCACTCATCTCTGGGGCCTTGTCATAGGTGGCAACGCTCTTGTTGGATGGGACAAGATCTTGAGATTCATCTCTCTCCTCAAGAGGGAAGACCTTCTCGACACCACCGTTGAAGAAGAATGTGACGTGAGCGTACTTCTCAGTCTCCGCGACGTGGACTTGCTTAACACCTTGGGTGCCCAATGTCTCGGCCAGAACGTTTCCCATGTGCTGGGGCTTGAAAGCAATCGTGAAGGGGTAATCGAGCTTGTATTGGGTCATGGTGGTGAGGTTGATGTTCTTTGGGTATGGGAAGTCCTCCAATGGAGAACGATCGAAGTCTCCGAGCAATTGAGTGATCTCTCGGACACGGTCAGATCGGTAGTTGAAGAAGAATACTTCGTCGCCATCTGAGAAGTGTTAGTAATGAGACAGATTGGGTTACCAAAATTCCTACCCTTAACACGGGCCTCCTTGCCGCCGACAATGATAGGCTTCAGGAACTCGTCATTCTCTCCTTTATCGTATCGCTCCTTGATCGTCTTGACTGGATCTGTGCTCTCCTCTCCGTCACCGACGCACAAGGCGTTGAGACCAACCTCAATTCTCTCCCAACGCTTATCACGGTCCATAGCATAGTATCGGCCAACAACAGAGGCAATTTCACCAATTCCGATCTCCTTGATCTTATCCAAGAGTCCTTGCATAAATCCTGCGCCAGACTTTGGGTCTGTGTCTCGTCCATCTCCGAAGAAGTGGATATATACGTGAGGGATTCCGACTTCCTTAGCAAGCTTCAGGAGAGCATAGAGATGGTCTTGTTTGGAGTGCTGTTATCCAATTAGCCCTTGAATCGTCCAGAGGAGAAGCCAAACATACAACACCACCATCGGATATCAAACCAGCCAAGTGCAGACGTCCAGTACCGTCCTTAGCCGCATTGAAAGTCTTCATGATGACTTCGTTCTTGTTCAACTCGTTGTTCTTGATGGTCTGATCGATGCGGACCACATCCTGCCACACCACACGTCCAGCACCAATGTTCAAGTGTCCGACCTCCGAGTTTCCCATCAATCCCTCGGGGAGTCCAACAGCAAGCGAGGAAGCCTCGAGCTCGGTAAAGCCATCTGCGTTGTTGGAGAAAGCGTCCATGACTGGAGTCTCAGCGGCTGCAATGGCATCTCCATCCTTGGGCGACGATTCACTGGGAATTCCCCAGCCGTCAATAACAACTACGCCAGACCATAACAATTAGCCATGAAAGCTCCAGGTACATGAGGCAGTACAGGAGAGCCAGGATGTAGTCGGGCTTCTTCTTGATCTGCCGGTGTTCGGACGCAACGCCTTTGGGTCGTGGAGAGGAATTGGTTGAGGAAAAAGAAGAAGACGGAGAAGAAGTCATTTTTGCTGCTCTGCAGAATCGGAGTGAGGCCGTTGGTGGTAGACATAGGCATGGAAATGAAGTTGAGGATACGTGGAATCTTAGGGGAGGACATACTCAGCACCGCCTTATTCTCAACCTTGACCATTTTGGCGAGTTCGCTGTTTCGCAGGCTATATATAAAGTACTGCAATTAAAAATAGACCCGCTTAGGGAGGGAAGAAGGTTCTTACAAGAGATTTGAGTAGAAAGTGAGGGTAGGATGTTCGCTGGATATTAACAGAAAAAGAGGATTTTTGTGAAGGATTTCTTTCTTTCTTTGCAAGTCGAGTAGAATAGAGGGGTTGGATGTTGAGTGAGTTGAGACAGATGGTGGCTGTAGTGGGGTGGTGGTGTTTTGCTTTCTTCTGCCCCTCCAACAGATTCGAATCAATCGGAGCGATAAGGCTGCAGGCGTCACCGTCTAGTAGTCCCACGTACTTCATCCCATCCCATCCCTTACCTACCACCAATCACCATCGTCAATTAAACACGCAAATCACAGGAATCCGCAGAAAGTGCATTGCAACTACCGAAGCTATTTGTCACTTCTTCATTTCGAATTAGAACAGCTATCTATCTTGCAGCGCACTCATTCAACAATCGCCAAGATGTCAAGCACTCCTCAAACAACATCTCAACCAACCTCGCTCATGAACCTACCCGACGGTCTATCCCCCGACTCAATCGACACCCTACCCGTCCTCAGCCAAATCCTCGCGCGTCTCCAAACCCCCTCGAATACATCTACAGCTTCGACCGCCGGTTCACCGCCAGCTGCGTCTCCCTCGCAGCTCACTTCTGGCACAGGACCGCTCACTATCAAGGACATTCCTGCTGCGACGGATGGCATCAAGCATAAGCTGCAGAAGGCGAGAGTATTGGTGAAGGAGTTGCCGGATATGGAGAGGAGTATTGCGCAGCAAGACGAGGAGATGGCGGAGTTGGAGGAGAGGATACGAAAGCAGAGGGATATACTAGGGCAGTTGAGAGATGTGGGTTTGTCGATCAAGAGGGAGAGGGAGCAGAGGGAACGGAATGGGGGTGCGGATGCTATGGAGACTTGAGGTTTGGCTTGGGTGGGTGGATGAAAGTTCGATGCAGCTTTGGGGCAGCAATAGATGCCTTTCCAGGCAAACCTCCAGGAAACTCCTCTGATAACATGCAGACCCGTCTACAAAGGACATAATGGGCAGCAATATTGTAGGACTATGATTAGGGAAGAGATCAGTGCTCAGACACAAGCGATATGGTGGAGTAGCAGCTGCTCCGGGCGGCGAAGGGCCCAGCTAAGTAGTAAGGACGGAAGAGGCATATATGCACTGCATAGAAGATTGCTAATAGACCACCAAAATTGAAAAAAGCATCAAGAGCCAACTCCGTCGCTATAGTACATATTTTGGTGAAATAGTAAGGAGCGCAAGCCATGATTTCATCACCTCGTCACACGCAAAACCTCATTACCTTCCTGAAAGGCCAATCTTCTTCAAGATATCCTCGAGTCCAACTCCGGGGCCACCTGGGACGACGTTCGTCCACACTTCGTCGTTAAGCTTGTTCTCGTCTGGCAAGATGCTCCAGTTTGGACTGTGTTCTGCCTTGAGCCACTTGAAATCATCAACCTGATCCCACTGGTTCTGAACAGGTGCTTCTTGACTTGTCATCTGAAAGACTGTCAGTGTCTACTTTACCTGTTGGAAATATGACTTACGTAGCACTCCGGAATTGGAGAAAACCGCACGTTGCTGCAAGCTTCAATAATAGGCCGGCTGGCACAGTGAAGATAGATGTCCACATTCTTGCAGTCATGCATCCGGACCTGTCTCGAAGCCACAACAATGACACTATCCTGGACTCCAGTGATGTGTGCCGCGCCAGCCACATGACCCGCAATGATCAAAGAGTTCTTGATGTTCTGAAGTGCAAGTCCAGCAAATGGTGCGCCATTGGCTGTTGGGACAGACATATCAACGATACATCCACTCAGATTTGTGAGAGAGCCGGACGCCGTGGCACGGGACGCCGATGAAGGTAGGATGATGTGAAGACGGCTGTGACCCGAGATATTGACGTTGGTTGCTTGGGAGAAACTCGGCTTTCGGATTGGGCCTGCTGGTGCTTTGGTCATCTCTTCATTGTAGTTCTTTGGGAACGAAGGAAGGTCGCCAAGGGTGTCCTTGGAACTGGCTTCACTAGGTGGGGTTTTGAGATGTGCTGGTGTGGTAGCAATGGAAGACTCATTGGATGAGAGAAGACTTTGGCCAGGCCCTGGGGCTTTGAGACGCTTCTCCTGAGCAAGCTCAGCTGCATCATTGAGAGATATAGCAGAGTTGTTCTTCTGTTGCTTGAACTGGAACCTTGGCTTCGGTGAAAACTTCGCTCGGGCTTCTTGGAGCTTCTCTTCTAGAGCTTTGATAGCCTAGTAGCAGGATTAATATGGAAACGGACAAAAGTTGTTTGGTTCCAGCTCACCTGTGAGTAAACACGTTGGTCATAAGCAGGAACAAAGCCCGAAGCGTCGGACACCTCGTTCGAAAGTCTGGTAATTCCAGAGTTCACATGGTCGAGAGCATCTTGCTTCTCTCCTCCAACCAAGCTGTAGTTCTCAAGCTGTGCAATCTGCTCCTGGAGTTCCGTGCATTCCGCTTGGAAATGGCGATAGAAACGCTGGTTGATATCCGACTGGGAAACCGTGGAGGCCTGGACGGGTGCCACGGGAGCTTCCATCTTTTCGTCTACGACCATTACACGGACGGGTTCTTCTCTTGGTGGGGGGGGGGGGGGACAAGATGGGGATGATATGAGCTTGATATCTCCAAGTCTCCGAGGGCCTGAATACAAGAAGTTGTGAGAACTGTCAAAGACAGCTTGATGTCGTCAGTGGCTGCAGGTGCGTGGGGAGAACTGGACTAACGCAGAATAGCAGAAGTCAGTCGTTCAGGGCAGTTGGGAGGCAAGAAGAATGGAACCTTAACGAGACTTTCCCAATATCGGCAGAAAGGAGGAAGTCTTGCAGATCAGCAGCGGTAGTAGGTCAACCACTGAGAATTCAGCGTGTAGCTGAGATAAGTGTTGCTTGTTTCTGTGGAACGACGCAGAGGTTTTGGAGTCTGGGCTATCAGAGATTCGTTCGTTCGCTCGTGTTTACGTTTCCAGCTGACCGTTGATGTGTCTTTCAAACGCGGGGGGACTAGCGTGTGTTTTGCTGCGGAAGCGGGGCGGGGTAGGTAGTCGAAGGTAACAACAACTTACGATGACCTTAGTAAGAGCAGCACATAAGTACTCGACCATGACAGAAAACCCTTGAAGATGGCTCAAGCAATTTACTTGGTAAGAAGTGTTTCTGCGCTCCAGTTGACTTCTGTAAACATTACGTTTAACCCTGGATGGAGGTTAAAATTATGCGAATAACTTTTGCCCAATGGAAGTCTTCTGGTTGAATTTTGAGAAGAGCTTGGTCACTCAGATACTGTCTGGACTGACCCTGGAGCTAATGCTGGAGGATGAACCAAACAGAGAATATTCGTTCGCATTGAGTTATATGTGTAACGTTGGGTAACCCATTAGCCCCAGATTTATATCTTTCAGTCTGATAATAGCCTTTTCGTAAACCCCGGACATCATCGATGAGACATGATGAAAGTCGGCTATTGGGGATCGAGAGCATACATCCAAGGCTTGGGGTGCTTTCATGTGTGCTTGTTCTTTGGCCTTCGCTCCAATGTATTCTAAGATTCTCGCAATCTCCTGACCACTTTGGCTTCTGCACGTAAACTGTGTAGTTTCCTTCCACCGGAGCCTGCCTGGCTTACATATGCCAGACCTAGCAAGTGAGGTAGGATCCATACAGTGATAGATCCCTCCGCAGAGTGCTATAGTACCGTAGCAATTTGAAAATGTAGTCAGGCACAGGAATTACTTCTCTTCTCAACTCCAGCTTTGGAACTTCGCCCCCTTCCGAAACACCTTTGATTTGCACCCGAAGAAAGACACTAGTCTTTTGGTCTGTCTTTTCCACACATCCAGTCCGCAGGATCTTCGAAAGCAGATGCCATATTCTTATGTACAGTACAGTCCGGACCCATTCGTCAACCAAACACAAGGAAACGTCTATGACTTCGCTGGTACCTCAATTCCATACTTCTCCTTGATCTTCTCTCTCCTCCTCTCATCATATCCTGGCCCGTAGATTCCTTTAAAGGGGTGTTAGCTGTGCTTAGGATTCTCCAAAAGGGGCGCTGTACCTCGTCCCTCCCCAATCTCAGTGATGGTCTCGTCGATCGGTCTTCGGCGATTCTTCCTGAGAGCCTGCTTACGCTCAAACTCATCGATCTCTGGGTCCTTTCTGTATCCGGTCAAAGCTCCACCTGTATAATCGTACGCGCCCAGAACCACTGCTGTCAAGGCACCGAATCCCAGAACTGCTGGAGTTGAGCCAACTATCGAACTGGTCAGCACCTCATTATCCTTGTCCCTGGCAACATTTCCCAATATACGCACATCTCAGCCCCAGTACTGATCCAGCCAGAAATCCTCCCAGCGCTGTGTTCAAGCTATCGTCCTTCTCTCGCAGGTTGGCGGATGCAAATCTTGTAAACTCGTAGGTCCCTCCCATGGCAGCTGTGGCATCGTCAGATAAGGCAAATTCAAGCACAGGCAATCAATCGAGACGTACCAAACACAGCAATTGTGCCTCCTGTCTTTGTGAACACTCCCCATGGGCTGACGTTCCTCTTGGTCAGGGTATTCTGGATCGCGGAGACCAGTCCTCCAGCCGCGCCAGTAATCATCGTGCCGTTGATGGCCGCCTTGACGGCATCTTTGGGGTGGTATTGCTCATCTGCTGGTGCCATGTTGATTGCAGTTGCAGTACAGTGCAGCAGGTGGACAATTGGTCTAATTGGGCGTTCGTCGTTGACTTTGAGGTTGCTGGCGTTGAAGCTCGGGTCGCGGAACTAGCCTCGAGATCCGAGTTAAACTCCTTCGGGCAGTATTATTTTCAAGAAGCACTTCCGTTCGTGAAGAATTTCTTTCCTACACTACCTAAACACTACAGCGCTGCTTCGAGTCCGCACCCTTTACGTACTGGAATTATTGTTAAGTCCTGTGTATTTTTTGTTACTTCACAAGAAAGGCTTCAGTACGAACCAAGTAGGCTGCTTTGCCAAAGCAGCATTCCCAGCAAACTAGCGGCCGAGAAATCTTCAGACGTCAGTCGATGTCAACAATTGATTCTTCAGACACGAATTGAGGGCTGGAGATGACCCATTTAATTTTCGAACCCCTGGGTGCAAACAGACTCCATTCCGATACTTCATTCATATACCTCGCTGACAATGGCGAGTGGCTTCCACAGGACCAGAATGGATCGTACTATACAACACTTTAGTTTATGCTCCAGCATGCGCCGAAAGCGCAACCCAGAACATAATTCGTCGATTATTCGTTGTATCGTACGGGACTATGTTACGTCACCTTGTCTAGGTCACTTAGATGATGGAGATGTGTTGCTTAGCACTTGGTGGATGGTGCGCGATACGTCGCCGGTACTAGCCATCGCCTTCCAGTAGGACATGCGAGGGTCAGTACACAACATTGCCATTTTCCATTTATTATGTCTGCCACTTCGACATGCAGCTCCCATTGTATGGTTTTGATCTACTTTGGGTATCAAAATTTGTAGTCACATATTGCACTTGCTGTTAGCGCTGGTCTTAGATCAAGAAAGTAGAGAAAGAAAATTTGAATTTGAATTTAAATAATTGCTGAAATGATGCAGGAAAGCTAACAAGCCGCTACCCTCCGTACCGGAAGAAGTGTTTGCTAGTACGGAATGAAATCGATGTTCGTCTATCTTACATCACATCTACTTCTAGTACATTCTTGATATACAAGCAACAGCCATTCTATACAAGTCTTAGGTACTACGGGCTATCCACATTACATCTCGCTCGTCACTCTGATACACATTTTGCGTTCTATGCCAGCTTTACTTATAATTTTCTTCAGAAATCCCAAGGCCTACCACTGCTCAACACGATGGTAACTCCGGTTTTAAACCCCATTGCTTCTACGCCCACGTCGTAGCCTATATGCACAACCTCAAATCTTCCGAGATGTAGTCTTGAACCTCCTCTTGGTCAGTGCTGGGAAGCTGCTGTTGGTCTCGCAGGAGCGGCGCTCGTATTCATCGGGCTCACCATCATGCTGTCCGTCTACGTCTCCAGGCGGCGTTTGCTTCGCAAATTGATAGCATGTTCACAGTGGGAGCTTGTTCAAGTAGTCCGACGCGAAGCCAAATTCGTTCATCTAGAATACAATGCGGATTAGAGGTTCTGATATCTAGTCACCTGTGGTTGTAGGTTCGGTGCGGGCAACTCATTGGGATTAAGTACTTAGGTAGGTTTATTGAGGTGGTGATTCGGCCCTATCATCCATTTACCAGTTTAAATGTCTGGGGTAATTTTAGGACATTGTTTGTGTCTCGAGGCCTGTCCTTAGGGTCTCATGTCAAGACAACTGATAAATTTGATTTGGGAATAGAGCTTTCTTATTGGCTTAATAATTGTTAAATCATCTGGGTCCGCAAAAGCAGCAATGACACTATCGTCAGCACCAGACAACTAATCCGGGGGGCACACCATGTGAATGTAATGCCATGGAGCTTGAAGCCTTGTATTCCTCTTCTTAGCCCACTTTCCTCATACCGGTTATTGGCTCAACCTTGACAACTTTGACACTTTAAAAGTCGATTAAAAGTGCTGTATTATTCTTGCCACTTTGACAAAGGACGGTCTCACCTTAGTCCCCTATAAAAGTCACGTGAGCAAACTAACAAGCTGTACCAAAAGAGCCTAGCGTTCAAGGAGTCAAGCTAGCGGCCGACCCTCCCGTGGTTGCACCTCTTGCTCGAAGGCAACGCCTACGACATCGCAAGGCTGTTCCTCTATTTGAGCCAACCTAAAGTATCGAACGGAAGTGGTGACTTTGAGTTGAGCAAGATGGACAAACTGCCCCTGGGTCCAGGTATGAATCCTTTCCGCTTGAAACTGAAATACTACAGCTGACATCCACGGTTCTTGTAGGAAAGACTGCCCCCAGACTCATCCTCGATCTCCTGGACTACGACCCAAAGAAGAGCTACGGCAAGAATCTGTTGGCAGATCCGGCGCCCAAGTGGAGGAAGGGACTCTGGGATGCCCAGCACCCTCAAGCATGTCGACATACGCTCATGGCAAAGGAGCAGACGCGCGCCCCAGTCTCCAACGACGAGCAACCAGATGCAGATACCTCGTACGAAGTCGCAGCGTACTGCAATAAATGCCGCTATCATTACAAGATCAATGTGGATTACTCGCGGCGGAAGGACTTCCAGACGCCATGCAACCAGTCGGACAACGAAAACCCCCTGCATCACTTCCGCCTTCAGGAGTCTATTACTGGGAAAGAACACAGAGACAAGTTCGGCGTGAACAAACATGATCACCTGATAGAGGCACATCGATTCTTGTGTACTGGAACAAAATGTCCTGCAACTCTGGACATTAGAATATCGTCACCGCGGCTTGGTAAATCCCTGGTTGATATGATCACCGACAGACCAAGACTCGAGACGCGTGGGCGAAAGGAGATCGCCAGGGATCCTGCGAGATATGAGGGTGTTGAGCCAGCTGGACCCTTTTCGTCTTTATGGTACCTGCGATCATACCTCACAGATGCCAAAGCCGCCAGAGACTCCACCACCCTCAAGAAAATTGCAAAGCGAAACAAGAAGTTCGTAATAGCATTTGGAGATGAGTGTAATGACCTCTTTGAGACCCTTGGTTTCAGGATGATAGAAGAACCAGCAGAGCTTCCTGAAGTAAGCCCCAAAGAAAATATATTTGGAGCGAAACTGACACATGATCTTACAGGAGGGTATGAATGGGTTTTGGCAACTTCCCGTCGTGACGAAAGAGAACATCGAATACATTGAAGATGTCATCTTTGAGATAGACGTTTTGATTCAAAATCTACCCCTGTCAGAACAAAACCCTCAATACATGAAGGTGGTGATCAGACCAGTACCGGCCCTCAAGGATATTGAGAGAAGTCTTGGATACTTTGATTATCCCTTGAGATCCAGGACCATTAATCTGGAGTCGGAAGAGCATCCTTACTACAAGAGTCTAGGGGCTGTGGAGACATTCACTGATGATTATCTGAGCTGGGCATATGATCGACAATGCTCATGCGATCCAACGAACAAGCCATACTACTTCGACTGCTTGGAAGATCTCGCGACGGGTCGTAAAAGTCCAGACCTTCAAATGAAGGTGACAATGGCTGTTTCTTTAGGCGAGTACGGATTGAAGCAACTGGAAGATTCCTTCAAATTTTTCGGTTTAGACCCAGCAACAAAAGAGGGTGATGATCACATCATGGGTGTCTACAAGTCACGCATAGCCTCAGCGCCACGGCAGAAAGAAGACGCCAAGGCCCGCCTGCTCATCATTGCCAAACACCGAAACAGCGAGGCAATCGAGGCACTTGCTAAAGATAACACTATGTCTTTTGAAGAAGCTCTTGAGTTCTTGGAGGTTACGGCGGACACTGCTTCTGATAGCATTGAAGCAGCTGCGATTTCATTGGTAAGTAGAATGACTATTATGTGTGCAGAAGTCGAGCTAATCATTTGCAGTCCCTAGACGGTGACAAAGTCAGAGTTGCACGGGCTCTACGGGTCATTGCCAACCGGCGTCCAGAAGATTTTACCATCCAGAGCGCAGCGGCACAAATGGAGACAGGCAATGGAGAGTTTGCTTTGGGTATCAGTGAAGCTTACAATAGACTGCAGATTGGCGGCCCTGGGCCCAGTCTCCCTGATGAGACAGTTCTTACTTACTACCAGAGTCTTTCGAGTGGAGCACCATCTGGATCTAAAGACAGCTTTGCAGAAGCCCTGCGCACAATTGCCTTGCACAGACAGAGCATCTTCTTGCTAAGAAAACTCAATGACCCCAATGCTGTGGTGCACGCCAGCACAGCTGAGCCAGTCGGCCTCGATAATATCGGCAATACCTGCTATCTCAACAGCTTACTTCAGTACTACTACACCATTAAGCCAGTGCGGGATATGGTGATAGACTTCAAGAGCCATCGAATGACACTAAGCGAGGAAAATCTGAAGACCAAACGTGTTGGTGGACGCATTGTCGATAAACCCGAGATCGTCAAGGCACAGAAATGTAGGTAAATCAATTTTCTGAGTGATTGAATCATGCTGATTGACCCCTAGTCGGTGATGAACTCCATAATCTCTTTGAGAATCTCAAAACAGCGTCGTCGCGCTCGGTCAGACCTACCAAAGAACTGGCAGAATTAACACTCTTCAGCTCGGAGAAGGAGGGGGAGTTTCTCGAGCGACGCAAATCAATCAGCAGTCCATCAGGTCCACCAAACATTGCCGCGATCATGGGTGCTCCTGTATTTGGTCCTCAACTTCCCCCAACACCTTTAACTCCTCCATCTTCTTCAAAAGCACCCGAGGATGATATTGAGATGATCGATAATCCTGTCGACAATGTGGAGGCTCGTGATGATAGCAGTGAGGCGACGCTTGTGGATATGGACCAGGTTCCAACCAGTGGTGACAAAAAGTCCTTAACTGTCTCAACAGTCGATGCAACCATAGACACAGACACTGTGATGGTTAACGGTGAGGATGTCACCGATGAAACATCAAAGCCTCTAACCCCGCCCGAGAAGCCGCCCCCAATCCCACCACGCAACAAATCTGGGCTGGTCATTTCCACGACTGAATCCAAAGATCTTGCTGCCGATGATGAGCTTTGGAGGTTTGGGACGCAGCAAGACGTGACTGAAGTTATCGGAAACGTTACCTTTCGGCTGCAATGTGCTATCAAGCCAACTAGCTTCGAGGAAGGATCTGGAGAGCAGATCGACATAATCAGAGACACGTTCTTCGGCGCAAACACTACATACACTGAGAAAGAACACTCCACGGAGACAAAGGTAGAAGCATGGCCTACCATTATTGCTTTCCCCGGAAAGGAAGGCGATGTCAGAGATCTCTACGAAGCGATCGATGTTATTTACGACGAGCAGTATGTCGAGGTGGAGAATAAGAAATGCCCACAGCACTTCTCGATTAGCAAGCTGCCTCGGATCCTCCAAATCCAGATTCAGCGTACAGACTTCGATCCTGTGCGACAGACTTCATACAAGAACCGCACGCCAGTCGCTTTTCCTGAAACCATATACATGGACAGATATGTGGCTAGCGATGATCCAGAATCCGTGGTCATGCGGCGCCGTCGTGAGACATGGAAATGGAAGGCCCAGCTACGATCATTGGAAGCCAGACAGGCAGCTTTGAAAAACAGTCAGGAAGACATCAACGTCCCAGATGCTCTTCTTGCGGTCAAAGACTTTGTCGCAGCACTCCAAGAAGAAGAAATTGAGGGTATCGAGGTCCCTCCTGAACTTCCCGAAGCTCTGGAGGACCGGATTTCCCAAGTAGCTTCCGAGCTTGAGCAAATTAGCAAGCAGATCGATAGTCTGAAGAAGAGTCTCAAGGAGCAGTTCACTGACATGCGCGAATACGAATATAAGCTACACTCTGTCTTCATCCATCGTGGCGAGGCTGGTGGTGGTCACTATTGGGTCTACATCTACGACTTCGAGCATGATATTTGGCGCGAATACAACGACGAGCACGTCTCAGAAGTCAAGGATCGTCGGAGAATCTTCGATCAGACGGGCTCAGCCGATGGCACACCTTATTATCTTGTGTATGTCCAAACACACAAGTTGAAGGAGCTGGTGGATGTTGTGTGCAGAGAAGTCCAGGAGATTCCCGTCGAGGTAGAGACCTGGAATGGACAAATGGACGGTGTCGTGAACGAGGTTGATGAGGATAACGAGAACTATCGACACGTTGAGCATGTCAAGCCTCGACCGCTACGACCCAAGCCTCCCGTTAGCAGCGAATGGGGAAACGCGAACACCAACGGCAATGGGATTGCAGTCGACCCCAACGGAAATGCTTGGTAGAGCTTCAATGCATCTCCCAGAAGGCGATTTATATTGTACAAGTAGGGGGGAGACAAAAGGGGAAGCGGGAACAGCGGAGTAAGAAAGGGTGGTGATTTTACGACATGAACGACGGCAAGAACGAGCAACTCAGCGATGATATCCCATCCCATTCTGGCATGTACTCTTTTTTTTTTTTTTTTGATTCTGGAGGAATGGAGAGCATGCAGGCAGGAAAGCAAACAAGTACACCGATTGGTATACTTTTGCTTCTGTGGTTTTTCTGGCATAAGCGGCTTGTTTACTGGGGCATCGCAGGCTGGTTGGGGCGATGGACACATAGAGTGCTTGCTCGGTACCTACCAACGTAGGTTATTCTCCATCCAAATCGGAAGCATATTGAACGTGCATCACTTGCTCGTGTTGCTTTTGTACTTGTGACTTGTTTGATGATTGGATCTGAGTTTATGGCGTGAGATAAAGGCTGGCGTTGCTCGGGAGGCTCCAAGCGCTTGATGTGTTTTCGGCACTGGTAGCACTCGGAGCACTCACAGCACTCATGGCGCTAAAAGTGCTATGGTGGCAAAGCAAAGGTAAATCCTTTCTCCCACGGCTCGAATGTGAATTAGTGTACTTCAACAGTCTTCGACTGTCACATAAATAACTTTTGGACATGAGAAGAGATCAAACTGTTGTAAGCCGCCAAAAAAAAAAGGGGGGGTGGAGCGTAGCTTGGTCTTGCCAGGAAAACTGATGGCCAGAAGAAGAGTGATACGAACTAGACAATAAGTTTGCTTATATACGAATCAAATTCTCATGGTATCAATCATCCAACCTATCTAACCTCTAATCAAAATGCCTTCATAACCTTTCCACCTCCCTTCTGCCACAGCCAAATAGCCTCCACAGCATATACCTTACTACCCTGATGCCCACCTTCGGCACTAGAAGCTTCTTCCAGCGTTTCCATAACCTTCCCTCCCTCCACACACTGCCACAACCCCTTCGTAATCTCACTGTCTGGCCCTCCCCATTCCCCTCGCCCCAATCTGTACAGCAGCCTCCCCAGCGTCTGGAACGCCATACACCTCTGCGCCGGAAACGCAGACCTCGCAAGTCTCGCTAGCTCAGGCACCGTATACCCCGCTGCCTCGGGTGCTTCTCCGTGGTGATGCAGACCCTTCGTTACCGGTACCGCTCTAGCAATCCTGGGTGGTAGTAAGCCACCCCTGAAATCGAAACGGAGAGCTGAAGCTGAGAGGCCTTGACTTGAAGGGTAGTACGGCGACTCTTGGTCTGCGATAGAACCGTGTGTGGGTATTGGTGCCATCCAGGCGAGCTTCGAAGGGTCGGCTGGTAGGTTGGGGAAGTATTTCTTGTGCAGATTTTCGAGGAAGGAGGGGTCTGAGGGGTCGAGGTCTGGGACGGATGGGGCGGTTGGGAAGTGCATTGAGGGGTGGACGTCTTCGGGGAGGGGATCGCTTTGGGATGAGGATGCTGGCTGGAGACCTATGGGTTCTGCGGGCTCGCTGTCGTCGTCTTCGAATCGGACGGATTTGGCGGGGTCGATTCGTTTCCCTGCTGGTTTGGGGGCTGGTACGCTTTCTGAGTCTCTCTGTGTAGTTGCTTCGTGTGGGGGTTCTGATCCTCCGATCTGTTTCTCCTTTTCCTTTATTGGGGCTGTAGGGGGATCGATCCCAGTATCGCCTCTGCCTTCGTCCAAATTCGATCTTCTGAGAAGCATCTCAAGTAGGGCTGGATTCAGCCCTGCCATAAGTTCGTTCCGTTCCTCCTCAATTTCTTCTGCTGACATGGCAGCCAGTCTCCGCCGATTCTCCTCATCTATCTGCCGACGTTCGCTGTCCATATTGGATGTGTTCTGTGTCAGTGAAGAGGGATTAGTTGGCGGCTGTCGCAAAGCAAAGGCATTAGGAGTATCTGCAGCCACAGGCTTCGCAGACCCAGCTCTCTGCTGTTTGAAAGCTGAGATCTTCGTGCGCTTCTTGTGCTCGGGAAAGCCAGTAGGTGTGGTCTTCATCTTGGGCGCTGAAGGAGGCGCGGCGATTTCGCGTTCCTTGATATCCCCCACGAAGGGAGACGATATTGAGGGGAATGCATTTGAAGGGATACTCGAGCCGACATTCGGCTGCTCGTCATCATCGGAGAGATTGATCTCGAATCGTTGCCCGCGTAGATCCATATTTTCATTGAGAGTTGTTATGGCTGCGGCTGTTCTGTCGACCTGCTCTGCTCTGCCGCTTCATCATCAATCGCAAAATTAAGGTTTGCCGAAGGAAAGGCACCAGCGCTAGTGGGGGATCCCTGCATACAGTAAGTAGCCTTGCATGTCAGCCTTGCGCGAGGTTCTTAGCCGAGGGGACAGAACAACATCCAAATCAACAGACTTCCCTGCTAACCATGCATCATTGAGGATATGGCGTTTGTGTAACTGTTCCCGATATCATCTCATACTTTCTAAATGTCAGATAAATTTCCGAAAAGGTGGTTGCAATCGTACCGGTCGCAATAATTATTCATAGTACAACTTCAGAAGCCTAGACGCCTGTAACGACGTCAAGGCTGAGATTCGTTGTTTGAAGTTAGGATGAGCCGGCTGATCTCCCTTGTCATTGGTTACCCTGCATCGGCCATGTCACATCATGTTTATTGCCTTTTAGCAAGTCCCGCCAGACGGAGCCAGGTCCACATCCGGCAATGCTTGCTCTCATACTGCACTGTACTGGCTGCCCTCTTAGGTAAGCCAGTCAGTGGGTGATAAGTGGTCTGTAATCAATTAGTTGCCGGCTAGATAGATACCAGATACCTCACATATTCCGGAGTCAGGGAGGACACATCGAATAGTCGTGAGCTTCGTATGCCAGTCTGTCTATCATCAACCAGCCCTTTGTCAGCTAAAGCCACATCCACTCCTAGCTGTACCTCTGTACTACTGGACCAAACCTGTACTGCTGGACCAACCATGGAATGAATGCACTTGTTGCTTGTCCTATGCATGTCAAATACCCACGAGTCACTCGCTCCACCTCTCAGAGTCAGTCAGAGTCTCAGATATGCCGCTCCCCATCCCATCCTTCCATGCCATACAGTACATGCCATGCTGGATCAAACGTTGCGCCGTATTCGTTCGCTCCCAGACTCGTACATACCAGACCAGTCCAGTCCAGTCCAGTCCAGTCTAGTCCAGCCACCAATCCAGCCATCCGGTCGGTCATCGTCTCCTTTATCCACCTACCTACTAGGCACACTGCATTCACCCTCCCAAGCTCCAGTTCCAGTTCCAGCTCCAGCTCCAGCTCCTGATCTTGCCCACGCCATACTCTCTTTGCCTCCCATCCATCCATGCCTGCCCGCCCTTGAGTTGCTACCCTGCCTACCTACTACCTGTGACATGCCATGCCTGAGGGAGGGAGGACCTTTGACTTCAACTTCCCTTGACGCTCGTACTGTACTGCTGCTGCTCTGCCCTGCCTGCCCTGCCCTCTACCCTGCCATGCCATGCCGTGCCCTGCACTTTCCTTACTGCATGCACCACACCCGTTCGTTGTTCTTTTGCCCTTCCTTCCCGACTTGGTAGAAATGTGAAATTAGAGTAGTCGCTTCGCAAGTTCCTAGTCTCGAAATCCGCCAGCCAGTTCTCCAAATCTTTATGAGGCCCAAACTGGCACGTCCGCGTCCATCCCCCATCCCATCCATATCTCCCGCTCCCCCGACACCCTTTCTCTCTTTTACACTCCACAACTGCACATTTCCGCAATACTGCAATTCGATGTCTTCATCAATATTGTAACCTATAGCATCGACCACGACCTCTGAATACCTCCATTCGATTCCGGCAATTCTACACTCCCTTTCTACCGCTCCAGAAGCCCCGCCGCCACCCCGTCGCATGCAGTAGCGTCATATTTCGATTTTCGCGTCGTCGTGTCGTCTTTTGAAGCTATTCAGAAGTCACCACAAACCGCCGTTTGTCGTCACGTTGCGGCCACCCCCAGACACCCCCCCCCCCTCCAAAAATCAACAACTGCATCCACCACCTGCATCTCGAATCCTCGACCGCTATTAGGTCGCCTCATGGTCTCCAATACCTGCGTCTAATTATTCTCATTCTTGGTTCTTCCCAGACCTAATCGACCCGCCCATCATGACCGCTGAGCGCCGTCGGACCCAGGATGGGGCTCGAAGTGTTTCACCCAGCGATCTGTCGTCACCACCACGATCCAGTCCGGAGGCAGCATCTCCGTCCGCGCAATTCCAGAACGAATACAACAACTCGGCCAGCAATAACAATTCCAGCATCATCGTCAATGCCCCTGGTGTTGTACTGAACCCGGCTGACCAGAAGCCGCCCCGCAAGAAGCCAGGTCGGAAGCCGGGATCCACCAACAAGCCGAAAACCAATGCAGACAGCTCGGCCACCAATACCGATGCTCCCAAACAAGCCCGACAGAAGCGCAAGCCCAAGGATCCCAATGCACCACCTGTTCCGAGAAGAAAGAGACTGGCGACATCTGATGGCGGGAATCACCTTGACATTAGATTCGCTAACGACGTCAGACCCCAAGCCCAACAACCACCGCATCCCGAGGCCCCGCCAAATTTCCAAGTGCCGGTCCTAGCTTCCCAATCCGGAAAACATGAGGATATACAGCAGCGACCCATCCAGTCATTCTTCAATGCCCCACCTCCACAACATTCTCCTCACCAACAACCTCCTCCCCCACAACACATGCAGCAGCAACAACAACAGCAGCAGCAACAGCAGCAGCAGTCTGTGCGAACGAGCGGTCAGAATTACGATCCTATTCGATCAAATTACGATCCCGTTCGGGAGACAGTCGTCAGTCATAGTCCTTACGGAAATCCTCAAACTTCTCCCAGTCATGCCCACTCGATGAACCGTGCAAGCGCGTCGCCCTCTATTTCCAGCCTCGTTGACCCACCAAACCACGCTCTCACTTCCCCTTCGATCGCCACTCAGTCCTTCTACCAACAGCAGCAATCCCGGCTACACCAAACCGACGGCCCTTCTTCTGTACCTCCATCCCCAACGGTGAACAGGATGGGCCCCGCTGCTCATGCTGAGCTTTCGCAAGGTCCTCCACCTGCACCTGTCCTACTTGGCTCAAGAAAGCCAGAGAGCATGCCTCCCATGCAACATGGTCCTGCCACTATTTCCAAGAAAATCGGACCAGCAAGCACTGCAACCTCGTCAACAGCTGCTTCTCCAAAACCCCACAAGACTAAGGAACCAAAGGATCCCAAGGAGCTCTATCCAGCACCTCCTCCACTTCCCGGATCTGGCCTTATGGGTATTGGTGGTGGTGGCCCAGCAGATGGAACAGAATTCCGCGCTCCAACGGTCATTCTTTCAATCCCAATGAACGGAGAGGTCAACAAATACATCAATTTTACCCGCCTGGCTGAAGAGCAGTATGGATGGGATGCGTTGCACCCAAGATTGGCTGCTCAGCGTGATAGGTTGGCACGTGTAGCTGCTGCCGGTGCTGCTCTGGAGCGCAATGGCTCAAATAAGGACAGCGGCGATGAGATGTCACTTGATTCAGAAGCCGAGGGCGAGGGAAGCAATATCGAGATGGGTGGCATGAGTGATGGACGAACTGGCACCGATGGAGGCAAGAAGGTTCCCAAGAAGAGGAAGATGAAGGAAGACGAGTATGACAAGGATGATGGATTCGTTGACGACACCGAGCTTCTTTGGGAGGAACAGGCTGCAGCTACGAATGACGGTTTCTTCGTGTACTCTGGACCTCTAGTCCCAGAGGGAGAGAAGCCCGCATTGGAGATGAGGTATGTTCACATAATGTTCTTCATTTGACCTCAACTAACAAATTCACAGAGCCGACGGTGCACCAAAGCGTGGTCGTGGACGTGGCAGCCGTGGTGGTCGAGTATCAGGCGGTCGGGGCGCTGCTCTTCTTCTTAACGGTACAATTCCAGTTCGTCCAAATGGCCTGCCAGCACACGGACCTGGTTCCCGAGGTGGTTCAACTACCCGCAAGCCTCGAATCACCAAGGCGGACCGGGCACGTATGGAGCAGGAGAAGCTTGAGAGAGAGAAGATGGGATCCATGGCTTCTATGCCTGGAGGTTATGGAAGCATGCCTCATTTGGCCAGTGCTCCAAGCGGCCTTGGATCTACGCCTATGGTATTCAGCAACCAATGAGGTTGTTCTTGAGCATAATATTTGATACGCAAGAGAATACTCGATTTCAGAGGTGTAACAATGGCTGGCGTTTCGTGGTTGTGGTCATGCATCAGAGAAACTCTGGTGAAATATTGGCTTGTGTTGTATTATAATAATTTGCTTCATCCTGCATTGCGAGGAGGGAAAAGTAGCATACAAGACAGAATGGAGACCATTTGCATGACTTGTACCCTACCTTTATATGAAATTGGTTGAAATTAAGATGAAGCTCCCTAGCATTCGATTAGATCAACGTGAGATAATAGAAAGTACGGAATTGTATTTGCATTTCTGGTCCAATGTAAATTCCGTATATTCTAGGTATTTGGTTGTGTTTTGTTAGCTATGGGGTTGATCAACCTAGCAGCCCACCCCAGCTACCCCAGATCCAACTTTAAAAGCGGCATCGGCCCTTCATCACTTTACAAGCTTCCCAGAAAAATCAACAGAGCGAAAAGTACAACCCTCACCATCCACACCTCTCAATTCCCACGATGGCGACTGCGCAGCCCGAAAAGAAGAAGGAGAGACCCAGCGCGTTGCGTTCAATTATTGCTGGGTCTACAGCTGGAGCTGTGGAAATTGGTAAGATTCCCCCACCATGAATCATCGGTATGCTCTATTAACTTATTGTCTAGCTATTACCTATCCTGCCGAATGTATGTCTCTACCGCGAGCTCACTTGTACTCAAAATAAGGACTCCATTGTTGTTTCTGGCGTCTCAGAACCTGGGAATACGGAATGGATAGAAGAGAGGAGCTTGGCTGACCGGTTCTGCTAGTTGCGAAGACCAGAACACAATTGAACCGCAGATTAGCAGATGGACAGAAGCTGCCATGGCCACCGTTTGGTAAAGCATGGTATGCAGGATGTACGACGCTGATTATTGGCAATTCGCTCAAAGCTGGAATCCGTATGCCCCTCTAATCCCCGGGCTCATGGTCCAATTCACAAAGCTACATTTCTAATAGGCTGCAGGATTCGTGGCATTCGATCAGTATAAGTCTATGCTACAGGATGCAAATGGTAAAATCTCGGGTCCAAGGACTGTTATTGCTGGATTTGGTGCGGGTGTTACGGAGTCTTTACTTGCTGTGACGCCGTTTGAAAGTATTAAGACTACATTGTTCGTAGCCTCTCCCAGATTCATGTTCAAGTCTAAGAAGATCCAGGATCGATGACCGCAAGAGTGCCAATCCTCGAATGAGAGGTTTCCTACATGCCGTCCCTATCATTGCCCGCGAGCGTGGCATTCGAGGTTTCTTCCAGGGCTTCGTACCTACCACTGCCCGCCAAGCAGCCAACAGCGCAACGCGATTCGGATCCTATACTTTCCTGCGCCAGCTCGCACAATCATACACCGCGCCCGGCGAGAAGCTGGGCACGATGGCTACATTTGGAATCGGTGGGATTGCAGGGCTGATTACGGTTTACGTCACTCAACCGCTGGACACGGTCAAGACGAGGATGCAGAGTATCGAGGCCAGGAGTCTGTATAAGAACAGTTTTGCCTGCGCGGCGCTAATTGCGAAGAATGAGGGGCTCCTGACGTTCTGGAGTGGTGCGTTGCCGAGACTTGTGAGACTGATGTTGAGTGGTGGCATTGTCTTTACTATGTATGAGAAGAGTATCGATTTGATGGATCGGTTGGATCCGGATAAGAAGTATGTCTGAGGGCTGGACGAGGGAGGGGAATATGGGATGTATAGACTTCTGCATGAAGCATGGCGTTGGGAGTCTAGAGATCTTGGTTTGAATAGAGTCATGATATTGAATTGTACAAGTCTTCCAAGAATGGCAGTTGAAAGGAAAGAGATCCTCGTGCCAGTGTACAGAACACGCATGCCATAACGCCGGTATGTGTACAGTACGAGTACAGATATATCCCTTGCTTGTTCTTCCCATCCCTATTGTCCTATCATTGAAATCGTAAAAAGCCCTTCCATCTCTTGATCGTCCTCTCTACCCAACTACTCCTCGGCGCCTCATCTAATTCCCTGATCAGATTCGTATAATGATTCGGATTACTCTTCGGTGACATCAAAGAGCCCTTAAGCGGATACTGTTCAAGATGATTCTCATCAGCACGGCTCACTCTCTTACTCCCTCCCCCAAATCTCGCAAAAGGGCCGCCTCAATGCAAAACAGACCTTCTTCGTATAGCGGTTCTCTAACAGCGAGTAGAGCACATTCGCCTGCTCCAGCTGTAACTTCTCATCTACAGGGCTGTTTGCAACAGCTTGCTCGGCGCTAGGTGCAGTCTGCGAGGATGCAGGTGAGAGCCTCTGCTCGAGTCGCTTTCGCATTATCTGGGGAAATTGGCAGTCGGGACGTAGGTTGTCGACTGGCCAGCGCGAGAGCGCGCGGATGTAGTGTTTGTAGGCGACCTGTTTGGGGCAGAGTGAGTTGGTCGGTGTTTACTTCAGTTTGTTTACTTATTTTCTTAGAGATAGAAGGAAAGAAAGAATTGGAAGTTAGATTGGCTTACTGATTTAGACATCTTCAATTGATGGGCGTGGAGTGGTGGAAGTCGGGGATCTGAATATGGGCATAGCAGTTCATCCCCTCTTGAAATATTTCTGAAGCGATGACCCAAGTCTTGACGTGCATGTTGCTTGCTCGTGCATGAAGAGTGACCCATCGGTAACCGGGGTGCGGTGTGAATCCATCAATTTGGCGCTAAATCCGACACAGCCTCAGACGCTTCACTTCACTTCCACCAGACTCCGCAGCCGAACACTCCGCCAGGCGCCGTCCACGACATCGTCTCGGTCTCCTGAGTGCCTGATTACATTATCTACCACCACTTACCAACATCACCATCTCTCCACCACGCTCCTTGCCTTCAACCTTCCATTCACTTATAGCCAGGCCGCGGTCCGGGTCGACGGCGACGGTCTTCTTTCTCTTTGTTCCTTCCAACCTAATATCTTCGTCCCCTTCTTCTGTTCAAAATGGCCTCGCAGCGCTATGAAAGAGTACGTCTCACCACAGCCAAGCTTCGCCACGCAACGACGATGTTTAGCAACCTAATTGGATACTTCTCTAACAATTATCACCAGGTGTCTGCGAACGATGCAGAGACTCCAATAAGTCCTACGGTACCCTCCTCGCCACCTCCGTCCTTCAGATCAAGAGCCTCCTCCCCAACTTCGCGACACACCGCAGTCGATCAGAATCTCGCCGACACCTTCGATGCGGATGGATCCGATAGCGATGAGGAGAACGATGGCGATGATAGACAGAGGTTAATGCGGGGAACGCCGACTTCATCCACCGATCAGACAGACAATGGATCTACCACGACCCCCACGAGCGAGGACCCAAGACCGATCGTCGAGAGAAGGCAGACACATATTCCGGTCTTCACGGCTCCCCCTCCTCAACCAAATGGGCGAGTGTACGGTGGTGGGTCGGGGTCAGATGGAGTGTTTGCGAACCTCAGCGCAAAGCCAGAGCGGGGTGAGAAGTTAGAGGAACATCCACCTGTAGGTTACAATTTCCTAGTATGACACAAACACATACTGACTGTAAAACAGACATACGAACAAGCAGCAGCAGATGCCGCGCCTCCGTACTGGGAAACCACAATTCTTGCACCTGGGATGGGCGGACCAGATGAAGTCTACGTCGATGGTCTGCCCGTTGGATCCGTTTTCTCCTTTATCTGGAACGGCATGATCTCGATGTCCTTCCAGCTCGTCGGTTTCCTCCTCACATACCTACTTCACACCACACACGCAGCCAAGAATGGCTCTCGTGCCGGACTTGGTATCACCCTTGTCCAATACGGTTTCTACATGAAAGGTTCAGGCGGCATGACACCACCTGCAAATGGCCAAGACCCCCAATACCAACAACCCCCGGACCCCAACTCTCACGATTTCGACCCCAACGCAGTCAACGGAAACGCAGCACAGGGGATGGATTCCGGGTCTGGAGGATGGGGCGACATTGCAACGAACGACTGGTTGGCTTACATCCTGATGATTGTCGGGTGGTTTATTTTGATTCGGGCAGTCAGTGATTTCTTGAGGGCGAGGAGACACGAGCAGTTGGTTCTGCAGAGCCCAGAGCGAGGCTTGAACGTGCCTATAATTGCGACTGGGGAGGAGCCCACTACCGTGGTCTGAGCTGTTGATATTGATTGCTGGGGCGTTCATAAGGGATCTGGCAAGTTTGGGTGTGAGTGTTTGTGTTTGAATGACAAACAAGCAGCAGGGCGTTCTTATTTGGGCGCAAGGAAATGGTAGATATGAGTACAGAGTACATCAATCGCATCTTATGAGATTTTACCTGGTTTCTTTTGTCTGATTTTTTGTCCATTTTGCGGCTATTCAACTTGGTTCAGGACTTTCCAACATTCAACTTGCGCACCAAAATAGTCTAATTTATCCTCGGAAGTTAAAAACGCCTCTTGGATATAAGATTCCAGCAGGGCATTGATTATCATTTACAAGTAGTTATGCGAGCCAGCGCCAGACTCTTGCTCATACCAGTGGCTTCAATTATACCGAGACCATAACCTAGAGTTGGCGAGATGTCAGCACCGGTTCAATTTCAGAACAGTTTCACTAGCTTCTCTTTTCTTTGTCTCCCTTGTCAGATCAGAATTTCTGTAGCACCGTGTTTTGTGCTGTCCAGGCGTTCGTTCAAATTCATCTGCACTAGCTGTCAAGCGACATTCTCCTTAAATACAACTATCATTTACTACTTCTCTCAATATACAAGAAATCCACTTCTCCACCACTGCTCGCGCTCTCTCCCTTTCCACCCCACCCCATCTACTACCACCACTTATCCCTCCCACACCCCCTCATCTAAGCCAACACACTAGCAAGCGCCGTAATCTGATCCAGCGTCGCCTGACTCTCCTTAATAGCATTCTTCGTAACCTTCCCCAGAAGATGCTCAACCGTCTGTCCGGGATCCGTAATCGCGATTCCCTGCGCAGTCTTAATCCTCGCAACTTGGAACGCCAAAAAGAACTTCGGGGCTTTAATCGCCAGATTGCCTCCCACGGAGCGGATACCCGCCTCAGTGGCCAAATACACGTTCAGCTGGTCCTGGAAGAGCGCGAGGTCTGTTGAGGCGAGGGGTGTTTCGGTCGCGAATTCTGAGAGCGCGAATGTTAGGGCTGAGGAGGATGAGGAGGCGAAGTTTATGGATGAGAAGGTTGTGCTGCCGGATGTTACGTCTGGCACGCCTGAGAGGGTGGTGGATGAGCTGGAGCAGGTTATGGTGTTGGCGAGGGAGGTGACTACGTCTGCTACTTCGGCTGGGAGGGTGGTTGAGCCGATTATGAAGCAGGCGTCTGCTTGGCGGGGGTGGAAGAGAGGGACTAGAGTGGGTTTGTGTTAGTTGAGTTCTAGATTTTGAGATGCGAAGTGGAGTGTGAGAGGGAGGAAAAATGTACCTGAGAAAGCGGTGCCGGCGAGGGCGAGAGCGCTGATGAGAGTTGTGGAGTGCATGGTTGCGGTTGGGAGAGATTCTTGTTTTGACTTTGAATGAGCGAAGGTGAGTAGAAGTAGCAAAACCAGTTGCAGAGTCAAGAAGTAAATAAGTTAATAGAAAATAAACACACAACACAGTTGCCTAAGTAAACAATAGAAGAAGCGAGAAGGGAACGAATGAATGGATGAGAGAGAGCAAGAAAGGGAGAAGGAAAAGATCAGACGAAGGGCGGACAGATACGATCTTATATCCTAGGATAGGAAGAGACGAGACGAGGTCACAGAATCGTGGAATAGATTCCCGATTGGGAATGTCAAAACGTTTGGAGTGGAGTTGGAGCTGAGTTGGGAGATCGGATGATGGGCTTGGCGGGGTGTTTCGGACCTTGTTTCGCAAGGGTACGGGGGTGCAATATTTGAGACGAAATGGTGCAGGCGAGTTAAGGTGATGCGAGCGAGCTAGATTAAGATAGGGTGAGGCTCTGAGGAGTTTCGATTGAAGAGATTTGGGGGGCTTGGGTGTGTTTCGACTGCTAGTTAGAACTGCGCAGGAGATTGAGTTGGTAGTGTTTGTGTTGAGAGGCATTTAGTACTTGTACACTACCACGTACCTGCGAGTTGCGACTTTCCAACCCGAGCTGCTTTACAATCTCAATGATAAATATTGACAGAAACCTTTACAGAGGGGTATTGTAGTATCCATAAGGCTACATTTTAATATATAATTAATATCGAATTTAAGCTTGAAAAGAAGGACTTGTACTATGTGGGGTATGAAGTGGAGTGGATACCCGCTTGTCGTCTGGGAGTTTGGACTTCCACGTTTCAGAACTCCCATGAGCAGGCTAAAATTTCCGAGATGTGAGATCTTCGTGTTGGTGACGATAATTAAAACTTTGAAAGTAGTGAGGGGAGGTAATTAATAATAGTAGAGAAAGTTAAATGGAGTTGTAGGAAGATGTGGTATGCGATGAGAGGGCGTTAAGCGAGATGCTAGAAAAGGCGAGATGCGAACAGAGGAAGAGAGTAGATTAGATCACTCCTAGACTTGTTGCCTGAACGCCAATTAATTCGCAAGATATCGTACCTGAACGCCTGTCTCCCATGCCTAAGCTAATATCTGGGAAGCAACTTGAGGTAACCCTAAAAGCATTCAACTCCTTTACTTCATTCAGCGGACTCGCAATCTTGCTGCTGTTGTCCGCAAAGATCGAACCCCGTAACTTCGGCTTTCTTATCTTGGGGCGTCCGTTAAAGGAACATATCTGACCCCATAGGTCTTCTTCTTCGTCACAATACCATTAGCGTCTTTGTCAACCACCCAAATATACTGACCAGAGCCATTTGGGTCCTCCACGGGAATGAATATCCTGACAATCCAATCAGTCTTAAACTCCACTGTTTTAAACGGCAAGAACTCGCCTGCCTGGACTTCTCAGCTGGTCTACCAATTCCTGGTGAAGTTCGACAGCGGCTGCCCCAACATGGATAGCATCCCAGCCTTTGTCTCCATCCTCGCCTTGCGTCCATCCCTTCCGCCCGTCACCTAGAACGAAACTCACTCTCCCATCCTTCAGCATCTCTTTTCCTCGCTCACTCTTCAACATATTTCTCTCTCCCATATCCCTCAAAGCTTTGATATGTTCCAGTCCGACTACTCGCGCAACCCCGGCACTGCCACTTGACTCCTTCTGGGGACTCGCGAGTTCTGCTAATACGGCAGTCAAGTAGCCTGATCCGGAACCGATGTCTAGGACTCTGCAGCCAGGCTTCAGGAATGGGAGGAGTGACTCGGCAGCTGAGGCGTGCATATGTGGCGCTGATATCGTGGCGGCATGACCAATACTTTGAGGTGAGTCTTCGTATGCGTATTTGGGGTCTGGGCAGTAATGGGCACGATCAACCTATGGTCGTCAGCTCATCAGCACCAGTAGAACTGTATAGCAGGTTTGCCAGGGAATGTATACATTGCTCATAGCATCTCGAACCCTGAAGCTTGTAATCAGATTGTTCTTGAAGAGGTTCTCGATCAACTCAGCATTTGTCCTGCCGCCGCAGCGCCATGCCATGTTGTGCTTGATGTCGCCGCTGAAAGAGCGGAAAAGGTCACGAAGTGAAGGCACTTTGTCTATCTCACGCTTTTAGAGCGGTGTAGAGCGAGGTTTGACTAGTGAGTAATGTTCTGGAACGTGAATGTCTTGAGAGTGAAGTTGTTGATCAATCATGGGGAAGGCTACGGAGATGGCGGGGTTGAATGCCAGCCTCGTTTGGGCTGGCCGAAGAACAGCCGAGAGGAAGGGATCGCATTCAACAACACTTCAAGCGAAGTTGATGTAACCGTAATCTGGTGTCAGCAACATTTTCTTTGTGTGACATTCATGCTCATTCCCTCGTGGGTCATAATCACAGGCTTTCCAAATAAGATGGCAACAACTATTGGGACTTGGAGTTTGGTTGCCCTCAAGTTCGATCGATTCAAATGCAGTCATTGTCAATTTAATTTTCATCATTCGCCATGCTACAATTCTTCTCGCGGCCCTTTTCTCACAAATATTCGCCCCTCAGGAGTGGGTCATCTCAGGATGATTTAGAGGTCGTTGATCTGAATACCATTCGGACTTGTGAAAAATGCTCAAAGCCAAATCGTGGCCAACGGTCTGGTCCCAAACACTCCACGGTAAACTCCTGGTCGTGGCTGATATTGAACCTTTCGATTCTGGGTCTTTCTATTACCACATGAATGCTTACTCTGACGGGCTCCTCTTTCTTGAGTGGTTCTCAAGGGACAAATCACTTGTTGAAGGAAACATCTATGTACTGTACGTGCTCGGTTATGCTATGTTTGAAAGATGCTAAAATTCCGTTCGTAGCTCCAATTTTAGACAAGATCGATATTCCATTTGTCACGAAGAGGATGAATGCAACACTTGTCGATAGACCTGCTAGCATATGGAGACAAGACCCCAGTGATGAGGTCGATGCAGCTTGGCTTGTGGCAGAAGATCCAAGACCCTTTGCGATCAGCCGGGAAGAAGTGATCGCCTTGGGTCAGGATCCTGACAAAGCTGTGAAATGGCCAGAATAATATGGTCTCGGATCGGATATGTATGCTGCCAGAATAGACGTCTTCCATCAGATACATTGCTTAGATGCAATCCGCCGGTATGTACCTCACAGTGTTTGCCCTGTCAAGAGTTGACATTCTCCAGAGAAGTCTGGTTCGACTACTACTACGGCGAGAAGTACCAAGGTGGCTTTGCCAATACAACGGGGATGCACAAACTTCACTTGACACACTGCATTGCATACATCATGGAGAATCTGATGTGTGCTGCCAACGTCGACGTCTACACACATTTCTGGACAGATGCTTTCTCCTATCCTCATCCTGACTTCCAGATCCAGCACAAATGTCGGAGCTTTGATGCAATTCTGGACTGGCAGCAGAAACATGCTGTTGATGTTCACAAGCTCGTTCAGTTGACTAGACCTGGGGATTCTGCTCCAGCGCGAAAGATGTCTCATGATTTCAAGGCCCTTTTTGGTTACTATGATGCACATGAAGATACTGGGGATACTGGGGGAGTGGATGCTTAATATCCTTCGCATATAGATCATAAGAGCCACTTAGTCGAAGATCGGGTCGACACGGATTTGCAGCCATTTTATGTGTTCTCGAAATATGGAGGTCAATTTCAAACCAGTTCAGTTCTATGTTTGTTCCGTCGAAGTTCCATGCAAACGTCTATGTCCACTTCCCATTGCCACCTCATCTCTATTCCCAATTACTTCATCCACCGAATTATTCAAGCTCCACTCTTCCAAGAGATTATGCCTGCGGCAGAAGTGAGGAGCAGTATGCGGTTGCCAAACTTCAGAATCCCTAGGATCGTCCATGAATATGACTGGAGTAACATCGCTCATACACTGGATATTCGCCAACAGTACAAATATGCAGTGGTCCATGTGGATGCGGTAGAGTAGGTTTTCACCCTCTATAGGCCATGTCACTGGTTCTCGGTAGACGTACTCTCTAAGCATACTGACGCAGTGGAGTTGATGGAACACTAGTACGAAGATTCAGCATAATAAAATCAAGAAATTTGTTCTTCTCAACTTACTTTCGGCACGGGCTATCACTCTACCATCTTTGCTAGGTGACACTTGCTGAAAGTTGCTGTTAGGTGAGGATTTGTTGAGCTTCTCGAGTTTGCCATATGGTACTCCGAAATGCACCTCTTTAAAATGTAAGCATTTATTTCCCTTTCAGCAAATCCCGAATAGGCAATGTACCATTATAGAGAATGAGCTGATCCCATGCTTCTTTTCGATCATCTGTTAAGGGTCCTTGATATTTGCTGGGAAGGTCGTCAACATCGTACTGAATCCACTCCTGCTTAGTGTAATCCAGCAGCGGGCCTGAGAACGAATTTTAGTTACCACTAGGCTTCTGTTTATTCCATTGGTACTGACTGTACGTAGATAATTGCTTCATGCAAGAATGTTCGACGAATGTGTCATAAAATGGGCAGAACCTGAGCGCAAGGGAAACCAGAAACACAGCTAACGAGAAGCAGAGCAGTCCTGCGGTTAACGCGCTGGCGGATTTTGAATTTGCTGGAGGTGGGTTGTCGAGATCGGGAACATCAGCCTCTTCCTCTATATCCTCGCCGCTGTTCAAGGGCACTTCTTCGTAATTTATCTCCTTCGATTCTCTTCCAACTTGTATCATGCGTATCCATCTCGACCATGGCGTTCTAGCAGGGTACAATTGCACGTACGGGGAGGTCGTGTCTGAGATTGGAGACCATTGCATATTGAGATTTGGCGAGCTTTGATTGCCGGAATCCCATAGCAGGTGGGCATGGATGTCATGAGCAGCCAAATTCCCCAAGTCGCGGGCTTTCCTAGGGACATGTAAGGTTCTTGTGACACAGACTGTCAGCAATTCGCCCCATAGTCACCCAACACTCAGGTGTTAGTTCAGTAATTGGGAGCGCATACATGCTGTCATCATCCCGAACCGCTCACCCCTATGTGATCTAAAAGGCTTTATTTTCCTCCTCCTGTGTGTACTTGTTCGAAATTCGACAAGCTGGGCTTCTCTGCCATTTTCAGCATAATATCCAAGCGAGATTCCAGTGACTTCTTCCAAGACCATCGAGTCCTTTTGAGATTGATATCTCTCCTCCTTCTTTTAGCATCTGTCACTTTGGATGTCCAATCATTTGTTTGGCCCAGGGATAACTCCTATTGCGTTCGCGCCACGTCTGCGTGGTCTCCAGCATTAGAAGCAATCAGATATAAATGGGGAATGTTCACTGAACCAGCAAGATGGGAGCCAAGATCTCCTCTTGTTGGTAAGCACAAACCGTCTCCTCAAGTTGAGGAGGCATGGGCTGTATCAATCCCCGGTTCATACTTCCCACATAATTGCTTTCATCTATACATTGGAACTGATTCGTTCACAGATGGCATGATCACAATTCCCAGTAATCGTCTGGAGACGCTCAATCACACCAAAAACTTCGACTGGAAAAGACCTGGAGAGAACGTCGACAATATCTACACTGTACCGGAAGTCTTCCTTCAGATAAACTGCCTCGATTTTCTCCGACAGCGGACATATCGTATAGACTACCCTCGCGGATATCCAGATAGTCACGAGCCGGGATTGGTGGCTCGAAAGCCAAGATAATACACCGCACGGATCTCTGCCTAGAGAGATTGAGGAGGGCGTTCACTTGCTGGGCAGATGTGACTCCTATACTTTTCAACGAGATTGATGGCAAGATTTCTATTGATTTAGAGACATTGCATTATTGTAGGAATTTTGAAAATGTTCTTAGTTGGGAAAAGGAGTATTGTCTCCCTGTGGATGAAAATGTTGGGGCGGGAGACTGGCGTTCGCCGAATGCATTGGCGTGATCCACTGAAGTTGTATTTTGCTTATTTATATATGCGAGCTTACTTGAGGATCTTACCAAAAAGGTGTTCCATTCACCACTGCTTTTGTTGGAGTGGATGTTTGATTCTGTATTTAAATGCGCTGATCTAAGCGAACTTTCCCAAAGGCAATCAACACAGACCGAAAGAATCCTCCGAGCGTTCGCTCACCGTATCCACAGGCCTACCTGGTTGACTTTTACATCTCGAAAATGATGTGAATAAATTTGCTTATTGCACGGCAAACGTTCATTTCTTAATTTAACATTGGATGAAAAACGGCCGTAATCAATTTGCTCCCCCGATTATTCGATCAGGCTCTACCTGTGTCATCGTGTAACAGTAATCATACGAAGCCGGTCATCAGCTGCCCCAGAATAAGAAATGATGCGCAGCTAAGTAATCAAGATAGCATACGCCATCCTGGGAGTTTGGTGCAAGTGGGAGTAGTGTTGATGTGTCGATACTTCTTCCGCTGGTGCCCAGTGCATTCTACAATCTCTGCAAAAACTGTTCAAACTTAGTACCATTGCCATGTTTTCTATCTTTAATTACAGCAAGCATCCTCTCTCCCCAATTCATATACAAAAGTCTCCCCGGAAGATCCTCGAGATGAATTTCAGCGAAGGAAGGAGACATTTACCGAAAGTCAGAAGTGGAAAAGGGCTTTGGGGCACGATTATTGTGGTGTTAGTTAAGGGAGTTTTGCTTGGATATCAGCAATATGCTTCTCATGGCTCTGTTAATCTGCTAAAGACTCCGATTCCTCAAAGTGAGTTGGAATATTAGCGAAAAGTATATTGCAACTAACAACTGGAACAGTTGGGTACGAAATTCGAAGCTTCTAAGGTGATCCAAGATTCGAAAACTTGCAAACAGAATCCGAAGTTGGTGCCGCTTGGGACTCTTTCATCAAACGTGAGTTTTCGTTCCCGAAATGACTCTCAAAATTCGTTGCTAATATCCTTTTTAGCACTCGCTGGATTCATTCACGTCGAGAATCCGGAAAAGTTTGGGCTCGTTCCCAATAAAAACGTACTTGAGGTTGAGAACTCTTACATGGTCTCTTTCTACCATCAGCTTCATTGCCTGAGGGAGATTCAAGCCCATTACGTGAATTTCGTGGGAAGTGTCCAGGATGGTGACTCTGAGCGGGAGATGTATATGATGACAGAAAATGCCAAGCGGCACGCAGAGCATTGTTTTGATTATATCCGCCAAGGGATACAGTGTTCGGGTGATATTGCATTGGAGGGTCCGGACTTGGTTCGAGTGCCTCTAGAGAGTCCCTTAAGGGGATGGGGCGTGGAACATCAGTGCCGGAAATGGGACACCATTGTGGAATGGATGAAGGAAAATGAAGCGATGTGATGCACTGTAGAAAGCGCGAACTGTACTTAGTAAATTTCCGGAAACGGTTGCTTCATTCTACCTTCAATGCTGTAATTCGATAGTGAAGTAGGGAAAGAACGTTCACCATCCCCCCAATACGACAAATTTAAATGCTACCAGCGAAAATACACACAGAAGGAGCGTAAGGGACTAGTGCAAGTATAATCCCCCCCTTGAACCAGGTCTCTCCTTCATTCATCTCAGGGGCTCGCGGTATCTCGCGCAAGGCAACCCTTCACTATCGAGATGCGAGTGAGTGCTGTTCCAAGTGTAATTATTTCTGCTCCTCTATCATATCCTCTGCATCCTCCTCTGCATCCTCCTCATCGGGGCATATCTCTCCAACATCACAAACATTGTGCTCCCGCCAATGCCTGAAGAATTTATTCCCAGGAAACATCCCATACAGGAACTCGATGTCCTCCTCCGGACTTTGATCAAAACCTGCAGTCTCAGTTGTCTCCCGGGCTTCATCCTCGTTCAGAAGAAACTTGAATTCCCCCGCAGAATGCTCTTTGGACCACTCTTGAATCTTGGTGAAATTGCGGCATGTGTGAGTGGTAGCAAGCCTGGGGAAGATGCCTGAGGACTTTGGCACATTGACGTGGAATGGAATTGGGGATATGTCGGCATGGCACATCAGCGTCTGGCGGAGGGCGTCGATGCAGTGGTCTGTGAAAGTCTGTCAGTTCATACGAAACGATGTCATCTTGAAATGAACATACCCCAATGTCTGAACATATCATTTTCTCTGTTGACAATACCATTGACAGTGATGTTGTTCAGGGACATATTTGGAAACCTTTCAGGATAGATGATCTTGCGTAAATCGTTCAAGCAATGCAGTTCATGCCAAACGTCGAATTGGATCAAGTATTCGTTTGTTCCTGGGATTGGTAGCGTTGGAGACAGGAGCATTTTAGCTTCCTCTTCCGAGATCTTGCTTATTCCGACTAGAGGCCGTGAGCAAGTGAACAAAATACCATGGTATGACTTACAGTTGTATAGATCAGACTACTTCTTGTCTATGGCATCGTCCGGGAATCCCATGTACTCGGTTTTGTTGAAGAGAGCCGCTCTGAAATGCTCCGTATGGTATTCAACTACATCGTTTGCCGGAGCTTTTGATTCATCAGTGAATGAAAAAACAGAGGTTGTGAATACTCTTACACCAGATTCCAAGACTTGGATCTCTGGAAGTTGTTCTGAAATGTGTTGTGCGCAGCTTTTCAGTTTGCAGCTTTACGAACATCACTGTGGCTGTAGCTGCTAAAAGTAGGTTAAGGAGATACAAAGCAAAAATATGCTTTGAGAAGTATCTCTCTTTTGCTTGAATGGGTCTGATGAAAGATGGATTGAGGAGACCTCGCCTCTGTTCTTTCAGTTTTGGATCGTCCTTGTCCCATTTTTCTAGTTGGATATCTTCCGTGTAAGTCTCGCTGGTCCCTCTGCTAGATCCCCCTTCAGCCATGTCTTTGAATCTTGGGATAATTTCTGGGCGGCGGCAGTGTAAAAGGGACACACTGGCCGTTGGACTGGAGAAAAGGCGTTCTCAGGCGGTGAATCGGGCAGAGTCAACGGACAGAATTTGCTATACATTCTTTAGCCAGTATCTAATCCATTCAAAAGTATTTGATACGTGATGACCTCTGCACTACTCAAACCTGTCGGCAGTTTTCGAGATGATGACGTTGGGTATACAAGCCTTCTTGTCAACAGTCAGCCTCCAGACACTGCTGTCACACGAAGCCACTTGACTGCTGCTGAAGGATGACTGGTGGAACCATAAATTTACTATCACTCGTTGTCATCATGATATTTGATGACATCTGAGGTAATTTTATAGTCGTTTGAAAGATTATGGTGTCTCAAGAGGAGTCTCGGTGCTCTCATCTCCTGCAGGTACTTCTATGCGGCAACTTGCTTTGACAACAAGTTCAACAACCTTCATTCTTGATTTGATACCGTCGGAACGACCACACGTAATTCTTTTATCCATTCGGCCATAATCCATCCCCAAAACTTTCAACATGAAGCATTTCATCGTTTTCGCCCTCATTGCAGTCGGTGTATTGTCAGCCCCTCACGGTTAGTTTTGAAATATATCGGAGATCTAATTGCTGACAAAAGTCTTGAGGGGGTCATGGTACCAGTGTTGATGAGATCTCGGAGCAGTTGTATGGTGCATGGGATGGCATTGATATGTAAGATACGACTGAACCGGCATTTCCGTTCTCCCTCACACCAAGGCTAAGCACATCAAGGCTAAGCCTATGACTACCGTGGACGAAATTTCGGAGCAATTGTACGGTGCATGGGAAGGCATTGACTTGTAAGATGCACCTGAATCAGCCTTGCCTTCCTCCTTCTGATCTCCGTTAGGCACGCTAAGGCAAAGCCTGTAAAGCCTATTACAACCGTGGATGAGATCTCTGACCAGCTTTATGGTGCATGGGGAGGAATTGCCAAGTAAGCTCCGACCGACACGGCCTTCCACAACACTTTTTAACTTAAATAGACATATCAAGGCGAAGCCTGCGACGACTGTGGATGAGATCTCCGAACAGCTTTATGGCGCATGGGGAGGTATTGATATGTAAGATCATTGCACTCGAAACCTTTCATTCCCATCATTCCCATCATTCCCATCATTCCACATCATTCCCATCATTCCACATCACCTAACAGCAGCTTTAGGCATTCCAAGGCCACGCACCTCAAGGCCTAGTTGCTTTCTAGTACCCAGGCTGTCTAATGCATAATGCGAAGCATTAGCACGGAAAGACTTGCTACTCTTCCGTTTCATTATTTCCATAGTCAATCACTGTTTGCTAGCCAGGACGGGTTTCTCTCGATTGTCAGGGACTTACAGCCCCAGATAGGGTGGTGTTATGGGCCGAGGGCTCGAGCCTCATTTACCTCTCTAGCACAATGTTTCTGCAACCCATGCAATCCACTATAATTTTTTGACCATTGCTACGATGTGCTGCTTCATCCCGTGTGTACTCGCAGACACTCTAGGAATTTTGCTCTGTGTCCTTTGCTCTATTTGCTAAGCGAGCCAAAAAGGGTGCGCTTCTCGCTTCGGTATTTCCAAACAACCAAGTAAAATAAATACTTATGAAAATAGTGACCAAGCAGCATATCAAGAAAGCTCAAAAAGAGACAGTACAGATCCTATTTGTACAGAATTTGGGTGCTACAAACTGTTTTCCCTCAAATTTTGACAGCAAGTAGGACCCTGTCAGCACAGCCACCAAAACGATGTGCAGACAATCAAGACACTAAGATGTTCGATGCCGTCACTCGAAAAAAGTATGGGTGCGGTCTACTGTTATTTTTTAGATGTATGAATCTTCTAGACATCTCTTTCCCCCCGAAGTAATTGATACTAATTGATACTTGGTAGAAGGCTGAACACACTCCTATTCAAGAACCACCAGCACTTCCACTCTCACTACTTGAACGTCCAATTGTTGCATCCAAGTCCGCGCCATCATTGACCAGCAGCATCAGGACCTCCACGTGCCCACAGTCTGCGGCCATATGAAGAGCCGTCCATCCTTTCCCATCCACAGCGTCGATGTCTGCACCTGCATCCAATAAGATACCCACTATTTCCGCATGTCCCCCGGCAGATGCATAATGTAATGCAGTGCGGCCAGCGCTATCAACCGAGTTCACCTCAGCTCCGCATTCAATAACATATCGGACGATCTTGTCATGTCCCCTTTTTGTAGATAGGTGAAGTGTCGTCTTCCCAGTCATGGGTTTGTGTGAGGAGAGTATGGGAGGGTGAACTTCGATTGTTGCGAATTCTCTAGACTCTTTCATGCAGTCGAAAGAACCGGAACTCGAAGTTAGGGGATTAGAATGTGAGTAGCGAGCAACCGCGTTAGCAACCGAACTCGATTTCTGTATAGAAATAGGTGACTCAGAAGTGGTTAGTTGTCGGAAAGCCCCTGTGTTGAGATGGCTTACATGACTTTGACCAAGCGATACAGAAGCACACCTCGAAAGAGCTCCCCTGGGTCTGTTAAGTTGCCGGCAGTCGCTGGATTCTGGGATTGTAATGACGTTGAAACTTGCTGGTGACGACATTGGAGGTGTGATCAGCTGTGCCGAGGACGAAGTAACTTCAACACCAGTCATTCCCTTGCCTGGCACATCGCTGCCATTGACATAATGAAGAGGCGCACTGCATTCTTCTTCCATAAGTCTGGTATGCTCACTGTTGCCAAATAGAGTAAAGTCCCAACTTGATGACTGATGATCATCGGACTGAGATGGCAACAAATTATCGAAGTCAAGTTCATCCTGCTGAAGAGCAACCTTCCCACTCTGAGAGCCCCCTCGAATGTTGCTTATAGTTCTGTTATCAAGTTAGTGGGCATTTGAGTTCAGATATTGACCTGTAATTACTGCGCGACATCATGTGCCTTCTTTTCATGATCTTTCTGCTTGCCATGTCGACGCAGAGCTTGCAACTCCTGTCTTCTTTTACCTGGAAAACAAGATAAGCTAAAAGTCAACCGTTCAGTAGTTGGTGGTCAGGGCTGTACTTACGGAAATTTCGTTGGGCTAGACGGTTCTGCTCTCTTCGTCGTTCTCTAGCTTCGCTTTCCTTCGAAGTTGATTTTTCTGGCTGTTGCGAGGCCATGGGAGCTGGTTGAGTATGGGAGCAGTTTCCCGAGTGGAAGTTTGCTCCACCTCCACCATTACCGTAATCTCGCACTACCATCGATAGCATTGGATGATTCGAATGCCATGAAGCTCTCAATATAGCTAAAAGTGAAGGCTTGGACATAATCAAGTGCAGAAAGTCTGTCTCGTTGAGTTAGGGAAATTGAGGAATAGGAAGCCAATCAATCATTCATTTCGTGCTCAATTGATCGTCAACTTGCTGTCTCAAAATTGATGGAGTTTAGTGCGTAGATCTTGCTTGTGTCACAGCCCCAACAGTTGGCCCTGGGAAAGCTTCTCCCTTAATTTCAGTTGCTAGATCCTGTTCTCTTCCTGCCGAGAACAGCCATGAAGTTCCATTTGAGCGACGTAGAAGTTGTTGTGCTATTCTCTGAAGAGCCAGGACTTGTAGATCACAGGCAGTGAGTTCTCCATGAACCAGGTATGACAATAGATTAGCCCTCCGGCCCGAGGTTGCACATTATGGCACCTAAATAAATGAAGTGATACAAGCAGTACACGGCGCAAGAACCAATTGATAACTTTTGCTTTCTCGTGCCCGGCCTGAAACCCTCGACGAAGCTCGAGGTTCAGTACTGCAACTCGAGAGACACTCTGTTGCCTGGGAGATAAGGAAGCTTAGGAAGCAAGCCAAAAGGGGAAGGTCAGAAGTCGTATTGCCCCATAAAACACAGAGTTTTGTTGGATGTTTAAGATGTCAAATATTACGCCGACAGCAGGCAGAACGATTTGCCAAGCTATGAGTGGTTGGAGATACCAGGTGTGACATCGAGCCACCGCTGGTCTGCAAGTGAGATGTTGGTTGGCGATTTCTTGATGAAACCCCGGTCAAAACAAACAAACTAATCAGGGAGCGTCGAAGGACAACATAAATTCAGAGAAGAGTCTTGGACAAATTCCTCTGCTGGAAACTACCTGTTTCTACCTCAATCAAGATCATCTCTGCACATGAGAGCTTTCACTCACACAACAACGAACAACAACAGCCTAGTCGCAATCACCTCACTTGAAACATCCCGACGATCATCATTTCAGTAACAATGGCTTCTGCAACCACATACACCGGCCCTTCTGCTCGTGAGATGTTCGAAAGCCACACCCTGAGCAAGGAAATCATCGCACGTGCGGACGATGCAGAACCCGTTCTCGATGCCTCTGAACTTGCTCTCCTCAAACGCTATGTCACAGCTCCTGAATCCAAGACCGAAATCCTCGAAGAACTCGGATGTATCGATGGTGATGGAAAGGTTGTCACTGCCAAAGCTCAAGGGGATGGTAGTTTGGTTGCATATATCATGGTGAGTGTCTCCGAGTTTTTTGCCCACTTCTTAGTTCGAACCTGTCTTGAATTGTACCTTCGTAGCCGAGATTTCGAGATTTCAAATTTGTACTTGAAAGATCCGCACTAACAACGGGATCGTTTCCTAGATTCAATCCGTTACTGGCAATGATCTACTGTCGGATGAGGATATTACAGAATTGAAAACGTGGTTTAGCAAGGCTTGAAAACTCAATGGTGGACTGTATGCATGAGGTAACATACGTTTGAGTATGGCATTGATATGGATGGGATTCTCGGTCTTGGACCTACGCCAGGGGTGGAAATCTGGTTCTCACCTAAGTTAAAGTGGTAGTTTGTTAACAAGACATTACCTTCTTTTGCCCTCGTTCTAAAGTTCCTAGTCCGGTCCTTTACTGTCGTACGCAACGTTCTGCCTGGTATTTGCGTTGCAAGTGCAATTGACCATCCGGAAAGCCCAACTGTATCCGCTGTGGTTTCCAGCACACTCACAGTATGCAGCATCCTGCTTGAGATCGAGATCTCCATACTTGCGCAATTGAGAATTATGTGGAATTTTGTGATGCCTGATCTTCAGTTATGCTCTCAAAACTTCCGGGAAACGGTCAACTGCATGGTGTTACGCAACACATGGCCATTTTGAAATCATGATCAGCAAATTCTGTATCATAAATTTGAATTCTTAGACAGTGTAATGATTGTACATCCCCAAGAGATCCATGCTGTGGCTTTGTGGTGACGGCGAACTGCCGTTACTGTCGAGTTCAGACACCCCGAGACTTGGGAGTAGAGTTCCCTCAATCAAGGGTCAAAACATATGTTCAAGGGGTGTTGGGAACGATGCTGCTGATTATGTGATCTCTTGGAGTTCAAGTTTAACGCGGTCTGTTTTCTTCTGATGACATGGTCAAACTTCATTCGAATCTATGCCTTCTCCTCCCTTTACTATTCACGACCTGCATATCAGCATATTCAACCCTCTCAAACACCACCCTCAAACTCCTTCCACGGGGATCGCATGATCTAAATCCTCAAACTGGACCTATCCTCGCACCCTTCTTAACCTCCCGTGTCCCTGGCACATCAGGCTCCTCTCAAGTCCAACAGCACATCATATCTTTCTTCACTTCTCATCTCCCACCATGGTCCGTCATCTTCGACACTTCACAGCCAACAACCCAGCCACGAAAGGCCAGGATGTGCCATTTGTCAATATCATTGCAAGGCGAGACCCACCTGGGGCGTGGAAAGGTAATATAAGTAGGTTGACATTGACCGCTCATTACGATAGCTGGTCTCTATTAGAGGGGTTCATCGGGGCGTCAGATAGTGCAGCGAGTTGTGCGATCTTGATTCATGTAGCAAGGTGTGTAGACCAAGCTTTGAGTAGGAAGTGGACTGCGACTTCTCGAAGAAGCTGTGTGTCTGAACAGGGAATTCAGATTATATTCTTTGACGGCGAAGAAGGGTTTGGGAGGGGATGGAATGATTTCGATTTCACCTATGGCTCTAAGTATGGCCCCGACGTGAAGGTACCTCAGAGAAAGTGAGGACAGTGCTCATGTTTTTGAACAGACACCTGGCTGCGAAATGGGAAAAGATGTTCAATATTCCTGGATCGAAGTACCCGACTGAACTCAGTTCTATCACACTCTTCGTTCTATTGAACCTCTTGGGAGCTCTTAATCCGAAGATACCATCTTACTTCCCATCTGCACACATCTTCTATGAAAAGCTCGCTGATATCGAATCACGCATGCGATCACTTCACCTCCTGCAATCCCGCCCCAGCCATCACTTTCTAGTAGAGAGAAATCAGCAGTTTGACATCCAAGGCCCGACTCCTGGGAAGGGAAAATACTGGATGACCATATTGCGTTTCTGGACCGTGGTGTTGAAGTTTTGCATCTCATCCCGGAAGAGTTCCCAACTGTTTGGCATACGGTTGAGGATGATGTGGAGCATTTGGATATAGAGACTGTGGGTGATTGGGCGGTGATCATAGGGGCGTTTGTGGGGGAGTGGATGGAGCTTGAGGGATGGTTTGGGGAAGGGGATGAGGATGGGAGGGTGGAGGTGTGACTGCTGGAGGCTTTGATGATGGTATGCTGCATTCTGTGGTTGCAAGTGCTCTGTTGAGATTTGTAAAAAAGAAAAGCACTTTGGTGTGAGAATAAGTAGACCATTTGTGAACTTGTGTTAATATGTCTAGTACGGGAGTATTCTAAGCAACTTTTAGAAGAAAGTGTAGGTAACTGTTTGGTGTCAGTGATGAAAATATTCCTAAGTGTGGAGTAAAATGACCTCATATTACTGCTGTTCAAATCGATAGAAAGGATGAATGTTACGTGAAAAAACACATCGGCAAACCCTCTGCCAGATATTGTTTCCAAGATTTAAAAAGGGGGTCGCTTACCTCCTCGGCTCCCTTTTGCTGGAACTGCCTTGAACTAGAAGAGTTTGCTTTCATAGCGGGTGCTATCCGAGGCCATTCAACGGCTGTTCAAAAATATGATTCAACTTCGGATACACTTGATGACCGACAAGAGCTTGGATAAATGTAGACCGTACTACCCGTATTTGTGTAGGTTGACTCCAGGTCGTAACTTGTGACGCAGTGGAAAGGAGGCTTCCATTTTCTTTACCTAATTCCTTATCAGGCGTTCTTATGCGCAACTTCAAAAATCGAGAAATTCACTCGCTGGTTTAAAAGCTGTGTAGATATCTCGGATATACTTCTTTCGATTCTCGGGATCCATAAACTGACGTGAGTCTGTTTTCTCTCATCCGCCACCTAGCAAGCAAGAACTCGACTCATCGGAAAGAGGACAGTACCGCACCGCACCTACCAAGGCAGGGACTCGAGCTGGGTAAAAGCCGACGGACGAGCCCAGTAAAACCAACCAACAGCCAAAACCGGTAGTGACAAATAGCCCCCGGCCCGATTTTCTTTTACCAGTATTGTTCATTCTTTGTTTTCCAGAATTGCAGAAATAAACGCCTCTTTTTAATAATAACGGTGCCTCGGACCAAAAAAAGGTGCGATCGAAGCCCCCCATGCTCGCCTATTCGGAGATCGGGCTCCTGAGATTCGAAAATCCCATGTCGTGAAAGCATGGGATTCTGTGCGCTGATGCACGCTAATTTTACAGGGGCTATCCAGATCAGACCAAATCAGAGCTGAGGGGTATGAGGAAGAAGCTGAAGGTAATGACAACAAGCCATGCGCCGGATAACAGTTCATGTTTTATTTGTTGGAAGTTATCTAGCCACAACGGTGGTAGTTAGTCCAGGGCATGAAATACGGTATGACGCGGTGTGAGAGAGCAACGCTCCTATCTTGTGCTGTGAAAGAAATAATAGGGTTCCCGAGGTGTGGAGATAATAAGGTAAGGAGTTTACTTCGTGGGTAGAAATCCGTTCGGGCTTAAAGAAAAACAGTTGGCACGAACAAGAGTACGAGTTATCTGTTCTGTTTCGTGGGTGAAGGTCATTGATCCATTGCTAAGCAATAACGAATTACATGTGCTGTTATTGACTGCCGGTTTGCGTTCATGTCACAAGCCATCCATCCAGTAGGCTGGGCTTGGGACATTTGCCACCCGCGGCTTGTGGGGAGGGGGAACGGCAGCGATGGAACAAGAGGAGAAAATCGACGGAAACTCAGAACGGCTTGACGCAAGGGAATGCAGTTACTTACTGCAGACAGACTATGATTGGTCTGCATGAAGGGCAATAAAGAGCAACCCGAATACGAATCACATGATCTGGCGATTTGGTCGTGATTTGCGTTGCTTGAGAGCAGATCTTAGGTTTACAGTAGCATCGGGTTTCACAAATGCCATCTCCAGCGACGGAGTCCACGCTGTTGTGCGCCACCTTGTCACTGGCTATGGGGGGTATTTAACCTCCCTAGAATTAATTCTTCTGGTACTAGCGATACTCGCCATAAAAACTCAAGAAGCCGAAGTTTACTGTAAGAAAGCAGGTATCTGCCACAGGCTATCATCTCTGCGTCCTCCCTAAGTCTCAGGACTTCTAGACTCTTCAAAACACTATAAGAGATCACTTCAGTAGAGTATCAAAGACAAAGTTGTCAAGGGTACGGGCTTTCGCTTTGCCTCAGAGAAGCAACATTCAAAGCCTTTAAGCCTATGACATCCTAGTAAGAGAATTACACACAGCTTTTCTTCTCGGAAGAGGGGTGGAAGAGGTGCATGTTCCATGTGGCTAACAACGCTTCGAGGAGCAAACTCAACAGGGTTGATCCAGCTTCATCGGGGCTGGTTGGATGGCCAAAGATCTCGGTAATCTAGGTGATCTAGAGCTAAAACATCTTGATCCATGCCAGAAATGGGCTGAACCAGTCGGAGCAAAACAGCAGGTGGCATGGCCCCCACCATCCCTAATCCCAATCCCCATCCCATCCCCTGCCGTCTTTCCTCGATCTGCGGGAGCTGGTGCTGGGGACAAGGGCAACGGCCATCTGGATGCTCTGACAGAAATCGCCACCCGATATCGATCGATACAGAGCGATACTGCTCAGCCCCTCGGTACTCTCACATCGCCATGTCTCAGAAATGATCTGTAAGCCTGCCTGCTCTGGCTCTTTCTCCTCCCAAATCCACGGTCGGTTAAAACATGCCGGGCGGATGTGCTCACTCACTTGCTCTACCCAATGACAGCTATTCTAGTACGGTTGGATGGCTAGACCTAAGGAGGGCATTTGAGATGACCGCTTGGGCAAGCAACGCGTGCAGGAGGCGTGAAAAGGCCTGGCCTGTTGGGGCTACCTATGGAGCAAGCCGGCCAGCCAGCCAGTCATCCAGATCGTTTATATCAACAGCCATCCCATTCTTGAGAGGTGCCTTTGCTGTGCCAAAAACTCTTTGCAACTACTCTCTTCATTGCCATTGATGTTATTGACATTGACGAAGAAATCACTTAGTCTCCAGTCATAATCAAGACGTCGCGAAAGGAAGTCTGTCTCAACCTAGCAAAATAAAAGTCCAGAACTAAGCGACTTGCCTTTCCCCGATCCAGCCACAATCCCTCGGGTACACCTCCATCGACCCTCAGACATCAGACAGAACACAACGCAACCCAACACTTCACACCCACCCAATACTGTTCTTCTACAACAAAGAGAACTTCCATCACCTCTCTCTCTTGCCAACCCAATTCCCTCTGATTTCCCCCTCGTATACTGGAATTATTTCTCGTCAACTCTGGGTCCAACAGTAGCTCACTGCCGCCATTCTAAAACAGTTTGGCTAAGACTAAATAATACACCTCAACTTTCCCCCGCTCCCGTTGTTTCTGTCTAAGACAACCTACCACATTTTCCAACCGCCAAAAAGCCTTTGCACTGGAGAGCGAAGTATTGAATCGTTCAACGAGTCAAGTCATCATCGAAAGCAGACAGATCGTTCTTCCAAGCTATCTTGTCAAGAGCCACGATGCCTCCGACACGGACTCCACTGTCGCAGCCAATGAAGCCGGTAAAGGTACTTGTTTGCCGCAGGTTCGTTTTCTCAACACAACACTAACGGATATTTACAGACCGAGCGCACTCATGAAGAGAACCAAGAGCGGGCATATATCGCCGCTTCTCGTCGCAGTGATCGAAGCTTGGAGGCCCGAGTCGAATCTGCGCGAAGAGCTTCCGAGATACACAAACGCCGGACAGGCAGAAGTCTTCGAGTGACTGAGAAGGATGTTATGGACGAGGAGATGTACGAGGAGGAAGATGATGGATTACCCAGGCAGTACCGTCAGCTCGCGGCACATCTGCAGACCGGCAACCCCGACTTCAACAGCAGGTTGGAAGCATATTTGACGGCCAATGTTGCGATGCGCTCAGCGCTCGAGAGATCCATCTCCAACTCATATGCTCAACAAGGACAGCAGTACCAAACACAGTACGCTGGGATATATCCTTCTCCAATGCTAGCACATCAGTACCAGCAGCCGATGATGCAACAGACCATGCAGCAAAGCATGCAGCCACCTCAACCTCAGCAGAACCAGTACAGGCAGGCTCCATATCCCAGCCCACGACTCAGTCATGACCAGAGGTCGGCCTCGTTCGCATCACCATCGGTGAAGCAAGAATCGTCACCTGTAGTAGCCCAAGGCAGCCCGCCATCACTATTGGATCGACGGATGTCAATGCCTGTAACTTCCAGTGCATCGATCTCGCCGTTCACCCCCGCTACTCCAATGTCAACAACGCAGGCCACCCCAAAGCAAAAGCCCTCTTTCCCACAGGGATCATTTTCTCAGCCATATCAGATGCAGCAGCTACAGCCAAGTCAGACTGCTACCGGTAATTTCCAACAGAGCAGCAACGGCAATTATGGACCATTCAGTACTGCGTTGCCAGGCAATGCTGCTGGACTACTTGGATCGACATTTTCTTTCAACGATGCTTCTATGATGATGGGTGGAAATGACAATTTATCCGCCTATAATTTCAACAACCAGGCTCTTCCACAGACAACGAGCATCGGCAAGCAACAGATGCATCCCAGCATCGATGGATTGAACTCGACACTCGCCCCATCGGCATCCGATCTAAGCTTCCAGCCACAGGACTTCTTCAACGATGCCATTTGCATGACCAGCGGTCAAGAGGCAACTCCTGGCCAAACACCGGGACTCGACAATGACTGGAGCAATTATGTCAATTTCGACGATTTCCCTTCCAGTCAAACATCTCAGACATGATTTTATGTCCACACTTTTATATTGATGCTGTACCATATTTTTACGTGCATATTGAGCAGTTGCCATCGCTACTGCAATCTACCAGCACCTATCCTATCACGAGACTTTCATTCCCCTCACAGAGTTGTTTGGCGTTGGGCTTTAGGGGGGGCGTCGGTGGGGCTGGCCGTCCATTCACCTAATTATGGGTTTCGGATTCCGCAATCTCCACACATTGTAACGAATGCTCTTTGAAGAGCCATCTGTGAAGAAGATCACAGATGAGATATGGGGGCGCGAAGGTAAGGACGCATTATACAATCCTCTGAGGAGACATACCATCCTTCGAGATGATGAGACGGAAATAGAAGAAGCGAGGCGATATCTGGCCGCTTCGCTGAAGCAACGAATTCTGCATTGGCATTTGCGTTGGCTTGACTCAATAGCTGGAAGATGAGCTTGGGATATGTTTAGAACTCAAGTAAAAGATTGAATTTGAATCCCAAATATCTCGACTTCCAATTGCATGGTCCTGTAAAATATACTTGATGAAACTATTCGTTCTCAAAACAGTCGCTGTTAGCTGTCAAGAGGAAAATCGGATCTCCGAATCCGTGTTTGCACCACATTTGTGACATACTTATGCCTACCTTAATCTCCAGACTGAAATCAATCAAAAGGCCCCTCGAGCAATTGCCACTCCTTCCTCTAAAGTCCTTAGACATGGAAACTCGGGAGGTATCATAACCTCTCTAATATCCTTATTTCAACAGACAAGAATGTACTTATAACCCGCCCACATACTCTTTCAACGCAAGCAAGGAGAATGAAACTTGGAACTACTGAATCGCTGTTCCCGGGAAGTTGGAACGTATATAGTGTGAATCTGAATCATGCATTGTTTTTTTTTCTTTACTTCTTTAGTTGAATAGAAACTGTTACTTAGATGAACATGCTTGCTTTCTGTTTACAAGTTTGGACTTATTGGATTGAGAATTAATACTACAAACTGTAATGTGTGGTTATGATAACGTATTATCTATGCTGAACTGAAAGATGAAATAGGTTTGCTTTTTGAAGAAGGGAATGTAACTGGTGCTATCTTCTGAGAGGGAAAGATACAGGTCTTGTGAGATGTGAGTTGTCTCGGTATATGTGTATATATAAACGAGGGCCAAGAGGGAAAGAAAGATACAGTGATGTGAGATGTAATGAGTTGTGAGTTATACAGGCACATAAAGACGAGGTTCACTTGAAGTCTTGTTTCTTGTTTGACTTGCAACTTGCAAATTTCCATGCAGGTCTCAAGGGGACACGGGGGCAAAATAGTAAAGAGAGGTCGGTAAAGTGTTGCCAAAGCCGTCTTAAACTTATAAACACTCTTTCTTCAATGTACAATATGCAGTAAGCCCCGACAAAGAAATTCCACTCTCATCTATACGGCGCATCTGCTCTGGCTGCCGCCGCCAGCTCTGGCTCCCATTTATCTCCTACATCAAATCATGTTAGCAAAAGTCATCCCTTCAAGTATGGGGTTTGGGAGGTGTAGGATCCGTACCGTTCGAGAGCAACTTCTCCTTGTTGTAAAGCAGCTCCTCCCTCGTCTCGGTCGCATACTCCGCATTTGGTGACTCCACAATGGCGTCGACGGGACAGCTCTCCTGGCAGAATCCGCAGTAGATGCACTTCGTCATGTCGATATCGTAACGAGTCGTCCTTCGGCTTCCGTCCTCACGCTCCTCGGCTTCGATGGTAATGGCCTGGGCGGGGCAGATCTGTATATCCGTTAGAAAAGGATCTATGTTGCAAATGTAGAGTCACTTGAACTGACAGCTTCACATAGCTTGCATGCAATGCAACGTTCTTCGCCAGATGGGTATCTGCGCAGAGCGTGTTCGCCTCGGAAACGTGGAGAAATTGGTCCCTAGTTCAACATGAGCATCTACCTCCACCACACAGCCAAATCCTGATATATACCTTTTCGAATGGGTAGTAGATGGTGTATCTGCAACATGTTAGAGACCTGCCAACCTAGATAGGAGATTCAATGGCATGGTAAATGGCAAGACTCACGGAGGTCTGAAATATTGTTCCAGCACGACGTACATGCCCCTTGCCATCTCCGTCAAGAGGAAGTATTTCCCAGCCTTATCCAATGACGATTCCTTGCTTTGGTCCCATCGTTCCGGCTTGGGTAACCTGAAGCCAGCAGGTGGTGGTCCTGAGGGAGTGGCGTAGGCGCGGATGGTAGTCGTCGAGAATGCAGCCAGGGGACTCGTAGAGGGTGCAATTGTGCGGATCGAGCTCGAGAACCGTGCTGTGGGACGGCTGCGAGCCACGAGCATCGTCAAAGGCTTTGCGGATGCCATATTGTGGTTGCTCGTGGCAGTGTTGTTGCTGAGGGGTGGAACTGAAGGTCGCAAATGTATGATGGAGCACACTAATTACGCTCGTCTGATTGGCTTTCGTTGAGGAGCTTCAATCAGCCACATAAAGGTTCAAAACTGGCTGATGGACTTGTGAAGTTATTTCCAAGTACAACACATACATTTATTCAGACTTTGGAATATATCTGATGGTCGTTTTGGGCTTGAAAAGGCATTTCAAGTTCCAACCAGTCACGTGAGTGAACAGAGGAAAATACGCTAGCTCTGAGCCGAACGAGCTTCAGTTGAGATCGAACACCATCAAACTTACCTCACCTCTCACAGCAAACATCCTCCACAAGCTCCCACAACCCTTCAACATGTTCCGAACAGCCCTTCTCAGATCAGCACGCAGTGCTACCCACCAGGCGGCCCAGAAATCAGGAGCAATTGCACGCCCTGCATCCCAAAGCTCCCTACTCTCACAATCCCGATTCGCCCCGTCTGCGTTCCAAGCCGTGAGATGCTATTCTGCCGCCGCAGGATTGGCAAAGCCAGAGGTCGAAGGAAGAATAGTCGATTTACTGAAGAACTTTGATAAGGTGCGTGGCGAATGTTGGGGAGTTTGAATGTTTAGGAGAGCTTGAGCTGACAAATTTTAATCTAGGTCACCGATCCTTCAAAGGTATGGTTGCTACAGAATGCAGATTTAAAGTCTGGGATTAATGGAATATAGCTTTCGCCTACTTCTCACTTTTCGAACGATCTTGGTTTAGACAGCTTGGATACTGTTGAGGTTGTGATGGCTATCGAGGAGGTTAGTTCTTGAACAGCGGAATGGAATGCTACAACGAGGTTCTGACACACTTTACAGGAATTCAGCATCGAGATCCCAGATAAGGAGGCAGATGCTATCCACAGTGGTATGTTGATTGAATAGTAGAAAATTAGGAAGGGGCATATCTAACATTTTTCAATAGTCGACAAGGCCGTTGAGTACATTCTTGCGCAACCAGATGGTAAGCATCAACTACGAAAACCACCTTTTCTAATGTGGAAACTAACTTCGAGACAGCTCACTGAACGATGGATTTGTATATTAGGGGACAGATGATGTAGAGGGGATTGGCAGGAGAATCGGCTTGTGAACGGACTATGGGAGGGATATCTTGTACAGATTCAGTATGCCCATAGAAGCATATTGAATCTTTACACCTGTAAAAATGTTTAGAACACCTTACTCATGCTCTGTGCCATTCTGGTCTTCTTATGCCATGGCCATCACCTATCAAAACCCACCTGTCAAATTCCTTGGGACGGACCGAGCTCAGCAGCCTCGCTCCAAACGGAACGACCTGCGCGCTAGCGCAATCCCTGCCTTCACTGGTGAACTTCACAAAGCTCTCGAATATCTTCCTCATAACCTCATTGAATGCCCCGCGAAGGACTTGCGACCACCAACGCCATTCACGAATAAAATCCAATCGCCCTGTGACGAGCTTTCGAGCGCCTGCAATTGAACCGACAGAAACGACCCTCCTCGTGTTCGTGCATACGAAATTGCGGAGACCTGTCTTATTCGCATGCCATCGCAGCCAAAATCCCCCCTTTCTCCAAACCTCGACCCTACCTGGGAATAACACCCATCGCAAACCCCCACAATGTCGTCGGGACTCACTCGACGAAGAGGCGGCGGCGGCGGCGGAGGAAATGCAGAAAATGAAGAAGGAGAGGCGAGTCGCGTGGCATCCCCAATCCCCAAGGCTGGTGCCTCCCGCGATACCAGCGGCCCAGAAACATCCTACGAGAGCGGCGAGAATGGACACAAGATTGCGTTCGACCCTAGAGATATCAACGAGAGCGCTGAGAGGAGCAAACAGCCTAAGCTAACGCTCATGGAAGAGGTGCTCCTATTGGGATTGAAAGATAAGCAAGTGAGTTTACCAAGGGAGGGGTGGTATTTCCCTCTGGCGTATTTTCTAACGGGTTGTAGGGATATCTCTCATTCTGGAACGACAATATCTCATACGCGCTGCGAGGATGTATCGTGATCGAGCTTGCTTTCAGAGGGCGTGTTAGCATGCAGAAGGATTCCTCGAGAAGGAGGTTCCCCCTGGCTGATCGGGTCATCGAAGTTATCGACGATACACTTACTGGAGAGGTTCTGCTCGACGAGGCGCTGAAGATGATGAAGGCCAGTGAGAAGATGAGCGTTAGCCAATGGATTGACCTGATGAGCGGTATGCCACCCCTTTTCGCCAACAATTCTCCACACATTTTCTAATTCATACCTTAGGCGAGACCTGGAACTTAATGAAGATCGGATACCAATTAAAGCAAGTTAGAGAAAGACTGGCTAAGGGTCTGGTCGACAAGGGAATCCTCCGAACCGAAAAGCGAAACTTCCTCCTCTTCGATATGGCGACGCATCCCGTTGCTGACGGAGGAGCCAAGGAGGAAATCAGACGACGGGTCAGAAATGTTCTCACACAACGAACTGTCGTTTTGCCAGGAAGTCAGTTCCTCCCGGAAAACCTCGAGTTCAGATACGTCCGAACCATTGCCATGGTATGCGCCGCATATGCTGCCAATGTCCTTGAAAATGCGCTGGCTACGCTGGGACATGAGGCTAGAGAACGTGCTTTCGCTCAGGTCGATGAGTTGCTCGCTGAGTATAGTCAGTGGCCGTTTGGAAAGAGGGCTGGCGGAGCTTCTGGTGGGGTCGGGGCGAATTTGGGACAAGTTATTGGAGACGAGGTTACCAATGGCAAGGACAAGGAGTTGCAACTCGAAGTAAGCTCCCTCTATTTTCCATTTATTCCCTCCAAACAAAGACTAACATTCCATCAGGTCGTAGCAGCATGTTTGAGCGTTTTCACCCGCCTAGACTCCCTCCTCTAGGAGTCCAACAGGGCTATCACACCACGCATTAGGCAGGGGACTGGATGACCGGCTTGGGGACAAGAACGAGAGAGAAAACACTTCTATATTGTCGTAATAACTACCGGGCATCCAAAAGATTGGTTCTCTTCTTCTCCCAAAAAACCAACTATCAGAGAGCCAAAACATTTTCTTTCCAACCATGGAGGGAGAGAGAAGACAGACCTACACACACGGAGGGGAGCGAATTCAAATTAGCCCTTTTGATATTCCACAATCGATCGCGTGCCCGGCATTGGCACCTTTGATATTTGGCTTGGGCGTTTTTTGAGTTGAGTTGAGTTTCTTTGACATTTGAGTAGCAAGAGTTATAAAATACATGCGCGCATGGATTTTCGCTAGGTGTTCGCACGTACTTTGCCTGTCTCCCTGCTTGCTCTTGGCTGATGTATAGATATATTTTTGATGTGTCTGCGGAGTGAATGTAGGGCCAATGTCAAAATAACATCATTACGTTTCCTGAGAACCTTACTTGAACTGAGAAGTCTGTGAACAGCCGGGGAACGAATCGCTGGAAATCATACGAGCTGGCAAAGAGCGAACTTCATATACATCCTAAGACTCCAAAACTCCCTAGCCATGGTATTAAGTACAAAAAAGGATCAGTAGGAAGCCATCTCATTGTCTATGTGCAACATGATTTATCCCTTAAAGCTACCCTCAAACCCGGGTCTGCTCTTAACTTTTGGTTTCTTTCCCTTCACTGACTTGCCCTTGCTACCTTTCCCCTTGACGCCTTTGCCATCGCGCCTCTTCTGGAGATTCTCCTCTCGCTTCTTCTGCTTCATTGCCTGACTCTTCGCTACGCCCTCCTTCCGCTCTGACCACTCCTTCTCGCTCTTCTTTTTCGACTTCTCTTTGCGCTTCAAGGTCTTCTTCAGCAGGGAGGTATCGTCTCGCACTTTCTCGCCGTGGGCGCGCTTCTTGGCGTTGAGCCAGAGGTCTTTCTCCTCGATATCAGCTCGCTTCGTGTCGTCGAGCCCAGCGAGTCTGAGGCGGTTCTTCTCGGTTGCTTTCAGCGCACTGGCTGCATCCTGGGGTCCGCGTTTCTTAGGGGCGTTTTTCAACGCAGTGAGATCCTCAGAGAGCTCTTGCCCGTCTGCAAATGCCACGCGGCCGAAGGAAAAGTTGTGTTCTGGAGAATGGATGATAGGACTCATCATACTCGACGCAGGTGAGTCTCGTGCAGATGCCAAAGCAGCTTCCCGTTTAGCATCCTCCTCGATCTTAGCCTTCAGTCGGAGTTCTTTTTTGTGCGCTTTTCTCTGCTCTTCCTTCTTCCTCCGCGCCTCTAACAGTTCCTGGCGATTCCGTGCAGGTCGTCCATCTGGGCCGTCGGCTTTCCGTGCCGCGCGTAGTGCTTCTATCCGTGCTGCTAATCTTGAGCGGAGGAGTTCTGGATCTGTGGGGAGCTTGATGTGTTTAGGTGCGGTTGCGGGCGGTATGACAGAGGATGTGGATGTGTTCGCACTTGGATCTGTAGGATTGTCGAATGTTGGTGAAGGTGGCGAGGGACTAGGTGATACGGATTCGTTCTGCTCTTCCAAACCATCGGCTTCAAAGTGACCTATCTCATCTCCAGGGAGTTCCTCATCGTCCACCGCATCATCATCGTCGGCTTCTACCTCACTTGCTACCTTCTCGTCCTCTTCCGCTGGTTCATCATCTGCCTCAATATCGGCCACAATTTCGATATCGGCTTTTTGCCCCTCCGACTTGTTGCCTGACTTCTCTTGAAGCTTCTGCTTAGTGATAGATTTCTTCTCCTTCCTCTTCTCGGCCTTCTTTCCCGCCTTGAGCTTCTGCTTTTCTAATTTGGCAGCCTTCCGTTCTGCTTTAGACTCTTCCGCTGATGTTTGGGCAGTGGCGTCGGTGTCGTTCGTAGTCTTCTGTTTCTTGACCTTCTTGTCCTGTGCCAGCTTGAGCCCCTCTTTCGGTTGTTCCTTTTCCACGCCTTCCACATCAGACCCATCCAACTCTTCCAACTCCGCCAATTTTCGCTTTCGTGCCCGCTCGTCCATAACATCCTTGGCTGTTTTGGACGTAGCAGAGTCTGGGTCAAGCTTTGCCCTTCGTGCTGCTGCGGCCTGCTCCTTGGTTTGCTTCTTTTTCTTCCATTGGTCCTGGTAGGAAGAGATCAATTAATGCTTGTAATGTTGCGGTGTGGGGCTGCGACATACACTGTTGTCTTTTCCATAGTAGATATCTGCAGGAATCAAAGACAATAATCCATCGAAGGACTCTGCGTGCGCACGTAATCGATCCTGGAAGTTTGATTAGCATAGACATAAAATGGTGGAAGAATGGCGGGGAAGAAATTACCTGGATCGAACTTTCCGCCATGATGAATAATGGGCAGGCGGGAGCAAAAGTAGTAGATCGAGGATGGTTCTGTCGCTTCCCTAATTAATCCCTCTTTCGATACCGGGAAATGGAGCAATGGCCGTTCCTGGGGACTGTCGGCGGCGTTGTGTCGAAGATGTCCTCGCGATCTCAAAATTTACCAAGTGCGCTGCCGAAAAGTTCTCGCTAGCAAAGCTGGTGGCTTCTCACGTGAGGTTGATTGATAGAGCCACTCCGGCAACCTCCAAGTATTTTCTTCGCCAATCCCCTCCCGTCGCCCTACGAATCCGAAGATCAGCTCGACAAACGAGAAAAGACAAGCCGAAACTCAGCCTCCTTTGTCGTACGCAAAAGCCTGCGACAGTGACAGTGCACCACCCATGTCCTGGCAAAAATAGAGTTGCTTTTGCAATGGAGATTGCAGAGGCGAGGCATTGTGTGCATGCCACGTTGAGATCCTGCCACCAGCACTTTTAAGCTCTTGCCATCAGTCAACGCCTTGCTTGTTCACGCAACCTCGTTCCCAAAACATCATCGTCGGCTTCATCTTCGTCTTCTTATATCAACAAACTGTGCCTCGAGCCAAGGCTGCCTGCCTACTTCAATAACTCGCAGTAACTGCTGTTTCGTCAGCCTCCCGGATGCCGACCATTCTGTCACAGTCATATTTGGAGACCTTTCCTTTGTGACCCCTTTTGGAGCAGCTTCCAACTTTCAATATCCACCTTCTCACTTCTTCGTCCTCACCGTGACCAGGAGACAGCATGGCGCCCCATGTCGAAGCCAGCTCTCTATCCGACATAACACAACTTGCAGGAAATCCTCCGAAATACCCACGCAACCCTACTGAGGCCAAGAGAGACCCGTTGACATTGTACATCGCTCGTGTACCAGGTAGTCGAGGTAGGTCACGTTTTTTTTTGTGGTGTATCCACACAATACTAAAAGGCTCGCAGATATCATTCTCACGACTCTCAAGCCACAACTAAAAAATGTCACTGCCGAAGATGTTGCTTCTTCTCTCTACTATTTGCATCTGATCACACCTGAGGATGCCAGGTTCTTGGAAGAGGAGTCGTGTGCCACACCCGAGGAGACATCCTCAGTCGTAAATAAACCGCTCCCACGAAAGCCTCTGCCAGAGTCTGCAAGGTCCTCGCTTGAGATCAGTCGACAGCTCAGTGCTGCGTCTCAGCGCTCTCTGTCTAGAGAGCCTACAACGGCTCTTCCACGACGGAAGCCGGTTGGCTCTGTAAGTCCAACACGCAGACCACCACCTCACGCACACCAAAATGAAGTAGCTTTAAGACGACCACTTGGGCCTAGGATGCAATCAGACTATGGAGTCGAAAGAAAGCAGTTACCCGGTGTCGAAAATACGCCCTCAAATGCCGCTTCACGGACTCCCTCCCCATCCAAGAAAAGTGTTGATCTTGCGAGGACTGCTGAGCTACTTGCGGGGAACATTGAGGCTGATAAGGATGCTTTCTCTATCACGTTGATTCGACGAGATCCTACTTCTGGAGCGCAGTGGAATATTGGTAGTGTGACTGGCACACCCACATCCGATGAAGCACAAAGTCGGCGAGCAAAGTCCACATCGCGTTCCAGGAAACCTTATTTCGACCTGTCAGTTCACATTGCGACACCAGGCTACAACTATTTCCGACATCCCCAATCGAATGGCCAAATTGGCGATGCCACAAAGGCGCACAGAATGAGCGAGTCCAGCACTGATGCAGGCAAGTTACACATGCAACCAAGGTCCAATTCAGGATTTGATCGGCAGGTACGCATGGAAGGGTCAAGTTTTTGGAATCGATCTTCAATCCAGAACAAAAGATCGCTTTCCGACATCTCGGATAAACATGTGACCACACGTGGCAGAAGCTTTAGCGGAAGCTCCCCTGGTGTACCAGACCTCTTTTCCAGTGGTGAAGACGCTCAATCCAAGGGTTACATGTTTTCGAGTCCATGGGGAGGCCGGTGCAAATTCTCAACCGGGTCGGGAGGCCGATCTTTACGTTGTAAACACAGCTTGCCAGCACCCGTATCGGCAATCAACGATCCCGAATCTGGTCCCTCCGCCCAACCAGCGGTGGTTGTGAGTGAACTGCGGTTCAATTTACCATCTTCAGCTGTATTTTCGCAGGCTGCATCTGCAACTTCTCCACAACACAAAGGACCCGATACCAAACGGTTCAGCATTCCCAAGTTCAGTCATATCCGGAATAAACTATCGAGTCACAAGACGGTTCCTGCACTTCCCCCGCGCCCACCACCAACTTCTTATGCAGCTCTCTATCCGAGCGACAATGAGGAGCCGCCTCCATTACCGCCAAGATCATACTCGCAGGCACCAAGGGATTCAAGTGAAGAAGAACGGGCACCGCCTCTTCCCGCGCCAAGCAATCAAGTACCTAACAGCGCAACCCCGACCAGCGAGGGAGAAGACGATGAAGCTCGGCTGGATCTCAGTATAGGACAGGAGAAAGCGGGAGGTGGAAATAGGGGTAAGCGAGCGAAACTCGGCAAGCTCATAATTCATGACGAGGGATTCAAGATGTTGGATCTTGTGGTAGCCTCGAATATGGGCATATGGTGGAGTGTATGGGAATCAGAGCATTGGTAGGACGAGGAGAATAATGAACAATTCAAACAACAGATCTCTTTGGACGGTATATTCCGATTCCATTACCAATTTCACTTATGATGGGGCATTTCAAGACTCGATCGTCGGCGAAGAGGCGAAGCCACATTGCCTCTGTTTTGAGAGGCTTGTTTGAGCAACCGCGTGCGCAGTCAAGTTTCCGCGCATTTGTTCACCAGCAGCCAATAATTTTGGGATCTAGACGACCCGAAAGTCACAATAAGAGCTTCTTGGGCTGAATATATCCCCCATCCAGCCCATCTGTCGGGTTCCCCAGAAAAGGGGCTCTGTCACGTAACACACCGTGACATGAGACAACGTCACCCAGAGATATCCATTCTGTTGAAAGGGTCAAGTCTGGAAAACCTGGTTTTTCTCGCCCTCGAGAACCAATCTTTCAGCTGCGCCATATGATCTGGTGGCGGTCATTTTTGATTTGAAGATCGAAATCTTCCCTGCTAAATCTTCGATCTCTCCTCTTCGTTGCGTCAAGTGGCTCTTTCTCAAACGAGAATACGTGATACAATGCTCTAGCAAGAAGTCTTTCGGAGCTCATTGTTTCCGCATCGTCGCCGACAGGCAAAATTAGGAAGTGTTTATTGGGTACTCCCTGTGTTATATCAGAAATTTTCGTTGATCAACACCAAGGTCTGGGCAGCTGTGATGCTAGGCATGGAGAGCTGGAAGGTATCACCATTTCCACTGTTGGTTACCTCGCAATGTCCATCCTCATATTCGACGTCCACATCTCTCTGTCGATCCATCTTCTATATAATCACAGACAAAAACTCTCTTCACTTTTCTTCAACAGCTCAACACAGTCAGTTCAATCAAGCAAGCAACCATTAATCAGTCCAAACCAACACTCTCTTCATTCCCAATTCAGATACCTCTCTATCTACCCACCAATCTTTCAAAATGCAACTCACCAAGGTCTTCACCATCCTCTCCCTCGCCACCGCCTCTCTGGCCGTCCCCACGGTCGAGCTGGCCAGGAGAACCGACTCTGTCTCCTGCGCCCAAGCACAGGGAACTCTCAAGTGTTGCGAGCAGAAGCCAAAGCTTGAGCCCATCACCAACCTCGGCGCCAACATTGCTCCAACCCTTGCTGGTCTTGTGGGTATCGTCCCAGGTATCCTGGCTGCGGTTGTCCCAACTGTCGCGGTCACTGCTCAGTGTATGTTCCCAGAAATACAAACCGGGCGGAAACTCTTCCTCCTTCGAGTTTGGTCTATAGATTTGAGCTGACAATTTATACAGGTGTTGCAATCGTTGCCCAAGTCCAGGCTTGTAACGCCGTCAACGTCTGCTGCATAAACCCCTCAAGCCTCAATACCCTCTCGCCATCAGGCCAAGCTGGGGTAAGCATCCCCATTTCTCTGCCTGAAATGTAAATACAGTATAAAGGGACACCAACTAACAACCACCACAGCTCATCCAACTCCTGTCCAACAACAACATCCTCTCCAACAACCAAATCGCTATCTGCCCCAGCGTCGCTGTCTAAACGGCACCCTCGGTCCGCACACAACCCTGAGACGCAACGTGCGACCTCGATTCCACATCAGGGCTCGCTTGTCTCCCATCTCAGGGTTTCCGTGTGCGTCCATAGAGAGTCTCCTCCTCCTCTCCTGTCCTCTTCTCTTCTTCTCTCGTCACAGAAAACAAGCTTCTACGCTTCCTCGGACATCTAAAACAAAATGTGGCGGCTCTCACTCAGACAATAAGGGGACGGAGGATGGAGACTGTTTCTGGCCTTTCTTGGGAATGTTCTTCTTGACTTTGTCTCTGTCTCCTTGGTCTTCGGTATGTCTGCTTTTTTGGATGGTCTGATGGGGGTGGTGACGGCTCTTTTTGGTTTGCTTGACTTTGGAAGGATGGCTGTAGGGCGGAAACAAGGTCTCTTGGGTCTGAATTCAACATTTGGGTTTGTAGGGTTTTGCGGATGTTCTGAGGCTGTCAACTACTACTGTCGTTTATAATTCTAGACTGTTGTAATACACTCTTTTGGCTACATTTTGCTACCTTTTTACTTGCTTAGTGGTAAAACTGCCTTTGAGAGAGTGCTTGTGCGAATATCGACAACAAGCTTTACAAGCTCACACAATACCCAGGATCCAGGTCCGCTACACACATACACAACAGACGAGGCACCCTAACCCAGATCCCCATTTCGGTATCCTCCGAGACCGCATATGTCAGCGTTGCATTCCATTTCCTCCGCGTCATGTATGTACACACAAGATCCATCATATCAACGCAGATCCCCATTGTACGACCTAAGCGAAACAAAACAGTCACACAAGGACGCCATCCCATCCCAACCTAATTCTCAACATCACAAGCTTACATTGCATGTCTCACATCAACACTGGCCTGCAAGACAGAATATGAATTTGTTGGGAATGTAGATACTACCTATTTTGAACAAAGCTCTAGCAAAGAATTCCTATTTAGGAGATAAGCCTGTGTGACAATCTCCTCTCAGGCCAACAACAACCCTACAATTGATAAACACCCAGAACGCCGGTCCCGTACTTCTACTACTTTCTATTTCGCCGCCAACGCCCGAAATTTTCCACCGATAGCTATTAATGGACTACACAGAGCAACGGATCTAATGTGAAATATACTGGAACACGGCCGACACGGCTTCATCACCGCACTCCTGTCTCAGCAGCAGATCCTGGATCGGTTTCAATCCCTCGTTGACGAAGTGATTCCAGGTACTCGTATCACCATACATCATCGCTGGGGCTTTGAGGAATTGCTTGCCGTCGGGCTTACAGCGCTTGCATTTGAACGTGTCATGCGTGTCACTGGTGGTTTTCCCATGGTATTGGAACAGTTCACGCAAGCTGTCAAGAGTGAAATGACGCTCCACATCTTCGGCGGAATCGACGACGCACGAGGATAGAGATTGCTTGTGAGATTGCCTCTGGAAGATCTTCTCTTCGATGGTCCCTGTGGCGATAAATCGGTACACGAAGCAATCTTTCTTCTGACCATCTCTCCAGACTCGGGCGAGAGCTTGTTGATCCGCGGCTGGGTTCCAATCTGGGTCGAAGAGGACAAGTCTGTTGGCGCCAATGAGATTCAGGCCGCACCCTCCGGCCTTACTACTCAGGAGGAAGACGAATTCGTTACCCTCTGGATCGTTGAACTTGTCAACAAGTTTCTGTCGCTTCGTCACATTCATTGTGCCATCAAGCCGAAGACTGCCATATCCACGATTACGGCAGAGCTTGTCGAACATATCGAGTGTTTGGGTGTAATTGGAGATAAGAACAATCTTATCATTCGTGTCTTGATGAATTCGAGCAAGCATTCGGTCCAAAACCTGCATCTTTCCGGAATACCAGGGCTTGATATCGCGATCTCTGCCTCGGGAATCCTTTGGAACATAATCATCCGGGAAGTACTTTTCACAGCCCGGCAAGTCGTCAGGCAGGTTGAGTAGGTCTGGATGGTTGCAGAGTTTCTTGAGCATTCCAATAGCCTTGAGAGGCTGGCTTCCTTTGCCACGCAGCAATGCCTTGATGTCAGGACTGCTGATAAAATGATTGTACAAGTCGAGTTGGAATGGCGCAAGGTTGCAGAACACCACATGCTCATACTTCACTGGCAAGTATTTCGATAGAATATCGTTCGTACGTCTGATGATGAACTTGTTGACTACGCTCAGAAGTTCTCGAACGGTAGCGTCTCCCTTCTCTCTATCCTTGTCACTTCCAGCAGCATCTCGTCCCTTGAGAATGGGCAATTCGTACTTCTTCCGGAACTCCATTCGTGTGCCGAGCAGGCCAGGATTGGCAAAACTGATAAGTGAGAAATACTCGGATAGATCGTTCTGAATTGGGGTACCGGACAGGATGACCCTCCTTGATACGTTGAGACTATTGAGTGCTGTGAAGGTTTGACTGTCGCCATTTTTTAACCTGTGACCTTCGTCGCAAAGCATGAGTCCAATCTTCGTGTTCTTCAGTTCCTCAACATTGAGTCGTAATGTTTCGTAAGAAACGATGATGACTGGTCTGGTGACTGAGCGACCGGTGGCGATAGCCCATTGCCTCAATTGCTGTTGCAACTCCTCTTTTGAAGCCTTGCCATCGATCGCGAATGGCTGAATGGCATCTGGCCCCAGCCACTTTACCAATTCATTGGCCCAATTCTTCACCAAACTGGAAGGGCATGCTATGATGGCCTTCTGAATGGTGGGCTTTCCAGCGTCTGGAGACTGCTTCAACAGTGTCCACATGAGAGTAATACACTGCAAGGTCTTTCCCAGACCCATCTCATCCGCCATAATACATCCATTTGCATTGTCTTCGATCATTCCAGTGACGCACTTGTACATAAACTTCACACCTTCAATTTGATGGGGTCGGAGAACCTTCGATAATCGTGGATCAATAACAACAGGAACCTTCGGTCTTTCGGTATCAACGACTTTCTTGATTCCCAGAATTTCCGCCAGAGATTTGTGTACAAGAGGAGCATCGATTTTTGCTGGCACTCCACTCTCGGCTTGCCTAGCCTCTTCAATTGTCCTGGGCTTCTCATCGATGGTAGGATCGTACAGAACGATTGCAAATTCGCCGCTTGGGTCGTGGAGTGCCTTCGCAATGAAGACGGCGCCTTGTCTCAATCCAAGTGTAGGCGGAGGTCGGTTCGGATTGTAGGATGCTATGCTCTTGTTCGCCAAAGGAACGGCGAATCGTTTCCTGAACATGGTCTCCTTGTCTTTCACTTGAAATACCGGAAATTTATTCGATTCTCTATTCGCAAGAGCTAATCGGTCCTCGTTCGTCCATGCCTTGTCTTCCTCATCTTTATTTCCATCGGCACCTCCATAATCAACCTTCCTTCGCTTCCGAGTCGGCTTCTCTGATGTTCGAGAGACTGTAGCAGATCCAGGACATCTGAAGGGTTTGATGAGTCGGTCCACTGATTGAGGAGTGTAGAGTCGCTGGGAGCCTTGAGGAGCAAATGGTTTCGCAGATGGTGTTTGGTAATTGTTCTCCTTGTCGTCGCTCAATGTCAATCCGAAGGGCTTCTTTAGCCGGTCAACGGCTTGGGGAGTTCTTCCATGCGTTCCAAGACGTTTCCTCGAGACAGCTGGAGTACTCGAGGCCTCTTCAGGAGGTGTGATCATCATCTTGACTTATTCCAGCAATGTCACAGTTCTCCCTACTCGAACAACACCATCCCTCAAGATCCTTCGAGTCGTCGTTGGTGGCAGTCAGTGGTGCAGAGTCGGTGATAGTGGTGTTGGGGAGGAATTGGTTTATTTAGGTGCTGACATCAACAACGCGTCGAAAGCGAAAGCGCGTCTGGCTGCAGGCACCCAGTCACGTGCCATCTCCACGAGGACTTTTCGGGATGATTTCATGGTCAGTGGCTGTCCAGCCGGGATGCCCGTGTGAAAGAAAATAGGAGAAAGAAATTTCCCCGAGAAATCTCCCTCACTCCTTTTTCATAAATAATATCGTCTCCAACTTTTTCTTCTTTTCCATTACTTCAATTGTACTTTCATCACAACCTCAATTGATTTTCAAAACTCACTCCACTTTCACCAAGACCCATTTTCTCTGCTGCCCCGCGCTAAAGTACAAACTTTACCTAAACTCACTATGGCCCCGCCTCCTCCAACAGCAACTGATCGTTTCTGTGCGAAATACCAGAGTCCTATTCTCATGACCACATTCGCAACTCAGGTCCTACATCACCAGTATATCCGGCGGACGACTCCGGCTTTTGAATCCCCCGCTGCTTCATTCAGGGTCACGTCAATTCCCCGACCTTTGAGAGCTGGTCTTGGGTGGGCGGCTGTCTTCGTGGGACTCCTCACTCAGATCACTTTGGCGAAGAAGACCATTAGAGATTATTCGGATCCAGTCATTGCTATTTCTACTCAGCGGAAACCCTGGGCTCGAGCTGCTGAAGAGGGCTTGTGATCTTTCCTCTCACAAAGATCTCATTTGCTTTGCTTGTTTTTGAACGTCTGGTCCTGCCATTTATTCAGAATTTTTGGATATCATGACCCAGCAATAACCTCACCCGTACAAAATTCTCTGGCCAGCTTTCCACTACATTTTATATCACCACGATATATCATCATGTCAGCCGATTTCTGGGCCGGATACATTAGCGGAGCAGCTGGAATCCTGATCGGAAATCCCCTCGATCTGATCAAAGTCCGCCTCCAAGCATCAGCTTCAGCATCCCAACCTGCACCTTCAATATCCACACATCCCACAGTTACAACAATACCATACACCAACCCCTTTACCTCGGCCTCATCTCTCATCAGAGGCGCCACAGCCCCCATCCTCGGCTATGGCGCACTCAACGCCCTCCTCTTCGTAACCTACAACCGGACCTCCTCCCTCCTCAACTCCCAAAACCCCCTCGGAGCCACCTCTCCCCCATCTCTCTGGACGACCTGGATCGCAGGCGCTATAGGCGGTCTCGCTACCTGGGTAGTATCCACGCCTACCGAACTCGTGAAATGCCGCGCCCAGATCTCAACTTCCGCGGCCACGGCCTCGAGCTGGGGAATCACCCGCGAGATCCTCCGGCGCGAGGGGGTCCGGGGTTTGTATTTCGGAGGCGTAGTCACGGCATTGAGAGATAGTGTCGGCTATGGATTTTATTTCTGGTCTTATGAGATCACCACTCGCTTGATGGAGAAGAAGATGAGAGAGCGAGTTTCAGATGGGAGGAGCGATGGAGTGGGTGAAGCTGTGAAGGTGTTGCTGTGTGGTGGAGTTGCGGGCGTGGCGACGTGGGTGAGCATTTTTCCTCTGGACGTCGTCAAGACACGTGTCCAGACACAGCAATATCAACAAGTTCCTCTCCCAACAGCTGCTGAAGGAGCGGCTCTCCTCGCCACACAAGAGCAGCCAGCAGCGAGAAAGCTGGGAGCTATCGATATAGCGCGGAATGCGTACCGAACTGAAGGTGCAGGGGTATTTTTCAGGGGACTGGGTGTGTGCAGTTTAAGAGCGTTTATTGTGAATGCTGCGCAATGGGCGGTGTACGAGTGGATCATGAAAGAGCTCGATCCTCAGAGGAAAGTCGCGAATGTAAAATTATTAGACTAGACGAGTGGTTGGATACATTAGACTAGACTATAGAGATAGACACCAAACCCAAACCTTTGATAGATCTGGTATTAGTTAAATGAAATATCACTAGAATATAGAGTTCACGTCTTTTATAGGCAATCACAAGTCTCCAATGATAGAAAGGTTCTACTGACATGCTTATAATTATATAAAATGACGAAATGCGGAATGAGATGTTTTGTAAGAGTTTATGTTGGCTGTCTATGCTAGATAAAGACTTGAGCTGTCAATGTCGTCTTGTCGACTCGGTTAATGGGTCCAGATAGAACCTTTCGAAATTTGGAGTCTGTATTGTTTTATATATATCCTTTACCATCACCTCATCTCCCAAAAGCATATTCATATCTCATCCCACACACAGCAACAAAGACTTCGATACATCCCTAACTCCTCTTTAACAAACCCAAAATGCCCCAAAAAATAGCCACCCAAATATCAACATCATAAAATCATCATCACCACCCAAACTTCTCAATCGCAACGCCCACATCTCTCCCATCTCTCACAAGACCAGCACAAGTATTCCTCACCAACCTCCCCATCCCATCCGGTCCACTAGCCACAACACTCGTCCTCTTCCCCCTCGATCCGGCATGGAGATCCACCAGACCACGAATCATCCCCCGCAAATCTGGCCTACCAATCTCCTCCGTCGCGCGCGGAATAATGATCTCAGCACCCATGAGCTCCGCTTTAGCTAGAGCTTCGCGGCCCAGCCATGAGAGATGAGCAGTCTCGTGTATGACCCAGATGAGTATGATTTTCTGTCTGCGCAAGGACGAAGTAGTAGCGATTTCCGTGTCTGAGGATCGGCTTATATCGAGGAGATGGCGGATCAGGGGCCAGGAAACGGCTATTCCGCTACCGCCTGCAACGACGAGAGCTAGATCGGAATCTTCGAGCATTTCGCGAGCGTGAGAGCTGCCATAAGGGCCGTCGATGAGCATTTTGAGGGTCTTGTGGAGACGTGCTGCGTTTAGCAGATCGCGAGAGAACCCGTCTTGGGCTCGGATTATGAGATCCATTCTGGCTACTTCGTCTCCTGGGTTTGGTGCAGCGGAAGCGATGGTGAAAGGATGGGCTTGGAGGATGTGTTTGCGGGATAGTGATGGGACTGTGACGAAGATGTGATCGGTGGCTTGCCAGCCTCCACTCAAGGACTTTCCGAATAGGCCGAATAATCCAAATTTTGGACGTAGTATAATTGCGGAGGATATCTTAACGGTGTCCTCGTCCTCAAGGATTTTAGTTTGAGCGTCAACCGTCATGGTCTTCATACTGAGTCGATGGACGATGCGGTCTACGACAAAAATGACCAAAGCGGCGAGAGCATATGGCCTCCCAGTGTGATGGTGGAAATAGAGACCTAATAAAGCAAGAACTTGAAAGACAACATGAAATCCCAAAAACAGTTCGTACCATCGTTGACGAAAACTCCCAAGTGAGGTAAAGTAAAGCAACTCATAAGCCAACAGCATCCCCGTTCCAATCAAATTCCTCCTCTGCAACAAGAAGTGAAGAAGTCCAAAGCCGCTTGGCCTCAGAATCACATACCAGACAACAAGAAAGCCAGCCGAGTGAAAGAATCCCTCCATACATAGCAACTCTCCTAGTCGACGATGGAAGATATTCAACGATTCGTAAGATCGACCAGTGAGGAACTTCAAAGGTTGATTCTTCGCTGCTAATAGATATAGAATAGGTATGTTTGCTGAGAATACAAGACCAAGACGGTCAGCTAGAACAACGAAATCAACAACGTTAATGCCTATGTCGTAGAATATATAGAAGACGTTGAGACTGAGAAATACAAGAATAACAACGGAGGTGCCATTCGATGGTAAGAGCCTGTTGACTACTGGAGTTGGTCGAGGTTGATAGATCAAAAGGGCTCTGACGGTAGATAGCAGTGACTTTTGAGGCTGGTGGTTGATGCTGGAATTGAGAAGCGGCGTTGTTTCATTTTCATCTATGTCTTTTCGGGGAGGAATTTCAGTGCCCTCGACGGTACTGCTGCCGGAAGAATAAACAAGCTTGATATTCTCAGTCGATGAGGCTATGGGAACGGGCTTGATCGTTTCGGCATCTCCATCGTACTCGTCCTCGTTCTTAATTATCTGTAGCCGCGACAACCGCTTGCGTCTCCATCTAATAGCTTTCGCTGTCCAATGTGCCGTCGAGAGGACGGCAACAAATCCCAGAATGACGATGTGATATGTCAAAATGAATTTTCTTGAGAACCGAATCTTCTCTATCAGTTTTCGAAGCCGTGGATCTCGGCCTGGTGGTTCAGCTTTGCCGGTATCGGTGGTGTATATCGAGGCCCTCAAGGCATAACGGATGCCTTCACGAAGCCACTCAGATTCCATGGCCTTGATGCCAGTAGCCCGTGTTACGGGTTACACGGCCACGGCATATACGGGCTTGATGATGTAGTGAGAGTAGGACAGGGGGACAGGAGAAGATGCACGAGGATGTAGATCGGATCAAGGTAGCATCTGATAAGATTACAATCAGCGGGGCAAGTCTTTAGGCGAGATTTTAGCGCGCAGAGCTGTTTGTGGTGTGGATGTTTTTGAGGCACGACGGGACCATCCCAGTCCGACTGGCAGCGTGCAGTGAAGCTGTCAACCACGTCCAAAATGGCAGATCAAGAACCAAAGTGAGTACGGCCTAGAGCCCTTCCTGCTATACTTCCCGTTAGGTATTCATAGCTAATTCGAAACCTCCAGAAAAGATGTAGTGGCTCCTACGAATCCCCGCGGCATCCCATATGCGCCCTTTGTCGACAAAGTCGAGGACTATGTCACATCTCGCGCAGATGTTGAGAAGACGTTAAAGAAGTTCCAGGAGATGATTTCGTAGGCATCTGCCGGGCAGGAATATTAGGGGCGCAAGGGCTTACGCGGGAATAGGAAATACCAGTTCATGGAATCGAATCAACAACGGCGGGCTGCAGGTCTGAAGGACAAGATGCCAGATATCCAGAAGACGCTCGATATGGTGCAATTCCTGAAGACGAGGAAGGTATGTGGTCTGCTGGAGTTTTGGGGGTTTGGGATTCTGGAAGCTAACTGGCCTGTAATAGCCCGGTTCAGATCCAATAGAAGCTACATTCGAGCTTAATGATACACTTTACGCCAAAGCACATGTACCACCTACAGAGGAGGTTTACCTATGGTTGGGCGTACGTACAAATAGTTGGGTTTAGGATGGGCCATGCTGATACGGATACAGGCAAACGTAATGCTGTCATACCCGATCGATGAGGCCGAGGAGCTCCTCACTGGGAAGCTTGCAGGCGCAAAGTTAAATCTGGCGAATTGTGAAGAGGATCAAGAGTTTTTGAGGGAGCAAATCACGGTAAGCCTTGCTATTAGTGGATTGGGGTGATTTTGGTAAGGGGCTGTTGGAATACGGCTAACGTTATTTAGACCATGGAAGTTGCTACAGCTCGGGTTTACAACTGGGATGTCACTATGAAGCGAAAAGAGAAGAACCAACAAGAGGCGATAGAGGATGGAGAGAAGGGCACACCAAATGGTTGATATCTCACAAGAATGAAGAAATGAGCATTGTCAAGCATGAAGCTGTGCGTTTTGGACCTCCGGTGATCGTATTTTCTTTTCCTACGAGATGACAGTCTAGTCTTGATTGATTGAGTCTCACAACTAGAGGCTCAAGTCTTTCAAATAATTTCTGTTAATATCTCAGCCTTGACAACTTGACAGCAGCCTTGCATTCGACCAAAAAAAGCGGCATTAGGGGCCACTTTTAGACCAAAGAGTAAGCCAAGCCTTGAGGAGGATGCAGACAAAGCTCAAGCACTAGATCAACAGGAGAATGATTATTCCATGAAGATTTTAAGTCTCAAATGACAGTTTCACATTTAAGCAGACTGAGTTATGCTTCTATTCACCTCAGCGCCGCTTTTGTGGCCAAACTTCTCCTATTTGCTAGCTTCACCGCCTTAACCCACTTCGTCATTCCCGTTGCCCCTCTACTTTTGTTGAACCAACAGCATCCAAGTCCATCGTCTAAACTTCTACATCAACAGCCAACAACCACACATCCTTCTACAACCACCACCACCCATACTCTTCACCATGGCCGAAGATAATGGAACCCTGAAGCTTGATCCCAAGTACGATCAGTTCGACTACCCAATCGTATCTGCCAACACCCAGAGCGGTCACCCAGGCCACACAACTCCCGAGCAGGAAGCCCAAGTCTACCAATTGCGCATGAAGTTGGAGGCAGCTGGCTACACGGACCGTCTAGACTCCTTGACTCTTGTGCGTACGCAGGATTCATCTCTCTGCTTTCCCCAGCTAACAAACATATCCAGCTTCGATTTCTGCGAGCCCGTAAATTCGATGTCGCCCTCTCAGAGAAGATGTACGTTGCGTTTCCCTGCACAGACCTGCACAACTCATACGTACCCCCTGGCATAATGAATAAATGGATTAATCACTCGACAGGTTCATTGACTCGGAGACATGGCGGAAGGAAATCGACCTCGATGATCTGACTCGGAACTTCAAGTACGAGGAGAAGCCCCAGGTCTCTGAGTATTACCCACAATACTACCACAAGACCGATAAAGTATGTAGCACATATCCAAGGACATAATTTCAACAAGAAAGCGAAATGGACATGGTTGACAAGATATCTTAGGATGGACGACCAGTATACATTGAGCAAATGGGCAAGATCGACCTGACCGCCATGTACAAAATCACTACCGCTGAGCGCATGCTGAACAACCTCGCGGTTGAGTACGAGAAGCTCGCAGACCCACGCCTCCCAGCCTGCTCTCGCAAGACAGGCCACCTCCTCGAGACATGCTGCTCAGTGATGGATCTCAAGGGCGTCGGCATCACCAAGGTCCCATCCGTCTACTCGTACGTCAAGCAAGCGTCCGCCATCTCGCAGAACTACTACCCCGAGCGCCTAGGCCGACTGTACCTGATCAACGCCCCCTGGGGCTTCAGCGGCGTCTTCAACATCATGAAGGGCTGGCTGGACCCCGTCACCGTCGAGAAGATCCACGTCCTGGGGGCAAGTTACCAGAAGGAGCTCCTGGCGCAAATCCCAGCCGAGAACTTGCCCAAGATCTTGGGCGGGACTTGCGAATGTGCTGGTGGCTGCTCGCTCAGTGATGAGGGGCCTTGGACTGATCCCCAATGGGCTAAGCCTCCAAAGTGGGCTCAGGCTCCTGAGAAGAGTGCCGCTCCTGTTATTGATAACACTGCTACGAACCCACCTACCATCCCCGACGCAGCTGCTGCTCCACCTGCCGCTGCTGCCCCAGCACCAGTTGCTCAACAACCTGTTGAGGATGAGATCAAGTCCGCTCCTGCACCACAGTAGAGTTGCATCCACGGATGGGATTTGGAGTTGGGGGTGTACAGAGCGTATAGTGAAGGTGCGGGGAGTTGAATGGCATTGATGATGGGAGGAGATGAGCATTGGTGGAGCAGATTGTTGGAGGGAATGTTGAGAGCCTCGAAGTATACCTTGCAGAATTCCGAAGAGATTCCTTCGTCCTGAAGTTCTTACTAGAATACAAATACAAAGCCAGAAAAGTGTTGAATTCTTTCACTTGTCGCTTTAAGCTTCTTGCCATAACTTGTCATATTGGAAATTCATATTTTGTCTACGTTGTGTGGCAAGAGAGAGCTCTATGTTGATAAGGTAATCAAGTAAACCTGGAATGGGCTCGTGGTCGCCTAAATAAACTTTTTCAACTCGCAGTAAACATTGGTTTCGCCGCAAATCCCAAGCATCCTTCCTCATAGCGAAACAAACTTCAGGGCTCAGACATTTCCACCAGTCTCCCAGACAATCTCTAGCACAGGAAAGAAACAGAAAAGATGAAATGATGATTCAACGCACTCATTTTCTCCTTCTATTTCTACAGCCTATCCCAGATCCAAAATACTCAATCAATCACTCTCCTCGCTCCCACTCTCACTCTCCTCCTCACTCTCCGCCTCGCGTAACCACTCAACAAAAACCCCCGTCTTCTCTCTAACCCTCTTCATCTCCTCCGGCTCCGCCTCCCCAAGAGCCTCACTCTCCTCCCACCATCTCAGAAACGCCTCCTCCTCAAGGACATCCATCTGATACAATTTCTGACTAACAGCCGCCAGTATCACAGCGCCATTATTCCGATGCACCAGATCCTTCTGGAGACAAACAATGAAATCCACCTGATCGTCCTCCCTCTTCTCACTCCCCACCGCGACTTCTTTCAGGAAAGATTCCGCTCCAGGAGAAGAGAAAGCCAGACCGGCCGCTTTACTCGCCTCGATCTTCTGCGCCTCAACGAGCTGCGCGATGCGTTTCGTGAACGCCACCGCGATCGCCCGTCGCATCTGGTGGTCCGTAGCATCGTTGCCGAGGCGGAGACCCATGAACTCTAGCCTGGCGGCGCCGAAGTCCCCGCCTTCTTTTAGGGCGTCGAGAAGGCCAGCCACGGCGTCGTGGTGGAAATTCTCGTTCGAGGATGTGTGGCCGTCGCCGTCGTCGGAGATGATGCTCCCGCCGAAGCTGGAGTGCCGAGAGCGGCCTTCGTGCGGAGAGGCGGCGCTCACTTCGGAGGAGATGGTGGAGATGGAGTCGGTGGAGATGTTGAGGTGGGAAGTGCTGTAGATGAGGTTGGTGTGGAAGATGGTCGCTTCATCTTCGGCGTCTGAGTCGTCGTCGAAACCATATCCTGAGCCACCTTCGCCTACTACAGCTGTATCTGTTGGTACTGTAACGAGTGTTTCGTCGTCTGAGTAGTCGTCTGCTTTCCGCTTTGCGCAGGTGATGCGAGAGCTTTCCTTTACTTCTTTGTTGTCTGCTATCCGGACGCCGTACGAAAGGAGGGCTCCAGGTTGGATCTTGCAGTTTCGTCCGACAGCTGCTTCGCTGGCTATGATTGCCCTATCGACCGTTGATCCATCGCCTACTACTACATCGTCCCAGATATAGGCGTTTTTGATAGTAACGTTCTTCCCAATATGACATCTCCGTCCGATGATACTGTTAGAGACCACACTTCCATCACCGATACTCGTATCCTTCCCCACCACAGTCCGTTTTCCCACTTTGCACGTCCTGGCCAACATCACATCATTCTCTTTGCAAAGCCCACCGCGCTCGAACTTGTAACTCTGGCCCGCGAGGAGATTGCTGTCCGGGACGAGGGGATATGTCCATCTCCCTAGTACATCCTTGCTAACGGCCTCGTAAGACTGCAAGTTGAACACCCTTGCAGCATAATGGTCCTCCACAACCTCGGTATGTATCGTCTTGCCATTCAGCTCATAATCCTTCAGTACACCATGCAGAAAATGCCTTCTCGGGACTTCATAATCAAACGACTCAGCCCACAGCGCCAGCACATCCGGCGTGCAGATATCGATACCGCAATCGATCAAATCGGTCCTGATCTCGAGTTCGTTGTGGTCAGATAGTAACTCTGGGTCGATATTGACGTATTTGTTCGCTTGCAACGGGTTCATCTCCTCGTAATGAAGACATCTGCTCTTCGTAGGATCCACCACGAAAACAGGCGTGATACCCATCGATTTCGTGCGATGTGTACCCAACCCCCCCGACCGCAGAATCATCGTCATAATCGCATTCTTGTCGGCGATTCTCCTCGCTCGGTGAGCCGCCAAGGCGGCATCGATCGGTAAATTCGACACCAAATCTCCATGCACGAGTAAGAAATCGCCCGTAATGAGATCGCGGGAGTCGAGGTCTCGCATGGCGTCTCCCACCGACCGTGCTGTCGTCTTGACGATTTCGAGGGAATTGAAGGGCGAGGCGGCGGATGAGGGGTGCCATTTCGAAGCTTGGATGTACCGTTCTACATCTGCTGTGTGCGCGCCGCAATAGATGTATATATCTGCCACTCCGGACATGGCCAGGAATTCGAGGGTGTATTCGATGAGAGGGGTATTAGCAAGTGGGAGAAGACACTGGGAAGCATTAGCCGCCGTCCACACTCCTCATCTTCCTTCCCACCATCTCTTGCAGAATCTAGGATTAAGACCAGGACTAGGAGCCGGGCTTACTTACTCTCGGAGTCTCTAATGTGAAGGGATTGAATCTCGTCTCGAACGAATCGGCAAGTACCTAGACAGGCAAGGCAAGTCAAGTCAGCTTTCCTTCCAACTGCCTTTCTTTCTCCGTTGCCCGCACGGATAGCCTGTATAGAGAGCAGCACATACCACAGCTTGTAATGTCTCCTCTCTATCATCATCCACCTTCTTAGCAGCAGATGGACCTTTCTTCTTCGGTGCAGCTTTTCCCCCACCAGCACCCCCCTTCGCAGACTTTTGCGCATGCGCCATTGGTACCACAGCAGTACTCCTTCCTTCCAGTAGAGTAAAGTAAAGTGAAGTTGCTTTCTCCCTCCCAGTAATGTCCTCGTCGTCGTTGATGTTCACTCAGTCTTGCGCAGTAGAATCCGATATCAAATTGTATGTAGTGGGGTCGTTTGTCTGATCGGATCGGGAAAATCAAAATGCAGGTGAGCTTCGGATCCATTGACTCACGAATTAAAAGTCGCCCGCCAAGCACTGTTTTAGCGCAAGGCTGTTCCCGCCCCGGCTGAGACAGAACCTGGACTGCAAGTGTTTGGTTGGTTGGTTGGCATTGGCGTTTTGAAAGCCTGGCCCAGCCTTTACGGTACAGCCTCATCATACGATTGCTGCGGCGGTCTGTGGAGTCTAGACCTTCAATATGTCCGGGGTGGCTCACTACATGCTAAATAGCTACTTCCAACGTCAGTCGTTCTTCTTCTGTCTTCCTATTTATTTTTCTATCGTCTTTCTCTGTTTATCGTCGTGGGCTTGGAATCATCGTTATATCTACATTATGTGCGACTTTGCTCTCCGCTGAGTAGATCATCTCGAAGCGACGGAACAACCGGTCTATGTACACTTTACTCGGCCCATCACTCGACATCGGTCACTGCAAACCGAGGGGGAATTTGGGTACATCGCGTCGTGGTTTTTGGTTATGCTATCTAGTTTGCGGACCGATCGACCGTGATTTGAACACATTTATCCCACCAGCGCCGAACCAAGCATCGAGACTCTTCGCTCAACACGATCCCCAGGTACTTCCACCTCGGACGCCGCCGAGGGCAAACAGACAATTCTTCCACCAGCGCCAATAACGAGTCGCCATGCCGACTAAGCACGTACGAGAACAGCCGAGCCCAGTTCGGCTGTCGGATTAGAGCTCAGAAATATAGATACAAGGAGCTATGGGAATTTTAGAATGTCACATCGCTACTCTTTTTCGATCATTGTTGGAAGCCAGTTGGTGGATACATCCTTTGCCTCTTGTCAGAATGGTCGTCCGGGGCCCCTCCAGCCATGTCTGAAATGACCCTTCGATGTGCTCCTGTCCTGGGTGTCCCCATCTGGGCATTTGGAGGTTGAGCAAAGCCGGTCTGAGGATGAGGATGTGTGGGGGTCATAGCATACTGGCGATTGTCTCCCATGGGTTGCATGTAGCCGCCAGGTGTACTTCCTATTGGGGATGGTCCAGGAAGCTGGCTCGGTGAGTGCCAAGAGGAAGCTGTGACGGGAGATTTTCCAGGTGAAGATTCATCTTTCAAGGACTGCGTTGCGGACAATTGTCCCATGTTTAGACCTAATGGGGCTTGGGGAGCATTTGGTGTTACGAATCCACCAGGATGTGCCATCTGAGGTCCTCCAGTTGGTGGGAAAGGTGCATTCTTCTTGAATTGGGACAAGTGTTTCTCCAGAGCTCGCAACATGCCTTCTTTTGTGAAAGGTTTCGGCAGAACATCATTCATACCTATATTCGTTAGTATGAAGGAAAACGGACATCGGAATGGGAAGCTTACCATAACGGAAGTACATGTCGATATCGTCGGCTCTTATGTTGGAGGTCATGGCGATGATAGGGAGATTGGGTCTGATTTCTCTTATGCAGACAGTCGCAGATACTCCGTCTAGGTGAGGCATGATGATATCCATTAGAATTAGATCGAATTGTGTAGGTCCGTGGTTGATCTTATTGACCGCCTCAAGTCCATCACGCTAGGATATGTCAGAATAGAAGGAACAGTTTGCGACAGGTATACTTACAGCCGTCTCAACTCCGCACTCAAATGCTTGCAGGAATTTGGAACCAATCCGCGCGCAAACCTTGTCGTCCTCCACAAGCAAGATCCGAGGCTTTGTCATTCCCCAGACCGAATCTGCTGAGCTCTTCTTACGGCCAGGTACAGAACTTCCTTCCGACATCATCTCTGGCATGGACTCGACAGGAAGGAGACCGTTCGCAGGTAAGGAGTAAGGTATGTTGTTGATATGCTCGCTGTTTATTGGGTCGATACCATTTGTGTGTCCCACTGGGTACACCATGTTATCTAGATCATTGCCTACTGGATATCCAATGTGAGCGTTTGCGTTCTCTGCTCTTGGCGCCATAGAGGAAGCTCCTTGATCGGTCGGGGTTGTGGAGTACTCGTTGCGCAAGTGGAAATCATGGCTCATCTGCTCAAGATTTTTATCAGGCAAGTTGGCGGTCGAGAATTCTTCGAGAAGAGCCGAAGCCTTTTGCAAAGGAGATGCAGGATGGTCATCATCGTTTGCGGGTCCGTCTCCCATGGGTCCTCCTGCATTGCCAAATTGTCCTACTACACGGCTGGCACGTCGTTGTTGGGCGTCTACATCATGCAAGAATCCCATCACCCGATGCATAACTCCATCATGGTTCTTGACGAACTTTTGTAGGTTCACTACTTGTTGGAGCAACGTAACATGGCCCTGGGCAAGGTCTTGGTACATCTCGGAGAGGTGTTGAAGTTGTTGCTGGGTTGCAATCAATTGGCTATTGACGAGATCCATCTGTTGTGCGGGGAATTGCTCTTCCATACTCTGGGCAGCCGCCTTTCGTGGTGCGGGCGCTTTTCTTCTGATGTTGTCTAGAGAATCCTTCTTGTTTGCTTGGAACTCGGGATGCTTGAACTCCCATGCCTGATACTCGTTAGTCCACACGTCGAAGAGAATTTACCCAGGCTTGACTGACATTTGGTCCATATATCGATGGGGTGCTATCTTCGTTGTTCTGTCGAACCTTGTGGAAGTCATACTTGTTCAGCTGGCGGACGAACGAAGCAAAGTTGCTGTGCTTGAAATGCTTTGGCAGGATATTCTTGGTGAACTTCTCATTCTGGGGAGAGGATTAGTATTTGCGACAACAGATTGAAGATAGCTCCACGTACTTCGAGTACCACGAAGCTCTCGCCTCCTTCGCCCCATCGAACGATGTTGTCGTAGGAAGGGTCCTCCAGCATCCTAGATCACAGCGTGTTAGACACTGGGCGCATTATCGCCTGATATAAGGGCTGGTTCGATGAATTGACGGATACTTACTTATACAACTTGCGAACCTGTCCAGGGTCAGTAAAGTGTCGCGATCTAGACCATCGGGGAGGGGAGGGGAGGGTGGTACATACAAAGTCGCTGGAGTTGTTGGCGGCAGGGCCACCCAAATCGCCCTTGTCCATCGTGGAGTCTAGAAGTCCCGAGTAGAAGGATGGTGAATGAATGAATGAACGAACGAAGGACTGGTTTTGCTTGTATCAATTGTTGTATCGTGTCGTATCGTGTCGTATCGTATCGTATGAACCCCGGGTCAAGGGTCCAGATCGTTCCTGTGTGTGAAGAGTCGAGGGGCCTGGATGCCGAAAAGAAGTGGTCGGTCGAGGTGTGTGCTGCACGGGCTTGTGTACTGACCGACGTGACGTAGGTAGCGAGCGAGCACAAGTGAGTGAGTGAGTGGGACCGGCAAGGGCCAGAGAGCAGCAGCAGCAGCGCAGCGAATGAAAAAGCTATTAAATCATCCCTACACCGAGATGCTCGACATGTCTTTGCTGAGAGGGGGCGGGCGGAATTGTGTTGAATGTTGAAAGAGAAAACGAACGATGCGGCTCGGAAGAAGGTAGATAGCCTGGCCAGAATCTATTTGAGAGCGGATTGGGTTGGTGCAGTTCACTGACTGACTGACTGACTGACTGACTGACTGTAGTGTGGATGGAAGAGCAGCGCAAGGTGATGGAACTGAAGGCAAGTAGTGCTGTAGGTGGGTGGAGTGTTTCGCTAGCAAGGGTGGGTGGATGAGATCCTGGTTTGGCGGGGCTGGTCTTGAGATCGATGCTGGGTGGACGAGACAAATTAGACAGGGAGGGAGGATGGATGAGGTGGATGAGGTGGATGAGGTGGATGAGGTTGGATGAGGTGGATAAGGTGGTGGATGTGGGCGTGGATGCAGATGAGAATGAGGATGAGGATGAGGACTGGATGGCAAATAAGAATGGGCAAGACTGACCGACGCCACCCCATTGCACACCAAAATAGCTGGGGGAATTTAAGAGGCGTCGACTTGGACTGACTACCTTATTCCTGGTGGACGGGGGGGTGGTGAGGAGTAAATTATGAGAGGCGGTTAATAGCCCGACACCCCAGCTGCCATCCTCATGGAGCTTGGGAGAAGCTCTTTCTTGGTGAAGCTCGGGCCGCCCAGTATTGAAGAAGAGTGGGCTTTAGCAAATTCGAGTTGCGGACTATCAATCACCCGTCTACATCGCAAGTAAATTGCCTTCTGGGCTTAAGCGAGACAGACGGCCCAGCTGCAGATTGGGATAAGATCGTCAAGCCGCCCGCCACCAACCAGCACCAGCCAGCGAAAAAGAAGCAAGTACTTACCTACCCTACAAGTGAAGGCCTGCTCTACGGCTGCTTCTGCTGGATCGATCCGCCATTTTGTGACAGCTTGCAGTGCAGTCCAGTGCAGCGCAGGCAGGACAGACAGTCTGCCACTATCAATCATATCTGCATCCTTCCAGCTGTTCCTATTCCGTCCCTTTTCTATCATATTATGCCTTTCTTTCAACGTCCTCCCTCTCTCAGTGGGTCTCTTGCGAAAGTATCTTCGACTTTTTCATATCAAGCCTCGCGTGGCAAGGAGGGAAAGGGAAGGGGTGTCCTGGGAGTGCCAATTTCTCTCTTCTCGCCAAAATCCATCCCAGCTCCTTGGGAACCTTGGACCCCAGATCGATGACGCAGTTTTGCACCACATCCGAGGCCCGCGCCAGCAGAGGAACGCCCCCCAGCCAAACTCTAACTAACCAACTACTTCGTAACATCATTGTTCGTGTTGACCTGGAATTTCACCTGCGCTCATGCATTTCTCCGTCCTTTCTCCATCGTGGAAGCTTTGAAGAGAAAAAAAGGTAAAGGAGATATACAAGATAATTGGCCAAAAAAAAAAAAAAAAAAAGAAACACGGCACGGATCACAGGGTCCCGAAAAGGATGATCGGCTGCTGGAGCCTGCATTCCGATTTTCCTCTGTCCCTCTTTTGCTGCTCTTGTCATGGCTGACGCCTATCAATCCACGAATCCACACTTGCTGAGAGAGTTTCGGATGATCTTCACCTCACTCGACCTCCTCGCGCTTAAGATGGTCGTGATCATCACTTGCTCCGCATTTCAGATATCCAAGTCAAGTACTGTATCTTTCTCCCCCGCCTCAAGTTATTGGCACCGGCGGTACGACTGCCCGCTCATCGATGGGAAGATGCTGGTGGGTGACCTGACCATGGATGAGAGTTTTGTCGCCATATCATGCCTCGTTTTGGTGCCAAAGCTCCGAGGTTCAGCTGCACCAGGGGCAGGCTATCTTGAAGCTAGAGATACCGCGACCACTGACAACGCGAATTCAAAAGATATGCTCCTGCGCGCCAAATGAAGAAGGGGGGGTAGTAAGATGTACTTGGGGAAGATGCTTCCTGAAGGGGTTGGATCCTTTAACTTCTCTAGGTGGAGGGGTTAATGGGGGACGCTTTGTTCACCTCCATGAACTCAACTCGCCATCCAGCAATCTGCAGACCAAGGATTGACCAGGGATTAAAATCTCTTGAGCTTCACTGGAGCTCCTTCCCTGTCAACAAGGTTGTAGCAAAATAATACAAATAACAAATATGATGAACCCATGAACTAATAGAAACCCCAGGTCCAGCTGATCCGACTAAGTAAAAGAAACAATGCAATACGATACAATAACGCCCAGGCATTATTGCGATCCTACAGTCGTCAAAACGAAAAGGAAGTTCAGACGACACAGCAAACGAGAGGCGCCGGGGTGAGATTTTTAAGGTGTTACAGGTATGGCTGAAACATAGCCTCCGAACCCTGTTGTTATGTGGCGTCGGGGAGGGAAAAGTGCTCTAAAAGCAACTTTTGTACCACCACAGGAAAATGAAGTCGTTTTTCTATCCCTGTGTTAATCCTCGTGTACGACTCCAAGATCTGACAGAGGATCAGTCCCCGCTCTCACTCTTGGATTTTTCAAAATCCTGGGGATGGAAATTGACTTCACGGAAGGCCCTTGTACTCGAAAGTCCAAAACAAACCCAACTTGAATATCGTGACTTTATGGATGTCGTCGGCCTGCCTGTCAAGAGAAGCAAACGCGTCCACCATGCCTGACTCGGGACTGTTGCCTCTCGAGCCTCTTCACATCCTAAGCTTCGCATACCTCCACAACCACAGTTTTTAGCAAAAACTCAGAAAAGCATTGCCTTCAAATACCGACAAGTCAGTCCTTGACAAGAAAAGAAAAAAGTTTGTGGAATCATGAAGTGGACGGAGGCATAGGCATCTCGCATCGTGTAGGAGAGAACGAGCTCCAATAAACTTCTGAAATTTTCAACAAGAAAAGGTCCATGCAATGGGTAGTAAACTACTAAAGAATTGCGCCTTGTAGCTGGTCTCTGATCTTGGAGATGCACTTTTCTTCGCCCCCTTTCATATCACAGCCAGCCACCGCAACAGTCTTGTCCCTTGATTTGAGACCACGGATGACCTCCACATCTGACTTCGGACATTTCAACACCTACTTAGATGATTAGCTCTAGACCTCTTGCGACTAACTACTGTGTATGAGGCGAGGTAGGGACTTTAGCGTACATCACTGAGTAGCTCTCTCACAGCCTTGTTGGCCTCGCCATCTCTGGGCTGGGCAGATACACAAACTTCGACTACCGAATCGGAAACTGAGATGATTCCCTCTCGTTGCTTGCTTGCTCCTGGTTTGACATGACATTGAATATGAATGAACCCCAGTGCCGACCTTGCAGATGAAGCTACGTGACGAATTACTGGAAGTGAAGTCATGATATTGGCCCAAGAAAATGAGCTAGCGGGAAATATTTTAGAGGGTGCATGTTGAGGCTGTTGGGGGATCCAAGACATCATCATGACTGCTCTTGCCCTGTCCTGCCGCCAAGCCAAGACTCGAGGCTGAGAAATTCGCTACTGTACAGAAACAACAGTCATCGTCAAGATTCCGCAGACATTCACCTGCTTCCTCGCAAACGCTCGCGTTCCTTTTCGAATCGTAACCTTCTTCAGCCCCCCCTTCCAAAGTGTCTAGATTCTTCAATAAGCTGCGTCTTGTGAGCGCAGCCTTCCTCCCCAAGATGGCTCGCAGCTACCCGCACAGCAACAGCAACGGGCCTCTGCCTCCATACACATTGACGGCATTGAACAGATGGTCTGTCGCGGACAAAGATCAGCTGCCAGGTACGATTCCATTCCTCCCGTTCCAGCCGAGACACACTGACTCCCGTGAAGCTATCCACACGATTAAGGCTTTGCACGTCTACGACTTCGACAATACCTGTAAGTATAGCCCCAATATATGCAGTATCAATGCTAATTGCCTCCTAGTATTCAACAGCCCTCTCCCAAACCCCAAGCTATGGAACGGTCCTACAATTGGCTTCCTCCAGTCCCAGGATACCTTCGCGACCGGTGGATGGTGGCACGACTCGAGAATACTTGCCGCAACGGGCGAGGGCATTGAGAAGGAAGAGCCACGCGCCTGGGAGGGATGGTGGAACGAGAAGATCGTCGAGCTTATCCAGCTGAGCATGCAACAAAAAGATGCGGTGGCAATCCTGCTCACTGGCAGGTCAGAGAATGGATTCGCCGAGCTGGTCAAGAAGATGGTCAAGGCTAAAGGTCTTGACTTTGATATCATATCATTGAAGCCAGCTGCAGGTCCAAACAATCAACGATTCTCGAGTACAATGAACTTCAAGCAGGTCTTCCTAGAAAGTTTGATGGAAACTTACAAGGGTGCGGAGGAGATTCGAGTCTATGAAGACAGAGTCAAACACACTAAGGGTTTCAGAGACTTCTTCATGGATTACAACAAGCGCCAGAATGGCATTGGTGGTACACCAACTCGAGGTCCTATCACTGCGGAAGTAGTTCAGGTTGCAGATGGAGCAACTCAGCTTGATCCCATTCAGGAGACTGCAGAGGTTCAGCGAATAATCAATGACCACAACCTTGCTATTACCAATGGCAAGCGTGGTCAACGTCTTCAGATCAAGAAGACGGTTTTCTATACCGGCTATTTGATCAGCAACACTGACACTCAGAAGCTGCTTACCCTAGCTCAGCTACCACCTACCATGCCAGACACAGAGATGAAGTTCCTCGCGAACAATGTACTCATCACTCCCCGACCGTGCCAAGCCAGCATCCTTGAAAAGGTCGGCGGAATGGGCAGCAAGACAACATGGGAAGTCACAGGCACAGCTGTTTATGAGAACAAGATCTGGGCTGCATGCGTTCGTCCCGTTCCCGAGACTAAGAAGTACTATACCGAGAACCCCGTTCCCATCGTCGTACTTGCTCTCCGCAAAGGAGCTCGGCCAATTGACGCAGGTAAGATCCAGAACTGGCAGCCCGTCCCACCGGAGAAGCAGTATGTGTTCGAGAGCATAGTTGGAGAGAAAGTCCTGCTTCGTATCGAAGAGGAGGATCATGGGGAGAATGAGTATGAAAGCCTGTTCCCAACCAAAACTCATAAGCGCAAGCATGCGCCTGACGATGACACCGCTAGTAGGCGTGAGAGTGGACAGTTTGCAAACGGAAATAGCACTCCTTCTAGCGGTAGAGGATACCACCAGAACCACAGCGGAGGTGTACGCGGGGGACGTGGCAACAACAATTTCCGTGGTAATGGCCAACGGGGCGGACGTGGAGGTAGGGGAAATGGCGGACGAGGCCGGGGACGTGGTGGAGGAGGCGGCGGCTTCAACTACAGGTCACTCGACGATGTTGGAGAGAAGCCTAACACCACACCGCCATCCTACAACGCTGCAGTCTCGTACGAAGAATTCCCTCCTCTGCAAAAGCAGTACCAAACACCCCAGCAACTCGTCCAGCAACAATTCCAGCAGTACCAACAATATCAACAGCAAATGCAGTCCAAAAACGGAAGTGGCAGTGGCAACAAAGGAGGTGGCACTGGAGAGTTGCAGTACTTCTAAGTCCTTTGCCTATGTTGAATCTCGAGGTTCTTTAAATGTGGAAAGATGTGTACGGTACTTTGCTTTGTCTTTGGCTTGGGATTGGGAGACGGTTGCGTTTGCATGCATGGCTGGCTGGCTGGTGTTTCGGGGTATATGTATGGATTATTTTCGACTGGAGCGGAGCATTTCATATGCACTCAAGTACGGGATTATGCTCTTTTTTCGAGCTTGCATGTTAGGGCTGGCTGTCTGAGAATTTCTTTGTTCGGAAAATAGCTACACTGGTATACTGGCACGATACGACCCGAGAGTAGCCTGATGGAGCTCTGGGTTTGAGTCTGGAACTGGAACTGGAACTGGAACTGAATGATAGGACTCGTTTGGTTGGGTTATATGGCTCTTGTAACTCTTGTTTGCTTAAGAGTAGACGGACGAATAGCTGTGTGGAGAATGAATATCATCTGTCAAGATATGGGTCTATTGCTTTGCTTTCATGCTTGTGAATATCTCGCATATGATTGATTGATCCTGTCTGTTCGTGTTACGGTGAAAGTCACTTGTCAAAGTAAAAACTCATGCCATGGTTTGAGAATTGAGATAGCTGCTCTAGATATAGGGCTATCAGAAAGTAGCTACTGCGTCGCTACTGTGTAGCACGGATCTAGGTCCGTATGTCTTTGCTGTGTGCAGTCTGCAACTTTTCCAGACGAAGAATTCCATGCAAACAAAAGTGTTTGCAAAGCGGGAAGTTGCAACGCTTCGGAATTGTTGCTGGGTATATCAGACAAGACAGAACAAGAACAAAAGTGGACTTCATCCACAAGTCCGACGCCACATGCATGGACTTTTTTCTTCCTTCCCAATGCCCCCTTTCCAGTCCTCGCTTGCAGATAAGTCGGTCATCTAGACCTGTACTATATAAACTCATAGATAGAGTGAGGTATCGACTTTGACCAGCCCACCACCTCAACTCTTGAAAGTATGGCTCTTCCCCGCCCTCTCAGTCTGCAACCTCCTCATGCCCTTCGGTGCGTCCATACTTTTCACGTAAGGATCGAACGGCTTATTCTTCCTCTTCCCGCCCTTCTCCCCATCCTTCTTGCCATGCAGTACCGATTCCGCCTTACTGTAATCAAAGACCTCGTTATCATCGTCATCACCCTCGTCCTCATCGACGTCCATCTCCGCAGCAGCACCTTCTTCTGCTTCAGCGGCTTTTTTAGCAGCCTTCTTGGCTTTCTTCTCTGCTCTGCGCTGGAGTTTCGCGGCTGCTTTTGAGTCTTCTTCCACGTCGAGAGAGATGTCGAATTCGCTATTCCTGTTTCCTTCTTCAGCATCAGAGATGATTTCGCTCTTTCGTTTAGAGCCTCGCTTAAGGATGAACGGCTCGTCTGTTTTGGTTTCCTGTCTAGGTGGTGGGCTAGGTGGGAGGGGTGTCTCTTTCGCTACTTCTGCTTGTTCGGCGAAGCCTTGAGGCGTGCCGAAGATCTCGGAGGAGAGGGGAGGGAGGGGGACGGCGAGGCGGAGGTTGTCATTTTTGGTCTGGGTGGTGTTGGGGGCGTCCCAGACACTACTTCCGAATGCGCCGCCCCAGAAGGTGGAGTTGTTGCTTCGGAGGTCGCCTTCGTCCATTACTGCGACGAGGGTCTTGGGTGTGGCTACTGGGCCTGATACTGGAGATGGTGCTTTCGTTCTAGTACTGGCTTCTACACCGGCAGTTTCAGGTCGCAGGATGTCCATCATGCTTGGCCCGTCTTTACCCTGAGTTCGAGCTTGCTTAATGATATCCAGTAGTTCTCCCGCACGAGACTTGACGCCATGTGATACTGGATGAGCGAGGCGAAGGAGAGCAACCATATCCATAGGCAGGTTCTTCGCAATGCTCAATACGGTGTGTTGGGCCATAACATATGCTGGGCTGTCGTCGTCAATTCGAGCGATCTTGTCTCGCCACTCGTGTACGGCTCTGAAAACAGCGAATTGCTCCTTGTCTAGAAGCGATGGCGTCTTGAGAAGTTGGGTGTACCATCCTCCTGGACCCTTTCCACTCTCTACATTGTAAACTTGACGCTCGTAGCGTTGGAGAGAGGTCTCCTTGGACTTTTGGAGAGTGGTTTCTATACGATTCTCGTCTGGAATTTCTGGGTTTGACCTATCTATTAATTCGTTGCGCATGTTGTCGAATATGTAAAGAAGGAAATGGGTATCCGCTCTAGCGTAAAAGAACATCTCCTCTGGCAGGGGTCTGAAATGTCAGTAAAATCCTCTAATACAACCACGATTCCTCCTTACCGGATTCTCCAGTCGGCCATTTGATATTGTTTGTCAGCATCAAAGTTAATGAACTTCTTGAGTAGGAAAGCCAAACTTCCTCCTGCATAACCCAGGGTTCGACTTGCATGGTGAGTATCGAAAAGCCCAACCACATAAAGACCGAGGTCGCGTTGAAGCCATGTGATATCCATAAAAGCTCCATGGAATACCTTGATGATCTTGGGATCAGCAAAGACTTCGTTCAAAACTTGTAGGTTTTGTCTCCATGGTTTCAGAGTATCCACAATCCAGTCTTTCTCCCGAGTGCTTATTTGCATCAATGATACCAAACCAACATAGGATCTAGTATCATGATGTTCAAGATCAATGGCAATTTCAGAAGCTGCCTTCAGCTCCTCGAGCATTTCCAGGACACCTTCTTCTGTGTCTATGAAAGTTGCAGAGGTGGTTTCAAATGGTAGGTAAGGTATCGGTTCTGACTTTTGGTACATCGATTCTGGGTATTGTAATTGCAAGATCTCTGCTTCATATGGATGGCGGTGCCTAAAAAATGTGTCAGTATTATCTCGTTCAACGGGAGACAGCGTGTTTGCCATTTCCTTCACTCTCTTTTATACGCCTGCTGAACGCTCTCTGTGACTTTGACAAGCCCTCAGGTGTAGGAGGCCCTGGGGGTAGGCACATCTGTGGAAGAAAAGTGGAGTAATCATACTGTATTTGACCGAAATCATTTGTGAAAGTTGGTAGGCTGTCTTCGAGAGATACCGTAGCATGAGGTTTCGAGGTCAGAAGAGGCTTCCAAGGCGATTCGTCGCTGTTGTCGGGTTTGACGTCGAATGCTAGCTGGGGCTTAACAAGATTCTGGTTTCTGTAGGTGTTTCCCGCCTGTTTCTTGGACCTTGAGGGGATCTTTGACTGGTCAGCTTTCGTATTTGGAATATTGCGTAAAATGGGCCTTACCTGTGTAGATGGCTCAACAGCCGTAGTATCCTTGCGCTTGATCACACCAGTGTATTCATCGAGGCAGGTGTCTGACTTCTCCAACAAAGAATCCACAACATCCACTACACTGCGCCAATTGTTCTCCACGTCGTCGGCATCTTCCAAAGTTGGCGCCCGCAGATCTGATATCGAAGCCGCCGATTTGAGCAATGCGCTTGCTAGAGCAAGTACGCGCTCGCTTTGTTCGTCAAGGGCGGTGCCAACTTCGGGATTGAAGGACCGGTGGAAACCTAGATCTTCGGCGGATATTTGGCCAGTGGTTCTTGTTGTTGCTATCAAGGCAGCTTGCAACTGGTCCTGCAAGGACTTGAAGTCGTGTGTTTCGTCCATGGTCGCAATTTGCAGTATTCTGAGTTGCGTCGCGAAGAAGCTCAGCAATGCAGTTGAAGACCTTCAAAAAATCTAACCCCTGTCAACAATTGAACACTAGCGCGCCTCAGCCTTGCGTCCGCCTCGCCTCAAGCTTGCTTGCCTTCATCGGGCTTGTCATCGTCGCCAGTTCAGCCTTCAATATCAAACATCAAAATGTCAGCTTCATTGGCTCCAGAATGCAATGAGGTAAAGGAGTATGTTAAGCAATTTCAGTTATATTCAGAATGTTAACAGCGATTTAGACGTTATGATTCCTGCTTCTTGAAATGGTACAGCGAAAGTTGGTCATTCGCCTCTTCTCATGCATGACCTATACTCACGAAAAGTCAGAATACCTCCGTGGCCAAGGTACCACAGATGAATGCGCTCCTCTCTTCAAAGACTACAAGAAGTGCTTGACGGTAGGTTACCTCCTTGTGCTCATTTGGCCACATCTAAGCTGGATAGACTGCTCTCAAAGAACGCGGAATCGACAAGATGTTGGAGGAAGCCCGGGAAGATCACAAAGAGAATGATGCTGCTCTTATGGGTCGGAAGTGTTAGTAATTCTTTCGGTGTTTACGGATCATAGCTGACTTGAGGTTTGCAATAGAAACTGTACAGGCGCTTGTTGCTTAAGTATTCTCAACTTGTACTTGTAGCGGCATTGGGACGGCGTTGAGGGTTGAACTTTGCAATGGGCAGGACTCTTCTCTGTTTGATAAAAGATCCTAATGGTCTTGATACTAAGATTTGCTTGTACAAACCTACAACAATATATGTCTCTCACACTTTCATTTCGTCATCGTTGAATTCTCAGTTCTCAAACGTCTTGAAGCTTCATTGCTACGGAGGGCCAAAGCTAGACGTTCTAACATCGCAAACAAAGTAGGTACCTATGATTAGCTATGGTTTGGGGAAGCAAATATAGGAATAGCGGGCGGTAAGTAAACCCTGGGCCTGGATGTAGATCTAGCTAGAGACATACTGTCTCTGTGGGAGTCTTTCTTCCCACTTCAAACTTTGGATGACAAATTTTCTGCCTTTAGAGCATTCATACAAAATATTCTGGGATCTGTTCAGAATAATCTAATAATTGACAAGCAGCATGAATATTTTGAGAAGAAGCCGAACCTGCTGTCCGAATTGACTTTGAACTCTGGGTATTATCCGGTAACGTGACGAGGCTTGATTCCCCCCCCTGCAAAAGTTGCGCCAGACACGGGGAACTTGGAAATTGCATTTATGGATCAGCCTCCTCTTCTCTGTACCACTTTACAGCATTCTCAGAGCCTCGTCTGCTCATCGTTAATATGGGAGAGCTAGCTCCAGTCTGATCACACTGTCACAATCACTGCAACATCAGCCTATCTTCAATTACGAAATTCCCAAGCACCAGCTGCGATTTCGAAGCTCGAAGTCCGCGCAAGCTGTTCTGTCGGCTCCCCCACACAGCCAGAGCCAAACAGGAGCAGAGTACCACCCTCGAGAACGGTGATGCTCAAGCGACCGGCAGAGATTCATGCACCCCTTCTCAATCCTCACTCTTGCGATCTTCGTAGCCGGCTACATTACTGCGAGGTGGGATCTTGTTACCAGACTTTATGATCTTGCGATATTCGCCTGGGATCACGGAGTCGTCGTAAGTTCCCCAGCTTCGTCAAAGTCCCACAACATCTTCTAACTATAAATCACCAGGCCCGTACGGCAAAAGGATTCGCTATTCTTTCCCTGTTCTTCTTTTTGTTCATAATTCCTGTGGAAAGGCTCGCCTCGAGGGAAACAAACTTGGTGGGAACACATCTCCTCTGGCGCATTGGATATAACTAATGCAGTTGCAGCATCCAAGAGCTGGAAGTGCAGGAATATCTGCGAGGGAACAACTTCGACGTCGAGGATCCTTCTAAGGAGACATACGGAGAGAAGAAAGCTGTCATGCCCGAGCATGATGGGCTCATGAGGATATTTTGGCCCCTGGACATACCGAAATCCGACTCTCCAGGAGTGATTGTGGGATGGAGGAACTCGGGGCTGGATGTGTTTGTGGTGGCAATACTGGAGGATGTCGACGTGAGTAGTGGGAATATCGTCAACCAGGGATTGACTGACGTCGAGCCAGGCGCGAAGTGTAGAAAATGCTCTGAAGGTCGGGACATTATTTCGAAATGCCACTCATCCCATTGCGCGAATACATGAACTATGTGGGCAGTCATCAATGCACGTCCTAGGACTCGCAAACACCCCAGGAGTTGAGGTCGAGAATCTACAGATGCATGCAACCATTGGATCGAGTCTGAAGGTTCCCCAAATATCCTGCGCAAGAGCATCCACAATTCAAATCATTGTGTTTGACAGGCCATTACCACATCGAATGCAGTACATATCGTTGAACCCGATTTCTTTGGCTCTAGGGGACAAGTCCGAGATTGCAACACATGCACCGGGAACCGTAGACGCAGAGGAAGAGCGCGAAGAGTTGAAGAACAGGAAGCGAGTGAAAGCCTTGGTTGAGAAGTTGAAGCTTCATACTGTGAGCAAACATGCCACTTCGCCAAAAGAGCTTGCCCTCCCAAGAATCGTCAATCAGATTAACTGTTCGTCAGAACTACACACGCTCCTCCAAAGGAACATCTCGCTTGTTGGGAGACGATCTCGGCGAAGTTTGAGCGTATCAGAACGCGTTGTTGAATCTGCTACTACCATGAAGGATTTCGTGGTGATGGCCATCTGGCAGATAGTGACTGTCTACCTCTACCCGATCCTTCGAAGGGCCTTCGTACTCGGACTACTATGCCACCGAATAGCTGCCGAGACTCTGCTTCTTGTGCTGGAATGGAGAGCGAAACCAGACTATGCTGCGTTGAAGGATGTCTCAGCAACAGCTCAGCAGGTGGAGATCCGTCTTCTTCAATTCTGTTACCTCCCATTGCAAGTAAGTCCCTTTTCAATTATCTATATCTCCTTGCCCAATTGCCCTGAATGTTACTGGATTGGAATCGACAATAGCCGCCTTGAATGTCCTCAAACTGGATTCGACATTCGACTCGCTTGTGGATGTGCCTTCCTCTGGATGCACCGTCCTTCAGTTGAACACCACGCGAAATTGTACTTGCCCATTGGGTGTATCTTGCTTGGAAGGTGCTTTCCCACCTGGTGAAGATGCACTGCCTGCGTGAAAGTGTCAAGGGTGGCTTCAAGTTGACTCCTGAGGAGCGTGAGAAGAAAGCAGCTGAGCTCAAACGCCACATCGCCGAGCATATGAAAGTAATTTCGAAGAACCATGTTCAACATCAGAGGGAGGAAAGCCTTGCAGGATGTCTTGCCTGCCACAGTACCATGCAAATGAAATTTTATCGCGAGGATCCGGCGAGATACCGCTCGGCCCAGAAAAGTCCCGGAAGAGAGTCATGGAAACCCAGAAGCACTTCTGTGCACCGTGCCGTCTTGCCTGCAAGTCCCCCTGGGATCTTGACGCGCACGAGAAGGGACCGAAGCATCCGAAACAAATTGGAGAGATCAACGTTCTGAAGGGTCTTAGGCCGGATGGAGTCAGGAACGTCCATGAGAAGAGGCTCTACTGCAAGCCGTGCAACAAGGCCTGTCCCAGCAGTATGAACTTGAGAAATCACGAGAAGACAAAAGATTCACCTTCAGCGATTATCGGGCGGTGTCCATGCAGCCGATTAGGAGCCCAAACACCACTGGTCATGTCGTTGTCGTTCACGTCCAGTGTCTCCTTACACGCTTCTCATCACTACCTTGATCTTTTGGAGGTCGCCTTCTATTGTCTCTAATCTCACTGTCTTCGGACAAAACGTCTCTTGGAAGGCGTGCAAATCACCAGCGGTGATTCTATGGCATTATTGTTCTCGTAAAATTCCACGACGGTACCTAATCATTACCCAAGACTTCGTGGTAGGGGTGGAATGCTCTGGAGACTATCAAAAAACACATCCAGAAGATGGCCAAACTCACCAACCTCGCAGAGTCGGACGCCGCCCGATCGACCACGTTCTCGGTATCATTCTTGCCAAATTGCTGCAAATCACCATCCTTGATTTGCTTCACTCCTTGCCTACACTGTTGGACGCTTATTGGCGACGGCGACAACGGCACACCTGTCTCCACACAGCGGTGCATCTCATCTTCTCAAACATTGTTTTGTTCTAAGCCACGATGTACCCTGAGTCGTCTGAATGAGGTCTACCGATTCTCCTTGAAGTGAGGTCGCATCGTCGTCCACGATTACCTTGCGGCGCTGTTATTCGGGGATTCTCACTGTGATCATCGAGAGTATTGTTGGGCTGGACGTTTTGGCGAAGGTCAACTCTGATGGCCATAATACTGACTTTGCGAGAGCATACTATCATTAACCTTGATCTCTGCGGTGACGGGATTTTCTGGAGCCTGTCATCTTTCCTTTTGTCATGTCTCATCATGGGTTGTCGCTAACAGATATTAGTATGTCAGATTGCGCGAGAGAAAGAAGGACTGGGAGAGTGTCACAGATAGCCATCCAGATTACATCAGATTCTACAATTCAATCTGGCTGGTGTGCAATGATGTTCGTAACTAATTGTACTTCCTCTCTTCCCGAATGAGCTGCTAACCACTTCCCACCTGAAAGGTCATCATCGGTATAGCGCTCGGAAGTTTCATCATAGATAACGCAACCTGGCTCGCGGAATCCATCTACGAGTTCCTCCGACTGTACTCAGTTGAAGCCCTTCAACGTACAATTGATTGGCTCATGTACTGGCCGTATGGACCCCTGCTCTCATAAGTCTTGCTCCATGTACTGACTTGCCGATTTATAGTGGAGGTTTGAAGCTGAACAACGAGCTTGCTGCCTTTCTTGGTGACCTCTTTCTCGTTAGAAGACCCCTCCCCCGATGTTTCTGCATGTGCTGACTCTCTCATGGTGGGTGATCGATCATTGGCTTGCCTGCATCGAACTACTGCGACCTGTGCTACCTCACATTATTTGGTTCATCGGCTTCTCCAGCTTTGCAGGCGCCAGCATGCCGATAGCTCTCTTCTCGGATCTACTATCGATACTGACCCTCCATATATACTCGTTCTACCTGGCCTCTGCCCGAATCTTCAACTGGCAGTACACAATTCTGCTATCGCTTTTCCAACTCTTCAGAGGCAAAAAACATAACGTACTCAGAAAGCGCATTGACTCCTGCGATTACGATCTCGATCAACTACTTCTGGGCACGATTTTGTTTACGCTCCTCTTCTTCCTGCTGCCAACAGTGATTGTATTCTACCTTACTTTCGCATGTGCACGCATGGCCATCATCTCCCTGAAAGCTGCTCTGGACACCTTGCTTGCCTGTCTGAATCACTTCCCTCTCTTCGCATTGATGTTACGAATCAAAGATTCGCAACGCCTTCCAGGTAACTTTGTCGCTGCATTCTTAACAGATGTATTTTAATGTATGTTAGGTGGCATTCGCTTCGAACTTCGAGATGCCCAGCTCATTACATCTTCGCCAAACGGCCTCACAGTGCCGCCAACTTCACACATCTACCTCAAAGTAAGTCTGGATTATCTCCAGAAGATCAAGGACTTTTCTGACGAACGACAGTCTGTCCCTCTAACTTTCCGCGCCATGTTCCACCAGTACTTCCAACTCGGCCACCGAATACGCAAGCATTACATGTCGCCTCGTGTATTACTCGGTCTCGCAACTGGGAAATTCGTACCGCCTATTCATCGAAAAAATCTGTACAGTCTACAGTACAGTATGTTACCAGCTAGGCGAGCTGGGGTCATGGAGATGTGGCACGCTTTGACGGCAGAAGTCCCGAAGAAGATGAGTACTTTTGACTTGAAAGTCAATGGGAAGAGGTTAAACGGGACGAGGAGGCAGTATGGGCATTGAAAAATGGGAACGGTGATGATGGGATGAATAACTTCTTGTATATACCATGCAACTGTACATGAGTAGTAATGATAATACATGGAAAGCGGGTCTCGTGTTCTCTCGGTGATTTAGCTGTGATTCCCTTTGTTGCTCCCTAGTCATGTGGGTGGGCAGGGTACTGACTCTTAGTAGATCTAGAACTTCAAGTTGATTTTGTGATTCGAAATTCGACGAGTCTAAAATAGTTTCATGAGAGCTGAATCTGAGCCCTGAAATAGAGTACCTCCTTCACAACTGCTATATGCCAAGGGTCCCGGTAAAGCCAGTCCAGGCAGGTTGGTACAAAGGTACTAATGAATAGACTTAGCTAACGAACAAAGAGGGTACGGATAAAGAAGTCACCCAACCAATACCACCTCTTCGCTAAACCATCGTCCCCACCAATTACACCCACACCACGCACAAGTTCGAATTGGACAAAAAACGATGGATAACGAGTAGCCAAATAAGCACTTCCAATCATATATCTCACAGGATATCACAATCCTCGGTGGCGCAATTGGCTAGCGCGTTCGACTGTTATACACCTGACTTGCTCAGTGTTCTCAAATCGAGAGGTTGGAGGGTACGTTTTCACAACATTCGAAATTAGAAGCTCTTAATCCTAACATAATATAGTTCGAGCCCTCCCCGAGGAGACTAAGTCAACTCTTTCTCAAGTTTTTTGGGATTTTTGTTTTTGCTGTTTCGGGCAAAGTTGAAGGGTCTCTTTTTGAGAGAATTGGTCACACACTAGTTGCTCGACTAATCCTGATTGGAAGTTGAACGGAAAGACCACTTATCTCCCCAAACAGTTAAGGGCTTCTAGAGAAAGCAGCGAGAAATACACTAGACTTCAAACCATTGCAAGTGTAGACTTTATCATATGAATTTTTGGAAGTGAAGCGGTTCGTCTGAGACATTCCTGTACAAAGTACCTAGATACGTGAGTTGCAAAGTTCAATTATTCAAGGTATGGTAAAGGCAACAATGGATTAGGTAGATAACGGTCACAGCATTTACGCTTCCCATGAACTAGCGGAAGTCACACTATGTTGCGGTTGGAGCTGGATTCTTGGGCGCTGCATTTGATTAACGCTGCACATAAATGTTAAAATTCCTAGTTGAGATACCTACGCATGCAGCTTGCAGACTCAGTATCAGATGAAACAATCACGGACGACTTGGCTTCTTTCATGGTTCATAATGAACCAATTCGAAATAATTATTCCAAGCTGCTCTATTTCGGGCGGGTCTCCGGATTGCTAACATGCCTTCGAAACCTTGGAGTCACTACCGAAAATTCCAACGCTGGTTGACTGCGAACTCTCCTTCTCCCATGAGCTGACGACGGTCTTGCACCTGGAAGTATGGGCCTCAAGAACATTTGCGGGTTCTCATCATCGGAATGCGTCGATAGCGCTTCTTCCTTCTGTGGAAGAGGTGCTTGCGGTCTCCGATCCTCCTCGTCGTCTTCGTCCTCTCCAAACATGTTCTTCCAAGGCCCTTGTGGTATAGGTGCAGAGTGAGCTTGTGCTCGAAGACGATTGTTCTCCTCGAAATCTGCAGCTGCCCACAACTTCTGTGCTGCTCTTGCTCCCTCCTCCAAAATGTCTGCCGTATCGACGTCGTAAGTGAAGGTTGGCACAACATCAGGAGTTGGCTTCAGAGGAGTAACGTCGTAGTATGGGCGGATCGGTTTGATAGGGAACATGTCCTTCATCCACGATAGGGCAGTCGCAGAACTCGAAGGCTTGGCTCTGACCAAGGCTTGGGAAGTGTTGAAGTCGGGAAGGCTCCACGTGGACGGCATCTGTGTGTTGGACTTTTGAGGAATAGGAGCGAAAGGCGTACCAAATGAAGTCTGGCTCGAGTTGGCGCTTTCTGGTAATGTCCCTGCGAAAGAAGCTTGTGATGGTTGCGAACGCAACGGCCGCGGACTTGAGCTTCCGTTTCCAATATCTTGCAGACTACTTGTGACAGACGTCTGGCTTGAATTTGGGTTGGTCCCTAGAGCTTGGGGAACTCGTACAGGCCGAAGTGGCATAGGAGGCAACACATCCCCAGGGTCTGTCATTGTATATGGACCAGCAATGCCATTTGAAATCCTCCGAAAGAGTTCATCCATTGCCAGGACTGTCTCTTTCCTCGTAGACTCACATGCCTTTATGAGCTCCAAGGGATCGATCTTCTCCCCTTTCAACAACTTCCCCGCGACACTTCGACTCAAAACCTCGAGAACTGCTTTGTGAAACCTCGCTCGAGTGTCTATCAGGACATCGAGACATACCCCTGGTCAACGTAAGCAGGTGTGTTTTACGTCGGGGTTGTCAGAATTTACTATCTCCTCGCTCGAATTTTGCTCCATGTTGCTGCAAGCACCTGTTGAATTTGTCTTCTATCGACGATTTTCCTTCCTCCAACGAAGTTTTGCACTCTTCTTGCCCTACAGCCTTCTTTCCGGCTCTTCCTGTACGCCACTTCTGGAAAAGGTCAAAAGCTTCAGAAAATTCTTGGACAATTGAAGAAACACCAGAACGAACATCCACAATTGGTGTTGGATCCATGGTCAAAATTGAGAAGACAAGTGCGGTATCTTTCAAGGGCACGAAGTTCAAGCCTTGCAGTCAAAGAGCTTGCCGCTTGCGGCTGAGGTGTGGATGCAATTTCCTGCCGTTCGGTGTGCAGCATCACACCGCATGAGAACTTCCCCAAAAATAAACCAGCAACGAGGCTGGCGTGTCTTGTGCAAATCAAAACTCGACACATGCCAATATTTATGTGGTGGCTTGCTAGGCGTTCTGATGGTGCATATGCAATATTCTTTCAACATGAATTTCCCAGCCTAGCCTCACAAGGCGCAGAGGGCGCCACAGTCCTCGCAGGTCTCAGCCCACGAACTCATAAGTCTCTCGTTCTTTATCTCCCCTGTACTATCAGTTCAATTCATTTCCTTTTTCTGTGTTCGTAATCTCCACCAACTAAAGTTTTCCCCGAGGTTGTACTGCATGTTTTGAGCCTCAGCCTGGTCATTAAACTGCCGCTTCTGAAAGTCACACGGCGTTCTCTAGTTTAGTGCGCAGCACAAGGCAGAATCGAAGCACAGATGTTCACAGGTTTCTCCTGAGCAGTTCATTAACCAATTTTCTAAGCGGAAGTGTCATCAAACCTTCAAGTTTCATGACATTCGAATATGGCTGGGCGAACCGAGATGTCAGCAAGTGGTAGAACTCTCAGAGATCTACCAAGTCAAAGACCCTACATCGATCACCGAGAAGATGTGGAATATCAGAATAATGGTTCTGACGAGGCTTCGTACCCCATGCCAGGAAGAACCACATACCGCCAACCTGCTGGCAACAGCTTGAATCCCAGCAGTGCCAGGAATAGTTCCTGGAGAAGGGAGGATGGGTTCACATTGCCGATACAGGATTTGGATTCTCAGGGGCAACCACAACATATACCACGGTCACAAAGATATAGCGGCCACAACAATGTACCCACTGGGGAAAATGATCCTCAATATACGCACAGGTCGAGGCAGTTCTCGGCAGCAAGGAGAGACGTGCAAGATCCCACTGCCTCAGATTACGATCGTACTTCGAATTTTCAGCACCGATCTGAATCCCAGTCACATCACTCAGAGGACCACTTTTCACGCTATCATCCTGCTGCTGTAGGAAGAACCTATGGTTCTCAGCGCGAACGCATGCCAGAGGAGTCCCATTCGCCGACAGATGACTTCAACGACAACTCCGCGGCAGACTCAAGTCCTTGGTCTCGAAAAAGAGGCCATCAACAGAGCTCTCCATCTCCGCAGGAGCTAGATGCAAGTCCTGGTCCGTCGGCCGACTCACGGTGGTCATCGAGGTCCGACATGCAAGACTACATGTCGGAACCCCACACCAATCGTAATTCCACTCCAAGCATACGACCAGTACCCCAGTCTCATGGTGCCTATACTGGAAGAAGTGGCTTCCGTACGATGGAAGACGAATCCAGGGCCCAGGAAATCCTTCTTCGTGATAAGGATGCTAAGATCGAGAAACGGTCTTCACTCAGGCGCTTCGTTATGCCGAAGTCCAAACGCACCAGCTTCAGTCAAAGAGAGATATTCCGGGCTATCCAGTCCGTTATTGACGGTCACGAAACTGCCGGACCTGGAGTCGTTGAGGTTCTCCTAGGAAAGTTTATTAAAGCAGGCGGGGATATCAACATCATCCCACAGCAGAGCAGTGCACTTGGAGTGATGTCAAGAAAACGACCAGATGAGCCAAGCAACTTGCTCGAGAAAGCGACAACATGTGGCGATGTTGAAGTCGTGCAATTGTTATCGCGACATTCCAACAAGACAGCAAAGAATAAGGCATTGGAAATAGCGCTGCAGAATCGAAACACAACAACCGGTCGAGACACAACGAAAGAAGATCGAATCGTTTACATCCTAGTCTCGGATGGTGCCGATGTTGATACCACAATAGGTTCAGCTGTGGCAGCCGGCGAGGAAAATCTACTGCATATGTTACTCGAGGGTAACCCTCCTGCTCCTGCACTATCGGACGCTTTACCTATTGCAATTGCTACTCGAGATACCCTTCTACGCCGAAGGCTTGCACAAATGCTTCTTCGAAAAGGTGCCGATGTCAACACTGGCAATGGTCAGCCCATACTAGAAGCTACCAAGCTATTCGACATGGCTCTGCTAGACATGTTGTTGGAGCGACGTCCACATGTCACATCTTTGAATCGAGCTTTCGCCGTAGCTTTGAGCTACAGCGATTCTAACCATCGATTTGAAGCATGTCAGAAGTTGATCAATGCCGGTGCCACAGGTGAGGAAGTCAACAAAGGTCTTATAATCGCTATGACTGTCGAGCACCACAACATCGACTTCCTGAGGTTGATCCTCCGTAGCGCGTCCGTTGACTTTGAGAATGGATACGCCCTCTGCCAGGCTGTGACAAGCAACTACCAAGAGCATCTGAAGCTATTGCTTGCTAAGCGACCCAGCGAGCTGTCCTTCGACAATGCCCTCGACGCTGCTATGAGGTTGCGAAACCCCCGAGATCAGTTGAAATTCTGTCATCTCTTAGTAGGCGCAGGTCCACCACGAAATTCGTGCTCCAAAGCTCTCCTGGTAGCCGTCACAGGGCAGAAAGATGAACTCTGCAGGATACTTCTGGAAGCAAGAGCATCTGTTGACTTCGACGGAGGTGCATCGATTACAGCAGCAGCTCGTTCCGAGAACATCGGCATCCTGGAAATGTTGATTGGAGCAGAGTTTCAGCAGCCTCAAAGTGCTAGTTTGACCGGCGCTTTCGAGATTTCTCTGTTGGCATCACCTTCTGCGAAGAAGATGAAGATTCTCCGTCTCATTCTTGACGCCGGTTTGCAAGGCCAGCCTCTCGATATAGCACTGGTGCATGCAACAAAACAGGGCCAGGAGGGATTGGCATTGTGCGAACTTCTTCTCAAGTACGGCGCTTCAGTCAATACTTTAGGTGGTGAAGCTCTAGATACTTGCTGTCGTACCGGGAATCTTGGTCTCCTAGAGAAGCTCCTCAGCAGCGCACACCGACCTGCTCCCGAAATCTTGTCCAGAGTCTTTCAATCGTCTCTGGTCCTTGATCACAGGATCCGACCTAGGGCCATGGAATTGATCCTTCAATCTGGAAAGGCAATCGATAATCAATTGGCTGCCGCATTGGATGGTCTCGTCCAGGAAAGGCGCCCTCATATGCCGTCTATTGAGGTTCTGCTGTCTTTTCACGCTTCAGTCTATTATGAAGGATATCGTCCCCTCATTACTGCTGCTAAGAACCTCAACACTGTCCTTTTGAAACTCTTGCTGGAACAGTGCAGAGATGGATCAGCTCCGTCAAAAGTCTTTGAAGCTCTCATGGCTGACGAGCCCTTCTGGAAGAAGCACGAGGCATTCCGAATCATGACAATCCTGGTCGACAATGGAGCAGAGGGAATTGCAGTTGATGATGCTTTGGTCAGAGCCGTAAAAGATGGACAACCGAGCGCAAGACACTTCGAAATAACATTGCTCCAGCATGCAAATATTGACCACAGAGATGGAGAAGCGCTACAGGTTGCGACAGAAAGGGGCGAGGCTGCCTTGGTACGAAGAATGCTCGCTATGAAGCCAGCATCCGAATCGATTTCCATGGCCTTTCCTTACGCCTTCGTGTCGAACCTCCCCGAATCTTCATGCCTCGCGGTGATACAGGCATTCATGGAAATGGCTGCAGATGATTTATACCCTGATTACATGCATCCCGATATACCTGAGCCCCCAGTCTTCCTCTGCATCAAGCACTACCCGAATAGCTTAAGCATTCTAGAGGCGACATTGGATGCTGGCTTCAATATCGACCAATCTATGTCGTCTGAAAGTGGAAAATTCACCGCCATATACTGGGCCATGACAGGTGGGAATCAAATTGGTGATCATATCATGGAGTGTTTGATAAGTCGACGAGGTGAGCCTAATACCGTTACGAGTCCCTCTTTTGATGCGTGAAAAATGGTTGAGTACATTATTGAGTACAATTCGCTGACTGGAACCGTTTCAGCCAACCTTCATAACCATCCTGAGCCGCTCCTTCATCTGGCGATTGACCATGGACGTCAGCCAATTGTGCAGGCTCTCCTCAACGCAGGCGCAGACGTTGACGCAGTTGATGAGAATTTTGTGTCCCCATTGAGTTTAGCAGCCCGGAAGAACGACCTCGCAAGTATGCAAGCATTACTTGCCGCCAAAGCACTTTCCAATGATGGTAGTCTTCACGAAGCTGCTCGGACTGTCAACGCGGACGCAATCACACTCCTCCTCAGCAATGGCCACGATCCAAATTTCCCGTGCCCTCGCTTCGAAGGTCGACCTCCTCTGTTCGAGCTGTGCCTCCAAGCCCCGACACATCTCCTCAAAACGCAATTGACCACTCCGCAGAAAATCACTGCAGCGAAGAAAGCTATCGAATGCCTCATCAAAGGCGGTGCTTTGACGAAAGATCGTCTTCCACAAGCTGGCAATCGTTCCGTCTTGATGCATGCACTTGACAGCGCGAATCCACACATGATGACAAGAGCATTCCTTGAATGCGGACAATTCAAATACATCAACCGAGATTTCAACTTGTTCATGGACGGCGAGTATACTTATTCGCCTACTAAATATATTGAAAAGGGTAAATGTAGAGGGGACAACTCACAATCCCAGAGTCTCATCACAATGCTGAAAGACTTCAACGCTCAAGACCGATACTGGAAAATCAATGGACCTCAGCCACCGGATATGGTCAATCCACCTGAGCATATTGCGAAAGCAGAAAAAGAGCGACAAGACGCCGAGAGGCGCAAGAGAGAAGAGGAGGAGGAGATTCGCCGCGAAGTAGACAAGCAACAACGAGAACTTGCAGCAGCACGCAGAAAGCTCGCCCTGGAACAAGAAGCTGAGCAAGCAAAGTTAGATCGTGAGAACAGGGCATTCCAACTTCGTCAAGCTCACGATGCAAAACTTCATGCGGCAGCCATCGCGAAGGAAAATGATCGATTGCGGATTCAGGAGGCGAGAAATTCGCACGCATTGAAGCAGGCTGCGAGCATGAGTCAGCTGCGCAATGAAGAGGATGAGGCGAGACATAGGAGGAGTATGAAATTGATAGGGGAGAAGAAGATGTTGGCACAGAGTCAGGAAGCGCTTTATTTCGCATATAATAAGGGAGTGGAGGACGCTGTTGGTCCACAGGGTAGGAGGGCATTGGGACCGAGTTCCTCGAAGAGTAATGTGGACCTGGGGAGGGCGGCGAGATTGAGAATCGAAGGGGCGTTTCCAAGTAGGATTGAGGAGATTGATGAGTGATGATTGTTTTTCATCAATTTTTTAGAGTCAGGAGTTGGTATACCTTTTAACGAAATGACTTTTTGTTCGGACATCGATGAAGCACTCTGCACCCAAACGCAAGTCATTTGAATAATATAGACGATGAGCACAGAAAGTCCTTTCGGCATATCAAACTACCGGACACTCTGATTGATCATGGTACGTTATGTTGTTTTGATTAGGTCGAGGGAAGGGAAGGGAAAGGGGGTAAGCGAGCTACTCTAGCTCTAGCCCCTTTTAGGCCATACTTGCCAAGACCATTTAACGCGTCCTCCCCACCGCGACGCGTTCTCCCAAAACCACTTCAACATCAACCGATCAAATTCAATTGTCAACATACCATTTGCCCAAGATGCCTCACTCCCTCTCACCTGAAGATGCTACAAATTCAGATTCCAATCCATCTGTGCCAGTAGATACCGACAAAGAAGAAACCCAGACAACAGAAACAACTTTGACTCAAGAAACCGCTGCAGAAAATGGCGATACCCAGGAGAGCGAGTCGGCAGACCATGATATGACGATGGCCGACGTCGCAGAGGCCGATACGGTCCCAGAAGTACATGTGAAGCCTGAAATAGCGGCTGAAGTCAAGTTGGAAGATCTTTTTGCAGATATGGACTCGGACGAAGAGTTCCTAAGCTCAACGGGCCAGAACTTGAAGATTACGAGCTCCCCACCGGAAGCGCCACCGTCCCCTGTGTACGTTCTTCTTACCATTCTCTAAAGAACCCCGCTGATTGTCTAGTCATATTGGACCTTCTTCTCGAGCATCTGATCCAGAAGTAATGCGATCGTTCTATCAACGACTCTTTCCCTGGCGCTACCTCTTTCAATGGCTCAATCATTCTCCTACTCCTTCGAACGACTTCGGACACCGCGAATTCGCATTTACACTACAAAACGACGCATATCTCAGATACCAGGCATTTCCCACGTCTGATCTGTAAGCTCACTCCTCTAAGCCGAAGCCGCGCTCTGCTAACCTTACAAGGCTCCGTAAGGATGTACTACGTCTCATGCCCTCGAGATTTGAGATTGGGCCAGTATACAGCACGAATCCCCGCGATCGTAAAACGCTTCGGAAAGCCGCCACCTTCAAGCCTATTGCGAAAGAGCTGTGTTTCGATATCGATTTGACGGATTACGATGACATTCGAACGTGCTGCGACAAGGCGAATATCTGCAACAAATGCTGGCAATTCATTACCATGGCCATCAAGATCATTGATGTGGCACTGCGTGACGATTTCGGCTTCAAGCACATTATGTGGGTATACTCAGGACGTAGAGGAGCTCACGCCTGGGTATGCGACAAGAAGGCTAGACAAATGGATGACCAGAAAAGGAGAGCTATTGCTGGGTATCTCGAGGTCATTAAAGGTGGAGCCCAGAGTGGCAAGCGTGTCAATGTGAAGAGGCCACTCCATTCTCACGTAGCGTAAGTAGCACCGAGTCTACTACTTGACAGCAACTAACACTTCACAGCCGAAGTCTTGATATCTTGAAATCACATTTCCAGACTGACATCCTTCATGACCAAGACCCGTGGGAAACAGATGAGAAGTTCGACCACCTTCTACAACTTCTTCCTGATAAGACCTTGAACGAGGCTCTGAGGAAGAAGTGGAGCTCATCTCCAGGTCGTGCTTCTACAGCAAAATGGGCTGATATCGACGCTCTTGCGAAAACCGGGGCTAGCAAAGGCTTGGATTCTAAAGCACTGCTTGACGCTAAGCAAGATATCGTCCTCGAATACACCTATCCCCGACTAGATATCGAAGTCAGCAAGCATCTCAACCATTTACTGAAGAGTCCTTTTGTTGTGCATCCCGGAACGGGCAGAGTTTGTGTTCCGATCAACACAAAAACTTGCGAAGATTTCGATCCTCTAGGTGTCCCTACTGTTACGGAGCTTCTTCAAGAGATTGATGAATGGACTGCGCCTGAGGGAGATAATGGAGGGAAGACAATACAAGATTGGGAGAAGACGAGCTTGAAGCCTTACGTCGACTACTTCAGGACTTTTGTGTCGGCACTGATGAGAGACGAGAAAGATGTCAAGGTCAAACGAGAGCGCGAGGGTGCTGATGCTATGGAGTTTTGATATGAGTAATTATCCGTGGGTTCAAGGCGTTCTGGGAAGTGATGATATATGTTTGGGATGGCCAGTAGCTAGCTGGAAATCTGAGGATGGGACATGGCTGAAATGGTATAATGCTCACAATGAATCTCCTTGAATACTCATCTGATTGTGAGATCTTCCTGCTGTCAAAAAATGTAATTTGTTCACTGGAAAATGATTTGTCTATTAAGAGGCTGGGCACGCGTTAGTAGACAGCTATTACTTGGAAACAGGTTTTTAAATCTTGAACGATTGTTGGAAACTTCAACCCAGCAGAATTTCGGAACCAATGAATTGTCAAATTTCCAGATTGCATAGATTGCTTGAACCAAACATAAAATTGAACTCAAATAGTTGATTCAAAAGAGTCAAAAAGTGAATCGTTGTTCCTGCCACCCTCCATTGGCTCCCCTGCCCAGCTGTGCTTCCTTTGCAAGCACGTGCCATGGCCTTGGCCGGGGGGCGGGCTGGCTCGCTTCTTGCCCTGCAAACTTCTGTCAACCTCGTCCTCGTCCGTCCTTCGCAGCTCAGCTTCATCCCTCCCACAAACCAAACACCTCAACACACAGCCTACAAGCCATACCTCACGAACAAGGCCTTTGACCACCAACCCCATAATCACGCACAGATCTACAGTCTGCAAATCCTCCGCAACCACTGCGCCCAAGCCACCGTGCCAGAACCAGAATCCGAAGAACCAAGGCTTTCGAAAGCCTTCTGCCCCTCGCCTTGATTTGAGGCTCCGCCTGCCTTCCTGCCTTCACTCGAACCACCTCCACCTACCCGATTGCGCAGCGCATTGCAACTAATTTCATGCAAGCTACGAGATTCACCTACGACTGATAACGAGCCTACTTCATAAAAGACCTTCCGATCCACGCCTCTTCTTGCACCAACCACCCTTGTGCAACAGTATCCCACGACACCCTCAAAAGAAATCTCGAGAACACAATGGCCGACGATTTAGCAAGAAAGCTAGATGCCACAAAGCTGAGGTGAACAATGCTAGCATGTTGCGATACTTGGGAATGGCTGTGCTAATATCGAAGCAGCGATGATACTTCAGCTTCAGATGATTGGAAGAAGGGGCTCAATGTTCCTACTAAAGACACCAGAGAGCAGACGGAGGTACTGTCCAGGTCTTTAGAGCTGACGGCGAATGCTAACAGTGTGTATAGGATGTCACCGCCACGAAAGGTCTCGACTTTGAGGATTTCAATTTAAACCGATCGTTGTTGATGGGCATCTTTGAAGCTGGATTCGAGAAGCCGTCACCCATCCAAGAAGAGGCGATCCCAGTCGCGCTCACTGGCAGAGATATACTTGCACGAGCAAAGAATGGTACAGGAAAGACGGCAGCTTTCGTGATCCCTGCCCTACAAAAAGTCAACCCCAAGAACAACAAAGTCCAGGCCCTCATCCTAGTTCCTACTCGAGAACTGGCAATGCAGACATCTCAAGTGTGCAAGACTCTCGGCAAGCACCTCGGTATCAATGTTATGGTTACGACTGGTGGTACACTCCTGCGGGATGATATTGTGCGTTTACAAGACCCGGTCCATGTCATTGTTGGTACTCCAGGACGAATTCTCGACCTCGCAGGAAAGGGTGTTGCCGATCTCAGCGAATGTCCTACATTTATCATGGACGAAGCTGATAAACTCCTCTCCCCTGAATTTACGCCAGTTATCGAACAACTCCTCCAATTCCACCCTAAGGATCGCCAAGTCATGCTGTTCAGTGCGACTTTCCCCATCACCGTCAAGGCTTTCTCCGATAAGAATATGGATACGCCTTTCGAAATCAACCTCATGGACGAACTCACTCTCCGCGGTATCACCCAATACTACGCCTTCGTTGAAGAGAGCCAGAAGGTTCACTGCCTGAACACTCTTTTCTCGAAATTGCAAATCAACCAATCGATCATCTTCTGCAACTCCACCAACCGTGTTGAACTTCTCGCCAAGAAGATCACAGAACTTGGCTACTCCTGCTTCTACAGCCATGCTCGCATGCTCCAAACGAATCGCAACCGCGTTTTCCACGATTTCCGCAACGGTGTCTGCCGCAATCTTGTCTGTTCCGATCTCCTCACCCGTGGTATCGATATCCAGGCCGTTAATGTCGTAATCAACTTCGATTTCCCGAAGAACGCCGAGACATATCTTCATCGTATCGGTCGATCCGGTCGTTTCGGACATCTCGGTCTGGCGATCAACCTCATCAACTGGGATGACCGCTTCAACCTCTACAACATCGAGCGTGATCTAGGCACCGAAATCATGCCGATCCCAGCAAACATTGACAAGAATCTCTATGTTTACGACTCCCCAGAAAGCATTCCTCGACCAGTTTCCAACTTCCAGACCACTCAGAGCACCCGTCAGCCGTCTGCTCGTGACTCAAACCGTGACTCAAACCGTGACCAAGCACAGCAGCCACAGCGGGGTGGGGGGTCGAACAACTACAACGGTGGTGGCCGTCAAGGCAATAGAACAAACTCAAACCAGGAGCCGAGACAACCACAAACTCAACGTCAAGGCCAAGGTCAAGGATTCTCTCGAGGAGGCAGATTCGATCAGGGTAATCGACGAGGAGGAGGCAATCAAGGCCAACGACAAAATGGTTATGAGGGACAACGAGGCGGCCGTGGTCAATCCACGCCGGATCAATAGTCCTCCACAACACAGAAACGATAACGAGGCGGCGGTGTTGACTTTGTAAATATTACTTTCCCGTCACCGTCTTTCCGATAGACTCGAAGAGCGACACCGATGGGCTTTCCTTTCCACAGATCGTTTGACTGGGATTATGATATATCCTATCTGATTCTGGGCTGGGTTTGCCATTAGGCCGTCATCTTCTTGTTTGTACCATACGACTTTCCTTTCAATTTTCTTTACTGGATACCACTCTGGTCAGCTGAGGTAGCCGGGACTAAAAGTTCAGCGACCTCGAACTGTTATGACTGGATGGGTGGTGTATTGGCGTTTGGATGAGATCCTCCACACGGGCTATCTCTGGAGTCTGGGCTTTTCTTGCAAGAAGGGCATGGAGCGGCTGGCGTCGGGACAGACCATCGGTTTGCTTTTGATATATGCTCATACTTAGTGAGCGAGCGAGGCGGTGGAAAATATGTTTGCATGCATTCATTGAAATTCTCGAGAATTGTGACGCTGGGATACCTGGACCATCTTTGGAGTGTGTGGTGGATGGGGAAATAAGGGGTGTTGGTGGGCGTTGATTTTGCGAGTCAATGATTGGTCACTTTGCCGTACTCTCGGAAACGGCGAGCTTGACAATCTGGGATGAGGGGGTGAAAAAAAAAACCACATAAAAGCTTTTTTCTTGGGGAGAGCGTTGAAGGGTGTAATAGCTCGTATCGAGATCTGCTCGTTAGCTATTTCTTCTTTTCAACAAATAAACTTCTTCTCTCTAACTTGAAGTCCCCCTGTAACTGTGAAATGGGTTTCCTGAAAGGCTGAAACCACAACTGACCTGGTATTTGATACATGTATATTGGTTGAAGTGAGCAACTTGGTGGAGAACTCTTACTACTAAGAAGTCGGTAAGAGATGTTGACAACCATTACATCAAGTCTCAAGTTCGACACATGCGCCATTCCTCTGTATCCTTTTAAGGAGGGCATACCTATGATTTTCGCGAAGCTCGAAATTAAACACCCAAGGAGTAGTATTGAGAAAAGATAATAGTTTCGCTTGAACCTAGATACACCTTTCCAAGCCTGCTGAAGCCCAACTTGTCTATGATCAGCCAGCTTTTTTTCCAATAAGATTTTCTACTCTTGGAGAAGCAGGCGCTCATCAGTTATCATGTTCGATGGTATATTTTGCCCCATGATGTCACCATGAGAACATATACCGAAAAGTAGAGATCCTGCCGTAACCAGCCATAGATGAACCAGTTCCACCCCACAGGGAAAATGGCTAAACGCCTCTCTTTCATCACCCGCCTTATTCTCTTTAAAAAGTCACAAAACCTAGCTAAAAATAACCGAACAAAGGCAATTTACTAGGCTTTCGGGCCTTGGGGGCTTTTGTTTGTATTCGTTTGAGCCAATTTCAAGCGAGCTTCGTTTAGCGAGGAAGTGTCTCCTTCTCCCTCTCACTTGGCATCTTTTGACTCTCCTCTTCTACAGTTGGTGATTTGAGGTTTTTGTATTTCCTCGAGAAGTAGACTTGGGTTGAATGTTCTCCAATGAAAAACGTGATATGAGAAGGGGAATGGACAAATATATGTATTTTGAAGTCTCGTCTGAATCTCGACCAATGAGCCTTTTGGGGTAGGTGATACCCAGCAAGCTTGATGGCGGATTAAGAAGAAAAGAGCAAAGACAGGCAAAGAAGTGATGTCGCAGACTTAGACCTAGCACCTGAGAGTCCTATCATGTACAGCCTAAGGAGGAAAAAGTCCTAAGGACAGGCCTAATGATCCACTTCCGCCAACCCCACACAGAAATCGCCCTGGTCGTCATGGCCGAAGTCTTCGGCGCCATATGTGGCCGTATCCCTCGCTCTCCTCTGCATGATACTGTAACCTCTCTGGGCGGATCCATCGATATGGCCATCTCAGGTACCACATGGACGCAAATGCAGCCGGGAAAGACCGAACACTAAGCTATCTCCTTGCGAACGTGAAGAACGGGACGGTAGATATATACTGAATGCCAGTGTTAAAGCGCAGCTGAGCTACTGTATGAGTGGGATATAGGTAGTCCTGCAAGATGGGCGGTTGTGCGTGCGGGCGTGTGGAGATATATAGAGGCTTGTGGTTGGTATGGGGTTGGTGACAGTGCCTTTGCGCGTTGTGTGGATTTTGATGGGTAGAAACTATTTTAATTTCGGAATATAGGCAGGCTGGGGGATTTGGACTGTGAGCTGGGTTAATCTATTGTCTTTTTATTGTTATTCCTGAGAGGATGGACACTGTCTTCCAGGAGGTAGATGGCCATCTAGCTCTCATTGTTACCAATGACACAAGCTAAATTAGACAGAAACGGCACGTAAAAGATCTTTGAAGTCCCATTAATACAAATAACAATAATAGACAGTCCATCGAAATGTCAAAGAGGTCACTAGCATCCCCAGCAGTTCATGCACAGCTCCGGTACTTCCGTCATTCAATAGCTGCGGCTGTAGCAGCAGCCTCATGTCACGGTAAAATTGACTTGACCGTCAAGCATCTGATGGTGCCTGTGCCGCTGGTAAAGAAGAAAAGGAACACAGCTAGTCCTGCCCGGGCCTGTGCCACGGCATAACTGTAGAGGACCGCAAAGCACATGTATCAAAACAAAGCTAGAACAATCTGCCCGGGGTAACGCACGAAATGAAAGTACTGTACCTTCGTATCCAATTCCGAAATCAACCCAACCCGACCCGACCCTACCCCAGACTCTTTTTTACCCCGCAACCACCACGAATTCCCGAATCCAGAGCTCGAAAAGTATGGAGAGTTTCATATCGTGTAGCCCCGGGAGGCCCACGGGTCCGATATTTCCTCGAGTTACTTCCGTACAGTACAATAGAGCCGGATGCTTCCGAGGCCCCCTTTTCGAGATTCAGCTAATGCTTTACTCGTTCCGAGGAAGCCAATCTCCTCTACTTTGAAGGAGGGAGACGAGAAAAGTACGGAAGATGTGACACTTTCAGACGTTTTCTGCCAGGGTATGTATGTTCGTATGTATGTGTATCTTTGAAATGACTTGCTGCTGCTGCTGCCGTGATACTAAGTACTCTCGTGTAGGTAGTATGTGCAGGTTAGGGGTCGGAATCACATTTCTCCAGTCCGTCATTGGTGGACGGGCGAGGGAAAGTTGCATGGCTGATGCATGGCTTCACGCGTTTTGGTGTGGTGGTGTGGTGTGCGCAGAGCAGAGGCGTCATGTTGTACGCACGGCGATAAGGAGAGCGGAACAAGACTATTTTCGTCTGATGTTGCGAGGTTGAGTCGTGTCGAGGCAAGGTAGACTGCTGATTTGAGTTTGGAAAGTAGAAATTTGAGGATATAATGTTGGTCCGAGGGTAAGTTGGTTCAGACGGCCTCGGACCTTGACTATTGCTGACCACCCCACCCCCTTACGCATTCCAACTTTCTTCCAAAGCTTCCATCATTTCCCATCGCGTGGGAGAATACAGAGTCACAATCCGGACCGATCCGACGGTTGATCAGCAGTGTGATATGTGGCTTGGTAATGGCACATGTCTGCATGGGCGTCCTGGCGACACTGCGTTTGGCTAATCTAATAAAGAAGAAGACGCAGACAGACGCAGCTTTGTCGTCCGGGATCCAGGATGCCTTTCCACGGAATGAGAGTTCCCTACGGAGTGCAGTGCAGTGCAGTGCAGGATAGTTCGCGCGACTCGCTTCACACGTGAAAGATAGCTAATATTAATCAAGTAAAGGGGCTGGAATGAGGTGAAATGAGGGAGGGGAGGCAGGGAGGTGAGGAAGGTCGCTGGCGTGAGCTGTGCTTGCTTGTGTTGAGGTTTTGGTCTTGTTTTGTCTGGTCTGGTCTGGTCTGGAAGCGGTGTGGCCGGGAACACTGCTGCTTTACATATATCCCATGTCCCTCTTTCTGTCTGCCAGTTCCTCTTAGTCTTGTGTTATCTTGTCTTGTCTTGTCTTGTCTTATTGTGTCGTGTCTTGTACTGTACATCACTCTTCTTTCCTCTCTCTCCATTGTTGTCAAGCTGGTTGGTGTATTTGTTGTCTTCACTCCTCCTACACGAGACGAGACGAGACGAGACCCATCCATCCACTGCCGAAATTTATCCCGCAGTACCAACCGACGCAAAGCTGAACCACCTGCTCTGCTCTGCACCCACTCCCACTGCACCGCACCGTACATATTATTTCGAGTTCTCTCCTGACTTTGACTTAACCACCTCCACTCCTCAGCTCGATCCCCCACGAAAAGGGTGCGAGGAGCTCAGCTTTGAGACACCACCCACCCACGCACCGAACCAGATTACTGGGAAACCTTCTTGTCCAATCATGGCGACCATTGTAAGATTGATCTATCTGCCCCTCTGTTCGTTATCTTTTGTCGCATCCTCGCTGCCCCACTGTCGCCCAGATTTTTGCGCCTCCGCGAACAAGGGCGATATCTCGAACTATTACAGGTGCATATTACTGACAATCTTGTTTTCTAGCTCTGTCTAGCTCATTACTGCGATACTCACGGCCCCATTTCGTTGCTCTGTTGTGAGCCAATTCCTGTGGGATGCTCGTTATGTTTCGAAGATGGGAGTATGAGCACGCGACGACCTAGCAGCTCTAGATCTCTAAACCCCGCAGACAGCCTGGCATCTATCACTCGGCCTTCGATTAGAACCAATTCGAACTCTTCAGATGTCCCCCGTGTCAGTGGTGATTTTACAGTTCTCCAGAACCCCTCCTCAGCAATAGAGACGCCACCCGAGTCCCCAAGAGTTGTCGCATTACAAGGCGCACAAGGTGGCAGTTCAAGACGCGATTCGAGCTTCCGCAAGACATACGATGAGAATGACAAGAAGAGAGCTATACCATGCGAGAATTGCGCACTCACTCTGCCGAAGCAAACGAAGGAGAGTCCTGCGACAAACAAGATTGACAACAACGGTCCAATTCTTCGGACGCGCAAACCATACGAACGGATCAATGCCCCCTCTCCACCCAAGACCGACTCCTCCAATTCTTCAACTTCCTCAGATTCCGAGATTGCGATCTCAAGCAAGCCATCTCACCGGAGAAATCGTTCAAGAACACTCGTCCGAGTCGGCACTTCCTCCAGCAACTCCTCTTCCTTCTCTACAAACTCGCATAACCACTTCGTGGACTACACCTCGACCCATGAACCTCTTTCGTCAGCCTCCTTCTCCATAATCCGGCAGTCATGTCTACGGACCTTATCCTGTGAGACCCTCCCTCCATCCTCTACCCAAAGCACCTCTTCACCAACCTCCCCATTCATCAACAACCCCTTCTCCTCTGGCCCGTCCTCCGCGACTTCCACCTCCGGGGGACCAATCTTCTTCGGCGACCCCCAAGCAGGGTACACCACCGCCTACATCTTCCGCATCCCCGACCCCAACGCCCGAGGCCGTCGACGAGTCTACGCTCTCATGGCACTCAGCACGCACCGCGAGCGAGCCGCCATGCAAAGCTTCTCCTTCCTCTCCGACGCCTTCCGCAAAACCGCCGCTTGGATTCAAGGTCTCGCCGAAGCCGAGCTCGAGCGCTCCGAATCAGTCAACAGCCCTCGCTTCAGCAACAGCGACGAGAGGAGCGGAAACAGCAATAACAGCACACCTACCTCTGCCTTCCTGAGTGGTCGAAATAGAGGCCCCGATGGCAAGTTCGCCGGTATGAGTCTGAGGGCTAGAGGACTGGCTGAGCTGGTTGGCATGCCGGACTTCTTCTTTGAGCTGCACAAGCTGTTCGTGAAGTTGTTGGTGGAGATGGACGTCACTCTTGGTCTTTGAAGAGCTGAGATGAAATATGAATGATGAGTGTGTGAGAAGTACTGTGTTGATATACGTGGGGAGGGAAAGCAAGAGAGGGAAACGAACCGAAGAACGAACTGGCGTAATGGGTAATGCGTAATGAACATTTCGGCGTTGGGTGGTGTGGGATGGGATTACCATGACTGATGCCCTACCCTGCTATGCATAGGATAGATGCTCTTTCAGGAGTATGATAATCCTTTTTTTGCATGATGAGTCCGATCTGGAGATGGAAGGAAAAGAAAGGGAAGGAAAGACAATATTTGTTTGGTTGTTTGCTTGGTTGTCTGTGATAGCGTTTAGCGGCTCTGCCTTTCACTTTGCTTGATGTTTTGAGGGATTCTGTACCTTTTTCTTTCCCCAATTCTCAATCCGTGTTTTAGTACGATACCATCAACGAACGGGCTGCATATGTCGAGGCCGATATGGGGTGTGGTGGCTAGATTTGAGAGTCTTTCGCGAAATAGATGAAGATGAAGATTTTGAGAAATGATTGCTTTCGCTGTGAACTAAAAATTGTGATGTTGATGTCGATGTCGATGTCCATGATGCTGTGTTTTGAGTGGAGAAAAATGTTTACTTCGGTACGGAATAGGCGACTCGAAGTCATTCGCTTGGATGCCTGTTTCGGCTAGCTAAGTTAACTGTCTTCTACTCAAGTAAATTTACCTGGGGAAGTAGGTTTGGGGAGGGGCTTGAATTTACCGCTGGTACGACTCCTTCTGTGTGGTTTGGAAAAGCGGGTTGCTGGATTGCTCGCTTTGCACGAATTCAACGAGAGAAAAAGACGCATGAGAATGCAAAAGAAGCAGTTCTATGTTTACACTAGAATCTTGGTATCTGTTGGTACACGTGAAAGAGTCTTCCGAATCCTCGCTGATGATTGTCCGAAAGCATTGTCGGATATCAGCGATTCGAAGAAGAGGTTCTCGCGCTTTGCTTGACAGCGCTCATTCCACCACCAATATCCATTTCCTCTGGACGCCCGCCCCAAATAGTAGCACACCCTCTCCACCAGCAGAACCTCCGACAATTTCCTACACTACTTGTAGAAATCGAAGACGTTCTTATCGTTGGCGGATTTGACCTGGCTGGAATATGCATCCTCCAAATCGACCTGGATGATGTTGTATCTGTTCTTGCGGACTGCTCTTAAACCTGCCTCCTGCATGATTGCTGCAATAATAGCACCGCTCAAGGGGTCGTTTCGGACAATCAGACTGTCAAGATCAACCTCGGGGGCTAGGGACATTCTGGATGCGATTGTGGTAAAGATCAAACGTCTCTCTCGTCGGTCTCGGAGGTTGGGGAACTCGATCTTTCTGTCCAAACGTCCAGGACGAAGCAGTGCAGGATCCAGGGTATCGGCTCGGTTGGTGGCCATAATGACCTTGACGTTCGAGGTTTGGTCGAAACCATCCATTTGATTCAGCAGCTCCAACAAAATTCTCTGGACTTCTCTGTCGGCACCGGTCTGGGCGTCGAATCGCTTGGTGGCAATCGCGTCGATCTCGTCGATGAAGATGATTGCTGGGGAGTTCTCTCTCGCCATTCGGAACACATCACGAACCATACGAGGTCCTTCTCCCAGGTACTTCTGCACGAATTCTGACCCAACGACACGGATAAAGTTTGCGGTTGTCGAGTTTGCAACGGCCTTTACCAACATGGTCTTTCCAGTTCCCGGTGGTCCATAGAGAAGAACACCTCGTGGGGGATCGATACCGATTTGCTTGTATCTGCCCAACCGTTAGCCAATCCGCCATTAATACAACCAAACTCGGGCTACTCACAAATCGAAGTGGGTGAGTGGGAGCTCAACTGCCTCTCTGATTTCTTGCTTTTGCATGTCCAGCCCACCGACATCTGCGTATGTAACATCTGGTTTCTCATCTGCGCCCAACATGGCAATCGAGGAATCGGCTTCGGGAGGGAGGATATCGACAAGGGAGTTGGAGTGGCGGTGGAGAGCAACGGAGGATGAAGGCTTGAGCTTCTCGCGATCGAGGGTGGAAAGGATACGGACGACATAGTTGGATCCGGTGGACGATTGTACGATGCCGGTATTCTGATCGATGGCCTCCATGAACTGACCAATAACCAGCGGTACACTTTGAATCCGCTTGATCTCCTCCTGTGCGCGCACCAACTCTCTCTTCAAGCTCCTGCGAGATGTTAGCCATTGTTTGATGAGTATTGCCCGATATGCCATACCGTTGTTCATCCTTGATGTACTCCTCCTGAAGATGAATGTATCTATATCCGTATCAGCCACAGCTCCCAGCACGCTATCACTATCCCACTCACTCCAGATGCCGTTGTAGCTTCTTCATCGTTGAGTACTCATCGGTGCCATCGGTTCCTAGACCCTCCAAAGAATCGATGTTTGGTATCGACGAAGCCATTTGTTTTCGGTGAGGGAGAACCTGGTTCGCAGGGTTTTCTATCATGACGTCTCCCATCTTGAATGCGGTCTGAGGATGAAGATCTGTGATACTGGAGGATGGTTGGTGTGTTGTTGAGGCTCGTTGAAGCTGAGATGTTTTCGGTGTTCTGCGAGGCGCGAAGGCAGCTGTTACTTACGACCAGGCTAGCGCAAAACAGCGCTAACCCAATTTACATTAGCTGCATCGGGGAACGGAACTTGACCAACTTCGCTTGTGCCAGCCATCAGTCAACCTGTAGGTCTCTCTCCAACTGCTTGGGTCAATCCATCTTCAACATTCAACAACAACGACGACTCAATCACGACAACAACTGCAACTACTTGTGAAATAATAAACTCGAACTTCCTCGACTTCTCCATCACTGATAGCTTTGCTATAATCGTTCACCATGTCCTCCTCTATCACCATTCCGACGAGAACTGGGTATGGGGAGAGCAACAAGGCTGCTACAAGCTCCAGCAGCTCCAGCTCATTCTCAAGCCCCAGAACTCCCCAACAACCACAACAAGCTGCAACGCCTACTTCCTCGACCGCAAAATACGGACATGATCGGAGACGTAGTTTACTAAGTGAGTATTTATTTGTTGTCTTCCCCAGCTCCCTGTCAGATAATGGTCCGAGTTACTCCGGCTCCAACAATACATAACACAATATTCGAGAAGATTACACCATACCAAAATGCAAATGGCTGACTGTTATTTAGGCTCGTCTCTCTCGAAACAGGAGCATACTGTCATCAACATTGGAGACCCTGATGGAGTGCCACGCTTGGTACGTTTCCCCATTTCCAGCCAGAGGCTGGCGTTTGTTCCAGGCAGCACTAACAATCACTTTCATAGATTACTTGCGTCAGATCATCTCAAGGATACGAGTGGAACCCAGGTATGCTATCCTCAATAATCTGAAGCTACTCTAGGCAGACCGCTAATACCATCTCCAGAGATCTTCCTCCCTTCCTACGTCGAATCCAACTTCGAATCCCTCGAACGAAAGCGAGACCCGGTCCACGAGATCCGACTCAGCGACGAGGAGATCAAGGAGATGTTTCCCCAATAATTTGTTGTCTTATCGGCTTTGGGGCGTAGACGGCCTGCACATCCGGGTTCGGGGTCATGCACATGCTGGCGTAGGGAGATGAACATATGATTCCCATGATAGTTATTTTTGGACACTGGAGTATTTCGGGACGGGTTTACGAGTGCGTATGCCTAGATGATAACACTATGATTACGATGCTGGTTTGGTTTGGTTGCTGGAGTTGGGCATTTTCTCAGGTTACGGGGTTACAGTCTGCGGCGGTTTATTTGGGCGTCACTCTCTACTTAGTTGGTTCGGTCATTGCAATGAATTCTACTTTGGCATTCAAAGCAATGTATCCGGATTTGAGAGTGATGGTCTGCTTGTATGATTCATTTCGGGGAGTTTGCAGTCATGGTTTGGGGGCTGCCTCGCGGGAAGCCTGCAGCCTGGAATTCAGTTAGACTCGTGAGGCTTTCTGTGACTCAAATTCCGCCATTCCACGAAAACAACAGGACACTTGTTTGCTCGGCCTAGCTGGACGGAATCCATCGAGAGTTGACTATTGAAATATCCTGAGCCGCAGGGTACGGCCGACCATCCTGAGACACAAGTTTGTTGAGAGCGTTATGACCCTTTAACTTCGAGCCAATAATAAGGTCCAGCTGAACTTGAAGAAATTGGAATACCAGGGATTGACTTTTTAAGCACGAACAATTCGGACTTACTTCCAAATGTCTCGGATCCAGAAGTCAAAGAACATCATTTCCTTTGAGCCGATCTCAACGGCGGGAAAGTGGTTCAGCCGACTCGAAAGAGCAGATAGCTATCATCTGATCGTCAATCCAATCCGGCTGCACCCGAGGCATCACAACAAAGGTTGACTGACTGACACCTGCCACGGCTGACCCGTACAAAAGGCAATGTTACAGCACAGAGAGAATGAGCACAAGGCCACAAAAGATTTTCCATTTACTGCATCGTCGGAATCGTGGTGAGCAGCGAGAGGTTGAAGCTCTACTGCAGGCCCATCAAAAAGAAGACCACCAGCTGTGCATTGCATGCAGCTTGCATGAAGCTCCTGCATGCTTGCTTCCCAAGAGGCGAATTACAGGTTCAGCTCCCAGCCACTTGGATTCCGGATTTCTGTGAAATCGTTCAGACGGTGTAAGAAGCACCTTTCGTCTTATCTATTTGTGCTTATTCGTATGAAATTTGTAGAAAGTTTGGAAGTGACAATGAGATGAGATGGAATGTCACCCCGCCAAAGAGCACTCCCCGCATTCCGCGATAAGGAGTGGAGTGCCGGGCTTGCTCTCTCTTGCCTTGGCCCACCGAGTGAAATAAAGTTTTGCCAAGACGCGGCCGCGTGGGATGTCAAAGTAAAGTAAACAACCGACGATGGATGGGAAAGTTCTGAATGCACTGTACCTGACTTGAGAACAATTGCATCACCAACTCGAAACACACGCCGAAGGCTCAGACATGCAAAAAGGATAGGGGCGTTACTTGGGATCAGAGAAGAATGGCGGAATTCCAGAGGAAAATAGAGCTCCAGTCTCCAGATGATTTGCAATACCTCATCTCGAATGTGCGACGCGCCGCGAACGAGAAGATAGACAAGGACCTGCCGCCCATTGAAGGAGAGGACAAGATGAGAGAACGCGTCGAGGAACTGGTCAATGAAGTACGTCTTACTGCCAGACCCCCGAATGCCCAGGTTCCTGGGTCCAGCATCCTCCAGACAACTGAACTAATGCTTCGAATAGTATATCAACAATGTCTTCCGCACTTCCTCTGAAAACATAACCATTAACGGCATGAATCCATCTCCAGACCTTCTCTCCTCAATCCTCTCCACAACCTCCACGAACCCCATTCTCGAAATCGAAGAACACGAGCCCTTCAACACGAAACTGTTCGAGCGCGCGAAAGACTTAGCGCGTCAAGAAGAAGATCTCATTGAAGAGATTGCGGCGCTGAGACGGAAAGTGCCAGGCTCAGTGGCGGAGAATGTGAAGAGGGAGTATAAGGAGGGTGTGGAGGCTGATGAGGCGGTTTTGTCAAGGTTGGAGGAACAGAGGGAGATGGGGCATGCGGATTTGGGGGTTGGGAGATTGGAGAGGCAGACACAGGTTGAGAAGGGCTGGGAGAAAGGTGTCAAGGGCTTGGAGGGCCTGATGAGGACGATGTCGGAGACGGTGGCGAGGAAGGAGAGGGCCGAGAAGGCCGAAGCTTATGTTGGGAAGGGGGAGAAGAGATGAGTGGGCTTGGTTCTCTGGGTTATGTCATGGCGTTTGTTGGTAGAATGATGCTGTATAAGTAACGTATGGATGAGTGGACACGGAATGTGATACTGTGATACAGTACTACGGTTATGATATGCACTTGGGACGGATTAACGATATCTACAGCGGTTTGTATTGCATTCTAGAGCTAAATTTGCAAGTCAAATCATCAGACGGTTTTATGTTCTTCGAGTGTACGAGCGTTGGCCAAATGCCCCCCAAATGCCATTCAACATCTAGCTGAAAATGTAATATCTCAGCTCAAGGAGCAGAAAGCAGAACTGGTACCATTGGTTTCATCACCCTCAAGACTGGCACTGTCCCCTTTCAATGAGGCACCATTATCTTCTCCATCGTCCTGGCTATCTCCCTGCTCCCCATCCTTGCCTCCATCTGCTGGCTGAGCCTTGCGATTATTCTTCAGCTTTGCCTCCTTTCTCTTTGGAATAACCTTCAAGAAAGCTTCTCCCCAGTCACCAGTCTCCATCCATGCTAGCATGATTTCAACAACATGGTTAACTGCCAGGACACTTCGACTTTGCATAGTCATGTACTCGCCAATTGGAAGTCGGGCTGTTGGAATGCCACGCTCAGTGGCTCGCTTATAGCATATTCCCTTGTGTCGGTTCTTGTCGACAATACCACCAATGATGTAGGTAGTGTTGGGGGAGAGCACAGATAGGGTAGTATCGGAATCGGATGTGAGGTAGACGATAGAAGGCTTGGGCTCTTCCTCAACTTTGGTAACAGAAGCTTCAAGATTAGATGGTCTGACTGCGGGGACTTCAATTCCGGGAGCTGGGTCTGAATTTCCTTCGGCTTCAACCGTGGACGCTTCAACCTCAGAGTCTGGCTCTGGCTTCCTTTTCTTGGAATGGGCGCGTTGCTCGACACTTTGAGCAGGAATAGAACCGGTATCCAGGGATTGAGTAAGAAACGCCCCTGCCAGCTTTCCACCTTCCGGACCTCTCATAAACCCATCCAACTCCTTCGCTGCAGTAACGAAATCGGCTTCGAAAATTTTGATCCCTTTCCAGCTGAGGTGGGTGCTAGCAAGAGCATTCTCAAATCTGTCTTTGAGTGATCCACCCCAAGAACTGATGGCCAAATGTGCACGGTAAGGGTTGCACTTGTTGTCTGCATAGGATCTCGTGATCTGGGCACTGAGCGAGATGATTTCCTTCTCAGCCATAAGCTCATTGAAGTCGCAATCCAGGACGAAGGCAACAGGTGTTTGAACTGGTCGACGGAAGGTTGGTTTGACAACTTCTGGTTTCTCGATTTCACCCTTGGCAATCTTCTCGTTCAACTCCTTTCGGGCTTCGGCTTTGCGAGCTTGCTTCTCCTTGTGGAGTGTTCGACGCTTGTCCTTGCGGAATTCCTTGCCAGCTTCCCATTGCTCACGTTTCCTGAGTTTCTTCAGTTGGTTTCTTGATAATGGTGGGTCATTGGTGGTAGAAGGAACCTCGCTGACTTTAGAATCCTCGTTGTCGACGTGACCTTGAAGTGCTTGATCGGATGGGAGGTCCACGCTTTGTAGATTGTCCTGAAGAGGTTCAGTCGATCCATCTGATGAGTTGAGCTTGCGAATCTTGGAAGGTCGTTCTTCTGACTCGGCCATCTTGGAATTGATGTTGTCGTTGTGCTGAGAATTGTGATGGGGTCAAACCATCAAATAATTATGAATTGCACATCGTCAAAAGCGGTGAAATGGCAGAATTTGTCCAATTGGGACTAGTCGCTCACGGTCGCGTCCCCGGACCTGAACCGCGATTTCTCGTGAAGCACTTTAACTAGAATTATCAACATAAACTGTGAATTGCGATTTGAAACGGGTTTATATGAAGGAAGCTTTCTGAACACTTCAACATGTCATCTCGTCCAGAATTGAAGGTATATTAGAACAATTTGCCTTGGGGACTTTGCTAACCTTTGTAGGTTGACGATGAAGGCGGGTTTATCAGGTTCTTCAAGTCTCTGCCAGCGAAAGATGATGAGACTGTAAGAGTCTTTGATCGTGGCGACTGGTATACTGCACATGGAGATGATGCTTCTTTCATTGCACGAACAGTAAGCTCATCCAATGGCTGCAAGAGTTTTGCAACTCACACCTATTAGGTCTACAAAACGACCTCTGTTCTACGACAGCTAGGCAAGAATGATTCGACCGGTCTTCCTTCGGTCACGATGACCATCACCGTCTACAGAAATTTCCTTCGAGAGGCCCTCTTCCGTTTGGGAAAGAGAATCGAAGTATGGGGCAACTCTGGCAAAATGAACTGGAAAATCATCAAACAAGCATCACCTGGAAACCTGCAAGATATCGAGGATGAACTAGGAGGACAATTTGAAGCAGCTCCGATCATATTAGCTGTCAAGGTCTCTGCAAAGGCCTCCGAGGCAAGAAATGTCGGAGTTTGTTTCGCAGATGCCAGTGTCAGGGAATTAGGTGTCTCGGAATTTCTCGACAACGATTTATATTCGAACTTCGAGTCTCTCCTTATCCAGCTAGGAGTAAAGGAGTGTTTGATTCAGGTGGATAAGTCGGATAAAGATGTGGAGATGAACAAGCTGAAAGCTATCATCGATAGCTGTGGTATTGCCATTTCAGAACGGGCAGGTGGCGACTTTGGCACCAAGGACATCGATCAGGACTTGGCTAGGCTATTGAAGGATGAGAAAGCTGCCGGAACTTTGCCACAGACCGACCTGAAACTTGCCATGGGCTCGGCAGCTGCTCTCATCAAGTACCTGGGAGTGATGCACGATCCCGAAAATTTTGGACAATACCAACTATATCAGCATGATCTGTCCCAGTTCATGAAGCTAGATGCCGCGGCTTTGAAGGCTTTGAATCTGATGCCTGGACCCAGGGATGGAGCTAAGACGATGTCAATATACGGGCTTCTAAACCACTGCAAAACCCCCGTGGGAAGTCGTCTCCTGGCACAGTGGTTGAAACAACCTTTGATGAGCAAAGATGAGATTGAGAAGAGACAGCAGCTTGTAGAAGCATTTGTTGAGGACTCTGAGTTGCGGCAAACCATGCAGGAGGAACACTTGAAGCAAATTCCAGACCTTTACCGGCTGGCAAAGCGATTTCAACGGAAGATGGCAAGCCTTGAAGATGTTGTCCGAGCATGGCAAGTAGTCACCCGTCTCCCTGGCTTTATCGGCACCCTCGAGGGGGTGATGGACGAGAAATATCGCGATCCTCTGGAAGAATCCTACACTTCGAAACTTCGAGAGTATTTGGAAAGTCTCGCTAAGTTACAAGAAATGGTGGAAACAACTGTCGACTTGCAGGCAGCGGAAAATCACGAGTACATCATCAAACCCGAATTCGACGACGGCCTTCGGATCATTAGAAAGAAACTTGACAAGATGAGGGTTGAGATGGACCAGGAGCACAGAACCGCCAGCAAAGATCTCGGCCAAGACATTGACAAGAAACTCTTCCTGGAAAATCACAAAGTCCATGGTTGGTGCATGCGTCTTACAAGGACCGAAGCAGCATGCATTCGGAACAAGAAGCAGTATCAAGAGTGTTCAACACAGAAGAATGGTGTCTACTTTACTACCCAGAAACTACAAAGCATTCGGCGAGAGTTTGATCAACTCTCTGAGAACTACAACCGAACCCAGAGCAGTTTGGTCAACGAGGTTGTAAGCGTAGCAGCTTCGTACTGCCCTGTCCTGGAACTCTTGGCCGGCGTTTTGGCACATATGGACGTCATTATCAGCTTTGCCCACTGCTCTGTTCATGCACCAACATCATATGTTCGACCCAAGATACACCCTCGAGGTGAGGGTAATACCATCTTGAAGGAAGCGCGACACCCCTGCATGGAGATGCAGGACGACATTCAGTTCATTACCAACGATGTGACTCTGGAGAGAAAATCGTCTGAGTTCTTGATTATCACAGGTTTGCAACCCTTTCCCCACTAGTCAGTCCTCGATTTTCTAATTTACATAGGCCCCAATATGGGCGGGAAGTCAACATACATCCGTCAAATCGGTGTGATTGCCTTGATGGCTCAAATTGGTTGTTTTGTCCCTTGTGACGAAGCAGAGCTGACCATCTTTGACTGCATACTTGCTCGAGTTGGAGCTAGTGATTCCCAGCTCAAGGGAGTGTCGACCTTCATGGCAGAAATGCTTGAAACTGCAAACATCCTCAAATCTGCCACCTCGGAATCTCTCATCATTATTGACGAGCTTGGACGTGGTACTAGCACATATGATGGTTTCGGTCTAGCATGGGCAATTTCGGAGCACATCGTCAAGGAGATCGGTTGCTTTTCCATGTTTGCTACCCATTTCCACGAACTCACTGCTCTAGTGGACCAGTATCCCCAAGTCCAGAATTTACATGTCGTTGCACACATTGACGACAATGGCAAGGCAAAGAGAGAGGTCACTCTCCTCTACAAAGTCGAGGAAGGTGTTTGCGACCAGAGTTTCGGCATCCACGTTGCCGAACTAGTTCGCTTTCCAGAGAAAGTCGTCAACATGGCCAAGCGGAAAGCAGATGAGCTTGAGGACTTCACGAGTAAACACGAGGGGCAAGCGATCAAGTATGGCAAAGAGGATGTTGAAGAAGGCAGTGCCTTGCTGAAGGATGTACTACTAAAGTGGAAAGAGGAATGTGAAGGGAAAAATCTGAGTAAGGAAGAGATGACGACTAAGATGCTGGAGTTGGTGAAAGGGGACGAGAAGTTGTTGGCGAATCCGTTCTTCCAGAGCGTGAAGGCATTGTAAAATCCTACTTGCTTTACCACTGATGTTTTGGCGTTGTGGAGCGGTCTGACTGGGCTGGTTGGCTTGCCAGATTGCTAAATAGCTGGGAGGAGGATCTGGTACTATCCGGCGCGGGGTCCTTCGTATAATGTATGTGTGAATATAGGCTACGATCAATTCCAAATTTTATGAAGTATCGTAATCATAAGTTATCATCTTGTAACTAACGCCATGTGACTTTCTTACGAAAGGAATGGTGCAAAGCTCCCCAAAAGCGCATAGCATGGCTGCAGGGTATCAATTCTAACATATCTCCAAGCGGGTACTCATTCTCCTCCATCTCCCACTCTCCCCAAATCTCTCCTCACTCTCCATACCCTTGAACCCACTCCCCTACCTTTCGATCCATCCAGCCTCTCAACCCAAGGTGCATCTTGGAACCCATCTCCAGCATTGCGTTGCCTTTCCAAATCCTTGCCATCTCCACTCTCAGCAGCATCCATATCTACATCATCAATATACTCGTCGTCAACATCCACGTCCTCCTCCACAGTGTTCGTCGATCCCACAACTAGCTTCTCAGCCAATTTATCCTGTGAAATCTTCATATTCAATTCTTCGGTATACGCCCATCCAGGGGTATCCAATTTCCCACTGACAAGCACTATCTTCTTCCCAGACTCATTGATCTCTTCAATAACGTTCAGCGGAATTGGAGTCAATAGCTGGATGCGTCGTCGACGGACATCGATCCCGCGAACAAGAGCAATGCCAATCGAATGCGAATATCTCGGATCGAGCGTGATGGCGTTAGCTGGGTTGAAATAGGGGATTTTTTCCGCTGGCGTTCTGAGAATCCTCGGTTCTTCGATCCGCCGTGGTTCATGTGAGTGATCGAGCACTCGGATCTCCGCATCGAAATGATCGTCTTGGGTTGGACTGCCTACGTGGCCCTCTTCTCGATCGCTGCCACGCCTAGGTATTGCGGATATGTCGTCGATTACGACGACTGCTACGAGAGAGCCGTTGATAGTTTCGGCAAGTAGTTCTGGGGGCGGCTGTTCGCCGTAGCACATCACGCCTAGGATTCCAGGATCCTCTCCTGAATACCGCACTTCCCAGGGTGGTATAGAAGTTAGAGGTTTACCACTCCAATTCAGTGTCTCGGTGTTCCCCGCATTCAGATGAAAGTAGGACATCGCTTGCATAGTACGGAGATGAGCTGCTGTTCGAGTTGTATATTCGCTAATCTGCGACGGAAGAGTGAAGAGTGGTGTCAACATGGTTGCTTCTTTCAGTGTTCCAACGACTTCTGGAGGTCCGTCCTGTGACATGTATATAACTTCCGTTGGCTTGACTCTGCCTATCAAATCGACCAGAATTTCCAGTCCCGTGCCAAATACCCAGCCAGGAGTGTTGATTATCAGAGGACAGTCTCGAACCGTAGATCCCATGGCCCGGCAGTGGGAGAAGAGATCGAGAGCACAGGTCATGTATAGACTTGGATCTGAAGAGGGTGATATCGAAGCAATGGAGTGGGTACGGATTATCTTGCTCTTCCCACATGGGACGGGGTGGGAAAATGGAGTCCCGAAATTGGGCTCTTGGACATGGACGAGAGCTAGCTGTCCCGGTGGTGAGTATTCGGGCTGGCCTGGGTCCAGGTCCAGAAGTGCAATGCTTTGTAGTGAAGTGTTTCCGGATGTTTCTGTTAGTAGTCTATTGCATAGCAGCTTCGTAAATGTTGATTTACCAGATGATTTAGGTCCACAGACCATGATGGCCCGCTTCTTCTCTGCTGGTTCCGATAATTTAGAGAGGAGCAGGTTCCATTCTGCTGGAGATACGAGAGGCTGTAGATAGCTGGTCTGCGAGTCAAGCTTGGATGCGAACAGCTACTTCAATTTAGTGTTTGGACGGAGCATATTTGGTGGAGTTCCACTTACGATTCTAAATGTACTGTTTTTGAATCTTGGCAATAAGTCTTCGTGTTCTGCTCCCAGTGGCCCAGAATGATAGTTCCACAGTCGTCCAAAAAGTGGTGACATCATTTCCAGATCTTCCAGGCCACTATAGCAGTTGCGAAGTACAATATCGGCTGAGTTGATATCAGTTGACAGGCACCTGATAACCGGTAATGAGTGAGAGGATGCTGCAAAAACTCGATGTGAAGCTTTGGAAGGCTGCAGAGTTGAGCCCATGAGAGTGATTTGGCCTTCCTTGACACAGAGCCCATACTGGCCAACAATAACTAGACGCTGAAAAGGTTAGCAGAGATCATATGAAATTGCTGACAGAATTTACCTCGCCAGGAGCTAGTTTGACTCGAATGGCACCAGCTCCAAGATCTTTCAAGTTGCTCTTGGCTGGCTTGAAGGATGAGAGTGATATAGCTGGCCGCGGAGGCAAGACCTCTGGGGAGCCCCCACATGATTCGAAACTGTTCCCCGTAAGCATCAGAGACCAAAGTGCAAATTGGTAATCTCTTACGAAGTGAGTTGTCCCTCTTCATCGAGCCTAAGGTTGATCCCACCCGGAGTTGAGTCTGTGCCATCTTGAGGCGTGGTGTCTCCAAGAACATTTTGCGAATCTGGTTTGATGGTTTTCTCTAAGTCTGGAGCATTCAGATTTGGAAGTGTAGTAGCATCTGAAATAGCCGATGATTCGTTCTGTCTTGCAGGACTTTTCGGGCTACTCGTCTTGCTCTTCAAGACCTGTCTTGCCGCAAAGGCACTTAATTCTGGTAAAAAATTAACAAAATTTTTTGTCATAGAAATTTCACGACTTACGGGGTTTCTTTAGTGCTACCTCCAGTTTTCGTCTCTTATTTGAGGACATAATTGAAAATTTCTCGACAATTCAAACAGCAGTAGAATGTTCCAAGTCATTATCAGAAAGTGCTTTGAGGCACAAGGCTGAGATCGTGTCGGCCCGCGAGTTTTTCCGAGCCGACCAAAAAAAAAGTTACCTTGAGCTCCACCTCTAGACAGTCCGCGACTGAAACCGAATCCTGACACCAAATTATTTCCCAAGCCTTGCAGACAATACCGGTCAAAATGGTTTCTTCAAAGTCCAAATCCCGGGACTCCGAGAAAAAGGACAAGTCTGCGAAGTCCAAAAAAGTCTCGAAAAAGTCCCCCGCACCTGCAGTTTACAAAAGTGAAGAGTTCGTTCAAGACAGCGACGAAGAGGAAGATGAAAATGATGAGCCTGCAGATGAGGATTCGAATGGAAGTTCAGATAGCGATGAATCGCCGTCATCCGCGAAGCCAAACAAGGCGGAGTCTAAAGCCAATCGCAAAATGCCTGCACCCACGGGAAGCAGTAGCGAGAGTGAAGGCGAGAGTGCAGAGAGCGACGAGAGCAGTGAGGACGAGGATGAATCCGAAGATTCTACTGAGACTGCTCCGGCAGCCATCGAGCCTACTAAGTAAGTGAGATTCTAGAAGTCGAAGGTCTTCTATGGTAAATGCTAACCACTCCAGGCAACCTGCAAAAAAACCTACCACCAACATTGTCTCGTTCCACGCTCCTACACCGTACCGGCCTCCTCCTGGATTCGACCTAACATCCCTAGATGGAACATTGAAAGCATCACAATTGCTGAAGGAGTCAGGTCTGGAAGGAAAGCAGATCTGGTACTTCACAGCACCAGCTTCGGTGCCAATTTCGTCGATTAAAGCCATGTCCCTGCTGGACGCAAAGAATGGCAAGACGGTCCTAACACACGATGGCAATGATTATGGATTCATGAAGGACTTGGCTGAGGACACAACATATACCAGAATCATGGTGCCTAGCTCGGATGTGGGCTACAAAGCTGGTAAGTACTTTTGACTCCCTTTAGAGATCTCCACAGCTGATAGTCGAGAAGCTTCAAAGCCAATTGACCAATTCTTCCATCTTCAACAAATCGCCCAAGATCCAGCAACCGCAAATCCTGGCAGGGCAACGATTCCAGCGAAAAAACCTGTCCGACAGCAACCCCGAGGATTAAAGATGCGGTTCCATCCAATCGGGTTTGGAACTGCTGAACCCGGCATAATTGGCTCGAGCTCTTCCGACGAGGAAATGGAGGATGCACCTGCCACGACCCATCGCCCCATCTTGAAGACCAAGAGCGTCGCTAAGTCTGGTGGTCAACCAGCTGATTCCGACGAGGAGATGACCGACAGCCCAGCACTACCTTCGACACCACACCCTGACATAGTGACGTCTTCATCCGATGTTACCTCGAAGAAGGAGAAGAAAAGGAAGCACAGTGAAGGAGGAGAAAAGAAATCTAAGCACAGTTCGTCCAGCGTAATGAGTAGTATTGACCACAGAGAGCTAAAACGATTGAAGAAAAAGCAGACCGCATCTCAGAGAAAGCTGGCCGGCAATCTATGAGTGTCAACTGAAGACCAGCAGAACACAGAAACGCCGCTGCCTCTACGATCAAAGACACCACCAATACACTCGGTCTCAACGACTCCAATCCCCCCTCCCAGGCCACTGACATTCTCACAGCCCTTAGCTGCCAATACAGGTTTGCACAACTCCAAATATTCTTCTAAGAAGTCAATATCTGCCGAAGAGCATCGCAGCTCGTCCAAGACTCGCTCATCGAGCGGTCACTTGTCACTCAAGGAGTTGACACGAGCTACGGATCCAAAATTGACAGCGGGGGAGCGACGGGAAAAGATGAAGAAATTCAAGCATAAGGACGCCAAGAGACAGAAGGGTAGTTCGGCATCAGAGGCCGGATGATGATAGGGGGTGTCTAGGGAGGGAATGTACTGTCTAGTAGCAATGATATCCTGTTGTCCTACACGATGAAGCTATCATGCGGAAATTGTGGAACGGAACTAGAAGCCAGCCTGTTGTTGTTCTCGCCTCGGCTAAGCAATTCAACCCCTTTCGATACAGTCCAATCAATACCAGCCCCCTATAGTGTAAAATCTTTCTATTGACAGAAGCCACCATTGAAAGTCCTCATATTTCGAAATCCCCAATCCCTGGTTAAGGTTTTGTAGTTAGAGTAGAAATTGAGCCAGTGGGGCATTTGGTGTCGAGGGTGGCTGGAGTAAAAATCGATTCTGACTTCAAAGTGCTGCTGGCGGTGACTTCCTTTGCGCAGCATTTAGAACTTCGAAAACTTAACAAACACCAAACACCAGTTCGCACAAATATCATCGATATACCAGCTGTAACTAGTCAAAGAAATGCCATAAAGTGTTTTCCCGACCCCAGTCATGTGCCCCGCGCGATCGGCAGACCCCTGCAAGTGAGGGGTACCATACCTAAATTTTCTGAAAGACTCACGCTCTTTTACTTCCACTTCGCTTCACCACCTCTTTCAAAGTTTTCATTGTCTTTGAATCCGATACTACAACCGCAATCATGGCCACCAACAGCAGCTATGCTCTCACCGAGTCCCACAAGGACGTAAGCTTTGACATCCCCCGCCTCTACTTGATTGCACTGACCGACTCGTTCTTGTAGATGCTGGAGAAGTCCCTCCTCGACACTGACCCAGAAATCGCGGAGATCATGGTAAACAGGCATTCCAATCCTTAGTTATGTCCGGAAAAATATACTAACTCGGTCCCCTCAACAGAAACTCGAGATCCAACGTCAAAGAGAATCCATTATCCTCATCGCCTCCGAGAATGTTACTTCCCGCGCCGTCTTCGATGCACTAGGATCCCCAATGTCCAACAAATACTCCGAGGGTTACCCAGGTGCTAGATACTACGGTGGAAACCAGCACATCGACTCAATTGAGTTGACTTGCCAAGCTCGCGCTCTCAAGGCCTTTCACCTCGATTCCGAGAAATGGGGAGTCAACGTCCAATGCTTGAGTGGCAGCCCTGCCAATTTGCAGGTGTACCAGGCTATCATGAGACCTCATGATAGACTTATGGGTCTTGATCTCCCTCACGGTGGCCATTTGAGTCACGGTTACCAGACCGCCCAGAGAAAGTCGGGTATATTCTGCCCCTGGCAGATGCCATAGACTAACTCGAAACTAGGATCTCTGCCGTCTCTACCTACTTCGAAACCCTTCCATACAGAGTCAACCTCGAGACCGGTATCATAGACTATGACAGACTTGAGGAGAACGCCCTTATGTACAGACCTAAGGTTCTTGTTGCTGGCACCTCCGCATACTGTCGTTTGATCGATTACGCCCGCATGCGCAAGATCGCTGATCTTGTCGGTGCTTATCTTGTTGTTGACATGGCTCACATCTCCGGTCTCATTGCTGCTGGTGTCATTCCAAGCCCATTCGAGCACGCTGACATTGTGACCACCACCACACACAAGTCTCTTCGTGGTCCTCGTGGTGCCATGATCTTCTTCCGCAAGGGTGTCCGCAAGACTGATGCTAAGACTGGAAAGGAGACTCTTTATGATCTTGAGGGCCCAATCAACTTCTCCGTCTTCCCAGGTCACCAAGGTGGACCCCACAACCACACCATCACTGCTCTTGCCGTTGCTCTTAAGCAAGCTACCACCCCTGAGTTCAAGCAATACCAGGAGCAGGTTGTCAAGAATGCTAAGGCTCTTGAGGTTGAGTTCAAGAAGCTCGGCTACAAGCTCGTGGCTGACGGAACTGACTCCCACATGGTTCTTTTGGACCTCCGAGCACAAGCACTTGATGGTGCTCGTGTTGAGGCTGTTTTGGAGCAAGTCAACATTGCTTGCAACAAGAACTCCATCCCAGGCGACAAGTCAGCACTCACCCCATGTGGTATCCGCATCGGTACTCCAGCTATGACTTCCCGTGGTTTCGGCGAGGAGGCATTCATCAGGGTCGCAGGCTACATTGATCAGTGCATCAAGATCTGCAAGGAGGTCCAGGGCGCATTGCCCAAGAGCGACAACAAGCTCAAGGACTTCAAGGCTAAGGTCGCCGGTGGCGAGGTCGAGAAGATCAACGAAATGAGAAAGGAAATTGCTGCCTGGGCTGGTAGCTTCCCTCTCCCAGTTGAGGGATGGAGAGTTTAGATCGATTGTGTATTACCAAAGGCGCCACGGAGTTATTCAACAAAAAGCATGAACGCGTGGGGTGGGTCTCTTCTGGCTACTTCAACTCAGCCATTTAGATATCACGGAGTAAAACGGATTATGCAGAATCGTCACTTTTGACAACAAATGCGAAGAGCAACTTCGTCGTAAACTGCCTGTTCATTAGCATGTTTTGAGAATCTTGAAATCCTCGCTTAAGTGATGTACGTCTTGATTCCCTCGCCAGGACCAAATATCACCCCTCCTCATCTGCCACACCAAAAACAAACAAGCTGCAATCAATCAACTCAAACCCAGCTCATTTAGCCTTCCACCTAACCTTCCTAACCCACTCAGCGAACCTCCTCACATCCTCCCTCTCCACCAACCTCTCCACAGTAAAGTACTCCTTCGCCAACTCCTCCCCACTAGCAACCCTATGCACGAAACTATGACACGCCCTACACAACCAAGCTACATTCTCCAACTGATCCTCGGTATGCCAACCTCTCTTCAGAACCTTCGCATGAACCCCTCGAGGGATCAGGTGGTGGTACGTCAATGGGATCCACGAGCGGCCGCAAATCTCACATTCCGTTGCTTGGTTACTGGTCGTGCGTGGTGGCGGAGGAGGCGTGAGGAGGGCGGTGATGTAGGCTGATAGGATGGGGGTTAGGTACTCGGTTGTTGTTTTGAGTGCCGGGAGGAGTGAGTAGGTTGTTAATGTGTCGGTGATACTTGGTGGAAGGGAGTCTAGGATGGCATTGTTTGTGCTGGCTGGAAGCGGATCTGAATATAGAGTTTGGAGTGAAGGTGTGTTAAGCCAGGTTGAATATGTCAACGTCCTTAGTGTAATTGGGAGATTGGTGAAGATTTCTGTAGCGAGGTACTGATAGTTTTTCAATGTATGTTCTGAATACGAGTGAGGGCATTTGGTATTGAGAGCTTACTTACATCTATGAATTCTCCCAATTCCTCGGCATCATTGGGTTCTTCCGTCTGCATCACGGGTTTGATTGCATTCTTGCGTCCGTTTCGTGCTTTACGTGCTTTCTTAGTTGGTGTGCTGCTTGATTTCTCGATGAGTGGGGTGGAGAGACAGTCTCTGAAGAGCTGGAAGTTGGACTCTTCAATATCGTCCATCGTGTAGAATATCGATTGTTCATTGGCACTGCATGAATAAATCTGATCTCCCACTTCTGCGTATCCAAGATTTAGATGGCAATTAAATAGATCTTCAGGGACCGGAACGTTTAGCAGGCATCCACTCGGGCCATTCCGAAAAACTGTACTGGTACCTACATACCCCGCATGCGTCATCCGGCATTTGATGATGACCCCGCAATTGGTACACTTTAAGCTTCCTCCACTTTCCACAACTCATACTATTTATACATTGTTACAAAATAAGATTTTGTATTCCAGTATTATGATTGGAGAACATGGCTTCGAATAGCGAGATTGTCATAGCGTTTGATTTGTATGGGACGCTGCTCTCGACGGAGAGTATTGCAAAGGAGCTGGCTACTCATTTTGGAGATGAGAAGGCCCAGTCCATTGCTGCGCTGTGGCGGAGGTATGTTTCACTTAATCTTTTTTGCCAGATGGAAGCTAACTATTATCTATTTAGATTTCAGTTGGAATATACTTGGCGTATGAATAGCATGGGTGGGTTCTTCTCATTAGACGATGTGTTACTTCCCAATTCCCAAGACCAGGTACTAAACTATTGATCTCAGGTCTTTACAAACCATTCTCAGATATCACACATGCATCGCTCGAACACGCCCTGGCCGAATCTTCTGTCACTCTATCAGAAGATAATATAGCCTCGCTAATGAAAGCCTATGATTCACTCGGAACCTTCCCGGATGTCGCCCCAGGTCTAAAAGACATCGCCTCATCTCCCAATATAACTGCTTACGTCTTCTCCAATGGCACCGACGCCATGGTTAGCTCATCCGTCAATCAATCCCCATCCCTCTCCTCCCACGCCTCAGTCTTCAAAGACCTCATCACCGTCCAAGAAGTCAAAGCCTTCAAACCGCATCCAAAGGTGTACGAGCACCTACTAAAGAAAGTAGGGAAGGCGAATGATGTGGGGAGTGTGTGGCTGGTTAGTGGGAATCCGTTTGATGTCGTAGGTGCGAGGGCAGTGGGTATGCAGGCTGCGTGGGTGGATAGGAAGGGTGGACATCATGGGGCTGGTGGTTGGACGGATCAGCTTGGGAGTTTGGCGAGGGGTGGGCCGACGATTGTTGTTGATGGAGTGGAGGGCGCGGTTGAGGGGATTAGGAAGTGGGTTGAGGAGAATGGGTGGAGGAAGTGAGGTATTGTAATAAAGTCGAGTGATGTGTTGGGTGTGATTCAGGGGATTGAGGCTGGCTGGGGAAGTAGATCCTAAATTGAAACGCGTCAAAACTTCAACATTTACTCATCTCATTCCAATTGAGAGTAAGCTTCTTGGTATATCTCATTCGTTGTGATTGACGTTATTCATGTCTTAGGCCTGTTAAGTGACCTGAGTGTCTCTCCCACAGTTTCTTGGGGTGACGAAGTCCAGATCTGCCTGAAATGCTGTCATAGTTGAGCTTGCATTAGACCTGCATTAGAATTGCAAGATTCTGGTTCTGGATCACCAATAGTAACTTTAGGTTCCCTCCCATGTTGTAATTTTCGAGGTTCTCAAGACGTAATAAGCTCTACTCGCTCCAGCCGATGATTGTTATTCGTCAGAATCCCAACCAGGTTCCTAACCCAGGTTAGACAGTACCTGCAGGAGAGCATCTACTTAAAACTCATCAGACTGTCTCTGCTTTATGATGATCTTCAATATGAAGACTTATAGTTGAGTTCAATGTAGAAGTTTGAACTAATTTCTTTCCTCGTCTGGACTGGAAAAGGGGTGTTAGCCGAGACTCGGTTAGTCAGCCACGGCGAGGTACGAGTAATCTCCCAAAATTTGGTACGTAAGAATATCTCACCGCGAAATCGCAACTGATAACCATCCCATCCTTCACAGGCATCATCAATTGAATTTTTTTTCTCTGATATCTATCTCACCTTCCTTTGTCAACACTTCCCCATATTCAAACCACTTCTCTGTCTCACAACCTTGTGATCTTTAATTGTGCAATTGACAATCAAGTAGTGTGGCACACCCTTTTTTTCTTTGCAGTCTGATTACCCACTCTATCTATCACCCACCACCTTGTGCGACTTTCGTCTCGTCTCCAGCATGTCGGAAAGTGGGGTGTCACGACGTACCGAGAGCGAGGTTGATAACGACGAGAACATGATGCGAGGAAATCGTGGAGGCTCGGCCAGCTCTCCTTCTGCGCCGTCCTTGAAGAAAGGGAAAGGGGGACGTAAAGTTGTAAGTCAATTAATTACCAACTTTCTTTAGCAACTTTGAAGTGGTACGAAAAAGCAGTCAGGTCTAACGATGAAACAGATGTTCCCCTCGGCAGAAGAGAAGAAGCAACGCAACCGAGACTCCCAAGCAGCCTTCCGAGAACGTCGGAAGGAGCACATTTCCGAGTTGGAGAATATTGTTCAGGAGCAGAAGGAGAAGTTGCAGGAGTCGAAGAATGCGCAGGCTAGTGCTAAGGAAGAGGTCTTGATATTGAAGTATAAGAACTCTCTCCTTGAAAGGATATTGCTCGAACAAGGTATGAAGCATCAAATCGACTGCGTTGCAATGGACCGTGCTAATAAGGAAAAGGAATTGATGTCAATGCCGAGCTGAACAATATCTTGGTCTTTCCACCACGGTTTCCTGAGAAGCGTGTTCGCAAGGAGAGAGTTCTCGCAAGACCGGACCCAGAGGTCGTGCCATCCAAGAGAGTTACTGCTATGACTTCTGCTTCGCCCAAGACAACATCTGAATGCTGCCATTGTTCTTCATCTCGAACTCAATCCAGCCCTGCATCTTATTCTAGCACCCCACCAACAATAGTTGAATCGTCTTCATCTACCCCACAAGACATCGCTCGCAAGCGGGCACGACACAACACTGCCGACACAAGAGCCCATAAGCACCCAAGACTCACAGCCCAGCCTGTCCGCAAACATCAAGGACATCCTCGAGCCCCAAACCTAAACCATCCCGGCAAGTATTCCCATCAATAGCCCTACACCTCCCCCTCGAAGAATTTCGTTGGTCCTAGATTGATCCCGTTTTACAGCACCCGATACTCAAGCCACATTCACGGCCGCCGTCCCATCCTTACCTTCCAAACAAATGGCACCAGGACAAGTACATGTACAAGTCCAAACACCTGGAGAATTCTCCGACCTCTTTCCACCAACTTTCATAGAGCCACTCGGCAAGTACCCCTTCCACATTTTTCATTCCATTCATGCCTTCGTGGGACTCTGTTCGTCCTAGACTGAAAATGTAAGTACAGATCCGTGCGCCACCACTTCCACCACCACCTTAATCCTCGACGAAGAATCCGACGCCGCCCAGAGCGTGTGGGCTCCCACGCCACCTCTCCCCTTTGAGGTCGAGCATGAGCGTGAGCGTGAGCACGGCGCTGCTAAGACCCAGAACCCAGCCAAGGCCGCCTTCGATTTCGACTTTGATTTCGAAGCGGATTTTTCGTTTGGTGGCTTTGCGGAAACATCCGGTGGCTTTGATATGGATTTGGGGTTCCTGTCTTCGGTTCATGTTTGATTGATAGATGTGTTGATACATACAGTACAGTTGTGATGGAAAAGAAATCTGGGAGGCTAACTCTAGTTTGTGTTTGTTTGGTGTTTGGAGTTGAATTCGTTTGATAATTGTCTAGTCCTTTGGGGCTTGTTGGCGTTAGTTACACGAATGGACGAATTTTCTTTTTCGCTTGCTTGAAGTGACCCATTCGTTCTTGACTCATGCTTCGTCGTCCTCTTCTCCGCCGTCGTCTTGTGCATCTTTTGCAGCGGTGGGGGCTTTCTCTTCTTGCTTTCTCCACAGCCCAGCTAGGAACTCACTGGTGCTCGCCTCGTCAATACTTTTATCCTCTCTCTTCTTGAGGAAGCGTGGGAATCTCAGACTCAGACCCTTCTCATCACTCACGAGTCCAATCGCAGCTGTATAGGTAGGGCTGATTGTGATGTCTAACCACGTCAATACTGTTGCGGATCGAATTTCCAGGGAGAAAGAAACTTACCAGCAAAAGCCATCTCCCACACCTCTTGCGGCTCAAACCAAATATCAGGATGCCCACCCTCGTAGTCAACATAACTCGGTTTCCCGCCCAAAACATGCTCACCATCCTCATCATAAAACTCCTTGTTAGCCTTATAGAAAGCATCTGTGAACCCGGATATACACTTGCAAACAGCCTCCAGCGAGCCGGTCTCCTCATTACGCACAGCGAGTAAGATCGGGGACCACCACTTCGATTTCCGGCCTGAGCCGTGCCAGGCAGCTATTGGGATGAGGTCTAGCGTATCGAATGTTGTGCTGTAGTCTTTCTTGACTTTCAGCCAGGAGTCGAGACGTTTGTCGGGTTCGTAGGTGGCCAGGAGGGCTTTTCGGCGAGTTTTCTTCTCCACTGGCTCTTTGTCTTGTTTCTTTTTGCCTTTTACGGGCTTGGCCGGCGGTTCTGGTACAATCACTTCGGTGCTGTCTGCTTCTTCGTCTGATATCTTTAGATTTGGGAGGTTGTCCAGGATCTTGACCATGATGCCTTCGCATTTTATATCTGTAGCGCTCTTGAAGAATTCAAGTACCGTCTCGGAGTCCTGGGATGTTGCATCGATGCTCTTAACCCAGGTAAACTGATTTGGGACTTCTGTGAATAGACCTCGAAGGAGTTCTCGTCTTTCGCGAAACGGTCGATCGAGCAGCGACTCGCCATTCAAGTACATGAGATCGAATGAGAACAAGCAAACCTCGACTTTGACGCTCCCGATGGCAACATCTTTCCGAGCACGGTTTGCGAGTGTTTGGAATGTTTTCAGATCACCCGAGTTGCGATCGACAGCTACAACTTCTCCTTCCATGATGAAGCTCGACACGCCCTCGCCGCGAATCTTGGGTATCAAGGCTACCAGATCGGGATACTTGTCTGTCATGAGCTCGAGGTGACGTGAAAATATCGAGACTTTGCCTTGGTCATCGAAGTGCACCTGTGCTCGCTGGCCATCGTACTTGTACTCGCAGCTGAAGTCCCGGCCTTGTAGCTTTGTTAGCATTTCTGAGAGATCTCGCGTGATACTGCCCAACATTGGACGTAGCGGGATGTGTAAGGCGAGTCCGCATCTGATGAGCAGCTCGTCACATACACCGATTTCTAGGAGGACGGGGATGAGATCGTTGTAGTTGGGACATTTTGCGAAACATGCTTTGACGATTTCTTCTGATTTTGACCATACTTCTGCCAGTTCCTCTTTCTTGAGTTTGGCTAGTTCAGTTGCAGATTGCAGTGGAAAGTCTGCGCCTGGCGGTCGAGAGAGGAGCAATGCGCGAGAGAGTGCGATAAGCATGGTGGTTTTGACGGCACCAATACGAAGCTACTTGATATTAACATCCGATATGACCTGATTTTCTGGAATAATAGACTTACATGTTGACAAAGAGTTCGAACAATGTATCGACTTTCCTCGGCCCCTCTCGCATCTTGCAGTAACCGATCTACCACTCTCTGCTTAATTTCGCCGCTCCCTGTCCCTTGAGTTTTGGCAATCTTGACGAGTGACTGATACACTCCCTTAATCGTGAGAGGTTTGGGTTTTCTGAGAGTAAAGCTCTGCCGCTTCTTTGCTTCAAATGCAACATCGCCAGCGTCGCCAACCTTATCATAGAGAGCTTTTAGTGACCTGCTATCTAGGCCACAGACATTTTTCAGTGCTTTGGAAATAGCTGATCCTCCAAGGCCGAGTTCAAGTGATATGTAAGGAGGTGAAATGGCGTTGGTACTTAGCCAGACCTGGACCGAAGAAGTCAGAAACGTGTTTAGGTAGCTTCCCAAACAAACAAAAAGTTAAGATTTCGAGAAATGGCATGAAGACCGCCAGGATGTAATTTTTTGTCTTTTAGGACAAAGGCAAAACAACATGAACGTTTGTACATACAGTGGGAAGTAGACTACTAGGGTCGCCCTCAATGATCACCCGGAGCAGATTGACAAGAGTATCTACAATCTTGATTCGACTCTGCGTACTATTTACCAGGACGAAACACCTCGTCAGAAGGGCATAAGAGGCATCTCCTCCTTCTGCTTGCCAGTGTCCTTGTAGTTCTTCCACATATTTGGCAGGATTGAACGTCAGAGGGCTTTCATCGAATGGTATATTCGAGCAGATGTCGTCTTCCGCAGATCCGGCTGACTGCAACGAGAGAGTATTCTTGCCTTTAGGTGTAAACATAGAGTTAGGGGCTTCCTTCCGGGGCGATGGTATGTCGTGGGCTTCTGACTTGCTTTCAATAGCTTTGCGATTAGAGGACTCTTCAGATTTGCTAGACTCAAGCCCGGTGTGTCTTTCGGTTCCACTACCTTGCAGATTCCCTGCCAGATCCTCTGCGCCAGTTCCATTCGTAGTCCTGGGTATGTTTCTTATAACAGCTTCCTCCTGATCCCATTCTGCCTGCAATTTCCTAGCCACTTGCTCATCCGTCAAGTCCGCGGAGTCGCTCTGTTCTTCGATACCACCGACGTTCTGTTTCGCGGCATTATTCATCTGGATCGGAAGAGCTTCTTTTTGCTTTCCAAAGAAGAAGTCGAGGTTTCGAGGGGCCGCAGGGGAGGATTTGGAGTCATTGTTGACTTTGCGCTTCTTCGCAGGAGGTGCCATTTCGGAAATGCGCTCAAGCTGGAGGCTAAAACTCTTCTCTGTCTGCGTTACCCAATAAATATCCTCCACACGGTCGCGATATTCCCAGTCAAATATTCCATGAGTGTCGAGGCTGGAGTTGAGACATTGGTCAGGTAACTTTTGATGTTCCTTGATGCCGTCATCGAAATCTGGGGAAGGCGCGTTGAAACGCGCCGCTCGGCCAAGCCTGGTGGCCAGGGCAGGTCAGGCTGGGTGAGCTTCTGATCCTGAAAAACAAAAGTGTCCACAGCTCACACTCCAGCCTTGCTGCACCACAACCTTCAGTCACATCACATAAATACCTTCGCCATGGCTACCTCTTTGATAAGCAGAGAGAAAAGTCCCGTTGCAGTACTCTTGAACCCCCAAAAAGATATCCCGCTTGGAGAGAGGGACATCAGAGTGGAAGACTACCTAAACGACAAAATACAAACAGCTGCGGATCTTGGAGATATATCAAGCTTGCTAGCCAACGTAGAGCTGCAGAAGAAGCAACTTGAAACCCAGGTACTAAACATGTATTACGCACGACACCTCATTTGCTAATTGCACGCATAGCTCCGACATGCGAAATCCGAACTGAACCAGGCTCGAGAGTCCTCCGTCAACCACAGTACTCTAATGCTAGAGCAATCGCAGGCATTCGAACGAGAATATCTCAATGTCCACAATCGTCTGAAGATTGTTACATCTTCAGACACGCCAGAGGAAGCGAAGCGGCGGTTTGAAAAGCCCATGGAGAAGTTGCGGAAAGTTGAGCTGGCCCAGAGCTATGTCGCATTATTGAGGGAGGCGGAAGCATTGAAAGATGAAGCAAAATCATACCTACCGGGAAATCCAAAGGAAGCTCTGAAACCGTATACAATATTGAAAGAAAGGGCCATGGTGTTGCCCGAGCTACAGGATGTAGCAGAGGGAGCCGGGGTTCATCTTGTCAAGTTCATCCAAGAAACCACAGATGAGCTTTGGATTGAGATGAAGAAAATCATGTTGGATGAATTCGAAGCGGTTTTGAAGAAGTCGAAATGGCCAGATGCTACCAGCGAACCCACAACTGAATGGAGCGACTGTCTGGAGAAGCTTCTGGACTTGCAAATGCCTGAGATTGTTGCTGCACGAGAGCCTCTTATACTTCTACCCATGGAAGTGCTCGCAAAACCCTTTGTACAGCAATTCAGATATCATTTTTTCAGTGACAAACCTACGAATCACCCGAATCAGGTTGGTATTCGCTTTGCCGTGTAGAATATGTGCTGACCGATTGTAGCTTGGAAATTACTACTTTGAGTGGTTCCTTGGAACCGTCTCCAAATGGCAAAACTTCTTCCGAGAAAATATTGGCCCAGTTCTTGCTGCCCATTTCAGGGGTAACATCTACTCGGGTAACGCTCTATACGTTGACCCCGTCGCTGCTTTCGTGACTGCTTTGCTGCCGGTGATGAAAGCAAAGGTCGACATCCAGGTTGAGGCTGTCGCTAACAATCCCCAACTTCTGAGCCGGTTTATGGTCCAGTTGATGAACTTCGATGAGGCTGTCCGAAAGAAGTTCAATTATGACGGAGGAAATGTGGATCTAGGCTGGAAAGGCCTCACATGGGAAGTCCTCGACCGCTGGTTCGACACTTGGTATGAAGTCGAAAAGAAGTTTGCTCTGGAGAGATACTGGGACATCAACAAATCACCCGACAGTACTGCAATTGACTATGACAGCTCTGGCCCTGGAAAGACCAAACCTACCTATGGAGCTATCAAAGTCACAGATCTCATCCAGACCGAGACCCTCCAATACAATAAATTACGGAAGTTTTCGCACAAGATGAAATTCCTTATCGGCATCCAAGCCGAGATTCTGGATCTCTACTATGGTCGTCTCAAAGACTCTCTGGATGTTTATAGCACGATTACATCCACTGTGGGTCGTACAATCCATGGAATCACCAAGGAGCAGGAGGCTGCACTTCAAGGGGTTGGCAAGTTTGAGACACTTTGCAAGGTGTTTGGCAGCGCCGAGCATCTCATCTCGATGATGAAGGATTGGAGTAACGAGGAGGTGAGTGTTTGCGTCCTGTTATCAGTTCCTTTGGCTGTGAATGAAGACTAATGGACATTAGTTCTTCATCGATATGTGGGAAGATCTGCAAGAAAGAGCAAAAGACACAGATAGCAGTGCCAATCTCGCCGGCGAAATGTCCTACAACGAAGTCAGAGACAGCACATCAGACGCCATGGGTTCTGAATTGGAAGGTGCCGTGTTCGACAAAACGATCGACAGCTTTGAGAAACTTCGCCAAATGGCCGAGTCTTACATTACGCAGGCTATCAAGTATTCCTTTCCGGTATCCTTCAAACAGTATATTACCAAGCCACAATGGTGCACAATTGGAGATGCTTCTTCCAGTAAGTTTCCCGGGTCATTTAGCGCGATACACACTAACCCATGAACAGGCTCATACCCATCGGCAAGGACCGCAGAACTGGATGGGCCACTGCAGGTAACTAGAGTTCCTGATCCCTGATTTATTCTGTAGCTGACTCGAGTCTAGGAATTGACTCAAGGCATGGAATTCTTACGCAAGGTCCTATCAGATGCTCCGTTCCGACGTATCTGGCGCGATGCACTTGGAAGCCTCCAAGACTTGATCTTCCACGATGTTCTCTTCAGACAAGAATTCACCTCACTTGGTGCTGCACAACTGCGGTACGATTTTGAGGCTGTTCAGGCAACAATCGGCCGATACATCAAGTATGCAAATGGATCGACATTTGCGATGCCAAAATTGAGGGAGGCGATCCTCTTATTGAGCCTCCCTGTGGAGGCTGAAGGTGAGCAAAAGTCTCTCAGGGACATTAGCGAAGAGATTTTTGCAGATGGTCAGCGGACTTCGGATGCACTGGAGAGCTTGGGGTTCAAACATCTTACGAACGGCGAGGCGAGAGCGGTTCTGGCGAAGAGACTTGAAGCAAGCACTGATTAGAGTAGCACTTGGAGGGGTTTGGCATTGAGCATTTTAGAAGGACCTGGGCGGCATTGTAGCATCGCGTTTGGTAACGAAACATTGCATTAGCCAGTCGGAGTATGAGTAGCGAATAAACCGATTATTCTGACACCATGGAAGCGATTATTTAAAGTTCGAAAAGTGGTGCTTCAGGGGGATGGATGTCATGATGTAATCGAGGAAGTTGTAGCTGGCGCTTCGCCTCGAGCCGACTTAGTACCAACTCATCAACCCGTCATAGACTACATTCTAAGCAACCCTTACAAACCTATAAAGAGGACCGAAAGAATGATAAACAGCTTGAAAGGAAACTTCTCACAGTCACTAATCAAACTTTTCGAAAGCGAATTTCATTCATCAGCGCCAGAATGACTTCTAGCAAAGGTAAAACTCCATCCAAGATATCCGCCTCCTTGAACCGAGACATGTGACTGATGTCTACTACAGGCACACCCACGGATCCTGAGTTGAGGGAGAAGATCAAGGAAGGTATGTAGTGTTGACCTCTTCTTTACTAGATCTATGAAAATACATGTCACTTACCAGAGATTGTCTTCAGAGATTAAGCAAGAACCGAATAAATCAGGTGGTGGTGAGGGTCAATGGTCGGCTTGGAAGGTAAGATAATTTCTCGCTCTGTTTTATTTCCCCTTTCTATGTTCTCCTCTGTGATTTTGGAGACCTGTTCTAGATGGCATCGTGAAGGAGGGATTGGAGAGCGTGGAGTTTGGTTTCTTGCAAGGAAGGAGCAGATAATTGACATCCAGATAGGCTACCAAACTCGCGAAGGAGTATGAGAAACAAGGTGGCGATTATGAGGATGAGCCTGCCAGTAAGAATAAGGCTAAGAAAGGAGAGCCGGAGAGGAAGGAGTAGATATGGGGGACGAGGACGTGAGGGAACTTGAGGATGACGTGTCTATTGGATTTCCGCAAATAAAAATAAAATAATGACAACGCTCAACTGGCTTGCCGCAAACTAAATCCTCACAGTTCGACTCCTTGGAACTAGAACATCATACTCAATATTGCCACAAACCCGCATTCTGCACAAATCAATCTCGAAAAACGTTGCAAAGTCTAAAGATTCAAAGCATTTCACAGCCCATGGAGAAGTTTGTGCTGTTTTTGCGCAAACTGTACATTGTGAAACCAGTTAAGATGGATGAAAATGAATTTATGATTCATTTGCCAAAAGCCTAATATTATTTTATCGCTTTTTCTCGTCAAGTGAAGCCCGCCTTGTGTTTTTGTGCCTGAATGTACCTCGCTAAGCCACCCAAACACCAACGACACAAAACTCATCCTGTCACGCTACTGTACTGTTCTTGGTTGGGTCAACGACTTTAAAATGATATCCTGGAGTTAGTAGTTTTCCTTTGGCATATTGCAGTCCCTTGAAGCATAGTAGGGTCATTGCTGAGGAGTATGAAAAAGAAGACAAATGATATCACCGCTAAGGTCGAATAATAAGATTAACGAGGGGCCGACGAAAAAATCAACTAGAAGAGATATGGTGCTAGGTATTCTGTATTTATTCTGATCCTGCGACGGAGTCCTCTTGTCTTTTCGTGTGAAGATTGGAAAAATATGAAGAAGTCAAGGGACATCGGAATCCCTCGCTAGTCGCCGCTTGCAAGCCAAGTGTTCTTCCCAGAATTTGTTTACATTATCGCATTTTGACTGGGTGGCTTCACCCCTGAGTTTCCTCTGTACGGCTGATGAATGCCGTAGAACACTTTGTTCTGAGTGGAGAAAGTGTGGCTGAAGTCACTCATCGTATTGGTGAATTCAATTCGCTGAAGAGCATATCAATCATCGAAGCATGTATACCGCCAAGGAACGTGGATAAATAGAGCTGACCTCTCACAACCAATTGACCTTCCCAAGCGACAGCACCTTCCTACCTGGGCGGAGATATCAGGGGATTTGCCAAGGCTAGAAATGGGCCAATAGGCAGGGAATTTATACTTCGCTTAAAAGCGCATTTTAAATGTTGCTGGGCATGTTACATTGTTTGGCATCCTACTGGTATGTGGTCACAAGCGCAAGGATGGCTTGAACGTGCTTTGCAGAAGAAGTCACTCACGGGTAATAGTCATGCCCCAAGAGCTCCCAGATACCGGCGAGTCCGAGTTGGGAGAGCCAAACAATGGTCATCTGAGATCCTCCAGTCCTGACGGGGGATATTAGAGCATCCCGGGATTGCTTGCATGTGTACTTGCACTCTCCGCAATGTCACATCTGGCATGCAATAAATCTGATGTCGATGCTACTAGTGGTGAGCCCAGCTGAGCTGTATGTCCACATCCCCAAGACGAACTTTCGTTTCACAATATACATCTTCTCTCGTTCACGCAATCGGTGAATCCAGATTAACAGAACTTGTAGTTTTCAGATTTTGCCTACTAGGCCTTTGGTCCAGGTCATTATGCTCCTAGGATTGATTATATCCCGGACACATGTCAAGGAGGGGGGTGACCCCTCGGCCCGACCCTCCCTAGCAGATCTGGGGGGGTACCATTGGTTATGATCGTGGTGAATGACAACCACTAGTCTTCGCTTGATTCACTTTAATACCAAGTTCCTTTCCTCTAGCTCGTGGTCCTTTCCTCTAGCTCGTGGATTCGCTTATAATCGACGACCTTTTCTGATAAGAACCAATGTCGCTGCTCCCACTGAGAATAGATGTGCTTCGAGGTTCGAGATCTGAAGGCAACTCAGAAACACCCCTATTAAAGGCTCCAGTACTTCGCCATGAACAGCTTTATCTACCTGTGGCTCGTGGCTCTGCTGCCTCTATGCGGGGCTTCTCCTGCCATTTCCGCTCCTCGTTTGCTGGATCACAACATCTCTAGCCATGCGCAAAGTCCTCGTGAAGTAGCTGCCCAATTACTCGACCTTTGTACTGGCCAGCCGGTCAATAGCAACCCCACCAACATACCTTCAGGCGAAACCAAGGCGCAAAGAACTGGGACCAACACACAAGTAGCGTACCTCACCATCGTGAACGGATGCAACCAGGACTTCGAATTCTTAGGCGCGAATCAATGGCAAATGAAGAACTGGGATGGTCAATGGGTCACTATTCCCGCTGGCGAATCCGCACAATTCGATATCAACTTCGCCCAAGGTCTTTTCGTGAAGGATAGCGATACCGGCGGCGAAGCTTACTTCCAGATCAAGAACACCAACAAAAAGTTCCACGTATCTACGGGTTATGTTTCTAGCATGTCGCCTAAGTTGAGAGCTCGGATCAGTTACGATGGGATTGGCACCAAAGACACTCCCCAGGGAACGATGTTCGACCTCGGCTTTCCGACTAGAAGCAACGGGAATACCCTCCAGTGGGTGCTGACTGGAAGTGAAAGTTATGGGTACTGGTCGAGTGCGAATCCTCCGGTAGCATATTTGCACGCCATGTTGGACGTCATCGGGGAGCGAAAACTCAAATATGTGACCATGATTGGAAGCCACGATGCAGGCATGAGCGAGATTGATGGCAGTACGGCATTTTCTACGTGGCAGAACACGCAAACACAATGGCTCGATGTCTACGGGCAGCTTGTTCGCGGATCCCGCTGGTTCGATGTTCGCCCTTGTCTTGGTAACAGCGGAAAGCACATGACATGTCACTATTCGGTGTCCAGCAATAGTGCGGTCGGTTCCAATGGTCTTGAGGTTGACGAGATTATTGCTCAGATCAACAAGTTCATGGACGAGTACCCTGGGGAACTTGCCATCATCGACCTCAACAACGAGTCTGGCTTCGATACAGACCGTCGCACTCCTGAGCAGTCATACAATAGGCTGACGGATGACCAGTGGAGACCAATCTGGCAGAAGTGGCGAGATGGCATCAAGAAACCATGCAAAGGCTTTGGTGGTGCAGCTCGTTTAGACGACCTCACCATGAACCAACTCATTGGTGATGGCCAAGGTTGTGTCATCACTCTATTTCGCAGCATTCCAGCAACCGAGGACGCATCGAAGGGATTCTATAGCTACGGCAAACTCAATGCATACAACAGATATGCTGAAACGGACGACTACGCGAAGATGCGTGCAGATCAGCTGTCCAAGTTGCAACAGAACCGCAAACTTGGGAAAGAAGGCGACAGTGGAACGAATGATGGATTTTTTCTCTTATCCTGGACTATGACATTGGGCGTCAACGACATTGTTACTCCTCTAGCGGACCGTGCTGCCATTGCTCAGAGCAGCTTGTTCTGGTCGGCGTACCATGAGTTCACGCCGTTCTCTTACCCGAATGTTATCTATGTGGACTTTGTAGGACAGCCGTATTTACTGGATCAAGGAAAGTCTCAGGTGGACTATCTCAAGCAGACTGGAGGCCATCTTACGGCTTTGGCAATGGCTGTTAATTTGCAAATTGCAAGTCAGAACTGTTATGTTGGGGGGTGGCAAGATATAAGCAAGATCAGGCTTATTTTGGAGCAGAATTAGAGAAACAGCAGAATAAATCCTATGATCTTGCAGCAGACGCTGCTTGACTTGTGAAAGCATTCTCTCTCTAACTAGCCACTTCAATCTTCGTATCTCATCTAACTGATCGCTCTCATCGTCATCTCCACCACCGCAAATGTACCAGCACTAACAGGCATAGCCCTCAACAGCGTGGGCCCAATTCCCTTCCAAAACCCTCTCAATCCCTCCGCTCTGAAAGTCTGCCTAAAGCAATCATTCATTCCCTTGAACTTCTGCTTCTCTCCAAATCCATCACTCTGCATCTTGCTCTTGACGACATCAAACGGATAACTGGCCAACCATAATGCCTCACCCGCCAATCCACCGTAAAACGCAATCTTGTAGCTGGGAATTTCCTTACGGTCGATCTTGTTGCGTAGAGCATCGGCGTTCATCATATACTCGAAAGCTAGGAACCATACTCCGTAAGCCTGAGCTTCTCGGAGCACTGTCACAGCTTCGCCGCGGTAGAGGCCCTTCAAGACTCCTTCATGTGCGGAAAGCTTGCGCACGCAGTCCAATGGACCATTGTACAGCCTTGCTGCTCCGTGTGGTTGAGTTTGCAACCTGATCCTCACATGCTCGATTGGACCTGAGATCACGGAATTGGCGACACCAGCAAAGGCACCAGCGCAGTAGTACTGTCCGTAAGAGAGGCCCGGGGAGAGTGGGTTCTTGCTGGTGTTATAGGCTTCGATACGGCGGCGGGCTTCGTGGAAGGCTCCGAACTGGACGGAGACACAGGCTCCAATTCCGATGAGGGGGGTGAGAGTGCCTTTGTAGAAGGCGAGGGCTCCTTCTTGGGCGTAGATTGTTTTGGCAGCTACGAGAGCGTTGGGGTATTGTGTTGTTGTTTGGAGTCGGACTTTGACTATGTCGAAAGGTTGTCCTGAGAGGGCGTCAGTGGGGAATTTTTCAAAACTGTGTGAAATTGTGGAAAATTGAAGGAAAATTGGAAAACAGCTTAGGAATATCCTAAGCTCTAACAGAAAACACATATTCAGGCAAGAAATATGTCAAGAGCAGGTCAATATCGGAATCTTCCCCCACTATTGACCCCACGTGATGTAGAATATAAACCGGAATTGGGGACGAACGATTGGGTAATTGCCCAAGTTTTGCATGCAGGAACAATCAACTCACCCAAGAGCACCTGTGCGATGCCGCCCGCTGCACCAGCGAAGAGATCCTTCATAGTTCTCAACATTCCACCCTCCTCCATCTCAGCAGCTGCGTCCGCCATCTTGAACTACCCCTCTTCTCAGGGTCAAACAAAAATCGCTCCTCAACAGATTCTGAATCTTGTGACGCTTGTTGTGGTGGGTAAGATTACAATCGGCGTTGTGTGTGAGTATCCAAGAGAGAGGAAGGACTTTTTTGAGATGTAAACAAAAGGCGGTCCAGAAACTGTGTTTGCTTGGAGCTGCGATTGCGGCTTCGCCAAGAATGATGTGCTCGCTTAAATTAAACTTCATCTCACCGCCTGGCAGTTCCATTGTTTAACCCCTCGGCTCATCAACGTCATGTCCAAGACAAGTCTTCTCCCTCTTCTCTTTCCAACTTCATCTTCATCTGAACGATCCAAAAGAGTATCGAAGTCCCTGTATCACGCCTTCCGAGATCTCATGATTTTCATCTTGGCAATATGCCTTGGCACCTCAAGTTGACGCCTTGATTGGTTGCAGATCCTTGACAATCCAAGAGCGCTTCTATCACGTGGTCGGAGTCGCCGGCCAATCTGTTGGTCATGCTTCTATTTTGGACGATTTGCCCCTCCAGCTGCTGAGCTCAGCCTTATGTCCCGTACTTAATCAACACCCCTCCCACATATCTTTCTGACATCTAGTATTCCTGCCGCCTATTCATCTGAAAACCATCTTCAAGTGCCAGAAACAACACAGAATCCGATCTTCAGCACAAACTATCGAAACATAGACAACCTTCAACAAAATGGTTATTCTTGGGGGCCTCGAACTCGTGGCAGCAGGTTACATTATCCACAAACACGCCCAGAACAAGAAGGAGAAGCAACGCATAGAAGAAGAGGCCGCGGCTCTCGAGGAACAACAATATCGCATCTTCCCATCAGATGGACGAGGTCGCCACTCACATTCTCAGCACCGACGACGGAGGTCGCATAGTCGCAGAAGACATTCAACGGATGGGAGACACAGGAAAGAGAGTCCACGACCTCCGATGCCAGTAGCACCTCCGGCACAATACAACATCGCTCCTGCGCCGATGCAGAAGCCTCTACAGCGACCAAATACTCATCCTCAACCTCTACAACGACCAAATGCGCCGCTCCAACCTCAGCAGAGACCACAGGCTCAACCTCAGTTGCAGTCGCAGCCTCAGCCTCAGCCGCAGACACAATACCCGCCAGATATCAAGTACGGATGGACGGATGAGCCTGCGAGGCCACCACAGCAGCAAGATCCAAGTTTCCCTCCCACTGGGTGGCCAGCGCATTGGGAACAATCGAGGACAGCCAGCACACAAAGACCAGAGTCGTCAAGAGGACGGCAAGGGAGGAGAGAGGAATCGCCTCATGTAAGGTTTGGAGCTTCGAGACATACACCGAGCGTCAGGTCCTCGAGTCGAACTCCACCGCCGTCGTATAGGGCATAGTGAAAGAGGAAAGCGTTCCAGTAACGGCAGATGCAGGCATCTTTCTGTTGAGACGATACAAGTGATGAAAATTTTGATGAGGGATGACCGAATGTATGAAATATTTTAGCGGGAGTTATTTTCTTGTGCCATCTTTGACAGAGCCACGGGATTGGAAATTTTTTGTTGTTTTTAGCGTATTTGATACCAGTCGATCTTCGAGAACATACATTTATTACATTTCACGCACATTGGTTCGTCCTGGTCATCGATTTTGTCCTAAATCTACTCAATTCAATGTCCCAAGTTGTGCTTAGTGACTCAAATGTTGTGGAAGTTCTAACATCCTCCAATGTCTCGACTGTTTTCAATAAAAAAACAAGCGGGGGAGAAACAAGATCGTTGACTTAATTATTGTCATGAATATCATGCCTAAAAGCGCTCAGAAGTTTCCAATGTCCCAAGTAAAATTCAGACAATGAGAGCGATGTGCAACAAAAGCCTGGAATATGGAAAGGAGTGAATCCACCAGAACTGAACTCTATTTCATGGACCTCCCTCCCTAACAGCCACTCAACCCCTATTGTATTCCACCAACAGTCTCTGAATCCCCTTGAGTACTGTACCTAAGTACATATTTCAGACCACTAGCCCTTATAGTCCATAGGTAATTTTCTAGCATTCGCTTCGCTCTCTTAAGGACATCTCAAAGTCAAAGTCTAACGACATGCGTTGTGTCATCTGTGTTCCCTACTTCCCTACTTCCTGGATTCTAGACGAGAAATACGATTGACAGCGACAGAGGGGTGCCCCTCATCGGACAATATGACGGAAGTTGGCAATTATCTACTTAAAATAGCATATGACTGCGGTTTGGAAGGCTAGCTTCAGCTACAGAAAGCAGTTTCTCTCTCCCCAGAGTTCCTTGCTGGTGTCAGTAGAAGGCATGTAATCTTTGGCACTGGTGTCTTTAGAGTTGAGAGTGTTTATATAAGCTGGATTTGAAGGTGGGTGGGCGTATGATGAAGAATGAATGTATATCAGTCAGAGATGGAGAATTCAGGGGCTGAATACATGGATTGATTTGGCCCGCATGAACATTTGTTGAATGTCAATTTTCTTGCTCAAATTATTGAGGCAATAAAGTACATTATCTTCTTCTATTGGAAAGTCAGAGAGAGAGATTTACTCGCACTGACGTGAGTTCTTCCTTGCAAGTGATGTTTGGCGCAATTGAAGAGGGAATTGAACGTTGTTGGTATATTCAAGTCAAATTATGTACACAATAGCAATGAGTGAGGAATTGACGATGGAGGCGAAGAAACGAATGACAACTGTATCCAGAGTCGATTATGCTTAACAATATCCCTTATGAACATAACTTCAAGAGACGTCAGATCATGTTTGCTCTGATTTAGGCGAGCTTGTTTACTTTTCAGTTGCCGCTGACTGCTAAAGTCTTTGCACTATAACGCTCAAGTATATCCCGCGAATGGGATTGCAATCTCTCAAATCAACACTTTCAGACACCTCTTGCTCAGGGCATATAGAGCTTCAACATTGTACAAGTGAGTGCCTTTTCGTTCTAAACTGGCAGAAACCAGATAGAGAGCTTTAGAGCAACGGAGATATTGCCAAGCAAGACACAATATTGTGAGATTGGAAAAGAAATGGGAATAATACGCCCTATCCGTACACATCCTGCTTCATCCACATTAGAGTAGCCTCCCATCTTTGGGTGAACTCCGTTATTACAAGCCAAGCCCCAGCCCAGGCGCCGTCGCTATGCCTATTCCATCAAAACCAAATAAAAGTGTTCATGCATCTAGACGAGGTCCCAGCCCATGCTTGATTCCCTCCAATAGGTTACCCCAGTCCAATTGGCCTATGGGGCGACTGTTGATGCCTCTCATGGAGAGCGAATCCGTGAAATTGCCCATTCCAATCTTTCTCATCATAACGGTATCCTTGCCCTTCTTGAGATTCCGCCCATCTCCATGTAGCAGATACTCTTCCAGCCATTTATCCTCCTCTAGAGACAACGGCAAGTTGACGAGTTCAAGACTGCGGTCACCTATCGTCGCTGCTGGGGAATTATTGAGCACAACTGATATCAGCATCTCAAACATGTGCCGCTGAGCATACTGTGGCTGTCCACGGGCGAAGTAGAAGCCTTCCGTCACACTCGTTCTCGCAATCGCCGAAAACAAACATTCGACTGCCGACCGGCTTGTCAATGTTGGCTGGGCAGTATGATAATAGGCCAGCGCAAGTGTAAGATCATCCTTAGATTTTCTCACCAGAACTTCCAGGATCTCGTCGGCGAATGTAGGTATCAGGGAGGGATGCGTAAGATACTGCACTGCGGACTATCTAATATCAGCCTTTGCACTGAATTCCAACACAGAGACACATACCCCGAATTCCTTTCGATCCATGTGCCACAGTCCCTTCATGTATATCTGATACTTCTGGGGCAAGAAAGTGCTCTGTTCCAACGCCAGTGAGTAATCTCTCTTGCCTGTAGGGAAGTCGAAAGTGAGCAGTAGGTAGTAGAGGATAGAGATTTTGGTGTGGTCAGCTCCGGAGCTTTCGATGATCGTCTTATGGAGGGTTCTCAGAGTATTGTTCGACTTTGGAGGGTAGAATTTGGAGGCTTAGCAGTAGCAAATTAGCCAAAGAGCCAAATGAATACTAGGAAGAGTCTCTTACGTCTCACGATGCCTGTCGCCTTCATAACGCGATCTATGAAGAGACCCTCCAAATACTTTCGGTTTGCCTCGATTGTGGACACCGTATTTTCATCGTAGGAGCATTCCGGGTCAAAGGCAAATACCTCCGCGAAGCTCTGGAAGTTGAACATCATTGGTGCTTGGGAAATTGTTGATGCGATGCGATGCGATGCGCTCTGTCTGGTCTGGATGGAGTTTGGCTGTTGACAATCAATCGCCCGAAGAAGAAATGTGGATGCGTCCAAGGCTTATCGTCCCCTATCTTAGCGCCTTCTTTGTTTACAACCCAGCGCTCTGTTTACTTTGGCAAACTCATCCCCACAACATTCGACAACCCACGACAAATACATTCAACAACTACACGACGCGTCCTTTCGACTTTTTCGAGCCCCCAGACTACTCATTCTGCGTCTCAACCTACATCCATTCCGCCACAAGCATCACAACGCGCCCATCAGACGCGACGTATCCTTTCGCAAAAGGAACAAAAACGAAAATACCCGCGAATCCCAGCGCATTACATTCAGGATGTCCGAATCGCCTGTCCGACCCTCAAGGAGGGTTGCGGCGCGCAGGAAAGTTGTAGTGGACTCCGATGACGAAGAAGAGCAAATACAGCCAAAGATGGAGGAAGACAGCGAGGAAGACTTTACACCAGCGCCGAAAAAGTCTCCTCGAAAGGCCCCAGCAACCAGACGGAAGACTACAAATGTTGTTGCGAGTACTCCACGTACCGGAGGTCGCGCACGGAAGGGTGCCGCGAAGGAGAATATCGAACCATCTGAGATTTTTGATCCAGAAGAGACTGTTCAACCTGAGCCAGAATCACCATCGAAGAAGGCATCGCCGCGAAAGCGAAAGAGCGCGCCTGTAAGGGCCTCACGAACATCCACGACACCTGAGCTTCAACCGCCACTGCCAACTCCAGAGGCATCAGCGTCTCCCGAACCGTCCCAGCTCCACGGAACACCTCTCGCAGATATCACCGAGACTCTAAATGACCGCCCTGGCACATCTGGCAGCCAGAGCTCCGTGGTGAAACCAATCAATGCAATGGATACTATCTTGGAACGGCCCATGGATATCGTTTTGAAGTCAAGGTCCATGGCTGCTCCGGTCGTGGAAGATACAAGGCCAAAAGCCCGAATTGTTATCACGTACCTGATACTGACGAATTTCAAAAGTTACGCTGGACGCCAAGAAGTTGGACCCTTCCATGCTTCGTTCTCTTCGGTTGTCGGGCCCAATGGTTCTGGCAAATCCAATGTCATTGATTCTCTTCTTTTCGTATTTGGGTTCAGAGCAAGCAAAATGAGACAAGGAAAGATCTCGGCGCTTATTCACAATTCTGCTGCATTCCCGGATCTGGATCACTGTGAAGTAGCGGTGCATTTTCAAGAAGTCATGGATCAAGTGAGTACATTCCGAATCAGCTTGTATCTTCCTGTGACTAATATTACCATAGCCAAACGGGCCTCCCGCAATCATCCCAAACTCTGACCTTGTGATTTCCCGTCGTGCTTTTAAGAACAACTCCAGCAAATACTACATGAATGGCAAGGAATCAAACTTTACTGTAGTGACCACACTCCTCAGAGACAGAGGTGTGGACCTGGACCACAAACGTTTCTTGATTCTTCAGGGTGAGGTTGAATCGATCGCCCAGATGAAACCAAAGGCTGCAAATGAGCATGATGACGGACTTTTGGAGTACTTGGAGGACATTATCGGCACTTCGAAATACAAAACGCCTATTGAAGAGTCAGCTACGGAGGTGGAAACCCTCAACGAAGTCTGTGTCGAGAAAAGCGGGCGTGTCCAACACGTTGAAAAGGAGAAGAACAGCTTGGAGGATAAGAAGGACAAAGCTCTCGCATACATCAGAGATGAGAACGAGTTGACGGTGAAGCAATCTGCCCTCTATCAGCTTTACATCGACGAGTGTGGCGATAATATCAATGTCACCGAGGAGGCGATCGGCCAGATGCAAGCCCAACTGGACACCGAACTTGAGAACCACAAAGGCAACGAGGATGGAATCAAGCAGTTGGACAAGCAGTACAAGAAGGGACAAAAAGAGCTTGAAGGTATCGAAAAGGACACTCAAGCTATCGTCAAGGAGATGGCAAAGTTCGACCAGGAGCATGTCAAGTTTGAGGAGAAGCGGAAGTTCTTGACAGGGAAGCAAAAGAAGTTGGAGAAGACAATCAGCACTTCTGAAGCTGCTGCCGAGGCCGCCCAATCCACCATTGAAGAGTGCACCGCCGAGATTGAGAAGTCTGCTCAAGAGATTACCGCCATGGAGAAACGAATGAAAGTCGAGGAGAAAGAGCTTGCGGTCATTCGTGACAACCTCAAAGGAAAGACCCAAGCATTTTCCGACCAGATCGCCGCAAAACAGAAGTCCCTCGAGCCATGGAACGAGAAGATCAACCAAAAACAATCTGCTATTGCTGTGGCAGAGAGTGAGCTTGCTATTCTTCACGAAAAAGCCAATGCCGGCGCTGTTGCACTTGAAGAGACTCAGGCGAAACTCGTTAGTATTGAGGAGGGCCGGGAGGCTAAGCTAGCAGAACTCGAAGAATGTAAGACGGAGAGATCGAGATTAGAGAAGGAAGCTGCCAAAGTTGAATCCGAACTCCAGAAGCTATTTCAGAAGGAGCCTGAGCTCCGGTCCCGACTTTCTGGAGCTCGTCAAAAGGCAGACGAGGCGCGCGCTAGTCTTTCAAATACGCAAACCCAAGGCAACGTTCTTACCGGCCTCATGCGACTCAAAGAATCTGGACGTATCGATGGATTTCACGGCCGACTTGGAAACCTTGGTACAATTGACCAGAAATACGATGTTGCAATCTCTACAGCTTGCGGAGCGCTTGATAACTTCGTTACGGACACCGTTGAAGGTGGACAGCAGTGTATTGAGTACTTGCGAAAGACCAACCTTGGAAGAGGTAACTTCATGTGTCTCGACAAGCTCGGCAACAGAGACATGTCGGCAATCGACACCCCCGAAAATGTACCTCGTCTTTTCGACTTGATTAACGCGAAGGACGATAGATTTCGACCTGCCTTCTACCATTCGCTTCAAAATACTTTGGTGGCAAAGGATCTTGATCAAGCCAACCGAATTGCCTATGGTGCTAAGAGATGGCGAGTTGTGACTCTCGATGGTCAGCTAATTGACAAATCCGGTACCATGTCAGGAGGTGGTAATACCGTGAAGAAAGGCTTAATGTCCTCGAAACTTGTTGCCGACACATCAAAAGAGCAAGTCGCCAAGCTTGAGGTTGACAGAGATGGGCTAGAACAGGAATTCCAAAAATTCCAAGATCGCCAAAGAGAATTGGAGTCTTCGCTTCGAGACCTCAATGACCAGATTCCTCGCCTTGATACCAAGATGCAAAAGATTGGCCTTGAGGTTGAGAGCTCTGCCCGGAACTTGGCTGATGCTCAACGCCGCATCAAAGAGTTGGGCAAAGAACACCAGCCCTCTAAGACCGATGACAACAGAGTGGCATCTCTTGAGAAGGAGATTTCCAAGCTTAACAAGGAAATCGAGAAATTGCACAGCGAGACTTCAAGCGTGGAGCAGGAAATCAAAGCCCTCCAAGACAAGATCATGGAAGTCGGTGGTGACCAGCTTCGTGCACAGAAGTCAAAGGTCGATGCTTTGAAGGAAGAAATCAGCAGTCTCAGCGAGGCTATATCGACAGCTGAAGTGACTAGAGCTAAGGCTGAAAAGCAGAAGACCAAGCATGAGAAGGATCACGCAAAAGCCACCAAAGAACTTCAGACTGCCATTTCGGACCTCGAGGCCTTGGAGGAGGATATCCAGAACCAGAGCTCGAATGCCGAGGGATATCAAGCTCGGGTCGACGAGGCATCGGAAGCCCTCAAGGCTAAGAAGAAGGATCTCAATGCCCTCAAGGCTGAGTTGGATGAGAAGACCGGAGTTCTCAACGAGATTCGAGCCATCGAGATTGAGATGCGAAACAAGCTAGAGGAGAACCAGAAGGTCCTCGGCGAAAACCAGAAGAGACTGAGATACTGGAATGAGAAGTTGGAGAAGCTGTCTCTTCAGAATATCAGTGACCTGGGCGAAGAAACCGAAGCTCAGGAGTTGCCTTCCTACACCAAGGACGAATTGGCAGACATGAGCAAGGATACTCTGAAGAGCGAGATTGCAGCTCTGGAAGAGAAGACACAGAATGTCAATGTTGAACTTGGTGTCCTGGCTGAATATCGCCGACGAGTCGAAGAACATGCTGCGAGACATGCCGATCTCCAGAGTGCAGTCGCTCAGCGTGATTCAGCGAAGAAGCGATGTGATGATCTCAGACGTCTGCGTCTTGAGGGCTTCATGGAAGGTTTCAGCACCATCTCTCTACGCTTGAAGGAGATGTACCAAATGATCACCATGGGAGGAAATGCCGAGCTCGAACTTGTCGATTCCTTGGATCCTTTCTCAGAAGGTATCCTCTTCAGTGTCATGCCCCCCAAGAAGTCGTGGAAGAATATCTCCAATTTGTCTGGTGGTGAGAAGACACTTAGTAGTTTGGCTTTGGTCTTCGCTCTCCATCATTACAAGCCAACACCACTGTATGTTATGGATGAGATTGATGCCGCTTTGGATTTCAGAAACGTAAGTCTATCTCACCCTACGTCGCTTGCAGGAAAAGTACTAACATACCCAGGTCTCGATTGTCGCCAGTTATATCAAAGAGCGAACGAAGAATGCCCAGTTTATCGTCATCTCCCTTCGAAACAACATGTTCGAGCTCGCTTCTCGCCTTGTTGGTGTTTATAAAGTCAATCACATGACTAAGAGTGTCACGATCGAAAACCGGGATTATATCAACGGCACGGCTTGAGTACGAGTACATGACGGGTAAGGGTGTGTAGATGAGATGATGACGGGATGAGGTTGGGTACACAGGTAGTGGGGGGGTTTGATTTTGGGCGTTCGGGTCTGAATGCATGTAACATATCACGACAGCTTAATGAACCTTGCTTCTCTCAATCTCTTGGCAAGTTTTGTGCAATGCTGTTCATGTACCAGCTTACTATATAACAGGAGAACATCCATTTACTAGTCATTGCAGAACTTAGAAACGTCGAAGATTTAATCTTCTGCTCCCATGCCATTTCCAAGCCAGAATTACAACACACACATCACCTCTCCGCACTCCTCGCCTCGATACTCAACCACAACCCATCTACTTTGCACTCTCCACCAATTTCTCTGCCAACCACTCTGGCTGACTCAAAAACGGACTATGACTGGCATCACACCTCTCAACAACATCAAACGCCTCCGGAGCGACCTGTTTCGCACCCGCAATCATGCCTTCCTGCCCTTGCAACGGAATCGCATTGTCCTTTTCACACAGGATATACGTGCTGGGGATAGTCTTCCATGGCGCAGTAGTCAAGGCCGATGTGAACGTGAGGTAGGAATGTTGTTTCAAGGCTGCGATGTGTGGCGCTGCGGCGGAGTCGGAGAGGTCGTTGTAGAAGATCTCTTTTGGGTTGGAGGGATTGACTACGTCGCCCTGAATATTGAGGAATACACCGTCAGTTCCTCCTACTCCTCTTTGACTACCAAAACAGAACGAGGCAAGGGAAGAAAACATTCGTCTCGGAAGTTGGTCAAGTCAGGGGAAGTCAAGAACTCACATCAATCTCAAACCACGGCAACGGCTGAAAGCCCAACGCAGCCATCAAGCTCCCGCCCTCAGGCAACGCAAACGCCGCCACGAAAACAAGTCTTCTGACCTTCCCCCAGCCCTGTTTCCCGCCTTTCCCAGTACTGACTTCGTTCACGTACTCTTTGAGCGCTTCGCAGCCTACGACGCCGCCGTACGAGTGGAAGATCATGATCACGTCTTTGCCTGACGAGAGGACTTTGTTGACAACATCGCGTACGGCGAGGACGTCGGGATCGAAGGATTTCAATGGGGGTGAGGCGCCGTAGGAGGGGAGGTGGATACCGTGAGTTGTGAAGCCTGCTTTTTGGAGGAGGGCGGTTGTTGGGGCGAAGGAGTCGGGTGAGTGCCCTGGATTGAAGAGTGAGGTTACTTAGTGTTTGTGGGGATTTGGACTTGACTTTGGTATTTGGTTTTGCATTTTTTGTCTATGAAAAGGAGAGGTGAGTAAGGGCTTACAAGCACCAGGGACGATGATGAAATCAGGTTTGCTGGACATAGTGGACGTGTGGAGCTTGAGAGTTGCGATTGGGTTGTTGGTATGGGTGATGAAGTGAGAGATGTGATCCGAACTTGGGAAAGTCAATCAAGCACCAGTATTGTTCTAGTCTTTTCAACAGAAGGGATCAGAGACGGAAGAACTAGGTACTTAAGTATGAAGAAAGAACGGGAGGGAAGGTTGACTTATACTTCTCCACTTACCTATCTACCCCGCCAGCCTGACCCCGCCATCACTTGTCTCAGTGACCACCCCTTTGCGGACCTCTCAATCTAGGAAGAAGGGAGGGGCAAAGCTCCTAGTAGGTACCTAGCCTTCTAGTCCAAAAAAGAAAAACAAGTAGCGACCTAATCTCCCACTCGAACCTACTTCTCTCACAGACTCCAAATCTGATCTGATCTGAGCTATCTATCCACCAACCGACCAATATACAACCATATTGTTAGGGGGGGAAATATTCATGAATGCCAGACTTTGCTGAAATGAGATGCGAACATCTACAACTATTAGTGTTGTCCTCTGCTCAGCAACCCTACAGAAGTTATTCCAAAGTTTAGCAAGACAAGAACACTTACCAACCCAAAATCACTCCACCAAAACCACCCAACTAACAAAAACTACTCCACTCTACTCAAAACCTAAACAGCTCTCCGATTTTTGACTCTACTTCGCTACATCTACATCACTACAATATAATACAGTACCGCCATCTGAACCTCGGGTAATTCCCAGATCTAGACCTGGCACTCACTCACTCATTTACTCATTCTAGTCTTCCCGCTCCTCACAACCAATCACCGGCCGACGGAAAAGGGTCGCGCTCATCGGATGAGGACCTAGTCTCCCTCTTCCTGGACTGCAGTTCATAGTTCACACTACTGCACATGCGGGGTAGTTTGCAGAACTTGGCCAAGCTACCTAGCTTCTTCGAAGCTCATACAGGGAAAGGTAAACCTAAAAATCACGACAAGGGAGAGGACGATTGTAGCCAATCACAAGGGACTCAAGCCTCAGCTTCAAGCGTACACATCTTAGGTATTGATTCAGTTCAATTCGATTCAATTCATTCTTCTCGTTCAATTCATTGCTGAAGCCGCCATCGTCTGTCTATACGCGTAATCCCATAACCCCCAAGCAGGAGAGAGAAACATCCCGGTCAACCAGTATAGTAAACTGGAAAGCCCATCAAAGCTGTACATAATACAAGAACCGCGAAGGAAACAATTTGCATGTGTTCGCCATACTCCATACAATGCGATGCGGTGTTTTCAAGTCTGCACCCCTAGGACCTGTTGGATCTGCTCTCTCCTGCGTCTTCATGCTCATCTTCATCAGGGCCATTAACACAGACCTCGTTCATAGGCTTCATGTGCGTGTGCTCGCCGCCTATGCAAGGGGTGTTGTACTTCTCCTCCCAACGCTTTCTGCAGACCTCGTAGAGGAAAGCATATTGATCATAGGCTTGGACCATGGTCTTTCGTTGCATGCGTAACTGATTGACGGTCTCGTAAACCGGGTCGGTGACAGTGTGTTCAGAGTTATCCCAACCTTCCCAAGCTCCACCCTCCAACTCTCCAAGCAAGAACTCCAAAGCAACAAATGTACCAGTTCGTCCAACACCAGCACTGCAGTGGATGAGGCGAGCATTCTCACCACGTCCGTTTTGCTTGCGAGAGAGTTCCATCAAGGACAGGATACTGGCAACGTTCTCCTCGGCGAGGGCACCGAAGTCGGGCCAGTTGGGATAGAGGTAATGGTAGATTGGCTTCTCCTCATCCTCCTCGCCATCAACCGTCATGATGAGCTTTCGGACCTCAATAGGTGTGCCTTCGATGCCTGGTAATCTCTCTTCAAATCTGACCGTCGCCTTGAACTCATCTCCAAGTTCGTTTGTTTCGTTGATGAGCAGTGGTGGGGAGTTCTCATCGACAGGATAGTATTGATAGCACTTCTCAAACATTCTGCTTGGGTCATCTGGCATTGGTGCATGAGTAGGAGTCAACATGATAACAACGGCGGGAGAGGAGGTATATGGCTCAGCGAGTTCATGCCAAACCATATGCCAGACGTGATCAACTGTTTGCTTCTTTGGGCCTTGCATACAGATGTATTTGTCTTGTACATCAGCCTTCAAGTCACTTTGCTTCTCGGAGGTTGAGATCAACGAAACAGGAGATGCGTTGATGTAGTCGTTGACACCCTCGGGAACTTGAAGCTTGATACGATTGTTGTCCCACGGATAGATGTTGTTGTAACGGTCGAGAACTGGGTCAGGGTCACGGCGTGACCACTGGGGGTCTGTTTTGCCCAAACCAAGACGCTCGTTTTCAAGCCGCGTGAGCTCAGCATACTTGTCGCGCACCTCTATTGAAGTCAGACAATGTAAATGCAAGATTATGGGATTAACTTACCGATATCGGTCAAAGTCAAGAATGATGGAAGAGGAGGAGGTCCTGCTTCGACAGGCTCATCTTGATACTTGGCGCCAGCTGGCTTACCAAAGCACGAACCATCCAGCTGCGCAACATTGGAAGAGCCTTCAGGAACAACGACTGGGGATCCAGACCGCTTGGAAGAGGAGCGATTGCGATGCATCTTGTTGAGCCACGCCGGCGATCTGCTTCTTGATTTCTTGGGGTCTTCTGATGAGGAGGAGCTGGGGGAACCGGTAGGAGACTCGCGACGCCTCTTGAAGGCACGTAGACGATCCAGATTTGCAAGGCCCGCAACTCTCGAAGCGCGAGCAAGTGTGTAAAAGTAGGATTTTGGGTGGGAGAGGAAGGGTGGCGTTTGCCTTGAGAGTATTTCTCGTAGATTCCTGTAGACGGCGGTGGTGGTCGACAAAGGCAGAAGACGGGAGAAGGTCAGATGACTCTTGAGACGGTTCAGACGAAGAGCGTTCTTTCTCCTGTTTGATTCCAGGTAGAGGAGGATAGAGTTGTTGCGAATGAATGAATGTGAGGGATGAATGCGACCGGATGTCGGAGGAGGCAGTGTAGTGTGTTGTTCTGTTCTTGCACCACCTTACAGGATGCAGATGCAGATGCAGGTCCGGAGCCGTGCAGCAAGAAGAATGACGAACCAAAAGAGAGGGAATGAATACAGTCAGTCAGTCAGGAGCGAGGACGTCGGGGGTGGGTGAATGATAGGGGGAACAAAAGGTTGCAAGTGTGTGGAGATGGATGTGAATGAATGAGGTTTGTGGAGTTGGGGAATGAATGGGAGATGCAAAGAAGTGAAGAGGAAAAGAGAAGGAAAGTGAGGATATAAAGCTGGAAGGATCAAGTCAAGCCAAGTCGAGTCCAGTCCATCCGCTTCTGGCCTGGCCAGCTCAAGAACACTCACTTGCACCTGCAGCTAGCTCAGGATACCTGCCTGGGACCAGTGGACTTGAGGGAGGAAAGCCCGACCCACCCCACCACGTCCCGCCAAGCTTTACCAAGCCGGTCATGGCATATTTTCGCCTCCGCATTTGTCACCTCCATCGATTAATTTTAATTACCCAGCAACGCAACATCGTTCATTCCATTGCTATCTATCTGGAAGGACTCACTCCTACCTTGCCAGGTCTCAATCGCCATGATAACACATTGGCCAACGTGAAGATGGTTTGGCTACGATTAGCAGAGGTAAAATAATAATAAAACACCTTGCCTGCTCCGCAAATACTCGAATATATCTTGGTACTGACAACCATAACAGGTCTGGTTAACAGCAAGAGTACGTCCAGCCCATTCCGGTCCAGCCAGCGCAACCCGTCCATCCTTCAACCAACACTGCCAGCCTATCCCAGGCTGCATGCAAATTCAAATTCACAATAGTCCAATTCTCCCAACGACTGACTTACTAACACCCACCACCCAGCTCCTCAACTCAACAACCTTCCACAAAGTCGTAAAGCGCGTGCACAAGAAAGTCCACGAGATCCAGCGCGGCGAGAAGCTCGAAGATCCGTCCGAGATGGGCGGCACGAACATCGATGCGCCGAAGCCGGATGCGCAGCGGTTTTTGAGGTATTATATGGAAGAGTTGAAGGATCAGTTTAGAGGGACGACGAGGAAGTGAGACGAGGGGAGGGGAGAGGCAGGACTGGGTAGGAAGCTAAAGTTCTTGAGACGAATGCATACTTCGGATGAGAGGATGGGATGGGACGACGGAGATGAGATGGGATGGGAAGCTGTGATGGGACGGAAGCTTGACGTGACACCTTGAAAGGTGTATCAATACAGCCGAGACCATGTATTGGCTACGACACCCAGAAATCGCAGCTCGAGGAATTAGCACGGAGACAAGGAATGGGATACAAGCCGATGCATCAACATTCACCAGACATGGAACGGGATTGGAAGGCGTTATACGGACAAGGAGCATACAGGCGGCGTTTTGATTCTACTGTAAGAATTCTGGATACGGTAAGACACGAAGACAGCAAGCATCCTCACTCAAGCAAGTCTAGGTCTATAAGACGGTAGATTCATCTCCACTTACTCAGAGTCTCTTCATCACACATCACACACAGGTAGGTAACACAACATCTCAGATATCATCTATTCTCTTAACACAATACCCTCTCTATTCTATGTCACAGCACACACACACACACACACACACACACACAAACCGGACATAAATTGGGCTTCTCAACCAGATTCAATGGTATTTGGCTCTCATTCGATCCGCAGAACAAAGGCAACACGCTTAAACCAGACCCGCTCCTCACTCACCATGTGCGGTTCTCTCCGGCCTCAAGCGCGCACATTACATCTTGACTACACAATGCCCTTAACCCCTCTCATTCATTCATTACCTTCTCTTCTTTAGTCGCAGACTATTTCTATTTTTTAAAGCAAAGAGTGTATTGTTATACTTCGCGCTGAATCCAATTTCACCACACCTCACTTCACTTCAATGTCTAAATCCAAATTACACGTCCCACACATCTCATTATCATATTTAGCTAGAAATAATACATTGCCCAAGAATCTCGTAAGCCAGCCGATACCAAAGCGCCATTTGTCAATTAATCGTCAATGCGCTTCGCTCCCAATGCATATGCAAGAAATTTTCGCTCGCTCACTGTGCTCGCAAATTGTGGATATCTCATGATCATTTTCCAGTTCCAGAAACCAAACCCATAACCACAACACCTCGCTAAGCCCAATCAATGCAGACCCAAATCGGCCTCTTTTCCAACTGTAGCAATATCAATCATCATCCTCTTCCGCATCCAAGCTCGGCGAGCTGGTAGGAACATCACTAATCGTACTCCTCCGAAAAGCACCCCGGAAACTTGGGGGAACACTCTCATTAATCGTCGCCGCATCTGTGCCTTTGTCATCAATGCACATCTCGAATTCCTTCTCCTTAGCAGCCACGGTTTCGGGGTCAAGTCCTCGTGCCTCCGCTAGCATATCAATGCTACCCTCGCCATCATCATCGTCGTCGCAATCATCGCTCTCGTCACCATCAGAGAATCCACCGTCGGGATAACGTTGTGCCCAGGGTGGATGTTCGAATAGTCTAGATGAAGCATACGATAATTGAGGGTGGCTTTTCTTGTGTTGCAAGCGCAACGACTGCGATGAGCAATCGCTGCTGTCCGAATCCTCGTCCGAACTGGAACAAGCGGTGTGATAGCCGAGCGGAGGAGGTAGTTCAGACGGTTCCAAGTGTCTCAGTTGCGAAGAGAGGATCTCTGTCCGAACTGGTAAACTCTCCAGAACTGAAGTCTTGGCAGGTTTAGCCGCAGATGCTACCTTCGTCTGCAAGGCTGGCTCGAAGAAGGAATCCAGAGAGGACCTTGGGATTGTATGGAGGAATTCCTTCTGCATAGAATCTGATGGTGAAAATCTTGAAAAGCTGTTAGGCTGATAACCATCTCGTATGGTTCGACGGGTTTCAACTTTCATAATGAAATGATCCGCTGGCCTTGTCCCACCGAGGCCAGTAGAGTCGAAGGCTTGTCGGTGATTTGGCGGAGCTGTGCTACTAGCCGAAGCGACGAAAAGAAAATCTTCACCTGTTTGATCACTGAGGAGGTCCGGAGTCGTTGGACGAGGAACACCAAGTCCAAGTATGCTAGCGCCTTTCGAATAGTCCTTGAAGGGCCTAAAAGGCAGCATTGAACCTGAGGGCGTTCTTTCGAAAGGGGGGGCATCCTTTTGAGAAGTGTCTCCTAAAGCGCCCTGCTGGCCGTTAGAACAATCATCCTCGTCGGCAGCAGAAACTTGGAGAGCGGTTGACGCTCGATCACGGTCGCCGGAAAGATCTGTGCAGAACTTTGCACCACTGTAGTACACAAGTAGTCCCGCATCTTGCTTTTCTTTCGCAGATTTCTGATCCAGGCCACTTCGCCAGATCCGTGGATCGGCTGAAGCGCTCCGCGGGCCATCTCCCTTCCTTGCATTGTAGTCGAATAGAGATTCACTTTCGTCCGAAGATATGAAACCTCCGGATGACTCGGCATGATGGAAGAGTGGCTTATAATGGAATGATTGTATCGGTTTGTTGTGATTGGTCTCAGCGTCCGGAGCATCGACAGGTACCGGTGCAAACTTCCTCGCGTCAACCTTGCGTCTTTTCCTATTATGCTCATCCAAATTATCACTGTTGTCTGGAGTCTGGTTTGCCGCGGTGCTTGCACCATCATCGCTGCTCATTCGTGTGCCTTGGGTGCCGCCCCTCCACCTCACTTTCTTCCCGTCCTGGGATACTTGAAATCTCTCACTGACAGCCGATAGGGCTTCGCGCACGAAATCCGGTGTAACGTTGATGATATGCAATTGGGCCATGCTGACAAGCAGATTCAAGTAGATCCATCCATCTGCATCGGCAGCAGCAGACGAATCAGAAGAAGTCTCGCTGTTGAATTTCGGTGTGGAAAGTCCAAGGTGACGAATATAGTCAACGTTCTCTGACGGGATTTGAGCTCGATCTGGGTCCAAATCCAGAGGCCTAGTTGGCCGTTGGCTTGGGGTGGAATCGCTTGGTGACGGCTCGTCAGAAGCATTAGAACCGTATGCATCCGCAGGGATCTTGTTCCCTGAAGGCCCTGCAAAGTCTTTTGGCTTGCTGCTGTCCACATCCGTAATATTTGGCAGCATGTGTGCCTCACGGTGGCCTTCGATAGGAGATACGCCATTGTTCGCAGCTTCATCGGCTTTTGCTGCTGACGCTGATACCTCCTGTTGCTGCAGGGGCTGACTGTGAGCCCCAACAATTAGACCCTTTCTGCCTGTAAAAAGTTCTTCCAACCGTTGAACCACGAGCTTCTTCTTTTGTCTTTCGGTGATGACAGGCGAGTGCTTAGGCAGCAGGCCCTCCGGGATATTGTGCAGAAAGGAGTGTATGTTCTGGTCTGTTTTGACCGCTGGTTGGCTAGGCTTCCTCCCTTCGATTCCATGACGATTTGTGGGCGTGAATAGGGAAGTTGGCCCAGAGTTAGACATGGAGGCATATGCTGAATCGGGAATTCGAGAGGTCGATGTATTCGACGGTGATGAATGCTTGGCAGCGGACTTTTTGGTGTGGTCGAGAGCGCTGTAAGAGTTTGTGATCTCGGAATCTTGGGATTTGGTAGTAGTTTTCTCTGAAGGTACATCAATGCTTAAAGCAAAGGAACCAAGTACGTCCTCTAACTCCTTTCGCTTCCGGGCCGATAGTGTGGCATGAATCTTAAGCTCGAATAGTTTGTCTTCTTGCAGTTGTGTCTCGTTGGACTTCTTCAACTTCCGAAGCTCCTGTTTCAATTTTCGATTTTCGATGGTCAAGTCGTCAATCACGCTCCTATAGTCGCCTATACTGCTACCACCAGAGACTGAATGTTGGAATCTCTGAGGCTGGGAGGTACTTTGGCGGGTTTGTAATATTGACCTATCCATGGAGGCATCGTTCGAGTTGTTGCTATTATGAGGAAGAAAATATGGCGGCTCGTCTGTTTAACACGGAGGTTAGGTAACAGGTAGGGCTATCATTGGAATCGTACGTTACTGACCGTCCTCCATCCCAAGGAAGCCTAGGCCTCTACCAACACGCTTGTTGGCTCTGTCGAACCACCCATCTGCGCTCTCTCCTGAATCATAACTTTCGTCCGAAGACTGTCGCGCTGCAGCTGCGAGAGCTGGCCTGCCATCCGTCCCAACCTGAGCATCGGCCGCGTCCTCCATTGGAACTGAACGGTCATGGAGTAGACTCACGGAAAGTTGCGGCGGAGGTCTTCGAGGGTGCGGTCGATGAGGCGACCCAGGCAGGGGGCCTGCAGAAGAGGCGAGCATCGAATCTTCTGCGCAGGGGGAATGTTATTGTGTTGGTGTTGCGAGCATTGAAGTGCTCACTCGAGTTGATCGCTCCAAAGTCGAACGAGCGCAGCTTGGAAGGGCAAGAGGACAAGGACGTTATAATGCAGATCAGGGTGGAGTTGGCGAGCCCGTGATTATCTTCGTCGATTGGGATCCAGTGCGTGGTTTGAGTTACTAGGTAGCTTGCTTCTCTGATTGTGCAGCGTGTAGAAGAGGCTGGAAAATGTGGTATAAAGCTCCACAGATGTTGGCATACGTGATGTTCAGTGGATTCTAGACACGGGCGATCGAATGGAGAACGATCGAGATCCAACGACTTTGGTATTCGTTCGCTCTGCAGATAGAGAATTCGAGTACAAACAAACGGAGTTGGGAAGTGCGTATCGTTCGTTGCGGTAGGGTACCGGCCGCACTGCAGATGTGACAAGAGGCAAGGACGACTTGCGCCCTGGCAGATCAGAGGTAGTCAGATCTGATCGAATCGAGTCGAGTTGGAGAAGTAGCCAGCCAGGTCATCCACAGTGAGAGTGAGAGCGAGGCTTGGGCGGATGGGCGACTGTCTGTCAGGCCGTGGAGATGAATGAGGTCTGACAGCAGCAGCAGCAGGATGGAGTTGCAGTTGAGTTGGCCTGGCTTTCGTCCTGCCTGGCCCTGCCTTTGCTTTGTCTTCTAGTTTTGATTCGTGTCTTCCTTGTCTCCTCTGGGTCGTCCTCATCCCCAGATCGATCGCAGAGTGTTCAAATCGCAGCCAATCAGGTTTCGGAGTGCTGTGCTGCAGGCTGCTCCGTTAGGGGTCCAGTCTAGACCGTGGTCGCCGTGGTCGCTGTGATCGCTGCGGTGGATGTGAGGTGTTCGCGTTCACCAGGAGAGCCTGGAGCGACGGCGGGTGAGGGAGCAGGCCTTTCGTCATGCTGGGCGATGGGTGCTATGCACTAGTAGGAGGGAGTGGGTGAGGAATGAGGTTGAAGAAGCTTTCTCGATCGTCGTGAGAAGTTGGCGTCAGAGAGATCGAACTTTGCTACTAAGATCGATGACCATCCCGTGGCAGGGGTCCTCTCGCTTATAGGCAAGCTAGGCTAAGGTAAGGCAGGGCAGGCTGGCAGGGAAGGGTGGGTGGTGGTGCCTGAGGTGCCCGAGGTGCCATGGATCGGAGCCTCGGAGGCATCGATTCCATTCCTCGGGCGGCCAGGGCCACGCAATTAATTAATTGTACCTACTGTAAGTATTGCCATGGACCCTTGGTTTGCATTCGCTTATGGTGGTAGTAACAGCTGTACCAACAAGCCAGAATTCTTTTTATTTACATTCATGTTCATGTTCATGTTCATGTTTTATTTCATTTCCCAATCATTCTTCACTTGCCGTACGGAGTAACGCCGGAGAATCTAAGAAAGGCTTGAAGTACGAAGCAATCACAATCCAGAGTCCAACCCAACCAATCCAGGCCCAGAGATGCCATTTAAGGTTCAGACCGTGGCTGCTCCATAACGTCATAATCGGTCGGGAGAGAGCTTGGTTCTGCGCGGTGTAAACCATCGACGATCCGACGAGGCTGAGGCTGATAAAGTTTGAGTTGCTACAGTACAATACTCCGTGCTTTCTTTGGAGCAATCCCAACATTACAAGAAACACTGTCTACACCCATCGTACGGTAAGTACCTGCACAATGTAGGTAGATACAGAGACATCATTTGGGGTGCATTTACTCGCTTAGGTCCGGCGGGCGTTGCAGCCGTTGATCGACAGATGCCCAACCATGTGGCGCGGTGAGAAAAGAAGCGCGCGCTCCTGACCTAGACATGCCTCCTTGAGTCCGCATACCAACACACTTTCAGAGTCACTATTCAACAGCCAACCTGCAGCATTCAATTCCATCAACGTCCTGCTACCACCGCAATCATATCCTTCCAAAGGCTTCTTCGCCTCCCAATCTATATCTCCTAACCAAAAATCCAAAGAATTAATTCCCCTCTCCCCGAAAATCACAGCTACAAAATCTTGAACTACCTACCTACCTACCTACTCGCTAAGTACATGAAGGTCTTTTGTGTTTTGTAATCTTTTGGTCGGCGGTAAGGCCAACACATTACTGCACACATAACGACATCAATCAGCCGATGCAAGCACCAACGTCTCGATCCCAACCATCAACCCGTGACCATCCACTCCCTCTCCGTCTCAGGCTCCGACTCGACCATGCCATCACCACCTCCCTCCCAGCTCTACATCCGCGCACTCGGTTACAGTACAGTAAAACCTCCGCGCTCCTCTCCCGATCCAGGTTCTCATCTCGATTGCTCGCTCGCTGTACTTTTCTTTCCCTGACTCGTCCAGGCCCAGCCCCTTCCCGTCATCCATTCTTGGAACATGACAGTTCCCTCTTTTGTTGCATATCGCAATTCTAGATCTCCGATCTGATACTTTGGATGCAGGAAAAGCCGGCCCTGCTGTCCTTAATCTGGAACTTCGGATGGGTATGGGATGCGATGCGATGCGATGATGTCTAAGATTGATTGGCTTTGGTGTTTTGTGTTTGTCACGTTACTTTGGTAGGACGTTTAAGTTTAGCCTTTGTGATTGAGGTATTTATCCACCTGTACAGACTTTATAGTTAATCTTAAGGTATGATAAGCACATCCATCCAAGCATACGACTAGGCAACCCTCTCCTCCAGAACCTCCGCAAGTCGCTCCACTTGCTACCCTTTCTCGCTTGATCCAGGGGTCTCGCTCGGGTGAGCCAACAAGCGAGGCAAAACATTCACCCCCCCCCCCCCACCCCTCCATTCCAAAGAAATTTCCCCGTCTCACGTTCCACATATCACAAAACTCCATCCAAATCACGACTTCAGAGTATTTTAACACCTCCATAATTTAGAAATCAGAAGTGTGTCGATGCATTAGGCTGCCGAGAACTGTCTGCATTGAGATTTCTTAGATGTTGGTTCGAATTTCTGTAATGATCAGAAGGCAGAATTGCAGATCTTGGCTTTACGAGTAGAAGAGGAAGTATACGATTTAATGGAGCTAGCGAAATGGAGTGGATGTAGCGAAATAGCTTCCTTGTTGACGAACTTGCTCGGGGTTTGATTTTATGCCTTAGTCTTGCTAAAGTGTGGTAGGGGAGGAATGCACGGAAGTGCTGAAGAGCCCCATGGCCATGATCTGAGATATAAATCCTGCAGAAGACGTTGGTAGGATACATGAGTCTTTGATATATACGTTGATGTTGTTAGCTGTCGCTGTCGCTGTCCTGCTACAACTCGCTCACAACATTCCTGTTGTACCCACTCTCTAACAGTTAAGAGGGAATGTTATATATCGTACGATTGAAACAAGGTCGATTTTTTTTGACCGAGAAACTCTTTCTCTAATAAAAGTCTATCTAATACAGTGTATTCATGCTATACCATCACCCGATATGCGGGAAGTAAGAAGCCCAAATAGGCTGGTGGTATAATCCAGGAGGTGAATGGAAGAGACTGATGAAACACTCCACGACGAGGTAAACCCTTGCTACCAGATACAATAAAGTGGCGAAAAACATGACTGTAAATGAAAGGATGTAAATGGTGAAAATCACCCCGAGGAGGAGTCTGATAAAAAGCCAAGAGGATTGCCGGATTATGATGTTCTTTGAATGGATATTCCCTTCAATTCAAAATTCAAAATTCCCCACAACTCACGTTGTGCTCTTCCAAATACTATCTTTACTTCGATTGACCAGATGGAGCTGGATATGTGAAAAAGTCTTCGGATTAATTCGTCAAGCGATAGATTTGCGCCGAGCTTGGCCACCCGCCAAAAACCAGCCACGACGAAGCCATATCCCATGACTGTTATTGCGGAAAGTCTCCATAATATCTGCTCAGCAAGACTGCTAAATGTGACATCCCAGGCTAGTGCATGGAGGCCCCCGTATACGATACTTGCTAAGAGAAGAACCAACCAAGCTAGCCACTTATTTGTCGTTGTTAAATCGTCTGGGGCAGAGTAGTTTCTTGCGCGTTGAGCAATAGATGGGAACGCGACGTGATTAAAGGACAGAAACCTGGATGAAGCAAGTCGCCAACGAAGGATATCAATTTTGGAGAGATTCAACGAAGGTGGGGGTTTGTCTGACCGACAACAGTGATATCGTAGACCAGTATTCAAGAGATCCTGGCGATCTTTGAGAGTAATGTGTTGTGATATTGAACTTTTTCTGGATACTGGCGTGGAAATATCTTGCACTTGCACTGATCCGACTTGTTGGGTGTGCTCAATAGCATATAAAGGGTCGTCTCGGTCAACAAGCCCAACGTGGTGGTATTCCGTGTATGGAATACCAGTACAGGGCGAGAACACATCCACATCCATGCTAAGTTTCACGATAGCTGTCTGCACGAATCAATACTGGTCGCTCGACGTCAAGAGGTTTGTTCCACCAGAAGCAATATATGAGCAGGGCGCAGAGACAATGGCCAAATGTATTCAACTGCCATGGGTATATTGTTAGTGCAAATTTTTCACATGGCGGAGCAAGAATTTTGTATCACCTCCAAAAGACTGATGGGAAGAGTTTGCGCAAACCGTGAGATGCATTGTGCAATGAACCACAATGTTTGTAGGCATACAAGGACTTTGCCAAAATTCCCAGTTTTGCTCTTGTCGTCAATGATGCGATCAATGACAGTGTCTAGGATCTCGGGATGTAATTCACACAGTCTGTCAACCCCTTTATCCTTGACAATCCAGTAATCCTCAGCATCGTTTGGTATGAAAACACCTTGTGCTGACTTAGTGTCGAAAGCCAGGCCTCCCATGTTGATGAAGAATCCTTGCTTAGTAGTGACCTTGTATAGCTGTGAGCGAATATATTCTAGGGATTATCATTTCGATGTTGCGACATAACTTTAGGACCTGCCGCTCGACGCGACCATGTTCTAGGCCTTGTGATTTCTGGATTTCGGAAATATCATTCCCCGGCTGCATTTCTCGAGAACTTCGTCCTGCGTGTTCCGATAGCTTCTTTGATACCATGTCCGCAGTTTTTCTCGCCATGATATACTGATACCAAGCAGTGAAGAGGACAATTTCCGGAGCTAGCAGGCCGATGACAAGCCATTTGACTTTCCTCCAGACTTGAACAGACTTCTTTTCACTTTGCCCAGGAATGTTTAGATGAATTGCAGTCCAGATACAAAGCGAGATAGTGATGAGGCAGGTCGACGAGACACCGAAAGTCCCTCGTGTGGCTGGTTCAGGCTGCCACTGCACCGTATTGTTCGCGCTGCTGTTCCCGAAGATATGGAACGTGTTGACGGCAGTCGTTGTGCGTGCGAGCGAGAATCTGCTCAACGAGGTGTTTCTGGCGAGAGGAATTCCAGGTGAGATAGAATCTGAAGTGACATCTTGAAGAAGTCGTGAGCCTGGGTGGCGGAGTCAAGCCACTTCAGGCGTAGGGCTTTCCACAGCCTTGCAAGTGAGGCATTTCGATGGCTGGCGATGGTAGCAGCATGGGTAACCAATAACCGCCTATCCTCCATGAACTGGCGTTAAGTGGAATAAAGAGGACGAAGAGGAATCGCGGGGAATTTTGACATTTTATTGAAGGGGGCTAACAGTACCTGCCACAAGCACTTTCGGAAGGTTCGAATTCAGCACTCCTTAGATCGCTGACTAGTGAGCTGAGATAGATTATATACTATTATTATTTTCCAAAAATAATTGCCAGCCGCACACCGTGCATCGTGTCATATCATATCCACGGATTAACATCCTCAGCTCAGTTTGCAAGCTTGATTAACTCTGGGAAATTCTGTAATAGCAGTTTAGCATTTGCAAGCCGGAGAATTCAACCTCAACTTACGGGAGTGCCAAAACTAGTGATCGGATCCCATCCCTTCGTAACAGGAAAGCCGTCGGTTCCGCAACTAGAAGTGTTACCACCTGCGACATCTGTAAAGCCTTTGTACCCTTTCTTGTACAGCCATAGGTTGAGGAATCCAAGTGTTGGCTTTCCACCGGAGATCAGATCATCGTTGATCAAGGAGATGATACTGGCTGACAAGGGGCAGGAAGCTGATATTCCTGAGATCGATGAGAAAGTCTGATTTCAGACGAAAGCAAAGTAGAGACCCTGTGCAGAGATATTTGGGTATCCTCGGCCGTCAGGAGGGGTCGTTAGCACATTCATAAATTACCTATGGGGCAGAGTTCCACATACCCTGATTGTAAAGCCCTTTGTACTTGCCACCCAGACTCTTGACGTATTTGTCAACAACACCGTCCTGGTACTTTGGTCGAGAGTAGTAATTGCTGAATCCAGAACCACTCGCATAGAAGCTGTGTTGTTTCCCATCTGGTCCAATGCCATCGGGTCGCCAAGCGGCAACCTCGGGCTGGGATTGCTCTGTGGCTCCAACGGTGGTGACTTAAGGACATCCAGCTGGGAACGCGGGCAGGAACATTGTGGAGTTCTTACTGTCGTTGGAGATGCAGGTCGAGCCATCCTCACCACCCAGGCCATCACCACTGCTCACAAGTAGACTGATACCTCGAGCCCCAAGAGTAGCGAAAGATTTGCAGACTCGATCAGCGTATGACTTTGGAACTGTTTGTTCGTCATCGCCGTAAGAGCTGCTGATCACCTGCGGTAAGTTGTTCTTGCCGAGAACATAGTTGACCCAAACCAAGTTAGGCTCATTGGTATCCTCAGGGGTGTTGATATCAGGAATGAATGGAGGCGAGCCACCCGTGGAATAGCTGTACATTGACGTTGGAAAGACCATGCCAAGGATCGTTTGAGCGTCAAGATTTGCTTCTTTGCCAATTCCCGCAGCCAATTCCTCGGCATTGAGATTATCATATGATGCTGCAGGTCCGTTGGCAATCTCAACAGATTTGAACGTAAACGCAGTTGGCGCTGTTTCAGGACGATATTTCTTGAGGAACAAGTTGATGTCTGGGCGAATTGGTGTCTCGTTGAGATAGTTGTTGAAGGCGATCTTATTGATGCCAGGTGCTTTTGGGGTGTAGTCAATTGTTCCGTACAGGGTCCTGAAGCATTCGATCGTGACAGGGAAGAACTGGCAAACTTTAGACACGGGACCAGGTTGGAGGTGTGTATCCAGGTGGCGTCCATGGAGTAGAGAATTGCTTCTAATCAGTGCTTTGGGGCTTGGAACGCAGGAATGATGTTGTCGGCTGAATGGTATCGATCATTTCATGTAAATGGGTTGGGAGCGACCATTCGGATGTTCGCACGAGCTGAGATCCATCTTCATGTTTGAAAACCGAATATTTAGTATCCAATAATCGCTCGGCGGATTCCACGTCAATGTAGACGTTAATCCAGTCCTTGGCAGGGCTGTACTCATGAATAGAAATTCCGTTGTCCGACAGCCACTCGTGAACTGAATCCAAAGTCTTGTCTGCTGGCTTGACAAGATCGTTGACTTCTTCAAAACTCAGATGTTGGCCATAGCGGGTGTGATCAGGGTCAGAGACTTGGTCACCAATGTCAGAATAGTTCCGTAGCATATTCTGGGAACAAACCTTCGTTCAAATGACGCTCCAATTCGTCGAAATTGGTCTTGCTTCAAGCCGATTTGCAAATTCAGCATCTGGTTTTTGGGAGCTCGGTCAACTTCTGAACATTTGAGAGGAACAACATGTTTCTCCTTGACAGAATATGGTGTTCGAGATCGGATGGGGTTTCCAAACGTGGCTTGGGTCACGAAGGTTACCGACAGGAAATGATAGAGACTTAACATCATTCTGAATACGACGAAGACTGTGATGTCCAAGGCATGCTAAGCTTTGTGGCGGTTCTTCAAACTTTTGTACTTCACATCTTCCACTTTAGCCTGCCTTCCTTTCCCGCCAGTCCCCTGGGTTGGACCTGATCATCTTGCTCATTCCCTCGTACAAGCTGCAGCTACCCATGTGCTACCGTGGGCAGGTACAGAGACGGCTGCTGTTTCAGTGGATTTTTCGACCAAACAAAAGGAAGGGATCTAAAAGAGGTCAGGCAAAGAAGTCACTGCAAGCTACGTAAAATGCGGATGGATATCCAGGGTCACGGCGACAGCTACCTTCCCCAAGCAGTTGGTCCATTATTGATGAACCGGCACTAGAAGAACTTTGCTCTGCCAAAGCAGCGGATGCAGTAATTGGTCTTGACTTTACGTAGAGCTGATAATCATCCGGAGTACCTCATCCGGCACGAACTTGAGGCTGAGGTTCTCCCGAAGTTGCGTTGGTAGGATGACTAGGAGGCATGATATGAAAGCTCGAGAGACTTTGGAGTGGCCATGAATATAAAAATTTCTTGTTTGTATTGAATGTAATAGTGAACGAGTAAGCTTCCTACGAACGTACCACAACAAAGATAAGAAATACGCTGCTTGATTGTTTGTGAATAAGCGGAGACAATTGGTGATGTCAGATTCCAAGGATCACGGAAACACGTGAAAACGCGCAGACCTCCCGAACGTGTTCGGAGTCTATTGAGATTAAAGACCATTAGCACCATCATGATGTGGGAAACCGATGCCTTTTACAAAAAGCACGTCAGAACTTGATTTTCGATTTCGCAAATACCTCTGTGATTGCTGTGCTTCTTCTTCCATTTGATTCAACGCGATGTGAATGACAATAAGCTGCTAGGCACATCCACCAAGACTCATCTCATCGCGACGATTCCAGGAAGCTACTTCTACTTCACTGTTACACCCTGTTGCTTTTCAAACATGTAATACTGAGTCAATCCTCTTCTTTTGTATCTTAACTAGCTAACCTGAGTGAAAAAGCCACATATAATGGCTTTTGATCAGACGCGAGACGACTCAATGGACGATGACCTTCCGCACCCCTTCCCATTCCCAAGCCAAGACGTCGACGCTGCGAAAGCATGGCTGGCAGACCCTCAAAACCAGGACTTCTCTGCTTGGGATCAAGAAAAATTCTCTAGGTCTGGAAAATGGCCAATGCTGGAGGCTCTGATTGCTGAGGTGGTGGGCACAACTGGAACCGTGGTACGACAGGGCGTGTATGTGGTCTGCAGAGAAGAATGGGGAGATATGCCAATGATCAAACGTTTGGGTCCCGACACACAGAATGGTATAATCAGAAAATATACGAGGGTACTGCGAAATCAATGCAAGAAGGGGTGGAGGTCTGAAATAGAGCCTTGGATATCGGCGGCACTTGCTACATGGAGTATGTATTCCCCTCTATGTTGTTTGACTCTCAGCTCTGGGGTGTGTCAAAAAGATGGGCTTTTCCTAGACATATAGATGATAGAAAGGAATGAACGGAGTGCTAACCTTAAAGTAGTTGGCCGTGCTGTCTGTTGTTGGAAAAAGCAAGACAGGACAAATACAGAAAAGTGCAAGGTCAAGATACGAAGAGTCGCAGCTGTAGACCAGCCAACCACTGAGTGTGCAGAGGTCGTTGCAGAAGAAGAGCCATTCAATGCCGAACTGAGCAACGGTGCCGAAGAATTGGCCGGCAGTGGACATTGTCTCAACGCTACCGCCACCGCGAGACCTATCTGCAAGGAGTACGACGAATTTGTCAATTACGTAGTGCGTAACGCTGAAGTCCATGGGAAACATGATCTCGAGCTCCAACCGTCTTGGCCTGGCTACAAGAACGATCCCTTTGATTCGACGGCGAAGAAGTTCCGGAGGGCAATCAAAGATCGGATGATTGAGGTATAATTCCCCATGAATTTCCTAGGCTTCATGAAATCTAACGACCTTAGGATGGGATTCTGAAGCAATGCACCCGTGTAGGGGCTTACCGATCTCTTGCGGGTGTCCAACTTGACCACTCTGTCAGGTACGAAGACTATCCCGAAAGGAGCATTTGTCGTTGGATTGAAGATTACTATTCCGAAGGGTATGGAGTCACCGTGAAGACCGCGATAAGTAATATCATGAATCACTGCCAACTGAGCTTTCATGGACCATATGGTATGATACATCGATTGACCTTCACTGCCCCAAGGCCGTCTAACAGCCCATTCAGTACCTCCAGCTTATCGACCTGATTCCCCGCCAACGCCCAGTAACCCAAATGGAATCCATCACTCGTCCCCACTGAACCTGATCATGCTGGCCACTTCAGACTGTGGGGAATATCTAGACTTTATCAACAAGATTGTACGAAAGGCTTTGTACTTCACCTTTCCACAGACTATATACGAGATAGACTTCCAACTGAGCTCCGAAGCATTCGATCATCAACGTGCGGAACAACTCGTAGGTCGAGTGTTCAGGCGTATGGTGAAGGTGAGCAAGATAAGCACTCGGCTCAGAACCATGCTTACCAGGGTGGCAGGACAATATATTGGAACATACAGGCAATCCCATACTCGGTGGATACGACCTATGTCCAAATTTCGAGGCGAAACGTTTCTACCTTCGCCGCCGGAAGCCGCAGTCTGTGGATACGTGTTCCAGGCTCAATACGTCAAGCGAACAGTCATTGCTACGGCTTGAGAAATTTCTCGATACCGACGTTGATAGTATAAGCCAGGAGGACTTCATTAGGCTTTACGGATCTGATGCCGGTTCTCGTTATGATTTGCTACAGTCGGAGTTCTTGCCTCAAATCAAGCATGAAGTCATCGAAGTGAGGGATATTTTACTTCAGTTGATAAACAACGAGTGCTGATTTTTGTACAGGATGATGAACATACTTCTGACATAAAGACCAACGCGCCTCCTGCTCTTGTTGAGGCCGACAAAATGGAAGACCAACAACCAGACGACTGGAAACCTACTGCAAGCCTATCAAATTCTAAACCGACAACCTCATCAATTGCAAAGCTATCTTCTGCAGTCGCTATCTTGCGGTACCCTCCAAGCTCCATAACCACCACAGCAGCACTTGCAAACATCTCATCTGCCATTGCGGAAGTTCGGCAATCATACCCAGACGGGAAGTTAGGGGTTGATCAGGAAACTCCATGGCTGGCAGCCTTCTGTGAATTTCGCCTGCCAGCTGCGAGTTTTGACATTCTCCCAGACGAATCTCCATATCCTTCACCGGAAGACATGCCTAGTCCCATGTCGGAGATGGATTTTAGCGATGAGGATGTTGGGGTACCAGAATTGGAAACCGAACAGGAAGATGAGCCGGCTTTCTCACTCCCCAAGCCTCTTGATGTCAAGGCAATTATTCAGAACAAGATCAAGGAGCTAGAGCGGAAGAGAAAGCTTGAGAAGGAGGCTGCTCAGAGCCCATCCTTGAAAAGACTGCATCGTTGAGCTGCTTGGTTTGCTCAAATAATCAAGAGCCATCCTGGAGAGCTCCTGGCACCGTGAGATAGGTTCGAGATGTGCAATTACATCGCTCATAGCGTCTCTAGTGCCACAAGCACGCGCAGTGTGCACGAGAATGGAGCGCGATGGACGAGTGGGAAAATCTTCGACATTTACGAAAGTATACTCATCGACTTTTGAGACATTGCAACTTCTGACGAGCGTCCAATAAAGGGTCCAAGTCAAGAAATAATTTGAAGACACAATCCGTGGCCGGTTCCAGAAAAAGATCAGAATCTCCTCAATCACGGCATTTGACGAACCAAGCTTTCGTATAAGCAAGACTAAACCCTGCCCTCTCAATATTCCTACAACTCCCATTGCCAGGCCGAGCCTGTACCGAAGCTAGATCAAACCCTTCTTTCCTCGCATCCTTCAATCTTTCTTTCAGCAGCGCGGCCTGAAGTCCTCTCCCTCGATACTCAGGCAGAGTACTATCAATATACAAATGAGCCACTCCTCCTTTCGAAGTCTCAATCAAAGCCATCCCGGCTGATGCCGCCACTTTCCCGTCAACAATCACAGAGTAGAGAGTTGTGTCATCACGCAAGACTGCAGCTCGGGCTAGAGTATCGAGGAGAAGTTCGGCCCTACCACCGTCTTTATACCCCTCCACAGACCACTTTGGGAATTCCGAAACTCCCTTTTCTGAGAAGCGGGAAATCTCAACACCTTCGATGCTGACTGCTTTCAGATCCTCGTCCGTGAGGATGCGGATGTAGCTGTTGACGAAGCTTTCAACAATGTACCCACGAGAACCCAAGACTTGAATGGCTGACGAGCCGGCGAGTGGACATAGACCAATGGCTATCTCGACGCCGTTATTCGTACATAGATCTTCAGCTTTGGCGAGGTCATCTTCTGAGACCGGCCCGCTCATCCCGAATCCGGTGATTCTATTCAATTTTTTCTTGAACGATGGAAGCGTGATCGAAACTAGACCATCACCAACTGGAGCCGTGAAAGATCGGTGATCTGGAAAGATTTGCGCACATGCGTCTATTTGTCGAGTTATGTGTATGATATCTGCTTCCTCTAGACGTTGGGCCGTTTCTAGGGAGGTGAGAAGCATGTTGTTTTTTCCTCGTCAAACTTGAAAGTAGGCTTGTATTTCAAGTCCTTTGATCAAAATCACAAGACGGAAAAACTGGATATATACCTATCTAGGTACGCTTCACAACAACTTCATGTGTCTTGCTTTACAAAGGTGGGATGGGTATTCACGTTTGATGAGTCATTTGTGGTACATATGGCGAATTGGCGATTGGCCGTTGACAGTCGACACGACTGGTTAAAACCGAGATCGAGATTGTAGTCTTATGCAAAGTAAGACTTACAACCGAATAAATACATACCTACCAATGCAGGACTACTGTGGGTCGAACTAAAGAAAGCCGGGTCATTCCTTGATTAAACAAGGGATAATTAATCTGCTTGCATTGGGTTCAAATGAAAAGACAACCAGCCTGAACTTTACTAGCATTCAAATTCGCATCCTAGTAACATATTTGCTGCCTGGGATGGTGCTTTGGTCGGGCTCGGGTGAGCAACAGGCAGGGCGAGAAACGCAGCACGTTGGGGGTTCCGAATGATGTAGAACTTACAAGAATGCATTTGCAAAGGAAGAGTCGGGGTTTCCACATATCTACGTGCTTATGAGCTGCTGATACGTACTTCGTGTTATAAAGACAGATTTTGGATCTTACGGATAACAAATATGACAAGCATTTTCTTCCACAAAGAAACCCTGAACATCGTAGCAAAAAATGCGAGAAAGCTTCTAGCAGACGGTGGCTGTGTTCTTTTTGCCGAAGCAGAGGTCGGACTGGTGCGATTGACTCCAAACGGCAACGAAGCTATACTGGCCGATGGTGATGAGAAAATTGAACTTCCGTCATTCGAAAGCAGTATGGTTGCAAGCGGGCTGTCTAAAGTCATCCAGATCCCATGTGGTGACAACAAGTCAGCTTTCATGGCAAGTTGCAGTCTGCCCGCCTCCGAGTCGCTTGAGAGGGACATGAGCTTGTCAATAGTGCAACTCGCCAACCACAACAATATCCCTCAAGCAATGCGCAAAGAACTCGAGGCATTGGGCTGGAGTCTGAGTCATCACACATATCCCTTTGAGCATCACAACTCTTGATATCGAGGCGAAAGATAGCACTACAAGTGTCCGAAAAGTGTTAGACAACGTTTCTACCAATTCTTCAGCAGATGTCGAGTTCGAGTTAGTCGAACGTCAAGGTGTGATCTGGATCAACAGAATCCTGCCAGATGCCACTGTCAACCAATTCAAAGCCGATGAAATTCAAGGCCCACAACCAATCGCCGCATCGCTTCATGAGATGGAAGGTGTGACCATGTTGCGGGCTCGAAGACTCGGCACCTTGGATGCTCTTGAGTATTCCCAGATCACGGAACGTGAAGTTGGCATGAAAGATAACAACGTTGAAGTAGAAATCTGTGCCGCTGGCTTGAATTTCAAGGTAGGAATTGACATGATATCCTGAAACGAGGCCGACTCTTATTTCACAGGATGTGGCTGTTACAATGGGACTTGTCCCAGAAACGAGTACTTGTTGGGCCTTGAAGGTGCCGGTATTGTAAGGCGTGTTGGTAAGGGCGCTGAAGCTTACAAAGTTGGCGATCGAGTTGCTGTGCTTCGAAATGGCACTTTTGCCAATAGAATCCAAGTCGCCGTAGAGCGCACTCATTTAATTCCGGATGAGCTATCTTTTGAGGTATATATGACCGACTATGTTGAATCTGGGAGCGGATTGACTGACCAATACTCAGGAAGCCGCGACAATTCCTCTTGTCTTCTTGACAGCGATGTACTCGTTGTTCAACACAGCTAATCTTCGCAAAAATCAGGTACGCACCTGTCCATGACTACGACCAACTTTTCTAAATAGAAGTAGACCGTTCTAATCCACTCCGCTGCTGGAGGAGTTGGAATAGCGTGCATTCAACTGGCACAACATATTGGCGCTGAAGTGGGTCTCCAAAATCCCATTAATTAACTTAGATGATGCGGATACTGATTATTCTTCCCCATGAAGATATATGTGACAGTGGGCACCGAGAAAAAGAGAGACTTTCTTCGCAACACCTTTGGCATTGCGTCCGATCGAATGTTCTCCTCTCGATCAACAGAGTTTGCTTCTGGGATTATGACCACGACTCAGGGAAGGGGCATCGACGTTATTGTCAATTCTCTGACAGGAGAACTGCTGTACGAATTCTGGAGATGGTGGTGTGATGGTAGAGATTGGAAAGAAGGACATTATTGACAGACATCGACTTGCCATGGAGCCTTTTGATCGGAACTGTTCTTTCAGGGCTGTTGATTTCTCCCACAGGCAAATAACTGACCCCATGATCCATGAGTAAGTCATTTACATTTGCCCAGACGGATTTGGCCTCACTGATATCGATAGACTCTTGAAGTGTGTCTTTCAGCTCCTTCGTGATGGCCAAATTAGATCTATCAGCCCGATCAAAACGTTTGGCTTCAACAATATTGCAGCTGCATTTGCGTTCATGCGGGGTGGCCGACACATCGGCAAGATTGTCATCACGAACGGGTTGGAAGAAGTACCCAAAGTCCCAGTTCGTCCAGCTCTCAAGAGGTTGCTTCTTCGAGACGACGTCTCGTATCTGATTGTTGGCGGGTTGAAAGGTCTTTGTGGTAGTTTGGCGGTGTACATGGCGCAACATGGAGCTAAACATATCATCTCAATGTCGCGGAGTGGCTTGCAGGACGCCCGATCACAAAAGATTGTCTGAAATTGCAATTCTCTAGGTTGCCAAGTCCATGAGGCAAAGGGAGATGTCTCTGATATCGACCACGTCCGAAAGGCGTTTAAAAGCGCCGAGTACAAAATTGGCGGCTTGATTCAAGGAGCCATGGTTCTAAGGGTATGTCAAGAGAATTTGTTTCGTCCTTGAATCGCCTGCTGATATCCTAGGACAAACCATTCGAGTCAATGACCTCAGGAGTATCATATCACCATTTCCAACAAAGTTCGAGGAACATGGAATCTTCATGAAGTCGCATTGGAAGAGAAATTGGGGCTCGACTTCTTCACAATGCTCTCCAGTATCTCAGGTGTCGTCGGACAAAAGGGCCAAACAAACTACGCCGCAGCAAATGTGTTCCTGGATGCGTTCGCCAAATACAGACGGTCTCTCAACCTTGCCGCAAATTCCACCGATCTTGGTGTCATAGAAGATATGGGATATGTGGCAGAGCAGGGTGGCATGGAGCAACATTTCGACCGCAGACAATGGACGTACATCAACGAAAGTGTTTTGCACAAGATCTTGTCTTATTCCATTCTTCAGCAAACATCTCCTATCAACAGCGTAACCGCGGACCAGCTCCTCACTGGGATTTCCGTTCCCCTGCCCGAAGATTCGGATCTCTTCCGAGACGCTCGCTTCGCTGGCCTGGCCGCAGGACTCAAAGTCTCCGGGGGAAGAGGGCAAGCCGGAGGTGGCAGCTCGAAAGATAAGGAGGCGTTCCTTTTGCTTCATCGGGCTGGAGCTGCTCCTATGTCGATTTTGGCTTCTGTCCTCGAGATTGTGAACAAACAGTTCATGAAGACTTTGCGCTTGGATGCACCGATGGAGCCCGCAAAGGCATTGTCAACATATGGATTGGATTCCTTGTTGGCGGTAGAATTCAGGAACTGGGTCAGACAAGACTTGACGGCTGAGCTCACGTTGCTGGATATCACCAACGCTCCAAGCTTGTATGCTCTGTGTGAGAGGATTATCGCTAAGATTCCAGCGGCAGCTGCGCCAGCGTTGTAGCGTCACTTGGTTGTGGAATTTTCTGTTTTCTGGAAAGATGGTGATAGGGGAAGCAAAGTTTCACCCGAAATGAAGAATCAAATATACAATGATCGCACTAGCTGTGCCACAATGAAGAGCTCAGTTCAGTGAATGATCATAATTAGAACAAGATACACGAGGGGAAATGAGCTTGAGAAGGGCATGGCGAAGATCATGTCTGCTGCTCAAAATCCCTTCGATTGAGGCTATTCGCAACGCGGAAGATATCCGCGATGTTCCGTGTGCCAAGATGTACCTCGGGCATAACCTAAGGACATTCCTGTCTTCGGTGCATGTTTTCTGTGAGAATTCCGAAATAAAATGTGTTTGAAAAGCTATTGGCATTTGACGCAATCGAGCTGCTTGTGATGGAGATAATCCTGCGAGATCCAGAAAGTCAACCAAGTTAACCTCGTCTGTCAGGACCTCTTCCGAGTTCGGGCCTGTCCACCTGCCGGGCCACATTCCGCCCAGTGTAAGTAGCCGTGGGGAAACCGACGGGTTAAGAACTCACCCGCCAGTCTGTTGACTTCAAATCGAGCTTCCCCAGAGAGGTCTGATTTATTCTTCAATCCTTCGTGCGCAAAACCTCCTGCAAATCAATTTTCATTGAGGGACCGGACTGCCAGTAAATCTCCACTCATACACGCAAGATGTCTTCCACTGCGCTTCTCCGGACAGCGAGAGCTTACACGAGGAATAACACCAAGGTGCGGAGAAGCTTCCCCAGCTACCAATTGAGACGAACTGACAATGGAATTCACAGCAATCCCTCCTCTTCGCACGCACATTCTCCTCTACATTTCGACGCAATGAGATCAACAAAGTCCTCCCCTCCGCGGCCGAAGCCCTCAAAGATATGAAATCCAATTCCACCGTGCTCTGCGGTGGGTTCGGTCTCTGTGGTGTTCCTGATACCCTCATCGACGAGGTGATTAACAAGCCAGAAATAACTGGCATTACTGCTGTCTCGAATAATGCTGGAACAGACACTTCTGGTTTGGGCAAGCTGTTGAAGACGAAGCAGATCAAGAAGATGATTGCGAGTTATATTGGCGAGAACAAGACATTCGAGAAGATGTACTTGACCGGAGAAGTGGAGCTGGAGCTTACACCTCAAGGAACGCTGGCTGAGCGTTGCGCTTCTGGAGGAAAAGGAATACCTGCTTTCTACACACCCGCAGCTTTTGGAACCGTTGTTCAGACTGGCGAGTTGCCCCTACAGAATAATCCTGATGGAACACCAAAAGTATACTCGTATCCTAAAGATGTCAAAGTCTTTGACGGAAAGCAGTACCTTCTGGAAGAAAGTATCAAGGGTGACTATGCCTTTGTCAAGGCGTGGAAGGCAGACAAGTTGGGTAACTGCCAGTTCCGACTTACAGCCAACAACTTCAATGGTGCTATGGGCCGAAATGCCAAGATCACCATTGTGGAAGCCGAGCATATCGTTGAGCCAGGAGACATTCCTCCCGAGGCTGTGCATCTCCCAGGTATTTACGTCAAGCGGGTTATTCAATCGACGACAGAAAAGGGTATCGAGAAGTACACATTTGCCAAAGATCCCAACGATGCTGATGCGAAGTCTGCACTTGGAAGCGGCGAGACCGCGGCGAAGAGAGAGCGCATCGTGAGAAGGGCAGCTAAAGAATTCAAGAATGGCATGTATGCCAACTTAGGAATTGGCATGCCTATGCTGGCACCTGGATTCGTTGGCCCAGAGGTCGAGGTCCAACTTCAATCCGAGAATGGTATTCTCGGACTTGGACCTTATCCAGTAAAGGGCAAGGAAGACGCCGATCTCATCAATGCTGGCAAGGAGACCGTCACATTGAAGCCTGGTGCAGCTGTGTTCGGAAGCGAAGAGTCTTTTGGCATGATCAGAAGTGGTCGTGTTAACTTAACAATCCTCGGCGCTATGCAAGTCAGCGGAAACGGAGATTTGGCAAACTGGATGTTGCCAGGCAAGATAAAGGGATTCGGAGGTGCTATGGACTTGGTTAGCAACCCCGAGAAGACCAAGGTTGTTGTTACCATGGAGCATACAGATAAGAAGGGCAATGCGAAGATTGTCAAGCAATGCGCTTTCCCCTTGACAGGCAAGGCTTGTGTTTCGATGATCATTACGGAATTGGTATGTATTTCCTACACAATCAATGGTGCTGAGCTAATATGTTTCAGGGAGTATTTGATGTGGACTTTGCGACCGGATTGACATTGGTCGAGATTGCCGATGGTGTGACTGTTGACGAAATTAAGAGCAAGACAGAAGCTCCATTCAAGGTTGCAGAGGACTTGAAGCCGATGTTGTTGTGATTGTATATTGGTTATTGGGTTATTTTTGTTCCATCACGGAGTTACGTAGGTAGCATGGTTGGATACGGATAGGAAAATGTATTTAGCAATTGATTGACCAAAGCCATTGTTGACATCCCCCTTGTGACTTTACCGAAAATGAAACTCTCCCCCTTTTCGTACTGATGATCACGTGCTGAGAAACCCCTCCACACCCCCATCCTGAATCGGCTGAATCCCTCCATCGCGAGTCACACTACAATCATAACTCCAGACATACACCTTTCTGCATCTAAAGATACCGAACTGACTATTCTGTTTCTCTTTTTTCCGCTCACTTCCCAGTCTCCCACCATCCAACTGGCCCAGTGTCCCCTCAATCCATATCAAACCTCAACACAACCAAAGCTACAAAGCCATGAACACACCATCCAAACCACCCATCAAGTCCTTCCACTTCTTCCCCAACCTCCCCACAGAACTCCGTCTCAAAATATACAAACACATTCTCGCCCTCTCCCACAGCAGCCACAGCTCATCCCGAATCCTCAAGATATCCTACTCCCCATCCCTGGGGAGATATATATCCAACACGGCACCACCAATAACCCTATCCATAAGTCCAGAAGCGCGGCTTTTCACACTTAAAACACATTCGTACCTCTCTTTGGGACCTGTACCTAAGGCGTTGAAATCGATTCAGTCATCTATACCATCTTCATCATCTGTATCGTCATCTTCAACTGCGCCTGGACAAGACATTTCGAGTCGGTTAAAAGACAACAATCTACACGGCCTACCCATCCCCATAGCCTACCAAACAGACATCCTCTACCTCTCATCCCTCTCCCCCCTCCTCTCAACCCATCTCCACAGCATCCTCTACCACTTCTCTACCTCCCCCTCTCGGCACCTAATCCAGCACTTCGCAATCGACTTCCGGGTCTGGGCCGAGCTATGCGAGAACGGCTTCCTCGGGATTGTGAGTCGGATGAAGGCGTTGAGGGAGGTGGATCTGGTGGTGGAGTTTGGGAGGGCGTTTGAAGGGGAAGTGGGTTTCTTGGAATGTCCTGCTTGGAGGAGGGATTTGAAATGGGTTGCTGAGCGGGCGGAGAGGGGGGTGGGGGAGGAGAGGAAGAGGGTTGTGGGGAGGAAGGGCGGGGAGTTGGGGGTGGTGAGGGTTAGGTGTGTTATTTTGACGAGGGGTGGGGAGCAGAGTTGAATGAATGAAGATGATGGTGTGAGGTTGTTTGTGAAAGGGGAGAGTGTTGCTTTGTTGGATTTCGGACTTGGAAGTGTTGGCCTGTAAGTGATGTATTATTGGCACACGCTTTTTTAATAAGAACAAGCCAGGAACCCAGCGAGCAAGGATATCTCATCTCATTCGATATACTGAAATTTCATCAGTGAGAGAATGAACCATTTCTCAAACCTGAGATATTCCATCTAGCTTCAAGTACCAACCAATTTCTCTCAGTGCCATGGCTGATATATTTTTTGATGCGCCCAAACGCCAAATAATGCCTCTAGACTCCGGTTCACATATCAATTATCCATCCCTCATGACTCTCCCTTCGGTGGAAATTTCGACTCTTGAATTACACCGCTGCTTGATATCCGGACCCATTTCAACGTAGAGAGATATGACCATGAACCTTCCCATCTGTCCAGGTATATGACATTGTTCTCGTCCGTAAGATCTGGCAAGTCTGGAGAGAATTAGCTTGCAGCTTGACATGTACCCAGAGTCAGTAACTGACAGAAACCATTCTCGTATTCCTTCTCGTCTGCGGCAATCTTGATCCTCAATAAATCCTCTCTGGTACTCGCTGGTCTTCCAGGTCTGCGATCCTTCTTCAGCTCGTTGAACTCTTCGTCATTCTGGTGTACGAAACTACGCGATCATTAGAATGCGACTTGACTTGGTCCTGGACGTGTGGGAGTAGTACGATTTGATGAGACTCTGGACGGTATCGAGATCCAATGCCTTCCCCTCATTTGCCCGGATCGCTTCTTGGAAGTATGCCGCTCTCTGAACTATATTGTATTAGTATATGCGATCAATATCTCGAGAGCCCTGCCCTACCTAATGGCTTGTCGTTCTTCCTCCGTGCTGATGCCACTTTGATCAATTTATCATCCCTCATCAGCGCCCGGCGCAACCTCTGCGAATCCCTCGAGTTCTCATGCAGAGCCGTGATATTACCCTTCTTCTTAGCGATCTTCTTGCGAGTCTTCTCTAAGCTTTTCGGCATCGTGGCTGTCGTGGAATGAAGAACTGCGAATAGCTTCGTTTCGTGGTCAGGCAATAATGCTTGGGCTCAAGATTTTAAACTTTTCGATAACTTCAGATCAGATCTTCCGCCCGCCGTTCCTCCCTTATCGCAGGGGTCATCGGACCCCGCTCTTGGCGCTATCAATTTAAGGCGGGCCAATAAGCATCTCTATTCGCCCCACCCTGGCCCTGGTTGCCGGGTAAGACCAAAGGACGCGTCGAGTGAAAGGCAGTCGCGATTTGAATGGAGCGGTAAGGTAGGACAACTGGAATTTCGCATTCAACCACACCCACGCCCACCTCCATCCGACTTCGACTGTAGCGACAACAACAACCTCGACGACTATTCACCCCGATACCGATTTCACTGCCCGGATCCCGTCTCCTATCCATCACCACCTATGCTCCAACGTCCATAGTAACAAATGTTTTGAACGCTGGAAAGGCCTGTGTACATATTTGTTTGGCTGGTGAAGTTTGCGTGCGCTTTGCTGGGTGTTTTCTCGTGCTCTGTGTGTGACTATTCATAATGGGAATTAATGGTCAATATTCCCCAGTTCCTGACGCAGCTATTTTATAATTCACAAGCCAACTAACACTGTTCAGGCCTGCTTCCTTTACTCAAATCTATACATAAATCATGCAACCTCAAGAAGTTCGAGGGCAAGACCCTAGGGGTGGATGCGTATGGCTGGCTCCATCGTGGAACCGTGGCTTGTGCAATGGAACTGGCGATGGGAAAGCCAACCAGGAAGTATGTTGGATCTTGTTCTGTGCAGCTCGAAGCTACGAAACTGACACTTGGTAGGTTTGTTGATTTTGCCATGCACCGGGTTCGAATGTTGCAGCATTTCGGCGTCATCCCTTTTATTATATTCGATGGAGACTACCTTCCCAGCAAGGCCGCTACCGAAGCAGACCGAGAGAAACGAAGAGAGCAGAGTAGGAAAGCAGGAATGGAACTACTGAACGCTGGGAAAACTTCTCAGGCATATCTGGAATTCCAGAAAGCTGTGGACGTTACACCAGAGATGGCTCGACAACTAATCGACGAATTGAAGAAGACTGGAGTGCAGTATATTGTTGCCCCGTACGAAGCAGACGCCCAGATGGTCTATCTGGAAAGAAAGGGGATCATTGATGGTATCCTTTCCGAAGATTCTGATCTTCTGGTTTTTGGAGCGAAGTGTCTGTTGACAAAGTTGGACCAGTATGGGAACTGCATTGAAGTCAACAAAGCAGATTTCGCTGCCTGTAAAGAGATCACTCTTACTGGTTGGTCAGACCGAGAGTTCAGGACGATGGCTATCCTTAGCGGCTGCGACTATCTCGCTAGTATTAACAACATGGGCCTGAAAACTGCTTATCGGATGGTCCGCAAGCACAAGACAATCGAGAAAGTTCTTCGGATGTTGTCGTTCGACGGAAAATTCCACGTGCCGAAGACATATTTAGATCAATTTCGTCAGGCTGAACTCACCTTCCTACATCAAAGAGTTTTCTGTCCACGAGCTCGCTCTCTTGTTCTCCACACAACACCAGAACAACCTCTCGACCTCGACACAATGCCTTTCCTTGGAGCAGACGTTGAGCCAGAGATCGCCCAAGGGGTTGCAAGAGGAGATCTTAACCCAATGACCAAGAAGCCAATCGTTACTCCCACCAAAGGCAAGATGGTCACCTCAATGGATCCTTGGGCAACTCCTCGCCCTCGGGCTCATCAAAGCTCAACCTCGTCGATCGATCTGAAGAAAGGTGTATCGATCAACACCTTCTTCAAGAAGCGTACCCCTCTGGCCGAACTCGACATCAACTTGTTCACTGGTTCCCCTGAGCAGCAAGATATCCTCCGACGAAACTCTGGTCCTTGGATTGCCCAAGCTGCACCTCGAACCTCTGCCGGTATCTCCTCGAACTCCCCCCAGCTACCTCAATCGGCCCCTCCAACGACCCAAGTCCGATCTGGACGTACCAACCGATCTCCCACAATCTCTGAGCCTCGCCCACAAAAGCGAGCTCGATTGTGTGCCGACATTGACACCACCACGTCGCCCAGCAAGAAAGTAGAATTTGGCACGAGTAGGTTCTTCAATGCCGCCCCCGAACCCAGTCCAAGTGTCTCTCGCAACGCCAGAAGCAAGAAGGGCAAGAAGCAGGATTTCAACATCTTCTCGGATGATGGAATTGAGGAGGCAATGTTGAGTCTTGCCAATGTCGATGATAGCCCCATCAAGGGCAAGACATCTAGCAAGAAGATCGCTGTGTTTGAGGAGATGGTGACTGCTCGTAGTGAGGCTATTGCTGCTTCTTCTGACGACCAAGGATCCAGAATGGACACATCTGAGTCCCAAGAAAGTGCTCCGGGTCTGAATTCCTCGATGTCCAGCCCCTGCTCCACCGCTCAACCCCCAACACCAACCTCTGCCAACCACCTCCCCAACTCAATGGAGAACCTGAAGGAGCGGTTCGCATTTGGTGTAGTTGCCATCAACACCCCAAAAGCCGGAAATGGCGTCCCTGCTGATCTTCCAACACCCTCTTCCTCGATCCCTCGCCGCCAGTCCAGAATTCCCCTCGCTGTGAAAACCACTGGCCCAAAGTCCAACACACCAGCCTCCGCTTTCTCCACCCGTAAGCCCCTTACGCCCCTCCAACGTTTGGGTGCAACTGCCGCAAATCGAGCGAATCTTCCTATGACCCCTCCAATGACACCCGCGCTCTCCATCAAGGCCAAATCTCCCCGCCGCTCCCTGCTTGGTCGAGGCAATGTCCCATTCCCAGAGGCTGTCGAATCTGCGAAGAAGAACGCCGTCAAGCCAGCATCGATCCCTCACCCTGTGGCCGACGAGGTTGAGAATAAGTTGTTGAGTATGGGAGCTGGTAGCGAGGACCTCATCATTCACGACAGCGAGGATGATGAGGAACTAAGCCCTGGTGTCGAAGATGGCGCCAAATCTCGATTCGACTTCGGTCGTTTCGTGTACACAGCACAAGTCTCATGAGTGTTTGTTTGTCGAAGATACCTGGCGTTAGAGAGCTTTTGTCTGATTATAATATCCCCCCTTGTTTTCTGTTGGTTTGATGCATAAGGATGGAGTTTGAGCGAGATTGCGGAATGGAGCATACAAAAACTTGGTGTTTTGGCGCTGGTTGGAGTTCTTGAGGATGGAAAGGATGGATGTAAGGAAGAAAGAATGAATGGGGGACTACGATGTTCCTCTTTTTCTACCACGAGCTCTGCGGGGATAAAATACTCGCAGGCTCCTTGGCTTAGAAGCTACGATGGATGCTATTGTGCTTCAAAGCTGTGGCTGTTACTATTGTGGTTGATTTCTTCCCCCTTTCAGTTCCTTACTATTGTCACTACCAGTCTCTTTGGGGCTGTGGCTATAGGGGACAATACGAAGGAAGTGTGGTGTGGCCTTTCTTTCCTATTGTGCGTTTCTGGCGTTACATGGATGGAAGGTTACCAGGGTTTGGTGGGGTGGCAAGGCTGGATGGATGGATGGACATGATATGTCTGTCCGTCCATGGCTTTTCCTATTGTGGTTGTTTTCCTTTTAGGAGGAAGGAACTCCTTTTTTTCAGAGTAGTGCATACTGGCGGAATTGAAGAATAAAATTAAAAATACAAGTAATTAAAAAACTTGGTACTTCCAATGCAAAGTGAGGGTATGTATATGATGTTTGGAACTCGTTGATCATCTACAGCTCTACTTGACGTGATGACATCCGGCCGTATTGTTGGCAAATACCTTAATGGCAAGCTTGAGGGATTTTGGTCTCTGTCTGCTCGCCACAAATTAATACTTACAGGCACAAGGGGGGCAAAGGAGGATGATATATTCTCTTAGTCAAGGAGAACATGAAGGTAGGAGTAAACTCTAGCAAATTTCTGCATTGCGCATAATCACAAGCAAAAGAGCTCTACTACCTAGACGTACACAAGTTTCTTTCATAATGCATTCATTCCTCCCTCCCTCTCTCTCGATCTCTCTCACGCTCTATGAACGGGTTTGTCTCCCATCCATCGATACCATCCATTCTCCGAAATGCTCCAAATTCAATTGCATCGCAATAATCCCATGCTTGTCCCTGCCCAACCCCCTAACCCAGCCCTCCGATTAACCCCAGCAACTCGAGAAAAAAGAGATTACGCCATGTTTGGATTGTGAGGAAATATGATGCTGCGCCCTGTCCTCTGGAGATGTGTGCTTGTGCTACCCTTGGGTGAGACCAAGATCGCTGTAGGAGATGAAATCAAAGGGGATGTTCCGATGTGTGGTTTGAGAACCAGCACGGTGACGCCGGGTGGATGCAATATTGACCGAGAAAGGAAATAATCTAGACAGGTGCTGCGAAAATCAAATTCAATGCATGACACAGCGGCAGAGTGGAGAGATAGTCGAGTCGGATTTCCCTGGAGTAGCTGGAGGAGACGAGATATTGTTGGGGAGATTGACCAACTTCCAGCGTGCTACGAGAGAGACTCTGAGATCAGTCAAGACATTCCCTTCGTGTGATGGCTGCATGTGCTGGGGTGGCATGGGGGTGTGGGGAACAGGGACATATCGTGCGAAGATCAGGATAGATCAAAAGCCGTTAGACCAAGTCCACACACCGTTTGCCAGATTATCTGCCGTATCCTCCAGTAAGATGACCCGACGCTTGTTGCAATACGAAGTCTTGTCCATGATCTCAACCTTGAGCTTGGATTCTGAGAGGTCTTCGACGGGCTTCTCGAACATCTCCGAAAGTGCTTCAACGGCCATCTCAAGGTCCTTCTGGTTATCCTCGAACATCTCGGTCAGGTTATTGCGGGCTAGGTAGAAGGCGAAGGCATATGTCCATTTCAAGGTCTGACGACAAGTCTGAAGTGCCTGTGATGCAGCATTCAAGTATTGTACTTCAATCCAGGACATGCCAGATGCAGTCTGGAGCTTGATCATCTTTGACTCCGTCTTCTGGTAGATATCCCTATCGAGTTTCGCTGATTGTTCGTGGTTAGCGTATCGATTGTAGTAATGAAGGTATCGTTCCAGCGAGACACGAGACTTTGTCTGAGCATCGCGAGCCTCCGAGCCACTTTTCTCCTCGAATCTGTTGCAGTTGTACCAACTTGTGCCATGCTCTGACCACAGACCCATGCACATCCAGCAGAACTCATGCTTGCACTTCCTACATGTCATATGGTTGCACCCTCCGTTCTTCTCAATTGTGGACACACACTTTGGGCATTCCTTCGTGTTGGCGGAGATCCAGTTGGCCGTTTCCGAGTCATCGGCACATTTCTTAAGCCACCTCTTGACCAGTTCGCAAGGAGCCGGTTGATGATCTGCCTGACCGCAGCCAAAGCAGAAACGATGCTTGCAATCACAAGCAACGGTGGGCACAACTTTGTCTAGATCCTTTTTCTTGATTCCGCATTCGATGGCATTTACGCAATCTGGAGCCGGGCACCATTTCAGTTGGTCCTTGTCCTCGACGTAGGTTCGAGTCAGTAGCTCATGGTACCGGTCCTTGAGGTCAGCAGAGACAAGTAGATCTAAAGACTTGGCATCCATGATTCGTTTGCAACCATCCTGTGGGCATTGAATACGAGCGGCCTCTCCTTCCTCTTTGATCTTCTGTGTCAAATACTGTTTGTAGCAGCTCGCACAGTATCGGTGACCACATTTCATGGCAAAGGATAGGAGTCCAGCCTCGTCCTCGCAGCAGATGTCGCACATGAAACCAGGGATGTTCTCCAGATGAGGAGGGCCAGTTGTACTCGGTCCCAAACCAGCATTCTCGAGCACTGTCTTGGGCCGGTCCATATAATCCTCAATCAAGCGTTCCTTGTTCCATCTGAAATGTCGTAATAGAATCGCTGCGTCTTCCTTTCGAATGTCGAGGATCATGTTGACTTCATCGATTAGGTCATCCTGCTGTGCCTGAATATCTTTTGGTTCGTAGACTTTGAAGGTAGTATCGAATGACTTCTTCTCCTTCTTGACCTCATCCTTATGTGTGTATCCAAGGTCCGGTTCGGGTTCGTCAAAACCAAAGTCTGTTGATTTGTCCGAATTAGTAATGAGGGGCGGGAAAGAGGAGCAGTAGACTCGGTTTGCAAGAGAGAGGAGAAGGCTACAGGGAAGAGAAGGGAAAGTATACCATCTGCGGATCCATTTTCATCATCACTCTCGTCTTGTAGGGCGTCTTCTTCATCGCTGGACATGCCAGACATAAACTCGTCGTCGGAGTCCATCGTAAGTGGCGTGGGTGGGGATATCGCTGCTGCTGAGGCGGTCTTTTTGCTGGCCCTTTTTGTTGGTTGGGAGGATGCTACCGCCTCAGCCGCCTTTCTCTTCCTGGGTTGGGAAGAAATGGTGTCGTTTGAAGAAGATTCCTTGAGAAGTTGTGTTGTTCGAGGGAGGGAGACGTGATTCAGGTTGACGTTACAAGGCTGCGGGATTCGTGACACGGGGAGCAACTCAGGTGTTTCGATACTCGTAGACAAGAAGTAGCACTGATGGGAGGAATATCTTAACGCGTCGCAGGACTCAGATCGCGTTGCAGAAAAATTGTGTATTCGTGGAATGTGGTGGGAAGAAGAGAAGGTTGCCTCCTCGAGGTCAGTTGAGTTGGTGATTCAGTGCCGGCTGACGGAGCCTCCCCCTGGTCTGGGCTATCGCACTGATAGTGTCCACGTGAGTGAGACTACTTGGCAATTGTCAGTTTTTCGTCAGTCTAGTCAAATGTGAATGTGTAACAGAATATATATCTTCTGTTATCTGTCGTCCTGCAATGATATTGATTCAGAGCAGGGTAGATTGGATTCATGGGTTTAAGTCACGTGATGTTGCTACTAGGACTTTGCTACTTAGGTACCTGGGTAAGGGAATTTGAAGTGAATCCACAAGGTAGAAGAAGACAAAGTTCCTAATTAAGAGAGAGATCGGGACGGTAGACTCATATTCAAAGAGTCACGACGAGGGATGAGAGTTAACATTTGGGCTATCATGAGGATACCCAACAGTTTTACTTGAGTAAGCCATAGCATGAGGAAATATCGTCAATTATTCAAACATAACAGTGTCATTGTAAAATAGTGTATTCATTTTAATCCTCATTTTAAAATAACCTCCACTCCGCCAAGTCCCTCTGCCATCAACTTGCTTGCTTCAGACTTTCCTTCAAGTCAATAACACTGACAGTCACTTTGTTTGTCGTACTTGGAGGAAGAACTCCGCCACCCATAATGAGCAAATGATTTGGATTGCTCAGTACTCTCAAATGCCTCGTGTATGACACTCCCTCGGGAGTTGGCACTGTTCTCCATGCATTCACATCGCCTAGAGCTTGGTTGATGAAGACCTGGCTTGCAGTTCCACAACTGACAATGATGGTGCCGTTGACTCCTCCAACAGGGGACCAGACGACTTTAGGCGACCCTTCTGGTTGGATCTTATCGTTTGTGTAGATCGGTATGCTGACGGACTTGTTGAACTCGAGAGGATTGTCATTGATTCGATAATACACGGGAAATTTGTAGGCAGTCCCAACCACGGTTGGTCCGCCTCCGAATTCGTAGGTCATCATGTACTTCTTGTTGGGAAGCTGAACGACGGTAGTCATGCCCGGTCGGTCTGTGTATCTTGATGAAACGACATCGTCAACATCAGCAGTCCAGGTGAGAAGATCCTTGGAAGTCGAGTGGAGAAGTTTTTGACCATAGCGGGGATCCCGTTGATCGGAGTAATAAAGGATGACTTGGCCCTTGTAGTACATCACAAATGGTTCCCAGATAGCAGGAATACCATTGTTTGGTATAGCAGCACCGCCTGATGCAACACTTGAGACGAATTCCCAAGTATAGCCCTTGTCTCGGCTTGCATAGACGTCGATCTTGGTGAGACTCAAGTCCGTTGGGATAGAATTGCCAGAACAGAGAATTGTACCTGCTGGGAATTTGCCAACTCTCGCCGGCAAAACATACAAGTCTGGTTGGTATCGAAGACCCCAACCATTGACTTGATCGGTGACTTTGGAAATTTCTTTCCAGGATTCTCCTCCATCTACACTCTTGTAGATTGGGAAGTAAACCAACGGAGGCTCAGGACTGTAGTTCTCCCATGTTGCGAGAAGCACCCCCTTTTCGAGCTCAACGGAACGAGCGTACTATTTCAGTGTCAGTTTTGATCAGTCATGAGGCATTGCTGAGTAACTTACTAGTACGCGAGGATCGGTGTAGTTCGATGGAGGGGTGAAAATAGTTACACCTGAGAATGTTGAGAATGGAGCTGGCTTTGGAGCTGCCGAAACAACACCCAGAAGTAAGGAAACGAGAGGCAGAGAGTGAAGAAGCATGACTGTCTAAAGAGATGGATTTCTTGATCGACGAAGTTGAAGAAATTGGGCAACGCTCGCTGCATTTATACTTACCCAGTGCCGCTTGGGGAAAGTCCGAGGCTAGTCACTAACTCTACTATCTCAACTTGGCGACGGAAAAACTTATGTTTACCCCGCAGAAGCTGTCAAAATAGGACCATGGAGGTGTATCTTTCCCCCGCAAGTTGCTGTCAGGAGTGGAAGAAATGAACGTCATCTCCACTTTCTCCCCGGCCCCGGTAGATTTAAAGGTTTGCCAGATGCGCGCCAATGAAATTGCCAGAATGAAGGCTCCAGTGAGCCGAGCCGGCATCATCGCAGCATACTCGAACAACACATGGGATACTTCCGGTCCACTGGGAGGCCGGGTTGTGGCATGTCCCAAATTATGAAGATTCCAGTATGATTGTGAGGAGTCTTGACTTGTGACACAATTTCTGTTGCACAAACTGTTGTCGTCCCAAAGAGTGTCGATCTCAAGCGAAAGACGCTAAACCTGTTTTGGATTTTACCCCAACTTCAATCCCAGCCACTTCCAACCTCCTCTGCCAAGCTATCAACACCAATTGAAAGCATCTCACAATGGCATCAACAATCGCCCTCCGCCGTGTGGCTCTCAACGCCTCGCGCTCATCAAGAAGCTTCCATGCTTCCACTCGCTCCTTCATCAAAGTCGGCGACAAGCTTCCCAACCTCGATGTTTTGGTTGAGAACTCGCCAGGTAACAAGGTCAACTTGAGCGAGGCCATCAAGGGCAAAGCTTTGATCATTGGCGTTCCAGCTGCTTTCAGTGAGTTGCAGTTCTGTTTCCCTGAGATGAAATTGAACCGCAAATCGAAGATGCTAGAATGCCAATTGCTGACACTGATCTGCAGGCCCTTCATGCTCAAACTCTCATATCCCAGGTTACATCAACCACAAGAACCTGAAGAGCGCCGGTGATGTCTTCGTCGTTGCCGTCAATGACCCATTCGTGTAAGACCGAAAACTAATATCAATGGGCAAATTCTGACTTTCACAGCACGAAGGCTTGGGCTGATGCCCTCGACCCTACCGGAAGCTCAGGTGTAAGTTTTACGCCATCTCACCTGACCCGTGACAATGCGGGAACATATGTATTCCCAGATTCTCAATCTAACAGTGTATAAAATTCTAGATCCGTTTCCTAGGAGACCCAACAGCCAAGTTCACCGAGGCATTGGATTTGGCGTTCGATGGTGCTGCTATCTTCGGCGGTCCACGAAGCAAGCGATATGCTCTTGAGATTGAGGACGGCAAGGTCAAGGCACTTCATGTTGAGCCTGACAACACCGGTCTTGATGGTAACCCTACCCGCCTCTCCTACCTAGGTTATACGCTGACAGTTTCTCCTAGTCTCTGCTGCTGAGAAAGTTTTGGGATAAATACTCCTGCCTGACAAGTGCGAGGTGTACGATGAGAGGCAACGCTAGCGAATCAAACGAATGTTATTGAATTCATGCATCGCAATGTGTCACAGTGTATCGCGCCACAATCACCCACCATGGAAGCTTTCCAAGCCACAAGTAGCAACAAAAGGATACGATCAGAACCATATGGAACCAGCACTTCCAATCCTTCCTTACATCCATACCTCCCAAAAAAAATCTCATCGCCTCCTCCAATCCAAGCTTGCATTTCATTTCCAGTCTTTCCGTTCCGAGCATATATCCCAGCTCACCTTCCTCATCGAATTCGTTCAAACACAGCGGTAGACAGGGTGGGCCTGCCACCCATCAGCGGTAGTATAGAGGATACGGTAATCATCTCTGTACACCTTGAAGCTGTGGAAATTGTTACTTGCGGAGCCACAAACGGTAGTACCGTCCGTTTGATTTGCATTCGCATCAACTCTTCCTTTGAAGACATTCCCGTCACGGAAGGTTGCTACATACCGTCAATAAGTCTTGCTTGTTGATGTTGAAAGCAAAGGAGAGCTTACCAGAGAATGGATTCCCTTCCCATTGATAAAACCCCGTCTCAGTGAGATCAAGCCATGCTTGGGGGAATGTCCCATCATTATTCCCCATGTTGGCATACCAAGCGAACCCGCTCTTCTGCTGGTTACCGTTCACCACGTTCATGAGGTAGACGCCATCGGCGTGTCCTTTTGCCGTTGGCCCTACATTCAAGTATCAACATGTCTCCTACGACTGTCTAGGAGAAATATAGTAGATTGCCGAGCTTACCTGGATTGGGACCGCCATTAGCACCCCATGCCGGCACACCAACCACATTCCCAGCAGGAGAGTAGCGACCGCAAACATAGAAAGCTCCATTAGAGCCCTGAGCAACGCCCATCCCAACCGAAGTCGAAGTAGGCCACACAACCTTACAAACCAATCAGTGTCCTATCCTTCTCACCCTATCCAACCATCTAAAACTTATCGTACCTGAGTATAATGCCCATAATTCTCAAAATCCCCTTCACCAACAGGCTCACCATGATAATTCGCAATCTCATTACACCACGCAACAGCCGCTGCGTTGAACTCGGCAACAGCGTTAGTACCGGCATAGAGGAAGAGGTTCTCTCCCTGACCTGGGCGGGAGTTGGCGTCGCTGTGGTCGAAGTTTTGCGATTGTGCCATTGCTTCTGCCCATTGTTGAGCGGCGTTGGCGAGGTTGGTGTCCCATGTTAGGGGAGCACAGTTGGAGCCGTGGTTGTTGTTTGCATCTTGACGGGCTAAGGGGGTGGGTATGTTAGCGATGCTGAATGAGACTTGTTATAGAGAGGAGGTGTTTACCTGCGTTCTGGGTGGCTACGGCTTGGGCGGCGTCGGACATGTTGGCTGTGGATTTTGGGTGGTTGTTTGGTAATATCTGGTGCTAGACGTGTATTGTGGAATACTTTGGAGCGATTGCTTTGAAACGAAGTTTGGATTGATGTTTGTCTGGATGATGTTCTTCTTGGTTACTGCCATGGTTGTGGGTTGAGCTGTTCTTTATATGCACATTGTCTCTCACCAAATGTTCTCTGGCCGTTGAGAACTTTTCAGCATACTCACAATTTCACAAAGCTGAATTGTTTCTCTCACTCCTCTACTGTTCACCGTCCCTTGGCGTTTTTGGAGATGCTGAGATGATGAGATATCAAAGTGATGCACTCATTCTCATCCAAAGCCATTGGCGTTGAAATCTCACTGCCTCATTCTAGGGATGCTCCGGTCGACGATGACCATCACATCTTCGGAGCTCGTTCTTCGTCCCAGATTGACAAAACTGTGGCTTTGGACAAGCATTCTTGAACCACAAACTGCATGGAATACCACCAAAACAACATTCAACAACACGAATCAAAAGTCTCAGATTGATATCGCGGCTTTCAACACAGTAAGCAGCAAAAAGGAGGCGTTATCTGTGGTGTGTTTAGGCGAGAATCATGTGGGCGTAGTTGAACAGGTTCGATGTGGCGTACTCAAGCATCACAAGCATTTCTTTCCCGTCAGCAGTGCTTTTCAGCTTGCGCCTCTTCAGGTCCACCATTTTATGGCATGATCGGTGAGACTTTCTTCAGTAGAAGCGTGCCGTGGGAACCATTCGCACCTAGGAACGAATGTTGGGTTATGACTGGTGGAGCTGGCTTGGCCAGGAGGATGAATGGTAGAATAATTTGGGAAGTAAGCGGTTGGCTTTCTGACAACTACTATACTTAGTCAGAACTTTGAGCCATAACCGAAATCCCCACTAAAAATCGGCCTTTTGCTACCTTTAAACTCTGACATATAATTATACTAGGTTAATAATACGATTAAATATTTAATAGGAATATAAATTACATAATTAAATAATAACTTAGCTTATTTTAAATTAAAATAACATAAGTTGTTCGTTTTGAATTAAGATTTAAAAAGTGTATAGTTATATTTAATTTATTTACCGGCAAAAACAAGCGAAATTTTGGGAAAATCAAAAGGGCTCAAAAAAATCGTAATTTATTCTAGTATTAAAATAATTTATAAAATTATTCTTTGATATTCTTAATGTTAACCTTCGAATAGGTTTGCATTATTAAAATTATACCTAATCTTATTGTGTGTATATAAGTACACTTATGTGAATTACATGCGAAAGGTCGGTTTTTGGTGGGGTTTTCGGTTATGGCCCTTTAATCTGGACGGGGACAGTACGATGACGAGAGATGGCATTGATTCTCGTCTCGTACACGATTCCACTCTTCTAGCCAAGCGCCTGTATTATCTGGCTCTTAGATTCACCAACTTGAGAAGATACCAGCTTCCAATCCATGAAGACAAACTGAAAAATAAGATCTTACCTGCGGCTGTTTCTGACGAGCATTTGATGCTTGTATCTCCGGCCCTTTCTATTAACTCTCCGACCTAGCAAATATAAGTCAAGGAGAGGAGGAAATATGTCCAATACCTCTTCATGTCAATGGAGCTGAAAGAAGGCTCAATAAGTACAAGCTATCTTAAATCCCCCCAGAATCAGATCCAGTATCCCTCCAATCAACTTCCTTCAGCCTTATATTGAGTGTCAAGACTTCCGGCAATCCCATTTGCGCATCGCGCTCGTTGCACATCTTATGTGAATTGATGTAGAGATCTCTTTGGAGTAACCTGGGAAACTCCGGTCTCTTACTCTACTTGAAAATATGAGCAGGCCTTGGAATCAGCACCACCTGGCGAAACCTCAACTGCATGTCTTTTAGTGACTCATCACCAAGCTCGCCCACTAGTGTCAATATTTTGACATGGTGCGGTAATTCTGTCGGCAATCTTCAAATTCTAATTTCATCCTACCTCACGTATCCAGTTCGACGTGGAGGTCTTTCAGGATTGCCTCAGCGTCTGGACTGCTCATCACGTCTGGGGAAATGGTTTCTGAGAAACGCGTAGTGCTTCCGTAATGATGCTGGGATGGATTGGCGAATGGTAGTAAGAGAGGTGCTAATTGCACGTCTAACCCATCTGTTGAGCTACGTTTGAAATAAATCCTGTCCTGCGTCAGGTCCACATAGCATCAAACGATATAAGGTTCTGGTCCCAAATGTAGCTCGCGGTACATATTCAGAGCTTCTTTCCATGATTCATGACTCGCGCAGAGGATTCCTGGGGGCGAAATAAGAGTTCTGTGATGTGAGGTGCGTCTGTGGAGATTTTCTTGCTCTAAGATGGTCTTCGAAGTATTTACTTTTGTAGGTTTTTGTGGACGATATGACGGAGCCGGTTTTCCCCCTCTGCTCAGTGCAGGGAGGATTTCAGGTAGCTCCAATTTTAAAGTAAATCTTGTGATTTGCTTGCCGTCGATTCGTGAACTGTTATTGATTTCCAGAAAGTGGAATTGGACAACTCCGATATATGTTGTGTTGACTGTGAGCTTGCATTGAGACTAACATCCCGCCTTCATCGGTTTCGGGTTAGCCTGGCGCTAACCGTAATTGGAGATAAGCGAGAGTCACCAAACAGCTCAAAACTTCACCTCCTTTCAAAGTCACAATCCGACCTGACAACATTCAAGCTTTCAATTTCATTTGGGCTTGATCTTTACTTTGGATTAAAGCTAACGTTCGTGGCCCTCCCTTGGAACTTTTCACGTCAAGAACATCCCCCACCATGTCCGGCAACCCTACCGATGGGAAGTACACCATCGTATCTGGCGATACATTCTACGAGATTGCAAAGAGATTTGGAGTCGACATCTCCGTAATTCAGAGTTTGAATCCGAGCGTCAAGCCAGAAGCTCTCCAGCTGGGTCAAATCATAGACGTCCCTAGGCCGGCTGGATCAAGCGGACACGGACACACTCATCCGCTTCCCACTACAACATACACAATCATCTCCGGAGACACATTCGATGCCATCGCAAAAAGATTCGGAACAGACGTTCCTCACATCCAATCTCTCAACCCCGGCGTCAGGCCCGAAACCCTCCAAGTTGGCCAAGTCATCAACATCCCATCTGGACCCACCCAACACCAAGTAATCAGACAAGCCCAACCCCCAATCGAAGGGTACGAGTACTTCTCCGGCCCAACGCATCGATTCCCCCATCCAAATCGATGGGCTCCTTACGAGCATTTACTCCACATCAACGAACGACTCATGCTCCTCAACTCCACGCCCACAGAAGTATTCTACATCAAGAAATGGATCCCCATCATCGCCTACGAATCCGGCGTTGACGCCCGCGTGATCCTCTGCATCATAATGCAAGAATCGGGGGGCAATGTGAGGAATCCAACGACGTTGTCTCCAGCACCTGATTTTATCAAGAATACGGGATTGATGCAGGCTCATAATGGGCAGGAGTGGGATGAGAGGTATCCCGAGTGGTGTATTGAGAGGATGATTAGAGATGGTGCGCAGGGAACGAGGTTTGGGGATGGCTTGATTCAGTGTTGGCATAAGTGGGATCAGAATTGGTATCATGCTTGTAGGGCGTATAATTCTGGGAGGGTGAATAGAGAGGATTTGAGTGATGGGATTACGGCTACGGGTCATTATGTAGAGAGGGTTGCGAATCGGTTGATTGGTAACCAGTGGGCTGGGATGTAACTTATGCTGAGCACGACAGTGGTCGATGCTCGGTCCGTTGAGCGGAAAGCGGGTAGCGACAATGGCCGCGACAACAGCCGCGACAACACGATGCCCAGTGTGTAGTGAGGACGAGTACGTAGTTTCTGAAACGAAAGTTGATATTTTATGGAGAAGGTGCAAGGAATCCAAGAACACAGGTGCTTCATTTATGGACCGCTCAAGTCAAACACAATGCCTGCAGCTCACTTTAAAAGGTTGTGACGCATGGTAGAAACAGCGATATGTACTGTATGATATTTATCTCTCGAGTACTAGCATAAAGATTTTGTGTCGATCCTGAAGGATGATGTCCTGTAACACCACCCTTTCTTATCCACCATGCTAGACAACACTATGCTAGACAAAGGAAAGGGTATTTAGCAATAGTATCCCAAAACGCCTGATTAAACAATTATCACCGGCGCCATTCCCAATGCACCCTCACAGTATCTCCCGGGTATTCACGGCGTTCGAAACCTCAGTGGCTGTGGTCGTGCTCCGATTCCCAAATTCTCCAACTCGTCATCGCCAATCACCGGCCCCATTGTAGATATTGATGACACTGTCCGTTGACTGTCGTTTCTCCCCAGCCCACCACCTAACATGGTAATAGCAGGGTTCTGGATGATGACCGGATTTTGCAAACCCAGCACGGGACTCTCTCGTGGATAGTCCTGGCTGATGACCCTCAACCGTCCCGGTGCCGAATTACTAGGCACAGGGCTTGGAGCCAACATACCCTCTCTAACCACCCGCTCCAATGATTCCTGGTGTACTAATGGATGTCTCGGCTTTGGTGATATAAGAACTGGCGTCATGGTTTGTAGTCTGATCTCTTCGAGTGCAGCTGAATGTTCCACTGGGAATCCCATCGTGTCTCGGGCTTGTGGTGCTGGAAATCTGGGAGGATTGAATTCTTCTGGGCTGAATGCTCCTTGGTTGGAAAGTATATGTGCTTCGCTAGGGTCGTGTAGTGTCAAAGGAGAGGTATTGCTTTCAGCGCGTGAGTGTGTGCGAGAATGTGTACGAGTGAGTGTGAGCGAGCGTGGGCGCGAAAGTGCGGCTGCGTATGGATGTGATTGCGAATTGCGTGGCGAGGATTGTGGTGAGTGTTGCGGGGAGTGTTGTGGGGAGTCCAAGTCTCGATTGGAGTTGTACAAAAACCCTTCCGTCTCACTTGTTCTTTGCCCCGGACTTGGGGCACCAGGATAGTTTGTGTTCGAATTGGACAGAAGGAGTGGTTTTGGTGAAAGGCTACTATGCTGGGAATCTCGAAATGGAACACCAGAAAATGCAGAATTCAGCCCGGTATATGTCACTCGCTCAGCACCCTTCTGCTTCTTCAATGCTTGTTGCTTCTTCCTCCGCTGGATGCAACATATTACCAGAAGTGAAAGAAGTAAAAGAGCCCCAATCCCGCCAATGACAGCTCCGATGATGATCGTTTTCTGCCCGCTGGATGATGAAGATGATGATGCCGTTGAGGTCGAAGATGAAGTTGCTGAAGAGGCTGAGGTTGAGGCTGCGGCAGCTTCGAACTGCGTCAAGGTTGTAGTTGCACCTTGGTTGTTTTGGCTTCCTGGCGCAGCTCCACCTCCTCCCTGTCCTTGACCAGGAGCATTCATGCTGACTTTTCCTCTGTACAATCAAGAATCAAACACAACTGGCGAAGGTATACGCAAGGGAAAGTATGAAGTAACAATCAACCATCAAAAGGCAAGACGAACAAGAAGAGGGAGAAGAACAGCGAATATTATTGAACAGAAAACTGCACACGACTCATGACGCGAAGCTTTCGGATGACACTTACCGTTTCCAGTAGATGAGGGAGGTTCTGAGCCACTCCGGCCCCAGTAAATGAACCTTCTGGATGTTTGCATTAAGGTTTTGGCGATCAAACGGCCAGAAAGAAGAAAAGTGCCCAGGGTGTAGCTATATTTGAGCATCGACGCGGCATCACCGCGCGGAAAGTGGATCATCACGTGGATCGTTACCAGCAAGGAGGGCCGGGCCAGCCAAACTTGGGAAACTTTTCTGGGGAACAGGTCAGGGAAGAGTCCGACAGCTGAGTAAGAACCTAGCCTCGGTATCTGAGTATCGCCGGCCCCTTTTGCATGTTGAAATAGCACTTGTACTGATCGAGCGGCCGTTGATATGCCGTGGAGAGCTCGAACTCGATGTCTTGCTCAGCCTCATGCCAGCCCTACCAGAGGCTGCCCATAGCGGGGAAGGACAAGCATGGGACCGGGCATGTGAAGACAGAACATAACCCGGAAATGGAAGAATCAGTGGAGTTGGAAACTGATTACTGATATGAAAGAGAAACATGGAAGAGTTGTTCCGGTCTGGACCAGCTGTGAAGACGAAGGCCGACTGCCGTTGAATGATGAAGATGGGCAGTCGTCGAACTGCATTGGAGTTGAGTTGAGTTGAGCGTTTGAGTTGTTGACCACTTGTCCGAGTAGGGGTTAGCCCGGCCGAGGGGCTCCCTTTAAGCGGACCAATCAGATGAGATGGAGGGGCTCTGCTCTGGTCTGGTCTGCTTCTGCCTCTGTTCGCGACTGACTGACTGGTCTGGTCCAGAGCGGCTGAGAGCCTGGTGGTCTACCTGACTTCCGTTGACCACATCGATTGAATCGACTCTTCTTCTCTCTTCACATCTCATAGGCAGCACACCTCAATCTTCTGACAACAATACGCCAGACATAATCTCGTCACATTATTCAGTGCCAGCTTGTGTGACTGTCTCTCCCGAGCTGTCTGTTCCCCGGAATCATCTCGCCCATCCCCATCCCCATCCTCTCACAAGCTCCAAAGCTGAGTTTGCGAAGCGCTTGCCTTATCGCGGCTGACTTCCCTCCTCCTCCAAGCTCAAGCTGACCTCCTGCCTCGCTCGCCCACATCAATACATCTCGCATGGCCACTATGAGTTATTCGAATCCCCAGGAGAGCCAGCAGAACAAGCCTCCGGTGCAGGCATGTCGGTACAAGACGGGGAAGACCCTCGGCGCGGGGTCGTACTCGGTGGTGAAGGAGTGCGTCCATATTGATACCGGGAGATACTATGCTGCGAAGGTTATCAACAAGAGATTGATGGCAGGTCGAGAACATATGGTACTACTCCCGTCTTTAACCATCTACAATGTTCTCCGCTGACCCCGCAATAGGTACGGAATGAAATCGCGGTCCTCAAACGTGTGTCGATGGGACACCAGAACATCCTCACTCTAGTCGACTATTTCGAAACCCTCAACAACCTCTACCTCGTCACCGATCTTGCTCTCGGTGGGGAACTGTTCGATCGAATCTGCCGCAAAGGATCATACTACGAATCCGATGCAGCTGACCTTATCCGAGCAACCCTCTCCGCGGTCGCATACCTGCATGATCACGGAATCGTACATCGAGATCTCAAGCCCGAGAATCTCCTGTTCAGAACCCCCGAAGACAACGCCGATTTGTTGATTGCAGACTTTGGTCTCAGTAGGATAATGGATGAAGAGCAATTCCACGTTCTGACCACAACATGTGGTACACCAGGCTACATGGCACCCGAGATCTTCAAGAAGACCGGTCATGGCAAACCAGTGGATATCTGGGCTATCGGTGTGATTACATACTTCCTGCTATGCGGATACACTCCATTCGACCGCGACTCCAACCTGGAAGAGATGCAAGCAATTTTGATTGCAGACTACAGCTTCACACCTATCGAATACTGGAGAGGAGTCAGCCTACAAGCAAGGGAATTCATCAAGCGCTGTTTGACAATCGATCCAACACAACGCATGACTTCGCATGAAGCACTTCAGCATCCGTTTGTATCTGGTATATCATCTGGACAAGCTGGCAAGGACGGAAAGGGCAGTGATTTGTTGCCTGTGGTAAAGAAGAACTTCAACGCAAGAAGGACATTACACGCAGCTATCGACACCGTTCGAGCAATCAACAAACTGAGGGAAGGTCAAGGTGTCAGCGGCATGATGGACGGGATAGTATCAACAGACCCAGACAGGGGCGCTCAGCCATTACGACGGGGTGGAAACGATTCCGGAGTTGGTATGGGACCAGGCGACGAGATGCAACAAGACTCCGGCTACTCAACCGGGGGACCTATCTCCTCTGCACCACAAGCAGGCGACTTCTCGGATACCCACATGAGAGGCGTAGAACGAAGTTCGGGCCAAGGCCAAACACAAGCGCAAATCGAAGCCCAGACAAGGAAAATCGCCGAGACGACAAAAGGCTTATGGAGCGCAGGCAGCGCAAAGCTGACTGGCCGCTGATGACTGGAGTCTCTTTTGGCATAACTCGGAGTCCGACGGTCACTACCAACTAAAAGCTCATTTGACGTTTCTCTTTTTGATTGATTGGTGGACATGATATGTTTTTTGAGCGTGTGGTTCATGATCTTCCTTTGCTTTTCCCTTTTCTTCTCGCCTTCTTATTTTCTGATTCTTGCCCTACGGGGACTTTCACTTAGGAGCTTACTTGGTAGGGAGGACTGCTGATGATATATGGAGTGGCTGAATTGGCAGGACATTATGAGGCATGACACTTCATAGCGATACCTAGATATGAATGGATGGATACAATAAGATCAGCAAGGCGTTGAAATTAAATGATTTCATATTAGTTCTGAAATTGCGTGCATTGAAGCGTTCAACAAGAATATTTTACTATAAATTTCAAAGACATAGTCAACTACAATGTCTGAGAGTCAGTCATTCAGACGATGCCAAAATCCCTCTCTGCTCTACATGACCAGAGATAGTTTATTATACACGCTATACAAATGCAAATACAATTTCAATTACCAAAGTATCCTACAATCCTTTCCGACAATTATAAAGAAAGTCTCCATTGTCTTAAAACCTCACCAAGCATCAAGAACTTCTTCATGTCCCGGTATGTACTTAGACAAGGAGAGAATCACTCTCAGCCCCAAAGCTACGTGGTTATTGGAAAAATTTAAACAAGGGTCAAACTGGAAAACTAACTCACCCTCAAAACAGAAATTACTTAGCAAACCATCCCATCTCATCTCAGCCCTACCACTCCTCGTCTCGCTTCTAACCCAATCAGCACATTCCCCTTCCGATTCTCTCTATATCAACCCCTCCTTCACACTCCTCACACACCTACCTCATCTCATCTCATCTCACCTCATCAGTCCACTTTACCCAACCAACCAACCATCCAATCCAAATTTCCATGGAAACGAAAAATAACTGGAGACTGGAAGAATTTTCCCCCACGTGTACGACGCATGTGCAGCACGTTGCACACACGTTGCGCCGAAATACGACGTGCAACAAAAGGAAAAGTTCCGTCGTACCGTCTCATCTCACAGGGACGACGGGAGGGATTAGGATTAGGTGAGAGATGAGTAAGGATCAGACCACCTTTTTTTTATATCGTGATCTAAGAGGGTGTTCTCATACTGTAAGATAGGTAGGTTAAGAGGGGAGAGATAGGGAGAAAAATAAATGTTGTAACGGGTGGGAGGAGGCTTACGGAGGGAGCCTTGAGATAGCCTGGCCCAAGAAAGTAAGTGATGCTGTGCTGTATGATGCAGCTTTGATGGTGGCTTGGCGGCGAGAACAAACATGGAGAGTTTCCAAGTTCCAGGAAACAGTAATACTCAACCTCTTAGAGATCAAGTGGGTGAAGAATATGAAGACAATAAGGTATCCAAATTACTATACTACGCTTCAATTGAAATTCACGTCTAGGCCGTTTAATGCGGGAAGGAGAGAGAATTAACCGAATCCCAAATTGGCTGAATGTTACAATGTATGCGAGCAAGCTACTTTGTTGTAGGACAAGATGAGAACGCATTGATCAAGTAATCTTCTGTTGATAATTTCAAAGGCTGTTCAAAGAAACTCTAGCTAGTGCCATTGATGGATGCTACATATACTGATCTCTCTGCTCTTTCCCCTTGGAGAGTCTTCACATTTTGACGACATCGAGAAGAAGCACTCTTCGACTAGCTCTATCATTCAAGACAGCAAATTCATTAAATCAAATAACAAGCTATTCATATTATCATGACATAGAGCTCCGGTATACATACCTAGATTCTCCACGACAAGAATCTGAGGTGTATCCTCAAATGCCCAGCCCATCCCATTGGTCAAGCCAAGACGAGGCTTGGGGCTGAATCCTCGACTCCGCCTCGGAGGCAGCCTTACCAGAACGACCTCCAAGATGGCATCCCCAACTATTCCCCTCCTTCTCCCATTCTGTTCAGTCATTGTGACATACAACAATGGACCCACTATCTATAACCGCGTCGACAGTTGCTCTCGCAAGACTGTGTATGAAAGTAAGTATCCCTCTCTCTTCGCTCTCATCATGCCGCTCTCCAGTACTCCAAGTTTAGATCCGTAGCCTTGTGCTCACGAAGGACCTAGGTCTCCACGACAGTCTGTGAATTTACGACAGATGCCCTAGATATCGACATCAACGTCCAGAATCTCTATCAAGGCCTGCGATCACTCTCCCAAGTCCTCGACAATGTAAGTACGGCTTAGAAGGAGAACCCTCTTGTGGCAGTTGCGCAAACTGGACCCGATGGCAATCTCTGGATATGCGTCAAGGACAACGTGGGGAACTGCGGGGTGGTGCTGAAGAAGTTGGAGGCTGTGCTTGATAAAGTATCAGCGGAAAATGCGGTCGGAAAGGGGTTCATGAGGAGGCCGGTGAAGCACATCAGGCTGAACTTGAATAAGAAGGATATTCAGGGATTTGGTAGCGAGGTGCAGACATATGAGAGGGCACTGGCAATTGCATTCAATGCTATCAATGCGTGCGTCTTTCGTCGGTGTCAAATAGATATATCGCTGACTGTCATGCAGCTGCGCGGCGATGCGACGAGATCACACAGATGCCGAAGTGACGAAACGGCTAGAGACAATCGAAATGGGCATTCAAGACCTTTCGCAAAGTCTACGACATCGACAACCCTCGGGCGTTGGCGCCTCTTCAGAAGCTACCAAGTCACTCGAGCAGTTCCTCCGAGCGGCAAACACTTTCAAATCCAGCGCCAGCACGGTAGTTAATGGCGACACATCGACTGTCAGAGGGGGCCTCACCAGTCAAGATGGTGGCAGCATCTTTGGTGACTCGTTGTCGGATGATAGATACGAAATCATCCAGAGTTGGATACCGCCGCCTTCTCCACTCGGTACCCGTGGCACATCAACAGCAGTCGGAAGCACCCAGCAGGGTGGTCTCAACCACCAAGGTTCCCTTCCCGAGCTCATGGCCGTATTAGAAACAGTCACCCGAATAGCTGAGCAATACCGGAACTCTGAACAGGAAAGGAACTCAAGCAAAGATGAGCAGCTCCGTTCATTGGAGATGGAGAACAGAGCATTGGAGCAAAGACTCGAAGAGAGCTGCCCGGGAATTTTTAGCGAAATCAGGCGAAAACACAATAGAGCAGTTGAAAGAAGAGAATCAGATACTCAAGCATCAGATGGATTGTATGGTGAAAGAATTCGGCACCATGAGCGACGATCTCAAATCACAGAAATTAACGATAGAAACTGCAACCAGACACGAAGAACAACTTCTTTACAATATAAATTCTTTAGACGCCGAAAAAAGGAACCTAAAAGCCAAGATCTCCGGCTTAGAGGATGAGAAACGCCAGCAGGTTGCCTTAGTACTCGAGTCAAAACACAAGGCTACTGTGGAACGCGACGAATTCGAAAAGGCGCTGTACATCAGAAAGCGGGAATTGAACCAGGAATCAGAGAAGGCTGCTGGACTGGAAAAGGACAATCTCAAACTGAACGAAGAATCCGCGAAGTACCAGATTCAAATCACAAAGTTGGAACATGACCTAGATGCAGCACATTTGAGTCGTCTCGAAATGAAAGTCTTGATGGAGAGGAGAGCCGAGGAGTTTGACGAGCAAAACGCACAACTACGTGTAGAATGTGAAGACTTCAAATCCCGAGTAAAGGAGTTGGGGAGGAAGCTGGGTATCGCAGAAGACAGATGCATGAGCAGAGGAAACACTATATCCAACCAAAAGCAGATAGCCAAGGAGACAGACCGCATATTCAGACAGCTCGCAAGCCTGCAAGAGCAGCGAAGCAAGCTCCTCTCCGAATACAGCACACTCCCCGAGTCCGCAACAGCAGATCAGGAACTACAGGATTGTCCGGCGAGCGCATTGACTACCGAAGACAAGAAGCGGACCGAATACAAGATCATAGCTACAACACAGCATAAGTCACAGAGCGAAAGCAACACAATAGCAAACACAGGAGAGTCATCAGAGACCCGAAACTCGGCAACAGCATCTCAGCAAACAGAGCCTCGTTCAGCAAGCGTGTTGGCGATGAGCGACGAGACGCAGCACAAGTCACAGAACGAAACAGACACCATAGCAAGCATAGAGCAGACATTGCCAAGAGATAAGCAGAAGAGTACGGAATTTCACAAACTAATGAGTCGACGACAAAGACGGGGCCATCGTGTAAAAACGTCCACAGATCCAGAGCGTGATGCAGAGCATGGTCCAGTGCTGCGAGATTCGCCTGAGATCGGTTATTATGACTGGATAGAGGCCAAAAAGGCTAAGGCTGTGGCATGAGGGTATCGACGAGGGTGGGCGTAACCGTGTAAATGTTATGATTGCCATGAATAACAAGAGATATGTATGCCAGTCCCGGAGGGCAGGGCGCAGCGTGTATGAAGAAAGAGCGGGTTGTTTGTACATAGATGGGAAAGATGACGGACGGATGGATGTATGGCATGATTTTCTTATTGGAGTTAGGAAGCTGGATCTGGGCAGAAAGCTGGAAAGGTGTTTCCTTTGTAGCTTCCAGGAGTGTTAGGTTAGTGGTTCTTGCTACTTGCGGGGTGGGCACTCGCCAACTCACACTTACTATAATTACTACATTTTCAGAGCGTGAAAAAAGCCACCCGAAGTAAAATATTCGGGAGGAAAAGAACAAACAGACGGAACAGAATAGTGTGAAGTTTTTCTTTGCTTTCATTATCTCGATGCCGGCACTACAGCTCTGTCTGCTTTCAAAGCCTGCAACTGTCGGTTTGTCCACCGCGAGACTAGACTCTGTAGTCCGATTCCTGTTGTCCAAGGGCCTGAATCCCATTTCCTTCCCTCTGGAACCCCATTCCATGCACCCCTCCTCCTAGCACTACACAACACACACACAAGTCTATAGCGACAGTCCATCCCATCCGGGGATCTAGTCTTTACCCAAAACACCCCAGGGAAAAACAAAAAAATCAGACGCCCAAATTCTATATTCAGCGAAAGTCTTTTTTCTCTTCTGCCACGGAGCTGTGCAGGGCTCCGGCAGCGTAGAAAACATACAAGGCGAGCCCAGCACACCCTCTCATCTAAATATCCCCCGGTGAGAGAATAGGCGGCGGTAACTCTAGCGATGGTGGTATTTATTGACACAGTCGAACGATTGGAAGAAAAATCCGTTTTCCAAAAGGAGATCGGAAAAGAAGTAAAGGTAGAAGTGAAGATGCTACGAACATCTGCGTCCGAATCGACTCGGCTCGTGGCTTTGGTGATGATCGTAGCCATATTAGCATTAAATATATCTCGAAAGGCTCCTGGTCCAGATCTCTTGATGTAGAGAACTCTCAACTTGTTGGGGGATGGAGAATATGTACAGGTCGGATTTGTTGAGAGGTCCAGAGAATCGCAGAACGTGGAGAAAAGATTAAAAGGTGTTGCGAAGTCGCTCATATGCTAAACGCCGTGATTTGATGCCGTAAAATCATGATGTAGAAATCGACTGGGGGAGGTGTCGAACAAGGGATTGGATTTCGAAGTTTCTGATGCGATATCCGGGGTTCATCTGATTGCGATCTCGTTGAGTTCCGTATCCGATGCTTGGGATGCCAGTGTCTCGCCTTCCCATGAAGATTGGCTCTCGTCGATTGGACTTCTTGAACCGGATGAGATTGAAGATGAAGAGCCTACGGTCCACTCATCGCTGCTATCGTTGCGGAAATCGTCGACATCCAGAACCGAGAGGCCGTACTCGTAGGCTCCGCTGGGTGCCTCTCCCTTCTCAACGTAATCATAATCCCATCGCCAAGCCTTATCCATCTGAACTCTGGGCAGGAAATTTGCCTTTGCAATGTAGAATGCAATTGCGGCCAAGAATCCGCCTCCAACCAAATCCACGGCATAATGATGTGACAGGTACATTGTAGCCCACCACATCCACATTGCGTAGCCAATCACCAAAGGTCTAAGTTTTGGGAAGCAATGGCTCATGAAGAGAGCCTCCAACACCGCATTTCCAGAATGCAAGGATGGGAAAGCTCCGAACACTAAGGGGGATGCGGTAAAGTTTGTAGTATACATGTCGAAGCCCAAGAGCCTATCGACACGGGCCAATCCTGCGGGTGATCCGGGAATCGAGTAGTTTGCTGGTGCAAGACCATACAAGTTCTCGTACCACGGTGGTGAGCACGGAAAGATAAGCTGAATTGCCACACCTGCGATGTTCAGATATCCGAAGGTCTGCGCGAAGACTGGAAGCGTTCCTGGGGCGGAAAAGAAGAACATCAAGGCTGCCCAGAAAAATGGTCCTCCAAAATGCAACAGCCCGTATGGCACCCAAGCCAGCACATCCAAAACAACAAATTTGTTAGCCGAGAGGATATTGCTAATGTTTGCACCATAAAATATATTTTCGAGCGCGGGCAGCACCTTCACCCAAATGTGAGGTCGGTATTCTGATGGAATGAATCTGTAGCAAGTCAGTTGTTGAGCCCAGAAATCGCCGTAAGAGTAAGACTACAAAAACCACGTACCTAGCATTAAAGAAGAAGAGCAACCAAGTGAAAATTGGTAGCACTGGTAAAAAGAATTGTCTCGTTATGGGCATAAGTAAAGCCAGCATGAGCAATGCTGATGCGCCTGTCTTCACCAAGGGACCTGGTGCCTGACTTATCGAGAGCGAGAAAACGCTGACGATGATCAGGATCAGATATTTCGCATCGTAATATGACCACCTGTGTGCTCTGAGCGCCTTGATCGAATCTGCGGGGTTGAAGGATGTCTGGATAGAGGCGATGGAGGAAGCAGGAGACTGAGCAGACCGGAACTTGGAGCGTAAGCGGCGGCGATATCGTCGAGGAATGGGATTCAGTATTGAGGGCCAGGAGAAGGGCATCTTCGATTTCGTGAAGGTCGTAGGGGAGTATCGAGGGTCTGCCATCGCTGTCGAGAAAAGAAAAGTGTGGTGTTGCTGCTTTCCTTTCCTCTGCCTTTGCCTCTCGAACCACTCACAGACGTGACGGGCGTTTCAACAGCGGATGGGCGAATCAGGTAGGGAGCGGATGCGCGCGGAGGAGACGGGGCGGCGGATGAATATTGGTATGGCTGTTCGAATATGCTATGAGCTGCACATGAAGTCGATATTTGGCGGCGAGAGGGCGAGAGAGGAAGATGGAGTGGTGGGTGAGAGGGAAGTAAGAGAGAGAGGGAGAGGAAGAGGCAGAAGGGAGAGCGAGGGAACGGATGATTCGGTCTCTCGCAAAGGCGACGACGATGCTGATGGGCTGGGCTGGCTTGCTTGGGGCTTTGGGCTGCACTAAGTCCGGCTAAGGGGCTTGGCGACTGTGCAATTTGGCAGGGGAGAAGGCGCCTCAGCCACGGGCCACGGCAGGGCAGCCAGAGAGAGCAGGCATTTGCACAGTAAGCGACGGCAGCAGAAAGGTAATAATAAAATGAGTTGAGGCACGAGCTTTTCTTGCCCTGGTCAGTGAGTGGAATCTGGATCAGCCCGTTCGGCGGTGGGGAGAGGACTCGGGGTCCGATGTTTTTTATGGTAAAGTCCGAGGCCGATATTTATATACAGTGGAGTGCAGTGCAGTATATATTTATATTTACTTACACGAAGGAGTCCGTCAACCACAAAGCCGGAATCATCAAGAGTGACTACGGCAAGCAAGTGCGTGTGGAAGTAAGTGCGTGTGCAAGGGCAAGTCATCAGCGCAGTCAAGTAAGTCGTCAAGCAAGCACTCACTCAACCAAGTCCAGCATCAAATCACATCAGAACACCCCCATATAACTATCTGCAGACTATGACAATCCACGCATCACCAGATACCACATCTATTTCCATGTGTGTGTTGGCTCGATCGATATGCAAGTCAACCATCCAGTCAGCGAAGGCACAGTCTCCGGCCTTCCGCACAAAGCCAACGTCAACATATCACTGGCTGGAGCAAAGCTGCCTCAACCCTGCACCTACAGACAACAATCGTCAGCATTTCAACTTCTCAAGTGTGCTACGTCCATCGATAAATTCTTGACATAAATATCACCCGCTGAAGCAAGCCAAAAATAAGAAGCCAAGCTGCTCCTCTGCATCTCAGAAACAGTTACAGGTATCACGAGTATGCAGCTTCCTTCAGCAGCGGCTATCGCTATGGCGCACACATCTCGAACGGACGGAGGCAAGTCGATGGCGGCGGTCTGAGGGGCAGAGGCCAATCCAGCCAACCTTGGGATGAGCTGCAGGAGGTCGTTGGAAAATGCGGAGGATCTCCAGCAAATCTGCGACACGCTGTATGTTTGAATCGCATGTCATCCATCGTCCGTCCGTTCGTTCGACCGTACGTTACACAATAAACGGTCTCAATGGCCCTTCCTCAGACCCCTCCTCGTCTCTTCGCTATTATTGCTTCTTCAACCGCGGGCCAGCAGCCACTGGTCGCGTCGTCATTGAAGAAGAAAAGGAAGCGGCCCAGGAACGTGTTACTCAACGTCACTGCGCTGAAGCCCAGCCCGTGGGACGGACTCGAGGGGTAGATAGGCTAGCTAGCCTGGGCTGAGTAGTTGACGTGAAGCGTATGCGATCGATCAATTCAGGCTGTGTACCGTTGGATTTCTTAGTCCGTTCCATTAATTCTTGACGTGTTCGACCTCCTCCTACGGGCTCCTACGAGGCTGAGGCGCGGGGGCTTTCAAGTTTGTTTCCTTGCCCTGTGAAACAATTCTTGGAAGCACAACCACCAGGCAAGCAAGCATGCTGTGCATCGTATCATACGTATCTCCTGTTTCAGCCCCACGATACAATAGGTAGGACCGGCCACAGGCAGAATTCTGCAACCCCTCCTCCGTACTCCGTCCGTACTCTGTCAAGCACGACGTTCCAATTTGATATCGCGAGAATACCCAGATTCCCATTGCCCATAAAATACGGTATATTGACCCCACAACATTACCGCCCTCTACCATATCGTGCCCGCACGTTAAAACAAACGGCGAAGTCAAATTAAATTCCTCATCAGTCAGCGGTCCAACAGAAATGCCGAGCCCTGTCCGTTTGCTAACCATCCCTACTTAGCGAGCAGCGGCACAAGGAGCCGTTTCCACATAGCTGGTGCTTAGTCCAGACTCTGATGTCAGCAAGCAGATTACACATGGAGGCTCACTCCGGACCAGTCGATTCTTGAGTCTTGACGAGCAGAGACAAGAAACGTCTTGGTCTTCTTGACTTTTCTTCATTTACTTGTTCCTAGGTCAAAGAGACAAGAGAGAAGTTTAAGGAACTTCTCCAGACCCAGATCGGCAATTATTTTGCATGCATATTTCTGGGTTCCAGGCTCAAGCATTCCCATCAGTTGATTTTATACGATCCGATACGATCCAATACGATCCGATACGATCCGACTTCCTATCGTAATCTTATCAACCCCTTTTCCAAGCGAGTGCACCCTGAATAAAATCCCCAAACAAACCAACTCAACCAACCAACCCATCAGTCAATTAAAGAGCCAAGCCACAGTCACAATTACAACGTAGCAGATCACACCTCGATCACACGAGCAATTACCCAATCCCATCCTTAATCCAGTAACATCCATTTCGCTTCTATACTCCGTAACCTGCAAACCCAGAAAAACTGAAAACCCCTAACCAAAAAAAAATCTCACCATCAAATTTTGCAAGTACATTTAAAATTAACTTCTCCACCCAGCTTCAAAAAAATTTAAAAATTTGAAAGATCCTTCGGCTCCAGCTGAACGAACGCAAACGAACGAACCACAACCCGGCCAGATCAAAAGTCCGAAGATCCTCTTCTGTGGCTGAAGTGATGAGTGATGACCAACCAAGGGCCAAGCAATCAATCAAACACAGCACCAACAACCCGAGCTGGCATGGCCTGAGCTTCCAAAAACCCGATAATCTCGCTCGGCACCGGAGCATATTCTGGACCGTGCATAACTTTTTATGCAAGCACTTCTCTTCTGCAGCTCCCGATGCTTGCTTGAACCAATGACCAATGAGAAAGCCGGGATGCTTTTCCGGAAGGAGCTGTGCGTGTTGTGTGAAACGCTGAAACGAAGGAGTGCACAGTGGATTTTCTCATTTCCACGTTTAGTTCGCAAGCCTATTGGACGATTTAATAAGCATCTTTTCTGCACCGTAAGAGACGTCCGTGCTGCCAAGTGAAAGTCCGTCCGATGTCCGATGCAAAACAATTCTTTTTGCAGGGGAATGGGGGTTGCATCGTGTGACTAGTAGGAACTACGAAGGCGCCAACAACTGGTTATGGTCCATCACGTGTACTACAGCCAATCAATCAACTTGGATGGGCATAAAAGTGTGTATTTTGAGTGAAGCGAAGCTTCGACTGGACCATTACCAGTTGTTGCCGCTGCTACCTTCGTAACAGCTTTGCGTTCGGCTCTTCTATGCTCGACAACACACATCTGGCCAAGACAGTCTTCCGTACTGTGAGCTGCAATTAGATTTGCTAAGAAAGTAGTTGTCATGGAATGTGAGTATATCTGCAACAAACGGCTCCACACAGTCATATGTTTTCATTTCTCGATATCGGTCTTGGGGCGCCCCTCATTCTCTGAAATGATAATAGAGCATGGCAGCGGTCGGTGTTGAGAGTCCGTTATTATGGAATTGGAACGAGCATATTCGAGGCTGAGGAATGTGAGCTAAAGACAAGATCAGGTTCAGAATAGTTATATATTTTTCAAATTTAACTATTTCTAACCCAGATACTGCTGTGATTCTCCGCCGTGTAAGTCTCCTCTAGGAGTAACCTATCTTGGCCCCGGAGTACAGAAAAGTCTGTCAAAAGTATCTGCCAAGTGGTCTGGTAAGTAATCAACACCGACGACCCCATTATCCTTAGTCTTTCCCTGTGCCAAGTGGCACGGCGTTGATTGGACGACAGCGCCAGGAGTCACCGTTTCGACGGTGAAAACAGGAAGATTGAAGAAGCAGAAAGGGTAGAATGTGCTCGAGTCTACAACTGGTTGAAAGTTGCCGATTCCTCCATAGCCATTTGTTCCAGCCTGGCATTGAACAGCATTGTTGATTAGAGTCTCAAAGTCAATTCCGTATTTGACCCATAGGATATCGTAGTATATAGCCGGTGGCAGTGGAACGGAAATTGCAGATCGCCCGAATGAGCCGTGTTTGTCCAAATATACCTCTAGTCCAACACCAGGTGATTCAATAGCGTAGCAATCAAGCTGGCCGTTGACTTCAACCATCCGTCCGCCCCCGTCATAGCAGTCGTTGATGTTGTTAGGGAAAGCACCTTTTGTGATGTAGACATCGCTGGACAGTAGGAGGATCGAGATGATGTTCTGGTTGAGATACCTCGTAAGATCTGCAAGAATTGGACTAAATGAAGCGAGAGGTTTGGCGAATTTCCCATCGGCAAAGAACTTCGCAATATCAGTTTTGTAACCATAGGCCTCTTGGTCGGTCGGGTCGAAGTTGAGAATGTCGGGATTCAGGACGCTGAAGTCTCCCTTATTGAAGACTGCGTCCCCCAAGGCACTGAGCTGATTGATAAATAAGCCAAGACTGGCTCCTGCCCGTGCGTAAAGGACGCTAGCTGTATCCAGTATGAAATCTGCTGTTGTATCTTGAGGAGCGGTTGCGGTTCCGGCCAGAGCTAGTATACTTCCAACCACACCAAAAATGGCACTGGCACTGGGATTCTCATATACACTTGCAGCTGGGCTAAGGATACTAAGAACCCCCCCAATTCCGGAAAGCATACCAGAAAGACCACCTGCATCGCGGCGCAGAGGCAGGGCGATATCCTTGATCAGAGAGTTGATATTGTCTGTAGATATAATGCTAGCAATCGTAAGACCTGACATAAACTGGTTCAGATATCCATTGAAGTTGGAAAAAGCTGTTTGGACGATATAATATGGCACATCTGAGAACTTTGCTGGACATGTCGAAGGTTTGAGACAGTTTTTGGTGTCTGCTAGATTCCCACAATTGGTTGTCTGGAAACCTGTATGTTGTGCTATCCTCTTATCAATTTCTATTATTCCCAACAGTCAGTCTAGCTGCAAGCGTTTTTAGATGTTTACTTAGGGACATTCACTAACCAGGGCATACATTGGGGTTATCTGTCGTTTTGGTGTTAGAATATTGCTAGAGCATCTTTGGGGAACATAATCTGAGAATACTGACTGGGATTACAAGTGGAAGCAAAAAGGTCCAAAGCAAGTCCTGCCTGACCGCTGAGCCAAGCGAGCCCGGGATCATCCGCGTTATTAAACGCCGAACATGCATTGGAATTGCCTCCATCAGGGGGTTCATAGAAACGGCCTGGTGATGTTGTTACACTCTGATCACCACAACCCGATGTGCAAGTACTGCCACAAGATGTGCCGCAGACACCATTAGTGCAGCAAGAACCCGCAGGCCATGATCCACAGAATATATTGGCATGGCACCTTCCATCTGTTGTATATTGGTCTGGAATAGCATTGGCAACCAGCTGCTCGAATTGGGCCTGGTTCCATAGTCCGGCCAGTGGGGATGGCTTGAAGGCTGTAAAGTGAATGCTTAGTCGTTATTGTATATGATATGAAGGATTGCTTGTTTTCACTTACCATCAGGCCGGCCACAGGTGGTATCGTATCGAGGGTCTGAGGGATCGCTAATACCATCACTCTCTCCGCCAAGCTTCACCCAGACAAAGGCATCAGCTAAATCATCATCAGTCTCACTGGTAGGTCGAACTCCAAATCCAGCACCTGCCACATTACACCAGTCGCCGCCATAGAGACGGAGCCCTAGAACACCATTACGGCTGGTATCTATAAGAGCGTGGTTGGGCATTCCGTTGGCTGCAAGTTCCGCACCAAGAAGGTGAACATAACGCTTCTCATCCTGCGCTTTGTTGTACTGTGCATCAGGGAAATTCTCAAACTCTCCCGGGTTCATATCCCATGCATTCCAGTTTGCTACATTTGTTGCAATACCTCTGACTTGGCTAGGAGATCCAGCTGCCTTCCAGACATCGGCGATGACCTTGGCAGCAGGTGCTGTCAACTATTAGCAATGATATTTAAATTGGAATAAGATAAAAACAAAGAGATGATGATGAATGCTTACCAACATTAGGGTCCCAGCCTAACCAGTTTCCGTTGCCAGCATCAATGTACATAACAACATTGGGGAGATTGAACTGAGCAAGTGCGTAGGCGATGCCATCTTTATATTCCTGTACTGATGCAAAACATCTTGGATGATTCAATGCCGTAATCGCATTAGGTAAGGAGTCAGGCTCAATAATCAAAGCAATGGCTACATTTGGATTGGCAACGATAACCCGTCGGATAGCTGGAAAACTAAGATATTAGCAGAAGTCTTGTAAAGTTGACGGTTTGAACAACATACCGTCAATATATTCAGACTTGTAACGTGGGAGTTCTCCAGTTTGATACTCTCCACCAGATGCCTCTCCACCACAGTCGCGGCCTGGAAGATCATAGATCACGAAACCAATAATGTGGGTACATGGAACGGCTTTGATCATGGCATCAATTGTTGGAATAACTGCAATTTGATCACTGTAAGAGTTAAACGATTATTACACCATCTACACACAAAGAGGAATAACGGGTACAAACATCCACATGAAGGTCCCAACACGTCCAATCATTTCGGCCCTTGCGGCCAGGGCAGGATCCGCAATTCTGGTTACTGCTGCTGCAACTTTAGCAGCGTAGTATGGAGTGGCAAATAGTTGTCGAGTGGCAAAAGCATTGCCAGTGAGCGTAACAGGCGATGAACATGTATCTCTTTGTTGGATAACAGCCGCCAAGACTGTCGAGAAAGTAGCGCATGCCGTTAGGCTGGTGAGAATGAAAGACTTCAGCATTGTTGGAAGATGTTTCATCGGCCGATGAAAAGACGGAAGCCGTATTGTGGCAACAGTCGGTTCCGCAAGCCTGTTAAAGTCAAAGTCAGTTGTGTTATTTTTGAAAGGAGCCAAGCGCTTCTATGTTCATCAATCGAAGAGTCATCGACGAAGTCTCCAGCAATCTCTGGATCAAAGGATTTGTTCAGACTTACAAATCCCGGGGGAACAATTTGAGGACAGAAAAGAACTTGGTTCTGTGACGAGAGAATTACAATGGGAGACCAAGTCACTTATATATCCCCAGTGTTCTAACTCCTGAGAGATATTGCGGAAAAAGGACGCCGCATACCTACAGAATCCCAATCTTGTCCGGATGTTGAAGCCTGTAGCGTCCCCACCACACTGTGAAGCTTGCATGGTATAAACACAAGAAGGAAGCTGTCAAACTTGAAAGACCTCGGCAACCCCGTACGCTTTCGCCGACCTCACATGGGTGTATTGCTTGTTATACCGCCTTTACTCAACTGAATGACTCTCGGAACAAAAAGCTCATCTCCGGGATAGTTCACAACATACAAGTGGATGTATACCCTAGGAAAACCCACTTCAAGGTCCTTTCTGATCCGTGTCGACGATGTCAAGAAGAGTCGAAACTTGAAGGAAATTTCCAGATCTGGTATGGAAGCCCGTAAAGAATTCGTTTCCGCACCTTTACTTTAGCATTTGGAATTCTCCATTGTGGATTCTATAAAAGATAACCCCCCTCCCCCCTAATAATTAAGGTTATTCGCTGGACCTCGCTTCAAGGGTATCTAGCCAACCAGTTAACGAACTGGGGCACAAGCCCGTGTGTTTATGTCGGAAGCGAGAAGGAGGATCAGCTGACTCGTACGATTTAACATCGAGTCTGGGACCTCCATGTAAGTTGGCCACGAGAGAGAGTCGGGGGAATTACGGCATAACTGTAATTCCCCGATCTCGAGTACATAGAATCGTTCTCTGCTCGAAGAGAGAGGGGACACACAAATGCAACTACGAATCAAGAGTAAAGCTTTACCCCTATTTGCCGTATCAACACCGAAACGAGAAACACCTTACTTGGTGATTCCAGCAGTTTTGACTTTGAAATGAATTCAAACACGAATTACACATAATTTATTTCGAAATGTACATTTATTTCGTGATGGAATCATTAGAATTGTTATTCGCTTATATAATTTCAAGCTTTAAAGAATTCAAAAAATTAGTTGTGAGTACAGAGTCAACAATGAGTGGGTTTGTACGCTCAGCCGCACTGAGGCTGAGATTACTGGTCAAATGGGGGGGGGGTCTTTTTTTTACGTCGGAGGGATGTCGGCTAGCAAAACCAAACTCATCGGTCCTTTTGATCAAAGATGGCTCAGCAACTCGATCCGGCGCTACCTTAATATTCCTCATTTTCGACACTACCAACAGAATATTATTGCGTCGAGCGCCTGTCCCTCACCAAAGGAAAAAGTAGCCTAAACGCCCGGACTTATGGAGCCCAGTGAATAGATTTTCAGAGTGGGCCCATATGGTCCACCCGTTAACCTTCAATTAGGGTATGGAGGGAGTAGCCGCACGCCCGCTTGCTGGGTGGCCTCTCACAGTTGCAGGGTCAAGCTTTCACAAGCTTTCTTCGCGTTTTGAGAGTCAGCTACAGAGCTTGTCCAGCTAACCCGTGATACATGCACTTGTTCCGTACTCACAGTTCGCGCTTCGCGCTTCTGAAGCAATCTCCATTAATCCAGTTGAAAATCGGAAGCTTCATCCCATCTTTTACTCTATTATACTACCCCCCACCCCCCACTCCCTTACGGAGTAGAGACTGTAGCGTGGCCGAGATTTCTGCTAGGGTGATTTGTTTGCTAGAACGGCCGTGCTGTCTTGGCTACGCTACAGTCTATTGAGGGTGGAGAGTATGCGGCTTGTGAACGTCAAGCATTATTGGCATAATGCTCTGATAAACTACCGGTTCGCAAAGAATGCGTCTTGAAGGCACAGTCAGGAGAAGCGTACAGGGGCATCGGATTACAGGCCAGCTTACGGCGCGATCCTCCGAAGGCACTTGAGAATTAATCATGAACGGGGCTTTAGAATTAAACTGCTTTGCCAAGATGTAGACATCGTCGGGCATGCCGGACAAGAAATCAATCATTGGCTTCAAATACGGCGATTGTCAGTCTCGCGAGTCGCGTCAGAGAAATGAGGTACCATGCCCTTTCTGAAATCATCTTCTGATCCCTCACCCCTCAATTAATCAAAATAGTGCATCCCCCCTCAATCAACATACGATTCTAAGGATACCTACCTACCTTAGGCACCTAAGCAGAGCCCCAACAGAAGTTGAGTTGAGATGAGATGATGGAGGGGGTGGGAATATGAGATGCGAGTACGACGAATGCGAGGATACGGGCATGGTGCGTGGGCGTTGGATAGCATATTGTTTCCTATCCTTCTGCAAGTCTGAAGTCCTCGTACTTCAATTTGTTGCAGTCCGTCTGTGGATACGTGCCGTACTGTATCTGCTCAAAGTCACCGACGCAATGCAGCATCCCAACTCACCACACAACACCACCAGACACCGAAGCGCGAACTCCTTTCCCTCTTCGCTACGACCCCCCGTCCGTAACCGTCCATACACACATTCGTCAGCCGAAACGAACTCTCCCTTCTATACTCTTCTATATGTTTTATTCTTATCTGAAGAAAATTGTCGAGCTCAGGTCTGTCGTGCAAAGCAGAGTTAAGTAATCCTGCTAAGTGGCATGAACTGCTCGCTAGGATGGCTTTGTCGGTTTGTGTCTTAAAATAGAGAAACATTAAGTTCGCGCCGTGTGGTTGTGTGAGAGAGATAGACGAAGGTAGGTTTGGGAGGGGCGTCGTCTGGTGTATAGGAGGTAGATTGAGTGCTTTATTTTCCATTATATTTGATCCAGTGCTCATTTGGGGAGGATGGAGATGGCCTAAATTTTTCTCTCCTTTGGAATATTTGTTTATGATGAAGAAATAGTGCATTTTTCTTGGAAGTCGAAGCCGGACTATTTTTTAATTCAAGGCAATTTTTCTTCTTTAATCTTGCCTGCATTTCGACAAGTTATGCGAGTGATTTCTGTCTTTTATCTTAGTGGTTTGCGATTTATACCGGACGACCGATAACCCAATAACATACTAAGAGGCTTAAAATTTCATTCCGAGAGAGAAGGGGCAAAAAATGTCTTGAAATCTCAAGTGAGAGTTGAGATGACAGTCGCCTCTCTCTCCCTCTATTCTACCTTAGGGGCATTCACGCAGAATCTGCTTTGAGCGCAAAGTCTCATTCTTCTGTTGATACTCCCCTTTCGTAAGATACGGTGATTTGACGTAGCGCAAAAGCGCTTGATAGCGGGATCTCGTAGATTCGTACCTTCAGAAACGATGACCCGGATTTTGGAGCCTATCCTACTACCCATGTCTTTGTGTAGATTCGGAAATTTGGTCAACACATTGAAGCTTCGAAAGACGGAGAAATGGCTAAAGGAAGTTGGTAGGAGTTTTGGTTAGCTTTGCTATTTTACTGGCGAGACTTTCAAGGGAATATATATTGGAGATGCGCCAGACCTAGTGCTAGTGCAGGTGAACCACAAGCAAAGCGCAGTCTCGACATCACTCGATCTGCACACTTCACTACCTGCACAAACAATAATAATGATTTTATCTGACTTTGATACATATACGGGTTGTATCAACCCCAAAATCTTATACTTCAAAAGCCGCAGTCTCCATCTTCTTCAGCTCCCTAAGGACGAACCTCGAACTCCAACGTCCCAGGGTACTCCTCAATTACAACTCAATCCAGTGGCTCCTAGCTTTCCTCGACCCAGAAACCTTTGCAAGTACGCCTTGAGACGTCCTATGTAGCTCGACAAGCGTTGATGCAGCGATCTGTTGTGGCACTCATTCCCACCTTCGAAATCTTCCCCCGAAGCTTCGGCTCTCAATTTGATGTTTCTACGGGATCAACCCCTGGCTGGCGGTACCCCTTCTTATGGGCTATACGAGGAAAGCTTTGTATTGGGAAGAAGTTCGGACTTCGGTGCTAGCCCAGATGCTAGTCTGATGCACATCGGCCTTTCTACTCCCCCGTCACACTGTCTTCAGCCTACCCACGATCTGCAGAAACCTGCAAATCAATATCTTCTACCTTACCAAAATTTTGACTCACATAACTACGATGTCAAAACTCCAAATCAATATTCCACTCACCCCTCTCGCGCTTCACCAGCCGGGCAAAACCACCAACCCCGTCATCTATCCAAATAAGCAACCACCTTACCATCAACATAGCCAACTTGGAGTATCCGTGATCATTCAAACATGCATCCCAACTTCTCACAACAAGTCGACTATGTTATCAAGGAAGAAGGGAGAAGTGGTAGTAGCACTCCCAGTAAACCAACCTCCTTAGGTTCACGATTGAAAAGGTTTCGCCCTTTGGCTGGGCGCGGCCTGTCCTATAATCCTGTGGTTTCATATCACAGTTGGATGGGCGCGTTTGGTTTTGTCGTTTTGGTGGTTGGATTTTTTTGGTCTTTTTTTGGCAGGTTTTTATGTTTGTTGTTGCCGACACAGTTTGAGCGATGAGGTTATTCCGAGTCCTTGTCGGGTGACGCCGTATGCACCTTTCAGTGGCACTCTCGGCCGTGAAATGGTTTGCACATGCAAGTGCATTGGCGTTAACCAGAACAACTATCCTTTAACCTTGGTGGAAGGTTTTCGACGGCAATCGAGACGCGAAGCACACTTTCTCATTAACCGAGAGCGGGAGGACAGAACAAGAAGAACATCATTTTGCATTCAATCTCTATTTCAGACCAGGTCTGTCGCTATATACATATTTTCATCATTCCCTGCCAATTTCAATATCTACAGCAGAGATATGAAATCCAGCATCCACAAAATTTTCATCATACATTACACCATCACCACCACACCATCTTCCCTTAGGCCTTATAAGGGTTCCTCTTCCCACTCATCATCATCTGCGCACCCGGGAACGTCTTCCCATAATCAAGCATAGGCTTCCCCTTAGGCAAATTGGGGCAATTCCCCAACGGCGCCAAAGCCGGCAAGAGGACGGTTGGGATCATACCCAGAACTCGAGTCAGCGCAACATCATTGAAAACATTATCCAAGAAACTAGGAACATCAGCCTGGATGACCTGGCTGATGAAACAGCCCATCTTCTCGGGATCTTGCAGGTCGGTCGCGGCGTTGAGGAGGCCGCCTGAGATATCCCCAATGTCGACGCCCGCGAAGGAGTTGACGGTACCGGTGTTGCCGCCTACTTGGCAGTTGGACGGGTAGGAGAGACATTGTTGCGCGGTGGAGATCAGGATGTCTGTTAGTGTCCAGGCGTCGTCGTCGGCGCGACGGTACCAGTTATCTGGGATGCGCTCGTGGCCGTATGTGAAAACGAGTTTGTTGCTCGCGTCTCGGGTGTAGGAGAAGAAACTCTCGAAGACCTCTGGGGTGAGGAAACCGCGAGGATTCTCGGCGGAGTGGTTGGCGAGCAATTCGTATGCGAACATGTGCGCTCCGAATGTGAAGGCAATGCCGGCGTAGGCGGGAGAGAAGTAGTAGGGGTTCGTGGCGATGGAGTGTTGCTTACGATTGTACTGGTGCTCGGCGAGGACTTGTGGAGTGATGTTTCCTCCTGTACGGGCTTTGGCGAGGTCGAGCAACTCTTGAGCGAACTCTGGGTAGGAGGCACAGTTAGAGTTCTGGGTTGGTGCGAGCCCTATGATAATTGAGTCGGCCACTGTGTTATCAGACATGTTTGGGAGAAAGGATACGTACAGTCACCACGAGTTATGGAAGCATCTCCCTCAGTCTTCAAATGACCATAAGCACAAATACCAGTCTGGTTTCCAAGCAGGTCGCCAATGATGCCGAGACTGTTCGTCTTGTCGGAGTGGTAACCAATGGACCAGCGACCAGACAATGGGTCACCATCGAAGAATATGGTTGCAGTCTGAAGGAAGAGAGTGGCAGTCTTATCGAGTCCGAAGGCTTCCCAAAGACCGGTGTTGACAGTCTCGGCTGTTGCAATACCGTCACGAGGAAGATATCCATGGTTGGCAGCGGCGTTGAGACCAGCACATGGTCCACGGATGTCACCTGGGCCAGGAGCAATGAAAGCATGTTCACCGCTAGTCGAGACAAGTTGGGACTTTGCATCGAACTTGTTGTAGAGAGCGTGTTGTGGCGCTCCTGGGAACTCTGGGAAAGGAGCGATTGGAGCAATGCCTGGAGCACCATCAGCATGTTGCATGAAATATACTTGTTGGCAGGAACAACTTACGCTCTGCAAGATGGCTCTTCGCTAGCTGTTCAACCATATTTGGGAAGGCATTTGAGACCGAAGCCTCAAGGAGGAGAGAGATAATAACTGAACGACCAAACATTGTGAATATCTTTGAAGCAAGGTACAGTTCTTGACATGACCATTCCATGGCAGAGAGAGACGTATATATACAAGACCCAAGATACACCTTATCACCGAGATCAACACTCGCCCACCAACCTAACGACAAAACCATCATCACCGGCTCCTGCAAGAAAACATGAGGCTATCGCACATAATAGTGCTGTATCCACAAGAGACATGCCGATGGTAAATCCAAGAGGGGGACGCCACTGCCGATCCGGGAACCATTATGAGGTCTTGGGTCTGACGAGGGGATTGGATGGCGGGGTAGAGTACAGTTCAGTTGTAAAGTCCTGAGGTCGGCTTACAGTAGTAGGACTTAGCAAAGAATAGGGAAAGCAGGTGAGAAATGGAGGCATCGAAACACCAGCCAGAATCCAAAACTTAGCAAGCCAGATGTCCCGGCTGCCCGGCATGTAACAGCCGAAGCCCAAAATCAACACGATGGATAATCACTTCTTCCTCTATGGACCAGCCAAGCCAACAATCTTCATCGCTTTCTCACTTCGTCCCAAAATAGACAGTCCCTGTCAGTCTTTCCCCGAAACGGAAGATGAGAGATCAGAAATTGGGGAACTTGACTCGTGCTCTATCTAGTAAGCTTGCAAGTTCTCAGACAGGGTGTCTAGATTTGGGCTAGTAGAACATGTTACTGAGATTTGAGGTCGCCGTTCACTGCGGGCGTTCATTATTAGTGTGGGCCCTTGAACTGCATTGGCAGTGAAGATCAGGTCCGTATGGAAATAACGCCAATAAGCTAGCCCACAGTACTGAGACAGGCACAACTTGTGTGGAATAAGCAGCCGTAAAGCGATAGTGGCATGGTGAAGATATGGAGTTCGACTTTTCATAGTGCGTCGTCATTGTCAATCCAGACTTCGTAAACAATAGCTTTCGAGTCAATGTGATTATATGACGGTGACTGGCTCCGAATTCCTTACTTGATCCATATTCAACAGCCACGAGAGTGCTCTGATTACATTTCTTCCTGCTCACTTCTCAAATCTCATTTCATTCAGACAACTCAACAGCAGCAGCTCAATAAATCCACCTCTCACTCAAATCCAGACCCCCACTGCCAACTTCCACCAACCTCCAACTCCCAACCTCAAAATGGTTACCACTCTCCGATCACCACCTTAAAAAAATAAGCTTCTTTCCATGGCATAGGGCCATCCTCGCACCAAAAATGGTATCAATCAACACCTCTTCTCCCATTGGCTACTAACCTCCCCCAGATTAGGTCTCGCGCCGAACCGGAGGCACAGATCCCCGGTGTTGTGTAGCTGCTTGGGGATAGCTTCATTTGTGTGCGATCGCACAGGTCAGACTTGGTTGCGGTACGTATTGTTGAGGGACTTTTTTCTATCTCTTGAACTGGCGGCGGGATGGATGGCTTGGCGACACCGAGGTTATCGGGTATGATGTGATGGGATGAACGGGAAGGGAAGTGAAAGGGTTCGGATAGATGGAAAGAAATTGTAGACTTGTGATATGGATATGAAGGGATTAGATTGTGTTATTCTCTACTTGGACAGTTTGTTGATACAGATGATTCAGTTTATCTGGGGAGCAATGAAGAGTTGCCGAGAAAGAAAACGGAAAGATACTCCGGTGGGAAATTTGGAGAAACGGAGAAAAGGACTTTGTAATGTAAGTAAGTAGATTGCTATCGCTCTTCAATATACACATACTCGTCTCACTTCCTTTTATCATACATACAACCCTTAATCCCTAGGTACCCTTCCTTCGTCCATATTTCACACGCTCGCTCATCAACAAATTCCCAGGCGATTCATTACTATTGCCTCGAAATGATGAGCTCCATTCCCCTCCCCAATCCAGCAAACAATGTACCCGAGCCTTCCCAACCCAACCAAGGAAACCAACCACTTTTCTTTGTCCGCGATGACTTACTTCCATTACCGGCAGTAGTAGTCTCTAGCTCAGCCATCACCGTGAAGCCGAGCTTGATTCTTAACCAAAGTATCTCGGTTCGTCGAAGACATGATATGCATGTCCTCTAACACCCTCGCCCCTGAATAATTGCGGGAAGCGCTCGCCTTCAGGGACCTGACTCTCGCTGATGCGGGAATTTCGCACATCTGCGCGATCGCTTGCCTTTTCCCCGACCTTGAACTTCCCGACCTGTATCTCGGTATCCGTGATGGTACTTCTGCTTACACGAGCGTATGCCGTGCGCTTCAAGCCTTTGTAGAGGATGTATTCGCACCATCTGTCCCAATCTGTTGGGTCGATGTCGTGCATGCCGCTTGTTTCGGATACCCAGGTGTTGTAGTTGCCTTCCCAAGGCTTGGTGACCAGGTAGGAGAGGAGGATGGAGGGACGAGGTGTGGATCCCATAAGTTTGGAGAGGTACTCGGTTTGTAGACGTCGGTCTTCGGGGTCTTCTTCCTGTCCCGAATGGAAGACGAATACATCAATGAACTCGCCATACACATCCAAAGTTGCATGAATAGCTGGTGCTAGTTCACCAACAGGTGAGGGAAGTAGGTGGTGTGTCGAGTTTACAATTGGGAATTTCGATAGAAGCGCACAGCCCCAGGTATGTTTGTTGGGTCCTGGTCCATAGTCGACGTACATCCCGAGGTCCTCAGCCAGGAACTGAGTGGTGTCTCGGTTGCCCATGATGATACGCTGAAGATCAGATTCTAGAAGGCCGATGACATCGATTTCGAGTTCCTTGATGACGTCCCGCATGCGGTATTCTGAAGACCACATATCATTGTCGAGTGAGAAATGGATGGTCCAGATTCCTGCTGTGAGAATCTTTTCGTCTTTGTGGTACGGCACATAGTCATAAGTTGGGAATCGCAGGTAAGCGATCGAGACTGAGAGGAGCTGAAGAACTCCAAGGACATACAGATAGTATGAGCGCTGCTTCCGAGAGTTCAAGAAAGCATTGAAGCGCTTGCGCTGAGCTGCAGGGGTGGATGACATGGAAGAGAATACACCACATCCAATAAAAAGCATCATGGTAGTCATGACCCAGTCAGTATGCTCGCGAACAAGTGGTCCGCCAGGTACAAATGCGTAAGCAACGACCCAAACATGGAATAAGACCAGGAAGTTGTATGCCAGAAAGCCCAGGCCAAATGTGGTGGCAGGACTTTTTCTGGCCGCTGATCCGATCAAGGGTACTGACGCAGCCATGAGATACACGGTCAAGATCAGTGCTCCATAGTAGCCCTTCCAGTTGCTGTACAAGGTCAACATAGCAGCACCGATGCAACCAATCCCATAGAATGACCAGCTTCGAGCAATAGCCTCACTGAACAGGCCAAGAATCAAGCCACCTCCCATCGCCGCAATTGTCCAGGCACCATGGGGTGCTGAAATCGGACCTCGGACAGGATATCCTTCCCAAACCCACAGAATCATCGTACTGGAGTCGGACAGTAGGGAATGCAAACCAAAAAATAAACCTGCAATACCCAGCGCAGCAAGGACTGACGACCCTTCTTGGCGTCCTTGAATAGCCAAGTCGCTGCCAGCAGTTGGGACTTTTCGTGTGGATCGAATGACTGCCAAGATGGCTAGGATGAGACCGACGCCATTCCACCCTCCATTTGATGAATGAGATGTTGGCCAAATGGGATTGCTCGTCTGCCATGCGAATTTCACAACGCTAGATGCAATCAACCCGACGGTCCATGCCAATATCTTCGACTCAAGACGACCTGGTTGACCACCTTCCGAGTACCAAGTAGCAGCCCATGACAGACAGGACATCCAGACAGCAAAACCAACAATAAACAATCGAAGGACTGGGTCCGTCACTTGGTATGCAAGTAATCCGGCGAGAGCTGAAAAATGACAGATTCGAAGATTCTTCATGACCAACGAGCGTAAATTACGATTTGCCAGCATGAACGGCGATACTGTGGACATGACCATAACTTCATAGCCGGAGATGCCCATATGCCACAAGGGGAAATCTTAATGTGTTAGACTTGAGCTTTTTTTATTTTTAGCAAGAAACCTTCACTTACACCAAACGAGTAATCCCAGCGAAGTCAGCATTGACCAGAAAACAAACTATACGGTCAGTTTCAATTTGAAATCCGAACAATAAAAATTGAACATACCCCATTGTACACATCTGCAGCCGTGTCGATGGCCTCAGCCCATACGAATGTTTGGTTGAACACCTGGCCAACCTGTTTTCCCTTTCTGGTTGAGAGTTAGCGTCATTTCGGGTTCAGAATGGCGAGTTCACGTACTCCTTTTCAAGGACAGCATCGGCCACCATCTTGTTGTTTCTACACAAAATAACGCTTAGAATGTTTCATAATGGCGTACATCGCCTAAACATAGTATACACGAATTATTTCGGAAGCCATCGAACGTACCCCTTACTCGAACCTTTGACGTCCTTGACGACCAACTCGAAGGTATCAAAGTCAAGAGCTGTAACAGCATCGAATCCCACATCAAACAAGATCAAGGCCCACTCGAAGAATGCATAAATCGTATAAGCTAGAATTTCAGTTAGTGTTTTCCAAATCAGATAATGCATCGGACATACCTCCGGCAACTTTGTGGACTTTGTGTTGGATGAAGAAGTAAATCAGAGGTACGAGAGTGCCGAAGAAAGCTGAAGCCAGATATTTCCTATATTTGACTGCTTTCGCATTTGCTGGACTTAATGCTAGGCATCCCAGCGTCCATGGAAGAGTCGCAACCAAGTATGATATCATGAAAATGTCGTGCCAATCGTGATCATCAGTAGAAGTAACATATGTCCACCCGCCGCATGTCAATGTTCGAAATACGCCCATTCCTGCCACGACCTTGGGGAGTGTCGCATTCGGTCGCGCTGTGAGGAGGTACCATAAGCCAACCAGAACAAATCGAGGACCTGCGCCAATTAGCAATTGTATTTTCTGCGAGACCATACTTCCTTTCCGTACCTGATGTAATGGCTATAAACAGCATGAAAAACGACCGTTCCGGATACCGATCGCCGATTGTGGCAGACACACTAGGAAACCATTCCTATAACGAGGAGTCAGCCAAAGTTCTGTTGTGAAACGAGACATGAGGAAGCTGTCTACAGACCTGCGGGTAGCCATAGTATTCGTTTTGTACTATCTTATGGTAATGCAGCGAGACGCCGACAATTAGCGCACTGATGAAAGCAGCTAGAGGAACTGTCAGCAAGATACATGCCAAAAAACCCCCAATAGCGACTTACTGTATGCAGCTGCTGTATGCGCCCAACTGATCCATTTCCCTGAGAAACTGAGCAAGACTTCGCCGTCCTTGTCCTTGTATTTGGGTGACATGTTGATCGGGGAAGGATTTCACATCCAAGGGAACGACATCCGAGGAATCCGGAGGTGGTTGAGGTGAGAGACAGACAATTGAATGAAGAAAAGTGAAGCTGTTGACGCTGTTGACACCAGCCGAGCTCCCGCGCGCGCTCTTATGGTGGATGCGGATGATGCGAGAATGAGACAAACAATCGGATAACCAATTTACCCCATAAAAGCCGCCAAGGGGGGCTGGCGAGGCTGAGACATTGGCCAAATGAAGCCAAGCGTGCCGAGAGACGCTAGCGACCGCTAGCTTGCATCTGCGAATTAATTATTCGAAAAACGGGAACGGGCAGCTTCACTTCACTTCAATTCCAAGACTCAACTCTCTGTCGCAAACAACATTGCACCCTCACTACTCACTCGCGAGAAATGTCCGGTGCATCCGATAAAGCCCGTTTCTACTTGGAACAAGCAGTGCCTCAACTGCAAGAGTTCAAGGAGAAGAAGATATTCGACGAGGTTAGTCTGTCAGCCTTGTCTCCCAACGAACTTTCGGTTTGCGAAAACACTTGCTAACTAGACTTTTACAGGATGAAATACGATCATTGGTAACCAAGAGGTCATCCTTCGAACACAAGGTTCTCGCAAGGGGTTCGACGCCGGTGGACTTTGCTCGGTATGCTGCTTGGGAGATTGGTCTTGAGAATCTGCGGCAGAAACGTTGCAAGCGGATGAAGATAAAAGGCAGCACATCACACACGGGCCAGGCAAGGATATTCAAGATCTTCGATAGGGGGACGCAGAAACACCCAGGCGATGTTGCGTTGTGGATGTCATACCTGGAGTACTGCAAGCAAGCCAAGGCGACCAAGAAATTCAAGACCGTTTTGACCGCAGCAATACGACTACACCCACTCAAGGCGGAACTATGGCTCTATGCTGCGAGATGGAGCTTGGAAGCAGAGGCAGATATGAAGGAGGCCAGGAGTTTTATGTCGAGGGGAGCACGGTTTTGCACAATGAGCAAGGATTTGTGGATTGAATGGGCGAAACTGGAGATGATCTACCTTGCAAAAATTGCAATGCGAAGGAAGATTCTAGGTATTGATGTGGAGGAAATTGCAGATGACGCTATGGAAATTGAAGGCGCTGGGGACGACGCGGCTTTCGGATCAGAGGACGTGATCGCAATTCCAGACTTCAAGGTGGATACGATACGACCCAGTATGTTGGAAGGTGTCGAGGTAGACAAGGAAGCAGCACAGGATCCTATAAACACGCCAGCTCTGCAAGGAGCCATCCCTCTAGCCATTTTCGACGAAGCAAAGAAGCAGCAATTCTTCAATGCATCAGTCGCTGCCGATTTCTTCGATATGTTTGCACTATTTACTCAAGTCAGATGCCTCCCGAAGATATTACAGCATGTCTTGGATGCCCTGACCGAATCATATCCTGTGGATCCTTTCACCTGCAATTGCTACAACAAGCAGCCTTTAGTTGGAATCGACCCAGCAACGCCAGAGTTCGCAGTTGCTCTTGGAACTTTCCTGGACAGGTTGAAGGAATCGATGGAGAAGACAAAGGACAAGACAGCACTTTCAAAGAAGACAAGGGCATGGCTCGAGCCAATACTAGCATTAGGCGAGCTGGATCCGGGCATCAAGACAGTGTTGGAACACACGATGAGGAAGCTCTGAGGGATGGAGAATTAATGAACAAATTCAAGACAGAATCAATCAAGTCATAGTGACGCCCAATTCCCTTTCCGTTTTGAAACCTTTTCACAATTATACCAGAGCAGTAGCTTTGCAGTAATGCCGCTAGAAGTCTGGCTAGCTTTTCCTGACCCGTAATGTTTTTGTGTGTTCTTAGTCATATTGTCAATCATTCATGGCGCAGTCTGATTTCTCTTTGTGGCTGTGTACGCATAGTTGCCGGGCCGTTTCGAATTACTATTGTATGCTTATACTGCTCTATTGTGCTGCTTCTAAACCAGAACATCAAGAAATATCTACACATAACTATCCACCGACACCCCCAAGACCTCACACTGCCCCCCCTCCCCAAACACAATCCGATAACTCGGCCACTCCAACCTCCTCATCTCCAACCCCTTACCCCTTCTCTCAACCGGCTTCCATCTCCCCGCCCTCTCAACTTCCTCCCTCGTACTCCCAAACCCCCTCGCCTCCAAGAAGCGTCACTCCAGATTCGGATTCCCCGTCCTCGCAAAACTCGTCCAGGAATCCACAACAAACCTTTCAAACTTCACATCGTCTTCATCACGATACGGAAGTCCGTTCCTCGTGATGCTACCAAACGTATAATACACATCTGCAGAATGGCGCTTGAAATACTCCGCGTTCAGATCCCCGAGTGGCTTTCCCGGCGTGGAAGGCGGGAGACAGACATTGCCGTTTGGATTCCATCCCGCAGGTTGATAGGAGCGGTTAAATTCGTAGAAATAGACGTTTGGGACTTGGAAAAGCTTGTTGTGTACCCCGGTTTAGATAGTTGCAGCGGAGAGACAGCTAAATGTCACATCTGTCAATACGCGCGAGATGTGACGTTGAAGATGTTAAGGAATGTGTCGGGTCCAGAAGGGAGGGGGAATTTCCCAGAGGATATGATGGCGTCAGCTTGTGCTGCGAAACCGCCGTTTATGAGATTTGTTCTCAGATCGCCACTTATGGGGTATGGAGTGAATGGCGCTCCGTCGTCACGTAGCATTCCCATTAAGACAGGGACTTTGGCTATTGGTGCTGAGCCGTCGAGTGTAAGTCGATCTGTAGTCAGATATGTCCCGTCTTTCGTTAGGACATTCACTTGTGCGGCGAGATTTGCAGGTTCTTTGACAGGAAGGGCACGCAGACATTCAAGCTGCGCTTTCTTATCCCCATTACTGGTACAGTTCGCTTCTTGAAGTACGGCTGAAGTGAAACTCGCAGCTACAGTTGGAATATCATAGCACCTGGCATACGAAAGACCGAAAAGCGGACCAGACGTATAGCTCTGTGCAATAAGCCCGAGAACTTCCCAGCTGCTTTCGGGGAGCCGAGCATACTCGTTACATAGATAGCTCCAAAAGACTGTCCGGTGATGGTGATTCGATCTAGATCTCCTCCAAAATCTTGGATATTAGCTCGAACCCAGTCCAAGGCAGCAACCTGGTCACTGAATCCCCAGTTTCTGTTCGTGGTACCGTCATCTAGAGCGAGGGATCCTAGATTAGCCCCAATCCATTGCGTCTTGACGCTAGTGGAGGCGAGACGGTGACATCTAGTGAGCCTCATGGGGGAGATACAGGAGTTGAGGAGACAGAGCCATGCCCTGCCTACAGTGCCTCCGCAGTCTGTGTGCACGGCTGTCTGTTGCGACAAGGGGCCTCCTGGCCATCCGAATAGCTGGATCGGCTTCAGCAGATATGGGAAGTAACCTGAGGGCAGAAGACATCCATCCAAGTCATTTGTGACCGAAGAACGGCTCCGTTCTTCCAAGACCCGCACATCAGCAAAATACGCCGCGAACATACCCTCAGCACAATGAAATTTGCTCCTATAAAGCTGCTTGAGCAGTTTGCAACGCTTGCCGAGGATCGCCTGGTGTGCAGTGAGGTCTCCGCCGAAGACAAGCAAACTTTAGAGAGCCGGGGATACCTGTGTCCCAAAATCGACTTCAAATGGCTCCGCCTACAGTCCAAGAAATCTTCAAGGAGGAACTGGCGGTCTACCTTCATCACCAACGGGAGAAATCGCCGGATGGGCTTTTCCACATGATGCAGTACTCTCTCCGGCAGCAGCTTATTCGACTTATTCGACAAGATATCCGGATGTACAAGATGCATGTAGCCCTTCACCAGGATCAGAAGATAGATCTGATTTCTTTCCCGTTGTGCGCCCGCTTTGTTGGTGCGAATAGCGAGGCGCCGCTCGCATTCTTCGAAGGGAACGCCAAAGATCCATGCCAAGGGAAGCCACAGTTTTCGTTGCGAGATCAGATCACTCTTGAACCTGTCAGTGTGTAGAAGTCTTACCATTTCAGTGCCATCACCCAATATCCTACATGGCGGTGTGCTAGAATCCATTTCTGCAAAAGAATCCTCGAAAGATATTGCACGCGTATGATGACGAGAGAAAATCAAGATTCAAGAGTGTCTGCTTGATCCGCGTTTTGGTGGATATTGAACGTAAGACAGGCTATTTCAGCTACTGAGAGAAGAGATATCTTTCCCAGGAGGGCGATTTGACCCGTTGCCACCCACTAGTTGCCGTCGCAAATTGTTGAGCTATCATCTCTGTCACTTACTTTCCGTTTGATACACTACGCAGCCTCCGCCAGCCCCTGTTGGCCAGAAACCAGGATTCGAGAATATGACTTAGACACATCTCAGCACTTACTTACATGCGAAGATTTAGGTCCGTTGGAGATGGCGCAGACCCTCCCCACCGTAATAATCAGTGGCTAATATATGGAAGAGAAGTGGCTACATTTTAGCTATTTCTACTACGTATATATACTCTTAATTAAGCCACGAATTGAGTTACCAAATGTCCCATTGCAACTTCCATTCCTCATGAGTATTAAGCGAATAAACATTCCTCGTCCCTTGAGCCTTAAACTCTTTTTCTTTTTCTGCTTATTTCCCTTCTTATTAAGTAAGTTAAACTTTTCCTCTCACTCTCTTTCTCTTTCTTCTTCTCTTTTATTAAGTAAGTCAAACTCTCTTTTTCTCTTTCTCTTATTAAGTCAGTTATATACACATACACGCACTTTCTATCTTTCTCTCTCTTATCGAGTAAGTTATATATGAATATTCGCATATGCTTTCTCTCTCTCTCTCTCTCTTTTCTATTGTTTACTTTGAAAGGAATACTTATTCGTGAGGAATGTATATTCGTAAAGAAGGCGTATTCATGAGGAATGCGTATTTGTGAGGAATGTTTATTCGTGAGGGACGGGGAACTAAGGACAGGAATGTAAGCTGGAATGTATTCTATTATGAAATAATACCTAGCGTGGCTCTTGATCTAAATCTTAAAGCTTTATATAGACCAAGGATTTAGCTCCAAACCACTAATTAAGCATAATAACGCAGAATAGTCAATCATTTAGTACCTCACTGTAAAATATGAGCGACAAGTAGAGTATGATTATGCAAGGTTAGTGGTTAAAGACTTGTATACAATTCACGGTTCCGCTTAGCACGCACGCGGGTTCCTAACCATCAACAGCGAATTCAAGATCCGAACTCAAGATTGGCTCCCCTGCCTCTCGTATTGCTACCATCCCACGACCCTCCTCTGGAGTCCTCCCTAGCAAAATGCCCACATGGACACAGGCCAGATGTCTCCGCGAGTCTTGCTTAAGACGCTCGACTTTCACCGAAGTCTGCTCAACATTCCAGACAGAATTTCAACGTATCACATCCGCCTACCACGAGGCAGAAGTAGCCGTTCAAATCCACTGCACCGAGCAGAGCAAGCCCTTCCTCAATCCTCTTTCCGAGATGGCGAAAGCCGAGGGCGGATTGGTGGAGTTTTGTCTGGCAAGATTTGTGGAAATTCGAAGAGATGAGGACCTCATGGGGCACGATGCTGTTAAAAAAGTCATGGTGGATGTCTGGCGCTGCGGCTCTCCCTTGTGGCACACCGATATCGTCTTCTTCAACACAATTCCGCAGAAAGCTCTCGACGTTAACCTCGAGCCAATCGTGGATACCTACTGGCAGTGTATTCTCGGTGCTTTCCTGAATCTTCATGGCCTGCTCAACGCTCTCCTCGCCCCCATTATCACCGCCTTCCACAATTCGCCATGGACACAGTACTGCGCCAAAGTCTTCTTCCTTCTTATCATGGCTTTGTTAGCGATCACCGCACTGGCTCGTGTTGCCACATGGGCAATCATGTTAATGGAATCCGAGGTGGCCCGGTTCATTTATAGTATTCCTGTTCTGTCGCATATTTTCCGGGGGTTGAGTTTCGTGAACAGCTGGTTCTTCCCGAACCAGCTATCCGCAGCATTCCAAACCACCAATCCACCTCCCTACCTGTACTTCGAACACATCTCAAACTTCACGGCGGCTCTCATGGCAATGTTACCAACCTTTGCCCAGTTCTCCTCAAAACCCTTACGTGGCACTGCCGACAACTCCTCGGTGCTGATAGGCGAAGGCTTCCAGAAGATCGCGAATGACACTTTCCACATGGCCAAGATTGCATCGAACATGACGGTTCTGCCCGTACTCCTCGGCGCTTCGTTGAAAGGTGTCGTGATAGCCCGCAGCATTGTCCGAAGTTCCAACGTTACAAACAAAGCCGAGTTGCTTACGCAGTATGACATTCTCAAGACAGGCATGGAGGAACTAGTGGACTATTCTATGAATTTTAGCACTGGTGTTCCTGCCTTGCTTCAAGTCTTTGGGACGTACCTGTCTATTGCAATCGACAGTGTCGAGAAAAATCGAATCTCCCGATGTGCGCGGCTCCGTCTCGCTTCAGGTGTCATTTCTATGTGGCACATGGTGGCTAGCTGCACAACAGTTACCTGGCTCTGCGGGCTTATATACGTGCGGAGGTTTTCTTACTGTCTCTATGGCAGTTATGCATTGCGCTGAAATCGCGCCGACATTCAGCGGTGCGTCTTTCTGCTCAAGATCTCTTGCGTACTCACAAAGGCCTTTGATGATACCCGGTATCCAGGAGGCTATTTACCAGAGAAAGGTTGCAGTACGGGACTTGCAGATGTTTGTTCAGCATTTAACAGTGCGAATGGAGCGACTACATCATACTTCTGCCAAGGCTTGGATTGTATGCCAAAACACCAAAGAGAAGTTCGAAACGATCTTCGACCTCACGTCACAAACCAGGGAGGCCACTAGGAGTACGTCACGCAAGATCACTGTTCAACAATCGCACCTCTGGAAAATCGAAAAAATCTTCGACCGGGCTGGGCAGATCTCTACCGAGATCAAATTGGGCGACTTGCAAATACAGATGGAGCATTTGGCAGAGATCATAGCTATTCATACAGTAGCTTCCGACAGTTTTGCCTCGGCTCAGAATGTGATCAGGCGGTGGAAAGCAAACATTGGCAGTATCTCGGAATACCTACTTTCATTGGAGACTCAAGCTTCGCAGGATACTTGGGCAACTGTGTGGGATAATTATGAGGAATGGCACAAACTCAAGAGGTTGGCGAGAGATCTGGAAACGTATGCTTTGGAACCTTTGGCAGATACCGTTTCAGACTTACGTCTGAAAGGTCGCCAAGATCAGATACACATCGAGCAACTATCAGACAATTGTTACACTGCAGCCCAAGAACAGGTTAAACGAGGAGAAAAGGTTGTGTCGATTTCACACTGTATTCTTGATCATCTGAAATTTGAGGAAGATTGAAGCGGAAAGGAGGGAGGAAAGGGAGGGTGAAGGAGCGGCGAGGAAGGGATAGTACTAGGCGGAATAGCTTTTGGTGGGATGAATAGACACATTGAGGCAGAGATGGTTTCTATGAAAGTAGTAGGAAAACAGGCCTATCTCCGTCCAGCCATGCCGCTTCCTCCATTCCTTATGCTCCTTCATCTTTACGTCACTTATAATATTCTGCAGAGCGCAAGCATCAGCAAAACGTTTCCTGCTTCTCTCCATACGCTAGCGGAAGACTGACATTTCTCTCTCTGAAGCAAGTTCTGAAGCAAGTCTTGCCTGCAACGCTGCTTGGATACGCGCTACTAGCTCCGCTCTCTCGACTTCTTTACGTTTGAGGGCAGCACGCGCATGCGCGTGCACGCTCGATTTGTTGGACGTGAGCGGCCTGGATAAGCTCAATCTCAATGCCACATGCCGTCTGCCTTCCATTAGCGTATGCTCTCAGCCGATAGGCAGAGGATTCGTACCCTCCCTGACAAGGTACCCATTTTCGTCAAGGCGGGACGTTGTCTTCCTGCGTGCGTGTGCTGTGATAAGTAGTAGGTAGCAAAGCTGTCGCAAAACCTGCAAGTTGAAAGACTTCAAACCTGATTCATTTTGTTTTACCTGGCAATCAAATCTTCACCGCCCTATCTTGATTAGGATGCATCTCACTGTCACTATCCGTGACTGGGCTGCCAGTTCATGCATCCAGATTTCCCGTTGTTTCGGTTAACCTACGAAGTGGAAAGCCAAGGCCGGCTGCGAAGCAGAGGCACTCATTCTCGTCTTATCATCCAATTAGCTTAGCTTAGCCAAAACCGCAATCTTGTTACCACTTGGAAAGAAGCAATCCCATCTCCTTTAATACTATAGTAAGATCTTGCTGATTTGAAGCATGTAGTTGACTTTCAAAGAATAACAGGGAGCAGAGAAAAATCGCCACATGGACTATTCTCAGAAGCCCAGAAACCTGAGTCTCATCAACAGGTGCCTTGAAACAGCTTAAAGACATCACAGGTAGCTACTTGGATAGATTGACCTGATACTTTGATAATTCTCTCCAGCCTTTGAGCAAGTTCAGCGGTGAAGGCTGCCCAATAAAACATTCTGGTTCAACACGCCACAAGAAATCCTTTCTACGAGGATGAAGCAATGCAGGGCGCTTGATGGCATGATCTAGCCCACCATTGGAAGGGATCAGATCATGCACATCACTTCTGCCAAGCTCTCGCCAGTCGTTTGTTGACTTTTGACGTATGTAGAACGCCTTCAGCCTCGAAGTCCCAACTCTCTCAGCAATACCCACGATCCTTCCAAGGCGAACTTGCACCAGACAACTGCTTTGGGATATTTCAAAATCCTCCAAACAGCACACAGAAGACCGCCAACGAATTCGAAATGGCAGACAATACCATGACAACCCCTCCATCGTCGATGGAGCAAGTCCCGAAGTCCACTCCTGGTCAGTACAGGTTTTTGTGAAAATTTGAAAGGCTATACCTAAGCTGACCAAATCATCAAGGTTCCGCTACCGTACCACCCCCGGTTTTCGATCCCCTCGCGCGCGATAAGTGGACCGAGGGGTTCCAGGCTCTCAATGATGAATTGCGGAAGTGGGTAGGACCGGGGATGATGAGTGTTGAAGACATGTGGTCTATTCTTGACCGACCCTCCCTCATGGGAGTCTCGTCCGATATCCAGGACGAACTCAGAGAAGCTCAGGCCGAGCTCGACCGATCCTTGGGTCGGTTGCATCGCTTCCCAGGCCCCGATTACAACCGGGCTACGGATCGCAGTGCAACCCTCAATTGACAGGAGGAGAAGGCTCTCATCGACTGACAATCCAACCAGAGAGTCGTGGACACAAACTATATTCTCCTGGTTTACATGGAGAACCGCACTCGAGTTGAACAGATCTAGACCAAGGCCCGGGTCGAGAAGCGCGCAGATGGCTTAACTGCCGAGTGATTCGAGGAGGAGATGATAGAGATGGTGAAGGAGTTGAAGGCCAAGAGAGAAGTCAAGACTGAAGTCATGGCTTTGGAGGTTGGTAACGGCGGCAATGCATTCGATGGTGATATAAGCTACCTCTGTGGCACAGGCGGATGTATCAAGCCATCCCATGTCCATAGTTCTGTCGGCCTTCCAGGTACTGTTTCTCTCTTTCCAATCGGTCTGAATGATCTTAACAGCTAGGCAGGCAACGATACCTTCGGAATTCATGCTGATAAGCACCTTGCTGAGAACCATGCCCGAGGCAAGTCCCTTTTCAGTTTTTTTCTGTGACGATAGCTGACAACGGATGGATAGAACAATGCATCCAGGGACCCATGGCCACTGTCAGCGAGCCAGACAGCGTCGTCAATGGTGGTCAGGTCTCCGAGACCAGTGAGGAGGTTGTTTAATTCCTGAATTAATTCGAGTCAGTTGATAAATGGATGAGTTGGGTTCTCTGGGTTAATGTTCTTGCGCCAGCTGTTCCCGTTCCCGTTCCCATCCCATCAAACAACAGTAGTTCCGTTGTGTAAGGTCATATTCGTAGCTCTTCTCATTTCTTACGTTCCTTAACATAATCAAAACACTAAAACACCAAGAGGGATTAACGATCGCAACGAAATATTGAAAACACTTACTAGGTAGCATTTGGAAATAGAAATAAAATCAACAAACACCTAATTCTCAATGATTATGATAATATGAAATATACTAGAGCTCGTATAACATCAGCACGTGACCTCCACTTACTGCCGGTGTCCTACAATACCGCTGCGCTTGCCTCGATTAGGAAAATTTCCTTCGAGAAGCTGAGGGAGCAGCGGGTAAACAGGTACCCGAGATGTACTTCAGGCTAAACTTTCGTGGCGCTGCCCAGCTCGTTAAAAGCCCTCACTCTCTTGTCGTAATGTTGCAGTCATGAGTCACTGGTGTAAGATTGAGAATAGGAAGTATCTCCGCGAAGAGTGCAGACTTGTATGTAGGCGTGATGCGGGGTACAGTAGTGAAAAAGGTGCTTCGGGAAGCTCGAAGGAGACAGACGAGGGCTGGATAAGACTTGGTATTTCTCATATGAAAATGGATGCCGCAAAGGTATGTCTTAAAACTAGTAGCAACTCGGATTTGCCCTTGGGTAGCACTTTCCTGCATATCCTACACCTTCGCCAAGGAAAGGACCGGAGTCGTCTATTTCCCTCTTAGGAGGCTAAGGCATAGGAAATAAAACACTCAGCCTACGAAGAATTCACAGTAATGAGTATTTATCAGGCAAGTCTCCTTAAGTATTGAAACCATATTAGTATTTTCGCCATTATCTACTTCTCGGATGAAACATTCCCGATCAAGCTAGCAATTTCTCAAGCTGGCAAGACTGCTGAGGTTCGATTTCAATCCTAGTTCCTGAGAAGTGTCTAGCAGGTGTCTTTGACTTCCAAAGATGCTCTTGTGAACCAAGAAGAATGTCTCATGATCGAATAACTAGGCAGCCTCGGACTATTATTCGAGAGATCTGCCGCGTAGGTGTTTTCAGCCACTTCCATGGCATTTTGGCCCTTTACTTTATGTCCAGCACAAAAGGTAGGACCCGTGCACCTATCTTCGGAAAAACCATCAGGATCAGTAACACACAACTACTGTAAATTTTAGTCTACCTCAAGTGAAACAAAAGACACCACAAAACCCTTGTAACCACCACTACTTGTCAGCACCATTCCATCCTTGTTGTAAAAATGGCCCCGCTATACCCGAAATTCACTCCCTTTTCGAAGCTGCCCATGGAGGTCTATCTTCTGACATATGAGTGTCCAGAAAACGGCCCCTCACAATACCGTTATCGGCGGAAATATTACTCTAAAAAACATTCTTTGATCGATCTAAGAAGCTGGAGCTTCTAACTATCGGCTATATTTCCAACCCCCAGAGAAGCCGACCAGAAGCTGTTGGACAGTCTACCTACTCCAGGCTTCTGTGGAGTACGATGGAAGAGAAAGATGTCAGGAAGTTCGCCAGGTAGCCCTAAGCGCTTTTGGAGGAAGAGAAGAAGAAGCCTGACTGGAACCTTCTAGAGATAGAGTTTCTCCGACTCTAGTAATTGCTGGCCAGAATACTCAAAGAGCTGTTTATAAGGAGACATTGGATCTACGGAATCAGCAGGAGAGAATAACGGATGGTGGAGGGAACGATAGGAACTGCATCTAAATGCATTTTATGTAGGGCCTTGCGACAGCCCAATTTACATCTTTTGTTCTGTCTTCGAGCTCTCCTGCTGTGTAACCTGTAGAACGCCATGACAACATCCTATTCTCACCTTGGCGCTACATAAAGGCAGACATTCATATCATAAGATTACTGATCGGAGACGTATTCACCGTCGAAGAGTCAGCGTCAAAGTCTGTAGGGCCGCTTGCGCTTTTTGGTCGCTTCGCCCGATGCCCAGACATATTGAACCAAATTTGTTAGCAGTTGAAACCTGAAGAGACAAAGAATCTAACTTTCAGCCTTACCAATTGAATCACCAATCTCCCTAAACCGCTGACTTCAACGTCAGTGTGAGGTGTAAACAAACATTAATAAACATTTAGCGTGGGTCCAAGCGTTTTCGCTTCAGTACATATACCCCACTCGAAGTTCCACCTTTCTCCTCCTCTACTTCCAACATCAACTATCAAGATCTCAGATCGAGAGTTCGGAAAAGATTATTAGATCTTCTTTACCTTCCATCTATTGGTCCTCAAGTTACTTCTCAATCTTGATTCCGGAAGTTTTTCTGCAAGAGCCAAACTCGAACTCTTCCTCTTCGACCCAGGTTTCCTTTCTCTCTCGCCTACCAACTACAAACAACATCAACAAATACCACGACAATCTCAATACAGGACGCAATTTTAAGATATCGCGTATCCACACGCGATATCTTTTGTTATTGCCGATCTCTTAAGATATTCGACAATAAAGAGAAGGGCGGCACATCATTTCCTTGGTTCCAGCTAAGAACATACAGCCACTTCCCAAGCTCAGCTCCCTTCAGCAATCATGAGTGAAAGAAAGATCATGATCGACTTGAGTCAACTCAGTGCAAAATGCAAGCTGTATCAAAATAGGCTTGACGCAAGTCGAGGTGTCATGCCACAAGTAAGTACTCAATCCTTCCAGAACATAGATCTACTCCTAATCCTAACCTGTTTCAGAGTGCTGGCAGCGGACATAATGGTTCTCCCAGAGGCAATGGCATGAGACCAGAGGATCTAGGTTCTGGATTTGAAAAGGTGAGTTATTGTCTAACACCCCTCTTTGTGACATATGACAGACTCCGTGTTAGTTGGGAATTACTACGAAGAGACCCACAGCGACTCTCCGCCCTAAGTTATTGTCATCATCTACTTCTGATGATTCTGCTCCTTCAATTGATGAGGCAGTATTCACCATATTCCCCAAGCTTCCAGCTGAACTCCGCGTCAAAGTCATCAAGCAATCGATCTCGGCAGCCTGCACAAGCGACCACAAGAGAGTTATTGAGATCCTCTATCTCGATCCATGTGGAGGCGATGTCGGCAACGACGGGTGGCCTTGGTACAAATCCGACCACAAACACGATATCTACTCCAAGGATTCCGCCCTCCTCGAAGTCAACACAGAATTCCAAATAGAAGCACTGAAGAGGTGGAGCGTCAGCATCGACAGACCAACCGGAGACTCCTACGCCCAATTCGACCCTGAGAATACCATCATCTACATCTCCTACTCGGATATTAACGGCCAAGCTTGCGAAGATACGATGGACATGTACAGCGACATGCTCACACCCGCCATCTGCCAGAAGATCAAACACCTCGCCATCGATTTCACGGTTTGGGACTGTCACGAATATGTCAAAAACCCGATCCAGAAGTTCACCGCCCTGGAGGATTTCACGTTCGTCATTCATGATGCTGCTTGCATGCCTGAATGGAATCCCGATATCAAGCCTGCCGAGTTCAAGCTTGTACCCGCCAAGGAGGATGATTTGGAAGAGGTACGCCCGGATATCAGACTTTGGAAGGATATCAACCACTTGATTAAGATTTGCACTGCGTACAAGGCCAAGAATCCCAAGTACAAGGTTCCGACTATCAAGGCCGCGATATTGTACTGTGGTGGAAAGGCCTGCTGTAACTCTGTTGAGAGTGTTGCGGCTCATTGGTTGGATGTTCTGGCACCCGGCGGAGGACGTCCCCGACCATCATGATCCGTCCGCCTCTGTCCTGGGCCAAGAGAGAGTTGATCGGCCTCGCCAGCAAGTATTTTCTCAGTGCTGAATCACCTTTTAAATCTACGACATGTTGAGTTACTTCTGAGTACCGACTAGCCCATTTTTATACGCGTTAGAAATGCTCTTCATGCACCACTTGACGGCATCGCCCGCTTCTCCCTTGCGGGAGCACTTTCATGTTTCGTCAAAAAATTCCCCCAAAAGCAAGTCGTTGAGAATCGGGGTTTTCAGAAAAGCAGCACGTCGTACATTAGGACAATGAATCAGGGGGTTTTCCATGCATCCATCAATTCAGGCGATGACCCTGTGAAGTAATTGTTGAAGAAAAGCTTTCGCGAGGTAAGCCCTCAAATGTTCCCGTATCCCTGTTATACCTTGACAGTGACTCGACACAACCAGCTCTGCTAGGATATTGACGGAAACTTTAGCAAATCCGCGATATTGTGTTATCTGTTACCCCGGAACAGGGAAAGCAAAGTGTCGCGGCAGGTTCTCGAGATGAGTTGACACATTAACCGAGGAAGGAACGATACCAAAACAAAGCAACATATCCATCCCAATTATCAATACGAGGCATTTCACTCCAACACATGTAATCACAGCACATTCAAACCTTCAAAGCATCCTCAAAGTCAGGCATTCATCTACTCAGCTCTGCGCTACATAAATTACAACCAACCATCACTACCGCACCACTCCACTACCTTCTCGACCTCCAATACCACCCTCATAACACATTCCTCACACATCATCCCCATCAAATCCACCACCCCCGCACACAGAAACCCACAATGCCAAACTCAAGCAGAACCAATACAACACATTTATATCGCGATCCCATCCACGCATCCCTCCATTCATTCATTTGGCAAAACCAAGCCCAGTCAACCAACCAGCTAGTCAACGAAGTAACCAACCCATTGCATCCAAGCCATCCAAGCCATCAGCAAACCACCCAAAATAACGACAATGCATATCATATCAAATCATCCTATCCCACCCCATTCCTACCAACCCAAGCCTTACCATGCCATCTTACGCGCCCTCCCCCCCCCAAAAAAGAATGACCAAAAAAAAAAAAAAAAAAAAAAAAACCCCCCAACAGAAATCCAAGCCAAGCCAGAACCCAATTTGAATCGAAGATTCGCAAATGCCAATAACGAAGGAAATTTAATCAACGAGAAAAGAGGGAAAGATGTCAGGAATCGTACACGCACATTCAAATATTAAACTGTTCTTTCTTTCCTTCTGCCTGCCTGCCACTTATTTGAAGATAGAACGAGTGTGAGGGACAGACAGACGAATGGCTCGCTCGAGACAAAAAGCAATTATTCATTGGCTTGACCTGACCTGCGCAAATGCCTCCCATATGTACTTTTGGCGCCCAAGCGCCTATCGCCTATCGCCTGCCGGTTGTAGTTCATGTTTAACGAGTGTTCCTATCAACACAAGAGCCATTATGCCATGTCCGCCATTTGACTCTTCATGCTTGGCATTGGTATACATCCCTGCCTAACCCAGTGTCTCATCACCTTTCAATGCTCTCTGGGCTCATCATCCCTACGGCACTGACATCGTCTTTCTCCGTGTTGCTTGCGTTGCCCTGAGAGCTTTCTGCCCTTTCCATCGAGACAGGTCCGCCGTTAGGAAGGAGCTTGAGTTTCTTAGCAGATCCAGCACCTGGCTTCTCTGGGCTACCATTGACGCCAGTCTTTGAGCCGGTCGCGGGGTCCATAGCTGTGCCATTGTCCAGCTTCTTCTTCTTCTTCGAATTGCCAGATTGCTCCTTTTGCGGTCTCTTTCTTGGACTGGTGATCTTGCCAGTAGGCCCAAGTCGAGGTCTCGATGGCCTTTGCTTGACAGGAAGCTCTTCGTCCTCCAGTAAAGGCACGTCTCCATTGGCGTGCAATTTTGCCAGAAAGAAGTTCTTGACCAAGCCAATTGCACCTTGAATATTGATGATGGTGACAGGTTCCAACGGAGGCAGGACATCGAAGATCTCCGCCGAAGCATTCTGTACGACAGCGCTCGGTTGACTCTGGTACAGTCTGGTGTGAAGGAGATGCAGAGGCACCGACAGACTCGACATGCCAAATTCGCTATCGAGTCCGAGGGCCTTGAATCCGAAGAAATCCTCGCCAAGCTCCTCAGCAAAGTCTCCTCCAACGAATTGCTCACTGCCGTCCTTGAAAGCTCCAGATCCATCGGCACCTCCATCGGCAAGCGCCGGTCGAAGCAGATCGGAAAGATGAGCTTTCATGCGGTCGTGCATTACTCCCAGCTTGGAGCCAAGACGCTCAACATCATCCTTCACGTAATTCTCCAGACCCTCGACATCCATACCATTCTCGCTGAGAGTATGCAGAACAACTTCCTCGTCGGTGAATCGCGGCTGCCATTTTGCACCAGCATCGAGGGAAGCTGCGATTGCTGGCACTTTTGGCGTTTCTCGGTACACACTAAAGGACTGTGCAAGTTTACTGAAGAAGTCACCCGCGATATCAGTGATGACATCCAAAGCACTTGGCTGGAGCTCTTCAAAACCGGCATGATAACAGAGCTTCGCGACAGATCGTTGCATAGCGGCCTTGCAAACCCATGTTGCCATAATTGGTCCGTCGTCAGAGGTAACATGAGGCTCAATATCGGCCTCTATGAAAGGCTCCGGCTCGTACTTGGGAAATTGATTATTGTACATCTAGATAATGTTAGCAGTAAAACGCCAATTGGAAAGATATGAACATACCTGTGCCTGTAACTGCATCTGTTTGATGACGCCGATTTTAGAGCACAGTTTTCTTGTCTCTTGCATCTGCCTCATATTGGCTTCAACTCTCTGAGCCAAAGCACTCTTGGGCGCCTGAAAGAAACCGCTTGGGACCATTCGAAGAAATTCTTCTCCTCGGTCTACAAGTTGACCATCTGCATCTTCGATCCATTGAAGTCTGGGGTTGATTTCTGGAATTGCAGAAAGCGAGTCGTAGTAGTCTGGTATCATCCGTTCCTCTTCACCTTCCATTCCTTCGGCTAGAGTTTCCACTCCTTGAATGGCGTCTTTAGCTTTCCCGTTGGAGTCTGTGCTGGATGGATCTGTTTGGGCTTGCTTTTGTTGACGAAGCCACCTTCGCATACCCGCCTTGGATCGAAGCAATGCGGGTTCATCTGGGTTGAGCCTGTCTCCTCTGAAAAGTCGATTTCTTTCCTTGGCTATGAGGGCTCGATCCTTTTTGGTAACTTGCTTCCAGATTTTGTACTCCTCGTCTTCTCGAAGGTCATCTGCAGCGGCGCCAAGAGCCTGGCCTAATGACATGCCGTTGATCGAGGGGCCATCAATGTCCCCATCGGCTTGACTTCCATGTCCTGCAACTCCGTTGATGCCTCCTGGGGTTATGGATCCAATTGGTGGAGTGGCAAAGCCATTTTGGCTCCCATCGAACCCAGCTTCAGATCCGTCATTTCCAATACTGCCGAGTAGTCCATTCAGTTGGAGGGTTGGCTTCTGCTCAACCCCTGGTGTACTTTCTTCTCGAGCCTTTCTGGCCTTCGTGCCTTTGGCTCCTGTTCCAGCTTTGCGTCCTCGAGAAGACATAATGGGTTCGTCATCGCTATCATCGCCAGCATCATCTTCACCTCCGTTCTGCTTGCGGCGTTCCTCGGCTTCAACTTCAGCTCTAGGTCGAATCACAAGATCTGGAATCAGAGGCACCAATTTCTCTGCTTCTTTCCTCATCGAATTCGCGTTGCGCCGCAATGGGTGCTGAATGTCACCATTGTACTTCAAACAATTACTCCATATCAAGTCAAGGTCGTCAACAAATTCCTTTTTGGATTTGTAGGTCAACGTCTTGAGCTTCTTGGTCATGGTTCCCAGGTCCATAGGATGCTTGATTACTGTTTCTTGTTAGATATTGCTACAAGTTCAGGAGTGGTGATCTTTACCATTGTAGTAATCTGGGGCCTCGCGTTTGTTTACTCGGGTAAGGAACGGAGCAGAATACTCGGTCATAGCCTTAAGTTCGCTCAGAACCTTTTCCGCAGCTTCATAAAGCTCCTCCTGGTGTACATTTTCCTCGCTTGCCCATTTACTTCTGTTTTTGCGAACTTCGTTCATTAACGATCGCAGTTCGGCATCCGAAGCTCGGACTTGATCGCGCTTGAGGTCGATCCGTGCAATGAGATGCTTCAGTGTCAAACTCGAGGCACCTAAGTTGGCGCTACTTAGGGATCCGTGATGTTCGCCATTAGGTCCGTTCACATTGTTCGCATTCCCGGAATGATCCATCTCCGCATCGATCTGCTTCTCGGACTCCTCCAGCTTCTGCTGCTCCAACATAGCGATGCGGTCATTCTCCAAGGTGTAGAATAGTGTATGGAAGCTGCGCTTCGCGGCCTCCTCTGTAGCCTTCTTGGCTTCCTCCAACTGCTTGCGCGCATCTTCGGAGGACTTGGGTTCTGATGGCGCTGTCTCGTCTTTGTTGGATTCGGCTGGTTTGGTTGGGGATACATCCGAGGATACAGGAGAACTGCCGGATTTTGAGGGAGACAGGAGAGCATTTCCACTCTTGTTCTTCAGCGGCGATTCCTGGGCCCCATCATCATCATCCTCCTCGTCATCATCATCGTCATAATTGTCCTCATCGATGGTCCGCGCAGACTTCTTGGGTGCTTGCTCAACCGCAGCAGCTTCCACCGAGCTGGATTCCTCTATTGCCAATTGCGCATCTGCGGCCGAATCATCCTCCGCAGCATCGTGTTCCTGCGATCCCCTACCACCAAAGAGACCCGCGATTTTGGCTTCTGACCGCAGATATAAATCCTTGAACAGCTGCCTTTGATGCTCCTCCTCCGCGTTGTCTGGATCGTATAGTGCAGGCACCGAGTCCACCATTGTAGTATCATCGGGGCCTGCGATACTGGGAGTCAAGCTGTCGTCGCGATAGCGCAGCAGAGACTTATTATTGTTGTTATTGCTGAGGAACTGCGATGATTTCCATGGTTGGGCGTTCGATATTCTCGACATCATCGCACCCCCTCATAAGGCGCCCACAAGCCACGAAACCGTGGAATCGACGTGTATGCTCCTCAACAGGGTCTTAGGATTGTTGTCTTCATCGAATCCTAGCCGGCGATGCTCGAAAATGGATGATTTCGATGATTTGGCGCGTTGCGGATGGCCAGGTCTGTCGTCGCGACTTTTAAGGTGGTCGTCGGAGGTATCACGCAGACCTGGATGCTGGGCCAAAGCCGGATTAGCGTGAACATGAACAAAGTACTGCCAAAGTGCAATCCGACATTCACAACCGGCCATAAATAGAGAATTAATATATCATGCACTACAATAACTCATGTACGCTGTTTCTATTCACATGGACTTTCACGTACTGTTTCTATCATATTAGGTGTTTAAGGTTGACGGATAGAATAAGTATCTTCATCGGCCGCTGTTGATCCTCAATCCTCGCTTGGGACGGCGGAGTTAGACACAGAATATGAAAGTGGCGAGTTATACCGCAAAGTGAAATAGAAAAACGAAATCGCTATTGGCTATCTAAAGTTGAAGAAACCGGTAACGCAAGTTAGATTCCATTCCTAGCAAATTCCAGATTATCATAGTTTTTAAAACGCCGTATATGAAAAGTGGCCATAGAAAGTACAGGTAGGCGGTTGAAGTCCCACATATGACATATTGCTCCTCAAGCCACATCAACTGTGCCTCACTACTTACTCACTACAGCGTCCAGCTTCAGTTCCTTCTGGACACAGCTCCCAACTACATCACCTCGACTCTTTCAGCAGAGACCACATCTAAATAACTACATTTAAAGCCTGGAGCTTAAGCAACACGACTCCCACATATCCTCCTCTCCTCCCTACGGCTACTTCGTACCTTGCCAACAACCTCCAACCAACTACCTGAGTGCTACCTAAAACGAACACGATTCCACTCTACATCGAACTCTCTCCAGACGACCTCAAACCCAGCATTGAGCAGCAAAGAAATGCTACAGAACCTTCCACAATCATAAAAACTACAGCCTGCCCAAAATGAGAATACGACTCCCCTTCGCAGGTTCGCTCCCCTCCCCCTCCAGTAAAGCAAAGAAAGACACAAAAGCTAACCAACCCACCCACCCACAGGAGCATTCCTCTTCCTCGCCGCAACAGCCGCCTACGCTGGCCTCTCCTCCCTCCAAATCTCCCCCATCATAGACGACAAACTCCTACACTTCCTAACCTTCTTCATCCTCACGACCTGCTTCTACTGGATCCTAGACACCTCACGGCGCCGCACCCTGAATCTCACGCTCATAACCTGCACGGGACTCCTCGGAGTCGGCTCAGAGTTCCTGCAGGAATTTCTACCCAATGGAAGGAAATTCGACTTCTATGATATAGTCGCTAATGTGGTGGGGAGTCTGGCAGCCTTGGGTTTGAGTACGTGGTACCATATGCGGATGCTGGAGAGGAAACGCCTGGCGAAGCATTATCAGGCTGTTCCTGGTGAAGAGGATTTGGAGCTTGGTGAGGGTGTGGGGGCGCAGGAGAGTGGAGAGGTTAGAGCTGTGCCTGTGGCGGCGCATCGGAGCGTCGAGGAGGAGGTGGATAATTGGGATGAGAATCTTGAAGATGGATGGGATGAGGATGAGCATACGGCTGGTACGGACAGTGCGGAAGGAGAAGGTCTGAAGACGCCGAGTGCGAGTAGTGCGGGCGATGTGGATGGCGAGATGATGAAGAAGAGGGCTGATTGATGATATGTGTTACGATATTATGGATTGCTTTACTTTGCTGCAGGCTGGAGTTCGGAGCGGAACTTCTTTTGTTGAAAATTCTACTCAAGCAAGCGTGGGATGTGCAAGTAACTGTGTTATTTTGTATTCAAGTGCTTCGTGGCTTAAGACATACCTACGGACTGAAAATATGTAAGAGTCGATATGTGTTGCCCACTTTTCAAATACATCAGCTATAAGTTCGGTTCTCTATGCTTCATGACCAAACGCAAGTATGAAAGAGTGATATTGTTATGGCTGTTGAATTGGCACCAGGTAGATGGCGCAACCCAACTCCAGTCTAGTGATCAAGAGAGCTTGCCCAATTTCGAGAACAATATTTTTCCGTTCACATTACACAGCTGATCAATCAAAACCCCACACTGGGAGCCCGTCTTGTTACTGCTTTTCTTTGGCAATCTAGCTACCTGGGTAGTTCATCTTACAGGAGCATTCCCTACAGCTCTCCATGCCAATTCATTGCTGCAGACTTACCAAGTCCAGCTCGTTGGCCCGTAGAGCCCCAACCTATATTATATACAACACACCTAAGTTTTCATTGTGTCCTTTGGCCATGGTTATTAAGCTTATCGAGTTATCATCACTGTTCCCATAATACTGCATGTTGCTGGTTGGAAGACTGTCACAGAGTGCTCATCCCAGATCAGAGATTCAAAACCATCCAATGTGCCATCCAGTGTGCTATTCCATCTACCTAAATTTGAAATTTCGCAATTTCACCGCCATCCACTAAATCACCACCCAAAACTCTCATCATGAAACCACACATCCCTCCCCCTCCCAGCCCAAGTCCCAACATGCTTCCTCAACTCCCTCGCCATACTCTTCGGTCCACACACAAGAACAGCCACACTCTCCTCCCTCCCCAGCCGAAACGCCTCGTCAACAAGAATCTTCAGATCAGGCCTCTGCCTACTCGTAACGCTAACACCCTTCACCCCTCTTTGACCATCCCCCTGTAAATCCGCCATCTCTACACTACCATCCACAGGCAACAATGCCTCATCCCCATGATTGCCCTCAGCGAGAAATCCATTCGTCAGGTAGATCTTCAGATTCTCATCATCAGACAAATCGGCAGCTCCAATCCCAGTCTCATCATTCTCAGCCCCATCAACAACATCACCACCAACAGCCCAACCAGCCTCAGCAGTAGCCCTCATAGACCACGCAAACGTAGCTCGATCAGGACTCTTCCCCTCCGTAACAAGCTGCTCCTGCACAGATCTATAAATCGGCATGATGAACGTCGCGCCCACTCCACCCGCCACCATCACAATCCTATCATACTCCCTCGCCAGATTCGGGAAATGGCGACTCGAACCTAACGGCCCCTCGATATTGAGCGGTGGTCGAGCTTTGCTGAGCCGTGAGAGCTTGTCGATTGCTTTGGTGGTTGGGCCGTGGAGTGTGCGTAGCACGAGCGTGACATCGGTTGAGGAGACGGAGGCGACCGTGAAGGGGTTGTAGCATAGATTGTGGATGGATGGAGAGCTTGTGTTTGCTGGTGTGCTCTCAGGTGGGATTTGTAGATACACGTGTTGTCCTGGAGCAGTTGCGAAGCGGTGGATCTTGGATTTCGGGACTGGGATTGTAAGTTTGACGAGTTTGGTGTTGGGGACTGGTGTGATGGTCGCGAATCCCGTGATGGTATCGAGTTTCCTGCATACGATGTCGAAGATGAAAAGTGCTAATGCTTCGATTACGTAGATCCGTAGTGGCTTGGCGTGGAAGAAGAGGAGGGGCATAAGAGTTACTCCGATGATCAGATGGCAGACGAAGAATGCTCTGTAGCTCCATCTGCGGACCACTTCTAGACTTGTGGTGGCGAGGAGAGTGAGCATGGCGAAACCTAGGACGCCGACGATGACAACGGGTGCTGCGAGACGCTTTTGAAGAACGCCAATTTGAATGAAAAAGTTCATATACCATGATGCGTGGCAGATTAAGAGACCGTAGATTATTCGGCCAGTCATTCGATGCCAGGTGTTTAGCTCTTCATGAGAAGTTCGGAAGGCGAATGCTAGTGGTGAGTAAAGAGACTTCATGGATAGCATGTAGTGTATTGGCAATTGTGAAGCCGCTACGACTCCGAATCGTTTGGTAATGTGGAGATAGTCTGGTTGATGTTAGACCTGCATTGTGGTAAGTTGTGCAAGACAACTCTCCCATGACCAGCAACGGCTCGAGAAAGTCACATAGAATTTCAAAATAAGAAAATGCAGAAGGATCTTAAAAAGAAAGCTGGGAAGGTGGCCGATAGAGCAGCATTACATGAAAGTAGAGCTTAAGATTTTGAAATATAGAAACAGACCGGACCTTGCCAGCCATTTCAACCACTCAGAACAAGCCAAATAACGCGAAAACATAACATAGCACAGCATAACAAAACGAAACAAGTAACATACCATCACCCGTCTCCTTTCCACACAAAAACAACAACCAACCTGCCCAAACAACGCCCGCAATCCATTGCCCTCTGATCCCCCACCCCTCCGCAAGTTCACCACCAAGCCACCACTTGACCGCCCTCCACCTCGTCACCAACTCCCCCGTCTTCGAATCCCTCCCATGCTTGGAGATAGGCGAGCTGGGAACTTCAGAATACCTAACCTTGGACCTCTGTCTCGCGAACGCGACCCAAATTGCTAGTCGGTATAGCTGGTAACACAGGATTGGGATGAGAGCGGAGAGTTGAGCGTAAACTCCGTATCTGTCTAGGAGGACTCGCCGGCTGTGTTTTTGCTCTTCGGTGAGTTCCAAGATGATTTTGTAGGGCCAAGCCATAGCGAAGGTTGCGTATTCCTCAATGGAGAGCAATTGGTGTTTGAGAGGATAGGTGTCCAAGTCACCAATCCAGACTCTTTAGCGAGACGATGCTTATCAATTGCACTTCAACCCAAATTCTTTCCAGCTCAATAAATCGATCAGGACAACTCTACGGTTCTCAACTCCTCCAACATAGATAAAAACAATTTCACCTGAAGGACAGATAGTGCAAAGTTACCAGAGACTGTACTGTAGCCGGTGTTGACAGACTTTCCGGAGGTGATGTGATCTCCGAAACCAACGCGGATTCGAGAGGTGCAATTCGACACTCGCTGGTTGGCTGGCTCGGAAAACAAGACCTTTGGCGAAGAGATCTTCACAGGGATGTTCACACCAAGTCCGAACAGCTGTAGAAAATTGCGGAGTTGATAAAAAGAAAGGATGATAAAGATGGGATATCTAAAATAGAAGACTGGATGTTTACTGCGAATTAAAAAAACTCTGGCATTCATGGATTGGAAATTAAATATTGTCTAACTTTAAATATTGAGCCTACCAGAAGTCCTGATATCAGACACAAACAGATCTAGACCCGAGTTTCATCCATACAGTACTTACTTCTATATCTTCTCACAGTAGAACATCTCATACTAGCACGTATATCCAATCCCGAGCCCCAAAGTCCGGGACCCGCGGGATGCTGCAACCCGTTGAAGCAGCGGGTACACTAAACTTAATCCCTGTAGATCTCTCATCAACGTCACGAAATAATTTACTTTATTTCCTCCACGTAGCCTGGCTCTCTATCTCACAAACAAACGGTCTTTCTTTCTCTCTCTCTGTACAGTTCTCTTCTCTTGTTCTCAATTGTATTTTATTCTTTACATTACTAGGTTCCATGCAATGAACACCACCACCCTGCGCTTTCTGCGCACCACCTCCCAGTACAAGGGCAGAATCCAAAACAGCTTCTCTCCACGCTTCACTTGCGTGAATTCCTTCCACACCAATTCCCCCGCTATAAGACCAAGACCAAGCTCAAGCACAACCACTCTCCTCCTCCGATATGCCTCGACATCCACATCCACCCTTCCCAAAGACAAAGACATCCAAGTCAAAATCCACCCAGTCAACGGTCCCCTCACAACCCTTCCAGCACCCCTCTCACCACCCACTCGCCAACCCTCCCAATCCCTCGCAGTGCACCTCCTCGCGCTGGGAAAAGCCTACATTGCATTCTACAAAACCGGCATCAAGAACATCTACACGAACTTCAAGCTTTCCCGAACCCTCCAAGCCCGGCTCGATGCGAACCACTCCTCCTCCCTCCCAGACGCCATAAAAGCCAAAGCCATAACCCGCTCCGAGTTCCAGCTCCTGGCGCGCAACTGGCACGATGTGAAGCGCGTACCGCTGTTCGCGCTGGTTTTGATTTGCTGTGGGGAGTTAACGCCGTTAGTCGTTATTGTGTTGACGAGTATCGTGCCCTGGACGTGTAGAATACCGAAACAGATCCAGTCCGACCGCTCGAAACTCGAGGAGAGGCGGAGGATATCGTTCCGGAACCTGACTGCGAAAGTGCCCGAAGGGAAGAGAGGGGTGGGGGATTTGGATCGGATGCAGTTGTTGCATATCAGCTGGAGTTTGGGGTTGTGTTCGAGTGTGTGGGATTATCTGGGCGGACAGTTGCCTGGGTTGCCGACCGGGGTTTTGAGGAGGAGGGTTGTGAAGAGGGTGGAGTATTTGGAGATGGATGATAGGTTGATCGAGAGGGCGGGGGGTGTTAAGGATATGGATGTTGAGGAGGTTAGGATGGCGCTTGTGGAGAGAGGGGTAGATGTTCTTGGGAGGGAGGGGAAAGGCATGAAGAGCGAGTTGAGCGCTTGGTTAAAGTCCAGGGAGAAGGTTTCTGTGGAGAGGTTGCTTTTGACTAGGTATGGTTCTTTTGCTGGTATATTTGGGGATGTTACTAACTTTACTAGACCTTCTGCTTGGCCGGTAAAAGCATCAGATGTGAAGGTAAAGCTATGACGCTCATGACCGCCCTACTTTGATATCAGAACTTCATAACCTCTTCATGGGGCACCACGTCCCACCCAATCAGTCACAGTCACGATTGACACAAAAATACGGAAAATGTAACTTTTGTCACTTGCTTGCTGGCAAGTCTACGGATCTACCCCTCAAGATTCGCAATGTACAAAGCTGTAGAATAGAGTAACTAACATTTGCATTTTCGCATTCCTCTGCAAAGAGCGGCGTTTGGAATTGCCAGACTAATGTGGAAAGGAAGAGGCAGAAAAGGGGGAGTGAAGTGTTTTGAATGGAGGCTCAAAAGAATCCTGTATCATAGAACTCTCCTCCGATGTAGTAGTAGTTTAGTAGTAGTTTAGGAAAGCAAATTACCACGTCCGCAATCCTGCCACCATTTACTCAAATGAAACCAAATGAACGCCCCCAAACTCCATGAACTATAACCATCTACCCTCAAAAACTCCACATCATCAAGCAAAATGGGCGCTCCAGCAATGCCTGACTGACTGGAAATCCTGTGACTGTTGGATCAAATGCAGCTTGGCGGGTTGCTATTCATTGCCGGAATCTAGCGAGTTGCGCCATGATGTTCTGGACTTGCTCCATTTGCTGTGGTGCGGGTTGTGCTTGAGCTTGTACGGGTTGTGGTCGTTGAGCTGGAGCACCGTTTCCGAGGAGAGAAGCTAGGGCTGGGTTGTTGGCGAGATTTGCGTATGGGTCTACAGGAGCTTGTGCTTGGAGCTGGGGTTGATAGCTCTGCTGTTGCTGCTGCTGATGTGGTGGTTGTTGTGGTGCAAATCCACCGAGCAGACCAGCGAGATCAATAGTGGAGTTTGCTGCTACGGCTTGGCCGTTTTGCTGTTGGGGTTGGAGGGTGCTGAGGAGCTTTTGCAGAGTGGCGTTGTCTAATTGGCCGACTATGCTGGCAAGATTGGGGGTAGCTGCTGCGGGAGCTGGTTGTTGATATGGTGGCTGGATGGGTGCATATTGCGATTGGGCGTATGCTTGTGGTTGTTGGACTTGTGGCGGGGTGTGTTTGGCGCGGAGGACAAGCTCTGCAGCAATCTTTGGTTCAAGGTCTTGATACTCGTCGAAACGGACGTTGTTAGCTCCACCTTGGCGATCGAAGACCTGAAGAGGGATCTTGCTGTTGTTCTGAGATCTCATATCGAGCTTCGAAACAGCGTGGACTCCTTCGATGATCTGTCTTCGGATGACTGCTTGGAGCGGTAGTCGGGGACTGAGAAACATGACTTCGACGTTGACGCCTCGATTGCGCATCTCAGTTTCCACCCAGGAGACAAAGGCCCGATCGAGTTGGTCCATTAGAATGATCTGAACATCAGGAATAGTTCGAGGGTCACGTCGGGGAATCTGCAAGTCATCATCCTCCATGGCTTCGCGAGCCCGAGGGCTCAAGCTTCTCTCTCTGTATCGTCCATTATCCCTATGGCTAAAACTTGGCGAGCGGCTTCGGCGTCTCTCACGACCTTCATAAGAATCCCGACGAGGAGCATAGTCATCTCGGCCGCGGGGGTTTCCTCTTGGTGGAGTTACTTGTCTGACAGGACGATAATCATCTCGAATACGCAACGGACGACCATATTCATCTGATCGCATAACGGGACCAGATCGGTTATCATATCGGTCTCCATTCCGGTCTCCATTCCGGTCTCCATTTCGACCTCCCTGTGCATGGCGACCACCACGGTCAGGCATGCTTCCTCTGGAATAATCTGGTGATCTTGATCTACGGACAGGTGCTGGGCCGGCAGTCGATAGGTTGCGAGTGTTCTTCTGTGGCTTTGAGATTTCCAGATCTATACAAAGGTTAGCACAGGGTTCACAGTTAATAAATATCTAACTTACGCATTCTCTTTCCTCTTACTTCTGCTCCTTGCTCACGATCAAGTGCTAAGAAGCAAGCTGAACTGTCGTGGAATTGCACAAAGCCATAAGCTTGCTTGATCGAAATCTGAGCAATTTTGCCATAAGGGTGGAACACATGGAAAATGTCTCGCTTAGTGACCTTCTCACTAGGGAGATTTCCTGTTTGAAAATATCAGTTATGTCTTGCATGTTCACAACATTGGTCGCATACCTATGAAAAGCCGAGAGTTGAGCGGGAATCTATCCCATAGTCCTTCGGTAACGTACATTCGCTCATTTTCGAGAAATTGGTCATAAACCTTCTGGACCTCAGGACCCCATTTGGCATCTAGTTCATCAGCTTCTTCCTGAGATGCAACGCTTTGAGCCTTCTGACCTGGGGCAGAAGACAAACGATTGATCCCGGATTGCGAAGCCTGAGTGATGGGACTAAGTGTGGAGGGGGGAGGCCGGAAGGATGCTGTGGGTGGAGGGGGGAGCCCGCCTCTAGGATCAGTAGACGTACCTGGAGCACCAGCAGCGACTAGAGCTGGAGCTACACCAGGAGGTCTATATGAGCTAGCGGCGGGTGGCAGACCTGCAGTATTCGCATGATATTTTTGAACATCATCATAAGGTCGCTTCTGGGGGATATTAGGACGTGGGGGCAGACTGGAATGGCTGGGGAGCCCGCAGCTAGCTTTTGGGAGGGATGCAGATGGCTGGATAGTTGGTGTAGTGACAGCAGCGGCTGGTTCATTCTTTTCAGCATTGGCTGTGATATTATCCAGCAGTTGCTGAATATCTATGTCGCCACTCACAATGGCTTCGTATTTGTCGGGTGCAGTATCTGTCGCGTCCGTCGAGGTTTGGGTGGTACTGCCATTAGAGGCCTCGGATGTGTGGGTGGTATGTGGGAGGGTAGAAGAAGGGCTGGGAGGGGTAGGGAGAGCAGCTGGGCCTGGCTGGAAGGCATTTTGAGCGAGGGTGATGTCGACTGGAGCAGTGGGAGGAGAAGGTAGAGTAGTCTGAACAGGCAGAGATGTTGGCTCTGGCTCAATGATTGCCTGTGCTATATCCCGACTATCTGTGCGTTCCTCTCCATCAGAGTCAAATGTCATAGCATAGTCATCGCTGACATCTGAGCTCTGGTTGATATTTGTGTCCGTCTTGTCTTCTGTTCCCTCCTCTGCTTCCTCCTTATATGCGTCGGAAAAGCTCGAGTCGGCTGATGGGGAATCGGGCTTCACTGATGGTATGGGCTCGGAAATGGGCTCTGCTGACGCAGCTACAGCTGGGGAGGGAGGGGTAGGATCAAGATGTGTCGAAGTCATATTGAAGATGGGATCGGTCTGATTTCGAAGAACAGGTACGTTGGATGGCTCGGCCGGGTGGACTGGGAGGGGGGAAATTGGTGACAAAGTCTTTGTATAGAACTCGGGAGCCTCTTGAAGCATAAATGCTTTGTGCGGCGACAAAAGGTTGAGGAGCAATCTCAAAGCAAGTGGAGCTGGAGAGAGAATCGAGGTAAAGTTCCAAGGCTACAATGAGAGTGGCAAGGGGAAGGGAAATGGCTCAGAGCAGTGAGATGAAAGGGGAGAAAGGTGCGAGTATGTAGGTGGGTGGGTGTTGCTGGATGCGGCGTGGAATTGATGCTCAAGGCGCTCGAATGAGGTTTTCTGACAGCTAGGGTTTGGCCAAACAATGCCTGAGATTGACGTCGAGCGTCTCTTCTACCGCTGATGGCTGTGCATCAGAAAGACTGCCAGGTTTGATGGTGAGGAAGGCTTTGCTGTGGTGGTTGCGTGGGTTTGCATAGTGTTGTAGTTTGGATGGAGGAGGGGCAGAACATGAAAGGCTTCGAGCTGACAGAATTCAATCCCTGCGGGACGCTAGGTAGGCAGGATTTCAACTATGCCAGACAGGGACAAGCGCCACATTCACTTCGCTTGGCTGTGAAGACCTCAACCGAGACCTCCATCACCTTGCATTTGTGATAGAAGTCCACTAGCTCGTTTCTTTTCTGATAACTATGCCGATTGCAATAGATGCCTAATTGTAGGATTATCCTTGGCTGATTCTTGAACGCTGGCGGTTGTGAAAGCGGTCAATATAAAGCTTCAAGCACCCTTCATTGTTTCTTGTCATCTGCTTTCTGTTGCTACTTCTTGTTTACAGTCTTCCTAGAGCTCTTGTCGTCGCTACCATGCTTCACCATCGCGCTTTACAGTCTCTTTCTCCTCAGCTTAGGGGTCAGCTTTGCCTCGTCCAGAATTATAGGCCTTATTCAACACAATCTGGAAGCGAAAGCGAAGCAGCCGATCTCGATGCAGCACGGGAATGGTTTCAGCGATTCAGTAAATCCACGATACCGGCTAAGATAGGCCAGACGACATATTCTCGCTCATCAGGGCCGGGCGGTCAGAAAGTCAACAAGTACGTTTCTCATATTGTTGCGTGTATGAGCCAATTTTAACAGTCTCTCAGAACGAGTTCCAAAGCAACAACGGTCTGGCCACTTTACGCCCTTCAAGGCCACGTTCCGAAAGTCCTTCATCATGGTCTACGAAGCAGCAATTATTACGTTGCTTCTTCGGACTCTATCAGCATCCAGTGTGACACCACTCGGAGTCAGTCGGGCAACAAAGAGGAGACACATACTCGACTCCATGACGAGATTACTCGGATATATAAGAAGAGGGTGCCGGGTGTCACATCACCAGAACAGAAGCAGAAGATTGAGCACCTGTAGGTATTTTTTACTATTCTCTGCTGTGCTTCAAATAGACCGCAAGAATGTTTACTGTTCGCATCTTTCAGTAACACCAAAACAATTGCTAGATGTAAGATGGCGAGCAGCATGAAATGGGATGCCGCAGAAGTAAAGCGCCATTTGCATCAAGTTCAATTGGAGAAGAAGAAGAAGAAGAAGCATATTATAGCGCAGCATAACGAGTGGCAGAAGGAAAAGCTATGAAAGAGCAAGGCAGTCCCGTGAAAAGAGAGAGCAAGGCCTCCAAGAATTAGCCAAACTTCACAATGATCCAAGCTCTTCTCCATTAAATGTGCGATCACATTTCACTATATTTTGATTTTGGTTTCTAATTGTGTCTTTCTTGTAGGAAGAAAGTCGAAAATACCATCAGACTAAAGGTCAAGAAGATGCATGGCGACAAAAAGCGGTCACGAACTGGAGGAGGCAGCCACGGGGACTGAGACCAAGGATTGGAATTCGTGGGATCCATTGAACACAGGGCAGCTAGCGGCTGCAGATGCCTAGAAAGACACTTTGGCAAGGGTTCTCTGACCGTGTCGTTGGAAGGTTGAGGGCAAATGGGCTCTAAATCGAGGGTAACACTGCATATACCCGTCCAATAGATGCAACTCTTGGCACAAGCAAGCCACCAACGAAGCACTCGTCCCCTCCACATTTTCTGTCATATTTAATATGCAGCCATTTCAATTTCCCTCATATTTAAAGTTACGTTGTCTCTACCTCGCCATCTCGTTTCAAATTAGGATGTGAAGCCAGTGACTGCCGATTCTCGACTCCTCGATTACAGGACATATTTCACGTGCTTGGGACCTTGAGGCAAAGAACCTCACTGAAATAGGAATTGGACAGATCATAATATTATAGATCTTCACACCTGCTCTGAAACATAGATCTGATTGAGTCCGCTTCTGGTATCGTCGCGCTTCACTGTTCAACACAACAGCCAGACTTCTAGATCAACGTTTCACTTGCAAGTATCCGAGATGCCTGGAAGAGCGTTCGGGGAATGGACGGAGAGCAGTGACTTAGAATACCCTTCAACGGGGTCACTCCATTGGTCTCACTGTTAATAAACCTTTTCCACTTTCATTTTTCCGTATCAAAACCGCAGCAATTTACATCATGGCATTACGATATAAGCCAGCATTTGTTGACATTTTGACACAACAACGCGAAGGCAATCACCAATGGAGCATCAATCTCCCATCATTCTCTCGGAGATCAGACCATCGTTTCATTGACTGCGAGGGTGTGGGTATGCGCTATGACATTGCGTCAGTTCTGGCTGCATTCCAAAATTCATGGACATGACGGAGCTGAGATGTGGACACATATCTTGCTGAGTGTTAAAGGGAAAATGACGTTTTTGTTATGCTGATATGATGAATGTAATTAGTTGAGCTTCACTCACATAATAAGTTTTCCGGTGCAATCGATGATGAGAATGTTTGCGAGATTTGGTGGAATCTCACGGCTCACTTTAAAAGTTCTCAAGATATTCCAAAACACCGCCAGCTATAGCGATCAATTTTCGCAAATTGCCCGAAAATGTTGGCATCCTTCTTCATTGCTAGTTTCCGGTAACTCGGATTAATCTCATCCATTGCATATCACTGACTCCTCTTTAGTCCTGCCATAAAAATCTGTACCAACCCTCAAATCCAAGATGTGAATGCTCCTCCAAACCTCAAGACAGATAATAGGTGGCTCTGAAGATCGCGAATGTAACTTCTCAGGTCTCCCGTGGCTGAGAATATTTTGTTTGAAAAAGGGAGAAATATCAAACAGATATCAAGCTAGACACATTGAATTCGCGCATTCCATCGTTGTCCGAGCTCAGACTCCAAGATTGTGTGAGGTTCCACAACTCGGATTTCGAAGAAGCATACAAGATATGAGCGAAAGGTGCCTACGTCATTTACGTTGAGGAGGAATATTGCATTCAAAAGGGGGTGCAGTAGACAGGCGTGAAGATGCGCCTAATCTCGAGCCACACTTTCACAATAATATTCACCTCGACTCGCTGTGTAGTCCCGTCTCTAAACTCTTTGTTGATACTCAGTGAACACGATTTCTCCATGTGAATTGAGTTTAGAGAAGTTGTAATACGAGAATAGCTGAAGGTAATTATTCTTTTATTACTAGTACCTATAGCACAGGACGGCCGGAGATGAACTATGAAAGAGGTACACACTAGTGGCAGAGCCTACCAGCTGAAACTCTTCTAGTCTGTTGAGAGCCTAAAGCTGCAATATTTTGTCAACATCTTTTGCCGAGAAATAGGGGGCATAAGCGAGCTGCAGCCTCTAAGGGCCTTTCAGCCGAAATGAATAAGAACAAGTCACTGAGAAGTACTTGAAATAATTCAGAACAAAACTCGTTGAGATGAAATGATTTCTCAGTACCCAGTATCCAAATGAGGAAGCTCAACAATTATTACTTAAAGGAGGTAAGTTGTAATTCTCCACATGTCAACCTGAACCACTGAATCCATTTAGCTGGCAGTTGGACATAGTGCTAGATTGTTCCACGTGCCTTGACCGCACAGTTTACTTGACTGCACGATTTATTACATATTACACACCGCAGGGTAAGAGGTCCACAGTTTCATGTTGCAGTGAGAGAGTAACACATCGTCAGAGACAAAAGTAACAACCGGGTATTACCTCCTGCAAAGGCTTGCTTTCTAGACGGAATTTGAAGTATTTTCTGTATCATGCGCCACCCATGCCGCCCCTGAACGCCCAAATATATGCCATACCCAACTATTCCGTAATTTGAGGCTGGCCACCTTGCGGTTGAGCTTCAGATTGTATTTGTATGATCTGATATTTGTTAGTCCTGTTTGACCCTAGAACGAGAAGAAGGGGAATTTGGCTTACTTGTGTCCGCACAGCATCACTCTTGCTCTCAACATCACTGATCTGCTTCTCTACCCTCTTTCTGCAAAGCCGTCAGCATCTGCCCCTCTCATCCAGTCGCCAAACCTTACATCTCGTTCTCGATGAACTCTAACCGGCCATTGACAGCCATAACAGCCTCAGTCTTGTCTTGCTTCAGCAACACCGGCCCAACCATTTTGTAGATATTCGCATCATCCTTCAGACCATCAAATTCCTGCATCTCTTAGCTCCTCGTACAATATCTCGAATCCATGCGCCAAACCTTCTGGACTGCTTTATTCTCTTGCTGTTGTGACTCAAGCCGTTGTCTCGAATTGACGTTATTTTGGAGATCTGTGGCATAGACGTTAGACCTGGACATTGATTACAGATGCAAACTTACCTTGCTGCAACTTTTGGTACTCGTCGGACAAGCTCTGGAGCTTTTGCTGTGCTTCTGCCATGGTTGCGCTTGGCGGGGAGTTGTGCTTCTGGGACGAATGATTTCCTTATTTTGGAGATATCTGTAGAATGAATCTCCCTATGTAGAGTCTCAATATCTCGAATTTGGTGTCTCGAGAGAACTCTAAGTTGATTGACAGCTCACGGATAGCTTCAAAAGCTTGAGAGTCTATCAAATTCTGGACCAGGCCCGCGCTAGCGCCCGCAACCAAATCGCGGGGCAAAAAGAGGCAGCACTGCCAAGCGATATCCTGTTCATCACCTAACAACCAACCTCCCAAGACAACAGATACTGACAGTCTTTCTGCGATCGCAAGGGAACGGTCTCTCTGGATAAATCTGTGTCTCCCAAGTCAAATTCGCGGGCCAATAGTACTGTCTCATCGCAGGAACCTTGGTAGTTTACCTCGTCACATTTACCACTCAACTATCGATTGTCCTGGCCACGACTACACTACTCGAAGTGCTATTCGAAACAGTAGAGCGGTAGGAAATCGCGGATCTTACCAGAAATCCAGTTTCTTCACTGCTCCTCTCGTACGTCGTTTGTCTAGCATTCAGTCTCTCCACGAACTCCAGAAACCCCCACCTCCACCATGTCGAACACCGACTTCCTCGGCCGCGCAATAGACGTGGTCAAGAAGGCCATCGAGGCCGACACAGCCGCAGAATACGAGAAAGCATATCAATTATACTATCAGTCCCTAGAACTGTTTATGCTGGCACTGAAATGGGAGAAGAACGCCAAATCCAAGGAGATGATAAGAGCGAAGGCAGGCGAATACATGGAACGAGCGGAAAAGCTCAAGTCGCATTTAGCAGACGCCGATGGGAAGAACAAAAAGCCCGGGATGGTTGGCGCAAACGGTAGTACCTCAGGAGGAGGAGGCAAGGGGAAGGACGGAGAGGAGGAAGTCGATGCCGATAGCAAGAAGCTGAGAAATGCGCTTGCGGGGGCCATTCTTCAGGATAAGCCGAATATCAAATGGGAGGATGTTGCTGGTCTTGAGGGCGCGAAAGAGGCGCTGAAAGAGGCTGTTATTTTGCCTATAAAGTTCCCACATCTGTTCACGGGCAAAAGACAACCATGGAAGGGCATTCTCCTTTACGGGCCACCTGGTACGGGAAAGAGTTACCTGGCGAAAGCTGTGGCTACGGAGGCAAACAGCACTTTCTTTAGTGTTAGCAGTTCCGATTTGGTCAGCAAGTGGATGGGAGAGAGTGAAAGGTTCGTTTCATTTTGCTTCATTGAGGGGGAGTAAGCTGACAATCGTCCCAGATTAGTGAAGCAGCTCTTTGCAATGGCTCGCGAGAACAAGCCATCCATCATTTTCATCGATGAGGTCGATGCTCTGTGTGGTCCTCGTGGTGAAGGAGAGTCAGAAGCCTCCCGACGTATCAAAACAGAAATGCTGGTGCAGATGGATGGTGTTGGTCGGGATAGCAAGGGAGTTCTCGTTCTTGGCGCAACGAATATCCCATGGCAACTGGATGCTGCTATTCGTCGTCGCTTCCAAAGACGTGTACACATTTCACTTCCAGATTTACCAGCACGTACAAAGATGTTCGAAATCAGTGTTGGAACGACACCTTGTGAGCTTACCGGTGCAGACTTCAGAACTCTCGGAGAGCTGAGTGATGGCTACTCTGGAAGTGATATCAGTATTGCTGTCCAGGATGCACTCATGCAACCAGTGCGGAAGATTCAGATGGCCACACACTACAAGAAGGTTAGTCATGTGCCAACCCCTACTTAGCAATGCCACTGACATTCGAATAGGCAATGGATAACGGTGTGGAAAAATTGACACCCTGTTCACCTGGTGACGCTGGCGCAATGGAGATGTCCTGGACAGAAGTCGATTCCGACAAGCTTCTCGAACCTCCGCTCCTCCTTAAGGATTTCATCAAGGCAGTCAAGGGCTCCAGGCCAACAGTATCAGGAGAAGATATCAAGCGCAGTGAAGAATGGACTGCTGAATTCGGTAGCGAAGGAGCATGAGGAGCTAATAGCCTGCCGTTTTGTTTAGAACAATAGGAGATAGGGGCCGAGTGAAGACTCGATTAGCATGGCGAAAGGCATGGCGTTCTTACAGGAGTTCATTGGCATCGATCTGGAATTCCGAGAAGGGGGGATGATGATTGATGCATACTATCATATAAAACGTAAATCAGTATAAACTTTCAGAATGCAAGATTGCAAGTGATGACCCAATCATGAAGACTCAGCCATGCCACACACCCCGTAGAGTTGAGACCAAGTCACGACGACACCGGCTCAGTGCTATTATTCCAAGTCAAACACACCTTGGACAATGTACAAAGACGAGATGGAATTTTCCTATCTACCTAGCAAACGGGCCATGAATGTCTAACCGCCAGGCGCCGAATTAGCGCAGAGTAAGAAAGACACATGCATAGCACCGGTGTCCGAGTACAAGCCAAGTCGATGAACGATGCATATAAAGTTTATCCTTTTCCCCCAAACGGCATGAGTATCCACAGAACGCCAATTATTCCACACACAACAACAAGAGGACGACAAATGCCAACACCAGGGCGCCAGAAAGCCAGCCCAAATTTACACAAAAGAGAATGCCCATGCCCAACCGTTCAGTCAGTTAGTCAGTCACTATGCCAAGGACTCTCTCTTGCTCTTCTTCTTTTTCTTCTTCTCGCTGAGTTCCTCCTCGTCTCCGGCTGCGGCTTCGCTGTGTCTCCTCTTCTTGTCCTTCTTGGATTCCTTATCTTTTGACTTCTCTTTCTTGTCCTTTGACTTCTTCTCTTGCTTTTGGACGGCTCGGGGGGTGATGTCTGCCATGTCGGCGTCTTCAGTTGGATCAGCGACCTTGATGTCTCCTAGGACTGCATCCATAGCGGATTTCTAGAAGAAAAGTTAGCGATGTTTGTAAGTAAATCATGGAACTGCAAGTTCTACCATTGCGTCCTCGTTCTTCTGTGGTGCGGCTCCGGTAGCGTAGAAGTCCAATCTCTCCTCAACTTGCTTTCTCAAGGCCAAACCGAATTTGGTTGTTGGCTCCTCGGAGAAGTTGTCGATTCTGCTTGCAATACTGCACTTGTTGGCCAAGAATCTGGAAATGCGACCCTTGTTCTTTGCTCCAGCACGGCCGATGAAGCTCGAGTGGTAGATCAATCCGTACTTTGGGGTGTTTCCCTTGGTCTTCAGCGCTCTGAAAAGAGCCTTCTCGGCACCAAGAATCTGAACGGTAGAGGCGGGGTATTTGGAGAGGTTGGTAAGAGAACCGGCGTGGGAGATGAGACGAGCAGCAACAACTTCTCCAATCAAGGAGGCCAAGTTGGGTGCAACGACTGCCATCTTGTCGGTCAAGTACTGGAACAGGGACTTTCTGTACTCGGCAAGCTTGACCACACGGTTTGCAAAAGCCGAAACATTCTCCATATCGGTCTCTGAGATATCCTGTCCCATACTAACACGCGCCGCATCGATAATTGCCTGCGCAATATCGGCATCGTCGTTTACGAGAGCTGCAAGATCATGTAATGAGCCGTCGGTCAAGGTCTTCTTGTCACCAATTGCAAGAGCAAGCTTGGCATAGGTGTGATTGTCGGAGACGATTCTGACGAGCTCTGGGAAGTGCCATCCGTACCATTCGCGGACACGCATGGAGAAGGTGTTAACGGCCTTGTCGAGGTGATCGAGGGTTGCAATTGCTTGGATGATGTGGTTGTCGTTCTTCTGGACGGAAAACTTGACTCTTGCACGAGAGTAAGCGTGGCCCAAACCGAGCTGTGCTCTCTCAACATCGCCCTCTTGGAGACCCTTGAGAAGCTTTCCTGCATGGAATCGCAGTCCACGGAGCAGATCAGCAACCACCTCGGAGGTCTCGCCAGTCTCACAGTCGACACCTGGGAAAGAAGCCTTAATGCTACCAGCCAAATTCTTATCCGAAACACCAAGGACGACCTTCTTCTTCTTCGATGGCTTTGGGAGATTCAGTTCGAGATTCGATCGGAGGTACTCGGACAGGACACCTTCAGACACAAGGTTGATATTTTCGAGAGCTTCGGCTGCCCCTCTGCATGTTTGTTAATCGCGACTCGAAGAGCAAAACCCAATTCAAATTGCGCTCACCTGTATGGCGCAAAGTTTACAAGCTTGACCATCTTTCCAAACTTCGCAAGATCTTGGCTGGCATCTTGAACTTCCTTCAATCGGTTGCCAACAGTGTCGGCCTGGTGGACAACCTCGAAGATTGCATATCCCACTGAGCTCTCGTGGAGCAGATAATCGATGCTCGTCATGGTGGCTGTTTAATTGCGACTTTCTTCCAGGGTTTTGGAAGAAGTATCGCAATGTGATTCGTGAAATCGAGTCGTGTATTTGCGGTGGTGTCGAAGCTCCAAAAATTTATCGCAACTCTTTTTTTTCAAGCTGCGTGCGATTGGAGCTGCTCAATCAGCTAGCCCATATGTGATCTAGCGCAAAAATCACATGACCATAGAGAATCCTCAAAACTTGACGTTTGATGATGAGATGATTTGCAGCAAACACCGTTGTCAACACAGATGAATAAATGTGGCTGCGTTGGTCTTTCTATTGTGTATCTCATCAAAGGATTGTCGAGGTAGATCATTTCCTTTCAATATTTCCACGAGTCTCCAATTGACCTTGGCAAGTGCGGTGGTCTCTGGTATGTTGCAGCAGAAGGACTTAGACCCAGAATGTACAAAATGTTGCTCAATCAAGGATTCTCCAAGATCAGATATGTCTTTCATGTCTTTCATGTGCTGTTGAAGGCTATAACTTGCAGACTTCACGCTTACATTCAGTCAGGCACGAGTGCCACCTCGATTAGCGTCGAAGTAGAGGTACTATGTCACATCATAAAGATTGTCGTTGGGGAACATATTCATTGGCAATGGACTAAAGGGGCTTTCTAGCTGAAAGTTACGATTAATAGAATGGTAAGGAAATTGATAGGATTGTTGGTTCTTTTTATGGCCATTTTTGACTCTTAGGTTTCTAGATTTTTCTTTCTCTTAAATTTCTTTTCCGTCTTGTCCTTAAGCTTATGTTCCTTTTGAAGCTAGTATTGCCTAAAGCGTACCGCTAAAGTGTTACCTGAATAACAACAGCACTAGGTGAATCCTTTATCACTAGCAGGCTGTGTTTCCCCTTTACACTACGAGTAGTCTAGGCGAGCCAGCTACTCGAGTCAATTCTGGTGATCTAGGCACCCCAAAACCGTTTCAGGGGTATAAGAAGAGCCTCTTGTCCTTACATCCAGAATCTTTCCACCTCGACATCCAGCTCCGAAAGTTGTGGCAAGCAACCTGAACTTTGGCTACCCGTTCCTCGCAACTCCAGCGCGCATTACCAGACTCGGTCTTCCACACCATCAGCTTCGAACTGAAGCTCTGACCATGGTCACCACAAGATCTACGTCGGAGCAACTTGCAAAACTTACTGTGAAATCAGTCGAAGTAAGTCGCAGATTCTTTCTATCTTGCCGTTCTCCAGAAGAAGGCTTGCGGGCTAACATGTTTATAGTCAGGACTGACCACACATCAACCTCAGGCCCAAGAGGCTACACAGAAGCAGCATCAACAGTTCTTACTCTTCCCAAAGCTTCCACCTGAGCTCCGTACTTACGTTTGGGGACTTGTTTCATCCACTGAACATGATGGCCGAATCGTTGAGATTTCGCATGTACTGACCGACCGGAAGGAAGGCAATCCTACCAAAGGCCCGGCCTACCGGACCAACGGTCAGCCACATGTCATGCTGAACATCTGTCATGAGTCCAGAGCAGAAATCTTGAAGAGATCTCTGTGGTGCCGTCTGGAGCCACGCCAAGGCTGCTCTTTCTTCTTTAACCCACTCGTAGATGCGATCTTCCTCCGAGATGACAACTGGGACTTTCATCAAGTAGCCCACCCCGGAATGAGCAAAGTCAGTCATCTCATAGTCAACGGCTGCATTCAACCTCATTTCCTTGCCCAGTACCCACACCTTGAGATTTTGACGGTTATCATACACCAGCCACCCCCCTACGAAGGATGCAAGGCCCCCTATACAGTTCCAGGAACCACCGTTACCTTTGTCAAACCTCACCTCGGTATAACAGCCCATTGCGAAGCGGATTTCCATAACCAGCACGCCTCCATGGATAATTTCAAGTACTTCAATCCAGATTGGAAGAAGCCAATTCTGAACATCATGCGCTTGCTTGTCGATGGAGAGAAGTGTTGTTCCTTGGAGCCTTACGCTAACCAAAGGTCTCATCCATGGGGCCGAGACCTTCAGACTGGCAGCTTCTGGGACTCGCATTGTGTGCCTACCGATTACTGGACCTGGGATTGATGTCTTTGAATTCAGAGGCCATCCAGATTCGCAGTTGATTTCTTTAAGATTTAGTTTGGGCATTCCAACTTTCGAGGCTGGGCAACGTTGGGGAGCTCTTGTCTTTGACTCGACTCTCTGCGTCCGCTCTACGCTGGGGCACGATTTCATTGGCAGGAGGTCTCTCGATAGGCAATAATAGGCAGCACTGTTTTCCTTTCTTTTGCGGGTTGTATTCATGGGGGGGGTTCTTCATCATTCTATGCGTCGAGATTTGCATGATGTTTTGTGGAGCCAAGCATGAGGCTGTCTGATAGGGATAATTTGACGCGCTGCTTTCTTTCTGATTTGCGATTCATTTCTATGTGAAATTCAGGACAATGACCGTGACTCGAGAGTGTTGCTGGTGAGATTTCCTTCTAAAATCCGGTCTTTACCATCTTCTTTCTCCATAAGGTAGACCACGAGAAGAACATGGATCTTGCCACCGTAAGCGAGACATATCCTTTTTTTGAACTACATTATACAGCAATATCGAGACAGGATTTAGAATGCGATTCGGGGGTAGTAGTGTCTGCCTGCCAGACCTCAAAGCATTGACTGTTGTCAAGTCCAACTTCTGCGCACCACCCGGGAACCTATCACACGGGGTCAATACGACGTGAGAACTACAACCACACCATAGCTCACACTTGTCTCCACACACTTTCAGTAAAAATAAGTCAAAGCTGAGTTGAAGGCTTCCTCGTCTCAGGAGTCTGGTTGATTAACACCTTTTCAGGCTACACAGCCCACGTCTCAAACCCGTCTCTCAGACTTCTCACTCTTCTCAAAACTCCCACCCGAGCTCTATCTTCTCATCTGGAATTATCTCCTTCCTGGCCCCTCGAATCGTCAAAGTCTCCCACTCGCTCATTCCGCAAATATGACCCACACACCCTTAATGGTAAATCAATCTACACAACCAACCAACCACCTCCATTTTTACCCAGCGTCTATCGAGAGACGAGCCAAAAAGGCTCTGCGTATATCCACGCTCCCTCCCCAAGTCTCCCTCCAACGCTCTCCCATCTGACTCAACCCACTTGAAAATCCCCTCTAAATTCAAGACCTCGAATCTCACCTCCCGCCCAATCATATCTCCCAGGACTCACAGATATATCCATCACATAGCCATAAAACAGAACAACCGTGGCCTCCCGACATATATTCGAAATCGAACAAGCTCGCTAGATCAAATTACAGCGGACTCTAATCTCTAGACCCTTGAACTTACCGTCTCATCTCCCTACGGTCCTACCCGCGAGCAGAGCGAGCAGAGAAGCTAGATTTGGTGATCCGCTAAGGTAAGGAGGTATGAGAATGTCTGAATACTCCTTGCCATACTCTATCAAAGTTGACTAGGGCTGGAGAATAGATCAGATAAGAGGTGAATGAATCACAACGTAGAAGTGCTTCCATCTAAGCTTTTCGAACCGATACGGGATTCGGTGTTTTAAAATACCGAGAAAATCTTGGAAGCGCGAAGGTGTTAATGCTGTTGCACTATGTTCCAATCTAGCTGTTGGTACCAGAAGCTTTTCAAGAGACGCTTGGGAAGACAATGGGTGGAGTGGGTGTTGGGGGGCAATTCTGAAGTGGATGGCAGACAAGTGGATTCACATCATAAAAAGTCGGTAACAAGACGTAATGTCATAGACGGAATATCATTGAATAGGTATGTGACAAAAGAAACTGTTCCCTCGATTCAGTGGATCATCAATGCCACAGATAAAACCAATGCTTTTGTGAAGCAACTTCACGCAGCTACTGCAAGTAGGAGAAAAGAAAATCCCCGAATACTAGTTTACAGTCCCGGGAAACCGCCTCACGCTTCTCCTTTATCCAATTTGTATTCTTCATCGTCGGGTTGTGCATTTACTGCTTGGCGGCAGCAAGGCCGACCGTGCCCTTGCCGAGATCGTAGACCGAGTACCACTTTCGGAGGAATGCATCACCAAGAATTGCCAATGGTCCTACTGGCTCTGGGAAGTCCTGAAATACTGTTAGCAAGAAAATTATACAGGAAGTAAGGGTAGTAGCTTACCATTCCCATGAAGCTGGAGATGCAAGATCCTTGGACCTCAAGAATGTAGTCGTATGGGGTGATGGTGAAGTTGTGGCCACTAAGAGTGAAGGACATATCTGGGAGACTGTCACGCTTCTCGCACTCAACAGAGTATTGTCCATTATACCCCTTCTTGGCGCCCATCTCCTTGTTGAGGAGCTCAGCAAGGGTAGATGGGAGAGCGATGAGAGAAGTTCCGGTGTCAAGTATAACGCCAGTGTTATCGAGCTCAGCAGTGGAGTCACCGAAGGTGATCGCATCAAGATCAACCTCCCAGTATGCCTTACGTCTCAATGGGATCTCAGTGATCTTGCCGGTGTAGTGGTCCTTGTTGACACCACCGAAGATGGCCTCGGACTCATCACCCTCGCCGTTGTTGGTATCTCCAAGGTAGAAAGCAAAGACTGGCTCATCCAAGAGCTTCTGGTCGATCATGTTGTAGAATGGAGGTGGGATCTTGTTGACGGAGATGGTGTCGAAACCAAGACCCAAGATACCATCGAATCGGCCGAAAGCAAAGGCAAGACCTGGCTCCTCGGTAGCTTCGGCGAAGATCTGGTTCTTGACTTTGAGGTCACCAATGGTCATGGTATCCTCGGAAACGAAACCGCTTAGACTACCTGAGCCATAGCGGATCTCGAAAGAGGTTCCATTCTTCTTGTATGTGGATGAGGCGGATGAATCGTACTTGGTGTGAAGGTAGCAGGCAATGGAGCCACACTCCGACGACGGCACCCACAAGTTGGAGCTTCCGGTATCGAGGACGACCTTGAAGGTTTGTGGGGGAGTTCCGATGGTGATCTCAGAGAAGTCTACGATTATGGTTAAATGGATTCGGACTTCAATTGCGGATGGACTTACATTGAGCATTCAAGAAGTTGCTCACGGGGACAGTGTGGTCCGAGCCGTCCTCGTGGATGGAAGTCTCCTTGAACATCTCATCGGCGTGAGACTGGGGTCGGACGCCCATGTACTTCTGACCAAGGTGCTTGACATGAGTGTCGATGTTTGCGGTGGCCAACTGCTCAGAGAGCGAGACCTTCTTCAATGGAAGCTTGTGGATCCCAGCGCTCGCAGAGCTCAGCAGCGTCGCTGCGGCGATAATTGCGCCTTTCATGATTGCGGTTGGTAGGAACTATTACTATCAAAGCAATAGGTAGATGGTATTGAATTGTGTTGTGTAGTGGTGAGAAGTGATGCGCAACCCGGAGGTGTTGATGAATGGGTTGGGTGGGTTGTTGATAAAGGAAGAGGAGAAGAGAGGCGGGAGCTTGAGCTGATGACGACGAGGTCACTCGGCGGTTGCCTTCGTATGAGTGAGTGAGTGAGTTAGCGTTGTTGTTGGCGGTAATGAACCACCTCAACTGGGCGAAAGCCAAGGCCAAACTCAGGGCAGGACAGGGGCAGTTCGTCAAACACCTCACCTCAGAATGGGAAATGGGGGTGGCTGGCTGGGCTTTGCGATCAATCGGGAACCTGCATGCAGCGTACCTCGAAGCAGGGGGAATCTGTTGTATTCTACTCCGTATTCAAGACGTCCAGCTCATCAGTTTTATAATGTCAATGGCCTCTGCAGCGCAGCGCAGCTCTGCCTGCCTTCGTTGCCTGTCCGCAATGCATTTATTGTATTTACAATCACGTGGGTAGTACCACCTGACTTGAGTGCCAAGGCCGACGACCAATTCATCCAACCTGAAATCAAGGAACAAAGCTCGGGAGAGAGAGATTCTCCGGGTGCGCGACAGTAGTCAGGTACCACCGAGATGCAACAGACGAGTGCGGAGAGTATCTCTATAGGTGCTTTGAGGGAGTGCAAGAGTTGCACTGAATGATAAAGGAGGACAAAGGAGATTTCCTAAATGACAGCTCTATTCGATAATGCCCGTGTGGTGCCCGTGGAATACCCGTCTTTAACTGAAGTTAACTGAACGATGCTCATCAAGAATATCATTTCATCTATTTGGGTATCTTCTAACATTTCGTACAGCTCACGTACAAGTAGTATACAACCATCACATAAGGACATCTCCCGCTTTGAATCTCTCATTGTGCCTCGCCCGGCTCGCTGTACTCATCTGCTTCAGCAGCCTCGTCTGAATCGGGATAACAAATCCCAGTATACAACTCCATATCTGTTTCACGCGGCCATCTCCACGTATCGACCTGCTTCACCAACTCCCAAGCCTTGTTCTCATATTCAGTCTCGTAGCAAGAGATCCTGACCGCAGTAAGGGTCCGCTTGAGCATGGTCCGCGCGTTTCGATCCTGCATATTGTATTGCTCCAACTCTTCTCGGTGCTGAAACATCCACTCCAGTACTGCGATGACCTCCTCACGATGTCCAACCATCCCCAAACAGCGTACATAGCTGTGCAAAACGACCCATTTCATCGCGTGGAGGAGCGTCGGGATACCATATGGTAAAGCTTCACTTCGGCACAACTTGGCGAACTCATCCTTGAGAATTTGAGCACCTTCAGCCAGGTCCACACGATGCTCCTCGGAGACGTCATGCGTGGCCTCAGCAAATTTGAAAAAAGTTTTACAGATGATCATGAACCCGTAAGGGTCAAGTTCCAGCCCGCATTCGTGAAAATTGCCCAGGACAGACACGGTAAACTTCCATGCAAGTGCATCGCTCTGAGGGTCGCCGATAAGCGCCATCCGTAGCACAACGTTGCGACGGGCAAGTCCCCGGAACAGACTGTACCAGGCAGGCCGAAACTGTACCTTTCCGTTCTTCAGGAGACGGGATGCTTGACGTAATGGATCGCGAAGCCGGTGATATGGAGTCCTCTCGAACTCCTGAACAGCCCACTGTGTTGGAAGAGGCTTCTTGAGCTGTATGGGCTTCAGCTTGTATTTGCCAAATTCTTCCGATGTAGTGAGCACAGCGCGCGGGGCAAACCTGCATATCAGATGTATGAAGTCACCAAGTAAATTGTCGCTGATAGTGCTGAGAATCTTTTGAGGAGGTTGATGACTCGGTGATATGCGGGTGTCCTGACCACCAGTCAGGTATTGCAATGCAAGAGGATGGAGACCGCTGTCGCGGAGATAATTGATTCCCAGAGTCGAATTTCTGGCGCGACGAACAAGAAACCCCAAGCATTGACCTGAGGGTCTGATGCCAGATGATAGCATGTGCTGGTAAAGAACACCGAGCGCTGGAGGTTGACTATGCAACTTGAAGAAGTCACTCATGTTATCATCCAGTACAGGTAGGACTTCTTTTCCATCTCCAGGAGCCGCGTTATAAGTGGTTTTTCGTCCTTGTCGAGCCTGTTCAGAATCGAGCTTCTGAAACATTGCCATAAAGAGAGACTGATTTGGTTTGCCGCCCCGATCTGTGAATGACACAAACGCTCGCCAGGCTTCCCTTACATCACGAGTCGCTTCAACCCTAGCTGCCCATGCATTGGGGTCGAGACTCTGCTGAAGGTGCCCCTGAGCATGATCAGCTGACTCGACGGACGCCTCACCCCGTTCATAAGAAGGTTTAGGTCGGAATTTGACCACTTTTCGAGTGTGTATTGTAGGCGTTCCATCCAGTTCCTGACCACCAAGAATGCGTAGGCGTTGATCAAAAGAAGTTTCTCTGAACCCAGCTTCCTTCGATCGAACGAGCGCAACCACTGCCCGACTGAAGTCATCGGCCGGGGCTCGCTGAGCGTCCATGCCGTCTTGCGCCATCCTCCATGGGGGCCAGCTTCGCAGTCGATGTATTGCTGCATGTGATTCTCGACTAGTCTTCTTCGAGGCAGTGAGAACTCGAATGACTGCTCTATAGCTATTCTTCTCTAGCATCAAAGGTGGATCGTACTTTCCAGCAAGATTCAGCAGAACCTTTTGGGCCGACCAGTTGTGGACCATTGACTTGAGAGGTTCTATGGACGCAGGTAAGGCCAGGAGAGGCAGTAGATAATTGATCATGTTGCAGCTCCGGACGTAAATGCGTTGGGCCTGCTCATGTAGGTCTGGCGAGCTGCTATCCCTCAGATGCTGAACATATAGGGGAACCATATTGGCCACGCTAAGCATTGCAACAGGCCAGATACGCCGACTCTGGTCTAACAACCGACTGATCAAAATTCTAAACTGATGGTCATGTATTTGTTCGAATCTTGCGGTCATAGCCTTGGACTCTGGCGAAAGGGATTTCTGAAGGCTTCTCGCCTCGAGAAGATTCCATGCGTAGAGTAGGAGCTTCTTTAGATTTGCAACCAGTTTTATATGTCGACGAAGAATTTCGAGGAGCAGAAATGTTGGATGATCCGATGAGACTGAAATCAAACGTTCCACCCTTTGGTCGGGAGTATCTCCAGAGAGAATCCAGGCCCAGCGTTCCACATCCTCGGTATCCAAATTACGACTTGTAAGATATATAACAGCACTCTTGCGAAATGTATGATCATGGTCGTCCCAATCACCCTGGTAGTATCAGCATCAGGCAAATTGGGAGGAGTTTATCCTCATACCTTCGAAATTGAGTTTATATAGAGCTGGTGAAGCACGATGGTTGGTAGCGACTCTGTAGGCAGAATTTCCCTGACTTCACGCCAATAAGCCTGTTTCTCTTGAACGTCTTCTAGATCCAGATACTTCGCAAGAACAACAGGTGGGGAATAAAGATCAGCGGGTGGTCGATTTCCCAATCTAATAGTGCGCCAGACAGAAATTTTGTCTAATGTACCAGTCTTCGAAGAGTCTGTCCACGGTCGTTTCTCGCTGGGATATCGTGTCAAAAGATTACGGTCTTTGCTTGTATGACCGACGGAAGGAGGTTTCTCATCTGGAGCGTGAAGTCTCCTCCGTCCTGGGTTGATATCTGGATCCGCAACATTCTTCCCTTCAAATGCCGATTGGACTCTCGCTCGACCTTTGTGGATGGATCGGGATACGATTGTGGCCCTGGACCGAGGAGCGAGCTTGACCTGGCAGCACTGTTAGTTACCGTTGATATTTGAACCTTAGAAACTTTGCTTACCGGCTTGTTGGAAGACCCCAGGAAAGACTTTGCGTATTGCAGTGAGGGCCTGCCCAATCTCAAGAAGTCCAAGCACGATTGCATTCGTTCATGTTGCCAGGGAATTGCGTAAAAAGAGGATTAAATATGCATCCCGTCAGGTCTCTGTCACCAAAGAAGCGGCGATGCAGCGGGACGAAAGAAACGGCTCTGGATATTACTGGTACCACAAAAACACATGTGCTTGACACCTGCAATTTTTTCCAAGGTGAATGTGACGGACAGTCCAGTTGAAGTTGAATTAGGATAGCGAAATTTGCAAGTCTGGTCTGGTCCGGTCTAGGAGTGAATATTGATGGCTGACTAAGCACCGCGCTAGCCCTGCCGTCAATCTTGAACCTCAGAGATCGAGCGAGCGAGCCTCACGTCTTCGACACCAGCTTTGGAACACCCACAATCAAATTATCCACCAACACGATAGGAGCGCACTTTCGAAAAGCACCCCAGCCTGTTTGCCTCAACGTTGGTCTTGTGCTCCCCACCGGCAGAAATTAACCACCACACCGCGCCTCCTGCAAAGTCCCTGAGGTCACACATTCCGCTCGCTACTCCTGTGATCGCGAGTCGCGACAAACCGCGAAGCAGACACCATAGCGTCTCTACGAGAATTCAACAGCCTCATCATGTCTTCCATGAATGGGGCCATGAGTCCCGCTCCGCCCCCGGAATCCTCAAACTCTACCCCAACGGCATCCCTCTCTGCCAAAAGAAAGCGCGACGACATTGCTGAGGTCCCAAATAACACAAATGGCACACCACATTCGAAAAGCCCAGAAGCAACAGAACAATCCGTCGAAGCAGCGCAAGCACTCATCCGAGATCTTATTGATGTATTGAAGGCGTAAGTTGTTCTACCCTTCCCACCTGCCGCTGTTTAAAACATATTTCTGCCAACTATTCATCCTCTGAACCAAAACCAACAAATACTTACAACTAAATAGTGATGACACAACCCCCTCTATCTTGTCCCGATCTCTACCAGAGCGTCCCTCATCATCAGGCCCACAAGCAAAACGCCAAAAGTCCGACGAGAGTAGCGAAACTTCAACCTCAATCCTGACACGACAATCCGCGAACGCATACAGAAATGTCAAAGAAGTTCTCGAGGACATCGATACGGCAGTCGCGGACATTAAGGACAAGCTTCAGCTTCCAAATGGTGCGGCCCGGAACCAGTACATACCTGTATCCGCAAGCCAATCGGAGTTATCTGTCAAAGCTGAGGCTTTCAAGCAGCGCGCACATGAGCTGATCCGCAGGGAGCTGGCATCAATCGGTGGAAGCCAGTCCTTACAAGTAAATGGTGCGATCAACAACTCTAGCTTTGGGGCGAATGGTGGTTTGGCAACGAATGCGTTCACACAGATCAATGCTAGTTCAGGGGACAATCGGACAGTCCTCACATTCTACGGAAATGCGCAAGGAAACAAGCAATTGTTCTCCAGTCTTCAAATCCCGACCAAGGTCAACGGCGAGGACAAGAAAGTACTCCAAACCATTCGAGAAGCAGGGCTCCCTAATGGTATCACAACAACCCAAATTGTCCCTATTCAGGCAACTGGTTTGGTTGATGACAAGAAGCGTGTTCTTACCCTAGGTGAAGTCTTTCCGACTCCATCCACTGTGCCAGCTCTGCAACCTCCGAAGCCATCTAAGGTTGGCACCACTCGATCCTCGACTGTAGGCTGGTACCAACCAGCAGCCAACGAGCCAATATCGAGAAGTGCAAGCTACTCCAAGCAATCCATTTCAACTGGCCAGTGGCTCGATTACAGCAATGCCTCCCCTCCACAACACGGTGCGAAGCGAAAGCAGCGGGAGAGGGCAATGAGTCTAGTGGCATCCAAAGCTCCTTCTCTTGATGCTGAGCCTGCAGAGTCCGAAGCATCTAAGCTAGAAGCCCTGTTCCGTGGTGCATATTCGAGTTTTGCTCCGACTAGAGATGATTCGGCAGCAGTTGTACCGACGGGCGTCATGAACCGGATCTGGTGGCAGCAAGTTGGACAGAAGAACTTCGAAAAACTTGTGGAGAATTGGAACGACATGGAGGATACCAGAACCCCAACACCAATCTCAGAGAACGAAGTTGATCCTGAAATCGCCATGTTCGAGAAAGTTATCGAGGAGTACGAAAACGATCCCATTGATCCAAGCCTGGTCAGTCTCGAAGCTGCACCCGAGAAGTCAGCCGAAGAGAAGGAGGTCGAAGAGATTCTTGAAGGAATTTCCGATCTTTTGGAAACCCTGAACTCGTATCAGCGTATCCGTCATTTGTCGTTGAATGCGTCAAACCGCCCGGCAGGGTTGTTATCTGCCCCAGATACTACTGCTCTTGGCACTCCATCGAAGCCAAGCGAGCATGAACAAGCGACCTATGAAATTCTCAAGTCCCAGTTGACTTTGATGATTGCTACCCTACCTCCATACGCTGTTGCCAAACTCGACCCTGATCGGTTGGCAGAGCTTAGCATCAGCACCAAGATTGAGATCCAAGCGAACAACTACAAGGGCGTTATGGAGGAAGATGAGGCTGCATCAAGGGCAAAGGTGGCCGCGTTGAACGCCGCATCCACTGCTCCACGACCCGCAGCTCCTGCACAAGTCCATCGCAGCAGCTCAGCCGCGCTTTATGGCAATCAATATGCTGCCCCTCGGCCATCGCCTGCCCCAACACAACAATACTATGGAGCCAGCCAGTCCCCCATTCGGCCACCCTCAAACAACATAAATATGCAGAGACCAGCTGTTTCGTCCCCGGCCCCGTACCAGCAAATCCAGCGACCGCCTGGAAACGCACCCTACCGTACTGGTCAAGCTTATGGAACACCTACTTACCCACATCAAAACCCACGGCCCGTTCAACAACCATACGCACCACCCAACCAACAGTATCAACAGGCACCGTCCGCAGCAAACTACATTCGAGCTCCTAGTCAAGGCTACTCACAGCACATGTCACAACCGCCTCAACAAGCGTCCAATATGACCGGGCGATACACTGGGCAACCACAACAACCGGCTTACGCGCATCAAGCACAACCAACTCCAAATGGAATGGGCTACCAGTACGCCAATGGTGGTAATTTCAATCGTCAGTCTTCACCACAGAAGATGTACAGCCCCCAACCTCAAAATACCCAACCTCGGCCCAACTACTCAACGCCAAATCCACCAATCCCACACGACCGTCGGCCATACCTCCAAAACGCAATGGGACAGGGACCTCTGATGAATGGATCAACTCCACGGCCAGCCCCCCAACACCAATACATTCCCCAAACACCAACTGGCTATGTTTCACATCATTCTAATGCGGCACAACTCGAAATCATGGCACAGCAAAGGGCAAACTTAGATGCTCAACAAGAGACTCAACAGCGCGCTCGAATTGCAGCGCAGTCTGCTATGGGATCTCCACCCAAAAGTCAAGTCAACGGAGGCAACCCAGTCGCAGCAGGACTATGAGAGACTTGTGACGGAGGTCAGCGATAGGAGGAAAAGTGGTGGGTGGGGGTCAAATGTGTTACTAGCATCTGGAGTTCACGGAAGACTGGATAATTTTCTGTTGTTGCGCAGACTCAAGTGTTGACATATCTGCAGCACAACATGTTACACGGGCGTTGATCTTTTGCTTGATCGGTATAGGGTTCTGGGCCCTCAAGCATAGAAGGTGTTCTGCGATGCTGGATTGCTTTTGCGTGGGGACGAGCTCTAGGTGGTGAAAAATGTGTGTGTCTGTACAACTATAGAGCTTTTTCCAATTTGCCCCAAAACAAACATTTTATATACATTTTTCTCTCAAGTGATCCGAATGTGGAAGTTTGATGATGTTCTGTTCCCACACCACTTGCCTGTCCCTAGGTAAAGGTGGTGCGATCCAAGGGAGGGAGGGTTTGGAGGAAGCCCAGAAGTTGTTCTTAAGCATCAACTCCCAGGTGAGTGGACAGAAACGTGCAACATAACGTCCTGGACTAGACAAGGAGTTGATCATTACTCACTAATGGAGCCAGATGTATTATTATGTTGGAATATCCAAATTTCCAAGTGCTTGCGTCTCTTCTGAAAGTCCCAAAGTTGATAGTTCTCAACCAACATTCCTAGTATCATACGCGTTCGTGGAATTTATTTCACACTGTCGCCACGCCTTTATGAGCTGCTTTAGTCGCCGCTGTCAGGAACAAAACAATCATGACGGCGTGCCTGGGCGCAGGTGATGTGCAGCGAGCAAAGTGTGGGAGAAGGGTGGGGTTGTGGCCTAGCGCAGAAGCGACGTCATTTCGCTTGGCTTGGTTCAGGAGACGCATCGAGGGGTCCTTGAGTCTGTTCTACAAGCAAACAACAACAACAACAACAGCCGAACACATCTTGAGTTCCAATGCCCCCAAGAATATCCTGATCTCTACCAGTGAATCTTCAGGTGAGCTTGCTAATTATAATCTTTCTACCACAAACTAACAGTTCTATTCAAGTCTCCCATTCCAAACCTACCTAAACCTTCAACGCGTCTACATCATACAAACACGCCTCTGCTTCCAACACTGAAAGAACCAGCAAAATGGCGACCCCAACTTTGATAGGCATGCCCGAACCTCCTTCTAACCCGGATACTCCAACTGAGATGCCGTAAGCACTTACACAACCCCTCCCGAACTTGATCACATTCTAATATCTCCCAAGCGGCACTCCAAACTCAACCACAACCTCCCTCTCCGCCCTCTCAACAACAGCCATCAAAGACGGCCATCGCGGCTCCGCCTTCCCTCACACAGGCCACGGGCACCGACACACAAACTCCAGCAACGAAGCAGAGCGCGAACGTGCGGACCGCATCTCCTTCCTCGCCGGCCTCGAACGCGTATCTACCGTCCGACCAGGAAATCAGAACCAGCAAGGCGGAGGAGCAGCCGGTCCAGCAGCCGGACAAATCCCCGGCTACTTCGATCAGAATGGCAACCCAGTCTACACGACCAAGATGTCGACTGTGGGATCTGCGTCCGCGACCGGGTCCGCGGGAGGTCGCACGACGACTTGGGCGAGCGGGAGCACGAAGGGCCCGACGGAAGCAGGCGATGAAGATCACATGAGCATGGATGCTAATTATAGGGATATTGATGATAGGGATCGCTTTTCGGCGAGTGCTATGGATGAGGATATGGATGGGATGAGTGATGATGCTAGTTTGGTTGGCTTTGGAGAGGGCGCCGGTAGTACTGTCAGTGGTCCTATCTACAGTCGACGGGATTTGGTCGCTAGTCCTGCTGTTGGTAGGAGTGGTCTTGCAAGTCAGCTTCAGAGCAGTGCGGGAACGCCAGGTGAGACACATGCTGGTGGTTATGTTGATGGAGCGAGAGTTGCTAGTCCAGGCGCTGGCGCCCAGGCTGCGGAGAGAATCATGCGAGATCGACTTGATGGTGGAGAGTCGAGAAGACCACTTGGAAGCCCTGATGAAGCTGGGCTTGGAAAGTTTTACTTCGAGGAGAAGAAGTAGAGGTTTACATTCTTTTCGTTTGTTCTGACTGGATTGGTGGATGAGCGAAGGGTTCGGGAAGGCAGGCTGGTTTTGAGCTTTTGCATTTCTTTTCATCAATCAACAATCACTTGGGCGGCGTCCGTATCCTGGAAGGTTGGGCTACAATAGGAAAGGTGTCGCTGGAAATACATTGGTGATACCAGGCGGGACATTTCCCTGTATGACAATGGAGATTAGAGTGCGAAATGGAGTCATTTTCTTCCAACTTCGCAATCGCCTATCTTCATTCTTAGAGAAGAAATCTCGAAACACTATTTTAACGGGTGGATGGAGCATGGGCATGGCATAACTTGTTAAACCAAGTCGTTTCTTTCCTTTGCTCCTCAATAGGCCCGTCCATCTCTTTATATTGTATATCATAGATGTAGATCTTATAGATGGTATAAGAAGCCCAGTTTTTCCTTCTCACCACATGTCCGTACCGATTCTCAGCCAACGTCTCCCAAAAAATACCATCTATATCATTTACACCATTAATCTAATAAGCGCTCCACACGTCCTTGAACCCTCCAAGTCCAGCTGCAAACCCACGTATCTCCTCGTCCTCGTCCTGCCCTTTCCCATTCTCTCTACCACCTTTCCCTCCCCCTCCTTCATCTCAATCCTGTAAATCTCAACTTGTCATCTAAATGCCTTTCCATCCATCTCGATCATTCTAGACCATTCTAGATCAAGATCTAAATCCGGGAAGTAAGTCAGGCAGGCAAATGAGCCACTTTTCTCAACGGTTTAACCTGGTGAACAAACATTTAAATTTATTGAGGAAAAAAGAGCGTCCTGATGGCAGGACGCGACCAATTTAGCGATATTGACATGTGGAAAGAGACTTCTTTTGATATTTATCAAGTCCCTGATATTTAGACAATTGTATACATTCATCTAGTCGTCCACGACATACTTTTGCGTTTCACCCGTACCTTCGTACCTATCATCTCAAGAGGACATCGCATAAATACAGAATAGGGTATCAATTCTCATCCACCCGACCACTAGAATCACCAGGATTTATAGTTCTCCTACTTCCAAGGTTGGGGTATAGGAGGCGGCGCGCCGTAATCAGGCTGCGGGGGAGGCATTCCCCATTGCCATCCCTGAGTCTGGTTTTGATTTCCATAATTCTGCCCCGGATTCTGACTCTGATTCACTCCGGGATTATAACCCTGTTGTTGATGCTGCTGTTGCTGAACCCCTCCTGGATTATACCCCTGCCCCTGCACCTTCGACCCAAAATAATCATTCTGCGACGGCGGCTGTGGTGTTCCAGGCGGAGGAGGGAAATACATTTGTGTCTGCGGTTGTGGAGTCATGGGTGAGCCCATGGTGCTAACTGAGGCGCTGCGTCCGTGTCCGTGGTATAGACTCCCGGTGGTTGATTGAGGTGATAACATGCCTGTTGGTTGGGGAGAGAGGATTTGCGGACTGGAGTAGTTGGAGGGTGAGAATGAGGCTGTGGAGAAGGAGGATGAGTGCCGGGATGGGGGAATGGAGTAGTAGCCGCTGTCTTGGCGTTGGATGGGTTGGGTCTTGAGGGGTTGGGGTTGGGCGTAGATTTGTTGTTGCTGCTGTGGTTGGTGGTGGGTTATAGGAGACGGTGTTTGTGCTTGGATGGGTGTGAATTGGAGTGGTTGGTAGATGCTTTGTGGTCGTGGTGCTTGCTGTTGCTCCTGCTGGATCTGAGGGCCGGAATTAGGAGCTGGCGGTGCGTACTGTGGCTGGTATACGCTTTGTGGTCGAGGAGGAGGTGGAGCTTGTTGTTGGTAGGATATCGGAGCTGTGTTTTGAGCAGGTGGTGCGTACTGAGGCTGATATACACTTTGTGGTCTTGGTGGAGGTGCTGGCCGTTGTTGCTGAGGGTTAGGAGAAGGTGGTGGGGGTGGGTAGCTTTGTTGCTGCTGTTGTTGGGCTGGGGCAGAGTTCTGAGCGTTCTGGAAGGATAGAGGCTGGTAAACGCTTTGTGGTCTTGCTGAAGGCAATTGCGGTTGCTGGGCGGAAGCAGGCGAGTATGTTTGCGGATTATATCCTCCAGAGACGCCGCTCAGTTGCGGGGTGTATTGGGACTGGTATGAAGCTTGTAGTTGAGGTTGTGGTGCTTGGATTTGAGGTGTTGCGGATGAGTATTCTTGTTGTGGGCTTGTGACTGAAGGCGCTTGGAAGATTTGGGATTGTGGCCGAGATGGTAGAGGTGGCTGTGGCTGTTCTGATGTTGAGTATTGGCTCTGGTAACTTGGGGTAAGCGAAGCATGTCGAGGAGCTGGCGGTTGTGGTTGAAAGGCAGGGGCGGGTAGAGGAGTAGTTTGTTGACGAAGAGGCGTGACATTCAAAGGGGCAGGATATGGGTTGCCATAATCCGAGGGGGGTGGCGTAACATTGTTTGAAGGCAAATTGTCCTGAGCTTGTGGAACACCCGATGATTCCAACGACAGTTGAGAAGAGAGAGTCGTAATCTCTTGGACCGTTGTCTGAAGTATCGGTACTTCTGGGAGTGAACTGGGAGGCGGTGCTGGTGAAGCAGGAGGCGGTGGGTAGTAGGACAGTGGCTCGAATTCGTGGAATTCGTGGACTGTTTCGGTCGCTACCTTGATCTCAATCTGAGTTGTCTCATACTTGGTAGGCTCCTCCACAACAGTCGAAGTGATCGGTCGAGATTGCGGACTATGTCTCTGGTCTTCCGAAGGCTCAGTCGCCAGCTCCGGATCATCTCGCGTCACTTGACGCTCTACTGACTCTTCGATGATGACCGAAGCCGTCTGCAAAGATTCCGTGTTCTCTTGGAAGCTCTCTGACTCGATTTGTTCCTCGGGTTGGTTCTTGTGAGCGGGGGCTATATCGATCACCCCTCCACGTTTTTCGATTTCCATTTGCAATATTCGTGCTTTCAGAATTAGAATCTCCTCCTCCATACTGGGTGCAGCAGGAATCGAGTCGTCATCTGGCACAGCTGCAGTAACCAGCTCAGCAGGAAGTTCAAATACATCCCTATTCATATGTCAGTGTTTGGCTCCAATCATAATTTGGTGAATTTCGCTACTCACATGGGAAAATCGACTATTGATGCTTTGCAGTCTAAGCCAGAGGATACAGCTGGGGACTGTATTACAGAAGGTTTACGATCCATGATGGGAGAGACTGGCTGCGACTGGAAGCCTGCATTTTGCTGACCCCAGGGATCTGGTGATTGTGAATATACTGGCAGTGGAGTGGGACATGGTGAGGGATATGCTTGAGATGCCCCAGGTTGATACAAAGACTGCCTTCGCGAAGGGTCTTGAGTAAGTGCATTTTGAGAAGTTCCAGGTGCACCTGAATTTTGAATAGGGGAATACGGAGGCAGCTGCTGGTACATATTCGTCGGGGGTTGACCTCCGGGAGGGATGAAATTCTGCTGATGAGAAGCTGGCTGGTATGAGATGGCACCGTTCTGAGGAGGTGGCACAGGCACGTATTCGTATTTCTGGTCTTGTGACGGTGGCAGTGGCTGATATGCTTGGTTTCCTGGCTGCGATAGTTGGAACTGTTGTCCTGGGAGGTTTTGCTGCCCCTGATATCCAGGAAGTTGTGGCTGCAAATGAATGCCTTGTGCTGCCTGCTCTTGAATGAATTGCTTCTGAAAGTTTTGATACTGTACTGTCATTCTATGATCCGCCTTCTTCTTCGAGTGTTCGTCATGTTTGTGCTCGACAACTGCACCTGTAGCATCCAAAGCAACACTAGAAGAGGACCCCAGAGTCAGTCTTGCATTGCAAGCATCAATCCGGCACAACGAGACTAAGATAACGCACGAAGGAAAAAAGATTGGCTCTCAAGCCCCCCAAAACAACATCCAATGGGATAAAAGAACTTTGGGGAAACCCACTGTGCAGCTGCGTACTCCGCGCCTTTGCCAACAGCTTCACCTGCAATGAGATCGGCTCCTGGGCCTGCCAGTCCTAATGTCAATCCACCAATCGCCCCCGAAATCGCCATTGGAGCAATCACATCTCGCTTTCTCGTGTTATGAGTTTGTCCGTGGGACTGAAGCTTTGCTTCAATAATTGCTCGCTTCTTTCGAGCATTGTGTATCCGAGGCGCCGACAATCCAAGGCCAACCAGAGATATTCCTGCAGTCAACGGAGAGAACAAAACTGCTGTAGCTGTTGACGTAGCACCGCCCGATATTTGACGAGTATAGTTTTCCCATTCTCGGTGAAGCTGCTCGGGAGTGAGATTTTCGCATTTTGATTGGTACGTGTCGAAATCGAAAGGCATTTTGAGAGACTCCACGATGTGGGAATTACTTCAAGTGATGTTCGACAGCGGGGAAGGGGCCTGAGGGGAACCGCGTTTTAAAGGAGCGCCGCATTCAAAGTGGACAGAGCGGTACATCAAATCAAGAATCAGCCTTGCGAGCCTAGAATGGGGTTTGCGGTCCCTAAGGCTTGATTTTGTTGGCCCATTTCTGGCACCTGGGGCCATTAATAGGATGTGGAGGCTCGGGGCTGAAAAAGGGTTCACAAAGCTCCTGCAGCTGAAGTATTGAAACCAAATTACGCGCACAGAACAACTTGAGTAAACGAGAAGAACGCTGGTTCAAAGCACACAGTTCGAATCAAATATCAAGCAATTTGTCATGATGTTCTCGCCAGAAAGTACATAACGACCTCCTTCAGTAATTCTCGCACCTCGAACTCTCTCTCATATTCAACAGTGCACTGCACTTTCGTCTCAGGCCAACTCGGTCTGGGTCACCGCAAGTCGCTGTCACGACACGGTACAAGCTCCACACCTGAGTCCATGTACCCAATGGCAGTCGATAGTGGCGTCTCGCGAGGCTTTTCGCGCGCTCCAAAAGAGGGCAAGCACCACAACTCAAAACAAGCATTATTCAGCCCTGGAAGATCAGACCAGAATCCTGCGGGTGGTGCAAAATACCCGAGGATGCTGTGCTTGCCGTGTACTGTACGGAGGTACGCTGTGTGGTGATGACGGGTATATACCAGAGCATCGTGAAAGCCGGCGAGAAGTGATAACATAGCAATAGCGAGTGGGCTTTGATGTTGTTGATGAAATGTGACGTGAAGTAAGTAACTCAACGTACAGTAAAACAGAAGGGGCTCGCTCGCCTCGGTTACTAAACGAAGTCTAGCGAGCGTCCTTCTCACTGGGTAATTCCCTTCCCTCTTGACTGTTAGTTTACCTTCCCTTTCTTCTCGTCGTATCATCCTCATACTTCTCTGAGGTCATTCAGATAGCTTGAGAAGTTTCTTGATTTGCTCTTTGACTCTCATTCGATCTTCGTGCAGTTCCAGGCACCACGGCGCCTGCAGCTCATCGGATGCTGACAACCCCGCCTGGACGATGAAGGAAAGCAGCCACAGCACCTCTTCCAGCACAGCTACAGCTCCAGCCAGCGCACACTTGATGAATCCTTCCATTCCTAGAATTATTATTGCACAAATTACAACAACCACCCTACCTACTAATGATCCTTCAGCTGTGAGTTGCGCCTCTACTCAACCCTAGACAAGACTAGTTGTCTAGAGGATTGTGTTGATGAGCCAGACTAGTTCACGGCTTGATACCTGAGATCTATTGGTCAGCCTTGGTGAGCAAAGTGACGGTCCTGGACAACAGCGATTATGGCGTACTGCACAGCCCTGTCATAGCATTTACCTATTTTCTTCCTGTCCCTTCTTGTGTCTTTAACTTCGATATTTCTTGGATCCTTGCGATCCCTTAAAATTGGCAAGTCGAGGGCGTGTCATTCCCGGTGCGAGGGGTGCATTGGAGAGGTTCAAGCACTCAATATCTGCAGATGACGCAAAGAGAATTGAATCAACTGAACTTCAAGATGTTTGGACGTCAATTAGGTAGATTGGTCTCCTGCAGTAAGTACAGTCCAGTCATATCCTACCGCGCATCGACTCGCTTGTGAGAGAAATTGGGAAATATTCGATATCTGGTGGGATGTTTTATGTCGGGACACCGTATGCAGCCTATGTCTGGGTATGTTGCTCCGGTTCCCCTCTGTGCAGCATATAAGGCTTATGAATCAGGCTCCAATCAAGTTCACCCTTCAGGTATTGTACATAATCTTCTCGTGGCTTGTGGTTCATCGAGCTCATAGCCGGAGTAGCTAGCAAGTCAACACAAGGACGTCCTCAAAGCTCTCCTTGCAGCATACACAGATATTGGGGCTGCTCTTCCTGATCTGGACACTAATATTTCTTGGTATCAGACTGCTTTCAATGGTATCACAGAAGTTCAACACGTCCTTGGTTCCATCTATTCTGGGATCCTCGAGTTTCACCGGATCATATGGACGATATTTCGACGAGTACATTGGCGCCAGCTATTCTACGCCTTGTGGAAGGGATCTATGCCCAAGATCGAATCAATTGTTGACTCATTGAAGCAACAGCGAGATATTCTTAACGGAATGCGCATAGCAGCAAGTTCTGGGATCGAGTTTAGAGGCGCAAGCGATCAGGAGGCTGAACGACGTCGAAACCACGAGTCTCATGTGCAGCCTGCTGAGAATCCCGTGGAGCCTCGACCACTTCAAACCTTCGAGATCTTCGAGTCGGGAAATGGTTTGACTGAAGCCGGAGCATTGCATGATTAATGTAGGATGTGCTTTGGCATCTACACTCTCTAGGTGGCTGTTGTCGTTGGCAGTCTTGTCATCGGTCTTCGGCGATCTTTTGCTAGTGGGGAAGAAGGGAAAGGCTTCACAGATGCAACATATGTAGTCGCTGTAGAGGGCGTTATCGTGTTCCCTATTCAAAATCGACATGCTCAGCGATGTAAAGCGTCACGAAGAATCGAGGATTAGGCTCGATTTTTTACTCCTAGGTTTACTCCCAGGTGAAGATATTCGACTTGAGACGGGCCTTGACCAGCAAGCTCTCTCACGTCTACCGGGTTCGAACCTGGGGATCACTATCCATTGCGTGTGATCTGACCACTATGGCTACCCCACAATTGCCCACAGTATATTGGTAAATCCGGGGTAGCGACCACACTCGACACCACACTCGCGGATGGATTTCAGAGGTCAAAGCTCGAGGCAAAGAGTAACCAATACTTATACGGAACAATATTGAAGTCAGCAATGCGCTTGAGATGGCTCGGACCCTTGCCGTCTATTATGGGAGGACGGGTTGTTGAGGGTCTATTGGATGCTGGGTGGCACATGAGCAACTACTCACCAGAAGTCGCACAAAACATTGCCGTGCAGCGTGCCAAAGTGGGCAGATCTTTGCTGAAATCTATACGCAGTCCTTCTCCAGACGTCTCGTCAATGGTTCTCAACTTTGGATAGCTTCACAAACATGTTTCTCTTCGTTCCCTGCATTTCATCAAACTGTTCTCCAGTTTCAAGGGAAGCACTCACTCAATATCCATCCTCAATCACACGTCAAAGCGAACTTGTACAACCCTCCATCCTCAGCCTGCCACGTCCATCGAGAAACCATGTGTGGATCTACTGCAACCCTCGTCCTACCCCGAGGCTTTGTCATCGATCACCATCCTCCAGAAAACATGTTGCATGTCGCATATTTGCATCATAGCCAATGACATTAGCAGCCGTCAAGACGGGTGTGCAGCCTATACGTTTCAGTCCGAGCAGCGAGCGCAAGCATCGCATTTAGCCTCTTCTCTCCACACGCCAAGCCGGCGTATATTGAAACTTTGAGAATGCTATATATCTTATCATCAGCCTTATCGGAAGTTCCGTTTCGATCACGGTATAAAGTCCTTTGGTAATCTGCTTCTTACTTGGAACTCGCCAAAGTAATCTATCTGACTCGACTCGACTCGATTAGATTCGATGCATCGTTCCAACTCAAGAAGTAAGTGGATGGACGTTCTGGGTTTCGACCAACCTGTCGAAGCACGTGGATATCAGAGTAGTCCGGGAAGTTCTCCAACATACTCTTCTGATGGACAAGAGTCAGCTTACGAGTTTGTTCGCTATCCGTTGCGTTCACCGACTTATGCAACATACCCTCGGTTTCCCAGGGACATCACATTCTTCCGCTCTAGAGGCGACATCCTCCTCAGTCCATCCTCACCAGCTCCCTCACCAAACGACATCAAGCCCCTCCCAGCACCACCGCACCTCTTCTACATCACCATCCAAAAAGACCCATCCTCAATGATCAGCACCGGCCGACCAGATCTCCTCATCCACTCCGGGCCCAGCAAAGCCTCAACCGTGATCTCCTTCGCCAAATTCCACTCCGTCACCCAAACGACAGACATGACTCTCTGTCCAACACCACCCCGATCCGCAAGCGCCAACTTCTCAACGCCAAATTTCTCCATCCCGCGCTCCCTGCCGCAAGAGACGCAAAAGCAGCGCATGCGACCGAAATTCAAATTCGAGCAACTAGCTCCCACAGGCGGGATCTTCAGCGCGGAGAAATACGAGTTCTGCCACACTCTACCCTGGAACGATGTCCGTGAACGGTTCGAGTGGCGACATACCTCCGGGCCGTTCGTGAGGAAGATTGATAGAGATAGTGGGGGTTTGAAGCTGATTAGAGTTAGTACGGGGGATGTGATTGCTGTTTATGCGGGCTTGGGACATTCGTCTAGAGCGAGTAATCCGAGTCGGGTGTTGGGCATGTTTAGGTTCCTGAGGGGCGATAGTACGGTTGGTCTTGGAGAGGAGTTTGAGGTTTTGGCGATCATGTCGATTCTCTCGCTTGTGGAGAGGGGGAGGAGGGTTGCGAAGGCGCATATGAAGGCTTTTGGGTTGAAGTGAGATTTGATGGTGGTGGATTTTGCCTGATGAGGACCTTTTAGTTAATGGTTGTCTGGCTTGCGATGGAGTCTGGTGTTGGAAAACTCTCTTATGAGGCTTTGGGGTCTTTTGCGGTGTGTATCAAGCGGAATGTCAATACGCTTTTAGTGCCAGTACGGGCAAGCTCGTCTGTTATCTTGGAATAAGCGAGTTCTCATGTTTTGAAAATGACAGAAGTTGTGCCTCAACCATACCTGCATTCAATGTCTCGAATATCAAATTTTCGATAGCTCCAATGCAATGAGGCTGGCTGCAAGGGATGATGCTATCCCCAAGCCCCGAATCGCATCTCAAGATTCTGATATCTACATGTTCCAAGAGTTCCAAGACCTGAGCTTGTCAACACATTTTCCGATGAGGTTGATTGACAATTGCACATTTCAGAGAGTAGAGAATGAGAAGCTGGATTATCCCACCAGTTCGGACGAAGGTCACACAATCCCATGTAGCCAGCCATGCGAACCCGTATGCGGACTCGCTCTCGTTTGACTCAATCACTCACTCAGCAACAAACGAGGCTACGAAGTACGAACCCGAACCCCCTTTTGAGTTCGGCTGATGTTCACCAGCCGAGGAGCCTTCTTGGTGGGTCTGAAACCCTCTTTTGCTTTGCCCAGCAAGCCCCTTGTGGCGTACCCCACCACGGATATTGTGATCATTGTCTTTGATGAAGCAGCGAGGAGAACGATGTGTTTCGTTGGCTTTATTGATAGAGAGATCTTCCAAATTTTATGAGGATAGAGTAATTGTTGTTTATTACCTGTCATTTTACCCCTATTTCCTCATCTGCTTTCATCCATCCCCCTTTTATCCCTTTACACAAACCACACCCACCACACCACACACCACACCTAACCTTTCCTAGCTTGGGCTTAGCTGGCCGTTCCGCGCCCGCCAAGATCCCCCCCAAGGAGCCACTCTTTGCGTGAGCCTGGAACTTGCCCTGGCCTGCGCCGTACAGCCATCAAAGCCTCACTCTCCAACTTACGCTCATCACTCGCTCAAATATTTCTTGAGGCGCTGGAATGCACCTCCATCCCTTCCCGTCAACCACCGGCACTGGCATTCCTTCTGTTGCGACGAGGTCCACCACCACGCCGGACTGAATCATCAATTGCCTTATAAGGACTCGGGCTCTCCCTCCGCAAAGGAAACGTGCGCTGTTCTCTGGCAACGATGGTCCAGAAAGCTGTCTCCGAAATGATCAACGGAGTCGTGCGCATCAAATGGTGGAAATACAGATACGTCGTGCTAGCGGCGCTGGTGGTCAATGTCGTCCTCGTCAACCATTTCTTCTTCGATTCGTCCTTCACAGAGTTCATTCGACCGCCTCCGCCTCCAGGGAGTGAAGCTGCCCTGGGTCAGACTCCTGCTCCTCCACCGAACGGCGCCATACCTCCCAATCCTTCGCTGGCCTCAGCATCAGCGGCCGTCGAGCCTACATATACATATAACCCTTCTGCGCCTCTGCAGGAGGTGATTGCGCTGGACAAGGTGCCCCCGACGACACCGCGAAAGCTCAGTCTGAACGACTATGACTTCAATGGCCCGTACATCGGTTGGCCATTGGCGCGGGCTTGCAATGACACAAAATGGCAGCCGGGACTGGTCTTCATCTGCGACAATAACTCTGGAGGAATAGGCAACATTCGAAACTTCATCCTGACATGCATACGATATGGAATTGAGGCCGGGGCTTCAGGCATCATCATGCCCAGAATTCAGCGCCGGTCAGAGGAGAACCTAGCCAACATCTTCACGACGGGCTTCCAACCCTTCGGATACTTTTTTGACGAGAAGCACTTCACGGATTCGATGGGAGAGTTCTGTCCGCAGATGAAGATTTATAATGACACGGATCACTTCCCCAACGCCGACAAGAAGAAGGAGGCCAGGGAGTTCTACCCCAAGGATCTCAATATCGATACGGATGGATGTGATGGCCGAGGTGTGAATAGACATCTAGACCTCTTCCGAACGAAATTCGACGCCTGGGCCGTTAAATACGAAAACCTACCTTCGGTTGAGCGACCATTGACCCTTCGATTCAAATGGGCCACTTTCTTCGAATGGCCGATTATGCGAGATGGTCCGGAATTCGCAGCTACATTTGGGGATTTGCTGAGGATACGAAAGGATATCCAGGAACTGGCGGCATATACGATCACAGAGATGGCGAAATTCGCCGGCCAAGAAGCAGATATCACCAAATCACCACCGAAATACCTAGGTGTCCACCTACGTACGGAAAGTGACGCACTGGGCTTCTGGCCTAATTTCAAGACACAGAGCGAAGGCTACATGAAGCAAGCCGAAGTGCACAAACTCAAGCACGCCTACATCGCCTCCGGAAACGCGACAGAAGGCCACCGTTTCGGCGAAATCGCAGCTAAGAACGTCGGGCTGAACGTGACATCGAAAGTCGACCTCCTAAAAGGCGACAAGCTCAAGCAACTCACAGATCTAAGCTGGGATCAGCAAGCCCTTGTCGATTTCCTCGTCCTGTCAAAGAGTACCCAGTTCACAGGCTGCTCGTTCTCGAGTTTCGCGATGAATATCGCGATTAAGAGGCATTTAATGACGGATGGCATCTTCTCCCGCGCGTGGAAGAGCCCTAGTGATCCGTTCAGTACGCTGGTCGGTCGTTTCGAGAGTTGGTATGGCGATTGGATGTTCATGTATGAATGCATGTGGCCCTGAGCTTTCTTCCTCTCGACACCATATTCTTGCTCCGCAACCACGCTTTTCCGTCCCGTCCCATCATTGATCAAGAGATGGGAATGGGTTACTCGTGTACAACAAACAAACAAACCAAACCAAAATCAAAACATCCTCGCTTCAAAACCCGAAATTCCTTCGTCCTCACCTACCTACCTACCTACGTACCTACTTCTCTTCGATATACATACTTCTATGTACTTCTATCCCCGACCCTCGACCCGCCATGGATGGCTGTCCCTCTCCTTCTACTTCTCTTTTCTTCCAACTTGTCCTTCTCCTTCTATTGAGCGAGTGAGCGAGAAAGCGGTAGATCAACTAGGGTGGCGATATAATGCCCTTTTTTTCATGGCGTGGAGGAGTCACTTTTGTTGTGATTTTTGGCAGGCGATACATGGTAGCTGGTAGCCTATGGCGTCTGGGATTTTTTTTTTTTGCTGTTTGAGACGGAGGGTAAAGTAATGCGGTTTAAAATGTGGCAGGCAAAGAGGGAAGAGGGGAGGGGGGAGAGGGAGCTAACGGAGATGGATGGGCTCTGGATTTTTGAATGATGTGGAAGGGGAGAGGAATGGATGAGGTGTGGTGTGGTGAGATGGGGCAGGTGGAGAGAGGAAAGGAAGTTGATGATGTATCGTATCGTATGAGTTAGCGGTAGCCTACCTACCTACTAGGTCAGCTAGCTAGCTAGCTAGTTAGTTAGGTTCAAAGAGGATAGGAGAATAGAGGAATAGACGAATATGTAATACTCATCCATCCTTCCTTCCTTCCGTTCCCCATGCATGTATTGCATTCGTATACAATTGTCCATCATCTACTCCACCTGCTAACAACTCCCAAACGGACAATCTAACATATCAACGAAGCCAGAGCCATAAAAGTACAGCTCTCTCTCTCTCTCTCTCCCTCTCTATTCATTGAGGTAGGTAGTTAGGCAGGTAGGAGAGGGAGTAAGTATCTTGAGAACAATTTTGAAGGCTGCTTGCTGTATACATTAGGGGTATAGGGTCGGTAGGTCGATTCGTTTCTGATGGGTTGTTGGGATTCCTACTTCTTTTTTAGTTTCCTTACCTTCACTTTTTACTTCATTTGAGCTGGGCTAGCTCTTTTCCGAGGGGAAATTGACGCATATAATAAATGCAGTGTGAAATATGGCGCGCCACTTTCAAGTGATGGAGAGAGAAGGTGGGTTTGTATGTAGTGCTCGGATTTTTTTTTCTCTCGAGGATTTCCTTTTTGAGGAGTTTTGAGTTTGGCGTGGGAGTTGGGGGTTTGGGGTGGGAGATGAGATTGCTATGTAGGAGGTAGGTATTGGGACGGCGGCGAAGGGGTTTGTTGGTGTGTTGTGTGGAGGTCGAGCTGCTGAGGAGGTCTGAGAAGAGGAGATAGGAGAGAATAGAGAGAGGGAGGTTTGTTTGATGGTGTCTGGTGAGTAGGTCTAGGTGTGAGGGGAAGGAAGAGGAGGGGGTTGTGGTAATAGGTGGTTTGTTTGGGATTCGAAGTTCGCTGGAGCTGGAGGTTGGAATTATAACACAGGAGGAGGAATCGTGTATTTCTGGAGGTTGACGGAGCCTGGTCTTGTGTGGTATGTCGTTGAGGTTGAGGTTGAAGAGCGAAGGTGTTGAGGGAGGACTTGATCAGATGATATGGGTCAGTGTTGTTGGTTCTAAAGTAGCTGTAAGGGTATTGCTATTTGGACCTTTGGAGGATCGAGAGTGATATTGTCATTGTTGCCGATCTGAGGAGGGTCATTTATGATTGAAGAAGGATATGCCAGAGCTTGGAAAGACAATTCGATGTTTAGTTGTTGATATATGATATCATTGCTATGATGCTTGTTGCAGTTCATGATCTAGTCGGTCGGAAGTTTAAGGGTCGAGAGTTGGGACGTCTGGTTTGTATTGGTTAGATGCTGGAAGGAATGTTTTGGTTGAGCAATCGGTGATGATAGCGACTGTCGAACGCTAGAAGTTCCAAGTCGAGGAGAAAAGCTGTTGGTTGAAGTGGTGAGTGAGCACTGATGGATTATCTCTGATGTTCGTATTGAGCAAGACTTTGGTATAGCAACACACAAGAAACAGCCTGGCAGTTGAGCAACCAGAGACAGGAAGCAGAAACACCATCCTCCATGACCTCTCAAGGTCCTTCCCAGTCCAGAAAACTCTACTGGACACAAGCCTGCGTAAAGGCTTCAACAGAGGTACAGCCACCCCACACATCCCCCGCATTGTGCAGCAACTCTCCTCAGCTGGGCTAGGATCAACACTCACAGCAGCTTTTAAGACGCCAGCAATGACAAAATCGAAACAACGGTGAACCAAGGACGAAACTTCACACTCACCGCAGCAAGCTGTGCAAGCAAGTGGCAGTGGCAGTGTTGATGTGAGCAAAATAGATCATGAGATCTCGCGTTCGGCCCACAACCTCCCTTTCTGTCCGAGGTACGAATGAAGGATGTACAAGTGGTTCGGTCGGGATGAAAGGGGAGGGACAAGCTGAAGAAGCATTTGTTTAACGTTTCTTGGCTGTTTGGTTTCAATGAAGGAGTGTGAAGCCATCTGTTGTGAGGATCACATCTGAAACAACTTGATTCGGCTTCTTTGCCGAATTTAAGGCTGATTTTTTGGGATGAGGTGTTCGGGGGTTTGACGATTATGGAAGTCAGGACGAGGAAAGAGAAAGAAAATGCTCGCAAGAGAAGAGACGAAAATTATTTTTTTACTGATGAGGGGGTAAGCAGGCTGGTGGAGAAAGGACACAGATCCAAGATGGATGGAAGGCTGGAAGGATAGGCGGTCTATCGAAGACGCCAAAAAAGAGTCATGAAAATAAAACGCTGCATCATCCCACTTTTATATGCACGATAGATTTTTGAACATTCCGAATGGGGGTCGAAGTCACACTTGCACTTGCACTTGCACTTGAGGTGCTTGCTGGTGCCAGGTGGGCAGCGCAGGCCAATAATCCACCTCGGCGCGGAGTCGTGGACCCTCCCATGCCACAGAAGAAGAGACATAAAAATAGAAAAGAAGGGTTCGTATCCACGGAACCATGGAAGATCCCGTACAACCAGTCAGAACTTTACTCGGAGAATCAGAAGGAGAAAAAGAAAAGGGGGATTTGATGTGATGCACGAACAGGCAATGAGACAACCGAAACTCAACTTCTGGCTTGGGTGTTGCGTAGGAGGCTGTGCAGCGTACCTAGGCATTGTGTTGCCCTGTGAAGCTTGTGATCAGTGTGATGCGAAATTTGAGACGGGATGCCGTGGCCGTGTCTCCAGATGGATGAGCAGAACCATGCGATGGACTGAAGAATGATGTCGTTTGCAATGCCTGGCTGGGTGTGGTTGGTTGTACTTGGGTATCAGAGGGCATGATATGGGATGGTCCAGATCATCGATTTGGTGAAGGGGGAGGAGGAAGGGTCAGACTGAATTAGTCGGGATAGTCGTCATCTCCAAAGCCCGGCCTGAGAGATGGATTTGAAATTCTAGTTAGTTGGTGAATGGTGACAGACAGTGCTGCTGACTTCGGGGAAGAGAATTGGGGTGGTGGTAGTGGTGGTGAGCTGGTTCGTATTGCGGAAGTAATTGAGTACGAGGTGCATGGCATGGCAGGGCATAGCATGTCTCTTCCCCTTCCTCCTCTCGCATTATTCAGGAAGCCAAATCAACAACCAAACCAACAACCAAACCAAGCTGGATTTGGCTTCAATAATTCCGGAGGTTGAAGATCTTCTCGACGTGCGTTTGACCAATGACTCCGGCGCAGCACGTCCAACGACCCAGTGTTGCAAGATTCGTGATCCTCGTTATCCAGCCCCGAACGGGTAATTGGGAGGGCCCATCCATGCCTGGCCTGGCCTTGTGTCGTGGATTTGGTTGCCACAGATAACTGAATTGGGAATAGTGTTACGCAACGGTGGACTGGATCGTTGACGATGACTCTTGACTGGATGTTCTGGACGGTCATCGAAGAAAAGTGTAATACTTCGTCGTGGTGGTATTGGAGATCAAGATCAATTGGTCCGCGTCAGCCGGTGTTGTGGGTGGTTGGACTGGCTGGTGGGAAGAGTGATGAAGTATGTATAAAATTATACTTCGATGTAAACATGTGCACAAACGAGATTGTGCTCGGTAAACACCGAGGCATATTAATAGTTTCTCTAAGCACCAGACAGTTACTTATTTTACCGTACCAGTTACCAGATCATACAACACAACCAACCGGTCGCACGCGTCAACCGATCTTCCATTCTTCGGCGTCAAATCTTCAGACGAGTCTTCAGTTCCGGTCCAGCCTGGGCTTCGGATTCGTTGGGGGCATTTTGCCGCGAGTTCTGGCTGAATGTAGTCCCAAATGCCCCTGTTCTGCCCCTGTCTATCGCAAGCCTATCTCTCGCCCGTTCCTGGCACTAGCACTAGTTTAGCTTAGTTTTCCCATCGCAATTTCCTCGGACCCACTTTGGCATGCACGGCGACGAATCCCTTTGGCTGGACGGCCTCTCGCTCGTTTTGCTCTCCTTCCACCACCCATTCATTCTCTTCCACGCCAGGTCCATTTCCTGCCTCTGCTCTCCTCACAATCCTCACCACATCCTCCACCACCACCGCATCTCCATCGTTCCACTCACGGCTTTGTCATCCGTCAACTCCATCATCGTATCCCGATGTCTCTCGCTCTCTTCACCTAACTCTTCAATTCGAAAAAAGGCACACTCGTTACGGCCTTTCCTATTTGCTCTGCTCTGCATCTCCATTCCGATTCGCCTTGTGTTGTGTTGATAAAGGAAAAAGGAGACACGTCAGGGATACTGTTTCAAGAAACGCAGCGACTCCCCTCTTCGAAACAAACAAGACAGACCATCCATCCACCCATCAAGTCTTCCATCTGATCATCAACACCTTCATCGTCGATTAATCATCACCATCTATCCCTCTCTCCCGTCTCGATCAGTCGAATTCGAAAAGCGAAGGTTGTGCGTGGAGACCTCAACAACCATACCGCGTTCCACCCGGATCTTCCGACGAAAACATCGAGTCGAAACAGAACACTCAACATACGAGCGACCCTTATAACCACCCCGAGGCCACGGCCATCAAACATTTCACAATGAAGTCGATATTCTCTTTCGTCGCCGTGACGGCCTTGTTTGCCGCCACAAATGTCCTGGCTCTGGATCGGACGTCCCAAGGTTGCTTTTCGTCCTCCACTGGCATGATCTTCAATGACACTCTGCAATACAACTCGAGGGGCTCATGTGGTGATAATTGCTATGCCTTGCAATATGCCACCTTCGCAATGACGAATTCGAGTTACTGCTACTGCGGTGAAAACCTGCCTCCAGCATCAACCAAGGTCGATAATTCAAAGTGTACCATCGGATGCCCAGGATTCGGCTCGGAACTTTGTAGGTAGATGCTTTCAACCTCTATGAGTAAATGCTAACAAGACAACTAGGTGGTGCTCGTGGATATTGGAGTGTCTATATAACTGGAATGACCACGGATGTTACAAACGCTGCTGCAGCGGCCTCTGATACGGCAAAATCTTCGTCTGCATCAGCCACCTCTACCGCGAAGCCATCCGTTGTGACTGTTGGAGGACAGACTGTTGTCGTCACAGCCGGGAGCGAAGCTACAAATTCTGCGTCGTCGTCTGCCAAATCTTCATCAGGAGGCGGTGGACCAAGCAAGGCCGGGATCGCTGCAGGCGTCGTTGTCGGTGTTCTTGCTATTGCCGCCATTGCGGGAGGTCTCTTCTTGTTCATGCGTAACCGCAAGAGAAAGGAGATCGAGGAGGAATACAAGAGAAATGCTGCTGTGAGCAGTTTCATCGCTGGTGGTAAGCCACCTACTAGCAGTGGAGGTGCTTCCTCATTCAACGATATGCGCCTTGACCCAGCTGTCATGGCTCAACGAAGAATGAGCGATGGTAGTATCGCAGACAACCAAGACTACTCCAGAAGAATCCTCAAGGTTTGTCGAACCCATAATTCTGGTATGGTCACCACTAACATCCCCCAGGTTACAAACGCTTGAGCACCAAGTGACGACAACGAGTTCCTATGTCATTTAGCATCCCCTCTGTCACAACGGCGTTTACGGTTTCTGGTCTCCCGACCGCTGGTCTGATTTCGGCTTTGCTTCGCCACTGTACAGGCCGCTGGTGTTTTGTCTATAGGTGTGGCGTAGAACGAGGAATATGTCCTGTATCCCTTCATCAAGGGTTTCCGTTTTCGATTTCGTTTTCTTGTTCTCGGCATCGATCGAAATCCACGATTACAGCTACGCACAAACAAACGTTCATACAAACACGTTTTGTCACACCCAATTCCTGTCCTTATCGTCAAAATTTTGTTCGCTTTCTTCTCTCTCGAATTTTCGCCCTCATCCAATCATCCCTTTCACTCTCGAACGATGGAGATACATCTTTCTCATCATCGCTCCTCTCGTCATCAAATCAACAACCCTTATATCCGAAACGATCCTTGAAATCTCACTGTTGATGGCTGGTGTGGATCTGGAAATGTACATCCTTTTCCGATTCTGGTTGCGATGGATGGGGTTTTGTGTACTGGTACTCTTGCTTTTGTCTCGCTCGCCTTTCTGTTGGATACAGATGCGGGGATAGATGAAAGAATCGTGGTATCTACCTGACCTGTCGAGGATCGTGTGTTTGAAGTAGTATAGATCCGATATAATGAACGACATTCAAAGCTAGCTCTTGTTTGGTCATTCAGTTCGTGTGCTGGTTCCTCGCTTTTCTTCTTGAATAGTTCTCAGTGGCCTGCTTAGCTAGTGTCTAACAGCTCTACCTTCTTTCATGCCTTGTTTCTCCATCGGTTTCTTTTCCCTTCCTGTTACTCTCTCCCTAAGTCAGTCGGGACCTGCGTCTACATGTATATCATCTCATTCCCTCCCTCCCCTTACCTTCGCGCGCGCGCGCACACACACACACACACACCCTCCATTTCAGCCCATCTCAGCTCATTTCCCAAACCAGACAAGAGAGCACTAGATCCCCTTCCTCCCCATAAGCAAGCGTATCTACCTCTGCCCGCCTCGTCCTCACTCACCCTGTTCTCGAGATGAATACATGTATATTTCCAAGCCTCACCCACCTTCTCTTTCCCCTCCCTGCCCTCTCTCCTATCTCCTCGCGCCTCCCCTTTCTCTTCTCTTCTCTTCTCTTGTTCTTGTCGTCTCTAGAGATCGAGATCGAGGCAGAATGGGAGAAGGGAAAATGGAGAATTAATCAAAAACGAGACATAAAGAACGAGATAATCACTATCCAGCACCAGCATATGCATTTGAAACAGCAAGGCAACCTAGGGTTTGGTTTGTTGAAATTGGTTCTTGTGGGTATTATTCTGCTTCTGCTTCGCAGCTTCTAAGCAACTCGTGCTTCTGGACTGCATGGCTACGGTATAGTTATGTATACTGAAATGGAAGTCTGGTAGATAGTGTACCTCGAGCTCCCTCGATCTGTAGTCTTTTGTCTTCCTGGATGGACACTGAAGGTTGACTCCCAAAATCATTGTCGGCTACTTTCCCTGGCTGTAGCTGGCGCTTGCGCCGGGCATATTCTGAATGCCATGAGGGCTCGTGGGATAAGGGAAGTAGAACCGGGAGATGGAGGATAGGGTATAGGGTGAGAAAAATTCCTAGGTCCTTTCAACCATTTGCCCGTGACTCCCTGCGCCAATACGGCGCGAATCTTCCCCTGCCTCCCCTAGATGTATTTCTTCTATAGTGGTCTCTCGAAAGTCCTCTATAGCCTCGTTCTCTCCGAGATCTTCTTTCAGCCCTTCTTTCAGCCCTTTCACTCTCACTCGCACTCTCCCCTATCTTCCTCTCCCCAACCTCAGCGTACTGTACATGCCTATCCCAAGCCTCCAACTCCGTATACGGACTCCTCAACCAAGCCCTCAACTCATGCAAAAACAATCTCGTATTCCCCCTCCCCAGAAACTCCTGTAACATCTCCTCAGCCTGTCCTCCACTGCCCTGGATATCCACCGTCTTCAATATCGCCACAATATACTCCAGTAAGAACTCGGCATTGTTCGCCCTCCTATCACCCATCACGCTCCGAGAGGCAGCTGTAGCATCCGGATTCAGGAATGTAAACACTTGCAATTCTCGCCTTATCCATTTCCGCGCTCGAGATATCAGCTCGGCATCTGTTGTGAAGAGAGCGGGTGTCAAATCTCGGAAGCGAGAGACTCGGTTCGTTCCTACATGTAGGGAGAAAAGTTGGTGTTGGTAGATGTGTCTCCGTCTGAGGAGGGCTTCGTCCGCTGTCTGAGTTGGTGGGTGGTTGTATTCCCTTCTTTCGCGATAAAGTCTCCTCCCTCTGTGATCGAAACGGTCCCTTACTGTCGAGGCATCATGGTTCGCATTCGAGTTTAAATCCGAGGTCGAAGTCGAAGGTGGCGCTTTCGTCGTCGAAGTAACTTCATACGTCTTGTACGTCTCCTGATCCGTAACCTCGTACCGCACAGTCTTGACATCTGCTTTACACAGCGGACATGAAGACTGCTCCTGTAACCAACTAATCAAGCACAGGAAATCGAAAGAGGCATGTTGGCACGGCTGCGCAATTGCCTGCTCGGATACCCGCTCAAGGCAGATTACGCAGCATGTCTCTTCCTCGGTGCTGGCATCTTCCCGCGCGGATATCTCTGCTAATGTCGTTTGGAGAATTTGAGACCGGGTATCGACATCTTCTTGGTCCATGTGAAGATTGTTGGGTGGTTCGTGCTGATGGACTGGGTTGGTTTGTGGGAGAGGTTGATGGCGAGGCTGTGGATGATGTTATGGTTTTGAGGTGGCGGGCGCTAGTCGATAAGCCCAGCCTAGCCTCGCCGCTTCGCGATAGTGGACGCGACGCGACTTTTTGAGCCACCTGCTTCAAGTTCATGAGGGATTATAGTTCTAGAATTCAATTTCTCAAAAACCTCAATCTACTTATTCAAACAATCGAAGCCCACTAAAGCCCACTATTGAATCGACTGGATTGGACAACACAACACTGTTCCTTTCTTCACCCACATCTCGGCCCTGTATGCGATCTCGAAGGACTTGTTAATACGACCCTTCGTACACAGGAGATTGGAGCTTCTCTAGTAGGAAATGGACGACTCCAAGAGAGAAGAGTTGGCGCAGACGTCAAATGCTCTACGCGGAGAACTGAAGATATGGGAAAAGGCATTCTCTGCTGCGAACGAGGGCAAGAAAGCTTCTCGTGAAGACATCAAGAAGAATGTTGAAATCGGTACGTCCTTATCCCTCTACAATCCGTTATCATGTCTAACTCACCTTTCTAGCTGCAAAATACAAAGAATACAACAAGATCCGCGATATTCTCTCTGGGAAGATACCATTACCCGCACCAGCCGCGCCACGGCAGACCCCTCGAAAACGAAAACACGAAGAACAAGCAAGCCACGAAGTTTCGAAACGACAGCAAATCTCCAGGACACCATCAAAGGGCATTTTGCAACCGTGGGAAGTGGATCCATATGATTCTCCATCGGTAATCCGGAATCTGTGCACGCCTTCGAAGAAAGCACTTGGGCCCACACCGCAGAAAGATGGCATGGTTCTGGGATTATTTGATTTACTGAACGAGAATGCTACGGCTGCTACGCCCTCAAGAAGGAATGCTCAACCCACGGGATTGAAAGCTATACATGCCACTCCGCGGAAAACAGGGGCGGAGGTTGGGCTCAAGGGCAGCAAAACACCTGGATCTGGAAGACGATTATTGGATGCCTTTGCTACTCCAGCCAAGAACAGGCATATTAATGGACAAGCAGGTACGCCATCGTCAGTTTCGAAATTACATTTCAATACGCCATCATTCCTGCGACGAGACAATCACCGGATCCAGTTACCCGCCGTGAACGAGGAAGATGGCCCGGAACTATCTCCCCAAATGGTCAGAGTACCCAGGAAACCTCTAGTCCGAGGCCTGAGCAGTATGCTCGCTGGACTCCGTAAAATGGAAGACGAAGCCGCAGATGACGATTTGGACGCTCTGCGAGAAATGGAGATGGAGATGGAAGGCAACAGCACCGCAGCACCACCCAAGCCAAAACCAAAACCAACCTCCATCCCGGTAGCAACGGAAGAGAACATCCTGGTAGCAGACAGTCAAACGAACCTCGTAGGCGGCTTCCATGATGAAGCACAGTTCGACAGCGAGGTCGAAGACCAAGTAGGACGAGATGGCCAACCTCTGAAAGTGTACAAGAAGAAAGGCCAGAAGCGAACAACACGCCGGGTGAAGATGAAACCTACGCGCTCCAAACCCTCACAACCACCACCCACAGCACCAGCCGAAGATAGCGACGACGAGCTAGCTGGGTCCGGCGAAATCGTGCCCGAGACTCAAGTTGACGGAGATGAAGACGGAGATGCCGATGCTGGTATGGATGAAATAGCGCAATTCGAAGAAGGCAGAAACTTTGACTCAGATTCTCAGAGCGAGTACACAGCTTCAGAGGGTGGAACGAGGTATAGAAGACCAGATCAGAGTAAGAAGCGGAAGGGCATGACGAAGGATGGGAAGATCAGGACGGTGGCAAGGAAGGTTAATGCCATGGCACATCAGAACTTCAAGAGGTTGAAGTTGAGGAATTCGGGGGCGAAGGGGGGACCGGCTCATAATAGTCGGTTTAGGAGGAAGAAATAGGAAGTGTTGTTGCGACGAGCTTAGGCGAGTTGTTGAATAGTCTAGTTCTCGTTTGCTAGCTGTGGGTGCGAGGACTTTACGGTTTATGATGATCACGGTATGAAGATGACGAAATGCAAAAGGTTGTTCCTTTTTTGAATGTTTAGTTGGATTGTTTTGGATGATGCTCATAATGATTCATTCTTGCCTGCCTCCATTCCTTCCTTCCCAGTTCATGAGCCCATACATACAGGTCGATATCCGCCCTCGACCACACTTTCGTAATTAACATCCCATTCATCCCATCCATGCATGCATCCATAATCATCCAACCCCCTTCAGAAAAAAGGAAAGAGAACACAAGTTCCCCCCAAACAAATAACAAAAAAACCATTCCATGTCTGGTCAACTCCGGTCCCAAATGCGTGTCTGTCTGTCCTATCCATCTTGCTGATCCATTTATACACAAATCGAAAATAAGTCCCAACAGACCATATGTCAGTCAGTCGGTTGGTTGGCCCCCCTCGATCGTAACTTTTTTGTTCAAATCGATGAATTGATGAATTCCCAAATACCCAACCACCTATTTCCTCCGAGTGGCGGTTTCGTTTCATCCAAATCATCATGCTCGCTGAAAGGTATCATCAAATTTGCTGCAGCAAAAAGGCTCTCTCCTATCTCCTCCTCCTCTGTCCGTACGTTCATCGTCATCTCCAGTCCGCGGATGATAACGAGTGAGTAGGCAAGTTCAGTTCTCTCAACTGAACGCCTCGCTCAACACCCTGATACTCAGAATCATGACCAGCAAGCCAATCGTCACAATAATGAGTAAGGCGAAGCCGAACCATCCAAGCACCATAGCCGTAGTTCCGACGCCGCTCTTGACGCTCCCGTTTCCGAAATCCTGCGCGATGATCGACGCCGCCACGGAAGCGGTATGTTGCCACAGCACGGACACGAGCACGAATATCGACGCGATGAAGATTATCGCTAGGGCGATCTGGGAGACAGGTCGGGAGGGGAAGGGCTTCACTTCTCGTTCGCTGCCGTGCGCGTCTTCTTCTTCGTGCCAGCCTGGGAAGGTCGCGAGGAGGAGGAGGCAGATGAATGCGAAGATGATGGCGATGATGCTGTTACAGGATATGTTAGTTAATGCACGAGAGGGGGGAGAGGAAGAGGGAAAATTGTGGGGAGACGTACATCAAGTATGGGAATACAATCATATCCTTGAACTGACTAGCAAGCCAAATCAGATTCAAGGGATCCTGCGTGAGAGCTATCTGGTCTGCGAGCGCAGTGGCATTGTTACTGCACAGCCAAGATCCTCCGTCCGGGTTGATGCAGATACCAAAGTATCCGACTCGAGCTGCTAGAACGGCATCGCCGGCAACGACTGCGATAGCGTTATGGACGTTGAAGTCGACTTGTGCGGTTGAGGGCCTGGGCGCGTAGTCTTCATAATAGAGAGAGATGAGGAAGATGTCGGGTATGAGAGGTGATGACGAGGAACATCCTGCTAATAAGAGTGCTGGAATGTGTTAGCCTGATCCTGATCTTCTTCCCAAAGCCAACCTCGGACAGGATCTCGAGCAACTTACAGAGTAATATGATGGCAATCGCAATCAGTATCATAAGCACATGGTGGTATCCGAGGAATGGTATCAGCCCTATTGAATCGTTAGCTGCGGTTGATGAACTGCATTCTTCCGAGACATACTCATCCACCCGACCTGAAATCTCTGTGCCATTGCGACGCCTTCTTATGCGAGACACTCCTTTGTATGATGGGATCTGCCACTCCCGTCCTCCCTGTTCCGGGGCGACGTAGGAGTCGCAGCTGAGGAATGCTCAGCAACGCTGGAGATTTGTTCGGTGGTTGTTGAATGTAGGATCGAGGAATGTATCGATGTGCGGGTATCGGATGTCGAGGAATGTAGATCTCGATTCGAGGTAGGTAGGAGGTATGTGGAGATGTAGATGTAGGTAGGTAGGTGGTAGAACTATGCACTGCTTTCTTTCGTCGCGGGCACGATGGTCAGAAATCTATGTCAACAAAGCAGTATACAGAGTATGCAGGAGAGAGAGGGAGAGAGGATGCGTAGCAGAGAATTGGTTTCTTCACAAAAGGGTTTTGGAACAGCCTTCAGCTAGTGGGTATGAGTAAGTATCGGGGTGGTGTGGAGGAATTGCGGGAGGTTGGGAATGAAGTTACGTTGTTCTTCCTGCCACACGATTTTCCCCCGTCGTCAGTCAATATTGAAGTGGCTAGGCGAGCGCTGGCATGGCAACTTTGGCGGTAAACTAGCGCGCCCCGCTTTTAGCCACTCCCGCAATTTGACACCACACCCAACCCATCTCGACCCAGCTCTTCGTCATCTGAACCCTTGGGATTTCTTCAATTCATGTGCAGCCATATCCCGAGAACAATTGATTCTATCTCCATTTCTCAGTGGAATTGTTGATTTTCATCGCATCGTTTTCATTGCGCAATTTATCTGTTGGTTTGTTGTGGCGAGTGAAGTGGTCGGTGCTAGCTGATATTGATATCTCCATGACAACAAGCCGAATTACCTGGTTTTCTTGAAGTCCAATTTTCGTCAGTGCTTTTTGAGTGGTACCTACGCCGTCTTGGGCAGCAAGGTAGGATTCGTTGTTCATCTTGGATCTGTAGTCCTCCTGCCAACAGAGTCATCGTCATAATCTCGCCACCTCTCCCATGGCTTTCTTTAAAATCTGACATTTGAGTTCAGCGTCTTCACCATCCGAATATTCCGAAACACTTTAATCTCACATACTAGTTGTTGTCACTTTGGTTTGATGCTCATAGTTTTGCATGACACTCAGACAAGCTTCGGCCGAGAGTACCTCGCAATATTATCCATCCATCACTTGGAAGCTGCACTTCTACTGTCTCGTATTTTATTCTGAAATCCGTAAGACCAGGCTAGGCATGGACTGCAAGATTAAGTAACAAAGTAGGAACTTTTTGATTTGGGGATTTTTCAATCACTTTCTTTCATTAATGCGTTGAGTGGTGATTGAACAATCACCTCAAATCTACTTCATGCCATCCGAGAGTTGCGAAAGTGGCTGTTTGCAAGACGCAACAGGACGTGGAATGGAGGGCTAGTCAATTTCACGGATACCTGCAATTTCATTCAAGCAAATGTAGCAATTTGAAATTCAGCTCCCCGTGAACATAATTTAGTAAGTGGCACTGCAAGATGGGTATTGCTTTCCCTCACAGATTGGCTTGAAGACAACGAACGAGAGTAGCATATACGATGGAGACAGCTAGGCCGTATCTTTGGAAAAGTTTGTACGTCACAACGTAGCATTGTACTTTCAATAGATGAAGAAAGGGCTGTTTAAACCCACTCACTGAATATTGACCAAGCCTGTGGCTTCGGTCAGTCCTACGGGGTCCTAGAATCCGGTAAGTGTTGTGAACAGTGACTTTTGATGCTCTTGAAACTCACGCAATTTTTACACAGTATTTGACGGCTCTGGATACAATCATTGTATGAAAATCCTTCTCTCGTCTAGGTAAGTTCACAATTGACTACTTGTCTCAAAAGCTCATGAGGAAAATTTTACTTGATGTCTTGGTTGGCATGTGTAGTGCACAAGCCGAAGAGAAGACTTACTTCAAGCAGAGCAATGAAGTTCGGCTCATATCAATATTCCTGGGCAGCTTCTTCTCCATGACATGGTCGATTTCAATAGCTCCAACCTCGACATCAACCCTCATGCTTCCCCAATTGCTGCCATGGTGTTTCCAGATGTCTCTGGATCATGCGGTGCTTTCATCCCATACCCTTTCACTACTGGTGGAGTTGGGAGACAAGATTATTATGAAGATTGGCAGTTCTTGGGCTACATCACTTGAGCCTTGAAGAAACGCTTGTGGCAGAGCAGTCCAAAGTAACGCTCGTTACAAAACGGCATACACTTATCAGCCTCTCTTAGCCAATCAAACGAAGGTGTGAGTTGGTTCGACGGTTGAATTATCGACATCTGACTTTTGCTTTGTCGGGAGGGAAGGCAAAGCAGGCGAAAAGTGGGATTGGAGGTGGAGGAGGAGGATGCCAATCGGTCTTCATTGCAGCAGCCATTCACGGATAGGCAGAAGTGCATGACGCATGGTAGCCGAGATACCAAGCAACAAGTCTAAGTTCCACCAATGTCGATCAAGGCTCCTCAGAGGGAGGGGCTCAGAACGAGACATGGAATATATCAACACTCGAACTTGAACACAGTCACGAAAGTAATCGGAAAATTTTGCAAAGAGAGTCAAGATGGCAGCTCCATTTAATCCACCAACTTCAAGCGCCGAGAAACCAGAAGTCCCAGCATGGATTCCTCCTCAGCCGACGAAGATGGATCTCGAGTGGGCGGATCTCAGAACCATTGAGTTGTCTCTCCTCGATTCTGATGATTCTGCTGTCGTCGCTGGTCTTGTAGCCACTACCAAAGCTGCAATCAAAGAGGATGGATTCCTCTTTCTGACTAATTATGGTATTTCGCTTGAGCAGGTATACATGATAGGAATCTCGTAAACCGATATATATTACTGACGAGGTTTAACAGCTTCATCGACAGTTCTCGCTAGCTCAATATTTGCATTTGAATATATCGCAGGAGGACAAAGAACGCTTGTTGTGGGACCCTTCAACAGGTGTGTTCGCAGGCTTCAAGCCTCGATTTGGCTGGAAGGCGAGTTGTATCCCTCCCTCCTAAACCAAAAGAAGTTGCTAACAAAAATTCCAAGCGCGAGAAGGGAAATTACGATGGGATCGAGCACTTCAATTTCTACTCGCCGGAGTTTGAGGACGATAACAGAGTTCCGAGGTGCGTAGTTCCTTTTATGGACGAGATATCCTCGTTTTGTGATGTAAGTATCATGCTTTGCTGAACTCGGATTTGAGTTAACGACAATGAAGTATCTTGTGACTTCGGTAAATCGTCGACTGTTACGTTTGCTATCGATGGTTCTTGAGCTACCTGATGATTATTTGTGGGGTAGGTAACAAGATGCCGATGCCTTGACGGTCTGGAGAGTGCTGAAGACCTCAACAGACACGGTACAGTCTCACGACGGCTTAGTAGGTGATGGGTATTTCAGGCATGCGCTTTACTATCCGTTGGATGAGGAGAGTAGAGTCGCAAGGAAAGGCGTGCGCATGTACGGGTAAGTGAAAACTGCACTCCTTACTTGAAGGCATTACATGAATGTTAAGAAAATCAGGCACACCGACTACGGAACAACTACATTCTTATTTTCCGTACCTGTCACAGCGCTTCAAATTTGGAAAGAAGACAAGTGGAGATACGTCAAGTACAACCCCGGTGCATTGGTTGTCAACTTGGGAGAAACACTCGAAGGTTCGTGGGATTAACGGAACAGCAAAGTCTTTGCATTGACTGACAAAAATGCCAGTCATCTCTGGAGGACATTTTAAAGCCACCCTACACAAAGTTGCCGAGCCTCCTGAGGATCAGCGACATGAGCAGCGTCTCTCCCTTGTTCTTTTCAACGGGTCCAAGGGCGACATGCGCTTAAAACCCATGACAGGTAAACCATCATCCAGTATCCGGAGAAATATACTGACAGATTCGGTACATCAGAATCACCCTTAATTCAGCGTGAGGGATTTGTGCTTAAGCAGGGGATATTCATGCAGTTCAAAAATCTAATAGACTCTGGTCTTCCGGTAAGACAGTCAGCTTGCATTATTGCTCGGATGGCGCTGATAAGCTTCTAGGTTCCAACAAATAAAGACTGGCGAGAAGCTCGTGAGTTTGGTGTCTCATTGGACCTATGGAAGCTAACTTCTGCAACAGAAATCAGAACTCGGCTCCAAATCGCTCCAGAAGAACGACTCATTGGAGTCAAGGAAGTGAATGGTACGAAGTATGGACAGGACATAATTCTAGGAGTGCCTGTCATGCTGCCAGTATGAAGACATAACAAAGCAGCAAGCATCGACGGCATAGGGCCGCCTCAAGAGAGATTCCCCTGACATTTCTGTCGAGTCCCCGGGAATCTCTTAAGATTTCTTGAAATAATTATTCAAAGTATTCTTTTGAGCCTCTCCTTTCTTCTTCGGTGATTCTCCGTCCACTTTATCTGGCTTCTCGCCAACTTTCATCAAGGCGCACAGTTCTTCGAATTCAGCTGTGGGGATGATACCCCCTGAAGCTTCCTTGTGTCCTCTCGCGAAACTTTCGCCCATCCTCTGAATCAAGTCACCTGTGTCTAGGTCTGCTACTGCTTTTAGTGACTCGATAATATTGATCGCGGGCTCGCGATCCCTCGCACATCGAGCGATGCGACAAGAAAAGTTCACTTTTCCAGGCAGGTAGCCATAATTAGCCACCATGATGATCTCCAGTGCTTTCGATTTTAGAGTACCTGCCTATACATGTGTCAGAGAACTCTGTTGAAAATTGAAGAGGCATGTACCCATCGCGTAGCAATGACAGGGTGGACTTGAGCTTGGCTGTTGATCTTCAATACCGCTATCTTGCCGTCCTTGCTGAATTTTGGTGGGGTATGAGTCTGTCTTTCGACCTCGATGTTGATTTCTTCGCGTGCTTGCGCTAGACGGCGATTGCTCAGTATCTCTTTGGGGTCTTTGGCTTGAAGCAATGCGTTCCATGCTGTGATCACGTCGTATGTGCCAGTACGTCGAGCTATCATGGGTCAGCACCTGTTCTGAAATACTTGGATTGTTCAAGACTTACGAGCATTAATGTAGGAGACGCAGTCATTTAAAACTTTCTTGGTGTGCTTCTTGAATGTTTCTGTCATATCTGGGAACGGTGGCAGCCACTTCAGAGTGTTTCCGAGGTCTCCGTGAGTGCCAATTGCGCAGAGGTAACCACATTCTGTAGCGACGTCCGGATGTAGCTCTTTACAGATCTCGTATGTGAGCAGAGCTGATGTGGCAACTGGTGGATAATGGCACGCCGATACAGCCTAGAATTATCAGTACCCACATTGAAGCCGTAGAATTCCACTCACTTCCACGCCGTCGGGAAAGTCGTCGCTGAGGTGATGATCGATTACAAGTGCTTTGACGTCCGGGCCGTCGACGACTGGTGGTCCTCCCCTACTGCCTTGATCCAGAACAATGATGAAGCTAGCTTTCTTTTCTGACATAGCCTGTCGCTCATAGTCCTCATGTATGTTCGATCCTTTCTGAACAAGGTGGACATCAAGAAGTTTTGGATCAAGTCCCAATGCCACGAGAGTTCTGTAAACAATGACTCCTGAACTAAGTCCATCTGCATCCTTATCAGGGACTATGAGTGTTGACTTCTGGACCGCTGCACTGTTTTCATGTTAGCATATTCCGATCAAAATATGGCTCTAGTCAAGACTGACCAGTTCCGTAAGAATGCTCGTGCAGCCACCATTTGAGATTCAGGAGCTGGCCATATCTCAGCTCCTTGTGAGTCTCGATGAGTCGGGGTACTGCAGTAATCTGCAAGCTTCGCCACCTTTCTTGTAGATGGCTCAGGTGATGTCCCTGCTTTGCGCTTCATCGTTCGTTTGCAGGGACGAAATGAGTTGACGAGTAACAGTGGATATCTTTTTGAGATTGCGGATAGTGAGAGTCGAGAGGCTGGCGGCAACATCTGAAATTCGAAAAGAACAACAACAAAAAGTTAATGGTCTAAAACCCTTGCGTCTGCTAGTTGGAGGAGGACTGAGATGCTTCACGACTCCATGACGTAAGCGAAGCAATTGCCGCTAACCTTCACATCAATCCAAGGACAATAACTGCAAAATGAGTTCCGCAAGAGAGAAATGTGAGATATAAAATCTACTCGTGAGTCCTGAGAATTTCTAATATGGAAACTTAGGTACATGTTCTCGGATCTCAGACAGAGAGAATGCAGCGAAGGTCACGTTTCTGCATCGTCGATCATCCTGAAAGGGGGAAGCTTCGGGGACGTGCCGGAACCGAAGAGATCACCAAACGGACCATTTTAACCATGATAGGCTTCAAGGATACCGAATTTGATATTAGTCTCCTGCTCTAGTAGTTGGGGATCCTCTAGTGGTCTGACATCTCGCGCTTCAAGATATAGAATCTCAGCTTCACTTTTCCGTTCCAGGACCATCTCCAGCAGTGCTGTTTGTGACAACAGGAATCGCAAAAGACATGACTGAGACACCGAATGGAGATGGTTTACTAGATGGTGGTCCCAAGCATGTTGTGGCTCAGAACGCAGATGAACCGCAAACTGTAGCTCACCAAGCCGAGACGACAATCGAGGCAAGTGTAGATGGAAGAACGGACGTTGGATACAAGAGTGACAGCGCCAGTGCGGCATCCACGTCGCTCTCTTTAAGTGTGACTATGCTTTTGAAAACGGGAGGGGGTATCATAAATTCCGGGAAGGACAGTATCAATTGCCGAACAACGAACCGGAACAGGCCCACAAAGATATGAAGAACGCTATGGTTGTTGATCTCTGTGGTGGGAAACTTCATTATGCACCTCTTGAGAATTTTCTTGAGATCTTGGATCTTGGGACTGGAACTGGGATCTGGGCCATCGACAGTAAGTCCCATTTCACTGCGTCTGCGTCTCAAAATCGTTGGTGCGTATGCAACCTAGTTGAGGACGAATATCCCAGTGCTTCGGTTCTTGGAATCGACGTAAGTCCAATCCAGCCAGTATGGGCTCCTCCCAATGTCAAATTCATGGTTGATAATTTTGAGGGCTCTTAGCTTCATGGAAGAGATCGATTTGACTTCATTCACGCTCGACATACAACGTCTGTAGCTGTCAAGAACATGCCAAAATTACTGACTCAAGCACATGAGTGTCCCATATGAGCAAAAATATCGAGCCTCATCATGACTGTCACCAACAAGACAGGTCTTTGTACCATCTATCTTCCATCGCGTTCTGTTCATGGCTCGGCAGCACGTCGCGTCAGCTCACCTCTCCTTCCAAGCCCCAACCCAACTTCCCAAACAAAACTGAACAACCATTATATAACGAAATAATGGAATTCCTGTCGCTCGGTCAGGAGTGAGGTTATATAACTGCTAGGTTCTTCGTCCATGCCTTCTACGTGGCCTCTCACACAAGCGGATGGCGGCGAAAGGTGGTTCTTGCGAGGATTGGCTGGGCCCTATTTATTTTTTGCCTATTTCCGGTTTTATTGATTGATAGTGAATGATGAATGCATAGATTCTGAGTGTTTTGGTTGATTCATGTTTTTTTCTCTTTTTTCTTACGAGGACGAGAGGTGGAAAGTCAACATTGTTTGTCCCACTGCTAAGCGATGATGCTCATGTTCTTTCTGTCTCCACCTCCACTTGATTCTATACTAGCATTATCCAGTACAATTTCTGGGAAACTGGGAGGGTGTTCGTTCGAGTACCTAAAAATCCCAGCCAATGGAAATCATATTTCATCATCTCATCTTACGGCACGTTCCGGAACTAAGTACAGTACATGCATTTGTCCCTTTTCTTTCACTTTCGTTCTTCTCCACGACAAACAACAGTAAGGCAGCCAGGAGCCCAGCAAGAGAATTTCCACCTGGACTCGCGAGGAGATCTTGAACCAGCAGGCCACACACCACGTCTCAGCACCTCATCCGAAGCCAACTTGCCCTCCTTTTCCTCGACCGGTATGACCGTCATCTCGTATTCCAAATCATGGCAGTTGATAATTGTATCTTTGCGTGGGGTATTTGGGATTCGCCGGGAGGACTCTAAGCCAGGTGCTGGCGGGTGGGATTTGCACTGCGAGGCATGTTCCAGACGGCTACGTCGCCGCTGTACGTCTTCGGGGGTGTCTTTCCACGCGATGTTTGTGGTTATTTGCTCGTATGGTGCTTTGGTGAACGGAGCTGGTTCGATGGAGGTTGAAGCTAGCTCGTTGGTTAGAGCCGGAATCTCTGGAGGAGGCGTGACAACCGAATCATCGTCAATGAATATCTTCCCATCATGCCGGTACGGATTTTTCTTGTCGTACATTTCCGGGTTGATGTCTGTTGTTTCGATGGTTTGATCCGGGACTTCTGGAGGTGTGAAGACCGGATCAGCGTAAACGGATATGGGTCTATCAAAACGCTGCAGATTATTCTCAAGGTATATCTCTGGGCTGATATGTGCTGAATCTTGATACCACCCATAATACATCCACCAAGCTTGATCTATGAAGTGTGCCTGTTCTTCAGTTGTATGCACTGGGTCTGAATCAGTGGCTTCGGATACAGGGAGTTTTTTTTATTCCAGTCTTGATAATGATACGAAGGAGCTGGATAAGCGGACGGATCCCACAGGACGGGGGCTCTGAGATTGAAGTTTGGGTATTGCTCGTTCTGAGAGGCCGGCTCAACTGGGATGAACGGGGCTTGTTGGCTGTTGAGCGAGAAGGTATCCTGACTAGCTGGAGGTTGAAGATTTTGCTGTTTGGAAATAAGTTGATAGGCACGGTCGGCCTCATTCTCGCTTTCGGATTGTTGTTGATGGTTCGACATGTCGCGATTGAATTGTTGGTTTGTTGTCAGAACGACATAAAGATTATTGAATTGGCTGAGGAAGAAGTGGGAATTGGCGGGTTAAGAAGAAGGAGCACGGAGACAGGAGAAACATTTTGCTGGATGCTGGAGTTACTAGGCCTACTCTCACTGATACAATAACTAATGATAGGGTAATAAATTTATGGCTGTTTCTTTGTCTCTATGCTGGTTCCCGCGATGTTTCTTTGTCTTCCATGCTGGTTCGTGAGGCGTTCTTGTCGGAGAATATGCCGATGCTTGGCTTTCTTTCATCTATCACGTTGAAACAATGACTGTTGTATCAGAACGATCTACACATGTTATCAATTTTAGGCCTCTAATTTCCCGCTAAAATTTTCTTTCTGGATAGACAAAGTCTGGGTGTGGTAAGAAAATTTGAAGTGAAATTAGATCTCCCCCTAGGTGGAAAGATGCCTAGAAGTTTTGCAGAGCACCCAATTTCTACGATGAATAGTCTTTGAGACTCCTGTAGCTAGGAAATCCGGATGAGAGATAACAAATTTGGGAAAACATGCCTCAGAGCTGTTGATGTTTTTCTGTGTATTGCACTTGGCTGGCAGAAATCTTGAAGGAGGCATACATTATACCATTCTACAGTGCACATTCTCTCAGTACCTAGCTTCCGCCATCAATTACAATTCATTCATAGCCTGATAGTAATCCTAACAAGTTTCAGACTTCAATATCGTCAACATGGACAATTTTACGCCGGATGTGAGCTTCAGCATTTGCTTTCTAAGAATGGCAGCTAACCTCAAATTCTAGAATGCCCAGGTTCTTTATATGGAAGAATTCAAGATCTCGATGGCCAAGGGGAAGGGTGGGCACGGGGAATCGATCAATAAGGCCGCTACAAGCTCTGAAGAGGTGAGAGACTATTCACCAACCGTCTATTCCATACGGCTACTGACATTGGTTTCAGCCAATCCGATACCTAAAGAAACGACTCTGGGAGATTGCTAGGCTCCGCGCAGATGTTGGTAGTGGGAAGAAGCGGAGGGGCGAGGAGTTCCACAAGAGTAATGTGTCCCTACCAAACTGCCATACGTTGTTGTACTAATATTTTTTTTAGAAGCACAGTTTGATGATTCCAAGACCTCGCAGCCCCCACCCGTGGAAGAGAATGACGTGCAGATACACTGCGACGAAGATATAAGCGACGAACACCGCAGCTATCAAGCGACATTACAAGGAGATACTAGCTTTTCAAATCGAGTACAAAGGCAGGCAGCTAATGTAGGGGCTCCGGCCACCGAACTCATGAAGCAATTGCGGAGATTGTTATTATTAAGTTCGCTTTCGAAGGAAGTTTGCATAGCGCATAGCGATTTTAAACCGAGAGCTGACAGAGAACGCCAATGCCATCGACGACGATAAGATAGATGGCCTAATTCTTGCTTGGACTCATTTCTTTCGGACCGTCTAGTATAAGAGGGTTAATGACCTCGCCTCCCATGTTAGGGAGTCTGGCATTCCAGGTTCTGAGTCACCAATGTCACTCGCGACATTATCCGTCAAACCATAGAATCACCAGTTGGAAAAACAACTCAAAAGAAGATGAGACGACACAAAAGAGGTGGAGAAAAGCTCTCAAGAACATCTTAGCTTGGACGCTACTAGTCCCCATACGAAGGTAACTCACAAAGCAACGTGTAATTGTGAGGCGGGACCGTTTTGGTGGGGGAAGCAGAGCTTCACGGTTTCGAGGATAATTTTATGTGGATGTGATAGAAATAGATGCCAGATTGTGGCGTGAAGGTTAGAAAAGGTATGAGTATAAGAGGTTGTGGTGAGTTCAAATCTAGTCGTTGGAAGAGTTCGAGTAGTTGTCAAAATTATTTATTTCCGAAGGATCGCTAAGCGAGATGGCCTAATCTATATATTTACTTGGGCGAGGGCAGTGAATCTCCCTACGACTCTCCCACCCTCTCAAATCCTCACTACACATCACCTTCAACCCGAATACTTCAATCCTATCACACTCGAAACAACACGAACCGCAAGTCACCCGATCCCGCAAGGATGGCACGCCTATGGCAGTGATCAAATTTCAAAATCGACGAATCCCTCGCCCTCGCCGTTATTCTGGACACACTTGCAACCGGAATTTTACAGAGCCAATACTGGGGAGATGTAATTCACAACATGCCAAGGAGGGCAGCGTCTGTTATCTTCATCACCGCCGTATTCTCAACCGTCATGACTTCGATGTTCGATTATCAGGAGTCATATTTCGAAAACGTGCGATCAGGCCTGGTAGCATGCAGCATGGTGGTATCACACATATTCTACACACTCTATATTCAAGCAAGATGCAACCTCCATCGTGCGTGCCACGAAGTCCACTTCTGTAACCTCCTATACACAGTTTCGATGCCGAAGAGAACGAGCCCTCAACAAGAGATGGTATCGAAGGACGAAGGAGGATGTTTAAAAGCAGCGGCGTACACGATTACCATATCTCAGAAGCCAACAGCCTCTGTGGCTTCCATCGACGTAACCCCTCTTCCGAGTCTTCCGCAGACAATGCTGACAGACGAGCAATTTGAACAACCCAATCGATTCGATGATCACGGCCAGTTTCCAAAGAACGAGAAAAATCACTACGACCCCAGTCAACAAAGCCAACAAGCTAAAAACAGAGCCAGTCATTTATACAGATGGATCCGTGATGTTTCTGAAATTTCCGCTGGCCATGACCAATAACAGGGAGCATGACTGTGGGAAGGGATATGAAGATGCTGCAGTCTCACCAGCAGAGTCGATGCAATCAGCCTCTAGTTTCAACACGGATGCAATTATTGAGATGTTCAATTTAATGAGAACTACGAGTATTCGGGCCCTCTTCGACAATCTGCGAGCAGACCAGATGGATAGCGGTATGGGAAATAGCCTGGAGTCAGGTGAAACTGTCATGCATGGCGGTCTGACAGCTTGGTGTAAAGTGGACTGCTGGGAGAAGGTGGCAGCGATATATCACCCGATTTCAATGATGACCTGTCAGGTTTCACGGAGGGGTGAGATACGTCCCGGAGAAAGTACGCTCAGGGTTCAATGTCCACTGACTCGGTAAGGCGAGGTTGTTCGTCCGCCAAGAACTTCCAACCAACGCGCCACGAAAAAATGTCACTACGATCGCCCTTCAATTTCTCTGTGAGCACAATGCTCTCGGGCCTAGCTTCTAGTTTGCCCACACGAGGATATAATCAATCTTTTGTCCTGTTACCAGCGAGGTATGCTCTGATCTCTTGATTGCATCTTTGTGAGAATATGTGACCAGAATCTAATGTTCTCGACACTTGATAGAAGTACGGACTCCCGTTTCTACACAAGATGTGTTGAGAGGCGCAAGCACGCAGGTTGCATCTGGGCTTCATTGACAAATCAAAACTAGGACTCGAGGAGCTTAAGTGTGCTACCGGTTAAAAGAAGAGAAGTAAAGGCATGCTGGGTTTGTACGGCTCTCGAAGGGTCCAGGAAAGTGCAGTCACGCCGAAATTCTCATTAAATATCATCCACTTTGACCCTCGCACTCTTGATGCAAGTATGAGGAGCATCTCGTCATTCACAGCACTAGATACTACACCAGAATCGAACCCTGACCGAAAGTATGATGGATGTCAATGTTCTTGACTCCGCCAAACGAGATCATATCCAAGTCGAATGGAAGCCCCAAGATGTTAACTCTGAACGCTGTATTCTCGTTTCCTGACTGATGTGGCCACTTTGAGGATGTTGTTCTTGGTCACACTGTAGAGTTCTGGCTCATAACTTGGCCAATAGGTTTTATTCTTCAAAGATCATTCGCATAACTGAGTCCATCGTCCATCTGCCATCTCTACACTTCGTATATCCTATCCCTGGTTCAACACCAATATCTCATCCCAGTAATTCGACTCGCAGTCTATCGTGACCATTTAATCATCATCGCTTTCACCGTCAGGCTCTAAAAGGTACACCCGAACGGGCGTTCCGTCTCGATTGAAGGTGAACCACTCGTCTTCTTGGTCACCAAGGCAGATTTTCGAACCCTCATAATCCAACATGACTTCTTGCTTCTCTACTTCGCCGTCCATGGTATAGGCTAGGGGTGTACGATCGGTGTTTCTGGAATTTTGGCGGGTTGAGATGCGTCAAAAAAGCCGTTGCAATGCGTTGTGGCAAGAAGAAGGTATCTAACATCTGGTGTTCGATAATCGTAAAATCACTCAAAGTCCCTCATAGTAATATTCATAATAATAAGCCAACACTCCGATTGCGGACCAGCAGCTCTGGGCAACTGGGCAAGCAACACTTGTCTGCCAAGGCTGAAGAACTATTATCAATTTTTTCCAAGGTTTCTTCAGCTTCTCCCACTGACACGGATACGGTTACCCCAAAACGTTAAACCCCGGCGAACAACCAACGAACCAACGACCATGCGTGTAGACCAAGCCCACATAACCGCGCGGCGAATCATCTGATTAGATGAAAAACTCTGATCTGATAAGATTGCAGCGATCAGCTCTCGGGGCGTCCGAACATCGTCCAGTTACATCGTTCGCTGTCAGCCAGAAAATCTTTCATGGTCTCCGCACCTGCTGCCCACCCCTCCCATGGACCAGGATGTTGGCAGCCACCCAGTCATTAAATGCTCCGGGATCTGAAAGTCTTGGGGGTTTGCTGGAATCGAGATCCGGTCCGAATCAACGATCGTCGTCCTGATATAAAGCGCCTTTCCCCCCTCCTTGCGTGGATAGGTACTTGCAGCTCTTCTCCGTCACTGGTGTTCGATAATCCAGCAGCTCGGCTCGTAGTAAACTTGTGTATATCTGCGAAGCGAGGGTGCTTCCTGCCTTCCGACCGAACAATCAACACAAGCTCGGGACCATCAAGGATCAACAACAATTCCGGTCCCTCGAAGTTGAATGCTCCGAGCCCGATTGAACCACCAGCAATCATGAATCTCAATCCAGAGACTCCCAGGGAGACGAGCAATGAGGAGAAGAAAGACCCAAATGTCACCTATCCCCTCGAATCTCGCCCCGAAGGTCACATCCTAGGTGCAAAATCACCTGGTGTAGCTCGCATCGAAGCAGTCTCAAGCCAGCTTACTCTCGCCGACCGAATCTTCCTCTTCTTTGGCGTTTTCCTAATTGCCTATGCTTACGGTCTTGATGGAACGGTTCGATACACCTACCAAGCTACGGCAACGAGCGACTATGCTCTTCACTCTCTTCTCTCTACCATCAACGTACTCCGGAGCGTTATCGCCGCTGCAGCTCAGCCAACTGCCGCCAAGATTGCAGATGTCTTCGGTCGTTTCGAACTGGTCGCCGTATCTGTGTTCTTCTACACGCTCGGTACGATCGTAGAGACCTGTGCCGATGGAGTGAAGACCTTCTGTGCCGGTGCTGTTCTCTACCAAGTTGGATACACTTGTGTTATTCTCCTTGTAGAAGTCATCATTGCAGATATCACTTCTATGCGAAGCAGAGTGTTCTTCTCGTATATTCCAGCAACTCCCTTTATCATCAACACCTGGGTCAGCGGCGATGTTACTCAAGCTGTTCTAGGAGCAACTTCCTGGAGATGGGGAATTGGCATGTGGTGCATCATCTATCCGGTCTGTGCCCTACCATTGATGCTGGCATTGTTCCTCGCTGGACTTCGTGCCCGGAAAAACGGTGTCCTGGATACCTACAAATCTCCCTTCCAAATGCTCGGTGGCAAGCGCCTAGCAGCAGAACTATTCTGGCAACTTGATGTGATCGGCATCATCCTGCTCATCGCGGTTTTCGCACTTATCCTCGTCCCTCTCACTCTTGCTGGGGGTTCCACTGCAGTTGGGGCCGTTGCATCGAAATGGCATAAAGCACATATTCTCGCGCCCTTGATCATTGGCATTCTCTGCATTCCGGTTTTCGTCTACTGGGAAATGAGAGCCAAGCACCCTCTGCTCCCATTCCATCTCCTCAAGGACCGCGCTGTTTGGGCTGCTCTTGGAATAGCGATGTTCCTCAACTTTGCATGGTACCTCCAGGGAGACTTTCTCTACACGGTCCTGATCGTCGCCTTCGATTTCAGCATCAAGTCAGCAACCAGAGTCTCTTCTCTGTACAGTTTCTGTTCCGTCATTACTGGTGTTTTGGTCTCGCTTGTAATCTTCAAGGTCAGACGGCTCAAGTATTTCATTTTGGCTGGGACGATGCTGTTCTTGGTTGCATTTGGTCTCTTGATTCATTACCGAGGGGGTCACGGCAATGCAGCTCAATCAGGTGTCATTGGTGCTCAAGTCCTCCTCGGTATCGCAGGTGGTCTATTCCCGTACCCAGCACAAGCCTCCATCCAAGCCGCTACGAAACACGAACACGTCGCCGTCATCACTGGTATCTACCTAGCGAGTTACAATGTTGGCTCAGCTCTGGGTAACTGCGTCTCAGGCGCTATCTGGACGCAAACTCTCTACTCTGAACTCAATAACCGACTCTCCTTCACCGGAAACACAACCTTGGCTGCCAGTGTTTACGGGAGTCCCTTCATGCTTATCACGGAATATCCCGTGGGTACGGATGTCAGGACGGCGGTTATTGGTAGTTATCAACACGTGCAGCGCTTGTTGACTATCACTGGTATCTGTCTCTGTGTACCGTTGATTGCGTTCGCGTTCTGCTTGAGGAATCCGAGATTGAGCGATGAGCAGAGCCAGCCGGAGGCGGAGGAGGGACATGTTATTCGTTGATCATTACGGAATGCAGAGAGGTGGTGGAAAGGTCGATGAACAATCATTGAAAGGTTCAATTGATATTGCCGGAATAGGAAGTCCACTCTAATAGTCCTAATATAGTGACCAATGAAACCAACATTGCTTCAGTCTCGCTTTTGGTCTGAAAGAGAACAAGGAATCATTTAGAGCATCCCTCCCTCTAAATGTGATAGCCCTGGCCTTCAGTTCTTTCCACTCCTATCACTCATCTCCCCATTCGAGGTTTCCTCCCGGCCCTTCTCAACACGTGGTGGAGCTACGAACCAGAAGAGTTTCAATCGGCCTCTGCTATCGCAGCATGGAAAGTCGAGGTGCAGATGTGATCTCATCAAATGTCCACTCTATCTTCAGATTTCCAAGACTTGCCAAACTGTGTACATGAAGGTCATAGGTGCGGAAGCTCTTGGTTGTGGTTTCTGTCGGAGCCGTTTAGTAGATAAAATCTGTATTTCGGTAATATTGATCCCGAAACTTTTTGAAGTCGAGGTTCCTGTAGTGTTGCAGAAATTTTCTAGCTGGCAATTTACCTAGTTTTTCGTCATGGGAGAAGTCTTCTGAGACCGCCGACCGACTGGTGAAGGAAGAAGTATTTGTCATGGCTAGTGTGAAACAGGCAAGGCATGCTAAACTGATATCGGCAATGTCAGGTTCGGAACCAGTCATAAATAGTCTGAACAGACACCTTTTCTCAAAACAAGCTCGAAGCAGCCTATTTATGCTCAAATATGGTGCAAGAAGGACAGCTTCAATAACAGCTCTCGCACCAGAAATAGCAAACGAACTAAGGGACACTCAGTGGAACATTTGAAACATGTCCCCCCAGTCCTGCCCTTGGTAATTTTCCTTACAAATGTTTCGGATGACCTCTCCAATCACAGTCAGTATAGGGTATATGTATCTCTTTCTACCTAAGTCTAGCTGAATTCCCTGAATATCCTGAGCAGCTGCGCGGCAGTGGAGAGCCAGGGCTAACTCTTTAAGGAGTGATCTGAGATCGTCGGGATACGAGTCAGAAGGCCAAATCTTCTTCCATAAATCAGGAAGCGAGTCAAGCTCGGGGCTAGATGCACTTTTAGCCCAGATCCATAATACCTAAGGAGTATATAGAGGCTGGGCATACTTTCTGAGAAGCTGTCGCCGTTCGTCCTCCTCTTTCTGAATCTCATCATCGGTTTTGGTAGCCTTGAACGGCCAGAACTTCGACTCGTCCGGTGGAACATACTTGTCTTTAGCCGAGATAGATTGATAGATTTCGATGGTATCAATGTTCTTGGCCGTATTGTAGTCGCTGGTCTCCCTTCTAAGGTCCATTTGTGCCTCTCTAGGCTCGCTTCGATATCCATCACTTTCTCTTCCTGCCCACTCCTCAACTTCTCAATCATCGCTTCGAGCAGCCCACCCATCATCCCCTCAGCTTATTCTTAGCCATATTAGTGAAGACCTTCATATACATCTCCTCTCTATCTTCAGCATTGGGTCCTAGTTCAGCATGGGGCCGTTCCATGGCAGCATCACCCTCAACACTCTCGCTCTCACTCCCACTTTCACTTTCACTCTTAATCTCACCCCCAACGCTCTGCCCATCAATCAAAGGCACCGTTTCGTCCTCATCATCCTCATCCTCCACAGACTCCCCTTCGCTATCCCTTCCATGACTCTCACCCACCCGTCTCGGCCCATCCAAACCTTCGAGTTCCCCTCTGACTACAGACGATTCATTATTATCCTCCGAAAGACTCCTCAGCTCGATATTGCTCTCATTTGTTGAATCTATGATCGGTACTTGAGGATCAAACTTTGAGATGTTCTGGGTAAATTGACGGGAGATTCAGAAAAATAGCAAATGCCAAACAATCAGAAAAAGACCAGGAATGAGGAATATCTTCTCTTCCCAGCCTAGAAAGAGGATCACCCACATTCGAGTTACCAGCCCATAACATATTGTTACACCACAAGCGAGCAGAGAAGCAAACGAACCACCCCCTCCTTATTCTTCAGTACACCTTTCAACCCCTGAAATTATCGCTTAATAAACACAAGGCTCCAATAACTAAACGCCCTACTGCAAGCTCCTGAGCCTTTCGTCTTGTACAGTGGCAGCAAGTTAGGATGTGTGGTTCGTTGCCTGGAGTAGAAGTGAACACAGTACTGGCTGTGAGTATATAAATGGACACAATAGATGAACTCCGAGCTTTGGGTATGTGCATATCCGTGTTCATCTATTTCTAGAGGGGTTTGTGCAGTTCAACGGTCAGGAGGGGAGGTGTTACTACGTCCAGCCACTCACTACCCGCTTTACAAACTATTCACTAAGTGATTGAGAGGCAAGGCTCCTGCATCTCACAGTCAAAAGTCCAGATTTAAGCACCGCTTAGGTATTCTAAACAAACTCTTTGTACCTACGTAGAGAGCCTCATAAAATCCCCACCGCCGCACCCCCGCCCAAACTCTCCATGCCAGGCAACTCAGCATTCTGCAACAGAGCCAAGACATCCTCCTCAAAGCCCCAATCACCAGTCCACTCGCTCATGAGCGCCCCGTCCTTGAAATGCGTAGCTAGATGCTCGGTCCTCGCCTCCCAGCTCGTGAGCCACTCACCGCAGAAGCCACACCGACTCTTCAGCTCGCCCCACTCGACTTTCCACAGATCGTAGACGGCAGGGAGGGGCTGGGTGCAGCGGTGGAACTTGACGAGGTGTTGCCGCAGGTGGTCTTTCCGGCGGAATGCGCGCTCGGATGCGGGCCGTTCGGAACATGAGTTGTGCTCGTGGTTGTTGAGGTGTTCTTGCGTGGGGTTCGGGTGCCCGCAGAAGAGACATTGGATGCCGCTTAGGAGCGTGGTGAGTGTGCCGTTGCCGGAGCAGCAGATCCAGTGTTGGAGGGGTAGGTGGATGGATTTCTCGTGGCGTTGCCAGTCGTGTCTTTTCTTGAATGAGTCGGGGCAGAATGTGCAGTGGAAATGGGCGGTAAATGTATTTGGTGATTTGTTTTCTAAGTGGTCTCGTTTTTGGCGGCGACGTCGTTTGGGTCGCGTGAAGGATTGGCGGGAGGCGAAAGAGCTATGGCTCCATCCTGAGTTGGAGGATGAGGTGGATAGATCGGAGCGGTTTGTGTCGATACTCGATACGGATACATTGTCGAATGATGAGTGTCTGCTCAGCGTCACTTTGCCGTCGTGTTGACCGTAGGTACTTGAAGCAGCTGCAAGTGCTCTCGCTACGGCTGAGGGGTCAACGGCATCGTCTTCGGGTGGTGAGTTCTGCCATCGCGAAATGGGACTCAAATCGCCAGATCCTGGTGAGGATGGCTTCTGCTTTGATCCTCGTCCTCGGCCAGGAATAGGGATTCCTTGCACATGTCGCTGTCGTCTTCTCGCGTTGGCAAACCAATTTGATATTTGCATCAAAGTGAGACCTGTCGTAGCTCTCAACTCCAACTTCTCTTCCTCGGACGGATAAGGTGCATGTCGATGATCAGATAGCCACGCTTTGAGAACTCGAATATCCTGCTTCGAAATAGCTCTCTTTCCTTTAGTAGGAGATACCACCGACGACGACTCTCCCGGCATCAGAGAAGGTTCAGGTAGCGTATTCGGCGCAGAGATATCCGCCTCATCACCCCAATCCACAAACTGAAGCCCATCCTCAAATTCCTCATTCACGCCATGCAAATGCCCCATAATCGGCCGATTCGTTTCAAACTCCGATGGCTTCCTCTTCTCCCCGATCGCCAGACTACATTCCCTGAACAAGGCAACGCAGCTAGAGCATGCAGCGACCGGGTTTGGGTTAGAGAAAGTCGTCCGGATGATGAGGCATTCCAGACGGTGGTACCGACAATAGGTGCACGGCTCTGGAGGTCTATAAGCACCGTTCACCCAACGCAGGAAATCCTGTTCGCTGGGAACGACTTTCTCGACGTTGGTGGGCCAGTCACGCAACAGGTCGTTCTCGGCAATGTAATTGTTGTGTCCGTCATTGTCAGCTGTAAGGGGTAGCGAGAACGGATCTGCGTCGCCAGAGAAAGATAGACCACCATCCCAATTCTCCAGCGGTTGGATATCCAATGAAGTATCCCATAATGGCAAATCTTGACTATCAAAGATGAAGTCTCCTTGAGGGAGATGACTGAAATCGAGATCGAGATCGAGATCTAGCTGTTGATGTGGATGTGGATGTGATCCAGCGGTCTGGGAAAATCCAAGCGAGTCTTGATCAGCACGGCCCGAAGAAAGAGTGCGGATTTACGGAGATATTGGGTCTTACCCCTTCCATGTTTCAGTCCAGCGTTTTCAAATCTGCCTTAGATGCCAGGACGTTCTGGGTTGGGCTGGGTTGGTAATTGGATTGTGTTATATGGTGTTGTTGGAGGGCGCCGTGCCGTACTGTATGTGGAATGGAGTCAAAGTCTGAATTTAAATCTTGTCACGGGGAAGGCGCGGCGAAATCGGAGGTTCCGGACAGGCAGTCCTCGGCGGTCCGAATAGGAGATTTAGCGAGTGCCGAAGTCTTCCCAGTCAAACTTGAGATTTGGATCGGAAGGGCTGATCAGCTTGTTTTGTTGCTGCATCTTTTATAATTCTAGTAGAGATGATATATCCCTAATGCCCTCTTTCAGATTGCTTGAACTTTCTCATTATAACATACTTGAGGGGTAAACAAGTAAATGCCAGCGAGTAAGCACATTCCAACCAAGCTACGTATGAATATAATTAAAAACCCAACATATCCCTTCTAACTAATATCAATCAGTGCTTTAAGCGCATGCCACATTCTTGTATGTACACTCACAAGGACAACGGGTTACAGAATTCTGTTCCAACGCAACGTGCAATGTTCTTCCATTGATTTCAGACCTGTTCATTATCGTAGACCTACAAGACTATTCATACAGCCCCCTACCTCAATCCTTTTCTCTCGAATCTTCGTCATCCCTCACTGCTCAATAACGTCCCCTCTCTTCTCCATCTCACCCACCAGGAACTGCCACTCCCCTTCGCTAACCTTACTAACACTCATCCTCGTCAGCTTCAACATCTGCATACTCTCCAACGGGTGGCCCTTCTCAGTCTGCCACTCCTTCAACTCCTTGAGCGTGATTGGCGTGTTGAGCTTCTGTTTGAATGTCACGTGGACAATGGACCACTTTGGATCGGAGGGTTTGGATGATGCGTCGTAGTACGGTGCGGAGGGGTCGTGGGCCGTTACTGTGTAGTGTGAGTTGGGGGGTTTCATTTATTTATTCTGTTTTTTAGAGCTAGAATTAGATGTTAAAGGGGCGGGAGACTGACGGTCAGGTGTATGTTCTTGTACAATCTCCATCGTTCCGACTATGGCGGGAACTTTGCAGCTGGAATGGTAGAAGAATGCTAAATCCCCTTTCTTCATTGCGCGGAGGTTGTTGCGTGCTAGTAGAGGTGTTAATGGTGCCGTTCAGAAAGATTCGATCCTTAAATAGGTATAGTGCGAGGGAGAAATACCTGCAAAATTCCGGATGCCTGTGTCACCAAGTTAGCCTCCATCTAGAATAGTTATGGGGGGAGAAAACTTACCATCCCATGGTTCTGGCTCGGTCTTGGCTGCGAGGTCATCGATTGAGAATTTGATGTCTTTGCCTTTTTCAATTCGCGATTCTGGTTCTGCTTTCAAGAGCCAGTATTGCCGACCTGTTGGACTGTCTTCGGTTGGTTTTGCTTTTGCTGTGGTAGTGGCAGTGGTGGGTTTTGAGGGTTCGGCCTGCTTTGTAGATTTCTGCGGTAGTTATTAGATTTGTTTGAAAGAGAAGATAAAATAACAGGCGCTTTAGGATGGAATGAATGGGTAATCTGATTGCTACACGTGATTGGCTGGGGTGGTGGGATTCATTCGACGACAGTGTGAGGAAGCAAGCACAGCGGAAAAACCTACATCGTCCAGCCCCTCTTCTTCCTTCCCATTAGCTACCGTTTCAGTCTTTTCTGCTGCCTTTGAATCATTCTTCAATTCCTTCTTCGACTCCTTCTTGGCCTTCTTCGGTGCTGGTACTCTCGCTGATGGTTCAGGAGCAACATCCTCAGATTTGGTAGATATCCGACGACTGGACCTTCGAGGTTCCTCCGAAGCCCCCAAATCTTTCGCTTTCCGTTTTGGCATATTGTTGGTATTTAGCCTGAGACGCCCAGTGGTGACTGATACCTGGACGCGTAAATCGGTCGTTCTGTAGTTGCGTGTTACCCACCTCTTTTCCCCTCGTGGTCTCTCCAGATTCCACCCAAGACATGAGCAGGGGTCGGATGTCAAAGCTAGCCCACCCCACGTGACGATCGCTAAAGGGCTTGGCACCCGCCCATTTCGGGATGGGTGACAATCTCTTGGGAAGTGTTGCTTTTGCTCCAAATCTGTTCCTGTTCCGACTTTCTGCAGCATGTCATTTTGTCCAAGCCAGCCCACACGGCCGTCTGCTTTTATCCAGCACCACCAGCTCCTCCATATTTGGTCAGATCCGTGCTAATCCATGCACTGTGGGCTTGGGATGCGCGGTAACGGGATTGGACGTTGTCTCATGCAGGGAAGCTGGCATGCGTCGACGGGCCTTGGGCATCCTTGCTCATAACTTAGGAGGAGGTGGTCAAGAAAAGAACGCCTCCCGTCCAAGCCTGCAGTGCTCATCTGTCGAATTCCATCCATTCAAGTGTACGGATTACTGGTGTGGGAGATAAAAAGCCTCCACTCCTGGATGTTGAATTGGCAACTCGAACTAAAAGTTCACATCTTCGGAAGCCAGCCGGGTCCAAGGAAGTCAAGCTATTTTGCCACCGATAGCCTTATTTGTGAGCGGTCTCAGATGTGATATTTCGCTGACCAGCCGGTCGCACAAGCTGAGAAGAGAAGATAGGAATTGGGCAGAGTACGAAGTAGTTGGCTATGTGTCAATGCCATGGCTCTCGAGAATTCCAGGAACCAAATATGGGTGTAGTCGCCGGTGAGCCATGAAAATACCAGCTGGTGTATAGAGTGAGGTCAAACAAGTGAACCGGGATAGCCCCCAGATGCCGATGTGCCTCAATACTTGCCCCTCCATCTCACCCGAAGAACACTCGTAGAACAGATCAGAGAGAGCACCCTACCAAACTCTCGATACCCATGTGAACGCAGGCGGTGGGAAGGGGATAGGGATCATGCTACGAAGAATGACGGTCTGTAACAGGGCCATTTAGACCATTGGTCTGTGTTGCTTGAAGTGTAACCAAGACCCCAAGAGCACGAATGTCTGGCTGGATTGGATCTATGGGCCAGAATAGATAGTCCAGCGTGGAGTGTTTTATGACGCCAAAACCATGCAGAAGCTTATCCGTGTCTGCCTCTGCCTCTGCCTCTGCCTCTGCCTCTGCCAGCCCTGGCTGTTGCTTCTCCTAGGTAAATTTACCTTACTTGACCTTACCTTACCTTGCTACTGCTGCTGGTCGTGACGCCTCCAGAAGTGTGTGATTAAAAAAAGACTGGCCCTCCTGTCTGTCCTATCCTGTCCAGTTCTGACGACTATTGCTATTGATCGCTCGGCATTTCCACATAAGACCCTCCCCCCCCGCCGAATCTCCCATCCTCCCTCTCGTTCCTTTCTCTCTTCCCATTCTGTCATGTCATGTCATGTCCTGTCCTGCTCACGGATTCTCGCAAATGATGTTCCCAATATTATCGGAATCGATAGCCAGCCCAGCCTGCCGCCGTAGCAGCCGAGAGTTGGAGCCTTTCAAACGACGAATAAAGGACGGCATAGCAGCATCAATCACCGCCAACACACCTGATCTGGCATAGCTGCTGCTCCTGCTCCTTCTCCCAGATCATCACGACTCCCTTGAATTGTTCTACGACCATCATCTCCAGGTGTCACCCATCGCCGGATTTCTCGACCATCACAGCCGGCTTCAGCACTATCAACCCCGGCTTAAAGCAGCCTGCAGCCTCACCGCATCCAGAATTGGATTCCCAAAGCTGCTGCTGCTGCTGAATGGCTGACTTCCCACTTTGCTATACAATACTGACCACCACATCTGTGGGACAAACTAATAGAAAGATAGATTCACAGGACAGCGATCGGACGATGCTTGCGATAGACTGTCCGCAGCCCAGCACAGCGTCTTCGTCTCGGGGCTTCAAATTGCAGCAGGAGCTGGAGCTGGAGCTGGATCGGTGGCTGGAGGGATGTGATCTGCCCGCTTACTGGTGATTCGCTGGCTAGCCGGACCAAGTTTGAAGGGATTGGAAAAGCTTTTCATCACACACGCAGGAAACGTCCCCAATTAACGCGACGACCTACCTTTCGGACTTTACCACCCAACACAACCTAACCTTAGCTCCCCTCCCTGCTCACTCTCCTCATTCAGTTCGTTCTGCGCCTATTCAGTGTTCGCCTCCCTGCCGATGCCCCTGGATAACATCTAATTCCTCGGCCTACTTCTCGGCTTGCGCCTAAAGGCTGCCTACTGCCTCCTGACTGCCTTCCCAGCCTCCGACCGGTTCCTCCAGCTGTCTTCCACACCTGCCTGCCTACGCTCACCGCACTGCACCAAACTGCCAACTCAGGAGATTCCCGTTCTCCGGCCTAATCGACCAACGTCCTGACAGCAGTAGCCTCGATCAGACCCAGCCAGAAGAGATCAGATCAGATCAGATCAGATCAAGTCAGACAGACAGACCTCGTCACCCCTTCGATCATCCATCCCATCCCATCCCTCCATCCCTCCCCCGCGCACCAACCCAACGCCGCATGACTGAGTGTCACCGCGTTTGAGGGGAAAAAGATAGCGATCTCCACCAGCCGGCGCTCCCAGTGCTTGCCCCATAGCCATCCTTCTACCCCGACGACACGACACGACACGCATCCAGGCTCAGGCTCAGGCTCAGTCTCGGCACCATTCGCCAGTAACCAGCGAGAGCCAGATTCCCTCGAGGCTCTTGTTCCAAGCCCGAATTGCGACTTAGGTATGTACGTCCTGGTGCGCGTTCTGCTTCCCTCTTCTCTCTCTCTCCTGTCCTGTCGCCGCCCCGTGCATCTGGCGACACTTGGTCAGGCGACCATAACGTGATCGTCATTCTCGACCACCACCTCACCTCACCTCACCTCACCTCACCCCACGACGACTATCCCTCGCTGTTGCGCAATCCATCAATTCTGACGCGCAGATCAAATGGCGCACACGGCACACGAGCAATTACTGACTGACTGGCGATGTACAGCGACTTGACGGCCTTAATTTGCGATCCATCGTCAACACCTTATTTATAGCAGTCCTTGCCACCTTACCCGATTCGGCCTCGCGCGCTTTAGATTTACGGGTCGAGAAGAGCGAACCCTCTGCCATCGAAATATCAACAGCCAGCCAGCACAACTTAGGTAATACCTCATTCCACATCCTATCCCATCCTTTCTCCGTGGCTGTTCAATGTCTCGTGACGCCTGGTAGACACTGTCGCGGGCGCTCATCGTCGTCGAGTCTGCGGATGCTGATGCTTTGCATTGGCCTGCTCCTTTGCCTTGCACCCCCATCGACCGCGTCGCGACTTCCATCGCGAGAGCCTCGACTCGCGCTTGGTCATCTCAGTTCGACCGTCGCGGCCATCTATGGAGGCCCAGTTTCAATTCAATTCAGTGTCGCTGACTTCTACCCGCAGATGGGTTGCCTCACTACCTGCCGACAGAAATGAGCTCCTGGATGAACGAAGCCGCCGTCCAAAACCACAATGGCGCTGGCTTTAACCATCTTGACCCCAACGCCAATGGAGCCATGCTCGACCCTTCGACCTTAATGAACAACCCTTCCTCCTTCGATCCTTCCCAGTTCCAGAATCAACAACTGCAACAGAGGATGCAGAATGGCGCCATGCGCAATGGCTCCGGCTCGCCAGCCTTCAACAATCCCGTATATCAGACCAACTCTGTGGTACCCTCGAAGAGACCACGACCTCGGGAAGACAGCTTAGGGACATCACCGCGTCAAGCGCCTGGTATGCTACCGAACTCGCGATCCCAAACTCCCCAACAAGCTCCATATCCCGGATTTCCTCAAAACAACGGTACTCCACAACATGCGCCCCAGCAACCCCCATATGCTCATCTGCAGAATGGTTCAACGAATGCCAGCCCATCTCCCATAATGGCCAACCAGCTACGTCCTGGCGGCGTACCGCAACGAGTCTCTACCGCCTCTCCACACCCTTTCTCTCCGGCGGCGCAACAATTTCCTCAAGCATCGCCATCACAATCAGAACAAGGTGGACGGACTGAGACGCCTCAGCCTGGCAACCCCTATGCTCAAAACCCTGGCTTCGCCCAAGGATTCGCTCAGAACTTCACACCTCCACCTCAGCGGACATCAGCACCTCCTCAGAGCGGCATGGCAACACCGCAGATGCAGCAACCCCATATGCAACAGCCTCAGATGTATCAACAAGGCCAACAACAGCCACAACCCGGACAGCAAAGACCCCCAAATGCTCTCGAGCAGCAAAAGATGATGTATCAGCAGATGCAATTGCAACAGCAGATTCAGCAGAGAAACATGATGGCGGCGCGGCAGGGCAATCTTCCGCCCGGGGCCAATCCAATGGCCAAGGGGCCTATGCAGGTACCGAATGGTCAATTCGCTGGGATGCGCCCTCAACAACCTCCTGCTCCCTCTCGTAGTGGTCCCAATCCCGAAAGCTTCATGAAAAGTCTGGTCGCATTCATGCAGCAGAAGAATCTTCCTCTTGATATGAATCCGATTGTGGGCGACCGTCAAGTTTCACTGATGACATTATACATGGCTGTTGTGAAGTTTGGTGGATACAAGAAAGTTACACAGCAAAATGGCTGGAATCAAGTTGCCCAAGCAATGCAGTTCCACCCATTGCAAAACCAGGCGGCACCTGGGCAATTGAAAGCGCATTATGAACGGAATCTGCTCTTGTTTGAAGAGGCATGGCAGCTCAATCAACAACGACAGAGAGCGGCTATGATGCAACAAAATCCCAATATGGTTGGAGGGCCTCAGATGTCTCCAACGAAGCCGCCGATGAACCCTCAGGTCATGCAGCAATCGCAAAGCTTCCTTCAGCAACAGCAGCTCATGGGTCAACAACATCACCTCCAACAGCAAAATCCTCATACAACTCCCGTAAAGCAAATGACCCCAATACATCACGCTCAACAACCGTCTGTAAATGGGTTTTCGACCCCACAACAAGCTCAAGGGCCCCATCCGATGGCTATGTCTCAGCAAAGTCACTCGAGAAACAGTCTCTCCCGGAGCGTCGATGCAACACCGCTGCAAAATGGATCAGCTTTCCCGATACCATCTCCAATATCTGCAAGTAAAATTAGGGGAACTATACCGTCGCCACAACTTGTGGTCAGTGTTGACGAAGCCACGGCTAAATACATACACGATCTTCCCGAGAGGATGGTACCCAAAGTACGGGTCCTGGACAATTGGGGTGGAACTGAACTCGAATCACTCAAATCAATCGGTGACAAGTTAATCATGTACCGGCCCGACATACCTCCTGTGGGGGAAATGGGAACGATCGACATTCATGCCCTGACTATGAGCCTCCAATCTGGGATTAACGCTGAAGTACGAATGGCTCTGGACACTCTGACTGTGCTGACGATGTCATCCGCGGTACGACTGGATGTGCGCCAATGCGAAGATCTTGTGGAGACAATAGTTGACTGCGCTGAAGTTCAAGTCGAACTGCTAGCAGAGAATGCAGCAGAAGTCTCCGATGTTATGCTTATCAGCTCTTATGAAGATGTGGCCCGTGGGTGCCGGTTCGACCATCAGAGCCTCAGAGAAATCCCAGCCTTTGGCTCACCTGAGTACGAGTTGGATCGAGCTGTGGAAAGGCTGATATGCTTGACAACAATCTTGCGAAATCTTTCTTTCGAGGAAATCAATCACGCGTCACTAGCCGACGAACTTGTCATCAAGTTTCTGTGTGTTGTCATTAGATATCTCGGGACTCGGAATATGCTTCTAAGAACGAATCAGAACACCCTGGACTTCATGAAGGATGTCGTCACTTTCCTATCGAATCTGGCCCAGTCGATTGAGCTGCCTGGGCGGGAGCAAGCACTATGCATGATTCACTTTCTGCTTGCCTTCGCGCCTTGTCCTCCACCCAACACCATGAACTCCGATACCGTTTCTTTTTCACCATACGATCCCGCCATTCATAAATACCTTCCGTGTGCCGTTGACACTCTTGCGAAATTGTTGGCCAGAGACGAGCCGAATCGGACACACTACAAGACAATCTTCGCTTCAGATGTTGCCTCTTTTCCTCCATTCGATCTTCTCACCCGTACTTTCGGTCTCGCAATCTCGACGATACCAGACGAAAAGCCAGACTCAAAACGAGGGGCGTTGCTATCAATAGTTGAGGCCCGAAAGCCTTCACTGATGCAAGGAATGCTTGCTGCGGAGATTTTGACAAACTTGGCACCTGGGTACGAAGCTGGGATTGCAAGATCCTGGCTGACATCGGATGATGGCTTCGCTCAGAAACTCTGTCGTTTGGTCGTGTTGTTATGTCTCGAGGCAACCCCCCAGCCTCAACATTCACGAGCACCAGCAATTCCCAAAGGTGTCGATGACGAAGCTTTACTCCATGTCACAATTGGTGGCATCGCAGTCCTCCGACACTTGGCAGAGAAATCTAAAGACCCGGAAGACTCAACTTCTAATATACCCCTGCACGGTTTGCCATCGAAGGAGAGCTTACTAGGGGCAATGAGGATCGTGCAACCTCGACTTCAAGGAGTTCTGAAACAATTGTGTGCATACGCGGGGCTAGGCACATAAAAGACATAACAGATCAGCCAGAACAAACATGTTTCCATTATTACCTCTCACACCTTGTACCACATTTTCCATAGACGCATCCATCAATGACCTCTTTAGCAGCGTGTGGAGTCGGCGTTACGATAGTGAAACTGTTCATTCAGCATGGCTTCATTGGCTAACGATTGATTATTGTCTTTTTCTTTTACTCTTCCTTTGGTTGGATTTTCATACTTGATGGTTGGGTTGTTCGGGGTTGCTCATTGTAAAGTTGTACGGGTTGGGGACTCTCTCTCTCGGCTGAGAGAACGAAAGAAAGGGAGAAATGAAAGTGTTGTACATATAGCTTTGTCTATGAACGCAAGAGAGACAATGATAGTGAAAATTGCTTTGCTGGCTTGCGAAGCGAAAATAACCTGACTTCGAATCCGAATCGTACATTGCCATGCTTTCTATGCTTTCTATAATACATGTATGTGCACATGAGCTTTCCTCCTAATGACATCTGCCTTTCCTCCTATCCACCTCTCGTACTGTCCTGTAGTTCTATAGCTTGAATCGGTAGCCATGCCCTTTTTGCTCCTGGTGATATACATCTCTTTCATTCCCTTCCCCTCTGACAGCTCTCCTTGGGATAAGGTCTATTGTTGAAGACCGAGGAAGAATTTCTCGATTTGAGGTTTCATGTGTCCCTACATCACGAATCGAATTAGCACATATTCGACATTACCTCACCCCAGTCCCAATCCCAGTCCCTAAAGCTTTCCCTCCCTTCTTCTGCCCATCTTCTCCATCCTGCCACCTAAAAATCGGCCTTCCAAAATAATAAACAAGAAAGAAAAAGTAAACGTACCTTAACAATAACCTGCCTCGTCAACTGGTTAACCACAACATCCTTCTCCCCCATCCCAAGCTCCTTCTGCAGGTCCTGCCGTAGCATGTTCACATCCCCCTCTATCTTGCGGACGCGCGTGAGTTTCTTGTTGCCGCCGCGCTTGGAGAGGTGGTAGATGGGGAGCTTGTTCGAGGGCGTGCGCAGGAGGAGGTACGGTTTTAGGGGGCTGGCTGGGGAGGCGGGTGTGGGAGTGGGTGTTGATGTAGGAGCTGCGGTGGAAGAGGGAGAGAGGGTAGAGGTGGTGGGAGAGCTGGATGTTGAGGTTGAGGAATTTCGGAGTTGCGAGACCGTGAGTGAGGGTGTGACACCGAGGTATTTGTGTAGTGTTGCTGCGCGGGGGAGGGACATTGGGCGGAGGAATTGGAGGGGGAGTTGGGAGGCCATTTTGGGTGTTGTGTTGTAATGTGAGGTTCTGAGTGGAAGCACCCTGGCCGGGAAGTAAACTTGAAGTTGTCGCGAGATCTCGAATCAGTCGAAATAGGCGCTAGTAGTGTTCGGGACTAGTGGACTGGATGTCAAGTAAACATAACATGTGCTGTTGTTGATACATGTTCAGGTGGATTTTGGAAGAAGAAGAAAAAAGAGAGAATAAATTTGGAGGGAAATTATATTAAGGTATGATGTATCTTGAGTCAGTATCCTTAAAGAGTTTTACTGCTGCGTGAGTTTGTATTCTAACGACCAGGCCTCCTTGAACATCATAATACCAAGATTCATAAGCTCCCCAAACATTCTTGGGTTTAAGGTTTTCATAGGAATTGTATTTTGAGAAAGGTATAGATTTAGAGAGAGGTTTAAATTCCTTTCTCCGTACTGCAAATCATGGATCCTTTCGAGATACGTAGGTAGGTGTCCAAGGCAGTACCACTTACCCCCACAAAGCATCTCGCAACATCCTTCAAGCGGCTTGTAAACGCTGCAAAGGAAAAATGAACAAGAGACAAAAAAAAAGTTCTCGGAAGATATTATGGACGAGTTATTTAACCCGATAGCAAAACCATCATCGACGAGACCTTCGATTCGAGCATTCGTTCTGCCTACCTCGCCTTCCTCACACGAAGCTAGTCCCAAACCTCGTTAGTGTCTAAATTTTTGGCGTTCCGCACAAACTGATATTCAGCGAGCGAGCGACCCCACCAAGACGACGACGACTTCCTCTCTCGACCTCCAAATCAGTCGCAATCATGGCAGAGAACGCGCCCGCAAAGACTCCCGAGGAGATCGCAAAGGAGTACGATCTGCTGCCCAAACTCGTCGTCCACCTGGACCGCCACTTGATCTTTCCCCTGCTGCAATTCCTGGAAGGTCAAGATGAGGAGGAGCCCAGCGAGGAGGTCACCAAGACGAAATATGAGCTACTAAAGAAGACGAACATGACCGACTATGTCGCGTCGTTGTATTGCGAGTTGGAGGGTCTGGATGAACCCCCCAAGGAGTTTGCGACCAAGAGACAGGAGGTTCTGGATCGCTTGGACAAATACTCGGAAGAGAGTGAGAAGATCACGGATCTGCTCAGCAGAGAGGACGTTGTTACTGGACTGAGAAGTGACAAGGTTGCTAACTTGGAGTTCTTGAAGAAGGATCACGATGTAAGTGGAATACGCATAAGTACGTGGAGACTATTTACTAACGATGATGACCAGGTTACCCTCGAAATGATCAATGTTCTGTACGATTTTGGCAACTTCCAATACAGCTGCGGAAACTACTCAGCAGCCGCCGAACTCCTCTACCAATTCCGAATTCTCTCTACCGACAACGACAAGGTTGCCTCCGCTACGTGGGGAAAGCTCGCCTCCGAGATCCTGACCACGAACTGGGAGTCTGCTATGGAGGAGATAACGAAGGTCAAGGAATCGATCGATACCAAGCTCTTCAGCAACCCATACGCCCAACTCGTCCACCGAACATTTCTCATTCACTGGGCACTCTTTCCGTTCTTCAACTACGATGCTGGTCGCGATATCATCTGCGAGCTCTTCTTCTCCCCGCCATTCATCAACACCATCCAAACCGCCTGCCCTTGGATCCTCAGATACCTCACAGCGGCTGTCATCACCAACCGTAACCGCACACGTAATACCGGCCAATACCAGAAGCAGCTCAAGGATATCATCCGTATCGTGAAGCAGGAGAACTACGAGTACCAAGACCCCGTCACCGACTTCATCAAGGCGCTTTATATCGATTTCGATTTCGAGGAGGCCCAAAAGAAGCTCTCTGAAGCCGAGGAGGTTCTCCGTTCAGACTTCTTCCTTGTTTCTGCCGCAAATACCTTCGTCGACGCTGCCAGACATCTGATCTCCGAGAGCTACTGCAAGATCCACCAGAGAATCGACATCAAGGATCTGAGTGCGAGATTAGGCTTGAATCAGGATGAGGGTGAGAAGTGGATCGTCAACTTGATCAGAGACACGAGGGTTGATGCCAAGATCGATTACAAGGAGGGCACAGTCGTCATGAACCACCCACCTAGCAGCGTGTATCAACAAGTCATCGAGCGGACGAAGGGAGGTTTCTTCAGAACACAGGTCCTGAGTGCTGCTGTTGCCAAGTGAGCTGCTCTCCACAAGCCTCAATGCGATTTTGATACATGAGCCAGGGGTTGCGAGTGTTGGGGATGATGGATGGATGGGATAAATGTGGGAAAGATAGGACTGACTGTCTGTCTGATCTCTCTCCCTCTGCATGGCTGGCGTTCTTGGGCTGGGGTCTTCTTTGCGGGAACTGAAAGAACGAGATGCGAAAAAGGAACTGGCTGCCGTTCTCAAGACGGCGATCCGATTTGTATGTCTTTATTCGAGCGGTCTTTTCGAGCTGGAAGGTAGAAGGTGCATACTTGCATACATTCTTGGCTGTGGCCAGCATGGAATGGAATGGAATAAAGTGCATAAATGATCTTGAACAATATTTGTCTTTCCGTGACCTCATTGTTTATTATTTCGTTTTTTATTTTACCTCCGCTTCTAAAATATTACAGCCTCTCCCGCATCCACAGCATATTCTTGAATTCTGATGTGGAAAACAAACGTGCGTATGCATGAATTCTGTTTATTTTTAGATGTAAAACATGCAGCGCTAGTCTAATATAACAGCGTCTTGCTGTTTGCCTGCAGTATTGCTTGCAGTACGAGCCGTCGATCCATCTCAATACCTTACAAAAAATACCCCAACACATCAATTAACTTCCCTCTAACACAATAACGGGCACGACCCTCACCTTTGAATTCCCAGCTACACTCCTACAATCATGGAAGATGCAATCCGTCCAACCAAGCAGGCATTCAAAGCTATGTACGAGAGAGGTTTCCTCACTTGGTACAGTCTATACGAGATTACTCTTGCAGAAACCGATGTCTCTCTTTCTCCCTGGAACACTCTAGCCCAAGCCGAGAATCCACTTCTCTCCTATCCTCCCTTCCCGCCAAATCTTCACCTGAATAGATCATTCTCAAACACTATTCTTGCAAGAGGGAAAACAACATGGGGGACCACGACCACAGCCACTGAGCAGTCGCCTTGCGATCATGGTCTAGATCTCCCGTCCTTTGAGAAGGATTTCTCCATCCAGATCGCGGCTGACCGTCCTGTGATTCTCGAACTTTCGGAGACTCAAAATGGGTTTTCTGGTTGCGAATTCCTGAGGTGCTTGAGAGAGGGGAAGTGCGAGGGGGAGGGGGATCACATTGCTATTCTCATCCTTGCCTGGACATATATCCTTTCTGCCAGATGGGCAGAGATCATTCCTGGAGTCAATGATATTGAATACAGCACTTCCCAAGCGCAATGGAGAAACGATGAAACATCAGCTGGGGAGGCGATCGTGGGTCTGGGTGATGTTGATGATGGCGCCGCTCGATGGTGGGCAGCTGTCCTGGCTCCAGAGGGGGGTTGGACTGCAACTATCTCCACAAACAATGGCTATCTCCTTCACTCGCCATGGCATACTAAAGTAATATCCGAACAACCATTCATTCTCTCACGCAGCTCTACTTCTTCTTCTTCTCCTCCTCCTCCAACTCACTGCTCTCCGGCATCGTTCACCACGGCCTTGAGCTACCTCTCTAGCTATATCGACTATCACAATGTAGCCAAACAGAGCGAAGCTGCGTTAGCTGCAACACTATTCCTCCCTGTAGCTGGGTTTGAGAACAGAAGAGTCCTGCTCCCCATTCCACGAACTCCCCAAAATGGACGGCCGAATCCCAATCTGACCACTATCACCAAACCACCAGCATGGAGCAGAAATCCCCAGCATGTAGACAGTCTCCTCACTCTAAGCTGCAACACCATTGGCATCAAGTCCCTCTTGAACAGCATATTCTTCGAACCCGGTGTAGAAAGTAACATCTGTGGCGCTTGGCTACAAGGTACATTCGAGTTCCTCGACTCGGGTACCCTCCAAGACGAGAGCCAACACACCCTGCTCCGCGTGTTGGTAAAACGCGATCCAAGCTTAGCTTTTCTCTGGCTTGGAGCTTTCATGACTGGAGCACAGAAACGGGCGTTACGAGAGGTGTGGCAAGGTTGGTGGAAAATCGACCTCAATGCCGCGGCGTGGACGGGGACGCTCGTTTCTTTCGTACAAGAGCCAGTTTCCAGACCATGTCTAGGGTCTGGGTATGAGTCTGAGCCTGGGGTAGAAAGGATTTCACGAGCAGATGAATGTCGATTGTTGTATTTGTCTCATAAGCAAAGCTATACAGTTACACCTCTCTTCCCATTCGCTCCGTTTGGATGGTCGGCTTTAGGAGATACGAATATTGAGGTCCGTCAACATGCGAAGTGTGAGATATGGCATGGCTTGGAGTTTGAGAGTTTAAAATGGCGATGTCAGGATCCTATGTACCTGGAGACAGCTACACCTTTTCTTTGCAGAATCCCTTTGCGGGCAAAGAACGGACAATCAGGAAATAGTGAAGTGGCTGTCACTTACAAGAATCTCGATTATGAGGATGATGAGTGTTCGGAGATGGTGACGAGGTATATCTTCACCTGGTTGAGGGATGAAGACGGCTTTCCACTTGCGGAGAGGGATATCAGGAAGCATGAGTGGATTGAGAATCTCGATTATAGCGACGAGGATGAGTGCCCGATTACAGGTGATGCGAGGTCTACCTTGGGAGGAAATTTACATGGATGGTTAGGGAAGACTGTGACTTGGCGGTCGAATTCGCTTTGAGGCAAGGGAAAGGGGAGGGAGAGGGTCGAAGAAGAAGTCGTCGTTTGATCTATCGGGTTGTGTAAATTCGTGATGGAGAATTTTGTTAGATGAGAAAAAACGTGCTGAGAGCTAGATATGCCGTGGGGATGTCTGATTAACATACATTACAACCTCTTTGCATTTATAGATATAAAGAGAGACATGAGCATTGACTGACTGGTGTAAGGACGCACGTTTCTAGAAGCTCAAATTGAATCTGTAGATGTTGGCTGACCGCCTCTATTTCAACTGCCACCTTTCTCCCTTTCTGTCCTTCTCCTTCTTAGAAATAGGCAATGCCATGTGTAAAAATTGGATTGTGCCTGTTATGTGCAGAATCCAAATTCGATAGATACGTCTCGGTTTTAAAGATCCGTTGTTTACTAAAACTCGCTTATTCCCAGCTGCAAGCTTGGCGTGGTTTCCAAACACTCATACTTTGTCCTAGTAAGTGTTAAGTGAAAGTGGATATATGATATGGTACTGGTACTGATTGCAAGTAGGTGGTAGGCCACATATTTGGGGGCAGTAAAGTAATCCCAAAGTGATCTTATATTGCTCGCTGAACAATAAGCTTCTACCCATCATCCCTCTCACCACCACGTCTAACATCCATTTCATTCCCAACAGGCTCTTTAGCGGGCAGCTCAGAGATCCGCTGGACTTCGCCCTCTCCTTCTAGTTCATACGTGGGCTTTACCACGCTGTCAGCATGCAGCTGTGCTTTCTCTGTGACATATGGTCCTGGAGCCAGCCCACGCCTCCGTCTCCTTACGACGAACCATATACCAGCAATCAGTAGGAAGAACAAGATAGGACCTGCAATTGCCCCCGCTATCCAAGTTTTACTCGCTGGTTTGGGCGTTAGCGTTTCTTTCGGCAGAGGCGTTTGTGTTGGACCTGAAGTCGTAAGTGTAAGCTCCCTTGTGTGTGTTGACTAGCTAAGAGCCTTTCGGTTCATTGGTTGATTCAAGTCTTACCACCACTTGTAACTTGCCCAGCCAATCCGATAGTCCCTGTCCCCGAGCTCGACGTTACAGATGGCGTCACAGTGATAATGACAGTAGCTGTTGCTGTCGCATTCAAAAGTCCCAGCGACGAAGCCGCCGAGGCAACACTCGCGATATACGACAGCACAGAGAGCTGGGAAGAAAATATCGCCACCTCTGTCGCGTTAGGGGCAGGAGCTGTCGCATTCCCTGGAACGGGAGTTTGCGCGGCGCAGAAATCGACGAATGGAGCAAACTGAAGTTGGACATAACCCTTGGGCACTGCGGAGCCATCACTGTTGGCATTGACGCAGCTGGAGCAGGCTTCGTAGGCTGAAATGAAAAGGGAATCGGCAGCACAGAGTGCAGGGCTTAATCCTTCAGACTGTGCTTCGATGTAAGCGTTATCTGCCATTAGAAAAAGCAAGTCAGCAATCGTAATCTGTTAGGATTTCATATCATACGGCTGGCTCACTGCATGTTGCGTAGCAGACTGCAGGTACAACCGTGTCGTCTCTGAGTCGCAATACACGTCGAAAGAGAGCAGCGACATACATTGTGACGAAACCTGGAGCAAGCCTGGGTGCAATTTCTCTGCGCCATGAATCAAGCATGACAGAATTGTGGGAACCGGACAGCTTATCAAATACAAGACTGCGGGGTGTGCTGCTGCTGATCGTGGCCAGAAAGAGCCATGGGCGTTCTTATCTCAAAAAGACAGCATGTTCAAGCCAATTGTGTCCTCTGTTCGTGATGGTGGGGGGCCAAATATACCGAGAAAGAGGCTAGGAGCGAAACATCCTCCAGTGAGAGTCAACTGGAGCCTCGTTTGGATGGTTGTTTCTGCACGCCACGAAGTCGCCCGGAGCCTGAGACAATACAAGCGAGGATCGGAGATGCAGTGTAACAGCAAAGTAATTGGTAGGGTGTCGGTTCTGCAAAGCAAATCAACTCTGCCCGACAGCTTTGTAAAGTTTGGGAAGAGAGGTAGCAGATCCTTTCAGCATTTCAGCAGCCGAATTCTACTCCTTTGCACTTACAGATTCGACAGCTATGTACGGTGCGAGACCAAAAGATTATGATTAGCCGATCTTTCTAATCGTAACGACAGTGCCAGTAATCCATCCATCCGAATCGCTCAGATCCAACACCAAAACGCCAACCGATTGCCGAACCCAGATATAAGTATATATGTACCAAAACGCCTTCCTCATCAACCCCGTCGTATAATCCCATAAAAATCCCTCGCCAAATATCCATCCATGACACTTGAACATTATCCATCCAAGCCGTTATTTGAGCTTAGTCCCTTACAGTGAAGTTCAAACTCCCTGAGATACCCTTCATCTCAACCTGCGACCCCTCCCCTTTATTCTCAACGCCCTTCCTCGCTATGAGTTCCCCCCTTCGTTGCAGGATGACATGTATCCCCGGTCCCCTAGCCCAGATATTCCCAGACACCGTCTTGCCATGTACAGTACCCTCCCAGATCGAAGGATACTGCAGTTTGATAGAGGCGGAATTGGAGGAGTGCGTAGAGCTCAAAGTGCGAAGTTTGACATCCTCGGCCATGGCGCGGGAGTCGACTTCAAACAACGCTTGAGTTGCGATGTTGCCTGGGGGGATAACGAGGTACGGTTCGTCGTCACCAGTAGGCTTTTGTTCTTCCAAGGAATTGGATAAGAGGGAGATGAAGATCGGGTCGAGGACTTCGACATTTGTAGTTCCGCTGATAGTGTGTGTTTCGAAAGTGTTCATCGGCGAGTCCCCACCTCGAAGGATTGGGAGTCCAGTGATGTTGATAGTTCCAGAACTGCTCTTGAAACTGTTGATAGAGCCGAGGTAATAGGAACCACTAATGCTCGCCGATGTGGAGTGGACTGAGGTTATATAGTTCCGTGGTGGAGGTGTGTAATTCGGGTCCGCGATACCACCAACGGGGCAATTGATCCGAATCGAGCCCGATATCGTTTGGACTTCTAAATCAGCTGCGGAGGGGGCTGAAGGAAGAACTGGCTGAGGGAATACGTCTGTATGTATGCTTCCTGACTGCGAATGTAAGCCCAAAAAGTCATAAAGAGGATAGTTGCCTCGAATGCTGCCCGACATTGTTTCGATAAAGATTTTGCGCGAAGAGAAAGGGAATTCGTCTGACGATCGCCAACCTGGAGTTGCTTGAATGCTAGTAGATTCCTTCCCCAAGCTTTTGACATCCGATGCGTTGATCGCTGGAAACCTAACTCCACCAGAAATTGTTGTAAACTTCGACCGTCCACTGACATTGACTTTGATATCATCCAAGACCCTCAATGTGAGCGTGATAGCCTCAATCAAGAGGTTGCTGAACTGTGCATCCTCAGGAATCCAGGCCGTGATCTCGAGCGAAATACAGTGATACTCTCGGGGATTGAGTTGTGCCGAGATCGGGGTGACGATTTTTAGAACCCGAGAATCCACATCCCAAGTTTTCTCGACTTCCAAACTCGGGTCGCTTACTTGGACATCCACCGTGAAATAAGCACGGTTTCCATGCTTGGAAGTCTTTGGAATTCGCCTGAGCCGGATCTCTCCAACGGTGCTCACCCTTGCCTGGTCGATCGAGCTATCGCTACCCCCGCTGTGACTGAATTACGGTGAGGTCTGACCCGACGGGAAACTCATAGGTCACAACTTCCTCCTTGTGCTTGGCTGCTGTACAGTATGGGGTGGATGAGTCGACAGGCCTGCCGTTCCCCGGCTCTTCTGGATCGGGGGTGTCTTTAGAAGGCTGGTCATTGCCATCACCGGGTAAACTTGGTTTGTCGGCCTAGAAGTACATTTAGCTTCTGAATGTCCGAGCCTTGAATGCTACCACGAGTAGAGAATTGGACTTACAGATTTATCGTGCCGGAAGGTAGATGTCGTAAACATAGTGAATATGATCAGAACTAGAACAGCAATTCCAAAATGCTTGAGCCAACGCTTCCTTGTAGGTGTCAATTTCGGTACAGATGCCAATGGCGTTCTCTCCGACGGCTCAAAAGGCGGCACTCCCATACTTTCCGGCTCGCGGGTGGGAGGAATGGCTGCTTCTAAACGATGATCTGGGAATGTGCTATAGGACCTATCAACGGGATCGTTGGTCGCGGTAGGTGATATTGGACTAGGTGTATATGCAGGAGGAGGACCGTTCAACAAAGCACTGTTCTCTGAGAACATCTCTTCGTTTCGACGAGGTGATACAGGCGAGGTAGGAGTATATATGGTTGAAGAAGGAGGAGATTGGGAGCTAGTATGTTGAGACGCGTAACTCTGTGAAGGGGGTGATCGTGATAGTAGAGGGTGGGCTGGTGTCCTCGAGCTTCCTCCTGCGCGTTGCAGTACGTTTGGGGTGGGTATCAAGGTCTTGTCCTCAACCCGTTCTTTCCTGTCAATTGATGGATCCGACACCATTGTATTGGACGGTATCCCGCTTCCGCGATTGAAGTATCCATCGCTCGGACTTAGCTCGTCACTGAACGACTGTCGGTCTTGCTGGTCGTCGTCCTCGTCGTCGTTTGCGGAGTACAGATTATCGGACGGGTGCGACATTTATGCTGCTGCCTTGGAAATTAGGGGGTTTGTGGAAGGTGGAAAGGCAGTACAAAAGTAGATGCCTTGAGGAATCCACGATGTTTGAGGTCACAATAGACAACACCAGCTGTTGCAGCACGTCAGAGTCGCAAGAAAAAGATGGACAAGTGGAGTGGTAAGCACGGAGGGATTGAAGCCTAAGTTGGAAGTACGTAGACTTTGAGAAATGCGGCGTAGGCAGCCACGGAAATACCGCTGGGAATTGGCTGGGATAACTCGACCTTAAGCACGACCCCACTATCGAACTACAAATCATGCTGGCGGTGGATGGTGGGCAAGCAGTTGGATTGGTTGTAGATGTCAGCTCTGCATTGAAGCTTGCTTGGTTCGGGAAGGTGGGTGAAGTTGATTGCAGGGGAAGACTGAGCTTAAATCTGATAAGAGCTAGGAAACACGTGCTGCTAAGTTCAGATATCATATTTCGGGGTTGTATTCGAGAAGAAAAGAAACAAGGAAGGAACATGAAAAGCTCTGGAAAGAAAATAATGATAAAATAACGATCTTGTAAAATGGAAGGAACTGAATATCAAGTGATAGTACAAGGAGGTAAGTGCTTAGACGTTGCCGGAACTGTACCAAGTTTCTAGTTTCAACTCCATCTCTCGCTTCCCCTCAACATCCAAAACAACCAGAAACAACACAACGTACTTCTCTAACTTTCCCATCCTCCAATCACCCAACTGTACACCACCAGGGGAAGACATTCACAACCTGAAACTTCCCCGCATCATTCTCACAAAACACCACATCACAATGCCCCCCACACTCAAAATCCACATCCTCGGCCTCGGAAACCTAGGTCGTCTATTCGCTCACGCCCTCGCTACGTCACCCCACCCACCCCCAATAACCCTTTTCTTCCACCGCTCCAGCCTCCAAGAAGACTGGGAGAACGCAGGTCGACGTATAGAAATCACCTCGAAAGATCTGACATCCTCATCCTCATCATCAAACTACTCTGTTGAAGTGGTAGATCCGAATATCAACAACAGCACCAACACGAGCACTTCAAACCACAACTTAGTCCAAGATGAAAACACCCAAGAAAAAGAACAGAAATCAGACCCAGACGGAGACTTGATAGAGAACCTCATCATAACAACCAAAACCCTGCACACAGTACGAGCACTCACACCTCTCGCGCACCGCTTGAACAGGAACTCCATCATCCTATTCGCTCAAAATGGAATGGGAACCGTAGAAGAAGTCACCGCGACACTCTTCTCAAACCCCTCCACCAGACCGAAATACCTAGCCGCGATAACTTCACATGGGGTATATTCCACCGGACCGTTTAGGTCGGTGCATGCCGGGTTGGCGAATGTGACTGTTGGGCCTGTGTATCTTCAACTTGGACCTACACCTGCATCTCAATCTACATCTTCATCTTCATCACACTCTACACTAGGGAGTGAAAAAGCAGAAAAAGATATAAATCCAGATTCAGCCCAAACACAAACACAACCAACATATCTCCTCAACGCCCTAACATCCGCCCCCCTCCTCTCAGCGACATCCGTCTCGGCCCCCTCCCTCAAATACCTCCAACTGGAAAAACTCACCATGAACTCCATCCTCAACCCTCTAACCGCGATCCTACACATCAAGAATGGAGAAATACTAAACCACGCCCCAGTCCGGAAACTAACCCGTATCCTCGTCGAGGAGTGTAGTCAGATCCTCCTCTCTCTCCCGGAACTTCAAACGCCTTCATCTCCAACAGAGGGGGATGATCTAACTCTCACTTTAGAAGAGCGATTCTCCCCCACCAGACTCGAAAGCCTAGTAGCAGCAGTAGCGCAAAAGACAGCCGCGAACACGAGTTCGATGCTACAGGATGTGCAGGCCGGGAGGGCGACGGAGATCGAGTATATCAATGGGTATTTTATCAAGCGGGCGAGGGAGGCGGGCGTGCAGTGTGGGAATCATGAGAGGTTGAGGGGTATGGTGAGGGATGGGGTTAGGATTGGGGTTGGGGATGTTGAGGAGTGGTTTCCTGATGTTAATAAGTAGGGTGTGAGTTTGGGATCGGGCGTAGTTGTATTTATATTCTGTGTTTCTGTGTGAAGCACTTAGGTAGGGTTGGAAATTGAGACAACAAGCTGTCTTGCTCCGGCTCTTGATGGGCTCTGAATTGAGCACGAGTTTTAGGTTTTGGTTTTGGTTTGCAGTGTTCCTTGATTCTGTTTGTTGACTTTCTTTCCTTCATACAATATGTACAACGCCACTCCTTCGTGTTCCATCCTTTCCTCTACCACGAATCCCAGATATCGCCCTCACCACACCCCTCCCAATCCATCAAGCTCAGCTGAACTCTCCTCAAACCACACATCTACTTCGACGTCTGATTCGGCGTAACAGCGAAAGTAGGTCTCACGAAACTACAGAAGACACCACTGATCAGCCAATTGCCCATCAACCCCTCTCCAAACTTCTTCACATCCACATCCTCCATTCCCCATCCAGCCCAACTCCACCCAAAGTAAAAACAAAACAAATTCCACATACCGATCTGAGTTATAAGCACTACTCTCACTCCCCAAAAGCGCCTTCTCCCTCGCCAGATCCGCATAATGCCTCCTAACCAGATCCCGATCCTCCTCCGCCGTCAGGAGAGGAATGAGATGGATTCTAGACCACATCTTCTCGCGCGCGAGTTCACTATACCACAACACACATCTCAATTAGCCCCAGTCCAACCAAGCCCAGTCCCAGAAGCCCCCATCTAACCAATCCTCCTCCGTTTCAACACATAGAGGTAGAAAGAGGGAGAGATGGAGAAGAATGTAAGGCGACGTACTTCTGCTCTCGAATCCCCTTTCCAACCTTCCAGAATCCGAAGGTCATCACGCCAGCCATGGCGAAGAGCATGACGGATGGACGGAAGCCACGCGCGGGCAGATTTCGCTATTTAGAGGAGGGTTCGTTAGCTTGCTGTCCTGGTCTGTCCTGCCATATCCTCTCCTCTTCTGTCATGTCCTATCCTCTCTTCTCCTGCCATATCCTCTCTCTTGCATATCTGCTCCCTCACCCCTCGCTCCCGACGTCGAATTCCCCAGCAGAGTCCAATTGGCCATCTGCCATCTGCTACCTTCCTAATCCTCCCTCCCATCATCTCCCTCCAGACCCTCCCCCCAGCTTCACGCCCCATCACCCATCCCCCAATCCCATCCCCATCCCTTCCCTCCCAATCTCCCTCCCCCAAAAGAAACAACAAAAACGCACCTTATACTGAACCGGTTCATACCCCCCCGTAGGTGGCAGATCTTGAGGCATGATGTCTGTCCTTACGTGCTCGCTCGTGCTTGTTTGTGCTGTGCTGTGCTGGCGTCTCGTCTTCCGATTCACAATCGCAATCGCTCTTCTCGTGGTACGGTAGGTCAATTGAGGTCCGTCGTTGATCGCGAGCTTGAGATGGCGCTAAACCTCTTATGTCTGAGCTGTGAATTCTGCCAGGCGGTGAGGCGGGAGGGAACCAAAGGGAGGGGGATTTGATAATAATCACTTCCTTCCCTCTCATCAAGGAGAAAAGATATTATGTTATTTCACGATTATTATAGAAAGACAATTAAATGTGTTGCTTGGGAGATATATAGGGTAGAAGAAGGATCTTTCATTCAATGCAGCATCGTCGCACTGCTTCCTTCTCGTATAATCGCTCCTAAAAACAAACAAACAAGAAACGCCTTTGCTATGCCCCAAACCATCCATCCACCCAACCAATCCATCCTATACCATCCCATCCCATCCAACCCAGACCAATATCCCAACCTCGCTACTATGTAAAAGAGAGAGAGAGAAGGAAAGAAAGATACGCCGTATTCGCTCCTTTCCATAGTAAAGCGAGTTAGTTAGTCAAATATTCAACCTCCGGAACACCGAGCCCCAATCTAGCCGTCTAGAAATGGGATATGCAAAGATCGTCTCAGGTTTCGCCTCTCTGTCCGCTGTTCTTCTTGTCGCAAGAAATGTGTTCGTGGAAAAAAATGAACAAGAATGCAATCTCCTGTCTCGCGTATAGGAATACTAGTCGGACCCATCACCACCTAGGGCCTCTAATTCCTCACTCGCGAAAGCCGCCTCGAGATCAGCTTCTAAGTCATCTCCGAAGCCGTTGTCACTGACATCGTCTTCTTTACCAGGTGTAGGAAGATTGGTGATATCCGATAAAGTGCTATTCGGGGTCTTCACAGTCTTGAGACCTGTTGATCTTGAGTTCGCGATGCGTTGCTTCTTAGCCAGAGTGCTCTCCTCGTCACTCTCTTCATCCTCCGTAGCGGTATCGTGGTTTCTCTTTCGACCTCTGCCCGCTGCCTTGCTTTGCTTACTTGATGTACTTTGTCTGCTGGCATCGCTTTCATTGCCGGACCCGTCTGCTTCGGAATCCGAAGCCATGAATTCATCAAGTTCATCGTCGACCCCTCCCCAGTCAAATCCTTTGAGGTTGTCGATTGGTGATGTGCCTCCTTCCATCTCATCTGGCATCACACCATCTTCATCATCTGCTGTTTCGTCTTGGCTGCTGGCAGGCACGCTCTCATGGTCGTCGTCTTCGCTCGCTGACTCCTCGGAGCTCTCATCGGAATCGTTTATTGAGGAAGGCGCATCAGAGTTGAAAGCGTCGTCTCGTACCCGGTCGGCTTCGTGGATTGCGACCTGAAACGAATTAGCTTATGGTCCTTGGTCAGGTGTCCTCTCACATACAAGGTATGGTGTCTCATCCTCCTTCTGCCACTTGCTCATAGAATTCAAAAGCCAAAGCTGATTGACGATTTTAATATTCGGGTATTTCGCAGCTTGTCGAACTTTGTGAGTGCGAGTTCTGCTTGTCGAGGCAACCAGATGGGTAACCTTTCTGTTGACCCTGCGACGAGTAAGCCCAACATTCCAAAGCGCAGGAGTTCGTATACATACTTTGATTGAATATCCGCACCAAAACTGGCAGCTTGAAGTCCAATCTCGGTCCTACGTTCCAAGTGTAAGCGTTTTGTACAAAAACCAAGACATTTCCACAAGATATCGTCGTGTTGAAAATATGAACATAAATCGGATTCTAAATACCTCATTATGTCTGCTTGTAGTGGCACCAGCCCAGACATTACAATTGTGCAACCCGCCAATGTCTTAGCCCTAGTCGGAGTCAGTAAGTAAATTTGGGGATATAATCTGGGACCACATACTTCAATCGTGGCATGACATCTCCGATATCAGGCACCACTTTGCGATCAGCGCCATTGAGAGGTATCTTTTTGTTAAGCCCTGGCTTTAGCTGTGCGACCCGACCTCCGGAAGCATTGATGACCCGACCTTCGTACTCATCGTAGAAGGCTTTGTGTAGTTGAGTGAGATGCTGTTCCAGGTATTTTAGTTCAACATCGTTGTCGACAAGCAAGTTATGTCTGTGCTGAGGTTCCTGTGTCGTACCACCATTTGCTACTTCATCAACAGGGGCTTCACTATCCTCCTTGTCGAGTTTTTCTTGCATATGTAGCAGTGGCCGATCCGTCAACTGCTTCTCCAGGAACTTCTCTTGCTCTGCAGCTTGTTCCAGTCGCAGCGCCTGATCGTCACCACTGCCCATCCGGACCAGCTCTTCCAAAGCACTGACCTTTGCTCCCTCCCCCGCTTCCGGTTTGTCCGTCTCAGCAGGCTTGACTTCTTCTGATTCGGGCTTCTTGTCCTCCGAACCCTCGGCAGCTTCTTTTGATTCGCCATCCTTGAGTTCGGATTTAGAACTCTTCTTCTTGAGTGGTGGTGGGATTGGCGGTAATTCCTCTCTCTTAGGTAAGAAACTCGAGTTGATGTCTCCAATGCCGAGGAAGAAATCATACGGAACGACTTTGATGAGATTAGGTCGATTGTTGGGCCATACATCTGCCCGATCATCTATAATAACAACCATCTTGGTATCCACAGGAAAGAGCCGCGCAAGACTCTTTGCTGTAACATTGCCATTCTCATCTCTGCTGATGATGCGGTCTCCGAATAGCTTCTTGTCTGGGTCGACGATCTTGGCAATGTTGATGGCGTATGCTCGAGTACCCATTGTATATACATGCAGCTCGTACATTTCCGAGATCTTCGCTAAGAATTCCTTTAGTCCGGGGCGCATCTTGATATAGTACCAGCATCCAGAGGCCAGACCTCGAGGTCCATCATCGTTCAATTGAAATGACCGGACATCCTTGACTGCCTCGTAGTTTGGTGAAGTCTTGTCTCGCTGCCATTCTCCGACTGTGGGTTCGATACAGGCGTGGATGATAGTCTGGTCCAAATCTACCACCAAGGACAGCTTCCTATGAGCCAGCAATCGTTTCTGTAACTCGCCCTCCGCCTTTGATGCCTCATCTTGGCTGACCTTTAACGACGTTTGATCATGAATCATGTTGATCTTAGCTCGCTCCGTGTCGTCCGAGGTGCTGGTCCAGTTAATCTCAGTCATGTCCTTGCCGCATATGCCACACAGTCCCTGGAATTGGATGGAATGCGGACACGTTTCCTCGACATCGACGAAGCGCATATCTTTGTCGATGACCATACCCTCCTTGACCTTCCATGACTTCAAGGTCCCTTCAACAGGACTCTCCCAATCTGCGATGGCGATCTGTTCCTCGGGCCATTGTCCTTTTGGGTCACTAGGATCGCCAACCATCAGGGTCCATGACCACTTGTATTGTAAGATCGGTTCGAGTTTTGTAATACTGTCGCCGGGTTGCTTGAGCACCTTCACAATTGTGAGAGGATACTTCAGCTTCGCCCCTAAGCTCAATAGCTTGCCCATCTTGTTTCCTCCTTCAGGGTATCGCAGTTCTTTGTGATCATGCGGTTCTCGCCTTGCTTGATCTGCGGTACATCTCGAATTAGTGAATGTTTTACAAACAAACATGGAAACAGAGCGTGGAAAGGCGGTGCGCGAACTGAACCCGAGAGATCGAGGCCAGGGGGCGAGCGAACAAACAAGCAGCCTCGAAACAGTTTGCGCAAGCTCCAGGCACATACGATACGGTATCTACAAGCTGTCGGAAGACCTACGATCTCGACTAGAGCTTTGGAGAAGCTCTCATAGATGTCGCGTGGGGTACAACTGAAGCGTAGGGTAATAACCGATGCATCTGCGCCAATGCTCCTTCCAATCCCAACACTCAAGTAATCACCTTTTCTATCTTCCTCAAATCTCTTCTTCGTGTTGCTGTAGATGTTGCTGCAGTTGCTGGCTGGCGGAAAGCAAGGTGCGCGTGGTGTTGGTTGGTTGTAGGGGTTGACGCGGTGTTGACTTTGGAGCTGTGGTACTTGTAGATTCGGAGCGGAGTGGCGTGGACGGCGTGCTGTTGGGTAGGGCGGGGCGACTTTAGACAAGCAACGCGCGATTTTGTCCAAGGGGAAAAGAAATCGGAGAATTGATTGATTGATTGACTGCAAGTGTTTGGGTGACTTGGTGATGTATGTGGTGTTGGTAGTCTGTCTGGAGATATAATTCTGGGAAGTCGAAAGGTCCGCTTGGGGCTCGGTGCGGTGATGATCGGTCGGTCGGTGAGTGTGTGTGGCAGGCAGGCAGGCTTCAGGCCGGGCTGGCCGTTCTTTCGCAGGGGAATCAGACCCTTTTAAGTCCGCCGTGAAGGGAGAAGTGGAGAGATGTCGATCTGGTTAGACCAGCGCCCGCATCCTTGCAGGGGTGTGCACCAGCGGAATGCATAGGGTCACGTTTTCGTCAGTCACAGCCTCGCCAATTACCGATGACTGCGATGTTTGCGGCCAAATTGCAAGTTTTACTACTGTACTCGGACATGCAATTGCAGGGAAGTAATGACATTCCGGGCTTGGGATCAGGAGGATAGGTAAATAAATGTTGGTATTTGGGTGTCATTGCAGATTCTTGAGAAATACCTATGCAGGAAGCTAGGCATGCAGTACGTTCGTGAGGAATGCATCCCCCATTTAGGCTGAAGCGAGATTCAACGTCCGATGATGGCCAGAGACTTTGACTCCAGTCTTAAAGCTATGCGCTTCCGAGTAAAGTCCACCGCATCTCCAGCTCATCTACACTTCCACTCGAGGAGTTGCGGTGACTCAAATGCTCAACGTATGAAACAAGTTTGTCAACAAAGAGGAAGCCGCCTAATGACACCTCATGACTCGACAAGAGCATGGCCAGACTGTACCCCGAATCCTCTACCCACCGAACAGAACTGAAGATGACTCTCAAGCAAAACGATCCATCTCTCTATTCCAGCCGTACTTTACTATCTAGGTAACAATATCAACTAAAAAAGGGCAGCGAGACCTCGTGGCAGGCCGAAATTCAGCCGCCCAATGTTTTCATTGAGAAATTAAGCGAGAACTCCCCCCCCGGCACCACCCCGCGAAAAGTTCGGGACGAAAAGAAAAACAGCGAACAAAGAGAAGAATTGCCGAGCACTAGGGCTCGGAGGGAAAAAGAAAGAAAGAAAAAGAAAAAGAAAAAGAAAAAAAGGGGAAAATGCCATGGTCCCGTTCAACCTCCCGCAATCTGCTGAGCGAGGAAGTAATGGAGCTGGGTGAGGAAGTTGGCAGAATAATTATCTGAACCCCTGGCTGACTTCCCAGCCTTACACAGGTTTAGTAACCACGAAAGAAACCTATCCAACTATGTGTATCTTAACGATGGACGTCTGTTCGTTGGAATGCTGTGACATGACGGGGGGTTGGCCATACCGACTCTGTTAAAGAACCACCTTAGACTTGGCTAGGCCATTTGGTGGCTTACTGCTGCTTATTAGCTGTAGAAAATGTACTGTGAGTGTTTTCCAGTCCACTTCAAGTAATACATTGGCATGCATGAACGAGAAAGAAGAGGCAGGCCAAATGTTTCCGAAGCGAGGAAAAGGACAACAGACAGATACCACAAGAATTAAGTACTTTCCGCCATCTGATGGGCGAGGAAGATAAAAGAAAGCGAGTGTGGAAGTTCTCGAAGGTCCATAACCACTTCCTTAGCGACACCCTGGATGGCCGCCGGTGGATCCCAGGAAAAGCGTGAGGTTGATTGATAAGTACAATAGACCTCCGTCCCCTGGTTACCAATCATGCTCCTCGGAATTGCCCTGTCAAGTGTGTGTGGCCTAGCATTGTCAATAGACGTCCTTCCCTTGAGAGATGAGGTGCCACCGCACTTATGGGTGTGCCAGAAGCGACTCTCGAGGAAAGGAGTCCCCTGGCCGTTTACGATCGCGAGTGCGAATGCTCGTAGTTTGTGATGACTTCTCGAGGTTGATATTATTGTTATTTAGAGGATAATGCCGAAATGTGACCATTTCATTATATGCTTGGAAGCGAGCCGATGAAAAAGCGAATTCAAGACGCGAGATTCGTTGAGCCGAGTAGCTTCGCGTGATAAAAGAAAAAAAGGCCAAAAAAATAAGCCTTTCACTCTGCTGAGCTGGGTGAGGAGGTTAGATAGAAGATATATTAGTTGGGTCCCCGTACTCCGCTTCCCCAACCTCACCCGGGTTTGGAAACCCATATAAGGAGGAGCCCAGCCAACCGTGTGTACAACGATAGACGTCCGTCCCTCAGGGTACACACGCAATCAGCGTCCCTGCGCAGCTAATACGATGGACGTCCGTCCCTCGGGCTACTACAGCGGTACTCTGTTACATGACTGGGTTTTGGCTTGGCCACCCCATGACAGGATCACCCAGGCCGCAGACGATTCACGGTGCAATAATGACATTGCAAATCATGATGTGGAGGTGCGTGTGAAAGGATGTTAGCAAATGTCATAACAGAAAGGGAGTGGGTGGAAACATACCATTAAGTGGAGGCGAAAATTTAATTTTGCTGTTTGGCGTTGCTTGTGCCCGAAAGTATGAGCGGCGCGATGTCTGAAAGTTGCTATTTTGATTCATATACCAGTTGCCGTAAGCGAGTACTCGGTTAAGCGAAGTCAACATGATCTTTGGTTCAAGTGTATTAGCACAGCAACTTACTTTCCAGCCGCTCCATTGTCATCATTGAATCTTCGACATTGAGATTCACTTGGTTTTTAAACTTGATCAATGCTATTGCTCTGGCTCACCTAGCATTTACGGACTAGCGTCAGGGCTAGCTTCATTCTCTCGCGACAGCCCGCCTTCGCGACATCAACCTCCACGAAATCTCATGCTTGACTTCGAAGTTTTTTTCCTCCACTACAATCACCTCAACTAATTCGCAGCAGCGCGGTCAACTATTCCACATCAGCAACTATGGCTGGCGCAACCTTACCAAGTTACGACACGATGAACCACCACGCCCTAAGCTTTCATTGCAAGTCGAGAGGCCTGGAAGTACCCAAGGATGCTTTCAATCACAAATTGATTGAGATCCTTGCGCGCGACCACCTGCAGAAGGACAGAAGAAGGCGAGAGTTGGAGAGTTTCGATGCTGTCAACGATCCAGAAGGAACCAAACGCACCGCCTCGATGCTACAGAGCCGCAGAGTCGAGGAGCACTTCGTTGGCCTTGAGCTACAGTCTCTGGCAGATTTCAACAGACATCAATCCCAAATATACAAGGAGGCACAAGAAAAAGCAGAGGAGATGCTTGAGAAGAAAATGAAGAGTCTTTCTCTCTACTGGGAGAACTCGTTGAACGCCAACGCCGAGAAGGTCAAAGCTGAGCAGCTGGCCAGGGCTACTGCGCAAGCCAACGGGTGAGTAAACTGCTACCCTACTCTGATTCCACAATAAAACATAAGCTAATACCACATTTACAGTCTCGCACCTGATTCTGCAGAAGAAGATCAGCCGGACTATCTCTCTTTTCGAGGAAGGTCCGGAAGACGGCGCAGAGAACGTGCAGTCAGACTTCGATCCCCTGTTCGACTCAGCTCCGGAGGACGATACAGAGAACAACCCAGACAACGGACGCCTAGTTGAGACTGGAGACATCGGCGTCATCATCGAGAGCAGCAACAAGCGTGCGAAGCCAAACCACGAGTCCGGCGAGGAGGAGGAGATCAAGACAACCGCTGCCAAGCGCCAACGTCTTCTAGATCTCGGAGGGCTGTCTGAGGATCTTGTCAACGCGCTGACAAAGGATCCAGAGACCAACGACGAGATCCAGCCATTCAGCATTCCCAACGGAACCATCGGAGACAAGCTTCGCGCCGAAAACTTGATGATCATGGAGCTCGCATATGAAAGCTCTGACGCTTGCTTCAGCCTAGGAATGCTCCACCACTACAAGAAGCACTTTGAAGAATTCGGTGCCCTACTCCTTATGGCAGACAACTCGGCGCTTCATGCCATCTTTCAGTGCTCGGAAGAGGGTGAGACGAACTTGATCAAGTGCATGGCACATGTAAACAAGCAGGTCAAGGAATTCTTCACTCTCAGACCTTGTTGCCAGTACTTTTCCAAGATCAACCACTATCGTTTTGGCCATTATCCTAGAGACATGGAGTTAGAGGGATTTGAGGGGGAAGAGGAACAGCCACTCTACTTCTATGGCACCGTTGAAGACGACCTCGAGATTGAATTCCCTGGGCAACAGCCGAAGTGTGAGGTACCTGTGGACCCCGAGGAAGTTGAGGAGGATAAGGCGAACCAGAAGCACACGGCTACCAAGAAAGATACTGAGAGCGGGGATGGTCTGGATAGTATGTACGATGCAGACGAAGAGTTTGAGGGACAAACGGATCGGGAGAATACATTAGACGAGGAACTGGAGGAGCTGGAGAAGGAGCTGGAGAAGGCACTGGAGGAGGGATCGGGGCAGGAATCGGGGCAGGAATCGGAGGAATCGGAGGAAGAGTAAGATGATGATCCCGATGACACTCGAGCCCCGCGCATCATTCTTTCTCACCTAGAGAATTTGCGTGTCTTCCCTTACGATACCCGTACCAGAATCCTGTACTACTAGATTTTTCTTCCTCGGCGCGTCATTTTTCTTGGAGTTTTTGTTTGTTTCTTTGTTTTCCCCGCGCGAATACCCAAAAAGCGAAAGAGAGGATGGATATGAGAAGCAATGCAGAGCAGGGCAGAGTAGAGCAAGTCTTGAATAAAGATCTTTGTCTTGCAATGCTCATGAGTCTAGGCCGAGCTCTTAAAAGAGCTCATTAAAAATTGGGTTAACCCTATGCAACTACTCACTTCTCCACTGGCAGCTCATACTGCAAAAGAAACATGGGAAACACCTCAACCTCAATACTAGCACAACTAATACAACTAAACCAATCAAACCAACTAGGTATATTCATCTATTCATCGCCCACTCATGCATCTCAAGTCTATATCTTAGCCACTCCCTCCCCCTCCCCACGCTAAACCATCACTAACCAGCCATTAGCGACCCCCAAGATTCTCGCCGTGCATTCTTGCTAGGTCTCACAATACAAATTATCTACCGCGAACAAGACTCTCCGCTATTACTTCACGTCGTATCATATCTTAACACCTCAACGCTTGTATGCACACCCAACCCAACCCACAACCCCCAAACCAGCTCGCCCATAGCCAGCCGTCAAAATCAGCCAGCTAAGCAACTAATTAAGCACCAATCACAAGAGAGCAATTGAAGTTGCGACTGGAGATTAAGATCAAGAAAGAAGTAGAGATCCTCCCACTCCCGCTCCCAAACCCCAATCCAGTCCCAGCAGCGCAGAGCAGAACAAGAAGGGAAATAACAAACACGACAAGAAAGCAAGCAGAGAAGAATGTCAAAGAAGAAGTAGAAGGAAGAACGATCCCATATCTCTCGCTATGCCATTACCATACCCAACCCAGCCCGGCCTAAGTCAACCCAACCAAGCCCAGCCCAACCCGCCAAACCCCAAGTCAATAAGGGCTAACTAACGAACGCTCTCTAAAAAACAAACCGAGCAAGCAAGCAAGCAAAAAAGGATCTCATCTCATCTCATCTCATCATGCAGCCATATCCCTAGCAAAATTCTCACTCCCCCCAAACGCCTTCCCATCCGAGCTCTCCGAGGCCCTACCGCCCCCCATATTCTGCGCCAGGATGCCGCTCTGCGCTAGGGCATCCCAGTCATGGATGCGCTTCACGAGGACGGGGTCGTTCTCATCACCGATGAAGGTCCAGCTCTCTTCTGGGTCTTCGGCGGCGTCGTCTGTGGACTTGCCGTCTCGGCGCTTGATTAGCGATTTGGCGTATTCGAGATCGCGGTAGATGGACTGGATTGCTGTGTCTACACCGTTTTCCTGTTTGGTTGTTAGCTTTTGCATTTTTTCTTCGTCTAACTACGGTTGATGGGAGGGACGGGACTTTACCTGTCTGATAGTCTCGCCGAGGACTCTGGCTTTGACGATCATTCTTTGGCTATTGCAGGCTTCCCACATGGCGCGTGAGAAGGTACTAACGTTTAACTTCTTCAAACAAATTCCAACTCCAAGATCTTGTACGCGAGAGCCATAGAAGTATTGGTCTCCGAAGAATGGCTTGATGATTGTTGGAAGACCAGCTCTCAGACTGGCACCAGTTGTTCCGGATCCACCGTGGTGAGCTGCGGCGTCGATTTGCTTGAATAGCCAGTCGTGAGGAGCAGACTTGATCAGGAGAATCTCTGAGGGTAGAGGCTCTTCGACAACTGCAGCATCTTTTCTGTCAAGCCTATCTGACCATCCTTTCGATAGGATACAGCGAACATCGGCTTTGAGAACTGATTGTACAATCGTCTCGGTCATGGCTGCTGAGTCTTGCACGACAATCGAGCCAAAGCCAACGTAGACAATCTTCTTGCCGTCATCTCTAGCCTTCTTGATGAAATCGGTCAGCTCTTTAGGTGGTGTCCAGTCATCGCCTCCCTCGTCAAGGAACCAGTACCCAGTCACACGAATCCAATCACTGTAATCCAGAGGTGGGACAACTACAGATGGACTGAAGTTGTAGAGGAAGGGGACCTTGTTTGGCTGCATTCTCTCGAGATTCGTGGCTTGAAGACCCAACTCTTTTCGTCTCCATCGGTTGACTTGCGAAGATATGGCCTTCCAGAAGACGTTGTCAAACATAACGTATGTGATGTAGTTGTATGCACCACCCATCTTGTGATCTGGAACAGCGAACGCATGTGGGTATGCGCGAGTCCTGGTCCACGGCATCGAAAAGGCTCGGAAGTATGGAATACCAAGTGCCTCGGCGATATGGATGCCACCCATGGCACTAGGACTTTCAATCAGAAGATCGGAGTCCTGACAAGCAGCCCAGCCAGAAGAGAGCAACTCATCGATCCATCCACGAAACTTTGTGGAAGCTTCCTTCAGGAAGGAATACGTGAACATGCCATTCTCGACGCAGATTCTCATCAGCTCCGCAGGATCTCCTTCCACAGGGCGGAACTCAATTCCGTGGCTCTCAACCCAAGCTTGGAACTCGCGATGGGTGGCAATTCTCGTTCGGTGTCCTTCGGCCATCAAACCCTTGCAAAGAGCAATGTATGGTTGGACATCACCGCGTGAACCGATTGTCAAGCAAGTGACTCGGAGCGATTCTGTGGGCTTGAAGTTGAGAATCGATGCCCTTGGATCATCGAATAATATTGGCGGGCCTTCAACTTTGGCTTCCTCGGCAGTCTTCGGCATCTTGATCTCGTGCTCAGCATATCCATCCATTCGAGCCTGCTGGAGAGACTTATGCTCAGCGCTGGCGTTTTCTGCACTTTCCTTCTCCTCCGCACTCAATAGTCCCGATTCCTTCAGGTATCGCATCGTCTCTAGATTCTGAAGTAGCATGACTGTACAGTCATCTCGGGTGTCAGCTTGAGGGAACTCAAAGAAGAGCTCTTCATGTCCTCTGATGACCACAACCAAGCCAGAATATCCGAAACGGAATCCCTTCTCCTTATCCACGTTCTCGATATCCTTCAAAGGTAGAATAAGCTTGGTGCGTGTGCCAGGAAGGAGACTGCGGAAGCAGAACGACCGGTCACTGATGTAAATTTTGCCATAGAGAGGTAGCACGCGGTGAAGGAAGCCAAAATACGAAGCTTGTAATTTCTCCGTCGTAGGAAGGGCAAAGTGTTCTCGGAAGCGGTCTCCGTATGCGGCGGTCTGGTCTTCGTCGTCGTCGTACATCTCATCGTCTGGTGCTAATCCTTGCGGCTCATCATAGTGCTTCTTACCTCCCTTCCACATCCCTGATACTTTCTCCACATAGCCCATGGATTCAGTTGCGAGTAACGTGCTCATGCGTTTCGAATGTCTGTTGAGATATCCAGCGAAGCCTGCTGCGCGTTGCAAGGGATATGCTCCAGCTTTGACAAGGCTTTGTAGTGTGGGTGCGGATACTGATGGTTCGGCTTGACCCGCATTCGAGTCAACAGAGCCAGTTGTGGCAGGATGACGCGGTTTCGGTCTCATTGTTCCAGTATTAGGTGTGATTCGCGAAGGGGAATCGGATCGGGAATCGTCGTGATTGGAATTTGGATCTCGTCGACGAGAAGCTGAAGCGGATCGCTGAATAGTTGGCGACAGAAACACGTCGGAGCCTCTTAATATTTGACTGGCTGAAGCCTGCGTGTCGTCGCTTGCGGATGGTAGCGCGCCAGATGAGCCTGGTTCCTCTAGCGAGTGAACAAAAGAATCGGAAGAGCCTTGCTTCTCAGATGCTCGTCTTTCGGGAAGACGGTTTCTACTCAGACTTCGCCTACTCGCACTAATGCTCCGACGTCCTGCCGCACCATCCATGGTTAATCGGCTAAGGTCAACACTCCGCCTCCCAAAATTCTTGAGATCCATACTTCTCCGAAATGCATCAGAGCTTGCACGACTGAGTTCGGTGCTAGCCCGAGGGCTTGCAGCGGCACCAATTGGCGACAGTGTAGCCTTGACACTGTGTTCTAGGACAGGTGTGGTGGTTCGGATTGGGGGAGGTGGTTGTTGGTTTGACCGTCTTTCTCTAGGTGTTTGAGAGGAGGTACGCTTTGAAGGGCCAATACTCCGTGACCTAGGGCTTTGATTTCCGTCAAGGTGAGCGGGTGAAAGTAAGACGTCCTCGGGAATTTGCTGAGCAGTAGTATCCTCAACCAAGATTCGGAGAACGTTCAGCGCCTCCTTACCAAAGCTAAAGAATGAGAAAAAGTACTAAAATCCAAGTCAGAAATTGATCCAAAATAATGAAGAAGTGAACCCACCTCGTCGATTGCGTAAGTCTCATCATTATCAATGACCCGAATCTTGCAGGTGTCTGCAAAGTCAATGATCTGACTGTCCTCAATGTCGATGATATTCTCGATGGGCAAAGAAATCTTGACGCTGTCTCCCTCATTGTGAGAGCGAAAAATGATCTTCTGCAACGACTTGACCCATTCTTTGGCGCTCGGTACACTGTCAGCCTTGAAGTTGTACTTCCGCTGATGCGTTACAACAGTGAAGTGTGTAGCATCCTTCCCCTTCTCTTTATCTGCTACATTCGCGGATATGCCATAACGCAGGTCGATATTTCCGCTTGGGAAGTACAAATCGGAGGGGTCTGAGTAGTACGCAAGGACATCGTCTTTCAGTCTGAACCAGTATCGATTGTATTTTGGATTCCTTCGGCCGGACTTGGAGAGATATCCGGACTTGACGACTTCATTCTACGAGCTATTAGAAGTATTCCATAACAGCAACATGAAGGATCTTACGGATTTCTTGGGCAAGTAGGCATAGAAGCATATGTGCTTTGTCGTTATATACATGTACCCCTGGAGCAAGACGCTCTTTAGTAACCAGCAAGGATATTCTACGACAGTTAGCGTTTGCACTGTTTACTTTCTGCAGGGGATCTGTTGGGACACTCAATGTCCGCTGCCAACATGGAGCATTGGAAATCCACCCAGTATGCAGATAAACCTACCTTCTATTACGTCCTCCGCGGTCTCGAACTCAAATATGTCCATAAGTTGCTTCGCCAAACTGCTCGATGATTGTTCTTCTGCCAAAGCCCCTTCTTTAACTTGTCCCGGTCGTGGTATATCGAAGCTAGGTCTGAGAGATAACTCCGCTCTTGCTTCCAACATCCTGCTCATGACCGGAGCATCTCTTGAGGTTGTGCGAGTAGCTTGTGCCTCGGGCGTAACAGCTTCGGAGGATGGACTGGGCGAAGGGGATCCAGAGTCGCTTGGAGATAGCTTCGACTTCTGCCTTCCCAGACCTGACAACGACCGCAGCAGTTTGCTTTCTGAGAACTTCCGTCTGTGGTTCTTCTCTGGTTTGGCAGGTAGCTTCCCCTTCCGCGTCTTGTCAACCTTCAGCTCTGTAGTAAGTGAGGCTGGTGGCTCCCCCAAATCCTCCTCCTCGTCGCTGGACGGGCCATCGAACCTGGCATTGAAGTCGACCTGGGATCCAGCTGCCGCTATCATGCCAAAGACTGACTGGTTCATGTAGGCGTTCCGGCCCTGGAGAGCAGTACAGTCCTCGTCGGCGTCGTCGCCGTCTCGAAAGCGCTCGGGGATGTCCATTGTAACCTGGCGTCCCTCCTTTCTCTTCTTCGTCAACTTACGCGCCACGCGTTTCTTTAAATCCTCCTCCGGCGCCATCTTGAATGTCGGAGCTGCCCCAGGTAGCAAAGGTCAACCTAGTCGGCGAGTTGCAGGTTGGAAAGTCAGCCAGGTTCCCTCGCCTTGGCGTGAGGCGTACTGGACTGTAAACTGGAGTCGTTATCGATAAGCTTGTGGTGAGCTGCCAGCCCAGCCAAATTTGGGACGATGAGCTAAAGTGGTACTGGAGGCCGAACAATCACATGCTGTCGTTGTATGGGACTGCGGTGCAGTACATTGGCATTGAGGTGAGGTGAGGTGGTCACGGTATGGACTGATCAGAAGGTGAAGGCCGGCAGTGAGAAGGTAATGTTGGGAGAGTCACATTGCACAATGGGTGAGCACGTTGAGATCGGGACTAGTTCAAAGCCAAAATAATAACACACGATTCAAGCAAAGGCCTACCTATGGTAAACATACTAATCCAGGACGAATGCAATTGGTCTGACAATTCAGTCGCTGTTAAGGTTTAGACCCTCCGGTTTCCGCATCTTCTAGGTGCATGAACGGAGTAGCTGTCAGCCTGTCAGAGGAGGCAGATTTGTTTGTGTTGTAAGTGACTGAAAAGAGATAGCATATCCGTCACATAGGCTCCCGTCTGACTCAAGACGCAAGGCATCCAAGGGGCAAGAAGCATTTTCAAACGAGTGGCTCAGGAACCCGGACTTTGTTTGATGTTAATGTACCAGAATGCACTGCCAGCAGAATCACCCAAGCTAGCTTGGACACCGAGTTGCAGTGGAATAATCAGATGCAGTGATAACATTTCCACCAGCCAATACCCGTTTTCATCCAATACCCCGGAGACGCCGTGTTACCGTTCCGGTCAGCGCCTCCATCATAAACCCCCTACCTATCCAAACAAAGCATTAATCAAACAAGAACACCACGGGATTATTCACATCCAGAGACAAAGCTTTCCGCTGGCTGTGCCACCTGCAACCCAGTCTTTTGTTGGATGGAAGTGCGCAACTGCTGGAACAGCTGTGATTCCCTCCCCGCTCAACTGCGCCAACTGTTCTCCGCCTGAGCTGTAGACATCAACGAAGCGATTCATGTTTCCGATGGCGAACTTTTGAATACCGTCTTCGGGACGTTCTTGCCATTGCGGTTTCAATATTGTTACCCAACGTCCCGTCTGGTTGTTGTGTTTGATAACAGCAGTAGGCTGCATGGCTTTTTCGTCGAGATCCTGACCAGGCTTGAAGTTGCCTGCGTTAGGGAAGGAATGGATTTTGATCGTATCATCGTATGAGCTCGTCGCAATATGGCCACCAGCAGACCATGAAGCGTGTGATACTGACAATCGGGATGTATGCTCGCCCATGAGAGCTGGGACTTGAGATTCTCCTTTTCCTTTGATATTCCGTAGATCCCAGATCTTCAGCATTCGATCCAGAGAAGCTGTTGCTATCAAGTGGGGATGTAATGGGTGATTTGCAAAGCCGCCAATCTTCTTGTCAGTAAGCTGCCATATCTCGGCATCGGCAGCCTTGGTACGCATATCATGTCTGCCAAAGGATCCTTCTAATGTCGAAAAGTAGAGAATGTTTTGATCAGAGGATGGAATGGATATGCAGGAAATCGGCAAATCCTCATTTACCGACGCAGGAGCAAAGATTTCGACAGCGACTCCTTTTTGAAGATCAAACTTCCGGATTGAGGAGTCATACGAAGCGGAAAACAAATGATTACCGTCGGCGGGGAAGACGAAGGAGGTGATAGTCCTTGAATGAAGTTTGAGAGCAGTGATTGCTGGCTCTGGAACGTCGGGCTCTTCGTCATCATCGTCTTGTTCGGCCTTGACATCTTCTCCTGTCTGGGAGGCATCGAAAATACCCATATTTCCCATCTTGTCTCCAGCAAATATGAGAGCTTTATCGGGTGAAGGATGGAATCCAAGGGAGTAGACTCGTTCAGGAGTGATTTTAATTTCTATGAGAGTTAGTCAACGTCAATCGATAAATTTTGAACAATGGGTAACCAACGATTGGGCTCATATCCTTCATATAATTCAAGTCCACTCATTCTCTCCCTCAATGCCTTCAAGCCCTCGTCTGTCGTCTCCTTTACATCGTCTTCGGTAAAGGTCCTGACATTGGGCTGTGCGCCCCTCATAATGCCTGACAAGAATCCATCATCCTTGTTCCATTTCTTCCCATCAACAACAATGTCACTAAAGTTGAGATCGCCAGAAACTCGCAGCTTCTTGGCCTTTGCCTGCTCCAATGCGAACTCATATTCAACCTCGGCTTTCCGTTTCTGCGTCTCACTGTCTGCCTCAATGCCAGCGAGTCGGGAACTTGTTCGCGTAGGTCGAGGCTCTTCTCTTTTCACAGGCGCTGCTTTCTTTCGTGTAGCTGTGGTTTTTGGTCCGCCCACGGGTTTGGGCGCGATCTTCGCTGCTGCTGAGGAGAGATCCTTGACAATTGCTTGATTTGTAGCAATGTTCGCAAGTCGACTTCGTTCGAAAGCGCTCATTTCCTCTTTCTCCTTCTTAACTGGCGCCATATTTTCAGAGTATTAGAAAAGGCTCGAGGTGTTGTTGATGGTTGTGGAAGGGATCGATTGTGGACGGAATACCGTTGAGGTCATTTCAATCTACACGAAAGGGCGCGTCGAGAGAAAGCGCGAAGGCACTGGTGCACGCGACGAGCCTATTCCTGTTACAGACTAGAAGCTGATTAACCCTGCTATTATTTTGCTTGCCCAAAGCTCACTGTCAAATTCAACCAGGACTTTCAACAACACAACGACGACAATCGACGACATCCTGCACCACCTGAGGGAGAGAATTCCATCCAATGTTACGGTAACACATCTACCACATTACGAGCCATGCTCGGTCCTAGAGCTGCCGCAGAGGCAGGCCCAGCTGCGATATCCATATCCAGCATGTCAACACCTATGCCATTCCTCTACCAGACGAAGACGCTGTCGAATTGGACTTTGACTGGGGCAAATATGGCTCATCGGCCTCGATGCTGCAATGCCATACTTCGCAGAAACTATAGCGACTTCCGCATCAGCAGAGTCGCGGCACCTCCACCGAAATCCAAACTGACCGTTAATCGGACGACGCACATGTCAGGTCGAGAGCCTCCCTCAGCCGGGAGCTGGACCTTCAATCCTAAAAGCGCAAATGGTTCAGAATTGGCGGGATCCCAGTTTGGAAACAGTAGCAAATCCTGGGGTACAGCTGCACCGGCAGCCAATTGGTCTTTTAAGTCGGGAACATCAAGCGGTATAGATGCGGACGAGTCGGAACTGGAGCCTATCAACAAATCCTTAAATGCCGGGGCAAGTGACTTCAGGTTGGATGATGGAATGGGATTTTCTGATGAAATGGGATTCGACGACGAGATCCAGGAGGTGGATCCATTTTCATCAAGTATTCAGCCAGAAGAAATTCAGGACCTGACGAGAAAGCACGGGGCTCGCGAATCAACAATCACGGATCAGGAAAGAGCCGCATTTCAAAAGATCTTCTCGGACATCTTTAAGAGGTCAAACCGTTCGAGCACGAGCTTAGATTCCAGTTCCCTGGCATCAGATGCCCTTGCCAACGATCCATTTGAGATGGAAGATGTGCCCCGAGATGTGCAAAACGCAAAACGAAACCTGAGCAATATTCTGGCTACGGCAATGCAGAGACAGCCTCGAAGTCGCAAAGATATGGAAGCAGCCCTGGAAAAATACCCACCTCCCCTCCGGGCGGCTGCAGCGACGGCTATGGGATACATAGAAGATGAAATGGAGGTCGAGAAGACTCGGCCCGATCGAAGCGGCTTGTTGGACATGAAGGAATTGGAAGCTCTGAGAGAGCCGGAGCGAATCCGCGTGGAAGGTCTCATGAAGGCAGCCAGTACCGATTTTGAGTTGATGGAGATTATGGAGAAAGAGGTATTTTCTTTAATCTCAAAGCTGGGACTCGATGGTGGTTTTCGAAATAGTGCGGATCCAAAGGCAATATCAGCGCTCAAGAGCAAGAAAAGGAAAGATTTGAAGAAGGCATTGAAAGCACAGAAAAATGGGATGGTAACGCCGTCTGAATTAGAGGCCGCCAACGGCGAGTCACCAGATGATGGAGTTTCACCTCTCGCGCTCTACGGTCCTCTCTATCCGTCATTCCTATTGCTTGGTCTCCGACTCCTGGACCGTTCATTCGCCAAACCATCTCCTCTTTCTCTATCAATACTGCCAAAGATCAAGTCATTGGGATACATCTCTCACATCCTTGGAGGAAGTACTCAGTTGTATAACGAGCTTCTTCGTATTTACCGATACAGATATGATGACTTCCGCGGTATGATTGAACTTCTCGGAGATATGGAGCGTGCCGCTCTGGAGTTTGATGAAGACACACTTTCGATCGTGCGTGATGTCGCGAACCTTCAACTGAGAATCTATTGGGGCGAGAAAGGCAGGGCGATGCAGGCTTTATGGGCCATGCCCGAATTTGCACCGAATGGTTTCAGAACGTGGAGGGATAAGATTGTCAAGTCTATCATGGAGAGGGAGGACAAGGCTAGGGACCATCTTCAATTTCAACGGCCACAATAGGCAGCACGCCTTGTAACATTACGCTTTTGTACTATATCAGAAATCACGCACAACGTGGTATCATTCCCAAATCACAGGTCCATCCTGCTCAAAACTTCCAGTTCGGCCTTCTCGCGCCTTCAACACAATTTCCGTCCCCCTGAGGTATATCCCGCTAGCTCCTAGGTCCTTCCTCCTCCCATGTTCACTTCTTTGAATTCGACCTTGTCCTCATCAGCACGCTCTGAAATGCCATCCTCCGCATGCACACTGCTTCTTCTGAACAGACCCATGATAGACGAACGTCTTCCTTCAGGGCTAGTGCCTGGCGACACCGACACCGACATGGTAGACCACACACTCGAGCGTCTTGTCCCATCGGCATTGACTCTAGGTGGGTAAATAATATCCGAAGGCCTCCCTATCATCCACTGTCAGTAACAGAACCTAAACCTGGGACATCCCAGAAACAAAAGTAGTTATTTCTTTCTACTCACGAATATTCCCCGCCCCTCCAATACCAAAGCTCTTCTTCCTCTCAATATTCATAGCACCCGTCTCAGTACTCGCCATCCTAGCTTTTGCTTTCAGATTCCTCGCTCTGTACCGCTCTTGGTTATCGACCACCTGAGAACTCTGCTTCGGAACAAGTTGTTCCAGACTGTTGTTCCGACTGAATCTGTATCCGTATGCAGGAGCTTGTTGAGAATATGAATGCGAGCGCGAGTGTGTGCTGTGGATACTTGCTTGATAGTTCAGACTTGGCGGAGCAGACACATGGTCCCGGTCAGAGCCTCTGCTAATAGATATAGTCAGAGAGAGGGCGACCATTGCGAACGAACGACCGAGCGGCGTGCGTGAGTGGCGTGGTGAACTCCAATGGTATATGCAAGCCGGCAGTCAGGACGCGGGGGAGAGATAGGTGTACGACCCACGATTCGAGGAGCCAGGAAATGCGAGGAGAAGGGGAGAGGCAGAGATATGGCTTGGCGCAGATACATCTATCAGTTACAGTCGCGGAGGGCGAAACCGTCTCCTCTTAACCTGGGGCCCAGATAACCTTACACGACGCGATTCGTCCTCCCCCGCCATCTCCTGACCTTCAACCCCATGCCGTGCACGCAAAAGTCGCTCGTTTACCTACCTAGTCGGTTCTGCTGTGTGCTTGTGCTGCCGATCGCGCCACACAAGATGCTTGACCTTGACCTTGTCACCCCTCGCAATTCAACGGGTCCAATGCCTCGAGCTCGCCTTATCAGTGGCTTATGTTTCACACAACCCACCTAGTAGGTAAATCGCCAGGGATGTGCAATCGTGTGGAGGGAGAGTGGAAGTGGATTGACGACGACTTGACAACCCCTGCCAAGCACTAAAGGAATACAAGCTTTGTGGGGGGCGGCAGCTATGCAGATCGTTGGATCGCGTGAGGTTAGGCAGGGATGGTGATAAGCTGGAAGTCAGAACTGGAGCGGGGTTTAGTGTAACTTCTTCTTCGTCAGGGCGTGTTTTATTCGTCTATTCTTCGTTTTCTGCTTATGGCACGTCACCGGGCGTTGATTACTTGCTGCTTTATTCCCCAGTTTCGAGCACTTTCTTCTACAGAAACTGGACTGGATTGGGGAATGATCCAGCCTTGAAAGAAAGCTCCTCGACTGCTAGTTCCATTGGACCATAGCAAAAGATATTCTTTAGCAATCTCAAGTTCGTCACGATCAACCAAACCCTCGACGGAAAGTGACAGCTTCCATAAAGACTTACTTACATGGGCGCAAATGTTCATGGTTTGATACCTCACCCAGCCTCCACAGAACGCAGAAACCCCTCATCACATCCAGCATCCAATAAGACGCTCCAAGTAAAGCCTCGTCGAAACGATAGAACACCACGGAAGGAAGCATGCAGGGATGTCTCGGCTTCATCGGCATCGGTACTGTGCGAGTACAACGAGTCTAACGGCTGTCACTGTCACTGTCACTTGCTGCACCTTTCCTTCTTTTAAGTTTTCCCCGTCTGAAAAGTTCGGGCTGGGTTCTCCGTTGGCAACTCTCCTTGTTTATCTGCTTCCCAAACAAACATGCATACATATTTCCCATCTAAAACTCCAACAAACTACACAAAGTCCCATCAGCAAACATCCCCTCCCCCCTATTCTCGGTCAGCCACGTTCCCCAAAAACCGAGTTGAGGAAAATAAATACCGTATCTTACAGAAATATACCCGGGTTTAACAGACCCTCGACTCCCTCGCACCAAGAACACAAATACATCGCTTATCTCGGGATATCGCAGTTTTTAACGGCCGCACAGTTTCATGTCTCAGATGCAGCTGCAGCTTCCCGCGTTCCGATCTATCACTCTGGAGGATTGGACTTGAGGGTGTTGCTAAGGTCGGTTTTCCATGGAGGTTGTGGTCGGCCCCCGGGGTGGGAGTGAAGAAGTTGTCAAAGCACGCCGTGTTTTGTTAGTAGGAGAGCATGTTGTTGAATTTGGGAATTGCTTGTGTACTCGCTCTATTTACGCATCTTTTATATTTTTGATGAGTCGTTGGTTATCGCCCCCACGTACCTGAGATGAATTTGTGCAGAAAACACTTCAATTTTTTTTTTCTCCCTTTTCAAACTTCTGGGCTTTGAAGGGGTATCATTGACGAATCATTGGCTGGAAAATAAATTTGATGGTCACGAGACAGTGAAAATTTTCCATTCAAAACCGCAGATCTTCAAGTGAAGTTCAAGAGAAAGAAGGGGGGGAGGGGGGAGTCAAGTATAGTCGCATCAGTCACATTCCAAATCTGAAAACCCAAAAACCCGCAAGTGCCTTCTTCTAATTCCACTTCGAGGAAACATGCCACATTGCGCACACAACTGCCCCTCCCTAATCCTGTTCCACACAAGCCAAACATCACCATCTCGACACCCAAAAACCAAACAAATCTAGCTGGCAGAATGCAGACTACGCTTCAAGAAGTGCACATCCCGAAGTAACAATCCTCACTGCAACACACAGCATCATTGGTACAAGCTATTTCGCGTGAGCCACCACCCAAACCTTTCCCAAATCACAATCAAACCAATCAACTCGACTTACGCTGATTATCTGGTTTGCACGGATTCAAAACATCGGCATTGAAGTCTTTATTCACACCAATAAGTCAGCAGAGTAATAAAAACACAGTTTCCATTCCCAGTACCTGGTACTTGGTCTTGGTCTTGGTTAGGCAAGGCAAGGCAAGGCAAGGCAAGGCAGGGTAAGTAAAACCGGACTTACAATGATACAACGCTGATCGGGAGGAGGTTTGTTTGTCGAAAGAATCTGCTAGATGTCAGTGTCTATCATACATATCATTCGGGATATTAGAGATTGACGGTGGTTTGAATTCTGCTTGTGATCTACTGCGGCATCAACGCTTTCTGGGAGGTGGATGTCTATGACGAGAGTGTTGGAGTTGGCGGGGTGCGGGATTGCTGAAGTGAGTGACAGAAAGCCATTGATAGCGAGGATGACGGGGAGGAGTTGCATTTTTGATAAACTGAGATGAGGGGGGGTCGGATAAGTAAGTAAAGAAGGAAGTATGGAATTTATTATTCTTCACTGTTTGAGAATTGAGATTTTGCGCCGTCTGATCAGGAGCTCTTGATTGCTGAAAGAGAAGACCCACGGGGAAGGCTATGGATCTTTATATTCATTCTAACACTGTCATGTCATGGTTGTGATTTTTCGTGATGAATAATGAGGGTGTCGATTCATCAACCAATTTGCGAATCCAGCGTTCCACAGATCACGGATCGACAGAGTCTCAGATACAGATATTTCAACAAAGCACAAAACAGAGTTTATTTATACTCATCGGATTTTACCTTGAGCTCTCTAAACTAGCCTTGAAGGTAAGTGCGCCACCTAGGCAGGGGAAATCTAGCTGATGGATACATCACGTGGTGTTTACCAATCTCAAGCTTGCATTTCAAACTCTCCTCTCGAAGCGAGAATTCCCTCATAGCTTAGGTGATTATGAATTGAGTTGTACTCAAGTACTTTCTCTGTACTTCCGTTCAATATGAAATCCCGTAACATCCGTTTCCTGACGACTGGCCAACCTGATCCAAAATCACCCCTCATAACACAAACAGACACAACATTCGCCTATCTCGGCACCCCACAGCGTTTTACCTAGGTACGCATGTAACGAACGGCTCTTCATGTCTCACCTGCAACTCTCCTCTTCGCATTTCTATCTCGATCTGTCGCTAGGCACCAGGATGGACTGATCTCAAAGTACAAGTTTCAGTCGTTTGTACAACTATAATGATTCTTTTCTCTGCATGCCTTCGCACGAGGATGAAGCATGGAACCGACCTCCCTATCATTCCCTCTCTCTAATTAAAATATATTTTGTGCGTGAGACTACACACATGTAAAGGCGCGATGGAAGTCCCGTCCCTTTCCGTGGAGCTCAGCTCAGTTCAACTGAGTAGACCGCCAATGTTAAGCCTACTTACTGTTGTGCAAACATGGAAAGCGTTTAATGCATCTCGTTTTCGGGGAGTGTCGATGTCTCACAAGCGGTACGGTGCGGTACGAGGACGTATAAAGGTACTAACTACTTTGTCATTTCAGCTCATCACGCAGCACGAGGTGAGGTTTCCAAGAACACATCGCTTTCCAAGACAGGTTTCAGAACCTAGAGCACATCTAAGTCAGCAGCGTGCAAGCAAGTACACATGTGGCTCAAAGTCACCTCATTCTAGCCAATAAGGCAGCTAGCTAGTGGACAAAATCCTCCTCACATACAACATATTTCCGCACCATAAATGTGTCTGTATTTATAAATCAAAACTCAAAGGTTCCAAATACCAAAGCTGCACAGTTGATTCTAACCCATTCCCTCGTCTCTCCAATCCATCTATCTATCTCAATCTCCCGCTCCTCGCACCCATATACTGATTAGTCTGGAAGTACGCCATGAAATCCCCATTATCAACAGGCATATATTTCTGCAGCGGCACCGGAATATCTCTCTGTCTCTGTCTCGTCTCCCCTTCCCTCCCTTCCGCATCTTGCTTCTCAGCTTCCCTATTTACCCTCTCTCGCATTTCGACTTCTTTCCGAAGGTCTTCTTTCGGTCGGGTTGCTCCTAGGGCGTTTTGTTGTTCTTCGTGTTCTGCTGCGTGGTTTGGTAGGGCTGAAATATTTGTCGGCTGGGGTCTGTTACAATGTCCAGACAGACAGGAGGTGTTGTTTAGGTAGGAATATGGGCGTTGGGGGCGCTCTGTTATATGTGGATGTGATGTGTGCTGTGTGTCATGGGGATCTTGAGGGTACGATGGCCTAGAAATTGGCAAGTGATGGCGCTGAATACTTGTACCAACGCCTTCTCCCTGATGGTTCTCGAGGGATGCACTCATCGGCGCACATGCCTTGCTTCTACGGGACGTTTTATTGCAAATCCCTGGAACTGGGCGTTTATGTTGAGAAACGACATCTTCATCCTCGTCATCGGATAGAAGGTTGATGACAACTGGAATCTGGCGTATTGAACTCGAAATTTTTCCCCATCGACCACCAAATCGTTTTCGAGGACGGCGGGAAGTTGATTTTGGTGTCACAGAAGCAGATATAATTTCTAGCTCACTGTCTTCGCCTGAGTCAGCTCTACCTTTATCACTTTCGTCTTCGTCGGGAATGTATCCTAGGTTAATTTGCCGAAGACTGTCCCTCGCGACTTTCTTTAGCTTGATAGCTAAAGTTGGTACATTTCCGGATCCCTGCGGCGAGAACTCGTCTCTGATTGCATTTCTGGTGGTTTGGCATGTTGGCAATGAACTAGAAGAAGCTCGTGCCAACTTGCTACTCTTCTCCTTCTGTGACATTGACGTTTCTTGGAAAGCAACATGTGGGCGTTTCAGAGACACTTTGTCTTTCTCGGAATTCCTTGTAATATCCGTACTATTTCTTGTGGTATCTTGAATTTGATCAGACTGCGCATAGGACATTGGATCAAGCGACATCATGTAGTTATACGTCCATTCTATTAGACCACTTTCATCATCAGAGGAATCTCCAGAGGGGGGTGGTGCTAGAGCAGGGGATCTAGCAAATTCTCCATATCCTGTTAATCTTCTAACCGTGCGCGACTTAGATATCGTCCTAGGTTTGCTCACCATACTGATATTCCCGCTCTTGGCGGGTGCCTGCAATGCAGTGGTAGCTTTAGCACTGATGGGTGTACGGTGAATCCCAGGATCATTTGCGAGCCATGCGTCACGCAGTGACAGACCCAACGCCAAAGACACATTGCGATTGACGCTGTTTCCTAATATCCTCCATATCTCACTTGGAGTGCCTAAGAAGACCTCGTGGTCCGGCACGCCTTGGATTCGGCAGCCTTCCATGGCTGTAAACATTCGGTTATACCACGGAAATGTTTCCAATTCCCATCCATATGTCTCACGTGAGCAGCGCCGCCTTGCTCAGGCTCAGCTCAGGCCCAGCTCAGCTTCGGCTCAGGTGTGCTCAAGTGTGCTTAGGCCTGTTTACCTCCTGATCCACACACGTGCTGATTCAACAAATCATATCTCTTATTTCCTCGGAATCCTAGCGTGGGTACGGTCCTCCTCTCACCTCCTCCTTCCCCTCGGGCCATTTGCCGACGCAGCTGTTGCTGTTCAGTCCACTCATCAATGTCCCTCTCAAGAGCACGGTCTTGCGAACCGGACAAGCCTGTCAATCAGTCGCTCAAGAAATCAAATGTGCCAGTCCGAGGCCTCATGTAAGTTTAATTGTCTTTCAAAATAGTCAAGCACATAATAGGCAACCCCGGTACGATCGTGTTCCGGGACTGCCCTTCGGGAATCTTTCTACCAAGTTCTTTCACCTGCAGTCCAATAGAGCTGTTCTTTTGTAGAATTGGACCGGCTCCTCGATTATCTACCGAAGGCGTTACAATAACGTACCTGGTAGTCAGCCTTTGGCAAAGGCAGGGTCACCAGCTGATCTTATTGAAACTCCAAAACCCTCCCTCGAGCTTTATTTGCGCAAGAATTAGACATAACGGAAACATATACTTTCAGTAGATTGTATTGTCTCCTAGTGTATATGTCTGACGTATGTAATACAACATGGCAAAATTCCTCACTCCATCGCTTTATTGCTTCCTCCACATTCTAACCGCCATAGGCATGTTCTAACATCCCCGCCTCGTCGAGCAGTCTAAAATCCAGCTTTTTGCATAACTTCCACTCCCCAAACACTTTCGTCTGTCACATTACAGCCACTGTCAAACACCATTCTCTCCTATATGCCCATCAACCTTCTAAAGAAGAGCCTTTCGTCTACTTTCTCCGCCAACTTCCAGTCCGGGGTCCAGATTTTCATTCAGGCAAGCCTCAAAGTCCTCCAGTCTCCGGCCACTAAGTCCACAGATGACACAACTTCCTGCAACCTTTCCTCAATTCAATGACCCCCTAGACCTTCTCCCAGTTTGCCTGGCACGGCGCACTCCGGTGAAAGATGCGCAGTGGATGACTTGGCTGCCAGACGATGGAGCTCGCTTGTGGGTTCTGTCCTGGGTGTTTTTGATATCCCTCCTGCATGCCTTCAACGCAGTGGTGTCGATAATCAGTCGACATGATGAGGAGATTCTTTACAAGTCTTTGGACAGTGTGGTCTCGAGCTTGACAGCGTTCTGAAAACAGTAGGTAATCGTTTTGTATCGTATTTGTACAAACCGAGTTGCGTGGGTTGATTACTTCGGTCAAGTGGAGGCTGCTGTTCAGCTACTGTTGTAATCGCACCGGCGGTTTCAAACCACCATGGCAGGAATCACCACTCCAGTTGCTTCGGGACGTCAAGCATATGCGAAAGTGTTTGAGAAGAGGGTCGGCCAGCCAGTCCACAGCTGACCCTCCTTTGTGTATGCGTATCTCTTCCGGCTGGCGTTGACATACCGAATTATGTGCCAACGGTAATAGGGCATCCCGAGTTGTTTCCAAAGAAAAGAATGGCCCTGGATTCATAGTGGATGTTCTCGATCACCATCAAATAATCAGGCTTGCGGGCGGTTTGCAGTGTGAAAGTCCGACAGTACAATGCGGTCACGAGCAGGGCGGACTGCAGCTAGTATGATGATAAGAACTGCTAACGGTTGATGTGTGGCTGCGGGAGTCTGAGTTCATCGCGAGTCTTCTTGGACTGAACTTTTGTGTGTGTACTACCGCAGAGAGCAAGTTGACCGACGAGAAAAACATCCGAGAGTCGGCCTGGGAATTCAAACCAGCTTTGGACTTTTCGTTGCATCATTATGATTCTGGTTGACCGAACTCGAAGTGTGAGAGGAATATGACCGACGAAGAAGCTCTCTATGATCCAGCATGACCATGTGAGCCGCCGTTGAGAGGGTCTGTCGCCTCGTTGTGATTTTCATCGACCGGACTTGTGAAACATCGTGCTTAGAGAAGCAAATGGACCGACGAGAACAAGAAACCGCATGATAATGTAACCGCCACCGCGGTGTCGGAGTACGGTGTACTCGACGACAATGGCTTGTCGGTTGATGGGTCTTACAGGTCAGCGCCGTCGGGCCGCCTGTCAACAAAATTTAGCGATGATCAGCACGAAGGTGACCTCGAGGGTACTTACTGCCATGCCCGGATGCTCTTGTTCATCCTTCACTTCTTTCCCACTCGACGAACCGATTGCTCAGTCTCCTGAACTGGATCGCTTTGCTGCTTGGGACTTGGATTTGGCTTCGGCGAAGGGAGCTGGTACTGCCTTCCCATGGTGTGGCCGAATTCGAACGATGCCATACCAAGTCCGATGGTGGTCGCAACAAAGCTGTTCCTAGCTTCAGGTGTAAGAGCGCGAAATGCGGCGCGAGGGCGAAGGAAGTGAAGGATGAAACTCATTGTCTCTCGGGAGAATTTTCGGATGATGATAAGTATATTTACGCTTGCTGTTATCCAAAAGATTCTGAAGGGCGAGATCGAGGAAGAGAGAAGAAGAGTCAAGAGGGAAACCAAGCTAATATGTTGTTTACATGGCTCATCGCTCCTGCCATCGTTGAAGATACGCCAGGATCTCCTGCTATCCTGCTCTACAGACATTGGGCAAGCGGAACTGGCGCAGTGCATCCCGACTCCCAGCACATCCTGGAAGCAGTTTGAAATACTGGTTAAAGCAATGTAATCAAATTCAAAAAATCCCACGACACATAGCATACACTTACCATCTACGAGGGATGCAAGGATGACGTATAGGTCCTAGAGAAGTTGTACACGACTTGATTCAAGAATAAAAGTCCATACGTGATGGTTGCCTGTGAGGACTGTACTTGCACTTGATTGCTGGATTCGAGGAAGTAGCTGCTGCTCTTTCGCCACCCCACCGTACTTTCTCCTTCATCGCACTTCGTGTGGAAGTATTCGAAATTTTTCTACGACGTTTCCTTCTCAAAGCGCTGCTCGAGCCACAAAGGTGCAGAGCTCGCTGCGGTCGTCCACTCCAACTATTCCTCCCTCACCCAGCAACAATGATATGTCCCGACTGAAACCGTCATCAATGTAGGCAGGTACCAATGTGCGTTGGTGAATTTTCCAAACTCAGCACCCCCGGGTTCAACGATTGTCGTTCGCTCGACTCTACTTCGCATTCTCGTTTTCACCCAAAACTGCGGCTTCACTTCGCTTGTTCCTCAGAGTGAAATATTTCTCTAAAGCCCAGTTTCCCAAATGTATCGTTGGATAGATCAATATAATCGTGATTGGTCTGAATGGATAGCCGTCGGGGCGACGGAAGAGTGATCGCCCCCAGCGCGTGAAGGACGCGCGCATTTTTAGTATTGGGAATGATAGAAGTAAGCTGTGTGAGGAGAGCTGCGGGGGTGGATGCGATGTGAGTGCACAGTTGGAAGTGATTTTTCTGTTCGAGAGGTTGGACACGTGTGACGATGTATGAAATATAGAACAAATCATTTATGAGGAGTGACGAAGCTTTTCTAGAAGCAAGGCACTAGTGAAATTTAGTTGGTAGGGCTGTCATCTCCTCAAACGAACTGTTGGAATAATTACGACCAGGTGACCTTAAGTCACCCGATCAGGCACTAGGCCGCATTGGGAACAACAACACTTATCCCTTCGTCCGCTGAGACATTGCCAGGCGCTAGCAGGGGGAAGCGAGCGCGGCATGCAGGAGGGGCAATGCATTATTTTATGTACCTTTGCATACAAATTCCTTAGTAAGGTACTTTATGCTGATGAAATCGCGCTTTACCCTCATTTTTTTTACCCACTTTAAGACGCGACTGAATACGCGCTGGCCCACCAACATGAAGCACCCACTCGACAACGCCAATTCTAGTGATTCTGAGGCTCCCCCTCCTTTAAAGAAGACGAAATTGGAAGCTCTTGAAGCTATTCTCAACGAATTTGGACCAATCAAAGACGTCGCATTTGAGCCTTTCAAATGCGAGCCTCCACGGCCTTGCCAAAGCAACACTTCCTCCTGATTTCCCTCCTACTGCAGAACCATATGATTACTTTACTTTATTCTTTACACCTGCCCTTTTACAGATTATTACCTCTAATACAAATCAGTATGCGAACCTACAACGTCTGCGAGTCAAACAAGAAAGAGCAAGGGAATAGCGGGATTTGATGGTGGAGGAGCTTTTTGTCTTTATTAGAGCGTTAGTTTATATAGGAGTCCATGAGGAGCCTCGCATTGATATATACTGGAATCAGGACATAACGAAGGGTCTAATACATACAATTTACGCCTATATCACACTTAATCGTTATGAAGATATTAAGAGGTATTGTCATATCTCTAGTTCTGAGGATAATCAACACCTTAGTCGTCACTTGCCAACAAATACGATTTGGTAGTATAAAGTAGAGCCTTTAGCCTCGGAAATCCAAGCTTCTTGTCAACGATATTACTCTCCATCATCCGAAGTCAGTATTAATGAGCTTATGGTTCGCTGTTTTAGCCGGTAAGAACTATTTCTGACCTGTCTACTCCGCTATTAATAATTTATATTAGATCTTCTCATACCTACAAAATGCCGAGCAAACCGATTAAGCAAGGGTACAAGATATACGGAGTCGCAGATCATGGATATATATATAATTGGATTTGGAGCTCCAAATCCCATAAACTACAGTCTCTTCCGAAGCATCCACAACTTACGCCTACCGGCTCTTTAGTACGGTTTCTTGTACTCTCTCTACCACGCCAAGGACTCGCTGTTTACCTTAATAACTACTTTACCTCTATACCTCTTTTTAAAGAGCTTCGGAAGTGTGGTTATAGTGCTGTTAGTACAACGCGGCCGCATTCTGAACTCCCAAAGGAGTTTACAATCCTCAAAAAGCAGTATGCAAACGCTTTACCATAGAACAGCTTGATTACCAAAGTAGTGGAGGATACCCTTTGTTTAGCCTAGCAGGACAATAATATTATTCTAACTCTCAGCAACATACGTACGGTTCACCAAGCAGACGACTTCATAGCCAAACTTCGGAGGCGCCCTGCAAAGACATCAACAAATAGTCGTATTGCCAGACTAATCTTTGGGGAGGACCATACAAAAGAGCTGCGGATTCCGCGCTTTATTGATGATTATAATCACCATATGGGAGGAGTCGACCTAGCAAACCAATACAGAGAGGCCTATGAGACTCACCGGAGTACACAACGGAATTGGTGGCCTCTCTTTTATTAGTTGATTGATATAGCTTGTATCAACGCATACAGGTTATATATTCTGCACACTAATATTGAGCGCCCATTAAGCCACTTACAATTCAGAATTAAGTTGTATTGTACGCTCTTAGCATATTCTAAGAAGGTGCAGTTGGCTCAATTATATGCTGAATTAGGGGGGAAGCGGCTTTTTAATGCCGACTTACAGCATATACACTTTTGGAAGAAACTACCTAAACGTAGTATTTGTATAGAGTGCTTATATAAAGGGAAACGTCAAAAGGTGCTAGGAAATTCAACATAAAAACCTCCAAAGAGGTCGCAAGGAGGCTGCATTTTTTGTATAGTATCTCTTTGTAAAGAGGGGGAATGTTGGAGTAGATTTCATCAGCATAAAGTACCTTACTAAGGAATTTGTATGCAAAGGTACATAAAATAATGCATTGCCCCTCCTGCATGCCGCGCTCGCTTCCCCCTGCTAGCGCCTGGCAATGTCTCAGCGGACGAAGGGATAGCCTCAACTTTAGAAGCTATAGCAACAATCAACTATCAACAAGATCAACACCGCATACGTACCACTATAAGTGATATTCGTGCCCGTTGATAAGATGGTTCATACCGACACGAACTTTTCGGTACCGTAAATTGCTCCAATATTCACAACCAAGGTTTCGTGGAAAGCTGGCAAGCTTGAGGCTCAAATATCGCTTTGGCTCTCAACTCGATCGAAGTGAGGTGGGAGGCGGATGTTCGCAAACGGTGACAAGCATTTCCGAGCCGAATGCATACCACCAGACAACGCCGGTCTGGGCTTAGGCCGATAGGTAGTCTTGATTTTCGAAAGACTTGACCTTCTTGTGTACTTTAAATTATCCATTGGCCGTTCTTCAGAGCGAATCCAGAGCATTGAGATGAATTTAGACGACAAACTCAGGACTAGTTTAGTTCGTGCTAACGTGGTCTTCATAGCCTAAAGTAGAAAGACCTATTAGTTCTTTAGTATTCGGGGTTTGAAATTGCATTCACATACTCAAGGAATGATTGGCCGTTCGAAGACAACGTTAAGTGTTATTGTCAATACACCAACCGGGGAGATGCTTATTTCCTCAGCTTTGGGCAGCATACGATGCTGATTTCAGGATCCAACGAGTTGGAGTGGCTATCATCTGATCTTGGAGATGTTGAGTAAGTAAAATATTACTCCAGCTCTCCAAATTCTAAATATTCGAAGGTGACCTTCCAGCCCATACGGGAACTTCGCGACACAGGACGACATAATGACGCTTGAAATCGGCAGACGAGAGAGAGAGAGTACTGTACCTTCTATGATAAGCAGCTCTGCCAACAGTTCAACAGCTGTGTCAAGTAGTCAAATACCTTACATACCTTTTTAGTGCAAATTCTTTGCGACTGCTGTTGTCGCCAATTCCATGCTTGTTCTCGTTCTAATTGTTTTCTGAGACTTGAGAACAAGCTCCTAGATAGTTGGAATAGGTCTTATTCGCGCGATAACTCTCCGTGCTTTGAGATGAGATGACTTTCTCCTTCGTAAGAGGGAAAGCTCCATAGGTATCTTGATGAGGATTCTTCACGACTATCGCCATTGCTTGTGCGAAGGACTATGATTTGCTCTGGTAACTTGTGAAAGTCTATAATAGCTTCTTGGATTTTGAGAACAAAGTTCTTGAAACGAGATTTTTAAACCCCAGAGTCTGTAAGTCATGTACTCCAGCCCGGTCAGAACAAAACCTAGGAGAAAGAGAAAGAGAAAAGAGACACGCGAGGAAACTATACTATTAAAATATCCAAAAAGCAAGACGATCAAATTGAATGCTACTAAAATTCTTATTATATAAAATCACCCCTATAGATATTAATAAGATATTATAGATATTAATAAGATATTATAGATATTAATAAGATATTATAGAATGATAAGACTAACTTACTTATCAAGTGTATATAAGCGAATATAGATCTAGAAATGGCTCCGGGGGAATCTCGGTCGTAAGGGAGCCAAAATAAGATCCGTGCCTAGAGACAAGATGAGGAAAGTGTAACCGAGCATCAAGGGAGCCAGAACGAGCCCCTGCGGATACTAAACGGCTCTTTAATGCATACTCAGGCTTACTTAGCGTGTGCTTAGGCGGTGCTCAGGAATGCTCACCCTCGGCTTAAGCTTGCTCACCCATAGCTTAGGCTAAAGAAGCAGCAGCTCAGGTCCAGAGACGGAAATGGAAAGTGTCATGAGAACATTTCCATGTGAGTATGGCTGTTATCGTCCCAGTGGATTCCCGCGCCCATGTAAAGATCACCAGGGGACATTGCCAATGTCATGCATGGAAAAACTGATCTCGGTTGAGCTCTGGCGTAGGCCATCGAGAACGGCTTGTGCATTGCTGTTGAGTTGGCGGATATCAGTATAATTCAAATAGAATTTTGAGGAATATGCAGCAAGGCAGGGCTTGGATAGTACTGTGGAAGCTAAAGGGGGCTTCTACAACTCACCTCTCATAGTTCCGTCCTTCTTATACACAGGACCGAAGCGAGCTCTCTCCTCGGGTGTCATCGGGCCTCGACCATCATTCCAAGCCTTATAAAGATTCATCCCGCGAGGATGAGTAGGGATCGATTCGATTCTTGCTCTCAACTGTTCAGTGAGTGACCCTGCCATGACATGGTCAGGGTATGGAATACATTGATAGGTAGCACCATCGCCGATAGCAGGAAGATCTGCTATGGTTTCCTCTATATTAACCCATTCGAAAGGCGTTGGGCCCATTCTCCTAGCGCCGAAAGCCTGTCCATTTGCAAGCTTACCAAGGCCGCGAGACATGGCATTAGGAGGATGAGAATGCGATAAGTCTGGATGTTCTGCGGGTGTCAGGCCTGGCGCGGCGAACGTCAAGAACAGACGACCACGAGACTGTGGACTGCCACAGCTCCAGGCGTCGAGCACGCATAGTCGTACTTGGTATCCAAGTCCCACGATAGCACAAATTAATTGAGACATAACATCTTCGTCACGACCGCGCCCTCTCTGAGCCATGCTGAGGACATTCTCCAAGATGCCATATTTCGGACGGTAAAAGTCGACATAAGCAGCAACAGAGGCAACCAGGGACTGATTCCTCAGTCCTTTTTCGTTGTTAGGGTCTGGGTTCAAAGAGCTAAATCCTTGACATGGACTGCCAGCTGAAATGAAATCCACATCTCCAGGAAGAGGGATAAGGTCTGAACTCTTGGGGTTGCCTTTCATTGCTTGGGCTAGCATGTCATTCACCGATCCGTAAAATAATTTGGTGGGATCGGATTCGTCAACGTTGGCATTGTAAGTGTGGATTGCATTTTTGTCGATATCAATGGCCCATCTATTGCGTACAGCACCGCCTTCTTCGAGACCTCGTCCAAAGTTGCCACCTCCGCAGAACAGGTCTAGTCCATTGAGTACTCTTCGAGCTGGAGGCTCTAAGGGATCGAATCCTTGGATCAAGGATTTTGGGATGTCTGCACCTATCGGATTCAAGGACTGCTTCCCGCTGGTCTCAACAAGACGAGTGGTGATATAGAAAGCATTCCCGTTCCCGTTCCGGTTGTATGGCGTAGGTATTATCTTTTGCGCAACGTCGAACGTGTTGTAAAACCGAACGAGACAAGTTCGTTGTATTTTGTGCACCGCCACCATTTCCATCTGGTCAGAGTAGATTAGCTCATTCTTTTCACCAGTATTATCGATATCGAGTCTCCTGAGAAGACGTCTCAATACAGCGGACTGCTTCAGACCCTTGGTTATATAATTCACAATCTCGTATGGCTCCAATCCATGCTTAGACTTGTAGCGTGGTGGAACAAGAACAGTAGTTCCGATGGGGTGCTTAGATGGTGGCCCGCTGAGGACGGTTTCTTGCTGAGCCCGGAGGTGCTCGCAGATCTTATGGCATTCCTCAAATGTAACAAATGTTTCGTTCTGAAGATACGTCTGACGGATGAAGTGACTTGAATCTATTTCTGATGGCTGTCCGTGCCATCTTACATCCACAACGCCCAATACTTCATTGGCTGCGATTCTAGGTTTCGAACAAGTGCAGTTGTCAGAGAGGAAAAGCTCATTGGGGTATGGGTATTTCATTTTCGCGCATGAAGTATCAGATGGCTTGTAGAGCCATATCGCATCATAGGTTGATTCGCCGTCGTCAATTCGGTGGACTTTTTGGACATAGACGTACCAGCAATCGTCCGCGACTTTCCATTTACTGATCTCGTCTTTCCAGACCGATTGACAACCATCTTTTGTGACTGAAAGCACATCGCCTACCTTGATATCTTTTATCAAAGTACTTCGACCGACTGATGAATTGACAGGACTAGTCGTAGCAGCTGCTCCTTCCTTGAATCGACTTTCCGTTGGTATTCCTCCGGGCTGAACATTTTCTAGAGTCGTTTGTTGCGAGTCTATGCCGATGGAAGCAGCCGGCTTCATTGCCGGATATCCTTGATATGCTTGATCGAACGATGACGGGATAACCTTCAAGTGGTGACCAAATCTGATGTCCTTGAAGCAATCGTAAACATACTGAGTGACGATTGTTTTCTCTTCTTCGATCCTCTGGATGGGCACGATATCTCGCAACATGACCTCGCTCCAAACGGGGAGTGAGTTGAGATCCTGATCGATTCCCATACTCTCCAAGAAGAGGAAACCGATATTGGCCGAGACGGCAGAACGAAAATCCTGACTATTGTACTTCTTGAACCAAGTTCTAAATGTCGATGATGTTTGGTGTGTTTTCTTCAGCCACTGGTAGAAATCTCTCCGAAATCTGTGCAAAGTTATGGGGTGTCCGGAAGCCTCACAATAATCGACAAAATGTTTCGCGAAATCCGCCAGCCAGAGAAATTCGGCATGGTACCGTGCATATTCAGCTGAAGGCTTTCCAATCGATAGAATATATTTGCCCCAAAGTTTAATTCAGACTCAATCCAAATCTGAGATCCTACTTTGTGGAGATCCTCTCCATAATTGCCAATTGATCGTAATTTGAATGGTACGTCTCGAACATAATGGCATCTGTCCCCAACACTTAGTACACCATCGAACAAGTATTTGGTGCTACCTGATTTCACTCCCAAATGTTGCAATCCTCTCATTGCAAAGGGGTGGTACTTATTGTTGGGAAGATATATTGAGAAATCCGATAACTCGAACTCAATGAAGCTTTTGCCTTCCAGGGGCAAGCAAGACGCCAGTGGCTCGCAGCTCGGCTTTCGAACATTGCTCTGATTACATTTCTCCTGCAAATCTTGAACGGCAACCTTCTCTGTAGATGGCGGTAATGGAGGAGTAAACCCTTCTTGCTTAGAATTTGGTTTGATGCTCTGCGGATAATGTAGGCCCGGCTTGGCTTCGGAGGAGGAAGAAATCCAAGCTCGCTTGGCATCTACCTGGTGGTCATTGATCCGGACGGCTTCTGCCTTTCTAGCATCCATTAAGATGGCAGCCTCATCGTCTTCTCCAAAATCTGAAAGACTGGATATATCGGAGAGGTCAGAAATATAACTAGTGCCTCGATTCCCACGAGAAGGGAGCATTGGCAGGCCCAGCGAAGGCTTGCGTGGCTGTGTTCCTTCTGCTCGAGAACGGCCTGCATATTCCATTCCAGACATGTCAGAAAGATCTGACAATTCGCTACTTTTGGAATTGGAATGATCGAATTGAGAATTGAGCGGAGTTGGTAGCAATCGTGATGGTACATCTTAGGAATGACCGCTGGATCCAAGCTCCCTCTCGTCAATGACTGTGGCACCCTGATCGCCTTCATCAACACGCCCGAGAGCTTGATGCTTGAAGTATTGTAAAGTATTGGTTCTAGTCTTGTGCAATGTATCATGTTGACTGTTCAGCGGTTCCTTGTTTACTGATAAGCGTCAGTAGCCTATTTGCTACGAGCGTCATGAAGCATACCTAATTTTGCCAGAGACATCTCAGCTTCTGCAGAGCCTTTGGGCTCAGCTTGCATACAAATTAGTTCTTATTCATAGACCGTTCGAATATTTAAGCCATGTAGTCGTGCGTGAATGACCATGATGATTCGAAATAATAGTCGAGATCAACTGCTCTCGGGTTTCTAGATCAACGAAAAGTCTTGTAAATCCTATGCTTCAAAATGAAGCTTAGAAACACGAACAAAGGAATGGCAGCGAAATCAATCAATGCTTAAAGTGAGCCATTACCGAGATTCCAACAACCGCGGAATTATTTGGTTATTCGCATATGGAAGACATGCACTGGACCGACAAAGAATTTTCCGCTTTCGGTGTGACACACCTGCATTCTTGGGTCAGAAAGCTATTGTTGGTAAAGGTTCCACTTAAAGAGAAAGAAATATCTTCGTGTTTCATTTCTAAAGTAGAGCCGGCGACTCAAAGTCGGCACAGAAACTGACTTGCTAAAATCCGAACCCCAAGAAATCTCGGTGATAGAACCCAACCACCTTGTTTCTTTCTACAAACCCTTTCGAGTTTAAGCTGGAGGAGCTTTCGTATTCAGACCAGAAAAATCCAATGTATTGCTAATTTTTTCTCTATGGCGGAATCAGCAAGGAAACTTCCTTCATAAAATATACACTTGCAGCGAACTTCGAGTCCCATGATGATCGTTCTCTTTCGACCTTCTTTTCCTACTCAGTAACTTGGATATGCTGGATTGATCCGCCAGTAGCTTGGGCCATACGCTTTTCCAAAGGAGCTTCGGTTTCTATGTATGAGAGCCAGATAATATCAAGTGGGTTGCAGGAACTGATGTTTTGTATTGCTGGCAGAGTTGGAGGAAGACCACTAGATAGGCGGCTTTGTTCCTCGCGTCTTAACACAACTTTGCAGTCCAGGCTATGAAACAGTCTTGATACATATGTAAGGAGTAGACGAAGTAACAAAAGCCACGAGGGAATGTATTATTTTGATGAGAAGAGGAAGCGGAAGGCAAGGAAAGAAGAGCACGATGACTCTCCAGATGGTGCTATGCCCAGTCCAGTTTAGCCTCGGCTCTCTCAGCCTTGCCTTGCCTGCCCTGCCCCCGGGACTCGTCTTCGTCATTATTCGAGGTCTGACTCGAATCAAAGCACCATAACATATCACCTTCTATGCATCTACGACCTGCGATCTAAACATGAATACAGCAATTACACCTACTCGGCAGATCGCTACAATCATACCGTATGTAACATTGTTCGTTTGCCATTGAGAGAATGTAACCTGAGCTGACCCTCCCCTCCCCGGATAGAATCGAACATTCAACCCTCAACACAACCTCAACTCCTCAATCAAATTTGGGTATCAACAACAAGCATGGATTCGGACTCAGATAGTCAAGACGATGGCCAGTGGAACTTTAGGCTGGCCCGCAAATTCAGTCGTGCTTTTGGTTCGGGGTCAGAATCATCAACCGCCACCCCGCAACCAGGTGTTCCCGACCCCTCACTATACAATCCCAAAGCCGATGTGCCAAAAAGCTTGGGAGACTTCGACCGGCTATTCTTGTTTTGCGGAAAGCCAATTGGCATACCACCTCCGGAAGTGCGCCGACTCTCAACTGATTCTACCTCTTCATCGACGTCCTTCAAATCCTCCGATCACTCCACAATACCCACATCAGGAATCGACGATGAAGGTCTACAAGCTGTGCTGGGCGCCGACTCGAAAGTCAAAGGAGTTCGTTGGCATGACCAAGTTCCAGCAAAAGGCGTCTCAAAGGAGGATCGATCCTATGTCAAAGCTGCGACCGACGAATCCGACACCGCCCTTGGCTCTCCGTTCATCCTAGTAGACTCGGATCCCAGCGACCTGGAGTCAGATACTGAAGAGGACGAGAACAAATTCGCTGGGTGTGACCCTAGCCCTTCCAAGTCCTCCGCTGGTCAACGCCCGATTCTCTCCTGCTCACGGAGACCAACATTGGTCCCGGCATCAGCGAAACTTTTCGAACCAAATCCTCGCCCTCCACCTGCAATACCAAAACTATATCTAGATCCGTCCATTGTTCAGCCATTCTTGACACTCACAGTAAAAGAGCAGAAAGCTAGACTCATTAGGAAGCTTGCCGAGCATTTCACGCAAGAGACCAAGATCACCAAAGCATTGTCTCGATTAGGGACCACCGATCCTAACGGCATTCATGTTTTTGTCGACTTGTCCAATATCATCATCGGATTCTTCAACAGGTTGAAAGCCAACCGACAAATTTCACAAGCGGCTCGCATCAAGCAACCGCCTTTTGCATTTCACTCATTGGCCATTATACTCGAAAGAGGCCGGGATGTGGCCAGACGTGTGGTTGTAGGCTCTACCATCAGCAGCCTCTACAATCAACAGTTCAAACGACCTATTCATATTGACGACGCTATAAAATGCAACTACGAATTGAACATTCTGGAACGAGTATCTAAACCTCAGTCCCTCACGCCAAGAAAGAAGAAGCATGGGGCCGGTTCTGGCTATGTCACCTCTGGATATTCCAGTGCATCCGAATCGGCATCAATTCGACTTGCCATGCAAGAACAAGCGGTGGATGAAATTCTCCAAATGAAAATTCTGGAGAGTTTGGTGGACACTGAGACTCCTTCAACCATTGTACTTGCGAGTGGAGATGCAGCTGAAGCCGAGTACTCTGGTGGTTTCTTGACGAATGTGGAGAGGGCCCTGAGCAAGGGATGGAAAGTAGAGGTTGTGGCTTGGTCACAGGGCTTGAGCCAAGAGTATCGACGGAAAGAGTTCCTGAAAAGATGGGAATCCAGTTTCAAATTCATCAATCTAGACGACTACGCTGAGGAAATGTTTGCGGTATATACCCAGAAGTACAAATACCCTGCAGACCTGGGGCATTAGACCAAGCTACGCTCGGTCTAGCATGGTGGCATTGGTGTTGATTTACGGCGTTATTTTGGATGGACACAGGAGTAATTTCATGTATTGGTATGCATAGCGATGGAATGGCACCGGGTGGGCGTCTTCAGGATCAGCCTTATGGTGAGATAGGCTTGGGCATTTATATGGGGCGTTGGAGATTCAGCGAGCGATACCATGGGTTCTTTCCAAGCATTTTCAGCACAGCGAGCATAGCATACAAAATTGGACTTTGGTCCCAAGATGGCAAACCGAATTAGTAATTCGGCTTCGCAGCGTTTGAGCTTTCACTTACTGTCGTGGATCTGATTGTCAATAGAGACAAGTCGCGTTGCGGCCCTTGAAGCGAGACGAAAGGGGAAGTCGCGCTAGTGTGACTGTCGTCAATTCTTCCCGACTATCAAATCTCATATGAAACCTAAGATCCTCATATGTTAACCATCCTACAAGAATTCAGAGTCATCACAGCATGGTATTTTTTGCCTCGCGAGAAGCATCATTGATCGGTCCCTTGTCCCTCTCCTATCGGCCAAGTCTCCCTCTCCACATCTTCGTCATCGCAAAGTCGAAGCACAATGCTACAACCACGTACCTTTCCAGTCGGCATCGGCCTTCTCTTCAGCTTGCTTGTCTTGTTCCTCATCTACTCCCCAAATCCACACTCCTTGGGAGAATACCCGTCCCAAGTCATCAGCTCCTACACCATGATCACTTCTTCTACTGCCGATGCTGAGCTCGCCATCAATGAGACCTTGGGCTTTGAGCGAGTCTTTGCAGTGGGCCTTACGGAGCGCAGTGACAAGAGAGATGCTCTAGCACTCATCAGCAGCCTGACTGGTTTCAAGATTGACTGGATTGGGGGCGTGCGTGGGGAGACGGTGGTGGACAAGGCGCTGCCGTTCGGCGTGGATCGCGTCAAGCTGTGGGAGAACAATGTGGGATCTTGGAGAGGACATATGAATGCGATTAGAACGTAAGTAAACCCACCATCATCTATATTCACTGCTAACAAGACTCGCAGGATTGTCGAGCGAGGCATTGCCACGGCGCTGATCATGGAGGATGACATGGATTGGGATGTACGTCTGAAATCGCAACTGCAGCTCATTGCACACGGTACTCAAACGCTTCAAGGATGGTCACGTATATCGGACTCTCCGTATGGAGATAACTGGGACCTGATTTGGCTTGGACACTGTGGCGAAGTGTTTCCGGAACAACTCGAGGAAAATGCTTCCAAAGCCCCAGAATCGCCTGAGTACATCTCACTCGCCACAAAATACACTATCCATGCGGACCCGACAGTTCCACCACCACCGCATACCAGTGGATTCCAAAACTTTACGGCAAGTCCTCATACACGTTGGGTACATGTCACGGGTGGGCCGATTTGCACGTTTGCTTACGCTTTGAGCCTCGAGGGTGCCAGGAAGGTGCTGTTCGACTTGAGTGTGGATCACTTGGTGGGACCTTTCGACAATGCATTAGCAGGTCTGTGTAGATGGGGTAGGGAGAGGGAGAGGTTAGGAATGAGGTGTTATAGTGTTACACCGCCAATCTTTGTACATCATAAGCCAAAGGGCTATGTTAGTGGTGATTCGGACATCCAACTTGTCGGAGGTGGTGGTAAGGGGGAGCTCAGAGAGGTAGGAAGTACAGAGAACATCGTGTGGAGCGCTAGGCGGAATGTCAGAGAGTTGATCATGGGTGGAGATATGCATAGCCAGTTTGACGATGAGGAACAGGAGCAGGAGGCAGAAGACTAAGCTTGGTCCAAATTGGGAGAGCCATCTATTTGCATTTGCTTACTCTATAGCAGGGACACAGCTACTGTTTGAACGGTATACCCTATGATAGCTTAGTGTACCTGAGTCAAAATGAGATTTCAAGAATCGCATGCACATGTTGACTTTTGCTAACAACTCCTGACTTCAGACTTAAGCGACTTGCAGTCAATGTAAGATCTTCCCTCCAGATCCTGCTGCTTTACGGTTTCTGCTTACGCAGGAAATAGGCTTGGTACTATCGAATACCAAGCTATAGTTGTAACAGCAGCCAACCTGAGTAAGTGGTCGCTACCCAATTAAACATTGCACAGAATTATCACGTGTCGCCACATGACCAGGGTCTGCATGGCCAACCACCTGCACCCCTCACACCAGCCCTGCCCTGCCCCTCTTCCCCAACTTCTCTCTTAACTTCAGTCCAACATCAACATCAACATCACCACTTCTCATCATGGCAGACTCAAACATCACCTCCCGCCTACGCAAGTTGCGCTTCGGCCGCCGTGTCTCCCCAAGCCGCTCCGTCCCAACAACCAAAGCCTCCTCAGTCTCCTCCCAAAAATCCAAAACACAACTCGCAAAGATAGACATATACCACCCTCTCTCTCCCTCAACTCGAGAAATCCGTCTCCTCCACATTCTCCCCGAACAGCCAGGCTCCCTCCTCCTAGGCCCCGATCCTATCAGCTGCGTTCTGAGCCATGTCTCCCTCGATGACAAACCAACGTATCACGCCTTGAGCTACATGTGGGATGACGAAAGTCTCGGCCAGAGTTTCGAGGATCCAGATGATGTGAAGCGTAAGAAGAAAGTCTTGATTAGTGGATTTATCTTCTTAGATGGTCAGGCTGTGGAGGTCACGCCGAATCTTTGGGTTGCTTTGTGGCATTTGAGGAGAGGTGCGAATTGGTTTAAGAGCCATCCAGATTCGGAGGTTGGGGAGTTTGGAGAGAAGCTAGATAAAGAGAAGCATACTCATTTCACTTATGAAAATCCTATCTGTAAGTTTTGGACTTATCCGCTTTGGCCTACAGAGTCACTCGAAACTCCTCAACTTTGAAATCAGACCGATTCGCCTAAGCTTCCTCAGAGAATTGCTGATTCGGTGAAATGTGCAGGGATAGATGCTCTGTGCATTAATCAACTGGACGTTGTGGAACGCAATCAACAGGTACAGTTGATGGGTTCACTCTACCAAAATGCCCAGTGTGTCCATTCGTGGACTGGTCTTGAAGTCCCAGATACTGAGGATTGTGTCGATATGGTGGAATCTTGCTACTCCAAACTCAAAGGAAGCGCCGATACCGAGCTAGAAACTGAGTTCCGCAAAATGCTACCCGATCAGACCTTTGAGTCTCGTTGGAAGACATTGTCGCTAATATGCGACAAAGCGTACTGGCACAGACTCTGGATCGTTCAAGAGTTTATACTCGCCCAACAATGTACCGTCCACGTTGGGTTGCGCACCATCAACTCTGTTCCACTAGCATGGTTTGTACGCCACGCTAAGGATATCGAGAATAAGATGATTCGGAAGCTGGGACTAGTCGTTTTCAGGACAGGGGAACTCCTGCCCGCTATTCGAACCATCCAAGCTCGGTATCTTTACAACGAACGGACAACCCTATCAGCCATTTTAATGGTTTTCCGTGAGCACAAGTGTAGTGACCCACGCGACAAAATATACGGCCTTCTAGGTCTCGGACGAAACAAAAATTACGGGATTCAGGTTGACTACACCTTAGATGCAGATGCGGTGTACCAGGATTCTGTCCGGCAGATTCTAGACCGAGACCGAGACTTGTCCCTCATTATCAGTCCTTCGAGGTTTTCATGTCAGTGTACAAAAAGTCAGCACAATTTGTCGACACTTCCATCGTGGGTACGAGACTGTAAGTCTGCATAATTTTCTTCTGTTCCTGCAGTGATGGACATGCTTGATGACACTGGATGAGGAACGAAATTCAAGTCGACTATGCGATTGCTTACTATTTCGCAATTTAGTTAGATGCCTGAACGAAGCACACGAGAGCCTTCGTGGTGGCGTCGAATATAATCCCAGTGGGCACACCCAAGCCGTTTTCTCGGTCTCTAGACATAATGATGTCTTAGCTTGCAAAGGCATGCATGTTGGAACAATCATCAAACTTCTCCCACTATGCTCGACAAACGTCAACAGTTCAGATGGCCTCACCATAGGGGATTTCGCAAGCCTTGCCTCTGATGCACCCAATGCAGTTGATCCTTCGAGAACTTCTCACTCTTCATCCTCGAGTTCCCTTCCAGAACGTCTGAAGGGTCTCTATGCAGCCCTGACTGACAATGCCCGCTACGAAGCCCTAGCCGCCATGGATGAAGCAACGTTTATACACCACTGTACGTCTTCGGCTCAAGATGATCAACCCGGCAAAAACGATGTTGAGAGGCTGCTTAACTTGATGGACAACGAAGCTCTGTTCTCTCTAAACCTCGCGTCTCCAGTGCCCGGTATTGCAGATGCGCGGCTACCACGCGGCCCTGTGTTCGGAAAATGTTACCCTTTCTGCCAAGCAGGAGATATCATAGTGGCCTTGTATGGCTGTCCGACTCTAGTGGCACTGCGTGCCGATCCGCTGGATCAGGGTTCCTTCAAGGTTCTAGGGGAGGTCTCTGTTCCTGAATTTATGGATGGGCAGGCAGTTGGCATGTTTGAGGAGAGGGATTTCGAACTCACCTGATCTACCTTGGTTGTCCTTCCTTGAGCTGAACCAAAACCCACGAGGAAATAAATCGAGGACTTTGGGGCTGCTCCGTCAGTAAGCGAGCCAGAAATGTTTCCTCTATTCTGTGTCTTGCCAATCCCAGTTCCAGACCTTGCTGCACCTACCTGTCACGCCAAAGGATAGTCGGCTGCCTCCATGGAGTGCTCACTGTCTGATGCCACGGACATATCATCTTTGCGAAACTCGACTCAACGACCTGAAATCCGCTTCGTGCATGACTGATTACCTAGAAGACAAAATCGTACCCCTCGAAGACCCATCCATCCAAGAAGGAAATCTTCCAAGACCAAAGAGATCATCTATATAGTCTTTCAAGCCGGATCACACCACCCACGAAAATCGCTAACAAAGGATATTCCTACTCGGGGGAAGGGGTAGGAAGGAGATGAAGATAGATAGAGAGATGTGCTGTACGTAGTTGGATACAGAAACCTGCAGTACCTACCTTTTCCGGCTTTCGGCTAGTAAAGCTGGCTGGCCTTCTGAGGATAATCCATCATTTTATATCACACACACAGTATTCTCTTCTGTCTGCTCATCTGAATGTAAAGGAGGAGATAAATAGGTAGGTGAGGTTTAGGTTCAAGGTATAAAAGCCGGTCAGTGACAACAAAATTGCACCCTTCTCAGGTTCAAAAAGGAAAAGGAAAAGGAAAGGGTGGTATCGAATTAAATAATTCATTCGTTTGTTCGTTCATCAATCAACCAACCAATCAATCACAACAATCAAGCAACTAAAATACGCCTGCCTGCCTTGCCTTGCCTTGCCTAGCCTGCCTTGCTTGCATCGCCCGACTCGCCTCGCCCCGCCCCGCCCGCCTGCCTGGCTACTCATAAATAACAAGAGTTGGAATCCGAACTAGTCAAAGTCCGCCGGATATCATAGTGTAAACAAAACAAAGCTCGATCGACTAAACTCCTCCCCATCCCAAAAATCCCAAGCCGAGCCAAGCCAAGCCATGATCGTCCCATCCCTCCCATCCATTCCATTCCATCCTACATTGGCCATTCTTTCCCTTCACCCACCCTCAAATTAACGTCATAGCCTAACCCAAATACCTAACATCGTACAACCCTCCTGCAGAAGAGAATCCCTAACGCGCCCGAGTCGAAAACTAGAGAAGACATGTCGTTTACCATCCCTTTTTTCTGGCAAATCGCTTGTTCAAAAGCGCCAAGACTTTAGGCACGTTGAACTGGACGTATTCAAGATCGAGATCCTCTTGGTTATCCTTCTGCATTTCCAGGAGATCATCGAGCTTGAGATCAAGTTCTAGAAGTCCACGATTGCGACCTGTCGATTGTCAGTTTGATCTCGCCAAGGCGTTTCATAAGGCATACCTTTATAATGGAGTGAGATGACAAAAGTCCCAGGCAAAGGACTCGTGAAATTGAAATAGATATTAGCTCTCCGGTTATCCGGTACGTTGCTCTTCTGGATGACACCCTCTTTCTCCAGTGCTTGATGGGTGAATTTGTACGGCCCTAGCACTTGATGCTTCTGTTGTTTCCTCCTGGTGCCTTCACTCTGGCTTCGAACATTGTGCAGGTAGCTCTTGTACGTCTCGAGTTGACCAACAAGATACGTGTTGTGGTCACGGATAGTCTTGAACACCTCCTCAAGCTTCTGAGTCTCCACAACAACGCCGTCCTTAAGCGAGCCGAGATGCTGGAGCTCCTGCTCAACCTCGTCACGAAGGAGACTGAACTGATCGGATTTATCAATCACTTGCAATTCCTGCAGTTGACTGAGAAGTTCCATTGCACGTATACCCTTCCGTACCATTACTGCATCGTTTCTTGATGTAGCTGCGGCATCAGCAACTCGCTCGAGGCGAAGTGGTCTCCGCGCAACAGCACTATTGGTCGGTATTGAACGCATGATTTGAACAAAGGTGGATTTGGCCTCCATGAAATAGACCTCTTCTTGAGTGATGTCGAGCGCTGCTGTAAGATCGTCGATTGCGGTTTCCCACTTGCTGAAAAGTGGCAGATTTATGGCTCTGTTCTCCTTTCGTGGCAACTGAGCTGGTGCCTGCCCAAGGTCGTTCAAAATAACGGCCAAGTGAGAATTCTCATCCTTGTTCAATTCGGTACTGTGTTTCTCCAAGAGGGCGTGGGTGGCGTAGACTTCGTTCAGCGTAATGGAGAGCTCCAAATCCTTCTTCGACAGCGCAACGTAGTTGTCCATTTCCAAGCTCTCGTAGAAATCCTGGACTTCGCAAAGATCAAGCATAAACTTGTTCACACGCTCCTTGTTCTGTTGAATGAATGGTTGGAGTTTGGCCATGTATGGTTCCTTAGCATACGAAGGCTTATTGGCAAGATTCTGGAGCATTTTGGCAATCAGAGTCAATGTCCGCCTTGGCTTTTCTGCCGGGGTTCCATCGATGAGCATGTAGGATTTAGGTGTGACGATCGCGGGGTTGATGAATCGAAGGAAGAAGAATCCACCGATGAGGGTGCAAATGACCTGGTCGTTGGCGTCGGGGGTACTTTCGCTTGGTAAGACTTCTGATCTGCTTGCAGATCCATCTGATGCCATATGGGGTTTCTTCTAGTCCGTCAATGATTGTCGTTAGGAAGCCATTCGCAATCTCCATCAACATTGTCAATCTCGGCTCGATGATTGCCTGGACTTGTGAATTCTCAGCCGCTTGCTCAGCGGTCACCCCTCTAGGTAAGGACGCTGGGAGGCTGCCGGTATCCTCTTCGATCTGCTCGATCATCCGCTCGTATACTTTCAGTGGGTTGATCTCGAGGTCAAGATCCTTCAACTCGATAAGCCCATTGATCCGATCAGCCAAAACTGTCTTGAGGTAGCTCTGCCCAGGCCCACGTCGGGTATATGTGGTCATCATTCGAGATACTGGGGTGTTTGCTCGAAGTAGGGAGGAGTATTCGGGGGTATTGTCGAATTGATAAGTTAACACGGACTAGAAGCCAGTTAGTCAAGGAAATGCATGCCAAACTAGCCCTATATACCTGGAACATAGTCAACAGAAGGTGCTCTTCACGGCTCTCGTATTGGTTTCCGTAAATTGTGAACATAACGGTCTGTAGGAGTGAGTCAATTTCGGCCATTGTGACCAGCCGGCAGAGATGTGCGATATGTCGAGGCTCGGATTGCAAAAGGAACAGCAGATTTCCATATTTCTGCGTCTTCTCGTCATTCGGGAAGAAACCTTCCTGCAGATCAGCAGCATCTTCAAGATGGCTTGCGACTTCATTTTGCTGCGCATTGTCAGCCTAGAAATTCTACTTTGAGCTGCATCTCCTTACCTCCTCCAAAGCCATGCGATTCTGAATTAACAAGGCAATTCGTGAGTCTAGATATCTGACATCCTTCTCCAATACGAAATTCTTCTTCGATTGGGACGAGATCTTCGATTTGAGGTCGCGGAGGATCTTTTGGGCTGGAGAAACAATTAGCATCTGATCATCTCACCTCGCATCTAAATCTGCGAAATACCTTTGGCCAAGTCATCTTCAATTTCCAAATCCTTCTCATTCGCGGACATGGACATATACAGCGTAGTCATGGAATATCGCTTCGACTGGCGAACAGACCTCCCTCCATCGTGCGACGACATTGTGTTCTGGCGTGAGACTGGTTGAAAGGAGGAAGAGGAAGCTGTTGACGCCCGCGAAGGGGTCTGAAGCATGACGCTCATAGTCGCACTTGCCGAGTGCGATGGTGGTTGAGAGATGTAATTGATGTCGAGGTTTCAGGATGCTCGCTCGCCCTGGCCGAGTTTCGCAGACGTTCGAAGTATTTGTCTCGCCGCGCGAACAAAGAACAAGAAATTATGGCAGCGGTAGACGGGAGCGCCAACGAATAGATAATATGGTAATTGGGACGCTTGAGAAAATTTCGGACGCTTCGACGGGCGTAAATGGTGCTGGTGGGTATTATCGTGCACTCGTGGATTTGGAGAGGGGGATGTGATGCTTTTGAAGCTGACGGCTTGCGTCTTGACGTCGACCAGCGATTTCGATTAGAGTCGGGGACGAGTACAGAATAGGTGTTTGCTCCTTCAATTCGAGTCTCGGGACAGGATGGTCGAGGTATTCGTAACGTTGAGAAATGTTCGAAGGCTGGCGCGATTGTCGCAAAGAGGACGGAATGTATATGTTTCCGGTTGGAGGTTGATGCAGATTGCGGCGTCTGGCATGAGCTGCAGTCAATCGGCGATGATTCAGCGACCTAAGTAGGGAAAGGAATGACGAGATGTGCGGGCGGGCGTAACAACAGAAGCTGGGCGGCGGCGGTGGTGGTTGGTGTTGAGATTGAGATTGAGGAGTAGGGAGAGTAAGTAAGGAGGAGTGAGTAGTGGGTGCAGGTGAGTGGAGTGAAGTGAAGTGAAGTTAGGTGGAGGTGAGGCGAGGCGAGGCAGCCAGGGGGAAGGGAGCTTCGGCTCTTGATTAGGTCGGCGGTCGACAAAAGTAGGCCTGGTTTAGTCTGACTTGGGTTGATTATTTAATTGGCCTCTCTGGAAGAGGAAGAAGATGGAGGAGGAGATGGAGGGGCGAACATGATACGGGAGAAAGAGAGAGAGAGAGAGAGAGGAGGGCGAGGGAGGGGAGGCCAGAGGAGCAGAGGAGAGGAGAGGAGAGGAGGGATGGGATATGCATGTCTTGCTGCACTGAGCGAGTCGAAGAAGTGGGCTTGGCAGGAGAGGACGTGCCTTTCTTTGCGCCTGCCCTGGTCTGGACTGACTGACTGACTGACTGCCCGCAGCTGCACTCACTCACCGGTAGCTATAACTAACTCACAGACTTCGAAACATCAAGCATGAGTGGTACTGTAGTGTGCAATGTAGTGTGCGGGTGAGGATTGAGGGCGTGCAGGGGCAGCAGCAGCAGGAACTAGGAACAGCAGGGGGAGGTAGAATGTGGAGGGAGGGGGTGGTTGCTTGCAGATTGGTTGCCGCCATCAACTCCCACCACCACCACCACCACGGCCGCTGCTGCTGCTGCTGCTGTCGGGATTCATTCGAGGGTGTTCGTTCGGTCCATGTAAGCACCGGATGATTATTCAAGTAGTTTCGATGGGCGGGCGGGTGGAATGCATGCATACATGCATGGATGGATGGGCAGATGTTCAAGTTTCTCTTCTGATGCTACGCTGGATGATATGATATGACGATCAGAGTCAGTCCTTCATCTTATTTTTGTTTCCACGTACTTACTCACTCTACTTCCTTCTCTAACACTGATAACTACCTCCCTCCCTCAGAAGGACATGTCACACAAGCATCTTCAAACTGATACCCAAACCTTCTGAGAATCCCGCTCTATCAGGTGTACATTTGCGGCCGAACTACTCCAGCCACCTGACGAACTAACTAACGAAAGTATCTCGGGGATTTATTTAAATCTAAATCTAAATTTGCATCTACCTACCCTTCTCGTCTTGTATTACTCGAAAGGGCATCAAGCCAACCTGCAAGGCGAGGCAGGGCAAGGCAAGGCAAGGCATGTACCCGCTAGTTCTACTCCACATCCGTGCCACCTCACTTTACCAATTCATCTAATCGATATGACGATAACCTCAAAAAAGCACGAACGACCAGGGACCATGGATATCTACGCACGGCCTTGCTGTGCACGTGGAGGAATTAGACTCCTCAGTTTTTTGATTCTCTGTACCCACAAGAACAAGAAGAGGTAGGCATCCAGAGGGCGCAGTCCAAACCAAACAAAACACCGGGCGAATAAACATCCAGCCCAAGCAAGTCAGAGAAGCTGCTAACGCAAAGTCTATCTACGGTACCATCGGGAATAAGGCGTTTCCTGTCACATCGGTTCGGTTCATCGGTACCCTTTTTCTTTTCTTTTTCCTTTCCTTTCCTTCTTTTCTTTCCCTTGAAAGTTTATCGTTCGCTAAGCCAAGACAAGATGATTCAGGGGGAGGACGGCTAACGGCAACGACCCCGTTTAAAAACCCCCGACTGGCCCAATATCCTCGAATCCGCCTTTGGAGCTTGTACCTGACCAAAGACTGGTAGTTTTTGCCACGCCGGCCGGCTCGAAAAAGATGAGGGAAACTATATCCACCAGTATCCACAGCGGTGAGGCGAAGAACCAAACCTCTCGATAGTGCGATCAAGCAAGTAAGTAAGCTCCACGAGTAGTCTAAATTTCTGTTAACCCCTCCTTCACCAATGGTTTGACCACCGCCACCACTACTGTCCACCTCAAGTCAAGATCCCCCTCAATTCAATCGAGTCCGCAAATCCGCATCCCTCCGTGAAGCGAAAGCAGTACCCGTAAATTTACGTTACATTCTCCGCATCGTTCGTTCGTTCGTTCCTGAGCAACCCCCCCTTCCCCCATGCCGATGGATGTGATGGTACCTGGTTCGTCGTACCTTGTCAGGTACAGTAAGTAGTACAGTATGCAACCGGTACCTGAAAAAGGCGAGTCATCCGACACTCGCCCCTCTCCTCCTAATACAGAAGAAGAAAGAGGCACTTTACTCACAAGAAGAAAGAAGAAGAAAAAGTAACCTCGGCCACGCCGGTGAACTGAGTCTCCGACCGAAAGGGAAATTTCAGAAGTTTCTGGCTTGGCTTTTGCTTACCTCCGTACACTTACAGCACTGGAGATGGATGTCTCAGCGCCACATGAATACAGCGACTAAGTACCCATGTGGGCGAGATCGAGATCGCACTATCCAGAAGCGAGGGAGTGCACCATCCAATCTCCATCTCCATCTCCGTATCTGTCTCCATCTCTGTCTCCACAATGGCAACGAACGATAACGGCTAAGAAGAGATACAAGCAAGGGGTGAACAATCGAACCGAACCCAAACCAGCCGAACGCGCAGGAGACTGCAGCATGTTTGGTTTAGCGCCTGCACTTGAAATCTTGCTTGCTGCGGTGTCCTCGATCTCCTTTCGCTTAGCTTATCCGGAGGTCTCAGCGCTGCAGGGTTTGGAAGAGGGGGGAAAGGGGCTGAGTTGGGTTTACTGATTTCCAGCTATCTATTCATGGTTACAGTACTGTACTATCAGACGATGAAAAGCGAGCGATGCGACGTCAAGATGTCATCACTTGATTATCATTCCCAGAGAGCCGCGTCGTCCATGTCAAGTTCCATGTCCACACACAGCCGATGAAACCCCGTCCCGTCCAGCCCCGTACTGTACCGAAGGAAGGTAATCAAATCTCCATGCGCATACAACTTCCACCTTCAAGGACCAACATCTGACGATAATAAACAAGATTACAAGAGTCAGTTAAACATCGGTAACAGTCAAAGCAGTAACGTTCTCTACAATGCAGGAGGTTTATTTCACTAACCCCCACTCCATCAAGTCCTCTCGTTATCTATCTCTCAAGATTGCAGATCAGTTACTCTACCCCTAAGTAACCGAGGAACCAACAACTCCACAATTCAGCCTGAAAAGGAACATCCGCGTCAACGAGTCAGAGCCCTCCTGTTCCTGCATACAACCGTACCCGTATATACATGAACCCCCATATCTGTACATACTCCCTTACATACTGCAGCATACCGCACCGCAGCACAGCGCACAGCAGAGAAGCAAGACGGGAGCGGGAGTACCAAAGCAGACCAATGCCGACAAGCTCAAGCCATTCTCCACTCTCGAACCAAAGAAAGAAAAGACCCAAACCAAAGCCAGAACGGCAGTAGAAACCAAAACCAAAACCAAAACTAACGCTAAAAGCCACAAACTTAAAAGATAAAGGCTACTCTAAACTAAACATAGCAGCAAACCCAAAATCCAACAGCTGACACCCCTCTAATAAACCAGGATGTCTATCGCGCGAACTCCCGCAAAGGTTTCAAACTCTCCTCTCTTTTCTCTTCTTGTTCGGTTGAACTGTTATCCGTCAGTCACTCTAGGTAGAAACTAAAATAAACTGAACTAAAGTAAACTAAACTAACCTTCCTATCTTGATTAAGGGTACAGTACAGTAATATGTACGCCTGCATCGATATCTGAGCTACTTCCTGTACAAGTACCGTCCCCGCTGTGCTACTTGACGAACACTACAAGTAGACTGTTGCACCTATCGCGATTTCAACTTTCTAGAGTAGTGTATAGTAAAAGTGTAGTTTCTATATTAACTGGTAAGGTACTTGACAACTTCATTCATATGCGAGACAGCCGCGCGATAAATAGGTATCAAAATTGCCTCACTCTTCTCAAGCGTCCAAGCCTGCAACACCGATGTGGGGACAAAATCAACGAAGGGCCGGCCAGCGAGCGAGCGAGCGAGCGATAGCATGGTCCTTCCCCTGTCTCTCTCCTGTCACCTGTCCTAACTAGCGATAAGCAGCCACCTGTACTGTACAGCCTTCACAGCGAAGTTTCGATATACTTGGCCTGGTTTTGATGTAGTTCCAGCAATTGCTTCGACCCTCAAACCCTTGGAAGAAGCAAGTACTAAGGCATGTAAATAGAGCCTGTCGTAAGGTAAGGTCCGCACAATTATCGATTTCACTTTTCTTTATCTTTTAACTCCATTTACAAGTCTAGTACTTGTTTCTTACTGTGGTACAGGCCTTAAGTTTAGGCTCACCGCCCGGTTCTGCCGCTCCAAAATACGTGGGCTGAATGAAAGCGGTGAGCCCAAACTCAAGGCCTCTGCACTGAAATACACCTAAATACACTCAAATCTATTTAAAATGGCTAGCCCATTGCAACCTATTATCTTCTCTTCTTCTCCACCTGTTTCTCCACCTCCTCAATAACGTTGAGCGGCCTCCACGACTTGTTGCACCTTTACCTTTCTCAATTTACGAAGATGAAGACAAAGAAATAAAGCATCTGGTTATTCCTCATGAGCAAATATATCACTGCCTCACATGTACGGAACGGGCGAAGATTCATGCTTAGAGACAGTATGAAAAGACACCTAGTGGAAAGCACCTAGTCAAACTCAGTACAATTGCAGAGCGAATTGGCTGCTCTCTCGGCACAGTCAGTCTTGCTACCCACAGCCCAGTTACTCGTTCTCGCCGTCGAGCACGTCGCTGTACCAAGTTTGGTCTCTATCATAAACGGCTCTTAATTCAAGCTCTTAACTCTAGCCCTGTAGCCATACGACGTATGAACCTCTCTCAATTAGCGGCCCATTACAACGTTCCATTCTCTGCGTCAACCATACGCGCTTTCCTTGAATCAAGGGGTTATCGACGTTGTAAGGCCGTTTATACCATGGCTTTCGACACAACAACAAGCTTAGGCGTTTGACCTTCGCAAAGGAGCATAAGAATGAGACTGCGGCCGATTGGATGGACTTTTACGTGTAGACCGACCAATCACAGATGCAGAATGGAGGAGATAAGGATGTGTATGTTACCCGGAATGCTCATGTATTATACCTCGGAGGTGGTATCAATTCTATTTATAGGGCATCGAGTTAGGATGTTCCCTTCTCATATCTAACGACGATTGAAAACGGAGTTTGGGAATTGGGAACTTGACACCTCGACACTTCGTGATGGGCAAGGAAAGTGACGTGCTTTGCTTTGCTTTACTTTACCTTATCGTGTACAGTCGGTATTTTTGGTATATGTACAGGTGGCTCTGCTACAGTAGAAATAAGGGTCTGGAAAGACCCGATTTCATAAAAGAAGAGGCTTTCAAACTTCCTTGCTATTTATTCGTTCTTTCTTGCGAATTGTGCAGACGATGTTATGAGCTGACGTTAACCGTTGATATCAATACGGTACCGGTACCGCATTCGATCATCCCATCCCGTCTCTCCGGAAGAAAATCCTCCAGCTACTGTCGAACTACTGTACTAGATATCACACCACACCTCCCGTCTTTATCTCCCTCAAAGCCTCCACATTCAAGTCAAATAATCAAAGAAAATGAGATAGATAGGTAACGACTCGCCACCACCACCCACGTCATGGGCCGCACATCTCCTCCCCCTTTTCTCAATAACCCTCACTGATCGGCAACAATTCAGCCCGCCCGCCTGCCATGCCATCCAACCTCCCGAGACTTAGTTCTAAAAGTCCGGGGGCGGCTGAGAGCGGGCTGGGGAAGGGGAGGGGAAAAGAGTCCCGGATCAGCAGGATAGTGAAACGTGATTGACAGGAGATCATTTTCTTGGGGGTAATCTTCCACGTTCTTTTTCGTCTTCTAGTTTCTTGATAGAATTGGTCTCAGGTGTGTGGATGTGTGGATGTTGAGCCGGAATTCTGATAACGCTGTGGAAAGGTTCTTTCTGTTGTCCCTTTCGTCTCGTTTAATTGATCCGTTGCTGAGTGTTGGACTTGAATCGATTCCATTTAATCAGTCCTCTATGCGGATCAAAGTACTGTGTGTATTGGGAGAGGGCGATGAAAAATCGAAGGAATATGCCATTCTCTCCAGGCCAGAACCGTTACAGTACTTCATATCTTACTCGCTGTCTGGTTCCTTGAAATAACACAAGCTACCATGCGAGGATATATCTTGATAATTACCTCTTGTCTTGTGAAATTTCAATTGCACATCCAGTCGTCTAGGGTCCTCGTCGCTGTTCACTTGATGTTGGTGGGCCGTTTGCTCACCTGATGTAACTAGAAGTGCTTCAGCCATACTGTATATCTGTTTTCCGTAGCGTAGTCAAACGGCTTATCTTGTTTTTATGCTTGTAAGATAGCTAATTCACAGATCATTCGTCTGAAGTACTGTTCGATCACTAACTCTTTTGAGTGTCTCAACGCGAGCCTCGGGTCTAGCTAGTTCTCAAGTCATTTTGCAAGTCCAAGCTCAATATAAAAACCATCAACTAAATGACTGCTCTCTATCGACAAAACTCCGACATAACCATTGAGAGCCAAGAGATAAATGCACTGGGGCACAACTCCTAGATTCAGAGTGAGTTCTCTGACTATCGAGCCCCGCCGAGCTGCATTCAGTACCACTGGAGCTGCAGGTGGGTTTGTCGTCTGAACCGGGCAAATTTGACCATCATTTATGTTTCTGACAACCGTGAAAACATAAGCAATAATGCAGCGATATCTGCAGCATCCCACGAACTAGAACTACCTAGGCAGAATCCGAGCTAGCTCGGTAAGAACCAAGGCGAGCCCCCCACTCTCGGAGGAAGTCAAGCCGTTGCAAAATACAACCATCTTCCCCCCCCTTTTCTTCTTTCTCCTCGCCACACCAAATTTTTTTTTTTTTTTTCCACCCGCCCACAGCCCCCCCAAAAGTATCAAATCCAAAACTCAATCATCTTAGCCATTAAATCTAGACGATCAAAATGGGTTCTCAACCTCCACAAGCCCACCCCATAATCTCCTCCCTTCGTTCCTCTTCCCGCCTCCTCGTGCGCGAATTAGGATTCATGTCCAGCAATCTAGCAGGTACATCGTATTCCGCCAGTGCCGTACACGCCATTATCGAGATCGGACTGCACGAACAGAACCTGAACCAAACCCAAGCCCAAAGCCCTGCTTCCTCGAAGGGGAAATGCACAGGTATCACAGCCGCAACGCTCTGCACCGAGCTCAATCTCGAGAAGAGCAGCGTGAGTCGCCTGCTCAAGAAACTCGTCGAGGCAGGCGAGGTGAGAGAGGGGTTTGGAGAGGATGCGAGGGAGAAGGTTTTGATGTTGACTGAGAAGGGGAGGGGAACTTTAGCGGGTATTGATGTATGTCTTTTTCACTTTGCACCTTATCTTGGTCTCGATTTTGAAATTGTTCGAGAATCGAGATTTGGGGGGGGAGGGGTTTGATGCGGTACTTTTATACTGATTTATTACCCTTACAGGCTTTTGGAGAATCTCAGATCTTAGACGCGTTTGCGCAGCTTCCACCAGAGGCAACGCCAGATGACAGTAAGTGGTTGTCTTCATCTGCCTTCATTCCGCTATGGAATGGGGTATTGGACGAGATTTGAATTCTGTGCTCTTCTCCAACATGATTCAGAAATATCATTGCTTTCTGATTCGTTTTCAAGATGGGCAGGGCTAACTCCACCCTCCTACCACAGTACTCAAAGGCATTCGCGCCTATGCCACAGCACTCCGCTCCAGTCGTCTCAACGCTTTCACCTCCACCCAATCCAACCTATCCTCACAAGCATCCAAAACTACAGCACTCCCTCCATCTCCCGCTCCGCCCCCAACCATCATTATCGCCACCGGCTACCGTCCAGGCCTCCTCGCCCGCTGCCTAACAATCCACATGACGACCTACACGCCCTACGGCCTCGGCGTCTCCTTCGAAAGCATGCTCTCCACCGGCTTCGGCGAACTCCTCTCCCGCCTCGACGGTCTCAACTCCGAAGCGTTCACCGCACTCGACTCATCCAGCAAGCAAATCCTCGGCACTATATTCATGGACGGAATCAATCTCTCTCGCAAAGTCAACGCCGAGGCAAACACCGACGGCGAAAACGTCAAAATCAACGAGAAAGAGAACGAGAACGAGAATATACCCTCTTCCTCTCCCACCGACGACGAAAGTACGAATATGAAGAGTAAAGTCCACCTGAGAGGTTTCGTCGTGGATGAGAGTGTTAGAGGCGGTGGGGTGGGGAAGAGGATGTTAGATGCTGCTTTGAAGTGGGCGGATGAAAGGCGGTTCGAGGAGGTCCATCTTTGGACTTTTAAGGGCTTGGATGCTGCGAGGAAATTGTATGAGGGGAGGGGCTTTGTGTTGAGGGATCAGGAGATGAAGAGTATGTGGGAGGGGAAGGAGTTGCTTGTGCAGCATTTGGTGAGGGTTAGGTCAGAGATGATGGGGTAGTTTGGTTGGGATTGGGCTGGTGTTGTTTGGCTGTGAAGGAGGGAGGGAGAGTGATGTAGAACGGGGGTAGCGCGGAGTACAGAGGGTGTGGCTGTAAGGAGTAATTTTGAAGAGAAATACATATATGTTTCTTTTCCTTAGAGACCAAATCACCTCTTACCGAAAAACGAATATTGTTCAACTCAACCCAGTCGATTCTTCTCAGAACAGATCTGTGTACAATTTCTGGTTATTTCCGTCTATACCTACCTTCTACCCATCAAATACACCGCATTCCGATTCGTATGCCAAATTTCTCTCCAGCTGCCGCTTTCGCACCTTCCCCGCGGTGCGACATATCTTTACCGCCAAGAATTATCCCAACCGCTCTGCTCAACAGCAAAAGCAAGCGCCAACTCTGTGAATCTCGCCATATGCTACACGTCGGATTTATATCAGTAATGACATCACATGACGAGACATGACACGAACACGAATGCCCAGAATTCATGACGGGAGCGAGATAAATCTGGAGAGGGTATGAGAGAGAGGAAACACATACATCAAGCGAGAAATATCCACTCGCATCATCAACATCTATGGTATCGTTCACACCGTGAACGTACGGATCGTATTCTCCGGGGAACCCACCTCCACTGAGGGGGTTTCCTTCCGAGGCGAAACTGGCGGGGTATTTGAGTTGTGTGTAGGACATGTAGTCGGAGCCGGCTCCACTGTTGATTTGGTCAGCGATTTTTAAAACTCGCAATACTTCGTAGACCAAGCGAAAAAGGCGATGGAGATCATAGCCTAGGCAGAGAAAGATATGTGACGTACGGGAATAATTCGAAGATACCAGCGGGTATCGATATATATTCCTTAGCTAGTTTCAGAAGCCATTCGGTGAGTGCTTCGTCTGCTGATGTGGAGATGAATCCGATTGATTCCGTGGCGTTACGAGCGATGAACGCTGTCATGTCCTTTTATCGCAATGGGTATTAGTCGCCTTTTTTCTCTCTCTTGAAAGAATGTGTGTCAATCGGGAGGAATCACTCACAAACTCCATCATGGCCCCAATGGTAGCACCCTCCTCCTTCTTATACCTGGCAATAGCTTGACTCCCCAACAAGCCCCCTTCTTCAGCAGCATACCAATGGAACTCAACCGGTCCATTCCTCGGCACATACCCACTCTCAGCCAAGATTCGGAACGCCTCCAGGATACTCACCGTACCTGAACAATCATCATCCGCACCAGGCGCGGGGAGGAGAGGAAATAAGTAGTTCGCCGAATCCTGGTGCGCGCCGAGGATGGTTAAGGGGTGAGAAAAGTTCCGTACTTTGGGCTCGAAGCGTGCGATGATTGAGGATTGGGGGAAGGGGTGTGTGAAATACTCGAGCGAGATGTGTGTCCCGAACGGGGCGGCGTCGATGATCTGGTTTCATACTGTTAATACCACCTCTTCCTCTTTTTTTTTTTGGTGAGAAGGGGACAGGGAAGGGGAATGAATTTTTACCTGTGCAATGTGATCGTGAAGCCACGCGGCGCTTAATGCTCCAGTCCTTCCTCTATAGTACCGATTGTAGTAACTCGTCATGTGCTTGAGCACGCCATGCATTCTATCCGTCGAGACACGGTGGAAGAGAGGCTTGACGAGGGGTTGGTGCCTCAAATCGGGGAGATCTACATACACACAATCAACAACCAGAAACAAAAAGAAATAATAACGCCTCAAAAAATCGAAGGGTTAAGACGCCTTGACTTACTTGCTTTACCCGCGGCAGCATCAACCTGTTGAGCGTAAAACTCCTCGTGATCCGTAATGTCGACGAACTTCTTCCCTTGTCTACGTAGACGCAACTTATCGCCTTCGGTCATCCATTCTGGCTTCCTTTCGCCGGAAACGTGCAGGAGTCTTGGTTGGGCGAGGTCGGATTTGAGGTCTGGCTGGAGGGACAAGAGGGCGGCGACAGGATCGGAGTGTGTCTTGAGGGCGGAGATGATGGCTGGGTCGACCACGTGCTCTACACGTGTGTCGGCATCAATATTGACGGTATTGGTGGATGGAGATGAGAGGATGGCTTGCTTGTCTTGGATGGCGGAGCCTAGGATGAGGTGTGAGGTGCTCAAGAGGAGCATGAGTGTAGAATGTAGCATTGTGTGGTGAGCTCGATGATCGCAATTTAATGGTGGGATTGAGGAGTTCTGTGCATAAGACTTCAATAGAGTATGATAGAGTTGTAGAAGTATAGACTAAATGCAATATTTTGATGATGTTGTAGATGTCTGCCTTCGGGTCATCACAAGCTCCGTGTGGATAGACTGACGCCGTGATAATGCTGCATAAGGAAGGTCGATTAATTCTGGTGGCGCAGGGGCCGGAAAGCTTGAGTCACGTGCATTAGCATCTCCTGATGTCAAAGTATAGTTGAAAGGACTGCTTCACAGTGTTCGCAAAATAAGAGGAGAAGCTACGATAAATACACGGAGAGGTCTTTCCAGGCCCATGCATACATTGGAGTGTGTCTAACCTAGAGCAAATTGGGCGTGTCAACACATTTAGTGGAGTAAGCGAACCTTTGGCGAGGTGGGTCTGTCATGTTTTCAGCCTTCTTCAATCAAACGGACGACGATAAAAACTTATTTGCCTCTCTAATAATAAGGCTAATAGCTAATAAACAAGAAGTCTTGACTCCCTTGTAAGCGGCCTAGAGGGGAAATCAAGCAATCAAGGAGCAACGACTTATAATTCGCAAATGCGTCGCAATAGCCAAACTAAACAGCAGGTTTGATTGTACTATGAGATCCGCCAAAAGGAAAGTACTCCCATGAGCATTGTGAAATTAAATCCAAGCCTCATATTTGAATCAAGTATTCGTGCCCCAAATTTTCAAGTGAACAGTCGGATTCTCGTGCTTGGGCGTACTGAGCGCTTCATCTCACCACCCGTCATTGTAACCTTAACCTGCACATAAATGGGCGCCCTGCAGGTCTATGTAATTGATGTTGATGACAGCCCAAGATGCAGCCATCACAAATAAACCACCTAGTGTGGATCCCCCGCCTTTTCAGTTTCAGCACCGCAGATGCGTCCCCCTTTCAACTTTGGGTGGAAATTCGGGTTTGCGTTGGATTCGATGTCCAATTCTGAATCTACCTCCGATTCTCCTCCCTTCTCAAGATTCTTATCTTGATTAATTCCTTCGTCGCCAGAATCGGATTCACTATCAGTTTCTTCTTCGTCCTCTTCATACCCACAACAACTCTCTGCACAGCTGTCACGGGCACAATCATCGTAGTGATTTACCGCTGCCTTGCTTTCAATGTCGATGTCTTCTGATAAGTGACTGAAAGGCTCATTTGATTCAGCAATTAAGTCGTAGTTTTAGTCCCAACAATCCTCCATGCCTTTAGAGGAAACTAGACTAGCATCTCGAGACACATTCTGCCCCGCTTCTTTTCCGTCTCCTTCGGCTGCCATCTCGAAATTATAAAGGTTTTTTTTAGGACGTTCAAGTTGGGTAATGATAGCAACTTCAAGGCAGGAAACAGTGATAATGTGAAGAGATCTTCTTCTGATCCTGTACTTGGGAACAAAGCAGGCCGGGAATGTGGCTTCTGAAAGGCGATGGGGAATCGTTCGCCGAAGGAGGTGAACGCCCATTTGCAGCACTTTAATCCTCAAAGAAGACTGGTGGTCTCGTAACTCTAGCGAATAACATAAAGCAAAAAATGGAAATCATAACATACTTGAAGCCTGCTTTCTGACTATTACAGTGGAGTCTGGAACTTAGTAGGAGAGACAGAATAATGTTGCTGTCACTTGTATTGGGAGAACAGACTAGTTACTTACGGCAATTGTGACAATTTTGAATGGGAATCGAAAGTCGCTTGTTGTCACACAACCTAGGAAGCACGAAAATCCATTGCATTATTGTTTACACCTCAGCGGAAAGCCTCAAATACAAATCTACCAAACTGGTCAATGGTCTCTGACATTCAGATCTCTGAACTCTCCTCGCAAGCTTTCAATACCATTACGTCTCACATCCTCGACCAACTGCACCACTTTAGGTGCTATCACATTTTCGTCGAATCCAAAATACTTGTACGCCTGTGCACCAGGTAGTGAGTGCCCAAAAGTGGACATCGAGAACCCCGCATCAGCATACCTCTCCCAGCCATTGACAGCATACGCCTCAATGACAACTCTCGGTGCCTTGCTCCTGTACTGTAGTACCTGGCGTTTGTAATCCAACGGCTGTTTCTCAAAAAGTCGTTGGCATGGAAAGCTGACGACGCGGGCTTTCAGGCCAAACTTTTCCTCGAGCAGCCTTGCTGTCTTGACGGCAAACACCATCTCAGCACCGATCCCAATCAAGGTCACATCTGCGTCTTCTCTTTCGATGAAAACATAGGCGCCTTTCTGAACTCCCTCTCGTGATGAGTATTGGGGATACTGCTCGAGATTCTGCCGTGAGAGAGATATGATGCTGGGGGTATTGGCAGCACTCAATGCGGCAATGTATGCACCAGCCGTCTCTTCACTATCGGCCGGCCGAATGTACAAAATATTTGGCATGGAACGATAGAGGCTTGCCAATGCAATGGGTTGGTGGGTTGGTCCATCTTCTCCCGTGCCGATGGAATCGTGCGTCGCGATGTGAATCTGTTGCAGCCCTTGAAGAGCACCCATCCGGATTCCTGGTGCGGCATAGATATAGAACATGAAGAACGTTGAAGTGACAGGAATGATGGTCCCTTTATTAAAGGCAGCTAGACCGTTGGATATCGAAGCCATTGCGTGCTCGCGGATTCCCCAGTGGATGTACCTCCCAGAATAATCTCCATTGATGCCACAAGAGGTCTTGAGGTCTGGATGCTGAAAATCGACTTTTCCTTTCCATATCATGTTCACGGAAGGCGACAGGTCGGCTGTTCCAACCATGAAGTTTTTGATGTTCTGTGCGAGGGGGTTGCAAACTAACCCTGAGGATTTCCTTGATGGTGTTGGGCCGGTAGGAAGGTCTTCTTTTGCAGGAATGAACTTCGTCCAGCCGTCTGTCAACTTGCCAGCCACGCGGAGAGCAAATTCTCGATGTAGCTCAGGGTGAGCACTTGCGTATGATTGTATCAAGGCGTTCCAGTCGGCCTCAACTTCTCTCCCTCGTGGCTTCGCGCTTCCGAAAAAGTCATAGACTTCGTCCGACACCTGGAAATGTTTTGTCTCGTCCATACCGAACGCACGCTTGATGTGGGCAACACCCTCTGCGCCAAAAGCCGCCCCGTGTGCTTTGGCGTCGCCAGCTGACTTGCTCCCAATTCCGATGACTGTGCGAACGTTGATGAAAGTCGGCTTGTCCTTGTTGTTCTTCGCTACAATGAGCGCCCGGACAATACCTTCGATATCGTGACTGCCATCTTGGATATCGAATACACTCCATCCACAAGCAATCATCTTGGCATTGACGTCTTCGTTATTGCAAAGATCCACAGACCCATCGCAGGTAACTTGATTGTTGTCGTAGATCACCACCAGATTGTTGAGTTTCCAGTTACCAGCCAATGAAATGGCTTCCAGAGCGACACCCTCCTGTAGGCATGCATCACCAATTATGCACCAAGTCATGTTGTCCACTACCGAATAGTTTGGTCTGTTGTATGTAGCAGCTAGATGCTTGGTGGCCATTGCCAGGCCCACTGCATTGGCAATTCCTTGACCCAAAGGTCCAGTTGTAACCTCGATGCCTTCGTGCTCGATTTCGGGATGTCCAGGGCAAATGGAATCGGTTCTTGCGGAGTGGTAGGATTTGAGTTGGTCGAAGGTCATGTTCTTGTATCCGACAAGGTGTAGGAAAGCGTACTGAAACAGACATGTGTGGCCTCCCAAAGTCAGCGAAGAACGAAATAAAGTAAGACTCTTCAAAATTAATGCCTTTTCAATTATATGGAAGAGACTGGGAGGGAACGCTTACCATTGGAGAGAACAAATCTATCTCTATTGAAGAAGTTTGGATTTTCTGGTGTATACTCCATGACATATTTCCACAACGCAACCCCAATTGCTGCCATACCCATGGCACCGCCAGGGTGACCACCTTTGAACTGTTCGCACAGATCTGCTATCAAGCATCTGAAAGTTTTCAGAACCCGGTCATTCAGCGCGGCGTCTTCAAATTTGACGTGAATAAGCTCGTCGGAAACCCGAATCTTGGAAGAGAGCTGGGTCTTGGATTTGCTGGGAAGAGAAGACGGCACTTCGAATGCCGAGGGGGCCATGATGTGAAATTTGGAGTCAATATGGACAAATTATGAGGAGACAACTAACGATGATGCTGTATTGAAAGAAACTGAAATATATAAACAATTCTTTGCTATTGTACAGACGCACCAAAGTCGACCACGTACCTAACTCCAGTGCTTGGAATTTCCCTAACGGGAAACACTAGCAGGCGAGTATGCACAAGTTTCCTGCTGCAGGCCCAAGCCCAGTGCCTAAAAATTCCTCTTTCGGAAGCCCCTCTATTTCCCCCCTAAGCGAGCCCCCTGTTGATGTCAAGACAGGTTCCCACTCCGAGCATATTAGGAAGTCATAGGCTCCCTTGTGAATAACTCTTCTAAGTTCGGGACAACTTGAATGCAATACACTCGGGAATCGTGATCGAGGTGTTCCAGACACTTCCCAAGACTCCAAGAGTGGACATACCTTGCTATCTCTCTATCTCTCAAATAATAATTCCCTTACACCTTCTTTCGTTCATTTCAAATCTCACTTCCGCTTATTGCATTCGAAATTTGCACCTCCATAATTTCAGGATGGGCAGCATCGCAGAGCCAGCTACTATTTCCTCGCAGGTTGCGTACACCACCAACCCTTTGTTCTCTCTCGCTGGACGCACCATCGCCATAACTGGAGCTGGGAGAGGTTTAGGGATAACCCTCGCGGCCGCAGTTCTCGAATCTGGCGGCCATGTAGCATGTATCGATATTCTTCCCGCACCATCTGAGCTCGAATGGGCATCTCTGCAAACAATCGCGAAGTCTTCAAATCTCACTGTATCATATCACCGATGCGACATCATTCTCGAAGCCGAAGTCTCCGCCGTTTTAGATCTTATCGCAGCCACGGGCTCTAAACTCGGCGCTCCTCTCATGGGAACTATTGCCTGCGCTGGCATCCAGCAGAAAATACCAGCGGTGGATTACCCGGTGGACGGGTTCAGACGGATCATGGATGTGAATGTGACAGGAACTTTCTTGACTATCAAGCATTCGGCGAGAATTTTCATGGCGGAGGGGACAAAAGGAAGTGTTGTTATGATTGCTTCGATGTCAGGACAGGTTGCGAATCGGGTATGTGTTATGAAATTCGTGGGTGAGTGGCGAGATTAGGATTTACTAATGAAATTATTCAGGGTTTGACGTGTACTGCGTACAACACTTCGAAGGCAGCGGTGCAACAGATGTGCAGATCTGTGGCCCAGGAATGGGGTGCTCATGGTATCAGAGTAAACACATTATCTCCAGGAGTAAGCTCTCCCCACCGTCATACCAATACTTTTATCTTCTCGCTGACAGTGCAACCAGTATATAAGGACCGCGATGACCGACGAACTCCTAGCTGCAGAGCCAGAAGTCGAGAAAACATGGATGGCAGGTGCTTTGCTTGGTCGACTTGGTGCACCTGAAGATTTCAAGGCGCCAGCTGTGTTTTTACTTGCCGATGGTAGCTCCTGGATGACTGGCGCGGATCTCAGGGTAGACGGAGGACATTGTGCTTCAGCGTGATAATTGTTCGTTTTTGGGTAGAATATAGGTTAAATTATTTAAAGATACCGAAAAGAAACTGCACAATATATTCCCGCTTGTAAATATCCTGAATATCTCCTGGCGTGTGCTCACTTGCTACACGAATAGCCTGAAAGTTATTATAAAGAAAGACCTAGATAAGAGCATGCGAAGTACAGTTCGTGAGTAATGATTTTGATGATTAAGCTCTCTCAAAACTTGAAGATCTGGTAGATTGTCGTTGAAAACGAGGCCATTTTGTGATACGCCAAAAGGAATTATGTTTTCACAAGTAATTCTGACTCCAGGCAAATTTTTACAAGCAACGATGAATATCAAGTAAAGTAATGACGCATGCTATCACCCCAAGTTTCAATCCAATGCATTCCCGATGCCCTGTAAGACGCACCATACACCTACTGCACCTGGATCCGGAACGTTTAATTTACCTTCCTCGATGTGTAGACTATCTTTCCCAATATAGCTTGCTCTTCCTAAAACAGCCTCCAGCTTTCTTGTACTTTCTACCCCCTTCCTCGCTTCCCCCACCGCCGCATTGAAGTCCAAGGAATGTGCAAAAGTTTCGACGAATGGGATAAGGGTATCCATCAATGTCCTATGTCCTATCCGAGCTGCTGTATAGCGGCAGAGCTCTGAAAGTGCCTGCGAGAGTGCCAAGCCCAACATCTGCGATGTGTTGATATTTGGCGAGGTGGTAGATATGGAGGTCATGTGGAGTGCATAGATCGATGACATGGAGTTCGCCAAGGCGTTGAAAAAGATTGCATAGAGAGCGCCAGAAGTGCCGCCCATTGAGCTTTCGACAACCGTGGAAATTGAATGGAAAGTGCTTATGAGGTCAATGGCGGAAGATTTGATTTGGGAGGAAAAGGATTGGATGGCTGTATATTTGCACAAAAATTAGCGACTGAGTTCCATTTCCACAGTGAATGGGGAAGTACAGAAACATGGGGAGACGTACCATTCGCCCCAGTGAGGAGAGTAGTCCCACAATCACCATCTCCGGCGATGGTATCATACTTGGTGATCAGCGGCTCATCTCTGTTGATATTCTCCACGACCGATTTAACGATTTTTTGTATCAGCAGAGTGTCTACCGGAATTCTGATCTCCAACTCGTTCCTTCCTCCAACCGGTTGAGTCTGAACGGTTCGCTCCGCGAGCCCATTAACATTACCTTGATCGATGCGTTCCAGGTTTGGCCAAGCTGGAGCTGATGTCCTGAAATTGAGAAGGTCTTCGAATCCTGAATGGAGCTTAAGGATTGTCACGGAAAATCCTGGCCCGTCAAGCGATGTGACAAAAGTGCCAATTACTGTATCTACGTAAGCAAATAGTCTCCAAGTTCTAATATTGATGTAAAATCTCGTACACGATCGTTTGATTTTCAACCCCTTGGCTTCAAGCTGATCCATCATTTCTCCTGCCACGATATTCAGCTCAAGAACGCTGAGACCACCGAGGTTGTTTATCATCACTGCTACAGGGATGTTGTCATTGAAGGTCGATGTAGAGAAAAAAGAAAGTACGTGTTCCACGATTGTCGGTAGTGACGGTATGACATCTCGCCGGACACCAGGCTCATTGTGAATCCCTAAATACTCATGGTTATTAGCTTTAGGATTGGCCCTGTGATTTTAGTCTTTTTCTTTCTTTGGAAGGTCACGCACCCATTCCATACTCAAGATTGTCGACTGGCAAATTCTGTTGATGGCTTCGTTGAGGAACACTGCATCTGTCCAGACTAACTCCAATGGTGCATATACTATCCGCAACACTCTGTGCCAAACTAGTGACTTCTTGAAGTGATGCCCTATAATTTGTTAGTCCTGGGGAAAGTATAGTGTTCTTAAGCATACCCTGTTGCAGCGAGTGCACCAGCAATTTTGTGAACAAATACCACACCAGCCAAGCCCCTTCGCCCAACTAGGTCATTGCCTTTTACCGACACATCGTCACCTACAAACACAGCATTAACATTGATTCCTTCGGCTTTTGCCTTTTGGGTCGCGAGTCCGAAATTCAGTTTGTCTCCCGTGTAGTTCTTGACAATCATCAAAATTCTTTTGCGGTCAGTGCTTTGCGACATCCTGGAGGAGCAAGCGTAAACATACCCCATGGGTGCATTCAATGCCTTTAAACCCGCCAGTATCTGCGATGCTGACGGCGATGCAAAGATTTGTCCGGCGACGCAGATATCAAGCATTCCTTCGCCCAAATAACCTGCATGTGCTGGCTCATGTCCCGATCCACCACCCGATAAAAGCAGGACTTTCGGTCTCGTTTGTTGTCGATACAGAACTACACTCATTAGTAACCATCTACTGATTGGGGGGCTTGGCGGTGATGATGATCTCTGGTACCTTTTTCGGATTTTATCAATCTGAGAGACTGGTCAAGCCTGAGAAGGCACTCAAGACCTCGTTCCACTGGACGGTCCACGTCATTGATGAAATGTTTTCCAAGAGGCATCTTTGAGATAGGAGGATACCAGAATGCAATAGAGTATCAGTTTGCATTGTATAGAATCTCTGGAGAACCTCATTGCCATCATATACAATTCTTCGTTGTGATATTACTTTGAGCAAACAGTGGATCACGAGCTGGGTGTCCGGCGCTTGCAACTTCCCAAATCAGTAATTGTACTGTAAAAGTTTTGTATTTTCTGGTAAGACGAAGCTATCCCAAAGATGTACTGCTGTCAAAACTGGCGAGCTGAACAGCACTTGAATGAGGCACAGGAAGCATCTTGTCGGTGTCACAAAAGTGCGAACATGGTAGGTCTGACTCCCCTGAATTTTCACTTGTAATACGTGTTGCAGGCTAGCCAAGGGAATTGTGGAGTGCATTCAGTTTAAGGCACAAAAAAACGCCGGACTTTTGAGTGCCACTTCGATGTTACCATGTCATAAGGTAGTCTTCATTCCCGAAGTTCACAGCTTTGGACCTTGTCAAAAGCCATGGCGGGAGTCGAGAGTGGGATGGCCTCGGACTATTTTTCTCGCTTAAGTGCCTAAAATTTCCCCTTTCGACATCCTGCATCATCGTCGTGACTCGTGAAATTGGCAAAAACTCTCTCCCCACAAACGCCCTGCAAGGCTTCTCAAGTTTGCAGGCTAAGTGAACTCTCAAGAATGGGGCCCCAGGATGGGACTCCGCAAAGCTGGAAACTTGGACTTGAGAAGATAGCGAGCTATCCAGGATAGAGAAATGTATAAGATCCTCGCTCATCCACAAATGTGAAGCCATCATCTCACTGAGTTTCGATGCAGTTTATTCTTCAATCTGCAAAGCAAGTCTTCCAACAAATCATCAATCATTCCCAACGATGACGATTCTTACCGGCGCCCCGCTTAATTGGGCTGTCACAGCTACAGCTGGAAGTGGGTTCCTCCTGTAAGAGTGATGGATCTTGTTCACCAATATTACGATTTGCTGATTATCCCATAAGCTTTGGATATGACCAGGGTGTGATGAGTGGACTCCTCACGGGTGCTGCTTTCACCCGCCAATTCCCAGAGATTGATACAACGAATGGCGGTAATGGCAGCTCTTCACTTCAAGGGACCGTGTAAGTCATGTAATCTCCGCCTTGGTGACATTTATACTTACTTGCGCAGTGTTGCGATCTATGAAATTGTAATACACTCCTACCGTCTATATGCCACATCCGATTTTAATAATATTAGGGCTGTTTTTTTGGTTCAATCTTCTGCTTCCTCTTCGGCGAAAAGTTGGGTAGAAGGAAGTGTATCATGCTTGGCTGCATCGTGCTATCGATCGGTGCTGCCCTTCAAGCCTCTGCGAACACCATTCCTCAGATGATCGTTGGTCGAGTTGTAGCGGGTCTTGGGAATGGAATGAACACGAGCACGATTCCAGTTTGGCATGCGGAAATGATGAAAGCTCACAAGAGAGGCAAAGGACTTGCCGTGGAACTCGCCATCAATATTTTGTAAGTGGAGACCAGTTTTGGATGAGACGTGTGGCTGATACATTCTAGTGGTGTGATGATGGCCTACTGGGTGGATTATGGCTTCAGCTTTGTTACAAGTGAAGCCCAATTTCGAGTACCACTTGCTCTGCAAATTGTGTTTGCTGTTGTCACTTTCGCAGGCATCATTGTTCTCCCAGAAAGTCCACGATGGCTGCTTGCACACGATAAGCACGAAGAGGCCAGACACATTCTTTGGGCTCTTGAAATCAATGCGAAGTCTATGGAGCCCTCAGACGCCGTGGTGCAGCAACAAATGGCAGAAATCCAGCACGCAATATACGAAGAACGAGCAGCAGCGGAGGGCTCTGGCGGGAAGAGAGCTGTTCTGAAAAATGGCCCTCAGCGATTCTTCCACCGCACCCTATTGGGAATTGGTAGTCAGTTCATGCAGCAGCTGAGTGGCATCAACCTGATCACTTACGTGAGTCCCTCAACACTATCATATCAACTTTTACTAACAACGTCAAGTATGCTCCTGTCATCTTCGAGACGTCCGTCGGATTGTCCCATAACCTTTCTCTGCTGATTTCTGGCTTCAACGGAGTCGCATATTTCTTATCATCTCTGATACCAATCTGGTTGATTGATCGGTACAGGTTCCCGAAACATCCTGAAATTGTCTACACACTGACTTCTCTACTCTAGTCTTGGCCGAAGAAAGCTCATGTTGTTTGCTGCAGCAGGGCAAGCTGCTTGCATGGCGGTGCTAGCAGGTACCGTTTCCAATGGATCGACGAGCGCAGGCTACGTAGCAACTGTGATGCTCTTCCTGTTCAATTTCTTTTTCGCGGTTGGATTGTTGGCCATTCCTTGGCTTCGTAAGTCTACCAGCACAAATCATTTGTTCCAACACTAATAGCCACAGTACCTGCTGAATATGCACCTCTGGCAATTCGAACACCAGCAGCATCTCTTGCTAGCGCATCTAACTGGATCTTCACGTTCCTGGTGGTCGAGATCACACCTGTCAGTATCAACAACATCAAGTGGAGGACTTATATATATTTTGCCGGTATGTAAATACTTGACGGTTCTTCGATTATTGTCACTAAGGCCACTCATAGTCTTCAACGCTTGCTTCCTCCCACTCATCTACTTCTTCTATCCCGAAACCAAAAACCTGTCACTGGAGCAAATCGATGAATTGTTCACTGGCGAGAAAGTCCTGTTGCATTGGAAAGGATCTATGAGCGCCAGTGAAATGCCAAATGAAGATCTTCGAGCCAAGTTCGGCGAAAAGATGGACGTCCAACATGTCGACCATGGGACTTTGTCCAAGGCATCATTGTAGATGCAATAAGGAGGGTAAAATCATGAATTGGGAGCATGTGGGGGAAATGGAGCACACGCAGGGGTCTGTGGGTTTGGGTTAAGAATTGTGTTTCATCAGACCAAGAGCAGAAATATAAATTCTATGTGTACTTATATTCTTAAAAAGAAGATGCTTTAGAAACGTCAGCTAGATGAACTCGAGATGTGTGAAACAATCACCCATCTCTTTGCCAGTGCCGTTAGCCCAGCCCCTTTCCCCTTTCCCCGCCTATTGTACTTGCACGTCGTCCACTTACCCCACTCTTCGCGGTGGTTCAGACTTCCATTCTGGGAAGGGTTTATATTATGTAATATATACTGGCCCACATCTCGCTCCCCACTGAATGCCATACCATTTCTGTAATGTCTTTCTACTAATCCAAACTGTCTTTGTTGCCATGAACGGCAGCGATGAGGCCCTGTCTCCTGTCGAAAGAGACTCTGGAATAGCTGCCCAAGCAAAGAAGACAAGAACGAGGTCAGGATGTCTCGTCTGCCGCCGTCGGCGGAGAAAATGTGTGTAAAGGTCTCAATTCTATGCACCCAGCAGCGAAAAGACTAACAAGCAGACTTCAGGCGACGAACATCGACCAGAGTGTGCAAACTGCCTTGACAGAGGAGAGAGATGCGAATGGGGGATGAAAATCACATTTCGAACCGACAATGCAACGCAGATTGGCTCGGAACATCCCTCGATGCGTGAAGGATCGAGGAAACGGGCTCGACATTTCAAGGTACTTTGTAAATCACACCGTTCAAGATGCAGCTAATTGTTATGGAGATAGTTGATGTCACATCCCAAGTTGAGAAAGGTTTTCAAACAGATGTTCGCCCAGATCAAAACATATGGCATGCAGATGCCGCAACCCATGAATCTCAAGTAAGACTTAGAGATGCTTCAACACAGTTAATAGATGAACCCCGCCTACCGCAGCCTCAATGGCAGTCGGAATCTCCTTCGTTCAACACGCCCAACTCGATGACTGTATCGTATCCAGATGACAATTCGTTCAGAACAGACGATGATCAATATATGCAGACAAGTCCGGGGAGTGGATCCGACTTTTATCATCGTCGGGACTCTCTAAGCCATATCTATGCCGAGAAAGACCAGTATCATGGGAATTCGATGACAGAATCCGGGACAGGTCTAACCCATAACTTGCCGAACAATCGGACACATGTTGAAGACGCAGCTGCCGACCTTTTGGCACTTCGGTACTTGCAGCAGTCGGAAATGCCCAATACCATGTCCCAGGTATCAGTGCCTCCCCCTGGCAATAGACATGTCCTTCTGGAAGTAGATCGGACCCATGCGGTCCAGCATGGCATCTTTGATGATCGCCAGGATGGGATATTCTTGCCTGGCTCGGTGTTCCAAGAATTTCACTCAACCTTGAGAGACCATTTGATATACACGGCGCGATCAAACTGCCCAACTCGCGTGTGTACTCCAGAGTTGCAACCGCCTGAGCATATCTTCACAGAGAGACTAGTATCGAGAGGTGAAGGCGAAGACATTGAGCCAGAATCGACTGGACATTCGAGACCGCCTGAAATCACGCCACAACGAGAGTACATTCTGTGGAAAACTTGGATTGATGAACTCGCTCCCTGGGTATCTTTAATTCATCCCTGCTTTTTAGCACACGACTAACTCATTGCAGCTTGATAAGTTCGACAATAATCGCCACTTTGAGCACAAGATACCTATGATGGCGAGGAAAACCCCGCATCTTCGGAATTCGATATTGGCATTGTCTGCTCGCCAGATTGAGATGAAGGAGAACTCCAAGTCGTCCTCGGAGAGCTTGGCGTTGTACCAAGAAGCAATTCATCTTCTACTCCCTGAGCTCCAAAGCAAAGATACTGCTGTGATTGCATCATGTGTGATACTTTGTGTACTGGAAATGATGAGCTGTAAGTCTTGACTATCTATGCCAAGCCACCCCTGTTCTTACAACAATCAGGTTCTCCTAAAGAATGGCGAAGGCATCTGGAAGGATGTGCCAACTTGCTAGAGGCAGTTGGAATTAATGGCTTTGTTGGTGGGGTCGAGGAAGCTCTGTTCTGGTGTTTTGCTCGCATGGGTACTGTACGCCGCAATCCATTCTACTCCAACTGACCGTTTCAGATCTTTGCGGCGCTTTGATCTCCCAAGACATTACACTTATTCCGGTAACTCGCTGGGCATCGAATGCCGACTTCTCTTCAGACATCAAGCTTTTCCAAAATCCGGTCAATGGCTTTGACACGTACGCCAATTATGCAGTCTTCATGTGCGCGAACTGCGTTGCGTACCTCAAAGCCTACAAAGAGTGGTCGCTGGAAACACGTGAGAGTCGATGGCTTGAGCTTGTTAACCTTCTTGAAGACTGGTATTTAGAGAGACCAGAGGAGATGAAGCCAATCTTAACTATCTCGCTTCTCGAAGGCGAGATACATCGCCCGTTTCCGACTGTATTATATGGGAACGGACCCGCAGGTAAGGCCAATGCATGCATTGCCTTCTGAAGCTGTATTAATGAAATACAGTCTCGGGTAATCAATTGTATCATACGGCAATCTTGTTGATGCTACAGGAAAGGCCAGGTAGCCTTCAAATTCAACGTAAACTGGTAGGCGAGCACACACTTCTTTTCCATCACAGGCCGATCCGTGCCATTTTGCAATTGTACTGTGAAGCGTCCATATCTATCAACCTCACTGATCATCCCATCGTTCAGAAATCTACATTCTGGCACGCCCGTCAGATATGCGCTATCTCAGAATCGAACACGCATCAGTACGTCCACCCAGCCCCTTAAAGATAGCATTTTAACCAATACAGTGGTGCGTGGACGAATTCAATCCAGCCCATATGGATTGCGGGAAAGGTTATGAGCCACCCGAGCGAACATGAAGCCATTTTGAATATCCTGGAGAGGATTGAGCGAGAGACGGGGTGGGTGACGAGTTGGAGAAGAGAAGACTTGAAGGCTTGGTGGGGTGACTGTGATGATTGATTAATTGATTGAGACTCAAGTCCTGTCCGTTGGGATGAAGGATATCAGTATTTGGTGTTCCATCCAACCAAGAAACACCAGGCTGAAAAGGGGTGGGGAATTAAGCGAGGCGATATCCTCAAAAGCCCGGCAGAGCAGCAGGTGCATGCCATGACAGGGCATGATCAGAAGAAATGGAGACTTTTCGCCGCACAAGGTAAGACAAAGTTGTTGCGAGACAAGTTTTCTAAGCTCAAATTCTTGGCAAGACATTAAAGTCCTCGCGCAGCGGGGACTTATTTTAACTCGGATGCGTATCCCAAAAACTCACTGTGGGGTATCTTTTTTGAATTTACTTACTGTGGGACTAATAGCTGATAATTTTGCTGACAGATATCAGTGTTTGCAAAGAACTTGTAGAAAAAAATCAAGTGGAATGAAATAGCCGTTCTCGGGCTATTGAAAGTCCCCCGCAGCAGGAAGATAGATAGATACATACGATGAGCACAAAAAAAAAAAAGAGCAATCGCCACAAAATCAACGGAAGCAGGTCTGCCGTATACTTCTGTCAGGAATCTTGAGAATTAACCACCCAAGAAAATTATTCCCATGTATTTATACTAAAATAAATCCAGTTGAATCCAGGATCATCGTCCAACATTAAACCTCGCCCTCTCCTCCTCATTCTCCGCAACATTCCTAACCGTCCACTCCCAAAGATCCTCCTGAAACGCAACATTGTAACTATCAATACTACTCTCAATCTCCCTCGTCCCCTCAAAATACTTCGCCGAAACGCCCTCGAACCGCTCATCCGTCGCCAAACTGGCAAGTGCAGCACCTGACTCTTTCGCCGTATGGATATTAGAGTCGACAAATCTCCTTGCTAGCGGGGTGAGCAATGGCATAATCCGGAACCACAAAAATCCTGGGATGAACTTGAATATCTTCCATTCCCGAGCCAGTGATGTGCCGGGCATGAGACCAGGATCCATAGCCGTGACGGTGATTTTCTTTCCGGAGCCGTCCTTCTGCACCCCGCCGGAAGATAGGTTCTCAAGACGCCGATTCAATGCGTATGTCCAGAGCACATTGGCCAATTTGCTCGTGGCGTATCTCTGTAAGCCGTCTTTCATCGTCGCCCACTCCCCTGTGGGGTGTGCTAACATCTCTGCAGATATGTATACCGCATCTGGAAGACCCGTTTTCTGAGCTGGGTCGTGAGTGCCGCTGCTGGTGACAACAATTCGTGTGTTTTCTGCGAGGTGTGGTGCGAGGAGATGGTAGAGGAGTGCGTGTCCGACGTGAGTAACTCCGAAGCTGGCTTCGATGCCATCTTCTGTCATGTTCAACCCGGTGGGGAATTGCAAGGCAGCGTTTAAGAGGAGTGCTTTGATGGGTGGGTAGTTGGCTTTCGAGAAGGCCGAGGCAAAGGCTCGGATGTTGTTGAGTTTGGAGAGGTCAAGGGGGAGGAAGATTGCGTTGTTTTGTTTGAGGGTTTTGTTAATGGATGATGAGGATGTGGAGGAATCCTTGCGTGAGGCGACGACTATGAGGCAGGTTGGGTTTTCACGGGCAAGGATGAGGGCACAGTGGTAACCAAGTCCAGAGGTACCACCTGTGATTATTATTGTAGCTGTGAAAGCCATGATGTTCAAGCAATTGACTCTAGTGCTGGTTGAGAGGCGGAATCAAGACTCGATGAAGAACTAAGAGGTGAAAACTAGGGCATGAAGTCACATACTTAAATAAAGTGCTCAAACAGACTAGTCTCATTGAAAAGAATCAGAATGACGAATAAGAAAAATACGAACGGACTTTGGAGATAAGACACGAGAGGACATTAGAGATGTAATCTCGAGAAAATATACTGGAACCAATCAGCAAATTAGCACTGTTACCAACTAACGGAATTGGGTGCTTCATCTTCACACAATGGAGATTATCTAATGGACATAAGATCTCTCGATGGAGACCTAGCTATCTAACCTTGATACCAATCCTTCCGAGCAGCTAGTGCCGTTCGAACGGCACCGTTGTTCTTCCCTAGATCTAGTCCAATCCTTGTAAATACGCAGTCCGATCATGGTGCTGACGAACCAAAATCTGGGGAATCAACGTCCCGTTCCCTGAAGGAGAGCTCACATGCAGACTTATGGCAATTGCATGTTGGGGTCGGGCCTCGCACTCGCATATCTCCGACGGCGCAATTTTTGGACTGTCGACGAGTGAAAGAGGAACTGGGGCAAGCAACTACTACTTGAGTAGCGAGAGCTCGGACGGGAACGGCACCGTCGATTTATTACCCCCCCCCCCCCCCCCCTGCCCCCTTTCCACCCCTCACTCACTCTCTCCGAGAACCTCCAAATTCAGGAAACAACGCATGAAAAAATACAAAAATACGGTAAACGTTTGCTCGGTGATACTTCGAAAATATCCTAGGCAAAAAAAACCAATTGGTATTTCGACATTGGAACCTCAATTTATCTCCGATATCCCCGCAGTTACCCTGAACTGGCGTTACAACCCGTCTCGCGGATACCAGACGAGCTTCTGAAAGCCTAATGTAATGAAAAGACCAAGGGATTCTCCGGATAACTACGGCTTCTTATCACTAGACCTCAGAAATCGACGGTCCTGTTCCTCTACCATTCTCTGCCATCAGTAACATGTCTTCATCCACCACCAGCTTAACACCGCCGCCGGATCCTCTCCCCTCCCAACTCCTACACTACCTTCCCGGCCACAAAGCCTTGATCTGCTCCACATGTCATTATGCCATCCAACCAACGGCAATTTCGCGGCATCTCAAAGACATTCATCAAATCCACCGAGCACGGCGCCGGCCTTTCATGAGCTACGTCTCAACGCTAGACCTCGCTCCACCCGAACAGGTAATCGACCTCCAGACGAAACTCAAAATCTTCCCGGTTCCTGGTTTACCTGTTGTAGAGGGTTTGATGTGTAGGTATGAGGGATGTGAACATCTCTGTGCAAGCACCAAGCGGATGAGAAGTCATTGGTTGGCTGTGCATGGTGTTGCCGCGAGGGGGGACCTCGATTGGAATGCTGTGAGGTTACAGACTTTCTTTAGAGGCAATCTTTTGAAGTATTTCAGTGATGGATTGGCTTGTAATGTGGGAACTAAGGCTATTGTGGATAATCGTGTGGCTGATGAAATGATTTATGAGGTATGCTGTCACTAGCCGCGTGCTTTTTATACCCGAAAAGTGCAAGAAGCCAATTATCATCATCCATTTTATGGAAAGTATATAAATCGTTTTTACGTATTAACAAACCGTGCAGTACGACGCGATCATCCATGAGGATATCATCCCATCACGAACAACCCCACCAACCCTCGACACATCTGACGCAGGACTCCTAAAACACTTCACAACAAACACAGCATCCACGATCTCAACGAATCCAACAACAAGACTTCTATGGGAAACTACAATCCCCCTACTTGCCCAAACCAACGTTTTCCTCCGCCACGGCATCCTCTCCTGTTCCGCACTCCACCTCGCACACCTCCACCCCTCCTCGCCAATAAACGCACACCTCACCCTCCTAGCCTCCCATCATCAAGACATAGCCATGCCTCTCTTCCGCCAAACTATGACATCCGTCACGCCCTCCAACTGCGACGCAGTCCTAGCCTTCGCACACCTCCTAATAATCATCTCCTTCGCAAGCGAGACCCAAAGCCAAACCCACAACAAAAACCAGAACGACCAACTAATGCTCGTCTCCCCTGCTGCACCACCTATGCCCATCACAACCATCAACGGAAACTCCAACGCCCACGAAGGCGATAGCATCCTCCCTCCCTGGCTGTACCTCCTCCGCTCAGGATGTTCCATTCTCTGCGATATATGGGATTACCTCGAACTAGGACCTATCTCCACACTAGCCGGCCAGTGGGATATTCCCGTGCAAGTACCTGATGGAACACCCCCTCCTTTGCTCGCCCATCTCCTCTCATTAATACCTAGCTCACCACTGCAAAATACAATCATGACATCCACTCAGAACACCTGGACTGAGCATGAAATCACAACTTACATCAACTCAGCGCGGTCCCTTGACCTCGCTTTCCGCTACCGCGCTATCCTAGGCACGGAATTCACGACCTGGGATGCGCTGCGTGTGTGGCCAATTTCCATCTCGGAGGAGTACCTGAATTTGCTGGCTAGGCGGCACGAGGGGGCGCTTGTGCTGCTAGGGTTTTATTGTGTGTTGTTGAAGATGGTTGAGATACGGTAAAAAATCTCTTGCTTTGTTGCCCTTTTATTGTCCGGGGGAGAATGAATAAACAGTTTCAGGGTGGAAAATAGCTGACGAAAAGTTTAATTTCTAGGTGGTATTTCGAAGGCAGAGCTCAGCGTCTCTTGCGCACTGTTCTTGCACGTCTGGATAAGAGCGAGGATGCAGAGAAATGGAGGAGGGCTTTGTGTTGGGCTATTAAGGAGGTGGGCATTGATGAAAGTGCAGCAATCAAGGATACCGAGTAGAAAGGAGGGGATATCTGGTCTTGTAATTCGTAAGCTCTTTACCGGAAAGTGGCGAGATTGAGACACTGTGTATGCGAGGAAGGGAGAAGATAGAAATGCCGAGGTCGGACGTTGTATGAATAAGCAGACAGTTTAGACTCAATGTCTCAGGTGAACATTATATATCTAGCAATTTTAGAAAATTCAACTAAGTCCTTAAGATAAGCTTTAAATCTATGCAATATAATTTTAGCACTTTAAAGATATCCGTTGATGAATCGGTAAAGTAAGTTCATCTTATCAGAATCATACGAGTTATATCAAAATTCTTTAAAGGACAAGTACCCCAGATAGACCTTTTACTTTTAAGGCTACCCTAGTTATACTTTTAATAGGCCTTAGAGACCTCGGGAGTCCATCTGACCATCTCGGAGGGTGTAACGGTTGGGAGCGCCCAGAGCCTTATTTCTGGTATACTAGTTAACCAAGCTTTACCGAGATTAATTAGCCCAGGGAATACGAGTACTGAAGTGGCTGTACTACCGAGCATGGAATACCTATGTAAGAGGCCTTTCTCGGCCTGCTTCCAACGACGCAACATCAACAATTCACTATTTGCTGTCGACTATTGACCGTACTTTAACCAAAGCCCAAGCATCCCAATTCGAGGATCGAAAACATTAAATTTTCTACACAATGTCAACAATACCAACGTCGACATCGCCGTCTTCCCAGGCCGGCGAACCGCCTTACCCCTCAATGCGTGACGTTCAAGGCGACGGTCTCCCCGTCCGCTTCGTAGACGCTACTCGTCGTCTGTTCTAGTCTTTAGAAGGAGACTTTCCTTCCGCAATATCAGTCATGAAGACCGCCCTGACCCCGGACTCTCTCGAGCCATTGTTCCAACCAGACCCGTCAGGGGGCAGCAGCGGCACGTGGCACGAAATATGCCAACTCGCCCTCACCGAACCCAAAGTGTCGTCTGTCCGGGCCTCAGTATATTATCTTAAACAATATCATGAAGATTGGATAGGGTAGCATAGAGAGCATCCCTGGGCGGAGCATGTCACGTATGGGGAGATGAGCGATGCGGATCGGCCGTTCGCGTCGGAAATGCATGAAGATGGTAGCTAGGAAGAGGACTCCGACACGGAGTGGCTGGTTTCTTGTTGTAGGGAAGAGAGACCTGTCAATAAAGACGTGAAGTTGGGGGTAAGGCCAGCTGAAGGATGCCAATTCGTTACCATTCGGGATTTTGTCAGTGGTGAGTTTGACATCGTCAGTAAGGTGGTGTGAGTTATGCTGATAACGGGGTTAGCGGTACATCCATGGCTTTTGAGCTTACGTGAGGATATTCTGATGGCGAAACGGGTCACGCTTGGCTATCTATCTGTATTTGCGACGGAGTTCATAGTTGAAGTGAATGTAGGTGGTACGATTCGGATCATGGATAGAGAGAATTGGATCAAGGCAAGAAGTGGAGCTCCGCAGAATAAATACCTCCCCGCAACTATGCTTGAGAGGATACGAAAGGCTAGGGAGGTAAGGGAGAGTGCTAGGAAGTGAACACGGCGAGAAAGGTGAAATATGTCTAGTCTTGAGACTTGAGACTTGCGCGCAAGACATAATTACAAGCATGTTTTGGAATGTTATTCAGGTCATGTCAGCATTCTAAGGGATCTGAGCCCCGAGCCAACCATGGACAAAGCTCGGGTCAAAATGCGAGTGTGGCTCAGAATAGTAGATCAGATTTTTTTTACAGTAGGCCTCAAACAATGCGTTGTTTTCTTCTCGAGAATGCAATTATGCTGAGAATGAACTTGTTTTCTCATGCTGTGCAAGTCCCAAAGCTCGGCTGACAAAGGTTCACTAGAGAACAGAAAGCCGCAGTACCACCGCAATTCCCCTTCACTGAACAACAATTACCGTACGTGCTTCCAAGGCAAGAAGCATTCGTTGTAGAAGCTGAGCCACGTTTTCCGTCCTCAGATACAACTCTGCAGGTACCGAATTGAAACTAGCATAGATGTGTAATAGCGCAGAAATCTACGGTATTACCACAGGTTTCCTCTCACGGAACAGCATGGGCCGAATTTGCTTCCTTGACAGGTAGCCCCATTGCCATCTAGACCGCAACGTCCATCTGTTGAAATTGGTGTCTTTGTGGGCGTTAGGATACTACTACTAGTCGTAGTAGCACTGCTCGTTTTAATTGTTGTACTACTTTTAGTAGAGGAAATGGCCGTTGAACTACAAAGTTCAAACTTTGGTTGATTGCGACATAGATCAGCGCTAGACTCGGCGGTAGCAGCAACGATATGTCCGAAACACATGGGGGTAAAAGCGAGAGAACGGCCTCAACTTACCATCCCGCTCCGCAATCTTGTAGGAGTGATCCACATACACCGGATCGATTGCAGCATTTGCCGAAGACAACATTACATGTACGAGAGCCTGAGCCACATTTCCATCACCACTCTTCGCTGCCGAGGTCTCAATTACGATGTCGGAAGGATCGATGACAATATCTGAAGTGCCAGTACCCGCCTTGGGACTCGCCATACCAGAAAGTATTTTCTCAAGCGAGAAGTAAACAAAATATCCTGTAGTGACGCGGAAAAAGAATGATCCGGATGACACTGAGTTTCAGGTCTTTCATATTGCCAAGAACCCGGGATGGCTTTCTTCTCAGATTTCTGAAATGTTTCAAGATTGCGTCTCATCCCATTCAATTTCTTCAATTGGCATGGAGCCATACTTCCAACGCTGTATATTTTTTACGAAGTCGGAGAGTCGGTGCTTTGAAGGTCACGTCCGCGTGGCCAACCCTGAATGCTTCTCGCTAAAGATTTTATTGGCTGCTGATGTAGGCAGTTTCTCCACCATTCGCTAGGAGACCGGAGATTTCTATAAAGTCCGAAACTCCCTGGGCTGCCATAAGGCCCGGTGTGGCGAGTTGGAGATTTCTATACTTTCCACTCCAATATTTTTTGCTGGTAGGGCGTAACGGAAAATAAAAAATATGAGTTCGTCGGTATCTGGTGCTTTGAGAGGGACTGCGACAGCGAAATGGGGCACGGCGTGTGCGGCTTGTGCCAGTGCAAAGTCGAGGTGTATTCGTCCTGTGGGGTCGACTGGGAAGTGTGACAGGTGAGTGCTGTATTCTTTCAATCGGAACTCGAAAAAGTACCTCCTTGAAAGCGAAAACCAGCTATGGAACTTTCGCTTAGAATATGGGAGAGGATATTCATCATGGCGTGGATATATGCTCATCCTTCTGTTACTATTCAGATGCCAGACTTTGCAGAAGGATTGTACAGGTCAAGTTCATAAAGTGAGGAAGAAGAGACAGGCGAAACCTTCGTAAGTTCAGACCAGTTAGAAGCATTGTTTGTTGGCTTGATAGTTTGAATCCCAAGGGATATCTCCCAAACTCTTATTATATTATTTCTTAGATGAATGGCAAACACAGACCTCGCTCTGACTCTTTTCTTCAACAGCAGAACTGCATTACTGGAGGAAAAGCTCAACAGTCTTGTTGACTTGCTCAAATCGACATCCGGGGGTACAGCTGACGCCGTCGATTCCATCATAACAAGCCCATCCACTCCTATCCCCAACCCAACAGAACCCGGCAGTGCCCCCAAAATACGACATTCCACCCCAGAGCACTCCCAAATCGTCGACAACGAATTTATCCACACCGACTTTCCGTCAAAATTCAGCTCCGTCGCGCCCCCAACTTGCATCTGCCGGACCGCAGTCAGCGCAGAAGATTCTCTCCCAGCAGATACAGACCCAGTCCTCCTCTCAATCTACACATCTCACCTCCTTTTCTGGTTCCCCTTCATCCCCCTCCCACCTTCCAGCACACCATCCTCCCTCCAACGCACACGACCCTTCCTCCTCCAAGCCATCCGACTCGTCTCTTCCCTTCGCAACATCCGCTCAATGTGGGGTCAACGGCGAGCAATAATGCAATATCTCTCATCAGCAGTCTTCGTGCGGTCGGAACGGTCGTTGGATCTCTTGCAGGGGATTCTGGTGCTGTTGGGTTTCTACCATTATCATTGCTTGGTTCATATACAGTTTAATAATCTCATGCAGTTGGCGGTTAGTATCGTGAGTGATATGGATTTGAATAGGGATCCAGGACGGGGAGCGAAGGTCAGAGTTTTGGCGGGAGAGAGCGAGAGGGAGGAGGTGAGGGAGAGGGGTAGTGATGAGAGGAGAGCGGTTTTAGGGGTATGGTATATGAGTTCGAAGTCAGTCCAGAATCTGAAACTTCCCTTCGAATGCTCTGAGACTAACAGGGTTTGGATTCTAAGTGTCGCCTTGACGTTTAATAAAGGCCAATCAGAAAGGTTCACCAAATACCACGAGCAGTGTCTCGAGGAATTGGAGCGAGCGAACGAATACGAGTCCGATATTCTGCTTGTGCAACTTGTCCGCATCCAGTATCTAACGCAAAGAATTGTCGATTTTAATAATAGGGATCAGTTACCTGATGAACTGCCAGGGATCATAGAAATGCCATCATCTACGTACTATGCTGCGTTCGCGACCGAGCTTGAGAGATTGAGGGAGGAGATACCTCCGAGTCTGAGGGAGAACTGTACGTCCATCCAATCTCTTTTTATGTTAATTCATTTCGTTGCATCTCATTTGATATGTCTTTCGAGTACTCCGTATATATAAAGTACAAATCATATACTCATACCACCGTCAACAAAAACCCAGATCTCATAACCAACCACCTCAACACAACGCACCTCCGACTCTACGAGCCCCTTCTACAAGACACTCATCTCCTCGACTCCGTCTCCCGATCCCTCACAACTCTCTCCCTATCCGATATATCAACACACTCCCGATTCAATGCCTGCCATCTCGCGTTAAAGACGTGGTTCGAGCATTGGCTTACGATACCCGTGTGTTACTATTTCTACATGTCGCAACCGCTAGCTGCGCAGTTGATTTACAGCATGATGATGCTTTCGAGGTGGGCGCTTTTGTTTTCTGGGAGATGTGGTGATGGTTTAATTGCTTTGGGTGGTGGGAGTGATAGGGGAATTAGTGGGGGTGGGGGATGTGAAGGGCAAATCGATGTTTTAGATATTCTCGATAAGACAGCGACGCGTTTCGAGGCCGCGAAGATGGAGATGAGCGCTGCACAGGGAGGGGTGTGGAGAAATGGGTTCTGGGACTTGGCGGCGAGGAAGCTGAGGTTAAAGAGCAAGAGGGTCGAGGGGTGGTGGGGGATGGTGGAGAGGGCGGGCGGGGTGGGGAGGTATAGGGTTGCTGATGAAGAGGACGCGGGTGGTTGTGGACTTGGAATTGGAGTTGGAGTTGGGGGAAATGAGCCTGGGGATGGAGAGGGAGGGAGAGGGTGGTTTGATGGTGGTGGTGTAGCAGATGATTCTTGGTTATGGGCGGCGGATTTGTTTGATGGTATGGATGTTAGTATGGGTGGATTGTTTGATATCCCACCTACCATGCCTTGAGATTAGCCGAGAAGATGAATGCTTTACGAGACAGTTTTTAATCTGTAAAGCTGTTACTCTTCGTCTATTGTATTTGTTGACATAGGACTAAGGACCCTCGCGCCTCAAACCACCAAAGAAAATACTTATCATGCGTAGCAAGTGAAGTGACTCAACAAAGTCGGCCACTATGACACATAACTCATAATAAGCCATGGTGGATAGCAGCTGGGTCGCTGAGAAAAAAACACCAATATGAACAGCTTCATCACACCTCCCGAGAAACTCGCTTAAATTATCCAACCCCTATTCTCACTTAAAGTCTCCTGCTGAAACCACACTACCTGTAGCTTACAAACGAACTTCTGGCCCTGGGTACAAAAAAAGAACAGTTGGATGGGGGTTTAGTTCTCTCGGCTTAGTTTTATAAATAATCGAATTATCTTTATTTCTACCGACTTGTCATTTTTGCTACCTTATTCGAACCCCACCATGGATGCACTCCCATCACTACCACTCTCAACCTCAAACCCAAAACCCGAAACTAAAATTTAAACCCAAGCGCTCTCTTTCCAGCACTATCGCAAACTATCTATCTCTTTGCTACAAATTCTCATGCTACAACACCAATTTGCCATCAACACTTGAACTCACGACGGATAACTCTCCCTTCGTCGCCTTATCCCTCTCCCTCCCTAGGATAGGACAAAAAGTCAACACCAGTCCTCCACATCTCAATTTCCAATACTATTAAAGGAGTCTTCCTCGCCAGACACGGAATTTTTGGTAGCTGTATAAGGATTCATTAATAGATCTCTGATAGATTTTATCTTATCTGCTTCATGTTTGTGCCCGCTCGCTCCCTTCTGATGTCAAGACTCGGAATTAAGACACTTTATGCTGTTGGTGTGCCTCATCCACTTCAACATCCTACTTTGTTGCTGTGCTTGCTTCATGCTGCTTCTGCCAACCTTCTTAAACATTGATCACAAGCTAATGCAGACAGATAGTAGTGAGTGATCAGGCGCGCTGAACTGAAGTATCTCGGCAGTTCGGGTTTCAGATCTTTTCATTCAAAGGTCAGCAGAAATGATGGAAGCATATCACCAGCTCTCTGTCGCATCTTCACTCGCTGCCTCCTCATCATATAAGTACAAATCTCTTTCCCTTCTTCATCCACCTCTCTCACTCCTTCCCGCCCATTCCGCTCCCAGCATAGCATTTTCGTCTAACCACTCCATTCCCGCCGCATCCCCGAAATGCTAGCTAGAAAACCAAGTCAAAAGCAAACAACGCCGGGAACCCGAACCCTTGACCGCACCGCGAGCGCAGCGCCGCAATGCATCGATCGTAAAACCGGAGCGGGCAGATAAAAAAAATATGAGGAAAAGATAGAGGAACAATTAACAACAGAGCTGCCTCTGGAGTGAAGCAGGGAAAAGGGATCTAGTGGACAGAAATATGTACAGATGCGTCGGTTCGAGGTGTATGCTTTTTTGGATTTGTCTTTCTTTCGCAAGAGGCTTTTCGTTCTTTCATTCGTGAGGGATGGATGAATCGATCGAAGAATTGGATGGTTTGTTGAGATCGTGTATGCAAGCAATGCCACTCTATCCTGAAAAATCCGGGCTTTGAAATCGTCGGCAAGAGAACCCGGCTGCATGGAAAATAAGGAGGTATGCTTGCAATCCATGCGGTATGTATTATGAGGTGGAACTTTTGGGGTAGGCGCTGAGGTGAGATAGCGATCGCGGTCCTCGTTTCGTCATTACTGCTTGGTCGATTGGTTAAACGACTATGTCATTCTGCTTGATGAAGTATGCCCTGTGACTGTGTCAGTATTTACTCCGTGTAGGCGGAGATATCGGGAAACTCACTTGCAGGCCTCATAAGCCGACCAGCAAATGGCCGTACTGGGCATCGTTGTCACAACGCGCGGCTTAACACCCTTGAAGAAACCCATGAATCCTTCTCTCCGGTGTAGTAATCGGGCACTCTGCATGAAAGAATTGACGTTCCTTAACTCCGGATCGTTGGCCGTGCCTCTCGTCTGCAACATTGTCTTCACCACATCCATAGGTGTTGTCAACGCAGCCGCGAATCCTCCAGCCACAGCACCCGCAGAACAATGTGTCAATGGATCGTAGGTTTTCGAAGGGTTCATCACAGTTGAAATCGACTCGTAGGCAAGGAATTGTAATGCGGTGAAGGGGACGGTCATGGAGAGGGTGGTGGGGTAGGAAACGTAAAATGCCGAGACTCCTTCACTTCGGTAGACATATCTGGCGCAATCAAACATCGATTTGTACATCTTGCTCGAGTTGTGAATTTGCATGCGCTGCTTGATGACTGCAGAAATCAGTACGCTGTATATTTCGAGGGGGAGATAACCATACCATCAAATGGATTCATCAGGGCATCACTGGCAATGGTTGCGCAAGCTCCGCTGGTAGCTAGGTAAAATTAGCGGTTGCCCCAAGTGAGCTGAGAAATAAAAGCAAACATACCTGCTGCAAGAGGGTGGTGAACGCCAGCTTGATTGCCTCCCATAACATGCTTCACAGCTTCGTAGGTAGCAAAGTAGACTGCATGGGCAGGTCCTATCCGAATATCAGTGTTTGTCACCTCCTAGCCACCCCAAATGTACGTACCAGCTCCAACCACCACACTGGACATCCCTCTCCATAAACTGAGAAACCCCTCCCCCGTGGCTATTCGGTAACCTCCTTGGATCATGCCATTGTAGACTGCCGAGGGGGTTGGGTTGAGAATTTGCATCCGGGTCTGCGCAACAGTCAGTTCAAGAACATCCTGCCATCATTAACGAGGCCAGGGGATATTGCGCACCTTGATAGCATCAATGGGGTACATAACCGTATGTTCCTATTCGAATATCAGTCTGCGAAGTTCGTGGTAGGTATGGGGCGGGTATGGGAATGGTCTCACAGCTATACCCGCAAAGGCGCCCGCAGCCATGTTCTGCAACAACGAGAAGTTGGGTGGCAGACCCTCATAGCTGTAGATGTTGAGTTAGCGATTTGTACAGATGGGAGGGCAAAGATCCGGGGCGATTCTTGCGGTTGCACATACTCATACTCATCTACTGGCTCTGCATCTGGCTGGGCCATTGGGGCGGCCACAACCACAGATCCTCCTCCGTACGCCGTCGATTGCAGAGCCAGGATGTCGATTACACCGGGTCCAGTGGGAAGTCCTCAAAATATGCGTGCTGTGTAGAGGTGACGGTGGATGGTTTTGGAGTAGGAGGGAGGAGGTGGCGGAGTTGGGGTTGGAGGTTGGTGGTGGTTGAGGATCGAAGAGCAAGCTGAGGGCGTGGAGGATGTTTGTCGATGATGCTTTCTTTGTCTTCTCAGAAATTCGACGGAGCGCTGACAGGGGTGTGGTAGCCTCAACTGGACGAGGCGAGGGCGGTGGAGAAGCGAAGAGCAGAGCAGTGCAGTGAGGAGAAGCGAGAGGAGACTCTACTCTCTACTCTTACGCCGGCCGAGGCAGCAAAACAACACCAAAAAGAAACACCAAGACCTGGAGATCTGTTGATCAATACCGGACTCTGTTAGTAAGTTCGGCCTTGCGCTGGTCCCAAGTACCTTACTGTACCGTACAAGTATTTCAATTACACATCGGATAGGGCACCTCTATTAGTACTAGTCCTACGACTGTCTACCATTGACTGCTATCCGCACCTCACAAAGTAGTCCTCCCATTAACAAAAGAGAAATCATCACGATTTGTTTGCCTTCTCTCTTTCCTTCCTTTTTTCTTTGCTGGAGATGCGGAGTTGCGGTCTCGCAGCTCATAGCTTCTCCGTCATTTCTTTGCTGTGGCACTCCAGAGGATGCAAGGTCTCCTCGGAGCTCTGCAGCTGGATAGGGAGGGCATTGTGGATTGCAGACCTCAAAGAGATTTATTGTTCAATGTTTGACATGGCAGGGGGGCAACCAATCTATTTGCCAGATCTTGTCAGATCAGATCTGTGCCCACCGCCACGCCACTCACACCAAAGGGCAGCTGGCAGCTGGCACCCACAAGACAAGGGACCTGAGGATTCCAGCTGCCGTCATAATGGCATGAATTCTCGTACGACTCCTACTCTTTCAACCTTTCAACATGCCATTCTCCCCTCCAGACACCGCATATCTACAATCCCATATCTACGCCATCTCTGAGGGGATCTGGCAGCTCTTTGTGGGGTAAACCCATGACTGGGAAGTGCTGGCTGCTTGATCTGACGGAGAAAGTTTCTCTGGTCACGGTTCCCTTCAGGAGATGCAATGCGCAAAACCCGTACCCGTATATGCCGGTGCATTGCATTTTGTCACTGGCCAGTCACTGGTCAGTAAAAGGTCTCGGAGTGGCCCTCAGGCGCGCAAATTTGATCTGATAAGACAAGGAAGAGGCCAACGGACAGGGCAAGCCAGGGCATTCTAGAATACCTTCAACCAAAAAAGGATCTGATAAAGAAATTTTGCTGGAGCTAAGATAGCCAAGGGACAGGCTTAATAAATGTTAAATGGTCGGACCAATTGAACACCAAGATCTAGTATCATTACCAGGTGATTGGTCAGTCCACTCTCAAAGTCCCACTGGAACTGGTGACATTTAACATCTATTCCGGCCTGAGGGTAGTACCAAGATTACTCCGGATATCCTGCACATCCGAGTCAACATATCGGAGTAACTTTTTCTTCCATAATAAGGAGATGCTTTGTTGTCTTGGTTGACGTGCAGATGATGCTGCTCCGATAGGGAGTTATTTGATGGGTGGAAAATCCGCGGACTGATATCGCTTCGCTTTGGATCTTGGGATGAAGATCTGACATTTTTAAATGCGACTTGGCAAGCTGCTGGACAAGAAGCCCAACTAGAAAGATTTTTGATTGTGCTGTCTTTTCATCGCGTATGCGTTTTGCTGCAACTCCTATTCCTACGCTTCCAATCCCTTCCTTATCGCCTTACAGGAAGGTTGACACTACAGGAACAGCACGTCGCTAGCAGATTGGACCTCGTTTCCAGCAACTCCCTTGTTGCTTTCGGGTTACTTGAGCCAGATTTCCATCACATTAAATGGCCTCGTCATTTAAACAAGATTGATCAAATTAGTCTCCAGCAAAGAGATGACTAGCGTCCGCTCTACTTTTACATCTACCGCATCCATAGCTCAAAGCCTATTCAAAATCCCTAAATCGTTTCAAGTGCAGGCCGCAAGTCTTGTTTTGGTTTCTAGAGTGAGCTGTCGAGTATGATGGATTGAAATTTGAAATTGACTGTGCAATCCACCAATCGCAGGGCTGACCTAATTTTTCTTTCATGGCATGCGTGTCAGAGAGTTCTGATCTGCTCATTCTGTCATCGCCTGGTAGATATACTCCGCAATCCATTGGACAAGTTCTTTACGATTTCTTTATATGACATTGTTTATTTTCTATGTAGGTTAGTTATTCGGTGAAGGAAAACGAAATACGCATTCTTAGCTTTTCTTATCTCTTAGCTAGCATCTTAAGATATGTAACGACCAGCTTCTCTCAGAAGTGATCAGGCTTTGTGTAAGGTACCTCTATGCCTTAAAAGATCACATTTCTGAGAAATCTTCAATCTCAAGAGCAGGAATCGCCCAAGTTTCACAGGATTTGGAATTGGGATCAGCACGCACAGGTCGTAACATGTAAGAAAGGGTTATTAGATAGGCTCGTTTGGAGTTCGCGATTTTTGTCCTAAGATAACGAAATTTTAATATAATTAAAAGGAGAGGGTTTATTCTAAGATGAGATTTTAGACCGCTTCCTTGAGAAGAGCAAAGGGATATTGCAGGTTATATTATATTACTAAGTTAAAGCCTCGTTCAGAGACGTCAAAGAATACAAAGAAATGACGGAGGTGTGGGTGAATAGAAGTCTGTGTAAGGTTAGGCATGATATCAGAACACTAAGGTTGAATATCACGACGTCTTAAATAGCCTAATAGCTACGGCTCGGAACTATTATACTTATGTTCAATCACAATCCGCATTTACTATCTCTACCATGATATCATGGCTCTTTCCTGCTTCTATGCTATGCCATCACGATGCACTTTCGTAGCCGTCTAACGTTTATTTTGATACGGGCCTCGTTATACGTGTCATCGATACTTGATAGGAGGTGTAATCTTCCTCCATTCACATCCTGGTTGCATATACAAGCTGTTTTCGCCTCGCCCGACTCGATCCACCGTGTGAACTCATAGCGAATTACCCCTCATTTTCAGTTTATAATATCGACCCGTTTCATACTTAACCTGGGCGATAATTTGTAGAACAGATAAAAGATCAGGCAGGACGTCAGCCTTGGAATACTCAACTGAGGCTTGGCCGACTTTGAACGTGAAGGCTACAGAGCGGGGCTTTTCCACCATCCACCCCACGATCTTAATTCCGCCAGGACTGCTTGATAAAGTGAGTCACCTTTCCAACATTAACTCCTCTCTTGCATTGCATTAAAGAAACCCCCGGTCCAATCTTTGTGTATGCTAACTGTAAGAAGGGCCAACGAAGAGGTCTTCTGATTGCTCTCGACATTTCTCGATTTAGGCAGCAGTGGATCGATTCGGTGTGCAGTGGTTCATGGCAATGGGATTTATTCCTTTCCTCTCACACATCATCCTACATAATGGTCTGTCCTCCTCATATGTCTGACCGACGGAAATTTCCAGTTATCCACCATCACAATCAACTCTCAGCCTCTATAAAATCAAAAAATCAGAACACAATCCCCCACCACTATCTCTCAGCTCGCAGCTTCTGTTAAGTCAACAAATTAGCACATATTAGCTCGCAAGTAAGCTCAATCAAGGCTACCTATCGATTAAGGCTAAATGCAATCATAGAATGTGCGAGAATTTGGTCACAACAAAGACATACCGGGGCTGCCCCGATTCTTGCAACACAACGACCACTGTGTTGAATATGTGCCCCACAGCGATAGCTTCTGGCACACCGTGTGCAAATCCGAAGGAAAAGTCAATGGGCCAGACTACAAGCCGTGCGCGATGCCCTCTGCACGTAGACGAGGGTTACGAGGGTTACGGCAACCACTAGTCTGCAACTTCATTCTCAACAAGTTTCGGGGATTGGCAGTTTCATCTCGCAGGGGCAAAGGGCTACTTGTGACTTTGGAGGGTTTTGAAATCTTGAGATTCCTGTACTTCAAGTGAGAGTTGCCATGCTCCTATCTTTTATTAGTAACGATCAATTGCTGTAAAGAACAATCTTACAGAGTTCATTCATTCCTTTCTCTTTAATTAAATTGTACACTTCTTGGGCAGAACCAATTTCGAAAAGCCAGCACCGTTGGATTGCCGCTCCACATAAAGTATGTGTCACATCAGGGAAGTCTTGAGCTGCGTATAGTCTTTCAACTTCACGGCTACTTACTTCCTGGAATGGATACCGGCCTGTCATGATAGTATATATCGTAGAGCCTAGCCCGAATAGGTCATTCTGAATCGTTGGTGGACTGCGCCAATCGAAGCTGGGTGGCAGAAACCTCGTCCCGGCGCAAGCTGACGCGTTTGAACCATCGAGCGAAGAGCCGCTGAAATCGGCAATCTTGAGGCTCAGATCTGCGTCGAGCAAGAAGTTCTTGGGCTCCACATCGCAGTGAATCACATTTGCCGCATGTAACAGTTGGAGGCCTTCCGCAGCCTCTTGCGCCCAACGGAGTCGCTGTGCTGTTGTGACCTTCTCATTATTCGCAAGGAGGTAATCTTTGAGGCAACCATTTGGCATGTACTCCATAATAAGAGAGCACTCTTTGGGATGCCATGCGATAATCTGTATGAGTCGGGGATGGCTGCCTAGTCTCTTGTATATATGGCTCTCGACTGTCAAGTCTCTACGACTCTCGTCAGCGTGAGCTCCAGGCCATGGTGATTTGACAATGTCGCCAGATAGCAATCGTTCCACTATCCCTGATGCTCCGCCAGCTATGAAGTCGCCCTTCGATTCCCTGACGCACTGTTCGACGTTCGTGGTGAGCGTAGTTTTTTCCGCATTAGTCACATCTGGATCATCCTACGTTCAAAGAGTTTCTTGTTAGAGACAGGATGGAGCAGGAAATGCCAATGACTTGCCTCTCTAGTGTCAGAAGACATTGTGGCCGTAGTTAATCCACTGTAATGCTTTACTGTGCTGCACGTTGAATGATAGGTTGCCACTAAAGCGGGTAGCCGCGGCCGCGCTAACGGGAAGTCGTGAAATTTAAGCGCCCGCAGGACTCTATGATCTCGACTTTGTCTTGTATCTGCTGTTGGTCCCAAGTTAGGCACGCCTTTGGTCAGTAGGACTAGACGCATCGCCAGCAGGTGTCATCTTTAGTTTTCGGATAAATGAGAAAGTATGATGGTCACGTGACTCTACCCAACTTCACAACTCTCCAACTCCACTCCGCGAGAACAAATGATCCAAATTCTACGACTAAATTATTAGTTAATTGGATGCTAATATTGCCGTTAGATAACCTGAATTCAGAGGTATCGTTAGATACTGAATAATCCCTATAACACCTGTTAAAAGTCGATGGAGGAGTATTCGAGCCTCCAAACATCTCTGATCTACGACCCAAGCAGGTTTTTGATTGACCAATCAGACACCGTAGTGCCTTTTGGCTCGATTTTGGCGATCTCTTTGGGTGTAGTTTTGCATTTCAATCCATCCACTGGTTTCAATTCCAGCCTTACAATTTACCCCTCGTTCAAACTCCTGATTCTACTTCACAGTCCGATATCTTACCCCTCTGTCACAACCTCCTCGTAGACATCATCCGATTTTTGCTCACGTTTTGAATCTGGTCTTTTACTCCACTTCTACAGCATCTACTTCCACAATAACTGACCTGCTCATCGACAAAACGACCTCCTCCAGAAAGACGATTTTCAGGGTTAAATCGATTCCCACGTTATTCTTTTTTTCAATAATAGTGACTGCTATGCTACAGCCCAGGCGACTTCTAGCTCGTCTCGCTTCGAGAGTGACGATTCACCGAACAGGAAAACAACAAAGGGATAGAATATAGGACGTATTTCAATTTCCATCGGAAGGACCGGAACAGCAGTGGCAAATGTGTTCCTCTCGCAAGTAGTAAATAGCACGCGATTCCGGATGGATTGGCAATTGCGCTAGTAGAGAGGACAGGCTGGATGTCTTTGGGGTGGAAGGCGCGAGAGCGTCTCGCTATGGAAGGTCGATACCTCAAGCATAAAGCTCAATAAGCTATACAGCAAGACAAACGAGCAATCTGCCAAATCATGAGCGCATAAAGAGCTTAACCAAGCGCCATCTGGCTATAAATCTACAAAAAGCAGAAGCAAAAGGATACCGCTTAGTATATTAGGATTTCACAATACTTAAGCACAGGATATTATTTAATTGATTCAATCTAGGTTGCTACGGCAAGCGTGCCAAGTAGGATTAAGCAGCAATGAACGTTGGATTAGAATAATAGCCAACAGGGTGCTATAAACCTTGAGGAGTTAATCTTCACCGATAGCATTTCAACTTCAACAGGACCATCAAAGCAGAGCATCTGCTTCCTCTCATCCGACTCACCTCTCACTTCGTCCAGATATTTTCGGCAATGTACAACGAACGGGGTCTACACGTTAGCCTATTCCTTCTCCAGCAACTACTCACATTCAGCATCATCCCTAGCGAGGGCTCATCTGTTCCAGGCTCACTCCTACTTGATCCGCCGCTACTGCTCAATACTGATTGCATGGATCTTCTTCAATAAATGGGATTGACCAGAGTTTCTTAGTGGCTTGGAGAGTGTGGTTGAGGTGGAGGGATAAAGGTGGACGTTGTAGGGTATGTGAAGGCAATTGTCGACAGTGACGCTGGAATAGGTGCGAGATAGGTTGCTGCCAGTGGTGTCAGCGTGGCTGTTTGGCTGATTAAGACAGTCCCTCTTCCACAACCCCTTCGATCTTTCCACACAGGGTAAAAGTTGCAGATTTTCAACTTCGAGGTCTCCTTTCGCTCGATTCAGTGACTCGATATGCTTCTGGGCCAAATTCAGAATCTTCCTTTCGAAACCTTTTGAGGCACGTCAACTCCATCAACTCCATCGATCCCAGCGCTCGCTAAGTTTTGTTGAACGGTAATACGTGTGCAAATTGAGCATTCAATCAATGACGGTATTGATTTTCGATTATATCGCGGACAGAGATATTGGTGTTCACTAAGTCCTTGATGCATGTGACCCTTTAACCGCTTGTGCTGCGGAGTTGGTGCGTGGAAGACCGAGAAGAGGGCGACTTTTTGGGACCGCCCGGTTGGAGAAGTCACTAACATAGCTTATATCAAAATTGGAGTATCTCGATCGCTTGCCAATTAATTGGATGAAGCGGCTTGAATTGTGGAATTGTAAATAGTTGGACAAACATCTATCTCAAAGCAAAGTAGCGCTAGATTACAGTTCTTATTCTTTCATAAGCCTCTGCTAATGTCCTTGTCTCAAAATATCAAGGTACTTTTTCAGGCAACCTGTGACTGTCGCTTGTATTCAAGATCCGGGATGATAAAGTATTAGTAAAGTATTAATAAATAAAGTAGTTAACACGTGATTATTCCCTCCCCCTCCCCTCATTCCTTAATTCCCTGTGAGGCCTCACGAATCCCTCTGGGTAGGGGGCAAAAATCTTCACTCACCTATGGGGGGACTTCTTATATAACCCCCCCCCCCCCCATAAGGCCCTATAAGGCGAATAACCGCGATTTTTCCCTATTTCACTCACCCCATAACGCAGTCTTGGTACTCGTCGGTTTCCTGACTTTTTTTGGAAAATTACCGACTTGCGCCAGCAGGTCGGAACCACCAACTTCGACATACTAGTAACTTCGACATAGCCTTTTCAGCCTGTTTAATTACTTTAAAACCCTAATTCTAGTCCGTTTGACTTGATTTTTTCATAGAAAAATGCGCCGTAGTCGAAAGTATAATTATCACACTAGTGAATTAGGGCTAGGGCTAATTAGTAATACGTTGTCTTAATTTAAATATGGGTTTTTAGTATAGAGTTAGCAGGTCTTAGCACCTCGGGACGTCCCGCAGTTTATTGACAGGGGTATAAATCGCGTCTAGATATCTCACTAACACGTAAAAACGCGATTTATCTTACTCACACATACACGATTTAATCTAGACTACGAACTACGCCTACTATAGCTAAATCTACGCCTTAAATCAAGTATAAAAGGTCTAAGAAGGGCAAAAAGAAGTTTCCTTTAGATACTAAGATTACTCGTATACAGAAGATACCTAAATATAAGACCCCCGCTTATATAAGTTAGGAGGCTAGAATTTAGGCTACTTTAGCGGCATATAAGAACTTAGAGGATATCGATATTACTAGTCTACGTATCGCTACTAGCGTTTTCTGTAGAGTTAATTACTTTACGTTAAATAGTCGTTACAAGAAAAGTAATAGTTTAAAGACGTTAATTGAGAATAGGGGTTATAATAAGAAATTAAATGAGGCTCAAGAGGCGTCTTTAATATAATATATTAATACTATTATTGAGAGAGGCTTTCCTATGAGATATAATATAATTGTTACCCGCTGTAACTATAATATTAAGTCTTTTTATAGAGATATTCTAGCGAATTAGGTAGAATTAGGCTAGAAGATAAGTAGATAAAATAGACGTTACTAGCCGATATTATACTTTACGGACTACTTTAATAGACTAAAAGTGTAAAGATTATATGACGATTAAAGAGATTATTAGTTACTTTAAGAAGTTAGTTATAGTGATAACTAAATACTTAATATATTAAAAAGATATCTTTAATATAGACGAAATTAGCTTTAGGGTCGGGTGTATTAGTAATACAACGGTTATTACGTACAAGAACATCTAAAAGGTACGTTTTACTACTAAAAAAACCGCTTATTTTAATAACTAAGTGTATATTAACTATTTCTAGGTTTTCACCCGTGACCTTGTCGACCGCGAGTCTATGTCAATCATTAAGTGTATCTCTGCCGCTAACTACGCCATTAATTGTTATATCATTATGCCAGGGGCTGTCTACCTTAAGAAGATATTTAATAACAACTTACTACTAGGCACAAAGATCTCTTGTAGTAAAAAGGGGTACTTAAGTGACGAGCTCGTATTAGAGTAACTTTAACACTTTGATTAACAAACTAAAGGCCGCTAACATGGCCCTTAGCGTCTCTTGATATTTAATAATTATAGTAGTCATATAACCTACGAGTTTATCTCTAAGTGTAAGTAATTAAAGATTATACCTTTCTATTTAATTGCTCACTTAACACATGCCACATAACTACTCGACGTTACTTGTTTCTAGTCTAAAAAGCACTAACATGGCCGAGCAATTGAAAATAAAATTAGAGACGGCTATAACTCCTTTACTAAATACACCTTTCTTTAATGCCTTCACTAGATTAGAGCCAAAACCTTTAAGAAAGAGACGATTTAGTTAGCCTTTAGGCGTATCGGCATATAGCTATTAGACGCGGATTGTCGGTGCAGTACCGGTTTATGTACTACGCCGCATGTGTGAATATATTCTAATGTGAGTATAGCGACAGAGTAATAAATGTATAGTTCAAAATTCTATGTATTTTCTAAGAGAGTGCGAGGAGAGCTAGACTATATACTACGAAACCCTACTAAATCTCCACCGAAACCAGTCCGGCTAAGCCCTGACCCCTAACTTTGACCTGCACTTACTTTTCTAGACCGAAGTATACTTATATAGGGACTTATAGACTAACACAAGCAAAACTTCCTTTAGAAAAACTATTTCTAATACACGTAAAAGTAAACAACGAGTAATATATAAGAAATAACAAATAAAATAATAGAGTATCTAATAACGTCTAATTCTGGCCCGACAGTGTCCTAAAAGTGCCCCGAAAGGGGTCCGAATATAGTAAGGCGTAGTAGCGAGGTTAAGCGAGAACTAGTAACAATAGGAACCCTTAGTATTATATAACGTGATAGATATATATATGTCGCTTTCTCTTTGTCGGAACAATCACGTGCTCGCTTACCGAGCATATAAGGGAGGTCGGTTGGCCTGGCCAACCTTCCCTCCCTTCGTACAATTCAAGAGGCATTTTTATGATCATTTTGAGCTGTACCACTTTACCTGAGCCTAGTCTCCCGACATTCATGAATAGTCAATATGGCTATACATTAACTAGGTATCTAGAAGAGATAGGTCGTACGAATCTGGCGCTTATCCTTCGTGGAGAAATCGGCTTCGTACGAACTTATGCTAAGGGGTATTTTAGGAGATAATTCGTATGAGTCTGGCGCTTATCCTTCGTGGAGAAATCGGCCTCGTGCGAAGTATACCTTAGGATATTCGAGGGTTTTGGGGAAGTACAGACTCACTAGTCGAACCGCTGTATCGAGAGTACGGCTCCTGAACCTACGTCCATCACGTCTTTTATCGAGATCTCCTTCTTCGCGAAGAAGTCATACGGACTAGGAAATCTTTGGACGAATAAGCTGGTACCTTACTACTACGACAATTGCGACTTCCTCTACGTCGTACGGAGCTGGTACCTTACTACCACGACAATTACGACTTCTTTTAAGTCGTACGAGCTCTGCACCCTGTCGGGAGACTAGGCTCAGGTAAAGTGGTACAGCTCAAAATGATCATAAAAATGCCTCTTGAATTGTACGAAGGGAGGGAAGGTTGGCCAGGCCAACCGACCTCCCTTATATGCTCGGTAAGCGAGCACGTGATTGTTCCGACACTGGCAATCTTTCTCTTGTCATTAGATTATACGGAACAATCAATCCACCAGCTTAGCCCTTCTTTACGGCTTCGTACGAATAAATCAAGGAAAAAAAACAAGCCCGCATATGCCTTCCTCAAGTGAAGCGTCCTCTTCCCAAGTATAGCCTTTATCCTAAGTAAAGCGTTCTTCCCTTGTCGGGAGACTAGGCTCAGGTAAAGTGGTACAGCTCAAAATGATCATAAAAATGCCTCTTGAATTGTACGAAGGGAGGGAAGGTTGGCCAGGCCAACCGACCTCCCTTATATGCTCGGTAAGCGAGCACGTGATTGTTCCGACACTGGCAATCTTTCTCTTGTCATTAGATTATACGGAACAATCAATCCACCAGCTTAGCCCTTCTTTACGGCTTCGTACGAATAAATCAAGGAAAAAAAACAAGCCCGCATATGCCTTCCTCAAGTGAAGCGTCCTCTTCCCAAGTATAGCCTTTATCCTAAGTAAAGCGTTCTTCCCTCAGATATGAAACGAGCCCGAGTTATCGAGACAGTAAAGGTGTCAGCTCCGCGACAGTAAAGGTGTCAGCTCCGCGACAGTAAAGGTGTCAGCTCCGTACGACACTTGGCCAAGTGTCGCAGTTGTTTCAGCAGTAAGGTGCTAGCTTTATGCGATCGGGAGGGAGTATTATCGCAATTGTCGTGGCAGAAAGGTGCCAGCTCGTACGACTTAGAAGAAGTCGTAATTGTCGTGGTAGTAAGGTACCAGCTCCGTAAGCTGGTCGTACGAAGGGTGACGGCTTCGTACGAGAAGAAGGAGAAGTCGAGTACTCAGCGAAGAGCTCGAGAGAGGAGGAGGGTTGTTTGTATCGTACGAGGGGTGGCGTCTCGTACGGAGGGTGCAGAGCTCAGCGAAGAGCTCGCAAAGGGAGGAGTGTTGTTTTGTATTGTACGAGGGGTGGCGTCTCGTACGGAGGGTGCAGAGCTCAGCGAAGAGCTCGCAAAGGGAGGAGTGTTGTTTTGTATTGTACGAGGGGTGGCGTCTCGTACGGAGGGTGCAGAGCTCAGCGAAGAGCTCGCAAAGGGAGGAGTGTTGTTTGTATCGTACGAGGGGTGGCGTCTCGTACGGAGGGTGCAGAGCTCGTACGACTTAAAAGAAGTCGTAATTGTCGTGGTAGTAAGGTACCAGCTCCGTACGACGTAGAGGAAGTCGCAATTGTCGTAGTAGTAAGGTACCAGCTTATTCGTCCAAAGATTTCCTAGTCCGTATGACTTCTTCGCGAAGAAGGAGATCTCGATAAAAGACGTGATGGACGTAGGTTCAGGAGCCGTACTCTCGATACAGCGGTTCGACTAGTGAGTCTGTACTTCCCCAAAACCCTCGAATATCCTAAGGTATACTTCGCACGAGGCCGATTTCTCCACGAAGGATAAGCGCCAGACTCATACGAATTATCTCCTAAAATACCCCTTAGCATAAGTTCGTACGAAGCCGATTTCTCCACGAAGGATAAGCGCCAGATTCGTACGACCTATCTCTTCTAGATACCTAGTTAATGTATAGCCATATTGACTATTCATGAATGTCGGGAGACTAGGCTCAGGTAAAGTGGTACAGCTCAAAATGATCATAAAAATGCCTCTTGAATTGTACGAAGGGAGGGAAGGTTGGCCAGGCCAACCGACCTCCCTTATATGCTCGGTAAGCGAGCACGTGATTGTTCCGACACTCTTAAAGGTTTAGAGTCTCTTTAGTAAACACATATATAACTACTATACGTATATTACTTTCTGATCTCTTGAATTCGCTTGATATAACTCAAAAACTGACACTTCTAAGAAGACTATATTAAATCAAATAGACAAGCCAAAAGTAAATATACTCTTTAGAGATAGTTCGGTAGAGAAACGGTGTACTAACTGAAAACAGTGCCTATACTAATTCCTATAAGAGCGCTCGACCTCGCCTACCGTAAATGTTATATTCGGTGCGTCCGCCTCCTCGTAAAGAATCCGTCTTACGAATGTGCCTTCAATAATCTTAAGAATAAGAAGTGCGCGTATTATATAAAGAAGAAGTCCTAGTACAACTTAGTAAGTATTTCTATTTTCTTTTTTATTCTAAATTATATCCGAATCCTCGCCGAAAGTACTCTAAATATATAGTTACTAATATATAATAAATTCTGTAGTTTGTCGCCGAAGAATATTTTCGTCTAGTTGCCGCCCTCGAGGCGAAAGATAAAGAAGCTATTATTACTGCCGCTGAATCAATCGATTCGGCATTATTAGTTGTTATTACTAACGTACTAAAGACTACTAGGGAGTTATCGCTAGCGTTATTAGAGGAAACGCGCGCTATACGCCGGGAAATCGCTGGCTTAACTAGCTCGTAAGTAATAAGTTAACCCCCTTATTCCTTTTTAATATTAAGGCTCCTAAGTATTAATACTTTATATAATAAAAGACAGTGTTAGTCTTAAACCGGCTCTTTACTGTCGTCTCCTCTGCCGCTATTAAGCGTAGTAAGGAGGACGGCGGTGAGGACGATCCTCTTATTAAGCGCCCCTACTGAAGTCGCCGCTATAGCGCGGAAGAGGAGGACGAGGAACCTCTTCTAAATATTTATAAGTAAGAGATTCGGCCCTATTTCGGATTAGCTTCGTAGTAAGTTCTTTGTAGCGGCACTTTCTTTATACTATTATACGAGAGTAGCCCCTTATAATAAAACCGGCAATTAGTCCCTATTAGAGTGTCGTCGTAAGGCCGCCTGTTAGTGCTTTAAATTAGAGGGTATTTAGAACTAAATCGAATGTGTTTTTAACTTCGTAAATTAATTAAATATAAAAATAATCGCAAGTAATAAATTAATAAATAAGAGTTATAAGGAAATATATAAAAAAAATCAACGAGTATAAGAAACCCTTCTGTTATTAGTCTAAATTAACTCCGGTTAATTATTAAATTTAACCCTCTATCTTAATAGTAAAGATATTAGTATTAATAAAATCTTAAAGAGCCTTATTCGGAGTACTTTTCGTTATAGCGTCAATAAGATTATTGGCGCCATTAATCTACTAAACCTCTATTAGCTCTCTACGCTCGTATAATTAACGAATAACTATAATATCGATCATTAGGCGCTTCTCTTTCATTGTATTAAGCTTAATAATACACTTATAGAGGGATAAAGAATCCGTGCAAATAATAATAAGAAGACGTGGGATGTTAAGCTTATTAGTTATTATATTAATAGTCGTATTAAGAGAGATTAATATATTAATACTAGTTACTATAGTATATAACTCTAATACGAGTATTACACGAGTTACTCTCTTATATTTTGTTAAGCTAGTATACACGATATTACTAGTCAAGGTAAATTGTGTATTCCCTACCGTTTCGGCACCGATTATTAATACGAAACTTATCTATGAACTTAGGTCTTTATTATTAGTAAAAGAACTGTCTATAAAAACATAAACCTTCGTAGACTATAAGTTAACTAGTACGTATTAGAGTCCTCTCTTTAAGTTGTCTATTTACTATTTAAAGCGTAAGTTTAAGGCCTTGACGTCGTCTTTTATTAAATCTTAGTATTACGCTACGACTAAGAGATTAAACGTTACTTTTAGCTGACAAATAATAGTAAAGTAAGCCGCACGAGCTCGCTACTCTCTATAGACCTTTTTATAGTCCTCTTTTCTAGTGTTAACTAGCTCTAGCCTTACTCCCTGACTCTTCTGAGATATATAAAGGCTATCTCCGTCTATAGAGATAATGTACTTATTAAACGTAATAGTTTCAGTAAAAAGTAGTACTCGTATTAACTTTATTATAAAACCGGCCTTAGTAATCTCATTCTACTCTCTTATTAAGAAGTCCTTATCTCCTAGAATTAAGGTGTCGTCTATTTATATTCTTACGACTCTAAAGTCATAACTTTCCTTAGTACTAATTAGTAAGTATAAGTCGTATATTAAAGTCTCTATTTATAAGTTCTTTACGTAATATTTGTAATATATATTAAACTAATAGTTTCTAGACTTAAGTATATTATATAATAGTAATACTATTATAAATATTGTGTTAAGAGGGAAATCTCCCGCGATTTCCTTTAGTAGTTATATAAAAATGTCCCGGAGAAGCTTTATCTCTACTTAGACGTAAGCTTAAGTAATGTCCTTAATAATTAGATGGGATTCGGACTAGTTTCGGAGGCGATTTAAGTGCTTGACGGCAGCGGCTAAAAATATAAGTAACTACTAGCTAAATTATTAGATTGTCGGAGACTAAGTTAAAATCTCTTTCTTGCCTTTATTATTAAAGTATTAAATTATTAGTCTTAACTTCTTATATAAAGTTAACGTCTCTTTGCCTTTGACCTCGTCTATTATTCTTGACTTAAAGATGTAGTAGCCTCTTACTCTAGAGTCGTCTTTATAAATAGGCACAAAAACACCCCTTTTAATAAGTGCTTTATATTCCGTCCTTTGGGACTACTAAAATAGTAGTTTAAGCGCTATAATCTTCCCTTTAGCGCGAAGTTTAATAGATAACTCTTAGTCCCTTGTCTTTTTCTTAATTAAAAACACTTTAATATTATAATCGTTATTAATAGTTAGTAAATTTAAGAAGTGTTTCGTAAATAGAATTTAAATAGCGATTTAGGGTAGATTCGGTGTTGTTTCGGTGGTGTTTCTAATCGGGGATCTTAGATGTTACTTATAAATATCCTCTAGTAAGTTTTCTTTTTATTGTTTAACGTTAAAAGTGTCTATCTTAAAGGGACGAACTATAGTCGATTAGAACGTACGTATTCTCTTATTTCTTATATTAATCTTATATAATTCTCCCTTAATACTTAAGAAATCGTAAGGTCCTGTTTATCCTTTACCCTCCTAATATACTAGAACTTAATTATTAAGGTAGAGACTGTGAATATAAGTAGTTCCGGGGTCGTTTCGTATAACTAACGTATCGTTAACTTTACGCGTAATATAGATTTTCTATACTTCCTTTATAACTTTCTTAATCGTAACTGTACGTTACTCGACTAACAGATTTAAGGAGTCTAACTCCGTTATTTTAAGGTATACGCTGAAAACAAGTAGTATAAGGATAAGCCTATTAAGTCTAGCTATATAGTTTACTACTTTTATTACTATTTGTAATTAGTCTTCGTCACTTAACTTAAGGTGCTCTTTTATAACGATTTTATAGGCACGGCATAGTAAGCGGTAGTATCGCTCAACTTTGTTAATTAAATAGTGTGCCTTAATAAGTACTAGTTTAAGGGTACTACTTATAGATCTAAGTACACTCCGAAACTCCTTAGAATTAAAATTAGTGCTATAGTCGTATATAACGAAATCTAGAGGTTTAAGGTATATATTAATTTATATTGATTTAAATACGTTAAAGGTGGCCCGAGTTATAGCCGAACTAGGGGCCTTTTAGAGTAGTTTCGCCGTACTAAAACCTGTTACCTTATTTATTATATAGAGGGCATATCGTTTTCTAAACATTACTATATCGACGTAGACTATATAATTAAAGTCGACGTCGGCTTGTAATTTGAAGCGGAACTTATGCGGAGTATTTACGTGTTTTTAGTAGTACTTATATATTTCCTTGACCCTTAATATAACGTCTGAATTATACTTATAGCTAGCTTGATCTAGTAAGTACTAAAGACGTCGTACCGAAGGGTGCCCGAAACGCCTATAAAGCCGACGTATTTTTAGTTTAGTTAGGTAGTATATATTTATTATTCCGGTCGAAGTGTCTAGTAATTGACGATATTGATCTAAAAGTAGCTATAGATGCTTATACTTCCGTATAATTAAGTGCTTCTTGTTGTCTTAAATTAAAACATTGCGTAGGTTATTATATTACGTATTAAGCGCATTTAATTGTTATAAGTAAACTAAAAACAGGATATCTACGTCCACGATTTGGAAGTCTATCTCTTTAGCTAGAGTGTTAATTGTAATAACTCCTAAAGACGGTCGCGAACTAGTACTAAATGTGATCTGGCTTTAGCCCGCCTAGTTAGTATTAAACTTGACATCTTAAATTCGCTATAAAACTTATAATTAGTTAATCCCTCCTGTGTTTTTATTAGATGCCCCTATGTTAATTAATAGTCCTTAAAAGAATCTGTCTGTCTATTACGTTATATAGGCCTTACTAAGAGCGGGTCTCTTGATTTTGTTTTCTAGGATATAAGTAGCCTTCCTCTCCTTAAGTTGCCCTATGACTTCTCGTGCGTTATATTATACCTCACTTACTATAAATATAGTCGTGAAGTTTATAGTGTTATTACTATTATCGTCGTTAAAACTCTTTAAAGAGTCGTTAATATCTATTAAAGTGTCTAAATCTATATCTTAGTAGTTTCTTAAATAGTGTCTAGATATAGTCTAGTTCTAGTCCAAATTAGGGTCGATCCCCTTAATATAAGTTAGGTAGCTCCTAAAGGTCTTATCCGTGGCCTTTACTCCTTCGGCCTTACGCGCCGCGAAGTATCTTACTTTAGACGTTACTTACTCTTTGTCTAAGTAGCGACTACTATAATAATCTATCTTCTTGTAAATAATACAGCCTATATAGCTTAATATAAGCTAGAATTTATTTCCGCGTTTGTTTCTACTTAAAAATTTCATCTTGTAGTTAGAGTAATAAGCCGCCCTATTTACGATATAAGATTAATAACGATTCGTATACGATTTAAAGTACTTGCCCACCCTCGATCCTAAGTTATGAGTTACCTTAACGCCGACGGCGAAGCGAAGACTATCTATTAATATAAGGAAGGTAGGGGGTACTTAAAATAAGGCCATCTTGAAGAGGGGGTTCCTTAATACTCCCTATACGAGCTTATCGTGGAGCGTCTTGTCGTTTTATATATTGTCGTCTTTTAAGCTAAGTTAAATACTCTATAATTCCTTGGCGAAGTTCTCTAATTAAGTTAGTACTAGTTTCCCCGTCTAATAAAGTTCCTCTTAAAATAACGAGAAAGTTAGACTAAACTACTAGCTAAAGAACTTATTAGCTCTCTCCTTCGTCTTAAAGTGTTCGCGAGTCGTTCTAATAAGCTCATCAAATAAGTACCCCTTATTCTAGAGGTACTAATAATAGTACGAACTAGTTTTATCTCGTAGTATTAATAGAAAGGCTTAGTTCTAGACCTTAGTCTTAATAAATACTCTTTGACACAAGTCGGCGAAGATATAAAGTTTCTTATTTAAGTAGTCCTTGTCTCCGCTATATTAGAGCTCCTTAGTATATATCTTAATAAAGTTTACTAACGATTTTGCCTAGTCTAAGGTTAATAGATCTATGACATACTATAATAGCCGAATCGGCTTCGTATATAGTCTAGTAGTCCTAAGAACTTTAAATAGTAATAATGACCCGTCCCGTGAGTATATTACTAGCGTTAGTATGAGATTCGGCAACGCGTAATTATTTAATCTCTATAAGTAGAGATTACTTAGGGGATCCCTCTTAAGAGTAAATAAGAACTCCTTCTTTAAGACTATAAGTAGGGGGGTTACATTATATAAATCCTCGACCTTATCTCCTTTAGTAAGGGAGATCCTAAGTAATCTTAATAACTAAATCGTCTCTATAAACTTTACTCTTAACTTTTTTAAAGGAGTGTCTTCTTTTATAGAATAAATGATTACCTTTAATTAGTGTTATAGAGACATCGGGGGTTGATTTTATTAAAGTGTTATTAAGATTAGTGGTAATAAGTGAGAGACTAATTCCCGGATGTGATTCGGTACCGATTTAAGGTAATTCCGAATTTATATCTCTATTTAATCCTTTAGCTATAGATTTTCCTTAGTTTATACTATTTCTACTAGAGTATCTACTGTCCTCGTTCCCTTAGCACGTCGTACGAATACGCTAAAGGCTCGTAAGTCGTCCTTAAGACACGTACGTTCTATTGTCTTAATTAACTTAAACTCATTTGCCGTCTAACTCTTAAAGTACTCTTAAAAGTCTTAAAAAAGGAACTCTCCCTTAAGGTGTCTATTATAAAAGTCTTCCTTAAACTTCCGTGAATATATTATTACGTTTATTAGGAAATTTAAATTAAGATTTACTCTCTCCTTAAGTGTAACTATAATATTAATAATTTCTGGAGTTAATTCTAATTTTAGGGTATAGTCTAAAGTATCCGCTATTATACCGGATACGATTTATAGGTGATCCGGTGGGTTCCTAAATAGGTTTCTCGAAGGTCTAAAGTTCTAGATTTAAAGATATTAACTTAATAATCTTTGTAAAGTAACTGTCGTGTTGTGATAGCTCTTTTTTGACGTGCGATAGTCTTAGTCGAGTCTCAAGAGAGAAGTTGCCTTCCTTCTACGATCTAGAAAAGGTAAAATGCCCTTTAAGGAAAATACAATTAAATACTCTTTAAGTTAAAGCCTAGAATTCGCTTTATAGCCTAAGACCTTTTCTGTCTATAGTAAGGTTGACAATACAAGCTTATTACTGATTAGTGTCAGTATAGTACCGGTTTATGTATTACGCCACATATGTAAATATATTCTAATACGAGTATAGCGACAGAGTAATAAATATATAGTTCAAAATTCTGTGTATTTTCTAAGAGAGTGCGAGGAGAGCTAGACTATATACTACGAAACCCCACCGAATCTCCACCGAAATTAGTCCGGCTAAGCCCTGACCCCTGACTTTGACCCGCACCCACTTTTCCAGACTGAAGTATGCTCATGTAGGGACCTGTGGACCAACACGGATGTCATTATTAAAGCTTTTAAGCTTACTTAAGATACTCAAATAGGCGACAAAGACACGGGTAGACAGGTATATAACTATACCTTAAGTAATCTATCTACGGCAATTAATGTTCTTACATCTAACGAGCTAGTGCTACGCTGGATTCTAGTTAATAACAAGTTCTAGGAGGCCGAAATAGTATTAGACGAAGAATACGACTATATCCTATAGACTTATAATAATGGAGCTTTCGACGATGAGCCAGAGGACGGAATTGAGCTTCCGTAGCTCTCACGTGACGATAATGTTGATATTATAGACGATTTAATAGCTTTATTAGTAAACTCTCGTATTAATGAATTACTAGAAGTGGCAACTACTTTAGAGTAACCTTCGTAACTTAAAAGTATAAAAGACTACGGGGATTACGGGCTTAAAAGTACGGCAGATGATCCTCGTTAGTATAAAAAGACGCCATTTTTTAGTACTTTATATAGAGCTAAAGGAATTAATGCACACGCCGAATTTCTTAAGACTTATAAAGATATATTATCGTCTCTATTAAGGCGACTCTCTAATAAGAAGTTCCGTAAAGGTAGTACAGTTAGTGCGATTATAGCCGACGCTACGCGCCAAGAGCTCACTTTAATTATTCTAAATAATACTTAAGGCAGTAATTCTCTTGTATTAAATGACGAAGATAGTACCAAGAGAGTTAAACCTCGTAGTAGGGGCCGCGTAATCTCCTCTAGGGAAGGGTTACGAATTATCGGCGAAAGGAATGATATTACCTAGGAGTCTAAACTTACGAAGCTTTAAAGAGAGGCGAATATTGCGGGAAATATATTGAAGTTAAAAGAAGAGAGAGTTACTAAAGCTTTAACTTAATAGCAAAAGAGGGAGGAGAAAGAAGTAACGAAGGTTTAAAAAAGAATAAGAAAGGCATATATCTGGGAAGAGAAAGCTTAGACTAAAATATAATATAAACTCAATAAGGCTATAAAGTTATAAGCGTTAATTAGTACTAGAAAGAAGCCTAGGTGTCGGAAATCGACTACAATTAAAGAGGAAGAGGCTACATAACAAGAGCCTATAATTATAGCCGTATCCCAAAGACTAATTCGCGCCAGGAGATCTACACAAAAAGCGATTAAAATACCTAGCGACATAGAGTAAGAAGATAATAGTAATATTAAGAGCCTCCTAGAGCCAGATTCGTCCGCTGATTCTGATTCCGACGTTAATTTGAGTGATAATAGTAGTAGTGGGCCTATAGACTACGATAATTACAATTGAGGGGTATCTGAGTTAGTGTTAGATGTGGGGTATATTAGATTATATAAGCGAGAATGCCCGAAACTTATATTTTTGACACGACTACTTATTTTCTAGTACTAAACGTTATACGATTATTGTATAAATCTCGGAATTGATTAGAATAGGTGTAATTCGTATATCCCGGGGATCTTTTTTATTAAAATCTATAAAGGGGCTAAGAAGTTAGACGTAGAAGTTAATATTTTCCGTGTTTTTTGCCCTATAGTACTTCAAATTTTCGCTTAGTCGATTTAATCACAATATACTATGTGAATTAAATAACGTCATCTAAAGTGCTAATTATATAAAATTTTGTTCCGGATTTAATAGTCTAACTTTTAAGTCAATTGTATTAGTAATAAAAAAGTTATTCCTTGATTAAGTCGTCGTGTCGAAGTTACTGGTATGTCGAAGTTGGTAGTACCGACCTGCTGGCGCAGGTCGGTAATTTTCCAAAAAAAGTCAGGAAACCGACGAGTATATCACTATCAACAATCGTAATAAGCGACACAAAACTACAAATAATACTGGACTTAATTAACTATGTATATTATTTTTATTCGTGGTATAACAAGTACTTTTAATAAATCCTAATTAGCAAATACACTAAACAATCTTGACCTGTGTTGTAAGAAAAGGGGCAACTCGCTTAATTTCGCCAAACTCCAAATAACATTTATCAGCTTCATGTAACGACGCAATACCTCTAGCAGTTGAGTATGGGAGCAAGAGCATGGCAAGAGTAATATTATAGGTCTAATACGGAGGAAAACAAAGAAGATACAGAATTCAAGGAGTCTGAGGGAGGGCCTCCTTATATGCATGCGAATCACCCCCGAAACCCCACCGAAAGTGGTCCTAGTAAAACCTAACCCAAACCCCTGAGTCTCCTTGGCACTACAACATGTGAGGCGATCGTCACACTTCGCGGTGAATCGCTTACAGCGGTGGTTGCCTGCACTAAGTCATTTCCAAAGGATTTTATTGACTAAGATCATTACATATTCACTTTTTATGACCTTGTAAATGTTCACTATTAATTTTAATTATCGACTATTATTAAAAGTCCAGGTAATAATACTAATACCAGCCCCTCCCCGAGTTCGCATTAGTCTATATTTCTTAGGCCTCATGGGTTTTACAAAATTGGTAGCCAAAATATAAGATATAACTAATTTATACCGCTTACTTCACAAGCTAGCTTTGCACTTACGGCACTTTTTGTACTTACACACGGGGCATCTTTTACCGTACTCTTTAAATATTATTGTAGATGCCACGCTAGTCACTCACTTCTATACCACAGTAAATACAACAAGAAAGATTGGTGAATAGTTAATTTATATTCTTTTATACTATAGCAAATTTAATAAGAAAGATTAATGAATAATTATCTCTTGCACTTTAGGAATACATTAACACAATAACTCAAACCCACTTAAGAGATATGTGAAAGATTTAAAAGATAAGCGGGGAATTTTATGTTACTCACCGGAAAAGCATCCTGGAACTGTGGTGTTCTTTCTAAACCTAAGATAACCTAACCAAAAGAATTGATGGCAGTATCTCTTATCAATTAAAAGAACAGCAAATACCTCAAATGTAACTTTTACTTTTAAGCTGCTTAGGATAAACTTTTGGTAGGCCACGTTAACTTCAGGGGTTTATCTCGGAGAGTTATGGAGGCTCGCGTTATTTTATAGTCTATTACTTGGGACTCTCTACTAAAGGAGCATGAGGACTTAGGGAAGAGAAAGGGGCTATGTGAATGAGGGTATTCTGAGCTATTACCGCGTACAAGGATAGATGAAAATAATTCATTGCACTTTAATACGGATCTAATACAGAATCAAACAGAGCATTTTGTGATACAACTAGTGAGGACGTTTCTAAACAATTTGGCTATGAAAGGTATATGCTAACGACAACATTCCAAGTTGGTGACAGAAATTCAGACAAATCTCCCAGTTGAAGACGCATTCCTCAGATCCACCTACGTGATTGATGTTCGCGCAAACTTCGATAGGACCGTTTTTGCTGCTATCACCAAGACAGTTTCTACCTCCTCGATTAGACCAGCCGTTTCCAGGTACGCACCAAACCTAGACCCAGCTCTGCTGATAAATTCTAGAGTCACTGAGTTGCGCCACGTTGTGCCTTCGGAATATCTCGAGAGTGCTGTGTTGGCTTATAATCTGTCCATCAACCATGCCTTTGTGAGTTCTTCACAGCCCGACCTATCACTTAGCATATACTAACTGGCATTTTCTAAGATGTACAGTACAGCTGGAGGCGACTATTGCTGCTCTTCTCACAGGTTGTTTTGTGGGATGGAGAAAAGTCAACGCAAGGAAGAGCTAGAAAGGAAAGTAGCCGAAGAAAAAAAAAAGGTACCAACAGTGGAGAAAACCGAGGTCACAGCTAGACTATCGGCGAAACCAAGATTGTTTTGTAGAATCAGTTGGACGAAAATAAGTACTACATCCGCGATTCCTTCGTCCCTTGGACAATAATGAAACCACTGGCGTTCACAAATATTTCTTTCGATGAGGTAATTTTCGACGTAGAAACCAAAAAATTCAATTAAATGGTCTGTCTGTGCCGACGAACACTCAATCTCGAATCTGACATCGCTCATCTTCAAAGGTCCTTCTCTCAACTTGGAGCGGGAGCAAAAGTCTCAAGAGCTAATAACTTGATATTGCAAAGGTCATGCTAATTTACTAAACAAATGAGACAGTACGGCAAGGTAAACGAAAGCTCAAAACAAATGAAACGGAATATACCCAGGCTAGAATACAAGTATCTGATTGCTGAACGGTTGTTGAGTGAAAACTTTGGCCTTTCAAATAATCAGCGACACATCCCCTCAAAACAGGACTTGAGCGTTCGCCATGCAATAAGCAAACATGCAAAAGTGGAGATTATCAAAATTTATCTGTTATCTCAAGACTGTAAGCGATCAAATGCAAAAACAATACAGAGCTGAGTTGTGTTTCCATTCTAAAGCAGAAGGAAAAGCTTCCTGGGAGGTCATAACCCACCCCTGTCACCGGAACGGAAAAACCACCACCCACCCCTGCCAATACTTCTCAAAGCATCAACAACCACATCCCAAAATCCAATCCAGACCTCAAGCATCTCCAGCTCCAAGCAGCGCAACCACCTCACCTCACGCCAATTGTACTCCTAGTGCGCGATGTCAACACCGAAAATAGTCGCCTCCGCTACGCGGCAGATAAACGCCGTGGTGGTATCCGCGGGCCTCATGCAGAAGACTGTGAAAGCACGAGTGGGCGTGCAGAAATGGAATGGGCATATTAAGAAGGTATGTCTTTCTTTTCCCCCTTCAAATCTCTGCCCTCTGTCCTCTCCAATCTCTCAGCCCCTCATTTCCAAAGAATCCCAATTATACATCTGCACCAATGCCCAAATCCTCCCTCCGTAGACTTTACATGCTACGTATTTATCAATCAGAGAAGAACCAGAACTAACACCCTGCAACACAGCATTTCAACCGCTCAACCAACGTCCTAGTCCACGACCCCAACTCCTCCCTCCGCATCGGCGACATCATATCCATCTCCCCCGGCTGGCGGTACAGCAAACATGTGCACCACGTCGTGAATAGTATCGTGGCGCCGTTCGGGGATCCCATTGAAGCCAGGCCGGCGGTGCCGACCCTGCAGGAGAGGTTGGAGAGTAGGGAGGCGAAGAGGATTAGGAAGGATAAGAAGAGGGGGAGGTGGACTGGGGAGGAGGAGAGTGAGGGGATTGTAGAGGTGGATGGCGTTGTGGTGGAGGGGCAAGCTGAGGGCGTGGAGGGGGAGAAAGTACTTGCCTGATTGGAGGTAGGGATTTAAGTTCATATCCAAAGGAGGAAGACCGCAGTTCTGCGGAAGAAGTGGAAGAGAAGTCCGACAGGGATCGCTACGCGGATGAAGAGTGTTCAATAAGGCGAGGCGTTCAGGGTCCAACTTGAAGGATTGTAGAATATTGTACATTGCACGACGAGAGGGATGGATTTATCGCATTACACGGCGTCCAAATGTATAAAATTGGAACGGGGGCGGCGAAAGTGTACTATAGACACCAGTTCTCTTCAATTGAACGGTATCACTGCTCATACAACCAACCACCCACCCACCCATCCGACCATGCGCCGCTCCTCCTGGTTTTGAAATCATCCATCCCAAGCTGCACCATCCTGTCCCTACCCCGCCTATCCAACTCAGACCCCAAGTCCCATTCCACGCAAGTATAAATAATCAGCAATACCATAAAGCAATATGTCTAACCGCCTCGCTCACCAAACTCCTTCGCCCAATCCTCGAATTCCTTGAGGCCCTGTTTACTGACACTAGGTCGGATGTTCACGAGACTTGCTTCAAAGTCCTCGAATTGGATCGGCCTGATCTGATCCATAGACATGTGTAGCAATGCTTCACCAAGAGAACGTAATGGGCCCATAGCAGCATCTTTTGCTAGTGCCGTGATATCCGAACCAGAGAAACCTACATAGCAATGATTAGCAAAATTCGTCTAGCCCATGATCATTAGAGACTTACCATCAGTCAATTCCACCAATCTTTGGATATCATCTTCATCCAAGCTGTGTTTCTGATGTCCTAGCAAAGTCCTCAATTGCGTCGCTCTAGTTTCATCTTCTGGCAAAGGAATGTATTGTCGCCTGACAAATCTTCGTCTGGCAGCCTCATCAATTGCCCAAGGAAGGTTGGTAGCAGCGAGCACAAGAACTCGGCTTGCATCTCCTCTTTCTTTCTCTTTCTCACTTTGCTCCCGTCCTGCGGCTGCTCGTTGGAGATCGCTCCATTGGATTAGGAACTCTGTTTTGATTCGTCTTGTGGCCTCGTGCTCTCCTGACCCGGATCGTGACGAAAGTAAGGAATCGATTTCGTCCACGAAAATGATACTGGGTGCCAACGCTTTAGCAAGCGAGAAAAGGGCTCGAACCAACTTTTCGGATTCTCCAAGATACTTGCTCGTCAAGCTACTGGCTGATATCGAGAAAAATGTCGATCTCGATTCCGTTGCGACAGCTCTCGCTAACATGGTCTTGCCAGTTCCAGGAGGACCAAAAAGTAGCATACCTCGGGCTGGTTCGCGAAGTCCCATGAACAAGTCCGGACGGAGGAAAGGATACACAACTGCCTCCTTCAATGCCTTCTTGGCTATGTCGAGACCAGCAACATCGTCCCAATGAACTTCGTCGCCTTGAACCACAATCTCATTGAAAATCTGCTTCGCTGCTCCCTCGTCCACTCCTTTCGGCAAGTTTTTCATCAACTGCTGTACTTTAGTCTCCCATGCGCTCTTTATCAGGTCGTTTTGCGTCTCAGAATCATCTGATGTTGGCGTTGTTGGGTCTGCAAGCAATTCGCTCTCCCTTTGATTCTGTATTTGATTTCTTTTCGGTCTTGTAGCTGGACCACTGCTGCCAGTGTCTTCATCAACGCTTTGAGAAGAGGTATCTTCATCTTTCGGCTTCTTGATTCTTTGTGCCTTTCTTACGGCATCCTTCTCTTGGAAACGGTCCCTATGCCGTGGCGACGATATATTTGCAGCGACTGGTTTCCTTGACACTTTGGCTTTTGAACCTTCGGAATCCCCTTTGTCTCTGACTGCCGTCTTTGGTTGTAATGGCATTTCTGTCTCAGCCTTACTCTTTCTGGCACTTGTCTCGGGATATTCCTTGAGATACGTGGGATATGAGAGGGGCTCGAGCTTTGTCGTATTTCTGGAGTGAGGGGGTGGCGGAGGTGGTGTTCTCTTCGTTCTCGGGAAACTTGATTCAGCAATGGGTGGCGAAGGAAGATCAATATCTATCAGGTCTTGTAACGCTAAAGGAGTAAGCATGGTGCCAGCAACAGCACCTGGTTGACCGGGATCCGTAGGAGGGAAAGGATAACTGTTTGATCGTCCTGAAGAGCCATAGAGGTCGGCATTCCCAGACAACAGATCTGGAGGGCTCGGCCCTCGTGGATGAGAGTGTGAATCTGGGATCAACGTACGAGTTCTACTATCGTAACGGAAGTTCTGCGAAGAGCTTGACCTTCCTGTAGTTGGATCACTAGTACTGTCCTTACGGCCACCTTCTGGTAGAACTTTGGAGCTTCTGTCGGTTTCAGCATCCAAACTTCGTCCAAGCCTATCTTTATTTGCCTTTCCTAGTGATTGCCACGCCAAGGAAGCGGCTTGATTTGTGATGACATCCCTCTTCGAGCTCGATGTTCTTGGAGCCCGAGGACTCGGTTTCCTTCCAGCTCGGTCCCCAGATCGTAGAGTATGAAGCATAGTTCGTCCTTTCTCGGGGCTTGGACTCCTTGACGATTTCTTCATGGGTGGCACCAGTGAGGCTAAGGATGATGGCGTGATGGTCCTCGAAGACGAGGCAAGATTTGAAGAGGACGATCCACCATACGATGGCTTGCTTCCTACTACAGCACGCTCTGAGCTGTTCTTCGTGATCATGGCAGGTCGTTGTGGTAGAGGTGGTCCAGGCCGCGATAAATCTGGATAGTTCACGGCTGGGATTGTGCCATTCCCAATGAATCCCTTCTCACCATGCTCTGTCTCAGAACTGTGTCTCGGTGTCCTAGAAGAGGTCTTCGTGATCTTCCCATTTGACTCCTCGATTCCAGCTTCACTTGGAGACTTCTCCTGGCGTGACTGCTTCAGTGCTTCCAACAAGTCCACGCGCTCCTTGCACTGCATTTCCATATCCCGCAAGCTGTCCTTCAGCGCCTTCTCCGTCTCCGACCTTGGAACATAGCCCGCAGGAACTCGGTAGGCATTGTGGTAGTATATTTGGTCCAGTGCCGAACGCCATGATCGTAAAGCTTCTGCTTCGTTGCCCTGCATTACCCCACAGTCAGCCTCACCTCCATTAATTCGCATGTTCCCCCACTGCTCTTCAAGCTCCAACCCCGATCGTATACTGCAAAGATAGCTTACCTGGCCCTCGAAATACACGGCTGTGGAGCAGATCAGATAGCACTCATCGTACGTCTTCTGCAGCGACGAGGAGGTCTTGTTTCGCATCATGGCCGCACCGTTGGGGACTTTCCCTTTGTTGGATCATGAATGAATGTGCCCGAAATGCAATTCTCGTGTGCGACAGGACGGACTTCGGCGTTGACTGTTGGATGTTTTCTGGATCGTGAGCGTGTGATAGTAGTCGAAGTTGGAAGTATGCTGAGAGGACCCTTCCTCGATGGCAGTGCGGTGCAGGTGTGGTAGAGTGGAGTGTGCAAGTCGGCTGCCGTGCCCAAGTGCAGGTGGTGTTGACAAGGCTCGCAGTGACGTAGAAGGCCCCTCTCTCGAACCAGGCTGTTTTTGGTCAATCCAGCCCCGCCAATAATCTAAATTCAACCTCGACGATTGAATGGAATTTTGAAGCTCATGAAGCTATTCACAAATGGTTTTCTTTATTATTATTTTTTGGAAGAGGCGATTTGCACTTGGTGTTCTTGGTTTCAATACAAGGAAGGCGATACTTGAGGTCCACAGTGGGATGTTGAGTCTGCTAGTGGTTGAGTTGCCGGTTGAAAGGGGGCTGTGATGACTGCGACTCCTGCGATTGCGACGCAACCTCATCATCACTCGAAAGGGCAAGTCTTGAGCTGAGGCTCAGCGAAGTCATTCTCAAGTAGTTGAACATTATTGCAGAGTACCTAGTCATGGATCTTATGATGCTGTGCTGCACAAGGATGACATTATTGATTTGCCTCTTCGCTACTTGGCTAGATATCAACAGTTTATTTTACATAAAGCTAACCACTTATTCACGTACTTTGCCAATGAACGGGAACTTTCGTGAGCGGCCTCTTATGCCTTTAGCGTACTTCTCAGTCCTACATCTCGCAGGGGGAAATTTTTTTTATTTTATAAAAAAACTTTTTGGCTGTCATGATGGACTCTGAATCTAGCGCTCCGAAGTAGAAGACAGTGAGAGGTGATAATACGAAGTTAAAGGTAAGTTGTCCTTTCTCCTATAAGATTGAGATTAAGATTAAACAAGATGAATCCGGATGACTAGCTAACTAGCTCACGAATAGGTAATAATAGTAGAAGCCTTGACTTTGACATACTCTAGCTCTTTATTCACATTTCTAAGCGACAAATATACCTAGAATTAGAAACAACCTTAAGAAAGCAGGGCCTTAATTTTCCAACTCGTTCTCAGAAACAAAGCCCTCAATGGCTCTTCTCTTTCCTTACCTTCCTCTTCTCAAATTAGTACATAGTTGATTTATATTCTTTTATACCAGAGCAAATTTAATAAGAAATATTAATAAATAATTATCTCTTGCACTTTAGGAATACATTAACATAGTAAATCCTGGAACTGTAGTGTTCTTTCTGACTTAGATATACTCTAGCTCACTATTCACATCTCTAAGCGACGAATGAACCTAGAATTAAAGATAGCCTCAAGAAAGCAGGACCCTAATTTCCCCACTCGTCCTCGGAAACAAAGCCCTCAATGGCTCTTCTCCCTCCTCGCCTTCCTCCTCCCAAATCTCATCCGCTGCAATGAGTTTCTCCTCGACCTCTTCAAAATCATCACAGAACTTCTCTGCAGCCCTCTCTGTAATCTCGGCTACCAATCTCGAGCTCTGTAACTGCTTCAGATTCTCTGTAGCATCCATGAGTGCTGAGGGTAGGAAATCATCCAAGATCTGACTAGCTTGTGACAGGGCAGCAGGCTGGAAGGGTTCGAGTGTCCGGATGACCCTCAGATCTTCCTTTGAGGATGTGAGGGGGGCGAGAGCTTGAATCAGAGGTTGCAATGCAGAAGAGGAGCGAAAAAACGTGTATTGCGAGTCAGTCAACGTGATGCTGTGTTCTTCCATACTTGAATCGATCTCTGCGACTCGGGATGCCGTGAAATCGAATGGGGCGAGAGTATTTCGAGCGGAGAGAAGACAGTTGAGGGAGAAGATGGTGTCGGATGGCGCAGGTAGATTCTTAGCGATGTTTTGGGCACCGGTCATGAAAGGATCAAATGCTTCGGCCAGAATAGGTCGGAAGTCCGCTTCTCGGCTGTCTGGAGAGGTGAAGGATGTCTCGTAGGTCTTCATAATGGCAGTTAATTGCTTCAGGCCTTCATGTAGGAAATCCGGTGGGTGTAGATTTGGCGGTGCAGGTTGTGTATCGCTTTGTAGACCTGCGACATGGTCACGCATCAGAATGCGGAATTGACGTAGAGCGGATTCTTCAAGTGTGGAGAGCGATTCGAGAAGGATAGACTCATCACCGAGAAGCTTAGAGAAGGTGACCCGATAGAAGTTGAGCAGATTAGCTATCTTGTAGGCTGTGATTGTTTCTTCGTGGCTCTGAATCACTTGTCCTATTCGTTGGCGTAGTACACGGGCAACACCGGTGACATCGCGATCGACGAGCTCATTGAGTGCTCTCAGCCCGTCGAAGGAGCTGCTTTCCTCGTTCTCTTCGGCGGCCATGCGGTTCCATGGCTCACTGTCCCTACCTGCTTGGATTCCTTTGGCGATTTCGTCGCCATCTGATATGAACAGAACTTCCAAAGCTTCTCTTTCGCTGACAGTTGCAGAATGCGTCCATGCTAACATATCGCCTACATAGCGGAGAGGGTCGTGGGCAGCTAATTCGATGGGCTTGATAGATGTATCTTCTTCGCCCTTGACAGATGATCCAGTCAAAGCTGTATAGAATGAATCTGAGAGGATGTGCTCCCGAGCTTCAGCGAAGAAGTCAAGACAATTCTGAAACAGAGATGGTCGCTCAGCCAAAACTCTCAAGGCTCTTCTTATGGATGAACTAATCTGTGGATTTTCCAAGTTGAGAGACTTAAATTCTCGTTGGATCCATCTATAGAGTTTCTGGAAAGCTCCATTGAGATTCTTGGAAACCTGCTCCATGATCTCGAGACCAAGTCGCTGGTTCTCCGTCCCAAGCAGAATCTCGCAGTCGCTTTGGATCTTCTTGGCTCTGGCTAAGATAGAGAAGAACTTGTCATTGACAGGCTCAGCAGTAGACGTAAGCGTTGCAATATCATCATCTGACATGATGAAGTGGGTATTGAAGGCCCTCAAAAGCTCCTGCTTATTCTCGACCTGTTCCTTTTGCTTCATGAGCTCCGAAGCCTCCTCAAGTACGGGTGCGGTCTCTAAGTGGGCTGCTGAAATGTGACGCTTCATTTCTTCACATCCCTGGTTTAGACTTGCAATAGTGAGGCCAATGCGTTTGAGTTGCTATTGTATGTGTCAATATTGCGGGATGGTAGATTTTGAGAGCAACCAACCTCGGCCACGTGACCGAATTCTCGAATGATGTCTCCATTGCTCTCAAGAACCTCCTTCTGAACATCGAGTCTCAGCTGTCGCCGAGTCTCCGCGTTGTTCTGAATATTACGCTTGTCCAATAGAGCGAGAGCATCTCTGATATCCGAGTCGGCATATGACGCCGAAAGGACAGAAGTGACTTTTGATGCTAGCGGATTGCTTCGCGGTTGTGTTCCCGCTGGTGATGTGGGCGACTCGAATCCATCACCCTGACCTGACGGTTTTCGGGTTAAAAAATTGTCAGTTGTCATAACTGAATACGGTAGGCCTGATGTTGATGTTATTCGAACTGAATAGTCTCATCAACTTCTCCCTTTGAATAGATATCCGAGACTATGCCTCATTTGCTCTACGGCGAGGCTGAGATTCGACCGGCATGTCGCGTTTGGCGCGCCGAGAGAGCAGGCAAGGCAACATCACTCGCTCACCTATCACTTGTCGGATGCCCCCCATTATTCACTCGCACTCCTTCTTACCGCGAGGACACATCCAGGTGACTCTCGAGATCACAACAACATGGCATGAAGCCGCTTTGCTATACATCGTCCTGAGACCAAACAAAGACAACAAACCAGTAACATCTTCAGTCAAATGCTCATTTCCTTGCTTTGTACCCCGTGTGGCGACCCATGACTCTACACAGCTATCGCAGCCCAGGCCCACCAGTTCCCTACCTTTCCTCCCAACATCTGCGAATCCCTTGGGATTTGAAACTCTCTCTATTCACTCCATCTGCTCCAAAATATGATGACCTCGAATCTCCTCTCGCGACTCCTCCCCACGAATCCTCAAGGACGTTCGATTTACGACGATCTCCGAGCCCATGATGAGGAGTCGGATTTGGAAGAACAGGCGGGGTTAGCACTTGATGAAGAGAATCTGGGATTTCGAGACGATGAGCTAGGAGCTGCAGATGCTTTTGGGGAAGATAGCCGTATAACGACCGAGTCAACGGCATTTCTGCCTACGAATCAACATAATATACAACTCGGAGGGGGGAATGGTCCAAGAGCTAAGTCAAGAAGCCGATGGATAGCACAGTCGCCTAGGCTATTGGAAGAGGATGGAGATGACGATGTGCCAGCTTCTTTGTTGATCGAAGGCAATGAGATGCCAGCTCCAAGTACTCCCACGAAACCTCGACCAAGACAAGCAAAAGTCCCCAAAAGGCATACCGCAATACCTGGGCCATCGAACAGAGAGACACGAGCTCACTGGGAAGCTGCTCAGGCACAGCAACGGTTACATCATGAAGAAGATAACTCTCCTGGCCTACCACAGCCAGCTAGGCATCATTTTGGACCCTTATCCGGAAGTGCTCGAGAGAAGGCAATGTGGAGATGGATCAATGTGGTGAACCTCGATGGCTTCATAGAAGAAGTATACGAGTACTACATTGGTGCTGGGATATGGTGTATAGTCCTGGACAAAGCACTGAACCTTGCGTAAGTTCAAGCATCAGTTGGTATTAGGATTTGCTAATATTCCTGTAGGCAAATCATCTTCGTCGCCGTGTTCACAACATTCCTCACCCAATGTGTCGACTACTCTGCAATCCCCCACAGCAAGAAGTTGTCACAAGTGTTGGTTCCGCAATGCACCAAAAGGATCTCAGGGATGCCAAATGTGGCTATTTGGCTATTCACACTACACATTTTCTGGAGAGTTTACCAACTTCTCATCGATATCCCTCGTCTGATGCGGATACGTGATTTCTTCGTCCACCTGCTGGAAGTTCCTGACGGAGATATGCAAACAATTTCCTGGCAAGATGTCGTGGCAAGAATCATGGCTCTAAGAGATGCGAATCCAGTCACGGCTGAGAAGATATCTCCACAAGCTCGAAAGTACTTGGGAAGTCAATCGAAGCAAAGACTCGATGCACATGACATTGCAAATCGACTGATGAGAAAGGAGAATTATCTGATTGCCATGTTCAATAAGGATATTTTGGACCTGACCTTACCCTTTCCATTCTTGCAAGAACGACAACTCTTCTCCCGCACTCTGCTATGGAATCTGGACTGGTGCATCATGGGCCTTATTTTCAATGACTCTGGCCAAGTTCGTCAGTTGATACTGAAGGATTCTCATCGAAGACAGCTAAGCGAGGCTCTCCGTGGACGATTTCTGTTCGCTGGGTTTATGAACGTTATTTTTGCACCAGTCATTGTCATCTATCTCATGATTGTTTACTTCCTGAGATATTTCAATGTAAGTACATATTTCTTGTTTTGAATATAGAGTGCTAAAAAAACTGTCCCAGGAATACAAGAAAGACCCATCAGCGATCGGATCCCGTCAATACACGCCGCTTGCTGAATGGAAGTTTCGGGAGTTCAACGAACTTCACCACCTGTTCCACAAGCGAGTCAATATGTCGTATCCATTTGCCTCTCGCTATTTGGATCAATTTCCGAAAGTCAAAAGTGTCCAACTTGCAAGGTTCATGTCATTCATTGCTGGCGCAATAGTATCGGTACTTGCCGTTGCTACGCTGTGGGACCCCGAGTCATTCCTAAGTTTCGACATCACCTCTGACAGGACTGTACTCTTCTACTTGACCGTGTTTGGTGGTATCTGGGCCGCCACGAACGGTATGATACCCGAAGAGAACCTGGTATTCGAGCCGGAGTATGCACTGAGACAAGTGATCGAGTACACTCATTACATGCCAACACAGTGGCAGAATCGGCTACACAGCGATGAAGTAAAGCGAGAATTCGCAACCCTCTACCAGCTGAAGATCGTCATCTTCCTAGAGGAAGTTCTTAGCATCATCGTCACACCATTCATACTCTGGTTTAGCTTGCCGAAATGCAGCGACCAGATCATCGACTTCTTCCGAGAATTCACCATTCATGTTGATGGTGTTGGATACGTTTGCTCATTCGCCGTCTTTGACTTTAAGAAAGGCGATGGCAGGAAACCCCTGCACGGAGGTGGAAACGCCGACATCAGGGACGAATATTACTCTACCAAACACGGCAAGATGGCAGCTTCATACTATGGATTCCTGGACAACTATCTCCTCAACCCAAAGACTGCCGTCCAAGGCCATGTCCCTCCTGGACAGCGCCATCACCACCCTCCCCCATCTTTCCCTGGACTCATGTCTCCCACCTTAGCAGCAGAGATGCAAACCTCACGCTTAGGACGAAGTGAACGAAGGCCCGGTAGTCGAGCACCTGGAAACATCCCACCCACAGCCCGCACTCCACGCTTCGCACCAGCAGCTGCCCATGGCTCACCAATGCAATCCATTCTCCTCGACCCGCACCACCAACCTTCCAGCTCCGGCTTTGGTGGCCGCAGCGTCCGACGTGGAAACTCAAGATCTCGATACCAGGTACGCCAAAACATAATCGAAGAGCCGATCGAAGACGACGAAGAGGAACCCGCCACCAGCCGAGGCAATCGTAGCTCGGGAAATGCCTACGATAGTGGTGGTGGACTCGACGAATCGAGATGGGAGACTTCGCCTACGAGGGGAGCGGGTAATGAAGCGGCAGAGGAGGAAATCGAACCCCCTGGAGGAGGGGGGGTGCTAGGGCTGTTATACCAATTCCAGAAGGCGCAGAATGATGGAAGGCCGGGCGTTATTTGAATTTGATTTCGACTTTTGTTGTTGTAGCAGGTGGGACTGTTGCATTAAGGCATTTGATTCGGCGTTCGGGGCATTGGAGTGGGGCGTGCATATTCAATATCAGGTGGGCCTTTTTGGCATGAGATGAAGCTTAGGGGGTTTAGATTGAGTAGAAGAGGTTTGGTAATTGAACTCTTATTGAAATTCCCCACGGGACTGTTGTCCAGGGTTCTGCGCATGTGACATACTTAACGCGGATGAGAGGAGGTATCTCATCTACACCGTCCAATCAAGGCGATATCAGACAGGTTTATTGTTTTCAAAGCAGCGAATCGCTGGTTCAATTCACTACCTGGGTATGTACTGAACTCCAAATACGCCATGTTTCCTTCCATGCTTACACATCAATCCATGCATCCCTCGAAAGCCACGAAGACAGAGAAACAGACCGACACTTGCAAATCCTTCCTTCACAATGTGTCCATCAATGCCATCAAGCAACAACAAGGCCAACTCCCCCTTCCCAACCAGACGGAAAAGCGATGAATGGGTGGACTCCCTGACGGAGATCTAGATTTTGGATTCTAGACCATAGTCTCCGAGGTATGGTGGCCGTTTGAAGCAACCGGCTTGCGGGAGGTATAGCTCCCATTACCATTGCCCGCACCTGAAGCAACAGCACCATTCCCATGTGCGCCCACAAGTCCATGACCATGTCCATTCTCAACAGCACCGACATCCCTACGTCCACCATAAGCAACTCCCCACCCCGCCTTCCTAGTAAAAACAGCATGTTCCAGATCCGCACTCGAACCCGCACCTGAACCAGGAAAAGCAACAGCGCGATTCAAAGGGATATGATTCGTGCGCCAATCCCAGATCGAAGCGTAAACCATACGATAAGAGCTGAACGCCATGACTGTACCGATGATAGCGCCTGCGACACAGTCATACCAGTTGTGGTATTCATCGATGGTGAGAGCACCGGCTATGAGGGTTGCGCCGAGGATGGGGGCGTATGTTGCGATGAGCTTCCACATTGCTGGACTGTTAGGGGAAGGGAGGGTTAGTATATCTATGCTTGGGGCCAAAACAAAGAAGAGAAAGAGTAAGAGGAAGAGAGTGCTCACTGATAATTCGACCAAACCTTCAACTTCGCATTCAGATACAGATACAAGAACACGAACCCCGCAAACGCAGCAGTCGAATGCCCACTCGGGAACGATTCAAGCGAGTCATCAATCTCACTCTCATCGCCCGTGCATATCTTGCGATCATACATGATCTGTCTCAGTCCGTTGCCCGTCTCCTGCGCCGTGATAGCCGGGATGTTGGGTTTACAGACGGTCAGGAAGTGAGGACGGAGACCGCCAATCAGCCATTTGAGGAACACTTGGAAGACTGCGGCTGTGATGAGAGAGTACAAGAGCCCGATGGTTGCGTTGTTCACGTCCCAGAAGGAGCGGATTCGGATTTGCATTAGGAGGAAGATGGCGATGGGGACGAGGGAGGCGAGGAGCGCGGCGGCCCAGATAGGGACGATTTCATTGCGGAGGGGGTAGGCGAATTGGGGGTAGACGATTTCGCCGTCTTGGAAGTAGACGGGGAAGGATCTCGAGGGGGCGGGGTGTGCGGTGTAGACCTGTTTGTAGTTCGCGTTAGTACTCCATTGCTTTGCTTTGCTTTTGGGTAATTTGGTCAGGGGATATGTTGTTTGGAGTATGGGACAGGAGTGTGATGGGAACAGGAAAAGACGTACTCCAAGACCGATCATTCCCATAGCAGCCATGGTAAAGATATCCAACCAGGTAACCTTCAACCACTGACCGAACGACGGGCGCGTGCTCATGTTCATGGCGACGGGGCCTCTCTTCTCACCATGGTGCGTTGCTGTTGACGTCTCTGCAATCGCAGGATCGCGTTGTTTCCGCTTGAAGAAGTTCATCTCGTTGACGTTCTTGCGTTATGCTGTGTTGAAATGGAGATTTCCGATCTCGATCTCAATCTCCAGATCCTCGTGGTTGTTGGAGTTGAGAAGTAGGTAGTGGGGTGTAGGAAAACAAGAACGGAAGAAGTGCAGGCCGGAATCGCGAGAGAAAATATAATCTCTTCTCGCCTATTGATGCCTATGACGAAATATTTTTCTGCCTTACGAAGCGGAAGATGAATGGATGAGACGAGACGAGGTGTGACAGTCTTTGTCGCGACGACAGTATCTCTTATGTATGCTGTTTGTTGATCGTCGTCAACAGCGCTACGTCACAGCAAGCGAGGCTGCCCTGCCCTGCAAGCAAGCAGGAAAAACCAAGGAAATCAGGAAATTGGCCAAGGCAAAGAACAATCAACATTGCCTGCGGAGAAAGGATTGTGAAACCGTTACGTCGAGCATATCAAATGAAATCGGTGATTTCACTTGACTTGATCAGTTGATGGGTGGGAAGCTTGATTTTGCTATGTGCCTGGTGTTTGGATGATAGGGAGAGGGCGGGCTGATCTGATGAGCTTGATTTCTAAACAAGCTTATTGGCGTGTCTTGGTGAGTCTTGGTACACTGGCCGGCGCATTGCTGCCATCTGCACCAGCTTGAGATATGATTTGATTTGATTTGATTTGATTTGATTAGAGTCACTTACGTAGTAATCAAATCAAATCAAACCTGGTTTTTACTTAATCAAAATCAAATCAAATCAGATTAGATTTAATCATGATTAAATTAAATAAGTTGATTTTTATTTCTCACGCTGATCTGCACCCACCTGCATGCGCTGCACTGCGGAAGTGAGGTGAGGTTGTACTAGAATTGTGCACTGTGATTGTGGCTTCGGGTAAGAACTCAGCGATAGTCTGATGCTCTGTCATTATTACTTGCCCTTATGGGGCACAGAATTCAAAGAGTCAATGTCTGAAAAATCTCAATAAGAAGAATGGGTATTGGTATTTCTGCTAAATACATGAAAGTGCAATCAAAAGCTGACACGTCCAGCTGCACTGTAATAGCTCCTCAACGTAGGCACGTAAGCAAAATCTTCTTTCCCTACCTACCACCAACTTCCTCCAGGAAGTAAGTCAAACCAAAACGCCGCCCACCCCAACCTATCCACCATCATAAAATCGTTAGGAAGTATGCCACTGAAAATTAATAAGGAGAGTTGACCACATCTTCCTTGCCAAGCTTGTATCTGCCGCTTTCCCGCGTCCCAACACGACCAGCATCACTTCTTCTTCCACCGAAACTGCCACCACCGATACGGGCGGGTGTTGCGATACTTTCTCTGGTAGGCTTCTTGAAAGATTGCTTGGCGACCATGTTGACTTCGTTTGGCAATGCGACAATGACGTTCTTGTCACTTCCGTACTTGAAGTTGTCTGCCTTGACCTCCTCGGCGTACCGCTTGATGCTGTATGGGTCTTTGCTACCGCGCAGAACCTTCTTCATGTTCCATGTGACGATGAATGGACCGGTGGCAGTAATGATGGAAGTCTCGGACAACCCTTCTCCAGTATTGAAGCGAGCGGGTGTGAATGATAATGCTGCCCCAGTCTCGTGCTGGAATTGCGCGACGTGAGCTGGAGTAAGACCAAGACGGCGGGGGTTGCGGCTTTGAATCTTTGCCAAAGGACTTTTCAAATCCGAGCTTGCCTTCGTTCTTGCCGTCCTTTTGGAGGGCATCAATGAGAAGTAGATATGTACGACAAGTAGCCAGAACCCAGCGACCATCGGCGCTAACATCAAGACCGATGATCGGTTCACCGAGAGCGGGAATGTGTGTCTTCGCATTGATACCAAGTCGATCGAACATGCGGATATCACCCTTGTTGCTGGCAACTGCGATGTAACCCTTCTCCGTGGTAGCGGCAGCCGAGAAGTCGTTCTTCGAGACGTATTGCTTGAGCTCTGAGTCCACAAGCTTGTTACCAGCAAGACGAGGATCAATTCGATAGAGCGCATTTCTTGATAAACCAAGGAATGTTTGCTCGCCAGACATCTGTGCGAATTTGCTCTCGGGAGCGAAGGTGTTGACCGGGATATCGTCGTGGACCTTCCATTCATCTACAATCTTGCCGTACTCCAAGTCCATCCGATACAGCGAGTTAGGATCCGCTTCGTTCTGGAGAATCATGTTCGTATCTTCCGCGTGAAGCATGACCTTTTTTGGACTGAACAGCTTCCCATTGGGAGTCTCAACCTTCGAGATATTCGTAGAAAACTCAAGATTGTTATTTGGAGTGTGTTTGAACACGCCAATCTTGGATCCGCGAACCACAAAAGATCGATCATGCTTGTAGCCCACTGCTAACTGTGAATTGACATTTCCGTCGTCGTCTCTCGTGACCACATCATCTTCGTCCTCATCGCTGTCGTAATGTTCGCTCTTCTGCCCATCATCTTCAATCTCTTCCTCCTCGACCTCCTCTTCCTCCTCTGGCGCATCCTCCATTGCTAGATCCTGGAAAGCCTCGAGGACATAATCTCGATCATCCTCTTTGCTCTTGTTCCATTTGATCTCATTCAGCTGCTCCCAAAGTGCTTGCATCAAGCCTTCTTGGAATCTTGTCTCGGTGTCTTGATCCTTGAATCGAAGAAGCCAGGAATATGCGTCGCCACTCGGGGTGTAGGCATTGAAGATGAAGGACAGATATTCAAAGTTGAACACTGGGTTGATGTCGGCAATGACTTCTTGTCCAAGCCAGTCTTTGTCGTCGTTTGATATCTGAAGCCAGTACTGCCATTTGCCAACTTCGGAAACAACAGCGTTGACGCTAGGATCTTGAAGGATGAATGCTCCGGAAACAAAATCAAACAAGTGGAGTTCTGCCAGTTCATTTGCCAGGATAGATTGTGCCTCCGGATGAGTGAGAACAGGTGGGGCCGCTGTAGGAGCATTGTCTTTGACGGGAGCCTGACGAGACTTTGTTGGTGTACTTTCTCTCTTCAGTGCCGAGTTGGCAGTATTTCTTGATGGTGGAGGCATCGTGTTGACCGGTGACAAGGCTTCCGGGCTATGTGTGGGACTCGCACTCGGTATGGGCTGTTCGCTGTCAAAGGTAAACTGCGCAAGATCCTCGACCGTAGCGGTTTGGTGGCCCTTCCTATGCTTTCGTTCGTATTGACACTGGACTGCGATTAATTCGAATGTTTCGACTTGAGTGCTGCTGATCGAGTTGTCGCAGACGAATTCGTAGAGGTCACCAACGTCACCGCTCAAATCCCTCCAAGCCAAGACTTTCTCTCCGCCTTCTCGAATCTCCGATCTGAAATGTAGTCCTTCGTCGAGTAGGAAGGTCTTCTCGTCTCTCTCCGCTCCCAAGGCAGCGATTTCGGCGTCTTCTCCGTCCTCGTCGTCCAATAACTCCTCCTCGCCCTCCTCGTATGCGCGCTGTATGACGAGCTGGTATTGGAAGTCTTGATTCGTGCGTCGGATTCTCGCCGCCGCGTCCTTGAAGATGAGTTCGGAGTATCCCTTGGGAGAAAGTGGGCGGACAAGATAGAGCTGTCCTTGAGTTAATTCGACGAGAGATTCTTTCGACGTATCGCCAAATATCAGCTTTCCCACTGCGAGAGAAGTTAGCAGCTACACGTTTGAAAGACAACATGAAAGCAGTCGTGCCTGCATTTTCGACGCGCCAGGAGGGGTTGTAAACAAAGAGACGAGGGACTTACCATTTCTAAGGACAAACATGTCTCCAATAGATCCGCAGTTGGCGATAGAAAAAGTATGAGATTTGTAGGCACCTGGAGGTACCTCGAGATTTCGCCGAGTTGTGAAATAGTTGTAGTTGTAATTGTAAAGAAGATGTTTGTTGCACCAGGCTGCCGGTACTCTTGAAATCTTGCTGCTGCCGTGGAGGGGTTACCTCATTGCCTGTAACTAGAGTGAATTGGGCGAGCCCTGTGGCTGAGCGCATCACGAGACCACCAAGTGGCAAATGTGGCTTGCGTGGCTCCGGGATCTCATCTCGAGATTTCTTTGTTGAAGATGAACACAGTCATTGGCAATCATCGAATTTCCTATCAGGTGAAACTTTTCTACTCATTTGTTTCAATGCGAATGTTGAGTTTTTCTAATTTGAGCATCTCGGTACGTCGCCAAACATCCTCACGGGAGTTTCTTTGAGATTTTCGGGCCATTCCTTTGTCTTTATATTGACATTCCAAGTCAGGTCTTGATAGAGGTACCCGTCAGGACTCATCAGGTGCCCATCGGGGGAATAGGACTAGCGAGACTTTGTTTTTATACAATGCATACAAACTTCCCATACACCCTTTATTCAATGATCTGCAAATGGGGCCATCCACTCCTAGGGAAAGGGGATTTGCTGGTTCGTCTCACAGCCATGTAATGGAGAGGACCCATTTGCAGACCATTGAATAAAGGAAGTAGCAGGACCTGCAAGACCAACCAAACCGAGCATCCGACCACAAGTCGCTCAATTAAATTGAGACCATTTCCTTCGGATTCAGCTGACAACATCTTCCACACTGTTCACATTCTTACATCTTCTCCCTGCCATCTGAGCTCGCCGCGCGAACATTCTGACGCAGAAAGGCAATGATTATCTGCTGCTCCTCTTCAGATGTAGGGACATCATGGCCACCTCCGTGTCTCAACAGCGTCGGATTCTTGCAAATTTTGACCAGAATCTCGCTTCTCTCAGGGGTAACAGCTGTGTCTTGAGATCCGATTATGTGTAGAGTGGGCACCTCAATTCCTGATGCATACGCACTCTCATACTGCGGGAATCTCGACTTGAAGCCAGCAATAAAAATACCAGCACTTGGTACAGGTTGGTTTCTAGGAAGACGAGTCCGAAGGGGATCGTCCATTTGTTGATTGGAAAGCAAAGCCATCAACATTCCGGCAAAGCCAGCCCCCTGACTAAACCCCCATATGGCATGCACTGGACCTGTCTTCTGAATGACATCTCCGAGGAAGTCGAGGCTTTGCTCGAGACCTTGAAAGGTGCCCTGCTCATTTTTGGCAGGATCAGGGTCTTTGGCAAACCACCAGGCCCTGTGCCCTGATGTTGAGTTCTGTGCAACATAATCGCTCCATGATCTCATCGGGGGGCTCTCAAGCTTCATCTTGTCCGTAATCTCGGTAACATGGGGACCATCTGGAAAGAGGAATTCGAACTCCGCTGATAATGCCTTCGTAATTCCTCGTACTTGGTGAGCGTGGACACTGCCGTTGGATGTGAAGCCATGTAGGCAAAGAATACGTAATTTGCTCATCGCTTTTCCCCAAGGATGCTTCGACAAATTCCACAAACTGGAGACGTTTGGATCAAAACTCCTCAGTTGTCCCTTTTTCTCACGTTGCTGTTGCGCGACAATGTGATTGAGAAGAATGAGAAGACACAAAATGCCGAGGTACAACGATGTTCCATCCTTACAGAGCGGCACAGGTTGGATTAAGTAAGTAGCCGAGTTCGAGTTAACTTCGAAGTCTTTCTTATCTAACTCGGGCCGAGTTTGAAAAGCCCGAATTCGAATTTGGACTCAACCTGGACTTGCTCAAACTAGCAGATGGAAAGTCAATTTCAATTCACCAGTGGGTGTGAAGAATGCTTGGTGCTGCGAGCAACCTACCAACAACCGGTAGTAAGTCCCGAATACCGAAGCTTACAAACATTCAGATTCGGTATCAAAGGGGGTGGTGCAAGGACACAACACTTGCAACTCTTATACTAGGATATCGTCACGTCGACTACGCCTAACACCGATGATTAAAACGGCGTCGTATTTTGAGCTTCATGTATGCATGTTTCCAAATTCAGCGCATCTCTCAGTCTCAGTGTTTGACTGACCATGGTACTCCAAGCTTCAAAATTAAATTAAATAAAGTCCTAGCCTCTTCATTGCAGCACCTCTACCGCGCCTTGAGTTGAAACAAAAAAATGGTTTTAATTGTAATAATATACACTTCGCAGTTTACATATTTTTCCTTGGCTGTATTATTGATAGAAACGCAAGGCCTCAGAAGTCATAGCAAAAGCTCTTGCATCCACCACCTCCTCCCACGACAACCGATACCGATCAGGGAAAGTGTGAAATTGTGGATCATTATCAGCTCTACCTGACATATACAACAAGATCTTTGACATCGTGTTGAAATACGGAGTGACATTTCTCATCACCGGACCTCGTTCTACGTTTGGATTTTCATCCTCTGGAAAGACCACGCTTCCCAATACTCGGCGTCCGGTACGGCGTAAGTCGTTGATGCCGCGATAGACTACCGGGGGTGGGTTACCGTACTGGGGAAATCGGAATGTCGGCATGCCCAGTTGCAGAAATCGTATCTCGTTGAACCCTGTGATGTCCGATGGGAGATGCCTGGGTGTCAGGCTATCATAGTACCCGAGTAGGAACGTAGAGATCTCGTCCATTTCAACAAAGTCTCGCTCAGGGTTGAAGAAAATTTCAGGGCCATCGCCTCCAAGTCTATTTTGCAGGTCAGCTTATGTCTTTTGGTGAATCGCCAGCTTGAGGAAGAGCGCCCAAGCACTATTTGCTAGACTGGACCATAACTTAAGGAGAACGGGAGCTTACTGGAGAAACCTAGGCTTGTAGCGCTCGTACAAATCTTTGGAGGATTTATGAACTAGTCGCATAACTCTAGCTGGGTCATACTCAGGGTTAGGTGTAAACATGCTGAATCTCAAGTCGATACGTCTTCTTGAGTACGGACACCCACGAGCGTACCTGCCATGCAAAGGTCGACGGTTCACGAAGATGGGATGGAATTTGATCCTAATTGTAATCAAGTTCGGCTCAGTAGAACGATATAGGTTTTTTCTATCGTAAGAATCTCTTTTGAACAGCAGAGGGTCGAATGGGTATAGGCTCGTGTCTGGCGGCGGAAATGTAGAATCCACTCTTGCAAAGCCGCGAAAAGCTTTGGCCCCTACGTAGCGATGACAGTTAGTTCTGCTTCAAACGCACCCTAAAATATCTATCGTGTTTGCTCTCACTCACATATTTCTATCTGTATCTCCAAAGGGAGGAGCTTGAAGCAATGGAAAGTGTCAAACGGCGCGAGCGACCGTGGATCTGGTGGGGTGGGAGCCGGATCTGGCGGAGGCACAAGGTGCAGCAAGTTTTGGAAACGATTCATCTTGCTGAGTTATACAATATACAAAGGCCAGCTTCCAAACATTTCAATCGGAGGGGGGGAAGGGAGATTTCCATTGCTGTTGCTTTCTATAAGAACCAAAACAAAGAAGGTGTTAAAACTAGGTACTCAAAAGGGATCAACAAAGAACCTACAAACACTTACTTCCAGACTTGAACAACAAGCAGCATCTCCCAGATCCGGAACGCTATACTTTAACCTTCTTTATAGCCGGCCAGGAGAGTTGAATCATCCTCTATGGACGGAACCTGGCAACAAGTCCTGGCTCGAGAGGAACGGCCTATTTTCGCTCAATTCGGTTACCAATATCAACAACCCTTAGTTTCCCTTGGGAGGTACGATATGGCAGGCGAGTAGCCACCGATACTCGAAGATTCGACCCAAGATAATTCTTTGAGTAAGATAGTTCCCCCACAGTCATGAGACCCGTTGAAGCAAAAGTCTTGCAAGAACATTTAGATTCCCCAGCCCTTCCTCCCTACTCAAAGATAATGCTCAAAAGCTTTCGCGGCATCGAGAACACTCTGTTTATACCCAATCCATTCTTTCCCCCTCGCTTGAGAAGCTTTAGTCGCATCTATCTTTGGCCCATCTCCCGCAAAACCAAAAGTTGGCAAATACCCCTTCCCAGGCTCGCCACGAGCAAGCTCGCGATTTGGGTATGCTTCATTCAGGATATCAGCAATGGCCTGCTCACCACCCACACCCGCACAAGCAATGTATCTCTGTCCATTAGCAACATGGCTCTTCTCAACACCGAATACCATCAGTTCAGCAACATCCCTCACATCGACAAAAGATCCCGATGCACCTAGAGGGGGCGGGATTGCCTGACCAGACAAGATCTTCCAAACAGCTCGAACCGTCTCATTGATATTTGCCGGATCGTCAGGCAGTACGAGAGGCGGTCCGCAGACATATGTCGGGTTAATAGTGGTCATGGTGAAGTTTGGGTGGTTTTCGTCGCGGAACTTCCAGAATGCTTTCTCAGCTGCGATCTTGCTGGCACGGTAGATGTGGCCGCCTGGTGTATCTTTACCTAGTCGAGCGACTTCTGATTCAGAGACGCTATTCCAGTCGGCTTCGGTGAAAGTGTATGGACCAGTCTTAGGTTCCATTACAGTTCCGACTGACGACATGAGGACTACAGATCTCAACTGGCTACCGCCGTATGCCAAAGCCGAATGGAGAATTGAAAGTGTTCCTTCAACTGCTGTGCGAATAATAGGATCGGGATCTGTGAAGAATTGTGAAACTGGTGAAGCCATGTGGGCGACCGCATTGACTTCTGTTAAGACATCCATTTAGCTTTCCTTAGCTTTCAACAAGTACAATTTCTCTTTCTGCACATACCTTTCACTGTTTCATCGAAGGCTCCTGGCACGACGATGTCTTTCACTTCCACCACTTCGAATCGTCCAGCGTCAACATAAAGTTGCAAAGCTCGAATTAGATTGGAGGCGGAGGCAAGCGACCGAGCTGTTCCTCGGACGGAGTAGCCTGCATCTAAAAATGATTTGGCGGTTTGGGATGCAATATAACCATTCACTCCACTGATGAGCACTAGCTCGTTCTTGGATTTTGGTAATGCCATAGTAGACGTCTTGAAGCCTCAAAGTCACACTGTCTGGCGAAAGTTGAACTTCGAAACCGAAAGAAGCAGTGTTGGGAACTATTTTGAAGCCTGGCGGACTGACCAGCTTTAAGTACCACAAGTCTGGACTGTATCACAAGCCAGAAAAACAGAGGAATCATTCCGACGAAAACAAAACGTATGGCTTGGTCGGATGTCCAATGCGTCCACACATGTGGGGTTTCGTGGCCATGCATAAATAAGATGCATGCTGACAGCTCTGCCCTGTGTAACAGCTAACAACGGGACGCCCGAGAAAATAAACTTTTGTTCAGTAAACACATAGGCCACGGATCAGGTTCGCTGTTGACGCCGCGAATGACCGAGTGTGTGCACTTCAACTCCTTGTCTTTTCGTCGGCAAGCGCAGTTTGATGTCTGCAGAGTTGCCGATTGTCTGCCCACTATTTCAGACTCAAATTAGCTCTGTGAAATAAAGTGAAGGCAAATGGGCTTACTAGGAATGCGCATGAGAGACATGCTCTGCACCTCCGGACGCCTGGATGTGCTCTGTCCGGAGGGGCGGAGAAAGAAAACCAAGATCGGTTCCTTCGGGGGTTCAAAAACCCTAGCCCACCATTTTCACCTCTTGTGAGAGAGGTTATAGTTGTTGGTCTCGTCATAGTTGACTGGAAGCTCGAAGCTGTGGAATATTGACTTCTCTCATACCAATTCAAGGAACTAGATGTGACTTCTGATACTGTTGGTCCCCTCCTGTCACTTCCTGGCGAAACCAGAGCTGGTTCAGTCTAAACTTTGTAAAAGTACCAAAACTGCACTCTTACAATCCATGATGTTCATTCATCTCATGGTCGTGAGAATATCAAGTCTGGGACACTGTCAATTCCTGAGAGCGATCCCGGCAGATAAGAGTACTCACAAATTCTGTACTGGCCGGTAGCCAGTGAGTGCTTCCTGAAATTGGTACAGATTTGACACGCCGTCTGTCAGTTTGATTCTTCCACCAAATGCCGTCTAAGGAAATGGTAGCATGCAAAAGGTTATCATACCGCGTGAAGATCTGAAGCTAATGTGCTCACCAGGTCCGCTGTTGCCAAAAGTGTAGACCCTAACATCGAGTGCTGGAATCCCAGGACACCATCGAAGCCATCTTCAGTACTTTCATTGGGTTTGGGCTCGTATATTTGCGCATTTTCTCTAGTCGTAACTGGAAAGAGCATTCACGAAACTCTGGGTTCAAAGTTAGTCCTTTCGTTAGCTGCACTGTAGGTTTTAGTCTTTGGTCTCGAGAATCTATAACCTGTAGCAACAAAGTGGGTACCTCCACAACTCAAAACGACTCAAGATATTCCATGGCACACTACTGGAGCTGTCGGATGGTATATATTGGCTTGTGGTGCCATATGGTGGGCTTTCTCCCGCTTTGTGGTGCCTCCCATAGGGCATGATCACAAGGGTCGATATTTGTTGGTTACAAGGAAGCTCTGGTTCCATACAGAGAACGAGTACAAGGTCTTAGAATATGAAGACATTGATTTCAATTGGGTTCCTAATGATGACGAAGAAGATGGATTTAGTGAAGGCGATGGGCATCATGACAGGTTGAAGATCAGAGAAAGGAGTGTGTTTGCCACAACGCCAGAAGTTGCAGCCAGAAAAAGAGCTGATGGGATATTTGAGGATTAATTTTCTGGGTTGAGATTTTATCGAAAGACCATGCATGGCGATACATGGCAATATATTGCAGAATCTTGTTATAATTGAAGATAACTGTGTCTACGAACTTTGAGCATTTATGGTGCTGTAGGAGTTACTGTGGTCAGTGTGACACCAACACAATTGGTACCAGTGGCATCAACCGTGAGCTGAGCCTGGTAAACCATCAGTCTAAGGTCTTTGAAAGTTTTTGAATGGGATATCTCACCTTGTCATCATGCCCGCTCTGGCATGCTCCATTCGCAGTCGCCAATTCCCCGCCCACAAGACTAACCATCTCATCACTTCCTGCACAATCAACGGCCTTGAATGTCGTCCCATTGAAACCAATACAGGCCTGAACTCCAACAAGATCTGGTCTAAATCCAGCATCGAAACCTCTCTGGACGAGAAGGACGTTGGCACCAGCAGCATTCGTGGAGGGAGTGACTTGACGATCTGCAGCAGTGTTGACGCAGGCCGCATCGACGATTTCACCTGAGAGAAGAATATTAGTTCTAAACTATGAAGCACTGGTGGGTATAAAGTACCGTTATTGCGGAAGGTAAGACATTCGTTGCCTGGGATACCTCCAACTTCTTTCATGACAATCGTGTCGGCCCCTCGTGTGACGCTTCCTGTCAAGCCAGATGCTGTTGCACCTGCTCCAGTTCCAGCAGCAACCCCTGCTCCAGTTCCAGCGGCAACTCCTGCAACTCCTGCACCACCAGCTGCTGCAGCTGCGGCGGCGGCGGCTGCAGCTTTGGCTTTCGCCCTGTTGCCTCGTGCAGGTGATGCAGCGACGAAAGCTGCGAGCGAGCAGACAAGAATGGTGGTGAAGCTCTTCATGATTGCAGGTAGTTGAGTGGCTAGGTATAACAATTATACAAGAAACGAATGTGATTTGTAAAAGAATGTAATTGAATGAAAAACGTGAAGAGACCAGTCTACTTCAAAGAATGAGAATGGAAGACGAATGCAAAGTGTAAGATGAATTCTTCAGTACGTTGAAGATTTTGAGCTGCTTATGTATGGAGCACCTCTCATCCTAGCTCTGGCTAGCATGAACGCTTCAGCCTTCCTCTCATTCCCTCCCGTACTCTGGATCTCGCTTCACTTTTGCGATCCGAACAACCAGATCCTGGGAAACCTTCTTCGGATGGAATCCCTCCAATTAGAAGTCGAGGAAACCGGGTTTCAGACAGATCCTTCCATTTCATTACCAAACTTTGAGACGGGCTCCAGGGTAGGCGAGCAAAAGATGAGACGAAAGCGGGGAAATACGAGAGAATCTGCCCCACTTCCCCTGAATTTGGATGGTGAGGCGTCGCAGATCCTCCAAACCAAACATCGCTTAAAATGTCAGTCCGTAGTACGAGGTACACCAAGAAGCCGCCGATGGGCAAGCTAACCAATCTAATTAGGAAGTCTTATTAGTAAGAATCCCTTTCATTGCCTTGAAGCGCATTCTCGTTCTCATCAACCAGTTACAGTAAATGGATCAGCACCTCGCTTAAAGCCTTTTAGCGTTGTTGACTTCCGCCAGAGTACTTCAGGTACTGGAGGTATCAGTCCGACAAAAACCTTGATCTCAAAAGTCAATAAAGACGTCCGTTTTACTAGAATGCACTCAATATCCAAGTTCATTTGCAAATCTGTCTCTATTAGTTGGGTTAGCATTCATCTGTTCACAGGTCACAAACTATCATGACTGTTCCATACCTAACAAAACCTTCAAACCCAACAAAATAATTCTTTGCCGGGTTGCATGTGCTTGGTTAATGCCGTCGCCAAAACGAGTCTGTTAAGCAGACGTAGAAATTGCGATATATTGCTGCTCCCAAATGGCATTTTGCTGGCCAGCCTGTCATCTTAGGTCAGGATTCCGACAGTAACACTCAAATGCACATACCACTAACGCTACCGCTTAGTGTACATTTTATAACATATAAATTTCATTACAGAGGTCAACCTTGTGATTCTTTATTATTTTCCACACAGCTTTAGAGGGATTTGGTGGGTTGATTCTTGCTGCAGCAATTGAATACGGATCATGAAGGATGACTGGCTAGGCCGTGAAGAAAATGCCAAGATCACGCCTTAAACACTACCCCAAATACTTGAGATATCTAAATTAATTAAAAACCGAGTACGAGAGATACGGAGTCTCGGAAAATGCCCCGGAATTTCGGAGATTTGGAGCATGGTCAAGATGCTACGAGATTGTCATCAGCAACAAAATAAAATCTGGTCATGAGGGCAATTTAACGTGATACAAGTTAGCGTGTAATTAGCAGGAAGTGTCTAATTCCGGTGATCTTACCGGAGTGTAAGGAAACAAAAGGCACATCACATCAACTTGTCGGGGTCCCAAGTTTGTTTCCCAAGCCGAGATTACGATCGTTTGGTCGTGCATAATTGCCATGTGCGAGTTAACGATCTGGAATATGGGGACTCTTTTGTCGAGGCAGGAAATCTTTGATTCCGAGGCAGTTCGCGAGGGAAAATCAGAGTGACCACATTTCTTTTGACCATCATTATCTCATGGAGTTTGATTATCTATTAGAACCCTCCTCTTTCTGTAGATTACTTTCGTAGCATCTTCACCAACCTCGATGATTGGGGTAGTACACAGCCAACAATCGAAGAACCTACAGACAAATGCATCACTCTGACTTTCATTTGACCATCGAAACACTCTACACCAATCCTCCATCAACCCCCAATCAGCCACAATGAAGTTCTCGGGAACTCTAGCCAGCTGCATGATACTCCTAGCTAGTGTCATCAACCCAAGCCAAGCTCAAGATGATCCCACTTGCTATGGTAGCGGCAACCTATGGTCTGGAGACCAAGCGCCAGCCTATCGCGCTGGAAGAGCCTATAAAGGCTACGATGGCATCAAAGGTGCCTTTCAAGTTGTCTTCGCTCCTGGAGAGAATAAACGAGCCTGCATCAACAATCCAAGCGGAGTCGGTAGCCACATCAGGTTCGAAATCAGGAACCTGAATCGTCACACCCCTTTCAACCTCAATGACGACGACTGCTACAAGAAGTTGAAGATCCTCATCGATCTCTGCAAGAGGGGTGGAGTGAGAGAGAATGCAGGGTGGAAGTTCACGTATGTAACCTTACTGTAATTTCCGTTTGAAGTCCCGGATGTTCCTGCTAGAATCCCATTCCTCTGAGTGAGGAAATTTGCTGATGATCGCTTGAATTTACAGTCATTCATTTGGGACTTAAGTTTGCCGATTATGCAAGTATCTTACATTTGAAATTGTAACATTTCTTTCGACTCGATCGGCCTCAGTTCTCGGTTTGCGGGTATTTCTTGGGTCTCTAAATTTCTCTTTCCGCGGAATTTCACAAAAAGGATCAAATGACTTAAGATACTGCAGATGACCTATTCTTGATTCTTATTGTTTTCGCACCTTCGCTCTTTAGATTCTCGTCAGGGGGATACTGTTTTGAATCCTCGGTATGCCTAAGAAGCCGAACCTGAAAGTGCTTAACAGACGTTGGAATACATTCCAAAAATGAATCATAGACAGGTAAAGGTAGGTAATTATGGTGGTTAGATCTCCCCATTTCTTTACTCCACTTTGGGACATGTTGACGTTGGCTACCAACATGAGCACATTGGCCAACAAAAGTAACCACAGCTCGCTTGAAATTAACAATCAATTGCCATGCCTTTAACAATTAATAGGAATACTATCTTCTAATTAATTAATCAATTGAATGACTACATATATTGAGCTTGGGAGAGCAGCGGAACCCAATATATATATATACTATTCATCTTCAAACAAAGACATAGAGTTCTGTAAACCTCATATCGTCGTCAATCGCTAACGGAAATCGCTCAAACCCCCACACTACCCATTCCCAGAACGCCAGAGACGACATCAAAATCCTCCAACAACACCTCAAATCTGACCCACCCTGAAATGGAAACCTCACAATCAAACCATCTTCTCCTTCCCAACTACCCACACCCCAGCCGAGTCACCACTCCTCAAATTCATCATCCCCACAAAAACAACATAGAAAACAACCGCTCCCACAACCCACGTAGTCTGGATCCTAATGCCATACACGACGATGCCATTATAATCCACACCATCCCTTCCCTTCTCACTCACCAGAATTAACCCATCACTAATAGCCCTGTCCCCACCAGCCCCAGGTCGGTATGGCGGCGGATCAGCCCCGTCGCCAAACTCACTCTCAACCACACGAATCAACGGCCCTCCACCTCTGATGTCACCACCGGTATCTCCCAACATCGCAGTCTCATCTTCATCAGACTCGGAATAAGAATTGAACTCCACGGCTCCAGGTGGGTATTCTCCATTCCTCCTCGTCGTGACTCTCGTATCGCGGACCGCAGACGACGACGATCGTATTCCCAATGCTCCCCGCTCAGCCTCATCACCACTCCCCCTCGAAAAAGTGATATTAACACTCAGCTTCGGAATCCCCCTCGACCTCTTTCCAAAGATAACAGCACCATTCGGACTCCCCCTTCCTCTCCCAGCCCCCATCCCATCCCCACTCGCAACCATAACACCCGGTCGACTCCCCGCCCTACTCCTCCCCCTCTCTCGATCCCGACTCCTTGAGAACATCCTCGCAGGCTTAATCCTCCTCAACTTCTGCAGCGGTCTATAACACTTGCCCCCTCCAGCACCATGTCTACAGTCCGCAAAAATCCCGCCCTGCTCACCAATCTCATCGCCTCTTTCCCACACAACGCCGGGGCCCACCATCTCGCAACTATCGCCAAACCCACACCTCTCACTAAGTACCATGAGCATCTCCACACTAGCAGCTAGATAATCCTTCCCAGTTGGCACACCCCTCCACCTCTCGCACAGGAAATTCCTCCTCCCGCTTTCACATGGCCTGATAACCTCTCCAAGCCCATCACAGAACAACACCAGAACCGACGACGAGACCTCGAACCATCCACCGCTTGATGGGAGGAGCGGACATTCCTTATCCTGCGGAAACTGCGGCGTCTCGACGATAGCTTTGAGCTCCCAGCCCGAGAGGAACGCGCGCCTACGCATACCTGTTTTCGCAGCTGGAGGTCGCGCCGAGTCTTTGTCGACTACCAGCATGAGCGAGAAGTATATCTCGCGGATCAAGTCTAGAAATGTCCGTGTCTGTTTCGTGATTTCGGATTGGTAGATCACTAGCGAGTGGTTTTTGAGGATGGTATTCAATGCTGCGGCGCCGCCGTCGGAAGATGGTTCTGCGTAGGGGAGCGGGATGCGTTTGTTGTACAGTGTTACGCGGGAGGGGAAGATGTGTGCGTAGATGTGTGCGAGGTGGAGGATCACGCTGAGTGTTGAGACGAGCCAGGCGCGGCGTGAGGACGGATCGTAGAGGAGGATGGGCATGTCTTTCGTTTTGCGGAGTTCGAATTCGAAATCCTCTTCTCGTTGCTGTGAGTATTCGTTTCGTCGCCGCTTGCCAATCGTGAAGTTTGCAACGGCTGTTGGTCCTCCTTGGCCCATGATAGAAGATCCTAGACCTATTGAGAGTCCCGATAGTTCCATCCGAGGGGTGGGAGTCATGGTACGGGAGAAACTCATGCCGGCGTAGTTCATTTCTTTGGTTCCAAGGTAGATGTTGGCTTCTTTACTCCAGCCTAGGAAAGCCCGGCGAGATTGAAGCGATGAGAGGTCCGTGGCGGGATATATCTCCGAGCAGGTCTCATCGATATCCTTCAGTGTCATCCGACTACCCCTTGGTTTGGCCATGAAGTGCCATTGCAAACTATCTTCCGATTCCAGTCGAGTGGGTACGAGCATGGTTGAGAGACCTTGGAGAACAATCCCTCCGGAATGATCAACCGGGTACGAGACCCCCGAAAGGTCTGTCATGATATCAAACGATATCTCCAGGCCAGGGATGTTATCTCTCTTCGGGATCGGAAATCCATCAGCAATGACGCTGTGAGGAAACAGCGGGTTCCAGCACATCTCCTGCTCCTCTTTACTAAGTGGCTGCAGGTCCTGCCCGTATATCTCGAAATACATCGAATTCTGAAGTTCTGGATTCGCTGAGAATGGAGCAAGGTATGTGTGATCGGTGAGAACCGCATCAGAGTACGACATTTGATCGTATGGCGAAATTCTGATAGCTGCTGTCAACCAGGTCAGGCAATGGCCTGCTTGCTTGAGCGTATCGAATGGTCCATAGACTCGTACTATCGCGTACTCTTTCTCATCTGGAGAACGGCTAGGGTAGAGCTCAACCGATACATCCATAGTAGTGGTTGAAACATCTTCGTCTGGACGATACCTCCCAGTACGCAGATCTGTAGACTTCAAAGCAGTCTCAATCGCACTCAAGAGATCCAAACCGAGTTGTCCCCAATTCTCCTGCAGATAGACACCACACTGCGAGGCACGAGCGTATACTGCTGATCCACTCAACGTAATCACGGGACTGAGATCCTTTGATCCATCGAGCTCTTCTTTGAGAAACTGGCAAAGCTCCCAGAAAGCCTTGAAAGTAGCTGTATACCGTTGATCGGGCTCCTCATCACGAAACGAGTAGAGTGTATGGAACCCTTCCATCATTTTCTGGTCTACTAGCCAGAACTTGGCATGTGGATCCGAATCGAAGTAAAGAGACTTTCGTATATTTTGGCCAAGGTTGGCGAGAGCGTTTCCTGAGGTCAAGAATTCTGCAGCTGCCGCCTTCTCATCATCGAATCCGGGCTGATTTAATCCATACTCATCGATGTAATCAGATTTGTCAAGACCGAAATCGTTTCTCGTTCTCGAGCCGGAAGATGATCTAGCGGATACCAGAGAGCTTCGACGACCGTTCATCCCGTTCTCAAAACCATTTACCGTATCCCTTCTCCGTGGCGAGTCGGTCCCTGGAACAGGTTTACCAATCGACAAAGTCTTAACCTGTTTCGTAATAGCCAGATGCCGCCTCCTAACTGTCCTCGCAATCTGTCGCTGGAACTCATCCGTAGCCAGAGCAAACAGCTCAGCACCAAGCTCCTGGATAAGCTCAGAGAATTTAGAGTAGAATTGAGTGAGATCCCACTTCTTAACTGACGTTGGACCCCATATAGAAAACTCCGGAAAGTGGGTGAACTCTTCGCTGAGGAAGTCGATGATGAAATCTTGGAGGGCTGGCGAAGCGAGAATGTCGGACTCGGGGGGTGGAGGAGCATTGAATGCTTGTTTGGCGGTGGGCGGGCCGATGAGTTTCTCTTGATCTTGCGACTGGCGTCTTCGATAGTTTGTAGAGCAAGATTCACTTGTCGTCTATCAGCAAGAGTAAAGAAAAGGGTTGAGAACATACCAGGTAACTCGCTCGTTAGCCCGAAGACTAATCTTCGAGCCACACACGGGACAGCGTTTGTTGGCCTGTAGCGCAATCGACATATCCACAACATCACCCGGCATGAAGCAATCCTCCCATCGCTCGTCCAAGTTAACCGTGCCAAGTTGACTCCTTGACCAAAGAACGAAGTCGCCTCCGCGAACGTATGTTTGTAAGGCGTCGTTGTTGTTGAAGCGTAGGGCCAGAATCTCGTTGAGCGCCTAGTGTATCTTTCAGCACAGCAAGTATGGTCTGGCTGGAATGCCACTTACTCTATGTGATGTGACGTATTCGAGATGAAAGGGGGCCTGCCGACCGAGAGCGTCGTTTAGAATGACAGGCTGTTGTAATTCGACTTGACTCGGTATACCGCGAAGCTGGAGTTCCACAACTGCATTGTAAATCCGCAGGTTTGTGGATCTATTGTACATCAGTTCTTTTCAAATCCCTGCCTTGAACAAATAAACTTACATGATCTTCATCGTCCTATCAACTAGCATATTCCTGTTATCAAAAGCAGATATAGATTGAACAACGGGAGCAGTCATCTCCTGCACATTCTTCAACGTGAATCTATCCAAGGTAGCCAGTGATTGTTGGCTTTTCTTCGGCGCCAACTCACTATACTAGTGTTAGTAGAGTCCCTTTCCACTCAGTTAGATGTACTTGTTAAGATTTTCAAGCATGATAAGCGATAGCAAATGACCAGTAATCTCTGCTCTGAACGCCGTGAGAACTTTCGGACTCCATGTCGTTGAAGGGCCCTCCACCCTCGTGCTGATCACCGACCAATTCCCCCCATTGCTCTTGTTCTGAAGACGGCCAGAGTCCCGAAACTGTTCCAGAGCTGTTTGGCATTGTGACGATACCTCTAGAAATGCGTTGTATTGGACCTTATAGGAGCTATTGCGGGGTCTGGCATTCCGGAATCTGACGAGTAGCTCCCTCAAGTGGGCTAGGATGTCAATTGGGCTTTCTTGACCAGGAACGTGCAATTCCTCCACTCTCAATAGTTCATTGGTGATTGATATCGTCGTCGAGATATCTCCAACAGATAGTCCGAACGACATGGTTGTGTGCAACACATTAGAACCAAGGCAGTAGATGATTATCACTGGAGATCAACATCCTTGAGGAGCTCATGGTTCAAGCAGCGGGGGGGTTTGTAGCACTAATGGCAGCTGACCAACGGCAAGGCTGTCTGAAAAAGGATTGTTTGTAAGCTGGAGCTCAGTTGGGGGTGGCTGCCTCCCGGTGGCCAATGTCGTGTAAAGATCAGGAAGATTGCGATCGGAATTGCCTATAAGTTCTGACCGAGGTCGATCTTGTGCATAGCTGAAAGCCGTTGAGTTTGACGGTGGAGGCCCGTATAGGTTACGCGAAGGAATGTGGCTTGCAGCTGATTGGAGCTTGGGACTACCGAGTAATCAAAAGAGGATTGTTAAACGAGCTATGCGTTGTCAAACTCAGTAATTGAAGGGATGCTGCAGAAAAATATGCAAAGACGGGTTGTAGCTGAAATAAACAACCAATAGTCGTCGACCAGTATGTCGGAAGGCCGGTGATGCCATCAGAAGCTTCAAACTATTGGGCAATGTCTTCAACTCAGAGAGCTGCGGCAACCACTTTGTATGTCTTGCTGCCACCGTTGTTCCACACCCGACTGTTAAAAAATATTATTGTCTGTCCGCAGTCAACGGCAACAAGAAATCAACGACAGCAAGCGTCACAACTAACAAACTTCCTCAAGCTAGGGTTGGAAAACAATGCGTTCGGAGCTCGTGTCAATAAGTGTAATCTGTCTCCTTTTTTTCGTCAATGGCCAATGACGGGTATAACAGGCAGAAATAATACATCAGGCGACACACTAGTCCCTAAATGCTTCATATTCAGTAAGAATGACCCATCCTATTCGGCCACACCGAGACGTTTCCACTCCTTGCCCCTGGGGACTGAGTAAAATGATCTCAAGGATCAACCATAATCCCAGGTACATAAGGAACCCCAAATCGAGGTCGAGGAGGTGAGGCTGAAGCAAATCTCGCGAGCGCATCCGCGTGTCCATTTAGCTCTCTAGGAATATGCCAGAACGATAATTGTTCACAAACATCCGACCGAATAGCCCGGGCTTTCTCGAGGAGTAATTTCCAGAGGTCTTGGTTCTGGACTGGGCTACCATCACGCCTCATCCAACCATTTGTCTCCCAATCCTTGACCCAATTCGTCGCTCCATCCACGACGTAGGTGGAATCCGTTGCGATGACAAGTCTTGAGTCATTTTTCGGCTCTCGAGGGTAGAAGCTTCGGGAATTGTCGTGCATATTACCAAGCAACGGCTACAACAGCCCGCAATTCTACTCCGTTGCTAGTCGGCGTCTAAGGCATGCCAGTGGGACCAACATCCTCCAAACAAAAGACAAACGACCCCTTCATACAATATGCGCCTATAGGCGTTTGGTACTATGATGGAATACGATCGCACAACCGCCCTGTGCGCCAACCTGGCCATTTCGAGAGCAAGTTCCGTCGGTGAAGACCAGTAATTCGCGATTGTTGAGTTTTGAAAAGGCTCTCAATCCTGGCGTTTGAAAAGCAGCATAGGATGGCTGGGTTTGTTTGAGCCAAATGCACTGGGATAGAATTTGTTGACGCTGGACTGTGATGGAACGGGTCTGCTTGGACCTGAGGAAGGCCGTTTGATCCGTTGAGGCAGTTCCATGGTCAGCCACCAAGCTTTGGCTGATGGACTCAAGAGGCTATTCATATAAATCATGCTGCCGAGATCATCAATGATCTGAGCCTTTGACCAGCTGGGACTTGATAGTGACCGTCTGACATAGTCGAGGAGGGGTGGTCCCCACTCCCTTCTGTATTTCCGTTCGCTAATAGTTGCCCAACAGTCGGAATTAACGTGTTGAAGAAGCGTATACTGGTCATGGTAGTCTTTTGCGCACTGTAGACATAGTCCGCCAGCACCCCGCTCTTGGTTCCGAAGCTTTTGACCAAGTGTGTGGTGATAGGAATACCTAGGGTTCACTTCGCCCCGCCGAATACTAGACTTTGCTGCTTCTGCGAACCATGAGGGAACTCCCTGGTAGTCCTGAAGACTGGCCATTAAGAATGACTTGGGGGATTGAATTGATGCTTGGGCCCAAGTGAAGCCCGTAGGAGCATGCCTCTAGATATCCTTCCTCGATATCCATCGTTCAAAACAGTATCAAGTCAGCGACGTGGATGAGATGTTATACAGCGTCATGTGGTTCTAAATGAGTGCGATATTCGCCTCGGACTAGTGTTTTGTTTTATCTCGCTTAGAACTAGAGAGAATCCGCTTTGTCTCCGACTCCATTCCAGAACCAAATTAAACGGAACAAAGCGCCACGCCTAAAGGCAAAAAGTCGGAATTGGTAAAAGAGATTGCTGCGAGAAACCAGCAGAATAGCAATACCAAAAGAACTTAAAAAAAAAATCGGTAGCGTCTCTCTGATTGAGCGTGCTGGGGAGCAGTTAGTATCGTCAATCCAGGGGCTGGGAAGAGGTACTCACTCATCCTTAGTGCAGGGCTGGGAGTTTATTAGTGATAGTCAATGAGGAGGATTCAGGATAAACTTACGCCATGCTAATCTTCTCTGTATCGTACTGTATCAAATTGACCACTATAATCTATTAGTTACACTGTTTGGCCATCTAGAAGGGAAGGGGGAAACTTGCAATGCCTTGCGGCGAGGAGAAACGCTTACTTGGAAGTATATATCCCAAAGTTTGGTCACCACCCGAGAAGTTACCGAGTCTTTTCCCTCAGGCAAACATATTATGCAGATGTTCACTTTCATAACTTCGTCATGATGACATCAGGGGTACTTGAGCAAAGGCTCTCCTTCAAAAAGAAATGTGAACAATTGCGGGCTCTAGGATTTCTTGATACGGTGTTTGGGTAATCTGCATAATTGGAAGCGGCGCCCATCATTCTTTGTTTGCTCCTCTTTTTTATTTCATTCGCTTCTCAAAACACTATGTTTCCACTAACCCACGTCACTAAATCACAATACCCGGAGTCACCACAGCGTATGTCGTTCATTGTCTCACCAGATTCCATGAATTTGAAAAGGAAGTTTGCTTGCTACATGTCTGTGGTCCACTCGTTTGGCCTTCCCGAAAGGCTCTATTCATGTCTTTCCTTACCTTACTTCCACAGAATCTGCTCATACGCGCTACATGGTAGCATTACATCACCAAGGTGAAATCAGTTGTAGATATGTGCTTTTTTCCTTTTCCTTCCTTCAATTCAAATGCTTCAGTACATAAGAACAATCTAGACCCTTCTTTGCTCCTTTGTTTATGTTTGCAGCTTCTTCATTCCCCAACACATTCCCCAACACGACACTTCATTCTTCATCCAGAACCTCACATGGCATTAATTCTTCTCTCAAACCACGAGAAAATAGATTTATTCTTAGCTCAGCTCAAGTCTGTAAATTTCCCTGTTAGTCAATTTCATTCCCAGTCTTTCTAACATTTTTCTTCGTTTTGCTGTCCGGTTCTTTTTAATTCATCGGCTCTTGGCTTTGTGAACTTGCAATACTCGAATGGCTCCACTAAAAAAATTAATAAAAAAAAGAGACCGGTCATTTCGTCTCCAACCATTTACTGCACTCGTGGTTAAACCCCCCTGCGCTTTTGCACGATAAAGAGAATCAAAAACCTCCTGCTGAATGTGCTCTCATGCCAAGGACTTCAAGCGAATTGTGCAGGTCCATGCGGCTGAGTCGTCACTCTGAGCTTTAATGATATCGTTTTCGGGTTTCGATACAGATCTAAACAGAGATCGCAGAATCTCGGGAATAATATAAAATATATATATATATTTTTGATAATGATTCAACTTGAACTCCCATGAAGGAGTACCGGGGCGTCATGTCTGCCTCTCTAGCCTGACCATTTCCTTACTCGCTCACAAGTCGTCCAGATCGGCAGCTGTCAGAACCCAATAAACCAAACGCAGGGTACGCACCTAAATTCTTGTACTATGCGGTTATTTTTATGGTCATCGTGGAAGGTGAAGTGGATGAATGGTCCATTTTGGGTCACTTTGGGCGGGTGTTTTGATGGTAGATAGAAGCTAAGAGAGTACAAAAAAGAAAAGACGCCCTATTCCAAGCTATCTTAGCTAACAACATTTATTTCGTAGAAAGACTGCATAAGAAAGGGGTAAAGGTAGGCCTAAGTTAGTCAATTCAGAAATACACTTCTCCATGCTTCGACTTTCAACGATATATTAGCACGCTCGGCTATTATATCACTACTTCTCAGCCATAGCTTACAGATTAACGGTGGATCAATGTGTCGACTGTACTTCTCGCGTGCAGTGCAGACATCAACGCCGTTATCGTAAGAAGTTGGATATTTCTTTAGCAAGCAGTTCATGGGAAATCATTATGACAGACCTTTTTCATCTCATTCCCCTTGGAGAACTGTACCCCGATTATGATTGCTGGTAGTGAGGAAATTCTAGTTGATGTCGAGCCTGATCATATCACCGAGGACCCGGCATTGGCGAGTTTGCGAGCATGGGAAAGATTCGTTGTTGCATCTAGGTCTGGAGAGTCACAAAGTCTGCTGAACGACATATATATTGCGTTTACTTTTTTGAAAATAGTGCCACCATTGATTGAGTATGAAGACGCAGAGGCCATGATCTTCTGACTTCGCAATTATCAGAAACTCGCCTATGAGGCTATGAAACTAACGTCGGGCTAGGATATGTTGATGCCAGTTCTTTGTTTTTGTAATAGTTAGTCATGATGCCCCACGCAGAGCTCGTTGTTCTTTCATTCCGAACAAAGCCATTGTCAATCCACAAAGAACCCCTTTGAAAGACCTTTAGCTTGAGATCTTAAATTGCTTTGTTCTTTGTTACTCTACCAGACAACTTTACAACAATCTCACTCCCAATTGGCTTTACTTAAAGACCCGTAGTGCCCCTCAAGTAAAACATTTTTTGACACGAGTTCTCATCTGTCTTGAGGAAGATCTTCTACTACCATCAACTTCAAAGATCTGTACAATAGACTGATCGAGACTCCCAAGCCAGAAACCTCTTTCGAAAGAACCCTTTCCATATAAATACCCTATTTACGATCTCTCTTTACCAACTCTCCCGCATTCTAGCAAAATGTGTCGAGTCATAAAGCAGAGACACGGAACATGTGGCCACTTGGGCCCTCTCATGCTTGCACCTGGATACCCAGGGTGTTTATATGTGAGAAGAAATCCGGACATGCCTTTCCAAAACTGTCCTAAAATCAAGAAAGGAACAGCTGTTCCAATTTCCGAAATTACTGGCCGGTGTTCTCAGTGCAAGGACGCCAGCCTGTATCGTAGTGAAATCAAAGCAAGGGGTCAGGCACTGCAAGCGGGATCCCAGAGTCAAAGCTACCAGCCTGGTCCAGTCTCTCAGATAAATCCATACCAAGCCAACTCGAATCTTCCAGCTAGACAACTGCAAATAGACCCAACTATGCCTGTATATCCAGAAGAAAGAGCAGCATCTACACTAATGAAGATTCACCATGAGTCTAGATCTCCCGTACCAGAACCGGCTCTTACATCAATCCCGATCAAGCCCATTTCTGCGGTTACAGCAGCTAGAATACAGGAAAAATATCCAGGTACGCCTGTAACTCATGAATCAGAAGCAGCGTTTATATTGATGGAGATGGCCCATTCGGGCGACCCAACTCAACCCCGGCCAGCTTCTGTCTAAGCTAAGCTACCCCCCCTCATGCTAAGTTGAAGCAAGCTGCACTTAGTATTTAGAAGTTTAGTGAAGCTAAGCTAATATAATAAATAAATCAGTATGTCTTAAAAAAGAAAAAACTCTAAGGTTGTGTTGAAATGATTCCAAAGTGCATATATATAATCACGATGACCCGCTGCGGCTTGATGCTTCATGTGTGTCTACTCCATCCTATCCTGAGCGGGTTCTCTGATAAAGATGTAACAGCTCACACTACTAGTGCCTCAACTGAGCTTGTGCTACTGCTGATGGTGGCAGCACAGATTCGGGTCGAATTTCGTCATCTTGAGGTAGAGGATACGTAGACCTCCTCGAGACACCCAATGTCGATGTAGATGTAGTTGGCTGAATCTCATTTCCATCGTCGGCAACACTACTTTGGTTCTGCAGTTCAACGTTTGAACTTTGTCTTGAATCTGCACTGCCACTCTCCAATCTCGAGGTGTTGGATCTTCTGGGAAACCTCGTCCTGCTGAACGAGACAGCTGCTTCTGATGGATGTTAGCAAGACCGTGCATCTTGTCAAAGTTCACATTGGCCGATGAAGACATACTGATTTTTGAAGCACCCTTCAAAATTGTAGTCAGTAGCCCGTCAAGTCCTGTATGAATGGCAGTGACAAGCCTGTTGAAGAACCACGGCAATAGGATTTTGAACAAGTTGATAAACAGAGTCCTGGCAGGAGCATCCTGTCCTACATGTTGCAGAATTCGTTTTAAGTCCACTATCGCCAATAAGTATTGAATATTTGATCAACAAGTCGAGGCATTTGGTTTTCGTACCGTATAGTGCACCAAGAAACTCGGTGACCAGAGGAAATATCATGAACAGCACAAGAATCTGACCGAAAGAGAACGTCAACTCGCTAGATATTCCAAGAGGAAGTGCTACCGGGCGAAAAATGCGAGTTAGTTCCCGGAATTGCCAAACTTGAAATACAATGAATAACGTAATGAAGGATGTGAAGATCGTCCAGCCGAGGGGTCCGTTGTCTCCATTTTGTTGAATCGAAAATATGAGCAAATAATAGAAGAAAACCACCGAGACTGCATATGTCCAGGTGTTCTTATCATAACAAGACTGAAAGCATTGATCTCGGTAGCTGTAGACAGGAACAAGCACAGTGAAAATGCTCAAGAGTAGGAGATTGAGGAGAACGGCAGAGTCGAGGGCTTTGTAAACCAGCCGGTCCCAGCTTGGAGCTCTATCCGCTCCCAGACACAAACGCGCAAACGACAGGCTTAGAAGCGACTGTCTGCCGTAATTAGCTACCAAACCAATGATTGTATGCATCGAGACGATGCTGTAGATAACTCGAAGGTGGTAAGGTGAAATCTCTCTCCACTTTACGAAAGCGGTGACGATGAAAGCAACTCCTGAGATATACTGGGAGGTGTAAGTGCTTTCGATAGTTTGTTGGCAGTAGCAGCGGTACAAGTACCGCGGTGTTGTATCTCGTTCAGGGAGTCGGAATCCTGATGCTTCCTGAATCTGCAATTCTTCGACTGTTATATCTCGTTCAGGGCGTCGGAATCCTGATGCTTCCTGAATCTGCAATTCTTCGACTGTTATATCTCGTTCAGGGCGTCGGAATCCTGATGCTTCCTGAATCTGCAATTCTTCGACTTGCATTGGTATAACATTAGGACCGCTCGCGACTGTTATATCTCGTTCAGGGCGTCGGAATCCTGATGCTTCCTGAATCTGCAATTCTTCGACTTGCATTGGTATAACATCAGGACCGCTCGCGATTCTCGTTGGGACCGGTGGCAAGTAGAAGCTAATGATAGGGGTAACAATCATTGCTAGAAAAATGAAGGTGCAGGTGTGAGCGAGAAACGCCAAAAATATCTTCGGACGATGTTAGCAAACGTTCAGATACTGTGATTGTGAAACAATTTCTCACTGCTTGGCCAGCTATATCAGGGTTTGGCTCATAAAGCGCATTGCAAGGTAGGCAGGTCGGAGACGCAGAAGCCATGATGCAGTCTTGGAAGCGGGTCCGAGTTTCCGTCCTAAGTTGAGCTCGCGGTCTTGATTGTTGTTTTGATTATCTCTACAACGAGCATGTCAAACCAGGCACCAGCCTGCTGCCACCTACCGATAAAATGTTCAAGAAACCTGCTCTTGCGCCACACACGTGATTAGGCCTAAGAATCATGGCTAAGTAAAATATAGATAGCCCAGGCGTGATTCTATCTAAGCTAATATAATAATTAAGCACTAAAACATGTAGGCTCTTTTATTATACTAGCGTAACTCTTGCATTATATTCTTCCCCCCCTAAGTATCTTTAAAATTTAAAGTTATATTATTTCGTGGCAAAACTTTTTCTCAAGCGCTCCGATTTTGGTTGGAAAGGCTTTAATAATCGCGATTAAATAAGGGGGAATAATGAAAGCGGCGATTAGTAACGTAAATAAAAGGATCAATAGTATAATTAATTGCACTTTTTTCTTATTATTTCGTAGTCTCTTTAAGAAGAAATAGACTGAGTCAAAAAAAAAAAAGTAATATATTGATACAACTTTATAAACTTATTAAGAAAAAAATTGTGATTCCAAAACTATAAATTTGTTTCGTGATAGTGTGTGTCTCAGGACGCAGGGACGGACGTTACTTCTTTTTATGATACTGTGAAGGCCCTTCCATGTCGATGAGAATCGAGTTTCCTTGAAGTCAACCACAGAGCTTACCTAGGCGCTCGGTGGCGTGCTGGTGCCGAATCTAATTGAGATTTTGAACTTTTAGAAAGCTAAAGAACGAATGCTCTCATCGGCAGCTTTGAAATTCAGTTGATATTAAACTATAGCTAGCAGGGTAACGGGCACATTCGTGAAAGCATTCTCCTAAGAGAATCCTCTGCTTGACTCGGAACGGTTTCTAGTTTAGAACCATAGCCTACAGGCCTTGCTTCGCTCCAGTATAAACCAATCCAATTAGAAATACAGACACTTATTGTAGGCCACCCCTCCTACCTAGTCTACGTTACAACGAATGACGTCTTGACGAAGACCGGTCTGTTTACACTCTCACGTGATTGTATACCCGAGCAAGTACTTTCGCGGATTAAGATTGGAAGGTAACGATGGCGTTGAAAGTAGATAATAATATGCGCTGAAGAAATGAGTAAAATGTTTGATACATAAAGAGATGGATATGTCGGCCGAGATAGTGTAGAACAGGAATCGATGAAGTCTGCTTCTGATCTTGAACGAGGCACAGTAGCCGATCGAAGGCGCCAATGTTTGACAGTCGGCGAAAGTCACTTTGTGATTTTATCAAAGTATCTCTCTCAGAATAAAAAGTTGAATCTGAACGACAGACAATAAATTTCAAAAATGAACATGATTTCTACCTAAACCCAACAGTAAGGAAACTGAAATTGAAACACTGTACCAATCCCGTGACTCGTCATTGAGTTGTCAAAGCAACGCCACCCATGAACACACATCCCAGATCTTCCATTTACCAATTGAAGGCGGAACAATAGCTGAGTAAGGGTTGGTGGTTAGTGATCTGAACTATAAATTATCTCCAATCCTAAGACTTACCTGGAGCATGCAGCTTCTCCCCAGTATCCCCACCACGCGGAGCCTTGAGCATACCAACAATACTCTCCTCCCTTCATATCTGCAAAACGACGTCAATAATTGGAACTACGAGTGACAAGATTGAGGGAATCCAAACTTACCACGATCCGTGGTAGCACCCTCGATGTGGCCGTACGCAGAGTCAATGGCATACCACTTATCCCAGCCCCAGTTCGCAATACCCCACCATCCACGGTGACCATTCAATCTGTATCGACTGTCAGCTGTGCTCTTTTGTCCTCGAAGTAAACAATTGAAACTAGAACTATTGCAAGTACTCACTGATAATATTCCCAGTTTCCCGGGTCCATATCGAATACGGCAAAATTCGTGTCGCTGTTCTTGTGGTCCAAGATTCTGAACTCGGTCGTCTCAGTCGAGCAATCTTCGCAATGCTCTCCTCCACAGCATTGTGCGATATTATAATGATGCTCGAACACCATGCGGCATTCCGCTCCATCATACGGGTTGAAGTCGTTGCGCTTTGCAAGCGAATGGTCATTGACTGGGTTGAGAATTGTCTTGTTGGTGGCAGGGTCAACGATGTAGTAGGTCTCCATGCGAGCCTTTTGATCGTCGAGGAGGGCTTGGGATGGTACCCATTGAGGCTTTGGCGTGCCGTCAGGGTGGGTGGTGTTTTGGAGTTCGAAGCCAAACTGCTCCCCCTCTGTGATGTTCAGAGCGGAGACAACGCCGGTGGAAAGGATTGCGGCTACTGCCACACGCACCAATATGTGAATCATGTTGAAAGTGAGAGTTTATTGAAAGTGCTGGCTGTAGAAATGTGTTTGTTGTGAAACTTGTCTAATATCGATTCCTTGGAGGGAGAAAGTCTGTACTTATACAGAGAACCAACATCAAATGTTGATGTTCATATTCCAAACTCAAATCTCCACTCTCCACCATTGTCGGTATCACCGATGGAAAAATTGTGAGCATTTGAAAATATGTGAGGTAAGATTTAAGGCCATAAAGCCAGCTGGGTTGCCTTCAATAACAAGCGATTGCCCCTTTGGGCTTTCCATGAAGCACTGGGTGTTGCCATTGCGAATGAAATTTATCAAATGCAAGTCCTGTGGATTAAAGGTACATACGATGGATTAGACTGCTGACATTTAATTCGAAATTTGGCCAATGATAGTCGGCCATAGGCTCTCTTCTCTTCTGTTGCACAGCTTTCTAGTTCGCAAAGCACAGCCACGCAGCCGCATCACATAAGCTTCAGCAATCGCCACCAACTTCCAGTCAGGGCAAAAGTAGGCCTAATTGGGTTTATGCCGTCGTAGCTTCGTCGAGAATCAGCTTCAAATCTCTCATCATCTTGTTCTCATTGGCGTAGAAAGTCATTAGCTGGAGCTCCTGGTTTGGGTAAATTGGAAGCTCGCAACAACGCCAAGGCTTCCCAAAGCAGAGTGGTCCCGGAACTAGAGAGATATATGCTAACTTATGTGGATGGCAATGCAAGCTCTAATATAGATATTGGCTGATCGTTGTGCTCTCGCAAGAAAGTGTTCCCTACTACTTGAGTAATTCTAAAACGTAGATTCCAAGTATTGCACTTTTGTGAATTAGTCAGAATTACCAGAATGTGAATTGCAGTTAAAGAGATCGTAAAAAAAATACATCTAAAACCAAAAGTTCGAGGACTTGACAGAAATTTGATTTAACGGAGGCTATCCCAAGCCATCTAGGCATAAATAAATTGATTTTCCAAGAAAGTGATGAGTCTGTGGACAGAGTAAACAAGTCCTTGGAGAAGATCTCGGTTATCGCCCCCTGTAAAACACACGGCCCACCATCCTCCGCGTCCACGCGACTTTGAACGCGGTTTCCCCTCAGCCTCGTCCTCTCCACCATCAACACCACCTCCTGGACACCTCTCCATCGACACAGTCTCCAAGAAACAACCCACACCCACGATGGCTCCCTCCGAGAAAGAAATTGTCGACGGCATTTATGCCGTAATCAAAACCCTACATTCAACGGACCCAGAAACTCTCACTGTGCGCAATGTCCGCAACAAAGTCGAAGCGGATCTAGGACTCGACACCGGGTTCCTCTCCAATGAATCATGGAAGGACAAGTCCAAGAAGATTATCAAAGACTATGCAGTAAGTCGCACAATCGCGAGAAGAGATTGTGTACTAATATGACGTGTTTGTAGAGCGAATTGGCCGATGCGACAGAAGAGCCAGTAGTCCCTGCGCCGAAGCCGAAAGTGGTGAAGAAAGCAGCGCCTGCGCCGAAGAAAGCTGCGCCAGTCAAGAAAGGCACGAAGAGAGCTGCTCCAGAACCAAAAGCACGGGCTACAAAGCGACAGAAGAAAGCAGACACGCCCAGCCAGGAAGAGACTTCTGAGCTTACAGAAGTGACACCCAGTGAGGAGAGTGAAGCTTCTGCATTCGGAGACTCGGAGGATAGCGAGGCGCCAAAGAAGAAGAAGGGGCCTAAGGGGAAGGGGAAGGGCAAAGCTCCAGCGAAGAGACAATCGAAGAGCAAGGCGAAAGTTGAATCCGAAAGCGAGGATATCTCAGATGAAGATATTCCGGATGAGGAGTCGGAAGAGGAACTGAGCATTGAAGACTCCGATGACAGTGAGGCGCCCAAGAAGAAGAGCAAGGCGAAGCCCAAGACCAAAACACCTGTCAAGCGCCAATCGAAGGGCAAGGCGAAGATAGTGGGCAGCGACGGGTCCGAGGGTGAACTAGACAGTGAAGCTTCTGCGCCGAAGAAGAAACCTGCTCCTCCCAAGAAGGCAACACCAAAGAAAGCTACTCCTAAGAAGTCCGCCAAAGCCATAGTAGATTCAGACGCCGAATCAGAGGACGACAAACCCGCTCCCAAGCCTCTCTCAACACCCAAGAAAGACACCCCTAAATCCTCCACCAAAGCCCCAGACTCAGACGCAGAAGACCATCCCGCTTCTAAACCCGACGCAGGCTCCGAATCCGAGATGTCCATCGTGCTCGACCCCACCCCCAAACCCAAACGTCAACGAGCCCCTAAAGGCGAAAAGAAAGCCAAAGAACCCAAAGCCCCAAAGGCAAAAGCTGCCTCGAAAGCCAAGACAGCCGCAGACCTTTCACCAGACGAAGCGCAGATCAAGACGCTGCAAAGCCAGCTTGGGAAGTGCGGGATGAAGAAGATCTGGCAATTTGAGCTCAAGCAGTACGGGGACGACAGCAAGGCGAAGATCCGGCATTTGCAGAACGTGTTGAAGGAGATTGGAATGACGGGGCGGTACAGCGATGCCAGAGCGAGGGAGATCAAGGAGATGAGAGAGTTGCAGGCGGATTTGGAGGCTGTGAAGGAGGGGGACAAGGCTTGGGGGTTGGAGAGTGGGAGGCGGAGTAGAGGGGCTGTTAAGAAGAGTTTAAAGGAGCCCAGTAATGAGGATGACGAGGAGAGTGGTGAGGAGGGTGGTGCGAAGAAGGCAAGGAGTGGGAGTAAAGATGGGAGTGGGAGTGAGGGCGATGATCAGCCTCCAGCGAGGAAGCGGAGGCTCAACCCAGAGCTGGCATTTCTATCAAGCGAGGAAGATAGTGATGAGTGAGTTTCTTAACGAACATGGGTGATAGATTCTCAGGAAATATAAGTAGCGGTACTTGGCACGATGTGGATGTGTATCTTGTATCACAAGTCAAGTTATAATGAAAATAATCATTAAGAAACTTGAATGATAACTTCATTTGCATCCCATTCGCCAGTCTTCAATGCATCATCCATTGATCAATCAAGCCCAAGCCAATAATCTTTTGTTTTCCCTCGCCCAGAAAACTACAGTACTAATCAACCAACTGTCTAAAACATGCCTAGCAAATCCTCATTTGTCTTTTTCGACGAATCACCGTGCAATTGCGTTTGTGCTGAAGGGGGTTGAGATCCACCGAGATCCAAGCCTGCAAAGCCGTTCATCATATCGTTTTGACCTGGCGGTGCCGAAGAGCTGCTTCCGTTCATGTCGAAGAGACCCATCATATCATCCATACTGCTCGCGCCAGGCGGAGGACCAGCAGCTGGACTGGCAACTCTTTGCGGTGTGCCAGCCAATCCCTCGAGACCGGATGCTCCGCCACTTGGAGGCGCGTCAGCTGATGCTGGAGCTGCACCGTCAAAATCAATATCGAGGAGGTTCTCGGCATTATTCTGGGTACCGTTTTGAGCGGCAATGGCTGCAGCTGCAATTGGGTTGTCGGCGGCGTCTTGGCGTTGTTCTTGAATAGCGGCATGCTGGATGGCGTCAGCTCCATAGCGGCCGTGGCCGACGAAAGTCTCGGGTGGCTTGTGGTAGACTGAGGCGAGGGTAGATAGCTCCGTGAGAAGTTGTTCTAGAAGCGCGGGAGGGAGAGATGACATGGTAGTGGTGATAGGAGGCTTGTCGGAGAGGATGATGTTCTATTTTGTCAGCTTTCCGTCGAGGTCAGAGTGGCAGCCTCTACATACCTTTGCAACTTGGAGATCCCCTGAAAGCAGACGCCAGTAGACATACGCTCTATCTCTGATATCAGGATTGTCGTTCTCGGCTGTTGCTGCTTGCAAGACCTTCTGCACCAAACCTTGGTTATTGTCAGGCTTCTTCAAGAATAGCTTCACAACCGCGGTCAGAATTTGCAGCTGGGTTTGCGTGAACTCTTCCATGAAACCCTCTACGAATCCTGCTAGGATCTCATCGGCATTGCTGATCTTCTCGGCATACTCTCCAACAATCCAGATGAGGGCACCTCGTGCATTTGGCTCATCCAGTTCGTCGATGTATTTGCACAGCGTAGGAATAATGCCTTCGTAACCGGGGTATTTGCGGAAGATATCTTTGATGACTACGATAGCCTCCTGAACAACATAATTGACCTTGGTGGCAATGAGATCAAGCAGTGTGTTGACACACTTCTCACTGGCACTCTCAATCTTAATGGCTGCTTGGCCGATAGCCTTGACAGCTCTTCGAACAAAGTCCATATCGACTTCCAGGGCGTACTCCTTCAATTCTGCCAAGAGCTGATCCACGTTTTTGTCGTTGGCTATCCGTACCATAATTTCCAATTTCTGAAGCTTGACGTATGGTGGATCATTGTACTTGCAGAAGAAAACTCGAAGCTCCTTGCTGAGAATATCTGGCTTGGCCTGAAGCAACAAATCAATGTTTCTCAAAGCAACGTATTGAACTTCTGGTGCTGATGCCACAAGGGTAACTAAAACAAGTTAGTATCGGAATCAGTGAGAGGACTTGATAACTTACCAAGTGGAGGGGCCATTTTCTTCAAATATTGCTTGTTCAGCTCCTGGCTGACATTCCTCATGTGCAAAAAGACAACTTTCACAGCCGCCAACACCACACTGGGGTTTACATGCTGGAACTGGGGCGAAACTCTTTCGCAGATATGCTCTGACTCCTTCACATCCTGTGCCTTATAGTCGGCCAAGGTCGTAAGAATAGTCACTCTTCCCCACTCCGTGCACTCGTTGAGAGCCATCAACATCTTCTTGAGCGTAGCAGGAGTTATTCGCAGTGCCTTGGTTTCTGGGGCGGCCTCGTTGATCTCAACCAGTGCCGTAACAGAGTTGGCCACCACCATAGGATTTGGATCCCCGATCATTTCTTGTAACGTCTCCAGGAAGCCATTTTCCAGACACATCGTGGGGTTTAGATCGAAGAGCTTCGCAACGCATATCGCAGCCGTTTTCCGTACATAGGGAGATTCGTCTCGTAATGTTTTCCGTAGCGGTTCCTCCATGTAGTCTACCATTTTATCCACCCTGATACATCCCATTGTCCGGATTGCCAGCGCTCTTACTAGCGGATTTGGATCTTCGGAGTCTTGAACGAACGTGTTGACGGCCAGAATACACAGATCGGGATGTGATTTGGCATAATTCCTAACAGACGGATGAGCTCCTTGACTCCCAGTAAAAGTTCCGCAGGAAGTAGTATACGTACATTAGGTACAGATATACCAGCTTCTTCTGATCCAGATCCGCCGTTGCAATATTCTTCAGCACATCGGGGAACAGCGCAGACACATCCTTGCCCAAGGTCATGGACATGATGGTCTTCTGAATAGCTTCCTTGCGCTCGTACGCATACTGTGAGACCAGACCGGCTCTCAGCTCGAAGGTTTCGCCTTTCTTGGGTACCGCGAAGGCCCCTTTGATCCTGTTTACCGCCATCGCTCACACAGATGGCGATTTGAGGCGCCCCTCATATGCCCTCGGCTCGTCCTAATTGTACGGTGAGGCGGCAGCTTTGTGCAAATCGCTGGGAGGACTATGACTATGCTTGATATTGGCGTCGCAGATGTGGCTCGAATGTATGCGCTCGGAGTGTATTGGAGGATTCGTGGTTGTGGAAAGTGGAGGTTGATGCTCTCTCGACTGCCCAGGTGTTGACAGCTTCAGCCTTCTGTGGTTCTGGTCTCACGATTTGGCGCTAGTCATCGTCGAGAACAAGGGGGGCAACCACAGACTTCACTTGCATTTCCCTGCCAAAATACATGGGACTTGAAACAACGGGTCTCTGCGGTATCTCGAGAGTCAAATAAATGGTAAGGAGAGACAACCCCTTTTCATGTTCAACGATCATCATGAGTCTAATCGCATCGTCAAAGGCAAACCTCCCTAACCTCCGCCGGCTCTTCGTCGAGGCTCGTACAGATGCCGAGGAGAGTGCATATTCGAGAAATGCAGTAAGTATGGCGTTCCATTCATTTTGATATATTATTCACCCGTTTTAGTTCTACAACATAGTCCTATTCATGTCTTCAGTGGCAGTTTTCAGTCTCGTTGCCCAACGTATGAGCAAAACGACATGAGTTGCACTGAAAGCCTCGAGTACTGGAGATATCCAACATCAGTACACCGGCGGCACGAGAAACTCCTCAGAGTTCGAATGATTACTGTTGGTGACCTCACTTGGAAAGCATTAGGGGACCATCCGAACGGATTGTGAGGGGAAGCTATCAACGTCCAGGGAAAGACAACACGGCCATGACAGCACACCAAGGGGAGCCAGATCGAAGTTGACTGTCACTCATTGACATGGATGAGTCAAAAAAAAAATCTTGGCCAGCAGGTTTTGGTAGCCTTGCCAAGCTTGAAGAGAATCAATACGATTAGGCCGAAGACAGTGCATTGTTCCATTTGATATGCCAGTGAACTCGGGCATCGAATGCCCTCACATGTTTTTCACTCCAAAGTTCACTTCCTCGAGGCCTTGCCTTGTTGCCCTGTATTTACCCATAAATCAAAAGGTAGAGTGCCCTTTATCCACTCAATCTCTCGCTCTACCAAGCCTTCGTCATGCTGTCGGGACTTACGGAACCATCCCATTCTCCCTGGCAATCGTATTTCTCAACCCATTAACTCCCCCAAAAACCCGACTTGACCTCCCCTTCCTTTCCTTTCCCAGAATCTTGAGATAGCCCAAGACGGTCCGAATGCATTTCATTGATCTATCCATCCATCCCTCAAGCAGTTGTCCCATTGACCACCTCCCCATTTGTCTCCTTGCCCGGCGCAACCACAGCCTTCCCCTCTGCTACCAACTTCTCCCATTGTTCAGGCGTATAGCACTTTGGCGTCCAGGCATGAATAGCAGCAACCTCCGCCTTCAACGCCGTATTAACAAGTCGATGTCTAGCAAGCGTCGTCTTCTTCTCGAATAGCGAAGACACAATTATAGCAGAGTAGGCTTGTCCACAGCCACCTAATTGCTCGAATTAGCTCTACACAACACCAAACCAAAGACACAATGAAATATACTATCCAGGTACAGAAATATCAGGGGTAGAATGCATTTCCAAGGGGTCGCATGGAGGGGTAGCGGGGTCCTCACCAGACATATCCTCGATTTCGACATGGACGGCTCCTAAGCTCTGGGTGATCTTCTCCTTCAGCACCTCTTGCGTAACGCCTGCTGTCTCTGCCATGGCTTTTCTTTGGATCTCCTCTGCTCGATTGTCGTGATGCAGCACTTCGACGAAGGGTCTTTGAAATCAACATCCGAAATCGCAACTTTTTGGAAAAGGGTGCGGCCGCTTCGCTTGGCCCTTTTGGGTCAGGCTTTGCTTTGGAACTGGTTGTTTACAGGTCATAAGAGAGGAGACTTGTGCGCTTTACTGTCACCGCAGATTGAAATTGCGATATTGAGTTACAGAAGGTATTTGTAACTTAAACAGTAAATTATATTGTTTCTTCCTAACCAAAGCTCCTAAACGCCAACCATAAACACGCATTTCCCCCATCATAACTCCAGCATACTCCAAGACATCTATAGAACTACCTTTCCGAATTTAGTTCAAACATGAGAACTAACTGGAATGACCGAATCAAATAAAATTCTAAGGTTCAACTCCGCAGCCAAAATCCGGTGCGCTCCAATCTTCGGATGAAAGACAGAGCTCTGCTGCAACACATTCGTGATATCCACCTTCAACCCAGGCGTCTGTTTCGCAACATCCGCGACACCAGGGACTGGCAAGACAGTCGTCAGATCATTGAAGAAGACATTCGGATTGTTGGCTCCAATAGGATCATCTGCATTCTTTGCCTCGCAAAATCTGCGTCCTTCATAGAGTTTATCGAAATCGACGAATTGTACATCAGAGCCGCTCTTTGCGACGGATCTCTTGATACCTTGGTTGACTGCGACAGTCAGGGCATTGGCACGACGGCGGTTGGCGGCGGTCATGTTGAGGGCTGCTAGTTGTGGGATGGGGAAGAATGAGATGGAATCGCATGCATCTCCTTCGATGGGGGCAGCGAAGAATTTAGCGTAGCCTGTGACGAAGATACGGCCTCCTTTGTTGAGAGACGTGGATTTGACGAGGGAGAGTTTCTGGTCGAATTTGTCCCAGATTGTCTTGTCCGCAACTTGAGCTTCGCCGATGGCGAAGGCTGTATTGCAGACTTGCTGTGGGTCGGTGATGTTGGGAGAGAGAGTTTGATAGACACATGCTTCCTGAATATATGGATTAGCCTTGAACATGAAAATAGAATAATTCAACGTACTGCAATGTCGCCGAACCCAAAGTCATTTCCGCTGATAGTCAATGTGACGAGGTCAAATTTCTTGTACGCAAGCTTTGCAATTTGGGCATCGATGTCATCAAGTTCGTCGCCAGAGCAGGCAACGAAGTCGAAGCTTGACGGGTTGCCATTGAATGGGTTGAGTTCGAAGAGTTGAGATGGATATGAGCCATTTTGACGTTGGCATTGAACTTGGAATGTTAGTAGTGTATCGGGAAGGGAACAGTCATGCTTGCGTACTATCATCGTCGACAAGGAAGCCAGAACCGAGTCCAGCTGCAAAACTATCTCCAAGAGCAGCATAAGATGCTGGAAGATTGAAGGCACATGCTTCTGATTTATTCCCAGCAGGAATGGGAGTAGCAGTAGCGAAGCTAAAGAGTGCAAGCAACGCCGAGACCTGAAGGAGGGAGGCCATTAATGAACTAAGAGAGACAAAACAAGAATGAACTGACGGGGAAGGAGATAGGAAATAAAAAGACCAACGAAGGTGGAACGGAAAATCGTTGGAAGTGAGAAATATTGAACAATGCAATAACACGGCACAAGAGCACAATCATCACCTACTATATACTCGACGATCATCTCCACCAATTTGGTGTAAGATGCGAAGTTCAGAGACAAAACAACCTTCCACAGCTTGGCGGTGGCAGATGCTTATGGTTGAGTGAGACTGCGCCGAAAGCTCCCAAAATATCACCACATCGGCCACAACGACTCCTAAATATCCGTTCCCACGCCTCAGTTTAACGTAATCAGATCTCACGGGTCTGACAGGACGCGAAGCGCTTATTCGTTACCATACATCGGATTGCGATCCAACCGAAATGTCAGAACCGTAGCTGGGCCTGTGGTTAGGAAAATCTGACCCGAAAAAGGGAAACGCCTCTTCGACAAAGCTGGAAGCGGTAAACGCATCTCCGAGAAGGAAGCACGCTGAAATATGGATTGAGAGTGAGTTCTCTGCCACGAAGATCCGTAGGTAGATGAGAGCGATCCAATTGATGAATTAAACATCGAAGGCTGGAAAGGTTGCTCAAGTAACTGAAAATGTGGTCAAAGTCGATATTAGTCATCATGTTAAGGGGCGTTCTAGGCGAGACGTCGGTAATGTCAAGGAACCTCTACCAAACTAAGCTCTTGTCAACACCACCTCTGAAGTTCATCATCGTGTTCTGATGAACGCGCAAAGATTATTCCGAAGATCCCTCTCCACATTCCCAATTATGTCTTCTCCAACCGTAACATCCTCGCCCTTCACAAAGGCAGTAGTAGGAGCAATGAGAAAACTGCAAGTCCCAACTCTGAACTCCTCCTGAGCACATCCACCATTTAGGCCAACTCTGACTTGTGTATCTGTAGGTATCCAGAAGCTTTGGCGGACAAGAGCTTTGATAATACAGGCCGTTTGTATTCTATGTCCTTATATTATTCAAGGAAGGAACTGACATTGGAAAAGTCCTCCTCGAAGCACCTTACAGACCAGACAACACCAAGTTGTCCAAGTCCGCACTCCTCACAATCGACCTTACCCAAGCCGTAGCCGACGAAGCTATAAAGGGAAAACATTCAATCATTATCAGTTACCGTAAGCTCCTTCGACACCCAGGCCCAATTGATTGTTTGAGAGCACATGACTGACATCGAATCCCAGATCCAATCATCTTCCGCCCTCTCAAAGCACTCACTCTCGCCAACACCCAACAAAATTCTCTCCTCCGTCTCGCCTCAGAGGGAATCAGTGTCTACAGTCCTCACACAGCTGTCGATGCAGCTCCTGGGGGCTTGAATGACTGGTTAGCAGATATAGTCACCGGAAGTAACCCAACAGCGAAAAGCCCCTACTTCCAACCCCACACCAGAAAAATCATCAACCCAGTCCCCAACCTCCAAGATCTTCCCGAAAGCTTCTCCTCTGCAGGCTATGGTCGGATTGTGACATTTTCCAACCCGCAGAGCCTCGGCTCCCTGGTCCATGGTATAATAAACGGCCTCTCCACGTGGAGAACTCGAAATCCCCAACCTACGACATCCGTGTCAGTCGCCACTCCTCAAACGCTTGACTGCCAGCAATCGAACATACAGATCAAGACCGTAGGTATCTGTGCTGGATCCGGTGGTTCGATGCTCAACGGTCTTGATGTCGATCTCTTATTTACTGGTGAATTGAGTCACCATGAGGCACTGGCTGCGATTGAGGCTGGACGGTGTGTCGTCACTACTTTTCACAGTAACAGTGAGAGGGCATTTTTGAATCAGAGGATGGTGCCTGCCCTGAAGAAAATGGTTGCAGACGAGTTAGATGGGGATGAGGACTTTCGTATCGATGTTAGCGAGTGCGATAGAGATCCCTATCAGGTTGTTTTGCAAGGAACGCACATGTGGTAGAGATAGCTGGACTTATAGAGAGCAAGCCATCGATGGTACCTACCTAGTTCTTGACGGAGGCACGCGGCACACGCCCCTCTCCACTCTCTCATACTACCGTACAACGGAAGGCAGAGCAATGAGATTGGGGTAGAAATATGGGATTTCCGGGGAGGTTTACTGGGCCTAAGGAGAATCAAAACTACGCTCCAAGTGCAAGCTGATAGTACTGCTGATAAGCGAACATGAATGCAAGACCACTCCTTGCTTCTCTTTGAGCACTTCACTATCTTTCTTTCAAAAGACTACGAAGGATTTCCACGCAACTAGACACCAAAGGTATCAAGAATTCGATTCCTCTCTATCTCTACTCGTACTCCTCTCCCTCTTAGCTTCTCCCCTCAAAGCAGCATCTCCATCCTCAATACACTCCATCACATCATCACCACCAACCCCCCTCTCCCTCCACCTCTCCAACAACCTCTTCTCTTTCTCCCATAACACCGTCGCCTCATCGACCTTCCCCTCTTTAACAAGCACTCTAACCCTCTCCGGCGTACCTAACACCCTCTCCACAACAACCCTCGTCTTCCTCCTCCTCTCCACCCTCTCAGCCTCCTCTCTACTAACCCCTCCACCCTCCCCTTCCCTCCTCAACCCCTCAACCCCCCTCCGAACCCTCTCAACCAACTCCTCCACACCCTCCACACCATCCCCCTTCCCCCCTCCCCTCACAACCTTCCCACCTTTACCCCCCACGCCAGCACCAGCACCCGCACCAGCCTCCCCAACACCCTCCCTCATCCTCCCAATCATCTCCGTCGCCACAATCAACTTACTATAATTATCATAAACCAACGCCTTCCTCTCCGCATCCAGCGCCCTCACATCCGCAAGCACGCCCCTATAAATCCCTAACACCTCCCCAAGACTCTTCTCCTCCAAAACCCTCCTCACGTACTCCTCCGCATTGAAACCCTCTTTATCCATCTCCCCCCCATCGCCATCCTCCCCACCATGGCCGTAATCGTCTGGGAACGAATGGATGCTCGAACTCGCTGGCGAGGAGGGCTGTTGTGATGCCGTTGTCGATAATGAGGACGGCGCTGCACCCGCCGCAGTAGAGGCTTTTTGGAGGTTGTAGTACTCGCGCAAAGCGGCGCGGTTGCGTTTTGGTTGGCCGGTTGGGAGGGAGCTGGTTGTGTTTGAGGGGAGGGAGGGGATTGGTGGTCGGGAGGGAGAGGCGTCTGATCGTGGTGTGTCGAGACTGGGGCGTGAGGAGGAGGTAGGTGTTGAGAGGAGGGGGACGCGGCGGCCGGAGAGGGAGGGCTCTCGGGGGCTGGCTATTGTTGACATTTTGTAGGACTCCGTGAGAGTTTGGGGTTGGTTTAGATAACTTTGGTCCGGACGAGGATTAATGTATGCATTAGGTTGGGTTGGGTGTTGTCAATTGAATGCTGTATATATTTGAAGGAAGGTCAAGGGAGGGAGTGAAGTAGCCCAAGCTCCTGGGTGACGCGAGGCTGAGAGTTGAAGCGAGGCTGCGCTTTTGACATCGCCCACCTCGTCCTCTTCTTATGAATCCACTTTCTACAACACCACGCACGCAATACATTACAAACCACATCCAACCCAACCCAATGGCAGCCCAACAACCAACTCTAACCCACCTAATAACCTCCCTAACAGCCCTCTCCCTCCCAACACCAACCAGCACCTTCCTGCAACCAATACTCACCCCACCAACCTCAAACCCAACCCGCACACCCCCCCTCGCAGTCCTAACCGCAACAGCCAAACACCGTCTCCTCTCCGCCTCAATAACCTCCTCCCCGTCCGCTCCCTCGATCCTCATCCCCTCAACTCCAGCCTTCCCAGGCAATATCTCAGACGTGCGCGTTAAAGAGCGCTTACTGGGCGAAGATGTCTTCGTCCAGGTGGTGGATATACAGGATCTGGGTAGGAGCAAGTGGGAACAAATCGAGGGGTTGGAGGCGGAGAGGAAAGGGGAGACGATGAAAGGTCGCGAAGTCATTCGAGTTGTGCCTTTAGATGAGGAGGAACCGGGTGTAGCTGGGACGCAATCCCTCCCTGGCCAGAATCATAATCAAAACCAGGGAAACGGAAATGGAAATCAGACGGGAGATAAGTCCTCAAGAGGTCCCTTCAAGCTCCTGCTGCAGGATTGGAAGGGGGTCGTGATCTGGGGGTTTGAGGTTCGGAAGGTGGAGAAGGTGGGATTGCCGCCTGTGATGGGGATTGGGTGTAAGTTGTTATTGAGGAGGGGGACGAAGGTCGCGAGGGGGATGGTGTTGCTTGAGCCTGGGAATGTGGTTGTTTTTGGGGGGAAGATTGATAGTGAGGATAAGGCGTGGAGGGCTGGGAGGGAGAGTAGATTGAGGAGGGAGGTTGAGGAGAGGGGTGATGGGGAAGGGGAGTAAGTTGGGTTGGGATTTGAATTTGGACGAATGGATGAAAGAGAGGTTTGTATACGTAGGGCGTTTGGGAGTTTAGTTAGATACCCATTTTGACATTCGAAAATACCAAGAGCTGATCTATCACTATTTAGCATATCACAAGTATTATGCACATATTCAAAAATCACAAACAAGATTAATCAAGAGAGATCCATCTATCCACATCACCAATTTACTCAAAATTCAAGCCTAAGAAAAGAAGAATAGACGAAATCGAAGAAACATTGCTATCTATAAGTTTTTATGGTAAAAGCACTTCGCTCCAAACATATAAGGAACCTTCCACTTCTTCCCTCCCAATTCGAGACATCCAAATATCCAAGGAAGTAAGTAATTCAATTCAATTCAACAAACCAACGCCATCCGGCCCATTCATTCATCAAACTGCCACTCATAAAACACACGCGGGCAAAAGTCAAGAAAAGCGGGGGAAAAGCAAGAGATAGCAAACCAGAACCAGAACCACAAACGATAAGGGTAAGTGAAGTCGCACACGCAAATATTAATCTTTTTTTTTTCATGCCTTCATAATCGATTGGACTGCAGCAGCTCGTTCGTTGGTTCGTTCGTATGGTCTTCGCAAGGAAAAAAGCTAGCACCACCCAAATTTCCCATCTTTGTCTCGTCCGATCAATCGCCGAATGCCATCCTTCCGATCCATTCCAGCCTTATGCTCGAGCAGAAACCAGATCGAACCAGACCAGACCAGACCAAATTCCATCCTAACATTCGCTTGCCTCTAGCTTTCTTCAAAGAGGTCCATTTCCATCCTATCAGATCGATCAATCGAATCCATACCTACATATGCAATAATGAAAAGAAACGAAGAAAAAACGACGAAGGAAGCGAGAAGCGAGAAAATAAATCATTCCGGGAACCCTTGCTCCTCCGCCCAAACCTCTAGGACACAGAAGGGAACAGAAGCAAGCAAGCGCTGAATACACAAAGAGGTTTCTTCCTTTCTTTCCTTCCCACATTGCCGAAATAAGTCTGTGATGCCTGCCAATCTTGCTTTCCGTCCATTCATTCCATTCAAATAATTGCCCGAGCTACCTGGTTTTCTTTCCTCGGTTTCGCCAAAACAGACAATAATGGGAGAGGAGTGTATCGTAGTGTATAAGGTCGTCGGTCAGCCAAAGAAATCAAGGCGATTCCCGCATCTTCGGGATCGAGGTGAACATATGCCGTCAGTTTTCAAATGCGAGTGTTGAGAGAAATAGCGAGAACGAGGATGCGAAGCATGATTTATGACAGGGTGAGCTAGTCGGAACGGAAACACGGGAGGGATGCGTTTGAATAGCCTATCGCATGATCTCGTTGTAGATCAACTCCTTCAGCTGCTCCTTGCTCAGGTTATCCTTGTTTTTGTCGAAATCGAAGAATTCCTCTGGGATGGGGCTGGCGGTTGGCTCGTCCTCGGGGTCATGGTATGGCTCCAAGTATGGGTGTTGGAGGGCCTCATCAACTGTGATACGCTTGACTGGGTTGAAGGCGAGAAGCTTCTCTAAAAGATCAAGAGCTAGGTCTGAAGTCTTGGGGAACATCTGCTTGAAGGGAACCTTCTTCTTGAATGGAAGAGAGCGGATGTACTCGCGTGCGCGACGAGATTTGATGCCATAGTAATCCTCCATGGTGGGCGTACCGAGAACATCAAGAATGAGGGTGAGTTGGTGGTGGTCTAGACAAAGTTAGCGCATGGATTGCGGGGAGACAGGTTTCAACATACAGTCCTTTCCGGGGAACAAAGGCTTGCCGCTCAACATCTCAGCCAAGATACATCCAACAGACCAGACATCGATAGCCTTGGTATACTCCTTGAACGTCAACATGATCTCTGGAGCACGGTACCATCGAGTAGCAACGTATTCGGTCATGAAACCAGAGTTGTCTTCTTGGGATGCAGCAGAACGAGCCAAACCGAAATCGCAGACCTTGAGATCACAATTGGCGTTCAGCAACAAGTTGGATGGCTTCAAATCTCTGTGAAGAACATTGGCGGAATGCATGGCCTTGAGAGCTCGGAGGGTTTGGTAGATGAAGTATTGGCAATGGTCATCAGAGAGATCTTGTGTACGGATAACGCGGTGCATGTCGGTCTCCATCAATTCCTATTTGAGACAATTGTCAGAAATTTTACAGTATACATTTCCCCCCAACTTGGGAATGTGACGTACCTGAATAAGGTAGACTTCGGTGAATGTCTCATAGCTTCGAGGCTTCTGAATGTCGAGAATGGAGATGATATTTTCATGGTTGAAGTATCTCAACAGCTTCATCTCACGGAGTGTTCGCAGACAGAACATGGAGTGGTCGAATGGGGTGATCTTCTTGATCGCAACCTTTTGCCCGGAAGGCTTGTGGAGTGCCGAGCTGGGAAAGCACCTGTCAGAATATTTCCCAAATAATCCATGATACTAGACAAGCAACAATTTGGCAGGGAAAACCTTCAACCACAGGGCAATCACGACCAGAGATCAGCCAGAGACGCATGGCCGCTGGTGCTTGTGAAGGTGAAGAGATAGCAAATAGCGGGGTAAAAGAACATACCAGACAACACCATAAGCACCCTCACCAACTACATCTTGAATATCATACTGCTCAGAAACGTTGAAGCTGATCTTGCGCGATCCCGTCGAGGGATTTGGCGCACGGGAGGTCATCTTGTGGGCGGAGAGCTACTCGAGCAAGCAAAAAGTTGTTCTTGCTGGCTTCGATTCGTTTGCAACGGGAATTTGCAGACGAAAGGAGCGTGTTTGTTGGAAAAGGTTGACCAAGTGTGTGGTTGTATTGCTACCTAGGTACTCTGCAGGTTCGAGGAGGTGGAGAGGTGAAGGGCTCCTTTGTTGGTTGTGGGCGACCTTGTGGTGGTGGTCAAAGAACGTTTGTGAATAGAAGTCTCGGAGTGTTGACTTTTGAATCAGGACGTGACGTGAAGTCCGCTTAAATTGTGCCTGGCCAGCTCTTCACTTTCGTTTCCTTTGTATCTGCTGATTCACTCTGACTCAATAAGCACAGTAATTTTATTTTCTCCCGACCTTCGCCTGGACTTGACAACGCAATTTCTCGAGGTGTGATCGTGGTTGCCGGTTCGGGTACGTACAGTGCAGTGAAGTGAAGTGCAGTCCTTTGCTCAACAACTCGTCGTCTCTGGATAACCTTACTGCTGGTGATAATCGAATGAATATGCGCTCGGCCCTGCCAGGAAATATGCAAATGTCGCAGCTTTTCCAAATCAGCACTGGGTGTTCAGGAGGTGTTTTCGTTGTGCGCCAAGGGTTCTTTGAAGCACTTCTAGAACATCAATGGAAATCAGCAAGTGGTCCTCTGCCCCTCTCGTCTCTTTGTTGCGGTGCCCCGTCTGCGTCCGCTTTGTCTCTCTCTGACACCAACAGACCAAAGCTTCCAGAAAGTCTCGATCGCCTCTGCAGACTCTATGTACAGCAGATCTCGGAATGCCTCGCGTCTGCTGTGTTCGAAGGGTGCAGTCCGTACCTGTAATGTCCAACTCTGCGCTGTTCCAGCCTGACGTTCAGCCGGTGCTGCCCTGCCCCGCTACAAGGGTTGCCCAAAAGCCGTTCGGTACGATGTGTGTGCGTGCGTGAGTGAGGGAGGGAAGATGAATCAATGCCGGCTGCAGGTCGAAGAGAAGTGGCAAACGGGTATGAGGAAGTGGCGGATGGGCAGATGTCAAGGGCAAAAGTCAGTCGAGGGGATGGCGGGTTGGTGTTGAAGGTTGGAGAGTTGGAGATGAGGTCGGTTGCAGAAGCAGCTCTGCGCACAGAGGTCCGACAAGGTCACGACGTTGCTTTACGGACTGGACTGGACTGGACTGGACTGGCTGGGCCTGGTCGGTCTCCTTTGCGATGGATAGTGGATAATGCCTCCGTAGTGAGTGGGCACAGTGTAACTCTGAGTCGCTGGTTGGAGTCTAGTCAGTCAGTCAGTCAGTCAGTGTGGGCGGGCATTGGCATGGGCATGAGCATTGAGCATGAGGAGGGGTCGTTGCGCTTGCGGGCCTGCCCTCCCATCCCCTTCCCTCCCTCCCTCTTCTTTTCTCTCCTGCACCACACCCACCCAACCCAGCCCAGGGCAACCACATCCACATCCACATCCACACCCACTTCGCCCACTCTTCAGGATCGATCACTTCGGCTTGCTTCCCTTGTCTCGTCTCGTCCCTTTCGCCGTGCTCGACGGAGGGTGGGCAGCGGACGGTGACTGGCCAGGCTGCTTCTTGGGGGCTGAATGGCTTGACAGCGATGCCGAATCAGCGTATCAGGGGCGGGCATAGGCAGGAGGGGCGAGCGCCGTTAGCGAGGGGTCCCGCTGGACGCTTTGTTTGGCCTCCTCTAAGCGCCGGTTGGTATCACACCAGTCTAACCCAGCCCAGCATCAACATCACCACGCCGCCACCAACACCACCACCACCAACCAACCTCTAACCACACCACTAGCCTTCCGGAATAGCTTCTGCTGTCACTCACTCAAGGCGCCTGTTTCACGGCTGCAGCCATCGACGGCGGCGTTTCATGACTGGCCACAGCGATGTGATGGGAGAGATGTGATCACAGACTTTGTTGGATTTAGAAGACTACATTGCAAGGCCAGCCAATTACGAGTAGTGCACAGTACTTTAGTACATGTGCCTGTCTGGCTTCTAGTCGAAGTGTATTTTCATACACTCCTACTCTGCAGTCCATCCAAGGCAAAGTATCTCATATCTTTCTTTACCGAGCAGAAAGGTAGAAACCAACAAACACTTAGCCAACCAACTGACCACTTACACACTTCACTCGCATTTTATAAAAGAACAACCGTCCGAAAGGAAGAGGAAGAGGAACAACAAGCTCAAGCAGATCAAACTCAACTAACTCTCCGAAAATAAATTAATGATCTCCGTCCACCGCTCCCTCACGAGCTATATAATAAGCTGATATAGCCTCCACTCCCAGGGGTTCATCCTCAACCGTTACCTTTCTCTCCAACCCCCCCTGAACCTACCCTACCGCACGCACTAAGCACTCACACCCTGCCAGGATCCTCCTTCTTCGTCCCAAAAACAATCGTCAAACACCTCCCAAACGATGGCTTCTCGCTTCTTCGCCTGGACCGATCCGATCCGGTCGGTTGTGCTGTGATGTGATGTGATGTGTGATGTGCTTGGCCTCGCTTTGCCTCGCTTCGCTGTGGTTATGATCCCAAAGCCAGGCAGGCCAGTTTGGATATTTTCTTCCTTCGTCTGCTCCTTTTTTTTCTTCATCTGATCCCTTTACTTCCTTGCATGAAACCCGTCCCTTCGCTGCCAGGCTTTCCTTCCCGGTTCTCGTTGATTCCGGTCCAGTTTATCTGCTTGGTCAAGTATCTACTGTAAGGATCCGACTGGCTGCCGGACTTGACTAAGTTGTGATGTGATGTGATGTGATCTGATCTGATTTTTATGGGATGAAAATCATGTAATGTGCGTTTGATTCCAGACCATAGTTGCGGCAATTCTTCTAATAAGCCGAATGAATACTCAAGGTATATGTCTACTCCGCTTACACAACCAACCAATCGATACTTTTGTAAATGAATCAAATCTCTTTCAGTACAAAATTATACAATTAATCAGATCAACAAAATCTCCTTCCTTTCCCTTTTAATAAATGGATAGATAGCCCAATTCGTAGACCCACCGAGTAAAGGGAGTAAGTCGGTAGGGAGTTTTCTGATCTGCGGCTCCGTCGCCGTTGGACGATTGTGGCTATGATCTCTAGAGTCTATGCTAGGTAGGATCTTGACTTGAGAAAACATTACTTTGTCCTGGGGGTTCGAGGGGTAGATTTTTATGAGGATATACTCTACTCTGCTCTCCTACATTGATTGCTCTACAAAATCGCACTCTAGACGAGTGAGCTATTAATACTTATAAGGTTTAAAGCTCGTTTGTTAACTTTTCTCGGGAGTACGGTATTGGGGGAATAAAGTTGTCGTCTAGAATGTCAGACGTCTCTATTAGTCCCTCACGGCTGTTGAATAATAAAATAAAGTTAGTCGACAGTGGAAGCACCGGAATGAGAATGCTGATGTAATCATAATTCAAGGTCGCGAGGAAAAAGAAAATATTTATGAATTACGCTTCACTAAGTAAGATGTTTTTTGCTTTCTTTCTATAGTGCTACAATAACTCTCGATCATCTCACCGCACACCTTCCAGTCCCGCCTCACTCCACTCCAATTCACTTCACCAGAAACGCAATCATTGAACGACCTATCAATCAAATCGCGTCAGCTTAAGGCCATGACTCCAAGATTCAGATCTCCAACAAGGGTTTAAATCTAGCTCACCTTCTCTCTCAAGGTCCCCATCCACTGCTGGAAGCTCATTCCCTGGTCCGCTCGATCCTCCACCAACAGCGTCTGCGCCCACAGCTTCAAGCTTGGGTCACCATCCTCGCGGATGACATAGAGATGCGGTACGATGATGCTGCCGACACCCCGAGCTCGGTAATCCCGACTCTTCATGATAACGGCTCGGACACGCTCGTTGAAGTCGTTGTCGAGTTCTGGAAGGGTGCTCTTGCCGACTTTGAGCTTGGTCCTGTCCCCAACATCGAACACATCGGCTAGGAGTTGCGGTACTGCGTCTCGGCCCACCCAGAGGAATTGAGTTTGCCCATCGTCGATCAAGTAAAGGCCATATGGCGCCAAGCGTTCCGAGGAAAGGTTAAGAGGTGGGGGGAGGACGATCTGGGAGGTTTCGGGATCCGGAACACCAGCATTATCAGGCATGTCGTGTAATGAGTAGAGGCGGGGGTAGATATATTGCATCAACAGAGGGAGGGGCAGAGTCGACAACTGGCACAGAGCGGCAGACCGAAGATCAGAGGGTATCTGGGCTGATTTCCGGAGGCCAACATTTTTGATAAGCCCGAGGAACAAAACAGGCAAACCGCGAAGATTGGCAGGGAACTGAAGTCCGCCACCGCCAGAGTTTCCTCCGGCGAGTTCTTTTTTGAACGTTTGGAGAAGCTCAATAAGCTTCGATTGAAGCGCTTCGCGTGCTGGTTCGAGACCACTGCTCAGAGCTCGTTCAACGGCCTTGTGACTGAAGAAAGTGGTGATGGCGCACTGATCAGCTGATGCGTAAACATCCGCAAGATTGGTTGTAGTAGGTAATGAGAGGGTCATAACTCGGATTCGTCGTTCTCCATTGCTCGTAGTATGGAGAACAGCAGTTTGCATGCAGACGAAGTTCTTCGTCAAGCTCTCATCGATTGCAACCTCCACAACGTAGCTCTGGTCCCGAGGGAAAGCAGGGAAAGCACAGAGATCCGAACTGCGGTTGAAAAAGTTGCCGTAAAAGGTGCTCATGCGAAGACCAGTCGTAGCACGGACACGTAGCACAGCCTCGAGTCCGATTTCTGCTGACAGGTAATCGCTAAACTCAGTAGCGAATTTGATTGCATCCTCGCTTCTTCCAGCATTCCATCCGGGGTAGAAATACGTTTGTCCACCAGTGTATCTTGGGAGATTGCTCAGAGATGCTACGTCTTGATATTGAGACGAGAAAAGGAACATATCGATTGAGACTTGGTTCTTTGAGCACTCAACAGCAAAACTCTTGTAGAAGCTGTTGCCAGTTTGCAAGAGAGCGCTTTCTTTCGAGGGTCCCAAGCAATTTCTTGTCCTCCCGCATCTCGAGCTTGCCATATCCAACATTTGGTAGGGATGCCGTGATAACAACAATCTTGCCACCAAGAGGAGATATGAGCTTGTGACCAGCCCTCAGCGCAGATCCCATACAAGATCCATTGTTCTGGTTCGACTGGAACATTGCTGGGAGAGTAGTGAGGAATTTCTCGACACTCAATCGGCTCTCTGATAGCGGAACGAGCAGCTCCTGGGGAATTGGCAAGAATGGCTCGTCGAGATCGCTTACAACGAGCATTTGAGTCTCGCCATTCTCGTCTGAATCTTTTGGAACTGCGAAGTAGTGCAAACTCGAATCAACGGCCATAAACCCAACACGAGTCCGTCTATCGGCATTTGGCAGTCTGTTCAAGGAGTCCAGGATGGTTCTGGCACTGGTTGCCAAAAGACCACAGGATACCGAAGCGTAACTGACGTCGAACAAGAAAAGGTAGACCAGTGGTTGCGGAGGTCGAACCATGTACTCTTGTGGAGCAACAAATTCCACTACTGCGTGGTTCAATTCCGGTCTTTGCCATCGGTCAACACTCTTCTGGGCTGCTGCATCCCAATCGAAAGCCTGAGGAACATCGTTTGTAAGGTTGCACATGTTGCATCTCCACCTGTGTCCGTGGTCCAGGAATGTGACGTATGGATTAATGTATGATCGACATCTTCGGCAACGAGAGATGACTTGATCTTGGACAATCGGCACTGGGTCGTCTACGTCGTGGAGAGAGGTATATGGTTGGATGACCAGGGCAAATGGAAGCTTCGATTTCTTGAGGAGCGAGTGTGTAGTGGGGACAGCATTAAGTGTTGATCGAACATATTTAGGAGGACAATTTGCATCTGGCGAAGGGGTGACACTCGACTGCAGAGAATTAGCACAACACTTCGCAATACAACAAGTAACGTACATTGGGAGGCAGTATTATCGGTGGAGGTGGCAGATCCAATTCCGCAACATTGAAAGGCTGGTTAAGCAAGTCCGTGGGATACAATTGATTTAGAACTGCGGGTCGGGCAGCTGCTCCAGGTGGTTGAGGTTGTCCTGGCTGAGCCCCTGGTAGAGGGGGCTGTCCACCCATCCCCATCTGTCCCATTCCTTGGGTGATTCCAGCAACTCCAGGAGCTTGAGGTGCGCCTGGTCCTGGATATCCAGCGGCGGGGTTCTGATAACCTACACCGCCGCCATACTGTGCGGGGGAGATATAACCTGGGTTTGCTGCTGCGGGATCAGGTCCTCCAACTGGCGCTCCATACTGTTGGGTACCATATACTGGAGTCTCTGGCTGAGCTTGATATCCGCCGTATGCTGGACCTGGGGGAGGTTGAAAGGCAGGCCCGCCGCCCTGGGTCTGGCCTCCCAATGCCGAGTTCGCACCAGCTCCAAAGTCATAGGCTTGCGCCGCATATCCTCTCTTCTTCTTCTTGCCTCCATCATGCTCAGGGTGTCCGGCAGGAGGTGGAGGGGACGTAGCTGGCGCACCAAAGCCTGGTTGAGAAGGGCTTTGCTCGGCGTATGGATCTTGGGGAGGGTAGCCCTGAGGAGGGTATCCATCTTGTGGCGCCGCCATGCTTGCTTAAAGCTGGACTCGATGCGGGTAACTGATCTTCAGCTGCAGTGATGCGCAACGTGCTCTCGAGTATCTGCTGTCCAAAATTGTTTGTTGACTGCGAAGGAGTGCAGTTCGAGATGTATATCGTGTCGTATCGTCTCGCCCAAGCTTAAATGAACAGTGGTCTCAAGCTTAGTCCAGGGAACACGTTGCGGGATCTCCAGGCAGGCAATTGCGGGGATCAGAGCTTCAGCTATCTGTAGAGAACTCAAGATTGTCGAGCTGTTGATTCATGACACGGGGAGGTGAGATATGTGAGTGTGAGTGGTAGGTGGTGAAGGCAGTGGTGGAGGGAAGTCGATCCTGGCCTTGCAGATTGCCTCCAAGATCCCCACGTTGGCTGGCTGGAAATCTGGCTGCTCCCAGCTCGATTCAGTCACGTGGAGAGGCTAAAGTCCGGCCCGAACAGACATCTCAGCCGCAGTGGCTCCGCCCGCCTTCACATGGGATGACTGCCGCGAAAGTGAGATCCTCAAATCTTTGTGAAACTCAACCTCCACCTCCACAGGATCCGCAGAAAACTCTATCAACATACTGTCTTTTTCAGAGAAGAGATACATCTTCAGGAAACATACCACAACTCCAGTTCTTTTCGCACAGTCGCTATCGCAAATATGGCCTGGGGACGCTCTTCAATTCCCAAACCTCCTTCCCCTCCTAAATCAGCTCTCAGGTAGTCCTTCCTGCCCTACTGCTATTGTTGGAAGCTACAGCTGACACATTATATAGCAAGCTACTCCCTCTTTTTATTCTATTCGTCGTCCTCGGCGGATTTGCTTTCGTGGGATACCATGTCTACCTGGTAGTATGCAATGTACAAACCGCCACCAACGAGAAGATGGAGAAGAAGAACGTAGTGATCACCAAAGACGGCGTGAAAGTCGGCGTAAAAGAACGAAGCAATGAGCATTATGTCGACAAAACACAGAGCTTCATGGTGAAGGCGTGGAATTTGAGTACATGGCCCGAGTACAAGAGCAAGCTATGGAATAAGGATGCGCCAATTAACCAGGTCGAGTCGAGGAAACCGTAAGCTTCCCATTCTATACCTTGGCTCCGCTTTGGTTTGCAGAGTTTGTAACAAGCATAAGCTAACATTATTACCTTGTAGATTCTCTCGTCACTCCTCTTCAACATCTACGAAGTAAAGGCTGCCAGCTCGCCATGTCTCTCCACCACCTTCTACGATACCCGGCCGATTCCATTCCTTATATGCAGGTAGCGTGTTTTTGTTAGAGTCAACTAGATGTGTGATCGGCGAATCACTTCATCACCAATGTTTTCTATATCTGGGTTGGGCTAGGTTAGGCCAGGGCAGGTCATTTCTGGGGTTACAGTGCAGGGTCTCGGTACACATGATTGCGGTTATACAGGCAATTACGGTCACAGGTTACATCTGATTTTGTATGTGCCCTCTAGGGTGGTTTGGTTCGTTTTATGATTGCATAGTTCATACATTGAAGAGGGGTCTCGGGAGTGATTTCGCGATTATTGAATCAACTGGATGTAAAGATCTGTTGAAAGATGTAAATCTACATTATACTTGCAATAAAACTCCCACATGTGTGTCGTTTTGAAGCATTTCTCTCTCGAAACGTCCGAAATATATAGATTTTTTTCTCTCTCTGTCATTGAGAACTTCACGAAGTAGTGAGATGTTTTGACATTCAGGACGCTGGAAACCACTTAAATCTCAAAGACATCAACAAAATCTACGTTGCCTTGCAAAGTTCAAATATCAGCAGATAGAGGCAATCGAATAAATATAACCACAAATCAGTGACATCACAACCAGTCCTTCCTGCACCACAACCACTCTTTTTTCTTTCTACTTGCAAAAGATCGATCGACATTGACATATGAGCCAAAAGGCAAGAGAAAAAGACAATGGTATCACTATCGCATTCTCATCCTATCTCAATTAATACAAACAACCTGAATGCCCAAACCAAAACATACCCAATTTCCATCCTTTCCCATGCCATATCCAAGCAGTGAGATAGCGATATCAGTAGCAATGGGCTTTTCCCAGCAGAATTCCCCTCAAATATAATAAAACTATGCCATGTCCATATCCATATCCATATCCATATCCATATCCATACGCAGCACTCAAAAACAGAGATGGCCGTCAGAAGTCCTTCAAATAGAGAACAAAATACCAGTACAGACTGAACAACCGCCATTTCGCAGAACATGTGGGGTGATGGAACCAACCTCGAACCTAACATGCATATCCTCTCTCGCTCCTAAACCGAGCAAAACAGACCGATAAATGCCCACACAACATTTCTTTCCACAAGATCAAGTCCGTAAGATGCTTAAATACTCCCCATCCATTTCATCACACCCAACACCTGCGTAAACCCAACCCTGCTAAACCGTCACTCACATCCACGTCAACAAACTCCATTCCCAAAACGCCCAATCCCCATGCTTAATCTCAATCTCAATCCCAGCCCCAGCCCAGTTACCCGCCTCACCCACTCACTCACTCACTCACTCAAACAACAAAATAATTCGCCAACAGCCTCTCCACCGAATCACCCTGCTGATTACTCGCCTTCTTCAACAAACTCTTCCGCTCATTCTCCCAGTTCTCTTTCAGCATCGCTTCGCGCTGCTGGAGTGGGTTCATCGTGTATATCGGTAAGCCAGCGCCGGTTGTCATCACATTCGGCGCTCCTGCTCCTGCTCCTGCTCCTACTCCTCCCATTCCAGCTACTGCTCCTGGTGGCGGGGAAGGTTGGGTTGTGTAGGCATTACTAGTCGAAATGGAACCACGAGCGAGGACTGGGCTACTGATGAAGCTGGTGGTGTTAGTAGGGAAGCCACTCGACGCAGCGAGGTTGGAGATCGTGCTTGTGGTTATATGTTGCGATGTGTTTGCTGCGATCGGAGGAGAGAAACCGCGCGCTGCGGTTGCGGAGGGTGACGATGCAGCCTGTGCCATGTGCATCATATTATCGCGGCGGATGATCATTGATGGGAGACGGAGGTGGAACTTTGTTGTTTGTTGTCAGTACACACAACTCCTCGCTCGCTCGCTTAAACCCCCAAATACTTGTACAGTACCGCAATTTAGAGAACCGAGAAAGGAGGTGGGTGGGTCTGATGACTTACATTGCTCAAAACTTTCGCGTGGTTCAGTCCCAGCGTCTCACTCACGTACATCAGTCGTCCTTTCACCCATACCCGCTGAGCATCAGAGATATAATCCATATTCGAGATACTGAAGAGCGGCCACATCATAAAGACGCCTCCGATAGCTTTCGAGCACGTAACGCCACAGTCACTCGAAAATGGACTCGCGAAATCGCCTGACTTCAGGATCCCACCTTGACTCACTCGCCAACCGAGGTGGTACGGCGTCGCAGCAATGACATCCGTGATGAGATCGACACACAACCGTACAGCTTGCGCATACTCAGGCGTAGTGCGGTAATCAACGGGCGAGCATATCCACGCTGCGCAGCGAACTACAGCGCCTGAGATGAAGAGCCTAGCTACTCTCATCTGGTTCCAGATATTGGCGGTGCTGACATCGCAATACATATCCACCTTCCCTGGGAAGACTTCCGCTTTCGTGATATCGCCGCCGGGGACTTGGTCGACCCATGAGACAGTACGCGGGCGCCACTCGTTTGGTAAGGTGGCTTCCCATTCTACGCATTCAGCCTCTAGAGCTTGCCCGCGTCGCATGATGTTGGCTACTTCTTGGATGTATTCGGGAGTGCGGGGGAAGGTGGAGAGGGCATTATTGAGCTCGACGCGCAGCTCAGCGACGCGGCAGGATAGGCCTGTGACGAAGATGCCGACTTTGTCTTTTTCGGCGTCGGTGATCCACCATTCTGTTCCCATAGTCAAGGGCTTTGATCCTGATAGAGCGGATACAAGCTTGGTGTGTGTTAGCATCAGAAGCTCAGTAGTTTGAGGAGACCGCTTACCATTTGTTGTCTTACAGCTATGAATAACGAATAGCCGGCTTTGGTTCGTAGTTGCTTCCTGCCTCTCATTCTCACAAGTTGGACTGCACCATCGACATGTGAGTACCAAGCCATTGCATTAGATTTTTCCAATGCTACCGTCTTTTCGGAGTCAGTATTCAGTATCCAGTCCACTTCGTGAACGGGATCTCATACCTCGAAGAACCCCAACATCAGAATAGCCGCCAAAGTCGCGTCTGTCTTCTGATGCGCAGGCGTCTGCAAAGCCAGATTCGTAGCCTTCAGTGCTTTTGCGTACTGTCCAATTGCCTGACTGAACAACATACGCTGGCCTCTTGTGTTTGGTCGATTCGCCAACGAAGCCATAGCGACAGCCGAGAACGCAAGCGACAGATGCGAATTCGCAGGCTCGTTCTTCAACATCGGCATGAGGAAGTCAAAGTATCCTCTCGTCTCAAGACGAGGCGCAATAACGAAATTCGAAACGAAGAAACACGGCGCTTGCTGCTCCAGAGGGATGGTCAGCGCGCCCATTGGTGTTATACCATTCGACATGTCTTGGCCGGGATTTGGTGCGATCAGTGTTGGTGATCGTTCTGGACTAGTTGATGTGACTGAAAAGGATGACTGTTGGGCCGCAAGAGTGATTTGAGATCCTGCTCTCTTGCTGTTTACTGCCCTCCGAGCCCTCCTCTCTGTGGCTTGCGTCTCATTTCGGAAGACGAGATCGAAATCATCTTTGTATCCAGGACAAACTCTCCTTGATTTCGCACATTGGTTGCATGTTGGTTTTGTCTCGTCACACTTTGGAAGAGGTCAGCAATAGCTCCATTGACATTTCATAATTAAAGGGAGAATATCTTACTTTGATCCGTCGAGTCCGACACATCTGGCAGCCCCGCGAGGGCTTCCCGCAATAAACCATTCTGCTACCGGTATATCCTCACTGCGCCACAGATACAAGGGCGTTCCTGGAGATCTACAAGAAGCGGCAGATCAATCGTCAGTATTAAACCCTCCAAGCCGTTCTCTGAATCCAGTTCACCAGAGATGGCTTTTAGGGCTGGACCGATAAAATATGGAATATATTGGACGGTGCAAACTGACGTCGGGCTGTAACTTGGAGTGAAATTGGAGTGAGGGGCGACTGTCAGATGGCAGTGCAATGATTTGAAACTGTGGCAGGTGAAGGTACACTGGTCGAGAGAAAGATGGCAACGTAGAAATGCGAATGCGGCTCTCAACTCCTTCCTTTCTTCGCAAGATGATCGACTAGACGGCGAGATGCGATCGAATGCTCCGAACTGGAACCGAAGTTTATGATGTTTGGACTCTGATCTGCTTGGTTCGGCTGTGCTGGAGAAACATCAAGCGTACGAGAAGGAGGCCACTCGAACAAAGTGTCAATATTGAACCGGTAGAAAATTGATATCTTTAGGACGAAGTCTCTCCTCGGCTTTAGAGTACCTGGGAGTTACTTATCTGGAGAGACTGGGGGAAAGGTGCTGTGCCGTGCGACGCTCGACCAGGGATCCGGGTTCATCGATCGTTGGAGATTCCAGGGTGTGCTCATTCGGGGAGACCTGGAACGAGCATGGGATCTTGTCCGGGACTTTGGTGAAGCACGACCGATATCTGGAGGATCGAGGCCCTCTTCCCTTCAGATCAAAGATCAAATATCAAAGCTCCGAATGTTGACGTGTGGGAGACAGTGCACCAGCAAGTCTCAAGTGCCGGTCTATCCAATTCAGCTTTTCCTCAAGAAGCAGAAGACGGACTGTGACTGACAGATGCAGCTTGTTTAGAAGCCGTACCGTCCTGATCACCACCTCCGGGGCCGCAACGCACAGATACCGAAGTCGAGGGTTCCCCGTGAGGTCTACTACGTATGCACCGGGTATCTGATTCGTTCTCACAGCGGTTGACCCTTGCACCGCATTGCTGCAGTAAAGACTAGCGCCAATAGAGCCAAAGAAGCAAATAAAGATGAAAAGGCCTCCAATCAAACCTCTCACTTTAACGGTTGAGTGCAGACGGATGTTGGTGTAAGTAGAGGATGGCAATCGGAGTCGAGAGGGGAGGTCGGTGAGGGGAAGTAGCACGGCACGGTTTAGTCTAGAAAGACCCCGGGTTTCTAGCTCTCGATCAGCTAAAAGGAACCTAAGATATGAGCACTAGCTCTCACAAGCTCCCTTCAGCTAGCAGTGTGGTAGCTGATTGGTTGACTGGCTGGCATCTGCCACACCGGCGCCGTCAGAAACTTAGCACTTACCCTTGAACAGCAATAAAGTCTAAATCTTCGAAACGCAACGCCACGGGAACTAGTGCTGCAAAACACACAACGAGTACCGCACCACCACAACATAGCTAGCTCCCTTTCTGCTCCCTCTCACGAACGAGATCTGCAGGAAGTCCCTTTTCTCTTCATCGTCTTTATGCAAACCATAAATAAGAAGAACGTTCTAATCTAATCTGAGGAGTTATGATCTGCGGTAAGCTATGAGCATATTCGAACTCTCCCTCCCGGTTGAGACTCCGAGGATTCGACAGGGAAGAAGCTGCGGGACTGCGATCTGAAAATACCGGACAGGGGCTGTCACCATCTGAGTTTCCACTGCTCTCTCCCTTAACTCCTTGACTCTATTCGCTCGGACCTGGTAAGCGGGTGTGTTCAGTCAAACTCCACTTCTCCCTCCACTCTTCCGCCAATTCCTTCCCTCTCGTTCCGTACCCTGATTAGATTTAATTCCGCCTTCTGACTTTTGGTGATGATTTGGACCTTGGGTGAGTTTGATGCTCGTTCAGCAGTATCATACAGACCGTAATCCTTCAAATGTCTCTCTTTGAAGAGATGAAAAGAGGAGAAGGGGGGTCTGTTGTCAAGCTGTCAATTCCCCATCCCCTCACCATCTCCTATTTACTAATCATCAATAAAAGAGCCGATGAAGAAGCAAGACACGGAAAGAAAGTGTGCGTGGCGAGTCGTTCGATGACAAGAGGTCAAAGCGGACACTCCTCGTTCTGTCTCGGCTTGCTCCGCTCGCCAAGGCAAACGAGAAGAGCACCTGTTCCCGTTTCAGACTATGGGATTCTCCAACTACCAAAACCTCTCCCTCCTCTCCCTCTGAAAGAAAAGCTGAAATGAAGCTTCAAGCTCAAGCTTAAGCTCCAGAATCCGAACATGAAAGTGAACCTCAATATAAAGACGATCAAGGTTCGACAATCAGTCATCTCTACATATCTTAGCTATGGTTTGACCTAACCCACAGCTTCGCTCACTGCCTAGGTAGGTTTGTCTATCTGATGATTTCCCCGGCCTAGCAACAAAAGGCACAGTATTTCATCTGTCATACCCACCGATGGAAGAATAAAAACATCCGATCCAGAGCTACAAGTCATCACCAACAAAAGAAGACACAGAGAAAAGCGCCCCAAGAATCAATCACTAATCCAACACACACTGAGTACCTCTTAAGATCGAGATATCAATTTCTTCTTTGTTTTCCCTATCTATACACACCATCCATCCATCCATCCATCCATCCATCCATCCATCCATCCACCCCCTCAACTCAAGTTCTCATTTCGTGAGATTGTATTGCGTCTAATAGCCGTCGCCGACATGTTTGTAGAATAAGAAAATCATAAGCAAGCAGATTCCCAGCCAGCCAGCCAGTAATTTTGCTTTTTTTTGCGCCCACTCACTGTGACTGTGAAGTCGGATATTCCACCTAGTCAAACCCGCTGCCAAATGCTAATCAGTTGCACAAAAGCGAACGTATATCCTGCCCTCTCTCCACAAACCAGGCTGATCACTTGCTTGCTTGTTTGCGAAGGGAATGGGAGAAACAACCTCGGTTCCTCTGTTCCGTTTCATTCATGAAGTTCATGAAGTTCATGACCTTGACGATGGCTATGCTTGGAAACATGCCATCCATCCTCACAAGGGAGATCCATTCGACGACCACCATCAAAAGCAAGACGGCAGTCGCCACATGGCATTGGACCGCCGAGCCTCATCGACAGAGTCTCAGTGCTCCTGAAACATATCAGCCACGCCGACCAGACTGGGACTCTGCTGTCTCGGCTCCATCGATGGTGGTGGCTCCGTCATGAATTCCTGCTGCATCTTACTTCGGTCTTTCCGGACAGCGGAAGCCGACTTGGTAATACGGCCTTGCTCACTGATGCTAACGCCCTTGATATCGCGGAGGAGATCAAGTACCAAGGCCCGCTGTTGTCGTTGCTGCATTCCTGGTCGCATCACATAATCTATGCATTTATCAACAGCGCGCTCCTGGACGCCTGGGATGCTGACGAGGATTTGACGTGGGGTAGGGGTGAGTGGAGAGTAGTAGATGAGAATTGAGGCAATGAGCTGCGCAAGGTCCTTTTGCAGATCGACGAAGTAAGGTTCGTTGAGGGAGGAGATACAAGCTTTTAGGACGTCGGTGCTAATGAATTCGCGAATGGATGAGGCCAGAGAAGATCTTTCAGTAACGAAGTCGGGGATCAAAGAGCGAAAGATGCGAAGCACGGCTCCGCAGCATCGACCGTCACGCATGCGGATTGCGTGGGTCATAAACATTAATAGCGGTTCTAGAATTGTGGATGAGGTGAGGCAGAATGTTCGCATAGATGGATATGCTGATGCGGGATCCGCATTCTGGTACGTCGAAGCGTCTTTTGCTGTGGTGCTCGCAGCAACATCTGTCAAGGGTCAGTAATTTCCTCCAAAGACGGTAGGTGTTGCTTTTTACTTTGACGTGCAGGATCCAGAACACCAGCAGCCATCATGACAGCCGAGTGAGTCAGTTGGCGTAAAATGCTCTCGGACTTCATCTCATCAGTCAAATTGTCACCATCCGTTGCCGCTGCTTGCTTCTGGGCAAGCTTCTCCCATTCCGAACTGCATTTTGCGTCTATCTGGGCAAAGCAAGTTGCTAATATCGGTGGGATGAAGTGACTTCGCAACTCGACAGGGCAGTCATCAGTCAGTAAGCGAACAACGTTGAGCAATGCTATGAGCTGATGTGTCGACAGGCAATCAGCATCTGCAAAGAGAGCATGGGCTAATGGACCAGGTAGTTCATTGAAGCCGTAGAAGTCGACGTCCAGTCTGCTCATGCACCAGAGAATAGAGTAGCAAGCTTCTCTAATGGTACGGACGGTTCCACGGATAGATGAAGCGAATCCTTCCATTGTGCTCCTAGTACCGGAAACACGGGCGTAAAAATCGTCCTTGCTGCCTACTGAGATACCGGCTTGCCAGAATCTGTCGGTCAAGATGCGGCTAACCAGAGATCGCATATCGGGGGGTAAGCCTGTCCAATTGGCGGGGTTATGGAAGGCATGGGCGTGACTGTACAGTTAGACTTCAGTTATCTTTAGAAGAAGGGGAAACATACCTCATAAATTTCAGCAAGCTTGGGAGGATGACTGGTAAAGCCTCACGCCACAGTTGAAGCGACACCCTATATGTTGGGCTGTTCTTTTCTACCTTCTCAGTTGAACAAGACAAGAAAGACTTGGTTGTTCGTAACGGCAGAGCCTGTCAATCCATCAGTAAGGCATAGACACAGTAGTGGATGATAATGACCTTTAAGCGATCCTCCAACTCTTTTTGAATCGATTGACCTTCTTCATCAAGCTGATAAAGTCCCCATTCTTCGATCTCATGAGCTCTCCGGCTCACAAGATAATCTCTAACCCTGCTTAAGCCAAGCAGGTCGGAAAATCCACCGAATGAAGCAAGAGCGTGGTCCATTTCTGGATTTTGCCACAGTTGCTTGACTGGATTGACGAACCCAAGTAGCTTCTCTATTCGGACACTGGACTTAATCTGGGAGGCTTTTAAACTGCGAAGCATCAGGATCCCAAAGTGGTCAATTTGGAAGGGGGGCTTACATAATGGTGAAGAGGAAAGTTTGGTAAGATGTTTGTCTCTTCGAGTCTAGGGCTCCCGAGGAGATGATCTCGTTTACTTTTGCTTCGAGCTGCTCATAGACGTCCTAGGGAATTTAGCACCGCTCAATCGGTGTGTGAAGGCATCTTACCAGAAGCTGATCAGGCATCTTGCTAGCCAGTCTCTGCAACTCGTAAACACTGTCTGCTTGCAACTCTTTCACCGCATCGTTGTATGCAGGGTACTCTAGTCGCTCGACATGCCTACTTGTAAGAAGTTGCTCCAATACCTTCAACGTGAAGGAGACCTTGTCAATAGCAGTTGTTGAGAATGCAACAACAAGTTGCAGGATCCTCTTGCGTATAATCGGATCCTATTTTCAAGTCAGAATGTTCTTAAAACGAACTGAAGTTCGACGCTACCTCAAAATTGATCTCCATGAGACCATCGCACCAGGCTTCAATGTTGTTCTCTATTGCAATTCGCTCCTGCTCCTAAGCTACAGTCAGCAAGTAATACAGTTGAACAGCTGTTGGTTCTTACATCTTGTTGAGGCTTTGATCCGTGACCCGATCTCCACTTCATATAACCCTTCAATGTAGCTTCTACGACAGTGAAATGAGCGTCTGTTCGAAGAACTGGAATTGAGGACTTGGAGTAAGACTCGACTACTTGATATTAGTGTTTGCCTCCTTAACTCGTTTGTGTGGTAACACTTACTAGAGAATGGAGGCTGTCCATCATATAAGTGTCTCATGGAAGTATCCACCTGGCTCAAAATATGGTAGATGGCTTCTGATCGCTTCTGGCGAACAATGCACTCAATGATCTGCACACTGTAACGTCTGTAATTGCCAAGAAATGCGTGTCGCTCAGGGATTGTGTCGATATCCTCGAGTAGGAAAATTAGGGAGGGGTCATCTGAGTCTTCGGGAAGATTCTCGTAGCGTATTAATCTCGAGCTGCATAATTCGAGTAGAGGTGCAATTAGAGGGGTGATAGTGGGAGAGCTGCCAATGGTATCTGATCGGAGAAGTCGGGTCCAGGTAACGAGAAGGGGTATCGAAATAACAAAGCTCTGACTTTGAGCAATAGCAAGAAATAGGTTCAAAAGACTTGGCAGATCGCAATCTTCGGGGATGGCTGAGATCTTTTGCTCTATAAAGCTTCCGAGATTCGAGATCATCTGGTATGAGGTTAGTAGGAGTACGAATGCTTTCATGTGGACATCATACCTCAGAGAACTTCTTTGCAAATAAGTACTTCTCGTCGTCTATATCTCGAGGATCAACAACCGAGTATTCGAAAAGCTTCCGTAGGAGGTCGACCATTTGGCTGGTATACATAGGGCAAACCAATGACAGGAACTCCTCATCTGAGAAGTGCAATCTGCTATATAGAGCATGGAGGGCTTCAACTGATGCCTAGGTCCGTTAGTAAGTCCAACAGATAGGTTTTAGCCACGGGAGTAGCTTACTAGTTGCACCACAACACTAGGGGTGGCAAGACTTTTGCACATATGCTGAACGCAAGATGCACTGGAGATTGCCTTTGGAATTGCCCATGGCACAACCGACTTATAGACAGCCAGAGTCTTGACAGCACAGCTCTGGTACTGCGCGTTGCCCTCAAGGTCATTGTCTAGGCATTGGTTCAATAGCTCTCCCAATCTCACCAGCCAACCCTCCTCTCCATATCTGACAGTTGTACCAATTTGTCGGTTTGGGAATGCCTCGGCAAGGACAATTGCTGGTGTAAAAATCTCCACGCAAGCCTTGCTAAGAGCACCTTCTCGCAGAACCGCAATTGTATCTTCCCCATTGAAGACCTCGTCAGAAAGTGTTTCAAGTACGAAGAGCACAAATTCCTTATGAACGACTGATCCAGGAACTTCCCAAAGCTGCACCAAAAGCTGATCCATATCAAGCCATTCCGCAGCCCAGCTTCGCTTTGCGATCTCCACCCATAGTTGTGCAGTCTTGTTTCGAAGGTATAAAGGATCCTCAAGCGAAACGTTCTGCGAAAGTTGAAGCACCCATTCCCTCAACGCTGTGCCTTGTGCCACCGAGTACTCTGCCCATTTGTGCTTTATCGCGTGCTCGAGGAGGGAGAGGGCGTAGTGGCGGACTACAGGCTGCTGGCTCTTGTCAGAGGCCAAAGTGAAGCCATGGTAGGGAGCCTCAGCGTTGTTCTTAATATCGTCTAGGAAGATCGAAGCTTCTCTGCGGGAGTCATTCGAGGAGTATGGGCCGTGGACGATGTGGAGGGCTTCCTGGATTTGGGGCAGTAAAGTTGTGCTACCGTTTGCTTGGTTCGTATCGTCCCCCGTGTCGTGCACGCCGGTGGTGCTGTGACCGTTCGAAGAGCCGTTCATGGCGAAACTATTATCTCCAAGTATTGTAAAGCAGGAATTTTGTATTCGAGAAAACCTTTATAGTCTAGGGATCTTGTTGTGAGAAATGGTCATCCAAGTCCTGAGCTGGTGGCTGGTTATGCGTGTGCATTCAACGTTGATAAAGAGCTCGGCGCACCAAGAGCAAGATTGATAAAGAAGACCATTCACCAGGTAATGTTTTGTTGGAGCAGGGGATGTCGAAAAATGGCACAGCTCTGGTTGGGAATGACAAAGAATGGAAATGCTGTGAGCAGGAAGATGGCAAAGTCTATATCTCGGCCTTCTTTCAACCTGGAAGGCTGAAGTCGGCCGCCCGCTAATTTTCCGATGGGGCAAGGCTAGGTATGGGGACACGGGCCAATCAATGGAAGGCTGTGTTTGCATTAGCCAAAAGAAAGCCCTCAGAGCTCCTCGGTCTGATAATTACTGTCACTCATAATTGTTTCTAATCAAGCATACCTTAGGTCTTGCCTTTGGGAGACAACGCGAGGCATTCTCACATCTCCTTCAAATCTACATCTACTTAAGAACAGCATATGACCAGAAGCACGGATTCGCTAGGGACGCAATGTTGAATATCTTTGGAGAGAAACAGCTTGTTAATTCAAGAATGTAAATATACAACCAGCCCGAATATCCAATCCGATCCAATCACTCAATAGTGGCCAGAACTCCTTGAAACGCAATCCACCCTCTGCCTATAAACAAGGGTCCAGAACGAAGAAAATGGCCCTGATGGTTCGCCTCACAATTTCATCATCTACATCACAGAGCATTTGCTCTGCTGGCACTGGTCCAAGTAACCCTCCTCCTCTTCTCTACCCAATGCCATATTCTGCTGCCGCTGAACACCAGTGACCTTGATACTGTGCTCACCCTCAACGTGCCACCACCTCAACTTCTGAATCATTCCGCCATCTTCGTCATCGGTAGTGATGGTCCATTTCCCCGATGAGACCACAATCTCGCATTGGTCTTTGGGGAAATGGAATTCCGGTAAGAATATTTCAGTGGGCTTCTCCTCTGTACTGGGTTTGTGCGCCTTCAGCGTGAATGTGAAGATGCAATTTCGAAGGTCGAACCCTGATTTGACGATCTTTCCAACAGTCCAGATAGGGGAGGGTCGGACGTACGCTTCCGCCGCTCGGTAGCCAGGGGCGTTTGTGAGTTCGGGTGGTGCATCACAGGCTTTGGCATCTGAAGAAATTGAAGGTGTTTTCAGCTTGTCTTTCAAATTGCCAGGATTGACAGCTGACTCGTCGGAGAATGCTTTCTTCGACATAGGTCCGGCTTTGTGGACCAAACTTGTTGTTGATCCATTGGAGGGTGAAGGAGGAAGAGGGGAGAGTGGGAGAGGCTGATCATCCAACGAAAAGATGGACAAGTCCTCTCCATTCCACTGATCACCAAGATGATGTTTATTCTTCATTTACATTAGCAACATAATAGCCAGTTAGGAACTCAACTTACCTGACACATGTACAGCCAAAGAGTATACCCCGCCATTGAACTGCTTTCGACGGCATAGTGATTAGCATCCATAGCCCCAGATTGACTCGAATAGTCTCCAGTCTTGTAGGCATATTTGTCATCCATGTCATAAGGAATTCCGAACTCTGTCAAAACACAAGGATGGTTGCCCATGTAATCCAGGCCTTCCTGTCTAATCGCAGAAAGCTGATCTCTGAAGCTGTTGCGGATCGCAGTCTCACCAATCTTCACTGCGAAAGCTGGGCTCATGTATCGTCCACGTAACACGCCGAAAACATCCACGTTCCAGTAGCGATTCCATTTTTTGGTCATCAAAGTCAGACCGTCATAGTAATGTGGTGCATAAACCATTTTGGGGTCGTCATCTTCAGTGCCTTTGATTGAAGGCGGAATTTCCAACACTGGAGGCTGGCAAAACAAAATACAGTCTTTGTGGTGACTCCGGATGGCATCCCGGTGTTTCCGATAGTAGTCCATAAAATAAGTGTTAGTGAACACCTCGTAGTCAAGCACTTCCCCTTTGGGGTTCTTCTTGAAATAGTCCTTTTTCAGGAGCGTATCTGTGCTTGGATCCCAGACACCATGTTGGGCCCAAATGCACTCTCCAAGCTTCCATCCAGGATCCCGTTTGTACGAGTATCTCGACTCGTCATAATCTGTTGGAAGCCACGCGCTTTCGCCTTGCGGGTCTACCAGAACTCTTCCAGATTTGAATGGGCCCATGCCTCCGAAGTCCCAGGTGTCTATCTCGCACGCCCTTCCCGATCCCGTCAACATAGCTTGCCAGGCAGTTGGCGATGTTCCCTTCTGTAGCTTTTGTTCGCTTGGAATGACAGTGATATCTTGCCAACCCACCAACCCACGATTCGGCTCGTTCATGCTCTCCCACCCAATCACAATTTGGTCTTCCAAGTCGCCGGCTTCGTGTATCCGCTTAGCCAGGTGGGCGAGAGCGTTGACAAAATGGTCTTGTAAGAAATCTTGAATGTTCTTGCCATCGATAATGCACTTTGGCGCAAAGTCTCTTCCTGCGAAGAAAAGTGTAAACATAACCTGGCAAACCATTCGAGTGTAATTCGTGGACCAGATCATTTTGGGGAAGTTTTCGGGTTCTGGATAGGTGTTGTGTACAAGGGCAGCTTCTGTTGCTGCAAAGCTTTGAGGATTCAACCCGCATGCATACAAAGTCCACATTGGAGCCCCTGATCCTCCTGAGAATCTCGACCACTGAACTAATTAGCGAAACCCAGCTCTCAACTATTGGGCCAACATACAACGTCCTGATGCGGATCCATGAAGATGTAGAATCCATAACTCCTCCCCAATCGCAGAACTTCAATAGTATGCTGAATCCACTCCTCATCGTATATGCCAGGCCCTGCCGCCTCGATGGCCTCCCAGGTGAAGACATATCGTATAGTATTGTAGCCCCAGCGCTTCAATCGGGAGAAGTGAAGATGTGCGTCCTCGAGAGGGAAGGGGCGAGAATGGAAGTTCACTGAATCTCCATCGAAGAAATCCATAGGGACATGAGAAGGCTGGTCCGGATTGCTTGGGAACTTGGCATCTCCGGCCATATTGATCCCTCGAAGTGTAACCTGTCTCCCATGATCATCTTGAAAGTGGCCCTTCTCAATGGTGAGTCTCAGAGGCGCCATGATGTGAGATTGACGGATTCCGAGACTGCGATTTTGAACAGTTCTGCTGATCGCATGCAGCGCGAAGCAATAGGCTCGGGATATGCGACGTCCTGCCAGGCGTACTTGTTGTCCTCTTCCTTGGTATCAATAGCGTTGCATCACCAGGGAATATTCAAGACTGTAGGGATCGCAGGTCGCTGACTATCATGAAGACATTAGTTAGGTGCGGATGCAAGCAAAGTATGGAGAAGAGGAGGAGGGTAAATGCACGGCAAACGCAGCCAGTATGGCAGTGTGGACCAACAGCGTAAATTGCTGAATAACCTAGAGTGGCGGTCCTGGTGGTTGCGATGATGATTGCATGGCACACCAGTTATTCGTCGCGCTGCTCGTACAGCTCGGCTTGGATGCAGATGGCGCCGAGGTTTTGCCAACGACTTCCCATTCCAGGCCAGGTCCGAGATGCAGGGATACAGGATTATTGTTGTTCCTAGCCTCTCGTGCTCTTCTCATTCATCCCACTTCACTGCAAGGATCAGACAAGGCTGTGGAAGTGGCATGCACGGCGGCCAGGGCACAATCCGTTTGCATGGTCAACATCAACATCAACAGTCACCTCCCTCCATCCACAACACGAATAGTCTCAAAATCCGCCGTCGTTAAACTAGGTGGCCAGCTATGCTAGTTTCGGGAACATTTATCCAATCATGTCCGGACCAAAGGCAGCACTGAAAGCTATTGGTGCAGCTGTGAAGGCACAGAAATACGATGATGCCGTGCAGGCAGCTCAAAAGTTGCTTGCATCAGACCCCAAGAACTACCAGGCGTATGTAAATCTGTCGAAACAGCTATTTTTGGCCTTTCCATCGAATTCATTCAGCCATGCTAAGTTGCTAACCCTCTTGCAGATCCATTTTCCTAGGATTTGCTTTCGCCAAACAGAACAAACTTGCAGATGCTGAGAAAGCTTACGATGCTGCCGCCACGATCAAGAATTCCGAACCACAAGCTTGGCAGGGACTTATACAGCTCTACGAGAAGGGCGATGGGGAGAAGGTTGCATCCTACCAAACGGCAGCGTTGAGGTTGGCTGAGATATACCGGGACGCGGATGACAAGTACAAATGTCAAGATGTGGTGGACAAGTTTCTTACCTTTGCCAAAAGTCAAGGCACACGACTTCAGCAGAAGAAAGCCCAAGAAATTGTCCTACCCACCAGTCCAATCTATGAGTATCTTGAGGGTAGGATTCCCCACCCCGCCCACACATACCAGATCATGGCCCAAATCACAGAATTTGAGGAGAAAGAACGCATCAATAAGGAAATAGGGGAGCGAAGAACCAGGCTTGGTGCAAAAATCGGCCAAGTTACCACTGAAGTGAAGCGGGAAGTTCTCAGAGACAGCGATCTGGAGGAGCTGTATAGTCAAATCATTGACTGGAGTAGTGATGATGATATCCGCCGGCAATATGAAGAAAAGCTTGTTCAGAGATGTGTTGAGGCATTAAGTGTTCTGCCTTCCGGTGCAGAGAAGACCGAGAAACGCAAGAAGGCTGTGAAGCTGGCGAATGACATGGTCATCATTAAACACCCGTTCAAAATTGCCTGGGATATCGCAATCGAGTGGAAAGATACAGAAAACATCCGGGACTTAGACGTCAACGTCTTACGGGAATACTATACGTTCTTCCCAACTGCTGGACTCGGAAAAGTCCTGCGAGGGTTCATGAGTAGCGAAATCTCTCCGTTTGCACCACCGCCACCACCTGTGCAAAAGATAGAAACGGCAGGATCGGACGAGAGCGAGGACGACGACGATGATGGTGGTGGAGTCGTACTAGATGGATTCTTGACCGGTGAAGATCGACTACTATTGATGACTGATGGCATTTCAGACTCTGGAAAGTCGATCTTCGCCCATCGTCTGATGGGAGAATACTACCAATTCTTAGAAGAACACGAAAGCGTTGTTGAGCTCATGCGGAACGGGCGAAGGTTGATCGCTGAAGAGTCAAACAGGACCGGACTCAAGTTTGATCACTCTTCTGATGCAATGACCGCTCTTCTCGGCACAGCACTGGTGTTCTACCAGTCTCCCAAGAATCATCCCGAAGCAAAGACTCTATTTGATGGGCTTCTTGAAAGAAACCCTACGTCAACACCAGCGTTGATTGGTGTAGGTCTGATCTTTGAGGAGGAGGAAGACTACCCAGCAGCTATCGAATTTCTTGGGCGAGCACTCAAACGAGACCCGTCCAATGTCCGAGTCAAAACCGAAGCTGCCTGGGTGAAGGCTCTTAATGGCGACTATGACAGAGGCAAAGATGAGTTGGAAGCATGCCTGGCTCAAATCAATGGCAAAGAGGCTCGCAACCGGGATTTACTTGCTCAAACACAGTACCGGATCGGAGCCTGCATCTGGAACACGGACACCACAAAAACAGCACGGAAAGACAGAAATGGTGCCTACTCTTATTTCTTGGCTGCTCTCAAAAGTAATTTGAATTTTGCGCCGGCGTACACAAGTCTTGGGATCTTTTACGCGGATTACCTCAGAGACAAGAAGAGGGCTCGGAAGTGTTTTCAGAAAGCATTTGAACTTTCACCGTCGGAAGTAGAGGCTGCTGAACGTCTAGCCAAAATTTTCGCAGGACAAGGCGAATGGGAACTGGTTGAAGTTGTGGCACAACGCGTGGTAGACTCTGGAAAGGTGCGACCATCACCTGGCTCGAAGAAGAAGGGCATCAGCTGGCCCTTTGCGGCACTAGGGGTTGCGGAACTGAACAAGCAAGACTACGCAAAGAGCATCGTCTCATTCCAGTCCGCGCTGAGAATTATGCCAAACGACTATCATTCTTGGGTTGGCCTGGGCGAAAGCTACCACAATTCAGGGAGATACATCGCTGCTACAAAAGCCTTCCAGCATGCTGAACAGTTTGAGCAAGAGGTTGAGCAACAGAAATCGGGAGAGACTTGGTTTGCTAAGCACATGCTCGCCAATGTCAAACGCGAATTGGGTGATTATGACGATGCTATTGAAGGGTATAAGACGGTGCTTCGAGCGCGGCCTTCTGAATTTGGTGTGTCGATCGCCCTGATCCAAGCCCTTGTGGAGAGTGCCTGGGATGGTATTGACAAGGGCCTCTTTGGGTACGCTGCCGAACGAGCATATGAGACAATAGATGCAGCTCTTTCACTTGCACCAAGCAGACCTGATGCTTTCAATCTTTGGAAGGCAGTTGGGGATGCTTGCTCGGTGTTCTCATGGATTCAGAGTCGCATTTCCGACTTTCCACACTCGAAGATAAAGGAACTGCTTCAGGTTGGTGATGAGAAAGACGCATATGTATTATTTGCCGACATTGACGGGGTCGGGGTCGATGTCGTTTTTGCGAACGGGTTATATTCTGATGAAGAGATTGACGGATTGAATTTGACGCGATGCTTACACGCTTCTGTGCTTGCTCAAAAACGGGCTATTCATGCATCGGCCCATGATATTCACGCTCAAGCTGTCGCATATTACAACTTGGGTTGGGCCGAATACCGAGCGCATGTCTGTTTGTGTGCAGGCATGAAGAAGCGAAGTACACGCTATCTAAAGGCAGCTGTCCGGTGTTTTAAGCGAGCTATCGAACTCGAAACTGGCAATTCCGAATTCTGGAACGCCCTCGGTGTTGTTACGAGCGAGCTGAATCCCAGAGTTGCCCAGCATTCGTTCGTCCGAAGTCTGTTTCTCAACGAGAGGAGTTCTCAAGCTTGGACGAACTTAGGCACTCTTTACTTGCTGCAGGACGACTATATGCTTGCAAATGAGGCTTTTACCCGTGCTCAATCAAGCGATCCAGATTTCGCCCATGCCTGGATCGGACAGGGATTGCTGGCATTGCTGATGACGGGTGACACGAAGGAAGCAAATCTTCTCTTCAGCCATGCCATGGAGATTTCCGAATCATCCTCACTCATCACCAAGAAGCAATACTCTCAGTCTACTTTTGACCAATTACTGGTATCAAAGACAGCATCAAGTATAACAGATCTTGTTCAGCCTTTGTTTGCTCTCAAGCAACTGCAGTCAATGGATCCTAGTGACAATATGTACCAACATCTGTCAAGTCTCTTTCTGGAGCGCATCGATAATGTTTCGGCAGCTCTGGAAACACTCTCTAAGATCTGTGCTACCGTCGAAGCGGATTACGAAGTCACTGAATCGCCTGCATCTCTCTCTCGTTTTGTACTCGCGAAAGCCGACTTAGCTCGATCTCAACTATCGGCGGGGTTGTACGAAGAAGCTATCGAGAACGGCGAAACCGCCCTGCAACTCAGTGCAGAGGATGCAGGCAACGAACTCACAGCCGAATCTCGCCAGAAATGCAGATTATCTGCCCATCTCACCGTGGGTCTAGCGCAGTATTACTCCCAGGAACCCGAAGCTGCTCTACAGTACTTCATCCCTGCCCTTGAAGAGTCAAACGGAAATCCAGATGCCGTATGTCTCCTTGCACAGGTACTTTGGGCCAAAGGCGACGAAGGCTCGCGAGAAAAAGCCCGAGACCGTCTTTTCAGCTGCGTCGAGAAAGACCCGGAGCATGTCCAGTCCGTCTTGCTTCTTGGCATTATCACCCTCCTCGATAACGACAGTGACAGCCTTGAAGCCGTGACAGTTACCCTCCAAGACTTGCGAACCACCCACACCATAAGCGATATTGAGCAAGCAGGAGTTAGCGAAGTCCTTCGCGCCATCGCAGCCCTGTCAAGCGAGGACCCAGATCAACAAGTCTTGACCGAGATTCAAACCGATGTATTCCTCCATCCAAACCAACCACATGGGTGGAACCGATTAGCGGAAATTGAAAGCGATGCGTACACAGCGGACATGACTCTGAAGACTGCTCTGAAAGCTATCCCACCCCGAGGTCAATTAGATTCGGAGGATTTGGCAAAGGCATTTGCGGGTATGGGCAAGATCGGGGGCGCGCAGAAGGCGATCATGATCTCGCCGTGGGGTAGTCATGGATGGGATTCTTTGGGGGATGCTTTAGCAGGGCGAGAGTAATGAGTGGATGACTGACTGATGATTGATGATTGATGTTTGTTCACGCGGATACAAGAGACGTGATGAAGAGGAAAATGATGAGCTAGAAAAAAGTGTAGAATTGAGGCGTTGAACGTCTACAGAAAACAACAAGATAGGTTATCATGTCCTGTTCAGCGGACAAATAACAATACTCCGCTGCATTTAACCAAACTAAAACACTCCACTTCTACTCGGTGAGTGTTAGTTTCTCTCAGAGATAGCTTGGTGATCTATATTTAATCTTCAAACACCTTCTATAACAGGAATTACTGCTACCACCTTCCTGTTTAGGATGTACCAACATTTGTAAGCAAATGACATTAACTGCTGCCTTTAAATATCAAACATTCTCTTGGCTCCTTATATTTTCAGTCTTCACCTTGCCAAGTTATTTTCAGGAATCCAAAGTAAATTACACGAGGTGACCAGATTTTTTAGCCAAATAGTCACCAGACTCATTCTTGACTATGACTCTCGCTCCACAAGAGGCGGTCACGCATAATCATGCAAACTACCAGAATCGTCTTGACTTCATCGAACAGCTCCTCCGTGATGGCTTTGGTGTTTCGGTATGTCTCTCACCAAAAAGATGCTGTTTACAGTTTTTCATTCTCCCTTCCGGAATTAGAGCCCTCTCCCCAACCCACACAAGAACCTATAGCTAACGACATGTCAGGAACCGTCGGAGATAACACCAATACAATATGATGCCACATGCCCATTCAAATACAACAACTTCATCTACCGCATCACCTTGAAAACTCCAATAACCAACAATAAAAATAATCCCCAACAATCTCTCCAGCCAGGATGCGTTCCAGTCCCAGAAGGCACCACAACCCTCCTCCTCCGTTTAACTAACGCCGACGCAGAAGGTCTCCATCAGAGCACCCGCGTCGAGAACGAAGTCAGCATGCTCAATCTCGCCACCTCCGCCCTCGCTACCATCAAACCATCTATCATCCCCCGCGTCTACGGCTGGAGCACAGCAAGTTCTCCCACCTCTCAAGGCTGGATCCTCCAAGAATTCATGCCCGGCTCGCCACTAGACGAATCACTCCCTTCCATGTCCACCGCCCAAAAGAAGAATATCTTCACACAGATTGCAACAATCTTAAAAGGGTTGCAGGATTTCAAAGTACCAGAGTCAATCACGGGTTTTGGGGGTGTGACTTTTAATCATAAAGGTGGGATTGTGAGCGCTCAGATGACAACTGTTGGTGCTGGGCCTTGGGGTTCGTATGAAGATTTCTTTAGGGGTAGAATACATGCTGCTCTGAGAGAAGCGGATCAGAATCCTTATATTCAAGGGTGGCGAGCGAATGGAATTAGGGATCGCCTTGATGCTTTCGTCAACGATGGTCTTGCGACACGTTTCGACTCTCTGGGTTGCAGGAACGAGAGAGTCATCACTCATCTGGATTTCAGTAAGCAATTATTTCTCTAAATTAATCTCTTGGAAAATTCTTCCTTCGTTCATAAAAGTTGAAGGGAGAAACTGATGACGATAACTAGCACCAAACAACATCCTCTTCGACCCCGCCACACACAACATCACAGCCCTCCTCGACTGGGATTTCTCTGCTATCTTACACCCCATCCATGAATTCCTAAATTCCTTCTCTGGCTTCGGCGAGTCTTTACAAGGTTATTCTCCCTCTGAATCGGCCGACGACGCCTCAATCCGGCATGCCAAAATCCACGGTGTATCATCCGTGCTTTCTGCGCAGCCAGAATGTGATAGTGAGAAAGGCAGCCGATGGGAAAATCTCAAGACTTGGGAGGAAGCATTGGAGCATGCGGATGTCAAGAGACCTAGTACAGTGCAGGGTGTGGAAGATGTGGCGGACGTTGAGGCATTGTTGGGTATGGTTTTGCCGTGGAGGTTGAGTAATGGGGATGCTTTGAGAAGGATGGATGAGAGTGCTATTTTGAAGTGTAGAGAGGAGAGCGAAGTGGCGTTGGGGAAGATGTTGTTCTATTTGGGGTATTGAGTCTGAGCAAGGCCTGCCCTTTGTCAGCTTCAATTTCTCTACTGAGGAGGTGTGGATGTGGAACGCTCCTAAAAGTTGATAGAAATTTGAATTTCGCTCTGAGAGGGACTTTAGGTCGCTATAGTTTCTTGATCGTTCATATGTACCGCCTTATTTTTATGGTTTTTATCTGTTAGTGACGGGCGGTTGATGAGGCTTGGGGCGGAGGCGGGGAGGCCGATGGGGGCTTGGAGGATGGTGTTCTTTAGGTTGAGGCTTATGATGTGGATTTTGAGATGATTGGTAGTGAGATGAACTGGATATGGCCGGTAATGGAGAGCAGATAGCTCTGTAGGGCCTGGTATGTCCGAGCAGTGGACGCACCGTCAGCGCGGAAATGGTGGTAAGTGAAAACATATGCGTCTCAAATTAAGAGGCCTAGGCAGCTATTAGAATTGCACCTCAGGATTGAGACAGCGAATGGACACAAGAGCGAAAAGACGAAGATTCTACGTTTCGTGGACATCGTCATCATAGCGAGCTAGTAGTGAACTGGAAATGTAAACTTTGACGGACCTAGTCTAAAACGCCCATGGAATGCAGCCGACCATGCCTATCCCAATATTGCAGCTGCAACAACTCCCAATGAGACACCCCAATTATATTCCCGAAGGGTGGTGATGAATGTTCGGATATATATACCACCAAGACTCACTTAATCTCCACATCCAGGGGAGGCAGAGCCGATGGGATTAACGCTGCTGTTGCAGAACACACACGTGTGCCATTTTTGTTCCACCCAAATGGTGTACTAATCTTCCGACATCCTGATCATGAACTCCCAGACGGCTAGCTTCTTATCAACAAACGTTCCACTGACGCAAAGACGTGTGTAGGTTCGGTTCGAGGGTATCACTTGCATCTGGCCTTGAGGCTGGACATCTGCTGCGTAGCAATAATTGTCAGCATTGTTGCCTGGCACGTTCAGACTAGCCACAACGTCTATGGTCCATTCGCCGAACGGATTTCCCTGAACCTGAATTATTTTTGTACCCGCGTGCATGCAACAAGCCAGGACTGTGTAGCTAGCTTTTCCGCTCGGCCAATGGAACTGTCGTACGAATTTCAGACGATAGACTCCACCGCCCAATTTCAACTTTGCCAGGACCTTCTTTTCTTTCACAAAGTAGAGCCGAACGTATTCGTCATAGCTACCGGTGAGAAGTAGAGCCGAGTTATCATTGGTACTGATCGGCAAGGGAAGTATTGCAGTAACTCCGGCATCATGAAAATTATGGATTTGTGCGAGTCTTTGGTCGAGCTGTAGTTTACCATCTGAGAAAGGGATCCTTTCCCGAACGAGATCACCCCCGTCCCCCCCGGAATAGACGCTGAATGTCTGCTTGAAGTACGAGGCACAACACCAGGCATAATCGGGTGTCCCGAGGAATTTAAGCCGGTGCTCGGTAATGGGCATTCCATCATTGAGAAGATCTATCGTGAAGTTTTCGAGGCAGTAACTCATGAGGTACACTCCGCCATCGTTTGCAGTGGCTGCAATAAGTGGACCAAACTTGTTTAGTTGGGCAGGAATAAATTGGAAAAAGGTGATGATCGTTGTGGGCGAGAGAACTTGGGCTGACCAGAGAGGCTGAATCCTGGTTTCTGAGATGTTGCCTATCCCCGCGGAAACTCGCAAGGAGTTTACCACATGATAAAATGAAATGGTGCCAGTACTCGATGAGGTTGCAAAGGTTGTCGTTTCGCCTGGAAGAAAGTGCAGATCATAGACGGCAGACGAACATTCGATTGTATCAACAATGCTTCTATGAGGCTTGTTAGTCTCAGAGTGGCGAAAATGATGTGAAATTCCTAAGGGTAAAAGACATACAACTGGCCATTTCCATATTTGAGGAGACTTAAAGAACCGTTTCTGAATTGCTTCTTCGGTCCAAGCTCTCCAAATGCAGGGGACGACTCCTTGGAACCTGTGTCAGTCAGCTCAACGCTGACTTCATCAGGTTCCAGTTGGTACGTTCCCACAACAAGATAGTTCTCATATCGGGTATCTGGCACAAACTGGATACAGCTCGGTGGTCTTTGAAGGTCAAACTCTGATATCTGTTTGATGGAATCACTGTCATTGAAGAAATCGCTGTCCTTCAAGTTGAGCACTGCAGTGCCAGTGGGAGGATTCGACGCTGGAAATGTATGAAAAGACATGTTGATGTCAGACTAGAGATCGACTAGAGTCTATGATGAAATCGTGTTCGCTAGGAAGTGCTGCAATGCGTCTTTTGTTGTTTGGATACGAAGTAAAAAGACATGCGACGCTGAAGTTGAAGGAAATGGAAGTTCTGGTTCCTGTTCTTGAAGAGGATTAGCCGAATTTAGAAGGTCCGAGCGTCTATTGCACAGTACAAGTTCGGAAGCGTGATTTCCTCATCAAGAAAGCAACTTCTTCCCCATCGAAGTTTCCTCCACCATCACCACCAGTCTGGAATTGACTCTTGAAAGGCGGCGGAAGTCGTTCAGTATTGATACGCAGATGTAAATACGGTCTTTATTCGAGCCCACTCCATGTTTGGGTGCCTTAAACTGTCTCTCAATCCAAAGTCCTTTGATCGCGAATTCACGCGGTACCGTCGGGACTTTCAACCGTCGATTCTTCATGCAACTCCAACATGGCAATACGACGCGGAGAAAAGGCCACAATTGCTGAAAATACGGGATATTTGTCTGATGATTCGGATTTCTACGGTACCATTTTCTCCAAGTTTTGGCCATTTTGGCCTTCATAACAAAGCTGACAGATTTAGGCGACGAGACTACCAAACGTGATCTAGAAGCAAGAGCGAATGCTTTTGATGTTGAGGAATGGCACGAGAATCGAGTTCCATCTCTAATCGAGCAAGCTCGTGAGAATTTGGCAGCTCCCAAGGCCGAGAAAATTGCTGCTACACTGTACAATCCGTATGAAGGCGAGCCACGCGCCAAACAACTTGATGAAACTGTCGATGAATTCTTGGAACGACTCCCTCCTGCGACAACTCCAGCGACCGAAGGCCAGCCGTGGATCTTCCTCGCCAACCCATACCGCAAAGTCTCAAAGAGCAAGTACAGCGAGGCCAAGCTGGCCGACGAAGCACCACCAGATGACTGCGCAAATCTCGCCGAGTTTGTTGTCCGTGGTAACCAACTTCTGGAACAGCTTATAGGAATGAGACACGAATTGGAAAAGAAGAGCCGTGGAAAGGCCAAGGCAACAATCACAAAAGCCCTCAATGTCCAGAAGGACGAGATTGTGAAGCAATTGTTGGAGACGGCTGTGGAGTTGCATGTTACCACTGGCAAGGTGGGACATCCTGGTCTGCAGAGTCTGGACTGCTGATGGTGCGGTTCTGCTTGAAAATTATGTGGCTGACCAGTACAGTGGATGATCTTCCCCAGCCCAAGCGAAGTCAACGAAGTCTGGTCTGTTGTAGCCCATGCCACTGCCAACAATCAACTAGGCATCTCGTCGAAAGTCGCACCAGATGATGGAGACGACCGAAGTGCTCGGTTGATATGCATCTACACGAATGATTTCGAAGATATGAACGATGTTCGGAGAGTTCTCCTGAAACTGAAAGATCTCGGTCTCGTGCAGAAAAGCAAAGCGATCTATTACAAGTGTGGTAAGTTTGCAACGTTCCTCATCCCAGGTAGCTCCAAATTGACTCGAAGCAGATGCATATACTTATCTTGGCCTCAAGTCAACTAACGAGTACAACATCAAAGCGTCTATGTACAGCTCGAGGGACCTGTTCGATGCCAAGGATGGCAAGCTAGACAGCTATTTGCATAAAAAGAAGAAAGAGGACAATGGGGACTGGCGCCGTGTTGATATGGAGTAGATTTGTTTCGGAGATACCCTTTGCTTCAGTACATTTGCGCGGCATATGCACTTGACCTTTCAGATGTCCATGTAAAGCAGACTTGGACTTGTATTCATGGCGACAAATACAATGCAACTCTTGAACACCAAATTCCGGAGTGTTCTTTCTCATTGCGGATTATCAAAATCAGAAATCGCAAAGCAGGCACCAGATCTTATTAAAAGTTAATAGATTATATCTCCACAAAGAGGAATACGAATACCTAGGTACTTATATACCCAGTCCTATGGTACCTGTCGATGATCACCTGCTTTCACATGCCTGACAGGGGACGGATCGGGACGACTGCTCCGGCAGCGGTTAAAACCCACATTACGTAGCTCTGACTTTAAACTTTTGGCACGCGGCACCTCGCAACTTCGCAACATTCAATCAACACGAACACTCGTCACCGAGCATGCCGACTCACCGTCAATAACCTCTTTTCTCTCCTCCATTCCCTTCTCCTCACTTTACTCTTCCTGTACATACATACCATCTGCCAACATAACCATGTCTTCCTTCCTACGCAACCGAGGCAAGAAAGACCCTCCCGCACGCGACGACTCACCCGCCAAAGCCGAAGAAGTACAACTCGCGCCCGTCTCGAAGATAATCCACGACGACAGCGAGCGCCCTCAAAAACACAAGCAGCAGAAGGCCAAGACCAAGCGTAGGAATGGCTTCATCTTCGTCCTGGGCGGGTTGTTTGGGATTCTGGCCGCGGGTTTCTTTGCAGGCAGGAGTGACCTGATTGATTTCCCGGAGTTTGGGGATCTGAGTATGGATAGCTTGATGGATGTGCTGCCTGCGGGCTTTGTGAAGGATGCTAGGGATTTGGCGGTATGTATTTTGAAGTCTGCTATGGTGAAGGGGAGAATGGAGCTGGGCTGATGGTTCTGCAGAAGGGGGAGAGGGAGGCGGTTAATTACGATTCTTTTTCTGTTGGACTGAACCTTGTGGCGCAAGGAGTGCGGGCTAAACACCCTGTCGTTATGGTGCCTGGTGTTATATCTACGGGTCTTGAGTCATGGGGGACAACGAATAGCTCACGACAATACTTCAGGAAACGATTATGGGGGAGTTGGAGCATGATGCGGGCGCTGGTGCTGGATAAGGAAGGCTGGAAGAAACATATCATGTTGGACAAATACACGGGTCTCGACCCCGCGGGTGGGATCAAGTTGCGAGCAGCGCAAGGTTTCGATGCGGCGGACTTCTTCATTACCGGATACTGGATCTGGAGTAAGATTCTCGAGAATCTGGCGACTATTGGATACGATCCGGACAATTCTTATACGGCTGCTTATGACTGGAGACTCTCATATAAGAATCTGGAGGTTAGGGATTCGTACTTCACGAGATTACAGATGTACTGTGAGATGGCATACAAGACTACGGGACAGAAGGTTGTGCTGGTCTCTCATTCTATGGGAAGTCAAGTTCTATTCTACTTCTTCCACTGGGTAGCGGCTAAGGAGGGAGGGAATGGTGGAGACGACTGGGTGGACAAGTACATTGGATCGTGGATCAATGTCAGTGGATGCATGCTAGGAGCTTTAAAGGGGCTGCCAGCGGTACTTTCGGGCGAGATGAAAGACACAGCCCAGCTGAACGCTTTTGCTGTGTACGGCTTGGAGAAATTCTTGAGTCGGGAAGAACGTGCGGAGATATTCAGAGCCATGCCAGGTATCAGCTCTATGCTACCGATTGGTGGAAACGCTGTCTGGGGCAACTCAACATGGGCACCAGATGATGCTCCGGGCCAGAATGTCAGCTATGGGAAATTCTTGAATTTCAAACATTACAACGGCACCTCGGAATACCGGAACTTGACGCTCGAGGACAGTATGGCATATCTGATGAATACCACGGAGCAGTGGTATCAAGACTCTGTGCGAGGAAGCTATTCGCATGGAGTAGCGCACACTACCGCAGAAGTGGAGGCAAACGAGAAGGATCAGAAGAAGTGGATCAATCCTCTGGAAACTCGACTACCTCTTGCTCCTAACTTGAAGATCTATTGTTTCTATGGTAAGTGATCTAAATGTCTAAAAAGACGGGAAACTCACAAGAACAGGAATCGGTAAACCAACCGAACGATCCTACTTCTACCGCACAGACACTAACCCGCTGTCGTCACTGAACATTACAATCGACACGACCCTCTCTCAAGGAAATATCGACCACGGCGTCATTCTCGGCGAAGGCGACGGCACAGTCCCCCTCCTGTCCACAGGATACATGTGCAATAAAGGCTGGAACATCCACCGCTACAACCCCGCCGGTGTACAGATCAAGGTATACGAGATGCCTCACGAACCTGACAGGTTCAGTCCCCGCGGTGGACCGAATACTGGGGACCATGTCGATATCCTCGGTAGACAGAGTTTGAATGATCTGATTCTTCGGGTTGCAGCCGGGAAAGGAGAGGAGATTGGGGAGTTCGTGGTTAGTAATATCAAGGAGTATGCGGATAATGTTAAGGTGTATGAAGAGGAGGAGTACTTGTAAGCAAACGGAGGAGCACGGATAACGAGATGATGCATTTCCACGGTGTTTGGCTTGGCTTGGGGGTGGTGGGGGATTACTCGGCTGGGTAGCCGACTGGACGGAGTGGAGGAGACTTAGCCCACTTCCTACCTAATGATTGATGGATCGGATCGGATTATTAGATTTATACCCCGGAGCTAGTGGTAATTGGGTGTGGGTGTATGTAGAGCTAGACCTACAGTATTTAATGCCATGCTATTTCTGTTCATGCTTATTGGAATATGTGAGTTGGTCTTTTTGGGAAGGGGGGGAGGGGGGGGAGGGGGGGGGTTGATGCACGGGTTAGTCGAGAGAGAGGTGGTGCTACCTTCTTCTGTCTGTTTATGGTGTAGAATTGCAGTTCATGGGATGAAATCATGAAACTGGAGTAGTTGAGTTTTGGTGTTACGGGATATACATCTGACTGGGAAGATAGTTTTCTTTCTCTGACCTCAGTCGTAGATGTGACATATACGTGTTTTTTCCATTCTACAGCGTAGTGAATTCTCAAGCATCATGACAAGAGGAAATAAGGAAGCGAGGTCGTAAGCAATGGAAAAAGGGGCTTAAGTTGGCCTCAGATCAGCTTCTTCACAATAACAACGAAAAGAGGAATGTGTGCAGATAAGTTTAATACCAAAGGGGCCATATATCCAATAGTTAAAATTTATATCATAACTTGCAAATCTCGAAAACGAGCTCTGGGGGAAATTCTTTCTATTTAGTTCCCGCGTGATGTGCACACTAATTTAAACATCATAATGGCTTTAAAAGTAAGAGTCTTTACAATGATGCTCTGCTATTGCTTGCTCTCCTCCCAGAAAACAGATGTGACTGTCAGATGGGTAGTAGGTGTGGCTTTTTAATTAGGAAAACTGTTGATTTCGAGAGTCGCAGTTTCGTGAGCCCACACATTAATATCGACACTTTAATTTGAGGTATTTGTTTATGCTTAAAGCGACCTAGCAATGTTATATTCCTTTTGTTAGACGAGGTATTCCCTTCAAGTTTGACTTCGTGCGACCTCGCCCCAAACTTGTTGCTTGGTAAGTCAATAACAAGTCTGCAGGCCACTTATGATCGATTGATTAAACCACCAGCTTCTCGAAGAATACTAAGATAAGTCTAGAATCCGAGCAGTAAATCTAAATTCTGGGAAAGCGGCCGCTGTTTGTAATTGAGACAGAGCAGTGCCGAGGTACAATTGTCCACAGGGAAGAAGTTTCAAGCGTCTAAGAAGCTAGAAGCTAAATGTTTCAACCGAATTGAAGGAATACACTACTACTGCGCTGGCACTCCACGACATCACGGCACTTAGCACAATGCTTAGCTGGAAGATCGGATTATGAAGCTCAGCCACGCAGGATCTAGCTCATGTCCAACGCTTTGTTATTTGCCCTTCGCTTAATACTCTGGAGGAGAGTGGGAGTCGTTCGACCGTCATCTCCATGCTAGGTACCTTTCGTACGAAAGGGGGTTTCAGGTGGGGTTCGTCCAGCCCTGTATTTGCTCTTGCCAATCCAGGAAATTTTTGGGGCATACCAGAGCATTTGACAAATGTTCTATGGAATATATTTCCTTGCTACTTACAACGGTGGACGAGACCCACCTGAAACCCCCTTTCGTACGAAAGGGGGTTGACAGTGGGTCTCGTCACCCCCCTAGTTTCTGCCTTAACATACAAGGAAACTTGTGGAGAAAATTCTAGAATTTCAGATTGTTGATTGGAAGAATTACTTTACTGCCGTACAAGGGGTGACGAGACCCACTGTCAACCCCCTATCGTACATGATCTTTTCGCTAGGATCAAGCAGTTTATACATGATATAGATCAAGAGCGATAAGCCAGCCAGCATCCAAGGTCCTTGTTCCCGAATCCGCATGAAAAGATCGAGATTATGTGGGCCCCACCCACGTAGAGGCCCCACATGCGAAGGAACTTGAACTAGAAACCCTCTTGCACTCTATCTGCGGGGGAGGTGGAAGCGTGAATTAGGTTTTATGAAAGGGGTACTACTCTATTTATCCCCAAAGCATGATTGATCGTATTAACTTGTCTAATAATATCTACACCTGATCTAATGTGGAATCGGGATCAGCTTTATCAATGATGGGTACTGCGAAAAGCATTCAAGCAACGAACGATAAGCGAGAAAAGATCTGGCAGGCCATCGTAAGTTACTAGTTGACCTCGTGGGAATCCTCAACTGCGTCTCAATTAGGGTTAACTCCAGGGGTAAAACGACGTCACCTTCCCAACCTCAAAACCTCTCTTCTTGTTTTGGTTCATCGGTTCCTTGATGCCTATTATCCAGCCGATTGTTTGGCCAGTTCAAGTTTAAGGTTCATTGGCATTCGTCAGAAATTAACTGCCGATCTCATTCTCATTCTAAAATTAAGGTTTGCTGGCATTCGTCCCAACTGAACTGCCGACCACGTTTTTTTGTCATCTTCAAAAGGTTGATACATTGAAAGTTGGCACTGGTCAGGTTCGGTGTCCCTGGATGCCGGGTGGGAGGATTGAGTTTCATCTCTTTCATAGTTTATATATTCGGACGAAGGCTTGTAAAGCACAGTGACGATCACTCTTGTTCATCACTTTCCGTTTTTGAATCTCACATTCTTTTCTATCAGAAGCTTAGTGAACAGTCGAAATGAAGTCGATCACTCATCTGGCAAGTGCGATATCGTTCGCATTGCCATTCACACACGCAGCCCCGTCATTTCGTCGTGCGGCATACGTAAAAGAAACAGATTTGCGTCCGAGTTACGACTATGTGATTATTGGAGCCGGCGCTTCTGGGCTCACAGTAGCAAATAGGCTCTCGGAAGACAGTAGTGCGTACCAGATCAGGTCATGTAGCGGAAAACTTGATTAACGAGTGTATCTTTACAGGTGTCACAGTTCTGGTGATTGAAGCAGGAAATTTGTAAGATCCTCGAAACCAAAGTCAAAGTTTTGTGCTAATGTTTCTCGTGTGTAGCGACAAACAAGAAGACATAGTAACCATTCCTGGCCTTGCGGGAGGCGCTGTAGGCACTCAATACGACTGGAATATCACATATGCTCCGACCGCAGCAGTCAATAATCGTTCAGTCTCGATTCCTTTGGGCAAGGTTGTCGGCGGGTCAACCAAACTCAACCGCATGGTCTTCGATCGCGGCTCCAAGTGCGATTACGATCGCTGGTCAGCACTGGGGAATGAAGGTTGGGGATTCGAAGATTTGCTGCCATACTTCAAAAAGGTACTGTGGGAATATATCAAGTTGTCATTTTCCCCAGCATTCACTGATGTCATTCCATATGTAGAATGAGCAGTACACACCACCCTCGACAGCGATGGTCGCAGAATGGAACACCACTTCCGATCCTTCTGCACACGGGGAAAATGGATATGTGAAAGTCAGCTATTCTCCATTCATTTATCCCGCAACTAGTAAGATACCTTTTGAATCCGTCGTCCTCTGCGTAGTACATAGAACATCTTCTCAATAATGACAGGGAATCTACTCGAGGCTGGACGGGAGTTGGGTATCCCAACTACATTGGACCAAGCAAATGGTAGTCCAATTGGAGGCTATTGGTGTCCACACAATCAGGATCCGGTTACTATTACACGGTCATCTGCTCAGGAGGCTTACTGGAACACGGCAAGTGCAAGACCGAATCTGCACATCATCACTGGTAACACAGTCACTCGACTTCTGATACAGAAGAGTGAGAACAGAACTGAGGAAGTAACAGTCTCTGGCGTTGAGGTAAGATTACCACAAGAACCCGCGATAGTGAGTTGGTTGTAAATGCCACGGCTAACTCTTGCAACCATCAGTTTGGAAGCACCGCTTCAGGTCCCCGCTCGACCGTAGCAGTCGATAGAGAGGTAATCGCAGCAGCAGGAACCATTCATACACCGCAACTTCTACAAGTATCCGGGATTGGATCGGCCAGCCACCTATCGTCACTCAACATCACCACCGTCGTTGATCTTCCCGGTGTTGGACAGAATTTGCACGACCACGTCGCCTTGGTCGTGGTGGACAGTACCAATGAGACGGTCACCTCTGGGAGACTGACCAGAGACGCAGATTTTGCTGCTCAGGCCCGAGCCGAGTACGACGCAAACCGTACCGGACCCTACTCAAGTCCCACCGGCGACTTTCTGTTCTTTCTACCAATGAACATGTTTTCGAACCAGTCCGCTGCTATCCAGACCCAAGCATCTACCCAAGATCCTGCTGCTTTCCTGTACCCGAATACCCCAGCCACTGTCGCAGGTATGTCTTTCTCAGATTGGCCCGCTCCACAATCCCAGAAGCGAAATCGGATCTCTTGTTCTGATTCTTAGCCATTTGAAAATGGAAGTACTAATTCTTGATTAGCCGGCTATACCGCAGAGCATGCTCTATTGACAGAGAGCATCGAGTCATCTGGTTGTGCCTCGCTCGAAATGATTTACGACGGCGGTGCTTGTGTGCTTGGCTTACAAACCCCCTTCTCCCGCGGTGAAGTGCTCGCATCTTCGTCTGACATGTTCACGGCGCCAGTGGTAGACCCGGCCATTCTTCGTAATCCTCTTGACGTGGCACGGTTGACAGAAGGAGTGCGATTCGCGCGTCGATTTATGCTCACAAAAGCAATGGAAAGTCTGTCACCCGTGGAGATTGTTCCAGGAGCAGCTGTGGTGAGTGATGCAGATATCGAGGCTTTCGTTCGAGGGTCAGCGGGAACTCTTTTCCACCCAGCAGGGACGTGCAAGATGGGGGCGAGAGAAGAGGGTGGCGTTGTGGATGGAAATCTGAAGGTTTATGGAACGTCTAACCTGCGCGTCGTTGATGGGAGTATGATGCCCATTTTGCCAGCTGCACATACGATGACGACGGTTTATGCTGTAGCAGAAAAGGTAAGCTTCCCTATCGTTCTCACTTACAAACCACGAATGCTTGAGATTGTAATTTCTTGCGTGGAACTTCCGCTAACTTATAAACAGGCTGCCGATATCATCAAGAAGGCCGCTCTAACAATGGCCTCTGAAGGTGAGGGTGGTGCCTGCTCAATTTGAGATTTTGCTGTCGATAAATTAAACTGGAACTAGTGAACGGCAATAAAAAACATGGCAAAACTGTCCAGTCTGGTCCTTGCTTTTAGTTACCTATCGAAGAAAAGTGATATGAAGTCTGAGACCTGAAGTCCGTGAAGTATTAATCCACAGCTCTTTGTCTTGCATACATGTTCCGTTACTGAGCTTTCTTTGAGTCACTTACGCTCAGATGTAGTTCTCCAAATTGCCCGCCATGCTCTTGCAGGATGGACAGAAGCTCTCGGCTGTAATCGAAGAATGACTTGTTGAATCCAACTCCCCGAGAATGGAGGAATCAGATTCTTTTGATGGGACCAGAAGCTGGATTCGTTTCCATCTTACAAGTACAGCATTTGCTGATTTAATAACTCTCCGAAGCGAGAAAGGAACGACTTATGATCACCTCAAGTTGCCTTTTTATTTCTGAAAATTAAGATAAGCGCAAAATATATGAAGTGAAATTGATGCTTTACTAGTCGTATACCTAAGAATTGATATCATGATATCCAATCCTCGGAGGCGGGCCTGAGGAGGAGTGTCATGGGTCAGATTTTCACGTGACAGCAACGCCAAATGAGCAAGGCAAGGTAGTCGATGATATTTTTATTTGTAGCATTTTTGACTTTAGAAAACTGTGGGTGCTTAAGTTCTACTCAAGTTGACCCTAAGACTCGGGTAATAAAAGGACTACATTGCCAGTACAACGTTTTCTTTTTCCAAAGAAGATTGATAGTCGCTTAGTCATGCACCTCGGCCTACCAAACCCTCCACTCTCGAACTTAAGTGCAGCATCCAATGAGACGAGATTGATGGGACGAAGTGCACAAGCATCATGATAAGAGGTCCATGGTCGGAATTCCGATATACTCCAGCTGTAGCCCAGCTCTGGGCTCCCCATATCTCTATCGATGAAGGGGTATCGTCCAGATACCGATAGATAGCTAGGTAGGTGAGAAAGTTGGGATCCCCTGGCTTACATCATTGAGCGTCGAGAGTGGATGGGTATATATCTCCATTATCTCTCATCCACAGTCTGGTATATCTCTCCTAAGGTTGTATCATCCGTACTTACATTGTGTGTGTGGCTATTTGTAGCATCATCAAAATGGGAGACGCGGGGTCAATGAAAGGGACTGGATATCGTCTTGGTGTTGACGTAGGGGTATGTTTCTAGCTAGGACCCGAATTGCGTCCATGCCACCTGCATTTTAAATGATCACTGACATATGGCAATTAGGGAACATTCACGGATGTTTGTGTCTTCACACCTGAAGGCAAGACAGTTCGAACGAAGGTTCCATCAACAAGTCACGATCAGAGTATCGGCGTCAAGAACGGCATCTTGAAAGCGCGAGAGGAATTGAAGAGTCTGTACGGGTGGGATGGCCAGTTTGAGAGTATTCATCACGGCACAACGGTCGGTGAGTTATTTTCACTTGTTTGATGCTAAGAGACTGTGCTCACTCCCATCACAGGAACCAATGCAGTCCTAGAAGGCAAAGGAGCTAGAACAGCATTGGTCGTAACATCTGGACACAAAGATGTCCTCTCCGTGCGAAGATCACAAATCCCAGGCGGACTAGGAGCATGGATCAACTTCGTCCCACCTCCTCCCATTGTGCCTCTTGAAAGCACTGCGCAATGTGAAGGCATGATGTCGCGGATGGCAATATTGTAACTCCAATCAACGAAGCCAAGCTCCGAGAAGATCTGGCGCATCTCAAAAAGCAGAAGCCTGAAGCGGTGACAATCAGTCTCCTCAATTCCTACCAAAACGCAGCACACGAGCAGACTGTAGCCAAAATTTTACGAGAGGAGCTCGGCCCAGACGTGGAAATTGTATGTTCAGCTGATGTGTTGCCTGAGGTGGGCGAGTATGAGAGGACGGTCACTGCGAGTGCGAATGCTATCGTGAAGCCGGTTGTGAAGAAGTACTTGGCCAATCTGTCGATGCTGTTGAAAGAAGATAGCGAGACAATCCGGATCTTGAAGAGTGATGGCGGCTTGACTACTTTGGATCTGGCAGGAGAATTGCCGGTGAATATTCTAATGTAAGTGGGCGGAAACCAAGAATGGAAAACATACTAAAGAGCGTCAGGTCAGGACCTGCTGGTGGGGTCCGTGGTGTAGCTGATGTCGTTGCTAAGAAGACGAAGTACCGAAATTTGATAACCTTGGATATGGGAGGTACTTCCACAGATTGTGCCCTCATTTCGAATGGAAGTCCAGCCTTGCGTCGAGAAACAGCAATAGACTCGTTGACTGTTCGAGCACCATCTGTAGATGTACAGTGAGTGTCAAGTACTGCTCTGATTCCAGCCGCTGACAATTTCCCAGGACGGTGGGAGCGGGTGGTGGGTCTATTGCACAATATGTAGAACTTACCTCAACTCTCAGAGTGGGGCCGGAATCCTCTGGAGCTAATCCTGGGCCAACTTGTTATGGGAAAGGAGGCACGAACGCAACTGTCACAGATGCGAATGTTGTTCTTGGCTATCTACCAGACAAACTTCTCGGAGGGGCATTTCCTCTCGACATTTCGGCTGCCACAGCTGCTGTTGAAAGGGTAGCCGGTCAGATGGGCCTCAGTACCGATCAAACTGCCCAAGGAATCTACAATTTGGTCAATGAGAGGATGTACAATGCCCTCAGAATCGTATCGGTAGAACAAGGCTACAACCCTGAGGATTTCTCTCTAGTTGCCTTCGGAGGCGCTGGACCTCTTCATGCCAACGCTGTTGGCAAGTTGCTTGGAGCATGGCCAGTCATCATCCCTCCAGCACCGGGAGTACTTTGTGCACAAGGAGATGCGACGACCAAATTGAGCCATGAACAATCGGCTTCCTACATCAAACTCCTTACTGATGCGAGCCCAACCGAGCTCTGGGAGTCACTTCAAAAATTGAAGGGCGGCTGCAGCGAGGTCATGTTCAAGGCCTTGGGGACTGGATCTTCGGCCATACTTACCACGGCATTTGAGGCAGATCTCAGGTACAAAGGCCAGGCTTTGACCTTGAGCATTCCGTTCCTGGAGGAGGAATTGAAATTAGAGCCAGCGCTGTTTGTCGAAGCAGTGAAGAAGCGATTCGATGCCGCACACGAGCAACAATTCAGTTTCAGTCTTCCTTCGTTCGCATTGGAAATCATGAGACTTGGCGCGATTGTCACGGACGGATCCCCAGATACGGAAATCACATCCATCGAGACATCAGGCAATGCTGGCGAGACTCCTCCAGATGGTGCCATCGTCAGCCGCAAAATGATAAGCACGGAAGGCGAACGACTCGAAGCGATCTTCTGGGACAGAGCAAAGATCTCGAAATGTGGCTACAAGGTCAATGGACCTTGTGTTATTTCTGAGATGGACTCAAATACTCTCATTCTCCCTGGCTTCTACGGTGAAATCGATTCCTACGGCAACATTCTCATCCACCCCCACGAAAGCACGAATCTCACGGGCGACATCGCAGAGCTAGACTGGGAGACCGCTCAAAAACTTGTTAATCACTCGCCACTTATTCCAACACTCATCTCGTCATCCTTGCAATCGATCAGAAATGAAATGGATACTCTTATGTTGCGGTGCAGCATGTCCCCTGCCATTCGAGATCAGCAAGATGAATTCAATGTCATCACGAACAAGGAAGGCAAGATGTTAGTCGGCCGGTTTGGCAGTTTTATTGGACAGTTTCTGGGCTCGTGGAAAGGTACCATTGAAGAGGGTGATGTCTTCGTCACCAACGATGTGTATGAGATCAGCGGCGCGGTAACGCATCTGAACGATGTGATTGTCTTACTGCCCATTCATTACAAGGGCGATATCGTAGGTTGGGCTGCGAATTTCGGGCATATGACGTGAGTTACCCTTCTCTGGTCTCAGCAAACCTTTTGAACTGACTTCGAAATAGAGATGTGGGTGGGAAAGTGCCAGGCAGCATGTCTATCAATGCCACATCGATCTTCGAAGACGGACTGCAGATCCCAACGGTCAAGCTCTACTCAAAAGGAACGTTCAATTCTGCAATGGTAGACGTCTTCTGCCGAAATTCTCGTCAACCGGATTGGTTCCGAAGCGACCTGACTGCTCTGGTGGCTGCTTGCCGGACGGCTGCAACAAGAGTCTGTGAGCTAAATGAGAGATTCGGTCCAAAGTAAGCCTTCCTCCCAAGGTCATACGATCTATTTGTTTCCTTCCGCTGTCCACCCAGAGCCTCCGACTAATCTACGCCAGTGTGTATACCGCCTCTTGTAACGAGCTTCTTGCTAGAAACCGTTCTGGAATCATGAAATTGATCGATACCCAAATTGGAACTGAGCCATCCACATTTACTGACTTCGTCGATGACGACGGCCAAGGTGTTGGGCCCTATGCAATTACCTGCACAATGCAAAAGAAAGAAGGAAAGCTCGTCTTTGACTTCTCCGGAACAAGCCCTCAAAGCCAGACATCAATTAACTTCTACCTGTCGACCACTATGTTCAAGATGTTCGTTGGCTACTACCTCTTGGCAGTCTTCGATCCGTTTTGCGTCGTCAATGATAGATTTCACGATCTGTTGGATATAATTACACCCGAGGGCTCCCTACTGCGACCAGTTAGGCCAGCGGCTTTGAGCTGTCGAACGCATTTCCTAGGTAGAACGATGGATATCATCCAGGCTTTGATGGGCCAGCGAAGCCCAGAATACAGAGCTGCTGCGGGGTTCTCCGACTCGCCACATTTCTTCTACTCAGGCTTCAAGCCCAATGGCGAGTGGTACCAACTTTACCAGATCGGCTTCGGTGGGGTTCCAGCTCGACCGATTGGAGACGGAGTAAGTCCTATTTCTGCGATCTGTGGTCGAAATCATCATTCACCGCATATTGTTTGGCAATGGACCGTAAAAGAAGCTAATTTGATCTGTAGCCGGACTGTCATTGTCTTTTCCCTGCTATTAAATCTGTCCCAACCGAGTTCATCGAGCTCAACTTCCCTTTGCGAATCGAAGCCAACGAGTCACTCGCGGACACTGGAGGTGCTGGGTTCTACCGAGGCGGAAATGCTCAGCGTGAGTTCCTCTCCTGAACATCAAAACAATTTGTCTCCATGACCTCGACTAATCTGTCGTGAACAGGCACCCTCTACCGCTTCCTCTCTGCCGGCGAGTTCAGCATCCACGACGATCGATGGTTCACTAAACCCTGGGGCATAAACGGGGGTAGTCCCGGTGCTCGCTCATTCAAGAAAATCTACCGCTACTCTTCCGCAGATCCCCCAAACCCAAAGATAGAAGTCCTCCCCAGCAAATGCGACCACATCCGCGTGCAGCCCAATGATCTCCTCGAGTGGGTTACCTGGGGTGGTGGTGGCTTAGGCGACCCCACTACTCGACCAGCGGAGATCGTTGCGATGGAAGTTGCTCGCAAGCTCGTCACTGTCAAGGGTGCCAAGGAGAATTATGGGGTTATAGTGGATGGGAACACGTTCGTTGTTGATGAGGGGGCTACGAAAGCCAGGAGGGAGGAGATTGTGGCGGCGAGAACGAAGGAATATGAGGGTAGAGTTTATGATCGCGGTGGGACCCTGGCGGAGCTTACTGCAACTTGTCTTGAGGAGACGGGGTTGCCCCCTCCGAAACTACAGTGGGAGAAAGATCCTTATGGACTGCATGTTGCATTACCGTATGTTAAGGAGTGGTATAAGACTATGCGGGAGAAAGGAGATTGGGACTTGCAATAGATCTTACGTTATTCAAGAACGCATCATCTTCAGAATCAAAACTCACAATCACCACCATCGAAAATATCCTTCTTCACTAGAAACTCACTAAGTACAAAATCATGGCAATTTGACGGTATTTCAATGGCGCTGGTGCATTTAGACAATCGAAAGCGCTTACACATGTCGTGTCTGATGACAAAGAAAAGCTTAACGCGATTGCATTGTGCACGAACTAGATACAACTCAGGAATCTTTAGAGAACTTTTCTACTCCTTTATCCAAGTTTCGCAGCTAAAGTCGCTGCCTGATCACGCGGTCCTCTTTTCTAGGCTCGCTCTTTCGTTTTACACCTATTAATCTCGGAGGCTGAAAGCAAGCCCTGCATAGAATGTACTCAGATTTGACTGCCACGTCTGTCCGCCGTATGGTCTCTTTGTTGCAATTCAATGAACAAATTTCATGATAGCTGGGTTTAATCTGTTTGTTGCAGTCACAGGAGCTGCATTCGATGGGACCTTTCAGACACATTGTTGCTCTTCAATGCTGTGATAAGTACCCCGTGGTCGAGGCTCGCTTGTGTGTTTCCTCAAAGCTGAATCGGATCGTGCGCAGCTTGGTTTTGGAGATGCTCGTGAGGGGGTTTTCTCGCTTCGCTTGGTGTTGATAGTTTTGAGGAAGCACTTCTGTGTGTGACCTTGATTTACAAGCGCAGTGGAGAGACTTCGAGGCCTGAAGATCTTTTTCTTTTGCGGAATTTAAAAAGAAAATTGGGTTTAATTTATATTCCTCCACGATCTCTTGATGACTATAAATAAGACCTGTGGTAGGATACGTGGCAGAAGATGACGCAGATCCCTCGCTTCCGTAAATGTTTAGTTGGCATTTACTGTGCTCATTAACTTTCAGGAAAACAGTCTATCAGCAGTTCGGCAACCTCAATAACAACCAAATCCAATTGCATCACCTGTTTTTAACAGTCCGTCGAGTTAGATAATACTTGAGCTGTATTTAAGTCAAGCAGCATAAAGCATGAGTGAAACTAACAATGGGAAGAATGGGAAGAAAGAGGCAGAATAGACTATATTCATTTCATGATTAACGTGCACCCCTGCGTCCCGAGAGGCACCCTGTCACGAGACGAATCTATACTTTAAGAGTCCTAAAATTTTCTGTCGTGCAGGTTATGGTAGGCCGGCTAAGCGAGCCCAATCAAAGGCACCATGGCCAAAGCGCCCGCGACCTCCATATTCAGGGAGCTTGAATAGACCATACGTAGAGAATACAACGATCAATTACAGTACTGCGCATACCTCAATAATACGTCAAATACGCCTCTGTGGAGCCTCTAGGCGTGCTCTTGCACGACAGTTATGAGCCCCGTAAGCTATCAAAGCTTCCCAGTCGCATGCACGCGCCGACGTGGCTCCACAGAGGCATGCAGAGGCTTTCTCACCGCTGCCTTACACACGTACTAGCAGTACTCAAAAGCCCGTCAACAACCCTCAAATCATCAAAACCTCTTCGAAATCATTATATACATACCCAAAACCGACAATGTCACTTCCTAGGCTACCTACGGACTGCAATTTGAAGGCGCGGAAGGATTGGGCGACATGGCACTTGCGCTTGACATTCCATGCTGGCTTCATAGGTGCACCAAATATAGTAGACCCCAGCGCTCCTGCGACAGGCCATATCCCAAACCACCGACCCAAGGCTCCAACGCTCGAAAGCACTACGCAAGAGGTTGCAAAGACTCAGTTGAGCCAGTATTACGCTAATGTTGCAGCTTGGAAAGCAGCAAACCTACAACCGTCTTCAACGCCTGAGTCGTCCGACAACGCGTGGGCTACACCTACCCCAGCCATATCGACAGATGCCCCAATGGGAGGGACAAGTCCAGAAGAAGCTGGTCCACCTCCATACCCGACAATTGCAGAGGTGCAGCAGATCTACGCAGCACAAGCCAGGGAGTACCAGTACACGCTTGCTGAATGGACGAGCCAAAACAACAAGTACATGGCTCTATACAACTGGCTCTCCGAAACGGTGGACGATTCGCTTTTGGACTCTGCGATTAGGGAACTGGCCGGCAAGAGCGACCTGAGCTTACAAACGTTAGTTAGCACACTTCAGCGCGACATAGCACCATCAGAATCGTCGGTCCTTACAACGGTGGTCACGGAATACGACAAGGTTTTGAAGGAGGCACATGAGGGAAAAGTCAACGTCAACCAGTGGATGAAGGACTTCTTGAAGGCTTACAGGAATGCCAAAGCGTACGACATACCTGAAGTCAAGGGTACTGTGGCTCTAAAGAAGTGGTTACGTGCTGTGGGAGCTCACATGCACCCTGATTGGGCAAATCCTATCCTCAGCACAGTTATACGCGACGACCAACTTGGAAAGGAGCATGGTTTTACTCTTGACGACTACATTCAGGTGCTCCCTGGCATAGACCAAGAGCACACCATGTTCAGGAAGCCCAGGCGTCAAGGAGGGGGTGGTGGTCAATACTCAACCCTTGGAGGAATGGACGATGGTGCGTCGGGCGCAAGCTCCAGCAGATCTTGCTCTCGCGGCCAAGGTAACTTATGCCCATGCGGCATGAACAGCAAGCACTTCTTTGAGCCGCTCAAGTGTTGGAGACTACGTTATGCAGTTGACGGAACGACCACCGAAGGCATGAAGCATGTGCCAAACGCTGACGAGGTAACTGCAACCCGCAAGAAGTTGGAGACTGCAGACTTCAGGGAGCTCAAGGCCGCCATAGCCAAAGAAGGTTGGAAGTACGTTGCAGTAGCCAAAATCACTGGAGCCAACAGCACTAGCACCTCTAAACCTACTACCAACGCCAAAACAGCCGATGCCGCTGCACCTGCAGGAAACAAAGACAAAGGCAAAGCTACGTGGGAAGGAACAGGGAGCATTAACGCAGCTGTACTTGACCCAAACCTCCTTGACGACATGATCTGGGACGACACTCTTAACGCTGGCATATACAGTACCATGGAGTTCCAACGCCACCCTCTGTCAGACAGCACTCTTGTCGACAACTGCGGCGCGACTCACTTAGTCAATAGCATTGATAAACTAGTCCCTGGCAGCTTCAAACGCACCACAGGAGAATCAGTTGACGCGGGCACCTCAAGCCTGCCTATCATTGGCAGGGGTACACGTGTCTTCGAGAACGCTATGCATGGACCTGCCGGACCGTTCACAAGGGACCTGACACTGTCTAATGTGGCAGTTGTAGAGGGGTTTAACGTTAACATCATCTCAGAGAGCCTCCTCGCACAGTCGGGGGTGTGGTATAATGGTGCTGACACGACTTTGCGCGTAGGCAGTGCTGAAGAGAGCCATGTAGTGAGAACCCTGCAGCGCAGGTGGAACCTTATGGTATTTGAATACAAGCCTGTTGACAACTGCTCGCGCTCTCCACAACTACATGCATTCATGAAGACACGTAGATCTCCTGCTGTAATGATATACCCGACGATCAGTAGACGACTGCACCCTCTCAAGAAGCATACCTTTCAGTCAACCCGCCGGTTCCTACGGCCCCGTAGCGATACAGCACAAATGTGGCACTTACGGGCTGGTCACCTCGGCAAAATGGCCCTGGAAGCTCTTGTGAAGCATGCCCGCAATGTCCAAATCGATGGAATCACTGGCATACAATGCGAAAGCTGTACTGTAACACACTCAAATCAACGACCATCGCGCAGAGAGTCAGACAACAAGTCCCCGAGACCTTTCTTCAGAGTCGCATGGGACCTGTTTGACTACCCTGTAGGCTACAATGGCACATGCTGGCTATTGTTGATTAAGGACGAATACAGTGGAAAGCTTTTCGCATTTACACTCACGAGCAAAGCCAACGAGTCAATCATGGGAGTGCTTGAAGCATTTGAGGTATGGACCAGACGCCAATACGGTCTGGCCATATGCAAAGTCAGGTCCGACAACGACACGTCTGTAATTAACACAAGATACTGGACCCAGTACGACCAATGGGCGTTAGACAATGGCATCGACCTAGAGCCTACTCCTGTTTACACGCATGAGCCAAATGGAGGTGCAGAAAGAGCTGGTGGGGAGCTAATTGCCAAGGCCTTGAAAATGATGACAGGCGCCAATCTACCATCTAAGCTGTGGCCGGAGGCTGTTTTGACGGCTGCATACTTATACAACATGTCGCCATTGGCCAGGAGAGCCATGCGGTCGCCAAACGAAGTCCTAGAAGCATGGTTTAGGCAGTATTTTCGGTGGTACGATCCACACATAGTGAAGAGGTTGTTAGTCGATTTGAGACCTGACTGGAGCAACATTTTTGCGTATGGCGCCAAAGCCTACGCGATGATCAAAGACCGACAAGCTCTCCGTGACAAGAGAGGCTTTAAGGTCAACCCAAGGGGGCACGTCGGTTACCTGGTTGGCTACTGTGCAACCAACATATACAGGATCTGGATACCCCTGCTGAAGCGTGTAATACGTACCCGAAACGTTGTTTTTGATGAGGCACAGTTCTACAGCAAGCAGGCAGTGGTCGGCCAACCACTGCCGATACTTAAACAGGTCGTTGATATGCTTGCGGAGCCTGAGGCCGCTTGGGACGCCGAGTTAGCCATCGAACACGTAGGGGACGAGCATGCGGAGGCGAAAAACAGTACTGAATTGAACAGGCTACTGTCTGACCTAATGGAAGTCGACGAAGTTTCTACGGAGGTAGTCCTGCACGCAACTGCTGAGGCGGGACTGCCTGTTCCACGAGAGCACCAGAATGAGATAGTACCGTTAGATTCACGAATTAACACGTCGGGGGACGACATGGAGCTTGACAAGGACGATACAGAAGTTCTGGCAACAACAAAAAGCCTAGGCACACCAAGACAGACTCGAAGCCAGACACAACGAAACGAACATATCGAGCCTGGGAGGGGTGCCCCACGTGCGAAACCACCACGCCAGATTGAGGGTGCGCGCAAATCAATACCTCAAGTTGTAATTTGGAGTGGAGCACGAGACAGCCAGAGTCAACTACTGCGCCAAACTGAAGCAACCAGTGCAGGCCCAGGAAGTGCACTGCAGCACGAAAACACCTCGTCTGAGGAGGATTACGACGACGAGCCAGAGGAAGAACAACAACTACTCCTGGAAAACACACCGTCAGAGACAACAACACAACCCCTGTTGAAAGAAACCATGTCTCAAGAGACCTTAGACGAAGTGTTGCAGGCACCTAACCAAAGTCAACTGCACCCTGTCACTCGAGCTCAGCGGAGAAGGCGAGCCAGAGAGACAATACAGTTGAATAGACGGTCAAAGATTAGGCCGGGAGTATACTCCTTCACGACAAGGGAGCTCCTAAGCGCCGAGTCCATGGACCAAAAAGACAAGAACCATACGCAAATCGCATCCTTCACCACGACGTTCTGGAATGAAGACGTGACGCGAGAAGATGGTAAAGACCATAGAACTGTGCATGCTGTCTTTGCAGCTGCAGTCAGTGGTGAAACGATCAGAGCACAGGAAACTGCAAGCTCTGAAACAACACAACCACATCAGGCAAAGCTTCCGACAGCACCAAAGTACTGGCAGAACCTAGACCAGCACCCGTGGGGAGAACGCTTCCGAGAGGACGCACGCAAGGAGATAGAGAACCTCCAGGCTAGGAAATGCTGGCATATCGTGCCTAGGGCAGACGCTAAAACGACGCCTATACCACTAAAATGGGTGTTTACCTACAAAGTTAACTCAGCTGGACAGCTTGTACGCACCAAATCGCGTATCGTTGCTAGGGGTGACCTGCAGGAGGATGCCACCATATTCTCCACGTACGCCTCCACACTAGCGGCGAGGTCTTTTCGTGTTGCGATGGCCCTGGCAGCCCAATTTGACTTGGAAGTTAAGCAGTACGACGTCGTGAACGCTTTTGTTAATGCAGAACGAGACGAACGAAGTGCACCCGTCTACTGTTACCTTCCTGACGGTTTCAAGCAGCCCGGCATGGTTGTAAAGATCGACAGAGCCCTGTATGGCCTACGCGACTCCCCAGCCCTATGGTATGGCGACTTCTCAGCTACACTCAGAAGCCTTGGTCTAGAGCCACTTGCAGAAGAGCCCTGCATATTTACAAACAACAAGCGCACAGTGTTTGTGGCCTTCTACGTAGACGACATACAAGTGCTGTACCACAAGTCAAACCTCGCTGCAGCGGCCAAAATCATCGATGGCCTTAATAAAGCCTACGAGCTAACTGTAATGGGTGACGTGGAGTGGTTTCTAGGGGTGCGAATTGTACGGGACAGACATGCGAGAACAGTCACGTTAGTCCACGACACGTACATAGAGAAGGTGGCCCGGAAATTCAGCTTAGTAGATGGCAACTGCCCGAGCACCCCTCTGCCGTACTACGACCTAGTCAAAAACACGGGCAAAGCGACGAAGGCACAAATCAAGGAGTACCAAGAAAAGGTCGGATCCGTCCTGTACACGGCTGTCATGATCAGACCGGACGTAGCTTTTGCAGCTTCACAGCTGTCGCAATTCTTGACGAACCCAAGCCAGAAGCACCTACAGGCTGTCGATTGGACGATACGTTACCTGTTCGGTACACGCTTCTTAGGGATCGTTTACAGCTGTCAACAGCGCGAAACGCAGCTTGTAATAGCGTCTGATGCCTCTTTCGCAGATGATTTGGAAACTAGGCGTTCTTCACAAGGGCTCGTCATTCTTTTGTTCGGGGGTGCCATACTGTGGAAAGCATCTAGGCAAGACACAGTCACCACCTCGACTACAGAAGCTGAGCTCTTGGGGGTGGAGCGAACTGCAAAGGAGGTTATGGCACTGCAGAGGCTCTTTAGAGAAATGCACCTTGATGTGGGGTGCCCCTGGAACATCTTCTGTGACAACCAACAGACGATTAGGCTCATAGTTGGAGAGAACCAGCGTATATCGACTAAGCTCAGGCACGTTGATATTCAGAATATGTGGCTACGCCAGGAGCACCAAAAAGGCAGTTTTGAGGTTACGTATCTGCCCAGTAATTAGTGAGATGTACGCTGATGGCCTCACTAAAAACCTCCCACGCCAGAAGTTTGAGACCTTCTTAGCACTGCTTAACCTACAAGATGCTAGGGCGTCGGTAGAAGAGCTCAATTGAAGCTTGCACCTTACTGCAAAACACACTCTTTTGTTTTCCTTTGTATTTTTCAAGGTGGCACAGTCACGTCAAGCACGTTCTTTTCAAGTTGTCAGAGGGCAGGAATTCCATTCCGGCCGAAGCCACAACCAAACCAACGCAAAGCAAGTACATAAGGGCCCGTTCCCAAGCTGCTCATAAGGTAGCAAACCATAACTCTGAAGGGGCACGTTCCCAAGCCGCTATCAAGTCGCGAACTAAACCACCAACAAGTCCACCAGCTCCACCAGCAACTCCTTGATGCGGCGGCGGCGGGCGGCCACACCACCAGCACCATCAGCAGCAGCAGCAGCACCAGCACCAACAGCACCAGCACCAGCACCAACCCGAACAGGTGGGAGGATTGGGCGGGGGGCGGGGGCAGGGGCAGCGGCGGGGGCGGGGGCGGCAGCGGCTAGACAACTAAAGTCAGTCTCTTTAAAGCTGTTGCAAAGACGGAATAAACATACCAGGAGCAGCAAGAGCCTCACGGACCGCGGCCCGGAGGGATTTCAACTGCTACTCAGAGTTAGCCAAACTCAAAACCACAAGAACCAAAGTCAAACTTACGCGGGTGCGCGAGGCACCACGCTTCTCCTCCAAAAAGGCGGCAAAAGCCACCGCAACAGCAGGCCCAACAGGACCGGCGCAACCATGATTCTGACTGTGGCACCGAAGGCACCGAGCCGAGCCAGCGGCATCTTGACAGATGCTGACAGGGAGGTCACCTTTCAAGGCAGCTTTGACGCATGCCGAGCAAGGGACCTCCCTATCAGCACCTGCCTCAGCGCGGCGGCGAGAGGGGGTGGCAGGGGCGGCAGGAGGGGGCGCAGGAGAGGGGGTGCGGCGGCGAGGAGCGGCGGCAGACTGTTACAGCTGGTCAGCATACTCTAACCCACCCAACTTCTCAACTTTTTGACTCAGACAACGTCGGAACCAATCTCAAATTAGTAAAACACAAGGGAAACGTACCTTCTTTGCTGCGCGAGCAGCGGCGAGGTTGGAGCGCCGAGAGGCGCGGGCGGCCAACTTGGCGGCGGAGACACGACCCATTTTGAATTTGGTATGCTTACAGAAGGAAGTTACGATGGGGGAGCAGTTGTCTATATACTCTCGTTTGGACGTTTGGCATGTTTGCTTTGGCTACTGCTTATCATTTTCCCTTACTGTCTGTCGCTTTCATATTGTCAGTTATATATTAGATGTCGATTTCCTATTGTCTATCATGTTTGTTGAGCACTTGTTTGCTTCGCCAAAGCTTAGTATTGTCCTTGGCGAGGGGGTGTGTCGTGCAGGTTATGGTAGGCCGGCTAAGCGAGCCCAATCAAAGGCACCATGGCCAAAGCGCCCGCGACCTCCATATTCAGGGAGCTTGAATAGACCATACGTAGAGAATACAACGATCAATTACAGTACTGCGCATACCTCAATAATACGTCAATTTCGCCTCTGTGGAGCCTCTAGGCGTGCTCTTGCACGACATTTTCCTTAGCAAGTCTACAAAGTTGTTGTTAATATATTACTCTTCTTTAACCATTTCTCCCTAAGGTGACTCGTCAGCAATAAGAAAAGGACTGCAGTCGATAATGCTGTCGATCATTTCAATCACGCCACCGATCGCTGCTTTAGCTGTTCCCCCTTGTTCAATCGCGACCATTAAAGTCTCATCAAATTTCGGAGCACTTAGGGGAAGGATCCGTGAGGAAAGAATATGGCTCTAAATTTTGAAGACACTTAAACACGAAAATTGTATAGTCCGGGAGTTTCGCCGTGCGAAGGGCAGGGGGGGCATAAAACGCTACATATTTTAGCGTCAAATTTTAGTGCTTATTAATATGCATCAGCCACAATTCTTAAACCTTATGTGTGGCGTAAAACATCACGTGTGTAGTGTAAGAGCGGGTTCTGGCTGGCACTGAAGCGCTGTCCCTTGTCCCCTTCACAACATCGTCACCACAGGAGGCTGATACGGATAGAGCCACTTAAGCACTCGCGCAAGGTGTTCCTCCTGGCGTGCCTGATTTATATCTTGCCCTGGCAGACCATGGTAATATCCCTCGCTCTACCCTCCATCATTGCTCGCAGAAGACGCTCGATAAAAGAAAAGGAGGCGAGAAGGCAACTGACATGACTTTGCAGAACGACACTGAATTGCGGCTGAGTCGATCGTCCCACTTCGAGCTAAAGAGATGTTGTTGGCATCTTAGATAAGACACAGATACTGCGATCAAATTGAAAATGCCTCACGAGTTGAAGCCTGTCGGTGCATTCCAAAGACGAAAGCCGGTATGGGACCCAGGGTCAGTCAAACCAGCTGAGCATGGGAATCTCCAGCACATGAAGTCCCACGAGGTGCAAGAGTATCGATACAGTGAACTTTCCTGGATGAGCTTCAGGACCTTACGCATTCTAGCTGGGCCTCCAGATAGTCCTATATTCTGTAAACTGCTTCCAAGCACGTTCCTTTCAGTCGAGTCGGGGGGGGCGGTAAATTGGCAGAATTACAACGCCCTCTCATATTGGTGGGGAGAAGGTGAGGCTACGCATCCGATCTATATCTACAAACATGACAATTGGGGAGGCCTTCATAGTTATAAAGATGATCTTTCAGGGGAGCGTTCATCAAATAACTTTGCCGTCTTTTACGTCAGGGGTAATTTAGCTGCGGCTCTAAGGGAGTTCCGAAGCGAGAAGAACGATGTCAATTTCTGGATCGATGCCATTTGCATCGACCAGAGCAATACCGATGAGAAGACTACTCAGGTTGGTAAGATGGACCTCATTTATAGCCAGGCGCAAAGTGTATCAGTATGGCTAGGTTCTGGCAAGCCTAAGAGGACGAAAGAGACCTTCGAATTTCTGTACAGCATCCTCGATTTGCGCGTCTTGGATCGACTCATCAGGACTCAAGAGACGCCTATGAAATGGGTCTTGGTTCTCAACCTTCTGAAAAACCGATGGTTCAGTCGTCGCTGGATCATTCAGGAGCTGGTGCTCGCGAAGACGGCTACAGTGCACTGGGGCAAGGAGGTGATGTTGTGGTCTGACTTTGCGGAGGCCATTGCGTTATTCATGACTAAGATACACGACATTCAGGAGATTTTGAGGAACACAGACCTACCATCCCCTCTGAGCTCCAATGAACCTCGAATAGCAGAAATAGAGCCACGTGTCGTTGGTGCAAATGCATTGGTAGAAGCCACGAGCAGCTTGTTCCGCAAATCGATGGATGGAGAGGTGTTAGAGAGGTTGTTGTGCGTTGAAGTCTTGGTTACATCTTTGTTTGTTGCTTTCGAGTCTTCCGAGCCAAGAGACGCCGTTTATGCTGTCTTGTCACTAGCCAAGGACACGGAGATCAGGCCCCAAATCCGACGAGCACGCTCTTGGGAGAGGCCACGCCAACGAAATATCTTCGTGGAAGTGGCTCTAAGCGTATCACCATTTTTATGGTGGATTACTCTTGTGGTGTGTCGAGAATGCCTTGCGTTTTGGAGAGGCATGTTTGTGGCTGAAAATTTGAAAGATGAACAAGAATCGCGAGGCAGAAGCAGAGAAGATAAGGATGACTTTAGTATCCTTGATCACCGACTTCAACCTGATTACGATAAATCTTTGGTTGATATTTGTGCCGGCTTCATGGAGTTCTGTGTCGAGGGGTCTGAGTCCCTCGATATCCTCTGTCGGCACTGGGCTCCAGAATTACCATCTTGTCTAAGAAAAACGAGTCAGATCATCACGGAAGATAGTGACAACTATGAAGATGAAGAATCGATGCCCTCGTGGATCCCGTCTATCAAAGGCCATGCTTATGCCGGTCCTTTCGGGGTATTTAGACCCCGAACAAATGCAGATAGCTTGGTTGGAAGTCCTGACAGACAACATCGAAGAGTCTACAACTCCTGTACTGGATTGCGACCTTACGCACTTTTTAAGGTTAATGCTCCAGCACAGAAAAAAGAAACCGACGAGGCATGGAAAAAACATGTTTTGAGACGAAACTATGTCCCGAACCGAGCCTCTGCTGTCGGTCGAAGATACAGTGGTCAGCTGGTTGTAAAAGGCTTTATCCTCCATGAGATAAAGCATATCAGCGACCGTGTCCTGGATGGGGTCATCCCTCACGAAGCCTTCTCCTTCGCTGGCTGGGAAACCCACCATGATAACGTCCCAGACGTACTTTGGCGGACACTTGTTGCAGACCGAGGACCTCACGGTGTCTCTCCTCCTCTTTGGTATCGGCGTGCCTGTCTGGAATGCTTAACACAATGCAACTCCAGCGGGGATCTCAATACCAAGGACGTTGCTAACCACGCCGACACGCCAGAGACGATGCGTCTATTTCTCGCACGCGTGCAGAGCGTGGTGTGGGGACGTAGATTCGTGCTCACTGTAATACCGAACTTCCGAGGTCAGCCAAGGCGAAGGAGCTCCTGGGAGCCGCCTATGTTTGGACTCGTGCCCGGACTGGCGAGAGAGAGAGATGTGATTTGTATTGTTTATGGGTGCAGTGTGCCTGTTGTCTTGCGGAAGGTGGAGGGGAAGGGTGGGGAGCAGGTTTGGGAGTTTGTAGGGGAGTGCTTTGTACATGGTATAATGGATGGGGAGGCGATGCCTTTGATAAGGACGCCGAGGTATCCTTATACTGATAGTGAGACCTTTGTTTTAGTTTGAAATGCTAGATATAGGTTGCATGTCGGGAAACAGGAATGCGGCAAGATCCGCCACGCGCAGCCACAATTGACCAGGGTCCTTGGTCGCTTGATTTGGAGGTACGGAAGTACCAATCTATGTGGCGACATTGCATGACACAACGCGGTCTGGTCACCACAAGGCTAACAATGACTTCTTGGCACCGTAGAAAGACTTGGAAATCCATATTCAACCGTTCTATAAGTTTAAAAGATGGAAAGTGCTCGATAGTAGCTCGATAGTAGTAGTGCCACGGGTCGAAGGGTCCGATTACATTATAAAAGAGGCTCTCCGAAAATTAGGGAGGCAGCGACGACAGGACTATAATTTTTGAAGTAACTAGGTCGGGAGTGTTCGGGAAGGGCATATAATATATTTGATAGGGAAAGTACGAGAAAGTTTAAGGCGTTCACAGATTTAGAGCTGCTTTAATTTAAAGTACCTAACATCTCTCCCTGCGTCCAGAGACGCACCCCGTGGCGAGACGAATTTATAGTTTTCGAATCATAAATTTTTTCTTAGTAAGTCTATGAAGTTGTTATTAATATATTACTTTCTTTACCTATTTCTCCCTAAGAAGACTACTTAATAACAAGAAATAGAGTACGGTTGATTATGCTATCGATCGTTTCAATCACGCTACCGATCGTCGCTTTCGCTATCCCCCCTTGTTTAATCGCGATTATTAAAGTCTTTTCAAAATTCGGAGCACTTAAGGAAAGGTCTTATTATGAAATAATACAGTTCCAAATTTTAAAGATAACCAGAGAGGAAAAGAGCATAGTCCGGGAGTTACTCCGGTGCAAGGAGGGAGCGGCATATTTCAGTGCTTAGTAATATCAATTTGCCTAGTGACAAATATACTATGATCACGCCCGGGTTCGCTATATCTACTTGGTCGCCAATCTCAAGGTCAATCACGTGCGTGGTGCAAATGCAGGTTTCTCGAATATTCCATAGTTAGGTTGTAGGAGCGCAACCCCAACCAATCAAACAACAGCCGCTTTTATCCTCACATTCCTATGTGCCCACATTAAGCCCAGCTGAACAGCTATTTTCCAGTCTTTCGCTCGCCCTCCCATGACACTTGTATGGAGTGCCGCTGCGATACACTCACTCTCAAGACGCAACACGCCTTCTTTTAAGCGACACGTAAAATCCGCGAGTGATCTCAACGCACACTCGATCTACGGACGCCACAAGCATTCGATCACGTGTGGAAAGGCTGCTACTTGGAAGCCGCTGACCATGTGGATCGCCTCGTCAGCCAGGCGGACGGCTTTGTTCGCTAGTCGAGCATGCAGTTGATCTCCGAGAGATTATGCACGGTTAGCATGTCCTGCACACTACCCCCAAACTCGTCTTTCCGCTGTAGTATCAGCCCACAACTCGAAGGATCAACATGACTTATCCGGCCATGGCAGGCAAAGTGGACAATGTTGCACTCAATTCCGAATAGTATCTGTTAGATTATTTACTAACGTGACTTATATGTGATATTCACGTGACTCTGTAGCAGAGGCTACACTTAACGGTGTCCATCCATCGGAATTTGCGACTGTGGTATCAGCGCCATTCTCAAGAAGGAGCTTGACGACATCAACGTGACCGCTTTCAGAAGCTACACTTAACGGCGTCCATCCATCGGAATTTGCGACTGTAGTATCAGCGCCATTCTCAAGAAGGAGCTTAACCACGTTCATATGCCCGCTCTTTGAGGCGCGGTATAATGACGTCCGTCCACTAGTATCAGTAGACAGAGCGTCAGCACCATTATCAAGAAGGAGTTTGACAATATCGACATGCCCTTTGCTAGAGGCCCGGTGCAATGATGTTGATCTATAATTAGTTGTAGCTGCAATGTCAGCGCCATTCTCGAGGAGAACTTTGACAACGTCAAAATGCCCATAGTGAGAGGCCCGGTGCAACGGCGTTGCTCCATCAGCACTTGTTGTAATTATAATATCGGCGCCATTCTCAAGGAGGAGCTTAACGACCTCAATATGGCCGCGACTTGAAGCTGAATCAAGTGGTGTATATCCAACGGAATTTGGGGCTGTAATATCAGCGCCATTCTCAAGAAGGAGCTTGACGATGTCAACGTGACCGCTATCAGAAGCTGAATTAAGTGGTGTGAATCCAACGGAATTTGCGACTGTAGTATCAGCGCCATTCTCAAGAAGGAGCTTGACGACGTCAATGTGACCGCTTTTAGAAGCTGCGTTTAATGGTGTCCATCCATCGGAATTTGCGACTGTGATATCAGCGCCATTCTCAAGAAGGAGCTTGACGATGTCAACGTGACCGCTATCAGAAGCTGAATTAAGTGGTGTGAATCCATCGGAATTTGCGACTGTAGTATCAGCGCCATTCTCAAGAAGGAGCTTGACGACGTCAACATGACCTCTATCAGAAGCTGCGTTTAATGGTGTCCATCCATCGGAATTTGTAACTGTGGTATCAGCGCCATTCTCAAGAAGGAGCTTGACGACGTCAACGTAACCTCTATAAGAAGCTGCGTTTAATGGTGTCCATCCATCGGAATTTGCAACGGTGATATCAGCGCCATTCTCAAGGAGGAGTTTGACGACCGCCTTGTTCCCCATTTCAGCAGCCGCCCACAGTGGTGTTTGACCGAATTCCATATCCTTCGCATCAATATCGACTTGACTTGTCCCGAGCAGCAACTTGACCACAGCCTCGTGCCCGACCGCTGTAGCGTCCGAGACCGTTGGTTCGATGTAATTGGTTTGCAAGTCAACATCAACCTGGTCCTTCTTGACAATCCGCTTGGCTATAGCTTCGTGTCCATTATGGACAGCCCACCATAGCGGTGTTCGATTTTTGTTATCCTTCGAATCGACCTCAGCGCCCCCTTCGAACAGCAGCTTGACGATGACCTCCTGCCCTTTTGCAGCTGCCAGTATAAGTAACGACCGACCTCCGCTGTCCCTTGAATTGATTTGGGCATCCTGCTCAAGCAATAGCCGCACGGTAGCCTCATGGCCTTTCCAAGTAGCCAACTGTAGCGGCGTCCAATCCATACCTATGTCCGTAGACGCGAGCTGGGCTTCTTTCTCTAAAAGCAGCTGCACGATGGCTGTGTGCTTATTCAGAGCAGCTCGCTGAAGTGGAGTTCGGCCGCTAGTATCCTCCCAGTCTAACTCAATCTCTTCTGTTGCTAGTAGCAGCTTAACGACGGCCTCTTGTCCAGTCTCGGAGGCCAATCCAAGAACAGCACAATTGAGGTTATCTAAATTCTGTAAGAATTCCCGGAACGACCAGTCAAGAAATTTGTAAAGGGAGCTGTCTTGAGCTTTGTGATCAAGCAAAAATGAAGTAGTGTCCTGGATGACTTGCTGTAAAGACTTCGTATAATCTGGAGTTAAGATTTTGCTCCTATATGCATCCGATGATATACCCAGCAAAGCGTAGATAATATCCCGCATGTCAGTCGCCTCGCTATCGCGAAACTTTACCAACAGGGTGTGTAGATTCCGGTTTTGGGTCCACCAAGACTCTTTTCGTTGGAGCATAATATCCAAAACAGCCTGGCAATGCGAATCGGGTTCTAGTCCCATCGAAAACAAAGCCTGTGCAAAACTCCGCGCTGGGATAGACTTCTTGCCGCAAAGCACTATAGCAACTTGTGCATTCGCAATTTCTTGCAGGATCCAAACTCTTCGAAACCATTGTCGCCTTAACATCAAGTCCATCCCTTTATGCCACCTGACGCTCTGGGTTTTATTCATATCTTCCGGCCCATCTCTTCCAGTTGACAAGGAATGATTACGAGGTTCAGCCTGGCGCCTCCAATCATCTTCGATTATATCATTATTATTTTGTAGTTGTTTTATGAAATCCATAACAAGGTCGCTCTCGTCGGTGCTCTCACCTAGCCAAATGATGACGCATTTGGCTTCCTTGTATATGTAACTCATCTGCTGAACCTGGTGTCTTCGCTCTTGCATGTTGTCTTGATCTATACAGATAGCATCAATCCACAGGATTCGGTCCTTGGTTTGAAAGCGTAAATGTTGCAGAGCCACATATAAGTTTGAAGTCACACAGAGTGTACTGCTATTAACCGTAATCTTGACAGCCCTTTCTGTGCTGCCCCATACATACGACAAAGCATCGTAGGGTATACCGCCGTCAGCTTGGTTTATCCTCCCCTCAAACAGGCTACACTCAATTTCATCCGTGAAGTTTCCTCTGAGAAGTTGGAGGAGCCGAATAGCAGGTATGCCAAGGTCAAGTGGTCGATATTCGTATGCTGCCATCTTCCCAGGGGGCTGTGGGCAACCTGCGCTAGTGTCTTAACAGGCAGTGTCCAAATGCGTTCCCGTAAGTCAATACTTTTATTATCGAGACGTGAGATTAACTAAGGCGGAAGAACGGTTTAGGCTATAAAGAAGATCAAGATTAATGAAGTTCAGAAAGGAAACTGAATAGCAGAGCCTCGCGACGTGCCTAGCAATGAATTTGCATCAGGCAGCCTGCCAAATCCACAGATTCAACATGCATTGCTTAGTAAGTTGCTGCGCGTCGGTAGACTGATCCCGTTTAAGGCAAGCTCAGGCTGGCTTCGAGACTTGTTGCTATACGGTAGAGTTAATGTCAATCTACGTTGCTTTTTCATACGGTCGGTTATACCTTTATTCGGAAAGAAGACGACGGTGAAAGCCGGAAGTGAATAGGCGGAAGTTTGTCGCGCTGAAGCATTTCCCCAGGAAAGGGACGGCTGATTTTGTTGGGCTGCGCACAGGCGGGCCACTTTTCGCTCTCTCAATCAATCGGAGGATGTCGGGAAACAAGGAGTTTTCCGGATGTATGCGCAGCCACAAACGTTGCAGCCACACGTTTAGCATCCACAAATTTTATTATAATTTTGCCGAGGTTACTATAACCACACCACAGCTGACCAGGGTCCTTGGCCGCTTAATTGGAGGAGGTATCAGACTATGCGGCCACGTCATATGAAAATGTGTGCTCGGCCGCCACAACACTGACATTGACTTTTTAGCATCGTAATAAAACTTGGAAATCCATATCTAATCGTTCTGTGAGTTTAAAAAGTGAAAAGAGCTTAATGGTGGTGTCGCGGGTCGAAAGGTTCTACGATACTATAATAAAAGGCTCTCTGTAATTCAGGTAGACGGCGACGACACGATCGTAATTTTCGGAATCAATAGGTCGGAAATGTTCGGGAGAGGTATATAATATAACTGAAATAAAAATAACTAAACATTTTAATGCGTTCACGGATTTAAAGTCGCTTCAACTCGAAGTACCTATGTTTTGTCTCGTTACAGGGTGCGTCTCGGCACGTAGGGATAGACGTTATATTTTGTCTCGCGCAGAGTACGTCTCGTGACGCAGGGACGCACGTTATCAATTGAAAGGATAAAGAAATACCACTGAGACTCCAATCGGACAATAGATTGAGCAGGCTACATGAACATCAAAAGGACATTCCTCTTCTTCCTTCCGGAAACTCAACCACGCTCCCCAAGATCCAAAGGAACTTGAATAGCTCACGAATAGATAGCACATCAGTGTGGTGATAGGGCATGCTCTGGGCTTCCAGGCGAGCTCTCTCTGCATCCTGGACGACAGCAAGAGCGATTCACAGCATATTTACAGAGGGCCTCATTGCAGTCCACTGTGTGGTATAAAACTACACCGATCCAACACATAGTTCGGAATGAAAATGAAGCATGTCGGGTGTTGCCTCTTACCTGAGCATTGTGAGAAATGTAGGTTGTGTTGTAAGCTACGCTCTTGAGCATTATGTCGAATATATTTCCGGGGTTAAATTATAAACTCACTTATCTTCTACGAGGGCTGGAAGAGCGCTGGTTGTAAGGAGGCGCTTGATCGAACCACTTGCATAACTCGCACCTTCTCAAACCACGAATCTGCGAAAGCAACTCCGGAAGACAGTTAGGCTTTGGGCAAGCCTGCACTTGCCTGTTCTTCACTATGGCTTTTTTGCAGTCCGGGGTGGTGCAGAGGATATCTTGGTACGAGCACATGATGATGATCGTGGGAGATGAGATTTATATTGTTGAGAAAGTTCGAACTATGGCAATGATCTAACAGATCAGGAAGTTCTTTGTCACTAGTCGTAGTGGTTTTTATGCTTTGTTTTAGGGAGATTTCACGGCTTTTGTGTAAGCTTTTAAAGCTTTTTCGTTTCGTTGTTCCTTTGTCAGTGTTGTGTTGATTTCTTTGTTGTTTTCAAAAACAAAATTTTGAACAAAGAGATTTTCTTTCTTTTAAATAAGCTAATAGCTCTATTAATCGAACAAAAATCTCTTTATTAATCCTTTACAGTTTAGATTATTGTGTAATTATAAACCGTTATTTGAACTCGAATTTTTCAAATTTATATCGCTTAAATCACAACATGGACATCTCCTTTGAAAGCTGAGGTTTGAAGCGACCGCTGCGAGCGTCATGGCCTTTAGGTATACGTATCAAATCGCAGTTAATGTGATATATTAATTAGCCTTGGAACTACGCTAGTACCTAAATGTTCGTCACACTGTGTCCGCTAGTAAATATTTTCCAGAGCGCGTTATTGTGCAAGACGCGCAGCAGTCTTTTCAATGTTTTTAGCCTGGGCTAGGAAAACTTGCCAAATCATCCTGGGGCGTCGCGAGGCTGGTACTGTGCTTAGCTGTACATACCTTGTAAACCTTCGTACAACCCCAGCTCTGTATCTTTCTACTGCAATATTCGTTCCATACACTTAGTCATAGTGCACTACAAGGAGGGCTGTTCTGTAAGCACACCCAAATACTCTTTGATCTCGAGGTAATCGCTTGCCCGATGAGTTGATCTCGGATTTTTGACTGTTCCGTTTTAGTAATCGCAACTGATCAGCCGCCGCTTTAACATGGGCTTCAGAGTTGGTATTCCTCCCTACTGTACCAGGCTACTCGTGCCTTATCTAAGCGCAACCTACCCCACCCAACCCCTTAGGCAAACGCGAAATCCTCCGCGTCCTGCGGTGTCTTGTTAAGTGCTTGTCGGCAAGCTTTGCCATATTCCCTAAAGAGAGTGGCTATTTTTTCTTCGCTTAGATAGTAAATATTTACTGGTCATTTCCCAGTCCACCATGCCCTGTTTTTCATTGTCCCATGAAAATCCCAAGCTGATCGCTGAGACTAGGGTCATGGCCTTGTTCCTTTCTCATTTTCTGTTCGGTCACCCAATGCCGACAGCCTGGCGTGTGCCAATGGGCCTCAACCGGATCCAAAATGCGGCAGACCACTACAACGTAGAAACCGACGGCCATCCCATTCTATGCCATCCGCTTAGATACTGGAATCCGTGGATGCCGACATCATAATAGAACTGAGGGGAGTTTATATGCGCTCGGTGTGGCCGCTGTAGAACCTGTTCAACAAGTCAATTCTTTATTTCAAAGACATTTTGAAGCTTGGTTTCGATTTCATACAGGTGTACACAGCGCTCAATCATGGCTTCCCAAAACTCCAGCAACAAGACCCTCGTCGGTCCCGTGAAATACTTTGATTCACCACTCCTCCAAGCACCACAGGGCTACTCACATGTCTCCCAAAGCCAGCCTGGCGCACGCATCGTCGAAGCAGCCGGTCAGGTCGGCGAGAACAAGGATGGAAGACTCGCAGATAACTTCGCGGCCCAGGCTCTGCAAGCGTTCACGAATCTGAAGTCTGCGTTTGCAGCTGCGGGCGCGCGACCCGAGCATGTACTCAAGGTGCGGATTTTCATCAAAGACTTCCAGGATGACATGTTCGTGAGTTTGGGGAAGGCCTTGCACTCCGTATTTGACTCTAATCGCTTGCCCCCGGCTTTGCTTGCTTCTGTGCCTAGATTGGCGAACAGCGAATGGTTGATTGAAGTCGAAGGTTCCGCTGCAGTCCCTGTAGACGCTGTTCTAGCTTTGCAATCATACGACACGCCTGCCGTCGAGGAAGTGGATATCGCGATTGTCGGAGCGGGCCTTTCTGGCCTGCAAGCAGCGGTAGACTTGCAGAAGGCTGGCCTCAAGACAGTCGTTTTTGAGTCGATGGATCGCCCTGGTGGGAAGACACTCTCGGTGTCCTCGGTTCTCAAAAGTGCCAACAAAGTGGATTTGGGAGCAGCATGGATCAACGACACAACGCAAGAGAAGGTCTGGGCACTGGCGCAAAGATTTGGATTGCAGACCACGGAACAGCGAATCGAAGGATGGAACTTCCACCGTAAATCTGATGGTACGGTGGAAAAAAAACCATACGGAGAGTTGAGGGTCAGTGAATCATCAAGTCTCTAACCTTATTTATACTTGTAGACTAACTAATAAACCAAAGGGCTCAAAAGATGATGTCGAGAACCACATTTATCCCTTCTTCGATGCTCTTGACAAACTTGCCTCTACCATTGATCCTAAAAACCCTGCTGCGTCTCCAAATGCTGAAAGGCTAGACAGCGTTACGGTCCTACAATGGGCTGAAGGGAAAGACAACCATCCATCCGTTTCGATCGTCGCCAAAATCCTCTTGCGTGCAATGCTGGGAGTCGAGCCAGACGAAATAAGCTTGCTCAGCTACCTTACCTATATAGCACGTAATTGGGGCCTGACGGCAATGTTGTCTGACAGGAAGGGCGGCGGTCAGTATCTACGAATTCGAGGTGGTAAGTTTCTTCTGCCCAAAGCTACCACCTCTCTCTGGCATGATCGCTTTGCTGAACAGTACTACAACAGGAACCCAGCAATTATCTATAGGTCTTTCGCAAACACTCGTTCCAGGCTCTCTACGACTCGCCAGTCCCGTGAAAAAGATCCAACAGCTATCCTCCAGCGCTGTGCGCTTAGAGGTCGGCCTCGACAAAGTCGTGTACGCCGAAAAAGTCATCGTCACAGTCCCAACACCCGTCTACTCCAAAATACAGTGGGAGCCAAGCCTGCCACCGTCGAAACAGCTTCTTGCAGAGAGTACCAAGGCAGGCGCGTATTCGAAATTCGTACTCGTATACCAGGAGCCCTGGTGGCGACAGGGCGAGTACCCATTCTCGGGCGAGATTTCTGCAGACGAGGGTATGGGCCCGATTACATTCTCGCGCGACACATCCTTCCCCGAAGACAACATGTGGGCAATCACTTGCTTCATGTGTGGCGCCGACGGGAGGAAATGGTCGACACTTACCGCTGCTGCACGAAAGAAGGCTGTGCTGGACCAGGTCCATGGAGCTTTGTCTTCCACGTTTGACGTTCCGCAACCGATTGCGACGCATGAGGTTGAATGGGTGAAAAATGAGTGGGTTGCTGGCGCGCCGTGTCCGATCACGGGTGTCAATGTTATCACTGCTGGTGGCGATACGGCGTTGCGAGAGGTGTTTGGGGCGGTTCATTTTGCGGGGACGGAGACTTCAACTCTTGGTACTGGGTTTATGGATGGTGCTCTTCGGTCAGGCGAGAGGGCCGCGGAGGAGGTTGTGGAAGCATTGGCAAAGGAGCAATAAGTGTCATGATAAGGGAACTTCTATTTGTTGCAGTCATGTCCAACGCTATGAAATTCAATGTTTTGTCACAGGCTTCTATAAACTGGGAAGAACGATCGCATGAGTTCGTTTTCAGCGAGAGTCAGTGCAGGTATTAACCGCAACGAAAAATAAGATTGAACCTCCTTGAGGATCCTGGAATCAGTTGTAGGGCCTGGCTGAAACAACAAGTACAATAGAATTTCGTGTACAGTCGGAAATCCATTTTGGTGGTGCAGATCGTCCCAGCAACAATGCCTAGGAGGAATAAGTTCAAGATCGATGCACTGTGGAGGCAAACTTCCACGGGAAAAACCTACATGATTGGAAGCCTGTCGGAGATATTTCGGTGCAACGACAAATGCCATGATTGATTTACATCTTATTATTTAGATCCACGACGTTACTTCACTTACGCAGGATATCCAAATCACTCTTGAGACACCGGACCAAAATATCTGTGATCAGTACATGCAAGTCATGCCCTCTAAAGTTTGCTTTGGCTATGTTCTTCTTTCAAATAGGGCCTTTCTTCTTGAAAATCCTACTAAGTAAAAAACCTCCCTTCTGTCGGTACGGGTGATGCAGCGCATACGATATTTCCAAGAAAGACTCATGGTCAGCTGTGAGAGTTCAAGTAATAGAGAATAGTCTTCATACACATTGCGTTACTGGCAATTCGAACAGTATAAATCTTAGGCCCAGTCAGTTGCGTGAGCTCCTGTTCACATTTAAATAGCTGTTATGTTTCGGTCATCTACAACTCATATCCCTAACGGCGATCTGCTCCTCTTTACCCAGGTACTGTTTCAAAGATTGCTCAGTTGCACGATTCATTGTTTCCACGAAGTCCGCTGCCTGCTTAAGCATGCTTAGATCCCCTTATGAACCAAAATGCCACAGCCAAGACAATAATCGCCACCATAACCACCGATGCGTAGTTCATAGTTGCCGCGGTGACAGGCAGGTACAATGGAAGAACTGTCAAGCTCATCGACAGAGCACTCCACATAATGGCCATGACATAGATTGGGTTTCCGTATTTTCCGAGAGACAACCACCTCTCTTGGTTGAAGTTCTCACGTCCGTACTTCAAGGCCAGGACGAAAGTTATGATGTAGGATAGCATGATGCATATCCCCGCGGCACCCGTCACCGCATTAATAGCCGTGGAGGACCCGATCGAAATAGCCCCAAGAGCGATCGACACAACTGTAGTCAACAGCATGCTATTGACGGGCAGGTGATCTTCACTCGCCAGCTTCGACATACTTTTGGAGAGGGGGACGATATGGTCTGATGCAAGGGCCCAGTATAGTCGAGACGTGCTGAGCAGAACGATAGTTCCCGTCATAGTGAAGCAAACAATCACAGAACTAATGCCAATGATAGTAAGCGGCAACATTCGATAGCCATTCAACAGAAGCTGAACGAGGGGTTGGCCACCGACGGGGGTGAGGAGGCTGATGGGGTCGACATTGCAAAACTGGTAAATCATTGTCATGGGAAAGCCGGTGATAAAGCTGAGAAAGTAGGATCCGAACATAACACGCGGGATTTCCCTGGTCGGATTCGAGATCTCGTCCGTGATGTGCGTGACGTTGTCAAAGAGGCCCAGGGCTGCCAGGGCCGGCGCCAGACCGATCAAGAACACGATGCTGGTTGAAGACCACCCGGACATATTGACGATGTCTAAAAACACGAATTGTGCAGACTGCTTCGGAGAGGCGCGTACGAGGAGTGTGATTAGAACGTATACTGCCGTGAGGTTGATGAGGATAAGAGTTGGGAAGATGGCCTTGCTTGTCCAGCCGAACGCTTTAGGCAAGTTAAGAGCCAAGCAGATAAGGCTGAATGCAATGTAGACCATGTATCTTTGCCACGCTGCCGAGGTGAACTCTGGAATACAGGCCTCGACCAGGGCCATGGTGACCTGTGCCAGGTACAGGTATGTCGAGGTGGCGATGCATATCCAAGCCGACACAGTGAGCCAGCCAAGGGTATAGCCGATTAGATTTGCGAATTTTGGCGGTGCCAGAACTACAGCCCAGTGGGCTGGACCTGGTTATTCTCCATATCAGTTCTGAAGTTAAGAGAAACTACAATACTACCAAGTCACATCAGATCAGACAGAGCACTGACCTGCGGAGTGGGGAATAGCAGACGCAAGCTCGGCAATCGCCAGGCATTGTGTCAACTGCACCACGCCGACGAGTAGGAATCCCCAGACAAAGACTGGAGAGCCTCCCAACCCAACTACAAGCGAGAGGTACAGTCCCAATGCCAAGGGGGCAGATGTTAGCGAGTACTGGATCCCTAGAGCTGACCAGAAGGTGAAATGAACGGCAGGGAGCACTTCGCCTTCGTGCTGCGAGGCCTTTCCCAAGGAAACATGGGTGAGGCTCTTGGTGGGGTAATCGGCTGCTTCCTCGTGTGCCATCGTGTCTGGGGATAATCTGCGTCTTGTTGGTGGCAAGGATCTTGAGAAATGGCAATGGTGATAGAAAAGGGTGTGCGGAATAGAGCGGTGCAAGTGGAACAGTTCGATGGTGGTAGGGAGGCGGGCTTAGGGGTACAGAGTCGGTCTGTATTAGCATCAGGAGAGGAGAGAGGCTCTTTATATGGTGTTGATTCCAGGCTGCCTGCCGCAGCAGTTGCGCGCCAGCTTAGCCCACAAATGGGATATGATACCTAGGTAGGCCAGATACAAGATCCATCTAATCTACAATGTCTTACAGCGCGCGAGACAACTACTGTACCTACATTCTATGGGACAGACAAAGCAGACAGGCTGTGGAGAGGGCAAAAAACGGAGACAAGAGGCAGAGGCTTGATAATTGCCAAGAAAAGTGGTAAATAAGGTTGCAGCAAGTCGACCCACAGTCCGTTTAGATAAGATCCCTTGACCCAATCAGGTGAGATCCAACAAAAGCCCAAACTATCAACTACCTACCATAGTATAGTATAGTATAGGTGGCTGGATGGATGAAGTGCGGGGTGCGCAAGGCCGCTTGAGACCGAGGAATAACGCCGGACTAGGCGAGCGCATTGAGTCGAATTCAGCAACCCGACGAAATGATACCGACACATTTCGCGCTGTACTGCTCTCTGTTGTATCAATATCGCACTTACTCCACTACAATTTGCAGCACAGCATTGTCACTGACTGTCTGACTTCGACTTACCTACCTGTCGGAACCCGAGATCCTCATTCTTCCCGAGAAGTGGGATGGGACTTGGCGTACCGCAGCTTCGGTCCTTGTTTTGATCTGGTTGGTGCTTCGCTTAGCTCCAGTCTACATAGATCTAAACTTCCCGGATTACTATACCGAGCCAGGTGCGGGGGAGTGCATCTATCTCCGAAATTTTCGAGTAAGAACGATCCCACCCTTCAACCCGCTATCACAATCCTTACTCAACAGCAACAACATCACGTCGTCCTACCTGGATACCAGGTACAGCTCTTTCAGAAAAACTTCAACACAGCTCTCAATCCAACTCTCAATTCAACTTTCAATAGAGCTTCCAACCAACCTTCAACCTTCAACCCTTTGTCACTTCTAAGAACCCATAACCGCCATCCTCCAGCTGCCAGTGCGCATGTAGCAAGTAATTCAACTCGCTTCACTCGCCTCATCTCGTCTCAACTCCGATGGCATCAAAAGCGGTGTCTGGAATTACCCTCCCAGCCCCAGCCCAGCCTCTCCGACCTCGACGAAGCCGAACCAAGACAGGATGCCTCACCTGCCGCTTACGGCGCAGAAAGTGCGACGAGCAGAAACCAGAATGTACCGCCTGCACAAAAAGTGAACTCACTTGCACCTGGCTACAAAAAAAGGAATTTGCATGGCGGGTCAAACTTCGAAAAGGTGTGAACGTGTCGCAGCGCTGCATCGACAGCTCATTCTCTCCCACGACATCCAAATCAAATACTCAACCCGTCGCTGCTCCAGTGTGTCGTGCTGCGGACTCTCTCCTCAATGACCCAGTTTCGCAGAAACTATTACAATTTTTTATCCAGCAAACGAGCAGCAAGCTAGTGCTGCAACAAACTCCCCAGAATGTTTTTGTGCGGTATTTGCTTCCCTTTGCTGAGTCAGACACTCTGATCATGCACTGCGTGCTAGCTGTGGGTGGCATACACTTGGGCCACTGCCTGCGTGATGACCACGATGTTACAGCCAAGACATGGTTTCACTACGGCAAGGCCATAGAAAGGCTCAAATTCTATCTCAGCCGATGGAAGGTTGCGAAGCCCGACGATTTGTTGCGTCTCCTGATATCGACTGTCCTTTTACAGGATTTTGAGGTGAGATGACTGCTTGTGTGAAAATTGTAAACCCGGTTTGACGTGTTGAGTAGGCTATACGTGGCAACGTAGATGGAGAGGTGTTCCAGCACCTGCGAGCAAGCCGGCAGATTGCCTCGGCCTTGTTCAATAGCACGCTGAACATCGATACGGAGATAATGGCTGTTGCTCTCGAGGCTTACTGCTACCGCGAGCTAATTTCGGCGTTTAGATTGGGCGTCGAGGAAGCCGACATCCAGCAAGTACTTAACTCGTTCGTGATCGACCTCAGCTGCTTGCAGCATCTGCCGACATTTGGGTCTTGCTTTTGGTACTGCTCATTTCTCTTCATGCAAATACCGCTCATATCTCAACTTGCCGGGCGCCGACAACGAGAACTGCGAGAGGGCGTAGACATGTGCTGCGACGTTGAATACACGCATCTGTACAACAAGATCAGCTCCTGGCGGCCTCCAGGCCAGGAATTTTCAGCAAATTGCGAGGTTGATATTGAAGACAGCGAGGCCGTGAGCGCAATGATTGTTCGGATTTCCCTACTTCTATTTCTTGTCACATCGTTCTATCATAAGAGTATTACTCCTCATGAGCTTTGCAAAATCACACAGCCTTGGGTTACAGAGGCACTCTCACTACTCCAGTTTGCGCATGGCAGCCCGACAATCATTGCCTTATTCTGGCCGATGATTGTAATTGGTTCGTATGCGCGTGAAGTCAGCGACCAGTCTGTTTTACAGCGAATGCTTAGCACTTCTACTCACAAAATGCCGATCGTGGCTAAAGGCTTGGTACTTTTGGAATGTTTGTGGAGGAGCCAGGACACTGAGGATTTTGGTCTGTCTGGTCTTGAGAGGATTGCTGATCGACAGCGAACAAGTTTATGTATTGGTTGAGTGAGGCTTCACGAGCATGAACTTGGATGTATATCTGTATTCTCTTCTGGGAGATTTGGCAAGAGCACAAGAGTTGCTGCATAGCAATATGCACTTGTGGAAGAATCTGCATTAGAGGACGTGCTATAATGAATCGCCCTCGTTGAACTGTATTCACGTTTAGATAAGATACTGAGTGCACATATTCACCACATATAAGTCACCTTCTTATCCGTCCAAGCCCAGATATTCTGCCAACTCGCTGTAATCAGATTGCCACAAGCCTGGGCTGTGGATCGGATACTGCGATCTGAATCCCAGAATCTGCTGCGCATACGGCGTCAAAGTCCTGGCGATCTCCATCGGGATCAAGAAGGGATGCGCTTCCTCCGGCGTCAAATAGCTGGCGTTCATGCCCATGGAGATACACCTCCTCTTCTCATCCACCGTTCTATTCGCACCCCCACCATGTACTACCTTGCCGGAAATGAACAGCACATCGCCAGCTTCCATCTCACATGGAATAGTCATACTTTGATCTCCTAGCTGGCTGTAATCCTCCCACTTGTGCGACTCGGGAATGAATCTCGTACCACCATTCTCCTCCGTAAAATCCGTCAGCGCGACGAGGAAGTTTACAGTGGCATCGGGTCCCTTCAGCCCCAGCTGATCGAAGACAGGATACTGCGACTGATCGCGGTGGAGAGGCTGCGCTGCGTTCCCTGGCCCAATCTCAATCACCTGCGTGCTGCAAACCCACCAAGAACCGGATTCCTCCTGGAAGATGCGCTGGCACAGGCTGCGCAGCACAGGGTGGTTGAGGTAGTCGTTCCGGAAGGTGGGGCTCTGTGATGTTACGTTCGTGAGGCGTTTAGTGTTGGAGCCGTGGAAGGACTTCAAGACATCAAGATCGTGCTTAGAGCCTGCGCTCAGCTTGTCGAGTTTGGGTTTGATGTCGGCGTTGATGGATTGGACTTGTTTGGGGGTGAGAACGTTTTGGAGGATTACTCCGCCTTGGTCGCGCCAGATGGATAGGATGTCGTCGATGGGTGCGTCGACTGAGATACGGGGTACTTCTGTCTTTTTCTGGGCTCCCATCGTGGAAATGATAGTGCACTAGGTCGAGCGAAAAGTGGTTGCTGCTGTGTTTACTTGATCAGAGGTACTATGAAAATCAATGAGAATTGGCGTACTGCACAGGATCTTAATACTTCACCTCAATGGCATCATGCCAGGACGAGTCTCAGACCTTGTGATTTGGCGAGAGCAGGTTTTACTCGTTATCTAAGCGTGAATATTTCACATTCTGCAATCAAAACATCGTCCCATGCCAAGCTCAGCGAGCCCTGACTGAAATCCCTTCCTTGCCGTGGCGTGCATTGCATTGCAGCAATGTATGGGCAATCTAAGCGGAGCTGGAGTACAACCTAAATAAGATAGTCGTCCTACAAATTGTGGATGCTCTGATTAGTAGACATGCTCGTGGTCGACATCACTCAACTTGGTCTCGGCCGCCTGGGCACAAGATCTAAGCGAATGTTATTCCCCAGATCTAAGCGGATTGCGCCCACGAAATCTAAGCGGCGAACGCTATCTGTTCCCCTAAGCACGAAAAGAGTTTGACAGCAGGTCTCGTCCACCCTAGCAAGGTGATGAGGTTATCCTTCCCATTAACAGTCTGGAACTCTAAAGAATTCGCCCTAAATTGCCTCAAATGTTGGGGTACGCTATGGACAATTTATCAATCCGCAACATTAAGTACCGCAGCGCAACACTTAACTTCGCATATTAAAAACAAGAAGTACATATAATATGTCCTTATAAATAGAAACAATTCCGATAAGCTATTAATAAACGACAAGATTTTGTTCAGTCTCGTATGAACCTCCGTAGATCCAAACCAAGACAGGAAGAGTCTCTGTGCAGTTACTAGATTTCGTGACAGGAGCCTAGACATTAAGCGTCAAGCAGTTCTCCGACGTCTGATCTAATGATACGAAGCTGTAGCATCTATGTTGTAAATGGATGGTGTGAAAGTTTCGTATTGAGGACAAGATGGCGAGAAGGATGTTGCGTCAATCTTGTTCACAGGTGATTTAGGAATCGAAGGGAGCCATCTTCTGATCCGACTGGTGGCTTTGCATAAGGAATGCTGTAGAATTGAGCCACATTTAGGGTTGTTGCGTTAATCAGGCCATAGACTGTGCCAACGGTCGTATCGACTCCCAAAGACTTGACGGCCAAAGCGGGATTCAATTAACCAACTAACACACACGCTCCCAACCCCTGACTCCAGAAAAAGAACAGTCAGTTCTATCCCCCATCACCGACACCCCAACCCCCCATTCAGCATCCTTGGAATCTCGGCCAAACCCTATCACCCGGCTCATCTCTGGCACTCTTCCCCCCCCCCCCTCCCTTCCTCCAGTACCAACCACCTTCACAGTATTCTTCTTCGCTTCCTTATCTTTTTTCTCCTTCTCAATTTTCTCCTGTTTCTCACAAGCCGTACACAACTCGGTCCCACGAATATCCTTATTAACGTTGTCAAATGCGTCTGTGCCTGGTGACGCTTTGGCTGGATGAGTTCCGACGATGCTGTTGCACAAACTGTTACGGCAGAGAATATTCTGTGTGTCACTCATTTTGGTGGAGAGTCTTTGGTATTCTTCCGGTGCCGATTCTGATGAAATTTGTGTGGATTAAGTGATCGCCGTTGGCGTTGAGGAGTTTTGGTTTTTTCATTTGCGGGAAGAAGAATATACCAGCCAGAAGGTTTGGCCTGGTATGCGGTCGGTCGTTGTGGCACACATATCAGGAGTTGTTGTTTGAGATTATTCACAAGTTTTTGAGCATTCTACGCTGTGATTGAACACAACTATTCGCCTCGACATTTGCCTTCTACAAGCATTTTTTGAGTAACCTAAAATCAATAGGGAAAACGATGGTGAAATCTCAATATCAAGTTCTTCATTAGCAAATCATAAAAGTTGAAACCCGTATTCGTTAAGTTATGCTATTTCACTACTCTACCTCAACACCTCTCTACCTCATCTCTCACCTCAAATTAACACTGTTGGCATCACTCTGTATCTGTAATTATATTAATAGGGTGAGAACACGTAATCAGTATATAACAAGAGAAGTAGTATAAAGTGAAGTATGAAAGGAACGTTCAAATTTTTAAGGAAATACGAATTAATTAATTTATTACATAAGTAATATCATCTAAAGGTTATCAATTATCAAGAAAAAGAAGAAAACAAAAGGTTATTAAAAAGAAATTTATAACAATAATATATGCTTGTCCAAGAAACACGAGTACTAACTTTTCACATATCGAGAAAAATCTGCTCGATCAGGCCATAAAGCGACATCAGGGAGTCCTACCCACCACAGTACCTTAAGGTAACTTAATGGGAGAGACAGCGCACCTCCACTAGCCTACCTCCGAAAATTAACTTGAAAGTGCTAGTGAACTGATTCTGAGTTGACTATAAGCTGGACTGAACTGGACTTTCAACAACTCTCAGGCGGCGCCGTCGCTTTACAACGGTCACACCACGTCGGGAAGATATCAGAAACACGATAACTCCCACGACAGCTATCCGGGTAGCCAGCGCATTGACGAGCACGTTCTGGCGACTGGGAGAGTTGGGTATCGCATTTGCGGCAGCGGCGGATGGCGTACTCGCACATTTTGGTTTTGATTTTTCTTGCTTGGTGGATAGCTGATGGTTGGGAGATTTGGGTGTTTGACGTCTTGGGAGTTGTTCTTGTAGTAGTTGGATTTTCTGTATAGTGGTGAGGGTTGTGGTTGTTTATAAACAGTATAGTATGACATGCAAATTCTGTTTTCTTCTTGGATAGTTGTCCTGTTTAAGGAGAAGGGGCGTTTGAGGAGAAAGAAGTTGATACTTTATTTGTTTGCATTTCTATTTCACACTTATGGGTGAGCAAGTAAGAGTGGATAAATCTTTCTAATAATACGCCGTTTTTGAGAAGTTGAAGTTGAATAACATAATTCAGAATAGAGATATAGGCTTTGTCTACCTAACTCGTAATACAGTTAGTTTAATCGATAGGGTCATTCAACGGTTAAGAGAACAGAAGTTAAAAAAATCATGCTTATTCCTCTTTCGACCAACGCATGAAAACAAACCCATTTTAAGAACAAAACCCCACTATCAACCCCAAAACCCAATTCGGAAGTTCCTACAAACCAGCAACTACCTCGCTAGCGTCGACTTGTACCATGTCGTCGCTTACTTCCACTACTCCGACCACTCTCACTCTCACTCTCACTCCTAGGAGGCAAAAACTTCTCCGAGCACTTCGAGCAAGTTTTCTTCCCACGACGAATTCCAATGTACTTGTTCAAGTCCCGCACCATAATACCATCCGTCCTATACATGCTCAAGCAAGTGTTTCCCTTGCATGGCATCGTCACAACGGCGATTTGCGACATTTGTGTACCGCAATTTTTGCTCCCGCAATATTCAATGGCTTGGCCGCACATTTTGGGTAGACGGGTATCGGAGTTTAGGATTTGAAAATTTATGCGGTGTGTTGGGTGAGGTAAGAGGAGTGTGTCTTGCAAAAGATCTTGGTCTGGGGGTTTGTCGATGGTGGGAGAAGCTTGGTGGTGGTGGTGGTGGAGTTCCCGTTGCTTTGAGTGTGCTTATATGTTTCTATGTTCAATGGTACAAAGTTTCCACGATTTTTTTGATGCCGTATTACAGTTTTTTTTTAAGAACTCGTAATCAACATTTCAGGAATAAGAAGAAGAAGAAGAAGAAGAAGAAGAAGAAGGAGAAGCAGCAGTGGAAGTTGAAGAAAACGGGCTATTTATAATCATAAGCCAAAAGTCTCGTGAATGTTTTGGAAGAGCGGCTACCACCTCGTGAGTATACAAACGCTTTGAACACCGTGAATCTTACAGCATGGAATATTCAAGGACGCCCTTTTAAGCCCATTTTTGATATCACATGTGCTTATTCACGAGCAGCAGACCTAATCAACATCTGCCTCATCGACAGACTTAATCCTCAAGGATCTAAATAAGGATCCGACGGCCAACGTGGGTTTCACAGGACATAGACGGCAGAAGAAAGTGGTTACGGATATAGCAAGCGAAATTCATTCAATTATTTGAAGCTAGCTACTTCCTACCTCAATCCACATCAAAACTATGGCAAAGACAAAAACAATGCCTTCATCTTGGGGTAATTTGGCGTACCAAGACCAGTGGCCGGGTCCCAACCTTGCACAGCGTGAAAGCCTTGACTACCACATCCAAGATTTGTTCCCTCAACAACATCGTTCATCACATCGTCATGTCTATATAAGACAGGGTTAATGAATCCGATCGACCCCTTTCCAGCAGCAGCACGCTCTTGGTTCAAAAGTGTCAAAACGGCTGCGAACAATGGAGATGATAGCGATGCTCCATAGAAATGAAAAAGTTGACCGTTGAGGTATGATGGGAAGTGAGCTCCGTTTGCAGACACATCAGGGTATGCTCGGCCGATTCTGTTGTACAAACCCGTCGTGGTGTTGACGTTGACGTTCAGCTCGGAGTAGTACGGGTAGGTGAGATGGGCTCGGTGGAAGTATGTCTGAACATGTCCATCTTGGTATGTTGGGCGGGGGAAGTAGTTGGAGAAGCCTCCCGATGAGGAGAAGTTGGCTGCATCACCTCCTAGATTGTCGCGCATGACCACTTCTGGATCGTACACAGTGCCGTTGGGTGCAAGTTGACTACCTCCGACTGAAGTGACGTATGGGCAGCCTGAAGGGTATTGGGGGTTGAAAATGGATTGCTTTGGGCCGAGACATCCTGACGCAGAACCATCCCCTGGGAACGAAGCGACACCATAATCTCCAGAGGCGAACAGAATAGAGACACCTTGAAGACCGAGTTTCATGAACTCATTGCATTGGCGACGGACATATGGTGCTGGGAGATCAGCCTCGGCTTGACCGTAGGATGCAGAAATGACCTTGGCCTGGATTTAAGGTTATGTCAGCAGCGTCGGTTGATTATGGTTTCGCAAGACTCACCGGCTTGTAGACACCACACTGTCTTTGTCCCTGGTAACCACCTGGCACATTGTGGGGGTACACAGGATCAATCTTGGGGTCATCACCCGTCTGGCCATCAGAGCTATAGCTGCAGTATGATCCATCGAGAGCATCCAAAAAGGTGTTGAAGAGATTGGTTGTTGCGACTTCTTGTGGCTCGTAAATGTCATCGTCGGTTTGGTAGAGAGTGACAGTTTGGGGGTAGATTAGGGAAGTTCTGAAAACAGTTAGACAATACAGTCATTTGTGTGGGATAAGAAAACTTACGCCATCTCAATGTCAATATTGGCTTCTCCACTGTTCAACTCGCTAGCAGCCGGTACTGAATATGATGCTCCGTCGATCGTTGCATTGATCGGGAAGGTGTTCTGAGGAACATATGTCGCATATTTCGCATAGAAAAGGTTGACATCCGACTCAGCAAAGTAGCTACCTTGTTGGTAGAGACCAAGTGAGTTGCCAGTGACAGGTGCAGGGTTCGCCGGAATGCTGTAGAGGGCTCTGATACAATCGGGGGTCATGTTCGTGCTGCAGTTCTGCAGAGCAGGTGGCAGAGCAGCTGCGGCAGCAGAAATGGCGAAGCTTTCCTCTGTGGCTGGAGTACTGATGTGAGCTGGTGCGTGGATGGAGTGGCTGACACGCTTGGTCTTTCTATCCACGGTTCGCTTGGTGACAGGTGAGAGTTTAATTCCAGGAGTGATGTAGTCAATGTGAGAAGCCAAATGCTCTGGAACATGGTACCTGAGGTCTGTTAGTACGGAATGGGCAGCTTGAAAGGACTGCATACCTGTCTGTGCCGACTCGAACTTTCGAAGTCTGGCTATGCTCATGCTCGTGGAACTCGGCATGCAGCAGTTCCTCAATCTCCTCGACAGTCACATCGACCGCAATCCAACCCTTATTCTCGTAGAACATGATGCGAGAATCTTGAATACCGGAGTCGGTGAGCCATTGGGTGATGCTCGCAACAGTCTCTTGCTTGGGAGCAAAAGCATCGTGGACCTGTTCTGGGGTCCAATGCTTGCCATAGTTCTCGGAGTCAGAGCTCGAGCTAGAAGTTGTCAGTTTGGACTTTGAAAGTATTGTATGAAGGAGAAGAAGGTAAAAGGCGATGAAGGATAGATACTTACACGTCCATGAGGTAGTCATAACCCAATTCCAAGTTGGTCTGGGTAAGACCAATCTTCATTGGCACAATGGCAGTCTTCTCGAGTCTGGCACCGCGCACCCAATCTCGGCTCTCGACAGCTCTCTCCTCATGGAGGACATGCTTGATCGGGGAAGGAGCAGCATTGCAGAGAGCAGCCAAGCTCAGAACGGCTGATAGCTTGACAAACATCTTGCTTGTAATCCAGTCGGGGTCTACGATTCAATTGCAATTGAATGAAGCTGTTGACACCTGGAGGAGAAGGGGGAGAAGAAGAAGGGAGAGATGAAGGCGGGGGAGGGGAAGAAGAAGAGGGAGAAGGGAAGAGAAAAAGCTGCCATTTATCTCCTTCTGATTAATTATTCCCCATTCCGTCTGATCGTCAGTCACTCAGCTGGGTAGGTAGCTATGGAGCTTGCCTGCCTGCCTGCCTGCATAAGACTAGCATGCTTGTATGCTTGTGTGCTTGCATGTGTAGCTATAGTACCTGCCCCTCTTGGTAGTGTCCTCGAGTAAGAAGTCTACTTACCTGCAGACAAGTCAGGTACAGGAACAACAACAAGGGCATCCTACAGGAAGGAGCCGGGGCACGACAGACCGGTATTAGGATCAAATGGGCAGCTGCATAAGCTGCATCCATCCCCAATCCCGGCCGGCTACATGGCAAAGCGAGATAGATGGACACAGGCCTGCGTTGTGCTAGCCCGCATGAGGAAGGAGAAGGTTCTTGCCGCCCACTCTTGACGCATCGCATCCCTGGGCAAAAGCTTGCAGGAGCTTATTTATCTCGAGCTACTCCGTACAGGGAAACGGTAGAAGCTTATTTTGTTTCTTTGTGATGATAGGATAGGATAGGGTAGGAAAGGTCGGTCGGTACGTACTCGAGTACAGTAAGTAATTAAGTGGTGTACCGGGATATGTACCTAGGTAGACAGATAGTGGCGTTTACACCAACACCTTCCTTCCAGAACCTAGCTGGAATTTTTGAACACGAGCAGACTTCTAAGGAGACCTGGATGTGTCACGTCATTGAACATACAAGTCGACGCATATTATTATCTGATGTGTCACTAGTAACAAAAGTACCAAGAGAAGAAGGAGAGCCGTCAAGCAAGAAAATCGGTCAAATGCGGGGTGGGAATGCATGCACCCTGGTTGTTGTACTTCGGCTCCTCGGCTGCTCTCACAGGCTTAGATTATTCAGGCTGTGAACCCTCATCCTCCGCAATAAGATTTTGGGTCTACCAAAGAACACAGCTTTTGTACTTACCTAACAATTTAGGACTGGGGTCGGTTCCAGATTATCAAAGTATTTTACAGTAGTCCTAGCTAGCCTGTAGATCCTAGCCAGGCTTACGCGAGATAGAAAAAGGGTTCGCGTATGCAGTTAACAATTCCCAATTGCTGGCCACGATATTGTAGGAACGGCAGAAGCCTAGCTTTTAACATCGTATGAGTTTCAATTCCTATGCGCAGTTTCACAGGTATGCTACTTGGGCTTTTGGTTTTTGGAAATACTCACTTTCTGGTTTCATGCCCGAGCCAACTAAAGCATCAACAGCTTCCTCCCCCTGGCTTCGCTTAGTCTCTCAGGTTTAATCAAGCTTTGAAAATATTCGCTCATTGAAATGAAGAATCACCTCTTCATTGTAACTCCCCAGTAGAATTCAGAAAGACAACTTTATTCGCTCCAGGAAAACATGACTCAAGCAGAGCTCTTGGCCCAGCCCAGCAGATTCTTCAAATACCTGCTCCAAGATCCATCATCGCCTGTCTTCTCATCGACGACAAACCCAGGCTTCCCTTCAAAAGCCATGAATCCTGTTCCATCATAGCATCCGATATACTCCGCTTCAATATCCTTGGATTTCAAGACACCTTGCTCAACCCACATCAACTGCTTCCCGTTCGCCACTTCATCATGATAGTCAGCACAAATTTACTGAAAAGCGCCACTAAACCCAAACACTTCCAACTTCTCCAGGCCCTCCAAAAACCACAAAAGAAAAAGTAAAGAGAGAAGAATGAAAGAAAAAGGTTCAACTCACTCGGTCCAGCCGGACAATAACTCTCCATGAAACTCCCCCTCAACTTCACATGCCCACGATTCTTCTTCCCAATCCTCTCCATATACCCCATATCCAAAAAGTACAAAACCTGCACCTTCCGATTATAATCCAGGGTATCAAACCCCCCTTCCTTCTTCCCAGACTCCCCACTCAACAACCCACTCTCAGGTCTACAACACAACATACTCGCCAGCACACCCCCCTCCTCCCCCGCACCCACAACATCCCCAATCCACTTCCTCGCCGGGCCATCAAACCTCTCCATCCAATGCTCCCTCTCCTCGCTCTCCATAGCACTATTATCCTGCCCCTCAACAACCACACAAATATTCTCCGGGAACCTCTCCATCCTCACCCTCCCGCTCCTCACCTCCCCCTTCACCTCCCCCCTCTCAGGAAACGCCCCCAACGAAGACTCCAACCGTTCAGTCTCCGTACACTCCTCTATCCTATCACGATAACACCCCCAATACCCCGATTTAGTCGTATTCGGCACCAGCTTTCCCAGGTGCGCGAATCCCGATGGGGAGGTCACGTTCGTGCCGAGCTGCACGCGGGACATGGGCAGAGTGAGTTTCTCTCGCCATACTCCTGCGTTATCCGGTAAAGCGTTCCAGAATGTCTGGACGGGTGCTGAGGTCCACCATTCGTCGTGCGAGGCTGGAGATGTCCAGTATGTGAGCCAGACTCGGGAACGGCCTAGGGAGGGGATGGGCCCGGATTGTTCGAGGGATTCGATGTGGACGGCGGAGTCTTTGAGGAGGGTTTCTAGTTGGGATATGGTGGCTGTGGTTGTGGCAGAGGGAGTGTGGCCGTGGTATTGTACGCCGAGGAGGAGGAAGACGAAGGGGTGCGAACGGGGGACTTCGGCCATGTACATCTTTGCGGTTTGGATTTCAATATCTCTCCTTTGTGTCGATGTAGGAGATGTAAGAGAAGTAAGTTAAAAAGAAGAGTCTCTTGGAAAAGAACCTCAGACCAAGTTATCCTCCCCTCTCAGCCCACCTACCTTCCCTATCTATACTCCGCAACAACATGTCGTACAGCTGTACAAGAGGCTGCGGAATTGACATGCCTCAGCCAGCCTCAACATCCGACCTCACGGTAAGTACCAGCCAACCAGACTTTTAGATAAGGCACGCATAATCGCTGGCACTTCCCTTCCAACAGCTTGCCTCCCTTAGTCTACCAGTTGACTGGACTTCCCGCTTGTTAAACTTCGTGGATGGGCTCCGGCAGTGCAATAGGACGCCGCAGCGGAACTGCTCCGCCTCGGCGTCCTGTCAACGATTGATGGCTTTTCGAGACATCTCCCATTCGTCCTTTTGTGTTCGAATAGAATCGAAGTGTTTCATCTCTCGAGAAGTTAATTGGCCCGCTCTGTATTGTTCGAGATTGGCTGTACAGGTCGTTTTAGGTCGTTGAGATCCCTCAAAAGGTCGCAAGAGGTCCACTTTGATAAGCGAGACTGGGCGGGAGAGGGGAGGGGGTGTGGGGGGAAGGTGATGAAATCAACAAGAACGTCGACCTGCGACATGCAACAAACCTCGCCAAAGTCGTATTGAGTTCAAATGCGATAAACCTGATAAGCACTTTAAGGTTTGTAGTTGAGCGCCTCCACTTCCCCTCCTTTCTTCGAGTTATTATTCGGTACATAATTAGCCAAGATCCCCAACCCCAATTGAAGCCGTCCAAATAATGGCAAATTTAACCTCCCTCAGAAAAGCAGCCAAGTAGCCAGCCAAGTGATATGTTTCATCCCCATCCAACTTATCGTAAACCTCATCCTATCATTCCCCATTTCCATAGTTCGGATACGATAGATGCCAAGAGTTTCGTTTGTACAAAGTACCCCGCCCCCTGCAGTCTCACTGCTGCCTACCCACGCCCGTTTCCACCAAACAATAAAACTCGAAATAGGCAGAACCTCCAACAGAGAATACAAGGAAAGGCTTGATGGTATAATGGGATTACGCACAGCATTGAATTTTAAGCGCTGTGAGACACGAGTTCGATCCTCGTTCAAGCCCTTGTGACTATCTTTATTTTTGCATCGAGGTAGGAGATGTTGAAGTCTACTGAACCACGTAGGTTACTCCGAATCCTCTTTTGGAGTTCGAATCGCTAGAATTTACGGAATGAGATATCCTTATACTTTGCAAGGGGAGTTTTTTAAACTTATATTTTTAAACTTTTCTTGACTTCTCCGACCCGTTCTTATTCAAACCCGATGCCGCCAAGCCTCTCCTTCACCCTCGCTTCCAAATCAACACAATTCACCCCTCTGTCCTCTCAAACCAAAAGAAACACATCAATATCCCCTCTATCTACCCAAATAACCAACCCCTCTTATCAAACAACATAAACACAGACTTCATGGTGCAATTGGTAGCACGCATAGCTAAAAGAATCACGCTGTGAGATTTAGGTTCGATTCCTAATGGAGTCCATTTCCATATCACTACAGAGGTACTGGATCCTATTTGTTTTTGCTGCTAAGTCAAATGTTTTCATTTTGAGTAATCTTTTGCTATTGAGAAGGTCAACACAATCATTGAAGGGCTTGCTTTTAAGTGTACCTGACAAAGTCAACTTAGCTCAGCCCACCCACCCATCCCCTTTTCTCCTTTTGAAGTGTTTCGCACTTTTCAATTTTGAAAAACAATATTAACTCAAATTAGTTTCAAGTAATATATTCAACTTTTGTCGAGTACGAAACAGGGTATTGTGGTGGGTAGGACCCTTAGCTGTTTCTTTGTCACTTGACCGAGCGACATATAAGGAGTTAACACTTATATCCTTTAAAGCGGCACGTAGAATATCCTATAGTTTATTTAATAAATATTTCTTTCTTCGTTTCTTTTAATAATTTGTACTTTTTAAACATGTAATATCTTAAGAATTAATCAATTCGTGATTTCTCAAAGCTAGAGTTCCCTTCGTACCTTACGTTGTACTACCTCTCTTATTAAATGGTGATTAAGTGTTCAACTCCATAGTATCAATAAGAAACAGGCGTTGTGCGGAAGGTATATGAGACAATGGAGGTAGCCATAAATATCAGGAAATTGCTCATCAAACACACATATCCATACATCCACCACACCCATATCCACTTTGGGCTTATATCGAACCACGTCGTCGAAGCCTAATCAATCAATCAATCAATTAATCAAGATGAGTAGCAGCAGCAAGAGACAGCCCCCAAAACGGACTAATCCCCATGATAATCCTAAAAATTATGGTTGGACGGCCGAATGCACGCAATGCGGCTGGAAGGGCACCACGGACTTGAGAGAAGGAGAGGGAATTTGCCCAGAGTGCGGCCATCGGGTGATAAGACTAGGTGAGAAACGATACATCGGCCCTCAGAACCCAAACGAGAAACGAAAGTAAAGTGTGTTTGATGCCTGAGTACCCCTTATACTTTATTGTGTAATTAGTGTTAAACTCACCATTTTACTTTTCGTTCCTTATCAGGCATAGGCTATACTTTATTGTGCCATTTATTTACTCATTCCATGGATCTAAATAATCACTCTCTTTCATCAATTAACTTCGAAAAGACTTCATGGTGTAATGGTCGCACACACAGCATTTAATTGGAGCGCTGTGAAAGTTAGGTTCGAATTCTAATGAGGTCCCACGACCCGAGCTGGGCAAGTCGTTGCATTCCTTTGGGTGTGATGACTTGTCCGGCAGGGTCCAATTTATTTTTGTATTTCAAGATTTCAATTTTTGCTCCAAGTTTCTTTATTCATTGTTCATTTCATCTCGCTTGTTTATACCTCCTCTCCTTGAGTCTTTGTTCTTTGCCTGGTTGCTTACTTGAGTACCTTTGTGGGAAAATGTTGCTGGCGGCTGCCTCACCCAGCTAGGTATTAACTACAATTCACTTCCAGTCAGCTTAAAAACTTTAATAAATAAATAACTTCAAGTATCAAATAAATCAAAAGTGACATTTTGGACAGCACAACCCTCACTTCATCTGGCTGACTGTTGTGAGATATAGGTTTAAATCCTATTGAAGTCAATGACCCAAACAATAACTCCAATTGTTACCTGGCTCCAGGAGGGCCAGACCAACATGGTCAATTTTGTTTTGATTTTTTGCTTGACTGGATGGCTCCCGATGAGATTTTATGAAAAGGGGCCGTTCCCTTGCCCGTTGAGTTGTTTTGAGCAGGGTTAAGCGAGCCCCGTGACAAACAAACCAGTGTGCAACACATTTCCAAGATTACAAACGAAGATGTCATAGACCTGCAGAACTGAAGCACTCAGATAATTTCCTCTTAAGAAAGAACCTACTTAAAGAATTGCGGTATTTCGCATCTCTTCTGACCTATCTCCACCAAAAACATAATCAATACCAACCTCACTCCCCGTAAGCGCAACGAACATCCCCCTCGCCGCTTCCTCACACTGCTCCGCCAACTCTCTATTCCCCAACGCCTTGTAAGCCTCCGCGGCAACCCTCAGCGCACTAAAACTCTCACAATTCGTAATCCCCCTCCCAGGCCCAGCCAAACACAACTTCCCCTCCTTAACAGGGTCCACAAACCCAAAATTCCTCAGTATCTCCAACGCGTACGTAACAACCTTCGCATGATTCCCCCTCGAGTGGTGAGCGTCCGTAAGCCAGATACTAGGATGCACCAGCAACAATCTTGGCAAATCCGCGTAGACATCCGACTCATGCAACTCCTCAAGTTTGCGCGTCAGACGCTCGATGGTCTTGATCGTGCCGTTTGGAATCATATGGTGGCTAGTATGTTGACTCTGGGCTTTTAGGGCCTGGTCTTTGATTTTGGTGACGAGGTCGCGACGTTGCTGATGCATCTCATCTGGCGATTTGCCTTCTGTGGAACAGAGAGGACAGTCACATGCGAAGTCCCAGTGGAGAGGTAACTCCTTGCGGCGAGTGAGGAAATGGGCTTCGGGTGCGAGGTATTGCTGTGTGAGTTCGGTGTTGGGAGGGATGTCGCTGTTGGCGTGAATGAGCATCATGTCGCCTATGAAGGCGCGGGTGAGGTTTGGGAGGCAGGAATGGTTGATGTAGGATGCTTTTATCCAGAGGCCGGTGGAGAGGAGGGTAGGTGCTGAGGGTTGGGTTGACAGGTGTGCTTGTAAGAGGTCCAGTGAGAGACGAGGACAGCTGAAGCAGTTTTTGAGACGGATAGCTTCGATCAGGAACCTGCAAAGTGATTAGTTCAAGTCGGAAAATTTAAAGTACTGATACTGAGGACAGTGAGATATCAGATCAGACATACGAATCAACAACAGGCACACCATCCACAACAACCCCTTCCTTCCCAGACCTTACATAACCGCCCGCATCTAAATCCCAAAACCTCTCATTCTCACCACCCCCAAGATCCCCGTAAAGCTTCTGTCTCAACTGTAAAAAGAGCGCCGCCTGTGCCGGTCTTTGTGTCCTCGAACTCGAATTGAAGTTATACAATATCACATCCTTCGGCTTATCCTCACAATACATATCAGGCAAGCAAAACGCATTTTCACACAGCACCAAACTCCCCGCTTTGATGAACGCCGTTGAGAATAATCCCCGCCCACGGCCTGCTGCGGATCGGATTTCGACGGAGTTGCTGTACGTGGCGTGATTGAGGTGGATGATACCGCTAGAGACTGACTGGACCATTGAAGCAAAATCATAAACTCCATCTTCTTGCTCGTGGATCCTCGTTTCGGCCCGGAGGAGCTCCTTCCGGCTTTTGACATCATAAGGCGCAAGTTGAAGGCTCGTTCGAAGTATGTTTGCTTTCTGAGTAGAGGCTTAATGAGTAGGCGGCGAGTCCGGCACTGTGATACGCTCGTACATCAAGGATATTTCCTGAAAGTGAGGCGAGCGCATCTCCTTTTGCGGGCATGTATGACTTAGCAGTGAGGTTTGCGAAGGAACGCTTCCGATACGTGTCCTAGACGAATAAAATGTCGCCTATGGGTGCGTTGTCGAGCGCTTGGGTGTAGCTGAAGAATTTAGCTGGTGGTGTTGAGGCCGTAACAAGGAATTGGAGCCTTACCATTCAATTGCTGAGGAGTACTCCTTCTCCAAGTACGCTTTATCTCCAGCATTCCGCCACTGAGTAGGAGTTATCTCAATGCTTCCTGAAGCAAATTGCATAATCATCGATACAGTAGGATCATCACCCCTCAGGACGGCGATATCAGAGGGGTGATCAACACGAATGACAAAGTCTCCATCACCGTTATACTTGCAGTAAGGTTCCTTGATAGCCACTGTACTGTTTATAGGCAGGGAATACGTGTTGCCTGAATACAAGTCGTCTTCGAACCCCAGAATCAGGGTGACAATATCACCGCCATCTCCTTTGATAATCGTAATGATCTCTGAACATTGATAGGGATGGACGATTGTCCTCCCTGTGATGAAGCCACCCCGATGATGAGTTTCGAGCTTCAAGTCTTTTAATGAGATCTACATTCCATTAACTGTGTTCGAAGCTGTTTACAACTGGAAACAGGTACCTTCTGGAGTTCATCTAAAGACAAGCTTGAAGGGGCATAGGCGACTGGGAGAACAAATTCTCTCATTGCATGCTTGGATTTCTTTGAGAGGTCAATGTTCTTATAATGGACAGCGAGCAGATCATCCTCAGATTGCTTTTGCATCGCAATGCCACCCTGGCCGTTGGAGGATGCCTCATAGATATGTCTGTGCTGGTCTGGCGATAGCTCATATGAGTTATTCTCCCCTGCTTCCACGAGCGTCATTTGGGTCAAAATCATGTAATAATCAGAAACCGTGATGTAGCATTCGGCATATCTTCAAGAATAGAACTTGACACATACATCTTTCCATGATCGAGTGATTAGCCGGCCGTAGGTAACTTGGCAGTATGGAGAAAGAAGGAGCAACGGCAAAAGGGACATTGGACTGCAATTGGACTCCGGGTAAAGCATCTGACACACCCACAGCACGCATCATGTAAATAGTATTCGAGGAGTCCGTGAGTGGGGTTAAACTGGGCAGTATTCAAATAGTTCGAATTTGATGCAACTTGAATGTAGAAATCATACTTACCAGAAATTCTCAAAGCAATTATTCCGAAAATGTGAAACCAAATTTGACCACTTTTAACATTGGATTTTCAAAAATGATCTGATGCCGGTCTCCACGCCCTCAGGACTTGGCTTCTCAGCACAAACATCTGGTTCGTACCCGAAAGAGTTACGCAAGAAGTCTCTGGTAGTGGGCCCGATGGTAGCAACATATGTGGTCTTCGATTTCGATTGCTCCACTGCTCTCGCTCTGCCCGTTTCTGGATCAAGACGACCCAATCCACGAAGCATGGCTTCGCATCCCGTGGGCGAAAATACCACTACCCACCTCATGGAACTGTCTTCAGTTTCTTCCAATAGCTTCGTAAAGTCCTGCTCGAATGACTCCATTACGCCTGTTCCATACACCACCAATTCATCGACTTGTATTCGACGGTCGTCTGCTAACGTAGGGTCCATCAGGGTCTTTGGTATGATATCCCTTCTCTGCTCACCCACTAGGAACAAAAGAGGTGGCTTGACTTTTCGGTCTTGATACCATTCCCCGTAGTGGTCAAGCATGTAATGTGCCAAAGCTTCCCCATTTCCCATATCAGCTCCGAATATATTGAGAGGTGGACTCTGCGGGATAGCTCGTAGAGCTCGAGAGGTAGCAGGACCAACAGTGTATATTGGAATATCTTGCAAATGAGGCCATTGCGCATCGCCTGTCGCGATTATCAGAGAAGTTCGAAGGAGTTGCTGATATCTAGATTCGCACCTTTCCCTTCCTCGACCAGCCTTGTGAATGCCTCCACGGCACGTTGCGATGTGAATATCATTCCGCCGTATTTCTTGCCTGCACCTCTCCCAATCTGCTTCCTCTGCAGCAAGTCTTTCACGACATTGAGCCCATCATCGAGGAATTGATGCTCAAGGACTGGGACGAATGAGGGGTCGAATTGAAGGCCATCTGTCATGGCAGAAAACCGCTCTTCGTAGCCATCGTTGGGCGTCGATTTCGTCTTCAGTAGTAGGATCGGGATGGAGCTTTCAGCTCCGTTGTTGGTGGTGCTCATCGTCTTCGCATTGTGAGATTCGTGTTTGTTGCAAGTCGCGCCGAAGCAATGACGCAGTGAAAGGCTTCGCGTCCGCCGAGGGGCGGCCGAGCAGACCGCGTTGACAAATCAACAGCTTCGGGGCACTTGACTTCTTCTCTAACTACATCGCACTTTACTTTGTACAGATTTGCAAAAGACAACAATGGCAGATGATACTCGGGAAAACGATTCAAAGGCCAGGACAACTGGAACTGCGCCCGAGCCCGCTAGAAAGTTCCCCAAGGGAATCATCCTCGGGAAAGATGGCAAACCGTGAGCTTCATTGTCCTTTATGTCTTTCTACAGAACACCAATTGAATGCCCAACAGATGCAAAACATGTAATTCTCTCAAAGACATGACATCTCAATCCAGAAAATTCACCAAAACCGTACCACTCCCCCGAACAGAATGTCCCCCCGATGTGGAAGAGCTGGGGCGGTCCTCGTGGACTCTGCTCCATTCAATAGCCGCCACATACCCTTCGAAACCCACGCCGACAGAGCAGACACAAGTGAGCCAATTCTTAGGCTTGTTCTCGAAGCTGTATCCGTGTTGGGTTTGTGCCGAGGATTTCCAGGACTGGATGACGAAGAATAAAGTCAGGACGGAGAGTAGAGAGGAGTTCGGACAGTGGATGTGCGAGGCGCATAATGATGTTAATAAGAAACTTGGGAAAAAAGAGTTTGATTGCTCGAAGTGGGAGGAGAGGTGGAGGACGGGATGGAAGGATGGGAGATGTGACTAAGTTTGGTAGATGTGGGAGGGGTTGGTGTGCGATAGAGGGGCAGGGCTGTATGAATAGTGTGGGATATATTTTGCATAGCGGTTGGGCATATGAGCATACATGAACGGCGTTTAGAGAAGGGGAGAAGGTCTCAGCTCAAAATATAAGATTTCTCTACTCAAGGCCATGGGTCATTGCAAGTTCCATTTTATGGTGCAAGGAAGTGTAGCTCTGTATTGCTCTGGGCACAGTACAGCAGAGAAGTCGTGCTCAAATCCCTTTCCAGTTTCTTTTCCTCCCTTCGAACGACAACACTACCGTCAATTCCCTAGAGGTTTGCATCAGCGACGGTTGCAGATCAACTTTGAGAACAATTCCTTTGTCAGACAGAGAACGGGGGGGGGGGGGGGGGGGGGGGGGTAGGATAACTTACTCCGATCCATCAATCTTCGATCTTAGTGAGCTTTCCTTGGGTCCATTCTCCCTACCTCACGCACCAAGAACGCCTCGCAAGCCTCCTGAATCTACTAGGCAGCCTAACCCTACCACTCATACCCTCACCACGCCCTCATGCCTGGATTCGAGACTCCCTTAAAGTTGCGAGCGCGAGGCAGTACATAATACGCATCGTATCTTAAATTCGATAGAAACTGATAACTTTCCGTTCAAAGTGCTTGCTACCTGCTCATTTCAAAGAATGATCCTTTTGCTCCAAAGGTCAAAGTCTGAAGCAAACCAACAGAACCAACAAGACCAACACCAGCTAGTCTACCTCTAGTCTAGTATGCAGAGCTCCAACCACATGCTATGTTACAAGAGACATGAGAAATCAGTAGAATAGCCACAGTCCCCATGATAAGATAGAAGGTATCATTGGCAGTCAAGCAAAAAAAATTGTCTATACATAACCCCATTTGTCTAAATCTCAGAATCTGTCTATCCCAACAGCAACCTCAAGCTCAAGCGAGCCAGAACCAGGCCTTCTGCAGCCAATTCTTAGGCACACGAACCACTTCCATCTCCGCCAATTCATCCATCTCTTTTTTCCCAGTCATAACATCAATATCCTCGATCTTTCTCGCGAACGAAGTACGGAAATATATCTTGTGGCCGAAATAGAGCACCAAGAATATTGGCAAAGTGATGTATGCAGCGAGGAAGTCAGCTGCGTTGAACTTGTTCGGCCAAAATACTTGGAACCCGTTGGTGAGCGTGAGGAGGGCGATGATGAATAGCACAACGTAGGTGGCGTATGGTTGGAAAGGTGTCCTGTATGGCAAAACGTGTAGCATGTTATTGTACTCGAAGGCTTTGCGGAAACGTATGTAGGTGATCATTACCACGATCCAAGCGATGAACCCGGAAATTGTGGAGATGTTTACAAACCAGTTGAACACAGTTGCTCCGGTATTTGAGACGTTGAGATAGGCCAAGAGGGAGAAAGCCCATGTGAACAAGACGGCAACGTATGGGACACCGCGTTTGTTGGTAATGCTGAATATTTTTGGAGCCTGTTTGTTGAGAGACATCGAGTAGAGAACTCGGGATCCTGAGTAGAGGAAGGAATTTCCCGCCGACCATGCAGAGGTCAGAACGGCTCCATTGATTGCATGGTTCAGTCCTCCAATTCCGGCTCTCTGAATACCTATGACCCATGGACTTGCGCTCGCATTTCCTGCACCGAGCAGTCTGTCTTCGTCGGAGGGAACAATGACACCAATAATGAAGGACGCACATCCGTAAAAGATTGCCAATCGCCAAATGAATCGACGAGCGGCCTTTGGGATGTTTCTTCGAGGGTCAACAGTCTCTCCAGCCGCGATGGCGATCAGTTCCGGGGAAGTGATGAATGCAAATCCAGCTTTGACAAATGCATGCCAATATGCCAAGAACTTTCCAGTGTTGCCTGGTGCCATGTAGGGCACGAAGGCGCCTGGCTTTTGCCAATATCTAAATCCAAGTCGATCGTGATTGGGGCCACCTCCAAAGAACAACACGACTCCGAGGATGATAAGTCCCAGAATAGTGATCAATTTGATACTGGCAAACCAGAACTCTGCCTCTCCGAAGAATGACACGGCAATGACGTTCAGGAGCAAAATGATCACCAAGACCATCGTAATCCATACGGCGACAGAGACTGGAGCATTCCAGTAATCCAAGACGATCGAAGCGGCGCTGGCCTCGGCCGCAACCAGCATGGCATAGGCATACCAGTAATTCCAGCCGGCTGCAAACGCGAGGGAGGGGTCCACGAAGCGTTCAACGAAGTACGGGATGGAGATTCCTTTCATCGGTAGGTATGTGACCATCTCTGCTAGGACGTTCATCACACACCATACCACAAGAATCATGGACAGGTATCCCATGAAAAGGGGTGCAGGTCCAGTCTCTGACAGAATGCTGCCAGACCCAACGAAAAGACCAGTACCAATCGCACCACCTATCAATTGTAAGTTTCTAGTGATCTTCAAGTGCACAAAAATGCTGCTGTACCTAATGCCAGAAATTGGATATGACGACTCTTCAGACCCCGCTCCAGCTGATTTTGACCTGTCGCCAGGTTGAACTCCGGGTTCTCCTGCTCCTCGGTCTTGAACTCATCGTCGAGTTTGGGATCCATCTCTCCATTGATTGTTGGGTACGACATATTTACAACTGCTCTAAAGTGTAGTGCTGTGAGGTTGCGGCTCGTGATGCGGAGTACAGTCAGAGATCAACAGATGAGATCGATAACAATAAATAACTAGAATGGCCGGCTAAAAGCGGTATACATCACTGGATGTATCAAAAAGCTAGAATAATTATCGTACGCTCTTGTGAGGAGTTTTACGTCTTAGCCTCTTGGTAGTTCACGACAGCGTGGATCTTGTCTCGTAATCGCCAATGACGTGCCATTACCCCACAACCTTCCCCCGCATCCGGCAGAAGCCGTTGCGTGGAGGATATGTTGAGCCGAAGGCATTAGATTGATCAAGGTTTGCAAAGATTTGCTTAGTGGCTTATGTTGAAACCCGGTGGTGATGTGAATCAGGAACAAGGGCGTGGTCAAGAGAAGGAGGAAAAGATTTGTTGATGACGACAAATTTTGCTCCAAGACCGAGGCGAGGGTGTTGAGCCGAGACGGTCTTGGCGCTCACTTACTAAGCGAGCGCCCTTTTGAGTTCATCTCCCCTTTCTCATCAACTGGCTTCATTATTCAGTATCTACTCGACGCACTTTCAATCCAATGAAGTCTTGAGCACAAGTCAGCCCGCTAAAAATATTGCTCTTCATGTTGATGTAACGCGCCATGCATTTCTTGATATCATTCTCGCGTGCTGTTCTTCCCGGCACGACTTCTGAGCTTTCCTGCTTTTCCGATTCTCATGCAGCAGCTTCACTTTGGCCGTGCAGTCCAGCAAGATATCTTCCTTGTGTTCCTTCATCATCATTAATCCTTTTCAGGGGCTTCGGCAGGATCCGAACCCGACGACGTTCGTTTCCAGGACGACATATCAATGATTGTGGGTTTTCATTGTGTAGCGCGGTAAGGTCTCTCTGATGCAGTGCTTTTCATATTTTGGAACTTTGGTACTATTCTTTCTGCTGTCAATCGAGTCACTTGTCATCAGCACCTACCATTTAGCGCTCAAGGCAGCTCCCGGTAAGGTGCTGGGGCTGGGTATTCCTTGACATCGTTTCACACTGGCCACGCCATTGCGTGAAAGAATCACGCACAAGATGGCATATATTTGTTGATCTTCCCTATTTGAGCCTATTCTGCATCTATGTATGCGCTTGTACGAAGCTGTCAGAGGAACTTACGGAACAAGTCGGGATTCCCGATGGGTTCCCAGAGCCAGCGTCAACACTTGCGCCCATACCTTTTCCCTACATGAATGCATATTGAATGCGGGCTGCAAAGCCTTTCAGACGGAATGCTTTGGGGACACAGAGTTCATTGGTAATTTACCCTCCCCATGGTCGGGAAGTGGCATTGTCGGATGCAGGCTGAGCAAGTATCAAACTGTTAGAACCTGCCACTCGTGCTTTGTACTCCCACATAATATGCGTTCCACAGCTGGCACAAAGAATTCTAGATCGCGTCAAGTCGATGAAACAGCAAGTTGAACCGAGGTTTGCCATAAAAAGTTTACTGTATGAAGCGTTCCTGACCGAAGACTTTTGTTGGAGCCGTTTTTAAATGACAATATGAGTGCACTCCGCATAATGAGTGTATCTGGGTCCAAGCCACTGATCCACACTTGTCAACATCTCCCCTTTCTTCCCCATAGTTTTGACATTGGCTGGAGTGCGTAGCCATCGTTAATGACGCAAAATACCCCTCGCACATGTGGTGTGGGGTTGGAGAGATCTTGACCTGAAGAAAATGATGAAAACACTGCTTAAAGTTACACTGCATGTTATGAATCTCGGTGCAACCCGGACATGTACCACCTTGGGTCTTTCTTTGGCACGGCAACAATCAATCCTAGCATTAGAATAGGCAGAAATGTTCGATCCTCTTCCATTGACAAATAAGTGTGGGATTTCCATTGGCGCAGCTCCAGCTGAAGCATTGGGGTCACAACTGGCTTCAAGTAGATTGCATTCGCAATTTGCGTTACCTAGAACGCAAGACTCTGTTAGGCGCCGAAGCTCGAAGCCGACAGGAATCATGAGATGCGCTGATGATCGAAGAAACACAAAACTTGACGTCGTAGCAAGACAATACAATATTACTCGACATACATCCTAATTATAACCCACAACCTGGAGACGCTGTCATTTGAGTGTAGTCAGAGGGTCGATTTGCACATCCGGAAGCCTGATCTGCTCATCCTCGGCTTGGAACTTGTAGCTCAACCCCTCAATTGGCGTCAAATCACAGCATTTGTGGAATAGCACGACATGTTGATGAGTTTCAATTGAAAGGTTTCTTTGCATTTTCGGGAGGAAGTGCGTCCCTGTCTAACAAGGAGACGAGAACTACCCCTCATTTTTGCGAATCCGTACGATGCATGGGATTCGTCATTTCACTGTATACGCAGTTTCCGAATCGCTGGACGCTCCTGCTCACACCCTATATAACGCTGCCTCCTTTGACAACTTAATGGACAGTTACTCAGAACTTCAAGCTGAACGGCAATAAATCATCACAGACTCAATCATTCTCTATCAATAACTTCTTTCCATCTTTGGAATTCTCACGCTCAACCCAACATATATTCAAGATGGCAAACGCGTCCGTAGTCGCCAACGGTAAATATCCCGTCTCGTTTCTGAGACTCCTTCGTGAAGCTGATATTCTATATTAAGGCACTGGAATCGCCTCTGTCGGTGATGGGAATGGTGTTCTCAGAGTTTACTCCGTCGTATGACTTACCAACCGATCGCTCAACTTCTGCTGAAATATTTCTAGGATATCTACGGTGGTATCCGCGAGACGGGTTACAATGGATCCGGAAGCACCTGGTGGGGAGGAGACAAGCCCATTGCTACCGGTAAGATCGGCTCACCCCTCGCCGTAGCCGCATCGCCTGGCTTGAAGCATGTGAGTACATTGCTTCCCACAGGGCCGAAGTAAGTCGACTGACAGTGCTACGAAGATCCGGCTCTACTACATCAGCACCGACTTCAAGCTGTCCGAGCTCTGCTACGATGCCGATTCGAGCAGTAAGGGGTGGTTTCCTGGCGAACTTAGTGGCAAGGGTTTTCAGATTGCTCCTTACTCGCAGATTGCAGCTGCATATTTGTCCACTGATCAGCTCAAGATTCGGTACGTCAACACGTTTTCTTCATTGATGCATCACTCAATCTTGATCAAGAGTTCGAGATCGATAAGTTGTGGCAGGTATGCCATCTTTTGAAGCTCTTGCTTATTGGGTCGACAATCAGGGTGTATGTCCAGGCTCCGGACAATTCCATCCAAGAGTACAGCAATGATGGTATAAGAATCCATCCTTTCCTAGTTCAACACTACTAAAACTTCCAGGTTCATGGTACAAGGACCAAAACTTGGGGACATCTGTCCCCGGAAGCAGCATTTCATTCATCTCGTATGGTGGAAATGCAACCAGCCTTCGGTAAGTTCGTCTTTCCATGATGCCCCTCACACTCCGCCAATGCCAATTCCAACTCGCTGACTTGAATCCACAAGTGTCTACTATCAAACCCCAAATCTTGACTTGATCGAAAAAGCTCACGAGAACACTGGTGTTTGGCACACCGGCGAGTTTTCCGTCAAGTCAGCAGTTCCCCGCGCTGCCATCTCAGCAACGGTCTGGACCTGGTCCAGTGGAACTGGCATTCGTGTGTACTACACTGGTGCCAACGATCTCATCCTCGAGAAAGCAAACGATGGAGCTTGGTACGATGGTGCCTTCAGGGTGAGTTCAGCTTCTGAAAACGGATCTCCTCACGTCGTCGGGCCTGAAAAGTTGTCATACTATACTGCTAGACTGGATGTCTCTTATGCCTCGCTCGCATTGAACTCTCCTCCCTACATCCATTTGAGGCCTCAGTAAGCTGACTTCGATATTCTACAATTTTAGCAACTTTCCGTTCCAGGCTCACGGGTTGGATCCCTTTCTTGGTACGCGAGCAGCACCAAGGCTCCTGAGATCCGCGTCTACTTCCAGAGCGGAGAGCAAGTCACAGCTGTAACCGAATGGAAGTGGCAAGGTGGACTTGGTGCATGGAACATCGGTCACAAAGCTCTGCCACCAGCGGCCCAGTAAGCTTGCCAGGATAGACTGTTCTCAGCAGTCCCAAATCGAGAAAAGAAAAAGGCCAAGGTTCAAGTTGAGGGTTTCGGGGACGATGTTGACGGATCTTTTGCGTTTTACCATTTCATAACACACTCCTTTACTTTTAGTAGCAACTAAATCAAAAAGCTATGGCCATGGCACATCAATGCTCCTTCGTTTGTGACTTTCAAACTTCCCCTCAGTGCATCTCATTCGGAATATCATTATTTCGTTGATTCTATTCACTGACACGTCTATTTCATGGACCAGGCCGCCGCTTCCGATTGTTACACGACGTGGCGTTCCCTTCAGAGCTGAACATTGTTCAAAAGACCACTTTCCACCTAATCCCTCGTCAATATCTCACAGCATCCGAATAATCATCTGCATGTCAGACAACCATTCTTCCCCGCATTTCAGGCTTTCAGCTCTTAGTGAACTCATGGCTAAGCTCGAGGAGCAAGCTGGAAGACGTTGCCCAGAGTAATCATCACCCTTTTCCCATCTTGGCCGACATGCCGCTAATCGCGAGGGAAAACGAGTGTCGGGTTGTCGAGAGTCTTGTGTAAGCGTAGGTACATATTCAGGTATCATCTGCGCGTGAGGCTCTCGGCGAGGTATCATTGAGGCTTGCGGAGAAATCTAGAGTAGCTTCGACGAGGCTTTCATGATTCATTTCCCGGACTCTGTATATGCACGATAAGATATTTTCAGCTTCTTCAGAGTCCCTTCAAGATTTGGAATTCATTTGGACAATATCTTGAGAATGCGCATCTGATGCAAGAAGTCGGAATATGAATTGTTGTGGTGTAATTTTGTCTTGATGAAAAGCTAGAGAAGCATCATTCCCCGTCGTCCAGCTTCCATCTGGGAAGCCAACAATGTTCAAGAGCGCTGAACGTTTCATTTGAACATGGATTGCATTAACCTCAGCTCCGATGCTCGACATCTGTAAATTTTTGGTAGTAAATGTGCTGTCCATGGTCATTCAGTTCTACGAGGTGCCTGGTATATAAGTTCCAATACTTTCTCGCCTGAGCAGCATCACCATCATCAACAGCATCGCCCACAAATATCAAGAACACTCTAAAATCAGCAGCAATTTCACTCCAATACCTTTTTGGGTCCATTTTGTCCAGAACAGTATCACCGAACTTCTTCAATCTATTAGTAACTCCTCAGCATGTCTTCAGTTCCAGTTGAACAGATTGCTTTCCGTAAATTCCCCAACTCTCCTCCACAACTGTCGAGTGTTTGCTTAGTACCCGGATATAGGCACTGCAATTGCGGCAGTCAATTCAGCAGACCATCTCCGTGTTTACTCTCAAGGTCAGCACTGTCTTCTTGGAAATTGTTATTACGAATCCTCGCCACCCTGCAAAGACATGAACTTGTTCCATTGCAGAGCTCTAAAACTTCACCCACTAGGTGATCTATACGACTCAACTTCTAACCCCAGGTTTTAGATGTTCTTGGAGGTATTCGCGAGAGCAGCTACGAAGGTGGCTGGAGCGGTGGAGTAAATGTCCTCTCCACCGCCAAACGCGATTCCCCAATGGCTGCCGCATTCAAGGGACTCGAAAAGGTGCGTGTACACAACCAACCAGATCCCCCTTAATCTAATACGAACTCGATCGTTGTAGAGTTTATCGTTGACTCTTTTAGATTCGCCTGTACTCAATGTCATCCGACAACAAGCTCCGCGAGTTCGCTTACGACTCCAATGTTGGCTGGTACGATGGGGCCATCAACAAGTCGAACTTCCAATTGGCTCCTTACTCTCAAATCGCCGCCACGGCTTTGCTTCCTAAGCAGGAATTTACCCTCCGTGTTTATGTGCAGATCCCCGATAAGACCATCCAGGAGTACGGATATGATAGTAAGCGACCTTCCCTCCCCTCTGTCCTCGTTCAAAAAGCTTTGCTCAGAACCGATTGCTAACTGGTGTTGACTCGTCATAGATTCTTCCAGCGGCTGGCAGAAGATGAGCAACCTAGGACCAGCACTGGCTGGTACTAGTATTGCTGCCACTTCCTACGGAGGGTCCACAGGCCTGAGCATCAGGTATGCATCTACTACTCCAATCCACTCAACTCACGACTGACCTCGCAAAGAGTCTACTTCCAAAAGCCGGACCGCTCGATCACCGAGCTCTGCTACGACAGTCAGACAACCTGGTACACCGGTTCCCTCTCCATCCCAGCATCATCCACCACTCCTCGTGCCTCCCTCGCCTGCACCAAATTCAACGACACCAAATCCGGCATCAGTCTCCGCGTCTACTATTCCTCTCCCAACAACAGCATCCTCGAGAAGGGGTTCGATGGCAACGGCTGGTACGATGGTGGCTTCGAACAGAAGACCATTCCCGGCTCCAAGGTCTCTGCTATTTCTTGGCAGAATGGAGGTGAAATCCAGATCAGGATCTATTTCCAGAAGGGTGAGCATGTCACCGCTGTTTCGGAGTGGGTTTGGGATGGGGCTGGGTGGACTGGGGGGGTTGCTGCTTTGCCACCTGCTTAGGGGCATTGTGGCAAGCAGTTATGCTTGAAATTGCTTATCTGCACATCTACTGAATTGTAGTGATTGCGTTGGATCTATCCTGTTCCGGTTTTCTGTGGCTTTCGCCAACTCAGTCACTCGTTTTTCATTAGCTCAATTGTCTTTCTTCAGTCAAACAAGGATGTAAACATGAAGCAACAAGCTTCCCAGAAACTAATAACACCATGTCCTAAAGCTTTCAAATATGCGTTTATACCTTTCTTAATAGTTGATGATACATCGTTTTAAGAATGAGATTTGGTCAGAATCCTATAATTTAAGCGAGATTGTTAAGTAAATAACATATGCTTATCCACCTACTCATCAAATCTAAAGTGATTCCCAGCTCCCAATAGAAAAACTATCTCTGGTCTTCCTAATAGGAAACACTAAGCTGGATCTCTTACCCGTTCTCCAGAGCCGAGGGCATGCATGGGCTAGATGTGGTGAGTAACGATTCAACAAAATAAGCATCAAAATTCAGGATAAGGAATTATAAACCGACGGTGATTTGACTAGTACTCCTCAAATTTCTCATTAAATTCTCCTTCTCTACTCGTCTTGTATGCTGTTTTCTAGGTTTATACGTGGTGAGCTGTTGCATATAAAAACGACTTCACGCTACTCACCTCTCAGAGTTCTCAGATCGTACATCATGAAATTCTGTAACATGGTCTATCAGGACTTCAAAACACAGTTTAATTGTAACTGGAGTCTTTTTTTTTAAAAAAAAAAAGAAAGACCACCTAATGTCCAGTCCATGACCGCTTTCAAGAATCAGGAGTCACACTTTAGAATTAAATTCAACATCGGGCCCTTTCAAAATCAAAGGACGCAAAAGTAAATACGAACATCCAAAACACTACAAGCAAATTATTAACCACTAATAAATCAAAATCTCTCCATTTAAACATTCCTTTCTAAGCATATCTTTCCAGACAAGCCTCCCCTTTGTTTGCCAAGCCGGCCTTGGTTACATAAGTAAGTTGTTCGCGCCTTCCCTCCTTTCTCCCCCGCCTTCCTCCAAAAAGCTATAAGAATCATAACCTATTCAAAAGTCCAAATAAGAAAACTCCAGCCAATACTTCAATTCAACTGGATGCAAAAGTGGGTTGGCCAAGTGGTAAGGCATCTCTCTCACACAGGACCTACAAACTCGTTACACCGAGTCTGTAGGTTCAGAACAGAGAAAATCGTGGGTTCGACCCCCACACTCACTAAACATCTTGATTTCAATTTTTTTCTTTGGACTTTTGGTGCTTTTTGGGAGAGCCCAGGTTGGGTTTATATTTAAGTGTTAGGGTATGTTGGTAGTCACTGCTGAGGTATCCTCTTTGAAGGTTGAAAGTCATGTTCATTTCATTATGCATGTGCTACCAACGAGAATATGGTAGATAAACGAAAACACGAACGCGATTAGACCACGCATAAACCAAAACGCCAACACCACCCGTGCCACCATCCGAGCCGAGCCTCCCGCCATATATGCTCATTACTTCATACATCATACAACCTGCCCCTGGATTCAAATCGTCTAAGCACCAGCCTGGACAACTCTAAAGCCACCAGTGACCAACTTAGTGATATCTTCATTCTTGTGTTGAAGGAGACTCAGTGCGTAGGCAACATCGTTCCACTGCCTCTCGGTCTCACAACGGGCAAGTCTGGCGGCGAGTTTGTCTGCGAGTTGCTTGGCGTGTTTGTCCTGTTGGTTTGTTAGTCAATGTACCCAATAATAGCAAAGACGAGGGGCCGTACCTTCTCAATAAACCCAGCAAGGAACTTGATGATTCTCTTCAAAGCATCCTCTTCTAAGTCCTTCTCCGCACTCAACAAACTAAACATATCAACAAAGTGATTGTACACTGCATTGTCTTTGGTGCTCAACTCGGTGAAGAACATGCGACTGAGATCCGCAATCCTCTTGTCGTCGTCCTCGAGACACTTGGCCATCTCGCCTAGTTGACCCTTGACCTTGACTTGACCTGCCAAGATTAGGAATGTGAGAGTCATCAAGCATGTACGCTTCACACTTGCATCCTTGTCATTGAGTCGGCGGTAGAGGAAGTCGGTATTTTCATCGATGAGATGGTTAAAGCAGACTGCCATGTCACCAAGTGCAATGACGACGTTGGATCGAGTGATGGGGTCCTTCGAACGCTCGAGGATGGTGATAAGAAGTGGGAGGTTGGTCTCACAGTACTCGGAACTCACACACATGAGCTTAGCCAAGCAAAGAGTAGCGGCTGCTTGAAGGTTACGGTCTCTGTATGTGGTGTTGTTTGAGCAAATCTCAGAGACGAGTGGGCCGAAGTTGGCAAGCAAAGAATTCTCGCCGTAAAGAAGCTCACGCTCACGGATATGTGACATGGCTTCAGTGAAGTCATCTTCGGTGGTACCGCCAATCATGTCGAGGTCATCAGCTGCCTCCTTGGCAGCTTTGTCTGCTGGTGCTTCAGAAGTTGGCTTGTTCTTCTCAGCTTCCGCCTTCCTTCGCTTGAAGTCTAGTTCGCAGAGTTCCAAGTGGACGATTTGCTTGATTGCAACATGACCAACGATGAAGAGAAGTTGTGAAAGAGCTATGGAACCCTTGAGTTTTGGCTCAGGCTCTGCGGGCTGTTCTGGAGGCGGAGATGCCATCTGGGTGTCCTCGCCCGCTGGTTCCTCAGGTTCTGGGGTCTTGGCGGTACGTTTCTGGAAGACGTACTTCGTTTTCCTCCTCAAAATTTCCGAGCAAAGGGTATCGGGATGTTTCGAAAGTGTGTAAATGGCATTGATTGCCTGTTCGGCCACACCATACCACTCCTTGTTATCCGACTCGATTTCAACAATGGCGCCAAGCTTGAGGAGAACAGCATGATCGTTGGGGAGCTTTGAAGGCTGTGCAGCAGTTTCTTTGGCTTGTCGGCCAGTTGGGTTGATCCGTCGAAGAGCTATGCAGGTGTACTTGGCTAGTTGGAGATCTGATCGACCAAGACCCCCCAAGCCTATCCTTAACATGGTTTCCATTTCTCCGACGACGATTTCAGGCTTCGCAGTTGCCAGCATACCGAGGACAATGATTGCTCCTCGTCGTTGACTCTTCGAGATTTCCCGTTTCTGAACACCATAGACTTGCCAAAGTTTCTGAACAACAAGTTCAGAAATATGGTTTGCCTTCATCATGGTGCTAAGCAGTTGCTCCAACGAAGTCAGTTCTGCTGGAGTTGCACCAAAAGTCAAACTGATCATGTTCCGAGCGATGTAGTTTGCAGCATCGTTGGCTGTGTAGGAGTCTGGTGCTTCAAAAAAGAGACGCTTGTAGCATTCGATAAGATGATTTTGGACGCCCTTTCCTTCATCACTGTTGCCCTTGGTCCAGATGAGTCGCAACATCCGTCGGATACCAAGCTTGTTTTGCTCAATGTTGTATGCATCACCAATCTCGAAATACTCCATGGCTTCGATGACTTCGCTCTTGTTTTTGGATCCAAGAAGTTGGCAAATGGTAGTGGTAGCTCCGTGCAAGACCTCAATGAACTTGAGAGCCTCCACATAGTATCTCCTCGTCAGTGTGAGCTTATTGATGGCTTCGGAAGTTGCAGCATCCTCCTGAGCTTTCTTGATTGCAGCAATTTTCTGCTCATTACTCATTGGCTTCTGGGGGGAGTCGGACTGAATAACCGTGGCATCATCCAATAAGGCTGGGTCTACAGTAACATCGGCCTTGGTAGTATCGACGAGACCTGGAGTCTCGGCCGGGGGCTTCAAACCATTCAACTCGGCATCCACAGCATCCAATCGAGAATTCCATTCCTTGAGTGAAAGCTGGGATCCGTGCATTATGCTGAAAGGGTGGGTCTTGATGAGAGTGCCAAGCAGCTTAATGGCATTTCGACGGACATTGCTGCTCTTGTCCTCCAAACTCCTTGCTGCCAATTCAGCGGCCTTTTGTCTTCGTTTTGGGAATTTCTGCTCAAGATCGCAGAGTTTGATGTAAACCTGAATGGTCCGGCATCGGCAGTAGGGGTTAATATCCAGGAACCGCTCTTCTAAAACATCGAAGAAAGCGTTCAGCTGTGACTTGTGGTTATCACCACGTTCCTCCTGCTTGCTGAGATCTGCTACGAGATTTCCACAAACTTCAATGAGCGCACATCGAAGAGCATAAGACTCGCTGTCTAACTGTTTCGCTAACATAGTCATTTGCTTGATGACAAGTCTGGGCGCTAGCTCGGAGAGCTTGACAATGAAGGTAGAGACCGATTTGGGCCCTTTCGTATCATTGCTGTTGAACTCCTTGTTACTCAGCTCTCGAAGTATCTCGTCTGCTAGTTGGGGGTAGTCGTATTGTTCTGAGAGAATGTGGAGGAATTCGGCCATGGGTTCTGCCAGATGCTCGAAGTATGTCAAGTTCTGCACAATGGATATCTGGGCCGCTAGAAAACATGTCAGTACCAAGGAAATACTAGTTGAAAATCCTGTCCTTACCATAACCATGTCCGTGGTGTTTGACTGCTATGCATAAAACCTTGAATGCGTGCATCCGAATGGCAGTATTCTTGACTCTCTGCTCGCTCTCTAGAACCATGTATACCGGCCTTGTGAACAGACTGATGAAAGTATCCCGTTCCGAGGTCGTCAAGAAAATCTTGGACAACTTCAACTTCAGGACCTTACACATAGTATCCAATGCAGTCTGTAGCTGGGCACTGGAGTCCCAGTTTCCATCTTTGTCCTTACCAGCAGCGGCCTTGGACTTTGCACCCTTCCCTCTTCCTCTTGCAGCTGGCGCCGAACTGGATTTCTCGGCAGCTTTCGTTTCGACAGCGGCAATAGTCCATTGTAACAAGAAGCCGAAGACTTCCAGCAATTGTTTATGGTGGGAGATCAGTTCCTGCTCGTCGGTTTCAAGATCATTGTGTATGATGTCGGCCTCAGTCGACAGCCCCGACACGATCAGGTCGAGGATCTTCGAAAGCGCATGTGTAGGAAGGACCGATGAGGATCTAGAGAGTTTGAAGAGTTCAGAGTCGGGTTCTGATATATAGTTTTGGGAGGAGGGAAGAGAAATGGGAGCGCACTTTAGGAGGAACTGCAGAGAGTCAAACGACGAGCTTCTGGTGATAGCGTCGGGATTCTCTGCTACTGAGTCCACGATCGGATTGAGGACTGTGTTGATCAGGGAGTTTGTGAGGGCTTCGGGGTCGTTTTCGCAGTCCACTAGATTGGAATCTGCTTCGGGGGTTGCGATGGTCGAAGGATCGCTCATGTAATGTTTGAGAGCATCATTGATGTCGAAATTAATTGTATCCATTTTGGCGATTTATGCGCAGTGTTCTGCTGCGAAAGTGCAGACATCAACGGATTGTTGTTCAGGTGCTGGGATGTAAATATTGTTGTCGCAAAGACCAGGGTCTGTCTGTTGACATCGGCGAATCGCGTTTTCCGCGTTGTTTTGTTCGCGTCTCCTTCGGGAATAGCCCGTTGGCTGTTGACAACCACTTCCACCCCACCTTGCAGACAGATGGTACCTGAAACTAAACAACCAATTGCAAGCTTCCCGAATACCCAACTGCTGATATTGGAAGCTTGACCGCAGCAGCTCTTGTATACTATCTACTACAGAGCTGCAAGATGGCGACAGTACGGTCGAGAAGCGCGAAACCTTTCGAAATCCACCACGACGAGATGGTGGACGAGTCAATGGAGGAAGAGGATCACAGGATGGAAGACTCGAGAGCGGAGACTGAAGAGGAGCAGGATGACCGAGAGGATGCCTACTCGGATATGTCTGATGAGAGTGATGGGCTAGTTGACTCTACGGTGCAAGAAGACATGGATAAGTTTCAAGACAATTTCAGAGGGCTGAAAGATCGCTTCCGACTTATCAACCGGATTGGAGAGGGTAATATGCTTCCTACAATCGCTCGCTACATATATTAACGCGTTATAGGTACGTTTTCTACGGTATACAAGGCCGAGGATCTGCTGTACGAGCACTACCAGAACGAGTGGGATATCGAGGAGAAAGAAAATTCGCAATGGACATCACCACCACTGAAAAAAGCGCGCCGGGACATGGATTCGCTGACAGAAAGGAACGAATATGCGCAGCAAAGACGACGGCCGAAATATGTTGCGATTAAGAAGATCTATGTTACCAGCAGTCCATCTCGGATCCTCAACGAGCTAGAACTCCTCAACGACCTCCGAGGCTTCGACTCAGTCTGCCCTCTCATCACAGCATTCAGATCCACAGACCAAGTCGCCGCCGTCCTACCATACTTCAGACACACGGATTTCAGAGAATACTTCCGCAAGATGACAGTGGGAGACATGCAGATATATTTCCGGTCACTATTCAGATCTCTCGCAGCAGTGCATTCCAAGGGGATCATCCACCGCGACATCAAACCCACAAACTTCCTCTACGAACCCGACAAGCAGCGCGGCGTCCTCGTCGACTTCGGCCTCGCCGAACGAGAAGGCACAGACGCAAAGCCCTGCCTCTGTCAAGAAAGCGCCTTCGAACGCCGCCGCCGCATAACCAACTCCGTAACCGCAACTCAAGGCCCCTCAAACGGTTACCCAAAGAACGACTCCCGGCCCTCGAGACGCGCAAATCGCGCAGGCACACGCGGTTTCCGCGCCCCAGAAGTCCTCTTCAAATGCACAGAGCAGAGCACTAAGATCGACATTTGGTCCGCGGGTGTGATCCTACTCACTATCCTCTCGCGGCGTTTCCCATTCTTCAACTCCGCAGATGATGTAGAGGCCATGATAGAAATCGCCACTATCTTCGGTACGAAACGCATGAAATCATGTGCGTACCTTCATGGTACCGCTTTTGAGAGCAATATCCCTACGATTGGCAGCCTGGGTTTCACGCTCGAGAAAATCATCTTGTGGTCTACATGTCGCAATGATGGTGGGAAGAATGGACGTGAACATCCGCTCAGTGATGAGGAGATGCTCGCTGTCCGCTTCCTAGAACGCTGCTTCGAGTTAGACCCCAATAAACGTATTAGTGCTGAGGAAGCGCTCGAACATCCTTTCTTGAAGGAGGACATGGTGGATGCCTATACGGATGAGGAAGATGAGATTAACATGGTGTGATGTGGATTTGTATGATACTATGGGAAACTGGCTGGGGGGTGGGAAGGACGTTGTGCCATGGCTTGGTGGTCGGTTAGTTGGGTTTGGCGTTTATAAAGGATTGTGGCATGGCGGCGGCGTTTCGTGTACATATATACATACGTACATCATAGCTAGCAGGCTCAGATGAGCGGAGCAGAGCATATTTGGGGTGGCAGGTGTGTTTGATCATTATGTTGCGTTGAGATACCATCGTACTTCTAGCATGGAGAAATGAACAAAGTAAAACAAAAACGCCAACTAATGGTTCATGTGATGGGATAAGTAATATGCTCAAGCTCGTGTACGACCTACCTGTCCGTCTCTTCCCTCTCGGTCCATGAACATGTACTTTATGTATGGGGTACCTGTACCCAGATATTCAAGTATATCCTTTACTTGCGAGACATACTCTATGTACATAGAAGAAGTCTGGCTTGACTGCATGTTGGTCGTATCATCTTGTCCTACAGCAGATGGCAGGGCGGCAGGTTGAGTGAAATGAGAGAGCAGTAAAGTGCAGCTGAGGAAGGTAATTCCTTGGACAAGTATCTCTCGACCCATGGCATGAGCTGAATTCATAAAGTGGAAAGTTGCAATACAAGCCTATAGCCTCACAGCATCATATCGCCTGATATCACAACATTATCATTTCATCCTCCCTGCAGAAGAGGACGTTTCCCTTCAGTGGGAGATGATTGGATTTTGAAGGGTTTGTGCACTTTTCATTTGCTGATTCGTATGAAGGGAACTCATGTGACAGAAGTCACCAATGCCAAATGCATCTCAGACGGTATCAGTCCAGCATAGCATAGCATACTAGCGAACCTTCCATCCCTCCATGCACGCCATCCAGCCAGTAATCCCATCCCAACCCAATGCGGAAGAAGAAGACGCTCTAATCAACTTTGACTTGACTTGCTTATGCGACCAACTCCACGACACCACCAGCCTCAGTAATCTTCCGCTCAGCCTCCTTGCTGAACCACCTAGCGCGCACAACGAGAGGCACCTCGGGGAGGCGGCCCTTGCCGAGAACTTTGCTGTAGCCGAGAGGGAGGAGGTCGAGGACGGGGATGGTATTGCTGCTCTTTGAGGTGAGGTACTCGTCGCGCTTCTCGGCGGGGATCAGGGACCAGAGCTACGATTGACTGTTAGCGGTTCTTCTTGTCAAGTGCTCCGTGTAGACGATCTGGCGGGGCTATGCGGTACTTGCGCTGCCTGCTGGTTTTGTTTTGTGAAGCGCTTACTTGGCGCTATTTTTGGGGGGCTTGTTTGGACGGGGTGGAAGGAGTGGTGGTGGTTCAAGACTCGAGCCAGGAGCTGAGTTGAAGCCAACCTATCCATCCATCCCACCCATATCCCATCCACATATCCTCAAGACACGCCATTCTCCCCACCCTCTTTCCCAATCCCCCCCTCCCCCCTCCCCAAAACAAAAGTAAATCCCCCGACCCAAACGAAGAAAACGTAAAAACATACCTTATCCAAGTTGATAACCGGCTTCCAGAAGTGGTTGCCCTGCTTGTGGAAGTATCGCATACCGACCTTTCCGAAGTAACCAGGATGGTACTTGTCCATGTTGGTTCGGTGGTGGTGCTGTCCACCGGCGAGACCACGACCACCTGGATGCTTGCGGTGCTTGCCTACACGACCGTGTCCGGCCGAGACGTGTCCGCGGCTGTAGAGAGGGTGATTGTTAGCTTGTGTACTTTTCTTTCCTGTTCTTTTCAGATATTATGTGACCCCAAATTCAAATCCCAAGCCCCCGTGTGTGTGTTGAAGAGCGCGGAATCCAGTTGGAGGATCTTAGGTTGAGAGAGAATCCGCGAGGATGAGTTTGAAGCCCGATTCTCAATTCCCAAATTCCCAATCCCAAAGCTGCCATCAATTCCTCCTCGCAGACTCCAATTCGCGACACAATGCCATACAATCCTCCTCTCCCCTCCTCCTCCTCCTCCTCAATCCCTCCCAGATCCCATCGCACAACACCCATCAACGCAATCGCATTCAATACCCTCTCCATCCCCTCCCTCCTCCTCCACACACCGCACAAGAAATAAAGAGATAGAATACGTACTGCTTGCGGGTCTTGCTCAAATGAGTAGGCATCTTGACGGGTCCGGTAAGGGTGGTTGTCGAGATGTGGTTGTCGAAGTTTTGTCGTGATCTCTCCCTCCAAGAAATTAATCCAGGAAAATTGAAGTTGGGCTGGTCTACAAGCCGCTAGTCTATTTCAGGTCGTGGTGCGGAATAGGCGAGAGGGTTGGTGGGGTGGGGCGGGTTTGGAAGCCCTAAGATATTTTTTGGCGGTGGCAGGGTGAGGTGAGGTGATATCAGACAAGAGAGAATTGAGGAAAGAAAGGATATAATATGTTCTATGTTCTAGAGATGGGGAGTTAGATCTCGCAGTTCCTATTAAATTTTTTGGCAAGTTGAGGTCTACATATTGCTAGCCAGACCTTTCCCATCGTCTCTACCTTAATTCTATGCCTCAGGCCCACAATCAGGACATCAAATCCCCGCCAAGACCCAATTATCACATGACCATCAAATATCAAAAAGTTTTTGTTGCACGTCGCAATTATTTCGTCCCATTCACCGTGACATGTCTGACAGCCACTCACCACCAAAATCAACCCCAGCCCAGCCTCCCTAATTTCCTTGCTCAACACCATGCACCCACCTATCATGGCCACAACACAAGCTTTTGACTTTTCTGATAGTAAGAGAACGAAAGTATAGACAGAATAGGATAGTATTTATGAATTTAATTTAATTTAATTTAACTGAAGAAGAAAAACAAGAAGAAGGATTAGGAGGGATGAATGAATGAATGAATAATCGATGGACGGATGGAATGGATGGCGATTCTCATCCTTTTGATCGTTTGGTCGAGTGTTCGCACGCATGTTAGATAATGATATTATATCATATTATATGTTGGCTGGTTATCTTACTCTTACGTCTTTAACAAACAAACATATCACGAGCTTTAAAAGCTCAATCAAAATTCATATAAAGAAGGATATCTGTCCTTCTTCCAGGCAACCCAGTCTGCAGCTGTTGTTTACTCAATTGATTCATTGAACTGATTGATTGATTGATAGAGTTCCTATCTGTATCCCCCCTAACCATCTATAAAAATCCCAAAAATGCAACTAACTAACTACCTAATAATTCCCAATTAACATAACAACTACGGTAGCTATACCTCACCAAGTCTATCCGCACTTCCCCTCCCATCCCCTCCTCTTCTCCTTCCCTTCCTCACTCTCTAGCCAAGCACAACCCGAATCAAGACCATAACCCAGCCCGGCCCGGCCCGGCAAGGCATGTCAAAGTCCGTCAGAAAATGCACCTTCCAATGCCCATTGAAAGAGCAACATCAATAAGGCAGCACAATTCAGAACTAAGAAGCAAGGTATGCAAAGCAAAGTAGTCGAAAATGATTTTACGCCAGTTATGCCCCCTCCACCGACGCATCCACGTACTCCACTCATCCCATAAATGCACCTTCAGCACCAGCAAAGCAAATCAAAGTAAAGTGAAGGCAAGGCAAGGCAGAAAACCGAGGAGAAGAGGGAGAAGTGAAAGGAAAAGAAAAAGCGTTCTATAGTACAAATCGCATGTATGTAAGTATCATACGAAGGCGTATGTATGCAGCATACCTATGTGAGTGTGGTCTGTCTCTCTGGCTCGGTCTGTTCTGATCTCATGAAATATGCACCTCAGCGCAACCCAAATCCAACCCAACCCAACCCAACCCAGCACAAACCCAACCAAGCAGAGCCAGATCAGACCAACCCAAACCAAATCAAGCCAGCTATAACCCATCCCTTCCTAGAATTTGGGCCAATATGTAATGCGATGAATGCATGCAAGCAAATGACGCAAGACGCAAAACGCAAGATGCAGAGCCAATATAGCAAAAGGTTTGCTCGTCAAGGCAAAAATGTGGTGTGGGAATGTAGTGTGGCCCTGCAAATGTACCGAGTTTTCGTGCATGCATGCAAAGGGGGTGTCGTTGTATTTCCATATGTAGAGAAGACCTGAAAAAAGTTTAACGCCGGGATGTGAAGATTTTGGTTTTGGCTCTTGATTTTGGGTTTCGTGAAGTCTTTTTGTTCGTGAGATGAGGGAATGTGTCTGTACCTGTCGTGATTTAATGTGGTGATTGTACAGTCGTATTTTTTGAAATCCCTTTTGTGAGACGGAAACTTTTGTCGTTTTGTGTCGTGATGCATAGTTGGATATCGTGAAAATCGGGGAGAGATGATGGGGTTCGAGATGAAGGCGTGATCAAATCACTCATCGAGCTCCAAACATTCCTTCAACCCCACCATTCGTGGCACCCGAGACTCCGTTACGGCCAGAAGCTCTGGTACCACTTGGGAACGTCCAACCACCACTATTGCGCTTCTCGCCCTTCTTCTCATCTGAGTCCTCCATACCCTCCAGATTGAACATGAAATCACCTTGCTCCTCGTCAATAGGTGTTGTGAATCTGCCACTTCCACCATTGCTCATACTGCTCGAACTGACTTGTCGCTCAGCCACAGCTCGTGCACCACTGATTGGGTTGCTTGGACCACGGATGGGGAGATCAGTACCACTAGATTCGGCTCTGGCGAGGCGAGTTCGTTGGAGCTCGCGGGAGATCAGGGAGCCTTGGCGGGGTGGAGATGCGAGGTATGGAGAGGAATCGCCTGAGACACTCGGTCTAGCAATTGGTCTGGAGCTAGGACTGGCACCAAGATGGAGAGATGAGTTGCGGAGAGGCGAGCCAACATGACCAAATGCAGAAGCTCGAGCCCGATCTTCCTCCTCCTTTCGTTGAAACAGTCCATTCCATCGAGAAGGGCTGGCATTCGAGGGAGAGCCAAATTTGATGCCCATCTCGTTATTGGGTGTACCAGTTCCGCTGTTGATTGGTCTACCCTCATCATCAGCAGTTCGCGATCCCCGACGAGCCTTTTCTTGTGGCGTCATCAGATCCTTCAGAGTCTCAGGCAGAAGATCCTCCTCAAAAGTAAAGGCAGGGTCCCACTCATGGTCAGCTTTTGGCAGACTAGAAGACATAACTTTTGGCTTAGCATATCTTTGGGAATGCATAGTTCTCTTTCCGAAATACTCCTCGACAGGGAAAGTTGGGGGCGAAGAAGGCATGCCGTTGAACCGATCCCTCGTGTCATCGCCAAAGGCTGAGTTGTGTAGATTCTTCAGGGCTTCTGAGGTTCTTCCATCCTTTGCGGCTCCAAGAGAACTGGGTGGTGAGTCGAGACCGAATTTGGCTGGAACAGAAGAGGCAATTGGGCCATATCTGGCGATCATTGAAATACCATTGCTGTCGAACGAGGCTGGCAATTGAGCATCCAGAACACTCAGTCCCTTCATAGCAACTGGCGATAAACCCAGACCAAATCGATTGTGATCCTCATCTCGTGGAGAGCCATAATTGGAGACTGGGCGGGATGCATAGCTAGTATCGATGGTAGGAACATTGATATCAATGCTTTGCTGGCGTCCGACCAGAGGTGGGTAAGGGTTATCTTGGTCCTGATAGCCTTGGTACTGGTGGGCGTATGGCAGGGGAGCTCCATTGGTACCCATGAAAGAGTTTGTCAATGTAGAAGTTGTAGGTCGGGTGTGGTATCCATCGTTATTCAATCGTCCTCCAATGTTCAGATGCCCACCTCCCATTGTTCCTCCATGCTTGTAATTTACTCGGCGACCATCAGGCAGAACGTGGACGTTGGCGCACTTGGGACCGAATTTGCAGTTACCCTTGAATAATTAGCATGTTTCCTTTGAATGTAAAGAATGGAAGAGTTCGAATCACCTTTGCAAAGTACTTGCAGACATTATCGTTTGTGCTAGCCAGATCATGGCTGAAAGGGCAGGCAGAACCAGCTTGACATGCGCCTTGCCGGAAGAACTTGCATGGGACATGAGAGGTATCTACGGACTGTCAACACTCATCTTTGCTTGCTCCTACTGCGACTGCCACGGGCATCTGCGACTCACTTTGTCTACCCGGAGGACTTCGTGGACCTTCGAATCGTCCCATGCCTCCTACTGGGGGTGGCGGACCGCCTGCACCATTAAGCGCATTTGGCGGGGGAATATTCAGCGAGCCGGAGCTCATGTGTCTGTACTCGGTCGTCATTCTGGGAGTGCGCTGGCTCAACATGAACTCGAATAGTAGCGCAGAGGGAGAGGAAGGATTCGAAATCGAAGTGCTGCGAGGAGCAATAGGTTGAGGTTTGTTGTGCTGTATTGCGACCCCCGCCTCGAAGTGGGGGATTTAATGTCGCGTGGGAAGAGAAGAGGTTGGGGATGGACGAAGAAGAGATTCGAGTCTGGTGGGTTGAGAAGAAGAGTAGAGATGACTCTTAGGCAGAATAAGCCAGTGAATAGAGTATTCGCAAGGCTGACTTGACTTGACTTGACTTGACCGCCCCGTGGTGGAGGTAAATCAATCAATCAGTCTCGTCGGGCTGTCGGTGGGTGGAGGATTTGGGAGTTGAAGAAGACGAACAAGACAAGACAAGGCGAGCTCTAATCTCTTTGACGCTCTGACAAAATTCACCGCCGCCGCACCACCGTGTACCGTTACCGTACCCTCGAGTCCCGTCCCTTGCCCTGCCTGTCCTGCCGCCTCTCGCCTGCCAGCCAGCAGTCAGTCCAGCCCAGCCCGCCCGGAAACGCTAGTGACGACTTCTTGCGCCGTCGCAAAACCGATAAAGATAGAGATAGACCAGATAAGTACTACGTACTGTACCTCCAAATAAGGTCGAGTTTAGCCTTGGATAACCGCAGGTCCAGATATCCGGGATCTTCGATTTGCGAGCCGTGGGGAAGAATGGAGATGAGGATGGATGTTTCTGCAGAAAGACGATTGTAGATTTGAGGGTGGGAGCTCGTCGGTGAGAAGAGAAGAGAAGCTGGCTGGCGGTGGGGTGGCTAGCTATTGGTGGTGGGCTACCTACAGGAGGGTCAAGGTCAGGTCAAGGTCTATCAGATGCGGAACGGAGCGATTGGGCTGGATAGAACAATAACACCCTTGTTCATAATACCGTCTTACTACTACCAGAATCGGGGGTGTAAGTCTGCGGCTTCTCATCCTATCTCTGTTCCAAGCCCTGCGCTTCCCGCGTGTAACAATCAATCAAAAGGGGGTTCGTAGCTATGATAGGCTGGACACCAGTAGCTCACAACAGGGATTTCGTGGAGTTGATAAAGGTTGAAGGTTAAGTTACCTAGGCAAAGCAGAAGGAGGGAGACGACGTGCCTCCGTGGGGGAAGGACGAGGGTTGTGACTCGTGGAATTGGATGCACCTCGGTTTAGGAACAGTTGATACACTTCTCTCCCACTTCCTGGTTGTCTTTCGTGGGGTTATTGTAACATCGATTTATCAAGTCGTCTTTGTACAATTTGCTGTACATCAACTCGCGGCTCAAAGCTATACATAGTTATCTCACTGCAGCATCTCGTTCTAAAGGGCAGGTCATCCACCCTCGTACTGCAACCCTCTTCTTCAAGCCCCCACTACCTACATCATTCAGCCCCAGATCACAGAGTCAGCATAACGCAACACCTCACGCACGCACGCACACACTTGATCGACTGCCGATTACCTCGACGTGATCACGATCATGCACATCAGAAGGCTTAACCGATTATTAAGTTGTCCATCCGCCATCCATTTCATCCCCCACCTCATGTTGATCCGGGGACCATCCATTCCGTTCTATCTTTAGTCTATGCCATACTTGTATTGCAGTCTGTTTCATTCTTCAATATCTCACTCTTCCATATCTCACTCTTCCATATCTCACTCTCCCATATCTCACACTCTCTCTCTTTTCCCACTTAAACTCCACGATCCAGACCAAAAACATTTCAAGCACCTCACTTCACCGTCCCTCCCTATCAAACCATCCATCCATTCATCCGCCTCTCGCGCCAGGAAAAAAAACCCCCCAATACCTAGGTTATCCAACCATTAATTCATCTTTGGTTCCGGAAACAGCCGATAACCGAACCCAAATCAGTCTCCATGTTTCAACATTGACCATGTCTAACAATATCAAGATTCCCATGTCAAAAAAGGCTGTCAGATGATCATTAGAGGGGTTCAACTGCAAGCCTTCCTAGTTAGCTTTTGCCATGTGAAAGCGCCCTCCTGACTCGCTCGTTTAGGGTTGTTTGGTTTTCTTTGGTTTGTCAGGCTGTGTCGCTTCACCCAGCCATGCCCCACGCTGTCACTAACTGATACTGACTGCAAAACACCCCAAACACAGCACAAAATACACAATCTCGTATCTCCAACCATCCTTTTCTCGTTTACATTTTTATTCAAAAATATCTCAGAAAGACATGTTCATCATTCTTAGTCAATAAACGTAAGCAAATACCTGCTTTTTTTTTGTGCCTCGTATTATACCTCTGAGACATGTTCGGCTCTTACCGGTGCCTCGCGAGAGGTCAGCCGGCCCCCCTTTTTTCGCTAGCCGAGTCTCACTCACTCACTCCCCCGCTCACTCAGTCATCACATCACATCACCGCCATACCGGGATCGTGAATCGAAAAGGTCGGTAAGTATACCGGTACTTATCAATCACATGCGTCAGCCTCCTCGTAATGACTTGACGAATATTGTCTTACTTCATAAATTTCGTATTGGGAGAGATGAGTGAGGGTTGCAATTGTAAGTGCCTATGTATGCGCTGGATTTATTATTTACCATGATTCTATGCGCGCCGGGCTTAGATCTACTTCCAAGCCTCAGATCTGGGGTCTATCTAGAGATGCCGGATACAAACAGTTCTCTGGTAGATCGAGTTGGTCGGTTAGATAGTTTTGGAAATATTGTACTTTACTCTACGTTTGTTTTCCCTCTCTGTCCTATTTTTCCCTCTTCACTTTTCGTATTTTCTTGTCCTGATATTTTCCTTTCTTATCCGTCAATGAATGAAAGTATTTCATGTCCAATCAATTAGTTCACTTATCAATTTAATAGTCTGCCCGTTCGCATCCAAGAAATTCCTATACATTTACAAAACAAGCAGATGACGTATTCACACTGCAGAGGCCGCTAGTATTTTGAGATTCTTTTTTCAAGTTTCGATACCACATTTCAAAATCAAAAACATATTCACAAAAGGTAGCAGACACAAAACAACCCCATCTCCCCTCTCCCCTCTCCCCTCTCCCCTCCCTACCGCTCAAAATCCGAAGCATTAATAGTATTAGTCGGCAAAAAAGTCAACACCTGATGCTTCTTCGTCCACTCCCTAATGAGCTCGAAATTCCTGCACTGCCTCTCCGTCTCGAAGATAGCGGTGTATGCTTCTCCTGTTGCGTCCCATCCGAGAGACATTATGCCTACGTCGCCGTGGCATTGGATTACTTGCCGGAGGTACTCGAAACAGTGCGCTAGAGTGTGTTAGGGTGTTTGGTGGGTAGGAGGGAGGAGGGGAGGAGAGGGATGGGGGATGGGGAGGGAATCTTACTTGTGTGTGGCTCTCGCATCTCTGGGATTTCGTCGTGGACGTCTTCGCGGGTTTGGTTGTAGAAGAGTTTGCGGATGCGGTTCTGGTTGTTGTTAGCTAGTTATTCATTTGCAGATTCTTCTTCTTTCTTTCCCGTCCCTTTCTTGCTACAATATTGGTCTGACCATACGCCTATTGATTCTTTGCAACATGTGTATATAGACATACACTTGGTGGAGTTCAAAGAGAGAATGAAAGTGGATATGACTGAGGGAATAAAATGGAGGAAGGAAAGAAGGTAAGATGGAAAGAAAAGAGAGAAGAAGGAGGAGGAGGAGATAAAGAGAGGAAAACTTACAAGACAATGCAACTGGTGAAACACCTCGATGTTCCCCATATACCCCGGCACATCAGGGTTTATCTCCCTATTATAATCGCGCACCCTCTCTGTCGGCTCGGATAGTTTTGACGCCGCGTCTTCTGAGATCCATACGAGGCCCGGTCCATCTAGATGATATAAACATCAGCCCCTGCGCTTGTCTTGAAACAAAGTATGAAGGAAAAGAAACGGCTGGATAGGGGCAAGGAGATGATGAGAGGGGACAAGAGAGTTGAGATGGGAAGGGAAGGGAAGTAGACAAGACACGTACTTGTTAAGAGGCTTTCCCATGCAGCATCCGTCTCATTGTTCGACGGCCCGAAATATATCGATCCATCCGGCTCTCCGAAATACTTCACGGTCTCATACTCGATGGGTGCATCTGTCGGCGCTGTATCCACATACAATTATTATCCTTCAGCGAAATCTTCCCTCGCTTCATCTTCATCACTGGTAGTTAGGGAGTAACTTGATGTGACTTGACTTGACTTACCATCAAACCCCTCCCGAATAACAATTTTCGCAGGCTGGTAGATGAATGCTGTGGTGTAGATGAGGATGAGGATGAGATGGAGGAGGAATGGAAGGTATTTCCTCAAGATTGTTTGCCGAGAAGAAGAGGAGGGTGTGGTGTGAGAGAAGGGAAGGTCTTTCTCGAGGATGAGATGTTCGTTTGATTCTGATGCTGATGCTGACGAGGATTCAGCGTCATTGTCATAGTTGCGAACAGGGTGATAGATCGTCTTTGATATATTGAGAAATTCCATTTTGGATGAGAGTGATGAAAGCGACGACGCAGATGTTTGTATGAAAAGAAATAAGATGAAAAATGGAAAGAGTTAAGGATGGGGGGGATGAGTCGATCATAAAAGGTACAGTACATCTGTAAAATATAGGATATCTCTCTTCAACAAAAGGGGCTCGATGGAACCTGCACGGTGCAATGACGAGAAGTCATATCCTCAGATGAAGGATTCAAAAAATCGAGAAACACAAACACAGCCTCGTGAAGATAATTTCCAACCTTCACCAATCACTCCTCCCCATTCCAAGACGAAAGCCAACCTTCCATACCCGTGGAGGCAGTGACGGTAAGTACCCAACCAATACGCGAGCGTAACCGAGTAACCGAGAGCTTGCCAAGCAAGGCTGAGAGAGGCGAAAAGGGGGACAGAGGCCAGAGGTTGCGGCTGAACCAAGCGAGGACAGGATCGGAGATAAGTGCACAGAGCACGATACGCTTGTAATACAACTACAATTCTCATCCAATTAACCCAATCTGTGACATCTACATACCGTCGGTAGGTTCCTGAAACTCTGAAACCTTAATGATTTTACTGTAGGGCTGTGCTGTGCCGTGCCGGGAATCTGGAGAAGAGATCTAGCTGGCTCAGCCTTACGTTAAATCCGATGAAGGGATGCAGGTCGAATTTGCGATTAGCGAATGAGTAGTCGGTGCCTTTGTTTAGGGTGGGAAATTTCCGTGCTGTGGCTTTTGTTTTGAGAGCGATGGATCAGCCTTGTGGAGTTACTTGGGCTGGTTTTGTGGATTTTGTCTTTTGCCCCCTTTTGAAGTTACTTGGAGAGTCTGCCTGGTGGACTGCTCTTATCATTTGGAAGTCACGCTACTTGCCGCTGGGAATTGGAGGATCACAGGATGAGAAGTAGTCTTGGAGGTACCGTTGGATATACAGAAAAGCGAGTGAAGCCACGAGGGCTGTGCTTTCTAGACACCAATCTCTTCGCTTGATGTCCTTGGTTGTTAGCAATACTTCATTCGTTATTTGTCTTTTCGGGTCTGTGAATGAGGTGTAGATTAAGGACCGTTGGGAGTCAGATGGGAAAGAAGAGGATCAGCTCGATGCGAAGAATAGGAGGTAGCGAAAAGTTCTAAGAGAAAACTGAGGCATGTGAACTGAAATTCTGAGTAGTACTCAGGTATATAAAGCAACCAGAATCCGTCATCTGCTGCTTCTATTCCTCATCAGCATCTCCAATTTAGTACTCAGCTCTTCAGCAGACTCAAATCTCAAAATCCATTTTCGCAACTTTTCAAGTTCAAAACCAGTCTTCAATTCCCAACATCCAACATGAAGCTCTCAACCACCCTTCTCATCCTCACTCTCTCAACCCTCTCCCTGGCAGCCCCGGCTCCGGCACCAGCACCCGCCCCGGAGCCACTCAGGAAGGAAAGGCCATGGCCATACCGATACTACTGGGGTTACTACCCGGGCAAGCGATCCCTCTCCGAGTCAACCGAAGCCGAAGTCGAGGTCGCCAAGCGCGCCATTCCCACCATCGTCAATTTCAGACCCGATCATATGACAAAGGTCGATTTCGCTATTCCAGTCGCAACTCCAGCTTTCGTTCCCACTATCAACCTTGATCCTTTGAGGAAGCCGGTTATCGATCCAGCCGCCCCAACTCCGACTTCCGTCCTCACTTTCGACCCTAACACGTTCAAGAAGCCAATTGTTGTCCCGAATCCGGAATTGGTTTGGGGATTGCACAAGGTTCCTGAGGGGGAGGTTGTTGAGAACTCGTTCGCGGCGGAGGCGGAGCTGGAGGTTGCGAAGTAGGATCATGATTGTTGAAGCGAGGAGGAAGGACGAGGAGGAGGAGAAGGAGGATGGGAGAGAATCGATATGAAAGGGATGGGACATGGCATTGAAGATGTTTTGGAGAGGTATTAGAGGATGTTTTCTTTAGTCTTGATTGGGATATGTAAGAGTAAAAGATGAGAAAATGAAGATTCACATTCTTCAAAACACTTCTGTCTCCTTGAATCGATTACAGCCCTCTACAGGGAGCGAAACCCATTTCTGAAGCCGTTTTTCAACAAATAATACTGGATCTTGAAGCCATACATACTGGGGAGATGCACGACTTGAGGATAGACACCATCTGATCCCCTTTGCGTCATATTGCTTAAGTGTTTGGAAGCTAGGAGGATGAAAAATGCCAGGCGTTCCACTCATGCGCGATTGGCTGCTCAAGCGAGCTCAGGGGTAAATCCTCCCCACATTCATCAACCTCCCTCGTCATCGTCCACCTCCTTCTCACTTCAACACCAAAGCCCAACAACCTGAATCTCTACGACCTCCTTCTCATTTCCACATTACAATGATACCGTTCCCGAGCCTACGGGAAGCTTGATAATAAATATCTTGAAAGCCACCATCTCGCATTCCTGCACCAGATTTCCGAAACACCAAATGATACACCCACCATTAAACCCCATCAGCCTAAACACGACCAAAACGTCAAAAATCTGTACGAATATCCAACAGTACTTCATCTAATGCCGTTGCTATTGTCCAATTTTATCTTTACGTTATATATCAAGCTCTCTCTTGCATTGATGCGTCTACGCGTCCTCTTCAATCCAAGACTTTCCCATCCCTCAAAACCCCGATCACTCGATAGCCGCATTGCAATATTCCTACGCTAGGCGTCTTGTTCTCTGCTATCGTTGCCTAATTCGCGATGTATTTTTCTCTCCTCATGAGATGTGTGGCACTCCTTTCCCTATTCTCGGCTCTAGCCGTAGCAACAGCAGGCCAAATCCCCCTCACAGCCGAACCAACCCCAGAAGTAAGGCGCACACAATTCTACCTTCCTTCTCTCCGCACAACCTCATCCTCCTTGCCTGGCTTCAAGACCCATGTATCATCCCGCCTCCTCCTTTTTTCCCCAACCCCCTAGCTCAAGAATTACATAGCTAACTGCAAGTGTTAGACCTCAACAACCCCCACTACCGCACCGACAACTCTCCCAGTAATCTCATACACAACAACCATCAAACTTCCAGACTTGAACCTGAATATCAATGCTGAGCAGCTTGAAGACCCGGAATTGGAAAACATCATCAGCTCTCTCCTCCCAGCTGAGATGCTCACGTTACTCGTGAGTGCAACGGCACGATCTGTCTCGCCGTCGCCCGCAGAGGAGAAGCCATTGCCGATTATTGTTGGCCAGGTGATCTCAGCAACCACCACGGAGTTCCCTGCTACTGTGAGTACGAGTATGGCCATCAGGGGAGGGGGATGGAGAGGGGTTGTTGGGGCGACGACGACGGTTGCTGTTGGGGATGGGAAGGTGGATTTGTGAGATTAGTCCGGATGAGGTAACTTACTCCACATGGGAAAGTTATCAGTATTTTGAGAATCCTGTGATGAGAGGCTGAACCTGGAAGTGTCCCTGTGGTGTTCAGTGGTGGCGACGCCTACGAACACTAAGCCGCTCAGGCAAGCGAGACGAAGATGAGGACAAGGAAGTGGATGAGAGTTGCTGCAAGGTGTCAATCGGTCTAGGTCGTAGCGATTGAACGAGAGGATAGAAATTGAGCTCATGGTCGATTTGGCGTTATGCTCACAAGTGGCGGGGAGACAGACGGCATGACTCTACGTTGCGAGAAAGCGGACTTGAGTAACCCGCTGGGGTCTAACTTTGGGTAACATGTGGAAAGTACGTGGATGTTTGGTGACAGGATTCAGATGGAGGTTGGGGAGCTTCAGGGAGCAAATATCCAATGGTCAGGCCATGGTTAAAGCATCCTCTATAATGTCTTGGATGTAATCTTCTAAAAACATAAAGGGACCTTGTCCAACACAATCTGGGAATTTGTTCATGTTCTTGAATTTGCTACGTAGCGGATGGCCTTATTGAAGTGTATCTTGTGGCACTCCCATTGTGTAAAGACACAAAAATCTCCATAGTGGGGATACAGGGAGGCTTCTCTCTCCCTCTCCTGCTTCCAAGCACACCCAAGAGAGCCCACCAATAAAATACCAATTTTAAGGAACCCTGAGTTACCGCTGGTAAAGTTCAAGGCCAATTTTTGCTGTTACTGAGTAGATCTAGCCGAAGGCACTTGTTTTTACTCTCAAACAAAATCGCGCTCTCTGCCGAACCCCGCAAAACAAATCCTCACTCGATGGCAGAAACACCTCCCAAACTCCTCCCAACCAAACCGACAAATTCAATACTCAAGTTTCAGCTCCTCATCCTGAATTTCAACGAAGAAATCCTGCTGAATATCCGCCCTTCCCCGACCGAGGTGATGCGCAGGAACATAACCCTTCAGCACATGCGCAACCTCAATAACCATATCAATCGACAAAGACGGCATGATCTCCGTGAACAGAGACCGATATTCCGTAAATGCCACAATCTCCAGTAACACTCTCTTCAGTTTTCCCTGCGGACCATCTTCCTTGGGATCACCTTCAGTAGAACACACATAGACGGCGAACTTCTTCAATCGATCATCAGAGACGCTATCTCGTTCCTCTAAGAGCTCGATGACAACTTCATTCTGCAGGGCTGGCATGAGGAATCTCTCGCCCAGCTTCCAGAGCTTAGCTAGGAGGAGGAAATCAAAGTCGCAAGCTTCGCCGGTGGCGTCTTCGAGGATGATGAAGCTGGAATCGTCAAGCTCGCGGAAGTAGAGATAGTGAACGAGGACTCCGAAGACTTCAGCTTCAACATCGTCCAGGCGCATGGTCTGAGTCGTGCCCTCCAACATGTTGCTCTCGAACGCGGCCTTGAAGAAAGGAGAAGCGGCGCAGGCGAGACTTTTGTGGACGCTGAAGGTCTGCTTGTTGTCGTCGGGGCCGGTGATGAAGGTAACCATTTCTTGAGAGGGTTTCCTGCTCAGATGGAGTATCAGTATATGCGCTGTGGGACATTCTTGTAGGTGCGCAAAATGGGGCACTTACGAGAAGGAAACCTTGGGGCGTTTGAAATAGCGGTCTTCCTCTAGGGGAGGGGTGTCTTTTCGTGCACGAACTGGGCTGTCTCGACACAGGCGGCAATCGCATTCAGAGCGCCCAGCATAAGAGCGACCCCATTCTGAGTATGACATGGTGCAGGGTAATGTACTGGATCTTGGTTTCTGGAAAACGAATAGCTCTGAAGAGAGGAGGCGAGAATGCTGCAGTTATCTCTTGAACATGTACGCCAGTCGAGCTGAGGAGGAAGAAGAGATGATGGCGCAGAGCTTTAGAAACATGCAGACGAAGACCATTTGACGAGGCTAGTCTCGTCTCGTTTACCGCCAACAGATTCACCTAACAGACATGCGACATCGAGGCCTGTCACATGACCGGGTCCTTGTCATTTGACGAGCCTCGGATTTACCTTCCTACTTGCAGCAGAGCCTGACCAATAACTTCAAGACTCGCCTACTAATACGTGAACTCTACCGCCTACACCTAACAACTTACTTTTTCAGGGTGCAGATATCAAGAACACTCCACTAACTAGCTTATCCTGGCTGTGATTTAAGCGAGAAGTAAACAGTGAGAGGAGGTGAGGAGGGGTAACGGGCGGAACGCTTGTTCCTTGAAAGGGCCCCGTCAACTTCAAGTCTGAGTAGGACAGTTACTTCAAGTACTAAATTCAAGAGGCGTGAGGAACTGAGGCTGCTGTCGTGGAGGTTGATTAGTGAAGTAGGGCTATCTACTTTGTTTGTATAGGGACAGAATAGGATTTGGATTTGTGGATGGCCTTCAGGTCGGAGAAGAAAAGAAAGGCATATCAGAAGTTGTAGCGGCATCACGATAGATAATTATACGGGCTGGAATGCCATGTATGCAATTTTGATCGTTCGAGCAAAATATGCTTCCTGATTTCCTTCAATAACTAGAAACTTAAGTGAGATTGATTGTCGTGACAGATATTATCAGAATTGCGGCTAAGATTATAATTAGGAAACCTCGGCAAGGAGTAATCACGGAGCAGAAGAGCTGCAGAGAAGGACACATGGACTGGAATATTTTAGATGCAGATTTGAGGGCTGTCTTTGGAGAAACCCGTGTATTTATCCCAGCCCAATCAACAGCAAGGCTTCTCAGTGATGTTGATAGCTAGCAACTCCCATAGAATTTGCTGCAGCGAAAACAATCTTTACTCCAAATCCCGCTGGACAACCTCATTGGTTATGACCTTCTGATGATTCATTTCTTTAGCTTCAGATCGATTGCGCCATCAATCAAAAAGAAGAATTCATCGAATCCACATCCTTTCTCATAATAGTTTAATATCACAGTACAAGACATCAGACTGACCACCAGATTGAGGATATGTCGAGGCAAGCGGGGAATAAGGAATCTTAATTGGTCATCTTTCCTCTCCCACAATATGTGAAGTATTGCAAACCCCTTGAGCCGACTTATTCCCTCGCTAGCAGTAAAGAACTTGGTGAATTTTACCAAGCTCTCTATGGTACCCGTATCTCTCTTCTTGAAGAGCTCCGCCATGATCGCATCCTGGAGGAGAGGCATGAGTGCGCGTTCAGCGAGCTTCCAGACCTTGGCGAGGGTGACAAAGTCGAAGTCGGGAGCACCTTTGTCGTTGATGAAAGTACCAAGTCCGTCTTTGATTTCCTTCGTGTACATCCAATGAACCAAGACACCAAATGTCTCTACCTCAATATCTTCCAGCCGCATAGTTTGAGTAGTGCCTTCGATCATCGGACTCTCGAACGCAGCCTTAAAGAAGGGTGAGTGAGCGGCAGCCAAGTGCTTATGGACGACGAAGTTCTTCTTGACCGATTCGACGCCAACGATGAATGTGACTATTGTTTGGGAGTGTTCGCTGAAGAGGATGTCAGATCGAGAATGAAGATGAACAGCTAGAATAGTACTCACGAGAAGGAGACGGCGCTGTGCTGAGAGCTGGCCTGATCTGGCTTTTCGGCCGTTGACGCGCTCATATCTTTGGTAGTTTTAGAGGAAGACATCTTGAATTATCTTGGGATCTCTGGATGCGGTGTTGAGTGTTTGATATGAAGGTGTGGAGACCGTTCGCGTTTGAATCGAGATCGATGGAGGTGCTCCAGTTCTGTTGTGGCTTTCCTAGGAAATTAAACTTACTCTAGAAGACACCTCGCTAGCCCTTTCACCTAACAAATTTAGCGCGACTGGGTTTGCCGTATGCGTCGGCCAAAGGTGAGCCGAAGACTTCACTCAAATCTGCCCAGGGTGAGCTGGATGTCAACAAATAACCACAAGTCACGTGCAAACTTCACGAACTGATTTTCCTCCGTACTTACTGATCTCTATCCCAAAACCACCTGTGTGCTAGCCTAGCCAGCACCACCCTGAAAGCTCCTCCCTTTGGCATAATTAGTATTATTAATTTAAGATCATGTTACAGCACTTAACTAAACACTTTTAAACTACTTACAAGGCATTAGAGTGCCTTGCTGAGGGACCCCTCAGACTCCCCTCCTACCCCCCTTCGGAGGTTGAAGAGAGCTAAGAGGTGCGAAGGCAATTACTTGCCTTCAATTGGTCCCCGTTAAATCGAAGTTAATAGCCTCGTTATATGCAACCGCTTTACATAAAGTTACGTGCACTTAGCGAGCTAATCAAATACTGGTTTTAAATGCCCCCCAAGGGGGATATAGAAATCACATCCAAATTTTGGTGTGTATGCCACGTGCGGCAGCGTTAAGCTCTCTCTTCAGGCGTACCTCCTTGCTTTTTGTACACAGAAACGCAACGGAATTATGAGCAATGTAGTGCTTGATACCATCACGCCCTACACCCTCTCAAGAAAAATATAATTCCTCAGCCGCCCCCTCGGCAAAATATGAACTTCATCCACCCACCCCTCATCCCGTCCCATCTCCTTCCAAAGACCTCTGACACAAGACGCTCTCGCAATTTTCTGTTGCGGAACCACCTTCAAATCATCACCACTCTTCACAAGCCCAAAAAATCCAGCAGCGCCATCGAAGAAGCATGTTGCGTTCCCTTCTACGGAAATGGTGGTGGCAATCACTCGGTCAGTAATGCTGTCTGTTCTTTGGAGATTAGAGCGTGATATTGCAGGGAAAGGAAGCTTTTGAGTGCCTGTGAATATGACATGATATGATGTGACTAACCGCTAGTGAGTTCCATATCGAATTCCCCATCGAACATGTGCGCGAGAGTCACACCGGACGTTCCGCCCAGTGGTGTGAATTTCATAATCGCATCCTGTGCCAACATCTCGTCATGAGTTGGCCCAGTAAATGGAACTGCAAGGCTGATGCTTGCCAGCAATGCAAAGATGGAGATGAGCTTGGTTTTCGTGATATTTCTTGTTTCTCTGGAAATGCTTTGGTGGGCGGTGTTGTTTGTGCAAATGTAGCAGGATGGGTTGGATGAGATGTGCTGTGTTGGAGGAAAGAAAAGGATAAGAGAAAGAGAAACAGGGCCCTTGGAGTGAGGCCAGGGTTGGGGAAGGAGGAATATATGAACCTGAAAGAGTCTATGGTGGAAATCATGCGAGGATACAGGCTATAGGGGCTGTTCTTGGTGTACACTGGGGTTTGCTCTGCTCACGGAATTCTACAGAGTCTAGGATTGAGCTTCGTGATACAGGGCGTCACTTGATCAAATATAAACGACCTTCCATTGATCAAAACTTATTCTAGCTGCATGGCTTTCGATGAAACTATATCAAGTCGCTGCTACAGGACTAACCCATGCAGTTTTTCCAATTCGGGGATCTATCTCCGTCTCCATGTTTGTGTTTGCGTGCTACAAGCTGCCATGGCACATCTCCCCATCCCGAACGTATCAATTTCTATCTTCCTGTCTCATGTCGAGAGGGATAAGGTAAAGAAACAACTCAAGAGCTCCTCTGCTATTTGTTAGAGAACCAACCTACCAAATTAAGAACTCGCCATCCTAGACACTAATCCCATTTCCGATTTCTCAGGTTACATAAACCATCACCACTGATATCACTCAACCCCATCAACTACCCACCTATCTCCCGCCTCCCCCTAAAGAAACCCCCCAACCTCCCCATCAAAGGTCCAAACCCTAACCCCCCACTCCCCTCCACAAGCCCCTCCCTAATCCAAGCCGGCAACTTCCCACTAACCCTCTCCCCCTCAAACCTCCGATCGATCATAACAATCGCCGCATAATCATTCTGATGCCTAATAGCCCTCCCGACACTCTGGTTAACAGCACGCATACACGCATTCTCATAGAACTCCCTTGCTTCCTCCTTCCCCCGTTTGATCATCTCCTCTTTACTCAATTTCTCACCCGACCCAGCTTTCGTAAGATCCTTTGAAAGACGCTCAATGGTGCCTGATTCGATATACTCCATCTTAGCCTTCCATTCAGCAGAATTCACATTCGGGAATGGTAGGCCGACGATAACGACGCAGCGGCCTAGACGGTCGGAGAAGTTTATCCCTTCGCTCATCTTGCCGCCTACGACGCTGAAGAGGAGGCCGCCTTTCCCGGTTGAGATGGCGGATGCGTAGGAGGCGAGGATGGTGTCTACGGGTGTGTCTTTTGATTCTTGGAAGAGGGATTTCTTGAGCGAGAGGCGGGTTAGGATGGATTGTTGCTGTTGAAGCGGTGGTGATGAGGAGGAGGTAGATAGTGGAGACGGAGGGATGACTTCCCAGCGCGAGATGATGGAGGAGAGAGATGTGTAGCTGGGGAAGAAGACTACGACTCCATCAGGTACAACGGTACATATGTTAAGCAACGCCCGGCCTAAATCATCGATCATCTCGTTATTCCCTCTGTTCTTGAATGTGAAATCGAATGTTTGTCCGCTGGGGCCTTTACTCAGGTTCCAAGCTAGGAGATTCTCTTTCGGGATAACGTGACCGCAGGATAGGGTTGTGATGCTTGAGTGGGGGAGGTACGGGAAGAGGTGTGAGGTGTAGTCGCTCATGGGGGACATGGTTCCACCTGCTAGGATTACGGCACGCGCTGAGGAGACGAGAGTCTCGAAGTGGGGTGAGGGGTCGAGGAGGTGGTATTTTAGAGTTGCGAGGTCTGGACTGTTGGGAGTTGAAGAGAGGGTGTAGAGGAGTCGGCCTTCTTTTGAGGGGTGGGTTAGGGCGGAGAGGAGGGAGGAGATGTGGTGGAGAACTGGAGTGGATGTTGTTTGTTCGGAAGATTGCTTGAGTGAAGTACCAGATTGGGGGATTTGCGTTTCGCTGTGAAGGGCGTAGGACTCGACTTTGCGTGCCAATTTGCTTTCTTGCAGGTATTTGATCAACTTGAAGAGGTTTATTTGGTCAACGCCTTTTCCCGAGAGCAGGTCTTTGTCAGAGACTTGGCCGTCTGGTTTCTGCCTTGAGTTAGACCTGAACAACTCCCCTCATGTCTATTTTTACTTACTGTAAGACCAATTCTGCTTTCAAGATACCCAACCAAGGAGTCAATAACTCTCACAACTTGAGCAACATACACTCGATTCTTACCCTTCAACCGATTGCGGAATTTCTGCAAGTACACACCTAGTTGTGCTCTCGCTCTCTTCAATTGCCTCAAGCTGACTTCCACTCCGTGAATCCCGGATATGGCATCCATCAGATTATGTGCTTCATCGATGATCACCACATGACCCTTCACGCTGAGCCCTAAAGCTTCTCTTGCACTTTTCTGGAGGAGGAGAGGGTAAGGCAGGGTAACAATCTCAGCTGGCTTGATAGCCGCTCTTGAAGCATAATAAGGACAAATGCCAATTTGCTTCCCCAATTCGCCCATATCCTCGATATCGCGGATCGTAGCTAGAGAGTGATCTCTGAAAGTATTAACTAGAGTCTGATTTTCTTTATTGGGAAGGAAGACGCATTTGTGTTCTTTTGGTGTGCTGGTCTGCTGGAGTTCAGAACAGCGTTCGTTGATAGCTGTCAAGGAAGCGAGTTTGTTGACTTTCGGGTTGATGCAGAGATTCTTGCGAGACCCGAGGGTTAGGTGTTTGAGGTCTTCTGTGTCAGTGGATTTGGTGGTTTCATCTTTGATTGAGGGTGGGAAGTGGACTCTTCGGAGTTCGTTGATGAATTGCGTAAGTTGGGAATGAGTTCGTGAACAGTAGAAAATCTAAAAATGGGTGAGAGGATGTCATGATAATGTCGAATTACTGACCTTAATCTCATCTTCAACTTCCTCATCCTCTTCTGTCAAGGTTGCAGGACCCATCCCGATCCTGCTCATCATCTCCAAAGTCTTTGCTGACAGCCCACTGCTAGTGCCTGTACCGCTCTGCTCGCGATCACTCTCGTAATCGTCCAGGACGAACTGTTCCTCGTCATCTTCATCATTTCCAGCATCAACCTTCCTTCTCTTGAAACTCTGCTCTCCTTTGAGATACTTGTCTCGCTGTGCTTTCTCTTTTGCTCGGATCTTGGCAAGTCTGGCTTCCATATCTTCTCGGTTGCGGAGTAGTTCTCGACGTCTTCGTGCTTTGGCTTGTTCGATGATCCATTCTGGTTCATCTGAATCTGTGATGACGTTAGACATAGATCAACAGATAGCATCGAGGAATTAAACACCATTGCTCCAGTTGAGTCCTTCTTCAAAGGCTTTAGCCTTGTGATCTCGGAGCCATGTGAGAGCACCGCAGATCAAACTCAATGATTTTCCCTATGAGAAGAGAGAACATGAGCAAATGCCTTGGGATGGTTTAGCGGTAGCGAAGGTAGCATGGGACACCATCTTAAATGTGAGTATGTAACACGCGACTTACAGTTCCAGCTAAAATCATCTTAGTATTGTTTGACCAGACAGTCAGTCGGCATTACTCACTAGGACTCTCCAAAATCCCAACCTTTCCATCCTCAAGCACCTGATAAACCGTCTCCATAAAGGTCTCCTGAATAGCATACGGCGTGAAGGGGTGATGAAAACGATCACGTGCCGTCACCAAATCCGCAACATCTTCCTCTTTCCCTTGCGCCATGATCGCAGACCTAAAATTAGGACAGCTAGACTGTCCTAATCGAACCCCTCAACTCCCACGAGCGCCACGGTCGGATTCTCGAAATGTTGTTGGTTGGAAGTCGCGTCAAGAAGGCTGTGCTGTGTTGAAGACGCGGTTAAGCTCTTCCTCTGAAACAAGCAGCCAATTATTCGGTAGAGGGCTTGGCGCCAGCCTCCTTGTCCAGCCCAGCCTCACTGAGATGATATTGTCAGCCTGCCTTGACTTACTTCACTTGAAGAGCCTGTCAATGGAAGGGTCTCCTTACAATAGTGTGGTGCAAAATGCTGAGCGGCCACAATGTGCCTTTCTAGCTTGGGCTTCTTTAATTTCCCTACTCTGATTAGGTTATTCGCATCCTCCCGATATATTACATCTTTTGTCCCGATGTCTTGCATTTGGAAGCCGCTTCATCTTACACTGCTCGAGCCATGCAGTTGGCGTTGCACCGCCAGCATGGATAAACATATTGATTATTGCCTCTTCCGGACAAGAGCTATATCCTGCAGATATTCTGCAGATACCCAAAATGCTTAGCATATTTCTTACAGGAGGGGAAGAGTACTTTGTCACGCAGCATGATGCCGTTTTATGCTGACTTTATTTACACTTTCCCGTTTGCCGTACTCCGTACGTTTGTGATACATGCACCTCTTGACTGTGACAATCCGAACTATCCGACGGTTATCCACAGATTCCGTGCTTGTGAGTGGGGTTATTTTAAGAACCGCCTGCCTTCCCCATGACTTTCCTTCCCTTGTTTGCTCCTCATGATCATCATCCTTTTCCAAGGGTATCGGGGGTTTAGAGTTGCCGATGTTGTTGATGTTTAGTGAAGAGGGGGAAGGGAAAAGGGGGAGACGCGTGGAGATGTGGACATCCAATTCGCTTTTTGTCTCGAATCGGTATTCGAATACGATTGTACGAGAGACTTTACGGAGTAGACTTGGATTGCTTGGATCTCACCTCGCTTGGGCTTGTTGAGCTGGCACGGCATGGCTGGCATGGCATGCGCAGGCACGGATATGACACAACTAGAGCCTTCTCTTTGTCTGCTCCGAATAAAAAAAAAAAATACTACTGTTACTTTCGTCATCCTTCGCCTCGCTTTCGTTCTCAAAAGTTTGCATCCAAATGTAAACACCTCTTTCGGAAATCAAAATTTTGTTTGCCCTCTGCACTACAAGATGTCGAACGGCTACGCGGATCACGGTCGCAACACTTATGCCGGCGGCGGCAACGATTATGCGCGGGGCGGCCATGGCCATGGTTGGAATCAGGGGCAGCAGCACCAGGGTTATGGTTACGAGCAACCTCAAATCCAAGAACAGCGGTACTGTACGTATGAACCTCCCACCACGCCCCCTCCTTACATTGTCGCTCTCTGATTTCATGACTTCTTTTCCTTCAACTTCATCCCTCAGACATTATTCACAGCCCGTTCCCGAATTGTCTCGGCGGGTTGCTCATTTTGATTACGACGCTCTCCCTCCCATCCCCCTCTTCGCCCTTCGTCCAAGCGCACAAAGAATCCAGCTTCTTCGCAGCTTCACATTGTCTGAGAAAGAAAAAAACCGCTCTTCTGACATCTTGATTCCGAACAGCACAACAACCACAGTACGGCGAGTACCAGTATCAACAAGCCCAGGCTCAAGCCCACCACCCACAATACGCCAACATGGAGGACCGCAACTATCTGCAGAAACCCATGCAGGCGACCTTCTACCCATCCCAGAATGACGACTTCTTTATGCCTGAAGTGATCTCTCCTACGCCCACGAGAATCATGCCCGAAGTGCCCTCGAACATGCAAGAAGGACTGGCGCATCTCGAGCTGGAGGCACGAAACCCCCCAAACCGAATGAGCGCCTCATCGACAGTCTCCTCTATGCAATCCCCCACTTATCCCGATATGCAGTACTCGAATCGAACATCACAAAATCCGCGGGCGAGTGGCGGACCGGGCTTTACTGCGAGCTATGAGCATACAAATGCTTCGGCGTACCAGAACATCAATAGAGATTATCAACAGTACGGCCCTCAAGATTCGCCCAAATTCAGCCCGTTCCCGAAGTTGCGGAACCCAGGGCAGAATGTCCCGCTCTCGGATGAGGATAAGGAGGAGGTATTGGAGAGGGCGAGAACTTTGGTCTTGAAATCTACGGATCCAGAAATGCAGTTGGCTTGGGCTCAAGATGCGCTATCGTGGGTTGAGGTTGCGAGCCAGAGTGCGATTCGACAACAGCCAGAGGGACAAACTACAAGATCCATAACTCCAAAAGTTGAGCATCAGCTACGGGAAGACGCATTGAATATTGTCCGATTTCTGGCCGACCAACACCACCCCAAGGCCGAATTTATGAAGAGCATGTGGCTTGAATTTGGGAAGTTTGGATATAGAGTGGATAAGAAAGAGGCATTTTTGGGATACAAGAGAGCTGCAGACAAGGGATACGCCAGAGCCGAATACCGGATAGGTATGCAATACGAGAATTCGAACAACTCGGTAAAGGCCGTGGAACATTACCAGAAGGGCGTGGCAATGAGAGATTCTGCATCAAACTACCGATTGGGGATGATGACTCTGTTGGGTCAACACGGTACGCCACAGGATTATCGACACGGGGTGGATTTGATTCGGTTTGCAGCAGATACCGCAGATGAGAATGCTCCCCAAGGTGCCTACGTTTACGGAATGTTGCTTGCCAGAGAGTTGCCCAACATCATAGTCCCAGAGCAATTCTTGGAATTTGATTTGAATGATGCCAAGATGTTCATCGAGAAGGCGGCTTATCTTGGATTTGCGAAGGCTCAACTCAAGATGGCACAGGCGTATGAACTTTGCCAGCTGGGGTGCGAATTTGAGCCGGCTCTTTCGATGCATTACAATGCTCTGGCTGCTCGACAGGGAGAGGCTGAAGCGGAAATGGCTATTAGTAAATGGTTCCTCTGCGGTTATGAAGGGATTTTCGAGAAGAACGAAGAGCTGGCTTTCGCGTATGCCAAGCGTGCAGCTGAAGCCAAATTACCAACTGCTGAGTTTGCTATGGGCTACTTTTACGAGATTGGCATGTATGTGCAATCAGACTTGCGAGAGTCTGAAATGTGGTACACCAAGGCCTCGGAACACGGCAACAAGGATGCTCTGGGCAGAATCGACAGCATCAAGAAGAACGGTGCTTTGACGAAGAAGGATCACGAGCAGGTTGCAATCTCGAGGATCAAGTCCCAGTATGGCTCTCAGCGGGGTGGTAGACCAGATCGATTCAAGCAAAAGCCAGCTCCAATGCCGGCAATGCACGAAGAACGAGTAGATATGCCGGAGCCCAGAAACTCGTACAGTTCAGTTGCTCCGCTGCGGACTGTCAAGAATGTGCCACCTCCAAGGCCTGTCTCAGCAGCACCTTATCCAGAAGATGATATGGCTCATATGGGTAGATATAGTCACGCCCCGAACCAAGGATTACGGCCTACTTCTAGCGGAGGACCTCAAGCAGACAGACCATCTTCTGCATTTGGCATCCGACCTGTAGCTCATGCGAATACAGAATCATTCGGCCAGGGTGGTCTCAGACCAGCTGAACCATCACGACCAGCTACGAGTATGGGCAACATGCATCTGCCCGCTTTACCACCTGGAGGTAGGGGTAGTAATCCGCCTGGTGGCCGTGTAGCATCAGGTGGATGGGAGCCACAGGTCCCGAATAAGTTCGCCAATCAAGCACCAACTCTTCCACAAGTTGACTTGGGACGTCCCATGAGCTTCGATCAGGGACAAAGCAAGCTTCAAAAGCCACTTCCGCCAAACATTAATAAGCCACAACCCACTCAACCACAGACCAGTCCAGGCTACCCACCTTATGGAGGTCCTAGTCCGCAACAAGGGGTTCCACCAAGACGTGACCCAGCTGCAAATCACTACGATAGACCTGCGCGACTCAGCTCGATGCAGTCTGGTCCACCAGCTGGAAGTAACCAGGCTATGATGAGCCCACCCGCTATGAGTCCTCATTACAAGCAATCTTCACCCCAACCTTATCCCCAACAGCAACAGCAACACCGACCTGATTCTCAAGCCGGTCGTCAATCTCAACGTCCTCCACAACACACCATGTCCTCGCAACAATCAAATTCCAGACCTCCCTCAGCCGCACCCTCCGGTCCACCATCTGCAGGACCACCAGCGACTTCGCAAGGATCTCACCCTCCTCCGAAGAAGACCGGGCCAAGCACATTCGAGGAAATGGGTATCCCAGCCGGGAAGAACGAGAGCGATTGTGTAAGTTCCCCCGGCCCTCTCGCTCAACGCTCGTCTCTAACCCCAGACAGATTGTTATGTAATCTCAGCCATTCATTTAGAGCGGTGGATTTTCTTCTCTTCACACAGGACTGATTGACTGAGAATTTGATGGAGAATTGCATGCAACTGATGACCTGATGCAGCGAGCATTTGTTGGCGTTTGGTATTTGTCTTGTTCTAAACGCATTTACATTTTCGTAAACTTGGGAGCTGATGGGCTCCTGCATATACACTACTGAGTACCTAGAATGATACCCAAAAATGTGTTCTTTATGTTCTCCTCTGCTTTCGAGGTCAGTCGATCGCGACTTCCATTTTCGTCGTGCTGGTTTGGTCACGACACGTGATGTAGCCAATACGTCTCCACTTTTCTGCTCCTTCCCAATGTGGAACATCCAAGTTGGAGATTCACTTCCAGATGCTCGTTCTCCCAGCCTCGTTCAGGTAAACCCTTCAACATCTCCATACCATAGTCTCTGTCAGCACTTCACATCAAGATCTTCCATCTCAATCTTCCATCCACCATTGTTGTATCAGCAGCCAACACGCCTCCTCTCCCATTTCAACATCCACCGCCTACAACCCACCTACCTACCTATCTGCCCTCCAAATGGCGCCCCGCAAGCCCAAAGCAGACGACGACGCTGCATCAACGACCTCCACCGACCTCCCCTCCGTCCTCAAGCCCAAGACCGAAAAAGCCAAAGTCGAGAAAGCTCCCAAGAGCGACAAACCGAAAGTAGCCAAGCCGAAGGCTGTTAAGAAGGAGAAAGAGAAATTTGATTCTGAGGGCGGGGTTGTTAAGGAGAAGAGCAAGGCTGCTGTAAAGAAGGACAAGGAGAAAGATGGTGCGGCTGCCAAGGGTGAGGATGGTGAGGGGAAAGTGGGTGGGAAGATAGGGAGGAGTGAAGGCACCAAAGGAGAGGGAGGAGGAAAGACAGAGGGGAAAGATGGGAAGGAGAAGGTTAAGCCTGTTACGGGTGAGGAGGCTATGGAGCTCATTGCGGCGTATTTGAAGATGCAGAATAGACCGTATAGTGCTACTGAGGTCAGTTTGAATTTGCATGGCAAGGTATGTCGTCCCTTTCTCTTCGTACGCTCTCCCGAGATATAGTTGCTTTGCATAATCACGCGTCGGGTCAGATGGATGGTTTACTGGTGTGTGACATAGACTGATGAGATGTATGCAGGTCACCAAGACCGTAGCCGACAAACTCCTCAAGGAGATGGAGCAGAACGGTCAAATCAAAGGCAAAGCATCCAAGAGTGGAACAGGTGGCCAGTGGGTCTTCTGGTCTATCCAAGTACTTCTACTTATCTCCTGCGACACGAGGATGCCTGTCTAACTCGACCATAGGATCCCGCAGATTCTGCTTCTCCCGAAGAACTTGCTGCCATGGATATCTCAATCACCACCCTTCGCGACACCATCCCCTCCCTAAAATCAACTCTCAAAACCCACACCATCAAGCTCAGCACCCTCCGTTCCGCACCCACCACCTTCGAACTCGCCTCTGACGTCGAAAGAATCCGTTCCGAGAACCAAGCCAAAAGCGAGAAATTGCGGGGTTTGAAAGAGGGCATCGTCAAGACTGTTACTACGGAGGAAGTAGAGAAGGTAGAGAAAGATCTAAAGTATTGGGGTAACAAGAGACTTATACGCAGGAGGGCGTTTGAGAATCTAGAGGGTGTCTTGAGAGATGGTATGTCCAAAGAGGATATTTGGGACAAGGCGGGGATTGAGGGGGATGTTTATTAGGTGGTCGGTGCAATTGTGGTGGGATTTTGCTTGTGGATTATGATGGGTGGAAGGGAATGAGATGGTGATGAGCTTAGAAGGCTGGATGTATTTGCTTTGTTGTTGATGTGGATGTGGTGTGCTAGATGATCTTGCTATTTATGTTGAGATGGGTGGAGTGTGTGAGATCTTACTAACTGGAGGAAAGAGTAGTGGCGCTACATACTGATACCCATTTGCTTGCTAATCTAGCGATAGCTCGAAGATTGAGAAGATATTACCCCACCGAATGTTGTTGACCTGCTCGAAACTGAGTTTAAATCCCACCCTAGCATGTCATGGTCTCTTATAAGAATCGTCTGTCCACCACACCACTTAACCAACTAATAGTGTGGCAGTTTGCGCCGAGCGAATGATTCCGACAAAAGCCCCGCAAGGAGGTTCAGCGGAGAATGAATAAAAGGGTGCGCGCCTCGTTGAGTGGGAGTCAGGTAGATCCTGCACAACACACTAGATCTCACTGACTCCCCGAGGCATCACAACGCTGGTGCGAAAAGAAACTACTACTTGTGAACACAATAGATTTGTAAATGAAGCTGGGTGAGCGACGAATCATTACACCAATACCTTCTTGATAGGTCAATGAAAGAAAGTTGCTGTCTTTACATATTTTCTCGTTTTAGAAACATGTTCGAGAACCACATTGACTCTTGTGATTCTGTGTGTTGCGAGCTGACTGCGTACATTATGTATGAAAGTAACATCAGTATTTAGCAGGAGGCGAAACACCTGCCCGGCAAATACTCTTCTCTCAAACCAAGGTTTTAATACTCTCTTTCTTCCATAGACTCTTCCAAAAATGAGCCGTTACCGTTTTCTGAAACCACAGGCCAGCGCATAATCCTGTTCAAACACGACCTAACGACCTAGTGCTTAGGATCTGGAGAAACTCATCACAGACCATACAAGCTGTTAGCAACCAGGAAATGGGACCTTGGCAAAAGGTGAAAAAAGTGACAATCCTACGAATCTCTGGTCCTTTTTTGATGGTTTGGCAAATGAAAACAACCAGCGCAAAGATTCCCGGACTAAGCGAGGACCAGATCAACAAACAGCGCCTGTGCCCGCCTTCCATCCCTTCTACATCAACCACTTCCATTTGAAGTGTTTTCTGCTCTATTCTGAAATTTACTAAGCGGCAGTGCTGGCTTTATCTTTAAGACCTAGTCCATTTGCAATTTTAGCTGACGATCTAGCCTATTCGTGGCGCGGCACTTGCACCCGAAATCTTCCACCACTTAATTCCTTTTCTCTACTGATCAAATTCCAAGTTTCAAACTCAGCAATGGACACTAAAATCTCTGAAAAATTCTTATACCAGCGACCGCCTGGTTAGTAACATTTATCACTGCTTGCGAAAAAATGTCATATATGTAAGTCCCAACTGGGCCACAGTTATCGTAGAGTATTGTTCTTGGCCGGATCCCAGCGTACTTCCGGTTACGATTCGTAATCAAGGGGCTTATGGCTGCGATCAAATGCACAAGTAATAACTGGCCAGGTCTGAGGATCAACTTGCTGATACAGTACTGATTAAGCACTCGATTTCGCGGTACATGCGAAGGCTTACTCGCCAGTGTAAGGAAAGAGGGATACATTTCGCGGAAGGCATGTGTCAAGAACATGGGTGATATTTGGGAGGACGAATAGTAGCGGTCTAGAGCTGGGCATACTGATGTCTAGCGCTATCTTGGGACATTCAAGGTCAGCAACGAAGACATTTGTCTTTCTAAATTGAATGAGCCTTCCACACAGCTTTTAATGTCACAAATTGGTTTTGCACAATGAAAAATCTCATTACAATACTCTTCATCTCTGGTAGACTTGTTATGGACACGGTCAAAGTCTGATGTTGAAGATAGAATAGCCAGCGACGAAGTGATGAGATTAGTGATGACGTTAGCGGTGAAGTTCGAGAGCTACAGAGAGTTAGTGTATTTCTTCCTCGTAGAATTCAGACCGGGAATGAGAGTTACAAGAGGTCTTCATCCTTTTGAATGTCACAAGCCGGACATACGACATTTGTGAATTGGGTCGAAATCCAGATCTTGCTATATCTTGATCGGGATGATTCTTGAACGAAAAGTTGATTTCATGCAAATCGGGTTAAAGGGTAAAAGACAAGTTAGTTGGATTGTAATGTCCTAGAATAAATGGAGGACATTGCACAATGATCTGTGAGGAAGCTGCCTCTCTTCGTCTGGGTTTAATGAAGTCTGACTCGTGGATTACACAATAAGGTAAATTCCGCTTGGACACCATAAATTTGCTCGAGTCGGTATATTTCAATGTCACAAGCTCAGCAAGCGACAATCCATAAGCATTTGGAAGACATTATCCTGTGTTCTGTGAACAGGATCCGGTTCAGAAAATCGGAAGCCTGGCTTGATGATTTCTAAGTACTGTCACGTGCCGAGGACATTTAGCGCATCAGCCGCGTCTCCAAGGTCAACCTGCAACCTCATCCTCACCTCCATCTACCTCTTAACAACCACCCACCCTCCCAAAATGGCCGAACGCGAACTCCAAGACATCCAGCGCAAGCTGAAATCCAGCCGCTCCTACTCTGAGCAACTCCCCCTCCTCTCCTCCGCCAAACTCGCCCTCCTGAAGCTCAAATCCCTAACGCCCCTCCCAACGACCCCAAGTAGCACCCTCAGTCTCGCGCGCGACGTCTTCGAGACCGGCGCTTTACTGTCCATCCGTGCGAAAGATCCTGCCGCCTTCACCCGCTACGTGCATCAGCTCACACCCTTCTACGAACTGCCTTCCGATCGTCTGCCTCCTAGCACCGAGAAGAACAAGATTACGGGCTTGTATCTCCTGTTGCTTCTCACGCAAGGTGATTATGCGGGTTTTCATACTGAGTTGGAGGGTCTGGAATTGAGAGGTGGACTACCTGGTGGCAATAATGTCGAGCATGATAGGTACCTGGGCTATCCGATCAAGCTGGAGAGGTGGCTACAGGAGGGAAGCTTTGATTTGGTCTGGAAGGCTATGGCTAGTAGAGAGGTTCCCAGTGAGGAATATGGTGTTTTCAGCGAGGTATGTATTGAATTGCTCATCCACTCTCTGGATCTTCATTAATTCCTATGTCTTGAGACCATCTCAAGACAACTATCTATCTATCGAGCTACAGCCGACTAACGTTTTAAACACAGATCCTCACAACGCACATCCGCACCGAGATCGCAACCTGCAGCGAAACAGCCTACCCATCCCTCCCCATCTCCTCGACCAAGAACCTCCTCTTCCTTGACAGCGAAGGCGCAGTCATCGAGTTCGCCCAGGCTAGAGGCTGGCTGATCCGCGACGGCCGCATCTTCTTCCCAAACCAGAACTTGAAGAGCGGTGTTGATGAGCAGGGCAATGAGAAAGAGTTGAGTCAGCTGGCCATTGAGAATACCTTGGGCTATGCGAGGGAGTTGGAGACGATTGTATGAGAGGGCTGGGATGTGCTCTTGGCTGCTTGGCTGGCATGGTTATGGCATTGCGAAGCTCTCCTTCCTCTGTGCATCTCAAAGATGACCAGAGAGGCTTGCAATTAGATGGGGGTGGCATGGCATGGAGGAGCATCAAATAAGCTTGTATTCTAGACCGGCGCTCAGGCGTAACTCTTCAGACAGACAGAGATGACTAAAATGGACTGCGGCATATGATGACACCGTTCGATTCGTTTTTCATCAACCAATTGCTCATTACATGCGAGTGACTCCAAAAAGCAGACAATGAACAACTTCCATTTACATGCAAACAAGTATTGAAGTAGTCTAGTAAATGACTACGATCTACTTTTCTCCGAACTCCATTTGGTCTGGTCTTTCTTTTGGTGGCCACCCTAGCTGCCCAAAAAGAAGAGGTCCCCTCATGCCACAAGCTTCAATCCACTCCCGTTCTTCCCAACCTCGCAGACGCCGCATACCGCACATACAGTCCCCTTGTACTTCGACTGGTATTTGCTTCCGTCAAAAGCACAGACCTCGAATGCTGAGCCACTGTAGATGGGTGTGTAAGAAGCAGCACAGATGTCGAATTCGGCAAACTGGTCGAACTCAATCTCAACAGCATCGTTGGGATTGCGTTCACAGTTGGCTTTTATCTTCTTGGCCTGCGATCTGTTAGTCATCTATAAGGGGCAATGGAGATTTGCAACTTACCTGATCGAGCATCTTGGCTGCCCCACCGTTGGCCAACATTCGGTTAGCGAAGCTCAATGCCGAATTGTAGTTTTTGTTTGTGAAAGCTTGCTTCATCGCACTCGTCAAGGCAATCTGTCTATGTGGTACTTCAAGCTTTGGAATGGTGAAGTAAGCAGCCAACTCAAGACTGCGCTTCAGCTTCTCTGGCGACTTCGAAACCTGGTCATCAGCCCCAAGAGCCCGCCGCGTCAACTCAATACCCATAGCGATTGTGTATTCGCTTGCGGTTGTGATGAGCTTCTTAGCTTCCTCAACTTCTGAAGCAGTGGAAACAGCGTTGACGAGGAGAGCGTGCAAGATACCCTGGAAGATTGTGGCACCGTCTTGAAGCTTGTTGCTACGCATGGCCTTGTATCCATCTTGCAAGTCGACGCTCGCTAGTGTCTCTAGGTCTCGAGGAATGATGGGGAGAACTTTGCGGGGATCTGTCTCGTCTACGGTGCGGCGGACGTAGTTGATTATAGGTGGGAGACCGCTGGAGGCGGGAAGGTATGTCTTTGTTGCAGAGTAGACTTCCAAGAATCGAGGTTTTAATGGGCCAAAGTTGACTGCACCTAGCTGACGGTTCAGCAGCTGCATGGCAGTTTCGAATGAACCAGCGGCAACATGATCCGCCGCAATGGGCGAGTTTCGTGCCCAGAGATCTGCTTCGCTGCTACCAGCGCCACCTGCCTCAGTGCTATCGACATTGACAAAGTCACTTTCGACTTCAGGGACAATATCATCGCCCATATCCCATCCGCCAGCATCCTCATCATCATCGACTTCGACGAGAGTACCGTTACGCGTGGCACCCTCGTCATCACCAGCGTCGTCCCCGAACCCATTCGACACTGCTGCGGGCCCTTCATCGAATGTTTCTTGTCCGAGAAGCGCCTTCTCAAATGTTGACTGAGATGTTGCCTTCGTAGGCCAGTTGGCTTTGTATGTGGGCACAATGGGTTTTGGAGGCGAGAGAGGCGAGCCAATGGCTGGGAGTGTGATTTGGTCTGCTGTGAGACCCGTGGCTTCCAAGATGGATTCACATTCTTCTTCGAGGCCGTGGGCTTTGGCAGTCATGTATGCGAGAGGATCTGAAGAAATTAGCGACTTGTTACTCCCTTAGAGGCTATAGCACTTACAAAGGTCGATTTCCTTGAACATTGCTATCCGGTCAGTGACATCTCCCATATACAAGGCATTTTGAAACCGAGCTGTGAAATCGCCACGATGTTCCGCAATCTTTGCCATTCGAGTGAGCTTTGCTTCATCACCGGTGGCGAGGTAAAGAAACGAGAGCTTGTCAAATTGTCTCAACTTCTGGTAGGACATCTCGACAATCTCATGGTTGCCATGTGCAAGAGCTTCGGTAGTCAGTCTTGACCAGAGTTTGGGTCTGTCCAATTGCTTGGCCATCTCGACAGCGACATCCAAGTTGCCACATTCGATGGCAAGTTCGAATCTTGTCTGTGGATCTTGGACAAACTGCAAGGCGATTTCGGGATAGCCCTTCTTTTGTAGGTAAGAAATGATGCTTTGGCCAACCAGACTCGAGTTCTTAATGATTTCCAACATCTCTTGGTAGTTTCGCTTGACGAGCGCAAGTTTGAAGCGATATTCTGTGGGGTCGATGTTCAAGATCTTTGGCTTGGCACTGCGATCGAGACAGTAGACGGCTCGGGCCTTAACTCGGACAAGATAAACTGTCTGGTCAAGAGTTCTAACAATGCCGTTGTCGCCATTGAGCAATGTGTACTTGATGTGGTTGAGAGTCGAGTAGAGAAGGACACCAGCATCATCCCAAGTCGCGCTCTTGATTCTGATGGTCTCGTGTAGCGTGCTTACTTGTTCAAGAGTCTTGGTGACGATAGTGACATTGTGCTTGCTAAGGAGAGCTGCATATAATCCATCGTTGGACCAAACAACGTACTTAACACCACTCACAGCCAATTCAGCGGTGGCTTTCTTTTGCTGAATATCGTAGAGATGAACGGCGGTAGGGGTGATGAGGAGAAGGTTTCCAGTTCCTCCGAAGTAGATATCGGTAGTTCCGGTTGGTGGCTTGATGGTTTTGGTCGTTGAGTTGGAGAGATCCTTGATATCAATTTGCTGATTGGCAGCTGTGAAGACAGCAAATCTGTTGCGTGCAACAAACACAGCTGAATTTCCTTGCCCTCGCTTTGTGTCGGTAGCATCCCCAGAGCCGTCTCGCGGCAAGTTGATGAGCTCGTAAGAGCCGCCATCTGCTGGGGTAGTGACCAGGATAGCTCGCTCTGCTGGATTGAACGACAAGGACCGGGGGGGAACCCATGGACTGCCAAGCTTCTTCAAAGTCAACAGTGTTGGGCTCTCAAGATTCTTCTGGAAGTCATAGGATCGAACTTGCTTATCTTTTGTGATGAAAAATAGGTTGTTCTGGTAGAATGCTGAAGCTGGGCGTTCTCGTTCAAGCTTGAAGACCATAACTCCATTGTCGTGTCCAGCAGCGAAAAGGTTGATCTCTGGGTGAGCGGCAATAACCCAGAATCGGTCATTTTCCCGCTTGAAAGACTGAACAGATGTGCGCTTATTAAGGTCCCAGACTCGAATGGTCTTATCTTCACCCACTGACAAAATTAAGTCCTGGTGAGGATGGAATAAACAACCCGACGCATTCTGGAAATGGCCTCTGCAAGTATCGACCTCCCAAGCCTTCGTTTCGCTCATTCTCCAAAGTTTGACCAATCGATCGTCACCCGCGGACACAATAAGGGGTAATGTGGGGTGGAAAGCGACCCAGTTCACGCCTCTGTCATGTCCCTCCAAAACGAATTTGACTACAGCATCTGTATTGCCAAACATATCCGCCTGATTCTGATTTCCTCTCGACATTTGGTCTTCGAATGTCATTGATGTAGGAGCCGAGTGCTTTTTCCGCAGGCCAGAAATATCCCAGACACGGACAGATTGATCCAACGAAGCCGAAACTACCAAATCGTCCTTGGGATGGAATTGAGCGCACATTGTGTAGTGGTTATGTCCAGTCATGGTGCAAACTTAAGAACCCCAATTAGTCCAGACCTCTCCCACAATGAGACTCATCCCAACTTACTTAATGATCTGTTCTGCCAGTTCCAAATCCTGATGGTCTGGTCATCAGAGCTGGAAATGATCCAAGGAAGCTCATGATGAAAGAAGACTGTGCGAACATAATCCAAATGTCCATTCAAGGTAAAAAGACATCTGCGAGTCTGATATGACCAGACCTTGATCTTGTAATCATCTCCACCAGAAACGAAGAGGGGCTGTGTCTTGTGAAAGTCGACACCTCGGACTGGCCCATCGTGCTCCTCAAAACGGTCAATCAAAGTTCCCATACGGTAGTCCCATAGTTGAATAGTCGAAGAGTGAAGAGATACGAGAATCCATGGTCTGGCAATTGTTAGCTGCGAATGCGCGCGCAAGGGGTAGCGGGGGCTACCTTTTGGGATGAAAGGCAATGCCCTTTGCTCTCGAGGATTTCGACTCGAACTACCAAGGTATCAGTAAATGTATATACATGCACACATCTGCAGCCCAATTTGGACAAGCCATACATACCTTCGTAAGCATGTTGGGGGAGGAGGAGGAGGATGCCATCTTGACCGACGCTGCGAGGAACGAGGACACCTAGATTTCTCGCATGAATGGTGGCAGGATTATGGGCGGCGGGCTTCTCTTGTAGATTCCTCTGCAGACACGTATCCAGAGCAATATCGTAGGTGTTGAGTAGAAGCAGCGGTGATGTCGAGGTTGGCGGTTTGTGTGCATCCAGAACTACCAACGTTTCGATTTGTGGCCGGATCACAAGGCGTTTTGAGCCTGAGGCATGCACGCGTCAGAGCTTCAAGAGCTTCTGGCAAGGTGGCCCCAAGAGTCAACACTTAGTAAATAAAATATCTCAGCCTTGTCGCATTGACTTTGCAGATTCTTGGGAGATAGGGAAACATGCTGCGATTCAGTTTACCTTGACCATAAATTCACAAGTCCTTCCGCTGGCGGACAATCAAATTATTTTGTCATCTGAAGCTGTGGTCAATAACTACCAGAACATTTCCCCTGAGAAGCTATTCAGCACCAAACAGCTCGACGACCCCCACCAAAACCCAAGATGGGACTCTTCAGTATGCCGTGGGGCTTGACGGGTGCTCTACTGGCAACTACATACCTTCATTCATTATGTGCTTCTGCAAGCCCTTCCATAAATGTGGCAATGAAGGCATCTTTCGCCTCTGCGCCATACCTCCTAGAACTATTGTACAAAGTCCTGCAATTCCCTGTGTTTGAACCTGTATACTAACAAATTACAGGGAGACTGCGGGAAACGAGAATGCAACCTCCTATTTTCCTCTACTCGATCGAATTGCTGACGGATATTTCTCGAAAGCTGCAACGGATAAAGAACTATTCGAGAAGTTCGTGCAGGTCTTGAAAGACGATGGACATATGCTCAGTCCAGAAACCTTGTCTTCCTGGCAGTTTGCATTGTCTATGCGGGCGTCGGCTCCTCGTATTGAGGCACATTACCAATATTACCACACTGCTGCGGAACCATCATTGAAGGCGGAACAAGAGACATCGTGTCCGGTTTGGGTGCTCTTCAATGGAAAACAATACTGTTCGCCAGCTTTGGATACGGCTCATGGGGATGTCAGCGGAGATTCGTAAGTTACTAGTTTATTCCGGGGGTTCAATGGCTGACTGGGTGGCTGGCAGACAAATTCAGGAGCTCCAGTTTGATCGAGTGCTCGGGAACCCTTCTTCACCTGCCTCGATTCTCTATGCAGACATCACGTCACCAACATTTGGAAAATTCCACAAGACTCTTGTGAAGACTGCTCGGGAAGGGAAAACATCCTACCGGATTAGGCACAGAAAGTCTCTCAATGCAGAAGACAAGCCATTGATTATCCCAGGATATGGTGTAGAACTTGCGCTTAAGCGAACGGATTATATCGTCATCGATGATCGAGAGGAGAGCGAAAGCAAACCTGTCGGTGCAGTTCCAGAAAAAGAGGTTAAATTTGAAGATGAGGGCGAGGAATTTGCGGATTTGAAGCCCCTTTCCTCCTCAGAATTGTTCTCTCTGGGATTGAAGGCTTCAAGTTTCATTCTGCAAAGCGAGAACCCCCTCGATTCTCTTGTCAAGCTGTCCCAGGACTTTCCCAAGTACTCCAGCGCAATTGCGTCACACAATGTCTCCAGCGAATTTGTTAGTGAGCACGAGTACAATCGTGCCCAGCTGGTACCAGCGGGTGGCAATATTATCTGGATGAACGGCGTTCAGCTGATCGAAAGGCAAATTGAGGCTTTGGACTTGCTCGACATTTTTCGCAAGGAGAGAAAGCTAATCAATGGTGTGAGAGACCTTGGTTTAACGGGATCTCAAGCAATCCAGCTCTTGTCTCACGAGGCAGTAGCTACTGTGAAGGCCGAAAATGAACCCCAAAGATTCGACTGGAGGGACGACATTGAAGGGGGAAATATCATCATCTGGATGAATAACATTGAAAAGGACAAGCGATATGAGCAGTGGCCTACATCTCTGAATGCTGTAAGTCTGTTTTGATCATTTTGTTTTCATTCACTAATTTTGCAGTTCCTTCAACGTGTCTATCCTGGCCAACTTCCCACTTGCCGCAGAGATGCCTTCAATGTCATTCTGCCTGTAGACTTTACCAACCCTCAAGATGTGCTAATTGTAGCGGATACCCTGTTAAGTTTCGTAAAGAGGAAGCTTGCGATCCGTATAGGACTTGTTCCATTAACCAGCAGCCCTCATCAACTGGAGCATGCAAAGGTCGTGTATCATCTCCTCGAGACATACGGAATCTCAGCTGCCCTGGCATACCTTGAAGCTGCCTACACTAGAGAGAAATTGTCAACACCAACTGCCGAGAGTTTCAAAACAGCAATTGGGGAGCGCAAGGTGCGAACAGATAAAACCGCCTTCACTCTGGAAGAAGTACTTGAACCTGAAAGCTACAAAACCCAAATAGAGGGTTCTCAACAATGGATCCGACGATTGGCCGCCGACAGTAAGATTCCACCGATGTTCATCGATGGAGTGGCGCTTCCTCGCGATGAGAATTGGCTCCAGTCAATGAGCCAGAGAGTCACAACCGATCTTCAAGTCATACAACAAGCCATTTACACTGGTACATTTGAAGACGATAGCTGGCTGCCTTCATACTTCCTCGTGCAGGCATCAACCCGGCGGAATGCGCTCATTGTGCCCGAAGACGAGAAGACTTTGAAGATCTTTGACGTCAATAAACTTGTTGGGGACAACCAAGATATCTTGAACATCCTGCCACGGATCGAAGCTGATAGTTCCGCAGCGAAAGCTGATTGGGCACATATGATTTTGATTGCAGACTTGGAATCAAAGGCTGGCGAGAAGCTACTAGCTACAGCGGCTGTCTTTCGCGAAGCCAATCCTTCAATGGAACTTGTCATCGTGCACAATGCTGCCCCAGGAACAGCGGATGCAGGTCTCAGCAATGATTTGTACAGTCACATGCAAACAAACGAGAACAAAGCATTCTCACACATCAATGATCTAACGGCTGTTTTGACAGCTGATTTAGCAGCTCCAGGCCAGAAGGTTCAAGATCATGCGATTGAGTACTGGCATGGAGCTGATCCTTTGATTAAGACTCTTGAGCTTCTTCCAGGCCAAAACGCGATTCTTTTGAACGGACGACTTGTTGGACCCATTCCAACAGACTCGGATTTCGACGAAGGGGACTTTGCTCAATTACTCTCATATGAGCGAGCCAAACGCATTACCCCTGCTCATGCCGCTTTAGAAGCTCTCGGACTGTCTGACAATGTTGCAACCCCTCTCGCGGCTGCTAAGATTTCGTCCATCGTCGCTATTTCAACCATATCTGACACACCAGACGGCATCTTTGAGCAGGCTTCTACTCTGAGAATGAGCCAATTTGGTGTTTGGAACTCAACACATACTTCTATGGAGATTGGTGATGCTTCGATGGCTAGCATTCATTTGACTGTTCTCTTGGACCCTGCAAGCCAGGTTGGACAGAAATGGGTTCCTATTCTCAAAGTCCTGTCAGAGCTGGATGGTGTTTACATGAAGCTCTTCTTGAACCCCAAGGAGCGCTTGCAAGAACTCCCAGTAAAGCGCTTCTATAGATACGTCCTAGATTCAAAGCCGACTTTTGATGATGAAGGAGCACTGCTCCCACTCGGAGCATCATTCAAGGGTGTTCCACAAGAAGCACTGTTGAACCTTGGGATGGACATTCCTCCAGCGTGGCTTGTGGCCCCCAAAGTCTCCATCTATGACCTGGATAACATCAAACTCAGCTCGATCAAGACGGATGTCGAAGCACTATACGAACTAGAGAACATCCTCATCGAAGGCCATTCTCGTGAAATTCCTGGTGGTGCAGCTCCAAGAGGTGTCCAGCTCACTCTTGGTACCGAAAGAGATCCTCATACAGCAGATACAATCATCATGTCCAACTTGGGTTACTTCCAATTCAAAGCGAATCCTGGTTACTACAAGATCGATTTGCTTGAAGGCAGAAGCGCCGAGATCTTCAACATTGACAGTGTTGGATCTAAGGGCTGGAGCCCAACTCCAGGCGATGAGAACACAGAAGTCGTACTAATGAGCTTCAAGGGCGCGACACTATATCCCCGTATCTCTCGCAAATTAGGCATGGAAATTGAAGATGTCCTCGAAACCAAAGCCGAGTCAAAGATGGACTTCGTCTCTCGCGGCCTCAACTTTGCTCAAGGTATCCTTGGCAAAGGCACCAAGAGCGTCGACAAGGAAGTCCAGGCAGACATCAACATCTTCTCCGTCGCCAGTGGGCACCTTTATGAGCGCATGCTGAACATTATGATGGTCAGTGTCATGAAGCACACCAAACACACCGTCAAGTTCTGGTTCATCGAACAGTTCCTCTCCCCTTCCTTCAAAGACTTCATTCCCTACCTCGCCGCCGAATACGGCTTCAAATATGAAATGGTCACCTACAAGTGGCCCCACTGGCTGCGCGCACAAACCGAAAAGCAGCGTGAGATTTGGGGCTACAAGATCCTCTTCTTGGACGTGCTCTTCCCCCTCTCCCTTGACAAAGTCATCTTCGTCGACGCAGACCAGATCGTCCGCACCGACATGATGGAGCTCGTTAACCACGATCTCAAGGGTGCGCCTTACGGCTTCACGCCTATGTGCGACAGTCGTACGGAGATGGAAGGGTTCCGCTTCTGGAAACAGGGATACTGGGAGAAATTCCTTCGCGGTTTACCGTACCACATCTCAGCGCTCTACGTCGTTGACCTACACCGTTTCCGCCAGATCGCGGCGGGTGATCGTCTGCGCCAGCAATACCACCAATTGTCCGCCGATCCGAATAGTTTGTCCAACCTAGACCAAGATCTCCCCAACCACATGCAGACTATCCTACCCATCCACAGTCTCCCGCAAGAATGGCTCTGGTGCGAGACATGGTGTAGTGACGAAGCGTTGAAGGATGCGAAGACCATCGATTTGTGCAATAACCCACAGACGAAAGAGCCAAAGCTTGATAGAGCAAGACGACAAGTGCCTGAGTGGACGGTGTATGATGATGAGATTGCGGCGGTGGATAGGAAAAGGAAGGGGCTACCTGTCAGTGCGGCTACGGCTGCCACGGAGAAGAATACCAAGAGTAGAACGCTTGAGGTGGAGAAGACCAGTACAGTTTCGAAGAAAGATGAGTTGTAGATTTGGAAGGAGTGGGTTGGATGAGAGTGTATATTAGAGTGCAATGATAGAACTGACTTTCATCGTTGTTCATGTTATGCTACTCTACTTGATAATGCGATTCGAATTAGCGTCATTAGTGTCTAGCTAGCAAAGTTGCCCTCCCCCTAGGTTGCTTTTTATTGCTTTTTACATCCTCTAGACTTGATGACAATAAAGTCATCAAAGCCCACCCACCCCTCAAACTCTCAACTTGCAGCCACTTCACTTCTATAAGAAAGCACCCTTTCAAGTCAAATAAACAGGCAAATATCACACAGGTCTGCAACTTCTCCCTTGAGGAATGAGCATGCTGGGTCAACATCTCCTGGTTCGCTCATTACCTCCTCGAACTTCTTACCAATTCCAACTGACGCAAGTTTGCCTTAAATGAAAATTCCTCTAAATTATTATTACTCTAACTTGACTAATGAGGCTCTGCTGTCACTTTCCATGTTGTCGACATGACCACTCGGCGCCATGTCTCGGAATCAGAGGCGTACGCATCTTCACTTGGACCAATAGCCCTCTCCAGGAAGGCAGTCCGGAGGAAAGAATTCTTGGTGAGAGAATTCTTGGTGAGATAAAATGGGTCTATTGCAGCAAATACTCTTAGTCCAACCATTCACTATCTAGGATTTCGGGGCCGTGTGATAGATACCCTTGGAGCTTTGCCTGCTGCCTATTTTTATAGTTGAAGGCTTCATAAGTCAACAAAACCTTCAATCGCAGGTTCTCGGGTGAATTGCTCTACTAATTAGACTTAAGTCTTGGAATTCTTTACTGATTAATGGTGAACAAAACTCAAATTTCACATGGTTGCTCAACTGAATAGAATTTAATGTATTGGCACCCGATATTCTTTTGTAGATCCGGGCTTCAGCATCTCAGTCACAGAATCGCCTCATTTGATCACGGTGGATATATCTGTTTTTTTTTTTTTTTTTTTTTTTTTTGGCAGACAACAAAGATTCAACCAAAAAAAAATCTGTGGAATCGGAGTCTCGTTTTCTGATTGATGTTTTTTGTGAGACTCGTCTTATTCCGAAGTATGTGGGACGCGGTTGTGATTTTGGGCTTGATTTTGTTACCAATCCCTCTCATGTTGTCAAATTGAGAAATATTTATTCCATGGCACCCTACGGTTGACACAATGATTTACAACTATTGCCATCTCAAAAATTTGACCCGCGAAACCAAGCTTCTCCAGGAGTCCCGAACCTCAATCACGACTACTGTAGGATCTTTGCGTCGCTTCGGAATTTCAAGAATCTCTCTCTTGATGGTCTGTGTTGACTCCAACCGCCTCCGCAATTGGGATTGCTTTTATATCAAGGCAATGCAAATTCGCCAGGTATCGTTGAGAATCGTCACAGTCATTGTCTTCAATTATTCACAGCAGTACTACCTAGCCACACACTACTTAAATACAGCCACGAGCCCTTTCTGAAGTCCACACAAAGCGCGTGCAAGATATGAATCCTTCAACGCTGGCTACAAACCAAAAGTCCCTGTCCCAAGCTCGCCAGTAACCTGATATCACCCCGTAGAGTTTCCTCTTGTGCAATTCATGCTCTCCAGCATGATATGGCTTTGATATAAATCTGCAAGAAACTCGTATTATTGTAGTAAAGAGGAACGAGTAGGAATGAAGTTGATATTACTGCCATTTTCCTGACTGCTGTCAAGGAATTCCATTGAATCAACTGGGGGGGGTGGGGGTCTGAGCTTGGTCCCCATTGGATTTGGTGGAGGGCGCATATCTAAAACGATAACGTTCATGAATGAAAGTAAACCTATATCATGTCAATGGCTGTTTTCTTGCGATTGCTTGGTGAGTTCCAAGCATATGGGGTGACGAGCCCGTCGTTGTCATTCTTAACAGACCAAAGACGGTGTGCGTCGCACTTAAATAGCTATGCTTTAGGGACCCACCCACGAGTAGAAACAATGAAAGACGATAGGTGAATCCACACAAGGGACCAACTCAGGTCTGACGGGATATGAGGGGTCCAAGTCTCTACTTATTCACTTGAAGTCACTTTCAAATTGCCCAAGAGTTTAGTTGTTTGTTTATTTGCATTGCCGTGAATCTCCCATAATTAACCTTCACCCAAGTGGTGATCATCAACATTATGTCTTGTTTCCCTCTACAAAGGAGAACAGAGTGGCTGCCAAGTTGAGAATAGGAAGAAAAAGAAGAATTAATTACATGCATCCTCCCACTAATAGATGACGCGACGGTGATTTGCGAAGACAACCCGTCGGGAGCATGACTCTCCAGAACATGTACCCATTTGTACACGACTAAGAGAGAATGCGGGCGATGAAAGTAAGAAAAAAAGAACATGAAGGCCGTGAGTGCATCCGGCCTCAGAACAGAAAACTTTAATGCCGTATGTGCTCATGGAGAGTGTGGACATTAACTCCGTTGAAGATGAAAAGAACGGCAAGTATTGACCACGGATCAGAGTCGTTTCCTCCAGAGAAATATGAATGCTCCGACCGAATGCGAGGGCTTTTGTTCACCGAGAATAAACGCAGAGCAGATTCAAAGCTATGGGCTTTCTTCCTAAGAACCACCCTGCATTGAGATGGCCAAGTAGAAGAGATCCTGTACGTCGACTGTTGGTTCGGGGAGATCAAATGGACTCGCCGTCGAGAGGTTCGGAGCTAGGAGTTGACTGCGTGACCTTCTTCTTGAACCAAGGGGAAATCTTGGCCACCTCGCCGGCAAAGCTCTCAGCACTGGTTGGGAGAGGCTTAGGAGAGGTCTTGTTACGCTTGGAGGTGGTATCTGGGCTTCGTGATCGGCGTCGCTTGGTTCCCTTTGTTGACTTGGCTGCCTTGGATGCCTTTGTTTCTGCTCCTCCCCGAACATTACCCTGACCATTGCTTCCAGAGCGAATATCCATATCGTCTCGGAAATCGCTGCCAAGTTCTTCTCGACTGGAATCATTTTCATCCTCCGTCATATCAGCATCGTGTCCAGCATCATCTCTAACGCCGCGAGTCTTGGATTTCTTAGATAGACGGAGAAGCAGAGCAATATCACCATATTTCATAGCCTGAGTCTTAACACCCTTGCCAGTTCTCACAATACTAACACGGTCCTCCTTCAGCTTTCTATCATATCTTTTTGAAGAGGGAGTGATGGTGTTGTCTTTGTGGAGCTCGGTGGCCTGAGCCATTGGGTCGCCTGCCTTTTGGATCTTGGCGAAGTGGTCAGAGAGAGTTTGTGCAATTTCATCCCAGTTGATGTTGCTTCGGGTCAAACCGCGTGCAAGTGCAGCTTCAACAGCCTGCTTGAGGAAATCCTTCTCGGCTTGAGTCCATCCTTTTGTTTGAGAAGCAGGTTTGTCTGCAGCCCGATCCTTGATCTGCTGTTGCCACTTGTTGAACTTTTGAATATCCCGGGGTTCATTCCAATCCTGGCGATAGTCAGCAAGGTGAATGCTTTCAATCATCATCGTCCCAGGAATATCAGATCACTTACCATAGTGTCCCAAGACGGATACTGACGAATATCCTTCTTGGAGGAATCGTTAATTGATTGGCGGATCAAGAAAAATTTGTGTGGCTCGGGCTCACCAAGCACAGCCCCAGAGATGTTTGATCCTGGTACAAACTCCCAAGGTCCCTTCTCCTTCGGTGGTGCGTGAGTGTCATTTCCTCGAACAATTGGACGCTTAGATTCGCTGAACGTCGGAACTCGATCGCTTGAGCTGGAACCCTCCTGTGGCGAAGATGCCTCTCGCTCGAGGGATCGACTGACGGCACTGGCAGGGATTAGGAGAGGGGATCGGCCATAGACTGGACGGAGGGGAGCCATCGCAGCAAGCTCAACTTTGATGTTTCCAATGTACTCTTCTGGGGTGAGCGTGGGATTCTCCAGGGCAGCGTTGATGATATCAGCAACGGCTGGAATATCATGAACTGGAGTGGAGATTCTGAATATGATTCGATACATGTCAGCCACTCGAATGCCAGCAGCCGCTGCCTTGCGATAATACGGCATGATATCGGCAAGTCCAACAACTTCGTCGTATTTCTTGTTAGCCATATCGAGGTTTGCGACCACCGTCAGGACAGCGACTGCCTCGGGATTCTGAAGAAGAACGCCTCTGACGATTGATCCTTGGGGGCCAGTTTTAAGTGCTTTCTTGTTGACAACAAACTTAGGTAGCTTGTCGAACCACGGCATCAAAACGGTGCGGCACACCTGGCAAATGACACCCATAGTGTGACCATCAGCTTGAGGACAGAGGGTATCATGGATAGCCGAGATTTTATCAGGGCTCAGCGGCTTGTCGGCATCATCGGCAGATGGGGTAGTAGCGGGGACAGCAAATGAGGAGGCTGCAGGGTGGGAAATTGTATCGGGAGAGGTATTCGAAGATAGAGCAGCGGATTTGCTGCCTCGCTTCTTCTTGTTCTTGTTGGTATCCATGGCTTCTATATGCGGAAAGGTTAGTCAATGTCCGAGTAATGAGACTTATATCCTCAGCTCAAGACGGGTTCACAAGGTGGAATGAAATATTGAGAGTTCGAGGGATCAAAGCGACGCAATAAAAAAATTAATAGACAGATGCAGCAGGTATAGTCTGAAGAGGGTTAAAATGGGTGACAACTTACCTTGTGGATAATGGGGGCTCTTGGTTGGAATCGAGTTCGAGTAAACAGCAACGCCGCGCCGAGGTGGGACTTGATAATCAAGTTGCAAAGGCAGTGAAAGATCTCCAGAAGGCCAACTGGCATGCAAAGAGAATCTATGAGCGTGCTTGAGGGATGCGAGAAGTCTTGAGAGAGCGAAGGAGTTGATTTGTGGTGGTCCACAATGGCGTTGTTTAGGGGAGAGGAAATGAAAATTTCGAAGATGCTCGAAATGCGCGTCAGTCTCAAAGAACTCGAAAAGAGATGGAAGGCGGCCGCGTGGGAACATCATCATTAATTATCTGCCTAGCAGATTCAATTCGAGGCATCCCAGCAACCAGACTAGCCTAATCGAGCCAAGAACAAACACAACGATTCAATAACTCGGACGAGGCTGCGCGTCGAAGGTCAGTAATGAATGAGAAATGTCTTGCTGCATCAGCTTATCGCGACTCTGTCAGAAATAATTTACGCTGCTTTAGATCATGTCAGTGTCTTTCAAGTGGACGCAAGCATGGAGCCTCTCCTTTACGTTGGGAAATTCAAACGACTTTGTGCCCCTTCGTCTTTTGCCTATGATATGCAGCTTCTCCAAGGGCTTCAACTGGCCTCCTATTGGAACCTTGTCACTTTGGTGAATGGTTTAGTTTAAACTGTTACTCATTGATCCAATTCATTTCTTCGTATCGCTGTTGATGTCATGGTCATAAATAAACATGCCAAGGCTCGCTTAATTACGAGGCTGCCCTTATTGACTTTGAAGCATGGAGTTGATCTTTGAGTACCTAGTCTGGTGGCTCTCTTGAATTGACCGCAGAGAAATTTGAGCCCATTACCAATAGTTAAAAGTTATTTAGCGCATCATACCATAAGGGAAAATCAACTCTAAGTTTATTTTCACTGCCAGACTAAGATAGCTGTTCAGCTTGTTGATCTGATCGCAGGAGGGTGATATTCTAAACAAGGCTGAGATTTTGGGAAAGGTCGGTTTGACACTAGTCTATTAATTTCCGCAGAGCGACCAGTTTCGAGAGTCTTCGATTCCTTTCTCTCACCACCCAACAATTGCAATAGGTGTCAATCACAAAACTCATCATTCACTCGCCAAATACTCATCATGGCAGACAAAACTATTCTGAGCCATGCCCAGGGAGCCAGTCAAAGCATTCCAACAAGTCCAAGCCCATATGCTGTCACCGCTGAGCACCCTTCTGCTTGCAACAGCGAGGGTGAGCCTGAGAGCAGAGTTCCAATTGACAATGCTCCCTATTTGATCTTCAAGAAGAAATGTGGCTCAAATGATTCAATCTAAGTTCTACACAGGAAGCCAAAAGAAGGACTGGGAAGACGCATGGGAGTTTGTTCAAAGTACCAATACGTCAAACGTTCATGTTAGAAAGCGGAACCCTTCCAAGCTTTTTGTTTTCGTCGCCAACTAGTTTCCAATCCAGAGACCAAAGACGTCAGAGAGTGTCCGGCATGATAAGCTCTTCACTAGTAAGTAAGAGAAGCCCCGGTTGCATATGTTGAACTTCAATTGCAAATGGGAATGCTAAACTTGCGGGAACAACCCAAATGACATTGATCACCAAAACAAAGACCACATAATATGCTTCCTTCTCCACCATGCATAGCCCTCATTAATATTTCTCTCACGACCACCTTATCAATCAAACTTCTGGTAATCTTGACAGCCCTTGGGGCTGAGGGTTTCCCATTTCTCTTGTTTATGCTGTTCTGGCGCTGGTAGCGTTTTATCACGACAGAAAGGCTAAACGCTAACAAATCATGCGGTACTAGCAGCTGCTGGTTTTGACACCTATAAACCAACAGTCCGAGGCTTCCAGTGGGAATTGCTTTCTAGTACTCTTCTATCTAAAGCTGGTCTGGAACACCAAGTCCCATCGAAACACTGCCTTCTCCGATAATATAAGACGAATCATGAAATTAGAGGTCTCCGCCGCTGGATGAGACAGAGTAGGAAATGTACTGCACAACCCCGCCCGCATTGAAAAAGAGAGAAGAGGAGGGAAGTGGGAATAAATTAAAGAAGGCAAAGAGATCAAATGACAAGGAGGTAGTAGTAAGAAATGGTGTCCCATGCCCTAAGAAAGGGCCTAGGACGAGACCCTTCCGGTTGTTCTAGTGGTTTATGTTTACAACTGGGTTGACTATGGTGATCCTAAAACGGTCTGGCTGTATAATACTGTGGTGGGGAAGACTCTGGTAGCTCCTTTGTTACCTGACCGGATAAGCTCTTTCTATATAAAAGAGCTTAATACTTGAAATCAACTTAATAATTAAAAACTTTTCATAAATATTATCTAATACACTTTTTTCTCCTCCCCTCCCTCGACTTGTTATATTCTTTAGATATATATTATCTTTAGATTTAATTAATCCGCGATTTCTTATACCTAAAGTCTCCCCCTATACCTTACTATATATTACTTCTCTTATTATGTGGTTTATTAGGCTTTATCTTACTTATATATTTTTAGTAACCGACGTAAAGAGTGAGTTTAGTATAAGGAAATAGAACTAAGTAAGTTATACGGAAAGGGCCCTTTATATTAATTACAAGCGTTTAGGGAGAATTAAGAAACGATAATTACTTAAATTAAGGGACTTATTTAGTTAGTAACTCCTTAGCCTTCGAAAGCAAAAACAATAGATATAGAGGCACAAGTATACGACAAAGAGAGTAAAGAGACACGAGGGAAGTAAGTGAACTTTTATAATACGTAGGGATACTTAGAGTACTAGAAAATCTCTTCTCTCTTAGCTCGAGGCTCTATACCGCTATTCTAAAGACTTGTACTTTACTATTTTATAATACTTTCTATAGTAGTACGAGGCCTTATAGTATTAGACCGCTAGGGCTTAATAATATAAGGTGCCGAGATTATTATATAAGAAGTTAGCTGAGTGTTATAGGCCTTACTCTTTAGTTCGTTAGTTAAAGGCCGAAGTCTTACTTAGAGATTCGGCGGAAGTGTGTTTTAGGTTAGTCTAAAATTAAGCCTTAATTATCTTTTTAGCGTTATTTAATTTTTATTTACCCCCTATTTATTAATTTAAACCCTCTGTAATTTCGGCGTATAGGGCCTAAGGCGTAGGCTAAGACCTCGCTAAAAGAGCCTATCGTTTAGCCCTTCGCTTACGGAGGCGAGGCCTTAAATTCTTGTTTCTAGGGGGACGTTTCTTTACTTTCTTTATATAATAATATAATACTTATATATATTAAATCTTTTATTACTTTTATTACTTTCGATTAAACGACTATATATATTCTTTCGAAACCTCAAATCACATTTAATTTACTGATAATGTCTAGTTATAGTAGACTAAATAACGCTAATAATTAAAAGGGGGCTCCCTTTATTAACACCCTAAGACTTACTATTAGAAGTAACTTTGGGACGATTATAGGCGTTAGGCCTAGCGCTTCTTATAATTCAGGGACCTTTAATAGGGGTTTTACTCCTTATAATAATAATACTTTTTAGAGCTTACTAAATAATAAGAAGGGGAAAGGGAAAGGTAAAGGGAAGGGGTCTAGTGATGCCGGACCTAGTAACTTAGCTCCCTTTATTGACACTATTGAACCTGCCGCCCCTAACTCGACCCTAGCTATTACTGTAAATGATTTTAAGAATATTAAGGTTTATATTAGTTAGTTGATATTAATCTTTAAATCCTTAAATATTCTTATTTTTAATAGTATTGACGTTAGTACTTACTTCCGGACCCTTAATAAATACTTCGTAAACTATATAATTACTAACGACCGGGAAAAGAAGGAATAAGTAGTCGACTATATAACTCCTTTTTAAGTGTAGAATATTTGGAAGCTCCTTAGCTTTAGAACCGGAATATACGTTAGCCTTAAGAGGGAAGTGAAGTAAGATTATTAGGCCGACGATAGTGAGTATTATTTATATACAAATACTTACTTAGACTTATTAAAGTAGGATTTTAAAGATACTTAAATTGACGGCTAACTTTCCTTAAATTAATGCCGGAAGTTCCTTAGGGCTTTTAAAGAAGTAGCCCTAAATTACGTCGACTGAGGCAATCTCACTAAGAAGCAAGCGTCGACTCGATTTATACTTGTACTCCCCTAAAGCCTTTAAAACAAGGTTATATAAGTTGCCTCTAAGAATAAAGAGTCGTTAAAAGACCTTAAGACGGATGTGTTCGACGACATTTATAGCGCTATTGAAGCTTAGTTTAATTCAGAACGAGACTTGTATACTATTATAGAGGAGTAAGGTATTATAAACTACCGATAAATGTAAGTAAGTCGGCTTAATATCTTCGCTAAGACGTTTAATTACCGGGAAGAGAGGGTTTAGCCTGCGTCTATAGTTATATAGGGCTAGTCGACCCGAGTACTACTATTATAATACCCGAACTTCTTAAGTTATAAAGATAACGCCTTAAGTGAAGAGATTTATAAGGCCTTTAAGAAATAAGATAGAGAAGTTATAGCTAACTTAGACCTTATGTTTCTTTTAACTTTATAAAAGATCACTAGAGACCTTAAGAGTACTATAGATAGAGACTTAAAGAACGTTTATAATAATTTAAGGTATATAAAGATCCTTATAGTAATAGTTAAGAGAGCCACAAACGCTAAATATATAGCCGAGATAAATATCTTGCGATTTACTAAAGAGGCTCAAGAAGTGGCTAGTGTTAACTATAGGACTAGCTATCTTAACTCTATTACTTATAATAAAAAGGCAAGAGATAATTATAGGTGCCGGTAGTATATAAATCGTTAGGAGCCTGGGATGAGACCTCAAGTACGACATGAGTTTATAAATTAATGTTTTAATTATAAGAAGTTTATAGGTCTTAAGGTAATTTATAAAGTAAAAGATAATAGTTACATTTATATAAGACCTTAAGAAGAAGGGAAAAAGTCGTACCTTGTATAGTTTCTTATTAATAAGAGACTTAGACAAGAGTATATCCTCTCTTGTGTGTTAAATAGTTAATACTTTCTTAATCTTGAACGTAAAGTATAGGCGGTTAAAGAGTTACTAGTATTGTAATTAAAAGTGGCGCTTGTAAGAGAGAAGGGAGTAACTTCTATAATTAATTACATCGAATTTATTAATAAGCCTATTAACGCCGGCGAGTCTATTATTTTATAATAGTAGGACTGTTCTAAAGAGTAAATCGTCTAAGTTTAAGCTCTCTTGTCTAATACGAAGGACAGCTCTGATTCCGAGGCAATAGTTGCCCTTATTGAGACTAGAGCCTAAAAGAGGGCCCTAGTATTTAAGTTATATAAGGGATCTGATAAGTTGTAAGATAAAATCAAAGCTCAGGCTTTATATAATAAACTAAAGGTTCCTCTGGATATTAGAGACACTATGTAGTTTACTGAAGTTATAGATGTAGATAGTCCTAAAGAAGTAAAGAAGACCCCTCAGTAGATCTTAGCTAAGAATAAGTTTAAGATCTCTAATATAGTCTCTAAACCTGTTATACTAATCGCATCTAGGGTATTAGCTCGGAATACTATAACTAGCTCTTTAGTAAAGAGGCGTACTACGAAGCCTAAACTAACTATAGTCTCCTCTAGAATCCCTAGACTTATCACGCGATTAACGTCTTCTTAGAACCCTTATATATAAGAAGTACTAGACTAGAACGGCTATAAGCTTAATAAGGTCCTTAATAAGTTACTGTCTTTATAAGAATTACTTGGCAACCTTATACTAGGGGAGATAATAGTACTTATTAACCCTCCTAGAGCTTCTCGAACGCCTGGTAGTGTAATTGATCGATAAATGTAAAAGGAGTATATTATTAACGTTAAAGTTATTACTTTTAAAGACGATTATAGCCTTAATAAAGAAGAGGTTATTATATTATAGAGACTATTACTTGATTCTTTATATACTTTCCCGAAGTCTATACTATATATAAATTAATTAGGGGGGTACCCCTTAATAAAGTAAGGTAATATCGAAACAAAGAAGGCCTATAGTTAGCTTATAAGGAGAACAGAATAAAAGAGGAGGGTTTAAATATACTCTAAGATCCCTAGGAATCTTCTTACCTTGAAATTTTAGGCCTATTAGTAGTAGTTCTAGAATAGTGTCTTTATAATATAAGAGTTAATAATTAAGAAGTCAGTGGTATAGTTATTATTTAGTGTTATCTTATTATTTAGGCCGGTCTTAGTACTCCTCCTTAGTATATTATTAATGTATAGAGACTTAGTACTAGAACTTCTTCACTTAGTGCCTTCTATGTTACCTAAAACGATGTGGCGAAGTACTCGACTAACAAGAAACACTAGCTTGTGTATTAAAATAGAGGCTATAAGTAACTCTACGGAAATAAGTAACTCGTTTTACTCGCTAGCGCCGAAGGTAGTAGTTACGATGCCTGGCCGCTTTAAGGTTAGCGATATTAAGGCTATACTCGACATAGGGGCTAAAGTTAGTTATATAACTCTTAAAGTAATTAATTTCTTAAAACTATTAATAACGAGAAGTTAAACGATAGCCTTAAAGACGATTATTAGTGTAAAGTCTTGTTTTGTTAGATTTACTAATAATGTTACTGTTATTATAAGTAACTATATAATTAATAATCGGTTCTATATTATAAATAGTCCCGGAGTTAAAGTTATTCTTGGTTTTCTATTCTTCTATAAAGCTAAAGTCACTTTCTGTTACTTAAGAGATTACGACAGAGGTATTATACTTGCTTTTTTATAAGATTAGCGCTCTAGTTTTATTACTACAGTTAGGACTAATGATGTTACTAAGGAAGCGAAAGATGCTGAGGCACTATATAAAGAGAATAGAGTAAGGCTAATTTACTCTAAAGATTTAGAATCCGAAATTAATTATAAAGAAGAAGACTTCTCAGGAAACGATTAATTAATTATTACTTAAGCGCTATAGTTAGTATACTTAAATACTCGGATATCTTAATATTAACGGAACTAAAAGAAGGACTTTTTAAAGGAGGAGACAGTTAACTTTATTGTCCTTGTCTCTTATTACGAGACCGGGAACTTGTGAGCTTTAAGGGGATAGTGTATATTAAGTATATAAAGAGAGAATTCTATGTATTAAAATTGGTAATTAGAGACTTTCTACTTAGAGTACTCCTTAACTCGTACTAAGAAGAACCCCTAGTCTCTGAGCCTTTATTTAAGGGAGTATTTAATGACGATTCCTTGTCTTTAGTTAGCCTAATGTTTAAATGGACTACTAATTATGACAAGCTTCTAATTAAGTCACTGTTTAAAGAAACGTAAAATATAGTAGCGCGAGTAAGAACTATATATAAGTTAAAGGCTAAAAAGGTCTTGCCCGTTGATTTAGTTGACTTGAAAGGCGACCCCCTTAGTGAGAAGGAGGACTAGTATAAGTGTACACGAGAACGAGGAACTCCTTAAGATTATATTAGAAAGTATCGAGAATACTTATTACTATATTTTATTAATATACCCTAAAACTTAAGACTTACTTTAGAAAGGCTAATTAAATTAGACGTGAGTAGCCTATTATAGCTAAAAGAGAGAGCTTTATTTAACGAAATAATAGTTAATTAGAAAGGAGCTATAACTTTTGACTAGCTTAAGTGTAATAAATTTTATAAAGATGTTTCCCCTCTTATTATTATTAAGACTATTAAATATACGGCTTAGTAAGCTCTTAACTTTCCTTTATTGTGGGCACTTGTTCTGGAGGTTACTAAGATAGTACAAGAAAGACTCAATAAAGGAGTCCTAAAGTACTCTAAGGGGCTTTACCGTAACGCTTGGTTCTTAGTTTAAAAGAAGGAGTTAAGGAAATATAAATTAATTAACTCGGCTACTATATTAAATACTATTACCTATAAAGACACTAACCTCCCGCTATTTATCGATAAGTTTTCTAAAGAGTTTACTAGTTACTATATTATAAGTCTCGTTGACTTGTATTTTAAGTACAATTAACAAGTGCTTTATTAGTTTAATAAAGATATAACTACTTTTTATATTCCTTATATCAGACTGGTCCAGAATACGACACTTTTATAAAGCGCCACTAATTCTGTTATACAATTTATTTAAACAATTACACGTATCTTAAAGAAGCTAGTCTTAATAGTTACAATGTTATTCTTAGACAATATTAATGTCAAAGGCCTGTACATAGACTATAACTAAGCTGAAGCCTTACTAGGGATTAAGAAGTTTGTCTTAGAGTATATTAAGAACCTCGATATAACTCTCGAACGCTTGGAGTGTACTAGAGCTACTATTAGGCTTAAGTTATAATTTTGTCTTAATAATATAGATATTATAGGGTACGCCTATAACTCTAGAGAAAAAGAATTATTTACGAGATACCTTATTAAAATCAAGAACTAGTAAGAACTAGCGAATCTTACTAAAGTTAAGGCATTCTTAGGACTTGTTATTTACTTCTAAATTTAGATTAAAAACTTTCGCTTAATCGTTAAACCCTTATACGTATTCTTACAAAAAGGGGTTAAGTTTTACTAGGAACTTGATTTATAAGGCAAAGCTATAGCTAAATTATAAGACGCTTTATACTTATCTTTAGTCCTATGTCAAATAGACTATAAAAAGGGAGTTAGTGAAATTATAATTAAAGTTAACTCTAGCGGAATTAACTAAGGCGGCTTCTTTGGCTAAAGGGAGCTGACTTTAAATAAAATACACTTAGTAAAGTACGAGAGTAAGTTCTAGAGTAAGACCAAAGCTAAATATAATATCACTAAAAGAGAGTACAAGGGTATACTTTATATCTTAAAGAAACTAAAGATTTGGCTTGTTAGAGTACACTTTATTATAAAGATAGATATTAATATACTTATTGTATAATTAAACAGAGTAGCTCACGATTATCTTAATACGATATTAATTAAATGGCTCACTTAGATACAACTCTTCGACTTTAAGGTTCGACACGTCTAAGGAATAATATATATAATAGTAGACTAATTGTCCTAGAGACTTAAGTACCCTAAAGATTCTTTAGAAGAAAGTAATATTAATAAAGACTAAATTCTCTTTAAGCTTAGAACTTATAAGATTTATCTTATTAGTATTATAGGCAAAGAGGAGACTAATAGTTCGGAATTAAACGGCGTATTAATAGACCTAGAATTTCAGAGACGGAATAGAATCTTTTAAGATATAAAATTTATAATCTAAAGACTTTGTGATAAGAGGGAACTTACTTCTTTTAGCGGTTCTAAGTCCTCTTCTAACGAAGGAGGCCTACTTATTATAATAAGTAAGTACGGAGAATAGTACTAAGAGATAGCTCAATACTTAACGACACTTAAGACTTCGAAGTTAATAAATCGGAAATAATTCCAAGTATTTAAGTGTAAAGTATTAAATTACGGCGTATATAGTTATAAGATCTAAAAGTTATTATTAAAAGGGGCTCTAGTTAAGCTTATTATCGACATAATAAGAGAGAAAGAGGTAATACTTAGGAGTTGTTATAATAACTTAGGCTATAAAGAACAAGAAAGTACGTACTACTAAATCTTTACTTAATACTTTTAAAAAGGCTTATATATAGACTATATGAATTATATTCGAACATATTAAGATTATTAACTCTGATTATTTAAACGCCAAGAGGAACCCCTCTACCCAATAGTATCAAATAACTTAATAAAGAAATAGGCGCTTAATATTATATTTATACCGGCAGAACACGGAAAGAAGTACTTAGTAGTTACTAGGGATAATATAAGTGGTTAGGTTAAGGTAAGAGCCCTCGTTAATAAAGAGGCTAAAGGGGTAATTGACTTTATTTGGTAAGATATTATTTACTAGTATAGGCTGTTTTAGAGGCTTATTATTAATAATAGAACTGAGAACATAAGAGAAGTTATAGATTTGCTTAATAAAATAGAAGTCAACTAGATCTAAATCTTAGTATATAACGCTAGAGTAAATAGGATGATTGAGAGAGGACATAGCCCGATTAAAAATGTGCTTTTTAAAATAGGCGGACGTTAGCTTGACAACCTTTTAGTAGTATTATTTATAGACTATATTATAGTATATCGCCCTATAGGGTACACTCCTTTTTATATAGTTTATAGGAGAGAAGTTATCTTGCCTATTAAGACAATAAACTTGACTTAGAGATTATTGTTTATTAAAGAAATCAAGGACTACTCTAAGCTCCTAGAACTCCGCGCTCTCTAGTTTTAAATACGATAGGAACACATCGACGAAGTTATACTTATAAAGACTTGTCGCTATTAGGAAGATAGAGAAGTATTTAATTTAAAATATAATATCCGTAAACGGTTATTTATTAAAAGAGACTTAGTCTTATATTAAGACTTTATTAAAGAGAGGGATATATCTATTAACTGTGCTCTCGATTTCAGATAGCTTAGACCTTACGAGATCTATAAAGCCTATATAGAGAAAGAGTACTATAAACTTAAAGAGTTAAGCTTAGATAGCCCCCGACTTCGCTAGACTTTTATTAAGAATAAGCTTAAGCTCTTTTATAAGAGGCACGACTTTATTTATAATAATAGCGACGATAATAGACAGCTCAATAAAGAATTAGACGATAACTTTACGCTTAACTATAAACTTGACATTAATATACACGACTTTAGTGACCTTAAGTTCTTAGAGAACCCTGAGATTTTAACGTTATAGCGTGTTCGAAATAATAGGATAGTGATTAAAGTCCCTGAGTTATCTTAATAATAACGTAGTAAGTACTAAGTGGTGTCTGACTCAGAATAAAATATACTTTAGTGTTAAGGATTAATGTGAGGTCACACCTTTAATATTTAAAGAAGGGGACGATATATTACCGTATATTAAAATAATCGCTAAACTAATTTTATATTGCCAAGAACCACGATTTAGGACACCTTAGTACTATAACACACACAAAGAAGAGCTTATATAGCCCTAAGTAGGTTAAAGAGAATATTAGCCCCGCGTTATAAGAATACTAATCTCTTAAAGTAAAGCTTAATAAAAAACTAGCGCCCTTATAAATTACTTGCCGTATACAAATATATAATAGGTTTAAAACGAGACTGTTATTATTAAGCCGGCGATATTCTAGGCAGTAAAAAGTAACTTCGTTTAAATAAGCCAGTTGTCAGGCTTAATCTATAGGACTAAATTCTAAAACGGCAAGTTAAACTTATAACTTAAGCTAGAAATTCGAGTCTAACGTACTAAACACCCCGAAAAATATAGACGTAATATACTTAAGTGCTAACTCTCAGTAATTAATAAAAAGAAAAGAAATAACGAAGTAAGTCTATTATTCCCAAGGACAAAGTTAATACCTATAGAGCTATTAACTTAACTGTAGCGTATAGTGATCTATAAAGGACGATACTAAGAGTATTATTAACAAACTAGTCTTAAACTAGTAAATAAATTACACGATTTATATAAAGTAAGTAGAAGTCTAGGAAATCTCCTAGTAAAGAGCTAATAATACACTCAGAATTAGAGCCGTGCTCTCTGAAACCTTAAGTTAATAATTATAATATAACTAACGCTAACTTTACCCTACGTACTAGAGATCTAAGTATACTATTGGCCGACGACCCCTAGCTAGTGAACCTTTCAAGGATTGAGTATTAATCGACTACCCCTAATTAGCTCTGTCTAAAGTCTCTCGCCTACTAAGTCAGGGCCCCTTCTATATATACGTCAATACCTCCTAGCCCCTTCCCGTCAGAAAGTCTGAAAAAGTAAGGACTTCTCTTGCCGTTTACTAGTGCTAATAAATAAGAGGTAATATACTTCGTACTTAAAGTACTAGTAAGAGACTACAAGTTATAGACAACTTTCAAGTATAGTACAGTAATCTTAAGACTACGACAAACTTATAAGTAAGTGTGCCGCCATTTTAGGCTCACATTAATATTACTAAAGTAACGAAGACTCCATACCCTCGACCTCTAGTTAGGTTCAGTAATAAGTACTAATAATTAATTAAAGCTAAAGGTACGACCCTAAGTGTTCTTATAGATATTTCGTTACCGCTTATTATTTTATTCTGAGAGGTGTCATTAAGTAAAACGGATAGGGACAAAGCTAATAACTTATAAAGTAACTAGTCAAGAGTCAAGTCTAACTTCGACCTTAAGATTAATAATAAGTTCTTTAACCCTTATTAAAGAACTAAAGTAATTAAGAGACTTTAACTATAACCGAACTACTATTCTGAGAAGATCTCTAGCTAACGGGACCCTATAATATGCTATCCCATACTTAGTTACTGCCAGTCTAATAATACTTAAGTTAATTAAACTCTTTTGTTTATCCCTAGAAAGCTTAGCTGTTTCAAAGACCCTCTATTAACTTTAATAACAAGAAGTAACTTACTTGTTAAGGGGAGAAGGGGCTATTTCTATTATACTAAGAACTAAGAACTTATTATAGCCTCCTAACCTTACTCGACGTATTACGACTATTAGTTTGCCCACTCCTCCTAGCTTCTTACTATAAACCTTCGAAATTAGCGGATCTAGCCTCTACCCCATCTAACTAACTAATTAATAAGAGACTGGCGGGATAATATTACTTATCTTTAGTAGTGTGACTTACGTAAGTATAATAAGAGCGTATCTATAGAGGGACCCGAAAGTTACTTAGTAACCTATTACTAAGGGAAGATTAGTACGGCGCGACACGCACGTTCTTAGCCTAAGGGGTAGAGTTTAATATAAGTAATTGCACGAGGTGGCCTTAATTCCTATTAGTTTACGAACTTAAAGAAGATAGATGGCATTATTTCCTTGACTTATAAAGAGAATATAAGCACTGGCGCTGCGAAGAGGTTAAGTAGTTTAATACTTAGCTAAATGACATTAAGGTGAAGTCTTGGAGTTCACTTTAGTCACTTCTTAAAACACGAGTTAAGGATTAATAACTGTAGTAGTACCTTAAATCGCCGCAAGAAAAGTATTAGTATAATTTATAAATAGCTAATTAAGTATAAGAAGAAGAAATAAGAGTATAACTCACGAAGTTAAGACGCGTTAAGACTTCTATAGTATTAACCTTTAGTGTTGAGGCTAAGAACGCCTAGGCTAAGATAGAGCGAACTAATCTTAATAGTACCTCTGAGGTGGCTAACAACGAAAGACTCTTCTTAAAGGTTTATAACGAGTTAGTAGAGCTTAAAATAGTATTATAGAAGGTCAACTTATAGTGTTAAGGCGACTTAGTTTTATATTGAAGTTATTATTTAGAGATTAAGGCACGGAGAGTTAAGGAGAGACTGTGTATAGGTTAATATAAGTGTTATATTAAAGTTATTACTTGACAGGAAGAAAAGTAAGTAAGAAAGGCTCTCGACTACGTCACTTTTGCGACTAAGTAATAGCGAAGTTAAAGGTGTTAAGTTCTAATAACGCGCTAGAGTTAATAGTAAAGGCTAAGGTTGTTGCCTTAAAAGGTATTGAATGGCGTGAAGTTAGTAGTAGAGAGACCTCTGAAGATACTAGAGTTATAATAGCTAAAGTCTTCTTTGAATAGAGGGAGATCTTGCCTTAATAGTGTAAGGAAGTGTAATAATAAAGTCGATCTTAATATAAGTTTGGCGGGGAAGTTTGTTTTCTTTAGAAAATTAAAGTAAGAAAAGGTGTAGGAGGTGTTGTTTAATTAATAAGAGAAGGAGTAAAGAAGTTAAAGTATATTAAGGTACTTTATAGAAGGAATAGTGTTAAGGAGAAGTAATTATATTTGGAGAGTTAAAGTTAGAGAATTAATAAGGGAGAGTTAACCTTATAAAGGTAGGCTAGCGGCGTTAAGTAAGGCGATTATTTACTTCTAAAGGTAATAGGTTAATTATCACGGGACTTCTTCTTTACTAGGCTTCTTACTAATAACGTTGATTTATGGAGCTTTTGATTAGTAAAGTGTTTCTTTTATATTAAGTTACTCGAGGGCGAGTATAATTTTTAAAGAGGGGGACAAATGTGGTAGGGAAGACTCTAGTAACTCTTTTATTACTTGACTAGATAAGCTCTTTTTATATAAAAGAGCTTAACACTTAAAATCAACTTAATAATTAAGAACTTTTTATAGATATTATCTAATACACTTTTTTCTCCTCCCCTCCCTCGACTTGTCATGCTCTTTGGATATGTATTATCTTTAGATTTGATCAATCCGCGATTTCTTACACTTAGAGTCTCCCCCTGTACCTCACTATATACTACCTCTCTTGTTGTGTGGTTTATTGGGCTTTATCCCACCCACAATACTATACAACAAACTTGATGAAGTTAGTAAATAGAATGTTTGAATACCAAAAACATAGACAAAGTGCCGCATGAGTTGAAGTTATGAAAAGATTCCGTCTTTTAATCCCTACTTTTGCCAATACACGCTTGCAAGTTGTACTGTATCTGGAACCTGACATACATTGTGATAATGACTTTTACATTGTTATATGTTCTCGCCCTAGCCAGGGACATTGAGCCTTGGAGGGTGTTGAACTTTTCACTCGGCCATGATCGCTAATGACCCAAGCCGCACACAACGACAACAGCAAACCCCAAATCCTCAAATAATCCCATCAACAACGGGATAATGTCCAAGCAAGTCGTACGTATGTCTAACCATTTTCAATTAATAAATCTTCTGTGCTAACCTATCGGCAGACATCCAAGCCGGGTGATGACGAGAAGAAGAAAGCGGCGGCAGAGGCTCTGGCCCTCTTGAAGAAAAAGCCAATGGTCCACGACAGGATCATTCGACCAGCCGCAGTAAGAACAATCAACTATTTTGAATGTGCGAAACTGAGTTACATAGCCAAAGGCAAGAGAGTATAAGAGGGGTGGGAAATCGGACAAGGAGAAAGTGGAGGAAGTTCACACCGGGGACACAACGGAGGATGAGGCATAATTGTTGGAATATCACTACCAAAGTGTTATCAATGTCAAGCCAGGTCCAAATAGGCCATGATATCGTCCTTTTAGGATCGTCTTGTAGCTTTCAATGGATAGACTGCCGTTGCGGGAGTCGGACAGTGGGATAGCGGAAAGATATCAAAAAGCATTTCGGAACTACTGTGTCCATTCTTCTCAGTAGAGTGCCCTAAGTCAATTTTGGTACTCTTCCTAAATTTCCGTGGTGAGCCTCTTCTGGCAGAAGAATCATGCAATTCTGGGTCTTCTGCATTTCCGATACTCATCTGAGAACCTGTGGAACCTGGCATAATGCCTGTACTTTCACAAGCATAACATGAGATCCCTAGGCTAGCAGACTCTTTGTGTACAGATATTTCCAGCCTTGACCTCAATACATTGGATCATTTCTTACTCTCCTTCATCCTAGAAGATATCAAGGCAAGTTTAGTTAAAAAGAGCAGAGCTCTTGCATATTTACATCATATTCATTCAACACTTGTGCACAAAGTTGCATCTCCTCCTTTCTTTTATTCACCATTACTGACGCGCTTCAACAAGCTCCTGATCATTCACCTCTCTGCCTCCCTTTACTCTGGCAGCCTTCCTGAAGCGCGCTAGTCTCGATTGAGGCGCTACGCGAACTCGAAGTACTTCGCGCTCACACCTCGAGGCCCTCTACAACATTTGTTCTTGAACATCACCCATATTCTAACGTTCCATCATCACAAATCTGTCAGCATCTTGCACTCTTGCATTTACCTGGCTTCTTCACAGACTGTCTCAAGCCGATCAAGGCACCTCACAAACAAGAACCCCCTAGAACTCCCCACTCAGAAAGCTTCCACGCCTCGAAATCCTCGATCTTCAAAACGTCCTGTCTTGTTGATTTGAATCCTCTCTCCACACACCTGTGCTCTTGCAGGCTTCGAAGACCTCTCAATCCATCAAAGGTATACTCCAAGTTCGCGCGTCAACCAATCTCTTCTGGAAACTCTTCTGCACTTTACAGGCTGCACAAGCCATTTCCCTGATTGAGTTTATAGTTAAGAAGCGTGCTTTTGTTAGATCCGGTGGCACAAAACTGTTTGCTAAAACACAATCACTTCTCTTTAGCACACCACTTCAACCGAGCTTGACTTTCTACGTTTTTGTCTTTCTCCTCACTAACCGAACAAGGCACAAGATTTTATGGCATGGTTGAAAGCCATTGTTCGTTTTCTAAGCCTTTCATTCAGTCACCGGGCCTTCACAGCCTTTGCTGCTTTTCAGTCCTTTGCGTCTGTTGCTTTAAGAGACTACTTTGTTTATTTACTCTCTCTCTGATACTGCCTTCTTTATTTGTCTTCTCGTACTCAAACAGCAATTCACAAGCAACATAATTTCAAACTTTTCTTTGCTACAAATACATTCTGACTAAGAAGAAAGTTAACTTTTGCGAATAGTCTTCGACTCTCGACCTTCAACCAACATGTCTTCTAAGAAACGCAGCAAAGATAACCGCAAGAAGCAAACCAACGGCGAAAATGTTAGCAAGGATAAGGATGGAGGAAATGGCGTTGGCCGAAGTGGATCGTCCAAGGATACCTGTAAGTTCAAAGAACATCAAGAATGATCAATAAATATGAGCTAACTTTCTATAGCATTCAAGGCCCAGAGCTCCACCATTGCCGTAGATGTTCCCGGCGTCCTCGCAACCCCGCAACAAGCTCAAGACTCTGTTGCTCCTCTCCCTGCTCCCACTGGTCCTACCTCCCAAGTCACTTCGAAGAAGCGCAAATACAATACCAAAAGCTCCGACCGCAAGCGTGCAAGATTGTCAGACAACCCCAAGCACGACCCAAGAAAGAAGCCCGAGGTTGGCAAGCCAGCACCAGAGCTGCTGCGCTTCAAGCTCAAGCTCATCAACGGCGGCTACACAAAACCTTACAGGTACCAGTTCCGCAATGATCCGAAGTGGGATGACAAGAAATGGATTGATGCACTTCATAAGTGGCGAAAGGGGATCCTGGACAGAATCTACATCAAGGAGGACGTTGAGGGTGAAAACAATAATCCCAGCAACAAGAAGGGCCCTCGAACTCGATGGTCGTTTGCCGAGATCGAGTACCTGCGCGTGCAGATTCGAAACCTGGTTAGATCCACCGGCGACCCACTCACCACGAAGGATTGGAAGAAGCTTGCCGAAATCCACAACGAGAGATTCAAGGGCAAGGAGATTCGGATTGGCGAGAAGCTTGCGAATGGTGGTGTTGCTACAACAAACCAGATCATCGAGACGAGATCTTGGAACGCCATTAATGGATTCTACAACAAGTTTCCTGAGATGAAGGCGATGGTTGAAGAGGAGATTAAGGCATGGCGCTCTGACAGCTCCGAAGAAGATGAGAAGAGTGATGATAAATCTGGAAGAGAATATGAGTACGATGATGAGGAGACTGATGAGGAAGTCTATGATATAGAAGAGAGTTCTGATGACGAAGATGAGGGCAGACCTCCAGCTAGACAGCCCGTTGGAAGTGTCCTCGTTGAGGCAACCGCATGAAGCGGAGTGCAGATTAGTAAGTTCAATCTCTGCTCCTAGCGTTGCCTGCTTATACGGCTACTGACTTTGTCTTTCTAGCGATCCTCTTGGTAATTCTATCTTTTGGGATTGGTGGATTCGACGTTCCGTCAGCAACCACAACCACGAGAAACAACTTGGGACTCTTCCTCTCCTCACAATATCTTCTCTCTTGGGATGTCAGGCCTTTGGTCTTGAGCATACTTCCTCATTGCACACCAGAAACTGGGCGTTCGCAGTCATTTACAGGATCACCGCTACGGCCATGAATACTGCAGTCTTTCTGGTCATGTCTCAGGTCAACTTTGTGCCCCCTTTTGATGTTACTTTTTGTCTTTCTTTTTGCATCTGAAGACCGAAGCGTCTTTTCAATAAGCAGCTAACTCTATGTTGTATTAGGAACACAATAAATGATAAATTCTTGCGACAACATGAACAAGATCCAGCCGTGCCGTAATATGTGAAGCCAGGGACAATCAGTTTCTTTTAATTTCCCCTCTCCTATGCCTGCCCCAAGCCTCAACCGAAGATGTAAGCTCTTGAAAATGATGAGACACGACTTTCTTTTAGTCAATAACTTTTGTGTTTATATCTCTGTTATTGAAGAGTACCCACTACTCTATGCTAGACCAATCTCAGCTCCAGGATTATAAGAAGAATGGATTGAAAATGTTTTACAGGACTGTCCATCATAAACTAATATATCCCCCACGTCAGTGTAGAAACTATCTAAAGATCTGACAAAGTAAAACTAAACTACCTTGCACTTATCAAATTACCTTTATTCTCCAATTGCATCAAATGAAAATGTCCTGCGCCTAGCACGTTGCGTCCCCCGGTGGCGCCGATGTGTAGACTGTGACTTTCTTTCTTAGCTCCGCTTACAAGTCTGCACACGACAAAAGCCTTCTTTACGTCTTGAAAATTTCGAAAGTAGTATCCACAAATTCTTGCAATTGATCAGTTGAACACCATTAGCACCCTAACAACACAAGATACTCTTGCATCTGCAAATAACTACCTCGAACTTGCTTCCTTGAATCTGCCAACTAGCAAGCATTGCCCACTCCCCCAAACAACCCCTGGCCGCCATCCTCGAGATACAACGCGACACCAACTTTTTTCCGAAACACCACCAAGACTGTGAGTAAGAAGGCTTTCTTTGATATATCAGCAACCTCTCACCATTCAGTTCCCTACCTTTGAGCCGTCATATCTGGTGCGACTCTATCAATTCGATTTCTCAAAGAGCATTTCCCTTTTGATGGTGCTGCTATACTACCGCCGAAGATGATACGAACACTATTATGTGGAGAGAAACAGAATCAGCAAGAAGCATCTACTGTCTCTGCCATTCTACCCAACGTATAGAAGAAGCGTTCTGCTGCACTGCTCATTCCAACTTTCTACACTCCCTCTGACTTGGTTTTCTCCCTCTGATCCGTCAATGCCTATCCTATTTTCGCAAAGAAACAATGTCGCATCATTCATCCTGTCGTTGCTCTTTCTCCTCATAGGGATTTTGGAACGCTTCATAGATCTGCAAAGCAGATATGCCTGTCATCTACACAATTGATGATTGGTGGGGTTGTTCTCAGCTATTATCTATCATTGTCCTTAAGAGCACTGTACTCTAGTTTCAAATTTCTTACCTAATTTTTCACCAAAAGTCTTTTATCTCTTTATAAAATGTTCCCAGGATTCCTATTTTTTATACTCTAAGTACCAAAGCATCATCTCTTAAAGCTCTGGTAGATAGCACACATCTGTAAATATCTTCAGCGAGATTCTATCACTACATATCAACTCACCAAGCTACCAATCGGGCTCATCGAGAACAGAAAATAATTCTATCCCCGGATTTGAGTTGTTAAAACATGTATTCCAATTTTCAAAGTAATCCTGGATGATGTTATAATGAGTTAAGAAGCAGTCTCAACTTCTTCCATCTTGCAATCAATCTTCCTTGAATCTGAGAATGACAGCCTCTTCATCTATGGTGTTCTTAAAAGTCAATTTCGCCTTATCTCGTCTTTGACGATTTGGAGCACAGCTTTCCACCAGACTGTATCTTTCCTTATCAGCATTACTCCTTCAAGAGATGTCTTCCACTGCCTTTTTCCTATTCACTCGACATTTCGCCATTGTGCCAAATGAATGTGCCCCCTTATCCAGCTTACTCCACACTTTTCAAGAGGTATATTTTGACTTGCTGGGAATGAATAGCTCCCCTTTTCGGGGTTTCGATGCTTTTATCACCACAGCTCATGTTGGTGTGTCTTATCATCCTCTAACCCCTCATTTTTGATTTCAGTTCCTGTAATCCGGTTTCTCGTTGCCTGAATACTACGCTTGATGTCATTTCCCTGGCTTCTTATTCAACTGCCTTAATTCTCTAGTCGAATTCCATTGTAATGAATTGGATTCTCCACCACTTTTGACACTCAATTGGAATTCCTTTGTGATGGATTCTTCTTCTCACTGGCCCTGTCACTTAAATTACCTGTTCCGTGGGTGGAGGGCCTATAAAAACCCCGATTTTGCACCTCCGGACTCTCCTCTCCTCTTAAACACAATGAATCTCCCGCGGCCGAGTCTTGTAGTTTGTTTGTGCTTTCAAGCCAATTTTTTTTTTCTTTTTTACAACTAATTCCCCATTCTCTCACTCGGTAATCTTTCCAAGCAGCGCTATCAGGCATCAATCCTTCGCATTTTCCCATTTCCCCAAGAGTCAGTCATCAATTCCGTCAAAGTTTTCATCAAAATATATTTTTCGTCCCTTCTTTAATTTCTCCCCTGCTCCACTATCAGCCCAGCTTCCAGTGATTGCAAAGCTCCATGGAAGTATTGATCATTTTCTAACAACTTAACAGACATTAATCATCCACCACCAGCATTCAAGATGTCCACCCCATCCAAGAAAATCGGTACTGGCGGAAAAAACTCTTCGTCCAGCACTCCCAGCCGAGGAAACATTGGCAGGGAAGGCGCCTCTGGTAGATGTTGGGGCAGATCCTTGACTGGTAGTCAAGAAAGACCTGTTTCCATTTCTAGCTCCAGCTCCGAGGAGGGAGACGAAGACGACGATTCTGTCGAAATGAGCATGCGCGATCCTGGTGGCATTTACTTGAGTGGGGATGAACTTGATTTGACCGGACCGAATGCTCGTCGAGTCGCTGAAGTAAGTTATTAACACGAATTTCGTCTTTCATTCTCTGTACTGACGTTTGATCCAGGATCGTGGAAAGCATCGCCCTGTCTCAAATAAAGGCACAAAGTTCCATTGGGATGCCAATGGACATGTCTCAAAGGACCCTCCAGCTCTCGGAGTCAAGTCCAAGGCGGCCACCGAGATGATTCTCTACGATGAGGGTGGAAACGAATCCAAATGGGTATATCCCCAGAAGAGAAACCTCAACTTCAAGAACCCAAAAGACTTGAAGGAGTTGCAGAAGTGGAGACTGCAGATCATCAAGCGCAAGCTCAACCAAAACAACGATGGTCAAAGCCAGAAGACAGATTTCCGCCCTCACTGGTGCCACGAGGAAAAGGACTTCTTGCAGTACAAGGTTTTGGAGGCCATCAAATCCAACAAGCGAATTCTCAACAAGAGAGACTGGGATGAGGTTGCCAAGGAATTTAATAAGCGCTTCAAGGGTTACACCATTCCTGGTGAGTGTTCTTCTTCATCCACACGCAAGGAAATTATACAATATTTTACTAACTTTGTTTCCCTTCAACAGTCGGTCAGGGTCTCCCACCTCACATGAAGGCCGATGGCATCATGACCAAAGGAGGTATTTTGAAGCAAGCTCATACTCTCCGTGAACGCCAGGCCAGTGCTATCTGCAGCCAAGCATTCAGATACCCAGACCTGGTCACGGCAATGGAGAATGCACTTGTTGCTGAGGGCCAAGCTGCTGATGCGGGTGAGGCTCCAAGTGAGAGCGACGAAAGCAGCGATTCGGATGGAGAAGATGAGGGAGACGAGAGTTCTGAGAGTGATGAGGAGCAAGATGATTAGATGGTACGTCGCGCACTTTCATCTGGGGTCCTATTTCCTCAAAATAGACTTCCTTAGTTTGGTTGCCTTCTGCATAGTGCAATTTTAGCACATGGACTTTTGTTAGCAGGTAATACATTGGCCTTTGACACAGACCTTGTTGATTTGTGAGATATGCCGGGGTTCGCAGTACTCCCAGCGGCTTTGATTCTTGAAAACTTCTAACTCAATGTCTCTTATTCTAGTGTTTGGATGCAAGGTCAGTCGTCTGCCTGGAACGCTTCAGGGGTAAAAAGGTCTGGTCTCATTTCCATCATCTCAGTCCCCCCCCCCTTTTTTTTTATGACTCCGAAATCTTTCAAGAAAAATGTGACCACGTTCGTAGCCACGTCCTCAAAGAGGTAATCCATTCGTACACAAAGTATGACGGTATGCACAAATGTATCCTCCGTATTCGAGCACGAATAAGAGGAGATGTCGTTGAGATTAACTCAGCTTAGTCAACCAGATTTAGTCCTGAAGTGGGGTAATTTTCATGCAGACCTCAGTCATGAGTCAAATCGCTCAACCATCACTTCACTTAGCCTAATGATGACATAGCTGTCAGGTTTGGTTGCCTGGATCACTGCGATGGCATCTATAAAGCCTTGGCTGCTTCCGTAGTCTGTGGTCTTTAATCGGTGTGTGGTTTTTTTTTACCTGTTTTTTCATCACTCTCCAGTTTCAGCCCCGACGGTTCATCCCAGAATGTCGAGAACTGCCACCATCGACGTAGAGGTATCGTCGGATAGGTTTCGAGCCATTGAGTTGGAAGCAATTGGACATCTAACATTCTCTCATCCAAGCAATGATCTCCACAGGAGACTCGATGCGAATCTACGAAACGCACCCCCTCAGATGGCCAACGAACCATCCGAATCACTTACCAACGCCAATACAGACTCCATCTCCAAATGGAGAGCAACTATCATTGTCGGCAGTATCTCTGGAATCTCTCTGATAGGTTCCATGCTAGGAGGCATCATCATCGTCGCACTGCCCACGATGGCTAGGGATCTTGGCATTTCAGACAGCTTACTTCTATGGCCCGCATCCGTGAGCCCGCTCGCTTGCGGATGCACACTTCTCATCTCTGGATCTATCTCTGATGTTGTGGGCAGTAAGAAGGTCTACCTCGTTGGAGAATTCATGCTCGTTATTACGACCATTGCATCGGGTGTCTGCAGAACTGGGATCGAACTGATTCTGTTCCGTGCAGCGTCAGGCGTTGCGTTGTCGCTCTGTCTTCCATCCTCGGTATCGCTCATCACAAGCCATATTCCCAGTGGTACTTATCGGAACGTAGCTTTTGCATGTCTGGGTGCAGGTCAACCTCTCGGATTTTCCGTCGGTCTAGTCATCGGCGGAGTGTTCGTCCAGAGTATTGGTTGGAGAGTCGGATATTACATTGGTGCTGGACTCATATTCATAACCTTCCTGATCTCCATCTTCGGTATACCAGCAGACCGAAAGCCAATCGATCAAACATACCGTTCTCTCATCCACCGTCTCAAGACCGAAATCGACTGGCTAGGTTGTTTCCTCCTCAGCACCTCCCTCGGCCTATTCTCCTACGTCTTCGCCATCCTCGCAAGTGGTGCCTCACACTTCATCGCACCCGTCTCCCTAACACTATTCTCCCTCGCCGTCCTCCTCCTCCCAGCATTCATCCTCCACGGTCTCCGCCAAGAATGTCTCGGACTGAAAACAATCATCCCACCCTCCATCTGGAAGAACAGCGTCTTCACCTGTCTCTGCGTAACCGTGTTCGTCATCTGGGGTGTCTTTGATGCCATGCAATACTTCCTAACTCTCTTCTTCCAAGAAGTGCAATCTCTCTCTCCCATCCAGACATCCCTGCGTTTTCTGCCCATGGTCGTCACTGGCTCGTCAAGAGAGTACGTGCCGATATCCTCGTGTTCGTATCTGCATTCATAACGGCTCTCGCGCCGCTGCTCATGGCAGTCATCAAACCAGAATGGTCGTATTGGACATGTGCATTCTTCGCAGTGGCCTGTACACCCTTGTGTGCAGATGTGCTATTCACGGTTGCGAATCTGGTCATCACGTCTTTGTTTCCGGGGGAGATGCAGGGAATTGCGGGAGGAGTGTTTAATACTATCAGTGATATTGGTGCGAGTTTTGGGTTAGGTGTTACGGCTGTTGTGGCTTCTAGTGTTACGATGAGTAGGGAAGGGAAGATAGGCTCGTTGATACCGGAGTCAGAGACGTTGATGGATGGGTATAGAGCTACGTTTTGGTTGTGTTTTGGCGTTGATGTGTTGGTTTTGGGGAATATCGGGTTAGGATTGAGGAAGATTGGGAAGGTGGGCTTGAAGGAGGAGTAGATTTACACCCCGACATGTGGACCACTACCTCTGGTTGATGACTGCATCTGCCAGAGAGAAACCTGGCTCTTGTTTAATGCTGACCTTGGAGTTCTGTGGGCCCTGTGTCTATATGAGGAGCTTCGCTCAAGGAGTTGGAACGCACGAGCCCACGAGCTAGCATGCGTAGTTACAAAGTCTTGGCCCGTGGATACTCCCCAAATCATCTCACTTAGCAGATTCAAGGCTTTCACCCATGTCTTACACCTCAAGAAACTAATTTATAATGTTTCCAGCTTCGGAGACGGTCTATTCAATACTCAAACAACACCGATCGACCATGATAAAGCATACTCATCTCAAACCCGGAATACACCAATCAACCAGATGTAACGTGCAGCTTCCAGACTGACCATCCGGTTTCAGATCTCAAGCTTACCCAACTTGACTGGTAGGGAATACATAACGGTGTTGTGGTCAGCAATCCTATATACCAATTGCCTGTGTAGCCGGAAAGTTAGCAGTGCTTCAGTGTCTTCAGCATGGTTACGACTCACGCCTTCAAGGTACCAGTCTCAACTTCTGACTGAGGGCTTTCGATAACCTCCTCTCTCTTCTCAGAACGAATCTTGGACTTCTGGTATTGTCGACACGGTTGACCTGTTTCGACTGTCCCATTTGTCAGTCGTTTGAGGAACAACTGGCTTGGTAGAACTTCTGCAGCCTACTGGTTTCTTGCAGCAGCCCACGTTCTTTCCACTGCTGGCAATCTTCTTGACCAACCTACTAGCTTTCTCGACCGGCTTTGGGCTATTGCTTTGACTTGAACATTACTTTCCTGGCTCTGAATAGGGAGAACAATCACTCTAAGACAAAGCATGGCCGGGCTGGGCACGTTTCGTTAGCAACGCCAGAAAAGATGACAGTGTCTTCCACCTACATCATGCTCTTCGGAGAGATGTTTCGTGGGTGCCGTGGAGCCCTGTTGACGGCTTGGACCGTGCAGGTTGATTCATGACTTCGTTTTTCTGTGCAAGTAAGCTCAGCCCGCCCTGGGTATACTCAAGTAACCCGAAACACATACCAGGACTTTCTTCTGACTTCGAGTAAACCGTGGTATTTCGCTTATGATTTTTGCGTTACCATCATGCAACTGTTTTCGATCAGTCTGTATATGATAGCTTGAAGCATGAAAGATGGCTTACGTATTCCGCCTGTCGAGCACGGAATTCCTCAGCTTCAGCGCTTGACATGCAGAATTTCCGTCGCTGCCTCTGTCGTTTGCTGATGCTTTCGCCATCATTCACCGGGTACGCAACGCCTTTTGTTCTCTTTGAAGTCTCCATCCCCGGTGATTGGCTGGCTGATTGCTTCCTCTTCATATCCTTTGCGATTGGGCGTCTGCACTCTTCTTCTGGCCCAACGTTTCCGCCCTCGCCATCCTGTAACATGTCAACACCGCTATCTCTCCGACTTTTATTAATATTTGGCTTTGGCTCATCCTGGTCGAGGAAAAGACTCTTCTGGGCTTCCGTTGGGACTTGTGGGGATGGAAGTTGGCAGCAGAGATTGGCAAACATCGGGCCTACAGGAGCTCGATATTCTTGCCGGGTCGTCGGAATTGGTCGACTTTCCTGAAATAGATGTTCAAATTTCTGTCCCTGGCTGATTGAAGACTTCCGCAACGGACTCATGGATTGAGGTGCGTCAGAGCCTTCATTGATATCCGTCTCGGTCGAGTTGAGCTTATCATTGATGGACAGTCCCCTGCTCGTATTATCATTTCGATTGGAGCAGTTGGTGGCCGATATGCAATTATCAGGAGCGTTGCAGCATGTGTCAGTCAGTGCCCCATCCATCGCGAAGCAGCGTCGTGAGGGGAGTGTGCTGTTGTAAAATGGATCAATCTTTCGAAGATCGGTGACTGGTGTCGGATTAATACATGGGTTCTATAAGTAATGATGGGTACTGCAAATGAATGCTGTTAAGTTGAGATTGGCGCTTCGAGTTATCGAGAGACCAGACAGTTTGAGGATAGTTGGGGAAGGGGAGGAGGGAGCCTGACACATCTTGATGCAAAGGCTGGCTAAGGTTAGGAAGGTGCTACATGTAGCACTCACGCAAGTCACTTCAGAGCTCTCTGGGAGGAAGTAAAGACTTCTGTGTTCTCCTTTTATCCCTCAATTGATAAGTGCTGTCGCACATGCTTTCTATTGAATTCAATGCCGCCAAATTTACTGAAGGCATCTCTCTATGAAAGCTCGCTGACCGTTACCCAGATGAAGTATCCTACCACAATCAGAAAACTCAACGCCATAACACCTAACTAATATTTTCCCCCACAGCTCTCAAAAGTTCAAAGCAAAATCCAGAATGAGATCCTCAGCTTGCAATGAGCAGTCCACATTGACGAGTGGCGACAAATAAATGGCTTCCAACCCAGCAATTGAGAGGAAGAAGCGGACGCAACTGAATCTACTCAACGGCGATCGACGACGACTTTCTGATAGATCTGGATCGACCTTTCTTACCAGGACGGCAGACACGCTTGTTTGGGTTGTAGTCAAAGTCCTCGGGATCAGATATGATGCCAATGACGCTGCTGACATCCATCACATCAACAAGTCCATCCGTACCCTCGCTGGAGTCCTCATCGTTGTCCTCGTCGGCAACGATTCCAAGAGCCTTTCCTTCCTTCAGATCGCCGAAGTGGTGGAGGATGCTCTTCATCGCAACACTGTTCGAAGGCTTAGCATCAATTGGTATGGTTTTGGGGCGAGAGCTTGGACATACCTCTTTGTCTTCGCAGCGGGCGCTTGAGTGTTAGATGGGCCCTTGAATGGATCTTCAATCGCAGCTCTCTTAGCCGAACCTCGAACAGCTGACTTGACAGGAGAAGTCAAACTGAGAACACAGTTACGGCCCATCTTTGCACACGAAGTACATTTACCTTCCAGCTCGTCTCTCAAACACTTGGTCTTGCGTCGTCGACACTCATCACAAGCCTTGGTTGCCTTGCCGCGTTTGCTGGGTGTGACGGGAGAAGATCCGGGTGGGGATGAGATAGCATATTCCTCTGAGAGTAGAGTAGCTTTCTTTCGACGTGGAGTGCTAGGCTTTGACTTTATGTTGGCGAACTTTGAGCTGGAGGGAAGGTTTGGAAGTGGCGTTCTGGCAGTCGCGGGTTTGACGATTTCCTGCGAAGTTATGCTGTTAGTTTCCTCTCACCAAACATATTTCTTCTCAATTCGACCTCTGCGTACACTTACCAGGTCACTCGGACTACTATTTGTGGACTTGTCAGACTGGGAATCCTCCACGCTTGATGTGATAGTCAAGTCTTCAGATTGAGATTGGTTGGTGGTTGGTGGAGTAGCTTGATCATCTGATGGAGCGCTCTCTGGCCTCGAGGTGTCAAGCCATTCATGCTGAGATGTCGGGTGCTTGTTCCATGTCAGAATTTCAACAGAAATGTATCATCAAGGCGGACATACCTTTCCAAATGGAAGAGGAGGAAGTTCCATGAATTCTTCAAGAGCCTCGACATACTCCTTGACATAGATCTCGGGGTTTATCAAAACTTTCTCCTCCGCCAAGTGCTCCAACTCAGAGACGGCACCTAGAATCTCAAGTCGACTTCTGTCTCTGCATTCAAGAAGGCGCTCAACAGCCATTCGTAGGAGGGGGTAATCGGGGGTTCGCTCAATGGCTCGGACGATTCGAAGAATCGGACCTTTATTCAAGAGTGCCAGTGCCTGTTCAGCGGCACGCTTTGCATCGGAGCCTGGTGTCGTATCTAAACCTAAGTGAAAACATTGTCAGCTCAATCCTCGCAGACGTTGAAGAGGGTGATGTCAAGCCCGGAAGTTGAATCGCCGAGTATGCCTAGCTATTTAAGACTTCCAGGTGAGCAGCATAGCAGGGGATGAAGGCCACTTACAGCGTGCAATTGAGTGCATTGTCTTGTTCAGCTCGTCAGAATCGGCGAGATTGATGTTGCGGAGGACCGAAAGTGCATTGTATCGTACCAGAGGCATCGTGACGGTTCGGAACTAATTGTGGGAAGTGATGACAAGAAGTGGTCGAAGTGAGGGGGGCAAGACTGAAGGGATTCCAATTGTAGTAGAGATGGCAGGATATCTTTTTCGAGATGTGCGGAGGGGGAAAGATGGGATTTATGGGTAGCGGGAAAAAGAAAAGGCACTTGCCTTAGCGAGGGTCAACGACAATAGCATGAAAGAGGGCCTAGCTACCATTGAATGCCCAAGCGGGCAGCGGGCGGAATCGTACAACCTCACCTTCAAAGTGGAGAGCAAATTGTTTGTTTCCATCAACGGTATTGAAAGGGGGAGGTATGCAACTCTCCGGATATTTTGGACGCGACACGACAGCAAATACGCTGAACATAGCCCAGGACACCTTACAACTCCACCCAACCATCCATCTCAAGAATATCAGAATGTCCATAGGTGCCGAACGACATAGTAAGGGGAACGTACTGAGTGCAGGACCCATAACCATCTCATCCATTCATTCATTCCATGACTAAGGTACCATTCCACCCAATCATGCATTGCACAAACAAATGATCAGCCACTGGTATAGACGCCAAACACCACGGCGGGAGGAACATTATCCGCCTTTAATCCATCTCGAGCCTGCCAAGTCCTTTGCTCTCGCCCGAGCACCGGTGATATGCTTCTCTTCAACAGCGGCAATCTCAGCTGCCAATCTGACATCAGTATCATTGGCATCCCCTCATTCCTCGAAGGAGGAGGCTCGTCAGCATCAATCTCTTCATCTAGAATGTCGTCGATGTAATCCTGTTCAGGAAGGGTGTTGCCTTCATCGTCCAGCAGAGTATCCATGGTCGAATACTCTTGTTGCTCTCCACACTCCGTCGCATCTCCATTTTCTTTGTACTCTTCGTCGTGATCGCTATTTGCTGGCGAGTCTGGTTCCGGGGAAGCATTTTCGCCCTTCCTCTTCTTTGCACGAGCTTTTTGGTCGACGTCCTTGGCTTGGTCGATGATTCTCTTCGCTGTATCATGGGTAAAGGCCCTGATCTGATTCCTGATGCCCACTGCTGACCGAGCCGGAGCGAGGCGATCGTCCGTCAATCGCTGACCTGTGGAAAGATTTGTCACGACCTTCTTCTTTCCTTTCTCTGTTATAGCAAAGCTGTAAAGGCGCTCCGCCGCCTTTTCTCCAGCTTTCTGTTCCATTCCAACAACCAAAGAATTGTAGGCATCCGCTACCTTTTGCCAGCTTATGCGTGACCAACGGCCACCGACATTTGCCAAATGATCTTGTAGGACAGTAAACAAAATGTCTCTCTCGGACTCCAGCCACATCAAGCGAGCAGGCCGGATAGGACCCAAATGCCGACTAAAATTCTGAGCGCGCCAACGCTGTAACTTCTGTACACTCTCTGGGTTATCCCATTTCACAGTGTGTCGGTACCTAAAGCTAGCCTTTCCGTCCGGGATGCTCTTCGCCGTTACCGGGTCTGTTTTCTCTATAGAAAAGGTCAAAACCATCTTGGTCGGGTCCATTTCACCAGCAACGGCCTGTTTACGATCGTACTCTCCATTGTCAATAATTCTGCGGCCTGGTAGACGGACTGGTCTATTCGCAGGTGTGTCCTAAAATTTGTTAACCTTGTTTTGAGAAAGTTGGAGGGGTATCTCACGGCGTAACCCTGTGATATCCGTGATTGATCTTCTTCATCGTCTTCATTAGACTCTGCCACCGACTTTTCCTTCGGATCTGTCCTGAGCCCCCTCGTCTTCTTTGGATCTTGCTTCTGTTTTCGTTGCTTTCGAACTGGTGGTGGAATAGCACGTGGCTCAGGCTCAGGCTCGTACTCTGACTCAGGTTCTGACTCAGTCTCGTCCAAGTCTTCTACTGGCTTTTTGAAAACAATCGTAAAACTTTGCCTCTTGGGCGGTCGAACAGGATCGCCGTCTAGGTCATCCTTTCGTTCTGGGACTGAGCGTTTCTGGCCCTTGGAATTCTGGGACAACCAAAAGCTTGGTCTTGAGATCTTTCCAGCACCTTGATGGCCTGGCTTCTAGAAGGGGCATTAGTAAACTTTCTCGAGAACTTATTTTAAGGAATATAATACCTTTGAGGTGTCTTTTGGTGGAGCATCGTCGCCCTTGCTCTCATCTGGCTTGCTGATAGCTCCTCGTGTCGGGTACTTGCACTCCCCTCCCCTACTACGGCATTGCCAGCACGAAGGCTCGTGGTTGCTGCATTTTCCTTCTTTCTTCTGCAACTCTCGCAAGAAAATGCATTCAGAGAGCGAGGAGCTGTGGAATGGGAAGGGTACCAGGCAGGATTCAACTGCCTACGGTATTCCTCTAAGCGAGGAGCTACCAGGCTTGTCTCGCCTTGGTTACCAAATGCTCCCGGAGCCTATGATTTATTAGTTTCTGAAGAAGATTCATGAAGTTTGAGTTAACTTACTCGCTGAAACAGAGTCTCATGACCTCGCAAATATGTATCCTGAGCTGCATTCTCTCCGAATTTAAATTCGGCAGCTGTGTATTCTTTGCCACAGACTACACGGAGTTTAAAAACATCAAACTCTGCAAGCTCTTCGAATTCCCGAGCAGCTTCTAGGATAATCTCGTCGCTTCCGTTACGAGCCTCTATAAATCGAAGGGTTGCACGAAGAAGAAGATCGTTTCCTTGCAATTGTTGGCCTCGGATTGTCGTCTGGAGAACAGAAGTGGTGTTTCTCTCCTCGCCTTGGAGATTTTGGATTTCTTCGGCAAGAAAATTGATTACGCTATCAGATAGAGTGTAGTCCATTGCGATCATCACTCTTCTGATAGAAGAGGCATCGTCGAGATTGACTTTGCCGAAGACTGATTTAGAGTTAATATGAACCATTTTTGCGGTTTAGTGAGTAGCTGTTGCTTGTCTCTTTGTTAGTTCGTGTTTTTATTGTCATTTTGTGAGAGCTCTGGGCCTTGCCCCGTTCTGTTGTACATATCGGTGAGAGGAAGAAGTGGAGAGGAGATGTGATATTCTTTCAGGGGATACAGGAACTTGCAGTACAAGAACTTAGAGCCCCATCAAGGTGGTATTAAGACCTGGGCTGACGGCTACAGGTCCTACAAGGCACTATCTCCGAGAGAGATTCAACCGAAGCATGGAACGTACGGGAGATCTTGCAAATAAAAAAGGCGTGGGGTTTCGTGGTCGCGTCGAAATTGGCAGACGATCTGCAACTTGGGCAAGAGAGGACTCCTAAAAGCGGATGGACGTGTTAGCAGGCAACTTAAATGAACAGCGTTACATGAGGGTCTAGAGCCTCGGAGGAGATGATAGTAGGGAGATAGGGCGCGTGCCCCGAGATCAAGAAACTTACAGAAATGGGTTTCTCTTGAGCTGGGAAGAGAACAACAACAAGCAGTTGCTTTGATGGTTTTTCCGAGTGTGTGGTAGGTGGGTGAAGTTCTTCAAAAATAGAGGGATCAAGCGCAAGACTAACTGTCCTTTTATGGGATATGAGTGATCTGCTGTGGAAGAAAGAGTTGCAGAATTGAATTTTGAGATTGGTTTGTGGGAAGCTACCCTCAGTGAAAGGGAGGAGAATTCGAGATAAGCCTATCCCTGTCGTTTGTTGACTCTTAGGCGAGAAATGAGACTCGAGCTAGCTGTGTTGGGACGGCGAAGTCTGCTATCTGCGCTATCAGCACGGGGCTGGGGTCTTCACAGGTGGGTATTGGTAGGGCCATGAGTGAAATACATGGTCTTGAGTGGCTCTTTCGGCCTTGGGAGTGTCATTGCTGGAAGATTCCTTTTGTTGATTTTGAATTGGTTGCACTGGCTTTAACTTGGCATTCGCTCTTGGGAACAAGGAGAAACATGGATTACCATTGCTGGCATGAGAAGGAGGAGTAAGAGGCTAGGTGTGGAATTTCTTTGGTAGATAAGGTCCTAAGAGGGATACCCTCGGGGCGGATCATGGGAGTTGACCAGTCGCTGAATGCGAAGAGTTTCCACTTGCCGAATGTCTATATCTTGAGTTGGATGATACTTCCAGTAAACATGATCTTCAGTTTCTCGCTATATTTGACTTGGGGTTAAGAGACGATTATAAGACAAAACGCCTTTTATAATACCCCTCCGCATTTGTTGTATGGGCTGAAGGCGGTTTTGCTTCAAAGGTCAACGATATCCGAAAGGTCAACAAAGGATTTGAGATCGAGGTTGGGGATGGTTCGGTGCAAAAACTGCACAACTCTACGATATGAAAAGTCTAGATAGTCTAAGAATTAGACTAGAACTGTAAAGCTTCCTTCAGAACGAGTGTAGAAGCAGTGTTGAGAAGTACCAAAATATGCGGAAAACCAAGTCAAGATACATTTATGCAGTGCAAAACGAAAACACCCCTGTTCCAGATATCTACTCCATATCACCATACTCCCAGACGTTTATGCACCCGAGTAACTGGGGACTTGCTTCACAACAAACGTAGCCTAGAAGACCAATGCTCTACACCAGAATAAAACATGCAAAACTAGCAGAGAAGGCTCCAGACTGTCCTCTAATGCTTGGCTGATACGCAGAGGCTTCTGCACTCTCCTCCTATTTCTCCGCTCCAGCTTCTTCCATCTCTACCGAGGCAGTCTTTCGCTCTCGACCTACCTCTTCCTCCCCGCGTTGTCGGCTCTTCTGCCCCTCTCTGCTCTTACCCCTAGACCTATCCTCAGCTCATTCTATAACCACAGAAAGTCAGCATCAATTCTCCACCATTCAGGCACGCGGGATTATAACTATCGCCTGTTCATCCGTCATCGGCCCTCCTCATACTCCGCCTCCATACTCTCCTCAAATCCCGCAGTGATAGAAGGAATCTCCTGCTCCATTTCTTGAACTGGCTCCTACGTATCCGGCTCATCCTCATCCTCATCCTCATCCTCATCCTCTCACCTCACCAAATAGCACCACTAGATCCCTTTCCTCTTCTCTCGGGGCTGATGGAAACCCTTCGCAGATTACCGGCGGCGGCCCATTTGTTGCCCTAGGGATTGGGTTTTGAACTCTTTGCGGACTTGACTAGCATTGGAGATTCTGGCTTGACACTGCGAGTTCGGCCATACATAGGAAGATTTTTTGGTTTTGGAAGTTGGGGTTGAGTTGGAAGGGAAGGGCAGGTCTGCTGAGGGCAGATACCGAAATGAAGATGTGATGGAGTCGTCTCGTCGGCGCAGTGTTCTCGAAGCTACAGCGTTCAAAGGGTTTCTGATCTTGGATTTGAAAGGATTGAAGGTAGAACCGGGATGTTGGAATGGTATCGTATATTCCTCAGTATTATTGGGGTTGATTCCTCTGGATCTTGGCTTGATGAGCGATGAGTCCATCTAAAGTTGTCGGCGGTTCAATAATTTGTCAGTATTTGATGACTTTTGAGTGAGAGTTTTACTTCTAGAAGCCTGGTCAACTTCTGTTTTGCCCTTCGCTCATGGCTCTCATCCAGCTCTTCCCACCATTTGGTAGCCCTAGCTACCTTTTTCCTTGCTCGCTGCGGTGCCTCGACGTCTGTTTTCCCCATTCCTTCCGTGACCTCGAGTCGGTATTCTGTGTTTCGTATGACCTACCGAAAGGACTTTGCATCCGTGAGATTGCTACCTTCCAGGAATTCCGCTCTGGACAGTGACATTGCGAATTCTGGATATTGGTACTCCTTTGAGAGAAATGGAACTGGGACTAGAGATTTATGGGCCAACTTTAGGCAAAGTGAGAAGGAGCTTTATGCCGAAAGAGATCAGACAAAACGAAGGGAACCTGAATAAGGTTTGGATGAGTCCTTGTAGTCCAGAAATTACGAGACATTCGATTTAGTAAATTCTCACAACGAGTTTCTCTAGAAATTGTCAGAGGCCATGACATCCTTCAAAAATCAGCACGCATAGTTTTGGACGATTGGAACTAGAGGGAAAATTTCATTGAAGATTACTACCGAGGGATGTAAACACTCTATGAGTGAGAACAGTCAACTCTTATAGAATGCGCTCCGACCTTAGATACAGGAATGCTTTTGTGACTTTAACAGAACAATCTCAATTTGTACCAACAAGAACCCACAATTCCCCCATGCCAACCTCAAATCATTTTGCGTCATACAGCCCCTCATAGTTCCATATCCCAAACTATCCCAGTGTTCCATACGAAACCTACCAAAAGATCTTGGTGGCTTTGGCAGGCAGCTTCTAGAAAGATCAGAAATCCTCAAAGAGATTCGGATTCGGAGGCTGCCCAAGCTGAACCAATATCCACGTCATTCTCCACATCAGAACCCCCTCGCTTTCTCTTAATTCCTCTGGCAACAGATTCCGATGAGCCTCCATTGTTAGCCTTCAATACCTTACGGTCCATTCGTAGCTGAGGTCCAGGAGCAGGGTCAACGTCCTCGGTGTCAGAATCCTTTGACTTCAGCTTTCTAGAGCTAGTCTTGACGTATGAAGAGTTGTATTTTGCGAAAAGGGCCTCAAATTGAGAATCCTTCTTGGATAATGCTATCAGAGAATACCTTGTTCGCCATGGTTTGGGGCGAGTTTCACCCAGGATTGACGACAATCGAAGCCCATGGGATATCACTTCCTCATCTGCACCATCCGTGAGCCCAGTATTTTGGTTATTGAAGGAGTCGGCAAGAAGATTCCACTTCAACCTTCCATATGTTTGTAACTGTGTCTCTGCCAGTTCAAGTAAGGCTTTTCGTTCAGAGACAAGCCAGTATTGCCGAGGCTTGCGAGAGGTTTGAAGTCGGCGGAGGAACACCTGCTGTCGCCAGTTGTTCAGAGCTCTGATATGTTCCATATTGTTCCAGTCGAAGTCATTCAGGGTCTTGGAATAGCTGTAATTAAGGCTAGTTCCTGGAACCATCTGTCCTGCATTCGATGGGTCCGGCTTGGCAGTCTTAAACACCAGTACTAACTTCGAAGGATCGACGACGCCAAGCTTTGCTTTCTCTATATCAATGTCATTGATATTAGTGATGATATATCCTTGCATCATTTTGGCTGTGCGGATACGTTTTGTCTGGCACCCAGGTTAGTCAAATCAAAATTCAATGGTTGGAAAGTGTGTTACCCTGTGGGGGTCTTGTGCGACGCCCCTCGTTTGGAGTGAAATGCGGTCGGACACGTCTTCATCTGGCTTCATGTGTGTGTTGCAATCAAGAGATAGGTTTCGATTGAAAGCTTCACTTAAATCACGTCTGGCGTTCTGTGTCTTCGTCGCCATACCCGCCGTGGCCTCTCTTGACTGCATTCTTCCCTTGTTGGCACGTTCGTGTTTGATGGGAACCAAAGGCACTCGTTGCTGTTGCTTAACCTGGGACACAACCGACGCAAATCTAGCAACCCGAATTCCTGCTTTGTCTCGAGCTTGATCTCTGGCTACGGGTGGCATAGGTGATGGGAATGCAATATCGCCATCATTGTCATTTGACTCATCTTCAAAGCTGTTGGAATACGAGCAATCGTCGGAGTTCTAGAATCCAAATTAATACAGGCTCCCAGAATTACAGAGTTGAGACTCACATATCCAATTCCGTCGATAATATTGGGTTCGTATCCTATCTTTCGTAGATATTCTTCGTCGGCAGCTTTCTCGAGCTCGAATATTTCAAGAAAGCCATCCACGACAGCCTGATGATTGGGATCAACGTTGCCTGACAAGCCAAGTGGTTGACGATTCTTCCATGCTTCACCTATGAGTTAGCATGTGTGATTCCAACTTTGATCCATCACGCTTTCAAAGGGAAGTTGTCTTGAGATTCAGCTCCTGCGAGACTCTCATCGAGCCACCATGTGGGGGAGGGATCTACTCACCTTCCTCAGCCTCCTTGTACGCGTATGTCTTAGGTTCGTAGGTAGACGTAACAGCATACAATTCCAAATCTCTGCCACCTGTCTGCAGAGCCTTCGAGTCTTCTCTGGACAGCTTCAAGAACGTGCTAATGATGTCCTGGAGGAGTGGGCTGCGCTCCATTCGCTGAATGACCATCTCGACCGTGCTTCTCTGTATTTTACTGAGCTTTGAGAGCGCCCCTAGATGGGTTGCTCTACCACCTTTCAACCAGTAATCTAAAGCCCAGTGGAGGCTTCGGAGAGACCGTGTATTCTCCAAGTTGAAGCCAGCAAACAAGCCGGTGTCGCGGCGCGTCATGTTGATGGATGCAAATATGTTGTTTGGTAAGTTTGGAATGGTTCTTCAGTGTGTGTTTTGCGTGAGTTGAATTATCCTGTGGTGGGACGGACGAAACGAAGAGATTTGTGTCAGGATATTTCGGTGGGAATATCTGAATTGCTGTCGACGCGACTTGGGTTGGGTGGCTGTGGGAAATAGATAAGCGAGGTGTTTTGACGCTAGTGCTGCTGTTTATATCTTCTTTCCCCAGACAAGGAACTTATTAAACATGCAATCAAACAGCTAGAAATATCCTCTTTGAAATCCCCTAGTTTCCCCATGAATTGGTTTGAAATTCCACAATCCGGCTTATGCTGACATAGAAAGTCAGGGCATCATAAAATGTTGTAGCTTGTTGTTGGGGATTGTCGAGTTCATTGCCGATCATTGTACCTCAACAGAACAAGAATACCCTGGAATCAAGTGGAATTGCTTAACCACCACCCTAGCCTTCGAGGGCAAATCCGTAAATCATTGTTGTCTCTCAGTCTTCATTAGAATTTGTGACGGTGAAGCGCGAGGCACCTTGCCTCATAAGACCAGGGACACCGACTTTATCACGACCATGGGAATACTTTTCTTTGGGGAGATAGTGGTAGAAGGATTTTAATTGTCTCGGACAGCAAAATCGTTGCCCCTACCAAGTGGACTCCAATCCAGGTCGACGGGAACTCCAGAAATATATGGCCCAAACCTGGCCAGTCACTACCAGAACGCCAATTGGAAATACAACAATACTTTGCTCACACCCGCTACAAAAGAACAGTCGCACAAGTGATGGGATTACTGCGGGAACAGGAGTTCTAGTTTCAAAATCAAAGTTCTCCTCAATATCCAAAAGACGAATCTCAAGGACCAGCTCATTTCCCCATCCGACGCCTCTTTGGAGATGGTTGCTCCTCGTCGTCCTCGTTGTCTGACACTGACTCCTCCTCATCACTCGAATCTTCCTCCGAATCCTCCCCACTCTCCTCATCAGAGCTCTCTGCTACTTCTTCAGAAGCGCCTCCAACTGTCTGCGCTTCTACTTGACCCGGATCCTTCTCAACAGCATCATCTTCGCTATCCGAAGCCGGAATCTCCTCAGTCTCATCGATAATCTGCTGTTTTCGATTTGCTTCAGCCTGCATCTCGTTGTACTGGTCCCATTTCGGAGCCATGGCCTTGATCGAAGTGCTGGTCCGCCAAGGAGGAACGCGATCAACGTTGAGCTTGCTTGTTTTGGTCGCGTTGATGGATATCAATTCCTCTCCCTTGGATTGAACTTTGCCCTTCAGGAGGTTGTTATACGCGTTGGCAAGACGCTTCCATTTGATCGAGTTCTTTCGATCGAATTGCTTCCGCATGAGCTCCAAGATGATCTTTTGCTCGCTCTTCAGCCACATCTTCTTTGGTGGACCCATCGTTCCAAAGGCTCGCTTCATGACCTGACTTCTCCATTCTAAGAATATAATAGGTTAGCGCTTGTCCAAGATATCTCCAGGGGTTGCTATAGCAGAGGCTGAAACAGAGACTTATCAAGGAAAGACTTACGGTTCAGGCACTTCAGCGTGGCAGAGCTGACCCAGCTAGGCTCGTTGTGCTTATTCAAGTACGAGTATTTGACCGTCCTCGCTGGAACAACTTTCCCATCCTTGTTCGTATTCTGGTACTTGATGACGATTATGTATTTGGATGGGTCGGGCTTGCCACGCCGAGCAAAGCCCCGGTCGATATTCTGGCCTGGTACTGGTAAGGATCCAGGGACCTTCTTTGGGGTGACTGGGTATGGCCCAGGTTTACTGTCTGGGTTGACCGGTACTCTCGTCCCCTTCTTGCTTTGAACCCTGGTTCGCTTCTTTGGGGGAGTCTGAAGCATCATGTTAGTCAACGCAAGTTGCATCGATGGGAATACTTACATCCTCTTCCGATTCCGATTCCGAGTCACCAGTATCCTCCACCTCATCACTCTCTTCTTCGTTACCTAGAATATGTCTGAGCCTAGATCGAGAAGATGGTAGCGTGGTTCGACGAGCAGAGGCACTGCTTCGACGAGTGCGGGAGGATGGAAGAGGATTTCTGCCAGCAGCAATAGCTCTAGCCTTCAGCTTGCGCTTCTCCTTCTCCCCTGCCTTCGGCGTTGTCTGTAGAAAAATAAAGATCAGCCGAAGTTCGACGGCTAAGGTTTATCTAAGAAGAAGAAAACTCGCCTCATCCTGAGAAGCGACAGAAGTCTCGCCCGCCACGGATGCCTGAGGTGCAGGGACATAAATGTCCAACAGACCAGCCACTACGAGCAGGCTATTGTCGTTACGGACCGTCTCTGGATTGATGAAACGGTCGAACAAGGCCCGGAAGCTCTCACTTCGTTCTCTCTCAGCTAAGACGTCGAGCAGAGCCTCGAACTGTGCTTGATCGAGACTTCGTAGAGCACCCTGGGTGATGTCTCGTTCGCCGTTCATCAAGGCTCGCAGAACATCCACCATGACTCGAAGACTGCCAACGATTTCCATGGCGAAGTGACCGAACATTCCGTTGTTTTGGTCTGCCATTGTGGGGATCTGGTGCCATGGGGTTAGCTTTATCTTCATGAGATATTCTAAAGATGGTGGGTGAAGTGGGACTTGATAGCCTCAAGATGATAAGCTCGTACTTCAAGTGGTTGGTCGTTTGTGTTAAGATAATCAAGGGAGGATCTGAGCAAACTCTTGGGTGCTTTCACAAAAGATAGGGGGGATAGAATAACTGAGAGTGCTTACTTTGGTTGTTCTGATGTTTGGAGGTTCGAAAGAGGGGATATAATGTTGAAGGTGTCTCGAAATGAAGGAGGAGATGCAAGGAAGTCGTCGTGGTACTTTCTTGTGTATCGAACTGTGTTGAAAGTTAGCGAGAGAAAGGGATATCAGCGTGAAGTCTTGAGTGCTGTAGGACAATGATGTGTGATGGGAATTGCTGAGGGGAATGAAGCGGGGAGTGGTGCTGAAGAGGGCGAAGATGAAGCAATTCCACCTGAGAGAAGCGAAGCCAGATGAATGAGTGATAGAGCAAAGGGTAGAGAGGTACTGTCAGCCTGGAACAACAATCCACAGCTGAGCGAAAAGAACTTATGTATTTAGAATGAGGAAGAAGTTGGTCGAGCTGTGGCTAGGTATTGGTGTGTGCAGGGAGTTGAGGCAGAGTCGAAGAAGACTTGATTTTGTGGGCGCTGGAGAGGAGAAAGGGTTTTGGAGAGGGGCGTACCTTGGATTTGGAGTTGGCAGTGTTGTATGGAGGGTTTGGAGGAAGGTGGAAGCCGTTGAGGTCGTACGCGGAAGCGTGTCGAAGGTGTGTAGAGAAGGATACTCAAAGTCGAGGTCAGTATGGAAAGCTTGAGATTGAATGGCAGAAGCGCAAAAGAAGAGCCGAGAAGAAGGCGTTTTAGCTCGTGTTTGCAAGAAGCAAGGGGATGATGTCGAAGATCAAAGACGAAGACGAAGAAAGGAGTCAAGAAGTCTTGAAGTTTGCAAGTGCTCAGTGCTCAGTTGGAATTCTGAAAACATTGAAGTTCCTTAGGCGCGATGTTTCTCTGATAGGAGCTGCGTCGAAATGATTCGAATGTTGGATTTATATAGGACTCGAGTGCGCTGCGAGCCTTATCTCGCTTAGCGACGTGGGTCTTGGCAGCGGCTTGTTTACTTGCCTTTCCCCGCCATGAACCACTGACACCGACACCCAGCGGCATTTTAAGCCCTTCTTTTGGCTTCCATGCCGAAAAGATTACCTAAGGCGGATATAAAAGTGTCAAGACGCGTCATGGATAGCTGTTTTGGCAGCTTTTAGCGTCGCTGCCCGACTTGACCTGATTTCTTTACCAGATTAGGCTACGTTTGGAATAGTTTATCACTGCTCTTGGTGGGGAAGTATCTGCACAGAAATATCGTGCGAAGGTGTTGAATCAATGAAATTTGGTATGTAGAGCCTCTGCTTGTGGTCTTGAACCATCTGTCACGAGATGATGACCTCATGCAATTGGTCAAAGCTAAGCTGCATCTTTGTTCTAGAAACTTGTTTCAACTTCTGGTGATGCCTGTACTTGTTCAAAAGGGGCGTTATTTTTCCAAATATTTCAAGGGAGCAGCAGGTATGGGACTATTTGCTGAACGAAGGCTCGGCAGAAAGGACTGGTGAAGAAGATGAAGAACGAGGATTACAATGCATAATTTTCACAGTTTTTTTCACATTGATATAGTTTACCAAGCGCTGTCGTTATTAGGGGGTAATCCAGATCACAAATCGTAGGCATCGGGCGAAGATTTACCCAGGCATTTCATGACAATGAAAAGTACAGAAGAGATCGCAGAAGTTTGTGCGCACTATGTATCCCAAGACAAACGCCAGCAAGCAAGAAAAAAGAAATATTAGAAGAGAATACAGAGAGAAGAAGAGATAAGCATGGCGGCTACAGAGATCTCCTTCAACGCTGCGCTGGATTGCGTCGAATCGGTGCGACCTTTCCCTCGTCGTTGTCTCTGTCCCTGTTTCCAGGACCTCTCTTCTCCATGTCTCTGCCGTTCCGAGGGCTACGCTTCTGTTTCTTCTTTGGAGATGGCTCTTCCTCCGAAGAAGATTCTTCGTCTCCTCCATCCTCCTCAGTGGTGTCCCCAGCCATTGCGTCCCTAGCTCTTTTTCTCAGGGCTTTGAGTTCCTCTTTTCTTTGGTCTCGACGCTTCTGGGCAAGCGCCTTGCTCTCTTCCTTTGAAATCGGACCCGGGGTCGGATTAGGGATTTCCTTCTCATCCCTGGAGTGCGGCGGACTCGGGCTGTCGGATGGATTTCGCTCTCTGTCATACCGTGCTCGACGCTCCACGGCTGCTTCCAAGATCGGGTCGATCAAGTCCTTCCAGCTTGGTTTAGTAATGATGTTCTTGAGCGCCCCCTTAGATCTCCAAGGTGCAGAACGATCGTAGTCCAACACTGGTTTCTTCTTGACTCCCTCTTGGACCAGTCGAGAGCCTTTAGGTTGAATCGACCCCGAAAGCAGTCGATTGTACGAATTGACGAGGCGTCCCCAGTGTGGTGCCGATCGAATTCTCTGGGGGTCCTCAAGCTGTTGTTTCAGCAAGTCAATGATGAGCTGTTGCTCAGACACGAGATATGGTCCACGAGTCGCCCTCTTATTGCCAAGGTAGTTTCGGAAGATCTGGTTCCTCCACCTATTTAGAATAGAATTAGCTCAAATGACTAAGAAACAGAGAATTATAGTTATTTGAGGAGCTTTGTACGTACTGGTTGAGCTTATACAGGCTGTCAGAGCCGATTTCCCAAGTTGGCTCTTCGTGGTCCTCGAGGTAATCAAACTTGATTGATGGTACCTTGACCTTGTCACTGGCCGTCTTTTTGCGGAGATGAATCACGATTTTGTAAAACGAAGGGTCTGGAGCTCCTGGCGTAGCAGCGCGTCTGTGCATCTTGCTTTCATCCCAGATGACTTCACAGTCATCATGCATTACTGGCATAGTTAAATCAGGATCTTCCTATGATTATTTTAGTTCTTTGTCAAATCATTGGAAGATAAAGATCCACAGTCAGTACAACATACCTGAACATCATGTTCGGAATCTGTCTCCGTGTCTGAATCGGGGTTTTGAACAGGACCCTCTGCTTTCTCAGGTAGCTTCCCATCCGCGTATTGGAGATAAGAAGTCTGTAAAAGCTTGCGGAAAGCGTCAGAACCTGGTTCCAAGACGGGACGAGGTGCTGGCTGAGTCGGTGGGGCAGTCTGCCCAAGCATAATTAGCAAGATGAAGTGAAATTACTTTGATATTAGCTTACATGGGCACCCTCTCCATAGCTCAAAAGGTCTGCAGCCAATTGAACAATAGTGCGGTCACTCTGGTGTTGGCGACGGAGTAGCTCTCGGACAAGCCCTTCGAAGGATTGGTCTCGTTCCATCTCTCCCAAGATCCGACTGAAGGTCGAGCGCTGGACAGCGTCAAACGACCTCAGAGCGTCGTTATTGCTGTTCCGGTGATTGCCTGAAGCATATAGCGACAATGCACGAGCAAGAAGACGGATGGTGGACACGTCAGTCAAGTTGAAACCTGGGAAGGCTGCCATTTTGATATTTCTGATGAAGTGGATTAGCAAAGTGAAGAGAACAGTAGCATACTATTGAAAGAGAGAGCTATCAAGCCAGGAGTGTTTGTGTTTGGCCTTGGGTGCGTGAGGGTAGTGAGATAAGGTGAGGGAAGGTAGGAAGGATGGCATAGGTGTTTGACGGTTGTCGGGGCAGAGCGAGCTCTTTGATAACCGGCAGGGCAAGGTAGATGATGGAGAGGAAAGGCGCCTAAGAGGGTGATCAAGGGGAATTTCAAGTCCAAGCCCGATCCCTGAAGCTACTGAGCTACTCGCCATGGCCTGAGACAATACAATAGAAGGAAGGAAAGAATACAAGCAGCAGAGATGCTAATGAGTGGCAAACTACTTCCAGACAGGTATGGAGAGAGGCTTACTTGGGGTTAAGGGGGTTGTCGTGCGTGATGTTGTTTGATGAAAGGCGCGCGGCGCGGGTGTTGACGAAGAAAGCTTGGGCTCGAGAGATGTCGCGGAGGTGTGGCAAAGAAGTGGTAATGCTTTGAAAGCTTAAAGCAGGTATCTCTAGGAGTGTTGAAGAAGGCTGGAAGTTGCTGTGTCGTTGCGTTTGCTTAGGAGCGTCGTAGTCGTGGTCGTAGTGTTCGTTGAAATTATCGAAATAGAAGAAGGTCGCAGGCTTTATATCTTAGAAAGGACGCTAATGGTTCAACTCCCTCCTCCTCTCGTCCACCCTCGAAGCAAGAAGTGGGGCGTAGAAGTCAAAAGATTAAAGTGAATGAGTCGGTAGCCAATAAAGAATGGGTTTATCTTCCTTTCAAGAAGATGCTAGTCTGAATTGGGTTGCTTTTATACATATACAGGCTCAGTCACACTCTTTATACCCCTTTTGTCAATAGTCTCTTTTGTTGATTAGGCTTTGGAGTCCCAAGTTGAACAGCTAGCTTGCTGTCTTGATCAGGCTTGGAGCCTTTGCAACGAATCAGAGAGTCTGTTACGCGGCGCCTAATATTGAATAGTCCGAAGAATTGAGCATTGAAAACTTGCCTTGCAAGAACTGTTCTTTCAGAGGTGATAAGACAGTTGGTTGGCAACCTACAGCTACAAAGGCCAAGCTTCCCTATTTGTTGAAGAGCTGGAAGTCTAATTGAATCCAAGTTTGCAAGGCAGGGACAGCAGCTGCAAGATATGCTGCCGTCAATCCCATTAATGTAAAAGTCTTGACACTTATCAAGAATATTTCTTTGAAGTCTGCGGCGCATGTAGGCTTGGATTCGGTTCTACTTATGGAGGATTGAATAAAGGTATTGATTAGATCTCAAAACTGTGCCGAATGGATGATCGTATTTGAGGGCTCGGAGTTGAGATGATGCAATTACACCATCAAGTGGTGAAGAGGCTGCTTCCAAGATATTGATCCAGATTCGAGACAAATGATTTGAAGATTCGAGGGTGATACACCACAAGGTTTCCGAGGCGGAATTGTCGAAGATAATACTGCAAATAGAGAATAGATGGTTCGAGTACTAGGGGATGATGTCCTGCAACTGTATAGCCAAGAGTGACAAGATATATATGTGATGTAGCAGTGTTGCCTTTAAGTAGCAAATATCAATGCAAGTGAAAGCTCAAAATCATGGCAAGTTCTGATTGGGAGGCTGGTTTTATGACATTATGATTTGCGGTCGGTAAAGACGAAGTAGTCTACAACAAAAGCATTTCCTCGGAGTTTCGTACCTTCAATCCCCATGTCTACTTCCAAGTAACAAAATGATATGAAGAATGCCCCTCAACACGCCAAAATACAGCGGAACAACGCCCAATCATACTTTTTGTCGTCGGTGGGCCGCAGGTTTCAAGACCTCTCCATGCGACTCGGTATTTTCGTCCTCCACAACCTGGCACTTGCGCTTGCCGTTTCCCTTGGTCCTAGCTCCTCCCTTGCTCCCGGCAGTCTCCTTGCCCTTGGTATTTCCTTTTGTCTTTGCCTCTAACCAGTTTTTGTGCCGGGCATCAAATTTCTCGGAGTCGGTCTTGGGATCAGGAATTTCCTTTTCGTCGTCCGTGGATTCGACTTCGGAGGTTTCGCCGGCTCGAGCTACTTCCTCCAAGTCCTTGGTCTCCTCCCACTTGCTCGTCTGGACTCTGATGGCACTCATTGTACGCCTGGTAAAAGTTAGAATATCCTTCCACTTCTTGGACTTTGGAGAGTCTGAGAGTAGATACAGAAATAGAAAGGAGGGAACTGCAAGTGCTTACCATGGAGCTGAACGTTGTTCACCCAGCTTGTCGCTCTTGCTAACCAACTTCCAAGCCTTAGCCTCCTCCGCATCCTGGCCTTTTCCCTGCATAATGTTGTTGTAGTTGTTGGCCAGGCGCTTCCATCTAACAAAACTGCTCTTCTCCAAATCCTTCTTCATCAACTTCACAACAAGGTTCTTCTCGCTGACAGACCAATGGTCACGAGGCTTTCTCTTCACACCAAAATACCGCTTAAAGATCTGAGAGCGCCATTGATTGAGCCTAGAGAGACTCTTTGCCGAATCCCAAGATGGTTCAGGGTGGTCCTCGAGCCAGTCGTAGTACTTTGTGCTACAATAATCCCATTTGTTCTTTTTGTGCGGAACCGGCTTCTCAAAATCAATCTTGAACTTGTACTTCGACTTGTCGGGGGTACCAGCCTTCGCAAATCCCATGTCTAAGGTAATATCTTCAATGGCTCTGGCGCCGGGAGTATTCCTCTCGACGAGGTTCTGCGGGAGGGAATCGGTTGGGACGGGTTTGATAGCTGGGCGGACGGCAGGAGGCTTTTGCGTGTTAGCAAGGGCTAAATTGCTACACGGGAGCTATCTGAACACTTACAACAGTATAGGCAAAGACCTGCAGGATTTCACCATGAGTGATCATCTGATCGTCAGAGGTGCGATCAGCAGCCACGAGGTTGGTGATCGCAGTGGTCAGGGGAATGTCGGTAACCATCTGAATTGCAAGCCTGGTGATGGTTTCCCGACGGGCAGCATTCAAGACGCGCAGCTTCAGAGAGTTTCCGGTGCCTAGGAGATAGCCAGTCATTGCCACAGCCAGGAAGCGGACATCCTTAGCTCTTGCCAGGTTGTAGCCATCGAAGAGGGCGTTGTTGTTATGGTTCGTAGCCATTTTAAATGATACAATAAAGCGCTCCGGCTACAATTGCTGTGTGTCTGGATCGAGTCGTTATTAAAAGCAAGGGTATGGTTGAGAGTGTACGAAGGGTTGAAGTGTAGGTTCTGATTTGTACAAGGTTGTTGAGGAAGCCTGCCTCGAAAGGTAAAGTCTCCTCGAGGCTGAGAAGAAAATACCTCGCTTACGCTTTCACAGACCTGTGCGGGCAACATAAGTCGTGAATTTGATTCCGTGTCTAGCACACGCATTTTTAAATGATTTATTCATCATCCCAACCATTGATTTCTTCAATGGTCATCCTCAGTGTGGTCTTTGTCTTCCAGCCAAAGCCAAACCCCCCACCTAAATGGAGAATCAACAACGAAGGAAATACATGCTCAGCAATCTCCAAATCATAAATGCACCACTCTTAAACTCTTTTAAGGCTGCAAAGAACTGGTCTGTTAACGTTGACATGCAGTGATCGACACTAGCTGATAGAAGATACGCTTTGTCAGATGTGCAGCAGGAATGGTCTCCAGGATACAGATTTGAGTATGTGTGAGCCAGTCATGTCTCTAAATGATGCCATAACACAGGGGATGATCTGTGGTCTACAGTAATGGACTCCGGGCCAGAGCTCTATTTTATATTACTGACTTCTGAAGTCTCGCTTCCTAATATCACAGTTAATTGAACTACAACAATGCCAACATGCCAAAGACAACACACATAAGTGCTGGCCCATGCAATTCCAAACATAAACCTCGACCCAGAGTAAAAACAACAATAGAGATTTCGCAAACTAGTGAAAGACAAGACGGGACATGCTCTAATAGGGCGGAGACAACAGTAGGCAGGTGAAGTCAGCCCAGCATGATTGATGCATTGACAAAGGTTCAATTCTTGCCGCGACAAGCAACGCAACTGAGCCAAAACATTATGCGAAGATGTTCACGAAGCATTTGATGTAGTAATAGTTACGAAGCAGGAAGGAAACCTTAGGCAAGGATCAGACTCATAAAAACCAAGTATTAAAAACATGTTTGACTACCAGATAGAACCAAGCTTAGCTCCAGGGCTTCATGGTCCAAAGTGCAACAAAACTCGCATGCAGTAGGATCTGCCAAATTGTACTGACTTTTCCTGGGCTCAGAAGTTGAATACTCGGAGCAATGGAGCTCCTCCACAGGTTTGCCATGTGCCCAATTGGATTTAGACATTCAACATACCCAGCGGCAGTATTCATCCCAGTAGATGTTCACATTTGAACGGCAGATGGGGCAACCGTAAGTAATAAAGTCAAAACAGCCAAGTATAGCGAAATCAATACTTCGCTACCTCCATCCTTGGGTATCAAACTCCAGCAACCAAGAAACGTTGACATCAAACTCATGTCCTCAATGGATCTTGGGACATTCAATAACTCCCAAACCGTCGCAAAAGCGACGCCATGCCCTACTATCATCTCAGTAGCCCGCCCAAATCTCTCTCCATTCCACTGACCCTCTCCTCTAACTCCCTCTTCTTCCGCTCCAATTCTCTAATCTCTTCCTCCTCAGCCCTCAAATCCTCGTCCGTAACCTCAACTTCTTCTTCTCTTCCACCAAACCCTTCCTCCCCTTCCATATCCTCATCCTCAAACTCCTCATCCTCACCCGGTGTACCACCCCTATTAATCCTCTCCAAATCCCTCATCTGTCTCCTGACCTTCTCCTCATAGAATTCCAACCCCCCAAGAATCTGCACATATCTCTTCCTCAGGCCCTGTACCCGTTCCGGCACGCCAGGAACACTGTATACATTATTGAGCTTCTCCGCGCCTCGCAGCAGAACCTCGATGTCGATCTCGCCTTTGCCTTCCGTCTTTCGAACTTCGCTGTGGAGTTCCGCGCCTAGGACTGCTGCTACCGCTGTGTTTCTGCGCGGCGCGCGAGAACCGGTTGTTGTGCCTGCTGTGACCTCTCCTTGCGCGACGTTGAAGACTGTTTGTCTTCGAGATGAAGGTGCAGGGTCGGGGTAGGGCGTGCTGGCTGTGTTATGTGTTGGCGGAGGAGGAACGGAGAAGAGAGCGCGCTCGTGAGGTTCGGTGTCTCGTATTAGAGAGGTGATGTCGGAGGTTGAGAGGAGGGCATTGGTGAAGATCTTGGGAGGGGGAAAGCTGTTGGCGGGGTCAGTGAGGGGTATTCTGGGAGGGGAGAGCAATGGATAGAATACGGTAACAACGCGATAGACTCTGCAGAGAGAGATATTTGCTCGAGATGCCGCTCTAGAAGAGACATTGTATGGGTGTGGTATGGGATTGGTGGTGGAGGACTGTGTAGATTGATGTCTAAGACGCGTCGTGAGTGAGGTTGAAAGTCGCGAATCAATGTTGTGACACGTGACGTCCAGAAGACTCCTGATGCTTCGCTCATCCAGGCCCAGAATCACACGCAGAACACGAAATTGATTTGGCCTTTGATTCAAACATTCAAAGTTGCCAGTTAAACTCAAAACAATTTCGTTTACTTTTCCAGCTTTTCTATAACTTAAACACCCCTGCAATGCTCCTAAGCCTGCGAACTCTTCTAAGTGTGGTAACAAGACTTAATGCACAATATGGTTGAGATGTCACCAACCTACGCGAAGACTTTGAGATTCAGTAGAATCACGCACCGAGAAATATTCATAATGGCTTTTGTTGCGTGGATCTTGACACTGTAAGAAGATTTTAGTGACAAAATAAGCCTTGAAAATAGTCAACATCAGGACGAAGATTTCTCAGTCAAAAGGGTAGCTGAGCAAAATACGACGAACCAAGGAAGATTAACGTACCGAGCATCATGATGTCCGCAGCTTATCTACTGTCCTCCATCTTGCGACGGAAAACTAAATTGGGCTTGAAAATGCCCCCCGATAGTCAGTTTTTCGAAGTGTATAGAGTCAGTTTAGGTAGGTTGAGGAGCGGGAGGAGTTTGTGATCAAAATCCTTCAAGGGCGTGAGTAGCGTGGTAGCAGCAAAGAAAATTCTAAGATATCACTAACATAGACAAGAGATAAAAATAAAAATAAACTAGGAAGGTCATTTTTGTTAAATATTAACAAAACCAGGACCGTGAGATCCCTACATCCTCATCACGCACTACACGATAACCAATGTACTCTCTTCTGTCAGCAACGAGGGTTATTCGGACGTCGATTGCTTCTTTAATCATAGCCTGAACAAACTTGGGCCCTGCTGGGCACCTGCCGATTTTGTCTATCAGTGCTGTCCTGCCTATGAGGCTTCCCCATAGAAAGCTGATGAAAAGTCCCGCCAGAACTCCAACAAGGACCGATCATTCATCGACGGCACGATAGTATGTGCCGCATGTCGTATCTGGGCATGGACATGGGGTTGCCATAATGGTTGTGGTTGCTTTATGCACTGTTGGTGGAGGGTTTTGTGGGTATGTTTGGGTGAGCGTGGTAATAAAGTTTTGGTCTAAATTGACAAAATAATAAACTTGACAATATTCTTGTAGATTGAGAAGGAGGAAGATGTCCGTTAGGAAATAATAGCAATGCGTGGAGCGACTTGGGCAAATTGTCTTAAAGTAAGTCGTGTGGTGGTGCTGCACTCTTAGCACTCGGTAAGTAACTGGTACCAAAAGTAGCTGCCTCTTCGGAAATGAAAATTGATACGAGTGACAGACTAACTCCCCATCCCAGCTATTTTCTATTTTTGCCTAGAGAGCCATTTCTATCTCAAATATCAGAGTACAGAATAGTGAGTAGTGAACCCTTGAGCTGGTAGTCACCAGCTACCTCGAATTTAGAGTAATGTCAGCTTCTGAGACTCGGGACTCGGTATTTAATCCCGAGGAAAAGCAACACTCGCAAGATTTCTCGTATGCACAGTCGTTGATCATTGCAAAGTTTCGAACACAAAGAACGAAAACACTTCATGTTCATCTCAACTTCTCCATCCCCAAGCCATCGAGTTCCGACTGGCAGGAAATGTGCGCCCGCGTCTCAGGAACGTCTCGCGCCTATTAAAACAGGTTAGTAAACACCGACATCGAGATGGTGAGACCATAGCTTTAACTTTACCGAAGCCATCAACCAAACGCATGGTCCATACAGCGCTCTAGTCCGTCAATGAGAGAGGGGGGACTTCCCGTCCCTCAACATCACGGAAGTACTAGAAATCCTTCCAGGTTTTACTGACAAACTCAAAATGCAGTCAATGGGAACTTATTCTTAACCCCCTCCCCGGAGGTCTGGGGTGGAGAATCATAATCTCAAAGACCCACAGCTTGAATAGCGATGCATCTACTCGGCCTCCTCACATACTGGCTATACTGTGCAGCCCTGGCTTCATGCCAGTCACCCAAGCCCCTTCCAGCTTGCGCTGTAGGTAGTTATTGCATTTTCAGATTTCCTGGTCGCTGACATCTCCAAGCTTGTTTGCCTAGGTCAAACGATCCCGAAGTCAGGATGTCCTCCCACGGATTTAGCCTGCCAGTGTACCAGCAGGAATTTGACGGTATCGACAGCTAATTGTATGCTTACAAACTGCACCATGGCAGACACTTTGGGTATGCTCTGATCCTCAAAATCTACAACGATTACTGATGGAAGAAGCTCTGGCCAAGTTTCAAGCTGGCGTCTGCAAAGAACCTTTTCAAAATAGGTCTCAGACTATCGTTACCGTTTTTGTGGGCATCACCGCTGTTGCATCGATCTTCGTTGCAGCACGCTTCGTTCATGGGAGTTTGGGGGGGAATAAACTAGGACTGGAGGATTGGATCGTCACTGGTGGACTTGTAAGTGTAGAGAAATGGATAGAGAACGCAAAATATGGCTGATGATTATAGATTCTCGCTGGTCTGCCTATCGCACTCACAATCAAGAGTGAGTTCGCCCCCGTTGCATTCATGTACTTGATCTAACTCTGCCAGTGGCTGGCGAAGGATTTGGGAAGCACCTGTACAGCCTTGAGGATGGTGATCTGAAGAAATTTCTCAGAGACTGTACCTCTCCCTCCCTCGTACTGTACATGGACAGGTCTGACGAACATCCAGTCTACATTGCCGAAAATACCTACGTCGTCGTACTGTCAGTCACAAAGCTCTCCATACTTTTCTTCTATCTCCGAATCTTTCAGTCTAGGTACTGGTTTTGTGTTCAAGTCTGGGCCACCGTAGCCTTGATCTGTGTGAGCACATCGATCATCTCAGTTATGACAATCTTCCAATGCCGCCCGATACCTTATTTCTGGGACAGAGATATCAAAGGAGGAGGCTGCCTCGACTTGAATGCACTAGCGTATGCGAACAGTGCCATGAGCATGGCTCAAGACGTCATCATCACTCTCTTGCCACTTCGAGAGGTGTTGAAATTGAATATGAGCCTACATAAGAAAGTTATCACCACACTAATGTTTGCGCTGGGTGGTTTGTAGGTTGACCTTTCCCGTGGTGTTTTCCCCTAAGCTGACGTTGAAAGTGGTTGTATCGTATCCGCCATCCGGCTGAAAGTCCTCCTTGGATTCGGAAACTCGATCGATCCGACCTGGGATTACGTTTTCGTTGTCATATGGACTGCGATAGAGCTGGGCGTCGCCATCGTTCTCTCGTGTCTTCCATCTGTAAGATTATTGGTCCTTCGTCTGTACTCGAAACAATTTCCTTCCACGTCAGGATCGTCCAACGGTTATCGGTCACGATCAGGCAATAGCAGACCAAGAAAGATGTGGCCGGGCAAGAAGAACGAATTCTTGGAGCTGAGTGATGTAAGTGATTCTAGCCAGGTGATGACGAACATCACCGTAAATGGAGAGGAGTACACGTACCCAAGAAATCCGCCTGCGGTTCCTCCAAAGACCATATGGAGGGATTCGGATGGGAAATTTAAGGTTCAGGCAGAGCATGTTGAGACCATAGCGCCTGATGTTTGATTTAATGCTAGAAGGGCTTTCTGAGGAGGGGCGAGTCTTCAGTAGGCGAGCTCTAGAGTAGAAGAAAAATGCAGAAAATGTTCTTGCAAAGCATCCCTGGCTCTGCCGCAAAACAAAAGGCCACCCTGCTGTTGAGTAGGTTGTTAAACTTACTGACGATGGAAGACGAAGTGGAACCCATTTTGCCGAAGAAAAGAGCAACTTTTGATAAATACTGGGGGTTAATTTGGATTCTGCGGCCAATCATAGCCGTGCAACAACTATCATTAGTAATAGCGAATGGGAGCGGGGCAGTAATGCACAGTGACTCCGTGCTAGTTGCCATTCAGTTCTATTTCCTCCAGCCTCCACCAAAATGAAAGAGTCCTACAGGTCGTCATCTCCGGTGTTACGAGGCTAAAAATGAAGTCAGTGTTCTTTACACAGTTTGCCTTCGTACTCTTAGCTTGCTAAGAGAAAGAAGGGCTTCGAAGCCACCCAGCGCCCAAGGCTCTCGGGGCCCAAAAATTAGCCGAGCTAAAGGGGTAACAGTCTGACAGTGTCACATGCGGAGATCCGTTGTTGTTTTTCGCTTCATCCCGCTCGCATCTTTTACCTTTTTGCCTTTGGTATTGTGACTATATTTTCCCCTCATCACGGATCTTATCTGACGTCACTAACCGGACATCTTCTTCTGTTGTCGACTGCGTTGGAATTCTGCATTTGTATATTAGACTTGGGAATGGCTTCTCTTGTACCATCCCTAATCACTCCCAGTGATCCTGATGCTACCCAATGGCAGGATGCAAATCAGCAACGACTGGCTGCAATTGAACTCCAGAGGGAAAAGCTTCGAGATTTAGAACGCCGAGCACGACTGCGTGAGATCGAAACTACGACCTCGCGGCTAGAATCCCGGAGGGAAAGGGCGGAAGATCTAGAGCTTCGGGCACAACGGCATAAACACCACGTCCTCCTCAGAGCCAGAGAGAGCTGTATGCGGTGCGAAGCTTAGAGGAACTGAATCGGGGTTGAGAACAGCAGCGAAAGCATGATGAAGCTTCCAGGAAGCGGATTGAGCAGCGGCGGGTGAGCGAACGACTAGAATTGGCCCGTAGGGAGAAGACGAGCGTTGATGACCGTAGAAAGGAGACGAGCCTTGATGGAGATGCCACTGTTGCGCGAAACTGGGAGGTCTGGCGTTCGGAGCAGAAACCGCGTCGTCTGCATCTACAGAAGCAGAAGATTGTGCGGGACAGAACTGGGATGGGAGCTGGGATGAGAGGTGAAGGTGCGCACCAGCGGCCAGCAAACCGACCAAGACTTTCCCAGATAGGATCGAGTATCCACGTGATCATGACGCCATTCCACTATCAGCCTAGCTACCCCGCTAAACTCAAGAGTCTGCTTTGGTGCCTAACTAAAGCGCCAGCCTCGTCCCATGTCCTCAATGACATCTTGCAAGCTGAATCCTTCCCTACTTTGATTACGATATTTGTGAGCCTTTTGATTTACTTGCAACTAGACTTGAAGATATAGCAACTTGGTGAACGGAACAACTGCCAGTGGGTACTCATGGCACCCATCCCGTGATACTCGCCTAACTAATGTTTGGGAGTCCTTCGACCGAACGCTCAATCCTCGAAATGGATGGTCTTAGTGGAGCCGCAAGTGTTATTGCTGTAATCGATATGTCTGCAAAGATCTTCCAATTATGTCAAACGTATGTCTCGGCGGTAAAGGAAGCCAGGAAGGATATTCAGCGCCTCCGCGACGGGGTAACAGCTCTTCAAGATGTTATGACTGATGTGAGAGATCTGGCTGAAGACTCAAGCTCATCTAGAAGATCTATCTTCAGCCGTCTCAATTAGCATGACGGGCCAGTGCAGCAGTGTGAGAGAGACTTAGAACGACTAGTGGTGCAGCTGGAGCCTAGAGAGGTTAAGATGAGGCGATTCGGTCTACGCGCGTTCAAGTGGCCCTTCTCAAGCAAGGACATTAATAAACGCCTTCAAGTCATTAATGATTATAAGGCGACATTTACTCTAGCGTTAATATCCGATAATTTGTAGGTATTATGCTATAATAGTCCTGTGATTTAAGCTAACAGTTATTAGTGTTCTTACTCGCGCTATCAAAGACGACATATCGAGGATAGGTGATAGTCTATTAGATATACAGATCGAACAGAGAATACTGGCGATAAGTGAAAAACAACAGAAAGTCTGACATTAGCTATTATCGCCAGATCCGTTTACTAACCACAACGCTGCTTATAAATTACGTCAAGTAACTACAGGGGAATGGTTTCTAAAGAGCGATAAGTTTGAGAAATAGAAGATGACTTCTAAATCTTTTCTCTAGCTTTATGGCATTCGTAAGTAATTATCTAAGTTAGGCTACGAATAGCTAATTAAGTATTTTAGCTGGCTGTGGGAAAAGTGTTCTTTAGTAATAACTCTACACTAATACTTAATTAGGGACTTATTAATTATACTCGCAGTTCTACGGCCCTAGAAGAAGTCAAGTTTTAATACAAGTCTAACCTTACCGTAGCAATCGCCTATTTCTACTTCGACTTTAATAATACCGAGAAGCAGAAGCACGACAAATTTATACGTTCGCTAATCGAGCAATTAGCCTAGCAATCGGCGAAAGCCCTTACTCGTCTAGAATTACTCTTTTCTCGCTATTAGGACGGGAAGTAGCAGCCTACATAAGATGCCCTTGAGGCTGCCTTACAGCAAATTTTAGATGAATTTAGGGAAACATTTATTATTCTTGATACTTTAGACGAATATAAAGAAAGAGAAGAACTCCTACTTCTATTAAAGAACCTTACTTCCTGGGGGGCAAGAAATTTGCACGTTCTTATTATAAGCTGGAGGGAGCGAGACATCGAAGAAACTCTCGAATCATTAACCACAAGCGAAATCTGCCTCTAGAGCGCCCTTATTAATAATGACATTCGTACTCACCTTTCCGAACGACTCTAGAACGACCCAAAACTAAAACGTTGGCCTACTAATATACGAGGAGAAATTAAAGATACTTTGATAGAAAGAGCACAAGGAATGTACGTTGAAACTTTCCTATTAGATATTCTTTAAAACATCTAACATGATTTTCGAGGTTTCGTTAGGTTGTATGTTAACTAGACGTACTACGGAAATGTTTAAAAGTAGACGCTCTACGGAGAGTACTAAAGACTCTACCGAAAACCCTGGATGAAACCTATGCTCGTATATTGCTTAGTATTGATGAGGATTATAGTCAAGATGTATTCCGAATCCTCCAATGGCTAGTGTATTTAGCTCGGCCACTTCGTATTGAAGAAATGGCTGAAGTTATCGCTATCGATACCGAATAATCACGATTTAATCCCGAAAACCGACTTCTAAATCCTCGAGACTTATTGACTATTTACTCTGGCTTAATAACAATAATATTAGTGACGGCTAAGGGCAATAATAGAGCCTTCAAGGAGACAATAGAGCTCAGGCTAGCTCATTTCTCTGTCAAAGAATACTTAATCTCTGGTCGCATTCGAAATGGATTAGCTTTCTAGTATAATATATAATTAGGAGAAGAGGAAGAAATCGTACAGTCTTGTTTAACTTACCTTCTTTATTTCTAAAGGGGTGTACTCAACTCAGAAAATCTTAATACATTCCCACTAGCTCGGTATACAACGGAACACTAGTGTCGTCATTTTCGAGCGATGAAGGATTCGGATCAGGCGACTAAGCTGGCCATGCAACTTTTCCAAGGAGACACATTAATGAACTGGATTCGGCTCTTTGACCTAGACAAGCCATGGAGAGACTCTGATATGGAAAGAAATATCACAAACATGGCCTCTCCGCTAATTACGCATCATTCGAAGGTTTATTTAAGCCAGTTTCACTACTGCTCGAGAAAGGGGCCGATGTGAATGCCCAAGGCGGATACTACGGCAACGCACTCTACGCAGCTTCAAATCGAGGTCACGATACAATTGCAGTACTTCTACTCGAGAAAGGGGCCGATGTGAATGCTCAAGGCGGAGATTACGGTAATGCACTGCAAGCAGCTTCAGCTGAAGGTCACGAAACAATTGCAGCACTTTTGCTTGAGAAAGAGGCCAATGTGAATGCTCAAGGCGGACGTTACGGTAATGCACTGCAAGCAGCTTCAGTTTGGGGCCACGAGGCGATTGTAGCATTGCTGCTCGAGAAAAGGGCCAATGTGAATGCTCAAGGCGGACGCTACGGTAATGCACTCCAAGCAGCTTCAGCTGGAGGTCACGAGGCAATCGCAGCACTTTTGCTTGAGAAAGGGGCCAATGTGAATGCTCAAGGCGGACGCTACGGCAATGCACTCCGAGCAGCTTCAATTAATGGTTACGAGGCAATTGTTACACTTCTGCTCGAGAATGGGGCCGATGTGAATGCTCAAGGCGAAGAGTACGGCAATGCACTCCAAGCAGCTTCAGCAGAAGGTCACGAGGCAATCGCAGCAATTCTACTCGAGAAAGGGGCCGATGTGAATGCTCAAGGCGGATACTATGGTAATGCCCTTCAAGCAGCTTCCGCTGGAGGCCACGAGGCAATTGTTGCATTGCTACTCAGGAATGGGGCCAGGACACAGAGTGCCGCTTAAAAAAGTACAAACTGGGTAAGTTGATTAGTAGCTAACCAGGGCTACTTCACGACTAATAAATTAACCACAGACTGAATGATTTGTTGCATATGTCCAGAGGAATAGTTAGAGTCAGCGTTTAACTTTCTTCACTGTATACTCTCTCCAGACTTTTGTTTAATATTACGCTCTCTTATTATTTTGACTGGTTCAATATTGTTTTGCGTCGGGTCTCACTCATATCCTGCTGTGATCTAGTAATGTCATTTGTTTCTTCTGCTTTTTTTTTCTTTCGGAAGAATGATATGTTTCAGGGCGTCCGTATTGGCGAGCGCGTGTTTCTAGTGAAGGAATGAACCTTCGTACTCTTAGCCTGCTAAGAGAAGAAGGACCTCAAGGGCGTCACGCAAACAGGCTCTCAGGGGCAAAATTTGGGCCAGTTTCGTATGTCACGTGGGCTTTACGTGTTAACTGTGTTACATATCTAGACCTCTTCTTAGAAATGAAGTTACGAAGGCTTCGTGCGAGCCGCAGGCCAGCACTCTTGTCAATCTCACCCCACTTTCAGCAATTAGCAGGACGACAGTCAGTACTGTAAGCGAAAATGAAAAGGGGTAAAAACATCACGTGGAGATGTGCACACTTTCAATCAAATTTCGGTGCTGCAGTGTAGAACAAGAAGTACATCATGGCTCATGAAGAGCAATCGTTGCCTATGAGTTATTCCCCGTGAGTAAGACGACACGCTATTTTCAAAAATACAATTACCCAACCTCCAACCTCATGCCGGCGCAAGCTCTCATGACACCCCAGGACGCCCTCAATTACCATATTTACGAAACTTCCCAGGATTGCAACCCTTATCCAACTCCAATAATTCCCCCGAATATCTAAAGATAAAGGAAGCTAGAGAGCCTTCCATGGCTTACTCAAGGATCGGGAAATCGGATCGCCACCTTAATCTTATTTCATGTTGACGAGGGACGAGACATACATGAATTGACTACTTACTCCCTTTATTCAATGGTCTGTAAATCAGTCCTCTCCACTACAGGGTTGTCTGACAGGCCAGTAAGTCCCCTTTCCCTGTGAGTGGACGGCCCCATATTCAGACCAGTGAATAAAGGGAGTCCTTGCAGCATTACCATGAAGCAAGGAATCTGCACATCTAAAACCGATCTCGAGACAGAAATGGGTAGACAGTTGAAGGCTTTCGCAAGCCAAAGGAACTTCGTAGAAGTGGGAACGAACGCCAAAGTGTTGAGCTTGATTCCGTGTCAAACCTAGAGACACCAGGCATGTTTCTAGGGTATCCATCTAACAGGAAAGTCGGTGCTAGATCACGTTACCATTGTTTAAGAGGTGGAGATTTCAGTAAGGGCGCGTACCCCATGTGGTAACTACTTAGCGTCTCCTTTTCCACCCCCAAAGCCCTCTGTCGAATTCCCGGATTTAAGAGTCCGGAAACTTTGATAGGAGCTTGGTTACATGGTGTGACTTAAGCATATGATATGGATATGGGTGGGATATCCTGTCCGAGATAAGATATGGGCCAAAATCAGGCTCCCTTGTAGGTGTGGCATGTTTGCATGCAGTCTGCTTATCCCCTCATCCACTTTTGTCCCCAGTCCACCGAGATTGCCAGCAGTAGGTAGGCACGGGTTTAGGGCTAAGATAGGAACCTTATCTTTAAACGAACGACAAACCCTCACCATATCTTCTTACTGCACTAGCGATGTTCTCGGAGGACGAACGTACTTCGAAGTATGCGGCCGAGCATCAGAATCTGAAAGCTCTCACAAAAGTCACTTCTATCGTTGGCTGTTAGTTGCGAATCTTTGTCATGGTTAATTAATTGTTGAACAACGGCTATTTGATCCGTTTATACGAGTCGGCCTTGATCTACCTCGTCCTATTCTAACTTAATCTCGATTAAAATATTTGTAACATTGCGTCCTTTCATCCAGTGAGTTTGAAAACTCGTCTGTTCTCACCAATGAAAGGAATCATACTAGTTCACTAGAAAACCTTATACAACAGCGATGACCTAGTTTCACTCCGCTAAAAGAAATGGCACGCTGCAATATCCATTAACATCACAGCGATGGCCCGTTTCAAATGCAGGTTAGAGTTAAATACCCTAATCGTCGAATGCCAAACCCTCAAGTCTTAGATTGCCAAGGCTTCCAAGGCCTCGCACAAGTGCCGTGATTGAGGCCTATCACCAACATTGCAGATCGAGGACGTCTCCGTGGTGGCTGAGTCCCCCCACGGAAATAATGCGGGCAAGTTGTGTGCCAAGAGCCGCATCATTGATATACAATATAATGCTTCTCAATGTTATATGATTCAATTGAAGAGCTCCAACTTCTGTGCTTTTACATTAATTTGATTCTTACCAACCTGCAGTTCGCAACTATGAATATTCTTAAGTCCTGTCTGTTGATACGGTTGCTGCAGGTGGTTTCTGCACAGTCTGTAACATGTAACCTGGAGCCAGGATATGCGGCTCCCGTGATGGCTGATGGCTGGGAGTCGAGATTGATCGTTAATGGGTTGAGACGGCCTCGAAGCATTCTTTTTGATACCGAGGGCGCTCTGTTGGTCGTGGAGCAGCAGACGGGAATCAGACACTTGAGGCTGGCGGATGGCAATGGGACTTGTTTGAGCGTTCAAGATGAGACTACCCTCGTTCAAGATTCAGCGGTAAGTAATCTATGATGTCATTCATAATATACCAATACTGATTCTGTTCACAGCTGAATCATGGCCTGGCGCTATCGAATGATGGCAGGACTCTCTATGCGTCAACGGCTGATGTAGTCTATGCTTGGGATTACGATCCTGCAGGACCTTCACTCGGGAGCGAGAGGCGAACAGTTGTAAACGGAATGGATAGTGGTGGACATACCTCTCGTACATTGTTGATGTCACAGATGCAGCCCGGGATATTAGTTGTCAGCAGAGGCTCGGATGGAAACGTCGATATCGAAACAGCTGACGTCAATTCCGGACGCTCACAAATCAAAGCCTTTGACTTGAACAACCTCACAGCCGGTTCCAATCCCTATGACTACGCTTCCCAAGGAAGACTACTTGGATGGGGGTTGAGAAATTCGGTTGGTGTTGTGGAAGAGCCTATCGAAGGAGGCATTTACAGCGTCGAGAACTCGGTGGATCAGATTGAGAGGGACGGTGTTGATATTCATCAGGACAACCCGGGTGAGGAGATGAATTATCATGGGTTTTTGAATGCTTCAACAGAGGATCAAGGAGGCAATTATGGATATCCGTACTGTTTTGCGCTCTGGGACACTGACGTCCCAAACAATGATGGCTTGATTGTCGGTAACCAGTTCTCTGTCGATCAGACCACTACTAGCAACGATACATTCTGCCGAGAAGACAGAGTTGCTCCCAGGTTGACTTTTCAGGCTCACATGGCGCCCTTGGATATCATATTTTTGCCAAATGGAACGGAAGCTTTTATAAGTTTTCATGGAAGCTGGTGAGTCTGTCAAGAGTTTCCTCTGTCCTCATCTAATATATCCCAGGGATCGCTCTGCCCCAGTTGGCTACAAAGTCTCATATGTCGACTTCGCGTCCGGAAGCCCAGTCGCCGCAGCAGACAGTAGAACAGCTACCACAGACATCATGTCCAATCCCGATCTTTCGGCTTGTCCTAGGGGATGTTTCCGCCCAGTCAGTCTAGCTATGGACACTCAAGGACGAATGTTCATGAGTTCTGATGCTACAGGTGAAATATGGGTGCTTGCCAAAGGAAGCTCCAGTACCTCAACAAGTGGAGGTGGGTCATCCACTGGTACTGGAACTGGAACTGGCACTTCTGCAAGCCCAACTGAGTCTGGCAATGCTGCTGCGAGGTGGGGATATCAATCTTGCCCTTTGCCAGCTTTGTTTTGGGTATTATGGACCCTCTTTTGAATACTGCTTGGATATTAAGGCTTCTCAAGATGTTTAATTTATGGTTCGTTCAAAGAAAAGAATAAAGCTTGTGCAATTTCGAGGGTGCGGTGAGAATGTAACAGCTCGGATGGGAGTGGATAGGAACTGGTGGTTGATCCGCCTGATTAAAGTGTGTGGTGGAGGTCTTATGGGTGTAAGAGATTCGTGCAAGAATCCGATGACTTTCCCGTATTCTGGGAGTGTTTACAGGAGCTATCGCTAACGAAGTGAAGCGAGCGACGAAAGGTGGAGCATTGCAGCAACTTCGAAAACGTGACGAGTTTCTTGTTCGTGGAGCGAGGAGTCAAAAGATCGCTGCTTTAAAAGTGTGGTTCAATGACGTTTTAACACTTAAATTAGGCTTGAAATTACTGTCAAGGTTCCACAAAGGGATGTTTGGTAAAGACTGCTTGAGATTTGGAGGGTCACGTTGGAACTCCAAACTCAAGGAAGAGATCACTCCAACAAATCATTCTGGGAAACAGGTAGGTAGTTGTGCTACCTAGAAGGATTCGACCTAGACCGCCCAAGTCATCCGAAAAAAGGATGCAGCAATGCATAACAAGCGTCGTTGCCTCTCCCGTCAGCACAGCAAACAATGCACAATGCAATGAGGCGTTTCGCCGCTTTCCACCTACCCCTGGACCCCAACCTGCAGGATACCGAGAAAGGAAAGCCGGATTAGATATTAGTATTTCTCTTTACATCATGTCATCAGACGGTGAGTTAATTCCCACTTACTCGCCCCCAACTCCTCATAGTAGTATTCTCTCTCGAGTATCTTTCATTAGCTTCGCCGCCTGTCGGAGGGGAGGATCTTGGTGATGGCGAGGGAAGAAAACATGGGGATGATGATGATGATGATGATGCAATATGCCTTGCAGTACTTACTGCGTATGGTCCCTCCATCCGAAAACGGAAAACACGAAAATGATCAGATCTGGCTAGCTGGCAAGAGGAACAGACAGACAAGGATTTGTAAGCCTACACATTCTTTCTTTTCTTTCGTTAGAGGTACGGAAGATACTTCAGCTCGCTTAGACTGTCAAAAGGAAAAGGAGATTGGTATAATAACATTCATGCTATACTATCTATAATTCCTTCTTATTTTTCTTTGACCGAGCATCTACTCCGAACTTTGAACAGCTGTCTTCATTAAGATGGCATTCTAAGAAGCAAGCCTGGAAGTATATTTTTTAATTCGATATCACGTGGAGTCCTCCCTATCGTTCCCGCCGCTCCGCTCCGCCCGACATCACTCCACCTCATTCCCTCTATTGGTCTGCATCTTTGTCGTGGTGCTGCATACCCTTGTTGACTTTACTTTTTTTTTTCCTCGCTCGCTCGCCCGGAATTTGATTGTTGACAACGCATCAAACACTCCGTCTAATTAAAAATCCGATTACTAGAGAGTAGGGGTAGGGTAGGGCAAAACTGACGCCTCTCATCAGCCAGCCAGACACTAGATCAGGGCACACAGCACCACGGCACTGGACGAGACAGTCAGTCTCCGGTCAAGGAGGCGCGCCGTCCCGTTGATTCGAGTCACCCCTTCATCACCCCAGACGGGCTTCTCTCGTAAGAATTACATCCACGATAGAGGCACTGTCTTGCCTGTCTGACTGCAAAGAAAGGCACAAATTATTCTCCGGTAACCTGCCTACCACAATCCCACAGACAAGCCGCCAGAGAAGAAGAAGGAAGAGCAAAGAGGCCATACGGACCGGTCCTCACCCGTCCAGTTCCAGTTCTATCCATACAGGATCTCTCATTCGGTTGCATTGCTGCCCGACACGACACAAATACCTTACCTTACACTTACATACAGTAAAGACAGGCCAACCCGGCTGGCTGCTCGCTTGCCTGCGCTTCTTTACTTCACCTTTCTGTCTGATCAATCACTTTACGAGGTTACAAAGTTACGCTCTCCTGCCTACCAACCAGCCAGTCCAGTCCAGACAGCTCTTCCCGTGCCTGTCCCAATCCCTCCCCCTCCTCCTCAGCCCTCTCCCTGGCTTGCCACGAGTTGAGTGGAGTGGAGTTGTGGGATTCCGGGAAAAGTCCCATCTCCCAGACTTGCTGGGTTGTGGTGGTTCTGCAGCCAATATCTGCACCGAGTATAAGTTTTCAGCCTGTCGCACATTTCTTCTCCAACTACCCCCATCCCAGAAATATCTCGGATACCTCACACCTTAACATACACCTACCTCAACACCCACACTCACACTCACCCTACTTGTCTTCATTCCGAAACAAGTCCCTACCCCTTTTTATCTGAGCAAGCAACGCCAGTCTTTCTTCTTCTTCTCTCTCCATAAGCGGCGTGCCCACAATTGGTTGCCCTGCTCGCTGATCCTCAGCGCCTACGTACCTCTCCTCATCACAAGCCAGCGAGAATTCGAGTTGGGATTCCAGGACCGGACAAAAAGAGATCTAGGAGATCCGACACCCACCCCCTTTTGTCTCTTCTCTCCACCAAGAACAGCCTGTTCTTTTTTGGATTGATTCAAGTTTCGAGGCCCCTGGCTCGAGCTTCCTCTCTACAAGATTATCATGAACTGCAATCCTCCTCGTCTTCCTTCTCCTTGCTGGAGACACATACCCCGGGCGTTGACGCCTTGAGACACGCCATTTACCATTACCACTATCTTCACAGTGCCAAAGCACACACCAGACCTTTTACGAGATACAAAAAACCTACAGAGCAGCCATGCGGCCTACTACACCCAATTACAACTTTGCCCAGCAGGCAGGACCCTCCTCTCCGCCGCAGACTCCAACAACCGCCTCCGCATCATTCGCATTCAAGAGCCGTCGGAATGGCATGCATTTTGCCCCGACTCAACAACCAAAGCAGAGTGGTACCATAACCCCAAACGGCAACGGCCCTCACTTCTACTACACGCCATCCAACAAGCCCGCAGATCTCTCCCCACGATCCTCCTCCCCCGACTCCTCGACACACCACTCAGACTCCAGCGACAGTCCTCCACGCTCCCTCTCCTCCTCACCCGTCCCACCCTTCTCCGAATCCCCTCCACGCAAACCACAACAGACAAGAGTGATCGCGGAGGGCAACTTCACACTGGAGGAGTTCGGTGAGAGCGACTACGAAGACTGGGATTCGGACGACGAGGACGTGATAAGACCGCACCAGTACGAAGACGCGGAGAGCGACCGAGCAGCCTCTGTGCGGTCCCTTCCACGCAGCGAGATCGACCCTCGTGTCCTCCACGACCTCAAGAACCTACACTGCGAGACCCCGGAAGACGATAGGGATATATGGCTAGAGGCACAAAGGGCGGAGAAGCGACGCAAGCGGAGGAGTTCGGGAAGTGTGCAGAAACGCACTATAAGCCAGAGTATTGGCAGCGATACGGACGAGGAGGACTTGAAGCCAGTCACGTTCGAGGGCGCGAATGAGATTGGATCTAGTGCGAGGAGATTGAGGAGGAAGACGAAGGGCGAGAGGACAAGTCTTATATTCGACGATCCACCGCCTAGGATTGATGAGGAGGATGAGGGACCAGAGAGCGTGGAGGAGATTGTTGAAGTCGATGAGGATGAGACTGATATTGAGGGGGCTGACTTAAGACAGTTGCCCTTCTTCAGATATGTGCAGGATATGGATGTCGACTCGGACGATGATTGACCGATCGATTGGCCGAAGGAGATATATTTGATGTCTTTATGGGCATATGGATAATGAGTGATGAGACATAAATGAGTGGATGGATATGATTGATGACTATAGACTTGGGATGACATGGAAAAGGACTCGGAGCTGGGCTTGGGCATAGGCATGGGCATCAACTGCATTGCTTGGGAGGACTTTTGTCTAGCATAGCGTTTGGGCCTTTTTTTTTATTTTTATTTTTATTTTGCTCTTTGAGTTTCCTAGAGTGGGCATAGCGATTAGATATATTGTTCACACAATTGAGTTGTTTGCGAGCCGTTCTTACCCGAGTCTTTACTTTCTGTGTTGTTACGAGGAAGACTTGACATATTGAGGTCCACTTTGATTTTCAAGTCTATCAAGAGGCTCCTGGCTCAGCTAAGTAGTGATCTACCTGCTTAGTAGGTTAGAATTGGCTCTGAATGCTTGAAATCTTTCATTCTTTAAACCATCGCCATTTCCTTAAAATTAAGTGCAGCCCTATTTGTAGGACTTCGTAGTATCCCATTACCCTAGGGTCTGATAAAGCATGACTGGGGAATTTATGACTCTACTTGGAGTGTCTTTCTAACTGCTCTAAAGAATAATGTCGTGTATGCCTTATTCGTATATGATTAATTTGATAATGTCAGCTTTGTGATCTAGTAAAACTCCATAACTAACCTGACTGGTTTCAATGTGCACCTTGTAGGACACGAGTGCTATGTTTTCTGGAGAACATGTTCATTCTCTTCCTCATGGGGATATCCGAGTCGGAAAGGGAGTGGGTAAAATGCGGCTGAATACATGCGGCCGCCTCACTAAGAACTCCAGCCCAACTTCACCTCGAACATTGCATCACCTTTCCCCACACATTCGAACACATCTGTTCAGCGTATGGATTTCACACGACATTGTTGAAATCTCTGTACCATTTATACATCCTCGATTCATTACCAACATCCTCTATATTCATAGTTGATACTCTCCCATCGACAGCATGAACAACGCTCAACAAGGTGGCCCCCCTCCAGCCCAGGGCCAGCCTTCCGGCGCCCAACAGCAACAGCAACAGCAGCCGCAGCGCAAGATCCTCCTCTTCAAGCCGGAGCAGATGCGAAATTTGCCGGAACCCTTTACCGCAGAAGAAAGAGCAAAATGGGAGCAGGGTTTGAGGTCGCTGTGGACCCAGATGGATCAGAATGGCCCCGAAACACAAACTCACCAAGAGGCTAAGCGCAAGCTCATGGACTTCTCGAGAACACTTGCTACCAAGCTACAAGCTGCGAAGCAGAAAGCTCAACAGCAAAACCAGCAAGGACAAGGACAGTCAGGACAGCCGGGCCAATCAAGTCAACAGGGTCAACAGCAACAACAGCAAGCTGGGGCCCCTCGGCCACCCAGTCAAGGCCAGCCACAACAGAACCAAGGACAAGGAGGAGAGAATAACAATGGAGGCACAAGTCCTGTTCAACAAAGACAGCCACCCAAGATCAGCCAGAAGTTGATGGAGCATGTCACCAACTTCCCATATGTACTTCCTCCAACCATGACGCCCAATACCCAAGACGCCACGAAATGGCTGCAAGAGTCCAAGCAAAGATACATGAAAGCTTTGGTCAACATGGAATCCTGCTCGGCTCGTATAACTGCTTTGGATGGGTTGATCCAGAAGCGAAACGAAGAAGGAAAAGCACTAAGTCCAGAGGAGGAAAAGGATCTCAAGGAGAAGAAAGAGGCAGCCCACAAGGCGCATCTGGAGGCGAAGACTTTCGTTGACGGATTCCGGCAACAACAAGTGCTGTTCAGAAATGCCAACGCTCAGGCCCAGGGACAAGGAAGTGGCTCTCCAGATGGTAATAGGCCTGGTCCAAATGCCAGTAATGGTGGACAACCTCCTGCTCGACCACAGATGAACCCACAGCAGGTCCCCAATCCAACACAGACTGTTAATGCTGCCATTGAAGCGGCTAGAAATCAGCAGATGGGTGGAGGGCGTCCTATGCCTCAGATGCAGCAGCAACCCAATGCCCAGATGCCGCAACCTCCTCAAGCTCCGAATCAGAATGCTCCAACTGGTGCTGGTCAAGGTCAGGGCCAAATGCCTAACATTAAGACAGAAGCTGGACTACCAACTCAAATCAATACTGCAGTGTCGCAAATGCAAAACAACCAACGACCAATGCAAACAAATTCACCCCAGTCTGCCGTCCCCCGATCCGCTGTCCCCCAGTCTGCTACATCTCAAGGAGGCCAGCAGCAGCAGATCCCGCAGCCTTTGTCACAATCCGACGCGTTCCAAAGCGCGGCGAGATCATATTCCAATAACGCCCCGGCTAACGTGATGGGCCACTCTCACCCTACCGCTCCCCGCTCCGAAGCGAACGTTATAACAAACAAAATGCCAATCCCCAAGCACCTTCCCGAGCGCGCAACACAACCACCTCAACCCGTACAAATGCAGCAAGCACGCCCAACCTACTCAGGAGGACCATCGAACGTCGGCAGTGTCATGTCTCAGCCAGTCATTCCAAAGACACCAGGTTACAGCATGGAGGGCGAAGGCGATCGCGTTTTGAGCAAGAAGAAGCTCGATGAGTTGGTTCGCCAAGTTACTGGTGGTGGTCAGGGATTGGACAGCGGTGAGGGATTGACTCCTGATGTTGAAGAGGTATGTTTCTTCCTTCCACTGTCCATTTGCGTCATATTCCTCTCTTCTGGCTTCTTCACGGGAGCGTGCGTCCCCTTCCCGTTGATTCGATGGATTCTCGACATCACCTTCGACATGTCACAATTTGGCAAGCTATGTTCCTGAGAGCTGATCATTATCATTTCACCTTCACGAGGTCTTAAAGCTAACTCCCACAAGTCCGTCCTCAACGTCGCAGATAACTTCGTCGATCAAGTCCTCCAAGCCGCCTGCAAGAACGCCAAGGAACGTGGCAGCAAGATCCTCGAGATCCGCGATATCCAGCTCACCCTTGAGCGTGGCTACAACATCCGTATCCCTGGCTACTCCAGCGATGAGATCCGTACCGTCCGCAAGATTCAGCCTTCCCCAGCCTGGATCTCGAAGATGAGTGCCGTTCAAGCTGCTAAGGTCACTGGTGGCAAGAATACTGATTAAGGGTACACATTTCTCTTTACTAGTTATCCGAGGACCCCGCTGATACAGTGAATAGCACGAAATACTGGCTCTGATCCTCTGGAGTTTATGGCAGGTTCTTTTTTTAAGCCCGGCGTTGGCTGGTATTATGGAAGGGATGGCATGGACATAAAGGCGTTCATTCGGGATTATCTTATGTACACAAACGATTTGCTTTGCTTTGCACTCCGTTAATTTTACTTTTCAGGTGGGATGGCATGGTATGGAATTAGGGAGGGAAGGGAAAATGCCATTTCTCATGCGATGAATACATTCGTATGGATGGGCCATAGCTAATTGCACATGCTAATTCATGGAAAACGAACCTGATATGCCCACGTGATGTTTATATTGATCCACGAGGTGACTGCAATTCCGTGACTCAGTTGAGATGAGCTGGTGAAGCCAACCAACTCATGACAAGTCATCTCTGTGACCAGTTTACCAGCAATTATTTATTCTCTTCCTGATTTGATGTTCTTGAACCTGCAGCCCGCTTACCTATTGGTTTTGTGACCTGAGTCCAAGCTGAGGCCGCCCCGGCCCACACTTTAAGGCACACGCTGCTTTCGCGTCAAGATTCTGCGTCGGACCTCTATGTCGCTTGCCGTACTTGCCTTTAAGCTTCACCATGTTGTAATCTGAAAGCACAGCTACTACTCCCACATACAATCAACAACACCAACCCATCAAACGAAACCCAGCCGGATTCCCACATCTCCCTCCCTTCCAGAGAGGTACCCCCAGTTCTCGAATATCAACCACAAGTCCTGCGAATCCCATCGACGCGCTCCTTCGAAGCCAAGAGTACGTCACAGAAGGGCGCCTTCAGGATAGGACGCTTGATCCGTCAACCAGTCAGTCAGTCGATATGCCCAGCAAAACACCTCATACAAACGGGGACAAGCCGGTCGAGAATGTAGTCAATGGTACCAAGGACGTCGAGATGAAGGACGATGCGCCGGCCCCGTTGAAGGGTGGAAAGGGCAAGAAGCTGAAGGAAGGCGATGAGGAAATGACCGTCGTCGTGCCACCTTCCAAAGGCTCAAAGCTATCAGCTCCTCCTCCGAAGGATACCGATGGTGATGTGGCTATGGATGGGATTGAGGGAGCTGAAGGAGAGGATGCTGGTGCTGTCAAGATCGATCCGGTGGCTAAGGCTGTAGCAGGTGCGTAAACACCCGTTCCCCCGAAAACCTACTCAATTACTGACTACAAGCTCTCCCTTGCAGATATCAAGAGCAACTTTGCTTTACTGGAGCGCGCTGTTACCCTGTTCGATGCTAGATTCTCCCTTCGAGCCCTTCGGTCGATCTCTTCCATCCGCAAACGCCTCACACCCGACATCCTGGCGCAAGTCATCACCGAGACCTACCCATCAACAAGCCCTGCCGCAAAGTCGTTACTGGTTGCCATCGAGAGAGAAAATGCTAAGTTTACAAAGCCAGCCTCGACCGAGATGGAGATCGATTCGGAGTCGAAGAAGGTTGCCAAGAAGGAGCAGAAGGAGATCATTCCCGAGGTCGACATCTTCCTTGGAATCCTCACCCAGATCTACTACCTGGATAACAAGATCAATCAGCGTGGAGCTGAGTTCTCGGCATACCTTGCTGAGCGGATACACACCCTGAACCGCCGAACCCTGGATTCCCTCACTGCCCGTGTGTACTTTTACTACTCGTTATTCTGCGAACAGATGGCTCCTCTACCACCCTCCCCATCCTCACCCGTTGTTGCCCTCCGACCTACACTCCTCTCCGCACTCCGAACCGCTGTTCTGCGCAAGGATATCGATACACAATCCACGGTCATTGTTTTGTTGTTAAGGAGCTACCTTTCAACATTCCACATTGCCCAAGCCGATCTCCTCTTGTCCCACACCAAGTTCCCAGATACTGCTTCGAATAACCAGGTTGCTCGGTATCTATACTATCAAGGCCGCATTCGGGCAATCCAGCTACACTACTCCGACGCTCATGAGTATCTGATTGCCGCTACACGCAAGGCCCCTTCAAGCCCAAGTGCTGCAGGTTTCGCTCAGACTGCGCAGAAGTTGTTGCTTGTGGTTCAGCTTCTGATGGGAGATATTCCTGAGCGTGCAACTTTCCGCGTTGCCAGCATGGAGCGTGCTCTTCAGCCATACCTGATGCTCGTACAAGCCGTCCGCGTCGGCCTCTTGGGCGAATTCGAGAATGTCATCAATCAACACGGCGAGACCTTCCGCCGCGATGGAACCTACACACTGATTCTCCGCCTTCGACAAAACGTCATCAAGACCGGTATCCGAATGATGTCCCTCTCTTACTCCCGTATCTCCCTCCGAGACATCTGCATACGCCTGAAGTTGGACAGCGAGGAGTCTGCGGAGTACATCGTTGCAAAGGCTATTCGTGATGGTGTCATAGAGGCTTCCCTGGATCGGGAGAGAGGTTTCATGAAGAGCAAGGAGGTTGGCGATATCTATGCTACGAGAGAGCCTGGAGATGCTTTCCATGATCGTATCCGTGCTTGTCTCACCCTTCATGATGAGAGTGTTAAGGTATGTTTATGTTTCATTTCTTACCTGCCTAGATGGAAGATGGAAGAGTGGAGGAGTATTTGGCTAACAGTTAATTTCCCAGGCTATGCGCTTCCCCATGAACCAACACAGACTAGAGCTCAAGAACGCCCAAGAAGCACGAGAGCGCGAGCGTGAGATGGCCAAGGAGATTCAGGATGGTGATCTGGACGAGGATGATCTGGGAGGAGAGTTCGAGGGCATGTAGAGGGTTGGTTTCGAATTTGCAAAAAATTCGGAAATCGAGCATACATAAACTCTCGCTGTACACAAACTTGGAATTGGAATGGACTGGAATGGTAGGGATGGATGGATGGGGTGCATTTGAGGACTTTTGCTTGCCAATTGAAAGGGTGGTTGAATGGAATGGAGGGGTAGATGAGAGATTTGTGAGACTTGAATGGTAGTGGAGTGGTGGAGAGGAGAGTGGGTGGTTTGGGAGGGGGAGGGGAAGTGGGAGGGGCGGTGTGAGCTGAGCTTTGAGCTGTTAGCTGCGAGCGAGCGATGGGTTTGGTGGGTGGCAAGCAAGCAAGCAGACAGGCATGCAGGCAGGCATTTGGCAACCTTCATCATATTGTCCTTGCTACTACTACTACCTTTACTTTTTACACACTAAGTACTTTTAGTTTTTTTGATCTCCTTCCCAGTCTAGCATGGGGTGAATATTTGAAGGGGCTGGCTGGGAGGGTAGAGGTGCTACAATAGTCTTTTCTCCTTGTGTTTCTCTACTCCGTGGTTCCTTTTTTCTTTCCTTTTTTGGAGGTGTGTGTGTGTGTGTATGTGTGTGTGTGAGAGAGAGAGAGAGATGCGTGAAGCGTGAATAAGTCACTTACTGTGGTTGGTTGGTTGGTTGGTTGGAGGTAAATGTTGATTGATTGATGTAGAGGGAAATGCTGCTTGTGTTAGTAGGTAGGTATGGTCTACTATATGATTTGGGTGTGTGAGAGAATGGAGTACCTTGGGGGAAGTGTATGCGTGGTAGAGTGGAGTGGTAAAGTAACTAGTGCGGTACAGTGCAGTACAGTAAAGGACAGTAATTGATAGATGTGTTTTTCTTTCTTTTTGGCTTCTGTTTTGATTGCCTAGGTACTTGACTTACTGTGATGATTAATTATCTTTGTAGATAGATAGTGGAAGTAAAGGTAAAGGGAAAGGGAACTTGAAATGGGAGTGATTGATAGCAGGCTTGTTTGGATCCAAAAATCTTGGATCTTGATATATACTACAGGATTAAATGAAGATTGTATGAAGAGGGAAAGAGCGACGCAGTTAGTAAACCAAAGAAAAGTAAAGTAATTGCCGAATTATCACGGCATTGAGTGAGATTGATTTACCCATGACTTGAATAAGGCACAATTGCGCTTTCCTCTGTAATGCTGACTGCACTGCACTGCACTTCTTATGTTGGTTGGCAAACACAAACATAAACTCAAACTTCAAACTTCATGCCCCCCCTTGCTCGCAGCCTCATGCAAATGACGTGCAAGCGGAACATTAAAAAAACAAGTCCCGTCGTTGCGAAGAAAACGGAAAAAGCGAACAAACGAAACGAACGAGTGAAAGAAAATTTCAAGCCCAAGCGCGATCGATCCGTCACCTTTTTTTTTTTCAACGGTTCCCTCACTCAACACAGTTACAAGGAGAGCAACCAACCAGAGGAAACGAGAAGAGAAGAGACCATATTGAGGGGAGACCACATTTGATGTAATGGGAAAGGAGAGGTTGTCTTCTGCGCAGCGCGTCACTATCAGAGGGACATTCAGAGGAAGCAGAGGGAGTGGCAGAGGGACAGGAGCCATTCAGGAGAGAGGAGGACCCGGTCGCGTGGGAGACCGACAAGGAGACTTGGGCGTGAACGTGGGCGAGGCGCGGGATGCTGATGGATTGGGATGGGCTGCACCACCACAACCACCACTACCAACTTCAACGACAGCTGCAACTGCGCACGCGAATACGAATACCGGTTCTACTACGACAACAGCATCTGCGAATACACGAGCTGCAAAAGGAGAGCATTCTGCAGGAACGAGCGAAGTCGGGCGGGGATACTTCAGGGACCGGGAAAAAGAGAGCTTGGGTTCTGGATTAGACGCGAAAGAGAGCTGGACAGTTGAACGAGAGGGCTACGACTACAACACACCAGGAGGACAATTCGATACCAATACCTCTATCCCAAACGCTACGCATCCAACAGCCCCTACACGGTCGTACAACCATTCTCACGCAAGAGGAAGAGGAGGGGAGAATACCCAACCCCAACCCCCGCTACCCCGCCAGTCCCCAGATCCACACCCGCAACCCAAACGCTACGTGCTGAAGTTCAAGCGGCAGCTCCTCGAGAAATCGCAGGCTAAAGAGGCGGCGCAGAGGGAAGTCATTGAGGCTTTACTGGAGAGGCAGAGAGGCGAGGCGGTCTGTGTTAGTTCGTTGGTGAGGGAGAGGGATTTGGAGATCATGCCGAGTTTGGAGGGGGCGCTGAGTTTGAGGAGTGGGAAGCCTAGGGGGGGTGGTGCTGGTGCTGTTAGTGGTGCAGAGAAGGGGAGGGCTGTTAATGGGAATGGGAATGGGAGGAGTATAAATGGAAATGGCGGTATGAATGGAGTAGAGAGGGAACGGGCTGTGAGAGGTCCTGGGAGGAGACCCAGGGACAAGGAGAATAAACTCAATGGACATGGCATACATGTGGAAGAAGTACCGCCCCCCACAAAACTCAATACCACGATCACCATCTCCGAACCTACCAAACCACCTCGGCCAAAGAAGATGGAACTCGAGCTCCGGATAGACGATAACTCGAAAGACAAGGACAAAGAGACGCTCGAGCGTAACATCGACAATGTCATTTTCGGGGAAGTGACTTTCAAAGCCTGGTATCCGTCATGGTACCCCAAGGAGATCATTGGGGAGAAGGCATTAACGGTTGGAGCGGGTGATAAGGGTGGGATTGTGGTTACGGAGTTGTATGTGTGTAAGAGGTGTTTTGGGTATGGGAAGGTGCTGGTTGAGTGGGTGAGACATTGTAGGTGTTGTGAACGGGAAGTACCTGGACGGAAGGTCTATGTTCATGGTGGGTGGAGAGAAGATGATACTCCTAGGCCGGCAGTTGGGGAGTGGAGTATTTGGGAGGTTGATGGAGGTGTTGAGACTGTAAGTCCTTGTCTCTTCCTCCCTCCATGTCTTTTGATCAAGAAAGAGACATTTACTAACACCTACCCAGCTCTTCTGCCAAAACCTTTCTCTCTTCGCCAAGCTATTCCTAGACAATAAATCCGTCTTTTTCGACGTCTCCGGCTTCAACTACTTCCTCCTAGTCTACACCCCTCCCCAAAACTCCCCTCACAACACCACAAACCCGTCACAACCCCCACAAAAACAAGTTATCGGCTTCTTTTCCAAAGAGAAACTCTCCTGGGACAATAACAACCTAGCATGCATCCTAATCTTCCCACCCTGGCAACGCAAAGGCCTCGGCGCCCTCCTCATGGGCGTATCCTACGCCATCGCCCGACGCGAACAGATCCTCGGCGGCCCTGAGAAACCCATCTCCGATCTAGGTCGCAAGGGATATAAACGGTTCTGGGGCGCGGAAATCGCGCGGTGGATTCTTGAGCGTCCGGATGATAGGAAGAAGAAGGGCAAGGGAAAGGGGAAGAGGGAGGAAGTGGGTATCAAGTTGCTGAGTGAGGAGACGTGGATCGCGCAAGAGGATTGTTTGGGTGTGCTGAGGGATATGGATGTTGTTGAGCGGGTGGGGGGCAGGGCGAGGGTTAATGCGGGGAGTAGTGGTGGGGATGGGGAAGGGAAGGAGGAGAAGGAGAAGATTAAGGTTAGGATTGATAAGGAGGCTGTTAGGAGGTGGTGTGAACGGGAGAAGATTAAACTTGACAGAGTGGTTACTGAAGAGGGTTTCCTGCCGGGGTATGCGGAGAGGGTTGAAGATGTTGAGGAGGAAGGGGAGGGGGGCGAGGTGGAGGGTGAGGCGGAGGTGGATGAGGATGAGGAGATGGGTGGTTGAAGCGGATGTGGGAATATGTTGTATGTTTATTGTGTTTCCATAGCTTGGCTGGCTCGCTTCTTGAGAAAAGGAGAATATTAGTGGATCTGATCTGAGTTTACAGATGTGGAACTTAGTTAGTCTGCGGTGGGAGCAGTGGAAACAAGGAGGGATGAAGGGAGATGGATAGATAGAATGATACCCAGCCAGCCATGGCAAAATAGGAGCCGAATCGGCAAGATGGAGCGATGATGAGAGGCAGAAACGGGAGTGGTGTTGCTTCAATCCAACTCGATTCGATTGGATTTCATTTGATTTTATTCATTGAATTCAAAACTTGAGGCAAACACATTCATTGCACATTTCTACCCTTACACGATTGAAGAGGGGAGGTATTTCATTGAATTTGAAGGGAAAGCAGAAGATTCGAGTAAGGGCATTTTGCAAGTTCGATGGATTGGATACAGCAGGAGGGTCGAATTAAAGCGCGAAATCCGCTCTTCGAGAGATCCTGTAACTGGAGAAAATGAGAAGGGGGATTTATTGAAGCGGTTGCGGAGTTGGGTTCGTCTGGTGTATGCGTGATTGCTGATGCTTTGGAACACTTTGATAGTAAGCTGTGTGAGTCCTCAACGTGGAACTGATGACCGATAGTTGAATGGAATTTTTATTCAAGTAGTGTATCAACAAGACATCCTTTGTTTATCTTTACTTATCGCTAACTTGAAAAAGGCAACGACAAACAATCAACCAGAGGTATGACAATTAGGTCGGGAAGTGACATTTGATATTGTTACATGCTTTACTTGCGGAAATATGCCCTCTGTAATGGACTCCATTTAACTAGAGAGGTAAAACAGAGCGTGACCGGCTCTGACTAAAATTTGCTTGATCTCTTAAAACCTGGCGTAAAAGTGCTCTTACTTTTCGTCATCATATGTCTCAGCTGCCCAAAAATGCCACCTAGTAGGTACCTAGGTACCTTGGTAGCCTTCCCAGCACACGTGAACGCCAATACACCTTCTGCATACGCACATGCACCATGGACGTCGAGGCTCAAAAACAACCTCAAAGCGTGTTTCTTCTAGCCCTACATTCACCCCCTTCCGAAACCAGCCCAATTGATATCAAGTCACTTAAGGAGCAAGTTTACGAACCGCTTCAACCACTCCGTGACAATAAGATTAGGACTGCCCATACTCACAACTTCCCGTAGCCTCGCCGGTCTTATCGCCATGATTGATCCCATATCAGCTCTCGCTATTGCTGGTAATGTCGTCCAGTTCACAGAATTTGCTGGCAAGTTACTCTCAAAGACTCGGAAAATCTACAACTCGCATGATGGTGCACTCGTCGAAAACCTGGAGCTCGAGGCCGCTGCTAGAAACTTGATGGATCTTAGCGCTCAGATCAGCAACTCATGCCGTACGGAAATAGCTAACGTTCAGTTAACTTCAGAGGATCTTAATCTGAGGTCTGTTTGCGATAACTGCGTCAACGTTGCCGAAGAGTTGCTGAGACTACTGGGAAAGTTGAAGGCGAGAGGCCAGCAGGGAAAATGGGACAGCTTTCGCAAGGCTGTCAAGACAGTGGGGTCAGAAAGGGAGTTAGATGGCTTAGCAAGAAGACTTCAGGGCTATCGTCGACAACTTGATACTCTACTCCTAAGTTCTCTCCGGTAAGCATGAATTTATTAGAGTATATATTCCAGTGTTGACTAAATTTGATGATTTAGGGCCAATATCGCCGCATTTACAAGAGCGTCAAACGAGGAGCGCATCACCACCAAAAGAGATTCACCAGGCAAAGGCTGGAAAGCGAAAGTAATTAACACAGTAGTGTCTCATTCATGGCAAGCGAGCAATGAGAATGACCTAGCACAATTTTCATCCATGATGTCTCGCTTCAGCCAGCAGGAGCGGACCGAATACCTGAAAAGAAGTTTATTACAGGACCTTCGCTTTCTTGAAATGCCAGAACGTCATGAAAGAATAGTTGCGGCGCATCGTAAGACTTTCAGGTGGATTTTTGAGACAGCAGCTGGGTCTACTGTAAAGTGGACAAACTTCGTGGACTGGCTTCAGAACGACGACCAACTCTACTGGATAACGGGAAAGGCTGGATCCGGGAAGTCTACTTTGATGAAGTACATATACGGCCATCCACGAACAATGAGGTTACTCAGTACAAGGGACAAGTCACTGCCAATAGTGACAGCAGGGTTTTTCTTTTGGAACTCTGGAACTGGGATCCAGATGTCACAGCAAGGCCTCCTACAAACTCTGCTGTACGAATCTCTGAACAGGTGCGACGACTTGATTCAAGCAGTTTTCCCCCAACGTTGGAGCTCTTACGAAATGTTCGGCCAAGACTACCGGCCGTGGTCGGAGAAAGAGCTACTCCAGGGGTTTAAACGATTAGTACAGCAGGATGGCACCGCAGCAAGATTTTGCTTCTTCGTTGATGGGCTAGACGAATTTGACGGTGACCCCACTGTACTCATAAACCTCTTCAAAGAAGTTGTCTCGACGTCAAACGTTAAGGTATGTCTTTCGAGCCGACCGTGGCTAGTCTTCGAAGATGCCTTCCAACACAATTCGAATATGATGCTCCAGGACCTTACATATCCGGACATCTGGAGCTTCATTAGCAGCGAGCTCGGATCCAATAAACAATTCCTCGTCCTCAAGAAGAGGAAGGCTAGTTATGCCGAAAAGTTAATAGCGGATATTGCGAAAAAGGCCGATGGTGTGTTTCTTTGGGTAAAGCTTGTCACAACATCACTCCTGGCTGGGCTGACGAATTCTGATCGGATTTCCGACTTACAACGAAGATTGGACCTGATCCCACCAGATCTAGAGGATCTGTATGGGAAAATCCTGAGCAGCTTTGACCCCTTCTATCTTGAGCATGCGTCACAACTTTTACAGCTCGTCCGTGCCTCCTATCGGCCAATATCTTTGTTAGCTCTGTCATTCGCTGACGAAGAAGATCACATGTATGCAATCGAAGCCGAAGTCAGACAGCTCACTGATGAGGAGAAATGGATTCGGTGTGAGGAGACTAGACGAAGGCTTAACAGCAGATGTAAGGGACTTCTTGAAGTTCCAATGTCGGAAGTGTGGAAACCTGCGACCACGGCTAAGAGAACATCACCTCAACTGGACAAGGGCAAAAATCCTGTAACGAGGGAAGCCGCTCCCCAAGGGCCTGAAAGTACCAGTTTTGGAACAACTTTTGGTACTCACAGTCAAGCAATGAAACAGACTGTTTATGAGTTCCATGAAAAGATGTCATTAGAGGAATGTGGCCTTCGTACAGAAGAGGGATATCAAGCAAGCTGTGTTGTCTCCAGCGACGCAGATCTAAGTGATGCGCCTTCGGAGGAAGATCAGGACCCATACAATTCGGGCACGGACGATATGGAAGAAACACTTTTGCATGTGGATGTCGAGAAGCTTGGTAATCTCAAAGTCGAATACCTCCATCGCACGGTTAAAGACTTGGAGAAAGATGAAATCTGGCGACAACTTCTGGGAGCGACAAGCGACTCTTTTAACCCCCACGTGTCACTCTGCAGAGCAAATTTATTGCTTCTCAAAGCTGAAGATCCTCTAAAAATATCGGACGACGCTTTCTGGGGCTATATTGTTGACTGCCTCAATTATGTCGCAAGAGTCGAAGGGACCACCAACTTGCCTCAGACATTGTTGACCGACGAGCTGAATCGGGTCGCAGAAATCCTTGACAGCAAGGGCGTCGATGCTGCAAAGGAAGCTGGAATATTGCATACGCTTGTTGATAGTGTTGAACCCGTTCCTCAAGGAATATGGTCTCGCGTCAAGCAGGAGAAAGTTGCATTCCTAGATGTTTCCTGGCATGAGTATTATCATACAACAGCGGGCTCTCGAAATTATACAGAGAAATCTGTGAACCACCACGAAGACAGCAGAAGAAGTACAGAGAGAAATGAGAAGCGTGGAAGAGTAAGCGAATCGCTTGCCGATCTTGAGGGAGAAGCACGCTCAGTCGTGATCAGTCGGGATGCTTCACAGATACGAGGTCGAGCTGAAACGACTGCAGACCTACTACCTACACGATCAACATCGCCATTGCCATCTCGACCGCCATCTCGATCGCGATCTCGTTCAGTAGAACCAGAGAACTCCAGTATTCCGCAAGAAATCTATGTTCCAGCTCGATGGCGGACGCCTCGGAAAATCTCCAAGGACTTTCAAACACATTGGCCTGGGACACATCCCGATGTCGAACCTAGCTGCACGTTCAACTGCTTCGTGTCTCTTTTCGGACTTCCAGAATATCTGAAGATCAAGGTTAATGCTGGAGATGTAAACTTTCAAGAGAGAGGGCGAAGGCCGTTTCTTGATTACCTTGTCGTCCGAGACACGAAAGGTTTTGTTACATCTCAAGCAGATAAGCGCGTAGCTCCTCCTAATGTGGATCTTATAAAAGCTTCATTGGAACATGGCGCGGACCCAAATCAAAAATATGGCAAAGCCACACCATGGCAGAGCTTGCTTAAAGAAGCATTAGCTGCATCAAGAGCATTCGAAGGGAGTTGGGTGGTGCAGGATCGTTCAGTAGTAATGGGACGATGGGCGGACGTCGTGGAACTATTTCTCAAGCATGGGGCTGACCCACTGGAGTTGCAGAACTCGGAAACTGCAAACGCTATAAGAGATATCTTCTGGGAAGGGGACATGATGCGAACGAAAAAGTTGGAAAAGATAGCCAAACAGGCTCGACAAAATCTGACCTTTGGTAAACGGTGGTCAAAGAACTGAATTTTGTATAACTTTCAATTCCTATGTCGAAGAAATATTAGTTTTGATCTCTCATAGCGGCATGTGTGTATAACAAGAGCAGAATTAATATATATATATTCCAGCTTTGCCTATCGCCGTTGAATATCGTGACGCCAGGGAGCTTCCAAAGGAGTAAGGGAAGCTTGCGCCCAGGAGCCTACGAAGATGCAACTAATTCCAGTCATGAACAAAAACTTCAATGAAGTACTCCTTGGTCGGAAGGCTATCCTAGCGGGCTTCAACTTTATAGTAGCTTGAAAACAAAGCTTGAATAGTTTGATACCAAGGAGGCCAAAGCTCTCCTTAATCTTATTCTTTTCGGAAATGTCCCTTGGCATTTACAGTGCCTACATGGTGTATGGAAAGGGGTCGTGGGATGGATGGAAATGGAGGAAGGGGTCACTATCAGAGAGGAGGAAAAAGTCAAGAGATAAAGTATTGTATTGATCTCTAGTATAGGAACACGCAATCACTTTGCTCATAGGACTGTCGTGGCTGTGGAGTAATATGCTAGATTGGTGAAGATGGTAATCTCCATCTCTCGAAATGTTAGATGTGTGTAGCAAGTGAAGAGCAGAAACGCTCAGCTGTGTCTAGTAGCAGTGTTCTTTCATCAAATTGTGTAGTAGTCATCCTCCTACCTTTGAGTTTTGTCTGTGAGTGTAGATGTAGGTGAGAGTAGCGGTGCCGGTGGGAGGTCCTGTGGGTGTTGGAATAGCATACAGCTATGTAACTAAAAATAAATGGCGAATGAGTCCCGGAGAAGTCATGGTAGAACCAAGAATCAATCTTCAGCTCGATACTTGGCTCGTTTTACGAGGTCTGTCCTATAAAGTGGCAGGTTTGTTGGGGTACTACCTGTAGCATCTAAGTTAGAGGGCATACCATCAGCTCGACGGCTACTAGGGGGATGTTCCTGTATGATATTGTCAGCATTGATTCAACTGCTTGTGAGTGCTGTCCAGTAGAGTTTATCCGAAGATCCTGGGGGTAATCGCAGTGACAGCAAGTCCAGAGCGGTCCTGATTCCGGATTCCAACCTCCAAGAACTATGGACGACCGATTGGCGGGGTGTTGTTAGGCTCACTGAAGCTCCTCCAACTCCAACTCAGACAATCGAAGCCACCAAACGAAATACAAAATACACACACAACACACATACATCCTTCTCAGTAGATTGAAGATCCGAAACCACTGCCAGCAGAAGGAAAAAGGAGAGATCCAACCATCCGCCAAAACCTATGAACGAGAAAGGAAATCTAGCTAGAGACCAAGAGGTTGGGACGGGATGGAAGAATGTATGGGAATTTGAAATTTCAAGGGCCTGGAGTTGGTGGGGTCGGCGTCAATGCCAAGGGGTGTCCACCCAAGTCGATGGAGTTGGAGGTTGTGTGAAAGAGGGGAAATAAGTGATGTTGCCATTGGGTAGCTGTGGAAAGTTGTCTGGCTGTATTCCGCTGCTAGATGCCATGTCCTGGTCGAAGTTGTAGAATGGAAAGTCGTTACCTTGGTGCTCATCTTGCTGGACCATGGGGTCTGGCCGAAGTTGAGATGGGATATCTTGAGTATTATCGAGTACTGGATCGCCAGTATGAGGTCCCAGGTCGAGATTATTGTATGTGGCAGTGTCGGGCATTTTCTGGAACAGGCAATTGCACTGTGAAGTGTAAGGCTGTAGACTGTGAAGCCAAAGCAGGGTCTATACTTCTAGTTTCTTCTCTCGATGGTAATCGCAAGCACCATGCTTCCGCACTTCAGCTACTTTGAGGCGTTTCTCGTGCGTGTATCGGGATTTCTTTCCGCTTTGTTGTTGACGGGGTTTGAAATTCGCAAGCTCGGGGCTTTCACTCGAAGTTTGTAAGGGATTCAAAGCCCTTTGTGGCGATGTGACGGACATCTGACTATTCAGAGATCCATCGGTGTTGTCAGGAGACAGTGTTGGAGACTGCTTTGGCGGTGGCCCGCTTCGACTCTCAATGGAAATGAATTCGAGGAGAGCTCGTCTCATTTGGCTTTCCAAGTCTGGTTCCAAGGGGTATCTGATGGCTAGGGCGTTGATGAGTGCCACTGATCCACGAGGTGGGTGGAAGTGGAGCGTCAAGTCATCGTCCCGTATGATAGCAAATGTTGGAATGCTAGTAGAAGGGCAAGCTTCCATCTCTAGCTAAAGGGAGAAAAGTTCAAGGCCGGGAGAAGATGTGTTCAGGATCGGGTTCGAGATTGTGTGGGTTTCTTTTGAATTTTGTATTGCTGAAGGTGGCGGCTGTTGCTTTATAGTTTTCCTCAGAGGTGACATATTAGTGATGCCGTAGATGAAGAGCAGTCTTGCGATGTTGTCTCGTGCCATGTCCGAGGCTGTGCTGATATGATGGCGTTGCGGCGGAGCTGCTTGCAGACGAAAATGCCCCGTTTCATTTCATCATCTGCAAGGTTACACCGACATGAAACATACCCAGGGTAGGGTACTGGAGTTTAGCTACCAATGAATAAGCTTTTCGAGGAGGCTCTCGGTGAGATGCTGGTAAGGCTCGCGAGGATGCGTCATGATCTCGGTGAGCAAGCTACCCAACACACAGCAAGGCATATTGGGTAGCCCCTCTAGGCAGATTGCAGGGCGTACCAAAGATTTCCCAGCACTGGGATGGAACAGAGATTCGAAAAATAGGATCTAGCGGTCTGTTGGAAATGAGGTAGTCGAGTTTGCCTCGCCAACGGTTGGGTCTCCCATGAACCGGGCGTAAAATCTCGTGTTGCCTTTCGATGCCTTGCCTGTACACTGGAGCATGACCTTGAGTGCCTACCCGCGGAATCGATTATTGCTAATTCTTTGATGTGCACCAAAGAATGTCCAAAGATGAGGCTTCCTAGTAGAAAAGTGATGTTTTTGTAGGCTCCGTGTGATCTTCGCAAATGAGACAAGGCTCAGCAATGCTTATATTGAAACAGCATCGGACCAGTTCATGCAATGATATATTGCAATTGTTCTTTTGCGATCGGATACTTTGTGCAAACTACCAACTGTAGAAAGGGAGGTGTGCTCCGGGAAACATCATGAACTATGATTTCGTCAAGACTTTCGGCAACGGCCACAACTAGTGAGGTCAAATCAGATTAGCTCTTATGCAAATGCCCCTCGCTTCGAGTTGATTCTCGTTGCTAGAAACTGCGTTGACTGATTCAATGTGTGGCTGGAAGTTGTGGGATGTATCGGACTGCCTGTTGCATACAACGACCGAGATGATGGACTTTTCCGAGAAGCTATAGCTGAAAGTAGCGCACCGTTGCGATTCTCGAAATGTATAACCGACTATCCCATGGTTAGAGCTGCAGGTTGACCTAATTTCAGATCCTTCCGCCGATAATTTCCAACCCGCCTGCAACACTATTGTCAACCAAACTGGATGTGCTTCTTCAAATGACACACTGGATTACCCTCGTGGACTAGCATATGCCAAGCTTAATTCGGTTCTCAATTCGAGTACCACTACTGCTGCCGTAAGAAATTCCACCTCTTGCTAATCTTCTTGCTACATACTACAGAGCTAAGGTCCCGCAATTGATAGCGACTTCTTCCAAGACTGAACTCCCAATGTCTCAATCCCCGCCCCCGCCTTTCGTTAATTAAGCCGTCGGTCGTGAGTGCCTTAACGGGATAGAACCTCCTTATATCGCAAGAATACTTATCCATTGACATTAATCATGACGTCCCATCCCGGTAATTAATTCACACTCGAAGACAACTAACTGCCTTTAGCTGCGCTTCTCCTGGGGAGTTTCCGTTTCCGTTTCCGTTTCCGGGCACGTGCTGATGGTTGTGGCTTTCACATTGGTATTACCGCCGCAACTTGGATGCCACATCGAGGACAAAGTGCCGTTCTAAAGTGCCGTTCTAATGAGCCGTATTTGAAGAAGGCGTTCAGATCGAGCACTTTGTAAAGTATGTATGCATGTTTCCCCGCCTTAGGCTGCGTACCAGTTGTTGATCGATCATCATCTATCAGAAGAACACAAGCGGGGAGGCCCCACATCAAGGCCAAGGGTGTCAGAAATGCTAATTGTTAACTACGTAGAGAAAGAAGGGACGAACGCCTGAATACCGTCGTTTTTATTGCTCCGGAGAACCGTCAGCAGCAAAGAGACATCCGCTTATAAAGTGGAAGTCTTCGGCATGGCGTGAGAGGGAAGGGGGAATACGTATTTCTTCTTCTGAGCATTTACAAGTAGATACTCCATAACAATATATTCTAGGACAACTGAGCACCTGCAAACTACAGTAAGTACTGCTCTTCTCCGCCTCCACTCGACCCCACAACTTCTTCAACTTCAATTACCCCACCGATGTGTTAATTTCGTCAAAGACCGAGTCATGCCGTTGGTAGAAGATTCATCCAAGGAACCATCGGATAATTCATCCGAACTCGATCTCATGTCCGAAAACTAACTTTGTGGATTTTGTTGTCTAACCGAAATAAGCTTTCGTCCCGATACTCCCCCAGGATCCCCGCAGATGATACACCCTGGTCATTGCGGAATTGTTTTGTTTCTGATAGTAGAGGATGAGAAAAAGCTTGACAATTACGGATCATCCTCAAGCGGCGTGTGAAAGGGATATTTCCCCGCCTTGCATCGGAAGGTCGAGCAAGTATAAGTTATGGCCAGCCTCCTAACAATGTTGGAAGTATCCTGAGATTGTCATCCCTCTCTCTGCATCAAGACATCACAAAATGGGTCTCGTTGTTCTTTCTACCCTTGCTGCCGTCCTCTTCGCAGGCGCCAGCACATCGGCGCCTAACTCTGCTCCAGCTCCCTGCAAATTCTCTGGGGTTCCTGCGCAAAGCTTCAATGCTTCATGCGCCGCCCTGGCAAAGTCAATCTCCATCGAGAACGTCACTGTCAACTTCGCGGAATATGTTCCTGCCGGGACGACTCTTACGTTCCCTAATGTCGATCCATCTTGTGGTCGCCCTTCGCAGGTTGTGCCCAGCGACCTTTGTCGGGTGAATATGAATGTATCAACGACGAATGTGAGCGGTATTGTCCTCGAATCCTGGCTTCCAAAGGACTGGACCGGACGCTTTCTGAGTACAGGAAATGGTGGATTGGGGGGGTGTAAGTTTCTTGGCTATTTCTACGTATACAAGGTTTTGAGTCCAGTCTAATTTTGTTCTTGATGACAGGCATTCAGGTCGAAGATATGGCGTATACAACTGGTCAGGGCTTTGCAGTAGTCGGTGCAAATAATGGCCACAATGGCATGTCAGGAAAGGCGTTCCTGAACAGTCCTGAAGTCATTGCCGATTTTGCCTACAGATCGTATGGTTCCCATCCCTCCATTCCCTGCATCTGTCCTCAGCAATAACTAACCAAATTTCTCGAACCAGCGTCCACACTGGCGTAGTTGTAGGGAAGCAAATCACCAAACAATTCTATGGCACTACACACAAGAAGTCGTATTATCTCGGCTGTTCAACCGGAGGTCGGGAAGGGTTCAAATCTGTTCAAGACTTCCCACATGATTTTGATGGCGTTGTAGCTGGTGCACCTGCTCTGGATTTCAACAACCTAAACGCATGGTCTAACCACTTTTACCTCATCACTGGAACAAACACTTCGGCGAGCTTTGTTCCAATTCCACTTTGGACGAAAGTCCACACTGAGGTGTTGAACCAGTGTGATGGATTTGATGGCCTGAAAGATGGCATTATCGAGGATCCGAGTCTCTGCAATTTTAATGCTTCAGTATTGCTATGTGCACACACAGATAGCACGGACTGTCTTACCAGTGCGCAGGTAAACACAGTGACGAAAGTATTCAGCGGCTTATATGGGCAGGATGGGTCTTTGGTGTATCCCCGCATGCAGCCAGGGAGTGAGCTGAGTGCAGCAGGGTTCTATTATGATGGCCGGCCTTCCCCATTCACGGTAAGTCAACTGGTCGGCTACAAATTCGGACCACCTCAACTCACTATTTGTAACAGGACTGGTATGCATATGCAATCTTTGGGAACCCAAACTGGGATTCTGCAACGATGAGTTTAGCAGACATCGCATACGCAGACAAGAAAAATCCCTCGAATGTCAAGACGTGGAAAAGCGATCTCTCGCCCTTCCAGGCTGCTGGTGGCAAAATATTGCATTACCATGGCATGCAAGATCCGATAATCACTTCCGACAACAGCGCCAGGTACTACGACTTGGTTAGCAAGACTATGCGCAAATCACCCGCACAACTGGACCAATTCTATCGTTACTTCAGGGTTGGGGGCATGGGCCATTGTAGTGGTGGACCAGGGGCCTGGAAGATTGGCCAAACTACTGTAGGCACGTCGGCGTTGACGAGCCAGGACAACGTCTTGATGCGCATAGTGGATTGGGTTGAGAATGGCGCAGCACCAGAGACAATTAGAGGCACCAAATACGTCAACGACACGGCGTCTCTGGGGGTCCAATTTGTCAGAGATCATTGCAGATATCCGAGAAGGAATGTTTATGACGGGAAGGGTGACCCTACCCAGGCGACCAGTTGGAATTGTAAATGATTAGTTTCGTAGTGTACATTTTTGGTATGTCCGGGATAGTATCTAAGAGAGTCAGTCGTCAGTCAAGAAAATTCTACCGATTCGACTCAGAATTTTGATGGGATTGTCAAGCATGATTCTAGCTATTCGTGAGAAACATTGACCTGATCAAGGAAGAAGGAATTCAACCTAATGCTTGTCTTCGGAGGCGCAGAAATCTACATACTGGGCTATGAAAAGCACGAAAAGTCTCAGCTAGGGATGATCGGGCTTGTGCCAGTTGTGAAATGCTCTTCCACCTGCTGCATTGATTCCAAGGTGGCACACAACTCATTCTACACTTATTCGTCCCCTTAGGCTTTATATCTCGGTGGACGTTCCCCTCGTGGTGTAGAATCTCTAATCCCACTACGGTATCCTCAAAAGTCGAGCTAGTTTGGTCGATTGTGAAGCAAGGAAAGCTGGACAACTCTTCTCCCAAGGTGTCAAATTTCGTCATTCCATCATCAGACGAGCGTAGGATGATATAAGTTACTGCGGGTCGGGCTTGGTAGCCGTCGTCGAAATTGGGAATCGTCGAGATAGAAGCCACACGTTGTACCGTTAAAGGAGTCTAAGGAAAGCGGTTCGACGGGATGGATTGCGATGGACATACTGTCGTGTCTTCATTGTCGTTACTGAGCCGGGGAATCTCAAATTTCCGTCGGAGGTGGCGTATTGACACGAGAGCTTGTCCGCGAAAGTGTGTTGCTCTTAAATGAACCTGAGAGCAGGGTCGGAGCGAATTATGGTCGACCAGGTTCTGCGCAGGGATATGCGTCGGTTTTCGTGGCAGTAATACCATCCCAGCTTCCTTCAACGAGCCCTCCTTCCGCTGGTGACGCCTCTGTAGCGTCTTGAAAAGTTTTTCATCATCTCCCTCATGTTTCGCTCCTCTAATATCCCTCCCAATTCGTTTTCTCTTGCAAAGACATATCAGCGGCCCCCCTCCTTGTGCCATACTATCTCTCCTAGGTCGCCATATTCTAGAACCAGATATATCTTCTTCAACTCCGCGTCGTCGATGATCTCAAGCTGACCCAACGATATTAGGATGACGTACTTCCTTGAAGGTAGTAATCTCCCTCCTCCCGGTCTTCTAATCTGGTGAGACGGTAACCCTTCCAACTCGACGCTTCTTAGAGAAGCGTAATACAATTTTAATCGAAACATACTAGTCCTCTCTCTGGAGACTCCGTGCCAGTTTGGCCTTGCTATGGGTGCCTCTGCTTATCTTGTCAATAATCTCGTATTAAATTGTCAGCTTCCGTTCAAGAATGAAGTCCTGCTCGACTTGGCTTTGTGGGTTCGAGTTTGCAATTGTTAGCGTAAGTAACGACTCGTGACGTAAAGAATCATTTGGTTGTACAAAGCCGTCATGCTGGTAAGGGGACTTTTGTTCTCTGCGAGCTGTTGTAGGTCGTATTTGGTGGGATTATTGAAGACGGCGCAACGAATCAAGGAAGGATTTGCCCACCCCTGAACTGTGCGCATCCGCAGAGCATGCAGGAAGGGGTTCAAATGAGCTCTTCTAACAAGGGAACAGTTCTGCAGCCACGCCTCATCTAAGCAGCCAGTTTTGCAGTCACACTTTGCATCCCTTTATCAAGCTGCGACCACGCCACTTCGCAAGGGGACAATTTTTGCTGCCACACCTCTATTAAGGTGCCAATTCTACTGAATTCTTTAAACAGCTGTTCCTGCAACCACATCTCTTCACAAGCGGCCGTTTTAGCCACCCAGCAGCCAGTTCTGCTGCCACAGCTCTTACAACAAGCAGCCAGCTTTACCATCACATCTTTCTATTCATTCCGGAGGCCTCCGCGTCCCCTTGTTGCTCAGGTTGTATGGATAAGTTCCAATATCATTTGATGCCTGGTTCCCGTGTGAATGCCAAGACCATAAAACTCCCTTTTCCTTGACGAGATACGTAGGACTTGATGTTAAATTGGTCTGCTTCGAGTCAGGGAGGTTTCATCGGGGGTGGGTCGTGGGTTTGATAGGCTTTGTGGGTTGGGGCATGTGTGATAAGTTACTAACCTATTTGGCGTATCCTTCATCACAGACCAATTGACAGTTATTAAGTAATTATCATTTGTAAAAGTCTATGTGAGAAGCCGATCTAAAATCCCAGAAGCCCACCGCGTAGTACTATAATACAATCCCTTCCTCTATATAACTCCGCGCCATAACAACCAAATCCACATCCATTATTATCTTACAAACCCGCCAAGACATTCGCGAGGAAACCGTTTATGCCATAGCGAATTTACTCTTCGACCTCAACTTGGCCCCGTAAACCCACAACCCCCACATTCCGATGATACCGATGACACTCAAGCCCCCTAACACACTGACACCTTCTCCAATCCCAAGGTTGACGAACAATGGTCTCCCAAAAAGGACACTTCCGCTTGCAAAAGCACTCCTCACGAAGTCGTTGCCAGCAAACAAACTAGCAGCATACTTTGGGTAGGAGAGCGGCACGTAAACGAAGATGCATTGCATGATGATAAAGATGCTTGCACCATAGATCGTGATGCCAATCGTCGGCACAATCCAGTGAATTGACGCCCTAGCTGTCCACCCAAACATAAACAAGCCGATTGTCGCTCCAATAGACGCGAACAGCGCTGGCACCAACCGTGACTCCTGAGCCCGCAATCCATTCTTCTTGATATCTGGGATAAGAAAGAAATTCAAGTAGGCGCAGTAAATGGCGATAGCGATGATACATGCGACGAGAACGCAGGTAAAGACCACACCGATCATACCGAGGGAAAAGCCGTAGTAAACCGGGTAAACGAGCGGGAAGACCTCGAAGAAGGAGTAATAAATGCCGTAAATAATAGCCATGTAAACGTTCACGAACGCGATGGCTGGGTCCTTGAGCGAGATCTCGATAGGTTTGACGATAGCATCCGCTAGAATACTAGAGGCTGTCATGGATCGCTGTTCAATCTCGGATTGCGATTGCAAGCGCGCGTTACCGGTCAACTTGCGGAGGCGCTTGGCGCGGCGAAGGAGGATATTCGGGGTCGAGGTTTCCGGGAGGAGCATAAACATGACGAGGAAAGTCGGGCCAGCTACCCAAAGGATTTCCCACAGGGACCAGCGCCAGCCCTTTGCCATAACAGCGAAGCCTGACAAGAGCGGGCCTAATGCTGGACCGCAAAAGGCGGCGGCGACCCAAGCTACAAGAGCATAAGGCAAGTAGAGAAAAGAATACATGTCTTGTAAAGATGCAGCGCCGTTAGCCAGAGAAGGAGATCCGAAAAATCCTTGGAGAAATCGGAGGACAAGGAGACCTGCGAAGTTGTCGGCCATCGCTGTAGGGAGAGAGATGATAGTAAAAAGGGCCATAGTTGAGGCGTAGACAGGAGAGCGGCCAATAATTGGGATCTCAGAGAGAGGAGCCCAAATAAGGGGACCGACACCATAGGCCAAGACGTAAAGAGAGAGCGGGAGTGAACCCTTCACATGGCTGAGACCCCATTTCTGCATCAACTCTGGCGCACTAGAAGTGTAAATCGCAGAGCCGGTATAGACGACGAAAGTATAGAGACAAACAACGATAGTGATAAAAGCACGCTTGCCATTTGACCAGTTTTGAGGATTGGCGGGATCATCTGTTGTGTACCAATCGACGAGAACGATGCCGTCTGATGTCTTCAAGGGGGCGATAGGCTTGGTTTCTGTGCGGGCGAGCGAGAGTTGTTGTTCGACCTCAAGACGGTCTTGGGTATATGGGATTGTCTCGGCCCGGCTTTTTATTCGGTTCAGTGGAGGTGATTCGACGTCGTTGTTCAGGGATGCGTATGAATTTGGGTTCTCTTGCACTGTTTCAGCCCTTTCCAAGTCCGATGCAGTTCCAGACTCCGAATCGCTAGAAAATGTAGACGATGCGAGGGTTCGTTGTGGTGTACGGTCTTTGGTGCCTCGAGTATCCGCTCGCGTTGTTGATGTCTCATTCTTCGATGCATTGAGCATGGTGGTGTATGCCAGGGGCAATTGGAAGTCTTCGCGTTCTTCTGGGTACTTGAGGTACTTGTTCTTCGTTGCCCACCGGATCATTTGACCCAAAGGGGCCTCTCTGAGAAGGTCTGTCATGTTGGACACTATGGAAGCGGAAGGGGATACAATTTGGTTGAAGGAGGATATATGAGGTCAAGTGAGGCTGAAGTCGAGATAGCAGGTTGAATGAGGAAGTTGTTGTGGACTGATGATGTGGGGAGAAATCCAGGAGAGACACCCCTATTACCTATATACCCATCCTCTTCATAGAGTCGTTCTCATCAAACATACTTTATTCTCGCTTACAGCTTAGATCCGTTCAAGGGCGGAGGTAAACATCTAGTACTCACTTCTGTGTTGCGCCGAAAGTCCGTCCAGCGCGGCCAACAATGACGGCAAGCTCCAAAGGCTGAAAACCTTGTCACTGCCGAAGCAGCTGTGACTCGTCGGAGGGTGGTTGATGTGGCGGTCGCTAAGGTTGGGTTTAAGGTTTGGGTTTAAAGTTTGGCTGAGAACGTGGATGGATTACTGAACACTGTTCTCGTAGCGAGCGCAGTGCTGACTGAGCGTTGAGCGTGCGGAAATTGTTGGACTGCGACTGCGATATTTCCATGACGAGACACCAAGAAGCTTTGGACGCGGAGACTTGGCATTTCCTTTCAATGACGCTCAGAGGGACCTACACTGCGATCCTCGCAGTTGATATTTATTTGTCCGCTCATTCTGTAATCGCACGTGCTTTAGCCTTACTTGACTTGCGTCACCCATTCCCTAATATATCGGCAGAGAGGGGAGGGGGTAATCTTCCCTCCTCAGCAATTGGCTTCTGTATCATCAGCATCACCAGTTATTGTCCAGTGCCTCTCCAGCTATTCTATTGTGCTGCAGTTACCTCAGCGTGCTAGTGATCATTACACATTCATTCTCATGGAGAAAGAAGTTCGTCCTGATCTTCGCATTTCAATCCCTTGGAACTCTTCAGCATGCGACTTGTCTCAACAACATGGGTAGACTGATTCTGCCTCCAGAACCTTTCGAATTGCCCCGACAGCACCTCTGGCGAGACATCCACCTACTATCCTTCCACCGGAACCTGCTATCACGGAAGACCAAATCCCTGACTGCAACCCCCGCCATTTTCATCCTGCGAATCCCGGCGAGGTTCTTGATAAGAGGTACAACGATTGTGAAGCTTGGATGGGGTAGCTGTTCTACCGTTTGGCTTTCCCGAGATGTTAGCCGGCAGGTGTCTGATAGTTATCCCCAGCTCACTCACCACCCCCCCCCCTACAGTTGGAGATGGCAGTCGAAACCCCACCTGGCCTTAAAAGATCAACAATTGCGATTTCGTCAACAAGGAAGCCGCTCAGCATGAACTGTAGGTCTCTGGAACTTTGGCTGGTATGTACTCACTGCACGAAGGCTTTCCATATGTGCGAACTCCTCTCGAGAGCTTCGAAAGGGCGGGTCCGGACTTTTAAGAGAGGGAGGTAGTGTAACAACCGGTACGCATAGTCCTTATTTACTTTATCTCGAGTAGTAAGGCCACTTCATTTCCGGGTATTCGCCTAGGCCTCGGTACTCTTTATATTTCTCTCTTTCTTTTAGGGCCGATTGTTTCCCATGCCTCGGCTTTTCTGAAACATTATTTTGCATGGCTCAACGGCCGGACTTGCATGCCGCCTTATGGAGCCTAACTTAAACCTATTCACATGCTCGAATGGCGGGATCACGAACGGAGGCATACTCGAAGGGAGGCATATTCGAAGGGAAAGAATAGGGGCATACTCGAAGGAAAGGAATAGAGGCATGCTCGAATGGAGGGATACATAAAGGGAGGTATATTCGGAGGGAAAGAAAGAGGCATTATGCACTCGAAGGGAAATACACGGAATAAAGCAACGTGAATATAGTATCCATTACGCGAATAGGCTAATTTTTTGCCCTATTACTACTATGCCTTATCATGTCGCGTTCATCGCGTTACATAAAGCGGCATGCAAATTTGGCTGTTGAGCCATGCAAAATAATGTTCCACAAAAGTAGAGGCATGGGAAACATTCGGCCTTCTTTTAGACTTGCTTTGATAGATGTTCGAATAAATTAATACTTGGCGCTTGTACGGCCTACTACAATATTCTACTTTACAACAGATACTAACCAATGAGTCAATCCGCTTTCTTTGTTCCTTCCGAAGACAGTAAAAGCTGGGACATTGTAACAATAGGACTAAGTGTTGGGCATTATGGCGAGTCAGGGAATTCAGGGGATCCACCTGTGTTGAATCAGCCTGAGTCGGACCCGTACCGGAGGTAGTTCCTTTCCCCCTTTCCCCCTTTCCCTCTTCTCTCCTTATCTTACTCGATAGCCAACGCCAACGTACTCCCATATACCTCTTGCAACGCTCTCTTGTGCAAGTGTCGTTACAGGCATTTAGCACAGACAAAAAAAACATTAGATTGTTACCCATGATACGAAGTAGAATGATAACATTAATGGCGATCTCGCCGTGAGGTGAGTTACAGCGCTTCCGCATTCCCCGATCAGGTCAGGTCACCTGTGGGGCGGAGAAAAAGATAGCCGATAAGCGAGGAACAACAAAAACGACTTCACAAAAGACCACGTTAATTAATATCTAAAAGATGAAACTGTTTAAAGCTTTTAAGCAAGCTTTAGAAACAGTATCGGAAACTATTACTCAAATGTAGATAGTCTTAAATTAGTAGTGGTTGGAGAATTGAGTATTTTATCACACTTGGAGGCTTGCCTCAATCGGCCATTTTCTCCGCCCCATAAGCCACCCAGTGCCCCTTCAGCTCGCGATGAAGCAGCCACAATTCATGCACGGTCATGAGATCTAAGATCGGACAAGATCAGCACTTGGCAAAAGCCCTCACCACGGTGCCCAGCGAGGCGGAGGAAATCCGTGACCGACGAAGCGAGCTTCATCCGAGATACCCAAAGGAGCAGTCATAACAACAAATTTATAGAAAAGGCTCAAACCTTTCAAGACGCTTTACAGGTATTTATCCCTTAGTTTGCACAGAGATACGTTTTGGTTGTGTTGTAAAAACTGCAAAGATCGCCGCTCTCGAATCTCCCCCGCCTCGCAGCATGCAAGTGCCATCTCATCCCCCCCACCCGTCAAAAATTTAGCATTTGATCCCGCCCCCCCCTAATTACTTGTGACAGTGGGTCAGATCTCTGAACACAGCACTTTGAATGGTTATGTGCACAGGCCAAAAACTAGTCAGATCTAACTAAGCACAGGGTACTGGGAGAAGGTTTAAGAGGCCTGTAGGTGGCCCGGCACATGGTCTTTACTGGCACAGTGCCCTGGTATCTGCCCACAAAGTGCCCACTGTTAAAAGTAATGCCTCCGAATGGGGGGGAGTAGAAAGAAGGTTTATTGGCTCTGCAAAAGACCACAATTTCGGAGATCACATCCATAGCACAGTAACCTTACTTGCACATCGAGGCAACTTCGAAGTATATCTTACATCGGAACAGAAAATGTTTCTGAGATGAGATTGGGAGAGAGCCTCAATTGACGTAGAAGCGGCTTGCTATCTGACGTTCTGGAAAGTGTCAAACACTGGCGGAAATGGCTAGTTGCAGAATCATTCAGTGTTCTAAAGCTGCTTAATTTATGAGTTCCGCCTGGAGATCGGCGATCGCTTATCAGACGCTTGTTTTGACACGGGCTGGGGGCGGCTCGGCCTGCAAGGGATCAGGCACACGGGTCGGTTGATGTTGGCGGTTCGTCGTGGAGGGGTATGACTGGTAGAAAAAAATGCTGTTGATAAGCCCCTTATGAGGATGGTTCTCCCCGTTAGCCCAGTCAGTACCGAACAGTTCCTCCGCTTCTCTTCGTGCCTTCTTTGAACGAGCCTTTTGGCTTTGTCTTTGTCTCACTCTGCCTCCGGAAGAAAAAGCTCCTCGAACGGCGCCATGTCGACTGATCCTGCGTTGTGGCAAGAGTGGGAAGGACGTATCGTTCCAAGGGGATTCTCAATTGGATATATCGTTCTTTCCTACCTGGTCAGCTATGTGGGAGCTTGGACAACACTGGAGCTCTTCAACCGAAGAACCTCGGGGAAAGGCATGTACAATTGGTAAGTTTCAATCGCACGCGAGAGAGAGTGCTTTGCCGTTTGGTGCAAAAAGCTGAACGAGACTCTACTGTACAGGTATCTTCTCTGCGGCTCGTCGCTCTCGATGGGTGGCATTTCCATCTGGTGCATGCACTACATCAGCAACCGTGCTATTGTGCTCGGGGACGCCCAGTTTGCGATTCAGATCGCTTATAGTCCCACATATACAGCCTTGTCCTTCTTCGTTCCTGTCACCGTGCTCCTGGTCGCTTTTATAGTCGTCGGGTCGGACGACCGAGTCAGCATCGTCCGCGTTACAGTAGGAGGGACACTGGCCGGACTCGCCATTTGTGGGATGCACTATCTGGGCCAAGCCGGTATCTCGAACTACACTTGCGTTTTCCACGTTGGGAATGTTGTAGGATCTGTAGTTATCGCCGTCGTTGCCAGCATCGTCGCGCTGTCTGTGTTTTTTGTCCTTCGTGCTGCCTGGACGAATTCGTGGTGGAAGAGGGCAGTTTGCGCCGTCATCCTCGCCGGTGCCGTGTTTGGAATGCATTGGACAGCTTCAATAGGCACAAATTATCGTCTAAAGCAAGGCGTTCGTTCCCCATCCAACAGCATTTCACGAGATCTGATTGTTATTGTGGTTATTGTTTTGGTATATTCAACTCTTCTCTGCCCCCTCCTTCTCTGCTCCCTCCCCACGAAACATCATTACTGACTGATATGCATCAAAATAGTCTATCACTGCTTGCTTTATCCTGTTCGTCTTTGCGGTTCTTGCTCGGCGGCGAAGGTCACGTTCCGCCGACCGAGCGCAGCATGTGGTCCTGGCTTCCGCCATCTTTGATGTGCACGGGAGGCTTTTGGTGACACCGGAAGGCTACCTGCCAAACCAGAAGGTTACGACTTCACACATTGAATGGGTATGTAAGCTTGGCAAATCGTGATCGCTCGGACTTCCCTTCAATTTGTTTGTTTGGTATGTGGTACTGATCAGCAGAATATATATAGTCTCTTGACGATACATTTGCAGTCTCCCATCCCGTTTTCCAGTGGATTTTCCGGACTACCCGCAACTGGAGCAGCATCCATAGCCTTCTGCCCGGCATGCGTAACCATCTCTACAATGACTCGACGCAAAGGGCATCTCGAGCGAGCTTAAAGGCCGAAGTCAACCTTGGCAGTGGTGACGGCGAATCTCCTGATGACTACTCCATCATCTTGCGCGAGCTTTTCTGCATAGCAGCAGCCGATCTCGCGGAACAGCTGAACGAACCGTTGGAAAATGTAGGCATTCTATTCGATCAAGTACTCGGCACTGGCCAAACGAAGACATCGTCAAAGTCAAAAGTTCTAGGGAGCTCGCGGGGGGGTTTCAACGACCTGGAAAGCGACGGTATGGCCATGCCCACTCTCGGTCGAGGCCAACTCCTCTTCCTCGTCCGCCGTGCAAACAGAAGAGAAGCCGAGCGCTTCGCAGCCTCCGGGTACCGTTTCGCTGAAGTCCAAAACGTCGCCCACATCATCACCCGAAACATGCAGATCAACTGCAACGACCTCCAAGGTCGCCTCACTAGCATGCACGAATACTCCAGCGACACGAACGTCCTGAAGCCTGGCGTTCACTTGGCGTGCTTCGCCATCCGGGCGAGTGTTCGCGGCGGCTTCGACATCCTCACCCGCAAAGACGCCAGGAACCAACTTCCCACCATGCAACTACCAATCGACAACCTAGACAACTGGCAGATCAGTTATCTGGCTCAGCTAGACGGCTCTTCCGTAACGGCATGCCTGAAGTTCCTGAAGGAGAGGCTAGCTAGCCCGGAGAGCACGAAGAAGGAGCAGAGTTTCGCGACACAGCTGTACGATGCGCTCGTGGGATTGGATGAAGAGATGGGCGACACCTTCGCTGATGCTGTCCTGATCGGGAGCCCGATCTCAGCGCCCTGTTATGGACCTGGCGGGGACAACGCGAAACCAGCTCAAGCAACACTTATCACATTCCGAACCATCGTGCCCATCCAGTTTCGCGCTCAGGGCCTGAAATTCGGCTTCACTCCCCTTAGTTTCTTCAGGACGCAGCAGTGCGTGTACAAAAACAGTCCGGATCATGCGCGCTTCGCACGCGCCATCCACAAGGAGTTCGGACCGCTCGTAAACAAGAAGAAATTGAGCAGCAGAGACGACGATGAAAACCTCGAGAGCGCAGGTTCTACAGGAAAATTTTCAAGGAGGCTTAAGAGGAATGTTAGGGGACCGTTGGATGCGCCGATGAAGGGAGAAGGAGTACCAAAAGCACATTCTAAGACTTTATCAAGCCTGACATTCTGGAATAGAAAAGAGTCGAGTGGAGTGGCTAGGGGGGCCTCGCCGACGAAGATTGCCCTGGATAGTTCTTCTGAGATACGGCTAGTGGAAACGCAGACGTTTGGGGGAATTATGGTTAGTCAGGAGGTCAGCGTCGATGTGAGGGATTTCGAGGCATATAGTCAACAAAGAGCGGGCGGCCTTGATGATGAATCCAGTAAGACGGGTGTAAATGGGATTCAGATGGGGACGACGGGCGAGGCGATGAGGGAGGTGGACGATGCGGAGACTTACGTCGATAGATTATTAGCTATTTGTATCGCGACAAGGCGATGATGAGATAAGGATTGTTTTTTCCATTAGGCCGATTGTACAGTACGTAGCACAACTATCAGTTCCGATACCCAGTGCAACTTCATCCCAAGTCCCGTACTGTACTAGAATACTTGTCCTCCGAGTTCATGGACCCCGTCCTCGAGCTGCATTAATACTTAAACCTGAACAGGCTCAGGACAAGAGTTTCTACGAATTGTCTGCAGAGGAATTGTCGTGTAAGCGAACCCGACTACCGCCACCATCGCCGATATAGCACTATCCACTACACCGTCAATCTCAAGAGTGAACGGCATTGGACCGTAGGAGAGGCATTCAATAATTAAAGCTGTGTCGGTGGATATTTACGCAGGCTACAGGAGATGAGGTGCTAGGCATAGATGTACTTCTGGCCTGCGCACCAGCACGTGGGGTCTTTGGCATGCAGGTACGGGGGTTTTTTTTTCCTTTTTTTGGAAAATGCCCAGGTCAATGTCAGGTGGTGGCTAAGAGTTTGGTGGATGTTTTTGAAGGAAAATAGATATAGTAAGTTAATGACTGCAACTGAAGGTTTCCGTAATCCCTGTGTTGCTGTCACCACCACACCAGGCGCTGGCTGCAACTCTCTATCGCTATTATCACTCTTCCCGAAGTTTTAACTTCCGCTCTTCTTGCTTATTTTTTCGTCCAATGAAATAGTGGAAAATCTCATCTTGTTCCCAGTTCACCTCATGTTCGCCTGTCTCGAGTCAGAATACATTTGAATGTCAAAAAAAGGAGGAGAAAATGGGTCATAAATACTTACAGAAAGTTGCAAATGCATTTCCCATTTCTATGAAACCATTTGCTAATGTCGAGTCATTGCAGCTCATATCTTCGACCCATTCAAATTGTCCGAAAGAAGATGTCTTATCACATAGCGTACCATAGGTCGTGGCAGCCACACGATACATGAATTTGACCTTCTCAAGTCTTGCTGCGAAAATCACTGGAAATCATCATCAGTTAAGAATACACAACATATAGCGCTCAGTTTGGATTGGTTTACCTCTGGACTTCACTTGAATCTTCACACTTCTCTCACACAACAAGACGTCGTTGCGATAGACGAGCATCAACCTGAGCAAGCACGTTTGGGCTATCGTCATGCTATTCCTGTCGAGACTGAGAAGACGATGGAGGTCGTTGAATTTCGCCAAAACGAACTTCTCCGCCTTGGTTATACCTGCGAGTGCAATTGCTCTGATGGCTTGGTTGAGTACGGGATCTGCATAGGAATATTGTTGAGGAATATTGCCAGCAGACTCAGCGTGGGAAAATACCAGCGAATGCATGAGGAAGCTTCTCAAGTTCACAATCCTCAATGTAGCGGCTACAAGGTCATACTGTACAATGAGTCAATAACGTCTCAACTTTATGGCCACGATCTTACCACTGATTGCTGAAGTGGTCGCTCTAAGCAAAGAAGGAGCACGTGATCAATCTTATCATGCAGTTCATGGTTCAGGAACGGGTCATGTAATTTACAAGTACCTGCTCGAGACATGTTCTCCAGTTGCTCGATGCCAATAACAGAGTTTGGGAGAAGAGCTCTCTGGTCTTTTGCGGGCGGAGTCCATGGCACTGGCTTCGTGTAAGACCCTGAAAGTCGTGAGCCAGGATATATGCGTTCGTACTTCGTGACAGCAAGGGTGAGTGGTGGAGAAGACTCGATCATATCGTCCATCTTAAAGGAGATTTGCTCAGTGGTCTGTGGAATAAACCTGATTGCGCCACGATTACGTTCTTGCGACTTGACGATCATTTCGTAGATACCTGGCAGAGTCAGTTGATGGACGTGTGGTATTCAAGGTGGGGAAAATACTGGAGTGAGATAGGTAGACATCCAAAAGCTTCTGCCTCAAACAGATGTGTTCTGCTAGCTTTTGGTCCTTGGTCATCGCCTGACACCGATTGCATGTGTCTTCTGTCGAACACTGTGTGTTTCAATAAGGCTCAAGCAAAGTCTTGGAACTGTAAACTCACAGCAGTCTTTCGTATTTGACACTGCCAGCAGGCTCCTTTTCGCCTCACTTGGCCGACTTTCTTTCTGTCTTCTGTATTATAAGGTTTCTTGCCCCGCTTCCCGTTCTTCTTTGGTGATTGACTCTCAAAGGCATTCGTCAGATGCTCTAGGGGCGGTAAGTGGAGTTGTGGCCCACGGTATGCTGATGCAACTCCCATGTCTTCAATAACAGCAAAGGTCTGCGCTTGCGATGGGCCGACTCTGATATTTCTTCCAGCCGTTAGTGGTTGATCTTGGTGGCTGGGCCGTCCTGGTTTGACCTGGTGGCTTCCGATATTCTGCATTACTGGGACTTTGTTGTTCCATGATATCTCGGCCACGGATTCAGGATCGAATACTCGCATTCCGTTCTCTGACGATGCATTGCTGGAAGTAGGCGTAAGAATTACCGGGCTTACTTGTGTTTGTTCCAAAGGTTCTGGAGGTGATTCATCGAACGTTGACATCGACATGTAAGCAGGAAAGAACGAGTTGCTCGGATCCTGGTGATTGAGTTCATGAGTCCATGGTAAAGGTGCAGAACCAAAGCCAAACCCCGTCTCAGAAGTTGGCAAAAGGGGAGCGTAGAACGAGGTTTCAGTAGTTCCTGGCTGCTCGAGTCCCCCGCCATCATTCAGAAGAGAGTCGAATTCATATGCAACCACAGAATCATCAAATTGCGGAGAATGCCCTTGGGAGTCGCCTTCTCCACCGATCGCTTCCTCATGGTTCTGCTTCCACGTCTCCTCAAAACCATTCCCATCTCCTATTGTAGGGTTAGAAAATCGAGTGAGCTTAACAAAGTCGTCTTGGCTCAGGAACAAATCATCGAGGAAGTGGCAATCCATCCTCTCGTCACGATTTGGGTAGATTATGTCAGCAAGATCAAAAATTACAAGATTTTCCTACAAGGTCAAGAGAAATATTTGAGAAGGTTTTCTTCCTATAGGTATGGGAGACTTAAGGTGCGAATTGCATGGCTTTTATGATCAGGTTCAAGCAAAAGTGCATTCGTCTCCACTTAGTGTTGATTGGATCGCTAATGTTCGGTGTGCCCAAAAGAGACAGGAAACGCCACAGGGCCGTCCCTCGGTCAAGATCGGTCAAGATCGGTCCAGCTGCTCCAATAGTATCCTCACAGGATTCGTCAAAACTGATGTGGCAGGGCTCTGGTGTCACTTGGGGAAATGGCTTACTAGATTAAATTCATCAACTCGCCGCCAGCTAGACTGAGGGCATTGGGCGAAGTTGCTGGGCCTTTAGGCTACTGCTGCTAATCTTTAGGGTGTTCAAAGCCTGTACTCGCTTAGATCCGAGCATCTTCAGCACTCTCGCTTGTAATGTTTGCAGGTGAGCGGGTGTCTTGACATGTGCACACTTTTACGCCATAGCTGGAATATTAATTGACAGGAAATTGTTATTGGCCTATTGATATTGTATTGCCATTCTACGACATTGCAAGCATGTCGTGAATCCAAGTTACCCCCGTGCACCCTGAAGAAATCCCGAACGATCCCGCGATCCTTATTAACGGAGTCGGAAATGCACAATAGAAAGAGTTTTTTTTTTGTATCCAAATGGAATATTATCAGGCGAAATGCGTCGGTTTGCTTCGAAGGAATAAATCTGTTCACTCAAGATGCTCGTCTTCTTGGGTTCATTGCTAATTTACTCATTTAGAAAAGAGAATGTGACAATTGAACGAAGACAAAGCGTACTAAAGGGGAACTACTTAGCGAGACTTCACTTCTCTCTTGAGGTATAAAATACTCCTTGCAACTGTTCACGGGCTCTTCAGTTTGAATACAGCAAACGATCAGACATACATGGACCATGATTTGAGCAGTACGACGAAGCTTGTGTCGTTACACGAAGAAAATATGTAGTAGCGATTGATACAGAGCTCGCTTTCAGTATATAAAGTAGACCTTGATTCTGTGAGTCTGTACTTACCACCTTATACTTGGCAGTTTTATAGCAAAGAAGTTTGTCTCGGCAGTTAATTTCCGGTAATATCAAGAGGCTAATTCTGACCCTTCTGAGGGACTTTTGAGAAATGGGGTGAGGGAGAATATGTTTAGAGTGATCTGAGTATAAACCATATCAGATTAATGTATTTAGAATGTGCTAGGATATTCTAAGAAGAGAAGAAGAACATCAGAATGCAATAGAGTGGTCCTCTTTCGAGTGTCAATTAAAGGTGAATTTGAGGATATACTAGCTCGCCACGTGACTACCCGCCAATTGACGTCATCAACCTAGACAAGCTCGAAGTCTTTGGCGCGTTCTGCGTGACGCGGATTTCTTCATTGAATTCCTCCATTCTCTACATTCTCTTCAACTTCACTCCATAAGAAGAGGCAATCAAACTCTCAAGTCTCCAACCCATCTTCTCACATTCAAATATTGAAGTGGTTCATACTATTTCAGAAGACCAACTCAACAAGTTCTGCCGGGCCAATCTCACTTTGAAGGTTCGTGTTTATTTCTGCATAATCAAGCAAAAGCATATTTCTACGTTTTTCATCGCTCTTGGTCATCCAAATTCTGTAATCAAGTACAAATTCTAACATTGGACAGGTCTATCTAAGATGGCATCTACCAGATCATCTCAGGATTCCTCACCAGCGGCCACAAATGGTAACAAGCGCGCTGCTGAAACCTCGGCGTCGTTACCACCAACCAAGCGTGGCAGAGGAAGACCCAAGAAAGTTCAGAAGACACTCGAAGAGTCTGGAGGTGTTGAAGATACGGTCAAGGATAAAAACATCGAGGACGATGCGGAGGTTGCCAAGCAGTTCGAGCAGAATACCAGCTCAGCTACACCAGCCAAACGTGGCCGAGGTAGACCAAAGAAAGTCCAGAATACCGCCAAGGACACAAATGGAAGTGCTGTGCGTAATTTAGACGACGTGGACATTGAGGGTGATGAAGCAATTGCAAAGCAGATCAAGAATGCCATTGGTGCCAATGCTGAAAAGAACGCGTTCGATGATGTCAAAGCTGACACAGACAATGTCAAGAAAGTTGCAGCTGAAGAGCAAGAGGCACTGTCCAAGGATATCGACAACAACAACAACTCTGTCATAAAGGATGATAAGCGAGAAGCCGCTATTCCCTCGTCAATTCTTGTAAGTTTCATCCTCCACGTCTGCCAGGGAGTTGCGTTTTCGAATTATGCAATTGGATACTGACTTAGAGGGACTCAGGAGAAGGGCATTATCTACTTCTTTTTCAGAGGTAGAGTTGGAATTGAGGAGCCCCAAGGAATCGAGGATATCGCCCGAAGCTACATCGTCCTCCGACCCCTTCCACTCGGTGCCAAGCTGGGCGAAGGTCCCCTCGAAGATTCTGGTAATGCGAGATTACTGGTTTTGCCAAAGAAGATGCTTCCCAAGAGCCGTCAAGACCGCTTCTTAGTCTTCGTTGAGAGGCCTTCGTCCACCATCGAGGATCTGCGGGAGCAGTTTGCTAGCAATGAGTATGCTACCAAGACCTCATGGTAGGTTTATTTATCTATACTAGGAAGTGAGAAATGATTGACACCATGTACAGTACAAGCCACACTCCATCAGCTACTCCATTCGCGGAAGGAATTGTAAGTACCCGTGGTGCTTGTTGTTACGAAACGTCTGAATTGGGTCTTGGGACAAGAACGCATGCGATCGAGAATGATGCTGACCACTCTGCAGTATGCGATGACTTCCACCGGCCGTGAATCCCACCTTGCATATCACCTCACAGTTCCAGCCTCGATCGGTGAAATTCAGAAGGAGCTCGGCCTCAATGGGAAGGGCAGGTACGTTACTAGATTTTCTACTCTTTTCTAGATGAGCAAGGCGCACCGTTCTCCAGGATCTCTATCAAACCATTGTAATTTCAATCAAGACTGACTCGATATTTAGTTTCGTCGTCTCAGCTAAGAACCCCAACGCCCCTGGCCCCGCTAATGCCACCCTCGACAATCCCGCATCCTACCCCGAGGAGATCCAGAAGAAGTTCAGAAACCTACGTTGGATGCCTCTCGAGCCCGAACTGCTGAACTACCAAAACACTCAGTTCTTGATCATAGGCGAAGGAATGGGCGAGATGGACAAGGCTGTCGAGGAGATGAGCAAGGATGCCAAGGATGACGAGAAGGAGAAGCCTGTTGAGGAATTAGAGAAGCTCCAGGAAGAAGACCATGATCGTGTCGAGCATCTGAAGGGAGATGATCCGGTCTTTGCTGACTTGGGTCTTAGCTCCAAGGAGTACTCCAAGATGCAGACCACTTGGTAATTTCATAATTCACAATCACGAAACTGGCTCACGACATGACATGGCCGGCATATGGAGGTCATTTGAGTGGCCGGAGCCTTGGCATAGCAGGGCACGATGTACAATAGGAAATTTTGCTGGGCAGTACTGGCTACTGACACTTGGTGATTCAAGACACACGCAAACTGGATGGCAGGGACTACGCTCCTGGGTATGGAATCAGGAAACAAAATGAGGTGCAGAACGGGCCATGCTAGATCATAGCTGCCACAATGAATCGCTTTTCTATATTACAGGTACACATTCTGTCTATTTTGCCTTTACTGGGGCTGGCAGCGCATCGGCGAATCGTTCATACTCTGAAAATCATGTCAGCATTCTTCATAAACACGAAATAATCGCAAGACTCGCGAGGGATCACTTACCATTAGCGGTCGCAAACCCAATGGTGATATCATTATGCTCCCCAGGATATTCCAGCAAGTCCAAGCAAACAAAACCCCTCTCATCCCGAAAATCTCTCTTCCCTCCCGCCGGCAGCGCAAACTTCGCATCAACAAGACGCAGATAAGTAACACCTCCCTTTACAGACTTCTCGAAAACATCGATTCCTTTCACAGCAAAATTCATACACTCGCCATTACTGAACCCTTCAAAGAAAGCAACAAGCTGAACCTGCGTTCCCCGTTTCAAAATCTGGATACGAGTGTGTGGAGACGACCACTCTTTGTTGATCGGCACCATCATCCGTCGGCGCGATATATTGAAGGAGGTAGGCGTTCCATCGAAAAGGACTGTGAAGCCCGTCACAGCCGCCTGGAACATATGAAGATCTGCAAGGTTGGGGAAGCGATATGTGCGAACTGATGGGAGTTCTTGCATACGTTTGAGCGTCTCTGTCATTTGCTGGGGGATCTCGCTTGGTACAGGGAGGTCAGAGAGTGAGACTGTCAGGTCTTCTTGACGTTGTCGCCAGATCCGAAGCTCATGGCCGGATGCAATGACGTTGCGTCGTACTCTCAACTCGCCTATGCTGACGTTGACGCGGTCTGTGATACGGCCTTTCGCTGAATCGAGGACGATGCGGAGAGAGTCTGTTGAAGGTTGGCTATTTCCGATGTGTAGCTTGTCTGGATCGCAGGGCTGCTTGCTGATTACGCGAACGGTGTGCCATTGAAATGGATCGGAGCCTGTGGAAGGTGTTGTAGGTCGCATGTCCGTGGTCCAGGTAAAGCTGCTCAGCGGGGCTTGTACAAGTACAGTTTCGTCGTCCTTTATGAAGGAGCCGGTGATCTGGGCGAGTAGCTGATTCCGTTGCTCAGATTCCGAAAAGACAAGTACCAAGGCTACGGTTGGGTCACCGTCATCTATCTTCAACGACAAAGCAGGATTCCCATTTTCTCCCCTCAAGAAATCGAATTGGATTGGTCTCTCTGGTATCCATTCCTGGACAATGATGCTGACCTTCTTCACTATCGGTGGTGTCATAAGAGCTATCCTGTATCCCGTATGAACAGTTCTCACACCAGTTCCTTCAGATCTCATGACCGATTTCTCGAAGATACGGAGCGTGCATTGTGCGATTGATCCGCGTGGAAAGTGTTGGGAACGTGACTGTCGGCTGGTGTGGTAATAAGTTGACTTGATGATTGTTTCGAAGCAAAGAGCCTCTTCGCCTAGTGCGGGCTGGAAACTTTCGAGAGTCAGGCAGCAATGATCGTACATTCTTTTCAGGGTTCGGAAATCCCAAGGACTGAATCGTAGTTGAAGTCTGAAGCCCGTTGGAAGCTTGACTTCTAGAGCGTTGATGAAGAAAAGCCCTGGAAAGTGTTAGATGCATGTGAAGTAGCGCGACGGGGTTCATCAATGATGGGAAAGAATCGCTCACTTACATGTTACATCCTCCCAAGTTGGCTTGGCACTGCCGGCCGGTTTTATGGAGAATTTGAGAAGTCCGTTCTGACTGCTGATTACAATTGAAATTGTCTGCTCGCTTATGCCTCGTATTATTGAGAGAATGCAGGGATATCTTATTTGTTGAGAATTCGACCCTTCGTTAAAGAGAAAGACATCCACAGCCATTGAACCGTAGTGGAAAGTGTCCTCAGTGTCGCTGAGCATGAAAGCGTCTGAGAGGTCGAAGCTGTCTCGTGCTCCGCGAGCTGTTGTACAGTTGGACGATGAAAGAAGCACATTCATGTCAAGCCCAACGGAAGGATAGTCAATCCAGATGGAGCTGTCGTTACTTGATAGCAGGCATGAATCACTCTCCTGCTGTGGTGGCAGAAACCCATGGCGATTGAGAGCCCACACTGCTTGGCGAATTCGTGACAATACGTTTAAGCGAGCCGACAGCAAAGGAAGCAGATTCGTTTCTCCGTCGCTTGAAAATACCCCGTCTACAGGCCCCGCTGTTGTAATGACCCAGAGTGACTTCGATATCTCCACGAAAGCTTGTTGGAGCAAGATGTTGTTGTCTTCCTGTGCGAATGGGAATGATGAGCCCTCCCGGATCAACTGTTCAAGCTTCATGTTCCCGAGTAAGAACCACCATATCGACAGTCTGACAACGTCTTCCAAGGTGCAATTGGAGATGGGATTTATCCTGCTAGCTGATAGGTCGAATGCTTTGAACAGGTGCTGAGACAGGTCTGTGAAACCTTTGATCGAATCATCGCCAAGTACAAGCGAGGCTTGGTGAGAGAGCCACCTGATTGAGCCTGTCGGTCCGGATATAACAGGGGAAGATACTGGACTTGGTTCAGGTGTAGGACATGGCGAGATATCTGAGATGGAATATGGTGGTGAGACAGGTAGCGAGTATCTGAACTGAGCTTTCTGAGGCTCGCTTAGCTGTGAATGCGCAGAGGAACCTGAGAATCGTGATGCTGGAAACTCCATGGTGATTATTTTCCGCAAGTAAAGAAGATGTGAAAAAGACAGGAAATCAAGGGGAAACAAAATCTCAACTTTGAGGCTCTTTTCAAAGTCTGGCCGTTACTTACATATACACTTGCAAATGGACATCTGCAACACTCGGGACACTTCAGATTTCCGGTCCCGAGCTAGATTTCCATCAGAAATGAGGCTTCAAGAGAAACTTTTATCTTGGCGTGGCAACATTTTAGTCATCTTCATTGAAGTTCAGAGTCTTTTCACGACATTCTAAAAATACTCGGGGGTCGAGGGTCATCACGTCCTTAAATCTGCCTCGCTTAGCGCGCTCAGCGGTGGTTGTATCTTGGCATTGCAGAACGGTTGGACGTGGTGAGTTGAATCAGCGTGTACCGTCTGTTTGAATCTCTGAATCTTCCAAGTCCCCAATTTTCCAAGCACCCACTTTTTATCCCTACAAGTACCGAATAATGAGCCACACACAGCCTTGGTAGAGAAGACTCCTAGCGAGGTTTCACTTCAGCCTTATGCTAGCCCGCCTCCTTAGCTCGGACTCCGGCTTCCGAGAGTCCGAAAAGTCTATTCTCGAATTCCTCCTCACGCAAGAACCCCTTTCTACCAGTCTTGGTCATCTTCGAAATGTATTGATACCAAAAGCCCACCCTCGCCCTGTAGACACTTTGCTTTTCGCTGACTTTTCATCCTATCGATTTTGGAAGAGCCAGGAAACATGGAAGCCGAGTCCGTGTCTCCCCCGAGGTCCAGACAAGACCAAGGCCCACCGCCAATTGCCGTCAGTTTCACTGAAATTTCGTCCCTTCGCCAGCCTTGAATTAGTTGCATGCTTTGGTTTTCTCCCGTGCCATTCACAGCGAGTCCAATTGAGCCACCACTAGCAGGATATCGTCTTCCGTGCTATCATGCTGACTGCGTTTGTGTCTTAGTGCGATACATGCTACACGAGAAAGGTACGGCGTCAGACTTGGAACAGTGACTAGTGTAACTACAACAAGCTGATCAATTCATGGTGAAGATACGATGCGACAGGAAGTCACCATGCGGCAATTGTCAAGATTCCCAGATCTCCTGCCGACGGGAACGCCAGAGATCAGAGAGAAAGCCCAAAGAGAACTCCTTCCCTCCAGAGATGTAAGCATTGAAAACTTTTGGGCCATGGCACTTGCTTACCTATATTTCTTTCGGGCAGTTTTGATGCACTTCATGAGATCAAATCACGCATGATAGCTCTGGAAAACACTGTCAGTCAGTCCATTGCTCTCTCAAATAGCAACGCATCAAGTTCTAGGATCTCGTCCAACCCTTTAGAAAAATCTAGTCGACAAGAGAAAAAACGGACATCTGCGGAAGCATTTGGTGTTGACACTCCACCACGTGACTCGCCCTACATCAAGACCGGGAGTGACTACTACTCGACGCCACCATTTTCTACATATGAAGCTCAAAGCTTGATTCGGCAAGAGCTCAGTTCTACTCCTGACTCGAGTAAGACTAAACGCACCGCGTTACACTCTGCGCTGTTGTCACTCAAGCAGAAGTTGAACACCACAGTCCAACATCTGCCCAACGATGTCAACACCTTGGAGGAACTGCAGAGTTTGCCTATGCCTCCAATAGAGCTGATTCAGTGGATGCTACAATGTAAGTATACCCAAATATCAACGGAAATCTGGCTAATATCTTTGTTTTAGCCAAAGAATCTGGGAGGGCGGTCGTCTCAGGCTCGGACTTCATGCCTTTCACATCCCGAGAGACGATTGCACGGATGGCTCGAGATTTCATGGCCAACCAGGATCATGATGTTGAACCTTCTAGCGTCATCTGCGTGGCTGCATACGGTGGATACTTCTTGCAAGAGATTGTCCTGCTGGGGAGTGTAGACGAGACTGGTATGGAAGACCGTCTCCGAAGTCAAGCATATGACTACTTCAAGACTGCAAGGGCATGGACACCGTACATGCTGCGCCAATTACCTACGACCCTCTCTAGTTTACAGGCATTGGTGTACTGTGTAAGCCTACTTTCCGTTTCTCGTACAAATATAACCGCTGAAATGAGTGGTTTAGTTTCTGCTAGCACAGGAACGCGGAGATTTCGTAACTGCATCTACACTTGTGGATGCTGCTTGCAAACTGTGCAAGGCTTTAGGATTGCACAAAAGAATCAACAATTTCAGCACCGGGTCCATCGCTGTTGCTGCTGAGGCTTATAACTGTTTCGCAACTTGCTACCTGAATGATAAAGGGCTCGCAATGAATCTCAGCACCATACCATTTCTCGACGACACCATTATTGAAATTGATGTCCTCAAATCACCAGCAGCTACAGGACCAGTCCTTGACAACTTCCACCTTTATCTCAGACTGGCACAGATTCAAGGAAGCATCATCAAGGAGCTCAGGTCCACGGCGGCTCGACGACAACGTCAGGAAATTCTGACTGAAATACTTCTTGAAATGGACACAATCTGGAATTTGTACCAAGAGGTAAGGAAACAAACAGTGGCATTCGTCCGTGAACTGGAATAAGGCTCATGTTAAACTCAACACAGTTACACATTATCAACAAGCCAGAATCGGGAGAGTATGATTCAGATTTGGAGTCAACATTGGTCGAGATAGCATATTTTTCCATCCAGACAGGTCAGTATTCCTCTGCTCTCAAATTCCTCGCAATGAGAGGCTTGTTTCTTAATATTTTTGTTCCACGCCGGCCACCACGAGGTACTGTGTCTAACAACTCTCCAGTAATCTATCAGTCATCTGGGATTGACACTCTCAAAGACTCTACCCGCAAGGAGGCACGTTTAGAAGCTGCACGTACCACACTCTTGCGCATCCAGAGAGCCCAAGCACTCTCCAAGACATCACAGTATAACAGTGCCTACTTGAAGTCTTCGTTTACCAACTGGTGAGAGAGCTCTCCCTACGTAGCCAGACTTGGCTTAGCAGTTCGGGGGCCACAGGTCTAACGGTGTTCCTAATACAGGGTCATTCTTTACTACCCCTTCACACCCTTCTTTGTCCTTTTCTGTAACGTCATTCAATCGCGCGACAGGACGGACTACGATCTGATGCAGCAATTCGTAGCATACCTCGCCGAAATGAAAGATATTGTAAGATCACCCTCCAAAGATCAGGGACGTTGTTACCAGCAATCTCCATGACCCTGGATTCTATGACAAATAAATCTAACTACAAAACCTAGAGTATCTCAGTAGAGAAACTTCACGAACTCTGCCTACCTTTCTGCGCTCTCGCATCCACACTCCTCCGAAGCGACGAAGAAACAAACTTAAATGAAAACCCAAGCATTCCAAAAAGTTCTTTGTGGACCGAGAAAGCACAGAGGCCGCCACCTCCACAGTTGTACCTGAGAGAGCAGGATGCCCAGCCAGCTCCCATATCTGCTCATGTGCAGGCATCTAGCTATGGCAACCAAACAGGATTTATGCAGGATACAAGTAACTATGCTGTTCCACCTATACCATACGACATGGTAGGAGCGGATGGGAATTATGATTTCAATACCGACCCCTTTGTCTGGGACTTCATGAGTACGCAGCCGATGCTGCAATGGCTCGATTCGGACTTTTCGGTGCTGGAACCGCCGATGTAAATATATGTGTATTTTAAGCTCAAAGAACTGGTTGTACAAGAGTAACTAGAAGGCATTGTACAGGGGAAATTTGCGATCGTGTGAACTCATGTCTCGACTTTAGTTTTACTGAAACCATGAAAGGAATGCCGCCTGCCTAGGTATCAATTTGCGTTTCAGCCAGTTAAATTCCACTCAGTGACTCCTGCCAAGAATATACCACCTCTACGTGTACCTCTGTATGGCGGTGGCGGTCTCGGAAACGCAGTGACAACGATATTTCGGGCCCTGGAGCGTCCATCTCGCTCAGAGAAGAGATCGTGAAGTCACTTAGAGTTTAAAAAAGTTATGTTTCCATCTAACTACACCGACAACTTCACTTCAGTCCACAACGGACTTCATCGCCTGGACTTTGATATCACCGAAAGGCAAAATGAGAGAAGAAGTAGCGAAGCCGGTGGAGGGAGCGTCACGTAGAACACCGTATTAGGCCGGTCCATCCGGCTTGAAAATTTTCTGACCAATCAATAAAAGGGTTCCGTGCAAATGCGGTTGATGCTTCTAAAGGACTTCTAATCATTATCGATTCCTCTCGATCGAATGCTTTACTCATCTGAGTCTGCACCTTATTAAGCAGTAACACAGAAGAAGTCTAGAAGCCATCATCGTCACATAAATCGGGATATCCATGATAACTTTCGAGGCATGGCAGCACTTATAAAGTCGTTCAAAGTTGCAAGGTTGCCCCTTTCTGTACCCGTCAAGGCTTGTCTGAATACTGCCAAGATCGTTAGCTTCGATAAAGAACATACTCCCCCTATTCAGTGGACTGAAAATGGGGCTATCCACTCCCAGGGAAAGGGAGTTTACTGGTTCGTCAGGTAACCTTGTAGTAGATAGGACCCATTTTCAGTCCATTGAATAAAGGGAGTACGGGGTATTTCGAAGAGGTCCGCTGAAATAGCTTTTCGGGAAGCATTACTAAACACTTCGTTCCCTGCCTGGGTGTCACCAGCCTTGTTTAATCTACATTCTCCAAATTGCCTTCATTTGAACCACGAACCGTATTAATCATTGTTCAGCGGTCAATGCTTCGGCATTTCAAATGGGAGCATAGTTCCACACTAACTAATTCAAATACTGCTAATTGTCAGTCCCCCAGTGCCCTTATTACACACTCCACCCTCGCAGTCGGTGGAAATGATCAGATTCTGTTTTTCTCATACAAAATTCAGTAACACACGAGAACAAGGCCATACACATGCGGGGCGCTGACAACCTCTACACGCAAAATCCGCCTACTTAAGCTTTACGTGCTTGACTAATCATCTATTTGCATTTGACCGTTTCCACCCTACTACGGGTCAGGGTGGAGGTGGATAGTTGTGGGTAGGAGGCGGAGGCGACTCCGATGATTACCCACCTTCTGCTCGGGACCAAATCCATCCAAAGTAAGTTTACAGGAGAATTTTGGTTGACTACGGCCCTGTATTCTACCTAGACAGGTTTAGCCCGTAGGCAAAGTGAGCACTTGTCAAGTGATCGCTTTTGACGATGATTTTATGGAATAATACGTTATAACAAAGGTTCACACAATGGATTGTACATTAGGTAACGAAGTGGATTTTCTCAACTTGTAAAATTCCAACCCAGGAAATCAGAAGTCTAAACAAAGCAAAGTGATTTTACTTGAAGTTGGAGATGGGGTCAATGATAGACAGTAATGACTGGTATGTGTCAAGTGTTGGAGTTGTCAATTGTGACGCCCGAACCAATGGCGTCAAACCTTGTCGGCAAGCTAATTGTATCTTCGACTATTGTCTGTCCTTAAGTACTATCAAAAATAGTCTGGTGTAGAAATTAGTACCGAGAATCTTTGAAGCATGCGCCCCTGTCAAAGAGCCTCTACTACCGGAGCCTCATTTCGGTGAAGCTTCATTCGGATCTTGATCATATTGTCCGAAGTCACCTTTCTTGGAAGAGATACATAATTTACACTATCGTAGAATTACGAATACCGCGTTTTTGTATGCATGCACAATACTACTTGGCAACCCACTTGGTGATACCAACCCCCCCACCCCCCCTAATGAATGTCAAATACGAAGAAAACTGGATCAATTGTGGACCTCATTGTAAAGTGCATATGTGACATTTTAGTCGATTTCTAGCATCATAAGGTTTTGAAGCTTTCTGCAACGTTCTTGGCCGCCCTGACTTCACAATAGACCTGTGTCCAGCCATGCTTAATTGACGAGCAAGGCCGCGACGCTAATCAGAAGAGGTACCTTGTGAGTTCTGCTTATTCAAGATCACATTTAACATTTACAAAGGTGGAAGGGGTTTAAATGTATGGAACATTGACGATTCTAGGTAATACGGGCTATAGAGTGTGCCATAGGATCTCCGAAGTGGCAGCATTGAACTCCTTTAACGAACTTTAAATCTCAAGCCTACGGCATATAAAAGCTGAGCTTACTGCCTCCGTACTCCAACTATCTTGCTTCTCTTCATCATTCAAGACCATCAACACTTTCATTTATCCCATCTTCATCAACTGTCAGCTATTTACCTACACAATGAAATTCACTATACTCATTCTCGCTACTCTCGCCACCTTCTCCATGGCCCTACCTGCGGACACAGGACTTAAAATCAACCCAGCAAAAGATGGTTCAGCTGTACGTTTTCGTTCTTTTACATTCCCGGTTACGTACGTTGCACCATTAGCGCTGATATAAATATCTTGACATAAGGGGCTGGGAATAGGGGAGAAAGTCGACGAGGAAAATTGATCCGTATTCCGATTCTGAGGTTCGTTTCCCCAGTTTCTTTTTGGACGCTACGCTAACTGGCAACTCAGATGAGAGGGAATGGCTTGGGGTGGTGCAGGAAGGGAAAAGAGAAGGGACATGAATATTTGAGACTATAGTCGATGTATGGAGTTCCATCCTGTATTGCTGATACATACACAAAGGGAGATTTCAGCTCGGCCGACGTATAGTAAATGCAAAACTTGGTTTCAATCCAGAGATGTTCCTCCTTCATGCGCTGATTGCAGCATTTTGAATTTCAGAGTTGATTTCTAGCCTCCACATGGACAGGGCAAATAGCTGACCTGTTGAATAGCCTAAGGTACCGTATTGAAACCTTAAAGACCTATGTATTGTCCCACGTATGTCTAACAGCAGGCTTCAATAATTCCCATATTTCGGCGGCGGCGGCCCCGGGGGGGGGGGGTGTGTTTGATTAGCCGATGTTCAACCGCACCAGATCTCGTCTATCTCGATGCAACAACTACAAATCAACCTCGATCCTTCCCCTCCTCAATTGCTCGTAACATTCAACGCCCCATCCATCTCCACCCAGCGTCATGAAACATGTCGAATGCCGATGTCTCCCGCTTCACCCCCTTTCCTCTCCTCCCAGCGAGCTTTGACTAAAAATCTGGCAGGCAGCTATCTTCCAAATTCCACCACAATTCGTCACGATGACTTCAATTCCAGGGCCCCGTGCTGGCCTGCCGCAAAATCCTATCGGGACTGCACAATGTACTTTCGACCTCACGACGAACATCCTCCTTCTTTCCTGCATGTATGTCGAGAGTCGTGACACGAAGCTTTGAAGAGGGAGGTACAAGCTATTCAGAGCTGGGATATTTGAAAGTGGATTCATCGACCTACAAACGGATACGCGGCACTATATGCGTTACCACCATATACGCGGGCAATACGAAAGGATAAACCGAGCCTTCAGTTACCACCTAGTGATGTCTGTTATTCGTATAATGGCAAAGGATCCAGGGGATGTCGTGTCACTCACCGTATGCCTCTGCGAGACAAACAATCCTAGACGCTTCGAGTTACTGGAGGAATTACAAAGATTCACGAAGCTGAAGGAGCTCATATTTGCACGAGTCGCCCCCGAAGAATTCGTAGACGGCTTGCCCGAAGCGCCGCTTCCGTTCAGTGTCACGGCTGGGTTTGCTGCAATGAGAGAGACGCACAATAGATCGCCAGCTCACTTGATGTGGCGTCTCATGTTAGAGATACTGGAACTCAAGGAGTTTCTGAAGAAATTTGCAGAGGGTCACCCAGCCTTTGTTATACCGCATATCAGATGTGTGGTTGTGACGGATGGGAAGGTGGCCTGGGAGCAGTTGTTTGACGAGCATGCAAGGCTGTCCGCAAGTCTTCTTCGCGAATTGATTTCAGGCTAGTCACTGCGAATTCACCTCGTGGACCTGTATCCTTCTACTATTCTGATCTATGCTCTCATGTTTCCTTTTCTCATTTTCTACTGCATATAGTCTGCTTTGGAGGCCTTCCTTTCTTTCCTTTTTTTGGGCAAAAGGACAGAAGAACTACAGAGTGCAAGTAATTGCCGTCTTGTGACTCGATTTGCCCTAGATGAGCTGTGGGGCGCATGAGGATCCACACGACTTAAAGCTTCTTCTCATGAGGCTGACTGCTTTTGTGCCCAACATTTGGGGCTATTCCTATTCCCAAATTTCTCGGCCCGGCTTCTTCATCGCCACATCGGATGATAAAACAGCATTGAGTTAGGAGTCTGTGAGCCCTCTCTCCAAGTCCAAGATTACTGATACCCGAGTTTTTTTCTGTGACAAAGCTTAACCAATTCAATATCTGCTCTTCGAGTCAAGCTCACTTATTCTCTAAGGCACACTGCTTCCGAGGATGAAAATATGGGGCCGTCAAGTCTCGGCAATCTGGATTTGAATACACGAATTGCCGAAGCAAAAAATTACATCAGCATTTCATTAATTGCCAATCTGACTTGATGTTTCCGATCTTTGTACAGTCAGATTGCATCTGCTTCAGGACACCTCAATGTTTCCCTTCCGTCCTTTTGGGTTCTACTCGCTACCCAATGGCGGAAATCAGCCTTCTTGGTGATTGTTCTCGGGGACTTGCTTGACCATTCATTGCCACTCCTGGCTATTCCCGGATCAATACAAGCTTGGTCAGCTTACACATATGACATGATACGCGACTTGCTGTTCGGTGTTCATTGACCAACGATACTGCCGCCCTGCTGCAGACTTCTTTGGTGTTTATGATTGCACAGTTTGCACTACAGCTCGGATCTGGAACCAGTAATATGGATGGACCCATGAGGCTGCAATGAAGCCTTACGAGACCACGCGTCCAACCACCAACAGAACCCAACAATATCATGCGTCCCGACCAATTAAGACGACCACACATCACTGTTACTCGGAACGAAACCCAATCGATTTGTCGTCTGCCAGGAACCCTTCAACAAGAGCCCATTCGCGATATCTGCGGTATTAACGGCTGAAAATACGTAAGTCTTCCTAGCCCAACTGTCGCTCACAATTGCATGACTAGTTTGCCATCGGAAACTAGCGGCGCCAGTCAGCACCAACTCGGGCTTCACTAGTCAAAACGGGTATTTGCAGTATCACCATCACAAAATCAAGGGCGCGTTGCAAACTATACGCATCTCAGTATAGCTACCCATCAGATCGCCGGTGGATGCCCTTCCATCATATAAAAGAGGGTCGTCACTCCCGCTTTCTTGGCCTAACCACTCTTCAATCATAAACACAGCCTTCACTTCACAACTGTCCCGCAGAAAATATCATATCTTCACCAATGGCTACAAACGGAACCTCGAATGGAAATGGCACTGCTGGCATTGCGAGGGTTGACCCAGAGCAAGTCACTAAGTTAGGAATGGCTGCGTACAGAGCCCCCTCTCTCCTGCAACCTCACCGAGCCCAAGAAGCTCTACGAGATGCCCATGATGGACGGATTCCGCCTCTCATCGGCTTCTTCTGCGGTCTCGCTTGTCCGCCAGTTGCGAAGGTTGTCGCACAGCTTGGTTTTGATGTTGTTTGGATTGATTGGGAACATGCTGCTATGAATGTTGAGACCATGACGCAGGTAAGATATTTTTCGTGGGGGACTTTCAGGATTCAAAAATTCAAAAGAGAAGAGGAAGAAAACTAGAACATTATGAAGTCGTCGGGTCATCATATACTAATTGCCTCCAGATGGTCCACGATGTTCAGTTTTTCAGCGAAGGGAAGAGCATGGCTTTTGTCCGGTAAGTATTGGATATGCCAAACCACGCATAGCACTTCTCTAACTCATCTCAGAGTCCCAGGCCACGGGCATGAAAACATCGGCTTCGCTCTCGACGCAGGAGCAAGTATCGTCGTGCCACAAGTCGACACCGTCGAGCAAGCCAGGCACATCGTCTCTGCTGCCCGCTACGGCGCGATCCGCAACGGCACACGCTCCGCACCGCCAGCACGGTACCTCCCAGGCATCTCAGACACACCTCTCGACCCATCCCTCACCTTCCACGAGAACGTCAATAAACAAGCCGCCATCGTGATCCAAATCGAGACCTACACCGGCATCCAAAATCTCGACGCCATCCTCACCGAATGCGGCGACGAGATCTCCTCCGTCTGGCTCGGCTCGCTCGACGCCAGGATCAGCATGGGCTTCAGCGGCGGCGGACTCGGTGGCAATGAGCCCGAATGGCTGGATGCCGTCGCGCTGTATGAGAGTACGCTCGCGAAGCATAATATGCCTGCTAGTGGACTGGCGATGGGGACGCCTGAGACGAAGGCGGCTATGGGGAGGGGGAAGAGCTTTGTTGTTGTCGCTGCTGAGACTTATGCTATCATGGGCGCGGGATTGACTGAGTTGGGGTACTTTAGGGAGAATTTCCCAAAGAGGAATCATAAGGGCGTTTATAAGCAGTTGTAGGTTTGTGGGTCTTTATTGGGTAGGTAGGACTAGAAGAGGTGTTGTTAGAGGATGCTTTTGGGTACAGAACAGGGCTTACTCTTTTCTGTGGGACTGAATCTACTGGATAGAGTACCAATAGAGGGGTATATTGATCCAAGAGTCCCTTGCAAACTCACTGTACATGGATTCAGTTCAATGAAGAAAGCGAGTAAGTTGTACAGATTCAGCACCGGGGAGTACGGTAGAATAGAACACAGTGCAATCTAGAATAACTAGATGGATGCATTTGCAGAAGTTCTTTCGCGCTTCTCCTCGCCTCCTCGTATCCAAAACAAACCTTTCCTTTCGGATTTTCAGCTGCGATGGAGAGGTATTTTTACATACGGATCTGTAGAACGTTACACCTCACCTCACCTGCGTGGCTTCCATCCAAATCCATATCCATGTCATTCGGGCTATATCGTTATACAGTAGTAATCGCAACTTCTCCCTCACGCCAATACCAACACCGACAGAGATCAGAGAAGCTGCAATTCGTTCATTCGTGCTACGCTTCCCGAAGACTTTTACTTGCTTAATTACCTGGGTGTGCATGTACATGTAAATGTACGCCAGGTGGCGTGGCGAACAGTGCATGCACACAAGCACGAGCATGAGCACAAGCTGTCAAGCACATACTGTATCAACGAGGTAGAAGGAGATGTACGTTCCGTTATATACCGGACATCACATCCCTCTGTGAATCCATCATTCTAGAATTCTTAGCCATCCGCACGTAATTTCGTTCATTAAAACTTCATGTTCTCACCCCTCACTCCTCACCCGTCACTACATGTACAGTGCACAACATACACAACACAGACGCGAGGGTTGGTTAAATCTTAAATTTACCTACCTCCGTAAGCCAGGTTGGTTGGTTGGTTAGGTTCCAGTCCTCTTTAAGCAGTAAAGGTTGTAATGCAGCCAAGAAAACCCAATCCCCCAATTCAAGAAATAAGGCGTTAAGGGTCCAAGACAAGCTTTTTTTCATTTCTAAAGAAAGGGGGGTGGCTGATGTTTCAACACGCCTTACCCCAATGAAACTCAATGAACTAACTTCATCAACTTAATCTGTCGGTAACAAACTGAGAAAATTAGGTTACAGAGGAAAGGGTAAAGTAACTACCAAGCTAATGAGATGGCTGCCTTTCCTTCTTTTTTTCCTTTGAGTGGAGGGAGAATATGGCGGTGTAAGGTATGGGATGCGGTTTCGGGATTGGGATTCGGGATGCGATGTGAAGTGAAGTCAGCGCGGCCCCCCCCTTTTTGGGGGGAGGGGGGGGGGGCTCGGTTTTCGGTTTTCGGTGTCTATTTCGAGATTTTAGGATTGGAATTGAAATGTAAGGTCGGCATCCGTCCGAAGTCCAGGCGAGCTTCGTGTTTGTCGTGTTCAGACTCCACTGCTCATATGGATGGGGTTGAGAGACTTGAAACATTCCGATGCAGGGCATGTTGGGTAGGGCAGGGGGAGACATGGTGGGTGGGCTTTTATTTGCCTAGCCGGCAGGCGGGACTGGGAAACGAAATTGGGACGCGTGGGATCGGAGTCAGCCTTGGCTGGCACCAGGCTCATGGGAGGGAAGGGGATGGGATGAACTGGTGGAGAGAGAGATTGGATGAGGTGAGAGAAGGAGATATGGAAATGGAAAGGGGGGTTGGATGGTTGGATGGATGGGATGAGGCTGTGCTTGTTCTTGTCGTACACGCGGAATTCCAATATCGGGTGTGATGCAGCAGCCCAGGATAATGCAGCTGAAGGCGGGAGAAAGTAAAGGAGGCAGGCCAGTGGAAAAGGCAAGCAAAAAATAACTCAAGTGCGGCGGAAAAAGTGTTTTTTTTATATTCATTATTTAATGTTATGTAAGTGTCCAACCGCTAATAATCAAATTCCTCCCATTCCATCCTTCTGGGTATCTACTGAAGAAATGGCAGCGTAACAACAATTCTCTCCTTTTTCCTAGGTGATGAAGACCGCCTAGTAGTTGTACTTGTAGCAGAAGGGAACACCACCGATGACAACTCCTCCGAGCGTGTTGATAATATCGCGGACCTTGACGTCGGGTCGGATGCCGCCCATCGAGACGACTGTGTCGAGAGTAAGGGGATTGCCTTGCGCGTCGTTGCCGTTGAGGGATTGGTAGCGGGCTGGGTCGGCGGCTTGCCAGACGCGGTAGGTGTGGTCGATGAACAAGTGGTGCATCCAGAATGAAGGGTCGCTGGGGCTGGAGTAGACGTCGGACATGACACCTCCGATACCGTTGTGGCCGTAGGCGTGGGGTCTGTATATTTGTGTTAGTCTCGTTTGCTCTGCTCTGTTTACTTTTTCCCTTGGCGTGGATAGGTTATGGATGCTTACCCTCCCTCGAGACAACTTGCCATCTCAGCAAAGGTGCCACGCGACTTGCACAAGTCGACGTAGCCCTGGTTGCACTGCGACGTCAACTGCTCGTTGACAGCACGTGTCATGCAGTGGTTCTGGTTGCTAGTTCCCGGTCCAATGTGCAGGGTGATTCCTCCAAAGGCACCACTGTTAATACACCATCCCTGACCGTTGCTCTGCGCTGGAAGCAAGTTCCCGAAGTATGGCTGCGAGAACATGTCCAGCTTGGCGAAGTTTCCAGCATCCTTTGTCTCGTCCCACCATGGCATTGCGCGGTTGAAGCCGCACTCGGCGCGCAGGACTTGCTCGAATGTCCAGACGAAGTATCTGTGCCAGATGAGGAACTTGGCGTTGCCGTGGATGTTGGGAGTCCACATCTGATGCAGGCGGGCGAAATCCTCGTAGCGATTGGCTGCTGGAGGGAAGTTTCCAGAGGGGGGCTTGTTCATCAAGCATCTGACGGCAGACACGAAAGCGAGACGGTCTGACTGCGAGTACTGGCGCCATTCGAATCTCATGCCTGGGGCGGCACTACATGAGGCTGCTGAAGCACTCTGGGGGATTGCTGCTCCTTGGGAAAGCAAATCGGCCATCGACACACGGGTGACGTTTAGGTTCTTTCCGATCAAATCCTTTCCAGCCTTCGCATCCTCAAAAGGCAACAGTTTCATGGTAGGGAAAGCGTCTGCTGGCAGGCTAGGGGCATTTCTGTGTTGGAGGACAGAGCCCGAGACCGCTGAGGCCGCCGCGGCGACCAGCAAAAGAAGACCGGAACGCATAACTGGCGAAGGGGGGGGAGGAATTATATATTAATAAAAGTAAACAAGACAATGGAAACCTTGAGGTTGAGCGAGTGTGTGAGAGGATGCAAAATGCAAGAAACCTACTCAAAAAAAACCTTCCTCCAGAAAAGCTGGGGGCGGGCTCCCTATTTGAAGGTTGCTGCTGGCTCTGCAGCTTCGGCCAGTAGTTACTGGTCACGCAGCCCCAGCCTTAAGCTCAAAGGAAGGCGCAGGCACAGCAGCGCAACGTTAAAAGAGCGCCGCAGACACCGCTGACAGGCCATGCCGTCCGATCTCAACCAACTACGACGACTTGGGGGGAAAGGGAAGTTGGCCTAACTGTTTTGGTGGGGATCAAATCTCCCATTTCAGGGGGTTTGGGCCGGCGCTGGCGAGCATAACGAGTGCTCATTCGTCGCCTCAGCCACGGCACATTTTAAATACGAACTTTCTGCCTGCCCGACCTCAGGGCGTCCCCGTTTCTTCTCGTACTGGGGCCTTTCCTCGTGCTGATCACGACCGTAGGCCCTGCAGCATTAACCTAGTTGCAGCTAGGCGTGTCCATAATTAGACGTACTGTTGTCGTGAGACTCGTGAAATGCGGAAGTGCAGCGGAAGTTGTGATGTGCAACCAGGTGCATAAGACTACACTACGAGTATCGCTACTTGGACCCAATGAAAAGTACGAGTGAAAACAGGGGAAGTGACAACAGGGGAAGTGAGAACTGGAAGCATCTGCTGTTGTGCTGGTTCTGCTCGTTGCTGATCTCAAAGAGAAGAGAGGGCATGGCATGGCATGGCATGGCATGGGCAGGTAGTCTAATGGCAGGGCACACAGGGGAGGGATGAAGGCGCTAATCCTATTTCCACCCAAACGCCTCCTTTTCAGCTCGAAGACTCGCCTAAGGCACCTCTTCCAGCGGTGTGAAACAAGTCGCTTCATGAAAGATGAAATGGGAGGGAGTCTTGAGGAGAGGAAGCAGTGACAAGTAAACAAAGCACTATGGAAGAACATCGCGAGACTTCTTCTTTTGATGCATACCTAAGTTCGTAGATCAGGTAGACAGCTTGGAGCTAAGCTGCTGAGGGAGCAAATACGATGAAAGCAACAGCGACATCATCAGCTTGATCTTCCAGGCTCCATGACACATAACATATGTCAAACTCGCGACCTAAAAGCCTTGTCCGTAGCACTCTCTCCAGGGACGTACGAGCAGCTGGAGCTCTCGTGTATGCACGGAGATGACATCAGGTGAGCTGTCCGAAGGACCGCCAGCATGACCTCACCTCACCGCACCTCACCTCACCTCACCTCAGCCCGTTCGTAAAAATCCACTGATCCTTCGAGGACCGAAGTGGACGATTCATGCGACGACTAATTTTTCCTCCTATTTCTCCAACCACTCACTACTCGGTATTCCGGAACGAAAAGCAGGATTGCATGGTTATTGCATGGTTGCAAAAGTACTTTAGGTGACTATTATTGGCTAGGAAGTGGTGTGTGTGACGATGGGTGACGATGCAATGCAGGAATCTAATAAGCTTCCAGGAATGGAGAAGTCAATATTGACGGTCATGCACATAAGAAAGAACCTTCTCCGATCGCAGATCCTCCGAAAAGGCGGGGTACAGCATGGATAACGCAACCCACTCCACGATGCCCGAAATCGCACACTTCTGCTGATTGAGCTGATGGTATTGTGTAAAGCTTTCAAAATAAGCACTGTTGTTGACATTGGCCGAGAATTGTTTTGATCCTGAGGATGAGGAGGAAGGTTTTGATGAGGGAGGAAGACAAGAGAGAGGAAAGGGAAGGGAAGGCAGGCCAGCAAAAGGCGATTCGCTTATTTTGCCGTCCCCCAACTCAAATGGAACTTAAACAAGCACAACAACACAGCATCAGACGGAAAGAGCATCATGACGAATAATAAACACTCTTGCCAACTTCAACCCGGCAGCATCTTCGAGATGGATTCCTCGTCTCAACAATCCATTATTTCTTCACCCACAAACAAACGGAAGAGCAAACAAGGGCGAGTCGAGTCGCCGTGAACGACCTTCATCATGCCATCTGGGGTCTGGGATAGTAATTACAAGCGATACAAGACCGACACATCCATATCCCCCTTCCCCCAATCCTCCTTGATAATCTTCCAATCTCGTGACAATCCATGAAGGCATGCATGACTAAATCACATCCCAGGCCACCAGCTCCCACCAATGAAGTCCCGCCCAGCGAACCGAAGACACCTCGATTGAAGAGCAAGGCTCGGAAGGAGGCCAGGGAGGCAGCACAAAGTTCGGCAACCGGAAGTAGTTCCTCTAATCCAGCAGTCGCCGCTCAAAGAACTTCCATATCAACAGCAGCGAGTTACTTCCACTTGCAAATGCAATCGTTGCCTCCAAGAACTCAGTCGAAGTGCCTGCAGATATCATCCGGGCTGGCCTTCGTGCCATTTCTGCTAGGAAACGAAGTGTTGCATTCCTCAAAGGAAGTACAAACGATGAGAATGAGGAGACTGTGGCGGACAACCAAAGTTATTCCTACTTCATCTCTTTGATGGAGAAGGTCCTATCTGCTCTAGAGCCATGCTTTGCCGTCTTGGCTGATGCTGAATCTACTGAAGCAGCCTCGTCTGAGAGCATCTTCGAGACACTAGACAACAGATTCGACTTACTTGAGGTGGAGGAGCCCGTGGAGCCGAAAACTGGCCCTGCACCGAAATCCGAACAATCCATCTACGAGCTTCAAACCTCCGAGGAAGAGAGTAAAGATGAAGAGAACCTCTCTCTTGTATTCTGTCTCTTTGATGACCTGACTGAGCTGCGCTCATATGTGATGCATTTGTGGGAGCAATTCAAGCAAGGAAAGACAAATACGGCATTCCAACTAGCCATCAGAGCATAAGATAAAATTCTAGCAGAATTTCCAGCATCAGCGAACTATGAGGTCATACCCTCACTTCTTGCCACCAGCTTGTCAAAAACTCATGGCGTTGACGTTGCCGCAGGTCCGCAAGGCTGCCAAGGCGAAGTCGGGATTGATGATGACTTTGCACATTGGATCTATTTACCTGCATATCGTTTTCTGGTAAGCTTTTGCAATATCTTAGACCCCGACCTTGTCTTTGGTTAAGAGAGGCAGCTTCGGTATCTACAATCCCCGAGCTGACCGGCTAGAATGAACAGCATGGAGCAGCTCCTCGAGGATCACACTGTTCTCATAGAGCTTCTTCCTGAATTCTGTTTCATCTCCAGGTTCAAGGTTCACATGTTCGCGACAGACGAGCTCACTCGTGGACTTGGGCAAATTGCCCTCTCAAACGACATTCCCATCTAGCTTGTCTTTGGCACCACGATCTTGATATTCGTCATATTCTACGTGAGACGGTTGACCTTGGATTTCAAGAGCTGCAGACTAGGACCGGCGTCGCCAAAGCACAGCTCGACCGATACTTTGAGCTATCTCGGGGCCTCCCAAAGCCACCTACCTGGCCCAAGTGTAACGAGAAATACCTTGCACAGCTCCGCGATGAGATGGGCGACTTCATTTTGAATGACGTAGCCTTACCTCTCAAAAAATCCCATTATCAGGAGCTCGGATAGCCTGCACCTGACGCATCTGAGCAATTCTACCTTTACAAACGCCATCCAATACTTTGCGGGATCCAGGCTTTCGCTGTCATGCTGGCAATCCAACAAGCAGGTATCACCCTCAACAACAACATTGGCACCGCTATATACCCTGCCCACTTCTACAACGCCCTTAAGCAAAACGATCCCTCATGCGCATCCTGGCCATTGATCGACGAGGCCATCGCCCTACACAGCGCCGAGCGGATCTTCGTTGGAGGCACGCCTTCAACCATGCAGGCTTGCTCCAATCAAATCTGCCTGATGTCCGGCCTCTCTTCCACACACTTTGCCAAGAACTGCCGAAAATCCAAACCCGTCTTTTCCAAAAAGAATGCCCGCGGATTGAAAGGGGCTTCGCCCATCACCGAGCTGTTCTTCCATGGCCTTCGACTTCCTAACGGCAAGATGACAATCACGATGCACAGCGTCGAAAAGCTGCTGAACGAACAAGCTCGCGATGTGGACCTAACGTCCAATCGCACCAGCAGGACGCTTCAACGAGAATGGGCCGCGAAGAACCGTCTCACTTGCTTACAGCTTCTCGAGGCATTGCAAACAGTCATCTCAAAGGAGCTGCCGAAATTGGAATTTGACTACTTCAAGTTGCATGCGCAGAGTATCGGTTTGATGAGGAGACTGAAGAGGGATCTGGAGCCGGATTATATCGACTTATTAGGGAGCGCGAAGTATATCGAGGATGAGTCGCAATTAATCTTTCTGTGTCCGTATGTTGTCATGGTAAGTCCATCTCCCCTGACTTCTGAAGCTCAATGTGTCTGCAGGCAGGGGGTGGGTTTCAGTGCGGCCTGCTTTCTCGTCCTCACTGCTGGAAAGGCAATGAGTCTGACGCTGATATAATATAGGCTGCTGCTAGCGCGGAAATAGCTGCTGGGGAATTGGGCATTACCAATGGAGGAAGTGAGTTGCTTACGAAGGCAGCAATGGTTCAGGAGGAGTACCTGCGCGAGGAGGGCGCCATTTGAGACTTTTCTGTGAGAAAGTCGTGAAGATGAGCTTGGCATACAGTACTCAGAAGGTTTCCGGCACCGGTTTGACGTGTTGAGCTTCAACGTCAAGATATTACTTTTGTTGTTGTTTGAGTTTTTCTTAACTTCTGATTAAAAGAGGGGAGAGGAGAAGGGGACGAAATGGATTATCGGTACATTGTTCAGCATGATTCCGGGTAACTGAAGTGAGGACTGCGTTTGTAATAATGTTAGAGTTGAAAGGACACAATGAAAAGGAAAGCATTGATATTCATCCAACGCTAGGTATTGTGAAATCATGAAGAGTCTGAGTCTGCGGGATGGATGGGTTTTCCGTCATGCTTCCTTTCATTTGACAAGGCGAAAAGATGAATTCTTGGTGATTTCACTGAATGTCTCGGAATGTGATGATAATGGGGGTAGAGACGATACCGACTGGCACTTATTGATTGCCTTTTGGAATTATTTATCGAGATCAAGCTATGCTGCAGGCATAACCTTTGATAATCGGTCGGCAGTGAAGAATGAGTTGGATACATTGGGTCCCCTGATTCAGTCAGTAGCATTTTTCGCTTTGGTTCAAATCCTCTCAAATCACTCGTCTTCACTTCACACAACTTAGTGGGAGCATGAAACCTCCATTATTGTCCCTCCACCCCAATATTATGCTCACACTTTCTCTCCTCTACTTTACTACTTCCCATATTGCTCATTAGCCAGCTCATTCGCATGCAAAATCGCCTCCCTAGCACCGTCCCACCTCTTCCTCCTCCCGTCAAAAAACCTGTACATAAAAGGCGTCATGACACCCCTCATCATCAGGCCCGACAACTTCTTCTCCTTCATCCAAAATTTCCACCCCTCCAACCCATACCCCAGTTTCTCATCCACACCTGTCCCCGCCGCGCTGTTCAAGAACGCATACCATGGCCCCGGATGCACGATACCTGTATACACACTGTCTTCTTTACCAAGCCCCCTCACCCACTCGTGATGTTTGTCGATTTCGGCGTTCATAACTTCCGGTGAAGGGAGCGTGTACCCTCCTTTCCAGATCTGTGCGATGGCCATGGCTGCTAGATCTGAGATGGTTATGGCGCCGTCCGTGACGGCGATGTAATTCAAGTATGCGAGGGAATGGGCGTATCGAGGCGGGAATATGTTATGGTACAAACGAGCCAGAGGAGTCTCGTTTATCCCCGCTGTCTTCCCTTCTCCGGAATCGAGAGGACTGAAGTCAGTCGTGATTGAGAAATCTGGTTCATAACCTGTGCAGAGGATCACAGCATCGACTTCAAGTACCGTGCCGTCTGTAAGTTCGACTTTATCCTCGCCAATGAAACGACGGAGACCTTGGACTGAATTCACCTTTTTCGCCCACAAACTGTCGACTAGATGGTCAGATATGACGGGTTGATGGTTTGCCAGTGATGGAGCGGGAGAGAGGCGCCAAGAGGGGTCGAGTTTGAATGATTGTTTGGAGTACCTCTCGATTGTCCAGTCGAAGAGAAAGCGGCTGAGGGAAGGGAGGTAGCGATCGAGCGCGAATTTGACGACGTTTTTCTGGCGAGTGATTACCAGATCTAGAGGGGCGCCGTCGACTATTCGGGAGAGCTGTGATATTTGAGGATGTGTTTGACTATTGATGTGGGGGGGAGAGACTTACGATCTTGGCTCCCCCGCGGTGGGAAAGGTAGATATCTTTGGCGTGGCCGATGAGTTGTGTTGATGTGTCTGCTGCACTGTTGCCCATTCCTAGTACCAGCACTCTCTTATCTTTGAAGTCTGAAGGTCTGTTGTTCATTTAGTCAAGCTGCTTCCAGGGGTAGTTTCTTTCGAGGCCATACCGTTTGAAATTCTGGACATGCATAATCTCGCCCTTGAACATGTCCTCGCCTTCAAATTTGGGGATAATCGGCTCGGTAGAAAGTCCGCTACAGATGGCGACTTTGTCAAAGTCTTTGATCTCTTCCTTTCCGGAAGCACTAGTGCAGACCTGCCATTTTGTGTCGTTGGCGTTGCGTTTGATCCATTTGACGGATGTGTTGAGCTGGACGTGTTGGTTCAAGTTGAAGTGAGAGGCGTATGATTTGATATAATCACATGTTTGAAGAGCTGTCAGATGGGCTGGGAGATCTGAAATCGATGAGTCGGTTGAAGAGATATCAAGAGGGGCAGATCGACATACTATCTGGGATTGGGAAGTCCGTGTATGAGTTCTGATTACTTTAGATGCGTGTTTGCGTATTGATCGTAAGGTAAGAGACAACTTACCCCGAATTTGCTCACGTTAGAGATTGTAGCTAAAGGTATGTTAGTTCGTGGGTGGGGGGGTTGAGAATAAGGCTAGCCAACCTGGCACAGTTGATGTTGTCTGGGGATCTTCAGAGTAGGACCAGACACCTCCAACACTGTCCCTTTTGTCATAAACAATAACATTGAAGCCCTCTTCTTTCAGGTTCTTCAGCACGGCGAGGCCAGACGGTCCTATCTTAGCTTATCAGCCTCATTCATTCGAGAATCTGCTAGGGGCCGGCTCAGTCTCGAGGTCCTGTCTTACCAGCGCCAATAACAGCTACGTCTATTTTCTCCATGATGCTAGACCACAGAATTATCGTATCATGGATATCTAGATGGGTAGGATAAGAATAAGTGATTAGAAGAGTTAATAAGGAGATGAGATGATTAAGCTCGATGCACGAGGTAAGATTTGGTGTAATCTGACTGTCACGGATGTACGCTAGTCCTCGGTTGGATCTCGAAGCGAGATCTGTTGACTCCAATTGGCTTATATTGAGCAATATCCAATCTCACCCCTGGTTGAAGATTCTAAGGGCCGAACCCGAACGGGGCAACATGTATTGGGGCTGAGACTGCCTTATGGTGAGGTTGGCGGTTGGGGGACGGGGTCCGACAACTTGCATCCGGAAAAATCGAATGAGAGAACCGACGTAGCAGCTTGTGTTGCTTAGCTTAGGGGGAGCCTGGCTAGAAATTGAGGGCACTTTTCGCTTTGTTTTGCATGATCTCCTGGGCTTGGAATTTGGGTTTAAATGTAAGGCAGGTTGCTATATGAAAGATTGGATTCGAACGTTCATAAGCTGGAAGTCGGGAGGAATCGCTCGGGTTGATGTCGAGTTTGAGGGCCTCTACAGCCAGAAACCAGTGCGGAAGGTTTGCATGGGAAAGCTGAAAACAACTTTGGCCACGTTGAATAAGGGTAAGTTTACACATCAAGATAATTATCGAGGGCACCAAGATGAATTAAGGGTATCAGAAACAGTTCTTGCTGAGATTTTGCATTGGATGAAGAAAATGGGATTGAATGAAGAATGTGCTAGGGCGGCCAATGCGAGCGAGGGGAAAGCGATCGGCGTTAAAGGGGAGGACGCAAATGCATTTTACAGAAATGTAACGTGGAGGAACATGAAAGCACAAATAAAAGGCGCCCTCCCATATTTTAGCTGGAAGATGAGTACTGATAACGGTTGTTGAGCAGCTGTTCCCGCTCACGGGAATTGGGACTAAGATTAGAAACAAAAAGAGTCACTTTCCGGAGGAGATCTTCTGCTTTATTATGATCTCATCGCCGAACCCATACACGGCATACTAATTTATGACTGTCAAAACTATCGAAGGATCAATTAGCATGGGAGTTGAAATAGAAACACTACTCTAACAGAAATAAGTCCCTCTAACACTGCTGATCAACCAGGATACTGACAAGTTGTATGATTGAATCTCTGTACGTGAAAATCGGTTCATTGTAGCATGCAGTAGCAGAATCCTAAGCTTCTGTCAAATTACCAAGCTATCTTCAGTTTCAAACTAGCTACGTACCTGTTAACCCTCAAGAAGGAGGTAGTTAATTGACCTTGCCCCGCATTCTGATATTCGCCTTTGGCACAGCTCCCGGACGACTCTCTGCCTGTCAATAAACCAATCCTTGACTTCTTCCCCAGTGCTCGCAGTACTTCAGAAGCCTATAAGAACAAGACGTGGTTTTGATTTCCTATCGGAAACAGGAAGGGCGAACCAAGATGAAATTAGAGATATAGGAGGCTGTAGCTCCGCATTCCTGCTCTTTAAATATGTTTTTGAAGGCCTCGAGTCTTGTGCTTTAGTTGTTGAGATGCCAGCATGAACATCTGCTCAAAAGCGAGGCGGGGAAAGCAGTCTAAGATTAGAGCCTTTGATGGTTCGAGTTCATGGAGCCAACTGTTGCTTCGACTAGGCTTTCATCATCAAAAGAGCGATGCCAAACTTGTAGACGCTACTTATACACATCTCCTCTTTTGATGACTCCTACTGTAATTGAAATGCTCTAAACAAGTGAAGTATTGTTCAACCCTCAGTGACCACGCTTCATTAGTCGCACAATAAAAAATCATAAACAGCATTCACACTTCTGATGTAATGATCACTAGCACGCTGAGGTGACTATAGCATAATAGAATTGCTGAAGAGGCACTGAATAATAGCTGGTGATGTTGATTAATACAAAAGCTAATTGCTAAGGAGGGAAGATTACCTCTTCCCCTCTCTGCGTATATATTAAGGAATAGATAAACGCAAGCTGAGTAAAGCTAAAAGCACGTGCTATTACAACATCTCCCCACTTAAGCACTTCTGTCCCTAGAAGCGAGGGTAAAAAGTAATGATAGTCGGAGTTACCCCGGCGATTTACCGGCTAGTCCAATGTTTGCATTAGTTTGGAGGTGAATTCCAGGAGGGATAAAGCGAGGTAAGCAGCCGCTAGGAGAGGCTGCAGCCTATCTCTCTGCATATAACCTCTCTTCCCCCCCTCCTTCTGAACTAAACAACAATAACAACAATTATAGCTAAGAGATATAAATTAACACTGACTTTTGATCTGTGCATATGCTAGCAGGTATCTAGCCGGTGGATCGAAGGCAGCTGCTACCGCATAGCGTAAGTCCCCCGATAGTTCCCAAATATCCTCCTTCGCCCCAATCAACGCCGGCGAACATTCAGGCAAACACCAGCAAACTACCTGATCTTCTGGCAGGGCTAAGGATATTACAGATGGAGACAATAATGAGGATGAGTTTATAAATGAGGATACTCGAGTATTCCAAGGAAATCTCATGGGCAGTTTGAAAGATACTTGCATCAAGTCATCTAGCTGAGGAGATGTGCCTACATTGCGCCGGGTCATAGCTAGTCAAAAGAATATTCTTGCTTGGCAAAACGGGATGATTTAGATCCATTGGGCGCGCCGCCGAGATGATTCGTGTTGAATGTGTGATATATCCTAGCCACCGTTGTCATGAATATTATCACTGTCAAACATCTTCTCCCTATCACGCCTTGCAGAGCCAACAAGAACCCCCCAGATCCCAGAACAAAACTCGGTCCAAGAAAAAAGAGATGTAGAATCCAGCCTCCGCTAGCTCAAATAATACAATCACACTTCTAATCCAAACTCAACACCAATCAAGCTTGATCACGTCGTAGAGAGAACACCCTCCTTCTTCATACTACAGTCTGCTGCTTATTCATCTTGAGTTTACATCAAGGAACCCAGCGGGTGGTGGCTTTTTATATATTCCCTAGAGGTATCTGCAGATCCAGATCTAGTGACTTAAACTCCATCGAGTTTCATTCACTCTCCGCACTACTTAAAGTAAGGGTTACTAAAACCGATTATTTTAGTTCTGGTGAAGCTGTGCGAAATTGACTAGTCCATTCCACCTAGCTTCACTTCAGTTTACTTCACTTCTACCTTACCTTACTCTTTTACCAGGACGTTCTATACAGGTAATGTATATTCTGCAAGGTTAGTTCATTCATTCACTTGTACTTACTTGTTCTTGTACTTGCGCTGCTCCCACTTCTCAGATGAGATTTTCAAATCGATGAGTAATTTATCTCCAAAAAGCAGGTGGGAATCGAGGTATATAAACTCACCCTCCCAACCATACCTTCCCTTCCCCTTCCTCCTCTGCCTGGGCAAAGCTTTCCACCAGCGGAACTGGACCCCACAGACCACCAAATACGAATGCATGCTCATGTTCCCGCCCCCCCCCCCCCCCCCCCCCCCCCCCTAGACATTCAAATAGTCATCCTGAACCCTTGATATGTGTAGCCAGCCCAGGGCACAGACGACTTCGGTCTCTTACAAAAAAAAAATGAAAAAAAGTGATGGTTTCGCTGTCAACTATCTCACCACCACCACCAATTCAACTCATCATCGTCAACCAACCTCCTTAACTTAAATCCCAATTTCAGCCATCCTGGGCTATTTCTACTGAACGGGGATATCTCCATCAAAGTCGGTGTCGAGTACGAAGCGAAGCGAAGTTAGCTAGCTAGCTAGCAAATAAAAATTCCTAGATTACCTATGTTCCATGGTCAACCCGTCGTGACACGAGAGTCGAGACGCAAGAGAAGCACCGGGAACTAAGGTCATGGTCAAGCTCAAGCTCATGGATGGCGGCTTTTCACCCCGTTTTGGGATTATGGTGGTGATGGGAGGTGGGTGGTGGGGTGGGGGTTTTATATTTGTACTGTACGCTAGGGGTGAGGCGAGGCGAGATGTGGTGAGGAAATGAAGTGAATGGTGAGGGGAGGTAGGGAAGGAAAATCTACGTTTGTGTGTTTGTTTTTCGCGTCGTCTAGTGTAGGGTAGGGTACTGTACAATACTAATATACATATTCACCTCGTCCCATCTCATCTCAGCTCATGCTAACGTACAGAATTCATACAGCCTCTCGTCACCTCCTTTCCCTCCCCATCATCACCTTTCCACCCTATCCTATCCCAGCACCCTACAGCCCAAGCAACTCAACTCAACTCAACTCAACTCAACTCAACTCAATTCACTTCTTGCCCTTCTCCTCCTCATCCTCAACCTTCTCCTCAAGCACAACCTCCGTAACCTTCTCCCCCCTTCTCTCCCCATCTTTAAGCAAAAACTTATACTTCCCACCAAGCACCAAATCCTTCGCCACCAACTCCCTCGTACGTCCCAAACTCTCAATGTCACTAATGCGCTGCAATGTCGCCTCGAGATGTTCATCGAAGCCCTCCTCTTCGCAGATACTCCTGAAGGCGCGCTGCATGGGCACGGAATCGGCGCGGACAAAGGCGGAGGATGTTATCGTGAAGAGGTTGATGTGGTCGTAGTCCTTGATGAAGTCGGCGCGCGTCATGATCTGGCGCGCCTTGTGCAGCGGGATTTGAGGGATTAGGTGCGAGCCGTCGGTGGGTGAGTAGGGTGAGTCTTGGGATTTCTCGGCTGCGACGAGGGCTTGGGCTAGGACCATTGCTGCGGACTTTTTTGAGGGGGTTGGGTGTTAGTTTGAGATTCTTTTTTTGGGTGCTGGATGGGGGGTTGGAGAGGGGAGGAGAGGGGAGGGGGGAAAGACTTACGGCGTATTTCTGCTGATCCATTACGTCGTCGTCCATTTCCATGCCGAGAATCCAGCATTGGTTCAGGAACCACCGTTTCTCGGTTTCTATGATGGCGTCGCAGGTGTCGAGCATATCTTTCGATTTGGCGACACGGTTGAGGAATGTGAGACGGCCTCCAACGCGGTCGTAGACTTCTTCTAATATGGTCCTGTTGGGCTTCTCGCCGAAATACTTGAGTCTGTATTTGGAAAGGGCAGATATCGCTTGGTTTTTGGGAAGGTCGGTGATGGATGTTACTTCCATGCGAGTAGCTAGTTGCTTCAGTCGTTCGTAAACCCAGTAGTCGTCGCTGTTGAATACCATGGTGACCAAGTTGCTGGCTGCCCATTGTTCGGCTCGCTGTTGAAGTAGTTCGAGGAGATCTCGGCCGTCTTCGTCGTCTCGGAGGAGGTGGACGGCGTTGATAATGATAATTAGTGGTCTGCCCTCAGTTTTCCGTCTGTTGAGAGCAACTTTCTCTAACTTGTTGAATGCTCGCTCGATATCGAGTAGTGGCGTGCTCTCTCTGGGTCCACGTTCAGAGAAATATGACCCGATGTAATCTTCATGGAACTCGAAATCGAGAGCCTTCCCTAGTCGAACTCGAAAGATCTCCATGTCTGCATGGGCTTCGAACATGCTGCATCCTTCCCCGTCAATCTTCTGCATGGCGTCCAGCAACATGCTCGATTTCCCGGTACCCTTCTCGCCAATCAGGAGATGGTAATGGCCCTTTTCCGTCCCGTTGACGATTGCGTCGATTTTTGACTGCTCGTCTCGTAAGATCCAATGCTCGTCTGTCTCTTTGCTCAGAGGTGGGGACGTGATGGAATTTGGTATTTGTTTGCCGATAGCTGCTAGATCGAGGACTGGATCTCCAGGCTTGAATGCCCCTTCCATCTTGTGTAGGACCAGCCATTTGTAGAATTTGTGGTACATATACCCGCCGAGGCCAAATCCTGTTCCGAGGACAACAATGCTAGCGAAGGCTGTGGCAGCTGCCTCTATCATTTTTCGAGAAAGTGGAACATCATCTTCGGTGTCTCTCTGTGAGCGAGATTGGTAGTTTCGCCTTTTGGAAGGGTGTTGTGAATCTCCTGGATGGTTGTCAGCAAGCTTTCTGAGAATTGCGTTGTTTCAACAGCGGGGCACGTGTTGGTAGGCACATGACTACCACGTGATGAAAGGCGTTTGGCCCCCGCATTCTCAAGGTTCTGTCGATGGGTATATCCCGTGGTGACAGCAATCAGGTCATCTGGAAGAAGTAACCTAGATCTCTAGACACTCTAATCCCAACAGACCTCCAAACCTGGTTTGCATGACCTGAGACGTGGCCGGGTATCTGGCCCTCGTGGCAAGACGGGATAGCATAAGGGTGATATTGATATCGACGACATCGTGGCCGGGCTGCATCACAACGCATGGCATGGGGATCTGATCTACTTACGCAATTCTCCGACATCTCCAGATTCGCCTGGATGGCTGGTGGCGATACCCGTCCTCCGTTGAGTGTCGAGTGTGAATGTGGCTGGTCTTGTCCAACGGCGCGTCAGGACGCGACGCAGAGCAGCATATCGATAGATGCGCTGGGGATGCACACCGGGCTTCTTCATGGTGTGTGGCGGGTGTGCGATGTCAACAATTTAGCGAGAACGAGAGAGGGCTGGAGAGTGGCATGGGCAGGCAGAGTAGGCAGAGCAGGCAGGCTATGGGAGGATGTATTGGACGTGAGAAATCATTGTTGCTGGTGATGCTGATGCTGATGCTGATGCTTGCTGGCGTTAGGGTTTCTGATGTTGTGTTATTGCGGCGGGAGGCAAGGTGGGTGCTTGGCAGGGTCTACTCCGTAAATGAAAGGGTCCGTGATGCTGATTGATGCTGAACACTGACTAAACCTACTTCACTTCGAAGAATAGAAGAATAGTCCTGATGCTCCGCATAACATCGAATGTTATGAGGATCATAGCAAAATCAATATCATAAAATCATTTACTATCAAAAAGTTCAGACGAACAGTGAACCCCACTCTGCCCCTGCCCCAGCTTAACGAAGCCAAGTCATTTTTTGGTCAGCCGGCTAATGAATTGAAGAATGGCTCGAACGGGTGCCGCAGGAACGAACCGCCCTAATCAGGGGTAAATCCCTCAGGAACCTCCCTCGAAGAAGACTGACAGCAAAGCACAGCACAGCACTCCACTGACTGGACTGGACTGCACTGCACTGCACTGCAATGCAACGCAAACGCTTTGAAGCTTCACTCCCACCCTCCTTTCTCAACTGCACTGCAACTCCTTCACACTCCCAGCTAGCTACCTCCCTACCTACACATCTATCAATCAGAACTCCCTCTAGCAAACATGACCCAGGCGCTGCTCCCTTCTTCGACGTCCACATGGTCATCCATCACCTTACACAGAAACAAAGGGTTGTACTACCATACTCATGCAGCCTGGATAAATACTTTGTAACGTCGCACAATCTCCCGCCCTGAAGTATGTTCCCTCTCAGAAGCTTCTCTACGTCGCGTTCCAGGACAGGGGCCGGATGAGCCGCATCACCCACTTACTCCCATCCTGGCCTTCTTGATCTTCGTGGAAGCTTCATCTAGATCAAAGGCACCTAGGCACCTGTCTCGGATTCCAAAACGGCCTTTTGGATGGAATAGCCGGTCCATGACGGTCGCCAAGTCGCAGACTGTCTGTCGTTGACCATGGATTGTATCAGACATGCGGGAGACAATACCCGACAACAAACGATCAGAGACGGCAAGAATTGCGATAAGTCAGTCTTTGACGAAAGTCTACAGCTTTCGGCACCAGCCATTAACACAAAAATCCTGTCGCACGTTCAAAGAGGCACATCGCAGGAGCAGCGCTGAACTATCATCGGTCCTCCCTCCCGCCTGCAGACGTTCTACAATTCATCCAATGTCTGGGTTGAAACAACTTATGAATCGTCTGTGGTTGCAACCCACTCTGGAGAACGTGGCCACATGATCGACTTCCTCTCATGGCACGTACCCACACCAAATTCTCTGCTCTCCTCGCACGGACATCAGAACCACCTCCATGATCCGACTGGCTGAGTTGGAAACATGTTCTTCAGCAACTCTATGCACCAACGCTTGTGTGCATTTTATACATCTGTCTAAACTGTCATTTCTGTATTACTATCATGGGAAGCCGCATCAGGTCGGGACTTCTCCATTGCATGAACTGATGTTGACCTTTATCCCCCCTCAACTCTCCCGTTGTGGTCAGAACACTCCACTTTGATATCCTGATTGGGATGGAGGGGTGTACCGGCTGTCGGGAGATTTGCATGATTGACCCAAGGAGGGATCCCCGACCGTCATACTTTCCATTACCAACATATGGAAGTCCAGGTCCAGCTACACACCTGCATAACAGTGCATGAGGTTAATGCGCCCCAGGAAATATCTCTCAATTGACCTATCAAGAGAGTCAGCTCAAAGGGAACTACCCGAACCGTCGCGCACATTGGCAACGTGCTTTACTATCTGCTCTGCAGTAGGCCGAGGGTGTGAGATAATATTGGGATGGCACCCACAAAGCATGGTTCGTGACAGCTTGCTGTCATTCAATACTAGAGCAGACAAATCTTCTCTTCGACATCTTCTACCTGTTCGCTCATCATCCACGGACAGCATTATAGAGTGGAACTGGCGAGGTTGTAAGGACTACTTGTCGTGCGGTGTGTTGCCGTTGAATGCTGTTGCAGGGAGGGACTCCTTAGAATACTTCTTACTTTCCCTTACAGCTATCGCCTTGTCGTATGGGAGGGAAGAAAGCAAAGAAGAGAGAGAGAAGAAGACAAGTCTTGCAATCTATCAAAGGAAACGTCCACCGGCCAAAATTTGGTTGTTGTGTGCTCTTTGGAGACCAGGAACTGGATCAAGGACTGAAAAGGGGCAGAGCTGGCTTGTTTCGAGGAGACAATCGCATCCTACTGTGTCTTGACAATTGCCTCTGAGAGGAGCTGGAAATCATTCCCAGCAGACTTCATCCCACAAGAAGGAAATGGTTGTGTCGGGACCGGAAAAACATTCTTTGTTGTGGCCTAGCCCCAATATTATTCGAAGTTCTGCCGACTTCTCACCATGTCGGCGAGTTCAGTTTCCCCCTCCACGACGCGATCGTCGGCGCCTACTCCCACGTCACCGACCTCGAGGTCCTCCATAATTTCTCCCGCGACATCAACTTCGAGTGAGAACAGTCTCCAACCACTCCCATGGATTTTGCACCACATTCTTGAATCACAACCCACCTGCGAGCTACCAATTAGCATAATGTTTGCAATCAATTCAGGTATGTTTGGTGCTGCGGGGTTTGTTGACTTCGACTTCGAACGCGCTGCTGACGTTGAACTCTAGGCCAGAGCATACCACGACTGAAGGACATCTACTCCTGGTGGCAGCTTGACGAGAATGGGAAGCTAGTCCTGGCATTCCTCTCTTCTAAAGATCGTATCACCCCTTCAATTGCGGACTCAACTGCTGAGGACATTCGGAATCCCGTTTTCGCTTTACATGAGCCAGATTTCGACCCCACGCCTTGCCCAGACGACCGTTTCATGGACCGCGGGAACGACAGGTTACTGAAAATTGGCTTCGCACATCTCTTGAGCAATGCAGAAAAGGAACTCGCTGGTTTCGATCCTCAAGATCGGCCCATGGGACTTCCAGCTCACTTCATCCGAAAATACTGCCTTGACCAAGTTTTCGTCAAGGATTTCGGAGATGTCAATTTTGGCCATGCTCTCACAGCTCTGGATTATTTGAGGGATTTGGAGTTCACCCGTCGATCTACTTTGCGAAAAGCAGCCGTAAATCTGGAGATCAATCAGCTCAATTGGCGGAGGGTGCTTGCGGGAAACCCAAGTGCTTTGAAATGGGTGGAGAAGACTCAAGGAAATGAGTTGCGGATTGAGATAATGTACTCCAACTTGTTTCTCGATCTTCGCATATGGGTATGTGCTTCGTTCAAAGCAAATTGAAAATGACGGTACTGACCTTGGTACAGACTATGACAAGCATCCTTCTCGCCAAAGATTTCAACAAGCCGGATGCCTTAGCAATGCTCAACACACTATTTCCGCCAGCCATTCAAGACCTCCCAAATCCCAAAATCAACCCCAAGATCTTGTTTCAACAACGCGCTATCTTCTACAGATACACTATCGATGTGGATGAAAATGGGCCTGCAATTATGAAGGAGTTCAAGCGCAACCTCTCTCAATATGACAACCGACATTGCTGGCCTGCAGTGAGAGGGACGCTGGAGAGATATACTGATCTAGCAGAAAAGATGATTGACCAGGCGAAGGAGATCACTCGTACAGCTCAAAACCCAGATTCTGAGACACTGAACTCTCCCGAGTCAGGCGGTTCAAGAAGTTTCAGTGGTGCTAGCTTCGATAGCACAAGAACGACAACAAAGACACCAAAGGCCATGGGCAGCTTGACCGATATGCGTGCAAAGTTTGGACTTAGCAAGAAGCCCAGCAAGTTGTATGGCGAGGAGTATCCTGTTTACTCAAAGTCCATGGTCAACGTCAGCAAATCCCAACAGGAGAAGCCCACTCAGCCGTTGGTGGATGTCAGTGGCAGAAGACCGGACCCCAGCCACAGCACGCCAGCTACTTCCCAACCAGCATTTGACAATCTGGTATCAGTGCGTTCTCGCGGCCTCTCTAAGCCTATGGGTTTCGTGCCACCTCCCTTGGACGAATTGGAAGAAATTTTGGGACGAACTCTGACTCCAAAGCCGTCCGATTATGAGGCAGAGCCGACACCAACTCCAAATTCAAGTCTAAGGGTCTCGTTCGACTTCGACGCTGAACTTGGGATCGGAAACACTTATCGCCGCCCGTCATTGTCATCAGATCTCCCGACTCCTGGTCGGCCTAAGAAAGCGAAGCCGAATCTCCAGATCGATACTGATGCAATCACAAGTAAACAACAGCTCGTATCACCCCCTGCAAAATCAGCCCGCCCCCTTCCCAAATACCAACCTGCCTTCGCGCCTACAGCTGTGCGTCCACAAACTGCGGATGGCCCGAACACCAGTCGTCAAGGTTTGAAATCGCGATCATCTTCGAACCGACTGCCCTCTGCGTCGGGACTTCCCCCGCTAGAGCCTCGTCCGCCGTTTGCGACACTTCCGATTAAGCGACGACAAATTCCCGAGCCGGCGATGATGCCTGAACCGTTGAACATCAATCGACCACGGAAGCCGACTACACCAGGAACGTCAAACCTGAGCTCGTTTCCTCCTCGCAACAACGTCAACGATCGATCTTCTTCAACACCAACTCCTGCAATCAAGAACACAACCTCTGATTCCAAGCCACAGCACATCGATCCTGCATCCCAAGACCACGGCGAATCGCTCGAGGCCACAAAGCCACACTCAAACAGCTCCGAAGCCTCATCAAGACCATTCAAGAAGACATCGACCAGCTCTTCAGCGAACCCGCGTCTGCCTTCAGACAACTTTGACTTCCTTAACCATCCCTACGCCGACTCTTCTCAATACACCGATCTCAGAACTCCCGTCATCATGAAGAAACCCAGCTTCTCAAGCTTCTTCTCCCGCAAAAAGTCATCTACCGCCTTGAGAGATGATGTTGGCCATGGCGATGATCTAGGCATTACCACAGATTCAACAACCCCGTTGGGCGCAACCAGCTCTCGTGAGTCCGGTGAGCCTGCTGTCAAGCCTATCCTCAAGAAGCAGAGCAGTATGAGCGCGTTCTTGCATCGAAACTCCAACGACACCCCGAAGACAGACGAGCAGGACGATCTCCCAGCAAAGACACTAAAGTCAGCCCGTTTCGAAGATAACGTCACAACCTCCACCGCAGATACCCCCGAGCTAGAGAAGAAGGAACTAGAGGATGAGGGTCCAAAGCTGAAGACCAAGAGAAGCTTCAACTTCCCCACTCGTCTTCGTTCCTCCGACTCTCGTGCCACCTTGCGCCCAGAGAAGGAAGATGGAGAAAAGCCGGAGCCAAAGCTCAAGAAGAAGTCAAGCTTCGCATTCGGTGGAAGTCTAGGTCCGTCCGAGTCAAACGCCACAATCACTCCTAAGGAGACGTCGGAGAATGGAGAGCAAAGCCGTCGTGGATTGAGGAAGATGTCGTCGTTCGTGTTCGGTGGTCAGACTCTTCGCAATTCAGATTCTCAAGCCACCCTTCGTCCCGAGCCTCGTGTTCTCAAGAAGAAGAAGTCCGTCAATGCCGTTGGTGGAACTACGTACTCAGCTACATCAGATTACGCTCCTCAAATCCCTGCCTTGAGAAAGCAGTCAAGTTCGTTCGCCGTTGGTGGTCCTGCTCGCCCATACACAGCCAATTCCGAGGTTGGTCTGTTCGCCCAGTTTGAGGCTGAAGAGCAAGGAAATTACTACACGAAGGGAGGTGGTGACAGTCACTGGGAGAGTCGCGCAGAGTTTGGAGTTGGCGGGCCAGTCCGTCCTTCGGGAGTTGGTTCGGAGTCTGGAGAATACACCAGATACCCCGTGGAGGAGGAAGAGTCTACGACTCGACCATCGACCCAGAGCACCACCACTTCCGTTTACGGAACGACGTCAAAGCTCTCAGCCACAAGCACTCAGAGCAGTGCGACCAGTCCAACGAGCCCACTCCAGCGGGAGTTCGTTCCCACCTCCACCACCTCCTCCGACGAAGACGACGACGAGACTCCTTCTTCCTCTTCCTCCATCCCCGCCCACGCCACCACCACCACCACCACCTCTTCTGCCGGTCCTGCTCCCGCCCCCGCCAAGGAGGAGGGTGTCAGAACCCTCAAGAGGAAGAAGAGCATGTGGGGAGCAGCCTTCGCGAAGAAGGAGAGAAGCGAGGAGGAGATGGCGGAGAGAGAGCGGGCCAAGCTCGAGAAGGCGATGGTGAAGGAGGAGAAGAGACTCCGGGAGTTGGAGGAGATGGCGGAGAGAAGCAAGGCGGTTGTAGAGTATTACATGGGATAGAGGGGGGGAGGGGTACGCGGGGTGGATTTGGGGGGCGTTTTGGGGGGGACAATTGCAACTGTACGATTTTAGATACCAGGGGGGAGGATTGGGGAGGGGGGTTAAAATGGGGAGTTAGATAAAAGTAATGTAGATATAATTTGATTTCTAAAAAAGCTGTTTTCCTGATGTGATGGTGACTGAGGTTTGAGGTCTAGGTGTGTGTGAGGGTGAGGATGGGACTTGAGAATGGGGATTCGAAGGAGGAGGGGGTGAATGTCCTGGATTATGGTTGGGACATTTGAGATTTGGGATTAGAGTGTAGAATGAGATTCTGGATTCATGGATACTGATACACAGGTTATTTTTGGAGTCTGGAGAGATTTTCTATCCTTTCAGTTCTTGTCCTTGAGCTTACCTGGTTGTCTGGTTACTTTGTTGGCTGTGTTATGTTTATGTTTATGTTTATATTTATGTTTAGGAGATGATTCCTTGGTTGGGAATCTTATTCTGTATGGATGGGTGGTTATGGTTGATGGCATCAGGTTTTGATTTAGAGGGGATTGTAGTTGGTGGGTTTGTGGGTGGGTGGGTGGACTGGGATTGTTGATTGGGGAGTTGGATGGGGTGTTTGAAGCTGGTAGTTGGTTATATTTAAGGCTGTATAGAATAGTTGAATACATCTAGAGTGGGAGATGGGAGATGAGGAGATTGCTGGGGTATGATATGGATATGGATATGGATGGATATGTTTGCTTGAAGGGAAGGCATAGAGGGAAGGGGGATGGGGACAGAGGATTAGATGAGGATGGGGGTGGATTGAGATGTTGTGAGTATGGTGGGATGGGCCAGGTGGGTGAAGGGTTGAGAGGTTTGAGGTTCGAGAAAGAGGGAAGTTGGTCTCGGGGAAGTTGGCCTCGGGGAAGTTTAGATGAAGGGAATCAAGGGATGGGTTATCAGAATGTGATAGATATTTCCATGATAGCGTTATCAAGAATCATAGACCATCATATGCTTTGATGTCTAGCATAGGCCTCTCTTCTTAGAAAAGATGATCCGAGAAATCCTGGAATTTCTTCCATATCGAATACTGGAAGACGCACCTCCTAGATCAGGTAAGATACCATAGAGGGAAGGGGGTTAAGAAAATGTGTGTTGCATTAAATACCTACCTATGTAACATGTCCAGCTGGAAATCTCACATCTTGTATCATCCATGTCTTTGTAAAAACCATGGCGGTTGTGAGTTTACTCGCTGTAACGTGTTTGAGCTTGAACCAGTATTGTTCAGATGGGGGTGTTGTGATGGTTGTTTAGTGAAGAGGATTAGCGATTTTGATGATAACAATGGACGTCTTATTAATGAGGTGGTCTTCTGAGACCTATTTGAACTTTTGCAAATAGCTTCCTCTTACGACTTCTTGGGGAGTGAGCTCGGGGGGGAACGTCCTGGCATCTACGACCTCTGGCAAATCAAGGAGATCCTTGGTACAAGAAAGGCGACTCTACAACTCTGAATTTAGACTTTAGACTCTAGAAAATAATAAGAATGGTGAAATAGTAGGTCCAGGATCAACTTCCAGACAGATGAGTTCCTTACCAAAGTAGCGCCTCCGGATAGCCTGACGTGAATCCCAGTAGAATGCTGCATGATTTGAAACAAAGCCGGGCTAAACGATGAATATCAAGGGCTCACGATTAAGAATTACAGCATCTGGGTATTATATTCAATAATGTATTATTCCTCCTGTATTTATAGATCCTTCCTAGTCAGCATACTTTGCTGTTTGTTGATATTCGCCAATCGGACTTCTTCGCCTCGAATTCCAGGCCTCATTTTCGCAGCTCCACTAAAGAAAGTGAAAGCGTCTGTCTTATCGCGCCTGACTTTCTTCCAGACGCGACTCGACGTGAACGAACGTGCCCGGCACACCCAGGATATCTTTCCCACCTGAACTCTAAATCCACGCTCCATTTCAATTGCGCCCGAGCAGGACTTCACCTCCACCTTCTCTCTTTTTCCCTCGAACTGCCCTCGACCAACAATGCACGATGATCAGATTCGTGAAGGGCATCTTCTCGTCCTCTATCCCCGTACCTACAAGCAGCAACATCGTCAAGGAGGAAGAAGGGGAAGAGGAAGAGGAAGAGGGATTGGACACTGGTACGTCAATTGAATTGATTTATGTTCGTTTATTCGGTAGAGCAGGCACAGCTGGGATTTGGAGCTGGATGCGTGCGTGAAGGAGGGAGGAGGTTGGGATGCGATGGATGCGGGGCCGTGAACTTTCTCACTTTTTTTCTGCTGCTGCGAGAAACTCTTTCTTGTTTGCGCGTCTCTTTCTTCGCCTGTTGATTTCGCTCTTCTCTTGTGTCTATCTACGTTTCTTGAGGGGGGTTTCTTCCGCACATTCTTGCTCCGGCTAGGAACGAAAGCACCAACGAACGAACGAATGCATGAGTCGCTGATTCTTTGGTGCTTTTCACACAGATGCGCAAGACAATACAGAGATTCAAGATTCGCACAAGGACCAGGACGGAGCTCCATCTGCACACGCACACGCAGATACTGACGCAATGGACACTTCAAGCATTGTGAATGGGACACCTAGGCTGGGTAATGGACAGTTTGCGACGTCGAGCGCGGTGAAGGGTAGTAGTGGGAAGAAGAATAAAGGCAAGATGTCATTGCGACAGATCAAGAACCAGAAGAAGAAAGAGCGCAAGCGGAAGAAGAGAGATGGGCTGGATTCGTCCGTCATAGACTCCTCTGTCGTGGATTCCTCGGTCATGGGTGAGGATATCGGGGGGCGGGGGATGGAGGGGGAGGATGATAATGGAGCGCCGGACATGGAGGCAGAGAAAGGCTCTGTTTCTAATGGAGCGGTGGAGGTTGAGGAGAGTTTCGTATCGCCTGATCTGTCTAGGACTTTGAGCAATATCTTTGGTGATGTGCCAGTCACCAAGCCAGTCGTGGAGGAACCTAAGCTGAAGAAATCAAAGAAATCGAATCGCGCCTCAAAGAAACTGCTGAAAGCCGAAGCTATCGAAGCAAATGGATTCACATCACAACTACCACAGGAACCCGAGCCTATGGAAGAGGAGACCCAGGATATGCAGACTTTGATCAGAACGGAGCAACTGGCAAAGAGCAAGGAGAAGAAGCAAAAAAATTCGAAAAAGCCTACCTCTGCTGTCAATACTACCGAAAGTTATGGATCAAATCTTCAATCGCAATCCGACGATCTGGGTCTGGTTGAGAAGATCAAGAAGGCAAAGCAGAAGGCGCGATTGTCTCCACGAAAGCCATCGCAGGAAAGCATTGCTGCTCTGCAAGATGAAGATGATTCGGCCGCTCTTCTCCACCAACCACTTACACCTGCACTTTTCAACCACTCGAGACCACAATCACCAATTCGACCTACACAAGAGGATACCGCGGAGGCAGAGGCACAAATACAAAGTAGTGCGTGGTCAACAGGTCACGTAGGTCCGGACCCAGAAGAGGATAATGATGAAGAGGAGCCAGTACAACCGTCAAAGAAAGCTCTGGGCAAGAGAAAGGTGTCGAATACAGCTGTGGAGTCGACTGCGAAACGTAGGAAATCAAAGGACAAAGTCGAAGCCACAGCCAAATTGACCGAGTACGGCTTCGTTGCATCCAGCGCCCCCTCCCCAGACAATGCAGCAAATCCACTCGACCGATCGCGTTCGGCGTCACACGATACTTCTGAGCTTGCTCGAACGGTTGCTAGCATGTATGCCAGCCAGATGGAGGAAGAACGTACTTCTCTACTACCCGAGATTGCAGCATCTTCTAGCCTCGCCCTGAACTCTAGCCAGCAGCGAAGACCAACTCCTGCATTCACACCTGTCAACCCGCGTAGACCTTTGGCTGCCGTCGTTATCCCAGCGATGAAACCTTTCGAGCTTTCTCCTTCATCGCAACCCCATCCTGAATCCGAGTCAGAGTTACCACAGAAAGCACCAACTTCTACCGAACGAGGGAAACGACGACTACCCATCGGAGAACCGGAGTCATCGCAAGCCAAAGGAAAAGTCGTCAAAACCCCAAAGAGGAAGAGCATGGTCTCTAAAAGACTGGGCAAATCTACGACACCCAAATCATCCACGGCGAAAGCCAAGACGCCGAAGTCTAGAACGCCGAAGATCCCTAGAAGCTCACAGGTGACTCCTGCATCGAAGGGCGCGCGAATTCCAGAGGATGATGTCCGGACTATTGCTGATGCTGTCGAGTCATACCGAGAGGAGTACGACTTGAAACAACCTGACCTCAACGATATCATCCAAGGACTGGCTACCAATGAGAACGGTAGGCGGTTTTGGGCTTATATGTATGAGGAAGTACCGCACTTGCCCAAGCCAAAGGTCCAGAGTCACTGTCGGCGCAATTTCCACAACTTTGAAGCTCGTGGGTCCTGGACCGCAGAGGCTGATCAGGATCTCAGGGATGCTTATGAGAGAAACCCCGGCAAGTGGAAGCAGATTGGTGGAGAGCTCAACAGATTCTCAGAAGATTGCCGGGATCGCTGGAGAAATTATCTAGTCTGTGGTGATAACCAGAAAAAGGATATTTGGGACAAGGAAGAGGAAGAGACGCTGAAGGAGGTCGTCGAGGAACTTCTCGAGCTCGTCCGTAAGGGCGAGGGAAGAAGCTCAAAAGACGCCAAGAAAGACGACTACACCCAATTGGACTGGTTGAAAGTCAGTGAGATGATGAGACATACCAGGAGTCGTCTTCAATGCCTCACCAAGTGGAAGAATATCCTAGAGCGAGAAGATGCGGATACCGAAGATCTGGTCGCCTTTCAACCCATTTCAAAGGCCAATTGGCGTCTCGAAGAAGCTGAGACGGTCGCTCGTAGGATGCGGGCTCCAGAAAAGCTTGAGCTCCTCTACCTCATCCGTGACAGCAAAGCTGGAAAGGAAGGGAAGATTCCTTGGCAAACAATTCAGCAAGATCTTCGTATCAAAAGCAGGAAGATGGCTTTAAGAGTTTGCTACAGGAATCTCAAGGAGCACATTCCCGACAATGAGGATATGAAACTCCAGGATATTGTGTCAGCTCTCATTGACCTGTATGAGGCAGCAGCTCCTGCAGAGCCGAAGGGATTCAAATCTTTCGTATCGCCTGCACGGTACAATAAGTCATCGAAGCAGAGGAGTGTATCGAAGAGAGTGTCTAGGGATGAGGAAGATGAGGAGGAGGAGGAGGATGAGAACGACAATGGCGAAGGTTCAAGCACTACCAAGAAGAGACGAACTTCTAATGCGAAGGGGAATAATGGCGGAGGTCCCAGCACACAACCAGCACGCTTACGTCTTGCTAAGGGTAGGAAGGCTGCAATGCTTTCTGAGATGGACCACGACAACGATAGAACGCCACCGAAGAAATCATCCAAAAAGCTTAGATCGCGCATGAAGGCGACGGGCCAGAAGGAAAGTCAAGAGACGGCTGCGGATGCAGCTGAGTCTGCCGATGAAATCAGCGAAGCATTTCAAGCGGTCAAGAGCAGCCAAGCTCGATCACCTCGAGTTGCAAAGAAGCCGATCATGGCCGCTAGAACTTCGAGAAGCTCGAAGCGCTTGAGTGAGCACCGAGTTTTTGAGAGTGACGATGATGCAGAGCCATCGGTCGTTGAGCCCACAAGTCGCAAGCCGGCTTCGAGAAGTGAGCATGATGATCATTTTGATGAAAATATCCAGCCTGCCAAGGAGGTGCAGCAAGAAGATGACGATGTTCAACTAGATGAAGAAATGCAGCAAGATGACGAGGGACAACCTTACTTAAATCTACCCCATCACGAACAGGAAATCCCTGAGTCGGACATCAACATGGCCAATGCACCCGCCACCAACGGCCACCTTGACTCCGAATACGAAGATGAAGACGAAGAATACCCTTCCACCAATCATGGCACAGCAAGTGTCGATCTCGACGAACCTCACTCCATCACAGCCAACGGTTTCCCCGACGATAATGACAACCACAGTGTCGACGAGGAAAGTGTAGATTACACACGCTTCCGCTCCGAGAGTGTAGAAGCTGACACCCTGCGCGAGAAACTTCCTGGGCAAATGAACCTTTTCGGTAATGGAAATGGCCATCATGACGAGGATGGAGACGAAGATGACGAGAGTGATGTCGGTCTTGGCACCAAGAGTCGTTTCCAACGAAGCGGTTCGATCAGCTCCGTCGGAATTAGTTCAGATGCGTCAAGTATTCCGCATACGTCAAAGGTGAAGAAGGGTGGTAAGCCTGCAATGGAGGGCAGTCCGGAGCTTTGAATTGCTTGTTCCTAAGCCTGGCGTGGTGTTGTGTTATTTGTTGAGGGTGGTACGTATGGATGGGCTCATGGGTACTCGTAGGGCATCTGCTTGGGTTTTGCTGCATCTTTTGGGCGTTCGGTGGGTGATCCTGGGGATGGTGGTTGGCGGGTGGGCGGGCAATGGATGGATAGGGAGGGAGAGGGGGCGAGGGTCGGATGGATGCGTTGCATGATATGATACTTGAGTGGTACATTACGTGAAGGTACTTACTTCACTGTATGGTACTTCTTGAGATAGAGAAAGCATAGAGAAATGTAGATCTCTGTATGCATTATGAAGATTTCTGGCAAACAACGGGTTCAAATGGGACTATGACTTTCACTTTGACATGTTAATTATTGATGTGAATGTTTGCTTTGTGTAAGGTAAGGTAAGGTAAGTAAGTCTCTTCATCATTTGTAAGCGTAGTGCATAATTGATGCATAATTGACACTGAAAATTTGAGAGCAAGTAAAAGTACAAGTACTGTTTTAGCGCGCCTTGCTGAACTGTACCTAGTTTCCCCTTCTGTAGTGCAGATAGTTCCTGAGGAGTTTTAACTTGTTGTTTGTGACAGTTGTGACAGTTTGTCATTGATGAGGGATTGTATTGGGGGCTTCCACATACGGTAGTGGAGAGCTGAGAGAGCTGGTGATTGATTGATTGATTTACTGGTCGAGTCAGTTGAATTTGCAGGCTGTGTGTTGTTGTGTTGTTCGTGTTTTCGGTCTCGGTAAGAGCGAGGAATTCCCTTCCGAGTTGGATTTGCACCTTATTCGTAAATTGGATAAGACTTGGAGATCGGATGTTTTGAGGGGTATGTAGGTACAGTATTTCTGCAGTGCGCTTTTTTCTTCTTCTTTCTTTTGGAAGATTGGATAGCTGCTTAGAGAAAATGTTTTGGGATAAGGGAGGACAGGATGGGCATGGGATGGATGGTGGGTAGGTAGGTAGGTAAGGGGACCCCTCGGATTAGAAAGTCTTGTTTCTACTATATTGTAACTTTCTTGTTTATTTAGATTTTGATTTGATTTAGATTTCAAGTTTAAGTTTCCTGATCAGGAAGGAATGAAAGGTTGGGTGTAGTTTCGCTTGATTCGGGCTAGCTCTGGACGTCGGATTTCCTCCCTTGAGAGCGTTTCATCTTGTTTGACGTCTCTCTACAACTTCATCATCCACACATTGAAGACACCTCCGACGCGAAACTTGGAAATTTAATACCGCCGCTATCCTCTTATACATATACCAGACATGGACTGCACATTATCATCTTCGTTCTTCGATCATCCGGGTGGTTGGTAATCCCATTGGTATTTACCCCTGCATTCGATATGCGATCCACTCATGTCTTTCGGGCAGGTTGCTCCAGTATTCGAGCTGGTTTGGACCGCTTGATTGGGTACTCAGGTTGGATGTAGTGAGGGATTCGCTGGTGGGCTGTGTTAGTCAGGGCAGGCATCGATGAGTGTGTATCGCCTTGAGCTACGGACCTCACATTGTACGGAGAATCCCATTGAAGTCTGCCTTCACGAGTGGGGTTGCTGCTTGCATCACTGCTTTTCCCACTAGAGCTAGACTGGGCATTGTGACTTTGAGATCCCGATGGTTCTGGCAATGTACAGGGCGGAGTGGTGGGGTTTGGTGTTGTTGAGTGAGGCATGATTGCAAGTGAAGTGACTGCTAAATATGTAAGTCTCTCATCCTATTTAAGATACTCTTGCTTACTTGTTTGTTGATCTTCGGAATTTTCGGAGGAGGGCCTTTCTGGCTTTTCGAGTTTCGATTGCTTGCCCAAGGACCTTCAGCACATCTCGAAGAATCCAACCTGCTTTTTATCATTGCCAGCTTCCTAAATGTGGAACTTCATCGAGATCGGTATATGCACCCTCATGGCCCATGGCCGACGTTCCAGTACGCTGTCAAAATCCCAAGGACTACGATACCAAATTATGTATGTTAACGGGTACCCCAGGAGGTCGAAATACGAACCGGCCGTCACAAATCCACATGCCGACCATGCCGATGATCACAATACAGAAAGGTGTGAAAAATACTAGCTGAGAAGTAGCTGCCATTGGCAAAGGTCCCTCGTTGCGAACGCCTCGAACGCCCCTCCGGGTGCCGACTCAGTGCAAATTCTTAACACATCAACTAGAGTGGTACGTTTTCAAGATTTATCACCCCACTCTCTTGCCTCAAATGAGAAAGGTCAGGCCACGAGATCCAAACGTTTCTTGAGTGGTAGTACAGCCGTTTGCGATGTGAGGGTATTCGTACTACCGTACGGCACTCGCATGGCTAGTTCCAGAGCGTGCCCTCGAAGGACAGCAGGATAGCGATTGGAGATATCGAATCGACATATTCAGGACAGCCCCAACGTCCTCAAGAGGTTGCATAAGCCGACGTTCTGGCTTGGAACCTGGGGTTTATGGAACGGTCTGGGAATTTACCGCAGAATCTTGTGCTTCACGCACAAGGGCGAGCCAGATCGTTTGTATGACAGCCTCGCCTGAAGTTGCCCGTTATCTCTTCGCTTATGAAAGAGCACTGTCGAATGAGAATTCATGCTCGGAATTGTCTGTCTGGCCCAAGATGAGCATGTCTCAGCTGGTTTCTTGTGAGGCTGGTCTTGGGCCAAGCACCCTACTTGTCGACTTCATCACAAGGTTTCCATGTATTGATACCCAACCTGAAAACATGTTTGTGCTCACAAGTCATGCTGGTTACAGTCATTGGGTACTTCAAGCGCTGTGGAGTTCTTCGTGTCATGCGGAGCAACGATGCAGCATGGTATTGGTCACTAGATCGAAAACCCATCGTCGTTCGTCAGTACCGACCGCACAAGAACACCCAGAATCCCGCAGCTGGAAAATTTTACAAATCACTCTCTTAAGGTTTGCTCAAAGGACATCGAGGATCTTGTACGACTTCCGATCAAGCCCGGAACCGTGCAAAACATTCAGGTTGTGGAATCGAAAAATGGTTTGATTCCACCCATGCCCAGCCTAACCGAAAATATAGGTACAACGAATGTTTTGATGCTTCCTGAAATCCCATGCAAGAGAGTGACTCCTATACCCGTTTGGCCACAGTACTGTAGACCTATGGCCCTTCCTTCCATGCATATGCTGACGCTGAAAACAGATCCTGAGAAACAAAATCAAACTGGTACAAAGAAGCGAATGTATCGTACCAAAAAGAAAAATTGCCCGACCTCGTTACTCGTGACTGGGCATGTATTCGTACCATCTTACAATGTCTTCAGAATTACTTCTCTTTGCTAGCCTCCCCATCCTTCGGCTTTCGCGCTCCATTCTGGTTTTGGTTCTGTCGATGTTCCATCTCGGATCTGTCGGGCAAATCCGAGAGGTGCTGTTCGCTGCTATCTCCATTTTGTGTATTCGATTCGCGCGAGATGTTATCCCCTCGCGGGTCTTCGGTCACTGGTGTATCTCCCGTGGACTTGTCAATGTCTGGCAGACCTGCTCCGTAGCGTCCGCAGCGTCGGACCCATTCTTCAACCTTGGCTTGTGGTTCCCCGTCGGACAGATGTGGGAACAGCTCTATGAGATCTTCCCCCTGGAAATTTCGGAACGTTCGAGGGACTCGAGTTTCTGAATCAATCGAGATTGGAGAACTTCCATATCGTTGGTCTATTCCCGTTTGATCGAAAGATTGAGGAACACTTTCCTTGCCTCCACGTGGTCCGGCATATGAGCCGATAGTGTCCTGGGATCGGATTTCCCGACCGTTGCGATGAAGGGTAGGTGCTCCATGTGGTGGACTGACTGAGTATGCCAGGCTACACCAAGAGGTGTTAGGGCTGACTAGGCTAATGGAGAGCAGTACTTACCCATTGGCATTTGTTGGAGAAATGAAACCATCTTTGCCCGAAGATGTTTCATTTGTTGTCACATACTCAGAAGTGCTACTGCTTTCTCCGAACGTCAAGCTACTCGTCGACGAGGCTGTATCTTCGCCCTCATATCCAACTCCTTGGCACCCACTGTCGACGGTATATTCGTTCATGACGGTCCAAGGATGCTCGTTTGGTCCAATAGGAGGCATAACCTTGCGAGGCAAAGACTAGGCAGCAGCTTGTGATGGGCGATGTTCAGCTAAGCGATGAGATGCGCATGTCCAACTTCCGGATTCAGAAAGCAAAAGAGGCTTGATGTGATGTCGATAGGAATCAGGATTCCGAGGAGGTATATGTGATTAGTGATGGGGGGTGGGCTAGATTCTTATGTCGCCCTTCGAGAGTCACCCGAGCATGGATATCACATTTTAAAGGTAAGGCGGGGCGATTCCTTCAAGCTTGTCGCGCTTCATTTACTTATCTCACTTTATATGGGGTTGAAATATGTCACGGGGATGCCTCTAACCACTCGTTATCCCAAGGCGAATATCATCGGTGAACTATTTCAGTCTCCGGGGACGCCCTTTAGTAGCTGGGCGGGAAAATCCCACCTAGAGGACAAGGAGACCCTGCTCGCATCCACAGTTCCATACGTGTTGCTCTAGTATTGAGTATCACGGACAGATGTGAGGAGAGATGAGAGCCTGCCGTTCATGACCTCGCCACTCCTCATCAAGCACTAGAGAGGGGTACTTCATTCTTATCAACTTCCTCACGACCTTCCACCACTCCGGCTCCCTCTCACTGCCTCCGCGGGAAAAGGAAAGAAGGAAAACAAGAAAATTCCACAGATGGCGAGGAATGCAACGAGACGGAGGATTATTTCACACTGTGGAGGGACTCAACTTGCATATATAACTTATGCCATCACCTGAACTCGCCTCATATCTCCAGGGACTTCCAGGACCTGTCGTTCCCCGCAAGGCTGACTGAGATGGCTAAATACCCCTAGAGTCTGCCTTACGGCGTCGAGAAATGCCCCGGGTCTCGGCGAACCTTGCAGGCTTGACGGCCCATGAGCTGGGCGGACTATTTTGCGAACTAGACGCCTTGTTACAGGCAGCAGTCTCGTACAGTCGTCGCTCGCTTTCCTATCGATCTCTCGCCCTGGCATGGATAGCATAGAGTTTTGGAAAGCCTTACCCAGTAAGTGGGTCGTTGGAAAATGCCCTTTTGAGATGTGACGCTGTGATGCTGTGGTGTCGTGTGTGGTTGCTGGTGAAGTGGTTGTAGATGGAGGAGTCGGCGGAGCAGGCTGGAAATCCCGTGGGAGTTGGCTGGATTTGGCAGTTCGTCCCTTGCCTTGCCTTTGCCTTGCTTATGCAGTTTTGAGATAGCCGAGGTTGGAGTTTATGGGGGTTTTGGAATGAGTGTTGTTGTTCTTTTGGCTTGTGAGAGCGAGGAGGTGATAGCTGTACAAGATTTTATTTGCCTTTCTTTTTCTTTGGGTTTGTCTATTTGTGGTGGTGGGATTGAGGAGATGAGGGCTTGGGGATGTGTGAGTAAGATGAGGGCGGGATGGTGTTTAGGTTTGTGTTAGGGGTTTTCTTTAGCGAGTACCCCCTGAAGCAGGCGATGTGCTTGTGATGACAGAGTCTGCGAGGATTACTTCGTACCAAGACCGGCGTGTACAGTACTGTTTTTTTAATAGAAGATGGGATTGCGGTTAAGAGACTTATTTAGCATTATTTATAATGTCAAATGTTCTCTTGCGAATTAGTTTGGATATGAGAAATGGGGCTCTTACCAAGTTACGACCTTGCTGAGGATATAATATTTAGAGCAATGAAAGACTGGGTCTGTCTTGCAACTTGATTTGAGTTTTGTTTTATTTGTTAATGGCGTGATGACTGAAAATATTGAGTTGAGTTGTTTGAGGCATTGCGTCGACCTGGAGTTGTTCAAATTCGGGATGGCACGGATGAGGAGAAGATATAATGAAGTGGAAGGCTGGAAGCTCGGAGGATCATTGAAGACTACTTACTTACCTACTTAGATACTTTAGATCATTCAAGGATTGGATGTCAAACTAAAGTAGGAATATAAGATTAGTATTAATACGTGGGGGAGGGTATGGCGGTCTCAAAAGAAGGAGGGTTTCAGGAGTTTGGGTTTATGTTATTTTTAGTATTATTTGGATGATGATGATGATGATGATGATGAGATTTTGGGAAGTTTAATGAGATGATGGAAGGAAGAACTTTGAAGAGCAGAGTCTAAGTAAGGATGGGGGCACGGAAGCGTTGTTACTTGTTTTGTTTTTGGGGTTCTTTTGGGTAGGATGTGAAGTATTGAGCTGCTGTGAGGGAGAGGAGAGAGGTGCGGTTGAGGTGTTAAGGCGGGGAGTGGAGCTGTGGCTGCTAAAAGCATTCATGTGTTGAGATTGAAATGCTAAATTGCGAGATTCTGTGAGGAGTTGAATTGAGACTTTGTATGGAAAGATAGATTCATTGTTTACTTTGATTTTATCTTGGGGAAGTAAATATATTGCCTGATTAGCTTCCACTCGTTCGCTTGCAGCACAGCATTCTTGTGGGGTGGGGCTGAGTTGAACTACAGACTACTCAGCCCCAGCCACGTCGATGGCTCCAAGCATTCACCTCACAGTTATCTGCTTCAGTAATTTGATATCTGAACATATATATCAAGAATTCACGGTCTTCTACTTTTGTAGTATCTCGTTAAGTTCCAGTATTAAATTATACCATAGTCTGCTCTGATTTCCAATTCGCAGCTGCCTCAACCACCTCCTAGCAATCGCTCTAGCCCTCTACCCACTATGGCTTTGGGAACCAACTCTCTTGATGCTCCCCTGAAGCAGATTCCATCATCGAAGCTTCCCTCGCCTCAGATTGTTTGGCCATGGTCCGAAGAAGATGTTCCCCGCTCATCGGACAATGTCCATATCTCTGCTGTCCCAGCCAACAAGAGCATCCGCACCTTCTACCTCCAAGCCGTCAAGGGAGGTGACACTGAGATACTCCCACCACCAGTAATCTCAGCATCTGAGTTCGTGCCTCTAGCTCTCGTGGAGCACCTGATGAGAAGAAAAAGAGGTAGCGCCCTGGGATCGAAGTTCGTCCCAGGCGCAGAAATCACGAACATGGAGGGCGCCATGCACACATTCGTCGTGCCTGTCGTGCCTCGATGCGAAACCGCAGGAGACTATTGTTTCTCGGCCGGCCATAGGGCTACACCTCCCATCATCGTCAACTCAGGAGGTGAGAATGTCATGATGACCAGATCCGTGGTCATGAGCGCCACGATCCACATGGATTTCGAACTCCCGACCGTCATGCTTGAGCTCTGCAGACTACGCAACGAAGAAGTAGTCGGCAAAGACCTAAACGCAGATCCCACATTCAAAATCCTGACTAAAGATGGCAAGAAAATTCCTGCTCTCAGAGAAGCCTACGATGAAGCTCTTAGGAAACATATGGTCTTTCATCTAACGACAACTCACCGTCTCCCTGCCCTCTCGGAACCAACCAACAAGATCATGACTCTTGAGAAATCCCTCTCGTTCCTCGAAGCGCTCATCAATGACCAAGCCCACATCCCCGACCAACTAATTCGTCGATTCACTCAAATCGGTACCAGGACCATCTCTCTTGAACTCCTCTTCGTTGCCGCCTTCCAACTCGTTCGGAATGAGTTCTCTGCTCTCGAGGCTTTGTGTCCACAGGGTTACATCTATACATATGACCCGCCCAGCATCTTCGCACAGTGTGTCGACTCGAAGCTCTTGAACCGGCTTATCATCCTCGCTATCAAATATCTATCAAGCCATAACCAACTCACCAACCTACGAATCTTCGGGTTCAATGACTACGCCGACCCACACGCCTTAGATCTCTTGAAAGTCGCACTCGCGAATCAAGCGAATATGATAGTGGTGTCTAAAGGCGAATTATTCCAGGCCGAAGACGGGGGGTTCGAGGCTGGGATATGGAAAGTTTGGAAGGGGAACGGGAGGGGAAATGGTGGGAGGTTCGATGTAAGGAAGTGGCCGGCTGCGAGGGGGGCTATGCTCGTCGTGCATAATAATAGCGATGGCTTTGGACAGAATATTGAGACGGAGTCTATGTCTGGGAGTTTGGATGGCGCGATCGGTGCTACTTCTAGTGCGGCGGGGAGTTTGGAGAGGGGGAGAAGGGATTTGGTGGATTTTGTGGTTTGAGAAGGGGGAAAGGGGAGGTGTGTGGAGGTTGGGGAATAGGTAGCTGTAGAACTATTTACCTTACCTGCAGTTGAATGGGGAATAATACGGTGGGCTGTGAAAACGCCTTCTTGTTGCTTGACCATATGGATTTCAACTGCTAACAGTCTCCAATATCGGGGCTTCGGTTGGTCTACATAAATTTTACTTCCAATTGAAGTGGATGGTTAGGAAATGGGGTGCGAGTGTAAAGACATACCAGAGTCGGAGCGTTGATTAAAAAAGAAAAGAAACGGAGGCTTCCTGGATTCAATCAGTCAACGAGCTAATATTGGAATAAGGGAATTAGGAATGGAAGTGAGATGGTCTTGAATATGCTGAAGTATTGAGCACTACTTGCGGTATGAAGAGGTGAGAAACCGAGGGCGTTTGCTGGCAGAACGCACAAATCATAACGTATAGACATGCAGAATTAGGAAAGGGGTAGTGTAACCTTGAAGACTTGAAATGTTACAGTAGCTTTGAGAAGGGAGACATATTGCGTACAGTACATCGCGTCAGCATGATACTGAAGTTACTGAAATCAATATATGACATTTGATCGGGATCTCCGCTTGGACAACACAAATAACACGCGGAGGCTGAAAAAATAAGAAAAAACGTGAAGCGTGAACATACGAGGCAAATGCCACGTTTAATTCAGAAAATCAATGGATTGAACAATTAATGAAGAAACACAAAGAGGCAAAGTTCATAAAGGGGGAGGAAAGGACCTTAGCCGAGAGTGGACCTCAGGCCGTCAAAGCCCACCTTCACGTGCCGATAAGTTTGAGCTCAGCCGATAACTCCCCAAGCTCCCCAGCTCCCAACCTTCCACCATCACACTCCTCCTCATCACCACAGCATCGAAATATATACACCATGGGTATCATTCGTACACTCTTGAATACCGCCGTGTTGGGCGGAGCTGGAGGTGCTGGCGCATTCGCATTCGTAAGTCAATTGCATCGCCCAACTCCCATTCTGTTACCCCCACCTTCAACCAAGCTTGAGCTTCACATCCACATGCTACCAATCTTTCCCACCCAGTTCTCCTATCTTAATTCAAGACTATTTCCCCCTTTCAAATTACTATACATATACTAATAGACATATACAGTGGACGCGCAACTCAAAATTCGTCCCTATCACCCCTAACGACCCCATCTTCTCATCCGCAGCCTACAAAACCAATAACCCGAACCTCAACCCCGCGACACAGGATCTATGTATCCGCAGAGTGCCATTGAGCAAGATAAAGCCGCATCTATTGGAGAAGGAGGGGAAGCTCGTTGAGGCGTTTTGCGCGGGTGTTTGGGGTGGTTATGGTATGTCTATCGCTCTGTTGCTTGGTTCTTCTGAATCTTTGCTTTGAGTCATGAATCTGCTGGAAGAGGCATTGGGAGTTCGTGGAGAGCTGGGGATGTTGGTAGAGTAGAGGTTTTATATGAAGAATGTTTGCTGACAGGAGCTGTAAAATAGGATACGCCTACCAACGCCGTTTCCTTGAAAAGAAATACCGCAATTCTACAACCACCGCCCATCAGCTCTGGGATACATCTTCCCTACTATCCTCTACATATGAGCCCGGCACCGAAATCACAGACCATTTCGTGGTGGTCTCTAAAACACCGTCAGCAATTGTAGTCCGCTGCGGAGACTCGCCGTTGAAAACTGGTGTCAGGGATTCAGATGGCTTGTTTGAGATGGGGGTCGAGATTAAGAAGGATGAGGGCGTTGCCGAGTTTAGGCTGAAGAGTGTTTTCTATAAGGGCCTGGGGAAGGCTGATAGTAAACCAATGCCGGATCATATTGAGTTTGCGCATAGGTTGTATACTAAGCTTTGGATGGAGACTGCTGTTGGGAATGTGGTGTTGTAATGGACTTGAAGACGGGGTAGATTGATGGCTGGTGAGAAACGCACTTGTGGATTGAGAAGCGATGGACTGGTGGTGTATTCTATATTGAGATACCCTGGTATATATTGACGATATGCGATCCATGGTTACCGGCTCAGGGGTATTAGCAAATAAGTGGTAAGGTTATATGTATACACAAATCGATGTCACTCGGCGGAAGAACAAGAGAACGACGAAGTTGGGCCATCACTCATCAATTGATTCATCGGGGTCTATCTATCGCTACTCTACGATATTTATCTAGGTATGTCTGTCGACGACTGGCTAATGTAATCTTAAAAATAAAAGCCCGCTCTCCAGCATGATATCATTCATCCCTCAATAAACCAAATCAGAACAGCTAGAGGAACGCCCCAAAACCAAATCCCATCGCCCATCCAGCACTTTTCTAATACTTTTCCGCTCACCACTCTTAACGAGCAGCTCCGATAGCTCCCGTGAATTGATGATCTCGTCCTCGTCGGCCGTGGTGATGGTGGTGGATGTGGACTTCGCGAGGACCATTGTCGTGCTCCCCGTGTACGACGGAGCTGAGCAGATATTGCAAGTCGCGAGACCAGAGGGTCGAGCCGCGTGGTATGCCGTTCGGTCTGGTATTATTGGCGTTGCTGTTACTGGCTTCAGGTTCTGGTGGTGAGGGAGTGGCGTAGCGGGAGTCATCGTTGACTATCGTTGGACTGCGGTGACTGTTAGTTACTCCTCACTGTGAGGTATTGAAATGGTGAAGCGGATCGGTAACTTACGCAGTACTCAACGACCTATTGACCCTCCCCTTCTCCAGCCGCCTCTCACCATCATCATCCGTGTCATCAGCAGCACCACCCTCTTCATCCTGCGAGTGCTTCCGCTCCTGATTCTCCTTCCTCCCCGTAACCTTCCCCCAGACATTCTTCCAAATAGACCTGAACACGAACCCTAACGCAGCGAAGACCAACACCGGGGTCCCGAGCGCAACAGCCCAAGACGGCGTCTCGACATCGCCCAGCACGATCCAGAACTGCACCATGACGCCCAGAATAGCAATGTTAGAGCCGACTTGCAAGACAGACCAAAAGCCCCAGTACAGCTGCATCAGGTCCTCGCCATCGCAAAACTCGATGTTGAAGAGCGCGAAGCATTCGAAGACTGTGGCAGCCGCGGAGAGGATCAGGCAGAGCGAGGCGATAGAGAGCATCTTCACGCGGAGACGGCGGTTCTTGAGCTTGTGCCTTGTGGAGTTGACAATGCGGGGTGGGAGGGACTTGTCTCGCTCTGTGAGGGCGATGGATCTTGATGATATATCAATATTGTGGCTTGATACGGGTGTGGTGTTGATGGAGAGTGGGTATCAATTCAAGCTTACTTGTGATGTTGTAATGAGCTGATACACATCATAATCAACACCTGGTATGTGTTAGCATTGCTCACTGAGAAAAGGACTCGGATGTGAGGATGGACGTACGAAAATGAACAGTAGCCAGAATATCGAGTTTGCTTCAGACAACGTGAGATTCTGAAAGAATCTGGCGTAGTGGATGCATCGCTGATGGTCTTTGTCCGAGAACTTGCCCGTCATGGCGGAAAGAATGAGGCCTCCGTGATGAGGTCGCTGAAGGGTATATTGATAAAAAATAAAAAAAGGTTTGTTGTTTTAATTCGACTGGAGCAAGTGCGAGGAAATCAATCGTTCAACTTTGCTTGCTCTGTATGTTATGGTGGAGTTATATCGAATGGTGCCAGCACGACGCTAGATAATAAAAAGTCTGGGGGATGGGGAAACATGTAAAGGACTCCGAATGACTGCAGTTGCCTAGTCGGTGAATCATGAAATATGAAAATTGAGTTACACCACATGTAACTTGCTACAGGCAACTATCAGTTGAAAGGAAACTCGCTGCTTCACACTCACTCACCTCACACGCAGCCAAGATCATCGGGACTGGAGATGTTGGCACTTCCAAAGTGCCGCGACGATCTCTCCCCATTGAGCTTATCCTGACGTAGAACTGGCCGGTGCACTTGCACCAAAGAAAACTTGACTCGACAGTGTAAGGTTTCTGCTTGGACGGATTTCTTAGGAGTGAAATTGGTGGAGCACACTGGGCACGACCTTGAGAGGACGTTGTGAGCCAAGAGGATCGCTGCAGGGCCAAGGGAGGCAGAAGGCCTGATGGCCCGCTGCCAAGCAAGTGCTATCGAGATTGCCCAGAAAAGGCAAATCAGAGATCAAAAGAAGAGCAGCTTCGGGCTGTGGCATTGCTTAATTGCGTCGTAATGGCTGAATTCGGGGATAAAATGACGACTACCGTGGGGTGTACGGGTGAAGTTGAGAAAGAGTTGTGAGGAGGCATTTTTGAGCTAATGGTGCTATTGGAGGACCATTGCGGATCAGTATTGCAAGATGCCGCAGCGGCAGCGGCATTAGTATCAGTGTACTACCAGAGATAACAATGTGCTCGCGGGATCCGTATCATCTGGATATAATCCGTGCTGCATTTCGCCTGCTCGCCTACGCTCACGATGAGGAGTCCCATGTAACGGTGCTTCCGGAGTTCCACACTTGGGCACGAAAAACAGAAACATAGAAGGTGGCCAGTGCATGACTTGTCGAAACTGTCCTCGATTCGACGTTTTCGTCCAATTTGAGGTTGTCGAGCTATGATTAGGTCTCCGCGCAAGCTCCATCCTCGGAAGGTTGTTGTCGCCAAGCGAGGAAGACGTTTGGTTAAAGGTTGGCTGGCTGCTTGACCTGCACTTACTTCCATAATCCCTGCGCCTATCATTCTCTGACTTCGCTTCCGATTTCCTGCAGTGTCGCGTTTGTCGCCATCATCCCTACATATCCCTACGCATCGAAGCATCGTGATACGGCAACGGTTACTTGCATTGCAATCACGTGTGTGAGAGTTCGTACTTTTGTGCAACAATCCAGAGTAACGACGTGGAGATGGAGAAAAGTCCCGCTCAGAGATAACACCCCGCGATTCTGTGAGGGCCGAGTAGTTTTGACATGACTCTGGCCTCGTCCCTCCATTTGACCTAGCCCCCACAGCTATCTGAAGTTCCTTGGCTTTGCAGATCACATCGCCAAGTTCGATGATAAGTTTCGCCATCACAATGAATTACTTTAACAGAGTTAGCTTCATCAGGAGAATGGTCTTCCAGACACAGCCCCAATTAGTGACAAATAAAAAGAATAGATTGGATTTGAGCAAGTTATCTTCCTGAGAACTTTGCACTCCGAATAGCCTCGAAACGCTGCAAGAATTCTCCGATCGTTGGTTTCGAGCTCCGGGCAATTGTTGACACTTACTTAGTCTGGCTATTGACAGGCCCACGTCGATTTCGACTGGATTGGGATTTCTCTGGGTGAGGCATCCCCAGTACCTTCTCCGGATCCCCAACAACGAACCCACACTTTCGCTTGGTGATCACGTCCTCGAACTGAAATCTCACCCTGATCTTTCACACATTCTTTGCACAATGCCTAATTGCCTGTTCTGACAATCTAGTTAGCAATCATCCCCGCATACCCCCGCTGCGTACGCAATGACCCACAAAACTTCCAGTGCCAATTCAGACGCACCATCTAATGAATGCATCGAGCAAACTTGGCGAGACATCTGGCGGCTTCGGGGATTTTGTCGGAAAGAAGCCCGCTTTTGAGAACGAGCACAAAGAGCAACCGAAAGCTTCAGGACAAATGCAGGGTTAGATGATTTGCTGCCTCCATCCATTAAGTTCCGGCAGACTAGTCTCCCTTGGTGGAACAAGATATGCCGTCGCTTGGGAGTTGGATTCGCCAATGCGGAGGGAAATCTTGAATTGGGAAGCCTGAAGACTCTATTTAAATGATACTTGACCATGGATAAATGTCTGCCAAAGAATTGCAATGACCCTTAGCTTGTTGAAAGATGCCATACGTCGTCATCGTTTCAACAAAGTGGTAATATCGACGTAGAACAAGCCCTTGAACAGCCACATGTCATGTGGGGGGCATGAATCAGGATTCCGCAGTGTGAACCCCGAACATCGGGGATTTCTGCCCAATATGGAGTGTGCAAGCATAAAACGCAAAAAGATTTGAGAGTTCCAGTTGAATTCATTAGAAACGCCGACTGATACCATGCAAACAAAAACATTTTTAGAGCCTGCTTCAAATCGACGGAGCTCGTCACTCTAGGGGTCACATTGAACAATCAGAGACCGGAGAATCAAAACTCCATGGTAGCTCGAGATGACCTGCCTTGGTGAAATTCTAGAACCCATGATCTGCAGGAGGTAGACACAAAGATAGATAAGAGGTTTCCGACTTGCCATTGGGTGAGACATCTCAGATGAGGTTTCTTGACTCGAAAAGATGAAATATTGCAGATGACGCCGAGTGTCGTGGGATGACCATGGTCAGAAAGGGCAGGTGTGAGATGTAACATTGCCGATTCCTTGTGATATCAAACGGCTCTTCTCAGAAGCTTGTAACATTCCCGTGATTTGAAAATGTCGTTGATATTGTAATCGAAATTGTGCCAATTCTTAGCACCCAAGCCGGGCTTGGACAGCTTGTGCAATCAGCAAGGCGGTCTAGAGGGAAGTAGGTCTGCGATGATCCTCGGGTTGAAAAGTTGAAGGTTTAATTGGCAGCCAAGAGCGTTAAGCAAGATGCTGCAGTAAACTGCCGAAGGGGGGACGATTAAGTTCCCCTGAGGAGGCAGGATTCGTATTTCTTTTCGCCATCGTAGTATCTGAGAAGATTGGCGCATAGATAGTTGGGTTCAAGCAACATCAGGCGGATATTCTTATAAGTGCCCAGATAAGTAATAGTGGGCATCTACTGAATGTGTGATATATCTGGTTGCGACGCTGTGTTGATGTCCCTTGACGAAAACGGCCGGGTATAACCGTTGGGAAAGGGGTTCTGGTGGTTGGACTATCACCAAGTAGTCCATGACGTACAAAGCCAAGGAGACTATCTCAAGCAGAGTAAATGCTGCAGCAAATTCGGACGGTGAGTCGAGCAGCGTCACGTCCACCGCGCCACCACCTTTCATGTGCCAGCAGTGAAGGGGACTGCAACGAGAGCATCTTGGATCAATAGCTTCCTCTTCTGCAAATGGGATTGGCATCACAGGATGCTGAGAGAGAAGTTTAATCAGAGTTCAGTAGTACCGTGATCGTCCCTAGCCCACGACATCCGGACTTCCCATCGACCTCGGCAGCCATGCTTTTTCTCTCAGCCTCCCTTCATTTTGCTGGTACCGTGGTCGCTATCATCGATCCCACGGGCGTCGTAGTCATCCAGCATTTGGCTCGTGGGAGACGAGCATCGTTCAGTGTCGCGCATCGCAAAGCAGCGGTGAAGGTTTGTGTACGGTTGAGGTGTGTGATGTGATGTGAGCTCGGAGCGTGGTGTTGATGGTACATGCAAGTTCCGGAACCAACAATCACAAAAGCTTGGCGAGCGGAGGAACCTCGGCTCGCTTTACAAAAGCGAAGTCCCCGCGCCTTCGACCTCGTCTCGAGTCTCAACAACAGACCGCTTCCCCAGTTCCCCATTTCCCCTCAAACCTCAAACCTATCTCCATACACCGAGCCTCTTGAATCTGGGGATATTTCCTGGTGTTTCTTGGTTCAAAACGCTCATCACTTCATCGGGTTTTGTCTGTTTTGACTAGCCCAGAAGTCTGTGCCACCAGCTTGGCCATGTTTGAGCCCGAGACCCCCCACAAGATCCGAACATCGTGGCCTCATCCGAGTTGAGGAGTTGCGAGGAGGCTCTAGAATATCTGGGGAAAGCTTCTACTTTATACCCCTCTTTTCAGCGGGGTTTGAATACTGAGCGTTGTGCTGCAGGGTCCATGAAGTTTGCTTGGCTATATGCAAGTATCGTACGACTTTGAGCCCCCGTCTGTATTCAGCCCTATGTCTACGGCAATTTATGGATTCAGCAAGTATGATCCTTGATATTTGTCTCTCCGGTATTTAGTTTCTCGTTACAGGGGACACGATAGTATGCCATAATTGAAAACCTCGGTTAAGGGCTAGTCATGACAACACTCGCAGAAAGCGAGAGCAAGTCAGGAAATGGGTCGGTAACAGTTTGTGGACATACCCATCAACCTGTTTTACCCTATGGTAACCGTACTTCTGTTGCTATTTTCATTCTGTTTTCTATCCATTTAGCAACGCGTGGTTTTGATAGCTTCTGACCTTGAAGATCTGCCAAAGTGAGACAGTCAGAGCTTCACTTGTCTGAGGCATTTGTCAGACATTGATTAATATCTATTAGGATAATATTGGAAATATCTCCAAGTCTGGAATTAGCCCGTTATTTTGCTCCTCGTTGATGTTTCAGAGAGAAATGAACGAAGGCTTTGTAAATCGGTTCAAACTGACCCCACCTTGGGGCTAGTTTGGGTGAGATATCTTCTTCCTGGATGAAGACTGCTGATTTATTTCATAAAATTTTAACGCGAGTCTGGGCCACAAAGTGCTGAGAAGATATAATTTTGGTATGGGGAATTATTGCCTTGCTACCACAGACATTATCGTTGACAACACGGAAAGAGATAATTTATTCATCTTCTCCAACGCTCGCGGGTACAAACTTCCCTTCTACCCAAGTAGACTTCCAAATCAATCTCTGGTATTCAGCTACGGAGAGGTGTATGCACTCCTGCATTGTCTAAAGCTGAAGATCCAATACCGCTTGGATCTTCCGGAACACCTCAACAGCCTCCTTCGTTCCCTTGATACCAATCTCCATTGGAAATTCATCCTCATATTTCTGGTGAGGTAGAATGATCTTACAGCCAGTCTTTTGTTGAAGATCTTTGACCAGTGAAGAATGGTGCACTTTGATCTCGTTGACTGCAGCGCTCGATGTCGAAATGGTCTCGAAGTCCTCCCCTGCTTTGTCCCGCGCCAAGTTGACGAAACGGAATGTGGGCTTATCGTCGCCCATCCAGGTATTGTAGTCGATTAATGTTGGATCCTCGTCCATGATGTTGGCAATTTCTTCCTCGAACTCACTCTTTAGAGTAGCTTGATCCTTAGTTATGCCATCAGTGCTTGCGTTACGAAATGAGATGCCCTCGTTGACATGTGTGGGAAGTATAGCTAGTGGTCTACATTCCAATACGAACATGACCTCTTTTAGACCCTCGCAGTGAAATCTACGTTCCGACGGAGGGCTCCCAACCCCATGGAGTGCGCGCATGATTCTGGGGACCCTGATCCTGTCTGTTAGTCGAGTACAGCAACTGTCCAATGGAATGCTAATATCGATTGCAACTCTAGGAATCTCTCCCTGAGCATCCCAGAAAGCCATTGAAAGGCCTCGAAAGCAATGTTTTGTGCCACTGAAGTACAAAACGTCTGTTGAAGGGTTGAAAAGATACTTGGTACCACGGAGTCCGCGCATCTGATAGAGCTTCCTACACTCGTGATATGATTCGCTGCTAACTTGGAGCAACGGGGGTTTGTAACACCGAGGGCTTATCTGTACATTGGGATGGTGAAGTACGGTATATTCAAGCATTAGCTCCTTCATGAGGATGTCCTCAACGAATTCCAAGGCAACGATGCGCTGGTATGTTGCTGCTAATCTCCAGATCTTGAAGCGGATCCCTTTTGGCAAGCGTGGAAAGGGGTGGAAGCGTAACAGGGTCCTGTTCTTGGTTAGTTTTAGAACCTATATATGGATAATTGAGGCTTACTCTAGCAGACGCCCTGACATTATTGAGAAATTTTCAACGCTTGAAGTTATGGATGTGGCATCCAGAGCAATCTGAGCAATCTCAACAGCTTCGACAGCTTGGCCACCATGGATGTTCAGCCTTTCATCCATTCCTCCATCGCCACCATCCAATTCACCATGGTTTCTCAACTTCTCCCTGTCACCTACATCGTTCTCGACAATCTCCAGACATTCCATGCAAGTGTTCAAGCTCTCCAAGCTTTCACTCCACCCCCCCGGCATATTTGAAGCTTCCTTGAGTTGATAGACCGATTCTTTTGGGGCGCTTGGCTCCGGACTCGTATTTGTAGCTCTTTCGAGTCTTTGCCCGATGTCCGTGCATATCTTGATCGCGGAATTGTATGTCGCTCGGACAAAGCCCGGTATGATGCCGATAGATCTCTCTGATGCTCGAGATGTGCCGCGCGGCGCGTCATCGGCGCGGAGAGTACTCGACATCGGAAACGTAGAAGACAAATTTAACTTACTGGGATATTTTCCCGGGGGGGGTTGTAAGAAATAATCTGCTGCGGGTCTGACAAAAAAAGGTATTCGATGTCTGATCACGTCGTCGGCTGTTGATGTAAACCTTCGAGTTGAAAGAAAAGTTGGCGGAACGCAAGACTGGGGGCTAGTCTAGCGTCAAATCAGGTAAACAATTAAGCGAGAGAAAGAAAAATTCGTCACGTGTTTACACCCTGAGCTGCCATTCGCAGACCAGCATGAGGCTGCTCTCGAATATTCCTGAGTGAATGCCTGCTCAAAGGAAACTCGAGATCTAGACGGTATAGAAAAACAAGTGTGGCGCTTTCGTTACAAGGCACCGACTGCTGTGCTACGAGACGGCTTTTACTGTGGCAGTAAGGGGTGTCCTTTCGCAACACATGTAAAATCGCCTTCGATACATGTCGAAAACCCGCCAGTATGATAGAAGTTGTAGAAATTAATGGTTATTGCTATTGAAAGTCGCCTTCTAGAAATAAACATGGCTGCTTTTGTCCTCGCCCTTCTCGCCTGAACTACCCTTTACCAGCAATTCTCATGACTACAGCCAAATTTTCCCAGCGGTTGCAATTGCCTTTGCATCCCCACAGAATAACTATTTACATTGACGATAGACAAAGCAAAGTCTGAGACCTCCGAGATAGCGTGGTAATTCAATGCACTCGACCACCAAACAAGAAGAGGAAGGCAGATGCAAATTGTACTGAGAGGAGAACCATTCCAAGATGGTCGTCAGTAAGCCGAAGGATGACAAGATATACAACGCCATCCAGGAATATGACAGGATCACAAGTAATTGCAGTATCCAATATGTTAATGTCGAATGCTGTGTAGCCCAGACCTCGATTCGAGTCTCCTCCACGTCCGCAAACTTCTCTTTGAGAGCCCTGCGACACTTCTCTACATCTTCCTTTGCGCCTTCGATGGCAATTTCTCGAAGACGGTCGTAGTAAGGAAATGTCGGGGGTATTGTAATCTTACAATGGTATCTGCGTTGGAGCCTGTTGATAAAGCCGAAATATCTGAAACATTCGAAGGGACTCAGCAGGAACGTCGATCTCCAAATAGCAGCGGCTTGTGCAGTCATAATCTCGAGAACTTTACCGTTATCCTCCTTGTATGATGGCGCGAAGCTGACGAACTTGAAAGAAGGTTTCTTGTCTCCGATCCATGTGTCCCCTGAAACCCCCAATGGTTGCTCGTTCAGGACTCGTGCAATCCAGGTATCGAGTTCCTCTTTGAGCAATATTTCCTCCAAATTGTCCCCCGTTATAAGCGCAGGGCGGAATTTAGAATCGGGACGAATCTGGTTCGGTTGCAAATGAGTGATGTTCGATCCCACAACAAAATTGACCTCCCGTAGTCCTTCAAATCTATCGTACACAAGTTTGCCCTCAGGGGATGTGCGCCAGCGTCCATGAAGACAATATAGAATCTCAGTAGATCGTCGAGTCCGACGAGTCAAATTCGCTTCAGTACAACACAATGCTTCTGTGCCGCTAATATCTATCGATACGCGGGGCAGGATGTGTCGCTTTGTACTTAAGAGCATCACCCGAATGGCATGTGTGCACATGTTGTGTCCACCAAAATGTAGCACATCGACCCATAGATTGACATAGACGTAGTCTCCCGAAACCGAGACAACTTCTTTCTTGTACAGCACCATACATTCTTGGCGGGACTCTCGGTGGACTTGCATCAATACTGGTACGCGAGAGGCAGGGCATACCCGAATTGCTCTGTGGATTTGGTCGAGGTCCTCCAGATTGGCGTATCGCACTACTGGATCTTTTATATCATGCTTGAATTCCAGGCTGACGATGCGGGGCTGACGGCTAGCCAGTTTGTAGACTTTCATCCGCAGTTCAATGGGTAGCTTCGGAAAGAGGTGGAATTCGGTCAAGGTCCTTTATTCTTCCATTAGATTTGCAACAGACTCGATACTGTGGAGAGCGAACTTACTTTGGAGGCTCTCTCTTTGCTGCAGTGGCTAGTCTTTTCATGATCAAATCATTCCATCTAGTTCTGTCCTCGTCTATCTGGGTACTCTTGAATGGTCTCAAGCGTCTGTCACATACAATGACTTGCTTGGGGATGTTTCTCTTGGGTCGGCTGACTACTATGGGCAAGTCGGGATTTGCATCTTCGTCGTCGGAGAGAGGCGTCCGGATCGGTGGGTCGCCCGTTCGTGATCCAGATTGCAGAGCAAGATCGTTTAGAGAGCCACCACCAATCAGTGTCTCCTCCTCGCTTTCATCCCGACGTTCAGGTATATTGATTGACTCAACCTCTTCATCAATCCCATGAACTGACATTATCTCCAAAGGTGCATTGCCATGCCGAGCGCTTACGCGCTTCTCAATTTCCCCATCCAAGACCTTCTTTGCCATTTTGTGGAAGTTGGGATTAAGTTCGTCAACTTTGGCGTGCGCGCGACGAGGGCGATTTGGAGGACTCCGATTTCGATTCAGAGATGGGGAAATGAAAGGCAGGAGGGCAGTGATCGGTGCGCTCCTGGAGGCGATGGGTAGTAGAAGCACAGCTATGAGGTATTTCGAAGTTATTGTTAGGTCCACCGCTGCCCTTCTCCAAGTTGGATGGTGAGAAGATGTATTATAATTTCGAAGATCATGAAGAGATGAAGACAAAGTGGCAAGGAGCTGTCGCGCTAACGCCTAAGCGAGGCCGATTTATTGATTATTTACCTTCACGTACAGCATTGCTTTCGAATGAGACATTCACTTAATGAACGGGTGGATTTAATTCAATTTCGAGGTTAGACCCAACGCATGTTCACTTCTTTTCAGACAGGGTGGGTCTGTACGATCCATCGACAAGTGAATAACACTTCAAATATCCAGGAGTCATCCTCCAAGTTGGACGATTATTTTTTCCAGGCCTTGCTCGGAAGTCCGAAGACGAGCAAAGCGCCCGCGGGGGTCAGATACCTAGAGCAGTAATATTATTGCGATATTCTTACATTCTGTCTCTCACAATTCGTGCCAAGCTTTCTGAACGAGAATCTGTGTTAATGGGATTTATATGCTTAATTTTAGGAGCAAAGATTCTATTTTGTCAACTAACACTTTTGGCGTCGCCAGCAGGTGGGCTTGGAAGACTTGAGAGTAGGGTTCCACCTCAAGATGTTCCCCTTCAAAGCCCCACCCGGTGTAGAGGACCTTGAAAATAGAAGAAAGGAAGTGGCACTCAGCCTAAATCAGCAGAACTGATGCGTCTCGACATAATCTAGCCAACCCTCCAACAACGCCTCTCCTCTAATTCCACAAAAACCATGTCTTAATAATTGAGAACTCATCCTGGATAACGTTAGCTAGTGTCTTCCAGAGCGTTCAACAGTGTCTTACAAGACCTTCCTGGATAGCATCATTGCATTGCCTAACTCCGCGCTTCGACCCTTTGATACCAATCTCCCGTGGAATGCCATGCTCCATTGTTGGATCCGGCATAATGTTTTCGCAGCCGGTAGCATTTCTAAAGTCCTTGAATAATTCAAGATCGACTCTCCAGAGCTTAGAAATTTGCAGCGCTGTCGCTGTCCATGCATCAAAAACCATGTCGCTTCCTAACCTTGTTGCTAAACTGACGAAACTGAAACTTGGTTTATTCATATAAATCCAAGTTATTCCCGTCAAAGGCAAAACTCTAGGATTCAATTTTGCTGCCATACTAATTCGTTTTTTGAGTTCGAGATTGAATTCGATTTGCTCTTTAGTGAAGCCGTCAGTACAAGGGGGGCGAAAGCTGGTGCTGAAGTCGATATCGCTTGGATTCATTGGTGATAATCCCGAATCTACAACGAAGAATACCTCTTTCAGATCTTTGGTATAGTCCTGGTCTTTGCACTGGATGAGCGGCCCATGAAAAGCACCCAAGAGAAGTATTGCGCGAAGCTCAAGCTCATCTGAGGAGTCCCCTGCTGACTTGCTGAGGCTGACAGCGAGTCTTAGAAAGACTTACTCCGAACATAGAACACGCTGCCAAGCGAAGTCTACAGGCACACCGTCTCCACAGTAAGACACATAAAGGATGTCTAATCATGGATTGAAGTAATAAAATGCTGCTGAACGGCAAATGCATTGGTGGATGCACCCTCGAAGGCACCTCCGCTAGTAATATTTCATGCACTCCATGCGACTTTCCCTATTGACATAGAGTAAGGCAAGCGTACATGAGTTCGGATATAGACCAGCATAATTTTCCTTAGAGCATCTCTGTATGTCGCTCCTTGTATCGCCAACCCCGAGTTGGAAAGGTAACACTCACTCCCTAAGCGACCACATATTGCCTTGCATGAACTGCGCCTCCGAAGCACTTCATATCCTCCCTAGTTGCAATACGTACTCATCACTGCCTGGACTTCACTCCCAGCCTTAAATAAAACAAAATCCCCACAGCGTCATTCAAATGTTCATTAACATTCACCTCATTACTTAGTTTTAGGAGAAGACTTACTCAACTTTCACGAGTTGGTCAAAATGGTCCAATCCAACCCACCGATCGATTGGTCCACTGGCTCCAAATCAGCCCTAGTATCAATCGGCACTCACTCCCTCCACCTCTCTATCTCAGGTCCACTCCGCCCACCAAACACTCCCCTCATAGTCCTCATGACCGGCCACTCCAGCAGTACTTTAGAATGGGCCGCCTTAATTCCCCTCATAGCACCATTCGCCCGCATTCTAACTTACGACCGTTCAGGCCTCGGGAAATCGGAAACAAAATCTCCACCACCAACTATCACGACAGCCGTCTCCGTCGCCCAAGAGCTCTCCGCTCTTCTCAAAGCAGCAGATATTCCTCCACCGTATATCATGTTAGCCCATTCGTGGGGCGGAATTCTCGCACGGGAGTTCCTGCATCTCCATCCGACCGATATCGTCGGCATGGTCTTCGTCGACGCGAATTCTGAACATACATTCGCCGACCCATCGACCTTCCCATATCCGTGTATGAACGCCGTACAAGGTTCTGTGTCGTACATCGAAGCCACTGGTCTAGCAGCAGACACAATTCTTTCCCAGGAGCAAGGGGCGGCAGTCATGCAAGAGAATACCCGACCTGGCCACCTTGAGGCAGAGAAAGCTGAAGCAGCTGGTTTCCACGGTGGGGACTTTGATGTCCTGCAGGAGAAGAGACAGCTGGAAACGCATGCCTTGGGGAAATGGCCTGTCAGTGTTATTCATGCGAATGGTGCACGGGACTTTCAGGCTGTGTATGATGCTGGTGTGGCGGCGGGGAATGGGACAGAGGAGGAGAGGAGGTTGTTCAGGGAGTTCATTGCGGACTTGGTTGAGAATGGTGGGGAGAGAGCAAGGAGAATCTTGGACTTGAGTAGTGACGAGAGATTGAGAAGATTTAGGGAGACGAAGAAGAGTGGTCACAATGTGCAGATGCTGGAGCCGGAGTTGATTGCCGACGAGGTGAGGTGGGTGTTGGAGCAGGCCATTGAGTTGATTTCGAAGTAACATTGCCATCTTAGAGAGAATTTTTTGAAACATCTTACTCAAACAGACGTATTATTTCCTACCCTGGATATAACAATATATTGTACAGACCTGCAACTTGCATCAAAAGGTGTTGTTCCCAGCCACAAAGTATAAGCTCTCTAATATCACCAGTCTTTTAGGCCAGAAACTTTGTACCTGCATTAGATGCGGCCCATACTATTTGATATTTAGGTTTAATCTATGCTGCATATATCAGACGTGCAACAGAAGTGCGAACTCCGAGCGAGTCTATCCACCTCGATGTCAAGTGGCTTTGGAGACGGTGGCTGGTCAGTGGGGACAAGGAAGTATAAAAGCGTCGGTATAATATTCCAAGGATGCAATATACACAGCAGGAACTTCAGCCATAACTACTAATCTATGTGTTGTATAATAGATGTGCAACAAATCAATCCTTGTTTCATAAAGGTGATTGAGTGAGAATACTGGCTACGGTAAGATCACCTGAGAATTGTGGAAACTTTGGGGCAGGTCTCAAGGTGCTACAGGGCCCAGGACTGGGAAACTTGGATCAAGATATCTGTTCCGTCCATTGACGGCGTCCTTTGAAGAAAGTGGGATTCCAGTTGACACTTTCCTGTAAAGAGTCGATAGCGAGAAAAAGGCGGCATGTCACATCTAGATTTGAAACGAACCTCACGAGTGGTGTTTAATAATCGAGAACACACCTAATTATTCTCAATTCTATTACAATGGATTTGGTGACTTGAGAAACGGAAAGAATTCCTCTGAGCAGCGAAATGCTTTCATGAACTCGAGTGGTTGTGGGCAAAACCTAGCTTCTGATCGAGAGCAATGCCTACATGTAGAATCAACGTTATCATAAAGGATCATGCATCTTTAATATGTGCCTGAAAATCGCCATATACTGTATATAGAAGACTTGCAATAAAAGAACATCGCAGGGTACCCTAAGCCGCCGGTGCACATGGGTTGGTAAGTGGCTGAACTGGAGGTATCCAAATGACTTTAAAATATTTCAATGCTCAAGCATAATACTGCTATTGCATACTTATTCTTATGTACCTGAGGCACAATCTATACTGCATATATGAGATCTGCAACAAGACAGGTACAAAAAGCAAGAAAGAGCAAGAGTGGCCGGGGGGGGGGGGGGTAGCTCAGAAATACAAGACAACACCCCGCGATGTTAATATGTAGCATATAGGATTTACAATATGATTCTAATTACGTGCCTGAAAACTACCTTATGCTGCATATATGAGACATGCAACAAGACAGGTACACCGCGAGGGGCGAGAGCTTATGTGGCTGATAAGTGGCTAGCCGGGAGGCTGGAGAAATTGGAGGGAGGTCGAAAGTCTCTTAACATTGATGATATATCCATTATGTTTTAGTACAACTGTTATGTGCCCGAAAATTAATCTTCACTGCATATATCAGATGTGCAACGAAAGAGGAGTCGTTCAAAAATTAAACGCAAGCGTGTGGCTGGTAATGTTGATGTGGCTAGGCGAGCATCCCTGAGAATAATAAAAACGCGGTTATTAATATCAAAACACCAACCTACGTTCAATCTACGTTGCCATGAAGGGAGGAAGAAACGTTTTATTGGGCATTGTAGAGTATGCAAATAAAGTAGGAATGTTCTGAAAATCAGAACCAGAAAGAGAGACAAAACCTTAAAAGCAGCAGGCGATGTGAGGGGAGGCTATCAGCCGAGACAACCTGACGATGAATCTTGACACATTATGTTAGACGTCTCGGAATATTATGGAAATATTCAAGTGTGCCTGGGTTTCAATCTATACTACATATATAAGACATGCAACAAATTTTGCTGTCTGAACAAGAGAACCACCAGCCACCTTTTCACAGCTGGTGAAACTCTATTGCAGCCGAAATTTTCAAATGTACCTTGCTTCTCGGAATATCATAAACTCATAAATATATGCCTGAGTTTCAATCTATACTGCATATATAAGACATGCAACAAGAGACTGAAGTCGTGAAAATCAAAGTGCGAGCCGCTGAAGTGGCTGGTGAGGTGGCTAGCCGAGAAGGATTCGAAATCATAATAGAGGAATTATGAAGTTTAATTTACATTCTATATATGCAAGAACCTTATGTTCCTGAATGTTAATCTATGCTGCATATAATAGACGTGCAACAAAATGTGAGGTAGTTGTTAGTCACGAGACCTGGAGGGATCTAGAGGGAATTAGGGGAACGCGGAGGAACCCAAAGAAGGAGTGGAAGAGAGTATTTTGGAAAGTTAACAGCAGCTTCAAAATATGTCGTTGTTGAGATAGTTGCCTACCAGCTTTGCGCACTGTGCGTAATGTATTTGAAGTATTTCAGAATCTACTTTTCTAAGAGGAAGGGTAAATCGAGTTACGTGGGACAGTCGCTTCAAAAACACAGTCGCTTCAAAAACTTCCCAGGTATACCAAAACTGACATACATTATCTGTGGACGGCCAACCAAAACATAATGGGGTATTGGCGATTTGGTTTTAATTTACGCTGGCTATATCAGACGTGCAACAAAGCCACCGTCGCAAAACTACAGTGAGGCGGGTGAGCAAGCGACGTGGCTGGCAGAGTTCACTTCGCAGTTATGTCGGAACCTCATCACACATGCTAGTAAATTAAGGCCAAATAATGGCTTCAGTGCCCACCTTTCAATAATACTACCTATATCAGGTGTGCAACAAAACAAACAGAAAATTGAGATCGGTCAAGTAACCAGGTCACTAACGTGGGGCTAGTTCACCTGTTCCAGAACTTTGTTATGAGGAGGGGAAAGAAAATACGGTATCCCAGGTGTACCTGGATTTAAATCTATAATGCATATATTAGAAGTGCAACAAAATATTTTCCTAGGACGAAAGAAAGAATCAAGTGAAGGGGACATGAAGCCCGGGGCGGGGAAGAATGAGCTGGGGCTTGGATACACTTGGTTTTTACACCACACCTCTTGATTCCACGCTCTCAAGGCCTGATTTGCTCAAAATATCCAAATAGTGTCAATTGATAATTTTAGAAGCAGCAAAGTATGGGTAGTACTAGTTTAGTTAGTAACTAGTCAGCCAAGGGCTCCCCAAGAACTTCCAGAAGTTGCATCAAGCTTTCAGGAAGCTTCGTTCCTATGCAGCACGGACAAAGTCCTCCAACTTGAGATTTTCGAGTGGTATTTCTTCACCTCCTGAATATGAATCAACTCATTCCACGACTGGTAGTAGTCATGTCTGTGGGGGGGGGGGGGGCTGCTTGTGAAAAGCTACCCGGCAAATGAACGGAAATGGGTGTATATTTCCAGATTCATTATAATATCAGAAACCAAATAACCGCTTATGATCCACAGAGACAGGAGACGGACCTGCGTTTAATATCCGCTGCATGTTGTAGACGTGCATCAAAACCCCATGCTTGTCGAGGAGGCTGGGGAGGCTAGGCGAAATCAAGTGGAGTGAATAAATGGCACATATAAAATACTGCGTCTATTATCATAACAAACTGACTGACAGTCTTATATGGTCCACAGAAAAGACAGAGGGACCTGCGTTTAATAACCTCCGCATATCTACGACTTGCAACACAACCATTCTCCTCGCTTGACAATAAACAAAGTGGCTGAATCCCAGCCCGCCTCTCCACTCTCCGCTCCAGCCACATTTGACAAAATCAATACTGCCCCTCTTATTATAAGAAGCTGGAGTATAGTTCATAGAAGAGGATCTGTTCCTGCGTTTAATAACCTCCGCATATTTACGACTTGCAACAACGAAAATATCCACAGCCTCGCTTAACACCTCACCCTGCCACCCATGGTTCCAGCCACAGGACAGCGAATTGATACATCGACTGTTATAATAAGAGTGCTCTTTAAGATCCATAGAAATTAATACGTTCCTGCGTTTAATAACTTCTGCATATTTGGATGTGCAACAAGATACCAACTTCCTCTAGCCTGGGGTTGATTCATAACCTCACTCTACCCCCTCGTTTCCAACAACCTTACTACTGGCACCAAAAGCTCGAGTCAAATATCATTCACAAAATTATAAGAATATATTCTATACGAGTGAATCTGTATACCATAGCTTTCCGACCCTCACACATCTACCACTCCAACCCCAAAGACCATCAGCATCTACCGTCTTCGGCACCACCCAACAAGTCGGACGACTGTAAAAGCTGAGTACTCCATATAGCACATCTCCTATAATATCCACCTCAAATAAGAACCGTTGAACATAGAGCTGGACCTGCGTCTAATCAACACTGCATATTTGAGATGTGCAACAAAAAATTACCACTCTCCGGCTCCCCAAGAGGCAAGGCTGGGCGAGTAGACTAGGCTGGATGGATAGGGGGGGAAGAGGCAAGAATATCATAACTACTAAGATACATACATACATCCCAACCAACCAATCCCAAAAAAGCAGACCAAATACCAACCACTCACCAAGCCCGCCTGAGGAAAGAAAGACCCCGCAGTCCAGCCTCGCGAAGTACGTACTGTACACTACAGTGTAGTACAGTGGGAAGTCACCAAAAACCAAGTACCAACAACCGAATCCCCCACCCCACCCCATCTCGCACCCAACCCACCCCATCCCATAACTCCCTCAGTATGTTTCGACCACAAACAGCATGCAATACAGTACAATAGAAGTGGATGTTATGATTCGGCGGTGTATTTGTTTTCCCTTCCCCTCTTGTAGGCCAAGCTAGAAAAGCCGTTTTGGTTGGTTGGTTGATTGACTGGCATGCAGAACCACATGGCAGCTTGACATTTGTCCCTCTGTTTCCTATCACCAATCTCCTCACCTATCACCAACGCACATGTCAAAACGAAAGATTTTCTTCTCTTTTTTCGTTGCACATCGCACTTGGGCTCTCATGCAAGGGCAGCGGGTGGCTCCAACGCTCTGTTGCATGTCGCGGTGCGTACAGCGTATTGCGTATAGCGTACAGCGCGCAGTGCGCAGAGACAAGACGAGGAGATTGGTAGATGCGGGACGAGCGATAAAGAGGGTTTTTCTTGTTGCATGTCGCTGTTGGGTGCTGACGCAGGTGCTGATGCGGGTGGGTGGCGGTTATGTAAGGGATGTTATGTTCGAGTAATGACAATGCATTCGTTGTAATGTGGGGAGGATTTGTTATTGAGAGAGAAGGCTGTTGGCGAGCCTGGCAGCATTGTTAGAAGGAAAAAAGTAAAGAGAAGAAATTCGTTTTACCTAGTTTTGTGTGATGTGAGGTCTAGCTCTTGATAAGGTATGCTGTGTATTGGGAACATCGGGGTTGAATCAAATGTCTGAAGGAGAGGGAGCTCTGTATGCACTTCTCGGATTTCCATCGCGATAGAATTGACATGTTACATCTACGCAGAAAGGCAAATGCCAGTAACAAAAAAATACCTCTTGCAATTATACAACATGCTAATCATACGCAGAAACAAAAAACACAATAACTCAAGAACGAGGACGAAGCTAGTATTCTTTCACCCTGCCCACTGTAGCTTCGACCTTCCTCTGTGCCGGGGTTGGGTAGTTGTTCCAGTGGCGAAAGCGGACACTACCACTGCTGGGATGAGTTTTGCTGTGCTGAGCCTGTCAGATTTGGCGTTGGTGTGGCCACTGCCGTGGGTCGTGGCGGCGCTGATCATAGCGGGGTTGTGATGCAAGGCTATCTTTCGAGGGAGCAAAACAGAGTAGCGTGTGGAGATCATTGAGTTTTGGAGAAGTGTTTATGTGCGTTTTAAGATGTTGGATAGAAAGGTTATCTTACTTGCTGTAGTAAACTTTAGATGATAGAGAGGGAGGATGGGACGTAGTGGGAAGGAAGGGTCGTCTGTGAGGGAGGAAGAGCGAAGAGATGCATGGTTGATGGATCAGCGCACAGGTAGAAGTTGGAGAGTTAGGATGATTGATCTGCGTTGACATGGGATGAAAGCCTCTCTATTAAAATTGCAAAAACCGCAAAGCTTATGACTATTTAAGAAAGAACCAGTGATAATGGTTTAAATTCAGGTGGGACTTAGAGCGCTGACTACCTAGAGTGAGAAAGGAGATATTCCAAACAAAGTGCAAGATCGGTGTATTTTTGGGGTGGATATCGTAGGCCGTTGTATGCGCAGGAACAAATGACTTTTAACAAATAAACACCAGCATGGACCCAAATTCCTACGGCGCTCACCACAGCTCCCCCTATTAACAACGCCGTCTGCACACCAGCTCAAGCAAGACCGTGAAACTCCCGAGCATTTTATGACCTGTACCCAACCCAATTCAGACATGCAAATCCAAAACATAACCAAGAGAAATATCGTTACAATCATCGTGATGGTGACCATTAGGCCTCCGACTCGCGCACCGGTTGTTGTTGTTCTCGTTCTTGTTGCCAGATTTGGTATGCGATGAATTCGTGGCGGAGGGAGGTGCTTACCCAGACTCGAAGTGGGTTGGTGGTGCCGACATCCTCATCTCGGGGAGGTGGGGTGGGCATGTTGGCGAGATGCGAGCGGAGATCGTAGTCTTTGAGAGCTTTGTAAACCTCGTCGCTGACTGCAATGATGGCCACTTCGTGAATAGTGTTGAAGAAGAGTGCGTCTTGCTCACAAGGGGAAAGTTGGGAGTCAGGAGTGTCGTCGTCGAAATCGACTCCACTGTCGCTGCCGTCGCTGTACAAGAACTGGGAATGGACTTGTGTTGATGCGTCTGCATCTGCGAAGAATCTGTCTGTGTCGGGATCGATCTCAGGCAGATCATCTTGGTAGAGCTGGAAGTCTTTGTAGTCGACTCTCGGAGTGTCAGACTCGGCGTCCTCGAAGAATCCGCTGTCGTTGGACTTCCCCCCACCAGTAGCGGCAGCTTCGTTGTTGCCTTGGTAAAGGGAATCGGGAGAGTTGATGCCTTCATTTTCAACATTCGCAGAGGACTCGGGGGCGGCGATGAGTTGCGAAGCTTGCCCAGCGAGGGAAGACATGATGCGATGAGAGCTGGGCGTCGATGTCAGAGAGACTACCAAAGCTTGAGGAGTCCTGCTGCTTACATTTTGTGTTTGAATTTTGATTAATGTGTAGCACAAAGTGCCGGAGTTGCAGACCAGTTTGAATCGATGCAGTAGAAGCGGGGGAATTGTGGCGGTAGATTGTTGCGAAGCAGAAGAAATTGACTGAGTTGTGCAGGAGGGACGAGCTTGGGCTCGAGTGAGGAGTGGTGAGGAGTGGTGAGGAGCGAGGCGAGAGGGAAAGGCGGAGGGAGAGGGAGGAGAGGGACGCGAAGCGGGACAGGAAAATTGACCTACCATCACCCACCAAAGGACTTCGCTTGACGACGGAGGACTTACTTTTGCCCATGGATTTGCCCAATAAATGATGGCACAGGACCACTATCGGTCTGGCATTGACCGACAGCCCAATACATCATTGCAACAAAAAGGTGAATTGAACAAGCCATGGGACAACGGACATGAACTGCCAGTCGAGCTTCTCCATCGACGTAGGGCCACGGAATGCTGTACTGAACCCGGCGAGAGGAGAGACTCGATGCTGTACTGTAAATGCCGTACTGTATAATGCTGCGCCATGCTGGGTACTTCCCAAGTAGACATACAGCATATCCAGTCATGGAGCACTGTACAGTCCAGCACGAGGGGCCTCCAGCAGCAGCGTCCAGCGACCAACGAGCAACATCCAAGAGCCAACCAGATCCAGTCTTGGATTGCCCAGTCAGCATCCTCGGAAGAGCCAACCAGAGTCCTTGATTGACCAGTGGGAGTCGACTGAGCCAACGAGAGCGACGAGAGGCAGTGTTCGATTATCCAGTCAGAAGACCGAGTAGATCCAGCCAATCAAGGTGGTCCGGTCTGTGGGTTGACCAATCAGGATAGACCGGGCTTCTCTTGCATCGAATTGGTCCTCCAGTGCATCCAGAGAACTGGCCTTGGCGGGAGTGTTGAGTACTGGTGACTTGAGCATCTTCGGTGAAGGGTGAGGTGGGAGCCTGGAAAAGCCAATGAGGGGTCGTGGATGCCATGTTTTTGTGGGCCCTTCATCCTCTTTCTGGCAGTGATAGGCAATTGGCTGCCCGGATGTGCATGAACAGAACAGGAAGAGCAGCCGGATGCTGGCGAGGGCGTGGAACGAGTTCAAAAGGGCGGCCTGACACAGAAGTGATGAGTGCGGACGCTCTCCATCGTTGCCATCAGAGCTGGACGGCCCTGCGACTTATACCTTTTCCCATATCTTCTTGCCCCAAACAGTGGAGATTATGCAATGGTAAGAAGTAACAGGGGTACAAAGCAGCCGGACCGGGATCAAGGCGACTCGAACACGGGCGAGTTCTGCCACTTGCAGCCACCGCGGGTATTGATTCGTCTCCTGTGAATAGCTGTTGTCTTGACCGCAGATCGCCTGACAGCGATGGGAAATGGCGCAGTAGGGAGGGTGAGACCATACTGGTCTGTAGGCAGAAGCAAAAGGATCAGATCGCGAGACCGGAGCCGAACCCAACTCCCGTCTGCTCTGCCAGCAACTCTGTGCGACGCGCATCCTGTTGTGAAAGGCATGCTGAAACTTTGTGTGGCTAGCAGCTCCGATCCTATTCGCAGGCTCCCACATGCAAGCTTCCTACTGCCCTGAGCCGAAGATGCCGTCAAATGCTCACGCCCCACGATATTCGACGCGGAAATGCGGTCCAATGGAATTGCAGCTCCCTGCGAGAGGTGAACGGGGAAGGGCTGCTACTGTAGAGAAAGAGGATTCGAGGTGCGGACTGACTGGGCGATCTCCATACAACCGATCGAGTTGATATATCATCGTCTTATTCTATTTGGAAGGTGGTACGGCGAGGAGTGCTGAGCAGGTCGATGTAACGGGGAGTTCCACGAATTGATACGTCAAACGCGTCTCGAAAGGCTGTGGTTGTCCCAGTTCCAGTTCCAGTTCCAAGCTTGCCTGACCAGCCATTCACATCCTCGTGCAATCATCGTTCGTGATTCGCGCTGCAGCCTGCCTATTCCGGCTTTGTAGCATGTCGGCGTCCTCAGCCGCTTCAAGCCATTTATTTGATCAGATTCGGAGCTTCGTGTCGTCGTTCGAATGATCGTGATCGTGGGCTTGAAGGGACAGAGGAATGGAGCGAACTGAGAAACAAGGTTGGGGGCCAAATATAATGTCTTGGCCTTCATCATGTGATCGCTTAGCTGAAACGTCGTTTCCACTCGAGATCTTCCGTCCCTTTCCCATCAACCCTGCCTGCCCTACCAGCCCTTCCTCTCCGCATGGACATCGTCTGGTCTCCTCCATCTTATGCCATAATCTCATCTCTCATCGCAAGACGGACGTTTTGTAAACCGAATTATCCGAAAACGAAATACCTGAGTTTTTCCTTATCATTTCTCTCTAAGAGCATGCTTTTTTAAAGTGTTTTCCTTTCTAGTCCACCTACATGTGCTGCGGTGCGAATTAGTTTTTCCTCCCATCACCTCCAATCAAACTGTGGTGTCCACCTTCCCCTTCATTCTGGAAATCCTCGTCGGTTATGCGTCCGACTCGTGGATAAAACCAAGGAGCATTTCTGCTGTTAATTGTCGGCCCCATCGCCAACGCATGTCAATCTCATGTTTCCAGTTTCAACTCCGCACTTCCCTGCCCGGATGAGATCGGAACATCTCCAAGAAGAGGCGACGGCTGTTTCGAAGCCTAAATAGTCGAGAAACACGGCGTTGCGAGTGGCTCCAGCAACACCAAAACCCCACAATCCATCATCTGCATTTCGGTCCAGCATGGGCACCGCTCATCAATTAGATTTCCCGAAACGAAATGCAGACTCCTCAGAAACATGAGACGAATGGGATGAGAACTTTAACTGACTTTGTCTGTTGAAATTGGCATATGCTTGGGGTCCCATATAAGTGTTTGTATACCCCTCTCTCTGTTTCTTGGATTTGATCAGTTTCCTCGTTTGATCTTCAGTCTTCTTTTAGTTAAGCATCGCTCGTCGTCTTGTCGCCAAGATGCATTCCACTCTTTTGTTTGTTGTGCTGTCCTCTCTCTCATCCACTGTCTTGGCCGCAGACTCGTGTATCTGCACACAATTCGATCAGATTGCTTCAGCCGTTGCCAATTGTACGGATATCACCCTTCAGGGTATCGTTGCGCCGACAAACAGTACCATCAATCTTGCGAAGTTAAAGAAGAATTCTGTTGTTACGTTCGCTGGTACGACCTCGTTTGAGTTTACCAACTCGAGTGACTTCAACCCCATCAGCTTCGGTGGGAAGAATGTCACCATCACTATGGCTCCAGGGGGAGTGATTGAAGGAAATGGATCACTGTATTGGGATGGTCTTGGTTCCAACGGTGGTGTGCCCAAGTAAGCACTTGAGCCTCACCCATCCACAAGTATCACGCTAACACGATATTAAAGACCAAACACATTCATTAAAGTCAAGATGACCGAAGGATCCGTGATCGAGAATCTCAACATCAAAAACTGGCCGGTCCATGGATTCTCAGTAGATGGATCATCGGACCTCACGATACGCAACATCTTTATGGACAACCGAGCAGGCGACGGCCCTAACTCCATCAGCGGTGGTAAGAGTGCAGCACACAACTCTGATGGCTTCGGCGTCAAGTCAAGCAGCAATATCCTCATCGAGAATTGCATTGTCTATAATCAGGATGATTGCGTTGCCGTCACAAGCGGAAACAACATTACTACGTCTGGCATGTTTTGCTCAGGTACTCATGGGTTGAGTATCGGTTCTATTGGAGGGAAGTCGAATAACAATGTCACCAACGTTCTGGTAAGCTTCACTCTCTTCTCATCTCAACCTTTCTCATCCCACTCATTCCTTTTCCATCAAATCTTCTCTCAAAACAACTCAACTGACCCACACCACAGTTCAAAGACAGCACCCTAACCAACTCCACCAACGGCGCACGCATAAAATCAAACTTCAACACCACAGGCTACATCTCCAATATCACCTACCAAAACATCTTCATGACCAACACGTCCGACTACGGCATCGACGTGCAGCAGGACTACCTCAACGGCGGCCCAACAGGCATCCCCTCCAACGGCGTCATCATCGAGAACATCCTCTTCAAGAACGTCACCGGCACGACTAGCGGGGAGGGTAGTATCAATTATTACGTCCTGTGTGGTGAGGGCAGTTGTAGTAATATTGTCTTTGAGGATGTGAAGATCAATGGGGGTGCGAATGCTAGTTCGTGTAATTTTCCTGAGAGTGGATGTCCTGCCTAGAGGGGTGGTGGGGATGAGGGATGAGGTGGGATGGGGTGGTGTACATACGGAGCAAACAGACAGACATACATTCTTTGGTTTATATTATATACTTTTATGCTGGGATGGCAGGGACTATGGATTATCTATTCTATTCTACTTTTTTCGTTTATCTTCCGTCTCATCTCCTCGTCTGCGGTACATTGTCATCCCACCTACATCCACAAGCACCTCACAGCCTCCACGGCAGCGGCCCCCGGAGGGCCAGCGGAGCGTCTCTGCCCACGTACTTACCTTGTTTGGTATATCTCTGGAAATGACATCTTTTAGGGATGGCACAGTACTCTATGAGTGACGCTCCGCTGGTCCTCCCGAGGCCACTACCGTAGAGGCTGTCCAGTCCATCTTATCCTACCTACCTTATGGGAGGGAAATATTTTACTTAACCGCAATTTATTTCACTCAAAGCAAGCAAGTACTACCCTCTGACTGGAACAGTTGTTAAATGTCACCAGTTCCAGTGGGACTTTGAGCGTGGACTGACCAATCACCCGGTGATGATACCGGATCTTGGTGTTCAATTGGTCCGACCATTTAACATTTATTGAGGCCTGTAGAGAGTATGCATGAAGTTAATCGTTAGGAATAAACCCTCCTTCCCTCGTAATGCTTGCTCAAATCTAATCCAATGGGCCAAGAATGCCAACCAGCACCTAGTACGACACAATCCGGAATTTCTCTCGCCACCCACCCTCGCTTAGGACATGAGGCTTGATTGAATCTCGCACCAAATTGGAACTCCCATCAGTGCTCGGTGGTAAGTACTTACGATAGGTAGATATAGATTATGCAAAAGTGTGATTTCGTCCTCGGTAGTTAGGCTTTGAGAAGATCAAACCTACGGAAGGAACAAAAGGGACAAGACCATGTTCTTGTTTTTGCAGAGTCGCTTTTGAGCTGGGCAGGGAGCGGTTCGGGACGGATGAACCTCCGTTCTTGTGCGTGTGTGCCAGGTGGCAGGGCCGATGAGAGTCTGGCCTTTCAAGAGAGTCTGGACTGTCAAGGTTCATGCAGGAGATGGGCTCGTAGCCTGTCGTTTGGGTTTTGGCTGGGGGAGGAATCTTGAATTTCCTCTTTTTTTTTGGAGGGGAGGGAAGGGAGGAAGGGGAGGGTGTGAGAGGCGAGGGTTACATTGACATTGGGAGGAGAGGTAGGTATCCATGAATGTTAATGCGTGAGGGAGGTGAGGGAGATAGTGAGGGGAGGGGAACTTGGAAGCATTGGGTGGGAGTTGAAGGGAAGTGAAGGTGGTGGGTGTTTTAAGACGAGAAGAAGTGGGCTGTGTAGTATTTCATGTTACCTTTTAATCTGTCGCTATATCCATCAAAGTAGATATGCAGAACATAATGATTGTTTCTCGACTACTTCTTGAACTTGAGATGTGGGATGTTGATGCTCCAGGTTGTCTGGAGGGAGCCAAAAGCCCCACGTTCTAGCCACAGTCGAGCCACCAGGCGGGCCACGGAACTAACGGGGCTGAGCCACCGCTAACGAACAGCCTAGACTAGCTGTTCTTGGCATTGGACCCTTGGACCCTTAGATTTGGCGATTTCGATTTCATTCTGGTCTGCATCTCGATTGTCAGTCATCCCATTTGCCCATTTCCGCATCTCATCCATGTCCATGTCCATATCGATGTCTGATAATGATAATTATATCCACCTCAGTTGGCCACGCCACCGCAATCACTGAACGGCCTCAATTCGATTGATCACCAACCAACCACCCAACCACCCAGCTAACAGCAGCTTCCTATCGCGACCCCCGCAGAGGAAGTTTACCTTGAACTGACTTGACAACAACGGTTGCAGCGACACCGACACCGACACTGGCAACGACAACAAATAACCTTTGCCACCATCCTCGAAAGATAAAGATCACTTACCTGCCTGTTAGGGATCATCACGGCGGCCCCTCCGTAAACCCAACACCTTGGTCACATAACCATCCGAGCCCGGTTGATTCGGTCTTTTCCACGTTGTTCTTCTCCCCCCAGGGCCTGGCCAGCACAGGACAGGACAAAGATTGAAGACTATCCACTCCCGCGGACCCTGAACCTCGCTTCCTGAGTCGTATGATCTTGGCATCAGCTTCTCCATATACGATCCGAAGCTCCCCTCCCTTCGCCGGCGGCAAACTCTGCCATCTTCCAGTCACAACTCAGTCTTCAATACATAGACAGGCCAAGCCACTACACCTATCAGCCCGACATGGCTGCTGATTGACGTTCATCAACCCTTCCCAACATGACGACGGTAGAGACCTTGCGGTCGAGGGAAGTCTATAGGTGCGAAGCCCTTTAATCCTCCCCTCTGGAAAGAAACCTTCTCATTCAAGTAGATACTACCAACCCAAGAGTATTTCAAAGGCAGCCGATAAGCCCGAACCAGCCCTAGTCGACCCAGACAATGCGCATGGCCCTCACTTCCTACCCAAAGTCACGAACTTCAACACCCAGCAGTCCTTCTCCGATACAGCGCTTACTGCCTTCGCGCAACTGATTGCCCTGCGATTAGATGCACAACGAGCAATCGTCTCTCTCATTGATCACGAAAACGAATACTTCCTTGCCGAATCTACAAGTACCTTGAGTATCAGCGACGACGATGGAGCGCAGAATGCATGGTTATCAATCAGCGGTGCGCGAGTTCCTCGTGGCGCCTCTCTCTGCGAGCAGACTTTGCGACTGGTCCCGAATCAGGATACGACCGCGGAGATGACACCTTGGTACTTGGTTCCGGATCTACAGCTGGATGAGAAGACGAGGAATCTCCATTGTGTTAGAGGAGTGCCATATCTGAGGTTCTACTGTGGTGTCCCTCTGACCAACCTCAAGGGCGTGAACATTGGATGCGTCTACGTTGTGGATGATAGGCCGCGGACGGAAATGTCTCTGGACCAGGCTCAGTTCCTGACAAAGATGGCTGCTACCGTCATGGATCATCTGGAGGGCATCCGGGCAAAGGAGGACATTGTCAGGGTTACCATGATGAGTCAAGCACTGCATGCCTTTATCGAGGGCGATGGAACTATGGACGGAGATTGGCAGCGACTCAAAAGATACAATCTTCCGTCTGGCGCAGGAGTGGGATTTCAATGGGAAACCAACAAGAACGATGGTACCGGCAGTTACAGGAATGGAAAGAAGCAGTTGGGATCGTTCCGGACACAAACAGCTCTGGCTATGGATTCCCCAGTCCAGTCCCCCCTGCAGCACACGGGGGCTAATCCTGATGCACGCTTCAACTTCAACAATTCCCCATGGAGTTCCTCGTCCGAGATTCCTCAGGTTCCAGTCTTGAAGTCTGTGTTTGAAGGAGTTGGAGACCCTGTTCAAGATCTTCTAGCTGGAGGTCGAGATGATGAGTTTGCGAATACTGGATTCGCCAATCGCCTTCATGATACCTTCTCTCGTGCATCAAATTTAGTGCGAGAAGGTATGGAAGTTGATGGTGCTGTGTTCTTCGATGCGCCTTTCAGGTTCTATCAGGGACGAAGTACGTTGGAAATGGATCCGCGACGTTCGACTGACGAGTCAGATACCTCCAGCTCAGATTTCGACTCTGGCGAAGATGACCCCACGGAGATCAGGCCGGGTCCGCGACCGCATGTCTTGCCTCATAGCCACCATTCTACAGCAAACCACACAAATCATAGAGAAGTGCCTACCGTTTCATCAATGGGTATCAAGTCAGATATTCTCGGATTCTCGACTCACAGCGCTACTTCGTGGAAGAACAACAACAGCAACCCACCCCAGACGTTCACTGCCATTGACCAAAGCCTTCTCACCTCCCTGGTGCGGAGATACCCTCAAGGAGAGTTGTTTGTCTTTGATGGCGACGGCCCCATTTCTCCTGATCCCATCCCAAACTCACGAGACAGCTCCATGGCCACCATAGTCGACTCAATCACGGAAGACAAACGAGCTCGTCGAGCAGCCAGGAAGCGAGCAGAGATACTACGTCTGCTCGTCGCCTTCCCAGGAGCCCGACAAATTTTCTTCGTTCCACTTTACGATTCTACATCTGGATGTTTTATTGGATCGTTTGCCTGGTCTACTTCCGCAACTCGAATTTTTACTGCTGAGAATCATCTTTCGTATCTAATCGCGTTTGGTCATTCCGTCATGTCGGAAGTTAGCCGACTCAACACCCTCAGCGCTGACCGCGCGAAAGGGGATTTTATCAGTAATGTTAGTCACGAACTGAGAAGCCCGCTTCATGGAATTCTTGCTAGTGTAGAATTCCTTGCAGATACTACCCTGGATGGGTTCCAGAGGAACTTAGTTGATACAGTCGATATTTGTGGTCGAACTCTACTGGATACAATTGAACATGTTCTGGATTTCTCAAAGATCAAAAAGTTTGGCCAAGCGAAGATGCAGCCTATGGGTGTTGTTGCAGACCTCGATGTATCTGCGGTCATCGAAGAAGTTCTCGAAGGTGTTTACGCTGGCTTTGAATTCAATGGCTTGTCTTCGGAAGGCTTGGCTGACACAACGAAGAGCCGAACGAAGGATTCCGGCACAGTGGATCAGAAAGCCCAAACCCCAACAGAAGAATACGGTGTATCCAAAGACTTACTCACAGTGATAATTGACATAGACTTCAAAGATCAGTGGAAATTCCCCACCGTTCCCGGCACATGGAGACGTCTCACGATGAACATTTTTGGCAATGCTTTGAAGTATACCCATCGCGGATTCATCAAGATCAAGCTCGAAGCTCACCCTATAGCTCCGGAGCTTAGTTCGAAATCAGTCTTCGCCGATAGAACGATGGTGACGTTGACGATATCGGATTCTGGAAAGGGGATGTCAAAAGACTTTATGGAGAAGAAAATGTTCATGCCTTTCTCACAGGTTTGAATTCTGAATCCGGCCTACTTAAGTAGGCCTTTGCTATGCATACTGACACAATCAAGGAGGATGTGACTGCCCCTGGAACTGGTTTAGGCATGAGCATTGTGAAACAGATCGTTGATCTCTCGGGTGGGAGAATCGATATCAAGAGTGATCAAAATATTGGCACTACCATCAAATTGAGCTTGCCACTAGCAAACTGCCCTCCCCCAGCAATAGACTTGGTATTGAAGGCCGACACGCTGTATCAGAATGAAGATCAGGTTGAATCAGTTCGCCGTCGAGCAGGTGGTCGAACCGTCAGCATCCTTGGATTCGACGATCTGTCTGGAAGGTCCAAGCTGCAGCTTGAAGCTCTCGCTAGTCTGAAAGCGTCCATGGCAAAATACTCGTCAGAGTGGTTCGGACTGAAACTTGTCCCTACAGGCAAAGCTGCAGATATCGCGATTGCAGACGAGTCTGCCTATCTTAACCAATCAGTCTCCGAAACACAATATGGAATGTTACTTATCCTCTGCAGCAATGGTGCCCGAAGAGACATATTCCCATCTCGATTGCACACTGGGCAGATCGTGGAATTCGTCAGCAAGCCTTGCGGACCACATCGCCTAGCCAAGGCCCTACTAAACTGTCTAGATACCGAAGATGGCACGCCACATACGCCAAGTGAAGAAAGGGTAAGTGCAAAACGACCCCATATCGAAGCGGTCTCGCCAGAAAAGGCGTTGGTGACGGCAGGTACGAGTAGTAGTTCGCAGCTGATTGGAAGTCTGCAGTCATCGATTGGGTTCTCGCCAACTGTGCTGAATCTTCTTCGAACGCCTAGTCTGAAGAAACTGGGCTCGTTAACGGAACCGGCTGATCCAACGCCCTTGCTCTCCCGACGCATCGCCAGTACGAATGCTGGCAAAACGGATACCGAGAGTGCAGAGACGTCAGAACCCTTGAGTTTGGGTATTCCGCCCAGCACGAATTTGTTGCAGGCTTCGTCAAGTTCGCAGATACCTGGTGGTAGTACGAGCCATTTGGAGGATTTGAAACCCAGATCTCCAGATGTTGCACCGCCACCACCACCACCTAGAAAGCCTGTCATGCTGCTTGTTGAGGTTTGATATCCTTCACGGAGAGGAAATTCTATAACTAACGATAAGTGAAGGATAACCCCGTCAACATGATGCTTCTCGCGACATATATGAAGAAGAACAAATGGGAGTTTGAGAAAGCATCAAATGGTCTCCTTGCTCTAGAAGCATTCAGAGAAAGGCCTGGAGGTTTCGATGTTATTTTCATGGGTACGTTATCCCTACCTACCTTCTCTCTATCCATCTTCATCTTCCCCTTCGTCAATCCGCACTAACGATATATACACAAACAGACGTCTCCATGCCAATAATGACAGGCTACGAATCCACGCGCCACATCCGCATGATCGAAACCGAACGCCGACTCGCCTACGAGCACCAAAACCTTATCCAATCACAATCATCATACCTCCCCAGCACCAACGCTCTCCCTTCATCTTTCCCCTTCAACCTCCCCACGCCATCCGTGTCCATCCACTCCCACTCCTCCACCACAGCAGCACCAACAACATACCCCTTCCCACCACCACAATCACCTTCGGCTTTCTCCCCCTCGGAACTCAATTCCCGCCTCGAACTCCCGCGCTTAAAGCTCAATAGCCCGGCGCTTATCATTGCCCTGACGGGCTTCAGTAGTCAGAAGGATCAGGAGATGGCGTTTGAGGCTGGTGTGGATATCTTTATGACGAAACCGGTTAGGTTTAGAGAGGTGGGGAGGATTTTGGAGGGGTGGATGCGGAGTCGAGAGGCTAGTGCTAGTGATGTTTCTAGTGCGAGTGAATGTGCTGATGTGGTAGCTCAGGAGCTCGTAGGTGTGAGAGCGGGTGCGGACTCAGGATTGGGATTAGGGGAGAAGGGAAGAGGAGGAAAGGGAGATGGTGAGAGTATAGTTGGTGGACTCGGTCAAAGTCTAAGTCTTAGCAAGGCAATGGTCTTGAGCGATGAGAAGAGAGAGCTTGATGAGGATGTTACGGGTGCTAAGAGGAGTGGTTAGCTCCCTCCTCCCCCCGTGATGCGCAATGGGATGTGGGAGGGAGCGATGAGAGCAGATCAGAGGAGAGAGGGGCGAATCGCGAATGTTTAATGTTTGATGTGGCTAGCTGGTCGTGTGCCGTGTGCCGTGTAGCTTGAGCATGGAATGGGGTGGGATGGATATCGAGGAGGCGTTTGGAGTTGAAACCGTCGCTAGGCGGGGGCGGGGGCGTGAGGGACTCGTCTGTCTGATGATATATCATATCAGTCTTCCTGTCTATATGAAAGAATAAAAGCACAGGATACCGCTTTCCCATTCTTCTTCTTCTTCTTCTTCGTCTTCTTCAAGTTTCTCATCTTGCTCACCCCTGAATCGAATCGACGTGGCTAGCTACACGGGGTTGCCAATGTATAAACAGCCACAGCAAAAGTTTGGAGTCGGTCTGCCGCTCGCCTGGCGAGAATGTATGATATTGGATGTAAATTTTAAGATCCTGTTGTATGTTTTGATTATGTGGGTAGTTAGTTGTCTCAAGTGTGGGGTGCAGGTAAATAAGATCTTGGATTTTATTCTGGGTAGCTTTAGCTTTAGCTGGTGTAGAGCTTAGACTGGTTGCGAAGGTGGGAAGAAGGGGAGAGGAGAGGGGAGGGGAATCGGAAATAGTGATGTAAATTTACAGTTACCGACTTGTCCTATTTTGTGACTGGGCTTTTTTTGAGAATATTTTGCATATTTTAATTGATCTAGGTAGGTTAGGCACGCGAAGGGGAACACAAAACCTACTTACTTGCCTATCGGAGTGCAAGAGGAAGAAAAGTATTCCCGTTGCACATCTCATTCCTACAGGAAGTATTAAACGCAGGCCCCGTCTCTCTCCTGTTTACTGGATATAAGGGGGGGTGGGGGGCTGTTATATGTTTAGGTGGCTGGGAAATTGAAACTGCTTTTTTTCTCTCAAGAATATTTGGAATCTTTCACCCAATCAATCCAGCCTGAGGATATGGCTTGACCACCTTTGCCTCATTGGATAAACCAAAAAATGGAACAGGGAGAAAGGAAAAGAAACTTCTCGTTGCACGTCTCATTCCTGCATCTCGTATTAAAACGCAGGTCCCTCTCCTTTATGTTTGGTGAATAGCAGACTCATTATACCTCTCCGTGCGCTGGGCCAGCCACATACATCCAAAGGGGAAAAGCAAAGAAGTCAAAAGCATCTTTTGTTGCAAATCGCATTTCTACAGGCTGAATACCCCCACCTAACCTTCCTTCCTTCCTTCCTTGCTTACCTTGGAGCTGGATAATATCTCTCTTTAGGGAGTGGTGGAGTCTTATTTCTTTTTGTCTTTTGTCTTTTGTCTATTGGTTTTTAGCTTTTTGGCTGTGGGAAGAGAAGGGATGATGCTGGGGCGATCGATCGAACTTGCCAAGACGCACCCAGCTGCTGTGGGATTGGTTTAGCGAGATCAGGCGAGGAGGATACTGATGCTGCTTCAGGGGTTGCATTGGGCTCTCTGTGGTCTTCCCCCTCCCCTCTTGCGGCGATGGTGATAGGGATGGCGATCAGCCCATCTCAAGGCATCGGTTTTCCCCCTCATCAACAATTCCCGGGACTTTTGAATCATAATTTACTCTTTTCTCTTGGCGAAGGCTGATTAGACAAAGAATCTCTCTCACCAGAGCAACTGCGTTCTCTATTAATAAAGCAGTTTACTTCGTCACTCGACCTCATGAAGCATCCCCTCCCCTCCTCTCCTCTCTACCCAACCCGACTTAAATTTAACCCAACCTCGAAAAGCCAAAAGACAAAAGCAGTAAAGAAAAAAATCTCCACCCCCGACACCCCGTCTCATCTCATCTCACCAAAGCAATTCGTCATCCTCTCCACCCCAGCAAATATAACACCCAACGCCCAAAAAACAAACGCATAACGGAAGCACTTAAGCCCGTCCTATCCCTGATACCGCCACCCACGCGGGAAACACATACCACACGCACCCACGATATTAATCTATATAGATTGCGTGTAGATTAAGTAGGGCGTGTGCGGCGCCGTGTGGGCACTGCGTGCAGGCTGGTTTTGGAAGACGTAGGACTTGGGATTGGACTGTTTGGGTGAGGAGAGGGCTGGACGGGGGGTGTGCGTGGCTGCTGGGCAGGTGATGAGCCGGCTGGGGCTGGCTGGTAGGATCGTGGGATGGAGTGGAGTGGAAGAAGGTTTGCTCCGAGCAAGAGGGAGTGTGATTTAGCATCATCCATCAGTCAGGGAGTCGGAGGTCAGAGGAGCAAGTTTCTTCATCTTTAAGGGAGGTTGTGATGGGATCTAGATTTCTGTAGATTGGTTTTTAATCTACGAAACGAATCTCAGCCATTCACGACATCTCTACTCTTCGTATCAGTACCTAGGGTGATCTTGAAGATTACTGTATTTCTATAAATAACATTTGACGAGAAGAGAAGGGGAGGGAACTGGGGGAAGTCCAATCCCAATCCCATGGTCTCGATGCGGGGTTCCTTGAAGCTTAAAGGGTCAGATGTCTACAACTTGCAAATTGAGGAAGATTACTCTTGCGAAGCCTATTGATGGAGAAACCTGTAGGGCTTGCCATTCAATTTCATATTGAGGTTCGGAGGACTGACGCAACGTTGGCAGACGCACAGGGACATCTATTAATCAAAGAGTCATGAAGGGGTCCCAGATTGGTGATGGACTACAAATCCTCTATGCCCATGTCTCTCGAACACGATTCAACCAATACGAAACCAGTATGTCAGGTCATCAGTTTTCCTTCGTTTGCCCAGAAGAACGGTATCTAGGCTTCTAGGGCTTCTTTAATAAGACCTGCATATCTACGACTTGCAACAAAAGCCCCCCTCTCCTCTTCCTTCTAGGTCCGTTCGTCCAATTAGCTGTTCACGGCACATCCGATGTCCTGTCAGTGTGCAGAAAAGGACTGACCGGACTGGACTGACTAAGTGACAGCGGAACGGGAGATAAATATACCTTACCTACTCCACTAAACAGACGCAACGACGTCTTAAATGTCTCGCTATGAGGCGAGGGACTCCCTGCTTTCGAGGACGCGCGCACCGCGCATGGAAGACATTAATATATTGCACAGATCTAAGACTTGCAACAGAACCTTTTGTTCTTTGGACTTTCTGTCCATGGACCAGTTAGAATGCTGGAAGCATCTTTGTTTTTTTTGTAATCTGGAGTGCCAGAGCTAGGTTGTTGTTGTGATGGGGTGCGGGACTAGGGCTTGTGCTCTTCCCTCCCCTCGTTCCGCGGTGGCCAAGGAGAGCACTTCCATAGCCATCCCCCTTCAAAGAAATCGACCTCCCAGATCTGGATCTCACCCAATCTATTATAAATAACCTGAATAATTACATCTTGCAACAAATCACTTCTCCTTCCTTCCTTTTCCCTCTTTCTGCTTTCTATCTGGTTAGATGGAAAAAGAAAAAGTGCGAGCTGAGAGCGAGTACTGCGAACGCAGGAAATATGTAAGTCAGCCCCGCGGCGTGCCCCGCCACGAATGTCTGCATACGGCGATACTCCGCGTGTGTTATTACCACTCTAGCTGGGGACCGCCATGCATCTACGGTGATTTAATAAGACATGCAGAAGTGCTATGTGCAACAGAGTTCTGTGAGGGTTTGTTTTCTCATGTCTGGTTTTTTTTACTTTTGTTGAGAAGGTTAGGGCGGGAGAGGAGGATGGGGTCTTGGGAAATGTGAAGGATGTTGCGGGGTTGGGATGCGGAGGGTTAAGTCAGGTGGATTTTCTTAGTCTGACATATGTAGGTACCTAGGAACGTAGCCATTACTTATTGAGTATTGAGTAATGAGTATTGATTGGACTGAAGGTTGGTGATATGCAAAGTGGGCGAGAAGTGGTGTGTTTATTGATCGCGATATGGGGACTATGGGAAGCTACGATAGCACAGGAGCTGCATCTCAATGTGTAGCTAGTAGCCTCTGCTGCAATCGTACTGACTAGGAATGCTACTCTCTAAAAGTCGGTGCAGTACTCAACCAAGTAAATATAGGGTACAGCTAAATCGCCATACGTGAATAGCTAAACCGCCATACGCTAAAATTTTATTGACTTGGCGAGTGTCATTTATCAACCTCGCTATACTATACTAATTTGTACTACGTGGCAAGGGCCACTTATGTATTTCATAAAGTTTATTATTATGTAATCAGCCCCTGGAATTGAAAATTGAAGCTATTTAGACTACCTAGGTAAACACTTCAGAATACCACCACTATTATGGCTTCCATTTCTCGACCTTGTGGCCCCGCACCTCCCGCAGCAATTTACAGCGATATTGCTACTGGATTTGCTGCATGCCAGGCGCATGCGAAAGCTAACGGCTATGCTCTCAAACAACAAGACACCAAGCCATTCCGTGCATTATTTGTCTGCGATCGCGCAGGTAAATACGATTCAAGGGGGAAGCAAAAGGATGTACACTCTTCTAAAAGACGCCAAAATACAGGTTCAAAGAAGTGTGGCTGTCTAATGAGGCTCACTCTCGCAAAGGACAGAGTTTCAGGAGAGTGGCAAGTGAAGGTCCTCGAGGCTACACACAACCATGCGGCTTCTGCAGACTCTACAGCCCATCCAGCACATAGAATTGCTTCTACCTCCGCAGAGATTCGTGCTTCAGTTGATACCCTAGCTAAGGCTGGTCTCTCAAACGCTCAGATTCTGTCAACGCTACGAGAGGAAGACTCAAGTGTCACGTTGGTCTCCAAAGATATCTCGAATCTTGTAGCAAAAGAGCGTGCCAAGCAGTTAGGTGGGAAGACTCCTATTCAATGGCTCATGGAGGTATTTTACCCTGATAATAATTATCTGCTATTTGACTAACAAATTGTATAGGAACTACAAGCTAACGATTTCCACCCTCAATACTATCCTCAAAGCGGCCCCTTACAACGACTCTTTTTCATCCATCCCACCTCACTCGAGCTTTGGAAGCAGCATTCCGATGTATTACTCCTTGATTGTACATACAAAACCAACCGATTCAACATGCCGTTACTGAATATATGTGGAATAACAGGGAATAATATGGTGGTCCAGCTTGGGTTGGCATTTCTCTCAGGGGAGACTCAAAGGGACTACACGTGGGCTATTATCCAGCTTCGGTCTTTGATGCTTGAGAACACTATTGCAGAGCCAGTTTCTATTGTAACAGATAGAGAGCTTGCTCTAATGAAGTGTTTAGATACACAATTCCCGAATTCTCGACATATCCTCTGCCGGTGGCATGTTAATATGAATGTACTAGCAAAGACCAAGAAGTACTTTCCAGGTCCTATTAAAGGAGAGGACGGGAAGTGGGCACGTCATCCGAAGTTCCAAGCATTTCTCAGCTGCTGGAATACACTTCTAGCTAGTACAACAGAGCAGGCGTACGATGAATTGCTTGAAGAGATGAGAGTCCGGTTCCCGTTACAGGCGATGAGTTACTGTGAAGGCACTTGGCTCTTATGGAAGGAGAAGCTTGTAGCCTTTTGGGTCGACCAATCAAATCATTTCGGGGTCACTGTTACGAGTCCTATTGAGGGTTGCCATGCTACCCTAAAGCTATATTTACAGCGTGGGCATGCAGACCTTAGGGGTGTGTTCCTCAAAATGCAACTCTTTTGGACCGCCCAGCATACCGGCATTCGTACAGCTGTTGCACAGCAGCAATTACGACCGAGACACAGTACAAATATCCCTCTTTTCGCTGCTATCCTTCAGTTTGTCCATGGCCGGGCTCTCCTAAGGATTATACAAGAGAACAGCAAGCTTCCCTACGAAGGCCCCCCTCCCGACAGCTGTACATGTACTACACAACAGGCCTTTGGTCTACCTTGCCTTCACACAATTTACAAGAGAAAGCAAGAAGGCGGCGTGATTCTCTTAAGCGATATTCATCCCTATTGGTACTATAACAGGCCTCAATCAAATGCTTCTCCTGGGCCGCTAGTCACTCCTCAGCCTCTTCTAATCTTGAATCCAATGAAAGTTAAAGGGAAAGGAAGGCCTAAGGGTGCTTTGGGTGGAGGCTCGCGCGTGGCACCTTCTAGTACTCGTCGAGATCCTTCATTCTTTGAACTCCCCTCTAGTTCTGCCCCTGCATCACTTGGTCAGAGTTCTACAGTACAAAATAGCCTGTCTACGACTGCTCTCGCGATGAAAAGACTTGAGCTTGGGCATCGGGATTTGTATGAGCCTGGTACTCGCCGAGAGAGGGCATATATGCAGGGCATTTCATCAGTGTACCAGACAGATAGTATTGAAGATGCTACTACAATTGCTGCGGCTACGATGCAGCGGGAGGTAATTGGTGGGGTTGAGGTATATACCCAGGATGCGGACTTTGAAGCTGATGATGATTTCGATGGGCTGGCATAATTCTAGTTATGCACTATACATAGTTATTCATACAAGTTTTGGTGGTGATAAATGTACCCTTCATTTTCGGCTCGCTTCCTTAGCGTATGGCGGTTTAGCTATTCACGTATGGCGATTTAGCTGTACCCTAAATATATCCTCCAGAATCAAGATGACGAGCACATGTAAGTGAGTTAGTTCTCTCTATCGCAACCCTCGCTTACAGTACGAACCCCTTGACTTAGTTACTTTCACCAAAATAGCAAAGCCTTACCAAGGTTCCCCAACTAATAGTGGGTGTTGACCACCACACTTTCGCTCTCCGCGAAAGTGGGAGAAAGCGAGTTGTCCCCGGAAAGCGAGTTGTCCCCGCTCGGCATCTTCCGCCTTACTAATTTTGGTGTGAACCCCACTAAATCTTCCCCCTCAATTGATGTACTTCTTGGACAAACACACGTCCACTTGCAATTAATTTCCTTTAAATATTATTTCGCTTAATTGAAGATAGCTAAAATTAGACGATTTCTAGCCGGTATCGTTGAGAGCGCTTTACTAGAGCTAGACAAGATTGATTTAGCTATCAAATAGCTTCAAGAGAACCCCAGTACACAACCTCACGAAGCTGCTACTATTTAGAAGATTTAAAGGCTAAATTTGTTGCGAAAGAAGTGGAAAAGGATCAGGGATAAACAAGAGAAGTTACAGAGTGGCCAGACAATTCAGTATAGCGGGCAGAATAAGATGTTGACTCCAGCGCAAGAAAGTACTTTAATTGAGTATTGTACGAACTATACGACAAAGAAAGTAAGAGGAGCAACAAAAAGGTTACTTTTTGGTTGTGTTATTCATCTCCGAGAGCAAGATCACTTAAAGAGACTTACCTGGCGCTGGTTCTAAAGCTATTTATAATCGAATCCAAACCTCTATACGATTATAACGAAACCAATCGCCTCCTATCGGGTTGATATATATACGGAAAAGAACCTTTAGGAATAGTTGTATAGAGAATACAAGCCCACATTGGCATTTTGCAGTATAAAAGAGAAGGGAGATAGTAAGAGGATTTATAATATGGATGAGAAAGGAGCAAGAATTGCTATGCCGGCAGGGCAGGAAATCGTAGTTCCTATCGGGATCAAGGAAATGTATACTAGAGTCCCTGAAAATCGTATGTCCGTTACGATTATTAAGGCTATTTGTGCTAATGGGACTACTATTCCACCTATAATTATCGTTCCGGGTACGATGATTATGGCCAATTAGTTCTCTAAAGAGATGACTGGATTAAAGAAACTCACGGTCTCTGAATCTAGTTATATAAACGATGGAATTATATTGGCTTAGTTAGCCCATTTCATTGAGTATACAAATTAAACACTAGAATCTGAGTAGGTAGTACTTCTTTTGGATGGACAGGTTTACTATAAGGCAACTTAGTTTATCTTAAAAGCAAAGACTTATAAGATATGGCTCATTAAATTTCTATCTTATTAAACATACCTACTTTAACTACTTGACGTAGGTTACTTTCGTACGTGGAAACAAAATCAATAACAATGTTTATAGGACGCTATTCGATCGTTTAAGCCGGAATATAACTTGTCACACTTTCTCGGAGATTTACTAAAGATTCGGAACGCTACTTTCACGGTTCCGACTATTAAACATACTTTCCGCGATTCTAGTATGTGGCTATTAAGCTTCAAACGAATTAAGCAAAAGGTCAAGGAGTATAGCCGAAAGACGAAGAAGGATTTAGAGTCTCTTGAGTACGGCGAGGTCTCAACTGACTCTGATATTGAGTCCGATACAAATAGTACCGAAGAGGACGATCAGACCTTACTTGCACTTCTCTCAGAATCAGCTGATCTAATAAAGCGTCGTATGCCTGAAACGTACGTAGAGTTGAAGTATACTTGGGAAGAACTAGACGAGAAGATTATAGCCGCTGTCTCCTCTCCTACTCGAGCCAATTTCTAATGGACTAGGCAAGCTAACAATTAAGCGTTATATCGTGTAAGTCTTAAAGAGGCCGAAGTACTTCAGGCACGTGCAACACAAGTAGAAGTTCATAAAAAGAAGCTTACTTCCCGTGTGAGTTTACAAAAAGGTGGCTCTCTACTCGTATCTATCGCATTACAAAAGACTCAGGCTAAGGAGATAGAAATGCAGGAGAAAGCATATAAAAGTGCTTGTGGAAAGCTTCGGGCCGAAATCAACAAGATCAAGAGAGAGCGATATGACGAAGGGGTACTCGATCGGAAAGCTGAAAAAGTAAGAAGGAAAGAGGTGTTGATTCAAGAGGCTCGCTTGAAAGCAGGTACTATTACAGTTATTCCTACAGGGCTACTACTTCTAATCCGAGATCGTGAGAAGGCACTATCTAACGAAGAGAAAGAGAGAGATTTTATGCGATTATTACTACTTCAAGACGCAGTTGTGCACGAGAAGTTAGCCTTAGAGGCAGAGACTGGAAAGACGTTGATTGATTACGCCGGGGATATACCAATTGACCCTTAAATCCTAGAGGCAGAGCGTACCTTTAGAATACGTCAAAACCCATTAGTAGCGATACAAATTGGATTATCCGACGACAGCGATATTGAAGATATAGTACTACTATCGTCGCCTTTAGGTAGATTAAATATAAAGGAAGAAATAGAAGAAGAAGTAAGAGATTAAGATATTAGAGACGGAATGGCCGTATGCAGATCCCCAGCTAGATCCGTGGCCTCAATTGACTCAATTCAAGGGCAGGACGACTTTGTACGATTCCACTAATTAGATAAATTAATGTCAAAAAAATGCGCAAGAATTTGAGTGATCTTGACGTGCGTGGTTGTTCTTTTTACCATACAAATTTAGGTGCGAGCGGGGACAACTCGCTTTCCGGGGACAACTCGCTTTCTCCCACTTTCGCGGAGAGCGAAAGTGTGGTGGTCAACACCCACTATTAAATCCTAATCTATCGAACGATCATCGGCATTCTCACGGAACCCAAAAAGCCCTCAAAAGCAAAGCAAAAGAGAAACACCAACAAACACAACATCTAATTAGATGTCACTCCCCTAGAATCCATGTCAAAAAGCAAAAGGTTCGGCCGCAGGCTCGCTCATGGATTCATCTGCGCCTACTCCTTGAGGACATGCGGCGTTCTCGCCCAACATTCCCACCCGTGAGAATCCTGCATGTCTCGTACGGGGCTCATAACTCGGAGGTAGCCTTGTGCTTCTCCTGGGCCAGGCTTTTCAAACTGCTCTGACTTGGTGGATAAATGTGTTATTTGCATAAATATAAGGTGTTTGAGAGAGAGGTGTGGAGAGCCGATGTTTATCCGGTAGGGGGACGCTAGGTTTTTTGGATGGGGACGAGGTTGTTGTTAGATTTGTTTTGTAAGAAGAAAATGCTTTTATAACTATTGTATGAAAAAAAGAAAGAAAAAATCTTAACCAGGCGTGTGCTCGGAAGTGAAATTTCAAACACTGGTGCTGGTGTTGAATGGGATCCATAATTTTTGCCAGGTCCACCCATCACCCTGTGATATACAAAGTCTTTTGACGTTTGAGCATGGAATTCATGCAAGTAAAACAAAAGATTCAATGTGTTTCATTTGAATGACTTCAAGGGAGTCAAGAAATGACGGTTCCAGAGCTCAGAGCTCATAGCTCATAGGTTGCAGAGAGGAGTTTGTTAAAGTTTGTTCTCCGACCCCTCATTCAACCCCGCGATTCTTGACCCCTCGGGACCTTTCTGACTGATCATTTGGTCCTTACGAAGTTACAACTTCGCACAGTACTTCCCTACTCAGATAAACGCCCGAAATAGTTCTCTAAGTCCTCGCCTTGTTGATTTTGACCACTCAAGACATAAGTAGACCTCGAGTGCGTTGGGTACAAACATTACATTACATTAACTAACTATATGGTCTTTACCACTTCGCATCTCCAATCCAGCAATCAGACCCCGACCACAAGTAATACCACAAGTCCACTTCCCAGCAGTGGCATCAAACCTGAAAGCCGAATGCTACTGCCTGCACTGGTCGGTGATGGTGTAGTTGCAATGGTAGGAGCGGGACGACTAGTCATCGACGAAGGGAAGGCCGACACTGAAGTCACAGTCCCATTAGAAAATGTCGTCGGTACAGCCGAGCCAATTGATGGAATAGACTGAAACGACACCGAAGTCGAGAAGACAGTTTGTGTAGCAGTTGTCGACAGAGGTCCGAGAACAGTCGAAGTGACAATCTCATTGTAATTCTCATCCAATCCAAACAGCTCATAGAAAGTCGGATATGTGACATCTGGACATCCTCCGATGCAATTCCAGGTATCCCTAAACGATGTCGGATATTCCGCTCCCTGAATCTCGATTGTGGTGGTAGATTTTCCAACAAATGTACTAGTGCAGTTGCGAGCACAGTTCCAGGCGCTGCAGGGCACATTGACGGGATCCGCGTAGACATAGACATCCGTTAGATTGTTATTATCGTGCTCTTCCTCTGCGTCTCTGAAATCGCCAGTGCTGTTGCCGAGGTCTATCTCTGACCACTTGCCAGTACCGCCACTCAGTGAGAAGATATTGCTCCCCCATTTCGCGGTGACGTATCCGTCACTGGTCACATATCCAGAAGCCGAGTCAACGGAAATATCACGCTGTTTGTACGCCTCGAGTACGATCGCATAGCTGCCGTCGTCCGCGCCGACCGACGATGGGATTTGTAGAGTAGGGTCTGTGGAGTTGATTGGTACAGATTTGGCAAGGTAACACGATGTGGGGTAGTTCTGATTTCCTCCGTCGTTGGTCTCAGACAGGTTGGGCTGAAGCTTCGCAGCGATATTCAGGAAGATCCGATAAGTGTCGTATTCTGGGGCCTGAGAGAGTTGCGTGCTGAGATCCAGCTTGAAGTCGGTGTTTGCAGCGACGGGGTCCGGAACAACGATGCTGCATTCGACGACGGCGATCGTGGTGGATAGGGCCAGAGCTATGGCCTTGGTGAAGGAGGGCAACATCTCCAAAGGCGCTCCGCTCCGTATCAACAGTCAATAAAAATTACGGTTATTCCGCGTTGGCGAGCGACATGTTTCAGCACGGGAGGAGGGGGAGTCGAAGAGGAAAGCAAGCAAGCTTCGAGAACATGAGAGAAAAAGCGGGAAACAGCCTCGATAACATTTAAGATTGTGAGGTGGTTGTTTTTGGACCAATACGAGGCACAGGTGCCAAGCCAATTTAAAAGACGCCCAAATTGTCACACCTGCCCGTCTCGTTACGCCCCTTTCGGGTTCGCTTATTTTAGCGCATTAACCCCTCCATTGTTGTGTTCTTGCAGTTCATATCATACAGCAGACTGCAGCTCACCGATAAAAATCCCGCTATACCACTCAGCAGTCTGGGACCTGAATCTCAATGAAGAACGTTAGTTAAAGAGAATGCAAGAAGTCATAATATGGAAATAAAATCCTGGTGCATACTCCAAGATCTGTCAGAATCGACTTTGAATTCCGTCAACCGGTGCTGTGCAGCGTGAATATTTCGGTCTGAGAAAACAAGGGTTTTTTTTTTTTTTTTTTGGATTTGGAAACTGTCGACAGCGCATATAAACGCTGGGCTCAGGCACAGACTTAGCCCCTTCCTCCAATCCAGCGAGCTCTATCGTGCCCATCAACAAGTCCACATACCTCCCAGACTCCACTCCAAAATGAAAGAAAAGCCAAAAAGGAACCGCTGGCCCTTTCATTCCCGGCACACCGCCCAAATAGTTTCGGTTTAGTCCTTGTTTTGCAGAGTGGCCTCGACCAATTTACTGCCACCGCAAATTTTGGCGGCGAGTGCGGTGATCGTCATTGGCGACAGGATGTCCAAAATGGAAATATCAGCTTTCAGTTCTTTGACGACCCAATTTCGTACTTCAACTGCGATCAGCGAATCAACTGTTTGGTGTGTCGGTTAGGTCTATTCTTCAATCCCTGGAGAACAACAAAATAGTAAGAGCACTTACCACCATAAGCATGCAATGGTTTCTCCACATTGACGTCTACCTCCGCCTTTCCCAGACTCTTGGCAAGCTTACGGACAAGCGCAGTTTCAACAATTAAGGCAGCTTCGCTCATAGACTGAGCAGCTACGGTCAAGTCAAACATCAAATCTCTATCTGTTTTTCCTTTCCCATCAGGTCCAGATTGGCCATCGGCTTTGCGAAGTAGGAGTAATTTGCTGTCATTTGCCCAAGCACAGACAGGCATCAAAGAGCGTAAAGCTTCACCGCCAATAATTCCAGTGGTTATCTGGGGCGGCACTTCCTTGCCTCCTCGAAACAGTACCTTGCACAGCGGCAAGGAACATGTGGTGGATTTCCTCCTCCGAAATTGTCATGTTCTTCTCGGCGAGTTTGAGGACATTTTGATTCTCGTATGAAGAGGCGTTCTCTGCTAGATATCCAACGCCAGAAACTGCACTTCAATATATCTCAGTGCAAGCTTGTCCTTGGCGTCGTCTGTAGTGAGCAAGCCCATTTTGGAATGTATTCCCGGCAGCGTAGTTAGCCTGGCCTGGGTTGCCGACGATTCCTGAAGTCGAAGAGAGCATAATGAAGAATTCTAGGTTGTCTGGCAACAGCTTATGCAGATTCCAAGAGCCTGCGATCTTGGGGTCAATTGCCGCAACCCAGTCGTCGTAGCTCATGTTCTCAAAGACGGCATCCTAATAAAATAATTAGTGGCTACGTCAATACAAACCAGTTGAAAATCTTACCTTGAGCTGCATTGCACAGTGAACAAAACCTTTAATTGGCGGCAAATCCATTGCAACCTGTTTCAGTGTTGCCTCAACCGACTCTGCGTTCTCAATATGACAGACGTAAGCTGTGGCATCGATTCCTTGACTCTGTAACTTCTCCATAAAGATCTTTGATCCGACGCTCTGGGCTCCGGATCTGGAGGAGAACGCAAGGTGTTTTGCGCCATGCTTGACCATCAGCTCAGCTAAGCTTTTGCCGATGCCGCCGAGACCTTCAGCGAGAAGATATGTAGCTTCGGGGTCAAGCTGAAGGACCTTCTCCTTTCTTGGCTCTGTGCGTACCACAGCATCGGAGTCCATTCTCAGGACCAACTTGCCAGCCAGCTTTCCTGATTTGAGCAACTGGAAAGCATCCTCTGCTTGGGCAACGCTCATCACATGTAAAGGCGCAGGTGATCGGATCTCGCCCTTGGCAAGCATATCGTTTACCTTTTGCAAGACTTCGAGGTAGAACTTAAGGCGGCGGGGCTCGCAGTCCGCGGTCGTATATTGTGTGAGATTGACCGCAGTGAAAGTGCATCCACGAATGAAAGGTCCCATCTCGAGATTGTTGTTGAGCAAAATGTCCCGCTTCCCAACCTCGACCATAATTCCAAAATCAGCGAGACAATTCCAAGTAACACGCAGCATTTCGCCAAATGTTGAGTTCAAAATCATGTCCACTCCTCTACCCTTGGTTTCTCTCATAATACCTTGCGCAAATGTTGTGGCTCGGGAACTGAAGATGTGATTTTCGGGGATGGAGTACTTCTCCATCAGCAAGGATTTCTTTTCGAGTGACCCAACAGTGCAGTAGATGATGGCGCCGATCTTCTGCGCAAGTTGGATGGCTGCTTGGCCTAACCCTCCAGCTGCAGAGTGAATCAGGACAGTGTCTCCCGCCTTCAGTCTGCCGTTTTGGTAGAAGGCAAAGTAAGCTGTGGCGAAAACAATATGAGAGGCAGCTGCAGCCTCTGGAGAGACTTTTTCTCGCACCGATTGTAACAGATGCCAGTGAACTCTAATGTGGGATCCAATGCAGCTTTGGCCATGGCCCAGTCCAGAAACAATCTGTCCAACGTGGAACTGCTCCTTAGGTACTCCAGTACCGATTCTAGCCACAACTCCCGAGAATTCTGCACCGAGAGAGTCATCTGAGATGTATCCAAGCAGGCTCATGACATCTACAAAGTTCAGGGCAGAGTAAAGGATTTGGATCTCAACGTCGCAAGGGAGAAGGGCTTGCTCAAACTCTTCACGGTCGACGAAAATGAGAGTATCAAGAATTCCGACTTCTCCAATGGTCAGTTTTAATGGACGGCCTGGTTGAAAGAGACGCTCTATCTGATACATTTCGGCGCTGCTATCTTCAAAAGAATCATTCATGACATAATCTGGTACCAATCGGGGGATGTAGATGACTCCTTGATCCTCCTCGTATTCGTACTCTGTGATGGCACCTGCTTCTTCGCTGAAAGAGGTTGCGAAAACATTGACTATCAAGCTGTTGAGTTGTTGCGAAGTCATATCCGAGGTCAACGATAAGTCGAGATTGAAAATCCGAAGATGAGGAGTCTCGGATCTAATGGTACGAAATAGTCCAGTCGCAGTTGAATGGTCCGGTAACGATGGCCCATTCTTGAGACCACCTCGAGTAATCTAGAGAATACCAGAACCGTTCATGATGAGATTCTTCAGAGCAACGAAGTCCTGTCTTGACAAGCCTGACAGCAAAGGTGTGTCAACTTCCAGTAGCGAGATGAATATCTTCTCGCTTGGTTCAACAACAGTTCTCAAGCCTGTCTTCGTGACGACATGTCCAAGCCGAAGTAGCTGCTCGGCAAGGCTATTGCACATCGACTCGCTCGCGGGTTTAATGTCATTTGGCTCAATTATGACCACTTTCAGACTTTCTAATGTACCGATTCTGGGTATGGATGATATTATAAATGAGGAGGGCCGACTTTCTGCTGCAATCGAAGTCTGAGTCAAGACTTCCAAACACTCGAATCCATGACTTTCTAGATTGTGGAGCCAAGCTAAGTTCTTATTTTCCAGACATGTTACCACAAAACGGCCACCCGGTTTAATTAGCTTTCGAAACTTTTCGGTGGTGTGCTTGACGATCGGGAAATTCGGGTTTGTATCGCTGATCACGACGACATCGAAAGTTCTGGACTTGAAGTTCTCGTCCTTAAAGCCTGACACAATATCTATTTGCTGTATGTCCACATTGGAAGACTCGTGGAAGGAAACCTGCGCACTGGGCAGATGTAAAGCTTCAGAGTTCAGGTAGGAGTATTCGCTGTATCGTGGAACAGCGCCATCTTTTCCGGCAAGAACGCCAATGATAGAAGGGGCAATAGGTGTTGAGCCGGCACCAATTTCCAATATATGTAGATTTGGATTTTGGTCAGCGACCATATCGAACCATGCCAAAAGATTGCTTTCCAGATCGGCTGCTGTGCCACCTAGGATTGAGGAGGATGCCTGTGACAGGTATCGGGGATCAACTTTCCAATGAAGGCGAGTAGCAAGTTTTGAGGTGCCTTTACTCTCTTTCTTGCCATGATCAGCAGCGAGAATAGCATTTTTGTCGCCTTTGGCAATAACCAGCAGCCTGGAAAAGTGCTCATCTGATATGACGATATCGGCCCATATTGCTCTACCACTTTTCCAAGATTTGTTGTATCCTGTCAAGACAGCGCCAGGTTTGTTCGGAATGGCAGAGGATATGTAGAGCGACTCCAGGGACGATATGACAGTGACGTTATCCGTGGTGCCGCCACAGGAGATTCGAGAATAGGCGATTTGGAATACAGCATCGACCACAGCTGGGTGAATCAACAAGGGATACTCGAAAGCTTCAGGCATCGTGGAGGCCGTGTCTGGGATTTCAAAAGAGCCCACTCCAACTAGGGTGTCATCCTCGGAATCTTGACCGCCTCGCATGTGTTTCATCAATCTGAACATTGGTCCGAATTGCATACCCTTACCATCAATCTCCTTGTACATATCATCGATGTCAACTTCCATATTGCTCTCAAGACACAATTTCTGATATGTTTTCAAGTACTCTTGAGCTTTCAGGTCGGCTTCATTGCCATTCTCGACTTCGCTTCGCGGGCTCGTATACTGAATGCGGACGAGGCCGTTGGAGTGTTCTGTTGCGATACTATCCTCGCTGATGGAGGAAAATGTGAACTTATGCCAGGCATGCTCACTGGTTCTGGTGCCGAGATTTTCGGGTCTAAAAACCATGGAGACTTCGATTGCGTGGTCAGGAGCACCGAACATGAGTGCTCGTGTAAAGTTGACGTCCCGGAATTCAAATCCGTTTATCTTTTTTGAAGCGTCTGCAATCTGTTGGCATGCTTCAATGGCCATGGCTAAGCTTGCGCCACCTGGAAGGACCACCAAGCCCTGAATAACATGGTCCATAACCCATGGTATCTCGAATGGCTTCAAGAAATTTTTCCATGTATGCTCAGAATTCAAAGCGTTGAACGTGTTGTCTGGATACCCCAAGAGATCAGTGCGGGGCTTTTGGTGCAGTCGCTTGAAGGCATTCTGACGAGATTCATGCCAGTGGTCTCGCTCATGATTCCAAGGGTACGCAGGAAGATCAGAGAGTACTTTATGAGGTTTTGGAATACCATCTGAAGAGTTAACATGACTGAGCAGTATCTTGTGACCGTAAGTCCACAGGCATCCAGCAGCCTCCAAGGCGGAAGAGTAGGCGTTCTTTCCACGGTGAAGAAGCGAAATGTAAAAAACAGAGTCTTCAGATGACTTTGAACCAGAAGCCAAAATCTGAGAAATTGGTCCTTTGAGCGCGCCGTGAGGACCAAGTTCGACAAACAACTGGACATCGGGTGCCTTCGCTCTACGGCCTCGTTGGCTCGTCGGTAATAAAAGAGATTCCATTCCCTCGGAAAATCTAACAGTGCTCAACATATTTCGGACCCCTATATTAATAACAGCGTTAGTTACGTTGAACATAAAAAAGTTTAAGTAGGTGAGGTAGTAAGGACAGCCAGACTTACAGTAGACAGGACCAGTTCAAATGATGTGATTTTTCTCCCAGTCACCGACGAGAACATGTCAACTGATTTATCATCCTCAAGGGGCTTAATATCCCGAATAGCCTTCAGATAATCATCCTGAATCAGACTCATATGCGGTGAGTGATAGGCCGTCTTTACCTTCAGCTTTCTGCACCATATGTCATCGCCTTGAAGGAAAGTTTCGACCTCATCAATGGCAGCTAAATCTCCTGACAATGTAACGCTTGAAGGACTATTGATGCAAGCGACTACGATTGTTCCAGCAGTGCATTTTGTGGTATATTTAAATGCAGCTTCTTCGGATAAAGCAACCGCCATCATAGCACCAAATAGCTCGGGGTGAGATATGGGAAGGGCACCAGAATGCAATCCGCGGAAATACGCAATCTTCCAGGCATCTGCACAGGACAAAAATCCAGCTGCGAATGCGGCGCCTGATATTTCAAGTCAGACCAGGTTCCAAGAGAAAGAAGGAAAGAAGGATTAAGCTTACCGATTTCTCCTGACGAGTGACCTATAACTGCTTTTGGAGAAACACCCCAGTGCTCTAAAAGAGAGACAAGTGCAACTTGTAAAATGGTACAGAGCGGGTGGCTCACTTCTGGCTGATTGACTCGACTACTCTCCTCTGATTTGTTCAACTCTTCAATAACAGACCAGCTACATCCCAGAGATGCGAGATACTCATTGGCCTGCTCCAAGCTCTGTCTAAACACAGAGTTCTGCAGGAGTTCGCGTCCCATTTTGGCATACTGTGCACCTTGTCCCGTGAAGACGTAAGCACATGTAGGAGTTCTCATTGCACGACGAGGCTTTTGGAGTCCTTGTTTCAGAGACTCGCGAAGTTCTCCGAGTGATCCTGACACAGAGAACGTACGCCAGTCAAAGATAGTACGGCGTTCACCCAATGTGTAGGCAAGGTCGCCCATGTCGTATTCAACTTTGGCGTTGAATGCTTCCTCAAAATGCACTGCGTAGGTCTCTGCCAGTCTGCCGACTCCAGTTTGTTCGGGGGACGATAATATGAGTAGTTTCGGAATGCTGGGAAGCAATGTACCTTGTTCATTGGAGCTAACATCGGTTGAGAAGATAGTGTTTGTACCAGGGAGAACGAAAGAAGAGTGATTTCCTTGGAGACTGTGCGTCTCAAGATAGGTTTTGGCGTCATCAACAATAGCATGGGCATTCGCACCCCCGTACCCAAAAGAGTTCACACTTGCTCTGCGGATTCCACTCGCAGTGGCTGGCCATGATATGAGTTTCTTGTTGAGCTTAAGTCCCCATTCACCGAGCTTGAGTTTTGCATTCAGATTGTTCAAGCCAACAATCTTAGGGATGACTCCATGCTCCATCGCCAGAACAGTCTTCATCATTCCCGCCATTCCTGCTGCTGACCCCAGATGTCCCAAGTTAGTTTTGACAGAGCCAACAACAACTAAATTGTCTTTGGTTCGGCCAACACCCATGGACTCTCCGATGCCAGACAACTCAATTGGATCACCAATAGATGTTCCAGTTCCGTGCGCTTCGAAGTATTGGGTGTCTTGAAGGTCGAGGCCAGCGTTCCGGTATGTGGTCTGAATGAGCTCAATTTGTGCCTCCCGGCTGGGCATTGTAATCGCGGGGGTCTTTCCGTCCTATTTATGCAATGTCAGAGACGAATATTTTGTTGGGGTACCTGATACCACATAAAGCTGATCAGCATTGAATAGAGCTTACCTGGTTGAGACCAGATCCACGAATCACGGCTCGAATGGTATCGTTATCACGAAGAGCGTCTTTTAATGGTTTCAAGACCAGAAATCCAAGACCCTCGCCCCTCCCATATCCATTTGCTGCTTCATCAAAACTATGGCATTTTCCGTCAGGGCTTAGAAAGTGAAGCGAGCTGAGGCCACACATGATTTCAAGCTGCCAGAACAAGTTTGATGCGCCAACGAGGGCCTGATTCAAAAGTCAGTGATGTTTTACATGAAGTAAGAGCAGAGCTTTACCATCTTTTCTTCACCGGATCGCAGACTTTGGATGGCAAGATGCATGCCAACGAGCGCGGAAGAACAGGCTGTGTCAAGCGTCACACTAGTACCTCTCAGGTCAAAAAACCAGGAGACACGATTTGACAGCATAGCTCGACCAAGGGCCGTTGCAGCATAGGGATTGGTGTCGTAAAGGTTATTTGTTGATGTGACTGTATAGTCTGCGCTAAAAGCACCTACGTAACAAGATGTTGAAGATCCTGCGACATCTTGAATGGTCATGCCAGCTTTGCGAACGCAATTAGAAAAGAAATGCAGCTAGTAGACATGCAGAGTAGACTCACCATTCTCAAAAGCCTCGTATGACAACTCAAGTAGTTTTCGCTGTTGTGGATCGGTCCCTGCAGCCTCGGAAGCTGTCATAGAAAAGAATGCAGCATCGAATTTCGAGAGGTCTTCTTTGAGGAAGAGCCCGGATTCTGTAGTGACCTTCAACGTGTCAGCAGCTTATTAGTCGAAAAAGCTGTATGGTGATTTGAGTTGACTTACGGAACCTTCACGTTCTAGTGAAGGATGGTAATATGAGTTAGAGTTCCATCTGCTCGGTGGAATCTTCGACCAAGCGCTCTCACCCCTGGAAAGCATATCCCAAAACCCTTTTGGTGTATCGGCATCCCCGCCAAATCTGCAGCTCATCCCAACAATTGCGATAGGTTCCTGCTTGTCTTCCATTGTGAAGTTTGTGTGTCAATATTCGAGTCTGGAAGGCAGAGGTTGAAGGCTTGGAAGTTGTAAGGGTTGACCTTGACGAAAGATATCAAGTGAAGTAGAAGTTAATAGTGCATAAAAAACTCTGCAGTCTAGCGCAGGATGAGGCTACAATAGCCAGTATCATATCCACCCACTTCTTTGATGTTATTTTACCTTATCGACCTGTTCCTGCTTGTCAATACACCATCATGCCGAACTAGGGTTAGCGCTCTATGAGGGGAGACGAACAAAACAAACGAGCAACAAAAACAAATTCGAACCCCTGAACCACTTACCACTGGTGACCCTATACATATTGAGCCTCCTAGCACTGAAGCTGCATTTACAGGTCTTCTTTAGACGCAAGAAAACACTATACCAAGCACCATGAAGATCCTCTGCTTGCACGGGATTCTCAGCAGCGGAGCACTCTTCGAGTTCCAAACAGGTGCTTTCCGGAAACTTCTTGGTGAAGATCACGAGTACATATTCATCGATGGCGAAATTGAAGTTAAGGATCAAAGTGGTACATATTCAACCCGTTGGTTCCGTACGCAAAAGCTGACAATTCGTTTTTTAGACTCAGCAGCACAGTTCAGATGGACTAGGAACGCTGGCCCGTCCGAGATTCAGTCAGCGCACGAGTACATTCGAGCGGTGATTGAGGAAGATGGTCCGTTCCAAGGCGTGATAGGCTTCAGCGATGGCGCTGCTATGGCAGCATCCATCATATTGCAGCACGAGACCAACAAACTCGATCAACCACCACCATTCAAATTCGCCATTTTATTTTCCTGCCCCCTCGTTTCGAGTCCAGACAAAGAATTTGCGAAAGAGTTTTACGAAGCCACGTACAATAGAAGCTTGGCAGAAATGTTCAAGGCAATGGATGTTTCGGTGCAGGAATTTCCAGGACGAAGCGGAGATGTTGATCTGGTTGCTGATGGGCTCGATCAATTTTCAAGGGATGTAGTTGTAAAAGAACTGTGGGAAGCGACCGCCACGACTCAGAGCGAGTTAAGAATGCTGATGGGACTCGAGGAATCGCAGGTCCTGGTTAAGGATACGGAGTCACTACCAAAGATATACCATCCGGCGCTGCTGTCGCAAAGGGTGAGGATACCGACGGCATGTATCACAGGGAGCAACGACCCATACTTCAAGGCAGTACAGATGACACAAGAGCTCTTTGACAAGAGGAACACCAAGATTGTCGTTCACTCAGGAGGTCATAATCTGCCGAAACAGGCCAACGACCTGAAGAATGCAGTGGCGGCGGCGAAGTGGGCAATTCGTCAGTCGCAGCTGACAATTAATCAACGTTGAATTGAATTTTGTTGCTCTAGACACAGCCTTGCAAAGTCCAAATTATTTCACATGAGTTCGTTTAGGGCTCGGTAGTCTGAGAAATTGAAATACTTCCATTCATTGTTCCTGCCATAGTCTCTGTACTTCCAACAAAACCCCACCCCTTTAGCAACTTGCCCCCTTGAAAACATCATGTGCTGAGAAAAGATCAGCGAAGCTGATCTCTGATCTGTTGCCAGTATCTATCCTTCTTCTCTAGCGTCCTCTCCCTCACTCTTTCCAACCTCTCAATTCCACGGTGAATAGTATCAATCTGTACCGAAAGGGGTACTCGCTGCGCCTGCGGTCGTCCGGGCATCGTAACCCTGTCTCTCAATTCCTCCAGTCCAGCTTTAATATCCCTGAGGTGTTCCAGAACCCGCAAGGTCGTAGCAAAGGCGACATCCCTCTGTTCCAACAGCTCCAAAACTACTTTACTTTGCTCCTCTAAACCTTCCATCTGCTCCCAATTGAACCCGAAGATAGCAGAGATCTTCTTCGACGCCCTGGCTTTACTCTGCTTGATGCCGATCACTTCCTCCTTGCCAAGACTGGTCACGCTCCAGAGCAATTTCTCCAACCCTTCGAAATCCGCAACTGAGATCTCGGCTTTTTTGATCAGCAAGTTGATGTCTTCAGTAACTCGCGAGAGGTGTTCGAAGTATTGAAACTTGACTTCTTCTTCAGTGGAAAGCTTGGGGCTGTCGAAGATCGTCATGCCTTTGTTGAGAAGCAATGTGATGGCGCCGCTGTTACTGTCGATCTCTTGTTGTTGTACAATGTTTCCGAGAGCGCGAGCCGTACACATATTGGTAATAACTATAGAGTCCATAGTACGATCAAGATAGGAGTTCAGAGTGCGGAGATTATCGCCAGCTGTATGGGCTCTCATGTGGAACTCTCGAAGCGTGTCGCCAATCTTCTCCCTGTTTGAAGACGGTCGAGTAAGCCACATATCTCTCAACCAAATAGTTTGATTTGGGGGACAGAAATAACTTACTTGAAAGGCAAATCGCTCAACTCGACATTTATAGCCAGCTCCCTAATAGCACTCTGCCCGCTTTTCATCAGCACCGGCAAGGTCACTCCTTCCGCACTAGCCTCTTGTATCTCCCCGAGCCTTTGCTGCAATTTATCCAGGCTCTCGAGTTCAAAATGGCTGGTTGTACTGATCGGAACGTCGCAGAACGGCAACACGCGACTCGGAATAGGAGGACGGCAAGCAATCGAGTTCGCGACGGTCAGAAGAAGCCCGGTCAGAAATAAGGCCACAAGAGCGAGAAGTCCACAGAACACAGTGTAGTAGAGAGCAAAGCACAGCAGGGTCATGAGCGAATCCAACGTGCGGCCAAGTAATCGAAGGGCTTGCTTGATGTATGGCAATGGGTTCCAGGGACTGGGTGGATCTGACTTATCGTTAGTGGTCAGTGGCTTCTGCGAATCTGGGCTTGGGTCTGTGGATGTGATGGCTATCGGGTTGGAAATCGGTTTGGTTTGTGGCTTCTGTGAATCTTTGCTCAGATCCATGGCTGTGATGGCCAACGGGTTGGAGATCAGTTTGGTTTGTTGTTGCTGAGAGAATTGTCTTTGGTGTCTGCTGTCTGGAGCTTTTTGTTTTCCAAAGGGATTCCGGAGGGCTGCTTGCTTATGGGCCAATTGGTTCTTTGTCGCAATCGAGCGCGGGCTCACCATGCCAATTCGTTCTTTACCGTTCTTTATCTGCGAGACATTCCTCGACGCCAAGAATCCGAACCGTGAATTCTCTCCTTTCACAGATTGACACGGGACCACCCACGGTGAGCAAAAGCTCAGACTGCGGGAATGAAGGTAAGCTGAAGGTGAGCGGTGAGCATTCGTGCCGAGAAGAGTCAAACACAGGTGATAATTTCCCACCGTTGAAACGCAAAAGCGTTCAGCATCACGGCCAAGAATGTGGATTTCCAGACGACGAGTTGGCAGAGGGCTGAGACAGCAGATAAAGACCGGACGGGAATCAGCACTGCCTTAAATGGCGAGCCGCATAAGACCGGGCACTTTCACATTTTGATATTTTGGGCTGATTGAATGCTGTTTACCCTACAACCTGGAGCCGACACCGCTCTCAGCATCCTCCGCCTTCACCTCAACCAAAAGCTTGCCTAATGTGAGAGCCATGTTAGTGATGGCCAGTCTTTTTCCCCCATTGCGGAGGTAGAGAGGGGAGGAAATAAGGCAAGGGCATACCTGTATTGATACCATTGTAAAGATCCATCAGAGCTCGTTCAGCAGACTTCAAGCCACCCTTAACGATAGTCTCCTTTCTTTGGATCTTCCCCTCGGTAAGCCATTTCGTGAGCTCTGTTCTAGCAGCTCCATATTGTGATTGATAATCAAATACAATGAATCCTTGCAACCTGAAGCTTGTGTTAGTAATCATTCCGAAGGATGAGACAATGATCCCAACGTACTTGATGCGCATGGCGATGACCATGCTGATGTTCTGATTTGCTGTTAGCAGGAGCGTACAAATGGGACTTCAAATAAGCATACCTTTGGGCCAACAGGCTTAGCAGAGTTATACTGGCTGATAGCTCCACACATCACGAATCTCGAATGGGCCTTCGCCCTGCTCAACGCCAACTCCAGAATCTCGCCTCCGACATTGTCGAAGAAAACATCAATGAGATCCTTAGTCTTCTCCTTGAATTCCTTGGCGAAATCCGCATTCTTGTAGTTCAATGCATCATCACATCCAAGATCCTTCAACCACTGGACTTTGTCATCGCTTCCAGCCAGACCCAGGACCTTCGCTCCCTTCAGCTTAGCGATTTGGCAAGCTACACTTCCAGTTGCACCAGCTGCTCCAGAGACGACGACGAAATCACCAGCTTTGACCTGACCGATATCCAGCATGCCGAAGTATGCAGTCAGTCCAGTCATACCGAGAACACCGAGTGCGTCGGTGACTTTGCCGTTCTCCGGGACTTCGAGGAGAGATGCCTCCTTCTCGGCTACGATGGCAACCTCGCTCCACCCAGGGGAAGCTGTAACATAGTTCCCAGCTGTGAATTTTGAAGATTTGCTCGCGAGGACTTTGCCGATGACTGCTCCACGCATCACCTCGCCGATTTGAACTGGTGGGATGTATGAACGAGTATCTGATTATATTAGTCACGTGAGACGTGCAAAAATAGAGGGGTTCAATCTCACCGTTCAACCAGCCTCTCATTGCTGGATCGAGGGAAAGGTAGAGGGTCTCGATGAGAATCTGGCCATCCTTGAGATCCATCTCGCCGACCATGGGATTCTCCTTGATGGAGAAGGTCTCGCCAGGGACGATGAGAGCCTTAGGGCGCTGAGCCAGGACGACGGATGTGTATGAAGATTGAGCCATGATGTTGCTAGTGCGAGGGATTGGTTTAGCCATTTTCGATTCCGGCAGGGGAGGCAATACTTATATATATCAGGATGAGAAGAATGGATTTTTTTCAGGAGAGCAGGCAATGAACGGCTCACCAATGAACCACTATTATGGCGACGTGGGTTGTTTATTGTGAAACTCTGCTACTGCGGGACATCGAGGTAAAGTCTGGACTGCGTGCCTCGGTTACGGGGAGATGTCCTGTTTGGGGATCTCGGTCCGGAGCCAATAGGCAAGTTTTGTGAAGACTCTTTACCGTTACGGCCGCCTCAGGGAATTGTTTTGTAATCCTGATGGATCGGGCTTGCGGTTTTGGGTTATTGAGACCGGTGCAATACGTGATCCGAGATGGGATGATTGGGATGGTTGAAGTTAAACCTGCAGGACTCGGAGATACCGAAACAATATGCTCGTCATCGTGGGGAAAAACCCCGCATATGAACTGCAGCTGACAACCACCATGGATTTTGACACCACACAACCTGAAACGCACTCAAAGGACGAAAGAGAAACCCTCGTTTATGTTTGTTCGGATTTGAAGGAGGAAAAGGGTCTAAAATGCGCACCTCACGTGACAAGATATACATCGAAGAATTTTGAACCATCAAACATTATATTCATCTCTGTCGTATATATAGTCTGGTATGTGCGTCTATGTACTATAGCATGTACTTAAAGTAAGGATTCTCCTTATCTGTGAGATCTTGGAAGGCCATCTTGTCCCGATCAACATCATTCAAATCCAAAGCTTCCCGTCGCTTGTTTTCTCTCGCAAGAACAAAGTACAAGACCACAGCAGAGACAATCGTTATGCAATAGCAAATGATGAGTCCCAACCAGAGCTCGGGATAATGCCTTGACTTCGTTTGCGACTTGATCAATTGTGGGCCGACGATGTTCCCAACACAATAAGCCACAAAAATGGTCGCGGCCATAAAGCATTTCTTGGTTTGACCCGCAACGTTCGCCATGCCAATCGAGATGATCAGCGAGACCACAGGGCCGAAGAACCCAATGATCGAATAACCCACTACGGGAGCTGCAGCGCGATGGTACCAATCACATTTCCAGATCATGGCACAACCAGCCATAACTGGAAAGCAGCACAGCACTAGCATGATGATCCTGATATTTGGGATGCGGGACGACAAGTATCCAGTGAGGAGGATGAAAATCAAGCAAATTCCACCAAGGGGGAACTGGAAGAGGATTGAGTCCAAGACGGAGTATCCGAAAGTAGAGACAATCAAAGGGCCGAAACCGCTGACAGCTCCATTGACTGTGTAGGCTGAAGCCATCATCAGGGCAATTAACCAAATCTTGATGTCTAGGAAACATTCCTTGATCTGGGAGATCTTGAACTTGGTACAGCGGACACCAGTCTGGCCATGTCTTAACCGCTCAGTAGCAACGATTCTCTCCTCCTGGGTGAGGAACCATGCGGAGACCGGAGAGTCTGGGACGAAGAAACAGACGATCCCGAAAAGGAACGTTAGACTTCCAGCGAGTAGATAGATGTACTGCCAGCGTTTCAATGCACCACCGGTGATTTGACCGAATCCATAATTCAGACTTCCACCAATGATTGTGAAGAGACCCGTAGCGGAAAACCACCAACTCTGCCTTAGCGATTGCTCTCTCTGTGTATAAAACGAGCTCACGATACACATGAACCCGGTTGGGATAATGCTTTCCACAAAGCCGAGGAAGAATCGCTGGGCGTAGAGGCCTTCCCAGCTTGTCACAGCTGCTGTGAGCATGCAGACCAGTGCCCAGAAACACACGACACTCCCTAGTATTCTCCCCATATTGAACCTCTGCAGAGCAAAAGTCATGGGATATAGTCCAGCCAGCATGCCGAAGTAGAACATCGAAGTAGCCCAGCTCAGGCGAGAAGTGTCGGTGGTAGGAGGGGTAGTTGAGGTATCGACTTGGGCGAGATGGAGGTCTTTGGTCATGCCAAACAGCACCGCGCTGCCTAGAATTGCCTTTCAACGAAGTCAGCACATTATTATTTTAACCTGGGAAGAGACGTACCTTATCATAATAAACCAATCCATAACCGCAGAACATCGCAGGCACCAAGAACCAGTCAATCTTCCTCACAACTCGAGCTTCTACCGCGGGGTCGATATCATGTCTCTGCTCCCCCACCATAGCAATTGCCACATCCTTATCCTGTATATCCGTTGGCGCTGCATTTTCGAGATCCGCAGATGCAATTGGTGGTGTTGAGGTCGACTTCTCGTCGTTGAAGGTTGGTTGCGAAGCCATCTAGAGCTGTTGCGGCACCGGGACGAGCTGTCGAACAATTTTTCATGCGGGGCACTTGGCTTTATGTATCTTTCAACACCATCACCACGTTCCGCGTCTATGCGCTGTCATCCATCGCCGAGCCATGTATAATCGACAGTTGTTCTTTTCGTTGCGTTATCTCCTTAATAATCGAAGCTATTCGTGTTGGTGGGGGTGCTAGAGCTCGAGAAGATCTGGTGGGGTCATAAGGTGGTGGCGACAGCTGACTTTTGGCCCCCAAGGAACTACCACTTTAATTGCTGCATCAAGGCTCTTTGAATGAAAACAATACAGCGTCGAACTCCTCTATCAAGCGCTTTCTTTAGTATAGCCTGATTCTCCTGCCACCCCTTCACCACAAAACGGCACCTCTTCGCGCTCTAATTCGCCTTTGGTCATTCTCATGTTCTCGCGTTATTAGGATCTAGCCAGTTACGGTCCAGGAAGGCACGCAAGTGCTTTAAAATGTTTCGCAAGTGCTTGACGTAGTACTAGATCAAGAAGTATATTAATGCCAAACAGAAGAGCTTTCAGAGAAAGAGGGTCGTGCTGGCTACGTAGGCTGGCACACAGGTGTTTGATGGTGGCCGGGCTATCGAGTCGAAGATGAAGTAAGTGGCTGATTGAGGCGAGATGCTACTTTGCGGCGAATGCATTTATTATCGCAACTTCAGAGAGGATAATATGATATTTTCTTATAAAAGTATAGACTGGTTATTTTTATAGTATTTGCAAAGACGATTTTTTCCTTTAGAGTGTTGTGCATCGGGACGTGGTGCGCTGAACATGTTGACTTTCGTGTTCCTTCAACCCGATAGCCGGGTACCTTGCGCTGGCGGTCACTCAATTCAAAAGCTCACGCACATGGGCCGGCTACACGCTCTTCCGCTGCCGCTGGTTTGACGGACCCCCTTCAAGTAACCAGAAACTCAACAACATTGTCAGATTGACAACCCACAACAAACGATACGCAACCCCAACGCGGCATTCTCTCCGGGCCCAAATCACTACCTACCTTCACTTAAGAATTCGATCCTCACCTGGCAAGCATGAGCATTCCTGCGAAGAAGATCTATGTTGGAACTGAGAGATGTGGATTGTGCCGATCCCAGTTGCCATGGAGTGGCGAGTCTGACCTCGATTTATGGGATCTCGATTTTCGAGCAGGTATGAACTAAATGTATTATCCAGTCGCAGCTCCTTTCTGACTCCTGCTCAATAGTATTCTGCTTGGAACTAAACGATGAAAATACCATCGAAATCACCAGCACTGCCAACTTGTCAGATATCGACGACCGGCAGATTGATGTCAGATTAACTGGTCATCGCCAAAACCAGTCAATTACTATCTGCCACTACCAGGAAGGGTTCCGCGCAAAAAAGAGCCGCCCGGCCGCCTATTGCTTTCATGCCTGGTGCTACGAGATCCTCATCCAGAAAGTCGGACGCTGCAAAGAGTCCGAAATATATAAGCTCACTCAAATACTGTCACTAGGCGCAGTACTGTGGGAAAGTGAACACTTGTATCGTCGGCAGATCGAACTGACAAGCAATGAAACGCTTCGCATGCTTGCAGACAGCCATCAACCACTTCATAAATTGTTACGTTTGCCTGCAGAGCTAAGAAACGTTGTCTGGAAATACGTCGGTCTGAAATCTGCTTTCAGCAGTACAGTCCTGGTTGCAGAGGAAACGAAGCGCCTACTCCACGCCCTCAACTCCTCCGGCTGCCAAACTGTATCCTTGACCCAAGGCTCTCGTATCTCCGTCAAGATGCTGACTGTTTTTGGTACCCCATACATACAGAGTCTAGCCGATGGGGGTTGCCCTGAGGTCATTCCCGGTGTCGTTATCTACCTCAAATTTGCCATGGTCGATGGTGGGATCTGCGCAGTCAAGTTATATGGTAGCGACTGGAACACAGGCTGGCTAGGTAGTCTTCCTAACTCGGGTCGTACCTGGTATGGGTATATTCGTAGACCGGGAAACACACTTGCATGCAGCTCAAATGTAAGTCGACACCTGCTTATAGTTGCCATACCTAACAGCCGCAGGGTTTGTACGTCACCTCTCTGTGTAGCCTAGACGGCCAGATTTTGTGGGATCAACCAGACATCCCGACTGCGCTCTGCAACCCCAACGAGGAATTGTTTGACTTCAGACGAGACTTCAGTCGCTGGTATGAGCTGTCTAAAAGTCCACAACCAAGATATTTTGGATACCTACCGCTCTTTAGCAACAATGAATATGCGAATGGTCTCACTGTTTATCTCTCTAAAAATGGAATCGTTGGAATGGAAAGCCATTTCGCAAAGACGTCAAGGCTTATTGGCAATCGCGACGGTTGCCCCAAGCACCTCCCATTTCACCCAGGGGAGCAAATCGCGTTCACCTGGATTTGTATCATCAACGCTCAAAGCTATGTATTTGCTGCACCGATTGTGACAGTAAGTCGAGAGTGCACCCCAGTATGGCTCATACCTAATTTGTTTTCACAGATCCAGACAACACTCGGGAGAATCCATACTTTCGGACCATATATGCTGCCTCAATACGTGATGGACGATCAGTATAAGTGGATTCTTCTCAAACGACCCGGATCTATTACGGGGTTTTATTTCGAATGGCCAAAATCTGTGGTAGTCATGAGAATCGGGGTCACCCGAGAAAACAATTCTGTGGGTACTGGAAGCCCAAACCTGGTATTCACTGCCTGCGGCGCCCCTTACCTGCCTAAGGTTGGACCTAATGCTGGCCTATTCATGTCTGTCGCTAATTTAAGCAATCTTCGAAAAATCGAAATCTGTCGTATTGGTATCCGCTGTACAGGATTAAAATTATACTACGACCTTCAAACACCAACAGCAGTCCTCGGGCAGTGGTACACTACTGAATTTTCAGAGCACGTCTCTATACCCATTAGCAATGGGCCAAACACCATGGGAATCTGTTTCAAATTCTCGAAGTCTAGCGATCATCAAGTTGTCACTGACATCAGCTTTACAGCGAACAAGAGCGATGACTACAACAGCAGTTACTTTGGTTTTGGAGAGGTAAAACCCAATCTAATTTATATTTAAAATTACTAATAATATATCAGACAATTACATGGTGGTTCTCGAAATCCGATGATGTTATTTGTCTCTGGAACGGAAATGTTCTCCCCGTTCCGAAAAGGAGTATTATCAATGACAAGAAGTAAGTTTTGCGTTGCTATTGGCCTAAAAAACGATAAAGGAGAAAGATGTATTTTATACAATGCTTAATCTTATCAAGATCGATCTTATACTAGACTTAATCATGTGGGAATCTTGTCATGCGTCACATACTTCTGTTTCTTCCCCTCATATAACCAAGCTGTCTTCCCATCATATTTTATCTTTGTCCAATCCAATTTTGTTGTATTTCTATTGCGGCCACGAACATCAAGGCGCGCTATGTGTGGGATTCGGGTGACTCTCACAACCAAGTAGGCGCCTCCTCTATCATGTCCTTCATCTACATCCATTTCATCGGGATCTTGCCAAGACGACGGACCTGGAGCATCACCTTCTGAACCTCCGTGTACATCGATTTCATCGTGATCTTGCCAAGAGGATGGGCCTGGAGCATCGCCTCCTATACCTCCATGTACGTCGGGCTGCTTCCCAGCTGCGAGGCCTGAAACGCCATCCCATTGATTTTGGGAGGAGACCAGCGCTGCGGTCGAGGACATTAATTGTGATGCATTCACCGATTAGCCGCGGTAAAATGTTAACCAACACTTGGAATCAGCCCATAATGAGCCTTGCCCCAGCCTTTTCCACAAATCTTCCTCCACTTTCACAGGGCCGCAAGAAAAAGAGAGTAAAAAACACACATATCTCTTACTTCACTTACCAAGAGATCGTGCTATACTCCTTCCTTCACCTGTCCATTCCTGCCGCCGAACCAGAGGCTGATACCCTTCTGCACCAAACCTTCGCCATCGCATTTGCTGTGCTCCTCTACGGGCTTATCCGTGTGGCCAGTCTTGTAGACTAGAATGAAACAATCCCGCCAGTACACCATCTGCCCTGATCCTTCAACCGTAGTCGGGGTATTGTCGGCGTCGCTGAAAAGAGAGCGTCCTTCGTGAGAGCGTGCACGTCGAAGGACTAGAGAGGCTGTCAGAAAAGTCCCATTACTCACAGGGTAGTGTAAGGACGGACCATTATGAATGAATGAATGGATGAATCGTCAGCTTCGGAAAACGCAAGTTGGTGCAGCCCCAATGCAGGAGTCGTCGGCGTTATTTTGTTGTTTTGAGACATCTATCGTCGTCGGGAATGCTCGTGGGAGTAAGTCGGACTGGTCTGCCCGTTCACGAGTCTGAGAAAGAATAATTCGTGGAGCGGCCGGTGGCATAGTTCGACGGGAGGTTCTACCTAACAGAGAATCCGATAGATAGGTAGTGCTCCGAGGCTGATATTGTCATGACCGAAGGGGGAACACAGAAGAGAGGATTTTCAAAGGACAGGAGGAGCGTTGGGTGACCTGACCCCACCTGTACCTAAGAACACGAGGGTTGGGCATAAATGCCTCTCACCAGCGAAGATGATCTACTGGCTCACAGCTGCAGCACCGGAATCTAATCTACTAGGGGGTGCTCAACTTCATACTAAGCCTTCGAAAACAACGGCAATGCAATCACTCTCCCGACCCAAACACAACGCTTTCGTAAGCAAACCGACAGTCGTGGTGGTCTTTCGTTACGCACGGGCCGACTTCATGCCTGAGGGGTGCTGAACCAGGTTAGCGGCGTTACATTAGTGGAAGCGCCGACATGATGTGTGGAAGGTTAAGCTTCAGTAGAGTAGATTAGCGACGAAGGTTAGTTTGTTTCTTCGTAACTGTAGGAGATTAATATGATATTGCCCCAACGTGAAGAAGGGAACCAGTAATAGCTCGTTGTTCATCATTCCTCTTGCTCATGTTCTCGCTCATATGGACGGAATTGAGTTTCTTCTCAGCACGGGCATGCACAGTCTTTTCTTTCAGATCGATTCAATATAAGCAGCATCATTTGACAAGGACGAGGAACCTTATGACGAGTATGTGGAGGAACATAGCTACCATCGCGGGGAAGCAGCGGAAAGCCAAGAGGAGACAGTATGCCAAGAACTTGGCGAAAATGAGAGAAGAGAACGAACGAAACGGACTAGTGGACAAGAGGAGTGTGCCGCTTGGGGGGCTGTTTGATATTGCGCCTTGATTGACCTACTAGAGAGTTGACTTCTCAGAATCATGGAGGTTATTTCTGACGCTACCGTTCTAGGACATCAAACTTGTACAGAACATCTTCAAATCTATGACTTTCGAAGGGGGAAGTCATATCGAGGTATGTGCTTTCTGTCCATGCGGATGACGAGAAGGCAAGCTTGCCTTAATCATAGAGGATGCACCTCAATCTCACTCTATTGAACCTGCAGAATTTTCTTTCCTATCTTGAAAACAACAGCGCCAACGATTACCTCAACTGTAAAGAGCGAAACAGATCACAGTACCCCAAAAGCCCTGTACATTTTGAAGCAGCAAAGCCGTCTACGCAACCGAACAAAAAAACATCCTGTCGAGTATCTACGCCTTCGCCAACTGCATCTTCAGCATCAAAGATCGAAATCCTCATATGAGCCCTGTCCATAGTTCGGAATCATCTGTCTTCCGACGATGTAGGAATCAAAATAGCATTGCAGCGCAATTGGTTGCCTTATCCCCAAAATCCACGCCGGCCAATTCCCACTGGAGGAGGACCAATACCAGTCCCCTCATCGCGCCAGATCGAGGTAGTTAACCAAATTTCAGATCTACGGATAAGCATGCAACAAGCGCCGTGCTGAATACATCTAAGGTGTGTTTTGTACTTGAAAGAAGCTTGGAGGCGATGATAGAGGCGCTGGGGACAGTGTGGGGGACAATATGACGATATATTATATTATCGCGATATATTAATATAATATAGAGAAAGTCATATTACGGTCGATACGATATGAGGCTCTAGCAATATACTAATATAGCCAATATATCGTGATATAACGATATATCGTTAATATTTTAGTGTGAAGTTTAGTGTTCTAGATCTAAAGCTAGGTTTAAGTAAGTGAGGCTATAAGCCTTCTAATTAGCTCAGTAGAACTAAATACGACCTCCGATTAGCTAGAATAGTCAGTCTTCTAAACCTTAATTTGTCCTACCTCTCTTCCCTTTAATTCTATCGTTATTAGCCTCTTTTGAACGATTAATTAACAATTAATAATACTTCCACTTATACTAAAGTGCCAAAAGGTATTATCTTTCGCACGTATTATTATTACTTAGTTAATAACTAAAGCTGTCGTTATTAATAGTAATAGCGCACCTCTAGAGCCTCCTACGAACCCTTTAGTAACTATAAAGCCTTCTCCTTCTCTAATACCCTTATCTTAAAGAACACCTTAATTAGAGCCTCTTCCCCGCGTAAAACGAGCATCTAGACAGTCTTAGATCTTTCGATATATACTAAACGAAGATCTATAGACTATATACTTCAACGAATATACTAGAAAGCCAGAGTAGCGCTGTCGATACTATGAGAAGGCATATACGCTCTCTAGGAGCACTAGCGGTCTAAGAGGTCACTTTAAAACCTTTTACTAATTAACACGCGACTCTCCACGTACTATAAAGGCTCAGAATATTAAGGTCTCTCTAGAGACTACTTTCGCACAAGTAGTAGCTAATGCTCAAAAGCGACGTCGGCCAAATACAAAAACAGTTAATTAAGACTAACTTAAAGCTCTCTAGACGCGGTGTCTTGTCTCTTATAACTTCTCCTTTCGTATAATCGAGAATACCGAATTCCGCGCGTTTATCAAGTATCTAAACGCTAACGCTAAAGAATTAATAGCTAAGGACTACTTTACTATTCGCCTTTAGATTATATGTTAGTATAATAGTTTAAAGCTAAATATAGTCTTACCTCTTTTATAAAAGGCTCTCTCTAAAATCCATATCTCCTGCGACCTCTAGACTTCCCTAAATAGCTTCTTTATACTCGGTATTACCGCCTAATTTATCGACGAATTCAGAGAGCTTCACAGCGTGGTTTTAGCCCTCAAAGAGCTGGACGGGTATACTGGAATCGAGCTTACACAGGAGGTTTTTAACGTTATCTACGAGTATAAAATTAAGAAGATTCTAGGCTATTTTATTATAAATAATACTCCTAACAACGACACTATAATAACTATACTAGCCACACTATTACAGAGAGAATCTAAGGTAATATACGACGCGGCTCACTATCGAATTCGCTATTAAGGCTATATAATTAACCTCGCTATTAAATCGTTCTTATTTGTTACTAATTAAGAGACTATCGACGAAGATATTAAGACTTCTATTTATATAGTCACCTTAGACAAAATTAAGTAGTAACGTAACAAGGGACCTTTAGGCAAATTATATAACTTTATAGTGAGTTTACACTAAATTTTAATATCTTCTTTTAATCTAATACTAATACTTCTTAGATTTAAGTAAACTATAATACTTAGCGCCTTCGACACTTCCTTGAATCGACTAATCAACGCATTCCCCGAGACAATACAACGTAATAAAATAGTTAGTTTTTAATGTTACAAGTAGCTTAAAATCTACGAGACCTTATTAAAGATTATCTTAATACGTAAGAAGATATTAAAGTAGTCTACGACAGGCTCACTAACGACGAATAGAGTACTATTCGTATTATTAAGGAGTTTTTAGAGAAGCTCTCTATGTCTACTAAAGCTTGCGAATCGCGTAATTCGACTCTCGACCTCACTCTTCTATACACTAATTATATACTCGCGCAGTTCGAGCAGGGCCAATTTAACTTTAAAGACGACCTTATATTTAGCCTAATATTTCGTTTAAGATAGAAAAAGATAAACAAATACTATAACCTCTTCGATAAAACACTAGTCTACGCAGTAGCCTTAGTTTTACACCCTAGCCGCAAGTGGAGGCATATCGAGAAGCACTAGGAGCTAAAATAAGTGGCTCTAGCGAAGGCTGTAGTTAAAGAGATATAAGAGAAGAAATATAAGCTTATAACACTTACGACAAATACTACGACAACGTCTCTTCCTTTATAAAATCAGCGACCCCTAAACGAGTTCTTGTAGTAACTAAATCAAGATTCTAAAGAGATTGAGGACGAATATACACAATATTATATCGCTCTAGTAGTCCACGGAGTCAAGTATAATTATAAGTAGTAAATAGAGCCTACTTAATAACGCTACTTCCCTTATCTCTCGAAAATAGCTATAGATTTGCTGTCGATTCTTGCTATATTAATAGACCCTAAACGCCTCTAGTCTAGCGCTAAACTAATAGTTAATAATCGACGCAGTAAAGTTATAGTAAGAACTTTACAGGCCATTAAGTACTTAAAATCGTGGCTAGGGGTAGAGATCGCTATTGACGACGACGTGGAAGACGAAGACGATTTAGTAGACACAGGAGACGATTTAGGCGGCGCGGAGGCTATAATTTGAGTGTATATTAGTTATATCGCGATATATTAGTCTAACAATACAATATAGAGCTCTAACGATACGGTTAATACGATACAAGAGGCCTTATATCGCAATTATATCGTTGACCTCCATATTGGGCCAATATATATTGGTTCATATTGTCCCCCACACTGGCTGGGGATGAACAGGGAGGATGGCCAGGATGAAGTGCCTGCGGAAGGACGAGAGAGAGGCTTGATGGAGGTATGTCTGGAGGAGAGTATGGGCGTGAAGATAGAGATGGGGAGTGCGGTGGACGGAGTTGAGGGTGTTATAGATTAGGAGAGAGGTTGCTAAATAATGGATGATAATTTGATCGGCCTTTGATTTGGAAATGAATTACTCAAGCTCCACCGCTATTCGGATTCAATCTGGTGGATTGTACATTTTGAAGGGGCCTCAACACGGCGTCCATGGCTTCAAGGTCAAGGTATTGATGGCGGACTGTCTTTCTAGTCATGTTATTGTGTGTATCTCGGTAAGTCAGATTTTGTATTTTTGTCTACCCCTGAAAGTCGGTAAATTTCGCGAGTCTTGGCACAACAAGTCATCTGCCCCACTATTTCCGGCACAGCAACAACAATACGTGGCTATGCCGATTGCTGCGGCGTGCAGCGAGGCTATAAGTCGACTTTCAGAATCATTCCAGAGCAGCTCCTTTTTACATTTCATGAAGCCAGAGTCAAGTCATCGCTACCCATCATGCCTACCGAACCGGGCCACAAATCCATCGCCCCCACTGGAGACGAAATCGATTCAGAGAGTCAAGGGCACAGGCCTATATCGGACGGCGAGAGAGTCATATTTCCAAACGACAAATTGGATGGTATAGGAAACGGCCTGGATTTCCAGATAGCCCTTGACTCGTTGGCTGGGGGCAACACAGATCCCCTCAAAGTACATCTTGCGCGGCTGGCTGGGCTGGATCCAAATGAGGTTAAGATTCGCTCGTCGCCTTTTGATGCCGAAAGGGATCGCATTCCAGAGTCGAGATTTGAATACCTCGGCGAAATGGATAATCTGAACGAAATGAAGGATGGAGGCTTTTCGCTGCCTTCAACCCGGAAGCTAGCTGTCCATCTCAACATTCCAGATGAGGTGTACACATACGAGCCGCTTGATCCCACCAGGAAACAGATTAGGTTGCTACGTCTCAGTCAGGCGAACGATAATGGTGTAGTCACCAGTCTGGATCTGCAGATATTCGATTTGAGCGAAGCTCCTCGGTTCCTGGCACTTTCTTACGTTTGGGGCAAGCCTGACAAAATCATGTGTCTGCCTTGCCGTGATGGCACGATCATGATCACGCAGAATTTATTCAGAGCTATCGAAGTATCTTTCAGAAGATACCCCGACGACTGGCTTTGGGCAGACGGAATCTGCATAAATCAGGAGGACGTGATTGAACGCGGACATCAGGTTGCTATGATGGGAGATGTGTACGATCAAGCTGCGCTGGTGATTGCACACACAGGCCACTATGAGTATGAGTTTGAACCGAAGAGTCGTGAAAGTCGTACTATGGGAACGTCGATGACAATTTTGGATCATGATGATACACTTGGAGTGCAAGATCTTCACCTAGAGACCGATTTGCCCAAGCACCAAAACGCAAGTGTGGGGGAAGAAAGGAAAGATGGAATGGTGGTGGGGGAAGAAGGTGGGCGCCCTGCTTCATCTCAACCCGCCATCAGCCTTATGAACTACCTATCTAGAATATGGTCTCTTGAGGATGACTTCTCACTCAAAGGCGACGACGAGTGGAAGAAAAAGGGACTTCCAAACGACACAAGAGAAGACATAAAGATATGGGTCCGGCTATTTCAATTCTGGAACGACGATTGGTTTTATCGAAGTTGGGTGCTGCAAGAAGCCGTGCTTGGGAAGAAAGTCATTCTCTTGGTTGGCGACGCGGCCTGCAGTCTGGATTTCGTGATGCACTTCTGGGATCTTGCGAAGAGACGCGATACGCCTGAGATCCTCAAGCATGGACCGCTGGCGGATGAGTACTCACGCATCTTGCATCTGAGTCCGGTTAGTGGTATGAAGGAGTTGAGAGATGTCAAGCATCCCAAACAGACCATCCCCGCAGCAGACAATGATGATACTGCGGCCGAGATGACAAGCAGTGATGACGGCAACGGTACCGAAAAGCTACAGGCGAAGTCCGACCTTCTCAATCTCCTCATTCTCTCGAGAGTCAATCAAGCGACCGATCCTAGGGACAAGATCTATTCACTACTTGGTCTTGCTCGAGAAGGCATTATCGCGAGATCAGTAACGCCGGACTACTCGGAAGCCAACAACACAGCAATTCTCTATCGAGATATCGCAACTAAATTCATTCGAGCCGGACGCGGAACAGATCTTCTCAAGCATGCGGGCATCGACCAAAAGCTCCCTGGTCTTCCATCATGGGTACCTGACTGGACCTATCAATCCAGGTCAATAATGCATTCCGAACTCTACAATTGCTCTGGCTCCTCTATCCCATCGATCTCAGTATCAGCGACAGATCCAAACAGAATAATCGTGCGAGGCGTCATCCTGGACAAAATCGCCGTTGCTGGCATGGCTTGGCGCTATCATTCTCTCGATAAAGCGCAGGAGAAATTCGCTCCATTCAAGAAGCAACCTGAAAAGCAATTCCCACCTTTCGGCGACGAAGATGCCGTTTGTCTCATCCGACAAATGGCCAAGACGGTTTCCGGAATGTTTTGCACCAAGTTCGACGCTACGGAAGGGGTTGAGGCTGCCATGGCCAAGACTCTCGCGATGGATTGCTCCTGGCGGAAACAAAGAACCAAAGCTGATCCGTCGTTTCTAGAAAGCTTCGAAGCTTTCGAGAAACTCTATGGGCATGATAGAGAGGAAGACACGCCACTGGAACATGTGTATATCTCTGGCATCTTTCATTGGGTCTGGGATTTTGAGGATGAGGAAAAGGAGAAGCTTCGGACACAATCGTGGCCGTTTGAAGTTGCTGTTAAGGAAGCGCACAAGGGACGGAGGTTCTGCGTAACGAAGGGGGGCTATATGGCTACCACCAGTTACGATACGGAGCATGGCGATGTGGTGGTCATGTTTGATGGCTTCGGTACGCCATTCATTTTGAGGAAGTTGGGGGATGATTGGAAACTGGTGGGGGATTGCTATGTCCACGGTATTATGGATGGAGAACTGATAATTTACACTGAAGATACCCAGTTGAGTTCAGACAAGGTTTCAGTTGACGGAGATGGAAAGCCATATTCCGTTAGGCTGTCCGGGGGAGTTGCGACATTCCAGGATTTCAATATTCTCTAAGTTGTATCTTAAACGGATGGTCTCGGCATTCAGTTTTTAGTCGTCAGCTCCCCTCCCTGATCTCTTTGCTCACAAGAAAGTGCATGACACAGCTGATTCAGACGGAGTCTTCCAAATGATCGAATCTTGGCTCGCGAAGTGTAAGATTTCAAGATGCGGCTGGGGCGACGAAGGTATCGGCAAACTTCCCATACGAATGATCGATATCGGACCTCCAGATGGGTTCAAAGATCCAATTCTCATCGTCACTAACTCATCCCAAAGATCCTAAGCGAAGTCCATGACACGAGATGCATTGCTCTTAGCTATTGTTGGGGCTCACAGACAGATACACCATTCACAACAACGACGAGCTCGAACTTAGAGGATCGAAAACGTGGCATTCCAATGAGCGAGCTCCCCCGTACGTTTCAAGATGTAGTAAAAATGACTCGGCAGCTGGGAGTCCGTTCCTTTGGATCGACTCCCTCTGTATACTGCAAGGGTATGATGAGTTAGCCAAGGCCGATTGGGCAACAGAGTCGTCGAAGATGACAGAAGTGTATGGTGGAGCGTACCTGACGATTGCTGCTGCGAGTGCATCAAATGTCCACGAAGAGATCCTGGATAAGGAGAACAAAACATACCAGGAAATTTGTTTGAAGCTTCACTCGGAATCGCAACCCGGATTCAACCACGACGTCTTCGTTGGACCTAAGCATTTGTTCCGTCAATCAATGAATAAACCGCTGTATCGACGTGTGTGGACTCTACAGGAGAGAATCCTATCACCCCACGTATTAATTTGTAACAGAGATCAATTTGCATGGGAATGTCAATGTAGGGCTGAGACCGAAAGCCACATGTTCAGTATTGGTGCAATGAGACTCGAGGCACGAAGGGAATCACAGGCGGAAATGAGTTTTGAGGAGTTCACGAGTCCGTGGCAATGTGTCGCGACAGACTATTCTGCCCGTTCTCTCACCAACCCAACCGACAAGCTTCCTGCCATTGCCGGTCTAGCGAGGAAATTCTCGGAATTCCATGGTGGGATTGGAGGGAGATATTTTGCTGGGTTGTGGGAGAATAGTCTGCGAGACGACTTGCTTTGGGGTCATTGGTCTATTGACGTTGGTGCCAAACCAGCTAGATGCCGTCCTGCATCATACAGAAAGCACCATCATGGTCCTGGGCATCAGTTGATGGAAACGTGAGATGGCCGCTCGCATATCAAAACGGCGAAGGACCATATTTCGTTTATATCATCGAGGTGCAATGTAAGCTGGCTAGTGAAGATCCTTTTGGATGCGTTTCTTCAAGATTTGTGAAGTTGAGTGGCGGATTGAAGAGAGTCGATTGCTTGGTAGTGCAAGAACCTGACTAAGCCCATGGCTACGAGAATTCTGCAGTCTTGACAATTGCAGAGTTTAGATCTGAGACTTTGAGGTTTGACTGTACATGTCTTGATATGGGTATCGAGGAAGATGAGTTCGAAATGGAAGTCCAAGTTAGGTCATCTGGATGTCATGAAGTCTAGCTATTACCAATCAAAGAAAGCGGAGCTCTTGTCTTGGGACTTGAAAGAGAAGACAATGGAATGAAGGGGAAAGTGTTTCGGAGGCTAGGAGCAGTGTTCGATCTCGACTTCTCGTGCTCTAAGAATTATGAAGAGGGGGGGATTTTCCATAGTTTAGGGAGGGAGGACTTTACGATATTGTAGGCAGTGGTGCCTCGTGGTGAGATATTATTGGACAGGTTGATAGATCCGAACCTATTGTACTCCGCAAAATCGCATCGTAAAAGGATGGGAAAGAGTTCCTGGTCCAAACACGAGGAAGGGGGTGAAGTGACTAGGCAATGCTGACCACATCGTCGAGACGAGGCTCTAGAAAGGCTTCGCTTCGATATCACGCAACGGCCAACACACTACCCGGATCTCGACTCTCAACGCCATGGCACGCCAATCGTATGAATTCGTCTAGATCGAAGATTCGTAGAAATGCACTGAAATATTCCCCAGCAATTTCTAGCGAGGGCCTAGGAACAGACAGCCCATGACTCGCACCAGATACTGTAAGCAGAGCCACGTAGACAGTAGGGGCCAATTCTGTCAGGACCAGTCTCAGCCAACTGAAGCAGCCCAGAAGTCCGTCAACGTTTCTAGAGAATGAACTCTAACGAGATTGGCTGATGGGGGGAAGCCGGGCCCAACTAGCCATGCACGCCACTGATGATTTCGGAACTTTAATTGGCGCCGGGATCTGCGATGCCATGCACCTGTTGCTGCATGTAGCGGAAACAGCTAGGTATGTACTCCTCTTGTGTCTTGACATAACGGCATATCTGAATTGAAAAGAGGAGAACGCTGTGATAGAGTTGAGAGTTAAGCCGGAAATGTCTCCGTGTAGAAGCGGAACCTGCGGATGAATGGGAATGTTGAAGTGGTGCACGTTTGTATGATAAGCTGGGTTGATGGTTAGCCCCTTTCTGGAGTGCCATTCAGCGAGCCGGCTGAAGCCTAGTTTTCTCATGGCGGTCAGTGCTGCGTCTACTGATAGAATCTGAAGGACTCGTCTCTCAGGAGAATGTGACAGGATACTATCGAACGTAGATAGCTTCAACTAATGGGGTGGCTGCAGTCTTTCTTTTGAGTGCGGTTGGGTGACTTTCAGCAAAGTAACTTCATGCTCGCCGAAAGCAAGCGAAAAAAGGGAGGGGGGGCTTTGGCACTTACAAGCGTTTGTTAACCTGCCGGTCTCACTTCAATTCCTGATCTTAAGAGGTCAAGAATCCGTCTATCGAGCTCAAAATTCTCAAAATTCTCTCGGAAAGACTCGTTCGGTAGGATCGAAACCAAGTTCTTCGGAAGCTGTTTTATGTACACATAGGCCCTTAAAGTTCAAGCATGCTCTAGGGCACTGCCCGGAAAGTATATCCAACACGACTCAGCACGACCGTGCACTCGGGATTTACCCAGTACCTACTTATTATCTCTCCCCACCTTGATCTGAATGGATCATAATGGATGCTTTTAATATCCCACAGGTTCCCCCCTTCGTAGTGGGGCTTCTTGTTTCTCTCCACCATTTCTCCTTTCCCATCTTTCCTCTGGAGACTCCACGACAGCTTCGGATAATTCGTACATACTTCAGTCACTGCTGGTAGTGAAGCGTTCTCGCGAGTCGAGTCGAATCATGCCTATGGGATTCTACTTTGGAGAACAACTGGTGTCCTGCAAAGGATGGCACCAATTGTGGGGGCGCTACCCCCGCCGCCAGGAATCACACCCAATTTCGCACATCCGAAAGACGTTCTACGGACCGTCAACTTTGTGACGCAGTCATTATGCATCTCTCTAGTCACGATCTTTGTTTTGATGCGTATCTATACCCGAGCTGTGATACAGAAGATGATGTACAAAGAAGATTGTACGTATCTCTTACCTGACCTCGTTCGGGAAGCTCGGCCACCACCAATAACAACTACTTACTCAAGAACTCGGCCCACATGTTTGTGTAGGGGTTTGCATCGTATCATGGTGCTTCTTTATTGTTTATATCGCCGATAATATTATGTGTATGTCACCCCACCATGTAGAGTGAGTGAAGTGAACGAGATACTGACGAGGACAAAGTCAATTTCTTCGGAGGAGGGTATCATCAATGGGAAGTCAGCCAGGAAGATGCAATCAACTTCCAAAAAGTAAACAAACCTTCACAACCCCCAACCCCTCCGCACCACACCATACCACACCACTCCATATCACACCGTACCACAATACCGAACACTGACAACATAACCCCCACAGGTCTCATACGGCGGCATCCTCGTCTACGGCCCAACAGCCTACCTCATCAAACTAACCATCCTCCTCTTCTCATCACGCCTCTACTCCCTAGCTCATAAACCCACACTCGCCATAACCGTCCTAATCCTTCTAATGCTAGCCTTCTACATCCCCATGGAATTCGCCAAGATATTCATCTGCAGCCCAATATCCGCATACTGGGACCGCAGCGCCCATCCACACGCCACCTGTCTAGACGTCAAGACGCTGTACTTTGCCGACACAGCCGTGAGCGTCATCACCGATATTGCCGTTCTCATGGTGCCAATCCCGCTGATCTGGGGCATGAATTTAAGTAAGATGAGGAAGTTCAAGGTCATGGCGTTATTGGCTGCTGGGGGAATCGCATGTATTGCTAGTGTGGCGAGATTGGTCATGTTGGCGATTATTATTAATTCGCAGGATGGGACGTTGAATACTGTTGCGTTGAATTTGTTGGCGTAAGTTCTTAGATTCTCTTTTCTCTTTTCTTTCTCTGTCCTTTGAATTGAATTGCAAACTCCAAAACAAAACAAAAGACAAAAAACAAGCGAGAAGGGGGTTGAGTAAGGGCTAACGACCACACAGCGTAGCAGAAGTTTCCATCGGATTAATCTGCGCATGTCTCCCTTCCCTAGGCGTCTTCTGCAAACACTTCTCCAACAGCAGGAAGAGAAAAGCCAAGGACTCAGATCAGAATATCGTGTTGGGGACAGTAGGATCGGGTGGTAAGCAGGTGATGAGGAAGGGGAAGTTCGATAATAGTCTGCTGATGTGGACGTATGTTGAGGTCGAGCCGGACTCGAAATAGGTTGCGTTTTGTCGAATCTGCGTGTTGTCTTAAAGTAGTGTTTATTCGTCGGTTTAATGGAAACATACCCCTACCTGATCACACAGCAAGCTTGCTTTTTCAGTTTATTGCGTAGATGGGAATGGATGAAGGTAAGATACGTGGAAGTCCACAACCTCCTTTCTAAAGAAAATACATCTCGCTTAAAAAGAAGGGGGGTCGGACTGGGGAGTTTGGCCATTGCACAGCTCCCGATGACGACCACTATCTGGGCTTCCTGTGAGTGCACGTAAGATCTAGAAGATTATGATGTAATTTTGAAAAGATTCTTGAGAGCCTGCTGAAGCTGGATATTTACTGTCTTGGATTAGCACATTAAGAGCATGGCAAACCAGTTCCCGAGAGCCTTCACTTCAGCTGCTATTGCCAGCGTCATCGTCACACAGAATCTCCCACTGGGCCCAACCATATACACTACTATCTCCCCAAACCATCCGCGTATGCCAAGAGTCTCATCACGAAGCAACAGGTTTGCACCAAACCCTCAAATGCCTACCAGGAAAATACGGCGTAAAGCAATCCCTCCACTTCAAGTCCTCCAGCTTCGTCCCATCAAGCTCCATATTGAACTTCCTCAACATCGTCGCGAACGCAATGTACAACTCACACCACGCCAGATTGATGCCCAGACAACTTCTCGGACCTCTGCTGAACGCCACCAGGTGTTGATCTAAACCCTTGGAGTCTTCTGAAAGCCATCGGTCTGGATTGAATTCCGTTGGAGACGCGAAAATATCTTCGGATTGGTGTACGAACGTACTGGCCATGCCGACTATGGTTCCGCTGGGGATAGAAGCTCCTGAGATGGTTGCTCCGGTTGAAGGTACGATACGGAGGAGTGGTGAGGTGGCGCCTGGTGCTACGCGAAGAGATTCTTTGATCGTAGCTGTCAATATTGGCAGAGTTTCGAAGGTTTCGAAGGAAGGTGGATCATCGATATCAGGCCAGACGCTCGTGACTTCCTTCCGGAGTTTCTCGTAGAGGTCAGGCTGGTCGAGGATGTGGAAATGACCAGTCATGAGAGTGTCACCAACAGTGACACCGCCAGCGAAGACCATGGTTTGGGCTTCCTCGTAAAGACTCGTGGCGTTTGGGATTGGGGCGCCCTTTTGGGAATCGGGATCCAAGAGGCGATGATAGATTGTTGCATGGGAGGTATCTTGGAGGCTAGCTGGATTGGTGGTTACATCTTGTACTTGCTTGCCAAGGATAACTTGGAGATGTGTCAAGCCTGCGGTCTCGGGGGATGCCTTGATTGCTAGCCAAGGTGGAAGCGAAAATATGATCTTGCGAAATAGAGGGAAATGTTTGAAGAGGTGGAATGTAGGCAGTGAAGCATCCATGGCTTCTACGATGGGGGCTTTGAAGTCGGGTTCGTCCATCGCATGTACGGACTTGGCGAAGCAGAAATTGATGATTGTGTCCACAGTAAAACATCGGAACGCCAACAGCAGATCAGCAGACTTGCCAGCTGCGTCATTCTTAGCAATCACTTCGACGAGATGATCGAACTATTGCTGTTAGTTTTGTCGGAAGGATGGATAAGGATGGTCGTACATTTTGTCTCACGAGGCCTTGGATATTCAAGATCGCTCTCCGAGAGAACATGGGCTGAAGAACATCCTTTCGAGGCTTCGACTCCGCATACGTGAGCATTCCAAAAGAGGAGTGATCTTCACCGAATGCCTCGTACAGAGTCCGGTCCTTGTCCCACCTTGCCGACGCATTATAAATCTCGTGATACGCCGAAGGCTTGGAGAAGTGAAGCTATCGCAACAATAAGCGACCATGTTTTCAACGTTGTCATACATCTGACTTGAGACGTCAACTCTTACCTCATTCGGCCCCACTCGAACAATATCTCCTGTTCTCTTGTCAGTTTCTATCCAAGACGCGCACTGAAACAAACTCCCACGGGTTCTTACCGAATTCCTTGTGCAACCTGATCAAAACATCGACCATGGATTCCTGTGTGACAACCTCGATATACGTCTTCCACCACGTGGTAGCTTTTGCAGCTACTGGCCCAGGAAAAGCGCGTAAAGGATGGAAGAAGGCGTTGTAGACCACCGTACCCAGCTTGAGGCATATCCACGACAGCAACAGGGTCCAGACAACAGGCCCGATGTGGGTAGCCATTTTGATCATGTGCCTGTGATTGTACGCAGGTAGAGGTGTACAGAGTGACAGTGCAGGATCTGTAACTTCGAGAGTCGCTCAAAGGGTCTTGTAGGTGCGACAGAGATGGACGTTATTCGTGGGTGAGGTTGTACGAAGGTCAGTCGCTGGGATAAGAGGAATCGCGGGACGACAGGCAAGTCTCGGAATCGAGGTGGCGCACATCCTAGCCCAGACAAGCACACACCTGCATGCATGTGCAGGACAGAACTACGGTACTGGCGGCATGAGATTGATTGCTTATTTTACGGAGGTAAAGTCCAATTCTAGGGGTAAATAGAGCCGATAACTAGAAAATGCCCCGAGATCGGAAGAAAAAGTAGATGTGGAGTGATCAATCAATCCCGACGTGATAGCATGGACTTCAGAGGTTTCTTCGATAAACAATCAAAGAATGGCGAACGACTCTCCGATTTACCGGGCAAGTTAAAGATCAATTGTACTAAGATGCAATTATCTACTACTTCATTGGAAAGAGCGAGCAAAACAGCTCAGCTGGCTAATTCGGTTTTGTTGGTGAAGAGCAACATTGAGAACAAAGCCATGCCCTGAAGTGATACCCATCTCCATGGAGCAGATCAACATCTACAAATGTCTCTTAACCAAATCAACAGGAGCTGTATACTGCTTTCTACCCACGATCAAATAGTAGATGACCGCAAAGATCATGGTTCCGCAGAACATGACTACATTCCAATTCATGGTCTTAGCAGTAACATTCTTGTCGATTGGGAAGAATACGAATACCCAAACTACCAGGAGGAAACATACAGCTCCGATATTGATGAATATTCCAACACCTCCGAGTGACCATCGACGTGGTGGCATGGGTTCCTTTCGAAGACGACGGAGAATCAGGCAGACGAATGAGATGATGTATGTGCCGAGAATGGCGGAGACCGCTAGAGAACCGATAGCGTTGAAAGCAACTGTAGATCCGATGTTGATTAGAGAGAGGAGAGTAGTGATGGCGAAGGTGAGGAGGACTGCATTCAAGGGGATGTTCCATCCTGGCTTGACCTGGAAAAACAATGTCAGTGGATTTCCGGTTATGAGGTTGACACTTTTGTACTCTGAGGTTTGTGAGACTTACATGTGATATGAAGGAGGAGAATGGCAATCCCTTATCACGGGCAAAGGACCAGGTCTGTCGAGACACGGTTGCCACTGTGCTGATGCAGGCAGACGTAATATTGACAATGATGATTGCGGTCATAATTGATGTCCCAGCCTTGCTTTGAGTGACATTGTAAAACACCTGGATGAACGGGTATCCGGTGGGTGTCTCCAAAATATCAAAAACACTGCCAAGAGTGAAGCAGAATGTGATGATCATCACGAATCCCAAGGAGCCATTGATGGTCGCAGCCCACATGATGGCTTTTGGCAGGACGATTGACGCATCTTTGATCTCTTCAGACATGTGTACGGCCGAGTCTGCACCGATCAAGGTATAGATTGGCGCAAGAAGACCGACCATGAAGGAAAGACCCTTGGAGTCCCATTCTCCAAGGTTCGAAAACTCGGTGAACACCACTTTAGGTGAGTTTCGAGGAGCTAATACCCACAGAGGAATCAGGACAGCGAAGAATCCTAGTAGATGGATGATCAAGACTAGTCCTTCAACCATGGGGAGCTTCTTCGCGAGGAAGGTGTTGAAGATGATGCAGAATGCCGTAATGGCAATGACTAGAAGCGTTCCATGCCATCTTTCGAAGACATACGTATCATTGTCAAGGACTAGGAGACCTTGAATCATCGTTCCAACTAAGAAAGCCAGCGACGCGAGACCAGTTTGCCATCCCAAGACCGAGGTCCAGCCTGATCCATCAGCCGGAATTCTGCTCCACACAAGACTTTATTGACATACCGACAAGATAGCTGATGAACTTCTGGCAGTTGCGCGGCGCAAACTCAGAAACCCAATGGTATTGTCCTCCAGAAGTCGGCGCCCTATGATCTTCTGTCAGCTGTACTCGTATCGCCGGGTCGCACTTGGTGTTACATTGAGGCCATCTCTGCGATCGTCGCAAAGACCAGCATGTAACCAAGCCAAACCACGAAATATCCCCAGACAAGACCCGCGGTTCCGCCATTGAGTAAGCCAAAGAAGCTCGTCCTAATATCAATCAGTATCTCATCTCGTCTTTCTGTTGAAATAACCCACATCAAAGCAATCTCCCAAGTACTCATCAAAGTGCACGCAAATCCCAGAGTTGAGATGAAACGGAAGTTTCGCTGCACTGCGGTCAGTTGTGACTGGTCTAATACTTTTGGTGATACTTAGGTACACACGTTTAGCTGTTGTGTTCTTCCAAGCATCCGCATTTCCTGCTCGTCGGCTTCGGTGCCTCCAAGCTGGGAATAGTTGCGCATTTCGAATCCATCCTCAGTCGGATCGGAATGGCTACTCTCAACCACATGGCCTTTCTGCCGCTCGATATCCATAGTTGCTGTTGTAGCTACTGACTGGTCCCGACAGTAGAAGAAGATTTGGATGAAGGCGGAACAGCGGGGCGGGCGTATGGTGTGTTTACTCGGAGAAGAGCGCAAAGGAAGAAACAGTCTGATGGGAAATAGACTTCATAGGAACGCAGACTCATTGGAGGTGAATTGCATATAAACCAGCTAGTTTTGCAAGGGGAGGGGAGGAAAGAGGCTTCGGACACGGGAAGAGGCCTTGACCAATTGGGCTGCACCAGCCGGCAGGGTACTTGTAACGTTTACCACTTCGCTTCGCTTCCACCATCCAGTTAACACCCGCTGCAGAACGCCCCAATTGTCAAGGGTTATCAAGCTATGTTTTCTAATTTGCTTCTTCTCCCGGCTGTCGACTGTGTCGTCGAGGGCTCATGTAGGCGACCTTGTTGGTCGGGTCTGTACCTGCCGTTGCACGTACAGGAGGCAATTAAGCTCAGCGTCATGTCACATTGAAACCGTTCTTCCTTCTAGGGCTGGGTCTGCTTCCTTGGTTATTGATATCAGGTTTATCATAATATGAATAGCACGGGGTACAGGGAGTTGTTCCATCCTCCAAAAGCGCAGGAGATCCGCTGCTCCTCTTTTGAGCCAGCTCCTAGACCATCACTTCACTACTGAGGCTCTCGAAGAGCTGTGGGACTCTGGAAATGGCTTCGAATGGGACGATAGAGCTTTTACCTGGGCAATCAGCACCTTTGACTATCATTACTTCGACGGATCAAAGTGGTGTTGTGTTGATAGTGACGGCTATCGGCCTAGCTTTCGCCTTCGTCTCTATGCTTATTCGTGTCTATATTCAACTGGGACTTCGAACTACCGCTGATATTGCTGTTGTCTTGTCTATGGTAAGTCCGGAAATTTTCCTCAGAGACCACGAAAACTAACCCCGCGTGTTAGGTCTTCTACATCTTCCAAGCTACAGCTACATTCATTGGTACTTCGAAGGGATTCGGTAAAACAATCGACGATATTCCAGAGAATCAACTTATACCATTGCAGAAAGTACTGTTCTCCGTACCTTCTATTTTCAAGTGATGCTGATTGTACCAGGCCATATATGCCAGCGAAATCCTCTACATCATCACAATTTGGCTCACCAAATGCTCGGTGGCGTTCCTCTTCATTCGTTTATCGCCAGACAGACGGCACACCCTGGCGTCGTACACAATTTTGGGCGCATCCACAATTTTCATGTTTATATCAGTACTCATAGTCAGTCTACGCTGCGAGCTCTCTCAGCCTTGGATATTCGTTGAGTCGAAATGTCCTCATCTGGTACGTAGAGCCAACACTTCTTACAACTTCCCCCTTAACCAGGGACTAGTTCGCTCGATGGCAGACCGTAGCGGGGATGGATATTGCCACCGAACTGGCGTTATTTTCAACCTCAATATACCTAGTCAAGAACCTCCAACTCTCACTCCAGAAGAAATGTCTAGTCGTCCTTGCATTCGGTCTTCGTTTGCCGTAAGCTCTCCCAGCTCCCCTCACTTCAATCACTTACACCAGACAGAATGATCGCACCCACCATCCTTCGCCTCGACAGCATTCTCTCAACACTCCACTCCACAGACCCAACCCTCAAAGGCACCATGTCCCAAATCTACACCCAAATCGAGCTCTCCTACGCCATCATAGCTGCCACCACGCCCTGTCTCCGACCTTTCATGAAAGCTCTCAGCACGCACTACGGGGCTCCCGCATCGATAACATCCACACCCAACAACACACACATCTACTCTTTAAACAGCGTCTCGAAACGCAGCAAGACTGCTGCGACCCAGCTGTCGAATCACAGCAGGATGAATAATGGATTAGATGGGATGCCTGTGTTGAGATGGGATAAGAGCGCGCATCATGCGAGTGTGATGAGTAGTGATCAGCAGAGCATACAGAGTCATGATAGTAAGCAGATGATTATCTCGAAGAATACGCAGTGGACGGTTGATTTTGGGAGTGGGCAGGGGAGAGAGGTTTGATTTGATGCTTATGTTATAAGATACGATATGATATGTAGGATATACTTGTACTTTGGATTGGAACTTGGAAGACTTGGCAGGCACAGTTGGAAAAGGAAAAGACGCATAAGACAGGAGTTCAGGGTTTGGAGACTTAGATATGGACTAGGAAAAATTCAGGTCTTAGATAGATCTTAGAGAATGGCATTGTGCTTTAGAGTACATTCAAAGTCAATGACTTGTTCATTGACCTTTTCTTTTTTTCCCTTTTTTGAGAGTTACAGATAACGAAGAGAAAAGCATAGCTAATGCGAACTTTCCAAACCCATGCCACTATTATTAACCAAATTCTTCCAAAACTCCTCCGTTACCACTCAACAATCATACCCAGCTTACTGTATCTCACAATCCATGATCCCAAACCCCCTATCATACGGTACCTTACTATCCATTCCATTCCATACAACCAACAACGATCATCCCCCTCCAATTCCCTCCCTGCCCCCCCTCTCTCCCCCAGTCAAAGTCCATCCCAGTTCTTCCACGGGACCTCCAACTGAACGTCCCGCTCCGCACCACTGCCTCTGCCTCTGCCGCTTCTTCATCCATTCATCCCCATCCACCAAAAGATAGCTCCGGCTCCACCCCCAGACAATCCCAGACAAACCGAGACCAAGACCTAGACCCGACCCATCAGTGCTTGATCCTGCTTAGCTGCTGCTTGTTCACCGCTAGCGAAAGGCTAAAAGAGTACTGCGTACTCGTACCCCCCTGTCCCCAACGTTATGGTAGAGACCCTTTGCCTATCACTTAAACGCAAAAGGGAAAGATTTCAAGCTGCTTTGAGTTACCAGACAAGGTGCTTACGAGAATTGACTTTCGTATGTTGACAGAGCAATTGCAAGGGGAATAACTACGTTATGGTAAAAGCAGCCGACGAGAAATGTATCCACTATATAAAGTTTAGACAGGGGGGTACGTGCTCCATCCAAGAAACAAGTACAGCGGAAGGAGGCACGTCCATTGCGGTGGTATGGGTACGAGGACTTCGGGACTACGGATGATTGGTTAGGGCTCCTTGGAAGGAGGATGGAGAGGTATTTTTTGCGATGGTATGGAGAGTTGTGGCGATTGGTTGTTAAGGCAGGACGGGAGGGAAGTGGTGTGTTGCAAGAACATTAAACTTTCTATGCGGACTGGGGTAAGGAAAGAGGGGGTTCAATGGAACCATGGAACGCGAATTGCTAAATTGCTGAATTGTCATGATGTAAGTTAAGGATATGACCATGTGTGTCCTTAAAAGACCAGAAGAAATATCAGAAGAACCCAAACATCTTCGTGTAACGACACACAACAACCACCCACCCCCTCGGTCCCGGGTCTCGCTTCCAGAACGCGTACTCCATCCCGAACTAAATCTTTCCATTGACATCTCATTCCTGAATGCGAGCCAGCCAGCCGTCCCGTGTCTCATGTCCCTAACCGTGCCGTCTGCGTGGGCGTGGGTGCTCTGGGGAACAATACGGAGAAATAGGAACAACGACTGGGAATGGAAGATATGCCTGTAGATCTTTTCTTCTCTTTATTTTCACATGCTACTTTTCAGGGTTAGAGATAAATAAATGACGCATTTCGTGATAGGGAACTTGGTAGCCGGTGAGCCGTTTTGGCTCGTGGTAAGGAAAAGGCCCGGATGGTGTGTTGATTGGCAATCCTTCTTCGGGATTTGGCGAAGTTTCAACTGTGCTTAAATCTTGATCTAGGTTCAGAAATATCACTGCTTTTGTAACTAAATTATCTCTCGAGCTTATGGAGTACTCTATCTAGATAACCCTCCCATGGAAAAGGAAAATGCTCTGAGTGTTGAGCATTCAGGGTTCTTTGGTTACGAAGTCTCCCATGGAGGATACCTAGGTACTTCTTGGATGGCGCTGATATGGGTATGGTGAAGTTCGTTGAAATCCATGATGACATTTAAGCACAGTCGGGAACGAAAAATTGCGCGAGTGAAGGGAAAAAATTAGTGCTGTTTATTTCATGTCGTTACATTACATTTCAACAGCAGTTCCCGGCTTTTAGGAGAAGAGGACGTTTGAAGTTGCTCTCGCATCCATAAGGTCAGGCCAAGGGGACCTTGGCGGTACCTAGATACCAACATGCTGAGGATGACAACCAGCTTTGCGGCACCGTTGGAATCAATACCTGTTAGAACCATTCTGCTATGACAATCATTCATATAAATCAAATATTATTTGAACGGTCACAATTACATCGAACTATTCACAGATCTGATAGGGATGTGGCAACTTCTCACCCATTGATCTTACCAAAATTCCAGAGGAGCCCAGATAAACCTTTTGCAGGCAAGCTCGACCACATCTCTATCAATCTGTTCATTGCCCAGGGGGAAGCCATCAAAATCAACTTCAAATGGATTTTATCTCTCTCCGAAGTCGCTTTAGATAATTACACACTTTCTCTACTCCTTGCGCAGTGCACACAACCTGCTCTGATGCCAAACTATTTTTACTTGAACTTGACCTTGCCAATTGAAAATAATTGTGGACTAATCTGTATCTCACATGTCTCTCTCTCTAGGCCCAGCAATTGAGAAAGTACAGGCTCAACTCGCATTCAAACTGAACCATGTGGATCTATCTTACTTATTTCGGTGAATCAACATTTCCTGCTAGTAAAGAATGACAAATTGATTGCGTTGATAGCTAAAAGCTCTATATTTGGGCGTGTCAAGTCTTACCCGATCTTAAGCTGTTTCCTGATAATCAGGGCTTCCGGTAATACGAGTTCATTTATCTAACTAGGTAGGTAGCTATGAATGAATGAATGAATGAATGAATGGTGATATCCGTAGTACTGATGGGTTTGCGGGTGGGGAATGAGCACACTGAATCAGCGTGTGTCTCCAGGCTCCTTCAGTTAAGTGCGGGGTAGTTTTTACCCCGCTGTCGACCCTATCCAATTTGTCCGAGCCCTGAAACCAAACCTTGTGAGCTGTACCTACTGTACTTATGTCAGTAAATAATCCAGCAGACGCAACGCAGTAAACTTATCCGGAGAAAGAAACAAAAAGGACTTGAAGAAGTTCATCCTAATATTGCTCACTAACTGAACACTACCTCAACGCAAGACTAGGTACCAAGTTAAGTACCGGCCCCATCACTTCCCTTCCCTCCTCAACCTAAACCCCTCCAAGATACACTCCTGGTGCGTCTTTCCGGTAAACACAAGCTCATACCCATCCTCCATCCTCGCTCTCCTACACTCCTCCTCCCCCGCCCAGAGAAACTTCTGATGCTCATTCTTATCCAGTTTCACCTCCCCTACCCCCTCTCCGTCTCCCTCCCTTTTAACCTCAACCTCAAAAGCAAATTTCACAACCCTCAACCCCCTCCTCGTAACAAAACTCAGGCCCTCCCTCGGTCCAACCAACCGCTTGATATGCGTAACCACCAACCCGGTCTCTTCCAGCACTTCGCGCGCCACGCCGTGCAGGATCGTCTCGTCGGTTAGGTCGACGCCGCCCCCGGGGATTTCCCATTTGTTGGGTGAGGAGTCGGAGGCTGCGCGTTGGAGGATGAGGAGGGTGTTGGTGCTGGGGGTGAAGATTAGGGCACCACTTGCTATGGCTTGGTGCGGTAGATGTTGGTGAGGAAGGGGGAGGGAGGAGAGGTAGGTTGTCATTGGAACGTTGAAGGCTGAGAGGGTGGGTGAGAATGTGAATGGTGCTAGAGGTGTAGGTGGTGGTGGAGGAGGAGATTGTGCCATGGTTGTTGCCATTGTCGTCTCTTCGATTTTGACCTTGAAGGGTTGTAAGTCAAGATGTTGGTGCAAGAGGTATGTTGTGGTGTTTATGGTTTCTTTCTTTGTTTGTTTATTCGTGAGTTTGTTGTTGTGAGTTTGTGCTTTTTGAGGTGTATGAAATGGATGAGAAGAATTTCAGATTCTAGGCAGCGGCTTCGGACACAACACAGCCGAGCCGGGCACTAGATTCAGCTGTGCGTGAATAATGCTTACTTTAACAGCTGCCTAGAAAAAAGAAAATTAATGGATCTTTGTTTTGTGAATAAACTGGAACTCATGAGTCATAATAGAATTGATTATTTTGAGTTGGTGATTTGGGCGGCAACATCTTGAATTTTGGGATTGCGCAGAGAGAGTTGTCCTGTGGTATTGTCAACATGTGCAGTGAAACCCCACCCCTAAACAACTGCTTTGGGTGAAACTTCTATAGATATATATATTTCAGGTTTACGGTGTTACTACCTATACCAGACCTAGAAATTTGCTTGCCAAATGCGTCATTTCCAACGCCATGCTCCCGATCCTCTCATATTGTTTCTGCTTAAGAAATCCAATAAGCTCAAGCATCCACTTTCAAATCAACACCTCATTCCCATCTCGTTCTTTAGAACTTGTCTATGAAGCAATCTGCAACATTACATCCACAATCCACACCAACCCTTCGAAGAAGGATATTTCCTCCGTTGGGATCCAAAGACATGCCGTCGTAGCTGCTGTTCCTTGCATCTAGTATGTTGGTGTTGGATTTGTAGCCTGGCCAAGACACTCAGAGATTTCATCAGTAGTGACCGCAAGTTTGAGGGAGGCCCCTTAGAAAACCTGATGTAAGGTAGAGTACTGCCAGTTCGTTAGGACGTCAGCCGGGATAACTCGACGGATGCCGAAGTAGCGCCAGGTATCCACCTTCAGCTTCTTAAACCGCATGCAGTCATGCATAATCCACCGATAGCGTTGACACGATGACTCCCAACCTCGACAGTCAAAGCTATTCTCCAATCATCAACTTCAGCCTCTCTCGCCAATCTTTTAACTCCCTATCTTTCCCTTCCAACAAGCCATTCAGCCCCGAAATCTGCGCCTTCAATTCCTCATTCTCAGCCTTCAAACCAGCCGAATCCCCACCATTCCTCCTCGCAAGTTCCAATTCCCGGTGAGCGAGAGTAATTTGTCCATCCTTCAGTCTGAGCTCCTGCTCTAACATCTGGATCTTATCACGGAGTTCCGACTCTGCTTTCCCAACTTGGGCTGAGGCCTCGAGTTCTTTGTGGATCACGGCGAGGGCTTTGTCGACTTCTGATGAGAAAGATGAGTATTTGGATTTCTTCCGAGGTGGGGAGTATGATCGTCTGGGACGGCCGGTATTTCCTTTTGCATTTCCGGGGTTTGGTGCGTGTTGATCTATAGTTTTGACTGCCGTAACGGTAGTTGCAGCCGTCAGTGGCGTTTCCGGACTTGAGAGAGGGTTTAGATGTACGACTGCTGCTGAATCCAGAGCTGGGATATTACGACTGGATGATTTCGGTGTACTTTCGTACACGCTGCGATGAGGTGGCGCGACATGAGCTGATGAAGAGTTTCTGGTCCGCGATACATCCGAAGGGCTAGTGGCAGGAGTCAATGGAGGAGGCGGCGAGAAGTATGTCGTTTGTGGCGGTTGTGGAATATGTAATTCTCTAGCCACGCAATGTGGACAGAACCAGAAGTCTGGGACATCTCCAGGATCCAGTGACGGAGTCATGCAAGAGGCATGGTAGGATGTATCGCAAGTCTGGCATTCGAATAGCTCCATGGAAGACCCACAGACGAAACAAAAGTCATCGTGTTTTCCTACAGTGGTAGAAACGTCAGTGTTTGCAATTTGACTCGGTGGGGGTGAACCAGACCGTCGAAAATGTACGGGCCACCGTCCCATGTCGGTGAGTGGACTTGTCTGTAATGCTGGACGTAGTGGTCGCCAGGTATATCAGTCGGATCTAGTGACCATCCCATATCGGAAGATTGTGCATTTCCACTGTTTGAGGGTCCAGTCGAAGCTGCAGAGTACTTGAAGGAGCATCAGGTTTTGGCCAGATTGCGAGGAGTTAACAAGAACTCACCATGTTGGCGTCTATGCTTTCGCCAACCCCAGCTCCGGTCGTTGGCTGATTGAGGTTATTATCCATCATTAACAAGGAGTTGCTTATGTCAGGATAGAAAGTCTGAAATTCCTGGATGGTCGAGTGAAGCTGTGTAGGTTGGAAGTGACTGAAGTGAAGGTTGGTGAGATGAAGCTATTCCCAAACAAGCCTTTGCTGAGCATAAGCGGGACTGACGATGGATTACGTCAGCAAATCCTGTTTTTCTGGTACTTAGATTCTCGTAAGCATCCCCAATCCGCGATGTCAACAATCCCACCTTTCTATTATTCCCACATCGATTGATAGAGCAATCACAGATGCGCATCGATGCTATCGAACAATCGACTAATCTTGATCATCGGTACTTTAGACTCCTTGAGGATACGAAGTATACAGAACTGACCTGTTGCTTCAACCCTGAAGACTTAGTCCTGTCAAAATTATTCTTTGATTTGCAACTGGTTTTCTCCCTTGGGTTCTATGCACAAATTTGAGTACATCGCAGTTATATCATGGCAAAGACGAAAGGTGGGTCAGTGATCGCGAGATCTCTGATCGTCACATCTCTCATCGCGGCATCTCACTCTCACTGCATGTCGCTACTCGTCTCCGAGCTGGGCGTCAGCATTGCAAATCGACTTTATTTTGACGTCACCTGTTATCCCATTCAAGTAATATTCCGGACTTTAGCTTGAAATACTTGCTCTGAAGCTGGCACAGACAATTAGTTGTCTTCAACCTGAGACTTCACTCGGAAACAGACTTGGGTATTTAGAGACACGTGATCTGGAAGTCATTCTTGCATTGGCATCAGACACACTTTCCTTGCCCATCTTTTTGGACGAATATTGTGTCGCTCTATGATATTTACTCGGATTCACGGTACCAAGATACCCCGGCATTGCTTTCCAGGAAATTGTTCGAGGTCAGCTCGGCACGTCGAAAGGGGAGTTAACAACACTTGAGTCAGAGATCTTGGGGAGGTGAATCCCCAAAGCAGAACGAGATACGAAAAGCAAGCAGAACTCGGTTTAATTATCGAAGTCACAATCGCGACCAAATTCTGAAGGAAACTAACAATTCTTTGTCAAGAAGTGTATTGCAGCAGAAATTGCTCACGGCCGCTTGGCATACTTACACCTCTAAACTAGACTTACGGTTGAGAGTCCAAGACCAACGTGATTACTACAACAAATATCGAAGCAAACTCTCACAAATGGATTTGTGGTGAATCAGCGCGGGTTGTTTCCTGGTTCTTATAGAAAAGGAAGGTGGCACAGGGGTGCCGATGTTACACCACCCACAGCGTCCACCTGTCAACAAGTGCCATGGAGGATCTACATGGCGACATGCAGGCACTGCAAATTGCATTCCTGCACATACAGGGACTTATGCTACCTACATATACGATATCTGGCTTCCTAAGCAAATGGTCACTTGACTTTTGGAGAATCATTGAGAGATATTTAGAGGAAGCGAAGCGAAGTCTTCCCAGGAGTCTGATCTATGTCAGACACACAGCGCACCGAGAAAATAAGCTTTGAAGCAGTCCCTGCTAACTACGCCGATTGACATCAAGCCTCTAGTAAGTCTCCAAGTATGCATACAACAGGGCAGACACTCACTTGTTTATGATCCAGAATTCGCTTGGCACTTGCAGAGGATGAAAAAGACTTCGACGGCTTGGCCGCGGTTCTTGATCACATCAAAGTTCAAACAACCATAACTCTTTCTTTTGAAATAATGATTTGAACTCAATCTTCCCAAGAAAACAAAAGACAGAATCAAATCGGAGGTTCGGACAAACTTCATGATAAGCAGAGGCGGGGTTGAAGAAGTGCCAAGAATCCCCAAGGCATTTCGCTTGGCACCAGCCTCATTAGATTCTTCTCCTTCCTCATTGGACCTGGCCTGAACACGGCCCTAAGGCCTCAACCTTGGTATTCCTTCTTGGCTGCTCTGCGGTTTCTTCTAGGCAGCTTCTGCTAAGAGCACGTCCATCCATTCAAATGCCCCAGGACGTCTGTACCTGAGCGAAACACCTGGATGGCCTCGTGATAGCCCTGTGGACTTTGTCGTTTATTCCATCTTCCTCAGGCACGATGGCATGCCAAGTATCTTGTTTCCTTCCTCTCTTAGCTCTAGGGTCACAGTTGAGATGGAATGGAAGCTCTCTTCCCTGATCGTGCTCGCAGGACACTGTGAAGTGATCGGCGGGAGGACCATGCAAAAGCTCAATCTGGTGAACAGCTCGAAAGGTAGGTGGGTGGTGAGAGATATTTATAAAAGCTCGAGCTCCCCGGTCGTGATTCCTCACAAGCACTCCTTTTGTCATAAAAGACTCAATCCTTCTCAAAGGTTCTCTTGAGCTGTCTTTTCTCTCGGGTACCTGACATTAGTTGCTCAATATGCGTTTTACATCTACCGCAAGCGCGCTTGTGCTCAGCGCAGCCGCTGTCCTGGCGAAGGAGCTTCCCAAGGATGAGATTAAGGCTGGTAAGTTGCCTTCATACGAGGTTGTGCGAGATTCAAGGGACTAATGGAGATGTTTAGTGGCTTATGACTCTGGCGAGGTCATGGAGAAGATGATGATGAAGAAATTTGTAGGCTTCATGGTCCTAAAAATATCGTGCTGTTTAATAATATATGACAGGCTCACTGGGATGCAGAGCTCGAGGCTGGTATTATGGATGCTGCACAATGGCCACGGCTCAATTGGACTACGAAGTGTGTAAATGGTATCGCTGCAGCCATTCCTGGTGACCCCCACCACACCTTCAGGTGCAAGAATGTCAGTCGCCCTAATTAAATCCGCGAGAATGGAACCTGATACATATCGCAGACTGATCTCTACGACTTCATCAACCACGCCACTCTTGGCTCCCCCCAGAGCGATGCTGCCGGAAGAACTGGAAGTTCTGCTTGGGGTTGGACCGACCCCAAGTCTGGACGAGAGTTTGCTGGTAAGCTTTGGAGGCAGATAAACAGACGAATTCCGCTGATCTGACGGCTGTGAAGTATCTGGAATGTACCAAGGAACAGCCTTCATTGAGATCCTCAAGACTGGTAGAATGGTGCAACTCGCCTTCCTGTAAGGAGACTCCCCTCTTGAGTCGAGTGTCTCCGAAGCTGATATGTCTTAGTCCACCTGCTGCTCCCCTCACCAGATATGCTCTGTGGAAAGAGATCCGACCATACAAGAACTTCATGCTCATTGGTAGCGAGTTGGAGAAATCAGGTGTTCAGATCTACGACATGACCAAGGTATGCCACAGGGACTCGAAGATAACCGAAAACCTTGTCTCTAACTCGAATAACAGCTTCTTACCATCGATGCCTCCGCCGGACCAGTTCTTCTCGGCCAAGGTGACTTGACTGGTCACTTTACCGATCTTCCCCTCGGACGCAGTCACAATGTTGTTGTGAACGAAGAACTCAACTACGCCGTTGCTGTCGGATCGGCTCCCAGAAATGATAGCTGTGGCGCTGGTCTCATCTTCTTTGATCTGACCGACCCCGCCAACCCAACCAGAATGGGCTGTGATGGTTCTGATGGATATGTCCACGATGTAAGGTCCCCAGAAGCTTGCTCATCGAAATTGGAAACTAATAGATGCAGGCCCAATGCTTGGTTTACCGTGGTCCAGATGTTAAGTATCAGGGCCGTGATATTTGCTACGGTTATAACGAGGACACTTTGACTATCTATGATGTGACGGACAAGAAAGCCTCCAAGGTCATCTCCAGAACTTCGGTAGGCATCCCTTTATCTCCTCCTCCTCACCCAACAAAGTTTCAAATATCCTTACTGCTGGCTGCTGCTGGGACTCGCTGCTTCGAACATGGCTAACTTTCCATTTCCAGTACGAGGGAGCCACATACACCCATCAAGGTTGGGTCAACGACAAGAACTGGCAAGAATTCCTCTTCCTTGACGACGAGATCGATGAGGAGGAATTCGCCGGCCCAGCCGCCGATCAATACCCCGTCACCTACATCTTTGATATCCGCAATCTCGAGGCACCCAAGCAAACCGGCCTCTACAAAGCCGCCAATATCGGCATCGACCACAACCAATACGTCATCGACGGCCTCAACTACCAAGCAAACTACGGCTCCGGCCTGCGCGTCTACGACGTCTCATCGGTCCCCGAAGACCCCACCGGCAACAGCGTCTGCGAAGTGGCATTCTTCGACATCTTCCCCGAAGACGACTTCCTTCCCGGCGGAGGAGAGGCAGTCTACTCCGGCACCTGGGCTACCTACGCCTACTTCCCATCGGGCTATATTTTCATCAACACGATTGAGCGCGGCGCATTCGTCGTCAAGATCAACAAGAAGGAGAAGTGCAAGCCCAAGACCTGCAACGCCGATAACTGTCTCCGCTCGCTCCGCGCGAACAGCATCCCAGGCCGCTTAGAGGAGAGCAAGGAGTTCTGTGGGGAGTTCACGAAGACTTTCGTTGCGGATGTGACGCTCGTGAAGGATTATGCTCTCGCTGCTTGCCCTGGAAATGTTATCTCGAGAGTCAGCTCTGCTTGTACTTGTATCCAGACCACGACTGCTACTTAGATGTGCGTCATTGAGTTGAGTGATAGGTAGTAGCAATTTATAATTATAATACTCTCAAGAATTCTCATTTGGGTGACTGTTCTGTTGATTGAATTACTTCTGTCCTATGGGCTGGTAATAAGTCGGCATATTCCTAGCGGGGAAGGTTGTGCAACTAGACTACTAGGAGCTCATGGGCAACTGCGGGGTAAAGTACACCGCAAACAATCTTTAGATTCGTGGTCATATTGTAAGTAGAGTCCCGTGTCGTGCTTTGCGGAATCAGCACATGAAATTGACTGAAATGTCCAGCACAGAATGACAAGTAAATAAAAGCGAGACCCGTCCGTTTCTGTGCCAACTTCAATACACCAACGATCAAAAAATTCATCAACAGATTAGTGATTATGTACTGTTAGGATGATCGTTTCACTCTCGGCTCAGCGTTCCGGTCTCCAGCCCACAACGAAAGCACTTCCAGCAACAACCAGTAGATTTCTGGGCTTCTTGAATGGTGAAAGGACAACAAAACTGCTTCCGACTTGTCGTCGAATATTTGCAGTCAGTTCCACACTCCTTCTCAAGGAATCTCTTGCTCCCTGCTTCAACTTGAACATCGCCTTGGCTTTGCCACGTCAAACGTCTATCTAAGATCCCCTTTGGCCGTATTTGTGGCGCACGACCAAGTTCAATGGACCAAGTTCCCGGTACGCGGCTTATTGGTCGTATCCCCGACGGGATTGCTACAGGAAGCTCTGCATTATCAATGATCTCTACCAGACGACTACCGGTGCCCGAATCTTTTCAAAACAGCTCTTAAGGCAAGGCCATTTGCTAGTATACGAGAGGAATCCAAAAGAGACAAACGACAAGGCGAGGTGCTGCCTGGGAGTTTAGCCGGTAGTACATGTACAAAGCACCCAACCAGAAACAATTCAGAAGCGAGAGAATATGCATCAACCCACCCACTCTCGCGTCGTATAGCCAAGACTGGAAGATTGCGCCACAGCTGTGCCTCGTCTCTGTAGCGAGGTAACGAGATGCGTCTGCCGTTCTGTAATTGGCACAAAAACGCCCAAAGCTTGAAAGAGCCTCGCTCTGTAAATTAGGAGACTTCGGATACAAGCTATCCGGTCCAAAAGCACTCCTCCTTGACGACAAGGTGTGGGAGGCTCGTCGTATGTCTATAATACTTCTCGTTTGGTTTGACGACGGCAATGTTACTTGGATATAAGTGCAAGTATATTTCCCAGAGGGTTCAAGTACAATCCAAGCTTGGAGATTCAACTAGCCTCTGTCCAGAATCCACAACTTGGTGATTCACGATGTCCGCCCCTCCCCCTGACTACATCGAAGGCTTCGTCTGCACTCTTGCGACTTGCGATATCAAGAAATGGGGATACATTCACTACCAGCCTTCGATGGCTGGGAATGTCTTGTTTCTAGTTCTGATTTTACTTATCGCCGTTGCTCAGCTTGTCCTGGGTATCAAATATAAGATAGGTGGGCTGGTAAGTGCTGATTCTATCGCCCCAACGTTGACCGATTAATCATGCCTCCAATGCTGTCAGTCCGAAAAGATACTTCTGACTCTTAATCGTCTAGTGGGTGACTTGTATGATTCTTGGACTGGCCTCTGAGTCTATCGGCTACGTCGCCCGGATCTTGATGCACCCAGATCCATTCAATCGAGTTTACTTCCTGATATACCTGATCTGTTTGACTCTCGGTCCAGTCTTCATCGCAGCATCAATCTACCTCTGCTTGGGTCGTGTCGTGGTCATCTACGGCAATCATATTAGTCGCATCCGTCCACATATCTACACGCTTTTCTTCATGGGATGCGACTCCATCAGCTTGGTCGTGCAGGCTGTCGGCGGAGGAATTGCGGCCTCATTTCCTGTCTGGAACAAGAAGATGGTATGAAATCCCTGCAAGCCACAGAAGGCAATCTCCTTCTCTAACTTTAACTTGTACATAGATTGATCTCGGAACGCACATTCTGGTGGCCGGATTGTCTTTCCAGGTTGCAAGTCTGTTCGCCTTCTCGGTCTGCAGCATCGATTTCCTCATCCGAGTCAAGCGAAACCCCGACAAACTCAACCCCGACAACGCAGATCTCTACAACAGCAAGAAATTCAAGATATTCCTTGCATGTACGTATCTCAATCCGTATGAAGTGTAAAGAGGAAGTCTCTGACACAACCCCAGCAATTCTCCTCGCTACCTCATGTCTCTTCGTCCGAACCGTCTTCCGATCCGTGGAGCTCAGCGAAGGTTTCTCAGGAAAACCAGCGAATAACGAAACGCAATTCATGGTCTTAGATGGTGTTATGGTCATTCTCGCATCTCTTTGTCTTACTTTTATGCATCCTGGAATTGGCATTGGGAAGGAAGCATGGCAGCAAGCAAGGTTCTCAATGGCCTCCGGGAGACCACTAAACCGACCGAGGGATGACATTGAGACTGCAGAATATGTTGCTCCGAAGCCTAAGATGGGCAAATATCGACCAAATATCACTTACCAGGAGAGAACTCCCGTGGAAATCAGAGAGTAGACGGCACTGGAGTTGGAAGTGGTTCGAATGGATATGTAGGAGGCATCACCACCCGCCCAGGAGGGTTTTTACATACTGCTAGGCAGTCAAGGAGAGGAGATAAACTGCATTTGTTCACGCATATAACATAGACGGCATCACTTTGTGCTGCTAGAGATGCCATCCTTGCTCCCTTTCGCCAAAAATTCGAAACAATGAGATTAATCCACTCTCTGTAATTTTTCTGGCGAATCAACAAATTGTCTTTCCCTGGTAGTGCAGAATTCTATTTACAGCCACTGAAAGAAGGGTAATACAAGTCCTCGCCTTTCCTAACAAACGTCAAGGTCAGCTTCCCCAGCATCGATTCCTTTGCTACCCTCGCTAAAACCACAAAATTTCAGAGGCTTTCGGTTAAGTGCGGGGTAAACAATATCCCTATTAGCCCCTGAATTCTGGCTTCTAGGGTTGAAACTTAGCTAGTAACCGAAAATAATAACTTCCTTTCACGAAAATACACCTCAGTGACCGATAGTCAAAATAACTCCATAGGATGTATCTGCCATCAATCCCTGCCTCCTAGGGATTTTGCCTTTGACTGTATGTATATGCTTGGTACCTTTTGTTTTAATGTGGTGTGATATTGGTTAAATCAGTGTCTGTGATCATCGATTGTGGCCTGCAGGTGAGCCAGGTTGACGCGGATATTGATTCGGTGGCAGCTCAGGAAAAATAATATATCATGACCGTCACTGAGGTTGGCAGTTGGTAGTTTGCTTACCCGAGGGTGCAAGCTTTGGATCTTGATAGACCTGTGAACTCGGAAACGTCGGTCGCGGAGAAGGTGTTTTCAGATTCTGGCTGCTCCCTATCGACGGATCCTGGTATACCATAGCAGGTGGAAAGCGTGGAGCACTCGGCTGCGGACTTGGTGTACTCACTGGACGGCTTTCGGCTGTTGATGGAGGGCTATAAAGTGGCTTTCGGGGAGGAGGTTCTGGAGTTGGGAGCCTTGGTCGATCAACGGGCATGGTCAGATACATGTCATGAACGGGTACTGTATGCATTGCCTTTGGAGGAACGGGAATGTTGCGTTTAGCCATCTCTGCAACAACGACCTCTTCTCTTCCCTGAATTGGGCCTCGATTTCCAGCCATCCGCGAGTAGTCGAGTATTGTGTGATTGTCGTGATCTCGGGAAGTCAATGCTTGTGTTTGTTGGCTTCTCGTGTCACCATGAGTGTACATGAAAGGGACGTCCAGATTATCCCCCCATCCTTCTTTGGCGGCTATGTGGAGTGGAGTCATGCCGTTGTGATCTTGGATGGATATATCGGCATTTCTCCCCACCAGGTGGCTGATGATAACCCGAAAATCACCTGTGCGAGGATCGATAGACCTGCAATTGCCATGGCCGCCATAAGCCTTTGGCATGTCAAGCGGGGCTATAGTGGGGAGAGAGAATTCCGATATCAGATCTAACATGCTCTGATGCAGTGAGGGGAGTGCCTTCTGGTCTGGAAAGCAGTAACTAAGCGGTGTTCGTCCGGCGTTGCTCTTTACATTGACATCGCTAAGAAGAATTTGAAGTAGCCGGAAAATTTTCTGGGGAGCACGGTGTTTACACGCCAAATGCATCGATGTGAGGCCATGCTTGTCAGGCTGATTGACGAGATGCTTACAGAAGTCAATCCCCAAACACTCGAGCATAGTCTTGAGGACGAATGGATAGCCGATTTGAGCTGTAGAGCGTAACGCCATCTCTGCTCGCGATGAGAAGTCGGAGCTCTCGCTGATATGAGCATCTGATATCAAATCTTGCAAACAGAAGACCTTTTTCAGAAGTGGAAACCAGCCCTTCTCCGGGCAAGTAACAATCATGTCCATTGCTTTAGTCCGCCACACTTCACAATGCAGGCGCAGGATCTCCACACATTTTGCGACAAGGTTTTTGCTGTCCGGAGTGCTGAGTCCTCTAGTACTTTCCATTTGAAGTCTTGCCAGTGCCAAATTTACCAGGCTCCAGTTGTTATCTCCCGAAGAGCCTACTTTCAGCAATGCTAAGATTGCTCCGTCTCTGGTAGGTGACCAGTTGTTGGTCTCGATCAATAGCGCTAGAAATGTGGCGATTGGATCGATGATGAGATCGCTGTTTTTGTTGATGGTGATCGTAATCAGCAGTTGGTGAAGATGCCGAATGAACGACCCGTTGTATGCGAGGCTTTTGACCCCTCGGAGCAGTTGACCATTGGCGGCGTCACATAGAGCTGCCACTGTCGTTAATCGCAGAAGGTCCTCCGCCAATTCCACAACGGCCGAATTCGATGCCCCTGGCAAGCCATAGATAAAGCTAAGTTCTTCAAAGTGCATAGAAAAGGTCGGCTGGTCCCACTGAGATGCGTCCCTTTCTCTAAGCAAGGTGAGGCAATAATAAGTCGCAGAAACGTAGTCATATATCGTCTGCAGTGGTCCAGGTATTCTGTATCCTCCTGGAAGCTCATCGCCGAAGGCTCCAAGGCCGTTCAACACCGTGGCTTCTGAACGCATGTCGACAGGGACAGAGCCGCTCACCCCTTGGACATAGATTGTGTGTCGACCCATGATCTGGCTGGAGAGCGCTTCGACTTTGGCGGCAAGGCAAAGCTTTCGAAACGACCCATCACCTTTTGTCCCTGACTCGTAGATGAGGTAGTTTGCCAATACATCGCTAATAACCAGTCCTTCCTGGGAATAGCCAGAAATATTCAGGGACCGAAGGAGTGAAGCCAACGACCCCAAAGCAATCATGTCTTCAGGAGAGTCCGGAAAGTGATTCACCTGTAGGATTTTAGATAGCATTGCAATTTTGGTACCCGATTTAGGTGCTTCAGTCCACGATCTGATGTCTCCTAGTATCCTGTCCCTCTGAGCATGTTCGAAGAACGTGTTGGAGTAGGGACTGTCAAAACGGAAATATGCCCCTCGAATTTCGTTATCAAAGGGCAATATAAATTGTTCAATGCGATCGTGCTGGTCCTTGTTTCTCTCGATGATTTGAAGACACGATTTGGCAGTTTCTTCCAAGACTGGCTCGAGGTAGCTCCGCTCAATATCGAACTTTCCGGTTCCGATACTGTCAAATCATAAGTGGGAAAAAGTGAATATTTTATTGACACAGTACTGACCTTGTAAGGGTTGAAACAGGAATTCCAGGCCAAAGTTTCCGGCATTCTTCCAACACAAGAATGACAGGATTGTGCTGGGAGTGCGCTCCTGTGGCAAGAAAATCGGGAAATATCACACCAGGTTTCATGATATTTGGGCAAGCAACGGTCCCAAGCCCGACGGCGTACAGAGTATAGGTCGACCTCCCATGTCTGCACTCGTAAGTCCGATGAAATGTAGGTACATGATATTGTCGATCCTCGCTGACTCCGCCATTACCCCCATAGCCCTGTGACTCTGATGAAACAACGAATCTAGACATGAGTGCGGTTAGAATTTGTCCTGTGTCCGGAAAGATCTCGATGCGTACGCTTTGGACCTCCCAGCTTCAACCTGGGCAAGAATTCTCTTGAAGTCAAATTTGCCATTCGCCATGAACTCGTATCGATCCAAGCCGTCTGAGACGTTCTTCTCGATGAGTTCAGACCAACGATCCTGGACCATACCCTGCCTGAGTGCCTCGAGTTGTTCATCCGGATCGTTGTACTCGCTCATGCACTCCACCCAGTCTTGAAGGTCTTTTTCTACCTCACCCCTCAGTATCTTCTCTCGAAAACTTACAACATCGTCCAACTGCTTTGAAAGGTTGTGAAAGAAATCGATGGCTTCGTCAATTGTGTAACACTACAAAGCTGATCAGCCTTGAGTTCAAAATTTGTTATAGAGCAGTTTCACAGCACATACAAATCTGGAGAACATCAGAGCACTTAAACCATTCAATCCAGTCCCTCCTATTAACTCAAAATATTCGCAAGGTCGAAGACTACCGCCATTTCCAGGAACCACGGCATTCATGATTTCACGGAGGGTGTACAGCACAGAAAGGCCGCGTGTTCCACCACCATCTGTATCCTCAATTAGCACGAACAAAATCGAGAGATAGCAGGCCTCAAACCCAAAGAAAGTAGCCTAAGCCCACGTTTCGCCATGGTGATTTTACTTCCCCAAATTTCAGGAGTGAAACAAAGACGGGTATTGACAAGATTTCACAGAATTGCAAAACCGCAATTCCACATGCTGTATCGTAGACAATTTCGTGGACTAGATTAGCCTATTACTGGCTGGCATGTGACGGAGCGCTGAAATCTGGACCAGACACTGCTCTCTTCTAGCGTATCTGGAGGTGGGTGGGATTCCGCGATAATTGGGTTCGTCCTTCAGCCCCATGATTGTGGCACTCTTATGTCCGACGGCAGGCATGGCTTGCGTGGGACAGCTGAACGCTACTCGAACTTTCTCCCATATCTCAATCCTGATATCTAGATATCTAGATATCTAGAGACATCATTGTCAGCCCCATATCCCATTGGCAAATCAGATGCCATGATGAGGATGGTGCCAGTGGAACCAAAATCATATTTCTGTACTCGGCATCCAAGAAAGTTCCGGACCCAAGTGCGATCGTGGAAGTTTCCATTTCTTGTCCCTGAATTGCATGAGTACAGCGTGCCGTGGATCGCGATATCCAGGAATAGCGGACGAAGTCCCCCATCTCTCTCCTGAACGTTTTTGTGCTTGCATCCATCGGGCTCTGAACACTTCCCAGGACCAGAAACGCCGACAAGGAGCAACGGAAATCCTATTCCTGAATAATGACGGAACAGTCTTCTACACAAGACTCTATCGATGAAACAACATATGAGTTTGAATGTATGCCTCTAGTCACCGATCTCTATGGACGGCAGAGGGATCCTTTTACTGGAAATGCCATGGAAGAAGGGCAAGAGGGGCCGAATTCTATCTTCTACGTACCTGGAATGCCTTCTGAAAAGGGTCCAGACTATCAAATATTCATTGGACCCGAGGAGGCCATATCGTGGACAAAACATATGCAGCAACTTCGAAATGCGGGATTCAGGGGAACAAAGATAATGATGAGCGTCACACCAAGGCCACAGGACCGTGATCGCGTTCCGTCGCCTCCTCCAGATTGGGATAAACAGAACAACACCGTCGGGGCTGCGGTGACATCTTATGCAAGCTTCTGGCGTACCAAGTGTAATTACTGCTGGGCTGTCATTAGACACGGAGAGAGGGAAATGGGATTTCGCTTGGCTGAAATCAAAGGCGCTGCGGACAGAGGGTGTGGCACCTGCGACGTGCTCTATAATAGCATCAGGCATTTTGCAGATATGATATTTCCGAGCTATAATACCTCGAAAGTTCGAGTTCGACAGAATCCAGATGAGAGATTGCGACTGTTGTCGGACACGAAATCGGTTCGGGTATCTTTCGATGAGTATACTGGGGAGGACTTTTACTTGACCTTTGCCGAGGAAGGTAATTTCCACCGCATTCACGAATTGTTGAAATTGAAGTGTTGATTGATGAGTAGCAAGCCAAGTGCAGCGAGTTCCACTGGCCCCAGGAAATAAGCGAGATCAGAAAGACGACGAGGGAGAAAGTCGAGTGATGGAAACGGCCTCGCATGCCTCGATCACAAAGATCCAGCAATGGCTAAAGACTTGCTCTGAAGAACACAAAGAATGCCTAGTCTCTCTAGAATCCGAGCTTCCTAGACGAGTCCTCGAAATCTCCAACCGAAGGGCAAAATTGATAGTGAGCAATGGCAAAGTTGCGCCTTACGTCGCTCTCAGTCATTGCTGGGGACCCAAACCACTTGTCAGACTACTCGCAACTAATATCGAAGAGTTTCAGGAAAACGTGCCTTGGAACGAACTGTCCAAGACCTTTCAGGATTCCATAACAATCGCGTGGAAGCTCGGCTTCCGATATATTTGGATAGATGCATTGTGCATTCTCCAGGATAGTCACGGGGACTGGGAGTATCACGCATCGAAGATGGCTCAAGTGTTTGCTGACGCTCAACTTACGATATCAGCGTCGAGGAGTGCGGATGGGGCCGGTGGCTGTTTCTCTTCTCGAGCACAAGATTCTTGGACTTTACACTCAACTGGCCGCCAAATTTGGAATCCCATGCTTTGGCTACCATACTATCGAGAAGGTCGGGATCGTGAAGGATGTGTCAAAAAGTTCACCGCAAAACTGAAGATACCACACGGTCTGCATCAAAATCGCCAACCCAAAGAACCCCTCCTGAAAAGAGCCTGGGTATTTCAAGAGCAGATACTTAGCTCCCGCAACATCCACTTTGCCTCGGGGGAGCTTTACTTTGAGTGCAAATCATTCGTAACATGCGAGTGTACCGGCTGGACTGAACGTTCATTCTCACACCAGTGGGAGACACGCTGGCGGAAATCGCACGCCGTCTTGCAAGGGAAGCACAATCTTACCTTACCAGAATCTGCGCTTCGGAAAAGGCGCAGAGATCTTCCCAAGCCGAACCCGATTCCTAGGAAAGCTGCCGAGTTTGAGGCATACCGTGCCCTGATTGAGAGTTATACTTGTCTTGAGATTACCAATCCTCATGATCGTCTACCAGCACTCTCTGGTATCACCTCGGGTCGTAAGGATGTCTACCTCGCCGGTCTGTGGAAATCAATTCTTCTTGAAAGTCTCCACTGGTATCCTCTCTCTCGGTCATATTCTCCATCTGGTCGGATCATGGCGTACCGTCCAAACGGATACCGCGCGCCGACATGGTCATGGGCATCCATCGAATCTCCTATTCGCTTCGAAGAGACGAATTTCCATTGGAGCAACTTCACGACAAAACCAATTGCACGAATACTGGATGTGTCCACCGTGCCTGAGGGTTTGGACCCCAGAGGACGGGTGAAAGACGGGGTTCTGAAAGTTTACTCTCCAATGGCGGAAGCCACTGTTCACAGGATTGAGACAAGAAATCTCGATGGTCCAAAATCACTGCAGATGTTTGAATTCTACAAGGAGAGGGACGCCTCGGCTCTAGACCCGAGTCTTTTGCCCAAACAAGATGATGGAGAAACAGCAACCTATGCAGTCTTGAAGGTATTTGGGCTTAAGGGAGCCGGTGACGAAAAGGCCCCCAAGCAGGAAGAGCCAGCAACTTTTGATGCGGAATGTTTCTTGGATTTGCCGTTATGTTGTGCTAGAATACCTCCAGCTGAGGTCGTTCCAGGTGATAAAGTTACGCTGTTGGTTCTTTCTTCGACTAGTTGCTGGGTTCTCAAGAAAATGCGGACGAGATATGGATATTATAAGCGGGTGGGAACTTTCAAATTGAAGGATAGGATCTACTTCGGAGCAAAGATTGAGCCTATTTGGATCATATAGGTGGGATAATCCAGCATATTGACACTAAACTTGCCATTGGAGGGGGGGGGGATGTATATATATATATATATACATATTGGAACGCTGCATTGAACAAAAGCTATAAAGTGTGAACCGAATTCCAATTTTTTTTCTTTTTGGCCACACCGCCATTGCTAGCATTAGAAGAACGTCAGAACTCATGGAAACTGTGCTGTTGGTCCTTCATAACCCCATAGATTGAAATACAGTAGGACCTTCACCACCGCCCTGGTCTCTGGGGTCACCAGGGCCCCAATTTGACCCATGATTCCTTGGATGTCAAGGCCATCCATGCTCGGGTATGCAGTCATCTTCAGCCATCCCTCGCATTTTGGAAGTTCGATCTCGACGACTGCTTGTCTTCCTGGGTGAGCGTTTGGCTGAGGTGGCGGTAGAGGCTGCACTGGAATTCGCTGCTCAATTGCCTGCTTGATCTCTTGACTGTAGTTAATGAATTCTTGGTTATCAATTGTACCAACTGGAGGCTGAACGAGAAATACCACTTGACTCATGTTGACGTGTGAGCTTGTTGGTGGTTTTGGAGGACCCGAAGGTCTGTGTGTTGTCCAGGAGGCTGTGTAATCACCGCCGTCGATAGGATTGTGAAAGACAGATTGTTTCCACTGCAAGATAAATCGCTTGTCGTTTTCCAGGGGGGTGATGATTTCTTGGCTTTCCTGGATTGCGTTGCGAATTCTTGCCCAAGTGTCGTCACGAATGAGTACTGCAAGGTCAGATTTGTAACACTACTATCAAATAAATTGAACGGGCACTCACTTCCGTATCCATCTTCACACATTATACAACGATCACTGTCTTGTTGAGGTGCAAACATCAAGAACCCCAGATTTAAGCTCTTCATTACCCCACTGTTTCATCATAACGTCAGTAAAATGAGCAAGTACCAACTGAGCAGAGATAAATACCTATTTGATGCATAGCCCATGGGATCTTTTTGGCCTCTTTTCCAGGTAAGACCACTATCGGCTTCTTCCGTCATAAAAGAATCAAGGCCCACAGCAGCAGACATAGGCAATTCTAAAATGTACTCCTTGAAAGTTTTCCTCTTCTGTTCATCCGCGGGAATAGTGAGAATAATGTCGTCTTGTACGAGCATTGCGTTCAATCCATTCAGACGAAGAATTGGCATTCCAATCCGAATACTTCCTCCTTGGTCTGCTAGATTTACAGTGTCGTTTCGGTCTCTGTCAATCCAGGGCGGATATGGAAACCAGCGAACTGACAGCCCGAGATGGCCAAGAACTCGGGTGACTCCAAATTGTTTAGCTACTGCGGTCTCCTCGTGGGTCAATGCAATGGCATGATGAGCGTTCGGCGGAAGCATGTCGTTGGGAAACTGGAAACAGCCACTGTTCAGTGGCATACCGTGAAGGATAGAACCGAATCGGCCCATCATCTGCCATGCTTGTGGATTCTGCAGGATCTTGATCTGGCCGATCTTCAAGCTCGCTTCTCTCTGGCTGATGTCTAGCTCAGCTAAATCTCCAGTCTCCAGGTGAAGGCCGCTTTGAGCGAGTCCGTAGACAGTCTTGATCCATTCCAAGGGAAACTGGGGGAATACTTCAATGTTCTCGCTGACTCTGCGAAGGAGAGTGAAGACGATTTCGGGTTGAGATGGAGTAGATATCCCTTGCGAGATGTAAGTCCAACATGGCAGCTGATTAGGCGGACTGTAAAACTGGTGGGCGTGAATTGAAACCGTAAAAGGTGCAGTCCCGATTCTGACAACCTTTGGCCAAGTCTCGGGTGGTGAAAGCAGTTGGATTTCAGATGCAGCAACAGCCTCGGGGTGTCGCGAAGATGAGGGAGATATTGAGGTCAGTCCCTGTGCTTGCGGAAGACTACGCGGTGATGATGTTTGCTGTGACGCTCCTTCTTGTCGTTGGGTTTGTGGCTGTTGATTAAGCTGATACTGCCCGGTGAATTGAGCGGTTGCTGCCGTATTCTGTGCTGGACGAGGCGGGTTCTCATGACCTGGCTCTCGACTTGAACCACAACCCATCGCGATACTATAAATGTGTCTTGGGTGTTGGTAAGGTAATTGCGACCTTAACGATCTAGTATAATGGCATTTTTGCTCTAATGGCAATAATTTGTGCCGACAAGTGATTGTCGTTGAACTGCCTACTTTTGTTTTAAATGTTCCTTAAGCCACAACGCGCTGTTTTCAGCTCCAGCCTCAGCTGACTTGGCCACCAAGCCACTGGATCAGCCTTTCTTTTCCATGAACGGGCTGCGGCAAAACTGGTTGGCTACTTCTGCAGGCCGACGGGGTAATCCTTTGGAAAATAAAAAAGTAAGAGTACTTGGCAAGGCCTGCCTCGCCATGTTCGGGACCCAGCCCTTTGGTACAAAACAGAGACCTTCAGAAAAGACTGATAGAAGAAGCTACTACCGGTCCAAAGACAGTGGCACTTCGGCTATGAATTCACATACTGTTGAGTCTATTCCATGAAAATAACTTGAGCACGTGTCCAACACATACAAGTCGATCTGACTGGCCAGCCAAAACCACCCATGTAGAAGAAACATTTCACCAGGCGACAATTACTAAGATGAGGGATCTTAGACACAACAACAGCGCATCATCAGAGACAACATAAGCGCCATTTCTTTTACCGTTTCGCAAGTCTGTCTTCTAAATTGTCATAATTCTCGTCCCTGGTCCTTCTGTTCTAACACATGGTTCAGAATTTTGGATCTTCCCGTTTTATCCAGCCGGACAACCATGATGAGTCTTTCTTTGGAAAAGCACATTGAAAGACATCCGTGTTTACTGCTACATGGATGAAACAATTTAGGAATTCGCTGAGGTGGAACTAGCGGGATGGGATTTGAAGAGGGGCGTTGCGTGGTGTAACTTATTGTATCCAGCATGACTAACTCTTGAAACAATCACAACAAGCTTACTTTGTGTGAATACATGTGAAGTGAATCACATGGTTCAATCTTGGGAAATTTACTTCGGTCTGGCACTACTTTCTTATTTGACCATATGCTCAGCTCAAGAGCTGCAACTGCAACTGCAAGCAGAAGCACTGAAATGGCGACATCATCTCAAGAAAACACCTCAAAGAAAGACCTCAGCGAAAACGACACTGTTGATGCAGATAATCGGACCGGACACGCTGTGAGAAGCTTCGACGGCATTACTCAGAAGATTGAGACAAACAGCCCCGATAAAAAGAAACAGCAAAATCTCAGCACAGTGAAAGGCAGAGCAGAGAAGAAAAAAGTCGGCAGACCGAGAGGAGGGAAATTTCACGAAGAGATTCCCGTCGAAGAAACCAGCGCAATGAGTAAAGGAAAAGGGAGACCTGAATTCCCAGCAGAGCAATACAACAAAGAACTGGTCAATATCCAAGCACAGCTAGATCTGGTCACCAGTACGAAGCTCATCGAGACCTATAATATCCTCGGACGTCACGACGCTATGCATGAGAAATTGAAGAGCCTCAAGGGAAGGACATCGAGCTTGTTGACGGAGCTGAAGAATCGGAAAAAGATATACGCGGTGGCAAACCGGTTGATCTCTGGGGATGGGCTGGACTCTAATCTGGGACGTCTGGATAGGGACGTCATGTGGTTTGTTGCTGAGTTGAGGTACAGACAGATGGACTCCAAGGGTTCGACCACGCTTATTGACTGAATTATATCTATGTACCTACGGAGGTTGAGTAGGGAAATTTATATATTGTAACAAGTTCTTTCAGTAGAAGGGAAAAGCATAGGCATGTCGTTAGTTTTGTTGAGATCGGCACAGTCCAAAACAGAAACCCTAAGGTACAGAGCAGGTAAGAAATGGAAGCAAAGTCTCACAATCCGATGCGAGAATTGTTTACAAATCTTTGACAACGAAGAGCTAAAGCTAGGATAAAGCATATTTGGATAGGACAAACTCAAATGTGCACTACTGCCCTCTTTCGGAATGGTCGGGTTAGGCCACGACGTATACACCACGAGAACTTTCCCCCACTAGCTAGAACATGACCTAGGACTGACCAGCCGAAGGCCATGTTACAGAAATAGAATCAATAATAAAGGGTTTCTCGCAGAGAGATAAATGCAGCCGAGAAAACAGATGTGTGGAGGTAAAAAATTTAGCGAGTTTCCCCCCCTGTGATAACAAAAGAGTGTTTTGTTTGAGAACTCTGCCTCCACAACACTTTCGGGAAAACATCGCAACACCAGTGCATTTGAAGCCTCACATTTTGAACAAAAGAAAAAGGCTTCTCATTTGATTAGCTTTGCCCGTGAAATTTTCCTCTTCCTCTCTCACAGCACAATATCCGAGAAACTCATTGGAATCCTACACTTCCTAATTTACTAAAAAGTGTTTGACTAACGGGACTTTTGCGCCAAAATCGCCATTCCTTTCTCTCGAAAGGGGAACGGAACCAACGATTATGTAAAATCAGTTTCCTCGTGATCGGAAGGTCCTCCGACAAAAGCATAATACGGATGAATAATTCCGTTGTTCTCAAAGATTTGATGGACATCGGCAACATAGCCGAGTGAACCTTGGAGACAGCAAAACGTATCAAATAATGGTGCCATAATGAGGCCATTGCAAACCACCAAATTGCAGTCGTGTTGCTACTGCAGTGCCAGACGTCAGCCCAGCCCAGTGGAAGCTGCCAAGAAAATGCGGGGTTACCAGGTAAGTTGCAACTAACCGCAGGACGTTAGACTTCACCTGCCAAGCGAAGTCTACTGGGATGAGCTCTCTAATTACCCGCTGGCTGATCTCCATCACCAACGACTCTTCGTCACAATCGACGAATTATACGTCCAGAGTCCTTTCCGTGCCACATCATGAAGACGAAATCACAGCAACGAAATACGTAACTCGCTAGCGAGTTTGGGACTGGCAACAAAGGGTTACTTGAGGCGATGGGGCTGAGCGGATGTGACGATGGGGTGCATAATGTAACAAGGTTATAGCTTCTTGATTTGGGTAGGTTGAAGGGACATAGGAGCAGAATGGAGAGATGCCCATCTTGCAATCCCTAGGTTGTAATCCCCCCTTCAAGTCAAGTGGTCAGGAACGAGAACAGGGGAGATTGGTTCGTTTATCCAAAATTTCATGGAAATTTGTCACGCTTCACACTGGTTTTGAGCAATTTTTTCCTTGTTTTGCAACACATTATTCATCTCCTTGTCTCGCGATGATGTCTTATTTGTCCGTCTTTGATCAACTACCTATTGAAGGATCTTAAGCCGATGATCCGGGTCACGGCCCAGCTTGACAAGCTGCCAAATCTTTCCTAATAAGCTAACCTACGGGCATTTTTCGCCGTCTGCAACGATCCGGTTTAGCAAGCTTCCAAGAAGCTTCGTTTCAAATTGCTCCACGTACGCTAAGCCTTCCAAGCTGGCTCGTCCTCCCGGTATTCACTTGAAGCACCACTATGGAACGTAATTGGAGCGATGGTCCCCAAGAAAAGTCAAGACGGTCATTTAAACCTCGCGTAGCTCAGCAACAATGCCTGTACATATCCGCCAAGTGGTTCGAGACGACGACAACATCCCTTGGTGATCTGGGCAGTGGCCATACTCCAGGAGTATGCTTTAAAGCTACCCTCTCCCGCTATTTCCATTCCCCTCTTTACCATCTCTCATGCTCCCAGCCAGCCTTTCGTTGTCACAACCTCCCACAAATTCACCATCATCCAATATCATGCAGCTCAAGCACCTCCTCCCCGCAGCTCTTGTAGCTGGAACTTCAGCTCAAAGTTTAACTGACGTCCTCGCCGCCAATAATGGCACTCTGAGCTCTCTCACTTGTATGTCTTTTTTCCCGTCATGATCACTTCGTTATCTAACATATGAAGCTCTGCTCTCTGCCAACTCAGAACTTGTTAGCGCTCTGTCCCAAGCACAAAACATCACCATCCTCGCACCAAGTAACGATGCTCTTGCTGCATTCCTCAACTCAACAGCTGGCGCAGCTGCTGCTACCGACGCTGGTGCTGTCGCGGCATTACTTACGTACCATGTGTTGAATGGCACTTATCCAGCATCCGCTTTTACCAACTCGTCGCAGTTCCTCCAAACCCTCCTTTCGAACAGCTCCTACACGAATGTGACGGGTGGTCAAGTCGTCGAGGCTAGACTTAGAGGCGAGACTGCATCGATCTTTACTGGCTTGCTGTCAGATTCCAATGTCACTGTCGCTGTATGTAACTTTTGCTCCGATAAGTCTTGTTTAGTCGCTTGACAGTTTCGAGTAGAATCATAGCTAACGTTCTTGCAGAACGTCAACTTCACCGGTGGTGTTGTCCACGTCATCGACAAAGTTCTTACCGTTCCTCAATCGGCATCTAACACTGCTGGCGCTCTTAACCTCACATCGCTTGCTGGAGCTCTCACAACTGCCAACTTGGTTGGGACTGTTGACGGACTAAACGATGTCACCATTTTCGCACCTTCGAATGATGCTTTCCAGGCCATTGGATCGGCCACCGCAAATCTCAGCGTTGAGGCACTCAGTAGCATCCTAACCTATCACGTAGTTCAGGGCACTGTGGGATACAGCAGCATCTTGAGCAACACAACCCTTACAACAGTCAACGGAGGCAACGTCACTATCTCCATTGTCAATGGGTCAGTCTATGTTAACTCAGCTCGCGTTGTTGTCCCCGATGTCCTGATTGCTGGAGGTGTTGTCCACGTTATCGATAGGTATGTCACTTCTCCCCTCAATTTTCTGTCTCTAAACATGCGCTGACCATCTCTCAGTGTTCTCAACCCCAACAACACTTCTGCTGCTCCTCCCACGGCTGGCGCGACCACTACTACTCCAGCTTTCCCTGGAGCGAGCAGTGCTACTGATGTCCCATTCACATCTGGCGTCCCTCCCGCTTCGACCACTGTCACTTCAACCCCAACTCGCAACCCAGATGCCACTTCTTCCAGCACTGCAGGTGCAGCACCAATGCAAACCGGTATGATTGGTCTCGGTGCTCTCTTCGGTGGTGCCGCTATTGTTATGGGTAACATGTAAATTGTGAATGTTTAATGGGTGATGTGGTAATGGAATGGGGATTGTGAATGAAATTTCAATTTTGGAAATGAAGATGTTTAAGATAGCTTGATGTATGGTTTAGGTCAAAATCATCATTCGCTTGCTCTTGTTGTCTCAACGCAAGTGATCGATATCGAAGGTAAGATGTCACTATCATGTCACGTGACTCAAAACTGTGGGTGTAAGTGCCGCAGCATCAGCCTTTCTGCATTCCATGAAAAGGATCAATCAAGACTACTCGTCATAGCTTTTATCATCTTACCCTTTCAAGCGGAATAGAGCATTGAAAGAAGCCCCTCCAAGATATCTCAATACTCCATTGTCACCCCTTTGTTTTCCATTTAGCCGAGTCTTCCCTCGTCCAAGCTGCCGAGGCTTTGGCCAATCCTTGATCAAAAGGGATGTGCCAAGGCTATAAAGTATAAGCCGAAGGCTTCAAGGCCTCTTTGTCGCCGATGAATTCATAACATTTATGGATCAAGAAGGCCTTCAAACCCGAGTCCTTGTGGGAATTTTGAATCTTTGAAACAGATCAATAGTCTGTTCACTTGAAAGGGTCATCGCCAGAACAATGTTATCTAACATTGTTATTATGACTCGCAATTGGCGGTCCTCAAGTCACTTCAATCCCAGATTACGCACTCTTTATCATTCCTCGCTACTTCCTGCATACTCTGCATCAGCAATACCAATTGCTCAGCATAGTTCAGTAATACGACAAGATGCCGGACAGAAAGCCCCTCGACCCGCGTCCGCGACCAACCACCCCTGAGCATGAACGGTCAGAGATCATTGAGCATGAGCCGTCATCCTGGAACTCCTACCGGACTTGCAGCTCGCGAGGCCAACTCATGAGGGACTTCATTGATTCTGGTTTAACCTACGAGAGAGCGAAGGTCAGAGTGGAGAAGGAGTTCCAAGCAAGAACCCCAAAGATCGCCCCTCCTCGAAGACGACCTTCCCCTACCCCAACGGCTGGCACATCACGGACGGGAAGGACTGATAGAACGGATAGGACGGATAGGACTTCCAGAAGAAGAGATCCAAGCCCTGCTTCTACTGTCCGAACTTCCAGAACCAGACAGCCATCCCCAGCGCCCACGGCAAGCACTTCCCGAACATCCAGGACGTCAAGAGATAGACAGCCAAGTCCAGCATCCACGGTCAGGACATCAAGAACAAGAAACACTTCTCCAGCCTCCACAGTGAGAAGCTCCGCGACCAGAGGCGAATCACCACGATCGAGAATTCGCAGATGGAGATCCGGAGTTCCTTCATCGTCTGCATCAGTAAGCACATCAAGGACTTCTCGGACGCGCGACGCCTCACCAGCATCCACGATGAGAAGTTCGAGATCCAGATATCCCTCTCCGACACCGACGGAAAGCACAATTAGACCATCTCGATCCAAGCCCAGCAAGCCGTCAGGTAGTGATCGTAGCCCTATCACAGAAAGGGAGCGAAGGCGACTAAGGCAAGAACTTGCTGACGAAGGACGTTCTAATAACGAAATCGATGAGATGATGGATGGGCTAAGCCTGTCGGATTCAGCTACATCGCGCAATTCCAGTCCCGCACCGACAATCAGAGGAAGATTGAGATCCAGATCCCGCCATTCAAGCCCACCAAGAAGACGCTCTCCCTCGCCATACATAGATACACGCCCCCCTGTTGACAAGATGTCTAGAAACATGCTGCGTCAGGAGCTGTTAAGTGAAGGCCGGATGGCAGCATGGGTCGACATGTGGCTTAAGAAAGACGTTGGACCTCCTGATATGGGACTTCCACCCTCATCCAAGGCAGGCAATTCTTCCCGCAAAAAAATCCAAGATCCACCACCTGGGTCCCTGCCTCTGGGCCTATTGTGGAGCAAGGATCCCATGAAGGACCGCTTTGAAGTCCGGCAATATCTCTTGCTCATAGGGTACACTTTACATGCTACGAATATCTTTTTGAAAGAGCAATTCGGCCCCGAGACCGCGGATGACACATCACTGGCTGCAAAGGCCAAATACAAATCAAGCGAAAGCCGACGTCGCTACTCGGGCAACCTGGTCGCGACTCGTGAGCGTTGGCGTCAGGAAATCCATGAGAGCCAGTTTTTAGAACAGAGCGAGAGGGCTATCAGGCTACTTCTTGACGAGACTTTTGGCCCAGAATCTGCTGCCTCCAGAGCTGCGAGGAAGCCAGGCCCGGATTGGTTACGCATATTTGCTATCCTACGCTTGCGCGATGGCTGTTCTCCAGATGATACAGGCAGCAGAAGCAACGCACTTACATTATCTTCAAGCCCTTCATCTCAAAACTATTCTACAGCGAGCCGCTATTCCCCCGCGTATTCAGCCGCATCGTCATCTCGAGATCGTTCCAGAAGCAGGAGCAGAGACAGAAGAAGACGTCGTCGATCTCGCTCTCCCAGGGGACAGTTTTCTCGATCTGCATCTTCTGGTTTAGTCCAGGTGTACTACAATCCTCAACTTGGTCAGGTTTGGGATGGTCGACAGATCATCGCGGCACCTCCGAATCTTAGCGGTCCCGTTCTAGGCATCTGGTTGTTTGGTGTAACTGGTCCAAGCACATTTATGGGCTACAGACTGGACTCAAGAGACGGTAACATTATCTCCGAATACAGCTAGATGAGACTACTACTCACTGGATGTAAAGAGCAATGACGTTATTTTCGAGTACATATAGGTGAGACGGCGGCTGGTCCGAGTCAACCAAAACTTTCGCGCTAAGAGATATCAAGGCAGGGGATGATAGATCTCCTTATAACTTGAACAATGAATGTATTTATATTTATCTGGGACCTTTCTTTCAATTTAAATCCTTGTAAAAAGCGTGAATTATGAATCTATAAGTTGAATATCGACGAAAACAAACGTCTCGCTTAAAGCGGCATTGTTAATTGAGTGAATGCCAGACAGAATTCGATGGTGTACGATACACGCTTCGAGTATTGTGGGAGGGATTGGTTTTAATAGTATAAAATAATACACTTAAAAGCACTAGCTGAATTCTAACCCATCACTGATATCTCCAAACTTCGCATTCCACACATCCCAATCCGGCTGGCAGATGGAACCAGTATAGGCTATTATGTGCCACTTCCATTGACCACTTTACTAAAAACAGATAGATAATCTAAGACTTTACAAGCAAATACTGTGTAATCCCCCCTTTCCCCCAGTATTACTAGACCTTGGCTGTTCCAGGCTAAGTCCGATTACCATTACTCTAATACCCTATTCTTCTGTCCCATATCCTCATTATCTTTCAAAATCAAAGCATTCGTGCTGCCATTCTATTATGTCTGTCTGATAATGAAGACAAGGTAGAGACCGAGAAGGAAGAGTATCTCGGCATAATCAAGGAAGCCATTGATAAGGATTTGCTCCATCAACCCCTGAATTCGTCCTCAGAATTGCACCTCTGAAGCCGCCCGCACAACATGACATTTACTGTACGGGACACGCTAGGGGTGCCGCCTTCGGCTGAGATGGCAAACATATACCAATCACCAGGAGTGAGAATCCCCGTATCATGAGGCAAAGCCAGAGTATACATGTTCCCGACCTTTCGGACGTCTTCTAACGGGACTCGTCTTTGATCCGTGTTGACCGAATGCGTATTCGTCCCTACTCTCACGAAGGAGAATTTCACGCCTGGCTGATCCTCAGCAAGAGTAAGTGTTAAGATTCCTCCAGGACGGACAAAATATCCATCGAGATCAACGTTAGAAGATAGAGTTGCTATCACTGGTCTTCTAGCCTCGCTTCCATCCTGATTGAAGAGGTAAGGCGGCGAGAAAATCTCGGCATCTGGATGGTCAGATCCTTGTTTTGCACACTTGCCATCAGGCCGGCACAAGCCACCACCGGCACTAAAAACACGGCCATCAGGCAGGAGGATGGCTGTTGAGTGGTAATTCCGAGGGACCTTCATCGCAGCTAGCTGCCGGAATGTCTTCGTTGCCGGGTCGAAGAGTTCGGGAACGAAGATAGAGCCTTCGTCGGTGAACGACTTGGAGTATGTTTGGCCGCCTGTGATGAGGACAGTCCCATCGGGAAGGATAATAGCGTTAGCGAATGCTCGCCCTTGGGCAAGATCAGGCAGTCGTTCAACTGTGGGCGGCGCACCGGGTGCGTCGATAGTCATATGGAAGGCTTTCCTGTTAGGGGTACTGTGATCGTAACTAGGAGTACCAGCGGCAGTGACTATCTTCCCTCTCAATGCATCGTACACAGCGAAGATCCCACACATAGCATCCTCGGTGTCACGAGCACCAACTGACTGTACTCTCCCCGACCCAGATCCCCAATACCAATTCATCTGTTTGCTGGGCCCGGCTTGGAAGATAGACTCATTGCGCCAGCTAAAGAACCATTGGTGGTTATCTCTCTTATCTTCTACCTCATCTTGTGTTAACGAAGGTTGCACAACAGCGCCAGGTAATCTTGTCCATGTACTCGCAATCGAGTCGTAAACTTCCCCATCTCTAACACCCACAGGTCCATCCCACGAACCACCGAGCGTGAAGATCTTCCCGTCTGATAAAGTAGCCGATGACTGATATCCTCTGGCAATTTGCATGTTAGGACCCGCTATAAAGTTGTTCGTTTTCGGATCATATATGCTCGTGCGATTTGCATCCGTCCCACCAGATATCACGACTCTACCATCCTGCAATGTACTGATCCCAGGACAGAACATCTCATGGTGGGTGTTAGTAATATTTCGATGAGAGACAGCCCCCGTCTCAATATTATACTCTGCAAACTGTGTGCGTCCCTTTGCGCCACCGAACCACAGCGGCTCAAAAGCAGAAAATGCCAACAAGCGAGTGATTCTAGGCTTCTCAGACACCAGGAAAACAGCAACTGGGATGACAGGAATCTTGATAATGTCGCTCCATTGCCCGGTGACTCCTCTCTCTGCAGGGTCTGGCGGTGGGCCAGAGCTAATCCTAACGATTGAATCGACCTTCTCAGAGGCTTTGGAGACGGTCAAGACGACTTTGCGATATGCGAAGTTGAACACTTTCTCCCAAGACGACGCTAGACATGACAGCCTCTGCGAACAATCCTCGGCAAGCTGTTCGATGCTTTTTATGTTACCTACAACCGTATCGTCACCTCCTTGCAAGTCGGTACCTAGGCAGACAGCGAATTCGAACTTGTTTTTGGTCGTGATGATTCTGGAGGCAGGCAGTCCCCCAGCACAGACAAGTGGCAGATTTGTAGCATGGGATGCGACAGAGGATATTAGATTTGAGGTGCTTTCTGAAAGTGTCGTGCTCCTGGATGTGGTGGCGCTTCTTGATAGGGTAGTGCTGCTCGACGCAGAAACAGATTGAGCAATTACCAAGAGACCAAATGTCAAAAGAAGTGGAGGTTGGGAAAGAAACATGGTCGCAATCGCAGTATGTGCAAGTCCTCTGGCTCTTGTACAGAAACCCAAAGAGACGCAGAGATGAATAATGACCAAGTCGTCTGTGAACACCGCAGAGCCGCAAAGTAGATGAAAGGGGGCTCATTGATCTTTTCTTACAGCCCGTTAGGACACAAGCAACAGTAGTATAGCCGAGGGACATTTTGAGCCAATCGTATTGGGATCCTTGGCGCCATGCAGGTTTAGATAGTTGTAGTCCCATGCGCTATTGACGGCGGACTTCTGGAGCTAAACAAAGTAAGCGATTTATCATCCTATCGTACATTATGTCATAGTCGTGGAATGTGCCCGCGAAGATGTCCCTTCTCTGATTGGGAAGCTCGCGAGCTAACGACTTGAGGTTCTCGAACTTCGGCGAAAATTGAAATGGAAGAGCGGGCTGAATCTTGTAGCCTTCTTCAAGCCTTGAATGGCTTAATCGATGAAGACATCTTGTCCTCATAAGCCTCACCATCTCGAGACAAGGATTAAAAGTGCTCACCTCCGGGTACTCAGAACCTCAAATCCTTCAAAGCTGGAAGTTAAATAAATTGTTGTATACTATTCTGAGAACTTCAGGATATTTGCTGCTGTAGTTTTCCAGCAATATAAGAGATGCCACTAAAAATAGCTACCGAGGTCACTTCAGCTGAACACATCCAGCATAAGGCGGACAACTAAAGATCGCAAGCAATGAAGACGACCACCCACAGCAAACATTGGAGTACATATTTTTGGACTATATTGGGTTCAGACCAAAGATTATACACAGTGAATCCAGTAGATGATGTTAGCGTCCAAACCGTATTATCCTTCGAAATCATAGTTACAACTAATTTTAATTGCTTTACGACATAAAACTATTTCAGAAATAACTGTGAACATGAGGTTTTGATCAACCTTTTTTTGACTTTTCCCCTTACGAATAACTGCCATGCGGTACAACCTTTTTCCAGGCCCGAAAGGCCTGTAGCGATACCCTATATTAAGCGAGGAACACCCAAATTCAGCGTCTACATCACTGGAGTCTTAGCGTGCAGGCCCTGTAATACGCTGCAACTATGGCAACCGCTTCAGCGCTGTACCTTTGAAAGGTTGTATCTGGCAGTTGAGGGGATAGATTATAATCCGAGCCTTTGAAAAGTGTCGTACAGCTTCAAGTGGAGTCCCAGAATGAGCCCAATAGTGTCAAATATTTTACTGGTGAATCGAAAGGTCATCTCCAAGAAATGTTCGACTGGTGAATGGTCATCGTTAAGAAATAAAGGTGGCACTGCAGAATAGGATAGAGAGAGTTGCTAGCCTACTAAATGATATCGCGCTGACAGACACTCAATTGATAGGAAAGGGGGCTCAAAGTTTATCTGCATTCTCATCTGCCAACAATCCCTTGACTCCACTCATCACTTCTTCTCTTCCAAATGAATCGACTCGATCTTAGCATCCTCCTCTTCGATTTTGCGATCCAGTGCCTCCTCATTTTCTTCCTCCTCAATTGCCCGTTTGTACAACCCATTTCTGATATCGCGCTGCCAGAAAATGTATCCCACGATAAAGAGTGACATGTAAATGGTGATCAGGCAGATACTAGCAGTGAAACCTCTCGCAAATCGTGGTGATTCGGTCACAGGGAAGACCACAACATTATACCAAGAAAAGAAAGCCCATCCGATAGTCATCATTGCACCAGTGGTGAATGCTCTTGCTTCGTTGTCATCCTTCATGATGAGATGGATGAATGGGAAGATCATGGGTGTCATGCAAGAATTGAATCCCATGAGGAACCACGCCGCAAACTTCATTCCGAGGGGAATATTCCAGACTCGCAAGCAGATGTTGCAGAAGAGGAGAACGGTGGCCGCAAAAGAGAATGGCATCCAGATAGGATAGACCCTGGAGAGGTTGAAAGGTCAGCAGTTTTTCTGAGAAACTCAGAAACACATTATCGATTATGTAGGAAGGAAGCAAAACTAACATCGCGAACGACGGTATAAGAACACCAGCTACGATGGCCATAAGTTGAGTACCAGTAGGTAGAATATTGATAAGCTCGACAGAGTATTGCTTCGTAGACTTTACCCAGAGACCCATTTGACCACCGACCCAGGTGGTTAACTGGAAGCTGCATCACAGTATTAACGAGAACGGTTTCATTAGGTTTGAGTGTGTAAAACTTACCAAACATAAAGCGCAATGGCGAAATAGAAATGCCAGTGAGTAAAAACACGCTTGAGCATACGCTTGCCAATTCTTCGACTCTTTCGAACACCATCAGTCTGCATGCGGGCTTGAGCGAGCAGCTGCTCTTCTTCCTTGAGCCACCAGATACGGGGACTGGTTGGAAGACCTGGAATAAGGAAGAATCCAGAAAGAGCAATGGGAAGACTAATAACTCCATCGATGATAAAAACCCAACGCCTATATAGAAATATCGTTAGCCTACGAACGGCCGTAGAGCAGGAGGCTAGAAAGAAGTTGAGCGAGGGGACCAAAAACTTACCAACCAGCCATGCCGAGAGTACCATCGAGACCCTACAAAACGGTTAATTTTTGCGAGAAGAAAGGGATGTGGAAATTCCTAGGGGAAGAGAAGCTGGTCGCCCACCTTATACGCTGCCGCCTGCATGTAACCCCCGAATGCTGCACCGATGTTGCTGCTGATATACCAGACACCTGCACGTTTGAAGACTTCGTCACTTCGATACCATGAAGTCAGGATGTAGAGGGACCCAGTAGCTGCTGGAGTTTCAAGAAGTCCCATCAGAAACCTCATCCCGTAGATCATAGGTACGCTGTTGTTCCTGCATTGGACAAAGGTGATGATGGTCCAGAGAGTCTCGCAGACAGGGAGTACAAAGCGTGAAAACTGAGGCCGTGAGATGACTAACATTACAGGAATCTCCATGATTAAGTAGCCGACGTTGTAGAAAGTACTGAACAAGTTGTATTGGATTCCTTTGATACCCAAGTCTTCCTTCATTCCAGAGTTGTAGGCGTTGGTGATGTTGGACTGATCCAGCCATTTAATAAAGTCTGTGATTTGATTAGTAGGGAACATGAACCACGGATCTGGCCTATCTCACACATCAAGCAGCTGTGTCTGAATCAGTAATAGTTTATTTCTCGGAAATATGGGCAACTTACATCAGAGGAAGAATGATTCGGTCTTGCTTCTTGAGAAGTCTCTTCTCCTCATTGCTGTAATGGCTGGGATACCAATCGAAGATATACAACCAGGCAGTCCGTAGATCTCTCGCGGGAGGTTTCGTTGCCGAACTCACAACGACGCCATTCTTGATGACTTGGAGAGAAGCAGCAGGTGAATCATCTATAGCGTGTTCTGAAGGTCTCTGAATCTCCACGTTGGTGATCTCATCGTTCGCCTTTGATGGAGAGTTGCCATCAATTGGCTTCTGAGTTGATGCCATGTTGTTCTCACTGCTCCTAGAGTACTGCTCGACGGAGGAAGGGGGTGGTCGCTTATATGATTGATTCAATACCCCTGAGGTCGAGCTGCCGATGCGGACGAAGCAGATGGCTTGACAAACGAGGGACAAACGCAACACTTTATCATCTTCAGTATCGAAGACTCTCAGATGGTGTGAAGATAAAGCTGGAGAAATTTTCCCCACCTTGCCAAGGTCCTCGAATTGATTTTACCCCATACCCCGCGATTGAGGTGGTGCTCTGGAAAGCAAGCGGCGTAAATTAGACGGAAAACGGAAAAGGTGCTGCCCGAGATGCTGCCCGGGTTGGTCTCCAGGGTTGTCGGCTGTGAAGGGACTTTACTGTCAGTGGTTCGCGGAGAGTCGGGGGATGTCCAGCGGGCGATTGTCCAGGTGCCCGACCCAAAGCTGGAGAGATTTGATATTAATTGCCTTCCTTCTCGGTTTGATATCGACCGAATTATGTTGCTTACTCCACAACGCAATGGCTACCGTGCATCATGACATTTGCTCTGCATTTCCCAACGGGCTCTCGGCTACAGCGGCAGCGGAACGGCCGCTTGGTGAGATGGGGGCTGAATACTGCATTCCTCAAACGCTTTGAAACAGGAAGACTTGTTGGCTTCTCAAAAATTCACGGAACTCTTATATTCTCCAACGCTTCAAACAGCAGACCATCGTACTCTCTTTGCACTGTCCACTAGGAATTTTCTCTATCATGGCGCCAATGGCAATTCAATCACCAACACTGGGGACAGCATCATGGGATCCTCTGACAAAAGAGAATATCCCCTTGATCGTGGAACGAGTCACCGGATCGACAAATAGAAAGAAATCCAAGCATGATGGCCTAGAAGAGCTCTATTCTGAGAATATCTTTGCAAAACTGGTCCGTGTCGCCGTTCGGGATCTGGAGGGCAATGTGAGCTTCTCTAGTTGAATTGCAAGTTTCTGCGCAAACTGACAAACTCACAGAACCCGCCAACTGCTTACCCAGAATATGTCCCTCAGGACGAAGTTCTAGGCCCAGTAGGACGATATCATCTTCGAGAATCAGATTTCTGGACCTGTGGCTTCTTCCCAGGCACGTTATACTCGCTTCTTGACCGGTTAACTCGGTACCCAAAATACCAGCCGAGAAATGTTCAGAGGCAAACACTTGAAGCAGAAATCATTTCGTTGTCTCGATCATGGTCGGGACCTTTGCACGCAATGGCAGCCAGGACAGATACCCATGATTTGGGATTCATCATCGAACCCGCACTACGAATGGATTGGGAACTCTTGGGCAATAGCCGCTCTCTGCAGTCTCTCATCGCAGCTGCTTATTCTTTGGCTTCTCGATACGAGGAGAGAGCACAAGCTATTCGAAGTTGGGATCTGATCAACAAGAAGGACATTCAAATCATCTCTATGGAAGAGAACTTTATCGTCATCATCGACTCGCTGTGTAATCTCGACATGCTGTACTATGCCTCGAAACATTCGGGCGACAGTTCACTTGCAGAAATCGCAACCAAACATGCAAGGACTTTACTCAAAACCCATCTCCGTCCAGAATCCGTTCCCAGCATCAGCAAGAATGGTTATCAAGGCCAACTCTACTCCACTTGTCACGTCACCAACATTGACCCTCGCACGGGTGCCATCAAGGCACGAATGACAGCTCAAGGTTATGATAATTCCTCGACATGGGCACGGGGTCAGTCATGGGCCGTTCTCGGATACGCACAGACATACAACTGGACTAAAGATCCAATATTCCTTGACGCAGCGATGGGATGTGCTGAATACTTCTTGCACAGGCTAGAAAAGCAACAAGAGATAGACCAAAACTACAAAATTCCACTCTGGGACTTTGATGGGCCGATTGAGAACAAACCAGTTTGGGATTCAAGTGCTGGAGTAATTGCTGCGAACGGCATGTTGATTCTGAGCGAGTCGCTTGCAAGTTTTGGCCAGGCTGCTCTGTCACGGAGATTCTGTGATGCCGCTATATCTTTAGTGGAGACTATTCTGGAATGGTCATTATCTGAAGAGAAGGCAAAATTTGTTTCTTCAGTTGATGGGGAAGTTGTTGTTGAAGATGTGGTGGAGGGCCATTCTTTTGATTCTATTCTCAAGAATGCAACCGCGAATAATAATGCTGGAGCAAGGAAGCGGTATTCAAATCATGGACTTGTATATGGTGACTATTATTTAGTCCAGTTCGGAAACCGGTTGCTAGACATGGGGTTGATTTGAGATATAGAACAGAAAGTGAGAATCGAACGCGTGCATGGTTTGCTTGTACTGTACAGCGCTTTATATTGAAGCGTATCATAGATTTTGAAGATTTCATTGTCCGTTTCAATTCTCTCGGGTACTGTTCCCTGAAACCGAGCCTACCCTTGCCACTGAACCTAGTTCGACCTTGGGTTCATGTTGATACCATAATTAATTTCCGCGTTGACATACCATCATCAAAGCTAATCACTCTATCCATGCCGATGTACGGGTAGCTGGGAAATGGCCGATTTTAGAAGCGAGAATGCTCAAGTCAACTATCTACAAGTCTTATTTCTCGACATTGCTTTATGAAAATCTTCTAAAAAAAAATTGTATTGACTAATCAAATAGACATTCAAACTTTCGGTCAAGTTATTTTCTAATCATTAAAGAAATTGTTGTGGCAATACTACGATCTCCTCAAAACTGCGCTTTTGCCAAGATATGTCCGAATCTGGATCGATTCACTAAATACAGAAAGGATTCTAAGCATAGGTGCGTAGATAGATTCTACCAGTTTATCTAACTAAATTCCAACCCATCACTAATATCTCCAAATTTCGCATTCCACACATCCCTGAAATAATTACTCTTCGCCAACCACGGTCCCTTATCTCCTGCCTTTGGCAACACGCCTCCACCAGCCTTGATATACGTACTCGATAGATTCATCATACTTCTCGCCTGAAGATCCTCCCCTGGCCGGACTCTAGCAACAACAGCCACAGCGCCTTTCTTTATCATCCCCCGCATCACCCTACACATCAACTGAATCGATGCCTCCGCTCCAAGAGTCCACGACGCATTCGTATAGCCTAGAAGGAAAGCCGCATTCGGGATATCCTGCACCATGGTCCCTTTCCAGATGAATTTATCTGAGATTCTGGTTGTTTGCCCATCAACGCTGATTTGTGCTCCACCTGCGATTTTCATCTTCAGGCCTGTAGCTGTGATGACGATATCCGCATCCAGAAATTTCCCACTAGAAGTCAAGATCCCCGTTTCCGTAACCTCCTGAATCGTATCCGTGATGACATCCCCATTGTCTTCTCTCAATGCCCTGTAAAAATCCCCATCGGGACAAACACAAAGCCTCTGCTCCCACGGATTATACTTCGGTTTGAAATTCGGATCCTGTTTGACATGGCTCGGCAATTCCCTTTCCGTAGCTTCCTTGATCTGCCTCGTCGCCAAAGCAGGAAACGCACGACAGAATTGGAAGTAGAAGAACATCATCCACATGAACTTCCAGCTCACGAGACGGTGCGCTATAAATGCCGGGAGGAGGTTCCGGATCCAACTCCCACTGTCGGTTGCTGGTGCGGAGAGGATGTACGTCGGGCTGCGCTGGAGCATGGTTACGCTTGCAGCTTTCTGCGCCAGGACTGGGAGGAGGGTCACTGCTGTTGCGCCGCTGCCGATGATGATGATTTTCTTGTCGCTGTAGTCGATATTTTCGGGCCAGAATTGTGGGTGGATAACTGTGCCTTTGAAGTTTTCGAGTCCTGGGATGATGGCCTCCAGTGGTTCCTCGTAATCATAATATCCCGACCCGTAAAGAACAAAGCCAGCTTTCACAATCTTGCTCTTCTCCCCTCCCCCAATCTGAACGTCCAAACTCCACAGTTTCTCTTTCGATGACCAATCCGCAGATACAAGCTTATGGCCGTACGAGATCTTCTTGTCGATACCAAACTCATTGGCAGACTCAATCAAATACTTCTTGATAGCTGGCCCATCCGCGATAGCTTTCTCACTCGACCAAAGCCGCCAGGGAAAGCCAAAAGTATAAAGATCAGAATCAGATCTGATGCCAGGATATTTAAATAGATCCCATGTACCGCCTATGGCGTCTCGTGCTTCGAGAATGATGTGACTGAGGTTTGGAAACTGGGTTTGGATGCGGTGGGCTGCGTTGATTCCTGATACGCCTGCGCCGACGATCACGACATCGACTTCTAAGTCTCCCATTTTGCGATTACGAAGCTTCTACTTGAATTAGTTTTGAAATACAGGATGGACAAATATTGTCGTTGCTTACTGTTTTCGAATTCTTTGGGGTGATATTCCTGGGAGAACACACAAGATGACAACGAGACTGTCAACGCTGACTGTGTTTCATCTCTATTACTTGTCTGATATGAACTCATGGGATGCATCATGCTATATATAAACCAACAGAATCAATTGCCGTACATCTGGACCGTTGCCCATAGTCTAGGATCTAGAATCTAGGCTGGTCTCGACCCAGATTCTGTTCACTCCCTTCCGGTACAGTTCCGCGAACATATCTCAGCACCCTAGCTCGGCAAAGTGGACGCTCGAAATATGGGGTAAGAAGAAACGACAGGCTTCCCCTCAGTAGTCAAGGTACAAGAGTCTTTCTATCACTGGTTAGTAGGCAAGTTCCCCACGGGGTAGGTATTGTCCCGCATTCCGAGTCGATTCCGAGTCTCAGGACCCCACCAATGAACAAGAGCCCAAAGTTTGACTATTTATGCACAAACTACTAACTACGATACCTTTTAGATTTAACACAGTTTCTATTTCAACAAATTTAAATACTCATAGAACGATACAGAGCAAAGATCGCAGCTTCAAATATGTCTGGAAACATAGCAGCTACATACGCCGAGCCCGGCTCGTCGAAAATCGCAATTGAAACGTTAGACATTCCGAAACCTGCTGCTGGAGAAGTTCTTGTTAAGATGTACGATTATAGATCCTTGGAGCTTTTACTTTGAGCCGGGTGAAATATTGACAAGGAATATAGAACTCATTCTGGAGTATGCCATTCGGATCTTGCTGTTTGCACACAAGCGTGGCCTATCCTTCCATTCCCTACCCAAAAAGGCAAGACTCTTGAGCTGCTGCCCCTTTGATATCGTTACATTGTTATCTAACAGTAACGGTATATAGGCCAAGTAGGAGGCCATGAAGGAGTAGGCGAGGTAGTTGAACTCGGCCCAGGTGTTCAAGAACCTAAACTCGGAAGCCGCGTAGGCATCAAATGGCTCTCCTCAGTCTGCGGAAGCTGCGGTATATATTCCCATTTTAACCCAACCTGCCAAACCTCACAAACCTGCATATTCTACCTACCCTACCCACCCTACTAACAATCCGTCCCAATCTAGACGCCTGTCTCGAAGGCGACGACAACACCTGCGCCTCCCAAAAGATCTCAGGCTACTACACCCCTGGCACATTCCAACAATTCGTCTGCACGTCCGCCTCCTACGCAACACCCATCCCCCTAGGCGTCTCCTCCGCAGAAGCAGCGCCCATCCTCTGCGCCGGATTAACAGTCTACTCCGGCCTCCGCAAAACCAACACCAAACCCGGTGACTGGATCGTCATTTCCGGCGCCGGTGGCGGACTCGGGCATCTCGCCGTTCAATACGCAAGTCGAGTTCTCGGACTCCGCGTCATCGGGATCGATCATGGCTCGAAACGCGCTCTGGTAATGGAATGCGGCGCAGAGGAGTTCATGGATTTCACGCAGTTTAACGACACAGAGCTTGAGGAGGCGGTGAAGAAGTTTACGAAGGGTGGAAGGGGCGCGAATGCGGTTGTGGTTGTGAGCGCGGCGAATAAATCCTATGAGCAGGCGTTGAGGTTCTTGAAGCCGCTTGGGACGCTGGTTTGTATTGGGATGCCGGAGGGGACAGCGGTGCCTATTCAGTCGGCTTTCCCTGCGAGGATTACGAATCAGCAGTTTAGGATTGTTGGTATGTTTGTGCAATTTTCTTTTTGTTGGGTTTTGTGATGGCAGGATTTGCTGATGATAGGGTGATAGGATCTGCGATTGGGAATCGGAGAGAGGCGATTGAGGCTTTGGAGTTTGCTGCTAGAGGTCTAGTGAAGTGTCATATCAAGATCGAGAAGTTGGAGAATCTGAGCAAGGTAAGTCTTTATACCGGACGATAGAGATTGAAGTTGGTGAAGGTCAAAACTTACACTAGGACAGATATTTGAAGACATGCATGCTGGGAATCTCCAGGCGAGAGTTGTGGTTGCGTTGCCATGAGAAGATTTAGATCATAGATATTTAGTTAAGAGAGGATCATCGAATATTCAACTCTCGAGCGAGAATAATATTGGAATCTAGCAATTCTTTAGTGAAATGATTTCCCATCTCGTAAATGCAGCGTCTTGGTACATGCCTTCCCCCCACCCGACTTTCCACGAACCTCACAACAAATCCCCGAACAAAGCAGAAACATCCCCGCCACCAAAATCCACACCCACATTCCCCTGCACGTCCCCAAAAGCCTCAAACATGTTCGTCAGCTCGTTGCTCATGTAGAACATATCCGGGAGTTCGAACTCCGCATCCATCATGCCGTTGAGGTTTTCGTCATGCACTTTGTTTACGTTCCAGACTCTCTCGCCAGCTGGCGTCACACTCTCTAATCCAGACGTCGTCTGTACAAGAGGACGATATGAGAATGCTATATCTGTATTCGAAGGACGAGGTCGAGATCGGGTGCGCTGTTTATCTGGTAATGGAGAGGATGTCTCATTGCCAAGCCAATGTGCAGCACCATCATCGTCAAGCATTTCCGACTCCCTAGGCGTCAATCCCAATCTAGGCGCTACACTCCTCAAGCCTCTCAGACTCCTCCACAGCCTCTTCGCGCTAGCCCCTTGACTCGAGAGAACCTTCAGCAGCTCCAACGCGCTGAAGAACTCATCTCTACACCCCGCACTGAACTCGGCAGGGTCGTGGCACACGGCGAGGAAGATGGCAGCTAACGCCGAGATCAGAAAGTAGTTGTATGACGGCTGCTGCGTCTCGTAGATGGTGGATGTCTTGCGCATGAGAACGAGTAGCCGAATGGTATCTTTCGCGATGGTGGTCACGAGATGGGCGCCTGGCCGGTTTGAGGCGATGGATTGGGACGAGAGGATGTGGTGCCTGTGGATTAGGATACGCATGTGGTTTGCGCGGAGGTAGAGGAGGACTTGGAGAATTTGGCGGCTTTGTGGTGGGTAGTCGTTGTGATCTAGGCCAGGAGTTGATGATGCTCTGGACGCTGATGTGGATGTGACTAGTTGGAGGGATGGGGGGAGTGATTCTCGCCATCGCTGTACTTGGAAGTCGAGGTAATTGACATTTTCTGCTTCGATTGCCTTGGAGTTGAAACCGGCGACGAGCTCCCATATCTTGGACGAGAGCTTACCGTATGATACCATACTTTCTAGATACGGGACCTTTCCCTCCTAACCGAGACAGTTAGTAAAAGAAAATGACTGATAGAAGCTCCTGATGAGCTCGGATTCTGTACATACCAGATTCGGTAATTCGGGATCAATATCCGATTCATGCAGCGCAAAGGGCAGTCCAGTTCCAAAACTCCACCGCCGATCAAGGACATAAATGCAATAGAATAGCCTCAGTGCCCAATTCCTCTTTTCTGGATCTGGGACGTTGGCCAGTAAGCTCTCTTTCCTATGAAGACCCATCTCGAGTGCGATCCGAACCGCGATGCCGATTGTACGCCAGGCGAGCGTGTCTTCATCACAATGGAAATGATAGATGCTCTGTCAATGTAGGATTCAGTCGCCGCAATAATATGGTGCCCAATTTGGGGGATTAGATCCGAGAGAGTTGCGGTCTTACCGTCAGTGTGAAAAGCTGCAGTTGCTTCATATCAATGCCGAATCCCTTGACGCTTTTATCCAACGCCGCGTCCACACTTCCCAGCAGTGCCTGGCCTATGACAGATTTCCCAGCCCCTTCAACCACAAGTGCGGTTGCGACCATCATCTTCATTACCATGATACCAGCACCACAAATTCTCGAACCCTCAGGTCCATCCGCACTACAAGCCACTTCAAGCTCGTGATACATCTCCGCAGCCCGTTCCCTCACATCATCAACATCAATAAATGGATACACCGGGTGCAGCTCTTCCTCATAAACATCCAATGCACGCTTAACTTCAGGCAAACCCAATGCCAGGAGAGGATCTAAATCCGAATGACCCCCGGGATCTCTCGACGTAGGTTCGGGACTCGTTCGCCGACTAGTAACTGCGCTCTGAATTCTTGACTCTGGGTTCATGGTCTCGATACCAAGCCGACTCAACGCTGAATTCGCGACGCTGAAACTGAAGTCTGAACTGGTCGGTCCATGGAATTGCGGACGTGTCGGTGCACTATCGCCTTTTATCTGTGACGACGACACACGGGCGTGCTGGCGACGTGATGCTGTGGACGTGTCGTTGTCGTTGGTAGATGGCTGGCCATTATGAGCACGACCAGACCCACTACCACCCAAAGCACTCTTTGAAACTTGAATTTTGATATCTTCAATCACGTTTTGCAACTGCTGAACTTGTGCTTCTAAGCCTCGTACTTGAGCTTCTAGTGCAGTACATCGATTTCTGCTTGTCGTCAGCGAAAGCCAAATGCTGCTCTTTGATTTGGTTTCTTCTTCTCTTTCTTTTCTAAATTTAGCTCTAGGTTATGATCACTTACGAGCTACTCTCCACAACCTCCCCATCAGCAGCCGCTCCACGGATATACCTGCACGCTTTATCATGCGATTCACAGCGTCGACACGGGAGATCGCCACTACATTTCATCTTCTTCTTCTTACACTCCTCACTTCCAACCATCCGCCTGTCAGCCCAGGTCATCTCTACCAAAACGCAAGGAACGGCAATAGCACGTGAGATGCTTTTCGAACTCACCAGGCGGCAGGAGTATATTTCTCCCGTCTCTGTCGTCGTGGAGTATCTCCTACTGTGATGCTGGAGTCATTGTAACTCCTCTTCTTCTTCTGGCTCTCTTCTTGGCTTGGGTCGCGTTGCGTGGACTGCTGCATTGCGATTATCTAAAAGCTGGACGGACATTGGCTTTGCTAATGTATATCTGATGGTCATAATTTAAGGGGATGGCTGGCAATTGTGCTCGAAGGACGTCGGGAGGCGGATCAACTGCGGGGCCGGGAATGCGGGGTTATCCCGCCCGGTCCGGGGTTCGTAAAAAGGGGGGCTTAGGCGAGCCGAGCCGAATTCTGCTTCTACCTACTTGAGGTCAGTTCCATTTTGCGAGCCTTGTGACTGCGCATAATCATCTCTCTGAAAGGGCTAAAGAAATTTATCTACCATTTACTCTCAATCCTATACCATAATGAACTGCATAAGCAATCACTACCAGCTTGTTACAGCCTGACATCGATTAAAGTGGCCAAGAAAATATTCATGCCATGGTGCGAAGAAGGGACTCAGTTCTAGCAAGTTCTCACTCGATCGATCGAATCCGCTACTTCATTCAGTCTAACAACGCCCTTGAATTACGAGACAACCGATGCAATAACGCTTGAATTCCCACTGCCTTCCTAACCCGGACATCCTCATCGAAGCCGACTGTCCTTCTAAGTGAACTATGTCGAGGCAATGCAAATTAGGGAGAAGCTCGACATGATCAGGCCTCTTTGAACGTCACTCCTTCGCCTTCAAATACAGTACATGTATGATTTGGTGGCACTGTTCCTTCCCAGTCGGTTTGATCCTCTTTGATGAGATTTACTGTCTCGCCAAATATATGCACTAGCATTGCGAAGGCAATATTAACCGTACATGTTTCATCGCTACTCGTGCGCCAAATAGCCGTGACAATCTTAGATGGCTCAGTAGGTCGAACCCTGTCTCCCTTATAGATGTCAGTGTTTAGTTATACACAATAGAAGGGTTATCTTCTGACTTTTGCCATGACGTAGGCTGTTCCTTCTAGATTGCGTTGAGCTGTTGTTGTTCGGCTTGTAGTGATCACGGGGAGATGTGAAGGTTTGAGGTGTGAGAGGGTGGAGTGGTGTCCTCTCGGGCGCTGTGGAAAGCGATTTAGTCCGTGATAGTGGTAGACTGGAGGAATGCGTTGAGGTGTCATTCTCGCCTTGAGTTACGACAGCCGAAAAGCGCAACCCCACTTGGATCTGGTTGGTCCGAAAGATACTCGCATTCCGAGTATCACGGAACTTCCTCGGAAAGGCCAACGCGGAATGTCCGGAATGGCAGCGCTTTCACATTACAACCTATCATAAGCTAAGCAGTTCAGAACAGCATTGTTGTGGGTATTTGCCGATATACATCTAGATGAGCTAGGAGAATCCCCGAGAATTTATATTCCGCTCGCTTCAATAGCTTGCCTCCCTAGGCTTTCTGGGTCGGTAAGTACATACATGTAGGTAGGTAGGTATTCTTCTTCTTTACAAATATCCAAAACCGCTTTCGAATCTTTCTCTATCTATCCTCGACATCTCAATCCCACATCTATATCTCTACCATCCTAACCTCCTAACAACAATCAATCAATCTCGGTTTAAATCTCTCTCCCTCTCCCTCTCCCTCTCCCTCTCCCTCTCGGAACAAACAGAAAAATGTCGTCAACAACAACAACACCCCCCATCCAACGAATAACACTCTTCAAGATCCCCTCCCCAGACGACCAAGAAAAACTTCTCTCAATCTACAAAACCATGCAACAAACCGCCTTAAAGGTACCCTCTCCTCCCTCTCCTCCCCCTCCCCCATCCCTCATCAACTCATCACTCACACCCCTCCAGAACAACAAACCGTACATTCTCTCCGTAACCGCCGGCCGTTCCATCCCAAGCCAAAGAGATCAAGGATACAGCATCGCAGTCATCTCTGTCTTCGCTTCGGTGGAGGATATGGTGTATTACGATGAGGAGTGCGAGGCGCACAGGAAGTTGAAGGCGTTCGCGAAGGGGGTTCATGAGGGTGCCATGATGGTTTATTTTGAGAGCGTGACGGGTTGATTGATTGGGTTAGTTAGTTAATTACTTACCTTAGCTTAGCTCGGCTTGTTGAAGGGTTGAAGGGTTGGGGAAGTTGTGGGGGTGATATAACGAATCATACATATGTGTAGTGTGGTGTATATATCTCAATGAAGGCTTGCATTTGGGGAAAATATGTTGTTAAAACAAGCAATGTCGAGGTCCAAGATTTTCGTTTTCGGAATTCGCGGGTATCTAAATACGACAAGACAGACACGCATGTCGTTTCATTCATTTATCATGTGTCGCGCGTACTCGAGCCCTCTCGCTCTCTAGCTCACTCATGCTATCGTCCATGAACATTTGCTCACAAATTATCACTTCCCTGCCCGTCCAATTGAGCTAATCTCCTACACAGTCTTGATATGCATCGTCTACCAGCTCCTTCACAGACTTCCCGCTCCCTTCTCCTGAAATCCGCTCACAACTTCTCACCAGGCAAATCATCAGCAACCCTAACGCCAGGCATCTGGTCCGGAATTTTACCCTCAACAACAGCCAACGCTCCAAGATCAGCTACGTTGGAATCCCCACCGTTAAGTAGCGCAATACTAGAGATGACATCCGATGGCTCCAGTAAATGCCAATGGGCAAGAGTCATCTTCGAGCTCGCACCAACAGTAACAGTAAACATGTGATTTGGGTTAAGAGAACTGCCGTTCAGGGCACGGAACATGTCTTCATCTGTGAAATCGTCGCCGAGACACAGTGTGAACTCAGGAGGTTCGCCGGCCTCGTGACCGTACGAGGCAACGAGCCGCTTAGCAATCTCGCCTTTGTTGATAAAAGTTGGTCGGACTTCGAGGTTGGCTTTGCCGGTCATGACTTCGACGTCCCAGGCTTTGCCGACGGTCTTCTCGAGCTCCTTTTGACACTCACGGGCCATGTGAGCACCAAGTTCGGGGTCGGAGGGACGATAATGCCAGGTAAGTGCACATCGCTTGCGTTCGATGAAAGAGCCTGATAATGTTAGCTGCTGATAAGTAAAATCTGTCGAGGGGGAACATACCTGGAGTCTTCTCGGTATATTTCTGGAAGCAATCAAATACTTCCTTTTGCCACCCCATATCAAATGTCTCCGCAAGATTCTCCCACTCATCCTTGCCAGGATGACGCATGAAACTTCCGTGTTCGGCACTGAAACCTAACTCTTTGATATCACCCAGATGATGACTTAAGAAATCTTGATCACGACCACTGATGATCCAAACAGCATTTCGATGATCGGCCGCCAAAGCCTTCAACGTTCGAATAAGTCGATCACCGGGAATAGCAGATTGCGGGTCCTTGACGATCGGAGTAAGAGTACCATCGTAGTCGAACATGAAAAGGCGCTTCTTTGCGGCCCGATATTGTGTCAGAAGTGCTGCCTTGTCGAGTAGAGGAGTTGAGATGACAGAGTTGTGGGAACTGAGAACAGCGAGGAGACGCTTGACAAAAGCGTTGATCCAGGTCTGTACATTCTTGGTGGTGACGTGGTGGTAGAGACTTGAATGCATAGCGCTTTTCTTGTCATCACCCATCGTCAAGGCATAGTTGATAGATTGTGCAACGCCGGAGAGATCCCAAGGGTTGATATGAATGGCATCCTTCAAACTTCCGGCAGTTCCAGAAAATTCGGAAATAATGAGTGGTCCATGATCATCCCTCTGGCAAACCACATACTCCAAACTGGTTGTGTTCATACCATCACGGACACTGGTGATGAGACCGATATCTGCCGCCCGGAGAAGTGCGAGGTACTCCTCTTGCGAAAGGTATTGTGGATAATGTTGAACTGGCGAGAAGGAGAGAGATCCATAGAGACCATTGATCTTGGCCACAAGCTCAGCAACCTTGTTGGCGATTTTGTTTCCCGAATCTTCCTTCTCTTCTTCAACGCTGGTAGGGCTAGTGACTTGAATCAAGACCACCTTGTCCACCCACTCTGGATACATCTCGAGAAACCTCTCGAAAGCCATTAATTTCTGCGCAACTCCGCGTACACTATCCAAACGATCTCGACCAACAATGATCTTCTTCCCCGCGTAAATTTTCCTCAACTCCGCCACCTGGTCATCGATGATGTTCCCATCAAAAGCCAGCTTCTCAACCGCAGCCGCATCAATGCCAATCGGGAAAATGCCAACCGTAACCTTCGCCCCATATGCATCCACCCCCGTAATGTCCGAAGGAAAGCCAAGAATCCGAGTGCAACAAGACACGAAATGTCGCGAATAACTGTGAGATTGAAACCCAATCAAGTTTGCCCCCAATACACCTTCGAGAACATCCTTGCGCCGCGGTAAACACCTGAGAAACTCACTACTGGGAAATGGAATATGCAAGAAGAAAGCAATGTACATGTGTGGAATTCTTTGGCGGAGCATGCTGGGGAGAAGGAGGAGGTGGTAATCGTGGATCATGACAATATCGCCGGGCTTGTAGATCTCCATGATACGAGTTGCGAATTTCTGGTTCATCCGATAGTAATCTGCCCATGATTGGCGCTCCGCCCGACCATTTGTCGGTTCGTGCTGCTTGTAATGGAAAAGTGTGTAAAGTTCGTGTTCTGCAAAGCGCCTCCATCGAGATTGGTCTACAAGATTGATATCCCCATCAGGGTTGCCAGCCTCGGCATCATCACTCAACCATACAGGTACAGTCCTACATTGTTTGTCGTGCGAAAGCTGCCACTCCAGACGAGTTCGATCCTCCTTGGGAATCCACAGCCCTTCTGTTGCCGGTGGCTCAACAGGCTTTGTTATTCCATCAATAGGTATGGGGGCAGAATTTTTGTTGAGAGGGGCAATTTTCGAAGCAGTTGTTGTGGCTGGAGGGGTATCAGGAGGGGTAATTTCGTCGATAGCATCAATTTCCCCAGTCCATCCAACCAAGGTATGATTCCAGGGCGTCTTATCAGAGGAGAGGTATGGGAAGGAGTCGAAAAGCGCAGATGTTCCACGTCTAGAATCCATAATCTAGCTTGTCAGCGGGCGTCTTGATTGGAACAGAAGACCAGCTCACCCAATCTGCCCCCTTTCTATACTTCAATGAATGTGGTATGCAGAACGTGGCAGAGATGACACCACCACTCAAATTTAATGATGGGTTTGCAGCACGAGGATCAATGTCTGCCAAAGAATCCCTCCTCTGCTGCCCAGCATTCAAGCTCATCCGTCGCAGAATCTCATGGTTCGAGGTTGCTCCTGCAGCAGCGTCGGAGGGTGATTGTGCCATGGTCTCTCTCAATTTATGGATATCGTGAACAAAGTAGGAAGGCTCGTCAGAACCACGGGGTTCAGAGTTATATTCGCCCAGATGGATGCCGGGCGTAACTGGCACGTTGATCAAGGACGGGCGTAGACCAGGGTGAATCGATTCCTGGCGGCCTGGGAGGAGAGGGCGTGGGGATTCAGCGAGCTGGTCGCTTTCTTCGAGGATTTTCTGCGACATGGTGAGATGGTATTCAGAGTCTGCTGAATGGTTTGAGAAGAAGTGAAGGGGGGAGAAAAAGAGTATGTGCAAGAAAAGAAGAGGTAGGAGGGGGAGTAGAACGGGTGGGTGGGTTGACGCGGCAGGATATCAGCAGTCCATCAATCTAGCGGTAGGAAAGAACTGGGAATCACAGTCCGCAATCCAGCACAACGAACACAATCAATCCAATCCAATCCAACAACCCATTCCGCTGTCAATGGCTGTGGAACGTGGGGCAGGGGAGACAGCAAAATCAGGGCAGCGGCAGCAATCGAGCAACCTAGGTCAGGTCTGCTCTGCTTTGTCCAGGTCTGGCCAGAACAGCCTGTGACGCGGGGCAGAAAGGAAGGACGGAGAGAGAGCGGGCAGGTAAAAGCAGGGCAGGGCATCCAATCGTACCTGACGTAATTGCAGCAAGAGACACTACTTAGCGATAAATAGGGACCGCACCGTTCGTTCGTCGTTCACCGACACTTCAGAGTCTCGTCTGGTCTCGTCTCAACGATCAAAATATAACCACGGTTGTGAATATCGACAGCACTTGAAAGGTAGAAATAAATAAGGAGAGGAGAGGACGACCCCTCTAACGGATTAAAGGGTATTTCTATCTCTCCCAACCAGCTAACTTAATATGACAACCGAAACCTTGCTGGGAGGGTCCTGGACAGCCTGTCTTATCCTATCCGGTGCAGGCTTGGAATGCTTAGTGCTGCCTACTAAGCAGATGCTAGATTCTAGACCAGGCACGGGATGGATTAAGATTGACGGAGATGCGCTGATTCAATTGCCTGATTTGTCTCTACTGAATGAAAGCTGTGTCAGCTACTCGTTGTTTGTTTTCGAGTACTGTTGCAGACATTCACATTTCTCTACAAATCCCCTCCCTTGCAGTGGACTGACTGACTTATCGACAAGGCAAACTCAACTCTGTCACGTTTCATACTGCAGTCTCTTCTCTGGTACCATGACAGCCCGCCCATCAGTAAGTACAGCAAGAGATAGCAAAATGGGAAAGAAACACCGCAGTTTGCAGAGCCCAACGCAGCCCAACAGCAACCCACGACCACAACACGCTCCTTACAACTGGATGTCAATTATCGTGCCTAAATACCGCACGTAGCCGCATCCCGAGTTCAAATCAAAATATATGCCTCAACACTCATCTGCTGTATTGACGAGAGCCTCGCAACACTTCGCTCGCAGATGGGATTCGGTCCGACGATGCGGATGAGTTGTGTTGGGCTGGGCTGGATTTTAGAGCTTAACAGCCCTGGAGAGAGAAAGGGAATGAGGTTGAGTTGGGCATTCATGAGTTTGCAATCAACAACACGGCATCTTGTCTTGTTTATTCCTCGTACGATATCTTAGGTTTTTCAACAGGCCTGCCAGACCTGCAGTGCAGTCTTTCAGGGTCTCTCTCATATGCAGGTTAGGTAGGTAAATAATCCACCTGGGTAGTGCGGTATCGGTCTCACATGCTGCATGCAAACTGCGCGCCCGACGCCAGGATAAAGTCATGGCTTTTACACTCCCACGGGGCGGAGATATCGTCTTTGACTAGAGATGTATGCGATTCTTCTATCCTTCAAGCCGCTGGTAGCGTACCAAAAAAACCTCGTTCGAAACTCAAAGGGAACGCAGTAAACAGTGTCTATGACACGGGAGAAGAGGAAGCTCCCCAGCATTTTGTCAACAAAAAGCTGGAAAAATAAGTAGCCAAAGACACAAATGAAATAAGCAGTAAACATACATGACATCGTAGTCTTTCCATTGCTTCATCCTTCGCACCCTCGATGTTTTCGCCTCCTCCCTCGCCCTTGCACTCCGTTCCCGAAGCTCCCTCCATCTTCCATCTCAACACCAAACACCAGTCTCCCATACGTCGCCCGACGACAGCAAATCGCCCTCAGCCCTCGCAACACAAACTCCATCGACCCCAACCCACAAAGCTTGCAAAAGACCACTCCTATCCAACCAGAATTGCTCTCGCGCACTCATGTCGCAACACGCCTCAGCTGCACGAAATCAGGTTGCGCCGGGCCCGAGCAGAACCAGAGTCTCGAGGCAATTGAAATAGTGCGATGTGCAACAAAAGATTTGAGAGGGTTTGGGGGTCATGTGATGATGAGCAAGCGACTGAGGACCTAGATGCGTCATCGTACACGGAGTAAATAAAGAATGAGCGTTGAGTATTGGGCCTTCGCAGTTTATCTCGTCATATTACCGAGGTATGTCTCTACTTCCATTCCCAGTCTAAATTTTCTAGAAGTATCAAAGTCAGCTGTCTCAAAATCACGAAATCACGAGATGTCCAAGTTCGTGTCTCGCTTCCGATTCGCTCGCTCTCTCCTACCAGTATTCGTGCCAGTAGCTATTTCCACCCTCGCGCTTCAAGCTTCTATTCTATTCCCATTCATCCATCCATCCATCCTCACGCGCGTCTACAGCTTACCCATGCCTTCTCATCTCTCCCTTTAATTTCCCATCTTCCTGTTGTGTTCTGTTCTGTTCATCCCAACCATCTTAAGCGCCAGCCAATTACATCGCCTCATACTCATCCGAACCCCTCAACCAATCAACACCCCTCTCGCGTCTGCAACGCGCCAACTTCAAACTCCAAAGATTCATCTCAACCCCACTGCCCGCCCTTTACTAGGGAGAGTTCCGTCTCATGTACACGCGCGTGCTGGGGTGTTGGTAGGCTCGTGTTGCTTCCGCTGGAAAAGAAGCTTGGACTTTTTTCTTTGTGCTGTCATTCTTGCCTTGTCTTGTCCTGTGTTGCTGGCCAAGTGAGGCGAGCTACCCATCTCCTGGTTCGTACTCCGACTCATGTCTTGGGTATCTAGGTACTGTGTGAGGTGTCAAGCTTGGAAAGACTTCCGTTTCATTTCCCAAGCCGCCCGGAAGAGATGACTGGACCTGCCAGGCCTAACTAAAGACAAGTCCAGACCAGACGACTCGATGAGTGTATGAATGAATGCCTATTATCAGGTCGCTGGGTACCGACCGAGGGGAGCTGAAACGAATGAGTACAAGATGCTGCTGTCCCCGGTTCTTCTCGTGATTTTTCTTTGCATCGCTCTCTCTCTCTCTCTTTTGTTCGAGGTCTCTGTTGTCTCGTCTGTCTCTTTCTTGCTTTTCTCTCCTTCTGTCTCTCTCATTCTGAATCGAATCTCCTGTATACTCGACGTCTTTCTTTTTGCTTCGTTTTCATATTGCTTGCATTTTCAGATCCCGTCATCCTTCTATCATTTCCAGTTTCATCACTACACATACGGACGTACAATTCGCTACATTAGAACTGCAACTTCCACACGATCCAATTTCGATATCTATCCACACGTCTGCGCGGGTCAGCGGCGCGGTTTTCTGCTTGTTGGTATTGGTGGTGATCGACATAGAGCGCAGAGATACATATCAGTGTTGACTTGTTGGTTGAAGATATGAAGATATATCAGAGGACATGGAGTGTGCTGTTGCTGTTGGGGTTTCCCATGTGTGAGGCTGGTCCGCTGAGGAGGGGTGGTGATGCTGGGAAGAAATTGTACGTTAGCCTCCTCACTCCTCTTCCTACCTCCTCATAACCATTCTAGATGTCATGTATGGATTTGAACAACAGCTAACATCTCACCACAGTCTTGCACGGAGTTTTACATTCTCGAATACATCAACACCGATACCTACCACCAGTTCGGTGGGTATAGGTGGAGCTGCTGCTGGGTCACCTGCCGTCACGATTATTCCTGTCGATGGATCGACTTCGAGTGTGGGGGAAGAGACTGGTGTTCCGTTGTCTACTTTCACGACGCCAAGCACGAGTATTGAGCCTTCGACGACCTCGTCGTCTGTAACTTCGGATACATTTACAACCACCTCGAATACCCTCATTTCATCGAGTTTATCTGTTTCGCCGTCGGCGGGGTCTACACCGCTCCTCACTTTCACAACGCCTGCGTCAAGTCTCACATCATCGAGTGATTCTTCGACTGCCAGCTCAGCTGCTGGAACAATATCGTCCAAGTCCAGTTCCTCGATACCAGTGCCCCTCAGCACGTTCACGACAACCTCAAGTAGCATAGAGTCGTCAACATCCTCCTCCTCATTCACATCTTCCCCTTCATCAACACCAATTGAAACCCCAACTGCATCATCTCGTCGAATCGCCTCATCACCAACAAGGACTTTCACAGGTCCAGCATCCGATCTCGAACCCGTGACAGAGACTCCAACACATAGCGTCCCACCTGCACCCACTCGGTCAGACACAAGTGTCGCTGGAGACTCTTCCCTTCCCACCACTTCATCGAGTAAATCCAGCAGGACGAGTATCGTCAGGAGCTCATCTGCCCCTGTTCCATCTTCATCGTCGATACAGACTGCCGGCAGTCTTCTAACTTCCTCCACGTCATCATCGTCAGTCTCGATACCGAGATTTACACTTAATAACACGAGCTCGATAATCCTCCCAACCTTCACGTCAGCATCTGCACCTCTCCAATCAGGCGCCGCCTCAACAACCATCACCATCGACCTCTCTTCCCTCACCGCATCAAAATCTGCATCACTATCAGCCACACCCCTCACAACCCTCACTCCCTTGGCACCCACAATCACAAGCACCCCCCTAATACCTACCGTTCTCTCCCCAACCTCACTTCCAACAACCACTGTCCCACCCGCAACATTCGCCTCAAACCTCGCCTCTGCACACTCCTACAACGCCCTCTTCTCAGCTCTCAATTTCTCTTCTCCCTGCACAAGTGGCGAAATAGCGTGTATAGCCGGTAACCAAGCGAATTGTAACTCCGAAGGCAATTTCCAGATCACCGACGTGTGTAAGGATGGGAATAGCTGTTTCGCTATGCCGATGAATGTTACAGAGGGTGTGTTCGTGGGGTGTACGGATAAGAGTGTAGCGGAGAAGGTGTTAGGTGAAGGCGAGGGCGCTGGTGGAGGACAGGGAGGGGAGACAACGACGGCGAAGGGATATGTCACGAAAACTTCCACACCCGAAAGTACGGCGTTCGCGAGCGAGACTACACTTCCCCTCATCGCACCTACAACATCATCTCCTACACCATTCCAGACTACATTCCCTCTCATCCAGCCAACTCCTACTCCCTCGCCGCAATCATCACCCATCGACGTCCCGCCCGCGTCTACACAAGCTCCCACACCTACGCCTACGCCTACACCGGCAGAGCCAGAACCAACTCCAGAACCAACACCAACCCAACCACCCACCACAACCTCCACCCCAGCAGAAGAATCAACAACCACAACAACCGTCAAGCAACAAAGTACATTCACGATAATCGTAACAAGACCAACACCTACAGATGATCAACCATCTCCCATCCCAACCCCCGAACAACCTAGACCAACGCCTACGCCTACTCCTACCAGTAATCCCGGCACTGGTAACGGGAACGGCAACGGCAATGGAAGTGGAAATGGAAACGGTGGCGGAAATGGAAATGGGGATGGACGAGATGGAGGCAGCGTGATAATCATCCCCGTCATGTCTCCTCTACCGACACAGGGCCCGAATGCAAAGGAGACGGTGTACATCACTGTAGGCAAGGTTACGGAGACGGTGACTGAGACTGTGACGACTACTGAGCGGGGGCGGTAAGGAGAGGGACTGGAGTGAGAAAGGATAAGACGAGAGGAGGGGAGAGAGGGGAGAGAAGATGGGAGATGGGAGACAGGGAGGAAGGTCTTGCTGGCCTCAAGGATTGAAGTGGGATAGATTGGATGATTCGGTGGTGTGAAAATGGGAAAGGGGAAATTGGAATGGAAAAATATGGGTCGGGAAACGGGAAAGACGGAGAAGGTTGTAGATATGCTGTACTCCTGGAGAGGTTAAGATCAGGTTAATAGCTAGGTAGCTCCGCATTGTTTGTTGATCGGTTATAATAGAATACTTAATACCAGTTCAGGCCCGTCGATTTTTGTATAGCAGAAGAAATAAGTAAGCAATATGAGATAAGTGCATTTCCAGGCATCCCAACTTGATAAGGACGGTGGTAACCCAGAAATTTCGCTAATGTTCAGCAAGACCTTATGATAAAGCTACTTTCCCGAGACATAGCCCTCTGGCTGTCCGAGGCCTGGCTACATTCCACATCCACATTTTCAACGCCCAACCACTACTCAAGCGGCATCACTCGCAATCCCATTCCTCTCTCTACTCCTCTGCTCCCCCAAGCCCCCCTTCTCTACATCCACATCCCCCCACCCATCCTCTCCTCCGCATTCTCACACAACTTCCTATACGCTGGCACCGCCAACAGTACATCCGGCCTAACCCTCGCCTCGCTCACCTCCCTCTTACTAAAAATACTAAAAATGCTACAATTGCCCGTCGGTCCAACAACCCCACACTCAACCTGACACACATTCAACACCCCCCTCATCCTCAACGCAGCATTAACATCAATCGGCGAAATCCGACGTTTAGCATACCTAGCTGCATAACACCCTCCAACATCTCCCCCCTAAACACAATCACCAGCAGCGGACTCTGAAACACCCACGCCAGTCTCTGATGGAACCGCTGGAGGTGATGTATTGGAATGCCAGCATGGGTCGCGAGCGCGAAGAGGCCGCGGACCAGGGAGTTCCCGTTGATGATTCCGGCGCGGACGTAGAAGTCGGAGACTTGGAGGACGTCTGGGCCGGAGATTATTACGGTGCAGTTGGTGCCACTGCTGCTGGTTCCTGTCATTGTTTTCTCTCTTTGGGGGGCTTTGGGTTGTGGGTTGGATATGAGTTGGGGTAGTGTTTGTTGAATCGGTGGCGTGACTAGAGGAGTGGAGGAGACTTTCGTTGTCTTGTTCCTCGGTCTGCTTTCGGCGCTGCTGTTTTTGGAAAGCTAAGTATAAGGCGTGTATAGTACGGTCCCCCGAACCTGTCTATCCCCAATGGATACAGCTGGAGATGACAAGTGCAGAGTATCAAAAGTGTAAGCAAGCGCAAAAGTGACTTTTGCAAGTAGAGCAATACACGACCGAAAGAAATCACAACAAGTGCAACAGAGGGAGCTCCAAACGCCATACTATTTATCAAAAATGACCCCGCCTAGCTATTAGTTTCGTCTCGTCGTTCCAAACAAAGTTTGGTTACTTGAGGCACTACCGTACGATTGGACCCCTCCTCTTGAGATTCAAGAACTAGAGCGGGAGAGTCCGTCATAGGCAAGACTAACGACCGTGTCGTTGGAACCTCATCCGCTTGATACTGGAGCACGATGGTACTTGTTGAAGTGTTGTTACCTTGGTGTAGGTAGCATGAGAAACTTCCAGGAGTCAATTGTGACAGGAATTCTAGGCTCTTCTTCCGCTTGGTTTATGGCAGTCTGGTCGTAGATATATACGTATATTTGATTTGAGCAATAGCTACATTAAGCCCAGATTCTGTCCCTTTAACACAAAGTGTAAGAGTGTTTCTTCCCAAGCCGTCTTCCTGATTATCGGTAACTCATTCCTATCCATCTAAGTAGGTCACGACTCAAAGATCAACAACAAATAAAAGCCAATACCGCTTTGCGGGATTGTAGCCAGGTCTAGAAGTGAGGGGTAACATCCTTGCTTCAACACCAAGTGCAGTACAGTCAGTCAGCCTGAGAATACTGTAGTACATAGAGTTAGTACCTGCACCTATGACATACCAACCTCCCTGCCCTATGGACCTCACAACCCCCATTAACCCGCCAAATGATAAGCCAACATTCAAACCCTGTTTTATTATTGCCACCTCATATCATGCCAACTGTACTGCACTACTGTATACCTGCCGCCTGTAGACTATTACAATGGTCCAGATTTGTGGTTCTCGAACCCTGTTTCGATCCTTGCTCATCCCGCTCTTCCGACTAGATTCCTCGCTTCCCGCTTGGAGATTCTTGGCACCTGGTTTTTTGGCGACATCATCGATGACGGAGTTGTCTTGGGCTTCTGTGCTGAAGCTCTTATATCAACTCGAGACATTGAAAGATATTGTAAATATTGATCTGTATTAGATTTCATCCTAGTTTTGCAGAATAAACTTGCACTCTCGAATCTTTTCCAGATCCATTGGTTTTCCGCCACAAGAATAATTTGCCCCTTTTGAAACCATCAAAAGACTTCACAATGGCCGATAGTGAGTATCTCGTAATTTCCTCTACAACACCGCATACCCGAGTCGCACCTCTCCGCAAGGGTCAGCTATTTTCCTCCAATCCATCATCCTAAGATCCGCACCCTCAACCCTCAAATCCACCAAATTAACCCAAACCCCCTTACAACTAGACCTCCGCTCCTCCACAAAAGTAGGCGAGACAACAGCCAGTAAACAAGAAGCAATTCTCGGAGATAAAGCAGTCGGAGGCATGGACAACGATAAAGACCATGTGGGCAATGTGACCGGAGGTTTGAAAGCGTGGGTTTGGGCACTCCGAACCGGAATATAACCTTGAGATTTGGAATTTTGAACGCTGACTTTTGAGTGTGTGGATGCAGAGCTATAAGTAACCCGAATACGTCTGAGAAGGCGAAGGAGGAGGCGGAGAGGAAGTTGAAGGTTTTGGAGGGGAAGTGAGGGGGTTTTGTTTCGGTTGATTTGTTGATTTGATACAGGACTCGCTTGTATATTCATTATCATTCATTTACGAGAGAAAGATGAATGTTAAAAACTGATCATGGATTATTGCATGTCGTTTTATCCAAAGAGTTTGAGACTTCGAAACGTGGCGTTGGAGCAGTATGTGCGAGGGAGGGAACGAGGGACTACTTATTCACGTTACGGATCACTAAGTAGGAAGTAGTGCGACTTGATTGTGGAGTGAAAATTAACCTTCAACACCGTCTTGACCAGTCCATATCGGCGTATCCAAAAGACAAAACGAACTTAATCCTGAGTATCGAGAGTCCAGCTGCTAAACAAGTACATTCAAAACGCCTGGGTATTCTAAGGGGCAGCTGCCCAAAATGCTCACTATTTATTTTCAACAGTTCGAGACAGAAAGATAACAATATAAGATCATTTCATTACAAGAAAGCAAAATAAAAACAATCACAACAAAAGCAGCGCAGCCCCCAGAGCCGTTTTTCCCAAACTCCACGCAGCCGAAGCCTGGCGCCATCCAGAAATCGCTCCAGACGTACGAGCACTCTTATCAACGACCTGACACAAAACAGAAGCATCTCCAGGACTACTCGTACCTACCATACGGGGCTCAGCTTGGACTCTCAGAGCAAGAATATTCACCGCGCTCTTCGCTTGGTTGAGCAATGTCTCGTTACCGCCAGTGAAGGCGCTAGACGAGTAGTAATACAATGGATCGCCTAGCAGAGTCGAGGAATTGCTAGTTGGAGAAACCTCTGGTGATGAGATGATTGTTAGTCTGTACATTTCTTCCACATGGCTTCGTATAATAGAAGCAAGAAGGTTACTGTGAAAATGGAGAAAATAACTTCATTACAAAAACTTTCATCCGAATGTGATGTAAACATTGCCGGGAATTCTGCCAAGCCATGGAAAGGGGCTCGCTTACAGAAGTCCTTTTCCTAAACAGCAGTCAAGGAAGGAGGTTTCAATTGTTGAGATCACTTAATTCCCCCCGCCCAAAAAAAAACCACTTCATCGCTTTTTTCCTGTCAAACCCTACACACTTCCACAAACAACTCCACCCAAAACTCCAAATCCAATTCGCACAAGACACGCTCCCAGTCCCAGTTCCAATCACATCCGGAACCTCCACCATAAGTTCAACACAAAGCTACGCCAAGCTCCCCCAAAGATTATTCAAGCTCTCCGCTAAACTAGGATGCGCCCAAACCGCCTCCTCCAACCCCCTCCACCCCACACCCCCCAGCATAGCCATCTGCACCACAGCCATAACCTCACCCCCCTCCATCCCAAGACACGTAAACCCCAGAATCTGCTCACTCTCCGCATCAACAACAGCTTTCATCATTCCTCTACTCTCATCCGTCTCCAACGCTCTCGCTACCCAACTCATCTGCATCCTTGCGACCTTGATCTCTTTCTCGGGGAACAAGGCTCGCGCTTCGGATTCATGCAGCCCGATGTGCGCGAGTTGCGGGTCGGTGTATACGACGTAGGGGATGCGGTTTTGCCTTGCTGTCGTTGTGAGGAGCTGCTTGGGTTTTCCTGGAGAAGAAGGAGGGAGGAGGAGGTTTGAGCGTATGATCCGGAAATCATCGTATGATATGTGCGTGAATGCCGGTGGGCCTTTCACGTCGCCTAGCGCGTAGATGTTGGACGTGTTTGTTTCAAGGTAGGCGTTCACGGGGATGTAACCTTTTTCGTTGGTGGTTATACCTGCTGCTTGGAGGTTGAGGGTGGATGTGTTGGGGATACGACCGGATGCGAAGAGGATGTGTGATCCTGAAATTTCCTGCTCGCCGTGTGAAGTCTTGATTTTCAGGATAAATCCAGGAGAGGATGGCGATGATGATGAGGGTACGATGCTAACAGCTGAACTAGAAAGGTGTGTTGTAATCCCATCTTCAGTAAAGATATCCTGCAACACCTTCGCAATGTCCTCATCCTCTCTAGGAAGTAACTGTTTCCCCCTCTGCACAATCGACACCCTGGCTCCAAGTCTACTCATATACTGCGCAAACTCCACACCCACATACCCACCTCCAATAATAACCAGATGATCTGGCACGACGTCCAGTTCCTGGATACTCGTAGAATCCAGCACAATTCTCGGGTCGAGACTCTCCACGCCCTCTAGAGTTGGAGGAGCCGGTCTTTCGCCAACATTAATGAATATCTTCTCGCCCGTAACAAACTTCTCACCGCCTCCATTCAAAAGCACCTTAACTGTTTTCCGGTCCACGAATTCCGCACTTCCCATCAGAACCGTAACTCCAGCATCAGCAACGCGCTTCTCATTCCCGCCCCGGAAACTCTCCACAATCTCCCTCTTTCTCTCACGGACTCTCAGCATGTCGACGACAATTTCGTTCTTGCCGTCTTTAGTAGCACTGGAATTGTTGGTGTGAATACCATAGTCTTGGCCACGGCGAGTGAGGTATGCTGCTCGTGCTGACGCTATGAGGGTTTTGGTGGGTGTGCATCCTTCGTTCACGCAGCAGCCGCCGATGTGAGCGGGGTCTATTAGGACAGTTTTCTGTACGGCTTTGGCGAAGGCGGCTGCCAGAGGCGTGCCAGCTTGGCCGGAGCCGATGATGATAGCGTCGTAGGCCTCCGGTGTGGAAGTCATGGTGAACTTCCTGATGATGATGATGTTGGGGAGATGTGGGGTAATACGAAAAGGGGCGAATTTAACACAACAGAAGCATAAGCGAGAAATGGAACCAACGTTTCGAATTGGCATGTGGAGAGAGGAAAGTAACGGGAAGAGAGGTCAGAAGACTGTGTGATAAGTAATGAAACTTATAAAGCCATTGGGAACCATGTGGGTTATAGCTTGATGAAGATGGTCACTCAAGCTCTCTCAGTAATCATCATGCAGTAGACCCCTCCTTGAGGCGGTGAAGACATGGTGGCAGAAACGCCTCCTTTTCTGAGATGCTTTTGTTTGGACTTGGCATAACACGATGATGAAGAGTCAAAGCCAGGACAAATATGTATGTCCTGATTTTATATCTCTCTTAAGATTACTTCCACCCCGCAGCCATGTCATACTCACATCTTTGAACCCTCTGTTCAAAAGAAGGATCGCATGGCGTTGCTAGCAACTGTATTGCACGTCAACATGCCTTCCTCGGGTGTGTCATAACTTCGCCTTTTACATCTTGGGCAGCTGTTGTTCTTTTCAATATGTACATCACTTGAAAACCCAGGATTCAGTAACAAAGTCGGCCATTTGATAACCATTTCATTTCATTGATCTACTCATACATTCGCTTTATGATTCATGATCACTCCTTAGCCACTTAGTACGGCCTATAGCCAAGTCTCATTCATTCCCAAGCATGTCTGAAAAGGCCCAGCCCACCACCTCATCAGCCATATGCGACGCAATTTTTGCCAACAAATGAAAACAACTCAAACAGATGCGTGCAGAGCCACAATGCGTGGCGAAGGAGGTCATGAAAAAGAGGGCCATGAAAAAGCAGAAGGTCTATCGCTACATTGAAGGAAAGTTGCATGGGTCGTTCGTATCGTCATCGCACTAAAGAACCCGCTGAGTAACAAATGGGGAACGAGTAGGAAATGCTTAATTCTTCGTGGGCAAGGCAAATCCGCGAACGGGAGCCTTTGCACGGCACAAGCCTTTCTCGCAGGTGTTGTCGGACCATCCCAAGCGAAGATCATCCATCCACCACATCTTTGGTACACCTTGAACAGTGGCATTGATGGTAACAGAGTCGAGGTTCTTGAAGGTAGAGTCGAGGGTCATGGGGGTAAGAACGCAGTTCAAGCTCTTGTATGTAGGGCAAGCTGATATGGCGAGTTGTTGATAGGCAACGGACTCGATGGACTGGGTAGCGGCATCATATTTGTGGCCTGTGAAGGTGAAGTCGCAGTCAGGTCCCTGAGAGTCACAGCCGAAGGATGCACCATAAAAGTTGAAGCCGAAGCAAGATGTAAGACCGTGATCGGCGTTACGCATATAGCCGGTGGTACCAGAATCAGCATCTGGACGAGTTTGCTTGAGATTGTTTGCAGCATCCATGCTTGGGATGAACTCGACAAGGAGAGGCTTCGACTCTGGGAGATATGGCTCTACGGGTGGTGGAGCAACTCTGAAACCCTTGGAGAAGTCGAAATGATGGTATGGACTGAAAATTGGTTGTGGCTGAGAGAACGTGCTATCGTTGCTGATGCTCAACGGTGGGATGTCATCAAACTGGACGAATTAGCATGTGGTCAGGAACCGGGTGATATCTAACTTACGTTCAAGACAAAGTCACCAACTTCCCCACAGTTGCTTGGGGTAGAAGAAGCAGAGGACAAGATACTAGAAGTGACTGAGACAGTATTTGATACTGTGCTTGTCTGCGAAGTAGCCAACGGATCAACAGTGGACGAAGAGACCAATGTCAAGAAAGAACTGGAGCTGGTGGTGGAGAAGGTGCCCATGTGTGAACTAGCAACGACAATTGTGGAGCTGCTGAGTAGGTCCGTAGTCTTTGAGGCAGCCGAGCTTGGGTCCGCAACTTGAGACTCCGAGACAGAAGCAGTTGAGGCAGGGATTGGGATCACAGTGGCCGTAGAGACAGAGACTGGGCGAGTTGATGACAAGATAGAGCTCGATGAAACCGATGTTACGCCACCAAGTGCAGATCCAGTAGTGGTATCAGTGGTCTCAACAGAGGTGACAGGCGTGTAAATGTACCACTTGGAGCTTGAGCTTGATGAAGTCGTAGCTGCAGGGGATATGATTGGGTCAGCGGACGAGGTGACAACACCAGCAGCCATGCTACTCGACAGAGGGTGAGAATGAGCAGAGGACTCGGTACAGGTTCTTGTATCACCATTGCCATTCCACGAAACTGTCTGGCCATCAATAACCGCAGTAGTCCAGGTACCCTGAGCAGAAGAGGTTGAGCTTGGGTCTGCAGAGGTGATTGAGTGGATGGCTGAGGTGGTATTGGTGTAGGGTGCGCGAGTTGATAACTCGGTGCAAGTCTGCGTAACACTATGAGCATTCCATGAAACAGTTTGACCATCGATAATGGTAGTAGTCCAGGTACCACCAGCGGCTGATGTCGCGCTTGGATCAGCAGAGAGGGTGCTGGGTGTGGTGAAGACATTAAAGCCTCCCTTGGCGGTGTAGGTTGATACGGAAAAGGAGAAGCCAGTAGTCTTGTAGATATCGACTGTCTCCTTAGTGATGAAGCTCACTTTGGACTTGGAGGTCTTTGCTGGGTCGGTGACTCCTGGGAAGACGGCTCCACCAGCAGTCGATGTTGCGTTCCAACCAGCCCATGAGGTGCTTGCTCGGACAGGAGCGGGGGCAGTGCCGAAGGATGAAGCTACATGGGCATCAGAGGTCTGGGCTGTTGTTCCATTGAATGTAGAGAGGGTTCGGGTCACAGTGGATGGGCGGGTGGTGTAGCGGGTGCTGTGGAGAGTAAATGTGGTAGTCAGATGGGTTGTTCCAACTGCGGTGTTGACAGGCTCGATCGTGACTACACTGGTTGCAATAACGTAAGACTTGGTGGAGACAGGTGTATTTCCTCCCAGCCAGAATGTGGTACCGTTCTCAACGATGAAGGCAAGGAGGCTTGAGCTGGATGTGGCCAGGCTGGTTTGGTGGACGGTGACGGTCTCGTAGACGGTTGTATCGTACGAGATTGGCGTTGAGACGGCAGCCTTGACACCATCAGTGCTCTCTGGGCGCGTCAGGTAGATGGTGTCAACGTGGGGAACCGTAGTGGTTGATCGGACCGTGGCATAACGCGTAATGGTAGTGGTGGGGAGCGCGTCAGAGAGCGAGGAGAGGCGGACGGTATTGGTGGGAGCGTCATGGACAGTAACAGTGACTGGTTGAGGAATAGTGACAAAGACTGTAGAGATGGGTTCGCAGACATCGGCATTGTCCCTCGAAGATCGTCAGTAAGATGCCAGCAGATCGAGTACGCGTACTTACGAGGACAGAGCAGGTGCGGCGACGGCGATGGCAGCCAGGCCAACGGCGCCCACGAGTACGCTCAAGATTTGAGAATGCATCTTGAGGCTGCGAAACGTGATTGCGGGGAATCAACAATGTTTTTTGTTTGCTGTAATGACCGTGGAGGTGTCTGGGCAGACCTTGGGTACTCTCGATGATGTACGAGAGACGCGTTGGGGGAATCAAAAGAGTGTGGGGAAAAGAATGGAAGAAGAAAAGAGAAAAAGCGTTGTTGTAAGTTGAAAGGTGAAGGTGAAGAGGAGATGGAAAGGAAAGAAATTGTTTACGCGGGGAGAAGAAGTTGAAGGGGAGGCCAGAGGTTGGAATAAAATCGTCACCTTTCCGTTTGGAGGCAATTAGCCGAGGCACTAGCTTGCCTTGCCTTGCCATGCCATCACCAAATTTCCTGAGATGCACTGCTCCTGCTCCTCTAGCACAACAGGAGAAACGGACATATGATGATTACGGAATTGAATATCCAGGTACCACCTGCACGTGAGGCTCAAAAGAGAATGGAGCCATTGATGCAGACCGGTTGAATTATCCTCTCGGCCATGTGATGCTCGAATATCAATAGGAGGAAATGAACAGGTTCAACGGGTTACTTCTTGCCGCAAACTTGGATGAGAGGTTTGAGTGGTACCTATATTCAACTAGATCTCTCTCAAATACAAAGCAATGCTAACAAACATAACAGTACCTAAAAATGCAAGGGGCCGGCCGGTCAACTGTCAAGAGTATCCAACGGCGGGAGTATGGCATACAGGAAGACAGTGGATGTCCGCCTCTGCTATTTTTATCAGCAGAACTCTAGCGACTTCGGCAGCCCAAAGTCAAGATCAATTCTAGAAGACAAACACGTTGCAGAGCGATCTTTGGGCAGCTCCCTGGGACAACATCATGCCTTTTCCCGAATCTCTGCAGCTATCCGCTGCCAGTGAGGTGTGGCTCAAATGGCTCTCTCAGGTACTTTGCCGGTACCGACGGCAGGGTAAACAAGTACGAAATTGCAATGCAAACAAATTCAGATTCTCCTTCCTGATTATGGTATCTTTCCATCATTTGTATGGGGCCCCCTTTTGTCCATGCCATTCGACTTAGCGGTGAAGGTACGCTTGTGTAGCTTCGCCTCATGGAGGCTACCTTCTCAAAGTTGGTACATTTGCAGGCTTCTTAATACTTCATGGAAGTACACTCAGTTTACGTCACACCCTACAGGTCATAACAGACTGCATCTTGCCCTGTTCTGTAGAGTTTGATGATTGATAGCGGTGGTCGTTGATTGCATCGGCTATGGCTAGTGGGCCATTTGAGTCGCTCAACACTTGTTATGCTCTCTTTTCCACTTCGAACTTCGAGGCTTTAATGGAAATATTTCGTTGTGACTTCTAGGTTTTCTGCTTCTTCGATATCCTTCTGATGGGGAAGGAACATCTACCCGAATTTTCAGGAAAAGGAAGTTGTAATTTCAGCCTCGTATCCAAGGCACCATCACAGAAGTGTAGTTGCGTCATCGACAGGGGCACTTCAGCATCCTCGGCATTTCCAGCTCCAGGTATCAACAACTTCAGCTCTCTACCAGATTCCTCTTCTTCTTCTTCGTCCAGCCCGCCGTGGCATATCACTCCTCTATTAACACAATGTCTAATTCCCGCGGGTCTACAGCTATGGTTCTTCAACCAATTCGCAATGTCGTATCTGCCTCCGCTCTCTATCCTTTCAAGGGTATCTACTACTTTTGCGCCCACCGCGAATTCTGGCCTCTCTTTGGCCGTCGCCTCATTCCTCTCGTAGTGACTTCGATTGTTGTCCTCGGGCTACTATTCACGTTCACATACCTCCCTCAGGTGGCTTTTCTGGCTATTTTCCACGGACCTGTAGCCTGGTTCAACGCGGTGTTTTTGGTTCTTGGTGAGGGGCAGGTGGCTATCGCGCTCCTATTCGAAGCTCTGCTTGTGGATGAGACGCTGGTTAATGTATTCGATGTATGTACTCTTCCCTATTCTTCTCTCTCTTATCCGTTCTGTGTCCCCCCTCCCTCAACCCGTTCTCCCCAACCTGTACCTCTGCTAACCCCTCCAGGCAACACTCATCCGCGAAGGGCAAATCGACCTCGTCTCCCCCTCCCGGATCCTCTTCCACGACGCACCCAACTCCGTAAAGATGCTCGGCAAGCCCACCTCCTCCGCCGTTTACTCACCCTTCTCCTTCCGCCAAATCGCCGAGTTCATTCTCTTCCTCCCACTTAACTTGATACCCATAGTCGGGACGCCCTTCTTCCTCTTCCTGACCGGGGCTCGAGCAGGACCATTCCACCACTACAGATACTTCAAACTGCGAGGAGTGTCGAGGAAGGAGAAGAAGGATGAGATTAGGAAGAGGAAGTGGAAATATACTTGGTATGTTCATCTTTTTTGTTCAATTTTGAGGGGGAAGTGCTGACCGAATTAATTCAGGTTCGGAACTGTCGCGTTGGTCCTGCAACTCGTGCCTATTCTGTCAATGTTCTTTCTTCTAACTACAGCGGCTGGCTCAGCCTTGTGGGCAGTGAAATTAGAAGAGCAGAAGAGGCTGGTTGAGGAGGCGCCTGTCCCTGCTCCAGGAACTACAGATGAGGAAGCGCCACCGCCAGCTTATACTGATAATCCTATATAGATTACACTTTTCACGAATTCAATGAAACCTTTTAATGCCAACAAAAGAACTCAGATATCGCACTTTATAGTGATCTAACCGCGAACAGATTTCAGGATAGCCAGGAATAGTTTGAGCTCATGATTTTTATTTGAATAACAACAATCCCGCATATCCCCGACCAACAACCTGCAGTGTCCCAGTCTCATTCCATCTCCAATGCGTAATTCGCCTCTCGACCGCCCACTCCCTAACCCTCTCAAAATCCCGACACGTCTCTGAAGCCGCCAGAACAGAATACACGTTACCGTCACTCTACCTACAGTAAAACGGCATGGGCGTGATATCAGCGTGGCACATGAGTGTTTGCCGGAGGATGTCGATGCAGTGATCTGTTTTGGGTTCGGGTTTGAATCAGCTCCCTAGCTCCCTTGAATTCTGGTTCTGGTTCTGTTTTTGTGTTCTGGGATGGGAATTATGAGTGGGGTATGAAGAGGGACAAGAAGGTTTAACCCCAATGTAAAGCCAGCACGGTATCCCTCTTCACGGTTCCGTCAGGATTGTATTCCCATAACCCGGGGTGTTCATCTGGATATAACGCTTTTCGCAGGTGGTTCACACAGTGCAGTTGGTGGAAGACGCCGAGTGTTATGATGTACGTGTTTTCGTCGTGGGGCAGGTGCGCTGTTGGCTCGTTGAGATGAGCTGCTTCTGATGGGGTTATGCTTGACAAGCCGATTGTCGTTGTAGTTAGGAATTCGAAATTTGGTTTTTTGGATGCGGTTTATTTGATTTGAGGGGGAAGGGACCTACATCTGTATAGATCTTCCCACTTCTTGTCGAGTGCTTCGGGGGGTGTTTGGGTGTACGGACTTCTGTTTGTGAAGTATGAATCGAATTTGACTGTATTGTAGGAGACTGCTTCTTGGGCAGGCGCTGAACTAGGTTTCAGCTTAGTGTCGAAAAGTCTAGGAGGGATTGACACACCAGATTCTCAGGCATGGGCGATACACTGGTCATGTCGTCTGTCTCCGATGGACAATAGAGGAGCTAAACTCAGAAGCACGATAGCAGTGTAGAGGACGATGATATGGATGTTTTGCAGCTGCAACAACCTTCGATTTGGCTCCGGTGCTGCACAGTACGAGTACCCCTCCACATCTTCCAAGTCAGCATACTCAGGTTTTGACATCTCAGACTCGTTGATGGAGTTCTCTGTGAGGCCTCTTGGTGATTGGGAGAGGGCGTGGTATTTCTCCATCGCGGTCAGATTAACAGAACAGAACAACTTCAAAGTTGAATCCTTAGAATGAGAAGAATGGGTTGAAGTTTGGTCACTCCCTACCTTCCGATGTACAAAAGACGTTCGGCTCCCACCGACATATCGTTTTGTGGCCTCGGCTTTTAAATTGGGTATGTAGTCTATCTGCATTCTGATCTCTGTATCCCCCCATCGCTTATTGCAGCAACCTCCAGATCTCAAAGGGCGGCGACTACTCCTGTACTCTAAAAAGATATCGAAACCAGCAATCATTATTCATTCAACTTGAACAGATGATATACTTCAAAAAGGCCATCATGCAGCTTCCCCAGATTAAGTGAGAACAGCAGAAGAGCGGTGGCGAAAGAAGCGAGGTAATTTGCAAGTAGACGAGCCGACAACGTACATGAGATTTTGTCAATGACTTCTCGTGTGTAACAGTCAAGTAGATGGAGATCACTAGACTATGGTATGTAAGGTGATAGAGTTGTGATTTCCCGAGGTGTTGGCAAAAGCTTGTTGGTAGGGTATGCGGTGTTTCTATTGTCTCTCGTTTCAACGTTAGGTTTAGAAGAAGTGAAGTAATGCATCCACAACACTTCAATGTATCAGACATATCTACGATACCAGCAAACTGTTAATGACTTGCAAATAAGTTTATGATATTTAGAAATATTCTAAAGCAAGTTTAATTGTGTCTATGGAAAGTACATCTAGCCTGAGTATACGCTGTGAGGCGTGGGGGTGGTCCTTCGTGAGAGGGGTTGAAGGCGAGCCTCGTAACCCACATCACGAGGGGCACAACAGAACAGCAAGATCAGTAACATAAAGTAGGAAACTGCAACAAGTCGACCAAATTGAACGTTTTGGAAGTCGTTGGAGAGGAAAAACTGTCGAATGACCAGTCACACCGCCACATTCATTTCAGATTGAGGGGGCGCCGCTCAATATGAATCTGACAGAAGAGTTCGGAGATGTGTTTGAGCTGCAAGAATTCATCGGGCTTGGAGATTGTTGCTTTGAAATCAATAAGTAGCAAGTCAGATGCACTTATGTCTATACACCAATCGCAGGTTTTCAAGTACGGATCTCTAAAGTCCGCATCACAACATAATCCGCTTCTCTCAAGCTCGAGATGTTATCAACACCATTCAATCTTTGTACCGTACGGTAAAGTACCACCAAAACTTTCCCCACTTGCTTCAGATCTGCAGCAAACTCCAATTGTCTCTCATAATTTAGAACGCAGCCACTATTCGGGATGATGCTTCAGTTGTGAATTTATATTAGTCGAGTGTTGGATTGCCATTGTCTAGATAACTGATGTTGAATGATTCAGGTACAAGTATATATTTTGCTCTACATGTCCACCCCATTCAGCGCCACCCTCAAGAGGTTCGAGTTTCTGATCTCCTCCGCTCGAGTTTTGAGTTCGTCAACATCCCAATTGGCCCAAACAAACTTGCCCTTCAAAAACTCCGCCTCGGCGGAGGCGAGCCAAACAGCGAAGTGACCACAGAGTTCGGCTGCGAATGCGTTAACCAATGAAGAATTTCAAAATTTCCAAAAAAAAATAGATTGAACATAAAAGGTGCTTACGTTTGTCTTGTGAAACCACACCAAACCTTTCGTTGATTTCAGTTCGGATGACGCCAGGCTGGATTTGAACCACATGCCACTCGGGTTGCTGTGCCTGCAGGTAGTCAAACATCTTGACAATAGCCGCTTTAGCAGCGGCGTATGACCAGTCCATCACCCAGATCGGCGCAATGTGTGCCATTCCCGACGAGATGTTGTAAATGTGGGCATTGGTAGCGAGCACAGGGGCAAAGGACTGAACCACATTGAATGCGCCGATCACATTGAGCTCGAGACAAGACCGGTACTCAGACTCAGGATACCCTTTCACTGACCCTTGATCCTGCAAAACGCAAGCGCTGTGTATAAGGATGTCGACCTTGGTATTGGCCCCTCCTGCCTTCTTCATGAGACTTGCAACTGCGGCGTCCAGGCCAGCACGGTTACTGATATCGGCGCTTTCGAACAGCACTTTCACGTCGTCTGCGCTGGATTTCTTGGATATCTCGATGGTTGCGGCCTCCAATCTCCCCATGCGTCTTCCAATGATGGCGATGGTCTGGACGCCGGCTTGTGCGAAAGCAATGGCGATAGCTTTTCCTATACCAGTACCACCGCCCGTGACCACGACGAATTTCCCTTTGGCACTCAGTTCATGGCGTGCGAGATCGATTGCTGGGTATGGCTCGCTGTGCCACATTTTGGTGAAGGAGACCATGCTAGCCATTTTCGGTTGATCCATTGATGCGAATAGAAGGATGTTTGAGGACGAATAAGCCGTAGATTTGTTGTAGTGTGTAAGTGAATCAGTAGAAGTCTAGTTATTTGAAGAGATATCCAACCCGTATATATACGTTCGAGAATCCCACATCATTCATGCACCACTACCCGTCAAGGATTGGACCAAGCCTGAACATTGAACATTTGAAATCTAAACTCCACGGACGCTAGTCACTTTGTTGATTTCAAAGCTACGTGTTGAACTATATTCGGGATTGTTAATAACAGAGGCCGTGCCAAGAGCTTTTTTCAGATTGACTATAATCAAGACGAGGTTTTGGAGTTAGTCAGCGTCTTTACCTCCATAGAAGTTAGGCGTTGCAGTCCTGGTATGTCAGCCGAGAACGGCGAGCGGCACCAGCCCGACTGTGATATGATGGCTTCGTGCTCATATATTACTACCATGATATTATTGATAGCAGACTATTTATGCAATTTAGAGCATGATGAGATAGAGCAAGATGGCCAACTTGTTGACGCTGCTATTCTATAGCTCAATGACTTGGTGAGCAATGATCAAAGGGAACATATCCGAATTCTTCGGAATGTGTGCCTCAAGTCCGTTGAAGGATCACGACAAAAGCGTCCTGATTATATTTCTATGAGATTTGGGGAGAATGTGTTTCTAAAGTTTCTACGGCTTCGTAGATATTCCCACTCTGCATTCTTTTGTGGGGCACGTTGTGCTTTGCGGACAACAGAGAGGCGGAGGAACAATATCTGAATTTCTTAGTAAAGCCCAAAGAAAATAGTACTCAGTAGTAGGTTGAGGTCTTAACATTGGTCAGATCTTTCTGAGCAGTTGCTGCCAAGTTTTTGGCGCTTCGCTACATGATCTACTTGTGGAGGGTCAAGGCTGTAACATGTAACTATGTAAGAAACGTCTGGTGGGGTGAGTGAAGAACACTTTCTCATTCCAACCAATATTCGATCTGTACACATACAAGAGAAAATGGCAGTAAAAAGGTGGGGTTTTAAGTTGGCTCTTTATCACCTGACCGGATAGACTCTTTCCACATAAAAGAGGTCAACACTTGAAAACAACTCAACACACACAGAACTTTCATAGATTATTATCTAATACAGTTTTTTCTCCTCCCCTCCCTCGACTTTTCACACTCTTCAAATATGTATTATCTTTAGATTTGATTAATCCGCGATTTCCTACACCTAGAATCTCTTCCGTGCCTCACTACATGCTACCTCTCTTGTTGTGTGGTTTATTGGGCTTCGTCCCTCCCACACTAGTTTTATGTTCATTTTGATGACCAGGACTTGGTCGGGACGGGAACCCGCACCACTTGAAGAATTCGTTTCTCAGACATTAATCTGAAGCATTGTTTATTAAGGATCATCAACTGTTCAAGTCTCAGGTATTTATTGCTGGTTTTTTCCCCCCCGCTTGGGGGTTGAGATGGGGGGAGGTATCATAAGTAGGTCTTTGGTGGTGGTGGCTGAGTCGGGCGCCTCACGAGGCAGTCCGTCAGGCAAACCCAGCCAACGCATTATTGTTCAAGTCGTACATTTCTCTTTCAACATCACTTGTCGAAATTTGAATACGTACTTGTCAGATCTCTCACGTATAACATGGATCCCATATCAATTGTAGGGCTCGTAGCGAGCTCCATCGCCATCGTCCAAGCAGCAGATCGCATCGGAGGCTTACTCGGCAAGCTAAAGCCGCTCTTCGAGGCTCCAAGGGAGGTGGACCAACTTATCAAAGATGTTAAATCACTGAAGTCTCTCATCAACAATTTGTCGGAGGCAGCAAAGGAAATGGATCGCTCTAATATACTTCCGACGGGGAAAATGGAGACATTGAAAGGTTTTGTTGACGAGACTGGGGATATCTTGACTGAGCTGGATGGGCTTATTGAGCTGTTCAAGAAGCCATCAAAGGGGATTAAGGGAAAGCTTAAAGTCCACCGAGCGACTTGGACAAGAAAGTTGGGGAGGTTGAAAATCTGAGGAATAGGATGAGGGAGCTTCGCCTCTCTGTCGCTGTCGAGCTTTCAACATTGCACCTGTGAGTTGAAAAAAGATTTCTAGTTACATTTGATCCCATTTCGACAGATACAGGTGACTTAAGGTCTTCGAATTTTGATTCGTCATCATGAACCCTGCCTACAGATTTGCTGTCGTTCGTATCAACCAATCGCTTGATCGAATAACCTTTCAGGCAGGCCAGCTTCTATCCGAGAATATATCAACCCAGCGTTTTTTGCTGCAGGAACTCCCGGAGCACTGTAATATGCTTAGTCGATTACTTGAAAATCAAGAAGTGGCACCAATCTACAGACCCCATCGTGTGGAGCCTACTGGGCCCACTGCCCTGGAGGCGGTTGATTCGGGACACGCCGACCCAGTGGAAACCTTACGCAACCTTCGCCAGAAGATTGAAAGCAGATATTGGTGTGATCAATGGTGCCGATGCATCTGCCACGTCCCCTACCGGGTGGGGATCATGACCAGATGGGCCGGTTCACTTGGCGTCCGGATCCAGTGGATGCCTTATACTGGAAATTCTTGCAACGTTCAATTGTGTAACAAGCGATCGAGCATGAGAATTCAGGTCCAGCTGAGCTTACCAAGCTGGATCTTGAGTCGAATCCTGATGGTTTCTATTCTATGTCATAGCTATACAATACCACAGTTCAACTTTCGCACTCTTAGAGTGCGACATGGTGGAGAGGCGATCTTTGTGTACGCACGAATAGGTAATTTGGATGGCATTAAGAAGTTATTCACGGAAAGAAAAGCATCTGTCTTTGACGTTGATACCGACAACTACTCGGCACTGGCGTCATGTTAATGACTCTATTATTGTTATTTTCGCTAATAAGATCCTACAGGTGGCTGTCATTTTTGGCCATTATACCGTAGTCAAATTCTTATTAGATCAAGGATCCGATCAATATCTGGAGGATAGAGCTAGAAGGTCAGTTCGTTTCTTCTCATGCAGTTCTTGACTTACTCAACGTGATGACAGATCACCTTATGTGATAGCCTTGGAAACTCTGTTCTTCATTGAATGTGTCGAGACACAAACGATGATACGACAGCTATTCTTCGGGGACACTGAAAACGATCGCAATCTCCCACAAATGAGTAACCTGCAACTTCTAATTAGCAACAAGATGTGCAGAGATGTGCACAAAGAGATTCAGTTGTCGAGAAACGATATCGATTATAAGGACTTGACAGGAAATACGGCCCTTCATTGGGCTGTAGTTTATGGCAAGACTGATGTGGTTCAAATGCTTCTATCGTATGGGGCTGACCCCAAGTGTTTCAACTTCGCAGATCTAACGCCACTTCATGATGCTGCAATGTGGGATCATAAGTCAATTCCTCTTCTTCTCGAAGCAGAGACCGATCCTGATATAAGAAATTATAACGGAGTATCGCCACTGCATTGTGCCGCTCGTCAACGGCACTGGCAACCTGGCTTATATATGTCACCGCTTCTCGATGCGGGAGCAAATATAAATGCGCAAACAAAACGTGGGGCAACTCCCCTCACCCTTGCGTGTGGTGAGTATAAAAATTTTGCTGCCGTTGCATACTTGATACAGCAAGGTGCAGACATAAATTTGCCATCCCATGAGGGCAACACCCCGATTGTAATTGCGATCCAGTGGCAGAATTCATCCTACGTACAGTTACTAATGGAAGCTGGAGCCGAATGCTGTGGGGTCGATGCTTTCGGTGACAATATCTTGCATCAGGTCGCCATGTGTGGTGACATTGAGACAATGCAGGTTCTGAACAAGTGGTGGCGACGAATGTGGGGGGTGGATGTCTTTTTGAAGAACAAGTGGGGAAATACGCCTCTTGACTACGCAATGAGCCGTGAAGATATCTCTGGGGAATGGGCGGAGCTTTTCGAGCAGCTGGTCTCAGCAATTCTGGAATTTCGGGATCAGATCTCGGAGCCTAGCGAAGATATGAATGATGAAGAATGGATCACTACAGATGACGACGGGACTTCCGAAGACGAATATTCCGACGTTGGTAAGAGTTATCGAAGGAGATTGTGATAATGCTAATGGTGATCTAGAAGACGCACAGAGTTCAGCAGATGATTTCCAGAATTTTGAAGATTCGTTGGAAGTACAAGATGAAGTAGAAGAACTATGATGTATTTGTTTGTGAATCTTAACAAGATTAGTCGGTAATCTTAGTCAAAATAAAGAGGAAAGACCATTTGAAATAGCTTGCTATCTTGTTGGAATTCTAAGTCTGTTGAGTAGATGGCTTTTTCACCAAGGTTCTGAGCCATAAAAGGCGCCATACATGTACAAGCGAAAAGAAAGTTTCAAACGATGAGAAATTCTAGGTTTCTCCATTTGATATTCAAGAGTTCTCGGTTGTCAAATTCTCTTATCCAATATCGGAATAACTCGTATGAAGAACATCTAATCATCACAAGTCACAGGTCATACTCAACCCCATCACTGTGAAAGAGGCGGATGCCCTTGGTGACAAAAATAAGCGAATGCTTCTCTACTCTGACTGTGCAACAAGTACAGTACCTCCGGAAATCTCGTCAACTTACTACATAATGCCAAGTCCTTCAGCCTGGCTTTTTCATTAGTTTGGAGAAGCTACAGAGCAAGGATAGGCAACAGATGTATCTAAACTACTTATGATACAAATTCTTCCTCGCTTCTGCGCGTTGGCCCGATAATGGAGCGAGCAAGCCAAGTTTCCAAGATACCCCACATAAAAGAGTTACAGAGATGTATAGGACTTTCGGCGTCTGCGAGGGCTCATTAATTATTTCATTTAAAACTTTATTCTACTATCATTAAGTAATATCACACTCACACCTCTGCGCTATAAGTACAAGACATATTCCCAGCAAAACACTCCTCGAACACTTAAACTCAGCACATCCAAGCCCAGAACTTGCCCCACAGAGTGGTTGGATCTTCAATACTCCAAGTAGCATCATCGTCTTTCGAAGCATCGGTATCAAGATCCACCTCATCGCAGCGCACATACGTAGTCTTCATGATCAACTTGTGGCCCACAAACAACACAACGAACAAAATGACGCTGACATATGACGTGAAGAAATCCGAGACGTTCCATGGGAGGAAAGCAGTGAAGCCTTGCGTGATGATGATCAGGATGTTGAAGAACAATCCGTACCAGGCAAAGTATGGCTCCCAGAATGCCCTGTAGGGAAGAGTATCGCGGGAGACTTGTCGGGCTGCGAGGGCGCGCATGAATGCAATGTGGCAGCCGTTGATGCAGGCCCAGGTAATGAAGCCGGCAACAGCAGTGATGTTCATGAACCAATCAAAGACAACGGCAGCGTTGTTGGAGAGGTTCAAGTAAGCGAGGAAGCCAAAGAGAGAGGTGACGATGACTGCTGCGTAGGGCACTCCGGATTTCGTGGTTCGCTTGAGGAAAGCTGGAGCTGACCCATCATTGGCGAGACCGAGGAGGATACGGCTTCCGGAGTAGACGTTGGAGTTTGCAGCTGAGATGACGACGAAGAGGAGGATGGCATTGATAATTCCTGGGAGGACTTTCACGCCAGCAAGCTTAGCGGCGATGACAAAAGGTGACGCAGTTGCATCAGACTGGTCGGAAAGGAGACCCTCGTTGGTATAAGGGACCAAAAGACCGATGCAGAAGATTGTGCAGACGAAGAAGAACAGGATTCGGTAGAAAGTCTTCTTAATGGCGGCTGGGACATTCTTTCTTGGATTCTCGGTCTCTCCTGCGGCGATACCAACCAACTCAGTTCCTTGGTATGAGAAACCGGCTTGGATCAAAACAGCCCAGAAACCCACAAACTTCGCCATTGCACCTCCGCCAACTTGCTCGGAGAGGTAAGGAGCGAATGCACCAGGGTTCTTCCAGTTGTCGAAGCCGATGACCCCCTGTTGTCCAGCACCGGCAGCAATGCAAATAGCGAAGATGATGAAACCGAGAACGGTGATGACCTTGACCATTGACAACCCAAACTCGAATTCTCCGTAGAAGCTGACGGGCAGCATGTTAATGATGCTGATGACAACCCAAAAGACGCTGATGAAGATGGCGATAGAGAGGTCCGGTGCCCAGTATTGGATGATTAGACCCGTCACTGTCAGCTCCAGGGCATATGTCATCGCCCACGAGAACCAATAAATCCAGCCCATTGCAAATCCCAAGCTGGGATCAATGAATCGTGTGGCATACGCAGTAAAAGCGCCAGTTACTGGCATGTAAGTGGCCATCTCGCCAAGCGAAGTCATGACGGAGTAAATGATCGTTCCAACGAAGATGTATGCGATCAAAGCACCAGCCGGCCCTGACTTGGCAATAGCACCTCCAGATCCAATGAAAAGACCAGTACCAATCGTTCCACCTGCGGAACTATCAGTAAGTGGTGCACTCGAAAAGTCTTGGCATACATACCGATGGCAATCATCTGAAGATGTCTACTCTTGAGCTTCCTCTTCAGCCCAGCAGGTTGTTGCTCACCCTGCTTCTCGGCATCACGGGCACCGTCACTTCCACTCAACGGTAATGACTTCACAGAAGACCCCGCTCTGACTTCCTTCATCGCACCAGCATCACTGATCTCTGATTGGCTCATATTGAAAGTAGGATCTGAAACAAGCAAGAATGAAGATAGATACACAGAAGAAGAAAACTGACTCGAACAGGAGAACCCAGGATCAACTTATACAAAGAACGAAAGGAAAGATTTTTCATGAAAATCTTACGTTTGTGGACCGACCCAGCGGCGTTGATGCGACGGCGTCAAGGGTCATGGCACGTGATGCGGCGACTAGACCAGAAAAATTGTGGAAAAATTGACAAACCCTTCAGAACCCGGGCTTGGGACCGAACTACGCTGCCGGCTATCCATGGTTCAGACCCTTTTTGCACTTGTGTTTGGTCCGCGTGGTGAAACGTTTCTCTCTCCGTTCTCCACGATGGCAAATGTCACGGAGAATGTGGAGTGGTTGTCGGCGAAGGCGACGACGATGGTTTTCTGGTGTGGTGTTGTTGGGTTTGAGTTTTCAAGCGCCAAGTCAGATCGTAGACTTCGTGATATTTCTGCACGCAACCCTGCAAATCACACTTCACGCCACCGTCATCATACAGTACTATAGATTCTGGGACTCTCTGAATGTCCAAGCCCACATGCCAGTAGAATATATGGAGAAGTGAAATTACGAGACAAGAAAAGCTCCACAAGCTGTTGTTCTGACTTTGGCGCTCTGGATTTGTTAAGAGACGAAAGTCCCGATAGCTTTAGTCGTTATCAGCACGATCGCATCGCTAGAGTTTAATAGCGGCGGGGAGATATCTATGGATCCTTCAAGTCGTCATTCCCGAGAACTTAAGGCTTGGGTTGTGTTAGGCGAGTCCCGCCGCTGGCTCGAAAAAAGGGGGTTAGATGAGCCCAGATGTAGACTAGAATTTAAGCGGCTTATATTTCCAGGTTTGGCTGGATGTGACCGTACATACCCAATTCATTATTGATTAATCAAAAGTCTACTTTCCAATAGCTTGGCAAGTTTGGTGAATAAGTCGACGATGTGGAAATTGCAGCCCACCTCGGTTCCATCTGGGCACGCAAAAGCACGATCTAACCTTCATTGACCCGGTGCATATAACACTCGTCTGAAGATTCGACAACAGAAACAAGCTTCCATATTTGGACATGCTCCTAATCATATGAAAATGGCCTCTTGACCAAGAATAGAGGTGAATGGCGTCAGGTGAGCGAAAGTCAGGGACGTAGCGAAGGGTGGATTCATGATTTGTTTTTCTCCTCTAGAAACCTTCTATCATTTGAATAAATTACTGGGCTCAACTTTCACAGCGCGGCTCAGAAGCACTTGTGAACACAGGCTTTCAACTTAGCTTAAACTTCACCTTGTCCAGCTGTCACACCTTCTTCTCCTGACGAACTTCAGAGATATTCACTGTCTACATCAATTCAGGAGCTAAAACTTACGCCAAATATAAAGAATCAGTTTCCTACTCTGTTCTAGTCATAATTCCCCTCGTATTGAGAGCATACGCAACCTTGTCTTGAGATATAAAGAGTAAAATTTCCGCCGGGAGCCAACTCAATATCTCAAACAGCTTCAAGATGTCTCAAGCAACCCTCTCCGAGACCACACCTTTCACCTCAGATAGCCTCTCATCAATCCGAAAAGACGCTTACGATATCCTCATAATCGGCACGGGTGCCACCGGTCTCGTCGCTGCCCTCCGAGCTCACTTCAATGACCTGCGACCCCTCCTCATCGAGAAATCCACTCACCTTGGGGGCGCATCCGCCATTTCAGGTGGTGCAGTCTGGATCCCTAACAATCACCTCAGCCAACGTGCCGGAGTCAAAGACAGTATTTCCAATGCCCTCAAATACCTAGAGACGATCATTGGCGACGATGTCGGCCCAGCTTCATCCCGAGAGCGCAAGATGGCTTTTCTGACCGAGGGACCAAAGATGGTAAAGTGGCTGGCGGAAGTGGGATTCAAATGGACCCACTCAACTGAATATCCGGATTACTATGTTGAGAGGGAAGGTGGTGCGGTGGGTAGAACTATTGAGGGAAAAGTATTTGATTTGAAGAAATTGGGAGATTGGGAGGATCTGATGTTGAAGCGCAAGATGGCGAGACCGTTTGCCATGTATACGCATGAGTATCCGTTCTTAGTTACCTTCAAGCGGACGTGGGAGACATTTGGTATGTTCCTACTCATAATTTTCAGAACTTTGTTCTGGAGACTGTTGGGACAATGGCCCGTTACACTTGGGATGTCACTCATGGCCCAACTCTTGCTGCTTGTTAAGCTTCGCGGCATTCCTGTGTGGAATGAATGTCCAATGGTGAAGCTCCATATCGAGGATGACAAAGTTACAGGTGTTGTGGTGAAGAAGGATGGGGTCGAGACTCTCATACGTGCAAATCGAGGCGTTCTGCTCTGTTCGGGTGGTTTCGCAAAGAATGCTGCTATGCGTCAAAGGTATACCAGAGGCCCAGCAAGTGACAAGTGGACTGCGGTTCCTGATGGAGATATGTAAGTGGTTCTGGAGACACTGTTCTCTCTCCTGTGTCAGAGTTTCTATATATTGGGAAAAGGAGCAATGTTCTGTTTTCTCTGTGGAACGTCTCTAATCTCAGAACTGCTTACTCACTGTTTCCTAGGGGTGATGCTATCCACGCCGGTCAAGCTGTCGGCGGTGCTGTTGCTCTTCTTGACCAAGCCTGGTGGGGACCGACATTCGTCCATCCCGAAAGCGGCGAAAAACACTTCGCACTTATTGAACGGTCTCTCCCTCATTCAATCATTGTCGATTCCCACGGCAAGAGATTTATGAATGAGTCTCAATCCTACGTCGACTGTGGTCATGCTCAGTACCAACGGCATGAGACCGTCCCAGCTATCCCAGCTTGGCTCATCTTCGACTCTCAACATCGAAACAAGTATATGCTTGAGAAGTACCCTCCGGGTAAGACGCCTTTAGACGCCTTCACTTCTGGCTTGATCACCAAAGGTGCCACTATCTCCGAGCTGGCAGGCAAGATCAAGATCGGCGCCGAAGAGTTGTCTTCAGCTGTACAACGCTTCAACGCCATGGCAGCCCTAGGAAAGGACGAGGACTTCCATCGTGGTGATTATGTATATGATCGATATTTCGGCGATCGCAGCTCCACGCCAAACCCGAATCTCGGTCCTTTGGTCGAAGCTCCTTTCTTCGCTATCCAAGTCTGGCCTGGTGATCTTGGAACTAAAGGCGGTTTGATGACGGATGAGCATGCGAGAGTTCTTCGGGAGGATGGTACACCAATTGAAGGTCTCTATGCTGCTGGCAACTGTTCGGCTTCTGTTATGGGTCGGACGTACCCTGGCGCTGGAGGAACACTTGGTCCGGCGATGGTATTTGCTTTCGCTGCTATGAACCATGTAGCAGGTGTGCCGGAAATTTGAGCCCGCCAACATGGATCTCCAAGCGGTGCTGCATAGCATCTTCTTTCAACTTCTGCATTCATTTGGGCATGCATCTACTCTGATCTTGCCTTGGGATAAAAAGTAGCTGTAATTTTAGTGGCATCCCAGCTACTCTAAGCGGAGATCAACTTATAGCCATCTCAAAAGTCTTGAACTAAATAATCTTACAAAACCTCTCGCATACGTGACTCAACATTTATTTTTCTTATTTTCTTGTTTATGCTTCTTGTTTTAGAAGCGCCAACACTCCCAAAGTACTCTCTATTCTCACTCATTCGTGATACTGACAGTAGTAGAAGTAATTCGGAGCTTCCACGATCTGACACTCCCTCTCCAACCCAAACAACTGCATCGATAGATGTGCGCGAGTATCTCGTGTGGAACTTGCAAGCCATATCCTGGCTGCTCGCTCATTACCAGGGAGAACGAATCGTTCCAACTCGTCTCTTGCTATTCTCCATGCTGGCATGCCCACCAGTTTCAAAGCTCGAATCATTGATGCCACATTATCATGGACAACCATCAATATATATGCATATATCTTATCCAGCGTGTCAACGCTCGTCAAGATCCACGACGTATCGATATCCAGCGAAGTAGACTCCAAGAACGTCGGCCGATGGACCCGAAATGAACCCAGATCTCGCGCTACAAAGCCTTTGATCGCTCGAGTGACAGGATCGATTCGAATAAGCAAGTTCTGCATATGCGCCTGCAAAGCGAAACCATGGAGAAGAACAGAAGGTAGTGTGATTCTGAAAAGCTCTCTGCAGAATTCTCTCAACACTATCGATCTATCGAAGTCTTCTCCCCATATCGCATCAATATGCTCAACCATCGCCGCGCAGACGATTATTCGGTCCCCTGTTCTTGACACTATCGACTCGGTGCTTTCTCGTATGATGCAACCTAGATGTTCGCTTTGAGAGGCTGCTGCGGCGAATTCTCGGGCTATGATCAAGGAGCCGCTGAAGCCGGAGACTGCGTTCTCGATTACCTGAAGGACCGGTTCAAGGCGGTGACCGATTGTTATAGCCCATGGTCGTATTGTTCGAATAATCGAAGTGACCTTGATTGGGAGCGGGATCTTGATGCAGAAATCTTGCGAGGTGACGGATATTGTGCGGAGTGAGCTCTGAGGACGACCGATGGCTGTCTGAGGAAGAACTTGAGCTTCTGGGAATATCTCTAGAACATTCGATAGTTGCAGTTCGTGGACTGGCAGAACTGTTCGATCTTTTTCCACTTCGACTGTGACGAGCTGCTTAATCCAGGTGTTGTATTCGCCCATCACATCTATTCTGTCGCGAGGAATGGTCACGAAATACAGCTTGGCAGTTTTGAAGTCATCCACGACAGGATATCGGCATTTATGCCATGGGTGGATGGAATGCCCTTCGATGATACTTTGCTCCCAATCAATGGGTGGGGAGTCTAGGCTAATAGCGGGAGGAGGGTTGTCGTACGCGGCTTTGACGTTTGTCGCAGAGTTGTCGAGTTCTAGCAGGAATTTGGAAACGTCTACACCCGCCCACTTCCCAAAAATGTTCATCATACACGATCCTTTGAGCCTGAAAGGAATGCGATTGTATGTGATATTCGTACCAAGCTCAGTGGGGTGGACAAAGCCAGCGACGACGGGCTTCTGTGCTAGCTGAATGGTAATCTCTTCTGATGAACCTGGATGGGGAATCGTAACCATCGTATTGGTGAACATCGATTCAACGAGTTTCTCATTGATCAAGCAAGCCGCAACTCTCGAGAAAGACGCAAATTCTGCTCTCTCTTGATTCGAAAGTTCACTCATGGTACTCATGCTTGTCAGATCGGTATCGACTGTTGCGGCTGTTGAATTGGCGCTTTCCGTTCCTGAGTCTGAGTCTGCAGTCTGATAACTGCTGCTGGCATCGGATTTCTTGCATAGGAAGAAGCAACTCATTTCTGGATCGTCGAGGGGCTTTTGTTCTCTGCTAATTCGATCGTTGATTTCAGCATGGTGGACTTGACTTGACACGACGGGGCGATCTGCAGATATAAAATTAAGATTGGAGGGTCTAGGCTACAATGTCACGTTGCTCAGATGGCTGTACGCCTTGAGGCTTATGTGCATCTAGATGATCATCGGAATATTTGAGAACAGACGGAAGATGCTATTGTTACACGAGCAGCAGACGATAGTCAGATTCAAAGAGACGAAGCTTGAAGTTAGTTCGAAGAGTAACATTCCTCTAACCGTAATCATCAGCGGCCGAGACACGACAAAATCCAGGTCATCTCAAATAAGCTGATGTAACTTCATCTATGCGACTGCTGGTGGATGTTGTACAGTGTGGTATTTTGAGAGATCTTTGCGGCTGTCGTTCGTTCCACAAAGTGGACCTCTCTGTAGCACCAAGTTCTGGTTGGCCAGTTTTCGAGATACAATCGTCGATCCAAGCCCCTCCAAAACTTGCACGTCCACTATGAGTTAAACAAAATAGGTTTTTCTACCGTAAACAAAGCTTACTTACTGATTTGGAAGAAACGCCCCGACTCTCGAGGTTACCTCCCCACGTCTCAGTCAGTCCATATGGACTTTGGGTCGCCAAAATTCGAATCACCCGGAACATTGCCCTCAAAAATTGAAGAACTTTATCAATATCTTTTCAATGCCAACATTTCTGTTGAGCTTATTGGTATCTTTTGGGCGATCCAGCAAATCAAAGAAAGTTATAATAAGCAAGCGATTTGCTCGGGTTCAATTGTAATGACTGAGAAAAAGGAAGGAGAAAACACTCCAAAAAGGAAATTTCCTTCCGAGAAGCCATTATACGGTTCTCTATTTCGAGCCTGAGGGAAGGCCGTGAGAGCAGCGACCAAGGTCACTGGTGTCGACAATCCCTCATCCAACCAGAGGTGCAAGTAGAGATCATGAAGGGCCCGGGTTAGAGTGGTTATTACGGACATTCCAGTACCGGCTGCTTGAAGAGGGCTTTGACCTTTACCAGTCGAAAACTATCTTCTTTTTCGTGGTTAATTGGGTTGGGTTTTACGCCGCGCCGCACCAAATATACAAATTTGTAAATGATTTGGGAACAAAACACCTATCTTCGTTAATATTGTCTACAAAAGTTGTCTCGCTTATCGGCTTGTTGCGAGCGTTGGCCCGACAATCAAGCGAGCCGAGCCCAACACCGATCGGACCCACTCCCGATGCACTCTCTACTTCAGGTATCCAGGTCTGAGGCTGCTCAGGGATTGTTGTTAACTAATGCTGTATTTTAGTATTGTTATTAAGTAATATCAAATCTCTTCGCTGTAAGTACAAGACATTCCTGACAGAGCACCCCTCAAAAACTCAAACTCAACACATCCAAGCCCAGAGTACCACAGTCACAATATGCAAATGGAATTACTTACAGAATCCAAAGGCTCGACCTATGAAAACTGAGTCACTCATAAACCCACCCCTTTCATTTTCAGCAACTGCAATCCGATTAGTCAGAGAGGCACTGAGGTAAAGAGAGAAAGTGAATTTACAGATGCCAACCTGGTTCGTCCCCGTTTTCTTTGCAGCCTGCGATATATCGATGGTAAAGTATCGAATTTGTCGATAAAAATTAGACTGTAGAATGTAACCACAATCCTGTGCCTCATGATCCTCAGAAATAGACCCACCTGTTCAATGTACCATTCTTCGCTTTCTCCCTCAGGATAATAAACATTGCTGGTGATGACACCTAGTCCCAAGAACGAGGCAGCAGCTCGAATGACAGGGAAGCTATTGGACTAGTTGGAGTGAAGAGCCATTAGGTTGTCAAGGAACTTCTGGATTCTACTCACGGTTCCAATCATTTGGGTCTTATACCAATAAGATGGGGGAGCCAACCAGGTACGTCCCCGAGGGCAAGTAGACAAGAGCTCCTTTATTGCTGGCGGGTAAACAATTCGCACCGCACCTTTTGCCGTCGCTTAAGGCACGATTTATGGCCGTGGTATCATCCTCGAGCATGTCAGCAGATATAAAATCTTGCACGAACAGCATGACTTGCAGTGATGCCATCACCCTTGGCTCCAAAGCCTTTGACGTTTCTCCATACCTGACACAATTCTGATTAGCAAATTCCTAACTGTCTCTAGGACGCCTCTCCGAGCTAGGCTCCATGATGCTCCAGCCCCTCCATCCAGAAGTTACTTGTCTGACGTTTTGTTTCCGGCTGATCTCGCCGTTAAGTCGAGCTCGTAGAGAATCAAACTCCGGAGCTTGGCTTCGGCGGCGGAATGAACTTCAGCAATTAACGCCGCGGCGGCACCGAGCCCAGTGTCAATTACTGGAAAATCACTACCGCCTCGACGATATTGGGCTTTCTGGGAAGGTCGTGATTAGTAGTTGTTACGCGGAGGAAATTTCATCCGAGCTAGATTCGCAGCAGCATGCTCTGCTTCTGCCGTAGCAACAAGCGCACGTGCGGCCGAAACCTCGGACTCTGGGTTATCATCGTTTTGCTCCTAGGTTCCTATATACAGAGTGCCATCGAATACGATTGAGGCTTTTCCATGAGAGAATATTACAGCGGCAATGAGCAAGCAAATGAAGTAGCAGCCTTGGAGGGGAGCAGTTTTTAATGATTTGGACATGGAATCCAGAAGTCGCCACTCAAATATGGGCGTCGAAATAACAATGTGTGGGCAAGTTCTGTCGATGTTCACAGCTGATGGCCTTCATATTCCTCATGGGTTCCAGTGGAACTGTTGGTTTGTGGACCGGGAGATGCTACGGAAATCACTCCATGGCAGGGTTGTAGATACACATATTCTGTGAAAGTGGCTGTAGAATGAAAATTGCACCTGCATGCTTGAACTTGACCTTGGGTAAGAGAACAAGTAGCACAGAGGCACAGTCGGATGCTTCAAAGAATTGTCGCTCCGCATAGCATAGTATTGTCAGTCCTCCGTTCGAGGGCAAATATGCCTTACCATATATCAGACAGTGTGGATGGCTCTTGTAACTGTATGGAAGACTAGTCAGCTTGTTCAAAATCAATAGAATGACCTAGAAACTTACATCCCATCGTGCGGTGCTCCCAGTCCCAAGTTGTAACCCACGTTTTCAAAAAGGCACTTCCCAAATAGATGATCCCGTCCTGCTCGACACCCTGTAAGAACGCACTCATGCACGACACTCTTCCGGATTCATTTTGCTCGATTGCATAATCATAAGAGGTCATGAGAAATTTCTGGCCAGCAAGGACAATAGTCAAGTCAGGTAACTCAGGTCGTTTTGCGCAGTCAAAAAAGGCATATGGACCCCAGTGCTTAGCACCCAGTACCTTATTCAACTGCTTCGCCAATTTGTGAGGAAAAACGACCCATGAGAATACAGTGTGGAACACTGCAACCGTTGGGCCTTGAAATGTGTGGTGGATATACTGCTCGGTGGATTCATCTCCAAAAGAAATTGAATCTGCTGCCACCTTCCAGTTTGCCTTCTCCACCCATTCATTGGTCTGATCTGTGACTGGAATGGTATATTCAGGACCATCCGAAAACCTTTTGTCCACAGGCCCTCCAAGAATCAGCTGCCCAATTCCGTCATGTGTGTTTCGTGAAAGGCGCAATGAGAACACGTTTTCGTCAAGAAGTTGACCCAATGTGAGTTTTGCTATCGGTGACATGAAATTCCTAGAAGCGCTTTGGTTGAAAAGCCCCAGAGGAAGCACAGTATCGTAGTTCCAGTTGCAATATACACAGTCGTCAAAGTCGTATTCCGTAACTTCTTCAAACAAAATATCGTGCACTATCAAATCAGAGAGATGGAGCTTATCCTGTGAAAGAAAGCCTGATGTTTTGATGCCAAGGGGGTTTGACGAAACCTCGGTACCATTTGCCGTATACGACTTTGAGGTGGAAGAGTTGTAGAAGTGCAGTGGAGGGGATGAGCGCCGTCGTGACAGCAGTGAAGGGATAGTAAGGTCAGAGGTACTGACGTCCACTACTGCGTTGAAGTGTTGAGGCGGCGATCCAATGGCTATCCTGGCCGTATGACACCAGTTCAACGCATCCTGTAAGTGTAAGTGATAATCAAAACAAGGCGAGCATGCAAACAAACCCCAATGACAACAATCGGATGGCTATCCAATGGCGATGCTCCATCTTCCAGAGCAGCGAGGAGGGGAATTTGGGTCTTCTGATGCTTGAAGATATCACTAACTCCTCGAGACGATTGGAGAACGTGAGCGAGTGGCACGGATATTCTCATATTGACTCGGAGAAGGCTGCCTTCAAAACCTCCCTCGACAGACTGCGAGACTTCGAAGAAGCGAAGGTGGGAAGATCAGAAGAATGAGGTAGGAGGATCAACTGAAGGAGGAGTACGCGCGGCTTGGATTATGGTACTGTATGCGACTATGTGGCGCGTATTCCAAGTTACCAACAGAGGGGTTTGATCCACGGCACGGCGGATAAAGAGACAGCACCCGATGTCAGTTCCAGCGGTGATGCCGCAGGGCAAGGAAACGATTGGAACGCGATCACGATCTACCTAGGTAGTGTCAGCTGATCCGGTCCTGTAGCGGTGGCCGGGTGAACCAGACAAATGAACAAACAAACCATATTCTAACATTACTCGTCTGCAAGATACATCTCACTAGTAAAAGCCTGTTGGTGCTGCGGTGATAGGTTCCCTAAAGGTGGGAGAACCCAGGTAGTTAGAATAGATATGATTGCGCGATCTTGGTTCCATGCTTGGATCTTGAAGCGTCAGAAATTTGGGGGGTGTTTAATCTTCTGAAATAAAATTGTCCGTTTGAGGTCAAGATGTCTACTTCTGGGATCAACAGAGTCGCAATTACGGAACCTGAACCGCAAAGAAGGTAAGAAGCCAGATAATAATTCAGTTGCCACTGAGTCACTAAAAAAGAACAATCTCTATAAGCACCCTTTTCAAACTGGCTTGAGCATGATGTATGGCATTGAGAGGCAGGAGGAGGTAAAGGAGAATGGAAATCCAATTTGAAAGATTTCTTAATTGGGTAAATTACAGTATAAACACAGTATCTAAGGTAAAATGTCGTTACATGACCAGCTTTGGCCCGTGGAACCGAGTTGGCCCATCCTCGATCGCGCTGTACTTGACGCTTGTTCTCTTTGGGAATCCCTTGAACGAGACAGCATACGTAGCAACGGAGTGAGCAACAAGCTGTTGTTCATTAGCGAGCAATCTTCAAAGTATCGGAAGGGTGACGGACCTTGGTGTTCAACTCCCACGCCTCCAAAGCCAAGTTGTCAACAGTATCACACAGCTGATGGTAGCAAGGATCGAACCACTGTCCAGCAGTCCCACCGAACATCTCCTCCTCTTCCTTCGTCTTGACGCCCTCAGCACCGGTGGCAATGCCACCGCCTGGAATGCCGTTCTTGATAAACGCATCATAATCACTCCTTCCATCGAAAGGAATGTACGTATAGTTCAACCCATGAGCCTCATACCAATCCGTATAAAGATCCCTCAACTCCTCCGATCCCACAGGGTTCGCCGCATCCGTAGCATTATACACCTGATACGCATAGTTTGGAGAGGCCAACATATCATAATCCATAAACAAGCGAATCTTCAGGTTCTCAGACTCAGTGAGTTGAGAGACGTAGTAATCGGAACCAAGTAAACCCTCTTCTTCGCCTGCCCACCATGCGAAACGCACGCAGTTATTGACGCTGTATTTCGTGAGATGTGTGGCGATTTCTAGGAGCGTGAGAGAACCAGTCCCATCATCGTTGATCCCAGGGCCCTCAGAAACACTATCGCTATGTCCGCCCAACATGACGCAGTTCTCCTGATCGCCGCCTTTTGTCTGCGCAATGATGTTCGTAGTGCCTGTGTTGCGGACAATAGCGTCAATGTACGCAGACGAGGTGATGTTCTTTCCCGCTTTCAAATCCTGGAGGTATTCCTGGGCATCCTTGTGCGAGATACCGAATGTAGCGATATGGTGTTTATCAGGCTGACCTAGAGTTCCTGACAAGCTGCCTTTCTCATTGTTATACACCACAGCAGCGACTGCTCCCGCCTTCCCAGCAGCGGCTGACTTGTGCCCAAACGAACATGAGCCCCTGCGTATGAATGCAATCCATTTATCGGGCGTGTCGGTGGGGTAATCAGAGGCATGACAGCCTTCATTCTCGACGAAGAGGAGCTGACCGAAGACTGCGTCTTTGTTGGGTGTTGGAGGAGTCAGGGACATGGCTTGTGTGGATTCTGGTTCCTTGTCTCCAAGCACGAGTCGGTATTCGAAGACATTGCCGACGACGGCATTGAAGGTTTGGTTCGAGAGGGTGTAGTAATCTCCTAGGGCATCGAGTGTCGAGTAGATATATTCGAGCGTGCCGAGGTGGCCTGTACGACGTGGGTTAGCAATTGAAGCTCAGGCTCCAGAGTGGGATCTCTCTATTCTTGGGATTTGTAGCTTGCCTTCGCTCCCAATTACTCTTGTAGGATGGTTGTACTCGTCCACTCCCAGCTGCGCGATCTCGAACAGCTTTTTGGCGCGCTTGAGAAGGTTCTTGGACTTGATATCGGCTTGAATTGCTTCGGTGCTGACGAGGGGCTTGCTGTTGGTGTTAATAGCTGTTTGGGAGCTGGAGCTCTCCCGGAGGGGTTGCTGGATTTGAGATGCGCTTGCTACTGCGGACAGCGCGATGAGGGAGAGAAGACGTGCCATCTTGAAGCTGGGGGTTCGGCAGCTTCAATTGAGGTTGTTGAGAGAGATATGAGGAAGTAAGGTTGTATGACTCGTGGGAAGCTTGAGATGTCGACATCGCTCATCGGAAGCGCATCGGCGAGGCAACGCGATAAGGATGTCTTGGCAGTGTAGCCTTGCATATTGGCTCACGTGGGACAGTCAATTGACAATTCTGTGTTGACGATGATCTTGCCATCAGTTTAGATCAGTTACACTGAATTTTCTGATGATTTTTGTGAAATTGTTATTGTTGGAATGCTCGATATCTCTTCACATGCTTTTGTTTTTGTTTGCCCCTGAATTCGCAAGCGAGATCTGTCCTGAATGTCTTTAGCGAGGCCCGCCCCTTTTTGATTTGGTGATGCTGCTGGAAAGCAGGGTAGTTTTGAAGAATCTCGCCGAGAACAGTATCCGATACGGCAATACTCAGCCCTATGGGCCGGCATGACTCGAGGTAGGGGCTCAGAGGACAGGTGCGTCTTGGTTGTTTCCGTTAAGATTTGCGAATACTGCCTAGGTACTTCAATGATGCTGGCGGGATTCATTGTTGGCATTAGGCACTCATTCATTTTGGTGTCTACAGAATTGCTCTGCCTTATCCGAACCTTTCCTTAATCTTCAGATTGCACATGAATACCAATTTTCCACATTCCTCCAGTCATCAGCAATGCCGGACTCTCACATTAGAGTGTTGAGTCTACCACCCGATAATTGTGTTCGTAGAGACGCATTTTCAGAACAAACCTGTTGAACATTCCTCCCTTTAAGCCCTCGAAATATTTCCTAGCTCGCACCTGCCCGATCGTTCCGAACCCAAAATCAACACAGCAGCCTTCATTGTCCGCGCGAACTCTTACAGGCGCATATTTATTCATCAATGCCTTCATGCCATCACTCAAACGGAGCTTCACAGGAACAATTTCTTGTGGAATGCTGACGATGTGATTGTCCATCAGGGGTCCATTGAGTAAGCTGAAATCTTTCTCTTATCTCGAAGGCAACAACCTCCGGTGACTGCTAGTCCTCTTGTGTAGTATACCTGTTCGACTGGCTTCTCTTCTTTCTTGGCGGAGTGCCCTTCATTCGGTCTCCGTATTGAAGGATTCGGCCTTGCTTTGCTGGTAACGCAACAGAGTCTGATGAGTGTTTGCTCATGCCGCATGTTGGACAAGGAGTTTTCGCAGTCTCCGCCAGTATAGCCATATCTTGACTGATGTCTTTCGTGGTCGAATGGGATGCAGCTGGGGTTTTGAGTGCCGGACACCGCAGGGGATGATGCAGCTAGGTCCGATTCAATGCTGTGGAGTGGGGCTTCGAGAGCATTAGCAGGCGTTGCAGAAGTTGTATCGGTCCAGGGTCGGACAATTCCATGTCGTGATCCCAGCGTTTCGATCGTTGCTGCTATGATGGGCTCCACAGAGCTTCCACGATCCTCGTTCTGCAATATCTCGAGTGCGACATCTTCGGAGATCTGCGTCATTGCAACTCGACTCGCACCGGTAGTTTCCTTATCCTCGCTCCTCTGGATTGTTCGGGCTAGCTCCTTCAACTTTTCATTTTGAATCCAATCCGCCTTTCTAGCATTATCTCTCATAGAGTCCTTTAGCTTCTTCAGGCCTTTGTCAAACTGGTTCCATGTCCTTTGATACGCCTTGAGGTGTTCGGCTTTGATCAGAAATCTGCGCTTCTCGCCGCGTGGGTCATTCTCGTTGTTCCACCGGCTGGTGGGTGGAGTATCGTTCATTGTGCCCAGCTGAACTGGAGTATGGGTTTTGAGAGTGGCTAGAAATTGATGTATTAGCACGGTCGCTGTCTGATAGGAACGTGAGGAAGGTGAGAACGACGTACGGGCGTGATTATGTTGCGGCCAAATGAACAGTGACGGTGAGTAGATGCTCGGAGTTTGCCCGAAGGTGAGAAACTGCCAATGGCGCGATTGAGCCCAGCAAAATTACGAAAATTGCGATGAGCAGTTGGTGTCGTTTTGGTGTGAGGGCGAGGATTGGACAGAAACGCGTTGCGTGTTCATAAAGATCCTGTTATCATTACACGAGAAATATCACCAGCTGCTTGCGCTCTCTTCCAATTCACCAAACTCCCTTTCCATAGCGTTCCATTCCCCACAAGAGCGATTGAATCTCCATCTCAATTACCTTTAATTCTCAACTTGCTCAAGGAAAGGTGATCTTGCAAGCTAGTCTTTCGACACAAAATTTGACTGGAACTTTGGACGGATTGAATTCAGAGGCTGACTTGTCACTAGGATGTGAAAACATGCGAGGCAAAGGCCGAGAAAACCAGGCACTGGGACGACGAGTTCATGTGCGAGTTGGCTCAAAACCTTGCCGAGTTGACAGTCACCAACAAAACTTTCATTCCAGTAGAGGACAGCAGCGGCGTTGTGGTGTATAACCAAGAGGTCAGGACTCTATGGACGGACTGGATCTTCAGAGCGTTCCATCCAAAGAGCATCGCGTGTAGTAGGATTGGGGATAGGATTTATTACTACCACTATTTGTATTTCTGGTGATGTGGTGGGTCTGGGTGGCGACCGGGTGGATTGAATCTCTCCGTGGACATTTCCTTGGTTGCGTTCCTCCACTCTTTGTGCTCCCATGCTTCGGGGGGGGGGGGGGGGGGGGGTGTGGGGGGGGTTCAAGTTGGACATTATTCATTCCGCAGATGTGTTTCTTGAAAGTCGCTACTGTCAGCAAGCCTACCTGGCAGCTGAATTGCGGCTCAATATACAGTATGCCGCAGGCTTCAAAGTGAAGAGCATGTGACGGTACGAAACCCCAGGGTTCCTTAGATGAGCTGCAGTGTGCAATCTACAAAATCATGGAGCGCATACATGAACTGTTGGTAAGGTAGACAAGGCATTATCTATAAGATAAGTAATGACTGGAACGACAATGTATCTGCCTGGGCCTCGCTCTGCTTTCCTACGTTGGGATACGCAAGTTAAAACACAGTACTTTCAATGACCTCAGATTAAGATTGATAAGACAGACAAACAAGCAAGCCAGAAATCAAACACAACGTCTCGCTGCTATTCGAGAACCTGGGACCGCAAGACCCGAAGAGAGGAGAGGAGCAAAGATAGACCCAAGTAACTTTGACCACAAGAAGTCATCGAGAAGACTCACGGTACAAAATGGAAACCGTACGATAACCACCAAGTTGAATTAAGATAGCCGCTCTCTACAGGACGTCCCTCGGGCATCCTCCGTGGTTCGCTGTGTTATTTGGGAGGTAAACAACAGCCTGTGCATTCGCTTCACGAGGCTGGTCGTTCAGAGAGGCGAATCTGAATAAGCGATGTAAAAAAGGCAATTGGTTCCGCAACTCCACCGAATCAAGACATGGAAATGACCAATGAAGCCTTTCGAAAATATTAAGACCAGAAGAAGGAAAGGTAACCGCTCCTCGGAGCATTCAAGATTTTATCTATCGCATGTAGTTCCTCGATGCTCCCGGAGGAGCTGATCAAATCAGTTCTCGGATCGGTACTACACTTCTTCCGGCGCTAAACCCAAAATATCCTGCCAGTTACCAAGAATTGCCTTGCCCTGGCCTGGGCAACAGAACTCCAACCAACAGGGAGCGCAACCTTCAATTGCAGGACCAGCTGCTTAACTAGAAATCCAAAGATACAGAAACATATTTGAGTGATCTTGCGTGCCTTTGAATATTTTGCCTGCGCATTCTTTCCGTTCCAGTCAGTAACAATAGTCGCACAAGCAGCTGCGCTGGCATCGGCTCAGCCTCTTCTCCAACCCAATCCAGTCCAGTCCAATCCCCGTGGATGCATGTGCACACGCTATTTTAAACACAACTCATTTGCGAATCCACTCCACTACTCACTGCACTCCCCCAAGAACACCCAGACAACCCGCGCATCCACGACTACGACCACGACTACGACTCAATGCCTTCCACCACCTAGAGACATGCCGATATACTCTATTGCAGCAGCTTCTCCGACCTCGAATTCAAAGAGAGACTCCGCTCAGCCAAAGAAACACCTCCTGCCAAGTATCCAGGATCCGGCCTCCTTTCGACGTCAATAGTCTACCCTACCTAGGTACCCTCCCAGCACCTGGGCGACGTCGATAAGGTGGTAACATCTGCGTCTGTCTCTCGAATGCCACACGCAGTTGAGATGCCATCGTTTCTGGCCGATGACACAGGACCTATGCTCTCGTCGAATAGCTTCCACTACGATGCCCCCAGTCACATCCGGCAATCCCACGAGAAGGTCAATGGGAACAACCGATCCTACTCGCACACATCTACAAAGGGCAGCGTAGACGGGCCAGAGGGATATATGGACGGCGGCAGAGTACAGATGAATGGCGACACGCTTCATGATGGAGGGCTGAACTCCCTGCCGAATGGTCGGACCAGTGGGAGTACCTGGGACCAGCGGTCATCACGAAATGGCAGCACCCTGTCGGTGAACGGCGGTATCAATGGGGGAACAGAGAATGGGGGGAAGAGTCCGGCACCCACGAATGGAATGACCAGGACCTCGTATGGCGATAGAAGCTCTATCGCGTCAACAAACGGAACTGTTCCAAACACCCTCGACACAAAGCACTCGACAAATGGAGATACCGAACTACCCAAACGAATAAGTGTTCCGGCCCCAATATCGACAAACCCCCAAAGTACAGGCCCATTGACATACACATCATCAATATTACCAGCAACTCCTCAACTTCCTGAATGCCCAACTCGAGCCCCGCCATCCCCCCATCGATTCTCGTCTCCTCCTTCATATCCTCCTCCGCTCGTACCTTCCCCTTCCACGACCTCACTTCCACAGCACCCAGGACCTACTCAGCTACAGCACCGGCACACACTACAGGTACCCAAACCTGGACCAAGTCGAAGCTCTCGGGACGGTGACGATTCAGTGTTCGCCAGTGGGAGGTTTTCTCCCACAAGTATAGCTGCAGGTGTACGACGAGGGTCGCTGAGTCTCAATCGAAGACACACACAATCAATACATTCGAACATGCCGCACGAAGAGATACCGCCAGATGAAGATGCAATGCTGTGGGCAGAAGCTGTACGGCAAAAAAGGGCTAGCAAGAGGAGAAGGAAAGATGAGGAGGATGACGACAGAGTAGTGGTTGGGACTAAAGTCGACCAGAACCATGTGAACTGGGTCACCGCTTACAACATGTTGACTGGAATCCGGTTTACAGTTTCAAGGACAAACGCAAAGTTGGACCGCCCGTTGACAGATGCGGACTTTGAGGCCCGACACAAATTTTCTTTTGATATGTAGGTTTAGTCTAGGCAAGACGAGAACAGAACTGACTTTTGCAGTACCGGAAACGAATTGACGCCTTCTGCGAAATACGACTTTAAGTTCAAAGATTATGCGCCTTGGGTGTTCCGACATCTGCGAGCCAAGTTCAAGCTTGACCCAGCAGATTACTTGATGTCTCTGACAAGCAAGTATATTCTTTCGGAGCTTGGGTCACCGGGAAAGAGTGGAAGCTTCTTCTACTTCTCGCGAGATTACAAATACATCATCAAGACCATCCACCATGCCGAACACAAGTTCTTACGCAAGATCCTGAGAGAGTACTACGCACATGTCGAGCAAAATCCCAACACCCTCCTTTCGCAATTCTACGGATTGCACCGAGTCAAGATGCCGTACGGGCGGAAAATACACTTTGTTGTCATGAACAACTTGTTCCCTCCGCACCGGGACATACACAAGACTTTTGATCTGAAGGGCTCTACGATTGGACGCGACTTCAAGGAAGAAGACTTGGAGAAGAATCCTCGGGCGACTCTCAAGGATCTTAATTGGCTGAGGCGAAACTTGCATCTCGAGTTTGGACCAGAGAAGAAAACGGTTGTTTTTCGAACAGATGGAAAAAGATGTACATCTTCTACAGAAACTGAAGATCATGGACTACAGTATGCTTGTTGGAATTCATGATCTTCAGAGAGGAAATCAGGACAATCTGCGCGACAAAACTCTTCAGGTTTTCCAACCTGGAGGAGACAACCCAGCAGATGAAGCGCAAGGGCCAGATGGAAGAGGAATGTTGATGAGAACCCCCAGTAAGCTAGAAAACATCCGGAAAGCGAGGGAATTACGGCAAATCATCAAACAAGAAAAGCCTATACCAATGGGCCAGAGTAGTTCGAGGATGCCAGATCATTTGGAGGAGAACACTGCCAAGCGTGAATTCACATTCTACAGCGACGATGGAGGGTTCAGAGCCACGCACGAGGACAACAGCCCAGGAGATGAGATTTTCTTCCTTTCCATTATTGATTGTCTTACCCACTACGGTACTGTGAAGAAGCTCGAACATTTCTTCAGTAAGTAAATTGTGTTATGCCCCGTCGCAAGCTCATACTGACCATGAAACAGAGGGCCTAAGCCAAGACAAGAAGCTTATCTCGCCTATTTCGCCTGAGCCATATGGAAACAGATTCATCGAGTTTATCGAAGGGGTCACAAAGAGTCCCGAAGAAGCAGCACGTGAAGCGCAAGAGGCAGCTTCGCACCCTGTACCACATACCAACTCAACCTCCAATCGTAACATGACCTCAATAGACTCCGGCAGACGCTCTGATGGCCAGCACCCGCGACGATCCAGCAACGCCAATGCAACAGTGCAGAGGAATGAGAATGAGGCAAGCAAGGGAGAAAAGAAGGGCGAGGATGAAAGTCATAGACCCGACCCCCGAATGATTACTACCGCTCGTAGCGCAAGCGCAGAGCGTTCCGGTGGATTGCAAGGCCAAACTCTCCCCGTTGTAGAGGAGATGGGAGAAGCGAGTAGCACTGGTGGAAGAAGTGGAAGGAGCTGGAGGAGCAGACCTGACGAGTCTGATGATGCGCGACCGCTCACGCCAGCAAAGGACACCAATGACGGGCGTCCTCTTACCCCTGCGAAGGACTCTAGTCCCAATGGCAACGGGTCGGTTCGAAGGCCGCTGAGTAGGAGCAGTCTGGACAAAGAGTTGCCGCCGTTGCCAAAGGTTTCGAGTCCAGGGGAGATGAACAAGAAGGAATCGATACTTTCATGACCGGGCAAGTATAATGCACGAAATTCCTGTCCGGCGAGAGGCAAATGATGAGGAAAAAAAGAGGGAGAAGTAGAGTTTTGGGAAGGGAGCTTTGATGATACCAATTGTCGTCAGCGATTTCGTCTGTTGTCCAGCGTTTTACCTTGTGTCCTGTCTTGTTCATCCGCATTGCCAGGTGCCCCATTAGATGGGCAGTTCCTTTTGTCTCGTAAATCATTCACCACATTGACGAGTTCCCTTTTGTTTTTGCTCTTTATTCTGTGTTTACTATTGGGTCAGCTCCGCTTCTGGAATTGACAAGATTGGTGGTTTGAAAAGAGTGTGAAATTGTAGATAGTTTTAGCCTATAGACGGGATGGGATGGGGTGAAGAGAGTTGAGCAGGTGGGAGAATTGCGCATGACAGTCTTGGATTAGGGACTCTGTAAGCTAGAAATTTTGAGGGCCGTAAGGCGATGAATTGAATGGATGGTGAATTAGATATCCCCCGTCTTTTTACTAATGTTGACACTGAAAGGTGAACTCCTGGATGTCTCCTTAAACGAGCCCCACTAGTATCGCGGCCGATGTTTTCGATTCATCTATTATTTACAGCAACCTCCGCACATCATCGATTCCACTGTGCATGACAACAACACATTCTCGCGTTATCCAATTTCAGGCGAGGCTTTCTTCCATCATCGAGCTGTCGCTTTCTTCTAGCAAACACACTAAACTTACACACACCCACAACAAATAAACGCGCACGCATATTTGCTCATCACCTCTCAATAGGAAACAATACCTTTGCTTCCGGACGGAGCTCGCACTCGCATCGCGCCTGAGATCGACAAGTCGCATCATCACCGACGGAGACCGGCGCGCGATCGAATCGATCGAGGGCCGTGATGTCGACGTCGACGCCTTCACCTCGCCGCGTCATGAGCGCATCTAACAAAACAAATCGCAATGGTGCTGTCGCCACGGGCGCGTCTTCGAAATCAGTTTCAACGCTGAGCAAAGGCTCGCATTCTTCTCTCCAAACCCTCAACCCCAACCCCAACTCCAAGCTGGCCAAGAGCGAGAATATTCTCAGCACCACCGACAACTCCGTCGCCGACGTGAATGGCAACCCACCTGCCGCTGTCCCAGCTTTGAACTTGAACCCCTGGAAAGACGGGCCTGGAACGATTGGAACTCTGAAATCTAAGTCCAAGATGTCAGCTAGCAAGATACCTCTGAGAGCGACTTGCGAGGACGTTTTCGATGACGACGCCCTCCCCAATACCCTCATTTCTGCCTCCGCTAGCACCAAGGCAATCTCCAAGCCGAAGAACACAGCCGGGGCCATGTATCGCGATATGCCAGCCGGTGATGTCGATATGAACCCGAAGAGCCCTAAGAGTCCTAAGACGAAGCAGAGCCCGAAGATGAAGATACCAGTAGAGCAGAGAGTCGCAGCCAAGAAGAAGAAGAGCAAGAAGAAGAAATCCAAGGACGTACCCCCAGCCAAGATTAGAAGCCCCACACTCGAAGAGAAACAAGCTCGTCTCGCGGAGACCTTCAAGCTTTACGACAACCCCTTCCAGAAGCAATATGAGAAGATCAAGGAGATGCACTTGATGGCGCGGCAGACGGGTACGAAGGCTGAGCAAGACGCGAAGCTCATCGCTGATATTAGGATTGTA